>CM060417.1:167651242-172516293 GCA_030545235.1 Helianthus tuberosus | reverse complement strand
TGCGCAAATTTCAAGAGCATAGAACGTACGGCCCTGAATCTTTGTTATGCAACTTTATCTTCAATGAAATCCGGCTAACAGCTTAAATTCGTATCCAAAAAAAAATTGAAGAAATATTTCTTTGGGCTTATTTGAACATAAATCTACTTGCTTTCGAAGTCTCGCCAGTTTTATCTAGTGTAATCCCATCATAAAATAATCCCAAAGCATATACAATCTACAACTACATGTTGATGTCGATCACACGAAATTATATCAAGTGACTGACTATACTAATTTATCAACCATATCAACAACTTAATATGATAAGCATAAAACTTAATAGCATGAAAAGAGCTGATCAAAACAATAACCTAATCCAAAAACCATAAAGAAAACACATTTCCCCCCTGATCTCTGATACCAATTTCAATCAAAAGTTAAAGATTCCTCAAAATACAAAAAAAAAAAAAAAAAAAAACATAAAGCATGTTAGTGTTCTTTGTCAAATATCAACTAAATCTAACAATTTATGCATGAATTAGATACCAGTAGGAGGCAAGTGTGGAAGTGATAAGAAGCCACATAAAGATTGAGCTGCTAATGCATGAAGATGGGTATGAGTTGGGTTGACAAATCGAGCTAATCCATCACCGTATAACACCAATCCTCTGCTGGGTTTGTCCGCCATTCTGTTCTGTAACACAGGATTGAATTCCGATGCTGAAAAGGGGTTATCAGATCAAAAAGCAAGGATTATCGTATCCGCTACTTTATAAACAGGATCGATTCTTCCACTGTCAAAATCACCGATTCCGAGTTCTGCGAGAACCCCCTGAAACTGTTATGTTTTCTTGGGCTTTTCTTCTCGTGGGCTGCTAAAAAACAAACTTAAATTAATGGTTTGAAAACGAATAATTTAGCCCATAGTATGCACAAACCGGTTTTTTTAAGAACCGGGTATGGCCAACAAAGTCAAGAACCGGGTAGAGCGTCGGAACCGGTTCTCGGTGCTTTCAAGTTTTTGTCCGGGATTTGACCAGTTTGGTCGGGTTTTTCGGGTTTGGGCCGGTGGTTCGAGTCTAGGTTTCGACCGAGTGGAGGTGGAACCGGGTTCGGTGGTTCCAAGTCGGTTCCTTTTTCTACACCTGGGTTTGGAACTGGTTTGTACCCACGAGTCGGATACGGTAGGAACTGGTTCAAGGTCAGGTATTCAGGGTCGGGCCAGAACAAGGTTTTTTGTGCAACTCTAACTCTAGGTATTTAACTGTTGTTGATTAAATTGTTTTTCTTCTCATTTGGCTAAATTATATTAGTTTAATTCATTATCACGTTAACCTTATACAACATCAATTATGATATAAAACAATAGTGATGTAATATGAGGCGATAATGATAAATAACATTGGTGTGAAATACCTCAATTAGTGGGAATAATGGACTAGTTTTCCCATCTTTGTTACCACCCAAACCGATAAACTTATCGATTGTTGAAGGCATCAAGTCGCACGCATGTCCTTGGGGTGAAAACAGGGCAAATTTGAGAATACATAATGGGACAAATGGTACAATTTAATTTTGATTGTTTTCCCTTGTAATCCGGTTAACTTAGATTGGAGTGTTTGATCAACTTCTAGCTTCTTGTTGTTAGCTTTCAAAAACAAAGTTATTACCTTTGTCATTTAAAAAAAGATATTTGACAATGTTTCATGCGCCTTCACTCCCCAAATCGTAATGACTTGCCTTGCTGACCTCGCCCCAATACAAACACATTGTTTGCATTTTGTTTCTCTATCTTTTCTCTCACGTTTTAAGTCAAATGTTTTCACTTCATATTTTTAACAATATGGTGGGTGGTTCATTTCAAAACCAAGCATATTTCTCTCACGTTTTAAGTCAAATGTTTCCACTTCATATTTTTAGCAATATGGTGGGTGGTTCATTTCAAAAACCAAGCATATGTTAAAAAGATGGAGAAACCATATAATGCATTTGTAATTTTTTTGCTTTAAGTGTGAGATGAAACCACCTTTCACCAGTGGCGAAGCTTGATATTTCCGATCGAGGGGTTGAAAACGTATATACCCAAAAATTTCTATACGAAAACTACATACTCTCCACTAGTGAGCAAAAAGTTCGGGGAATCGGCCGCCCCTTCCTACCCCCACTATAGTGATAAAGTGATGGCACATAAGGCTGTGTGTAATGGTGTTGTGCCCATGGCCACGTTAGCTATTGGGGGCGCGGCGTTAAGAGGGTGCCATGGGCGTTGGCGCTAGCAACGTAACATGTGTGAGAAAAGGTGAAGGTATACGGGGATAGATTTCAACCAATCAGATTCATAAATAAACACATACACTTTATTTTCTTTTTTATTTTTTTAAATTGATTAGTGAAACCATTACATAAGGTGGTAGAAAAAGTTAGCGAGCGCCTCATTGCCTAAGTGGCAGTGAAGTGTCAGTCACTCTTTAGTTAAACCACTACACATAGCCTGAATGATAAATGGTAAGTGGCAGTGAAGTGTCAGTCACTCTTTAGTTAAACCACTACATATAGCCTGAATGATAAATGGTATGTGATTCAATCTGTGACACGTCTAAACTCAATACAATCAAACATGCCATTGTACAATTATTATTTTTACACGAAGCACCCAAATATATACAATTAGTCTAAATAATAAATATTACGTGATTCAAGTCTTAACACGTTTAAACTCGAACTATCAAACGTGTCATTGTACAATTATGATTTTCATATCAAACACCCAAAAATATCTTCATCAAAATATTAACATTTAACAAGACGTATATCGACTCCCTTGTCATTTTCTTCCAAGAAATTAGGGAGATAACTTTTGTTTTGACACTTGTTTCCGATGATGTTTTGATGGGAGGTTGAAAGAGAGATAAGCTTAATGTGAAACAGGATTGGCCACCCCTGCATAATTTTCCAAAAATATCCATCAAAAGTTTCAAACGCAATATGCTCCACTTAAACCCAATCCAATATATCCAATGCCTGCCACATGTTCGACGATTTGTCTAAGTGAAATCTGGGTCAACATATTACGTATGCCAAGGTACGTGATTTGTCGATATCTAAACAGCAACACATCAGCTTAGATCTCGAATCGGTAGTATTTTCTTTTTGGTGTAGAAACTATACATATAGTCATATCTGGTCCTTCAATTTAACGTCTATTTTAGTGTATAAAAGATCTAACCTTTGTTCAAAATTGGGATTTTTGGGTCATGCTAGCTGCACACGCCCAAAATTATTTTCACACCTCAAAGCGCCGCGCTATGGCCAAAGCGCGGCGCTTCGATCGACAAAACGTGCTTCGATTGACGTTCGAAACATTCGATACTGTTTGCCAGACATAAAGCTGATTATGATGTTTTGTCGTTAACCCTAAGCGCCGCGCTTTGGCCATAGCGCGGCGCTTCGACCCCAAATTTCACCCATTTTACCTTTTAAAAGCAACCTCAGACATCAGAGTTCGACCATATACATTTTCATTCACAGACACTTCGATATACATTCACCCATCCGTTGTGTTTCTTCAAAATAACGCGCGGTTTTGCTGTATTAGTTACATATCTTGCAAAAACGATGTCGTGGTTAAACAACTATATTTTCGGTCAATATTCTGACGAGACAGTTGTTCCTGATTCTTACGAGGGGACCGCTATTTCTGACTCGTATGAGAAACCGGTCTCGTCCAACTTGAGGGAGGCAGAGGTTGTATCTGGCATTCGTTATCGTGATAACACGGTGACGCTGGATTTGAATACCCCTGTGGAGGACCCTTACGCACAACAAGGTTATTCGAATTTCGGTTACGGTGGCGAGTACAGCTTTGTACAGCAGGAGTGTGGTCCAAACGACAGTTACGGTTGTCAACAGAGCTTACAAGGTTATTCGAATTTCGGTTACGGTGGCGAGCACAACTTTGAACATCAAGTATATTCGGACCTCGGTGACGATGGTGAGCCGGGGGATGTGTATGTTGACGAGGAAGGCTGTTACCCGGTTACGTTTTCGTTTGATACGACGCAGACCTTTTCGTCACGTAAAGAGTTGGTGCGTTGGGTACAAGACACGGCAAAAGACAACGGTTACCTCATTGTGACTAAGAGGTCGAATAAAAGAGGAGAGAATTACAAGATTTGGTTTCAATGTACTTTTGGTGGGGAGCATAAGAGTATAGCTACACAGAGGAAAACGGGTAGCAAGAAAATAGGCTGCCCGTTCGAGATGATCGGGTTTTCGGAATCATCCGGAAGTGTTTGGAGGATCGAGGTGACGAAGGCGAAGCATAACCACACTCCTATTGAAAACTTAGAGGGTCACGCGTATGCGAGAAGGCTTTCTTCGGAGGATACAAAACTGGTTAAGGAGTTGGCAGAGCAAGACATTCCCAACCAAAGTATCTGGCGAACGCTGACAAAAAACAATCCGACTAGAAAGCTTATTCCGAAAGATATACACAACGCTGTTCAGAAGATCAACGCCGAAAAAAATGTCGGTAAGTCTCCGATGCAAAAACTTGAAAGCATTCTTCTCGAAAAAAATTACACTTATTACATGCGCACGAATGAGATATCAAACGAAGTTGAAGATGTCTTCTTTGTTCACGAAAGATCATTCAATATGTGGTGTGCCTTCCCGCATGTGCTAATTATTGACGCCACCTACAAAACGAACATGTACAACCTGCCATTTGTTCAGGTCGTAGGCATGACGTCGACAAACAAATCGTTTACGGCTGCTTGTGCGGTAATTTCCGCTGAGAAGTCAGAGAACTACCTATGGGTGTTGCAGAGGATCAAGTCTATGCTGGTAGGATGTATGGAACCGCGCGTGAATTTAACAGACAGGGATTTTGCGCTGATGAACGCGTGTGAACAAGTTTTTCCAAAAGCGCATAAGTATCTTTGTCGGTTCCATATTCAACAAAATATTAATAAGAACAGCAAGAAGAAATTCTCTGACAAGGATTGGAAAGAATTCGTACGTAGTTTTTGGTTATTGTGCGAGTCTACGACCGAGGAAATATACAGGTATAACTTGGAAAACCTTGAAGCACAGCTGAAAGAAGATGACCGTGAACGTAGGTATTTCTTACATAATTATGTTCAAATTTTATATAATAACAAAAACTGACTATTTACGTTTTTTTTAATTTTAGAGGTTTTTGATTATATGAAGAAATCCTGGTTGGATCCGTACCGTGAAAAGTTTGTGTCATGCTGGATTAACAAAACTATCAACTTTCACCAAACTACGACCAACAGGATTGAGGGCATGCATGCAACACTAAAAAGTCACTTTCCAAGTCATCGCAACACACTGGATAAACTTGTACTGTATGTTGATCATGTTGTTGATAGACAATACACCGAGATTAGTACAAGCTTTGAAACAAGCCTCCGAAAAGTGATGACGCACCACAAGAAGCAGCCCATGCTTGCATATATTCTCAGAAAGGTTTCAATATATGCGATTGAGCTTTTGAGTAGGGAACTAAAACGTAAGGAAGACGGGTTGAGAGCCTACGGTGCAAGCTGTGGTTGCCAACTTTTTACCAGCTGTGGTTTGCCATGTGCCTGTCGTTTGGAAAAGTTGGAAAATAAAGGTAATTAATATCTTTGACCTTTCTCGTTATGATTCTGCCACCTAATTTGTTTTCATCCACAGGTCAGCAACTCCGGATCACACACATAGACGTGTTCTGGAAGAAGCTTAACTTCAAGCCTGCAAAGAAAAACATAGAGGATATCGATGTAGACGCGGAATTTGAAAAATTGAAACAAAAGATCGATCCAACACCCCTCAAGTGAAAAGGAGCTTCTTTGAAAAGTTTCAGCAAATCCTCAATCCAGGGAACAATAACAAAAAACCTCCTGCTGTTCTGAAGAAAACTCGTGGTCGCCCAACATTGAAAACGCAGGAAGAAAGAAAGGTTGAAGCCGCTAGAAAAAGCTCGTACATTCCGTCGGAAGAAACTTGGGTCGAGGCCTCAGATGATCTTCCCCGTCACAGCTCGTACATATCACTCGAAGATTCTAGAAGACAAAAGAATACCAAACCGATCAACCTGCACCCTGATTTCCCGATGATCAAGCTCGGTCCTAAGACGGATATAGCGATCCGCAACTACGCATCTCAGATTCCCGAAGTGATCCATCCATACATCGTTAGAATAAAGGACGTGAAACCAGATGGTCATTGTGGGTTTCGATCGGTGGCTGTTGGGTTAGGAGTGAAACAAAATTCATATTTGATGATCCGGAAACAACTTATAAAGGAGTTACGTACGAACCAATCGCTTTGGAGGCAGTTTTTCGATCCGGAAAACATAGGACATTATGATGCGCTGCTTAGACGGATCAATTTCAAGGGGGTGGGACGAGCAGATATCGAAAATTACATGACGATGCCTGAGACGGGGTTTCTTATTGCCCAACGATACGGTGTGATTGTTCACACCTTCGACATGCGTGGGAGCTGTACAATTTTCCCTCTGCTGGGCGGGCCAAACGAAGCTGAGGAACCTCACATGGTGGTTGCGGTTGTGTTCGTCGACCATGGGCATTTCATACATGTAGAGCTTGGAGGTTGTTATCCAATGCCTCCCCCAAACCCACTCTGGACAGCACACAGAACAGAGCGCGCAGCAGCCTGGCATACATTATACAGGGATCAAATCAACACGTACGAAATGCTTACGTATCGTGCCCCTGACCTTAATGTAACCCCACATGTTCACGATGTAGGTTAAATGTGTTTAATAATAATCACGTTTGTGTTTGTTCATTATATGCGTTACATCACGTTAAAAACCGAATGTCACCGACACGACCCAATCAGATTCAATACGCACTTGTACGACCCAAAATGACCATAGACATCATAATACTACAATTAATGAAAAAATACGTCATGTTCATGTGCGGTAGGCGGCTGATACACATAACACCTCTCACAGGAGTACTTGTGCTTTCAAACCAAAATGATACGATATAACAGAATAAGACATCACGCGTAACCGATTTGATCCGGAACTTGCAGTATAGTCCATATATAATAAAAAATGATGTATAATGGAAAAAATGTAAAATTTAGACTATTATCGACGCGTTTGTGAATTAAAAACAATTTTAAAAAATTTAAAAAAGGCCCAAAGCGCCCCGCTATGTCCAAAGCGGAGCGCTTTGCCCTTAAATAAGAACAGAAGCGCCCTGCTTTGGCCATAGCGGGGCGCTTCGGTCCATCGTTATACCTGAAGCGAGGCGCTTCTCCCCCATTTCAACACAAAACACAAACACACACACAAAAGGTGCGATTACACACACTGATCTCCGGATATCTTCGTTTTCAATCTTTCGACCGCTAAAAGGTAAGATCGAACACCCTTAATCGTTTTGGTTAAATGTAGATGTTTGATATTGTTTTGATTGGGCCGGATTTGATCCATTGCTGGATCTGTTCTTCAAAATGAAGAACCAAAACGCCGCGCCAAGGCCAAAGCGCGGCGCTTTGGTTCAAGTTTATTTTTTTTTATTATTTGTTTAATAATATTTGTTTAATATAAATTGTTTATTATTATTATTTGTTTATTATTTAAATTATATTTAATATTATTTGTTTATTATTTTATATTTAATATTATTTGTTTATTATTTAAATTGTTTAAATAATATTATTTGTTTATTATTTTATATTTAATATTATCTTATCAACGTGCAGGGATGGATTCCTCCGATGACGAGATTGAGCATATGGAGGCTGAGGGAGATGAGGGAGAGCAGGAAGAGCCGACATGTCCGTACCTGCAGTTTCCGCCGGGGTCACGGGCGAGGGGGAGATGCGCGAGGTTGCGCGCCATCCCCATTGGGGAGCATGTAGGGATAGACTGGGGCCTGTTGGAGACCGTGGGAGAGGCCGCGCGGGCGCGTGAGATAGTTGGACTAGATACTCCTTGGTCGCGCCTATTTGAGTTAGCGATGGAGGACTCGTACCCTGAGCTTACGTGGGAGTTTCTTTCCACGTTTACATACGCGCCGCATCCGGCGGATTACGTGGAGGACCCGGATTTTCCAGTCTACGAGGTTACATTCCGTCTTGCCGGTCAGGAGTTTCGGATGAGTGTGCGGCAGTTTGTTGTCCATACAGGTTTGTTTAAATAATATTATTTATTATTTTATATTTAATATCATTTGTTTATTTAATGTTATTTGTTTATTTAATGTTATTTGTTTATTTAATATTATTTGTTTATTATTATTATTTGTTTATTTAATGTTATTTGTTTATTTAATTTTATTTGTTTATTTAATATTATTTGTTTATACAGGTTTGTACACAGAGGCCGAGCTTGATACTGATTTATATACGCAGGCGGTTACGATGATGGACAGGCAGACGCTTATCAGTTTCTGGAGGTCCATTTCCAGGGTTCCCTTTGGGAGATCCTGGCAAAAGGCCACCACCATTAGAGACCCCTTGTTCCGATACCTGCAGCATGTTATCGCGGCAACTATCGTGCCGCGGGGTGCCAGCAGGGAGAAGGTCAACCTCAGTGACCTTTTCTTTCTATACTGCCTACTGCGGGGCCAGCCCTGCAATCTAGCAGCCTGCCTGGCAGATTACATTGCCACAGCATACCACCGGCAGCTCCGCGGGTGGGTGCACACTGGCTCATTCATCACCGCCATCGCACGCTCGCTCGGGATCGTGCCCGAGGAAGATCCGGTGCTGTCCGATCCGGTCCCGTCTACCAGGTTGGGCCGCGCGTCAGTTTCTAGCATGCAGATCACCCGTCGCTTTGATGTTGGTCTGAGGTTTAGGGGCGGAGACGGGCTGATTTGGCAGCCGGAGCCGGTGCCGGAGGTCATCCCGGTTGTTATTGAGTTGAGGCCTGGAGTGTTGGCCCCTCCTGCTGAGCAGGCGGCCGCTCTGGGACTCGATCATTTCCCGGGCCAGCCTCAGGCTGAGGCTCAGGCTCAGGAGGAGCCTCAGGCTCAGGCTCATCCTGAGCCTGTATTAGAGGATCCGGCTCAGGAGGAGCATATCGAGGAGATCCCGGTACCACCAGTTCAGCCAGCTCCGGAGCCGTCACAGTACCCGCAGCACGTTTACGCTGACCTGCCTCCGGTAGCGCGTGAGGTGGCTCGGGACTTCGACCGGCGCCTGAGACGCCAGGCCGCACGCCAGGACTGGATCATCGAGACGCTCGTTTCTCTACGAGAGCTCGCTGGGTTGCCTCCACTTCCCCTCCCACCGTCCCCACCGCACGATGTTGGTCTGAGGTTTAGGGGCGCTTTGAGTGTGCAAAAAGACAACGGCCGTGTGCGAATAGACCAGGCCTTAATGTATCTAGTTATGGTTTCAGATAGATACGTATATGTCATAAAGACAGCTCAAGAGGAAGTGACATAAAACATGATCTTTGAGCTGTCACTTCCCTACAGGATCCCGAGTTATAAAATATATATATATATATATAGGGGTAGGTTAACATACAAAAGGGCTTATCATACTTCACGTACGCTACGCTTCCAACCGTCCGATCTGTGTAAAAATAACGCATGGAGCCCTAATAACGCATGGGGAGCAGTTTTTTTGTGATAATCACGCATGAGAGGTGATAATCACGCATGGGTAGTTAATCACGCACGTTATAAATGGCAAAAAAAATAATCACGCATGTTGTGTGTATTGTCGCGTACGATAATGTATGATAAGCAGTTTTGTACATTATACTTTCTCTCTCTCTCTCTCTCTCTCTATATATATATATATATATATGGAATAAGTTAAAATGAGAACCACCTCGAGTTGTAAGAACCAGCGAGAACCACCCCCGCGGGGGGCCGTTGACCACGATTTTTTTTTTTACAACTAGATGTGTATATTTTAACACCCTACGTAAAGTTTGGGTTTAAACGGCGCGCCCGAGGGGGTAGTTTTTTACGCCCAAAGTTTGGTTAAAAAAAAAGAAAAATTAAATAAATACAAAAAAACCCAAACTTTGGGCGTAAAAAACTACCCCCTCGGGCGCGCCGTTTAAACCCAAACTTTATGTAGGGTGTTAAAATATACACATCTAGTTGTAAAAAAAAATCTTGGTCAACGGCCCCCGCGGGGGTGGTTCTCGCTGGTTCTTACAACTCGAGGTGGTTCTCATTTTAACCTTCCCCATATATATATATATATATATATATATATATATATATTCAAGTAATTTCGGCTTTGGATGCTTGATGGTGGAGTTTATGGTTTATGCATACACCTATATGACATGGGAATTATAAGATCGGAAGCAATATTTTTAGACGAAAAGGGCTTAGCTTCATTAGGTTACTCGGTGTGGGGAGCGGCCTAGGGCCGGCGACGCCCCAGCACACCGCCCCCTAGGTCCGTCCCCGTTGTTGGCGTCCTCTCGAAGACGTTCTCGCCGGGCCCCTCTCTCTTCTTTATACACACACATATACATACGCACACATATATTTAGGCTCATCCTCCACACCCTAGGTTCATCCCTTTTTAGGCCCATCCTCACACCTACTTAGTGTACGACTATGTAGCGGAGCATCCTTTTAAGGACTACCCTCCTTCACACCCTATAGTCTTAGCTCTGGGTCATTATAAAAGGCAGCCCTATAGCTCCTTAACTTGTAGTTTGACTTTTTCATTAGTAGTAGTATTATTATTATACAGATTTCTTTTTAACTTATCCTCTTTCACTCAAAATATCATAACCTCATAAGAGTTACAACATGAAACTTTGTAACCAAATATGAAAGTAGGTGTATACTATAGGACCAAAAACATAAATTTCTATCCTACATGATGACATGTGACTAAGCGACCATCACATGTGAGGCCGTAAACCCCCTTTTTATCACAACCACCACCCTGAGTCGATAAGAAAAACATCAACAACGCACAGAGCACTCTTGCTCTTTCTTCTTTATCCTCCATTTGAACTTGATTCATTCAAGTTCATTACAATCCACCACACACAATGGAGCGTGCACGCAGGCTTGCAAACAAAGCCATCCTAGGCCGCTTAGTTTCACATACCAAACACCACCCATCATCCCCTGCACTCCATTCACCTTCAAGGTATGTTTCCTCTTTATCCCCATACATATGCAGCGGTACAAAAGTTCCACCAGATAGAAACAACCTTAACGGGTTCGGTTCCCAAGTTCGGTCCATATCAGTTGATGCATTGAAGCCAAGTGACACATTCCCACGTCGCCATAACTCCGCCACACCAGAAGAACAAACCAAAATGGCTGAGTTCGTCGGATACCCGCATCTTGATGCACTCATTGACGCCACTGTGCCGAAATCTATCCGTCTTGACTCGATGAAGTACTCCAAGTTCGACGAAGGGTTGACCGAGTCGCAAATGATTGCACACATGCAAGAATTAGCTTCTAAGAACAAGATCTTCAAGTCGTTTATCGGTATGGGGTATTACAACACGTCGGTTCCCACTGTTATCTTAAGAAACATTATGGAAAACCCCGGTTGGTACACGCAGTACACCCCGTACCAAGCGGAGATCGCGCAGGGCCGGCTTGAGTCCCTGCTCAATTTCCAAACCATGGTTACTGATCTGACCGGTTTACCCATGTCAAACGCTTCGTTACTAGATGAAGGAACTGCAGCTGCTGAAGCTATGGCTATGTGTAACAACATCCAAAAGGGTAAGAAGAAAACGTTTATTATTGCAAGTAACTGTCACCCACAAACGATTGATATTTGTAAAACTCGAGCGGATGGGTTTGATCTAAAGGTGGTTACGTCGGATCTTAAAGATTTCGACTACTCGTCTGGTGATGTGTGTGGGGTTCTGGTTCAGTATCCTGGAACCGAGGGTGAGGTGTTGGATTATAGTGAGTTTATTAAGATTGCGCATGCGAATGGGGTGAAAGTGGTTATGGCTAGTGATTTGTTGGCTTTGACGGTTTTGAAGCCGCCTGGTGAACTTGGTGCGGATATTGTGGTGGGTTCGGCTCAGCGGTTTGGTGTTCCGATGGGGTATGGTGGTCCTCATGCTGCTTTTCTTGCAACGTCTCAAGAGTATAAACGAATGATGCCCGGAAGAATTATTGGTGTTAGTGTTGATTCTTCTGGTAAACCGGCTTTACGTATGGCGATGCAGACCAGAGAGCAACATATCAGGAGAGATAAAGCAACTAGTAACATTTGCACAGCTCAAGTAATATTCTAGTTCTTTAATTCGGTGTTTATTATTGCAGTTTTTAATTCTATGTAACATATATTTTAACTGCATAGGCGTTGCTTGCGAACATGGCTGCTATGTTTGGTGTGTACCATGGACCAGAAGGTTTAAAAACCATTGCGAAACGGGTCCACGGTCTAGCTGGCACATTCGCTGCGGGTTTGAAGAAGCTTGGGACCGTACAAGTGCAGGATCTCCCCTTTTTCGACACTGTGAAAATAACATGTGCTGATTCACATGCAATTGCTGAAGAAGCTTACAAGCATAAGATGAATCTTCGTATTGTGGACAAAAACACTGTAAGTATGTTTCCAAAATGTTACTTACATATCCAGTCTCTTAAAACTCACTCTTAAAAATTTTCTCTCAGATTACTGTCGCCTTTGATGAAACAACAACGATTGAAGATGTTGATACTTTGTTCAAAGTTTTTGCATTGGGGAAACCTGTGAGTGTCCCCCTTTTCTTACATTACAAATAGAGTAAACTGCATTATATGTCTTTTAACTTTGAGCCAAATTGCAGACGTTGTTCTTTAACTAACAACATTACACTGAATGTCCTTTATGTTACTGTTTCTCATTAGGGGGTGTCATTTTGCCCTAACGCAGTTAATTTTTTATGTTAACTCTTAACACGTGCTACTCACATGAGTGTATAATGCTCATTTTCACTTAATATCTAAAACAAAATAAAATTAAAATAATATATAATAACAACAAAATAAGTGAAAATTACCATTATGCCCTCATGTGAATGGCACGTGTTAGGAGTTAACATAAAAAATTAAATGGGTTAGGGCAAAAAGGACACCGTCTGATGAGAAACAGTAACATAAAAGACATCTGGTGTAATTTCGTTAGTTAAAGGACAACGCTTGCAATTTGGCTCAAACCGTCGTAAAATGCAATTTACTCTTACACATATTTGTATACCTTTTCTGCCAGAATCTTGAACGTTTTTTTTTTCTAGGTGACATTCACTGCTGCATCTATTGCACCAGAGGTTCAGGATGCTATCCCGTCTGGGCTTGTGAGGGAGACTCCGTATTTGACTCATCCGATTTTTAACATGTATGATTCTTTTCTTATATTACTCTCTTCAAAACTGGAATTCTGAGCTTCAAGATTTATGTTTTTAGTTGAAAATATATAAAAGAACATTTACAATACTGTTATATAGTTATATGTGGTCTACAATCTACATGATGATAATTTATATCAATAAGAGTAATAATGAACAGTTTTCATCTTTATGACTGAAAAAAATATAGACACAAGAATTGGTTCCTTCAAGTACTTATCTTTTTTTTTTTTTTTTTTTAATTTTAGGTATCATACGGAGCATGAGCTACTAAGATACCTTAGTAAGTTACAGTCGAAGGATCTATCATTATGTCACAGTATGATTCCGCTGGGATCTTGTACCATGAAGCTTAATGCAACTACAGAGATGATGCCTGTGACATGGCCAGCCTTTGCAGATATGCATCCTTTTGCTCCTATTGAACAGGCACAGGGTTATCAGGTAACAATAAATTTTATTTCTATTAGAGTAAAATGTCATTTTCGTCCCTGAGTTTTGGCCAGTTTTGTGACCTTCGTCCAAGGGTTTGTTTTTTCGCATCTGGATCCGAAAGGTTTAAAAACTTACCATTTTCATCCGACTTGTTAACTCCATCCATTTTTCTCTGTTAAGTCAGGGGTATTTCTGTCTTGTTTGTTAACTTAAAGGGCAATTTGGTCTTTTTCAAGGGTATTCAGTCTTTTTACATAAAGTGAAAAAGACCGAACTGCTCTTTAAGTTAACAAAAAAGACGGAAATATCCATGACTTAACGAAGAAAAAATGGATGAAGTTAACGAGCTGGATGAAAATGACAAGATTTTTAACCTTTTGGATCCAGACGAGGAAAAACAAACCTTTGGACGAAAGTCGCAACCTCAGGGACGCAAATAGCAGTTTACTCTCTTATTTCTATGAATATGAATTATTCCTTATATTAAAATTTCAAATTATGTACTGTAATCTTTAAAAAAAATTGGCAGGAAATGTTCACAAATTTGGGTGACTTGTTGTGTTCCATTACTGGATTTGATTCTTTCTCTTTGCAACCAAATGCTGGTGCTGCAGGAGAATATGCTGGGCTGATGGTTATCCGGGCCTATCATATGGTATGTGTAACTGTAAATTAGTTGCTGAATGTGGTCAACTTTAAATTCCAAAGTTAAATAATTGAGTTGTTGACTTTGGTCAACTGTAGGCAAGAGGAGATCATCATAGGAATGTATGCATTATCCCTGTGTCAGCACACGGAACGAATCCTGCTAGTGCTGCTATGTGTGGAATGAAGATTATCACTGTAGGAACCGACTCCAAAGGTAACATTAATATCGAAGAGGTACGCAAGGCTGCTGAGGCAAATAAAGAGAATTTATCTGCTCTTATGGTAAGTAATTGTTAACTAAAACATGATTATTTGTTGCGAGTTGCGAGCGAATGTATACTTAATTATTTACTTGAAGTTCAGGTTACCTATCCTTCTACTCATGGAGTTTATGAAGAGGGCATCGATGAGATTTGCAAGATTATTCATGACAATGGAGGTCAAGTTTACATGGATGGAGCAAACATGAATGCACAGGTATATTAACGCCAACAATATTTATAATACCTTAAAAAGAAAGGTCGGTGGCTTTTGCGACAGACCTTTTCTACCCGTAAACTTTGTGACAATGTCAAAACTAACCCCTATAACTTTGTAAATGTCATTTTCACCCCTTAAAGTTTTTAAAGTTTCGAGTTTACCCTAAAACTAATTTCTTACGTTTTTATTTTTTTGTACATGTCGGTATAAATTCAAGTTCGTCTACGCTTTAACGTAGTTTTTGTTTGGAAACGAGTCGGGTCAATTATATAATGTTTTATTTTTATGTACGTTTTGAGTTGGACTATTTTTTGACGCAAATTTTGTTTGGAAACAAATCGGGTGAAATATAATACGTTCTCATTCGACTGATAAATTTGAGTTACTATACGTTTTGACATAAATTTAGTTCAGAAACGAGTCGGGTCGATTGTAGTCTATACTTTATCATGCCGTGTACGAAGCCAACGCACGTCACGCACGTGTACGTTTTGAGTTTGTCTATGTTTCAACGTGAATTTCGTTTAGAAACAAGTCGGATCAAATATAATACATTTTCATTCAATGGTATGAATTCGGATTACTAGACACATTTCAACTTAAATTTAGTTCGGAGACGAGTGTTGTAGACTATAATTTATCACGCCGTGTATGACGCCACTGCAACGGGTGATGGATAAAAAAACTAGTCATCTCCTAAATATGTATTATTTTATGAAAATTGACATATATTTTTGGGTTGTTATTACAGGTTGGGTTGACAAGTCCAGGGTGGATTGGTGCTGACGTTTGTCATCTAAACCTACACAAGACATTTTGCATTCCACATGGCGGTGGTGGTCCCGGAATGGGTCCCATTGGCGTTAAGAAACACTTGGCACCATACTTGCCTTCACATCCTGTGGTAAGTACCAAAATCAAGTATTAAGTAACAGAATAGAACTAAGATAGCTGTGAAAGTGGTTTTCTATATATAATTTAATTTTGTACATCTTGATTTTGAAGGTGGCGACAGGTGGCATCCCGGCCCCTGAAAAGAGTCAGCCACTTGGTACCATCGCTGCAGCCCCATGGGGTTCCGCTCTTATCTTACCTATATCATATACGTACATTGCCATGATGGGATCTCAAGGAATAACAGACGCATCAAAGTTAGCCATCTTGAATGCAAACTATATGGCAAAACGTCTTGAGGTCTCTATTTCTTTCCTTTATTTTCAAACAAACTGTCATCTTGTTATTTAATTAAAAAGGAATAGAATATAATATAATATGATATAACTTTGTACTACATTGTAGAATCATTATCCAATTCTCTTCCGCGGTGTGAATGGAACAGTTGCCCATGAATTCATTGTTGATTTGAGACCATTGAAGGTAATTTTTATGAGTGATTAGCTTAGTTATGTTTGTTAATTTTGAGATATCTGGATTAAATTGATTCATATGCAGACCACTGCTGGAATAGAGCCAGAAGATGTTGCTAAACGTCTTATAGATTACGGGTTTCATGGTCCAACAATGTCTTGGCCAGTTCCAGGGACACTCATGATTGAACCTACCGAAAGTGAAAGCAAGGTATCGCCTAGAGTAAAGTTTTTATCAAAATTATGACAGTAATTTTTCTTATAAGTTTTGAACTTCAATTTGTAGGCGGAGTTGGACCGGTTTTGTGATGCTTTAATCTCGATAAGACAAGAAATAGCGGAGATTGAGAAAGGAAAAGTTGATCTCAACAACAATGTCATCAAGGTATCTTTGCCATCAGTTTATGACTGTTTTGGAATTAATTCTTCATGAACTTTATTAGTAATATGAGAGAATTTATGTTCGCAGGGAGCTCCACATCCGCCACAACTACTCATGGCCGATAAGTGGACAAAACCATACTCTCGAGAATATGCAGCTTACCCTGCTCCATGGCTTCGTGCTGCCAAGTTCTGGCCTACGACATGTCTGTCTCTCTCTCTATACACACACACACACACCTACATACATTGCGTTTAACCATTTGAGTAAAGTACACGGATAGTCCCTATGGTTTTCCAAAATTTTGGATTTAGTCCCTAGCTTTTCTAAATCACACCGATGAACCCAGTGGTTTGCACTTTGTAATGAATTTAGTCCCCAACTTTTGCCATAAGTACATGGATGGTCCTTGTGGTTTGCACTTTGTAACGCATTTAGTCCCCAACATGGACCTCTTGAAACCTTTAGATGTGTTGGCTAAGGACTAAATGCGTTATAAAGTGCAAACCACAAGGACCATCCATGTGCTTTTAGAAAGCTAGGGACCAAATCCAAGTTTTTGAAAAACCATAGGAACTCTTTGTGTAGTTTACTCTAACCATTTTCTTATAAATCAATTTTTTTAAGATTGAAAAATGAATGATTTATTTATTTTATTTTGTTCTTCCTGTTCTAGCAGAAAAAAAGTATTCCACCCAGAACCCTCCCCTATATACCAATACACATCATGGATACTAACTAATGATCATTTTCTAAACACATGTCTTCATTGTTTTTATTACAGCTGGTTCTCTGGTTATGGTTATTAAAAATCACATAAATCGCTTTCAAAACGCATATCCAAACTCCCTTATAAGAGACACATGTCTTCATTTTTATTCAAAAGATATAATTTTCTGATGTCTTTCATGTGATTAACAATCAACTATGGTGAAATTGTGGTGACAGGCCGTGTAGACAATGTGTATGGTGACCGCAACCTCATCTGCACCCTTCAACCGCCACAAGAGTATGAAGAGAAAGCTGAAGCGACTGCTTAATCATTAACCTATGAACCACCACATGTGCTTCAAGGTTCTTTGTCAAAATTATACTTCAATATGTTCTTGTATATACACGTTTCGTGTTGTTACGCCTTACGGCTGCTGGATTTTGTGATGCCATTGTAATCATGATGACCAGCTGCATTTTATAACTTTCCTTTCACTGTACAGATTTCAAATCCAAACACATTAGCTATTAAATCAAACACAGTTATCTGTAAAATCCTGACACATTAACTAGAAAATGAAACATATGGTCCACATTGCAACCTTTTGAGGGATTAAGGGCAATTTGGTAATTTACTCGAACTCGACCATCTCAGGGTGGTACATTGGGTTGATGCCTTTAATCTTTTAGACGTTTTTGTGTTTTGAACACTGGGACGGGTCTCGTGACACGTGTTTTGAGCATTCGGATATGTAAAACATGTTAACATGCTAAATAAAACACTTCTTCACGCCGTACCCAAGCATCAACCAACATTTTCACCAACGTGTTGTTGCCACCTCGCACCACAACCTCACTTTGCGCCAACATTTCCACCCGCTTCACCAGTATCGTCCCTGCCACAATCTTCAACCGTCAAAACCTGCAAAGTGAAACCCTAAATGGATATTTCACAGTTGGTTGCTAGAATTAGGTGTTAATGCATACTATGTTGCTATTGCAATGCTACAAAATTTACCTTGTCCGAGTGACTTGTCGTAGACTAGTAGCAGATGCATTGCTGGGCAAATCTCCTTTGGCAGTAGATCAGAAAAATAGAAACTACTGCCAAACGAGTATATGCCCAGTTATACATCTATACATATAAAACACTTTCAATTCATTCGCAGTTTGTTAGAAAAACAATTTTCCACCTAAAACAATTTATAGGCCAATAGTTTGGTGTACATATTCTTATGCATATAGAATATCCTCCAAATATTTTTTATACAACATTTTACGTACAAAATGTATAAAAGTTTTTGTGATGAATATTGGTGGCGAACTTTATGTTTTACTGGCCTTTTGTATTTCAAAGAGACAATAAAACGTAAAGGTAAGATCAATATTGTATCAAGTTGCCTTGACTCAAGAAATCTTGACCTCAACCGTTCTCCACTTAGATACACAATCGTAACTAGTAAATATGTATTCTTATATTAGCAAATAATATAGCAATATGATATAATCAGATTAAATATTATATAATTTTCAATTTTATGCTATTTTTTTCTTTTTAAGATAATAAGGCGTTTAAAAGTTATTTAAGTTTATATAATTGATATACTTAGGGGCTGTTTGGCAACATCTGAATAGTTAAGTGCTGAACCATTAAGTGCTGAACCAGTAAGAGATCTGAACCATTAAGAGCCTGTATAATGTTTAATCGTTCAGAGGCAAATGTCTGACCAATTCAAATTAGAGGTCTTAACCATTGACTCTGTATAAATCTTAACCATTCAGAGGCAAATGTCTGAACCATTCAGATATCTGCTCGTGAAACAAACAGTCTGAACCATTAAGTGCTGAACTAGTAAGAGATCTGAACCATTAAGAGGTAAACAAACAGCCCCTTATATTTAAACAAAAAAAGTCAACAATAAAGGTTGGTTCATTTTTTTTATGTCATTGTACCTTCATGGCTTCATCTTATTTACAATCTTGTCACTTCTTGATTCAACCCATAACCACTTCATTTGCTATGTATAAAATTTCACTTTGTATTTATCTTTATTCTGTATGTAATTATATATAATATCCAATGAAATCTAATATTCTCATTTTTCTCTTTCATCAATGTGAGAATTTAAATAAACTAACTTGTTAGACCACTCGTAGTGGGGCGTGGTTTTTAAAAAAAATTTGAAAAAAAAACGCCCCAAAACGCCCCCACCCCATTACGCTAGGCGTTACCCGGCGTTTTTTTTTGAAAAAAATTGATGTTGGCGTTTTATTTAAAACGCTTTGTACATTGTTTGACCCACCAATCACACCCCACATGTCTGACAACTTTTGAGCTAACACATATTTCGTGTGTGTCTTCATAGGGGCGAAATATGTAAGTTTGTCTTCATATTTCATATGCCACTTGTCTGACAACTTTTGAGGTAATATCATATGTTTTAAATTAAAAAAAAAGTGAAATGATTGCATGGACGTTATTGGAATAATGACTCACTACGCCACTTTTGCAATAATGCCCCATGCTGACTGGGATAACACGTGTCGGATAACGCCCCATGGTGAGGGCATTATTTTTCTTAACCACTACGGGTGGTGTCTTAGTAAACACGTAATATAATTCGTATTAATTAGTTTGGTTACAAAAACAAGCAATCTTTTCATTGTAAAACAATTTAATATGCTTTCCTCAACCAAGTGTGTGCCTTAGCATATCCAATACACATAGACAATTATACCAACGACCAGAAAGCATCAAGATCTCAAATGTGTAAAAAGGTTGCGAATATGTTGATAAATGATAATCTTGAGTAAGGTTCGATGGTCCTAAAAGGAATTGAACCTTGGTATATCCAATATGGAGGGAAGGGGCAAAGTATAGGGGGGGGGGGGGGGGGGGGACCCCCGAACTTTTCGCTTAGTAGTGTTATATATGTAGTTTCCGTATAAATTTTTTTGGGTATATACGTTTTTGACCCCCTGTCATTCGGGTCAAGCTTCGCCACTAATGAAGGGTGATAATAAATTGATGGTTTGATGGGTCGGTTTAGGTGACAAATAAATCATACATTGTTAGTTTTATTCCAGCATGAGAAACCAACATATCAAAATTAAGGAATAAAGTAATTTGGAGAGTTAGCTATTAAACTAACTTTAAATTTAAATATATTTTATATTCTTTTTCTTTTTATATTATATACTACTTTATAGTCTCGTGTGTTAGACGATTCATAACAATAAGACAAGTAGGTGTAGTGATAATCATCAATTGTTTAGGAAAATTCTTAATTGTTTTTACTATTGTGATTCACAAAACATATTTGGACAGATATTGACTGTAAAAATCATTTGTTTTGCAAATGATATAGAATGATTCACGATTGTATGAACCATTTGTTTTGCAAATCAAATTTGGAAGTGAGAATTGTGTTCGCATATTGAAGCATATCAAATTCTTAATCTTTGTTAAGTTTTGATATTGATCTTTTCTACTGTAGGCTTCAATACACACAAACAATCCTTACTTCCATATTCGATTTGCAAAAGAAATGGTTCATGCAATCGTGAATCGTTTTATGTTATTTGCAAAACAAATGATTTTACAAGTTAGTCTTAGGATATCCGAGTTTGACTCACAACATTTATGGTTTACTGCAATGGGTAGTGGTAAGGGGTGTGTTGTGCTCGAATGTTGTGAGGTGCTGGTTGAATCCACGCCCTCTCCCCAAACTGGTTTTCCAACTTTTTTTTTATTTTTTAACTTAATTCAAATCTACTTTTTATGTAACTCAAATCTTTAACTAGAAAGCAACTACAAATTTTGTTAAATCCTTTTTCACTAACTGATTTTTTTCTTGTTTAACTTATTTCATCAAACTAACACTCTTACGGCTTTATTTTTCGAGTTTACTGTTTTGGTTGCAATATCGTAACAATTATCATCATCATACTCAGTACATCCCACCAATAGCAAAGCTAAGGTAGGGTCTGAGGAGAGTAAGATGTAGACAACCTTACCTCCACATCGAAGAAATAGAGAGGCTGCTTCCAGTGAGACCCCCGGCTCCATAGTAGTTTTGCATCAAGCCTTGGACATAAGGCGTTAACTCTCGGGAAAAGGCCGATTAGTGCATGTACCCTCTTGTCTTTCTGCTATCAACGCCACTACATGCATGCATGATTAAGCGTCCCCCGCTTTTAACGTTATTTTCACGAAATTGTTTAAATAACGTTAAAATTAGTGCAATTTCACTTTTGCCCCCGCAGGCCGACACATATATACATTATATGTGCACGCGGCAAGCGGGGCGTCTATCGTAACAATTATTAATTTTTTAAATATTAATTATATTTCTTTTAACTTTTTAGTTATTTATTTAATAGTAAGAGTATTTAGGTCATTTCACACCCACTTAACAATGAAAAATAACTAAGTTAGGGATAAAGGACACAATGTGTAGATGTTTGCAAATATCGAGTATGTTTTTTGTACTTTTTGAAAATAAAGGACACACTTTACAATCTAGTGTCAACATAAAGGACGATTTTTGTAATTTACTGTTATTTAAATTAAATTGTTTTTTTTACTCCAATAAAAACCATGAACGGAAAACATTATATTTTTTGGGTTTTCTCTTTCGTTTGGCACATGCCACGCCGCGTGGGTTTGATAGTTTTTTTTTTGAAAAGAAAACTTCATTAGAACAACCCCCGACCCAAACGGGCAAATGGCCAAACAAACAACACTCCCCCGACCCAAACGGGCAAAGGGCACACACAAACAAACGAATTACAACATGTACATAGGGTATTTACACCATTCCGCCCAACTAATATATTTACAAGATGATCTATTTTTAAACCAAGAAAACCCTCTCGACTTTATCTCCCCTATGATATCCTGCGGACTCCTTTTAATCTGAATAAAAACCACATCATTTCTCCCTTTTCCATATGCACCAGCAAGTAATAATCCCTAGCCCGTAAATGATCTTATCCGCCTTCTTACCCCTCTTAATGACCTTGTGGATGTCTAAAATGTCTTTGAACTCAAAAAAGAACAAAGGCGGGATGTTGCACCAAACGCTGAAAGCCGCCCACACCCGCATAGCCACCGAGCATGCAATGAATAAGTGATCAACCGTTTCCTCGAAATCGTCGCAGAAAGGGCATAGAACAGAGGTTATCTCCACATTTCTACTTCTTAAATTAGTTCTCGTAGGGAATCTATCTAAATTGCCTCTCCAAGCCATAATATTACATTTTATGGGCACCCATTTACACCATACAAAATTAGGCGGGTGATTAATTCCTCTATCCATAATTAAAGCCTTTTTAACCACCTTCACTGAGAAGATATTTTGACTATCGTCATTCCAATACCATGCATCCTTGTCGTTGGAAAGCGTCGTTAAGCTGAGAACCTCAATGCATTCCTGCCATTCCTTTAACTCTTCGTCGGACTCCGGCTGTTGTGACACCCCGAAAATATAAAGTTTTATATTAGAATTACAAAATATTAAATAAACGAAAACAAACTGATTAGGACTAAATAACCCAGTTAATTACAAGTCTTGAAGTGACACGCAAGTGGGTTAAAACACTCAAAATATGAACTAAGGAAAATGGAGGGACTAAACGTGTTAAATCTAAAACTTGATTTAATAAAAACAAAATAAAAATACACCAAACACACACAAGAGTGTGTGTCTGGTCGATTGAAGCACAGGGCGACCAGGAGAAACCCCACAACCCTAGTTCTTGTCTAATCTCTCAAATTGAAGGTCTAAATCAATTCTAAATCAAAATCTGAGCACGAAATAGTGATCTCCACTGAAAAAGGAGTCACAAGGTATGTAAATTTCATGATAAATCTCTAGTTGAATTTCTGAGTGAACTTAGAGAATTCGAAATTATGGTTGCATGTTTGTTATATAGATGATATAGGAACAATATAGTGTCCAGGAGTAAATCCTAGACAAGTACATGTTGAAATCATGCTTAATTTTAGTAAAATCCATGAACACCATTGAAGGTGATTAGTGGGGTTTTTTTTTGTGAAACTTGATAAACACTAGGATTTTGATGGTTGTCCTAGTGTAATCTGATATTTGTGAAGTGATTTCAGAATTATTGAGGTTAACATTTATGTAAGATAGTTTGATTGATGTAAATTTGGGCTATATGACAAGTTATGACTTGATAATGAACCATGTAAAATTCTGCCCTTAAAGTGTTTATAAAAATGCCTCAAAGAAGGCTTAAAACTGAAATTTCAAGTTAAAACGCATATTTGTAATGTTTTGGCAAACTATGCGATATATGATTAAAAAGAGTTCTAAACATGCTATGGATGAACTATATAGGGAAGGAAGTCGGAGGGTCTAGTGGACAAGCCGGTGGTGACGCGCGTTTGAAGGGTTTGCTTTGAAGGTATGTAACTCGATTTGTTACATTAAGTAAATTTGATATTAGAACGCGTATAGTTGTGTTTTAGAATAGAAGTTGCGTTGATTGAAGTGATAATGTTCACTAATTGTATTAATAGGTTAAGATTGGGTTATGAAATGTTTGGTAGTCAATATAAATGGAGGATTCCACAATTGATCCAAACGGGTCGAATAATTATGTAGTTAGTAGTGTTGGTGTTTAATAGTTAGCAATTGGCGTTGACAATCACGAGAGCATGAAACCATAAGATTGGTAATGAAATGCCGGTGATATTAAGCCCCAGATGTTGGGTAAAACGCCTTATGATTACTATTGCAATGTTAGTAAAATGGGTGTAAATGTATTGGGTCGAATAATTGTAAAAGTGAATTTAGTCATTCAGTCTGTAAACCAAATTTTCGGTATAATAATTTTAATAGACGCGTCGGTAATTAAATTACAGACGTATAGGAAAAACAATCACCTTAAACGGACCCTTGGATCAAAAGTTATGACCAATTGAAGTTAAAATTTGTGAAATTCCGGAGCTGGCAGGAAATGCAGGTCAAAAACCTGCACCTGCTGGAAAACTGTCTCCCCCGCGCCACGCGACAGGATCCATGGGATCTGGCGCGACACGCGGGAGTCCTCGCGACACGCGACAAGTCGAGGGTGTTCTGGCGCGACACGCGACAGGACCAAAACTGAATCTTTATTTTATTTTTGATGATTCGATACTAGAACCCGTTTATATGCATTATATTAATGTCAAGACTAACTTTTTAAGTGGTTTTGACTCTAGGTGATGATGGGGACTTTCCGGATGGCGATCAAGTATGTTTGAAGAACCGAACACGAGCTTTTGAAGCTTCCACGTTAATTTAACTTTGTTTAGACAATGTTTTGATGTAAACAATTTACTAATCATGTTGTGAATGTTTAAACTAGTTGGTAATTGACTAGTATGTGATCACTTTAGAACTCTGATTTTGTACTTATGTAGAAGTAAAGTACTTTTTATACAAAATCCTGCATATTTTTATTAAATTCGAATAGAAATTAGACGGTTGTTACAGCTGTATGGACCATTGCCAAGAAAAAACACCATTTTCTTGAAACGCTTCCATTCTCTCTGCGACCCTGCACGTTTTAAACTTCTCCAGACCAAACAAATTAGGCCATTTTTCCATAAAGGGAAAATCGCCCACCTAAGTGTCAACCCAAAAACAAATATCATCCCCTTTCCCCACTTTACCCATTATTAATCGATTTAGCCCCTTCCCATTTAATTTCATTTTGAAAAACAACTTCGCTATATTTTTCCAACACCCCGTAATGTTTCCGTTAAGCGGAAGGAAGCTACTTTGGTTGTTCTTCCAATGGCAAGCTTCCATCACTTTACACCGCAAGTTATGATTCTCCACCCTATATCTCCCACCCCCATTTAACAAGAAGGGCCTCATTGACCTCTTTGAGTCTGTTTATACCCAACCCACCTTTAGTCTTAGGCCACGTGACCCAATCCCAAGCCACCCAATTCATTTTCGAATTATTGTTAGAACCTGCCCGAAGAAAGTTTTTCATTTTGGCTTCGAGATTCTTAATCACACCTACCGGGGCCTTATATAAAGAGAAATAATAAATAGACAGACTCTCTAACACCGAATTGATCAGGGTAAGTCTCCCCCTATTTTCAAAATGCTACAACGAAAACTTCAAAATTCAAACCATCATACACAAACACATCCTCATCAAGCGAGGTGTCAATCCAATCGAATGGCCATCCGATCAGATGACCATCCGAACGGATTGTCACCCGATCGACTGGCCATCCGATCGGATTACCGTCCGATCCTTGATGCACTTGTATCATTTTACGCGCCACTTATCTTATTGCTATCGTAACTGTTCAGGCTAACCTCGCTCTAAGCGCTCCCTTCAATCCACAATTCCATCGCTGTGAGTATACTCGAACCCTTTTTGCTTTATGCACTTTTGGGTGTTACATACGTTACTTATTCTAAATCACATCAAACACACTAAGCAATACTTTAACGCTAACCGCTACTGTATGTTATACGTGACTCGATGAATGCTTGTTTGTTATGTTTACACATAGATTGTTGTCTACCTGCCTTAGCAACGATAGTACTATAGTTTGGACTCAGCACCTGTTCACTCAGGGGTTGTTAAGGACAATTAATTACATGGTTCATAGTGGTGAATATGTATTACGAACTGCCTTGGGCAGTCAACCCACAATCATTGGTATCGATAGGATCATGTCGATAACTAACGTGTTTCACATCACACGTTGTGCGTACTGGTTATGCGTAATCGATTTCGAACTCTACTATGCTACTATTAAACTTGTATGCTCACCTTTACACTATGTGTATTGACTGTTACTTTAACTTATGTGGCAGGTGCATAAGATGCTAGGACGCCTTGTTTGCTGTGTGATGAAATCGAGGCTAGGAAAGAGTCCTAGAAACAAATAAACAAATTGTCTCTTTTGAAATCTGAGTTGTCGGATCAGTACTTGTTTGTGAGACAATTATCTGTAATAACTATTTTATTTAATATGTTATGGTATAGGACATGACGTTTAAATATCCGGTAATTAATAGTCGTTATGGATACTCATGAACAATCTGTTTCTCTCAGTGCCGCGCCCCGATGATTCCGCCATCGGTTGGGGTGTGACAGATTGGTATCAGAGCCATAACTATAGGGAATTAGGCCAGACTCGACCTAGTCCGGGTCGATGTCTTAGAAACGACCCAGTCTATAGTTAAGTACCAATAGACCGGCTTATGCATACCCTGAAGGGTTTTGTACAAACTTACTTGCCATTTCTCGCTATTATCGCTTACGCTACACTATCACTGCACTCTAATTTTCGAAAAATGAACAAGTGATTGGGTCGAGATTAGGTGTGAAAGCCGCAAACTCTCGACTAAACCGCTTGTTTGACCCGCATTTTATCTACAAACAGGAGAATTTGCGTTAAAACAGGAGTGAAATCTGTAGTTTAACATAGATTTTCCTCTCTATTTTATCAAACTAGGAACAAAGTTATTGAGTCAGGGGTGAAACCCGAACCTTGATGACTTGTTCCGTATTCTATTTTGTTTTAACAAAACTCTCACCAAAGTCTCGACAGACTCCAACGACTTGAAGTCACTCTGTAACCGGAAGGATGCGTGTCATTCGCCCGAAATCGAGGCGAGAACACAGTCCAGAAGGTCGAAGTGTGCACCAAAAGTCCTCGTGAATAGTCGAACCACTTTGGGTAGTCGATGTCTAAATAGCCGCAGACAATCTATCCTCGACTTTTATGTGTTTCGATTCTGAGCTCGCAACTGCCGACTCTGATATTTCTCGCTTTTACATGAATTTTATGTGCTTTATGTGATTTTATCTGTTTTATGTTTTGATTTTTGGTGAATTATTCGCTTTACACTCCTCGCTTTGATCGACACACACGATTCGCACTGCACAACTACCTCAAAACGTTAACTAATCGTTACTACTTATGGATAATCGTATACTATGTTAATTACTTATGCCACACTACTCGCTATGCCACTCGCTGTGTACTCGCTAATCGTGATCACTATTCTCGAACGCTCGCGGACTGTGAATGATAGGTTTCTGTATTCTGACTGCTTCTATGTGCTATTACATGCCTTACCGTGCTTATGTGCTTCTGTGATTATATGAATCTGTGTTTATGTGCCTATGTGATTCTGTGATTATGTGGATACGTGTTCCTGAGCTTTATGATGAACCGCTAGACTATACTAGGAATAATCGAAATTGTGTTGAGTCCTGTGACGATGTCTGTTGCAGACAATGTCGTTATCTGGACCCCGTTACTCTCGATATGCTCGCCGAGAACAGAGAGACAAACGCCTTGCGGCACTCGTCGCTGAGCAGATAGCAAAAGTCGTCCCGCAGATCATTAGCGACCTACAAGAGAATGCTAGCAAGTCTTCTGAAGAGTCCAGGACTGAGACTCCTAAAGATGCTCCTAAAGCTGCTTTTAGTTTCAAGCAGTTTAAAGCTTGCGGACTGAAAGAATTTACTCGCGAAGATGGCCCTATGGCCAAGTTCCAATGGTTTGATTCGATCGAGGTCACCCTGCGCCAGAGTGGCTGTCCTGATGATCTCCGCACTCTCAAGCGACCGGCTTCTTCCAGTCCCGTGCTTTAGATTGGTGGACGGCCGAGAGAAACAAACGCGGAAATGATGCAGCTTACGGTTTGACGTGGGATGAGTTGAAGAACGTCATGTTGGAAGAGTTCTGCCCTCCCCACGAGCGCCAAAAGTTGGAGGACGAATTCTGGCATATCAAGCAGAAGGATGGTGACAATGCTGCTTTAACTGCTCGCTTCAAGCAGCTTAGCATAATCTGTCCTGATCAAGTCAAGACTTCAGATATGACGATTAAGAAGTATATCCGGGCTCTGCCGGATTGTGTCGCAGATTTTGTGCAAGCTTCAAAGCTAGCAACAATCGAAGAAACTTACCTGCTTGCCGCTGAAATCAACGACAAGCGAGTCAAGTCTGGTGTCTGGGATAAAGCTCCCAAGAATCTGCATCAAGCTACCACCGCACCAACCGCTGAAACCGCCGCCGCTCCCCAGTCTTCAAAGGCCTCTCGTCGCAAGAGGAAGAGCAACAACAACTCCAACAACAAGAACTGTGTTGTAACCACTTGTGTCGTGTGTTCAGGCTAATGGAGACCAATTGTGTATTTACGGTGAAATCGCGTCGAAGAAACTCCAACTCATGTCGTGTGTTCAGGCTAGCAAGTATCTCCGCAAGGAATACCAAGCTTTCTTGGCACACATTGTAGTAGCGGAGAAAAAGGAAGTTAAGGAGGTGACCCAACGTATTTCCTGGTGAACTTCCCGGTCTACCCCCAAGTCGTGAAATCGACTTTCGAATCGACCTCATTCCTGGAGCAAATCCCGTTGCTAGAGCTCCTTATCGACTCGCGCCGTCCGAAATGCGCGAACTATCAAGTCAGCTCCAGGAATTACTTGATAAAGGCTTCATTCGCCCTAGCACCTCTCCTTGGGGCGCACCAGTCCTTTTCGTAAAAAAGAAGGACGGGTCGTTCCGGATGTGCATCGACTATCGGGAGTTGAATAAGCTGACAATCAAGAACCGTTAACATCTATCCCGCATCGATGATTTGTTTAACCAGTTACAAGGTGCTACGTGTTTCTCCAAGATCGATTTACGCTTAAGCTACCACCAGTTACGCATTCAAGAGGCGGATATACCCAAGACCACTTTTCGCACTCGATACGGCCACTATGAGTTCATTGTTATGCCTTTTGGTCTAACCAACGCACCCGCGGTTTTCACGGATCTGATGAATCACGTGTGTAAACCTTTTCTCGACCGCTTCGTCATCGTGTTAATCGATGATATCCAGATCTATTCCAAGTCAAAAACCGAACACGCGCAACATCTACGTTTGGTTCTCGAGCTACTCCAGGGAAATTGACTCTATGCCAAGTTCTCCAAGTGTGAATTCTGGCTAGAGGAGGTGCAATTCCTTGGTCACATTGTAAATAGTCAAGGTATTCACGTCAACCCCGCGAAGATTGAAGCTGTCAAGAGTTGGGTTACACCTAAGAACCCGTATGAAGTCCATTCTTTTCTCGGACTAGCGGGCTATTATCGCCGATTTATCGAAGGATTCTCAAAAATCGCTGTACTGCTTACCTCTCTCACGCAAAAAGACAAGCCTTTTGTTTGGGGAACTGGACAAGAGACTGCCTTTCAAACTCTCAAGCATATGCTTTGCAATGCTCCTGTTCTCACTCTACCCGACAGAAACGATGACTTTATCGTCTATTGTGATGCCTCGAACCTTGGCCTTGGTTGTGTTCTCATACAATGAGACAAGGTTATTGCTTACGCATCTCGTCAGCTCAAGATCCATGAGAGGAACTACACAACCCACGACCTCGAGCTAGGCGCAGCTGTTTTTGTGTTAAAGATTTGGCGACACTACCTTTATGGTACCAAGTGTACAATCTTCACCGATCATAAGAGCCTACAACATATCTTTGACCAGAAGGAGCTAAATATGCATCAACGCCGGTGGGTAGAACTTCTCAACGATTATGACTGTGAGATTCGTTACCATCCGGGCAAAGCAAATGTTGTTGCTGACGCTCTCAGCAGACGGAGCTACTTGCATAGCGCCCGTAATATCCAAGCCCAATATGATCTCGAAACCTTATCTGCGAAGCCCAACATGCTTGCTTCACCGAGCGCACTTTGAAGAAGGAAAGGATTGTCAACGATGGAGCCCAGCTAGTGAATAAGTCGAATGGGATATTCCATTATCTGGACCGAATCTGGATCCCTAAACGGACCGATTTGCAGAAAATATGTAACGCCCATATTTCTTATTCCAAATAAGTATTATTATTTACAAAATTCGGGCATGACCCGTTCGTATAATGAACGATTCCCTGTAAGAACTTAAACATGACGCCGCGAAAAAAAATGAGCACAAAAATTTTCTTTCTTATTTAGACCCATTATTTATTTGAAAGCTCAAATACAATGATAAAAATTTATAAAAAAAAGGGATTAACGATAACCGCATTAAATTAACGCTTCAAGACAAAACATAAATCAGACTATGTGGCCGTTCTCCCCGTACAATCTTTGATTTGCGGCTCGATCAATGCATGCTTATCTTCGATAGTAGTGGTAGAGATACGTGCAATACCTGTGAACATCACATACAACTTAACCATTAGTCATAGACAACGTTATACAACATGATTCTCATATAATCTAATAGTGAATAACATTTAACAATGAAACTTTGAATTATTTAACTATCCTCTCGTATTTTCTTATTCAGAGTTCGACTTCGATACTTCAAGAACCCGGTGTTCATATACCTGCAATACATTTCAATCTCAAACACACCATTAGCAATCATTAATGCTCGAACATAATGAAACCATTCCATACCATTCCTTTATACATTTATAACATTTCGCATTCACAAACGTATACATTCCTAATTCTTACGTGCATTCTTAGCAACCACTTCCTACTTATATATATTATATATTTTTTATTTTTCAGCCCCTTCACCCGGCCGGGTCGGGTTAACCACCCGGCCATGTCAGCTAACCATATATTTTTCACAGAACCGTCACCCGGCCGTGTCAGCTCACCACCCGGCCGTGTCAGCTCTACACTTTTCCCAGCCATGAATTCTTACCGAAACGGACATAACTCTCTCATTTTTTATCCGTTTTACACGATTCTTTTTCCTACGCGTTGGTAATTAGATTTTCTAGCATATGAACTTGTAATATAACATCCGAACAAAGAAAAATCTTAACTTAAGCCCTCGGCTCTACATGCTCGATTCAACCATTCATATATTATTACTAAAACTTGCATAACTCGAACATTTCTCAATTAATTTGCTTGAAACTTAATTCTAATTGTCCGTAAGACTTGTCTTTACATTATTGGCTAAACGTCCTTACCCGGGTCCTTAGTCTCTTCGCGTTTCATTAATATTACAGAATTATGCACATTTATTCGACCCGTTCGCATTTTGTTAAACAATTCTATTATCTAAGGGCGAGGCTAAAATATTACCACCATTAACTCAAATCCCCGTTTCTCGGTTAACAAACTAGTAGGGACTTCCATCCTTACGCTATTATAACACCTTCATTGACACCTATGCAAATCATATCAAAATGATTAAACTCCCATTTTGACCCGTTTGATCGTCTTAACGAAAATCTTTACTTCTACATACCCACATCTTTCTAAATTTCCAAAACATACTTGACTAACTAAAACATAACCATTCCCTACTATATTAATGAATGATTCCGGATAATCACTCAGGTGATGCAACTACTAAATATCATCATCTAATTTACGTTTCACCACTTCTACTAACATTAATCATATCATCAACCACTTTACTAATAAGGAGGGAGTCCAGAAATTACTTACCTCGTGCGCCCGAATTTGCACATAGCTTCCATGTTCACCTTCGACCCGTAGCACTTCCTTGTTTGTGCTCTTGATGACATGACTCCTATCCGTACATGTCGTCACATTCATAACTCGGTTAGCTTACATACATTCATTCGTTCGGCTTTCAAATCATGCAATATTTGACTTTTGTTAGTTTATTAACGCGTATAAGGGATATGTATCATCATACTTTATTACTACCGTACATAACACATCAACTAGCGAGTTTATAACACAATAGTTTTTTGCATACAACTTTTACCCTTTTAACTTCAATCCTACACAAAATCCACTTTCATTTTGAACTATGCCATTCACCTACATAACTATTGCATTCACATATAGATTGTATTCCATAACACTTTTCACAATTTATTTACTTTACATTTTCCAAATACAATGCAAGACTTCCTAATTCTTTCAAAACTTATAAAATTACCATTCAAGCATTTAATCGAACACTTGGTGTGCATACAATATTTTAAGCACTATGTACATGTGCTTTATGCATAATCTACTCATTCACACCACACTTGATCAATTCAACCAATTTCACTTAGCTTCTTAGTCTACATCAAGAACATTTACCAAAACCCTAATACTCATACATTCATTCTTCAAGTTCTCATAAGTTTTAGCATCTAAGAATTGCTGGAATCTTATCATATGACTAACACAAGTGGGTTTTTACTTCAATCCTTTGCTATAATCAGATTTAAAGATAATTCACATTCAACATAATGATATTAACCCTCATGAAAACTCAAACTCATACAATCTTCACGGATTAATCAAAACCCACTTAACAAAAAGCATCAAAACATGAAATTGAACTCACCATATGATCAATACACTTAGATTAAAGAATATCCAGACCCATGCATTCGATTTTCCCCTTGATCTCCTTTTCAATTTGATGATTTTTGATTGTTAGGGTTTTTGGTTCTTCCCTTGGCCCTGCTCTCGATCGCACACCCAGAACCCCCCCCCCCCCCCAAAACACTGACTTATTTTTTTTGTCAAGTGTTTTATTTAACACTTTACTCTTTTAACCCCTCAATCTTTTAAAACTTGTCATTTATTTCATTTCATATACTAACTTGTATATAAAACCAAGTTCACTAACTTAGTTACCTCAATATCACACCATGTAAAATAAATTATTCTTGCAATTTTAACATTTGGGTTTTTGGGGCGTTACAAAATATTGATGGACGAAGCCCACAAATCCTGATATTCTATTCATCCCGATGCCGACAAAATGTACCAGGACCTGCGCTACAAGTACTGGTGGCCGGGAATGAAGAGAGACATCGCTCTCTATGTTTCGAAGTGCCTGACTTGCTCGAAAGTCAAGGCCGAGCACCAAAGACCCTCTGGATTACTCGTTCAACCCGAGATTCCTATATGGAAATGGGAGAGTATAGCTATGGACTTCATAACGAAACTTCCGCGTACGCCATCAAGTCACGACAGCATTTGGGTTGTCGTTGACCGTTTGACCAAATTTGCTCACTTTCTGCCGATACGAGAAGACTATAAGGTAGAACGGTTAGCCCGGATCTACACTAATGAGATCATTTGTCGACATGGGACGCCTCGCGACATCATCTCTAACCGCGAAGCTCGGTTTACCACGTGTCTTTGGGAAACTTTTCAATCTGCTCTCAGTACTACGCTTAATCTAAGTACCGATTTCCATCCCCAAACCGACGGTTAGACTGAGAGAACGATTCGTACCCTTGAATACATGCTCCGTTCGTGTGTCATAGATTTCGGTGGTAATTGGGACGCATACTTACCTTTAGTCGAATTCTTGTACAATAACAGTTATCATTCCAGCATTCAAATGGCACCATTTGAGGCATTGTATGGGAGAAGATGTCGATCGCCTATTGTATGGCACGAGATCGGGCACTCGCAATTAACCGGTCCTGAGCTATTGCAAGAAACGACTGACAAAATCCTCCAGATTCGAGACAACCTACTGAAAGCTCAGAAAAGTTACGCCAATAGACGACGCAAGCCCCTTGAATTTGACGTTGGCGACCACGTACTCCTAAAGGTATCACCTTGGAATGGTGTGGTCAGATTCGGAAAGAGAGGAAAGCTCGCGCCTCGATACGTTGGACCCTTTAAGATTCTGGAAAGGATCGGCAAAGTGGCCTACAGACTCGAACTACCGGAAGAACTTAGCAACGTTCACCCGACTTTCCACGTTTTGAACCTCAGAAAGTGTCTGGCTGTGGATGATTTACACGTACCTCTCGAGGATCTTCAAGTGAACGAAACACTACACTTCGTGGAGAAGCCTGTCGAGATCATGGACCGACAAACCAAGCAGCTCAGGCGCTCACGCATTCCCATTGTGAAAGTTTGCTGGGAAGGCAAACAAGGTGCAGAGTTCACTTGGAAACTCGAAAGTGACATGAAGGTGAAGTACCCGCAGTTATTTGTTACGGCTTCGGCCTAATTTCGGGACGAAATTCCCTTAAGAGGGGGAGGCTGTAACACCCCGTGTTTCGAAGTCAAAGTCAAAGTCAAGATTGAAGTCAAAGGAAGAAAAGATTGCTAATTGCGATCTGTCACTCCTTGCTCAACTCCTGTTTTGACTTCTTTGACTTGTAGATAATCTATCTGTTTTATCGCATTAGTTGTATTATGTGGAGTACTTGTTAATAATCGAGGTTTAATCGCATGTATTAATCGCTAATCGACTTAACCGCAATCACAACTCGAATTATGTGTTGGGATATTGTTCTATGTGTGTGTGTTACTTATGTGTTACTTGTGCATGTTTATTTATATTATGTTGTGGTAATCAATCGAAACGCAATCGCAACGCTATTGCAATCGAATCGCAAACGCTAATCGCAGGATGTTTAGGATGATTGTATGTTAGATATAGTAGTTGGTATTAAAAGTAATTTATAAGAAATTCTATCGAATCGCTCTCTCGAGTCGCATCGCAACGCATTACACGCGAATCGAAACGACAAACTCATCGCGCCAAACTCTAGGGTCGAGTGGCCAACCGACCGAGTGGCCAACCGATCGGATTGCCACCCGATCGAGTGGCCAACCGATCGGGCTGCCACCCGATCGGACTGCCACCCGATCGACCAGCCACTTATCCCACTTTCCATTTTAGGAAACCCTATAAATACCCCCCATTTGTCACCTCTTTGATGGTGACAACTCCTTTGTTTGACCAACTCGCTTCAGCCCGTATTTCTTCCGATTTCTCACAAATCTTGTAAGTTTTCAACCTAAATCTTGTACTTTCTTGATCTACACGCACTCCTACACCTTTCTATCTTTTGAATCTCAACTTTTAACCGATGGATTTGAGGTGTTCTAGGATGATGTCACCATGATGTTCTTATGAACTTCATGTTTTGGCTTCATTCCACCAAGAACAACTTAGATCTGAACGATTTCCACATGAATGAACAACGATCTTGCATAGATCTGAACATATTCATGGTGAAAAAGGATTGAAAGATGGTTTTTCTAACTTTCTTTCAACTATTTTACACTCAATGCACTCAAATCCGATGGAATCGGAGCTTGTTCTGATCTTCTACTCATTCTTAGTGATGTATCAGTTCTAGATCTGGATTCTATCCAAGAGACAACTGATTTCGGGTTTGAACATGAACAACCGTCTTGAACCGTGAACTGGTCGGACTAGGGTGATTCCTGTTCGATCGGGTCACTTGGGTCGAGACGAGGTTCTGATTGTTCAAGCAAGGTATCAAAACGTCTCATTCAAAACTACAAGACTTCAAACAGAATCAAGTGTCAAGACGATCATGACGTCGGAACGGATTTCCATCCGATCGGATTGCCATTCGATCGACCGGTCGTCCGATCGGGTTGCACTTTGGTTCCACACTTAAAATTTTATTCAAACTACTCAAGGACTTGGACGTTGAACGGATTACCGTCCGATAGGATTGTCATCCGATCGAGCGACCGTCCGATCGTGTGACGTCTAGGACTTTAGTACTTAAACAATTTTCAACATATTCCATACACATGGGTTGCCACCCGATCGGATTGTTATCCGATCGAGTGACCGTCCTGCTGTGAACTTGTTCTCACACTGAGAAGCCTCGTCAAACGGATCGCCGTCCGATCGAACGACCGTTCGATCGACCGACCTGAAGGGTAGAGATACTTCTCTATTTTCAAAATGCTACAACGAAAACTTCAAAAGTCAAACCATCATACACAAACACATCCTCATCAAGCGAGGTGTCAATCCAATCGAATGACCATCCGATCGGATGACCATCCGAACAGATTGTCACCCGATCGACTGGCCATCCGATCTGATTACCGTCCGATCCTTGATGCACTTGTATCATTTTACGCACCGCTTATCTTATTGCTGTCGTAACTGTTCAGGCTAACCTCGCTCTAAGCGCTCCCTTCAATCCACAATTCCATCGTTGTGAGTATACTCGAACCCTTTTTGCTTTATGCACTTTTGGGTGTTACATACGTTACTTATCCTAAATCATATCAAACACACTACGCAATACTTTAACGCTAACCGCTACTGTATGTTATACGTGACTCGATGAATGCTTGTTTGTTATGTTTATACATAGATTGTTGTCTACCTGCCTTAGCAACGATAGTACTATAGTTTGGACTCAGCACATGTTCACTCAGGGGTTGTTAAGGACAATTAATTACATGGTTCACAGTGGTGAATATGTATTACGAACTGCCTTGGGCAGTCAACCCGCAGTCTTTGGTATCAATAGGATCATGTCGATAACTAACGTGCTTCACATCGCACGTTGTACGTACTGGTTATGCGTAGTCGATTTCAAACTCTACTATGCTACTATTAAACTTGTATGCTCACCTTTACACTATGTGTATTGACTGTTACTTTAACGTATGTGGAAGGTGCATAAGATGCTAGGACACCTTGTTTGCTGTGTGATGAAATTAAGGCTAGGAAAGAATCCTAGAAACAAATAAACAAATTGTCTCTTTTGAAATTTGAGTTGTCGGATCAGTACTTGTTTGTGAGACAATTATCTGTAATAGCTATTTTATTTGATATGTTATGGTATGGGACATGACGTTTAAATATCCGGTAATTAATAGTCGTTATGGATACTCATGAACAATCTGTTTCGCTCAGTGTTGCACCCTGATGATTCCGCCATCGGTTGGGGTGTGACAGATTGGTATCAGAGCCATATCTATAGGGAATTAGGCCAGACTCGACCTAGTCCGGGTCGATGTCTTAGAAATGACCTAGTCTATAGTTAAGTACCAACAGACCGGCTTGTGCATACCCTGAAGGGTTTTGTACAAACTTACTTGCCATTTCTCGCTATTCTCGCTTACGCTACACTATCATTGCACTCTAATTTTCGAAAAATGAACAAGTGATTGGGTCGAGATTAGGTGTGAAAGCCGCAAACTCTCGACTAAACCGCTTGTTTGACCCGCATTTTATCTACAAACAGGAGAATTTGCGTTCAAACAAACCCACCCACTGTTAGTTTATAAAACAAGATTTTGATTGATTTCAAGTTACCTTTAGTGATAGAATAAGATTTCTATTATTTATTTTATGAGAACACATGAGAACTGTACATCACAGTTTCATCTTCTTCATTCATAAACAGTTTATATGTTGTTTCATATATTAGTTGATTTGAATGAATAAAGTCGAAAAAGAAATAATATAACTTATCAACAGAGGGTTAACGAAAAACAAACTCAGTTGTATTAAAAGAAATATACTGAAACATTAGGAACCGAGTTCCGTAGTGACTCCGGTTGGTTTCCGACGCGGTGCTCGGTACTCCGGCATCTTCTGGATTCTCCGGTGAGTTGCAGGTGGTTCGAATGATATGGTTTTTCCTTTGTGTTGGAACGAACGAAAGAAAAAGACCCCTGACGATTCCCGTACGGCTCCGGCTTATGCTCCGGTGGGACTTGTGGTTCTTCGACAGTCGCCGTGTTATGTGTTGAGAGTGTATGAGGGTGTAGGAACAATGATGATGGTTAAGCCTGATTATATAGGAGTGCCGAGGTTGTTGATCAGTTCTGTTTAAAATATAAAGGAAAACAGGAATAACATACCTTTGATTGCATCAGTAGAGAATCCAGTCAGAGACGCAGCCACGGAGTTAGACATAGTTGTCAGTTTTATCTGGTTCCTCCTTAGGGTGTAAAGTGATGATGGTGATGAACCGAAAGTAGGGTTGATTTCGGTTAGGGAGAGAGAGACGAATTTGATGTTATGGGTTTGTTTTGTATTGTGTGTCTAACCTTTAACCTCTCTAATAATCTTCTTATATATACACCCAAGAGGAAACCCAATTAGTTAATAAGGGTAATATGGTCCATCAACAATTACCAACTAATTATTAATAGGTTATTAATATATTTTGATCTATATTATATAAATGATAATGATGGCTACTAGATTAAATATAAATAAATAAATATTTAATCTTACATTCTCCCACTTAGCCGAATAATCATTTATCATGAGTATTAGATAAGTCTGATCAGAAGTTAATACTCATTTTAGCCTTAAACAAGTACTATAGCAGAGAAATACAGCCGTTGAATCATTATGCGACTCAGGACCCCCATTAGTCATACTATAGCCTTAATTTAAAACCTAACAGTTATGATCAAAATAAGTAAGCCCTTTAACGTTTGATTTGTATTTATAGTTGTCTATATGTCATTACACCGGCAGAACATATGTAAGAGACATACAAAATCAAACTGATGAGGAAAATTAAAAGTTAATCATTCATAGTACGATATGCAGTTGTACATAGTCATCAATATACCCGTGATTATTATAAGCGCTTACATAATAGTTATGGGTGATAGACTTTTAGTTATAGGATCCTTAAGCATATCACGAATGCATTCGATACAAAGATTTAGTTTCCTCAATTCGTTCATAAACGAATAATTGATTGCGTATCGAAACTTAATGCAGCACCTCTCGAACTGTTACTGTTCAAGGAGACATGGTAGCTGACTTTATCACAAAAAGTCTTCAATATATTAATTATATGGAGTTAATAAAGTCATGAGTCCACTGATAAATTTCCAACAACATTTAGTAACTATATTATGTCGTTATAACTTAGGTTGTTGATATCAGTCCATTATGACTCCTCCATGAGATAGGTTTTGTCTGTTGACATAAAGATATACCCAAAATTACATTTTATCATATTTGAATATTACAAAGTTAGAGTAATAAACCGGTTTTAATTCTCACTTCTTCTTTAAAATATAGTCTCTCATTTCTTTTAAAGATATTGTAATACTCTATTAAATGCTTCACATTAATCTAGACATATCTAGTGTGTTGCAATGTGAGTAAATATCTAAAGGAGTATAGACTTAAACTTACATAAGGCTTCTAATTAATGAAGCGTAAGAAATAATCTCATTTATCCTATTATCCTCTAAAGGAGTGCAGTATTGTTTGTTACATATGTAAGGACCAATTTAATGTTAAACTTATGGAACGGAAGTAATGTCCCATTTGGTCTATCTCAACATGTTATGATATCTATTATGTAAGAGATATCTCTGAGATCTATTATATCAAAGTTTGTGTTAACAATGCTTTGACTTATGTAACATCTACTTGTCAAAAGAATATCATCTATATAGACAAGTTTATCTTAGTTGCTCCCACTCATCTTGAGGTAGGTACATTATTCCACTTGGTTGTTGATGAAAATAATTGCGTTAAGATTTCATCACATTATGATGTTTGCATTAAACCATACATGGATTTTATTGGCTTATAGACAAACTGTTCTTTAACCTTAAGTTTAGAACTTTCAGGTTGTTTTATGAACATGTAAATATGTCAGCCAGTTGTTAGGGAAAGTTGTTTTAATGTTCATCTAATGTAGCTCAAAACTATTATAAGCTACTAGAACAGTGATGATCCTAAAAGAAATCTTTTGTTAGATATGTAATAAAGATTCTTTAACAATTTATCTCTTCCTGAGTACAACCTTTGACAATCAATCATGCTTCTTTGTGTCTTAACGTTTATATCAGGATTTGGTTTAGTTATGAACACTCTTAGGTTATTCAATCAAATCCCAAACGTTATGCGAACACATAAAATCAGTTTTACTAGAAAACTGTTTTATTCCATTCAGAAGATTGATTCACACTAATGGCTTAATTAGAAGAGATAGGATCAGTAAACTTTTCCAAAATCCATTTCAACTTCAAATTAGGGAGGTTATGTAATCATCAAAGTTAGTAGATTTTTAAACCTAGATGACCTCCTGAGTTGATTATTGGGTTAGTTAGAAGTTTCAATTTTATGGATTAGCTCTTGGTTAAGTTGCTATCATTTTCAGGATTCTAAGTTTGTAAGAGTTGGTGCAGTATGGTGTACAAGAGGTGTAATCGGAGTTAAATTTGGAGTGAAATTTAATGACACTCTTCCCCCCGCCTCTTGTATTCCTTGCAAGTCATTATAAGGACTTTGACTGCTCCCACTGACCTTAGAAAACTTTAGGAACTCAGCATGCTTAGGGTCAATATTTAACGACCAAACAAATTCTAATAGAGAAAACATATAATAGAGAAAACATATTAGTGACGTTAGTCATTGTAGTTTCTCTTGTTGAGGATTATGTTAGTTTAGATAAGATATCTAAGTGTGCCCACAATTAAGCAATAATGAAACTTTTGTAAGAGTAGCTGTAGATTTTAAGGAGACAAGTTATGATAGAACAGTGTCAAGATGGAGCAGTGTCTTGTACAAGAGGTGTAAATTGAAGTAATATAAAGTTTTCACTCCCCACCTCGTGCAACTATTGCAAGTTGTTCTAAAACACTTAATGCTCCCACTGATCTTTTAATATCTCTAGAATGCTACAAGAGAAGTTTCAATTAGGTATGTGACGTGGGAACCTATCATATATATATGTTAGACTTTACTTGATTTCCTTAATGTCCAGATGTCATAAAAACTTAGGGACATATTTAATAGAAATCATGCTAAGCACATATATGAGTAGATTTCTTTAAGACCATGGGCCATATGCGACAAAATTTAGATACAAGTTGATAGTCTTTTAAATGATAAATGAATTGTGTCTGAATATTCCATTTGAAATAAGTTCCATGAATGTCAATGAATGACTTATGATGGACCCATACTTATTCCTTAAGCCAAGTAATATTTAGGGCTATAACGTCATGATTTAAAATCACTTAGAATGAGATTAGATAAGAAATCATCCTCATTAACCATGTCTTGATTTCTCATGAATTTTGGTTATAACGGATGAAATTTGTAAGTCTCATTTTCCTTTTGTCAAATTTTTCATTTGCATGATGACAAAAGTTGTGAAAGTGTAAGTTATCATCTAATTTTATCTTAATAATGTTTCAATCCAGATATTTAGAACAAATAAGATGAGAGTTTAAGATAAGTGTGACTTTATGTTGACTATGCAAACCTCACAACCTTCATAACATTGCTTAATTATGATACTATATTCTGATTAATACTCAGAATATATGTACGGTATCGAAAAACGTTGTTAGAAGACTGCTTATTATTGTCCTTATAGCCTTAACATTTAATTTTGTCACTAACTCTCATGTTAGTTATATGTTAACTTCTGGTAAGGAAACGTTTAAAACTAGAGTCAACTAATCATGTGTTAATAGGAATATTATAATTAGTAGACTTAAATATCTTTAATAAGTGACTATCTAATTAATTCATCCAACTGTTCTTTAGAATAATGGATAGTCTCGTTGCTTATGTTTAGTCTAATGACATAATTATGCAGTGAGATTTTCCCTTTAAGAACCTTAGAGGTGGAATTAACACTTGTAATTTGTCTATGGACCTTAGAACAATCCTCTTTTAAGGTTTTAAGTGGTTGTAAGGTGGGTAACAACTTATTTTCCAGCTTCAAACATTTATTTCTTTGTACATATGTTGCTTATCAACACAATCATTATACTTTGGTATTTTTGAGTGTTATAGTTGATTTATAAGGCATCAAATTGTACAAGTGAAAATCTTAATATGTAATGTACTGGAAAATGTACTTATTTCCATGCGTAAGCCCTTAACTTTATGGGTCATGGTATTGTACATTATTATGTATTCACATATACCACTTAACTTTATAGCTTAGAATTTTAAAAGAAGGCATGCATCTTAGGAGTTCTAGTGATTCTTCCATATATAAGAGATTAGCCTTAGGAAAGACTTAATCTGAAATAACTTTAGTGATAGCATTATGTTAGAGAGTTCTTGATTATCATAAGAGACATCATGTTCGATTTGTCCTAATCATCATGCTCTACTTTTCTTCTTTATAATCTTTATCAGAAGAGAGCAATAGGATTATCGTGTCTTAAGAAATAATCAAGGATTTAATTCAAGAGCTAATTCTAATAGAAACTTTAAATAAAACAAACATTTTAGGTTTAGGAATTAGAGTGGATGAGATATGTGTAGAAGTAAATTATAGTGAGAAAAATTATGGGTACTAAGAATAAGACAGACGAAATGATCATAAAATTAATTAAGGATCATTAATATAAGGATCATTATGTGAAGAGATTGTGACATGTCTATTACTAACATCAAAATAATAGACTTAGTAAAATTCTACTTAAACAAAGACAAATCAGCTTTGGCCAGAAGTGTAATCATTTAAGTATGTGTGCAAAGTAATCGTGACAAATCAGCTTTGGCCAGAAATGAGACAATCACTTTAGTTATGCACTTGTCAAGCATGCTAAACATAAATGAATTAAATCAGCTTTGGCCAGAATTAAGACATTTCACGTGTGTAATGCATACTCAACATAGCTTTTTATAATACTTGAACAATAAATAGATGTATTAAATCAGCTTTGGCCAGAAATGATACATCAGAAGCTCATTCAAGTTAAGCTAGTTTGGTTTTGTAAAACATTATTTGATCCTTATTAATAAATTAAGTATAAACAAAACCAAGTATTTAAACAACTTAAAAAATAATGAGGTTTCGAGTCTTGTGCGATCAGTAATGCCCAAGTCTTATGCGATCAATAAGGCCCAAGTCTTGTGCGATCAATGAGGCCCAAAACAAATTATGCGATCAGTAAGGACTTGTGCGATCAATAATGACTTGTGCGATCAGTGAGGCCCAAATAATTTGTGCGATCAGTAAGGCCCAATAACTTGTGTGATCAGTAATGCCTTGTGCGATCCACAAGTCTTGTGCGATTTCCCTTGTGCGATCAGATCATTTTTTTTTATTTTTTATTTTTGTGATCTGATCTTGTGCGAATGTCTTGTGCGATCAGATCATATCTGATCTGATCTTGTGCGACTGTTAAGGGACTTGTGCGATTAGTACATTTATGATTTCGAAACCCACTGTTAATAGCTGTTTCTTGTGATAATAACTAAAACTCGAAATTTAAGGGATTGTGGGATAGTGTTTCCTATTTTATTTATGATCTAAACTTATCAAATATTTCGAAAATAATAACTGAAAATCCTTTAACAATTTTCGAAATTTTAATAGATAAAATTTAGATCAAACATTGGAAAAACATCCACTAATCCAAATTATATTCCAAAATAAGGGAATTTTCGAGTTTTCGCTTAGAACAATATGATGAACCCTAAAATATAAAAAACATAATTCTGGGTTCTGAAATCTAGATTTTAATAGTTCTGTTATCAGATTTCGAATATTAGTTTTACCCATTATGATTTCGAATCAATATATTAACCAACTTCTTCCGAAAACAGTGATTTCGGCAACAAGGACTTGAAAACAGCCGAGAACTTTTAAGGCTTTAAAATTTCGTTTTCCAGATTTTTGATCCCAGAATAATGGATACAAAAACAGAACTGAGTTATCAACATATGCTCTGATACCACATGTTAATCAGTTCTGTTTAAAATATAAAGGAAAACAGGAATAACATACCTTTGATTGCATCAGTAGAGAATCCAGTCAGAGACGCAGCCACGGAGTTAGACATAGTTGTCAGTTTTATCTGGTTCCTCCTTAGGGTGTAAAGTGATGATGGTGATGAACCGAAAGTAGGGTTGATTTCGGTTAGGGAGAGAGAGACGAATTTGATGTTATGGGTTTGTTTTGTATTGTGTGTCTAACCTTTAACCTCTCTAATAATCTTCTTATATATACACCCAAGAGGAAACCCAATTAGTTAATAAGGGTAATATGGTCTATCAACAATTACCAACTAATTATTAATAGGTTATTAATATATTTTGATCTATATTATATAAATGATAATGATGGCTACTAGATTAAATATAAATAAATAAATATTTAATCTTACAGAGGTGGCATGCAGGTTTCAAGAAAGGTGAGGTTTGGTTTTTTTTTTTTTTTTTTTTTTTTGTGAGTGTGTCGAACAGGAGGTTATAGGAAGGTAATTTGTATTGAGCGGCAAACAAAAGGAAAAGCTCATAATTGAATGTGAACTGTGTGCGTCTTTGGTTAATTGAGAGAGCCCAAGTTCCAAAATTTGCACAACAGTCCCTAAGGTTAACCAACTGAACTAACTTGACTTATTAACTAGGTTAACTTGTATTACCTTAAAACCTAACGAGACTAACTAGATTATTTTTATAAAAATAAAAAGAATAAAACTTTTATTAGTAAATTTAATTAATTTATTTAATTAAACTAATGAATAATTAAATGACCATATTTATAACGAATTAAACGATTAATTATTTTGTGAAGCTCTCGAGTTTCAAGGGTTAGGATCCAAAATTCAAAACGGGTCGGATTTTGGGAACCCATTTTTTTACGGATGTTACAGTTTCCCCTACTTTAGGAGATTTCGTCCTCGAAATTTAAGAGGAAGACTTGAAAGAGTTTTGGCAAGAAGTTATTATTTAAAATTGAGACTTTGGAGTTTGAGACGTTTTGAAAAGTATGAACTTTTGAAGAACGAAGAGATAGGTTTGTAAAAGAGTTCGTTTGTCTAAAATGATTTGAGGCATCAAACATAAGTGAAAACGTGTACGTATAGGCAAAATGGGCTTAAACAGTTTTGAATAACTCAAATTGGAGATGTATTAAAAATGTGTCGTATTTAAGAAGGAAAATTTTGTATAAAACGTTTTGTATTTGATGAAAAGTGAGGTAGTTTGCATGGAAGGTTTAAAGGATAGAACCAATTCCCATATTTGTAGAAAATTGTTTTATTGAGAGGAATGAGAAGTTTTGACGTTTTATATAAAGCAGTTTTGGAGGTAACGACCAATTACGGGTGTTTGCTTATGATTAAAGAATAGAAAGGTAGTTTTAAAAGTAAGTAGGTAGTATCTGCGAATTATAATTGTAACTTTTTATTTCTCATTAAATGTAATGTAATACATAAATACAATAATAAGTATTATATAATATATTTATATTTGTATTATTTTCAACGACAGTTTGATTATTCAACTCGTGTAACACACGAGGAACTAACCTAGTATCTAACTTATAATAAAAGACTCCAAATTATGCCACATGACATTCTCTCCTTCAACCTCATAAATTTTATTTATATTTGTTTAATAAATTTATTTTAATATTAATATTAACTAATAACCAATATATAAATATCACTTATTTTTATCTTTATCTTTATCTTAAATTAATAAATAACTTCAATTTTGCAATTTAGACTCTTTGTTTTTTTACTTTTAACCAAAAGTTTTTAATCTTTTTCAATTTAATCCCAACTCTTTTTTATTTTCAATTTTAGTCCACCATACTTTTCATCATTCCCAAGTTTTTCGTTTCATTCTAAATTTTGTGAGTTAACGCATCGTAACGTGCGTGTGGGGTTCAACATTTTTTCGTATATTTTTTTCCCATTTGACTGGTCCGTCGCGTCACATCTATTTTTCTGCGTTTGACAAGTTCGTCCAACACGCGGGTCCTAGATGGACTTAGTTATTTTTTCTATGTTTTACGTTTCGGTGTAATTTCTCAGCAACGAGCGTGCGTGATTCAAAGATTTTACGTCTGCTTTTCGCTTAGCGTTACTTTTTTCCCATTTTTATTTATTTTGTTTTTACGAGCTTTTCCGGTGTTGGTGGTCGTTGACAATGGTATAATATTGCTACTACTTAACACAATTTTATGACAACCGCTGCAACGCAGGGGCTTAGGGTATGCTTGGCAAAAGTAGCTGGTGGCTGGTGGCTAGAAGCTGGTAGCTGTAGCTTTTTAGATATATTTTGTGTTTGGCAAAGTAGCTGAAGCTTTTAATAAAATGTATAAAATGAAATGGACATAACTAAAAATTTAAAAAGTTTGTGCATTAAAAAGTCATTATGTTTAGATGTTAAAATAGTCATTTTTTCCCTAAAAGCTTGTAGCTCCTTCTAAACGCTACTAGTAGGAGCGTTCTGATGGAGAGTGTGAAACCCATGCCTTAAAGTGTTTAAATTACGTATTTTATTGCCGTTTACGCAATTATGTACGTTGAATATAGTAACTACGAAAATTTGTGGTTTTACAGGTTAAACGCGTAATATGGTGAAGTTAGAGCGGTTAGAGATGAAGCGGAACGGCCAAAGTTAATAAACATGGTAAATGGTGTTGTTCGGGATTGTTTTCGGACCGAATGCTAGTTTGGAGTTGCGAGAAATATAAAAGTTTGAAGTCTAGGGGCCTATGAGTAATTAAGTAAAAGTTAACATTTATACTTCACAAATTTCAGCAAAGTTGGGACGTAAGTTACGTTGGTATCGCGTAGTCTACGATTTGGAAAACACAAAAGAAACAGAAAGTTCAAATCATAACCTACGGCTGTATGCGTAGGCTACGGTACAAAAAGACAAGGCGGTGCATGTTTTGTTTGGGAAATATATGAATGATGACATCAGACTGGAAGGTACGGAGGAGGCAAGTCCTCCAAGGATGGGCCGCCACGTCACTGCCACGTAAGAGTGGCTTGGAGGGGATGGACCTAGGGGGTGGGGGATGAACCCTTTTGTGTATATATATGTATGTATAGGTATATGTGAGAGAAGGAAGGAGAAGGAGGCCCGGCGAGTTCGGTTGTGGGCTGCTGGTGAGGCCGGGACGGAAGGGAGGGGGCGGTGTGGGGGACCGGCGCCGGTCCTAGCCGGGCCTCAGCCGGCCCCCATACCTTCTAGTCTCAGGGGACGCACAAAAAGATCACACGCTGACTTGGAGCAGCTGACGACATCATCATTGAGGGAAAAAGGCAGCCAACATTGAGGCACGTGCAAGTCAAGGAGATTTATACAAAAACATCAAACATGATTATCACATCAAGGAGTATTAATTAGAGAAGGAATTTAGAAGGCTCATTCTATACGCACCCCCCCTTCCTGATTATACCCCCCTTGTGAGAGGAAAACTGTCGGTCCCACGCAGGCCCCACCTATAAGTATGTGAGAGGAGGGGGGTGAAAAAAGTAAATAGGGGGTGTAGAAAGTAGCACCCATTTAGAAGGCCAATAACAAATATTATTATCATCATCATCACCAGGGGCGGACCTACCTCTTTGGTAGGGGTAACCCCCGCTACCCCTTGGTCGGAAAAAATTTGGAAAAATTAGTGTAAATTTTGGAAAAATTTGACGTTTTTTCGATTTCGTTATGGCTTATTTATAACACGTTACCCCTTGGTCGGAATCCTAGATCCGCCACTGATCATCACGTGAGATTGATACATATTGACGGCTGAGATCTTGGGTTTATTATTTTTTAATAATCACAATAGTCAACAACAACATTAAACTTCACACTTGGGCCGAGAGATGGACTGGACGCCACATGTAGGCTGACTTGAGGGCATCACATCATCATGGTGGGGGACGGCCCATGCAAGGCACATGTGGGCTTGAGGAACATAATCATCACATTGGTCATATTCACACATATATAAACACATCTTTGACGGCAGACAGGAGGGAAAAAGAAGAGGGTTTCAACCGTAGCTTGAGCCAGTGAAGATAATTCAACCGAGATGAGCGGCTAAATCACTCGTGAGCACTTCGGATGAATTATTGTGTAAGACACTTTTAATTCTAGTTTCTGTTTTGTATTGAGATTTGGATTTGTAGTCGGGTGACAGCCGACTATTTGCATGATTATATAATTTGTGTGACAAACAAATCCTGAGTGACAGTCAGAGTTATAATTATGTGTTGAATCCAATTATGCTTTTGTTGATTGAATGATTCCTATGTATGTTTGTTTTAATATTTATCTGATCAGTTAATATTAAGATTTTGAACTGCATAGGTAATTGGTAGATGTGACAGATTTACTATTCAATCAATAGCATCCAATTAAATCAGAACTAGGTTATTAGTAATTACAGAATCTGAATCCCGGAGTGATCACTTTTTCTCATCATTGTTTATTACAACTCAACCTTTTTCTTAATTTTTATTCATTAATTTAGATAATTCTTATAATCAATCACACCGATTTTCCAATTCAGTAGTAATTAATTAATACTTTTCATTAGACACTTTCCACAATCCTCCTCTGGTTCGATATCCGACTTACTCTAGCTACTAGTTTATTTCGGTTTTTGCATGTCACTAACGACAGACAGCAAAATGGCGCCGTTGCCGGGGAGGCGTGCGCAAAGTGTTTAGTGTTAAGTTTTAGTTTAAAAAAAAAACCTAAAAGAATTTTTGTTTTTATTTTGTTATCTCATTTGTTCGTGATTTACGTGGGTAGTTGAGCTGTGTTTGTGCAGGATGACAGATCTTACTATATTTTGCGGCTCTTCTACATGCATTTTGTGCAGGGAATCACTTCACCCGTGTATCGGTTGCCACGAGGCCCGATTTAGACGGGAAAAAGCGAAATGGGAAGAACCACCGATGCCTTGCTATGATAATCCTTCCCCTCCACCATATTTCTATGATTCTGATACAACGGTGGAGGATGGTTATTACTCTGACGGATGGGATCGGGACGAGGATGCTTATTATGAATCAAGGACGGATGGACGATGTTTCTGTTGCGGTCGTTATCATACTTCTTATTATGATGATGTGTGCGCGGTGCATTTGGAAAATCCAGAGTATTGGAATAAAAAAATGATGGATGCGTACATCTCAAGACCGTATCAGGGATACCGACAGTATCATCCTGAGGAATATTCTAAGCCCGAGGGTGTGTATGCTTATCAGACCGAGGAGGAGAAAAAGCTTGCTATGTTGGAAGCGAGTTTGTCCAGACTCGAGCAGTATTTATTAGCACCCAACCTTTCCGATGAAGATCGAATCAGCTGTCTAGTTTCCAAGTGTCAGAAGTTAAACATGAAGATAGAAATAGAATAGCGTCTCTCACCATTACCTGATGATATTAGAGATTATTCTCACATGGAGGAGGAGGTTGTGGAGGATAATACCACACCAATGAATTCCTTATCTGATGAAGAGCCACTGGTGGATCAGATGGTGTGTGAGGATGATGAGGCAGAGCAGTCTGATGAGATGAATATGTGTACCGAACCTCTTCCCATATCAATCATTCCAATTAACAAGTGTGGGGAAGAGGGTTCGAGGAAGAAGATGAAAAGGGTGAAGCTACAAGACATCGGTGTATATCTCGTGAAGTGGATTAGCGAAACCCGCATGTGCTTTCTAAACATGCCAATTATACTGACAAGTTTATGGAGATGGCATGTAAATTTCCGGGCATTCGTTGGAAATGTTTTGGGTAAGTGTGCATTGAGACCACCGTAGCGCATAGCAGGTACGGTCTGGCTGAAGACCTTTAAACTTAGCGCTCTCGGGAGGCAGCCCGAGGATGTAGAGTATTGTATTTTGGTTTCGTTTCGTTTTGGTGTGGTTGTGTTTTGACAGGTTCTTGATTCAATCATCACGGATGCAACAATTCAAGTGTGGGAATGTTTTGCAACATCCCCGGTGAGATATCAAAGAATCTATGGAATGCGTCTATTATGGTTAAAGGACAACAGCAACATCACTACAGACACATGATCAGGTGCATATGTTTATCTATCTTACTTTGTTTTTGATGTGTTTTGTTGTTTTTGGTGGTGTGAACCTTTGTTTTGTTTAGGGGATGTGTTTTGGTTGTTTTGTTCTGAGTTAGCCGCTCATTTAGGATTGTTGGTTTGTTTTCCCGGGCTATATTTTAAAAGCACCATACATTGGGGACAATGTATCCCAAGTGTGGGGATGGGTGAGCCCGGGAAGGGATTTGTGGTTAAAGCTTGAAGAGATTGAGATGTGATTGAAATCGATGAAATTTGGTAAAAATTGAAAATTTTGAAAATTAAAAAAAAATTCATCGCCTTAAACAAGCTAATTGGATACGAAAACCTAAAGTTTCAATCACTAATAGGCTTCTTACCGGTAGTAGACTAGATTAGTCCCTTGTCATGGTTGTCCCTTTAAGTTTCATGAGAGTAGGTTTGACAAGTGTTTTATAGGAAACGAGTTGAAAAGAGATGTCTATCTAGGGGTAACATGTTTTAATTGCATATGCTACATGTCGTCAACCTTTTTACCTTTTCTTGGTGAGATCTTGAGCCTGTAGATGGACAGGATACATTATACGATGAATTCATTTGTTGAGTGCAGGCTACATGGTATTATGTGTTAGAACTTGTGTGATTTGATGCATGCTGAGATTGTGGATTTGACATGTGCACGTATATGATAAAGGCATTAGGATTTTCTTGTTACACCGTTTGTGTTTGTGTTTCGTTTGTGTTATTCACCAATTTCCCTTAGTAGCCCTGTTGCAGATCTAAACTGTACTTTTTTGCTTCCAGAATATGGCAAATTCCGCCACTGCATCACACACCACGATTATACATCCTCCCCCTACATCAGAACAATTATCGACAAAACCGCAAGCTTCGTGGCGGAAAACGGACCTAGGTCTGAGATATGCATCAATGCTAGCAATGCTGGAAATCCCATATTTAATTTTCTGAATGGTTCAGATCCATATCAAGCTTATTACCAGCACCGACTGTCTGAGTTTCGTGCTCAAAATGATCAAGCCCTGCAGCAGCTCAATCATCTGCGGATCGATGGCAGACAATGCAGCCGAGAAGTCTGATACGTAAGGAAAAGTTGATAGCAACGGGTTTCTATAATAATACTTTTTTTGGGTCATTGTTTGTGTTGGATATGATCATATGACTACCTTTTTCTAAGTCAATTTGCATGAGGTATAACTCAATATTGGATATGATCTTATCATGGACGGATCCAGGGGTGTTTTGGGGTTCCCAGGAACCCCCTCGGTTTGGAAAAAAATGAAAAAAAGTAGTGGAAACTTTGTATGATCTGGAAAAAAATATTGAGAATCTACCAAAAGGAAACCGACGAAAAAAATTCCTAGATCCGCCACTGGATCTTATACATACATAATGAGTCTTCAAATTTTACATGTGATGAAGAAAGGATGGCTTTTCAAAATGCTTCATCCGAATTCACAAAGTCTCATACCTAGCTTTTGGTATTTTTCAAAATAATGGACATGCAACATGCGACATTAGGTGTATTAGGCCCACATAAATGTTAAGATTAACGTACCCTTGGTTGTATATGATGGTGTAAAGATAATTAAATGAATTCTCTAAATAGTAGGCGTTTTGGTTTATATATTTATCGCGTTATATAAAAACCAACACATCAACTTTAAAACTTAAAATCTTGTTCTTATGACTTAATAAAAGGATTGTTTTTTTAAGTATTATCACTAGAAGAGAGATGTACTTTTTATGACTTTTAAAACTAGATATGTTAATTACAATGCTACAAAACTTACCTTGTCTAGATGACTTGTTGTCGTAGCAGATGAATTGCTGGGCAAATCTCCCTTGGCAGTAGAATTAAGAAAAAAACTACTGCCAAAGGAGTATATGCCTAGTAATACACCCATACATTTACAAACTTTCAATTCATTCGCAATTTGTTAGACAACAATTTGTGTTGAAAACAATTTATAGACCAATAAGTGATAGTACCATTCTTATGCATAGAGGATATCCTCCAAATATGTCTTTTTGTACAACATATAACGTATAAAAGTATTTGCGACGAATGGCGGTGGCAAGCATTATGTTTTACTGACCTTTTGTGCTTCAAAAAGACAATGAGATGTAAACGTAATGTGCATCGTGTGAAATTTGCTTGGCTCAAGAAATCTTGCACAGTCATTCTCACTATGTTGACGTCAACTACCAGAATTTGACGTATATGATATCAACACGTAATATGAGATTAACTAAGATATATTCTTAGCCTTTTACTTGTGTCGTGATGATGAGAAGTTTACGTAAACTATTAGAATTTGACGTATATGAAATCAACACGTAATATGAGATTAATTAAGATATATTCTTAGAGTGTTACTTGTTTCGTGATGATGAGAAAAATGGAGAAAGTAAAGTTCCTACTCAAAAGTCATGTCCCTAGAAAATTAATATAATTTATTTTAAACAATACAATACTATTTTTGCTATTTATATGTATATATATATATATATATATATATATGTGTGTGTGTGTATGAACTGATTATTAACTTGTTAACAAAGACTTCACAAATAACAATTTATAATTTTTTTGGTTACAACAGCAAACACAATTGATATGTTCTCCTCAACTAGGTGTGTGTAATTTGGCATATCCAATACACAAACAATTATACCAACTACCAGAAAAGCATCTAGATCTCAAAAGAGTAAAAAGGTTGCGAATATGTTGGTAATCTTGAGCAAGGTTCGATGGTCCTAAAAATAATTGAACCTTAGCATATTTAATATGGAGAGTGATAAAAACGGACCCGTTTACATGACAAATGAAAACAATGTCAATACCTTTGCGTGACAAAACAACGTAATGGGATCAAGGAATAACGTCGTCCAAATGTTTACATATTCTTATTACTAAACGGAACGCTAATACAACCAGAAGATCGTCAAAGTTCTTTACAGGTTGTATATTTTTTTAATTATTTTAAGAAAATGCCGTAGGATGCTTTTAGTTAGTGTCAGAATATGTTTTTTTTTAAATGACAATCTAATGTGTAATATTATGTAATCAAATCACTATATGTTAGGTGTGTAAATGATTTGAGACCGAGTTTGCTAAAAAGGTCAAAACTGGAAATCTGAGTTTAAAACTTCTACTTACTGTTAATATATAAGTATTTACTGAAAATGTCAGTAGGTATCATACCTTATATATTTAAAATAGTTTTAGTACATATTGTGCGTTAAAAACGCTTAAAATGCGATTTGGAGCCATTTCCGGGTTTTCAAAGGAAAGCTGATATTTTTTTATTATTCCAGAAGGCTCAAAATATTCTATTTATCATATTAGATCAGTAGAAAAAGGTTTGGGGTCAAAAGGATTTGTAAAACTCATTTTATAGCCCGAAAGGGCAAAACCGGCAATACCGAAATAAGCTTAGAACTCTATGTTATGCTCAGCCTTAAAATAAATAAAAATCTTCAAAAATCCTAAAATATTATATTATATCAGTGGGTAAAAAGTTTGGTATAAAAAATTGGGTTTAGATAGGCTATACGCTAGTTACGCCGTTTAATTAATAAAAAGCGTTCTTATTACGCTATTGAGCATAACTCTTAATCTAGACCTCAAAATGACGTGCAATTTTAGGGTCATGTTTATAATTCAGTAACAAAGATTATTGTCCTTTCACATTTCCAAAATTCTCGTTTTAAGGTCAAATGGGCATATTGGTCAACATTAGGCATTTAACGGAAACATCGGACGATCAACGAGTCAAGTAGTATAATCGCAGAGGGTTATACTATCATACAAGCTGGTCCTAACGGAGCTCTAAGGCATTCCTAAACCATGCTCAAACGGGTCAGAACTGAAAGTCAAAGCAGGAGTCAAACTATGCGACTTTCGATCCCGAACCGAGCCTTAACTGAAAATTGTCGGGTTGAACATGTTTAGACATGTTCTTACATTAATTACCAAGTTATATTAATGACAAAACAGGTTGTATAGCTCCTACATTGCTAATTTTGTGTTTATTTGCAAAATTGCTTCCTGTTGACTTTTTAAGATCAAGTTTGACCCGACAATTGACCTACTTAGAGTGAGAATCAGAGGGTGCCCTTTTAAGGGTTTATTGCCCACATAATTACCAACTCATAGGTACTTTCAATTTGTAATTTGACTGGACAAATTAAGATTAATGACGAAGTCAAACCTTAATTACGACGGTTTGACTTTAAGCTAATAAACTAATCAAAACTGAATTAGGGAAGGTTAAGAATACTTACCAAGGTCCTAAGCACGACTAATGATCACTAGGAAAGGTGCTTGAGCTCCAAAATACTCCAGAAGTGAAGTTGTGAAGTTGCAAGGAATCTGATCAAATGGTGCATCAAATAATTTCTTATATAGGGACTTCAATCCCACAAGATCATGCCAAACAAAGTCTATGGATGTTATGGGATCATTCCAAGTGTCCCTAGGCCCTCCTAAATCATTAAACAAGTCCTTAGAATCAAGAAATGGCAAAATGAGGCGGTGTAACCGGCTGGAACAGGCAGCTGTGAAGTTGCTGATGCTGGGACTTCCTTACGGACCGTAAGTCTTTAAGCCTTACGGACCGTAAGAGTCTCTTACGGACCGTAAGCTATTGGCCTTGCGGTCCGTAACTGACTCTCCTCTGATGTGCCCAGATACACCTCTTACGGACTGTAAGCCTAAGGGGGGTACGGTCCGTAACCGATTGTCAGGTTTCAAAAATTTGTCCATTTCTCATGTTTTGACCATGCAAACTTTTCAAGCTCGAAATTTGTGTCATTTTCCTTGTAGAGGGGACCACGTATCAGACTTGCATGCCTTTGCATGTGATTCCATGCACGATAAAGTTCTTGGATGTATCGAGAATTCTTTTAAATGGACTTTGTGGCATATTTTGTTTACAAGATCAATTCCTTAGCAATATAATTCATCTTTTAATTAAATATCCAGATTTGAAGTAGTTCTTAGATGTTCATAAATTATTCCAAGGCTTGGATCTTTTATCAAAAAGGTCACTCAGAGGTATTTTAATAACATGTTGATGCTTTTAAATCCTACCGCACATCTTTCAACTTGATCTGGATTTTTGTAACACGATTGCCTTATATGACACGTGTATTTATTTTGTGGGACATAAATTTTCGAGCTGTTACACTTTATTTTCATAGTTAATCCTAAATTAAAAAAGAAAAAAATTAATAATACATTTAATCACGATAAACATCAATTGAATTCAAAATTATCAAAGATAGTCAAAATTAGATAAAAAGGTGAGTCATGAAATTATAATTATATTTTTTAATATAACTTTAATTAATATATATATATATATATATATATCTATATGACAAAAAAAAAGATTATTGTTTTTATTATTATTATTATTATTATTATTGTTATTATTATTATTATTGTACTATTCTGATATTGATATATTTGTGTGTGAGATTTTAATCAGGCTACCGGAAAAGTCGTGCGATAGAGTCTAGGAGTGTGTGTAAGCATTTTACTATCAAAACCTAATTTTGTTATGTTGCATTGTGTGCATATATCCACAGATCTCCACTTTCACTATTTGGTGGTTTTGTAGTGACAAATAATATAAGCCAAGGTTAATCACTATCCAATGCTGTTTTGTTTTTAGCACTACCGAATTCACCCATGGTCAATTGCAAGTGGTATTATCAAGAATTAAAAGTAGATACAGGGTAGAACTACTAATTTGTAACACCCCAAAAAATGGGGTTTGATAATTTAAACCCGGTTAATATAAAGGAACGGGTAAATTACCGTCTGGGGTAAAAGTGACCCGTAAATAAAAGTTGACTAGGAATAATTTACCGAGTGGTGACATGTATATATAAGTAACAAGATAATGAGTGTTAGTCTCTTTATTAATTGAAACGAAGTTGAGGGACCAAAACCGTTAAAAAGGAAACATGATTTATTAAATAAAGGAAAACCCACACACACACACACACACACACACACCGTGTGTGTGTGAGACGATCAGGAAGAAGAAGAACAAGGGTTCAAACCCTAGTTCTTGATAAATCTTCAAATTGAAGGGTGGAATGAAGTCTAAAATCATAACCGAGCATGGATAAATGATCACTATCACGAGGGGATCATAAGGTATGTCTTAAATTTAAGATTGGTGATCATGGGTGAAGTGGGTTATGTTCTAATCCGTGAGTTAATATGAAATTAATCATGTACAAGGGTTAGAACCCTCGTATAGAACATCGGTTACGTATGGTTAGTGCTAATTTGATGATTAGAGGTGAAACCCGTTAGTTATGGTGAAGATGATGACTAGAATCACCATCTATGTCCAAGTCTTGTGGAAAGATTGATGTATTATGTGGGTATGATGAATTCTTGTTAGATGAATTAGGAGAAATATGATAATGCTATGATTGATGTTTATGTGCTAATGATACTTGTTGATTAGTAAGAAGATTTGATGAAATATGAATGAACTAGGAAGATTATGCATAAACTAGTTGTACATGGTGCCTAGGAAGTAGTACGCACGCCACGTGTTTGATGAAATGTCTAAATGACAATAATATGTGAAGGTTGTGTTATGATGATGTTGAGTATGCTATATGCTTGTTTGAATCGGCTAATGGAATACATATGTGAGATATGAACTTGATATGATCGTTCATATGAATAATCATGTATGCTAATAAGGATGTTAATATAATGACATGAAAGTATAGGAATTATGTCAAGATGGATGAGAGCGTGGAAGGCTAACGGGACAAGAAGACTCAAGTAAGCGAATACCAATACGGACGAGTAAGGTAAGTAAATCCCGGACTTACACTTTAGATGTAAAATATATTGTACTATGATTATTATTGTGATACATGTGAAAGTATTAAACAATGGAAGTAAATAGGTAAGTTTACGGAAAAAGGAAGTCGAAAGTGAATAGGAAAGTATAATGATGCTAATTGTTTTCTGTTAAGAATGAAATGAAAGTGCAGGTATACTAATAAGGGAGAGTGAAGGTTAAGTATGGAAGTCGTACGAGAGTGTCCGAATGATGGACGAATGGACTTATATGAACGAGAATAAGAGATATTGATGCTTGATTATGCACGTTTTAAAGTATATATATTATGTCACTGGTTGCTAATGAAGTAATTGGTTGTGGTGACTGCAGGTTGTACAGGTTTATGAATGTTTGTTCAAGATGTGTAAGCGGTTGAAGATCGAGTCAAGACATGGGTTGTACTTGGGTGTGTATGTGGTCACTTAATTCGACATACGTATGTTAGTTTTTAATTAATTTATGAAAAGGGATTAATGTATTTAAGTGAAAGAAAGAATAACTTATAAAGAAATTTTTAGTATGTATTTTCCGCTGCGTCAAAATTTGGTTAAAACGTGTTAGGGCGTTACATAATTCTAGATAGAGATGATAAGTTATGAATAACAGATGTAATGTTGTATACAAATAAATATATAGATATTTATGAATTATGTTAATATTTTTTGGATTCAAATTATTTTTGGTAATCTGCGAATTATAATTGTAACTTTTTATTGCTCAGTAAATGTAATGTAATACGTAATACAATAATAAGTATTATATAATATATTTATATTTGTATTATTTTCAACGACTGTTTGATTACATGCTTCTCTGATGAATTTTATAATACTATGATACATTATCTTTATATTAACTCATTAATGTCAATTTGGTATATATGTATCTCCGTCTTTGGTTTACATTTACAAGAAATCTATATTGCTATAATAAAAGAAACCAACTTTTGGACACGTGTAATTCATTGAAGGTATCATCAAATCTATACTTATCTTATATTAACTAAATAAATAATAAATTAATATTAAATCTTATCATAATAAATAATATTGCTCAGTAAATGTAATGTAATACGTAATACAATAATAAGTATTATATAATATATTTATATTTGTATTATTTTCAACGACAGTTTGATTACATGCTTCTCTGATGAATTTTATAATACTATGATACATTATCTTTATATTAACTCATTAATGTCAATTTGGTATATATGTATATCCGTCTTTGGTTTACATTTACAAGAAATCTATATTGCTATAATAAAAGAAACCAACTTTTGGACACGTGTAATTCATTGAAGGTATCCTCAAATCTATACTTATCTTATATTAACTAAATAAATAATAAATTAATATTAAATCTTATCATACTATAATAAAATATTATCCTCAAATCTAAATTGTTGAAATACTCTCTTTCCTACTTATCTTATATTAAATATATAAATAATAAATTAATATTAAATGTTATCCTAATTTATTAAAAATATTATTTTTTTCTTATTTGGTATACAAAATAATATTTATTCCACTCGTGTAAAACGCGGGTTTTTTAAAAATTTAACTTTTTATTATTATTTACTATACAAAGTTACATTTATATAACCCGTGTATTACACGAAGTTTTTAAAGATATAACTTTTTTATCATTTGCTATGTAAAATTAGATTTATTCAACACATGTAATACATGAGGTTTTTAAGGATATAATTTTTTGGAAAAATTACAAGTTTTGTCTTTTATCTTTATACCACTTTTCAGGCGGTGTCCTTTTTAACAAATGTTGACAGGCGGTGTCCTTTACTAGGTATTTTGTTGCAAGTTTAGTCCTTTACACCCAACCCAGTTAAAAAACCCTGTTAATTGTTGACAGACGGTGTCCTTTACTAGGTATTTTGTTGCAAGTTTAGTCCTTTACCTAGGTATTTTGTTGCAAGTTTAGTCCTTTACACCCAACAATTAACAGGGTTTTTTAACTGGGTTGAGTGTAAAGTACTAAACTTGCAACAAAATACCTAGTAAACGACATCGCCTGTCAACATTCGTTAAAAAGGACACTGCTTGAAAAGTGATATAAAGATAAAGGACAAAACTTGTAATTTTTCGTAATTTTTTTTATTATTTGATAGATTTTTCAACCCGACTATACACGGGTTTTTTAAAAATACGACGTTTTTAGTATTTAATATACAAAATTACATATATTTAATATGTGTAATACACATGGTTTTTAAAGATATAACTCTTTTTTAGATCTATTCAGCACGTGTAATATACGGGGTTTTTAAGGATGTATTTTTTTATCATTTGGTAGATTTATTCAACCCGATTATACACGGGTTTTTTAAAGATACGACGCTTTTAGTATTTAGTATACAAAATTACATTTATTTAATCTGTGTAATACACATGGTTTTTAAAGATATATTTTTTTATTATTCGATATATAAAATTACATTTATTTAACCCGTACAATATACGAATTTCATAAAGATATAACTTTTTATTATTTAATATATAAAATTATATTTATTCAACGCGTGTAATACACGCGGTTCTAAACTAGTGTTTATTATAAAGTTTAAATTGTTCAAGCTGTGTAACACACGGCGAACTAACCTAGTAATAATTATAAAGAAAATTTCAAAAAAATGTAAGACAATGATTAAGGGAGTTGATCGTACCCCCATTATTCCTCTTTCCGTTTTACGATGGTAACAAACTGCCAAAGATTACGGAAAAGCCATGTAAAGTATCAGAAATTCTGAACCTGTATATATATTGCCTTTTATAAGTGTTTGCAGATCTAAACTGTACCTTTTTTGCTTCCAGAATATGGCAAATTCCGTCCCTGCATCACACACCACGATTATACATCCTCCCCCCTACAACAGAACAATTATCGACAAAACCGCAAGCTTCGTGGCGGAAAACGGACCTAGGTCTGAGATATGCATCAATGCTAGCAATGCTGGAAATCCCATATTTAATTTTCTGAATGGTTCAGATCCATATCATGCCTATTACCAGCACCGACTGTCTGAGTTTCGTGCTCAAAATGATCAAGCCCTGCAGCAGCTCAATCATCTGAGGATCGATGGCAGGCAATGCAGCCGAGAAGTCTGATACGTAAGGAAAAGTTGATAGCAACGGGTTTCTGTAATAATACTTTTTTTTTTTTTTATTCATTGTTTGTGTTGAATATGATCATATGACTACCTTTTATTAAGTCAATTTGCATGAGGTATAACTCAATATTGGATATGATCTTATACATGCATAATGAGTCTTCAAATTTTACATGTGATGAAGAAAAGATGGCTTTTCAAAATGCTTATGATGGTGTAAAGATGATTAAATGAATTCTCTAAAATAGTAGGGGTTTTGGTTTATATATTTATCGTGTTATATAAAAACCAACACATCAACTTTAAAACTTAAAATCTTGTTCTTTTATGACTTAATAAAAGGATCGTTTTTTAAGTATTATCACTAGAAGAGAGATGTACTTTTTTATGACTTTTAAAATTAGATATGTTAAGTGCAATGCTACAAAACTTACCTTGTCTAGGTGACTTGTTGTCGTAGCAGATGAATTGCTGGGCAAATCTCCCTTGGCAGTAGAATTAAAAAAAAAAAAAAACTACTGCCAAAGGAGTATATGCCCAGTAATACACCCATACATTTACAAACTTTCAATTCATTCGCAATTTGTTAGACAACAATTTGTGTTGAAAACAATTTATAGACCAATAAGTGATAGTACCATTCTTATGCATAGAGAATATCCTCCAAATATGTCTTTTTGTACAACATGTAACGTATAAAAGTATTTGTGACGAAGAGCGGTGGCAAACATTATGTTTTACTGACCTTTTGAGCTTTAAAAAGACAATGAGACGTAAATGTAAATGTGCATCGTGGGAAATTTTCTTGGCTCAAGAAATCTTGCTCAATCGTTCTCACTATGACGTATATGAAATCAACACGTAATATGAGATTAATTAAGACATATTCTTAGACTTTTACTTGTGACGTGATGATGAGAAGTTTACGCAAACTATTAGAATTTGATGTATATGAAATCAACACGTAATATGAGATTAAGATAATTTCTTAGAGTGTTACTTGTTTCGTGATGATGAGAAAAAATGGAGAAAGTAAAGTTCCAACTCAAATGTCATGTCCCTAGAAAATTAATATAAATTAGAGTAAACTTCAATTTTCGTCCATGTGGTTTGCTAATTTTAACACTTCCAGTCCAATAGTTTAAACATTGCATTTATCATCCATTATTTTGCTGATTTTAACAGTTTCAGTCCATTAGTTTCCTGATTTTAACAGTTTCAGTCCACACCACTAACACTGGTGTGGACTGAAACTGTTAAAATCAGGAAACTAATGGACTGAAACTGTTAAAAACAGCAAACTGATGGATGATAAATGTAACTCATAAACTATTGGACTGAAAGTGTTAAAATCAGCAAACCACAGGGACGAAAATTGAGGTTTACTCTATAAAAATTATTTTAAACAATACAATACTATTTTTGTTATTTATATGTATATATATATGTGTGTGAACTGATTATTAACTTGTTAACAAAGACTTCACAAATAACAATTTATAATTTTTTTGGTTACAACACCAAACACAATTGATATGTTCTCCTCAACTAGGTGTGTGTAATTTGGCATATCCAATACACAAACAATTATACCAACGACCAGAAAAGCATCTAGATCTCAAAAGAGCTGTAAAAAGGTTGCGAATATGTTAGTAATCTTGAGCAAGGTTCGATGGTCCTAAAAATAATTGAACCTTAGCATATTTAATATGGAGGGTGATAAAAACGGACCCGTTTACATGACAAATGAAAACAATGTCAATACCTTTGCGTGACAAAACAACGTAATGGGATCAAGGAATAACGTCGGCCAAATGTTTACATATTCTTATTACTAAACAGAACGCTAATACAACCAGAAGATCGTCAAAGTTCTTTACAGATTGTATTTTTTTTTTAATATTTTAAGAAAATGCCGTAGGATGCTTTTAGTTAGTGTCAGAATATGTTTTTTTTTTTAATGACAATCTAATGTGTAATATTATGTAATCAAATCACTATATGTTAGGTGTGTAAATGATTCGAGACCGAGTTTGTCTAAGCTTGAGCTCAGTTTGTCTCGAGTTCTATCTAAAATTTGAGCTGGTCTTGTAAAATTAAATCCTCATGAGTCAAAAGTTTTAGAATCAAAGAGCCACCAGATAATATATATATTTTGTACATTTAAGGGATTATATGAAGCCACTTAATATTATTTACACCATTAGTAAAAACAAAGGCATCTATCTTTAAGCCCATACCGCAAGAGAAGCCATTAATCCAGCCCCAAGAAAAAGTGCAATAAAAGACACCATTTGATTTCCAAAATTGCTTTTCATCTTCTTACTCAAGAATTCAGCAGCAATTAAGTCCATTAAAGCCATATAAATTAAAATTCCAGCAGAAATGGAGTCCAGGATACCTTCAACAATCAAAGCTCTAGGACTATTATGATCATAAAACGATGACACACCGATCCCTATGCCCACGCTTATAGGAGCCGTTACCGCGAAAAAACCTGCCATTAACGTCGAACGAAGGATCCCAAATTTTGCTTGTGAGATACAACCGGCTAATGCAAATCCTTCGAAGAACTGATGGAAAGATAACGCCCCGAGCAATGGTCTAATTGTACATGGACTTTGTGAAACTCCTAATGATAAACCGATTATTATTGAATGCGACACAATTCCAAGTTCCAATACCTGCGTGTACATCATGTTGAGCAAGTCTTTTTTGGTAACTGTAAAGTTACAAGATCCCGCCAATATCATACTAACCAATGGGACCAGGTAAAACGTATCTAGTTGTTTGATATGTGTTTTAAAGTGGAGTAAAATGTCATTTCGTCCCTGAGGTTTGACCACTTTTGCGACTTTCGTCCCCCTGAGGTGCCATTTTCATCCAAAAAGTTTGAAATCTTGTCATTTTTCATCCCTGAGGGCCGATTTCGAGGGACAAAAGTCGCAATAAATTGCCAAACTCAAGGATGAAAATGGCAATAAAACACAAACCTGAAGGACTCAAATGCACAAAAAAGTCAATTTGGATGGAACAATAAAAAATGACTAAACCTCAGGGACGATTTTGGCATTTTACTCTTTAAAGTGATTACGTGACTTTAAAATAAGCAGGATCGAATAATCATTTGTAATAATATTAAAATGCAAACCCAAACAACCACTAAAGGATTACCTGTGAAGCGACAGCATAGCGTACAACACTATCTGTATCATCATCATCTTCAAACGCATGCTTGTGAGAATGGCTCTCTAAGTGCTTGTGCGTTTGACCGTTTTCACGGATGTGGGTACGATGAACATCACCACCATCCATAACCACATTGTGAATCCCATTCTCCTCCAAACCATCCTCTTTCGCCACCAATGGAACAACCGCTGAATCCAAATCACCCACCTCAATTCCAGTAGTCTCAATCTGCTTTTCTTGCTTTCCTTCATAGTATTGAGTGGTAATGAAGTCAGCAAGCAATGTAAACAAAGCAGCCATCATTGCAATGAACCCCGAAAACGGGAAACTGGACCAGGGGAATTTAGGGAGACACGGGTCGGATAATGCTGATGTGGCATCCGGTAGTATGTGCACGAAGCCTGTAGACAAAATGACACCAGCAGCAAAAGCTTTCATGGCAGAAAAGAAACCGGAATCTGATCTAAGAATTCGCCAGCTCTTGCCGACCAACGGGACGGCTACTCCGATGATTCCAGCCAACAGTATGCAAGCAATGGCCCCAAATTTGAGAATAAAAGCAGTTTTTTCATCCCAACATGATTCTAGTTCCGGTGACTCACTGCAACTGCTGGTTGACATTGATATGAAAAGTTTCCTGGAAACGGAGTCAGTGGTGGAACCATAACTTTTTAGTCCAGTGATCATAGTTGTTAACGGCGAAGAGCGACAAATAGCGATAAGATACCTATATGCTACATAGCGAATAGCGATAAATAGCGGGCACTATTTTATAAATAGCGATACACTAAAATATCTTTTTTTTTAAATATGTAATATTATATCAGAACACCTTGGTATATACGCTATTTTACATGTATATTTAACAAAAATCTAAACTCCAGCTTTTTTTATAGCTATGTTTAACGCTATTTATATTTAAAAAAAAAAATAGCGGCGCAGCTTGTTGCCCGTCTACCTGTCATTAGTTTGTAATCGTATTGTGTTTTTATACTAATGAACTTTGTTTTAAAAAAAAAAAAAAAAAAAAAAATTTTAAAAAAAGAAACTAAAATCCCGTTGTTTATGGCTACATACCCTGTAGCGACCTTCGACCTATACGCTACGCTATACGCTACAGCGACACTATTGACAACTATGCCAGTGATCATCATAAGGTCCTCTACTCTATCCGTTAGGTCCGACTAATGTTTTCGTTAAAAAAGCTCAGATTTTTTACAAAAATCCAACAAATTCGGGTGACAACGGGTCAACAGATCCACAAGACCCCACTTGGTTCCGTCGTAGAATGGACCATTTTTGTATGCAAATTAAAGAAAATATTTATCAGACTTAGTACTTAAAAGTTAAACAGACAAAGTTGCTAACAAGATTCAACAAGAATTAATCAAATAGTATCATAAAAACTAAAAAATAAAATTTGATCATGAATAATCAATTCCAAAACTCCTACATTCAAATAAAATCATAAACACAATTTGAAACTGACCAAACACTCAAAAGTCAAAACTGATCAATAAGCAAATATTCGATGAAACCAAGAAAAACTTTATCGAAATTACCTGGAAACAGTGGAGTATCTGTTCTGAGTTAGTACAATTGGAACATATCCTGATATAAAAAACAAACATTAGGGACTTAGATTGAATATATATATGAATTAAGGATATGAATTAGTAAGTGTAACTTGAAGCGGTGACGAAGAAAGTATGCGATTGTTGATGAAATTGGGCAAGAATCGAATAATATTAATGGAGGTGAGGAAGATGGTGAACGCACGCTTTCGAAGTTGACTTTATTGAAAATGACATTAAATGTCTCTTTATGGGTAAACAAAATCCGTTAAAAAAAACGTCGCGACTCGTAGCTTGTTTGAAAAAAAAAACTAGTTAATATAACTCAATTTGAAATGAATTTAGCTGAGCTGGCTCATTTTGTAACCGAGCCACGGCTAGGCTCGTTGACTAGTTCTTGGGCTCGTTTAACTTCAAGTTCGTGCTCGAGCCGAACTGGGTCATTTAATTTCAAGCTCAAACTCAAACCCACCCTGGGTTGACTCGGCTCATTTACAGATTTTAACTTGGTAAATTCTTATTAAACAAAAAAAAAAGGTAAGCGGGTGATAAACAGTAACACCACGCATGTTAAGGGGCAGAATTTTGTGTTTAGCAAGGTAGGGTTTGCTAGCGGCGCAATTTGTTGCCCGTCTACCTAGGATTAGTCTGTAACCGTCTCTGTTTTAATGAAAATCCCTTGTTTTTTCTGTTCCCGAGTCTCATTTAACAAGGGGAGGGGAGGAAAAAGAGATGAAAATATGAAAAACCATGTTCCCGAGTTTCATTTAACAGATGAAGGGGAGGGAAAATGGAAGAAAATATGACCAAATATGACCATATATCCATCCTCTAAATTGGAGAGATTAGGAGAGAAAATATTCCTTCCCCTCACCTGTTAAATAAGACTCGGGAACATAGTGTAACACCATCTACAAATTTCAATCCTCCCTTCCCTACTGGCAATTTCACGGTAAACCCATATCAAATACAAAATCTTGTCGAATCAAAATGAAGATATTGTAAAAAAAAAACTTGAATTTTATTATTAAAGACTCTTTTTTCGTAATTGGGTTGTCAAAAACCAAATTCTCCACCCGACTACTAATATTTAACATTCCGTTCTTGAAAGATAATGAAACTGCGGTGGGTGAAGATCAATGTTTAATCCGTTTTTCAAAGAAACCGTCTCCGGCGATTAATTCGAACTCCAATTACATCAAGAAGTTTTAATGTTTACCCAGATCGTAGATCCAAAACCACCGATACCGGTTTTAATTCACAACACCATTTCTCCGGCTGCCACGGTTGTGGAAGCACAGGGAGGAAGCCCGGCGTAGTTGTAGTCGGACCTCCTCCGCTCTGTCTTCTCCGGTCACAACCACCACCACGACCACAACCCCTGAAGATATTCTTTGTTGATGAGGATAGGTAAAGGAATTGTTCCTGGTGATGATTGTGTGGAGATATGAAATTGGGGTAAGTAGATGTTGGAGAGAGAACAGGATTACATTTGCCATTTTTTATGCATATAATTTGGGTTTGCCGCTTACTTCGGAAGGTTCTCAATTATAATCATAATAAACTTACGCTGTTTGGTGTTTTCAAAATAGATTTTGTGTTTTCAAAACTGCGTTTTGAAAAAGCATGTAGGTACATGCTTCTTCAAAACTGCGTTTTGAAGGCAGATAATCACTTTTTAATCCAAACATTTTTTTAGATTATTTATGTTTTACAAACGCAATAATCAAATAATCACTTCAAAACGTAATCCCAAACACCCTCTTAGGTGGTGAGGTGAGAAAACCAGAAAACCGAACTGTATTCAAAACTGGAAAAAATAACAAACTGAATTGCGAATACGGCTTTCGGTTTCAAACTATATCTGAATTGTGAATTCGTTTTAGGTTTGGTTATCGGTTACACAAATCTTGCTTATTCGGATAATCGGCTGAATTCAATCAAATAAACCGAGTGATAACCAATTTAATTAGATAGCTGAACTGAATAAATCCATCTATTGGTTGAATTCGATTCGTTTAGACAGATTTAAAATTCCGATCGGTCCACTTTTTAGTTAGGGCATAAAAAATAAAACTTATATCCAAAACTGATGAACACCTCTATATATACATGATTTAACTTAATAATAAGAGGGGTTTTCTCGCTTGTGGGCTTAGGGGGTAGTGCTTTCACGGTGGGTCAGACTTCTTCGAGCAAAGTGACCAAACACGAGAAAGCGTGCCTTGACAACCAGTACGTGTTTATCACATTTGTTTTTGATACTTTTGGTTTCTTGGCGCCAGAGGGTGTGGACCTACTTAGTCGAGTTCAATGAGACATGTATAGTAGTGTTATGGCCCCGAGATCTATGGTCGTAGTTTTTAAAATACTTAGTTTTGCTATTCGAAAAGGGGTAGCGGCGCAGCTTGTTGCCCATTTACTATCTATTTCGATGTAAATTCATAACTTGATACAAAATTTGCATAAATATTTTACTAAAATGCGACAAATAGTGAGAACACGTGTGGTCACTTTTTGTTAAAAAAAGGGGGTAACTTTGTAGAATAATAACAAAGTTTTAAAATTGTTCTAATTAGGTCACTCAAGTTTCAAAAGTGTTCCAATCAGGTCAATCAACATTCATTTTTTTATTAAAATTAAGGGTGTATCATCCATTTAATAGGTAACCGTGGTGATGTGGATTTTTGTTTCTTTTTCCCCTTTAATTGATGCTAACGTCGAGTGATGATGTAGATTTTAACTTGTTTTTCTACTTTTAATGTAATTAAAGTGTTTTTAGTTTTAATAAATATAATTTCATATATTAAAATAATCCGACCTTAGTATATTCCATTTTTTTTTTGACATATAGAAAAAAAAGTACATGACTCGATTTGAATGTTAGTTCAAAAGCTATACGAGTGGTCTAATTAGAACACTTTTAAAACTTTGTTACTATTCTATGATATTTTCCAAAAAAAACCCCCAAAATATGTAAGAAGTGAAGATTAAAACTTGTATCACTTGATACGAGTGGTCTAATTAGAACACTTTTAAAACTTTGTTACTATTCTATGATATTTTCCAAAAAAACCCCCCAAAATATGTAAGAAGTGAAGATTAAAACTTGTATCACTTGATGATATTTGGTTAATCTGTTATACTAATACGCTTGTATAACTCATTTCATTATCAAATTCATATATCAAGGTTTAGTTTTAAAAACCTTTAACACCTTAACGGGTCAAACAATTTTAAATTTATGAAGCAAGAGATAAATAAGTCTAAATAGCATCCCATTCCGACCATAAGCCACCTAATAAACATAACAAAAAAGCGGAATCTCCGGAACAAACATGTAACAAGTCAAATCTTAGGGAAAACTTCATTTGTATCTATCGTCGCACTAAGAGTACACGTGTTGAGCTACTTGTGTGTTCACGTGGAGTGCGTTTTCGTGCAAAAGTTCTCGAGGTATTTGACATTTTCGCACCAAGAATGCACTTTGATTTTAGAATTTGAAAAGTGAAGGTTTCTCTTTACCTAAAAAAAAAGTGAAGGTTTCTTTTTAAAATGAGTAAACTTCCGTTTTGCTCCTTGTGGTTTTGTCATTTTAACGGTTTTGCTCCAATAGTTTAAAAATAACCATTTTCCTCTCTGATCTTTCGAGTTTTTCGTCAGTTTGCTCCCTAATCTTTCGAGTTTGTTGCCAGTTTCCTCCCTGATAGAGTTAGAGGCTGGGAGCAAAATGAAGATAAGTTAGAAAAATCAGGAAGGAAAATGGCTATTTTTGAACTATTGGAGCAAAACCGTTAAAATGATCAAACCACATGGAGCAAAACGGAAGTTAACTCTTTTTTTTTTTTTTACTCTTTTAAAATTATGTTTTAACACACTAAGAGTACATGCTATTTGACTATACATACATATGTTCATTTTGGGATCTTCCCAATAAAAATAAAATAAAATAACAACTTGTTATGCAATACTCATCGCCGATTTTCCCTAGTTAATTTGCTCCAGTTTCTGTTAACTTTTGTTCTGTTGGACAAAATACCATTCAGCCACCACAAAGCCTCTAACGCCCACGCTGATGTCAAGGTAAATTTTTGTTTTGGTTCGTTGGTCCCTTTGACATGTAATTTATAGAAAGTTTTGGACCCTAAGAGTGTATATATATATATATATATATATATATATATATATATATATATATATATATATAGGGAGGGACTCATGCGAGAACTCAATTTATTGCGAGAACCGCGAGAACCAATGTGAACACAACCTAAAATAGCTAAAAAAAAACCTAACCCCCCCCCCCCCCCCTAAAAAACCTAAACCCCCCTCCCCCACCCCTAAAAAACCTAACCCCCCCCCCCCCCCCCCCCCCAAAGCTAAAATGCTAAAAACTAAACCCCCAAAAAACCTAAAAAAATCTAAAAAAATAAAAAAAAATCTAAAATTTTTTTTTTAATATTTTTTTTGCTCAAATCGCTACTTTTAGTGGCAAATTTTTTTAAAAAAAAAAACATTTTTTAAAAAAAAAATTGATTTTTTTTTGCTTCGAAAAGTAGCGATTTTTATATAAAAAATATTAAAAAAAATTGTGTGATTTTTAGCTATTTTTAGGCATTTTTTGTTGTGTTCACATTGGTTCTCGCAATAAGAGGTGGTTCTCGCATGATCTTCTCCCTATATATATATATAATATGATGGTTTAATCCTGCCAACTTATCGATTCATTGGTAACATATATTCACACTTGTTCATATTTAAGGGATGAACTTTGTGTGATAGATGAGGGGTGGTTGAGTCATGTTAATACCCTCACTTGCATGACTTAGCTTGGTTAATTTTTCATATCTTAGGTGTGCAGCCACCAACTATTCATGGCTAATCCTCAGAGCCGCCTCCGAGAACTCTCAAAATAATTTAGGCCTCGGATGAAATAAAAGATTGGGCCCAAAACTGTAGTAAGAGCTAATGAGTTAAAAAAGTAAGAACTTGGTGACTAAGCCAAGTCTTGAACTTGAGATCTAAACATTATTTTGAGGTAATTTTTTTCACTCCACCACCAACACTTTTATGTATAATAAATGAATGCGTATATTAAATGTATAATTTACTATATATATATAAAAGCTTATAAAAACATTTCGGGCCCTTTAAAGTTTTGGGCCTCGAGTGACGGCACAGATTGGCCGGCCCAAGAGCCGGCCCTTCTAATCCCAACATTAACATATCCCCTCTTTGTTTAATACCCCACCCCTCAGTTTATGACTTCTAAAAATCGTCATGTTAGTTGCACTGCTACAAAACTTACCTCGGATGGATGACATGTCGTACTAGATGAATTGTTGGGCAAATCTTCTTTGGCAGCAGTTTAAAAAAACACTGCTGCCAAATGAGTAATTGCCCAGTAATACAACTATACATTTAAAAATATTTCATTTCGTTCACAATCTGTTAGACAACATTTATTTCGTCGAAAGCTATTTATAGACCAATATCTTGATGCACATATTCTTATGGATCCAGATTATTCTCTAAATATTTGTTTTGGTATATCATTTTACGTACAACATGTGTAGAAGTGTTTATGATGAATATAAGTGTAAGGACCTGCAAAAATGTCCTAAAACACTCCGTAAGTGAAAACCCGGACCCCTAAAATCCTACACTTCACGAAAAATCAAGGAAATCCAATTTTATTAAGCTGTCGCGGGCCGCGAAAGATTCAAGGGAAGTCTACGCGGGGCGTGACAGCCATGCAATTCTCCGGATAAGCTTTAGGGCCACGTGTCACACACGTGCCAGACCTAGCGGGTGACACGGCAGCCCTAGCCGTAGCTAGGGTGGCCCTCGCGGGCCGCGTAGAATGGCCTTAAGGCCTTTGTGGGCCGCGACAAACTCAAAAATCAGCTATAAAAGGGACGTTCATGGGCAATTCGTCTGTGCTCGTAAAACTTCTTCAAAAACGTGAAATTCTGCTCAAATTAGTGTATTTAAGTGTCGAAACGCTGCTACGATCACAGGGTAATAACTCGATCACTGCTACGATACAATGTCCGATCGATTGAAACCGATCCGATGGATGTTTAAGTGTTGCCTGAATTCGGGCTATACTTTGTCATTCGTTGTGAGGGTTTTGATTTCGTGAAATTATCGTAAATGTTGTATTAAGTTACTGACCTAGTTTCATGTGCATTGTTATTTTAACTAGGTTACCAGGCTTAATCAGTAGGCGGACTCTGTCCAGTTAAACTTGCAATGTGAGTCATTCTCTTTTTACCAAATTGTTTACAAAACCCTAAATATTTTCCAGTTATACTTTGCAGTGATTAAGTCTTTGCTAATCTTTAATTACTGGCAGTAAGTGGGGGAATGTGCACATTACTACTAATGATTTATCACTTTAGGTGGGCGAACCTAATTAGTGATATGTTCACAGTCATAGATCCGGCCGAGTGACAACTGAACCAGCTAATTATAAGATAGGAGCAAATGTAAAAACTCTTAATGCTGTAAATTGTAACAATGTGTCATTTTGTGCAAATTGAATGACTCGTCAGTATTTTTCCGCTGATAAAATCTTTTTAAACATGTTTAAGGTGGTTTACTGTGAACAAGGAAAAGTGCCGTGTAGCACTACCAGCTTGGATAAAGTGGCTCAGTAAATAAATAAACATGTTTTTGTAAACAGGGGATTTCCCAGTGAAATTCCTTTATTGTAAATTACGGGGTTTGTCCCGAAACTTGAAATAAAATAATTGGGTATTTTCAGTTTTAAATGATCATATTAAAATTTCCGCTGCCAAATTAAATACTAATACCACGGGTTTCTGTCCCGCAGCATTCGAACCAAGAAACTGGGTCGGGGGCCGTGACAATAAGTGGCGAACATTATGATTTACTAACCTTTTGTGATTCAAATAGACAAGTAAACGTAAAGGAAAGATGAACATCGTGTCAATTTGCCTTGACTTGGGTAATATTGCACAACCATTTTCCAACTGGTTGACGTAGACCGCCATAATTTGACGTATATGAAATCAACCATTCTTACACTTTGATGGGTATAACAATGATGTTGAAAATTGGGAAAATGATGTCCCTGGAAAATTTATATAACTAGTTGATTTTCCGCCCGCACGTTGCGGCGGGGACCCAATGACTGCAAAACGCGTGTCAGCAACGGCAGGTAGATACCGAATATCAAAACATAAATAAAAATAACGTGGTAAGGATAGTCACTCCGTTCTAAAAAACGATTTTAAATAACCTAATATATAATAATAGGACCCACACGTCCTACACGTTGGAAATTCGGTTGTTTTCAGTTCAGTTATTACGGTGCTAACACGTTAAAATATGGATGACCTCGGTACCGGTAACGGCACCGAAAGTACCGATCCGGAAAATCATCGAATTTAGGTGCCGGCACCGAAAATGCTCGGTACAATACGGTATGGTATTTGAAGGTAAAAATCAATAAATACAGGTATGGTGCAAGACCGGTGTCGAACCGAAAGTAACGATTCTGAAAACGCCAAAAGGTGGGCACCAAATTGGTACCGAAAATGATTTGGTATAGTAAATTTGGTACTGATACGATATCGGTTTGATTACATGATTTGATAGGATTTGCTAATCAATAATCTAAATATCCAAGTTAATTTTACATGCTACAATTCATTCACTCATTACAGAAAAAGACAAAAAAGAAAGCAAAATAAGTTGTTGTGTATATAAAACCTCAGTCAAACGAAATATAGTTTACTTACTGTGTGTATGAAAAGTAATCTAAACGGTGCAATTACTTGCATTGCTATGTTGCTACATGATTTGATGAGCTCGGTACCAACCGGTATCGAAAATACCGTTATCGAAATCCCCAAAAGTGGGTACAGGTACCGAATATACCTGGTACGGTACCGGTCGGTACTGGTACGGCACCGGTATTTGACTGTAAAAACCGGTGAATACCGGTACCGAATATACCTGGTACGGTACCGGTCAGTATTGGTACGGCACCGGTATTTGAGGGTAAAAGCCGGCGAATACCGGCGTCGAACCGGTACCGAAAATACACCCGGTTTGATAAATTTGCTTCTGGTACCGGTACCCAATACCATTTGCTCAGCACCTATTAATAGTGTACTGCCACGTACTGCCACGTGGGGGGGGGGGGATAGTGCACGGTCCTCCCAACCGCCGGAGTGATCTCACTTCGGGAGCCGCTACCCGACCAAGCTAGCTCCGCGGTGACTTCCCGATGCCGAGTTCTTACCCTGGGCGACATATGCCACTCCCAAGACTTGAACCCGGTACCTCTGGGAAGAGGTGGGTGTCGGTGGCCAACTGGGCTACCCCAGTTGGTTCCACGTACTGCCACGTGGCAGATAACACTGTTCAAATAGTTGTATTTTTAATATATATATAATATAATATAGGGTAATTTATTTTCTTTTCTTTAGACAACATATGTGAGACAATTTCAAAACCTTAACTTGTTAATAAAGATCTGACATTTTGAAAAATTTATGATTCTTTTGGTTACAAAAGCAAACAATCTTTTGATTCTTTGTATACAAAATAATTGATATGTTATTCCAACTAAGTGTGTGTAATTTGGCATATCCGATACACACAAACATTTATACCGATGACTAGAAAAACATCTATATCTCAAAAGCGTAAAACTCTTGCATGCTGGCAGTCTTGAGCAAAGTTCCATGGTCCTAAAAGAATTGAACCTAGCATATCCAATATATATGGATGGTGATAAAAACGGGCCGGTTTACATGACAAATGATGGTTATAGACGTTTCAAGCTCTACTTCTACAAATCAAGTTGGTGTCGTGAGTTATTTTTCAAGCTCAAACTTGATTCCACAACAAAACAAAGAAGTATCATTGATGCACCGATCCGATTATTGGTTGACTTGGTTAAAACCAGTTCAAGGGTCCTAAATACCTAAAATATACAACCGATTAGGTTATTAACCTATATAACCATTTTTAGAGAAAATTGAAAAAAAAATCAGTTAAATACTAAGGGTCGCCGGGGCACTCCACGGTTAGGGATGTGGGTACCTTACCCGCACGATAACACCGCCGCCACCCCCTAGGTTAGGCCATGCGGGTTCCGGTCACGGGTTTACCTACTAGCTCAAGGGTAGTGTAAAGGTTTGAGGGTTGGGGTGTTTAAGGCTGTGTGATTGGTGGGTGGAGTAAAAGAGTGGGGTCCATGGTTCTAGAGTACTTGTGGGTAGGCGCCACCAGTGTTTTGTACTTCTAGGGCACCTTGAGTATAGAATTGACATGACAATGCAGGATTGGTCGGGGCTAGGATTGTACCCTTGAGCGCCCCTTACTCTCATAAACTCAATAAAGTTCTTTTTTATTTACTTTTAGGGTGGGGGGTATGGTTAATCACTCTAGGGTGTTTGAGTGATTCTCTACCCAATAATATTATGCCATGTCAATCACTAGATATGGTTAATCACTCTAGGATGTTTGAGTTATATATTTTTTATTTTCTAGAAATTAAAAACTATGCATAAATAAATAAAACATATTTTAAACTAAATAAAAGTACTTTTAATTAAAAAAACACATTACATTTAAAACTATAAAATTAAACCATAATAAACCTAATATTTAGAAATTGCATGGCCAATTATATTTTTTTGCGATATCTCGTTTCCTCGCCAGAATAAACGGCAACATCTCGGGTGAAGCATGGTCGTGTGGCTCAGTAAATGTCTTCAAATCCTGATCATACATAAGTTGTTTCCCGCCTTGCGTTGTTCCGCCACTAACGTTATGGTGTCATCCTCGCGTTTCTTTCTTATATTCGTCAACTCTATCGCCCGTGCTTTTTTTTCTTCTTTCATAAGAGTGTATTGAGCGAGCTTCTCGGTTAGAAGTGGGCGCTCGACATTCTCTCTTGGTGATTGAATTGGCGGGGTGCTAAATGCAAATGGATCGAACTCGGTTGTGAAGCTTGGGTGTGAAAATATTTGTGGTGGAAAATTAGGTTGGGTGCTAAAAAAAGTTGGTTGTGAAGTTTGGGGGTAAAAAAATTGAGGTTGAGAGGTTGGTGAATATCCGTAGGAGGTTTGAACCGGTGCACCCGGACCTCTAAAATCACCTTGTCTCGTTTGCGAAACCTTTTTTCTTGAATCCGATCCTCGGCTAGCGGAACCTTTTTTCTTGGGTTCACATTTGTTTTGTTTATCCATGGTGTTTGTGGGTGTGGAAAGAGAGATGTTTTGAAAGAGTTGTGTGTTTTAAATTGATTGAAAATTGTGGGTTTTATATAAAATATGCAACGGTCAAAAAAATTTATGCAATGTACAATATGCAACGGTCAAAAAAATAAGCAACGGTCAAAAAAAAAAAAAATGCAACGGTCAAAAATGGGCACACCTTTCTCATCAATCACATCGGTGACTATACACCGATTTTGCTCACTGAATACCCACTCACCGAAACCATTCATCACCGCGGTGTGGTCACCGATCGGTGACTCCACTTCCCCGATTGAGTCCCCGAAACCATACCCCCACCCTTAAAAATTTACAAATAACAAAACATAGTTTCGTTCCAAAAAAAACATAGAAAATCGCAAATACATTTCTTTTATGATATATAATCATCATTGTCTACGGGTACAGTTTATGTATTAAGCTGTTATAAAAAACTAATTTTGCTTTAACCGGTTCCTAATAGATTTCTAACCTAAACTAGTTCTGGGTTTATATTTTTTAAAGGCAATGATTCTCCCAAGACTCTAACTCTCCACCTTCAAGGATTGCTCCACTTTTACTTCAAAGGTTTTGTCAATTGGACCTAAGGCCATGGGGTATGGGGCGGGGGTTTGGGCGTGGGTTGGGGGAAAACGCCCAATCTACCACCCCGGGGGCTTGGGTTGGGGCTTGGGTTTGGGCGTGGCCCCTTGGGGCTTGGCTTTCAAGCCGGGCGTGGGGCGGATTAGCAAGGTGACATGGCGGACTCTCAATGGCTATGTGTCAACTCATGCCCCCAACCTAAGCCCCCAACCCAAGCCCCACCATACCCATGGGGGTGGGTTTTTTTTTCCCATTCCACGTGTCAACCAATGCCCAACCCAAGCCCCAACCCAAGCCCCACCATACCCCACGGTCTAATCCCCCAACATCAATTCCTGGTTTATTAGTTCGTAACTCGTTACAATTCCGATTAGTTACACGTTTCGGTTATTGTAACATGTTATTTTATGCACCTCTATCTAGACACATTATTCATCAATGCGATTATATTATACTATATATATTAATTTACATCATTAGCTACAGTAGACAAAAGTCCTTACTTTTAGGCTTAATTACTAAAATGCCATTATAATAGAATTTTCATTTACAGATCTAATTTTTAATAAGTTTATCATACATCTAATTTTCTCAAGGTAAAGTCTTTCTAACTTTCGTATGTACTGTCGTAAGTAGGTTATTTTATTCACGTTTCGAACCTATCGCAAGTATTTATTTTATGGTTATAACGAGCGTCGATACCGTCACGGACTGAACCGATAACTTTTTGTGGCATTCGAATATACCATCGTGACATGATTTTTTACCTTTACGTAAAATGTCCATTCATGATTGATTTTTTTATCTACGATTTGAAGTTTGAACCCGTCACAAAGCGCGGGTGGTAAAACCACTACTTTGTTAGAATTGCAAATATCATACACCAAATATCATACATATAGTTCTAAAACAGCCCACATAAGCCCAGCCCAACACAAGCCCACTTGCTATACAATACCCAGAGTCGGTTTGCCCTGGTTTATCTTCTTCAGTTCCCCTCCGATAAAACACCACCGTCGGTTCTATCCACCACCGTTCAGGCTTCAGCCACACCACCACGCGGAGCCTCTTACGCCACTGTCGACCGTCGAGGTAAGTTTCTCTTCGATCTCTTTTACATGCGCTTTATCGATGGTTTATTATACGTAAGAAACAGATCTATCTGTTGTTTAATCTGCCAACGTACCCATTCCTAGGTTACATATGTTCACAATTTGCTTATCTCATCATTAACATATTTCTTCTTTGTTTAATCCCTCATTTCACCACTTATATTGATTCACGTTATTCAATTTGATCGAGTGTTCAAATTAGGGTTTTTGTTTATCTGATTTAGGGCAATGCCTTTAACCTAATAATATCTTGTTTTTATTATCTAAACTCAAATACATGAACTTGATTTCGTTTCTATATTATTCAAGCCCTAAAATCAAAATATGATTGTTTGCATTTGATGAAATACCATTTTTTGGCATATCATATTCTGATGTTATTCACAATAGATGTTTGATAAAATGCCTGAATGAAATCTTGTTTTGGCGCTAACTCAAATTACGTATAATTATTATGTTTTCAGGTTGATTTTTGTTATATCTGCTAGTTTGTCTAATTCAGTATTGATATAACACACACCAATCTCTTGATCTTTTATACTTTAAACATTGGTGAATTTCTACCTATCATTTGTTTAGTTTATAAAGCTTGCCAACGGTCGTTTGCCCGGTTTGGAACATTGATTATTTCTTCTATAGTCTGCTAGGTATTCTATATTCATCATTCATGAGGTGCTAAGCTTATGACATTGACTCTATGCTGGTAAACACTAAACATATTAGCGTACTTGGTTCTTATATGCTTTGATTCTGTTGCTAAACAACAACATTTGTCATATTCTGTTTTTATAGAAATTCGACAGTTTTAGTATTCTATGGGGAAAATAAACCATTTATGCCAAAACTTTTCTATAGATGATTATGAATTTGTTTCCATGATGTACTTAATAATAATATGCTTTGTTACTTTGTGTTTTCTTGTAAATATCTCCATATGATTTTTACTGATAACTTGATAAGTGTTGGCAAATGTAATTTTTTTTTTTTTTTTTTCAGGGTAACCTCCGGATTATGGTAAACTGGTATTGGAACTAAATTTTGTAGTATCACTATTTTGGATTTTGACGCATTTTTTTCCACAAAATGTTGGGCTCATTGCCAATATTGCCCCTACCAGCACCACCCGCAGATGGTGATCTAGGTCCTCTACCTCCATCTCAAGTAGAAAATGATTCAAAGGACGTGCATATGCAGGACGGTGATGATGATCCGAATAAGTCAAATCCACCTGCATCAATTGCCACGCACACCCGAACAATCGGGATTATACATCCTCCCCCCGACATCAGAACCATCGTCGACAAAACCGCCAGCTTTGTGGCGAAAAACGGACCCGAGTTTGAAAAAAGAATCATTGCTAGCAATGCAGGAAATCCCAAATTTAATTTTTTGAATGGTTCAGATCCTTATCATGCGTATTACCAGCACCGACTGGCTGAGTTTCGCGCTCAAAATCAAGCCCCGGGCCAGCAATCATCTCAGCCGTCCGATGCACCGGATACTGAACCAGCCCCTTCTGCCGCTCCTGCAGATGGCAATGACGCAACCGAGAAAACCGACCCGTCAGCGAAGTTTAGACCCGTAAAGAAAGTTCTTGACCCCCCAGAGGCTGAGCAGTACACAATTCGGCTCCCTGAGGGTATTACAGGTGAAGAGCTGGATATAATCAAGCTCACCGCACAATTTGTGGCGCGAAATGGAAAATCGTTTTTGACTGGATTAACTAGTAGAGAGAACAACAATCCTCAGTTTCATTTTTTGAAACCCACACACAGTATGTTTATGTTGTTTACATCGCTAGCAGATGCCTACTCGAAAGTTCTAATGCCGTCTAAAGGGTTGACCGATAAGCTGAAAAAAAGTGTGACCGACATGACCACTGTACTTGAACGGTCTTTACACCGGCTCGAGTGGGAACGGTCACAAGAGCAGGCGAGACAAAAGGCGGAGGATGAAATAGAACAGGAAAGGCTGTTAATGTCTATGATCGATTGGCATGATTTTGTCGTTGTGGAGACCATAGACTTTGCAGATGATGAAGACGATGATCTACCGCCTCCGATGACGTTAGAAGAAGTTATACGGAGGAGCAAGATGTCGGCGGCTGTAGAGGAAGAGGTTGTGGAGCCCGGGAAGGAAGTTGAAATGGAAATGGATGAAGAAGAGGTGCAGCTTGTGCAGGAAGGTATGAAGGCTGCAACGCTCGAAGAGAATAATGAAGTCGAAACAATCAAGGAAGAAAACGAGCCACGTATGAGGATCGTGAAGAACTATAAGAGGCCTGAAGAAAGGCTTGCAGCAGCGGCTGCAGCTGCCGAGAGAAACCCACTTAACACTGTTGTTTCCCCAATTACCGGTGAATTGATTCCGGTCAATGAGATGTCGGAACACATGCGTATCTCTCTTATTGACCCGAAGTATAAGGAACAAAAGGAGAGAATGTTTGCCAAGATTAGGGAGACGACACTTGCGCAAGATGATGAAATTTCCAGAAATATTGTCGGGCTTGCTCGGACACGTCCCGATATATTCGGGACCACAGAGGAAGAAGTTTCTAATGCGGTTAAGGCGGAGATCGAAAAGAAAAACGACGAGCAGCAGCAGCCGAAGCAGGTGATTTGGGATGGGCACACTGGGAGTATCGGCCGTACTGCTACTCAAGCTATGTCACAAAATGCAGGTGAAGATCAAATCGATGGGGTTATTGACGGCCGTAATCTTCCCGGTCCGGCAGCACCGCCGCCTAGACCTGGTATTCCGTCGCTTCGCCCGCTACCTCCACCGCCTGGGCTTGCTTTGAATCTCCCGCGTGTGCCGCCTAATGCTCAATACTCGACTGTAAATCCGCCACCTCGGCCCGGGGTTAACATGATGGTTACTCCACTACGTCCCCCACCACAGCCAATGCAGATGAATTACGGTCAGCAACAACCTTACATGATGAATCGGCCGCCACTACCAATGGGTCAGCCTATGAGTGGTAATCCGCCTAGTATTCCGGTGCCGCCGCCACCTGGATCTCAGTTTACACCTCTTGCACCCCGCCCTTTCATGCCCCAGCATGGCATGCCTATGGTCCCTCCACCACCTATGCCGCAAGGAATGCCGCCACCACCACCGCCAGAGGAAGCCCCTCCTCCGCTTCCTGAAGAGCCTGAACCAAAGAGGCAAAGGCTTGATGATTCTTTGCTTGTCCCTGAGGATCAGTTCTTGGCTCAACATCCGGTACATATTGTTTTTATTCTAAAAGTCATATTTCTAATTTCTAATTACTTATAGAATAAAATGCCATCTCGTCCCTGAGGTTTGGCCAGCTATGCGACTTTCGTTCAGTGGTTTGTTTTTTCGCATTTGGATCCAGAAGGTTTGAAATCTTGCCATTTTCATTCAGCTCGTTAACTGCATCCTTTTTCTCCGTTAAGTCAGGGGTGTTTTCGTCTTTTTTGATAACTTAAAGGGCAATTTGGTCTTTTGAATACTTGTATGTTATGCTAAATGCTTGTACATAAAGTGAAAAAGACCGACATGCCCTTTAAGTTATCAAAAAAGACGGAAATACCCTTGACTTAACGGAGAAAAATGAATAGAGTTAACGAGCCAGATGAAAATGGCAAGATTTCAAACCTTTTGGATCCAGATGCGGAAAAACAAACCTTTGGACGAAAGTCGCAAAACTGGCCAAACCTTAGGGACAAAAATGGCATTTTACTCTTACTTAAAGATTGTTTAATAATCCTCCTTGTAGTGTCAACTGTCAATGTGCTAATCAGAGTTGTGTGTTCTGTGACAGGGACCTGTTCGTATTAGTGTGTCGGTGCCGAATGTCGATGAAGGAAATCTGAAAGGGCAAATACTGGAAATTACCGTCGAGTCGTTGTCCGAGAGTGTAAGCAGTTTGAAAGAGAAGATTGCCGGAGAGATACAGCTGCCTGCAAACAAACAGAAACTGAGCGGAAAGGCAGGTTTTTTCAAAGACAATCTATCGCTTGCTTATTACAACGTTGCTGGAGGTGAAATGCTTTCTCTGTCTTTAAGAGAGCGTGGTGGTAGGAAGAGGTAGGTATGGAGTATTATATAGAGTTGAAATGCTCTCTCATGTCTGTCTTGCAATGAATCTGTTTGGTCAAGTACGGAGGATCATATAGACAATTAATGGTGTTGTGTTATTGGTTTTGATTATGCTACTCATATTGTCTATTTCTGACCTGCTATGTTCTCGTTGTGTTTTTTTTTTTTTTTTTTAGAAAATCATGAACAAAATTCATCATGCAGCCATGATATACGCCACTTTATTGTCGTCTATCTACTATACTAATACTTGTGTGTCATGGACGCTTTGAGATGTTACGAGGTACACTGTCACTTAACATCTATAGTCTCATGACATGATTTTTCTTAATGAGGTTTAACTCTTCAGCATCTAGAAACTTGTCTATTTTAACCTAGGGTTAACTAACCAAAAACCAATTACAAATAGTTTATACCCGTTGCACTATTTGGAACCTCGGACGGTAAATATACAAATTTATCGAGCTAAGAGACTATTAAATATAAGGTGATCATTATGTTTTAGGCTCGATTCATTGTGAAACTGTAGGCTTATGCCTGATAATGTGAAATAGGTGATTTTCTATGTCCCTGCCCTTTTAGAACTTTTTCTGGACTTCGATATACGCTTATAAATAGTTGCTACGATGTATGCATACTGGAACTTTACAAACACACAACTGTGAGTTGCCACGATGTACGCATACTGGAACTTCAGAAACAAACACCGTATATAAATATTGTTTTAAAATGATTTCGACACAATGAATGATGGGAAATGGTTTTGGCACAATTGTGCGCAAAGAAAAGATCTTTCATAAAATATTTTCCATTTGTATGATTTGAGACTAATTACCTGTAGAAGTTTTTTTTTTGAGTTTTTAAGAGTTTTTTTAGGAGTATTATTATTAAGAGAAAGTTTAAAGTAAAAATAGGTTTTATTGTGCGAGGGAACGCAACAACCAAATTGCACCGTGTGGAATTTCATATTTTCAGAGGCAAGGATAAATTAGGTGGATCAGATAAAGTGTAATAACATGCGTTTCTGAAAACACAATATGCGTCCTTGAAATCATAACATGTGTTTCTTAAAGCATAACTGCGTTTCTAAAACATAATATGTGTCCTTGAAATCATAACATGCGTTTCTTAAAGCATAACATGCGTTTCTTTAGTTATGTGTAATTATACTAACCTAACCCTTATTATTAAAACTAATTAATATATAGAAATTGTATATCTGGGTGATTGAAAATCATTAAGCCCATTTGGCAACAAGGGATATATATGCGTATGATATTGGTACCGTTACTATACGAATTACGAAGACTTGGCTTCCACTCATGTCATAATGGGATGGTATCACATCATAAAGCAAGGAACCAAGATTAGTGATTGCGACCTCATAAACCGCCGCAACACATACGCAGGATGGTATCACATCATAAACCAAGATTAGTGATTGCGTTTCTATCATCCTGCAAACAGTTGGTGGGCAGTGAGATAAAGTTCAAAAAAATTGGGTTATAGATCCACCGAAGTGGGTAGCCTTAACCTGATGTGTAATAACAGGTAAGCTCGAAAGCTGTTCCCGTCCCTGTCAGGGGAGATGCCAACCATCTCTCCTTCTTACGAACACAACTACACAGCACTTAACAACCTTAATAAACCGACTACTTTTCCCTTTCAGTTCCGATGTGGGACGAGTTTTTTAATTACACGAGAGTAACTTTATATCTAATCTAACCAACTCCAGGTGGGTTGCTACAATGTATTTTCTTTCTATTTATGTATGTAAATAGACATGGTTTGGTGGTAAACGTTTTGTTCTTGCACTCGCTCAGCTCGAGACGGGTCATTTTTTCTAAACGAGAGCAAAAAACTTGATAGGAGACGTTTGGTTACTCATGAACTTAGTGGTTTTGGTCGTTGGATTGTTTTACAAGCATGTAATTTATGCCTAATACTTGTCGCTTGTAGATTTGAAAAGGTGATTGTAAACAAGGCCTTTGGACGATGTTTAAAGGCTGGACATGAATTGACTTGATCTAAACTGTATTTGAACTAGGACTCGTATTGGCATGATGATTTTCATACGTTTATGAAAGTCAGTTACGAACTTGTTTTGAGAACCGTCAAACATAGAACTTACCAGCGTAAGCTGAGTTGTTTAACGTGTATTTCAGGTTAATGGCTTTGAGTGTTGAATAAAAAGAACATCGGGTGGCTATTTGACTAGAGCAATATTTGGCATAGGGGAAATTTGATGTATATAGTGGCCTTTAGTTAAATTTAGTGTAATTTTTGTTTTAAAGACTTAATACTTTCGATGTGTTCAGCAAGAAAAAGGTTATGTGTTTGTGTAAATCAAATTGTTGATCGCGCTATGGTTTTGGGGTGTGACATTACCGCTAGAGGATATGTGTCGTGTATGCACGTTTCCCATGTATCATCCCTCTATATCCATTAGCAGTGGCGGACATAGAGTATTAACAGGGGTAGCACGGGCTACCCCTCAACCCCGTCTTCGTAGTGTAAAAATACCCCTTAACTCCATTTCCGTAATGTAAAAATACCCCTAAACTCCGTTTCTGTTATATAAAGGATACCCCTGATCCTAAAAAAAAAATTAGGATACCCCTAACTTTTTGTGCTAGATCCGCCACTGTCCATTAGTATATTATTAGATACATTTTCTAAGCGGTTTCTTGTTGTGTATCACTTTTCAATCGTGTATTTTCATAGGATATTGTAACGGAATATCCGAGTAGACACAAGGAATGAGATTAGAGGAAAAGTACATACAGACTCATATACCATGGCTCTGACATTGATTTCTTTTACAAATAAGGCTAGTCGGCATGGGGACCATCCCCGGATCATCCTGGGTCGGCGACGGTCCAAACACCGTGCCGCCCCCCCCCCCCCCCCCCCCCCGCGTCCCGTCCTCCCCGTCCGATGTTAGACGTTTGCGACGATCCATAAGTGGTGGGGCCCAATCAAAAAGTTACCGTTAAATAAAAAAAAAAAAATTCAATTTTTTTTCAAAAACTAACGGTAATATTATTATTATTTATAAATTTCAATTCCATTTTCACTTTCATTCACCAAACTAACCACAACATCTCATCCCTCTCTCACATAATTTTTATAAATCTTCTTCCACTTTTATAAACCTTATACTTTAGCATGGATCCTTTCAACAACCCGAGCGACCCGAACAATCCGTATAACCCGACGACTCCCATCAACCCGACCCAACCTAATGTTTTCTCGGGTTCGGGATATTATCCGATGTTAGAACCGAACCAATTCTCGCAATACTCATCAAATGCGTTTGCATCATTCCAACACTCGCCAAACCAATTCGCTCAATTTTCTCAAAATCAAGCCCTTCAACAAATGATGATGCGGGGTGCTTATAATTTCCAACCGAACCCGACACCACCCGTTCAAAAGGAAAAGGTGGACCCGAACATGGTTGAGTTTATGGAACACTTAAAAGTGTACAATGACGTCACGGCCCAAAAGACGAAGGCGAAGGACCGGGTCGCGGAAGAAAAAGCTCGTGTAGAGCAAGAAAAGTTACGCGAGAAGGTGCGGTTGTCGAATGAGAAAATCCGAATTTCCGATGAAAAAACGACATCATGAAGAAGCATAATATTATTTAAGTCTATGTTTTTTTTTAGTCTTATGTTTTTTTTATTAACTTTATGTTTTTTTTTTATGTTTATGTAATGTGGTTTTAATATTAATGAAAATATTTTGTTAGTATATTTGTTAAATGTTAAAAAAAAATAGAAGACTAAAAAAAATAAAAAAAACATAAAAAGTGGTGGAGGATGATGACTAGGACCATCTTACCATGCCCTCTAGTTTTGGAGGATGGACCATCCTTGGGAGGATGATGACGTGGAGCCTACGTGGCGGATCATCATCACCATACCGAGTAGCCTAAGTACACCGAGTGTGCCAAATCTTAAAAAGATGACTACTCTAGTAATTTTGTCTACTCGTAATCATTTTACAGCTTTAAAGATGGTGTATGTAATTATTTCTTTCCATGTCCTAGCGTCTTGCTAGGAGGGTTTATTTTTCAATAATATGTCGCCTCTTCGAAAAACAAATTATGGTAGATATTTTATATTCTTAAAATTTTACAAAAAGAAGGTATATTAAATACCTTATCAATTTAAAGATTTTCAGAAAAATCCCGACATATATCTATTCTCAGTTAAATAATATTTTTTAATTAGTTTTTACTGTTTTTTCTCTCCTACACTCACAAAATAATTTTAATAAATGAATATTGAGTTCGTAAATATAAGAAATCACTATTCTATTATATATAATAAATGAAAGTTATTTGGGTCATGCGTCAGTAGATTAGGACATCCTTTTTTCACTTTTCCCGCCCAATAGTTCCATCCGCTTTTTCTTATGTTGAAGAAACCCTAATCTTCAGCTTAAATCATTTAGCTTCACTATTTTCCCTACAAGGTGATTCCTGATTTTCCATATCAAGGCGATTCTTCATCATTCCTTCATCCCTTCTTCGTTGGGCCACCATACACAAAACACAGGAACTAAACAACACCTTTACATCACCAACCGTTCCTTCTCAACCATCGTATCCTTCAACCTTCTCTGCCGGTGATCGGAACTTGTAAGCACCGATTATTATTCTCACTGTTATCCTCAATCAACTCAAATCAATATTCATCTGGTCATATTAATCAATCATCTGTTAATCGCTCACCATCTCATATGCTATAATTAGGTTTTTCAAGCCTATAGATTTCGATGTATAACTGTTATATATCCGATCTCGTAACGATCGGGTTGTTGATTATTCGGTTGTTAGCGTTATAAATTGCTTATTCGTGTTTTGTAATTGTGTTCTTATGTCTTATGAATTTTGTAATTAGGTTATTGTTTCTAGAAACTGTGATTATTCGTTTGTTAGTGTCACAATTTCTTCTTCGTGCTTTGTATTTGTGTTATTATGTGTTATGGATTTTGAAATTAGGTTATTGTTTTTAGGAACTGTGATTATTCATTTGTTAGTGTCATAAATTGCTTCTTCGTGTTTTGTAATTGTGTTATTATGTGTTATGGATTTTGAAATTAGGTTATTGTTTTCAGGAACTGTGATTATTCATTTGTTAGTGTCATAAATTGCTTCTTCGTGTTTTGTAATTGTGTTATTATGTGTTATGGATTTTGAAATTAGGTTATTGTTTTTAGGAACTGTGATTATTCGTTTGTTAGTGTTAAAAATTGATTATTCGTGCTTTGTAATTGTGTACTTATGTGTTTGGACTTTGAAATCTAGGTTATTGTTTGTAGGAACTGCTAATCATATTTACGTTTCGGTATTTGTTTTACTTGAAGGTTTTGATGTAAAAGAAGAAAAGGTGTGCGTTGATTATTCGTTTGTTTGTGTCATTAATTGCTTCTTAGTGCTTTGTAATGACGTTCTTATGTGTTTGAATTTTGAAATCTAGGTTATTGTTTTTAGTAACTGTTTATCATACTTTCGTTTTGATATCTGTTGAATTTGAAGGTTTTGACGTAAAATAAGAAAAGATGTGGGGGATTTTAAGGCAAAAAGCCGGAGGAGTTACCGGATTATCCTCTTTGGTAAGTGAATTGGTGTAGCATCTGTTTTAATAAATAAAAATGTTGTTAGGATAATTACATTCGTTTTCTTAATTTTAATGCATTCTTTGATATTAAACAAAGTGTTATTCTTTTGAACATAGTAGGTTACCTGTGTTTTTGTTCATAAACTAAACATGTTTGTTTTTGATGATATGAACAGGAAGGATGGCAGATAACCACACTTTTGGTGAGTACCACTCTTGAATCAGATTGGTCTTTTTGTTAAACGTTATGGGTTGCATATTCGCATGAGAGTTTGCAAGAATCACAAAAGGCTTAAAGCTGGTGATTATGTTCTGTCTATGAGGCATGACTTTAAATGTTTGATAATCATGCTATGTTTCTACTTTGTGGTTCATCTATAAATTTAATCCATCTGCACCTCCATATATCATTTCTTTAAGGTTTCAACCCATTTTGCAGCTTCTTCAATAAAAATTGTTTTTTTTATGTAGCCATCCATGGTATGCCTGTTGTTTTTCCACAAGAATGTTGATTGATACAGGTGCTTCTCTGAAGTTGGCAACAAGAAATGATTGGATATTAGCGGAAAACATAGCACCAATTAAAAAAAAAGATGCAGGCTATTTGGTGCTATCTTTTGAAAAACAAAATGGAAGTCTTTGACCACTTTGATTTTCTAACATCGGTATGATCTTTAATAAAACAAACTATATATATATATATATATATATATATAGAGAGAGAGAGAGAGTAGGGTTCGCACGAAAAGTGTGTTTTTCCTAGAAAGTCTAGGAAGCGATCTGGTCCATCCGATTGGTGTGTTTAAGGGTTGAGATTAAATCAATGGCAATCTTGTAATATTTGAGTTTAATTAATTGATTGTTTTAAATGAGTAGGGGCAATTTTGTCAATAGCCGTGTTTTAAATCAATTAGATAACCGCCCAGTTCCTAAATTCAAGCGATTTTCCCTCTCTCTCTCTCTCTCTCTCTCTCCAAACCCATCTTGGAAACCCCAATCCCTACAAAAAATAACTACAATCATGGAAGAAGATAACTTTAGAAACGATGGAGAGCACCGGATCAAATTAAAACACTTCTCCATCTCCACCATCTCCGAGTTCATCATCACCATTCAAATATTGTTCTTATCAACTCCGTTTTCTTGACGATGTGTTTTAACGGCAAGCAAATTAATACAGTTGTGTTTTAGCAGCAAGCAGATTCATACAGTTGTGGTTTAGCATCCAGATTCATACATATGTGTTTTAACAGCAAGCAGATTCATACAGTTGTGTTTTAGCATTCAGATTCATACAGATGTGTTTAACAGCAAACAGATTCATACAGATGTTTTTTAACAGCAAGCAGATTCATACAGATGTGTTTTAACAGCAAGCAGATTCATACAGATGTGTTTTAACATCCAGATTCATACATATGTGTTTTAACAGCAAGCAAATTCATACAGTTGTGTTTTAACAGCAAGCAGATTCATACAGATGTGTTTTAACATCCAGATTCATACAGATTCATACAGATGTGTTTTAACAACAAGCAGATTCATACATATGTGTTTTAACAGCAAGCAGATTCATACAGATGTGTTTTAACATCCAGATTCATACAGATGTGTTTTAACAGCAAGCAGATTCATACAGCTGTGTTTTAGCATTCAGATTCATACAGTTGTGTTTTAACAGCAAACAGATTCATACAGTTGTGTTTTAACAACAAGCAGATTCATACACTTGTGTTTTAGCATTCAGATTCATACAGTTGTGTTTTAACAGCAATCAGATTCATACCCTGTGTTTTACCATCTTTATATTGTGGGATCTATAAAAAAAATTGATTTTAGCCCTGTAAACTGTTAAAACACAGCACCAAGAACATGCTGATAAATTCCAGTAATCTTCTGAACAATGGAATATGCGATGTAATGTGACATGGAATTTTAGTTAATGAACACATTAACTTCCAGATTTGAATTCGAAAATAATAAAAATTTCAAAAATCATGGAATTTTAGTTAATGAAGATACATTCCAAAAATAAAATTAAAATGTGAAATTACATGATAGCCCTTCTACTTAAAATCCCTCAATGACACATGTCCAATTCTTATTCCTTCCTAGACTTTCTAGGAAAAATAGACTTTCCACCCAACTTCTACTATATATATATATATATATATATATATATATATATATATATATAGGCTAGGAGTTGGCCAGAAAGTCCAAATTTCCTAAAAAGTGTAAAAAGTCATAAAACACCATAATGTCAACCATAAAACACACCAAAAAACCCACAAATAATCTGATGAAGATTACTAAAACATCATGTATGTGGGTTTTGTGTTGTGTTTTAGATGTTAAGGCTCTGATTATGGAATGACAAATATTATTGTGTTTTATGTTGTTTAGCATTTTGTGTTTTATATTCATAGTTATACGATGGTGCGTTTGAAGTTTTTATGGACTATTAGAGTTTGAATATGGTGTTTTAGTAATATTCATTCTATTATTTGTGAGTTTTAGATGTGTTTTATGCCTGAAATTATTGTGTTTTATGACTTTTTACACTTTTTAGAAAACTTGGACTTTCTAGCCGAACCTCACCCTATATATATATATATAGAGGCCGGTTATCATACAAATACACTAATCGTACATTATGTACGCTACATTCACAACCGTCAGATCATCTCATTTAAACCGCATGTTTAACTATTAAATTAATCAAATTAAAATTAATAAAAAGAAACCGCCAAGGTTAAAATCGTCCAATGCGAGATCAAAATCCCTGATAATCAGCACACAATAACTCACAACACATACCGTAAAACCCAAAATCAACATCTCCCAAGTTCCCTGCTACTCTCCGTTGCGATTCAACTAAGATTCATGAGTTTTGAGAAACGAAGCAAAGCAAACAACGACAGACCACAAGCGAAGAAGATGAATCCAGGTATCGATTGACATTTGCGATTTTATAATGGAATATACAGGGACTTTAGTGTCAAATGCGATTTTGTTTGTTTAGTAAGCTTTTATACTGAAACATATAGTTTTATAAGATTAGGTATTGTTCATAACTACAATTTTGTTAGGGTTTATGACTGGTATGGTTATTTATTAGGTTTAGCATGATTATGCAGTTTTCTAAATGATATGCTGATATATGTGCGATATTATATAGGGTTTTGTGAGGGTTTTGTATTACAAATGCGATTTTATAGCTAAAGTTTTGCTTGTAAAAGGTTTTTGTCTTAGCTTAGGTTGAACTTGCGAATTGATAAAAACCTCCTGCGATTTCATATGATTAGTTATTTTAGGGGATTATGATTAAATTATACATGCGATATTATATAGGGTTTTGTGAGGGTTTTGTATTACAAATGCGATTTTATAGGTAAAGTTTTGTTTGTAGAAGGTTTTTGTCTTAGCTTAGGTTGAGCATGCGAATTGATAAAAACCTCATGCGATTTCATATGATTAGTTAGTTTTAGGGAATATGATTAAATTATACATGCGATTTTATATTTTTTAGTTGCTTAAAGCATGCGATTTATAAAGATTGGCTAGTTTTTGGTAATGCTTAACTAAGACATGCGAATTGTTAACTCATTCATGCGATTTTATCACTTAATGACTTAGTGTACATGATTAACTGATAAATGCGATTTTATAAATGTTTTTGACTGATAGCATGCGATTTTGTAGAAATAGATTCTGATGATGACTTTGAAGGCCCAATATCAACACTGATAAAAGTTAACAAAAATAGAAAAAGAAGAATAGTTGAAGAAAGTTCTGAAGAGGATGACTTTGTTAAGCCACTCCCAAAAAAGAAATAAGATGACAGGAAATCTAAGATACAGACAAAAAAACATTCAAAAAAGGTGGAACCACCTAAAACAGAACATAGGGAATTCTTTAAATACAACAACGAAGCAATACTGTTGAGATGCCAACCTAACTCATACATGGATACTGTGAAGAAATTTTCAAAAAAGCAGGTTGAAGAGGTGAGGAATATGGGATTTGGTGCTATTCTTGTCACACCCCAACCGATGGCGGAAACATCGGGGTAAGCCACTGAGCGAAACAGATTGTCCAGAAGTTTCCATAACAATTTCATTACCAATCAATTTAAAATAACATGTCCCATACCATGCCTCAAAAGATAATACAATTATTACAGACAAAATCTAGGCAAATAGTTCTGTTCCGACGACTCAGATTTCATTTGTACAGATAACTATTTGTTGGCCTCTAAGACCTTATTCTAGCCTCGATTTCCTAGCTGATAAGCATCCTAAGCACCTGCCATATACGTTAAAATAAAAGTCAATACACATAGTGTAAAGGTGAGCATACAAGTTTGATAATAGCATATGGAGTTCGAAAGCGTTACGCATAACCAGCACGAACACAGAGTGAAATGAGGCATGTTAGTTATCGACATAGACCTATCGATACCAATGACTGCGGGTTGACTGCCCAAGGCAGTTCGTAACACATGATCACCACTGTAATCCATGCAAATAATTGTCCTTACCAACCCCCGCGTGAGCGGGTGCTGAGTCCAAACTATAGTACTATCGTTGCTAAGGCAGGTAGACAACATTCCATGTGTAAACATAACAAACAAGCATTCATTAAGTCACGTATAACATGCGGTAACGGTTAGCGTTTAAATAGTATTGCGTAGTGTGCTCTATGTGATTTAGTGTAAGTAACGTATGTAACACCCAAAAGTGCGTAAAGCAAAAAGGGATCGAGTATACTCACAGCGATGGATGGATTGAAGGGAGCGCTAGAGAGTCGGGTTAGCCTGATCAGAACGATAGCATAACGATAAGTGACGCGTAAAACGATGCAAGGTGTAAGTGGCTCGGACAGCAGTTCGGTCGGATGGTAATCCGATCGGACGACCAGTTCGTGCGGATGACAATCCGTTCGGATGGTTATCCGGTCGGACGGTAGTCCAGTCGGATGACCATTCGAGTGGATTGGTTCTTCCTTTGAGAAGGATGTGTTTGTGTACGATGGCTTGACCTTTGAAGTTTTCGTTGTAGCATTTTGAAAACATTGAAGTATCCCTACCTTTCAAGTCGGTCGATCGGACGGTCAGTCGTGCGGATGAAAATCCGCTCGGATGGTTATCCGGTCGGACGGCGACTTGAGTGGCGAGGTTACTTAGTGAGAACAAATTCACAGCAGGGTGGTCACTTGGTCGGATGCCCATCCGAGCGGGTGGCAACCCTGTTGTTGAATATGTTGAAAATTGTTCAAGTGTTAAAGTCCAAGTATTTCATGATTCGAAGGGTAATTCGGTTGGATGGTAGTCCGGCCGGGTAGTAACTCGTTCAACACTCAGACTTCAGATAAAATTGGTTAGGTGTGGGACCCAAGATGTAGGTCGTTCGGACAGCCGGCCGCTCGGATGGCTATTCGTTTGGACAGTAGTTCGGTCGGATAGCACTCCGTCCCGGTTGTTCCGTTCGTATTTCACTTGGCCGTTTTGATTGTTTGTCGTTTTATCGAGACGTTTTGACAACGTGTTAACCAAGTGAACCCCATCTTGACCCAAGTGACCCGATCAAACAGGAATCACCCTAGCTCGACCAGTTAACTGGTTCAAGACGGTTGTTCTTGGTTAACCCGAAATCGGTGGTCTTGTGAGTAGAATCCAGATCTTGAGCTAGCACAACACCGCGAATGAGTAGAGGACTAGAACAAGGTCCGATTCTATCGGTTTTGAGCACATTGAGTGTAACAGAGTTGAAAGAAAGCTAGAAACCATCTTTCAATCCTTTTTCACCATGAATGTGTTTAGATCTATGCAAGATCTTTGTTTACTTGTGTGGAAATCAATTAGATCTAAGTTGTTCTTGGTGGATTGAGGCTAAAACATGAAGTTCTTCAAGAACACATGATGACGTCATCCTAGAACACCTTGAATCTTGATGATTTCAGGGTTAAAAGTTAAGACTTAAAAGATAGAAGGGTGTAGGAGTGCGTGTAGATTAAGGAAGTATAAGAGTTAGGACGAGATCTTACCTGAATCGAGAGAAATCGAAGAAAAATAAGGTGCACGGGCTGTTCGGATGTCAGTTGCCAAAAGTGGTAACTATGAGAGTGACATGGGGTATTTATAGGATACCCAAAGTGGAAAGGGGCGGGTCGGTCGGATGGCATCTTGCCCGGATGACTGTCCGGTCGGATGTCTCATCGTGCGGATGGCACTTGGTTCGAGTGTTCGGTGCGATGATTTTTGCTATTTCGATTTTGATTTAGATTGCGAGCGATGCGATGCGATAGGTTTTCCTAGTCAAATTACTTTTAATCCCAACCATTCATATCTTGCACTATCCCTTCTCCACTAATTATCATACCATTTCGATTGCGATTGAGTTCGATTGCGTTTCGAGTTTCGATTGCGATTCGATTGATTACCACACATAACATAAATAAACATGCACAAGTAACACATAAGGCACACACACACGTATACAATAACCAAAATGCGTAATTCGAGTTGCGAGTGCGATTGCGATAGCGATAAAACGATTAATCATGCGACAAATATCGATTACCATGCGATTATTAATAGATACTCCACATAATAGTCAAAGAAGTCAAGACAGGAATTGGGCAAGGAGAGATAGACCGCAATTAGCAATCTTGTCTTCCTTTGACTTTAATCTTGACTTTGACTTTGACTTTGACTTTGACTTCAGGAACACGGGGTGTTACAATTCTAGATATCAATATCAACCATATTTCGACACGATTGTCATATTGGCTAGCCATAAACTTTGACGAGAACTTCGATACGCTAAACGTAGGAAAACTCCAAATAAAGATAACATCGGACACAATTTATGAGGTATTTGGAATACCAAAGGGGCCAAAGCAGGTTGAAATAATAGCCGATAAGAGAAAAGTTAAAAAGCAAGAAAAAATTGAAAAGAGTAAAGAACCAGGAAATGCTATGAGGGATACATTCATCAGCCAGTGGGGGGAAAACACGAGAATTACCCATGGCTTAATTGCAAATACAATGGAAAATCAAAGAGATGGGGGGAGCCTGTTTAGATTAAATTTCCTGGTGTACTGGATGACCTTCTTTGCGGAGATTACAAAGGCAACACCTGCAAATTATAGATGTTTGCTTGGTGTAGAGGCTGTTGAGGAAATACAGAATCTAGATTGGTGCTCATTTGTACTTGACACTTTGCGACGTACACGAGCGGGCTGGAAGAACTATAAAATACAGTTCGTGGGGCCTGTTGCCTTTTTTACGGTATGCATTAATACATTTCATAACATATTTAAAATACTAGTTTGTTTTGTCATATAATTAAATGATCTTGCGATTTATACAGCTTCTATACACGCATGAGTACAACAAGAAGCTTAAATTGTTTGAGAAAGTCGTGGAAATACCAATTATTCGTTATATCACATCTTCAGAGATTGATAAAGTCGAAGAGCATATTTCGGATAACGGACCTCTGTGGACATCAAGTGAAAGTGAAGAAGAAAAAGAAAATGAAGAAGAAAATGAAGAAGAAGAGGGTCGTTCAACAGAGGATTATACACTACGACCACCGGTTGACACCACAATAAGCTACAAAAGAAGGACTGCACGTGCAGTACAAAACATAGAAACCGAGGAAGAGCCAAACGATAACGAGAACATTGATGATTTCATGGATTTCAGTTTTGAAATACATGAAATGTCTCAGTTGAACCTTAAGATGGGAGTTGGAACACAGACACAGAAATTGATGGATTATTGCAACACTCCTGTTCAACTTTCACCATCGGTAATCTACGACACAGCCCATGAACGAGAATGAGAGGCTTCGAGAATCAACAAAAACGTAAGCGGAAAAAAATATTAATTTAACTTAATCTATTTATATTTAACATTTGAATTGATAGTATCTTAACTCGAAAAAAATTACAGAACCTGTTGAAAAAAATGAAAGCAAATGTCAAAAAATACATTAAAATGGTCCAAGATGTTCAAGAGATGAACAACTTAGTTTCAGAAGTAAAAACTAAGTGTTTTGGGATCCGGAGATTATGGAGGCATGTAAGCAGTGGGATGAGACGCTTCAGAATAATCCCATTTGTGTGCCGCTTGATTCGGTTCAAGAGCATGAAACTTCACCCTCTCATGTCCATCAAGAGCCTGAAAATCCAGCTTCTGAAGTTCACCATGAAGTTACTACAAACGAAGAAGGTAGACAGGATGAAGAAGCTCAAAAAGTAATATCCAATGTTTTGGTACAAATGGCATCAGAAGGTAAAACATGCGAATTCAATATTAACACATGCGAAATTATGTAAAAAATCACTATTTTTTATGCACATGCGATTTCTGCCAAAACACTTCAAATTTGATTTCGCATGCAATGTCATGTATACCCCTGGGATTTTGATTCTGATGTATTAAAGTTCAATAATTTGTATCTATAGGGGTACTGCATCCAGATGATGAAGCACTGACAAATAAAGATGATGGAGGAGTAACAGACACCCTTATTGCAAACATCAAACTGTCAAAACGGGTGTATACGCTTACAAACCACCTGCCAAAGGTAAAAAACACTTTATATTAGGAAAAAAATTAAAAAGCACAAATTATTATATTTCTTAACTTACTCTGGCCTGCATAAAGTGGTGAAAACGAAACTGTTATCGAAGAAACAGTGAACTTGGCAGAATCTACACAAAACATTCAACAAAAAGTTCAAGAAAAAGTGCAAGAAGTGGAAGCAGTTTCTTTAGGAGAAACTACACAAAAAGACCCTCAACAACCCAATGCAGGAATCAGAGTTGAGAAGGAACAAAAAGTTGAATGCCCTCAGGTGACGGCTGAGGAATTGCAGTCAGTTGAGTTGCTTTTGAGCCTGGGACCCAGCCTGGAAGAAAATAAAGGAAAAAACCAACTAGGGGCAGAAAAAACTCAAAGCCAAAGCAAGTTCCACAACAAGTTCTACCAAAGGGGTTAAATGAACTCCTTTATAAGACAATAGAAGCAGCCAAAATTCGAGCTGAGAAAAGATGTGCAGAGCTTGGAGACAAATTTTGTTCCCCTTACTGCAACAGAGTGGTAAACATGCACGAAGCACTCTTGAATCAAGAATTGATTGTGATCCGCTATACATTTGCTACATTTGCAGGCATAGAGTAAGTAAAAATAGTTATATCAACTAACAAACATCTAAAATATATACACACAACAATGCTAGGTTCCAATCCTCTTGAGGGAGGATTGGTTCCATGGGAGGTGTTACAAGAATGTTTAACCTCTGGTGCAAGAGGTTTATTTCTTGAAAACTGTTTTCCAACCCCACCGAGAGATAATTTATACGGTCTATGAGGACCTCCTCTACCGAAGTCATCTCGTCAAGGGCTTCATGTAGCGCCATTACGTATCTTACGAGAGTTGCTTCAATCGATGGCCTCCTTTCCCTTCGACTGTTCCTGGAGTGCGCAGAAGAGGTTCCACTGTATGGGCTAGACATTCTACGAAAACAAACCAAAAATAGTTCGTTTTAATGAAACAGTTCCACTGACACGGCCCCGTGCTCAATGAGCACGTCCCCGTGTTCAACTTTCTGCAGTTTTTTAGAACAAGGAATCTTGGAGTTTCAAATTATTTTCCCAACTTATGAAGCATTTTTGAACAAAAATAACTTAAAACAATGTTGTGTAACTTATTTTTAACAAGATTCCTTGAACAAAAACTCAACAATCATCACAATGAAGCTTGAAATCAAGCTTCAATGGAGGTGTTGTTGCAAGAAAGGTGAAGAAGAAGGTAATGGATAAAAGAGGAAAGGACAAGATGTTTGTTAGAACCTTCTTTTAGAACATACCTAGGATGGTAAGTTAGAAAATCCTTTCAAATCTCTGTCCCTGGATGGTCCAAATGTGCAGGATTCTTGGCTGCATTTATAGAAAATGACAGCATGCTGGACACGGCCCCGTGTCGGCTGGACACGGCCCCGTGTGCAGGCAAGATCCTGACACATTTTGTCCGTATTTTGACAAAAGTCAGAAGGGAATCTTTCGGTGGACACGGGGGCGTGTTGACCTGGGCACGGCCCCGTGTCGGAAGGCTGTTTTATGAAGTGTGTCTATTTTTAAGGAACTTTTCCAGATCGGTGGTTCCTTACTGGATGTAACAACCCCAAAGTGCCTAAGATACCTTAATTGCTCTAGATTAAGACGAGAACGCAAGAGGTTGTCGGTGAGGGTGATTCCTATGCTATATGTAGGTGGACAAGTCCAACCCTTTTCTGGGCTCTCGTTAAAGAAGGTGTATATCGAATCACTCAGGTCTATGTATACATCGAACGAAGTCGACGGGGAGTCCTTCACGGCACAATCGACACAGGGATGACTATCGCTCAAGTCCTCACTAGAGTTAGAAGTATCGTCGGAAACAACGAAGTTGTTTGAATGCGGTTCCAACACTTCTTCTTGGCTATTGTCCTGGAAAAGATCATTGAAATCTTTCCTAAGTTCTTTTAACCAATTAAGAATTAGATCTTCTAATTGAAATAATTCATCGAGAAGCATTTCTCCTAGAAAATCTGGTTGGGAGCATTCGAGGGAGAGATAGGGATTATTTTTACTTTCGCCCCTCTTAAAGATACAAGGAAACGATGGGTCTATATAGTGGGGTTTATAATTTAGAAAATAACATTCTAATTCCTTATGGTTACCACCACATAATTGACACCACGTAGTACCATAAGAGTGCCGAAAGTAAAAAGTATCAGTATCACTCATGTTTGTGTCAGAAATTACCAACCGTCGGGATCTTACGGTTCTGTTTTCAGTAACTGAAACTTGGGCACGGGGGCGTGTTGAGTGGGCACGGCCCCGTGTTCAGCTACTGTCTGACTTAAAACAGGATTGCCAGTTCCAATGATTGGGCACGGGGCGTGTTCAGTGGGCACGACCCGTGCTGAGTTCTGCAGAAGCTGAAAAACTAAGAAAAATCCTAAAAAAATGAAAAATAAGAAAAAAAACGATTAGGCCGTTGATTCCTAACTTTCTTAAAATCCTTATGTCCCCGGCAACGGCGCCAAAAACTTGGTGTGCGTGAAGTGTGTTATGGTTTTAATATTTATTTTAAGCCCTTTTACACTTTCTTTAGCCAAGTTTTAAATTTATAAAACCCGATATTTACTAACACTAAACACACATATGGGCAAGTGCACCCATCGTGAGCGTAGTATAGTGTTGGTAAGATACCGAGGTCGTCCAAGGACACAAGAGATTTTAGTACCGGTTTATCCTCAACGTCTAATCAAATAAAAAAGTTTAGAAAAATGGTTTTAAGCTAAGAAAAATAAAAACTAACTAAAATGCTGAAAAATAAAAATAAAAGAAAAAACAGATAGACAAGATGAATCACTTGGTTCCAACTCGTGTATAGTGTAACCTTTGATTATTTCCGCACTTTTGCACTTATTTAAGAGATTATCTTAGTTATTGTAGTAGGCCCCTCTTTTGGAGGTGACGTTACCCTCAACCCAGTAGTTTGAGTCAGCAAGGATACAATCCTAAAGGGTCGGATTATTGAAAGATAATTAATTAAGTTATTAATGCAAATTATGGTAGGCCCCTCTTTTGGAGGTGACGTTACCCTCGACTAAGTAGTCTGAGTCAGCAGGGATACAGTCCTAAATAGCCGGGTTATAGTATTAATAGTAGTTAACTTATGAGGGGATCAAAGAGTTTGGACCCCCGCCATCCAATACCGTTAAGTATTGAAGGAGGTCCTACTAAATTTGACCCAGGTCCATTGCAGGACCTCTAAACGCTGAACAATGGCAAGACTCTTACCAAACCGTTCCCTTAACCCCCGACCAGGTAGCCAACATACCTCCATATAGACCGTGGAGATATGAATGGTGAAAATCTTTTATTTTATATAGACAGTAAAATAATGTCAAGACACCACGGACAAACGATAAGGAAGAATCACCTTCAACATAAGAAACTAGTTATTAAAGTCATTAATACAAAACCAAGTAAAAAGTGCGAAAAGATTAGAAATAAAAAGTATTACACTAGACACTTGTCTTCACCAAGTGATGTAAGAGACTTAGGCAAACATGGCCTTGATTGTTAAGAACTCTTACGATCAATCTTGGATCCCGAGACGACTCACACACTCTATGATGGACAATGGATGATGGTGTTATGGTGGTGATGGGTGGTGGGTGAAGTGTGAGAGAGGTGGTGTGCCAAGGGATGGTTTGAGCTTGAGCCAAGCACTCCTATTTATAGGCTGAACAGAAGTTCGGGCACGGTCCCGTGTCCAGTGGGCACGGCCCCGTGTCCACATCCTCTCTTTCTTCATTTAATGCAGCTTGTCTTTATTAGTTGACCACGCCCCCGTGTCTGCTGAGCACGACCCCGTGTGCAGAAGAATCTTTGTACTATGAAGATTTGCTTGGATTGTGCGAATCTTATAGTTGAGCACGGCCCTGTGCCCGCTGAGCACGGCCCCGTGGTGGGCAATAGAAGCTTCTACCACTTTGTCTTTTCTGCTGACACTTGGGCACGCCCCCGTGCTGGCTGAGCACGGGGCGTGTTCAGTCTTCTGTCTTCTTGTTTTGCTGGGGAAGATGCTGTCGTGGGGTCGGGCATGTCACGTTTGTTCCTTTTCTTGTATTTATGTTAGATTTTGCTGTCTTTTTGCTTCTTTTGTTAATTTGAGCTCATTTAATCCTGAAAATACAAAAGGAAGACAAAAGCACACTTTTTCCAACATTAGTACTAAAAAAGGGTTAGTTTTATGCCACAATTGATGTAATTTATATGTTGCATTTTGCACACATCAGCATCAAACGGAATAGATGCATTTGTGGATGTTCTAAACCTTGAAGAGAAAAAGAGGGATAGAAAATCATCACCATACAGACTCTTCTTGTTTAGCACAATGATGGTATGTTTTCATAAACATTTTGACATTTGAAATTATAACAGTAAATGCATATTCAATGATTTCGCATGCTAGTTATAGCTAAATCGCATGTAGAATAAGAGAAAGTTTTCCTGTGAAAACAAAAAACAACATTTCTCATATTGTTGTAATTTCGCATGTGATATACATACTATTCGCATGTGAAAAAATACATTGTTTAGATAACTTTTAATACAATACTTAACTTTGATTCTAATTACATAACATACAACCGGATATCTTTTACGACGAGAAGAAATACACAGACAACCAACGACTAAACATATTTGCCTCAAATTTTGAAGACATCAAACTAAAATATGAGGTAAAAAAAATTGATTCGGTTGACCTGGTGTTTATTCCGGTACTTCAAGTTGACCACTTCTATGTCTTGTGCTTCCACTTGAAAACCAACAAAATTGAGCTGATTGACAATTCAGCAGCTGAACAAGAGTTTAAGGAAAGATACAAGGGGCTTCCAGAGACACTGGTAATACAAAAACTTATACATATAAATGTTATATATTATGTAAAAGCTACTAACACAATGTTGCTATGTTACAGAGAAGGGTATTGGTTTTATACCTTCGAAAGGCTTTAAAACCAACACCGGCTATAGAAGTACTTGCAACCTCAGTTATAGAAAGAAAAGAGATGGATTGGAGGACGAAGAATAACGGCGTAGATTGTGGAGTGTTTACGATGCGTCACATGGAAACATACAAAGGAGAGAAAATACCATGGGTGACTGGATTTATGAAAGAAGATGAAGTAAACAACATACATAATTCACAACTTCATCTCCTACGGCACAAATATCTCAGTAAAATCATTCTATCCGATCACAATATGCATCGTGAACTAATAATTAAAAAGACAAATGCTTTTGATAAAAGGCCAGACAAAGAAAGGTATATGAGAGATTTGGAGAAGATAATCCCAGATAGGATGAGTAGATATTTTGGAAAGCCAAAGTAAACTTGTTTAATGTTGGATTTATATTAAATATTTATACTTGTTATATAACATTAGTGTTTTTAATTTCGCATATATTATGTTTAAAATCGCATATATAACATTGAATTGCTTAAAATTTGCAAAATAGGGGAATGTACACATGCGAAATAAAAAATCCATTCCATAACACAACATGCGAATTTATTGAAAAATGCAAAACTTAGATATTTTATTAAAACAAAGCACTAAAATAAACAAAAGTTCATTCAAAAGATGAAAGAAACTCCATTTTCATCTTCATCGAGCATCTTAAGACAGTTATTGCATCCGCCAACTCTTCCAACTGTTTCTCATCCCTCTCACCCAAATCAACCATAAACATAACAACAATTTCTTTAAGACTACTCACTTGCATCTGAGATAGCAAGTTCAGAATTTCTTGTCTTCTCTTCATGTTTCCTGTTACATGAGAAATGTTGGCCTCCAACATCTCTTGACATGATCGATCCTCTTGAATTTGTTCCTGAATCCTTTTCCTCAAAGCCTGCTTGATACTTGATTCAGAAGAAGAGGATGTTGGTAGATCTGCCATTTTTAATAGGCTGTTTGAAATAGTGATAAAATATATAATAAAAGAAAAATTATTGATATGAATTATTGAAATTAATTATTGAACTGAATTATTTGATATCAGTTATTGAACAGAATTATGAAACACACTGTGTGAAAATAAATATAATTATTTTTAAAGCATGCGAAATAAATAGCTATATATGTTAAATACTTTCTAGTTTGCGAAATCTCGAACTAAAACATGCGAAATTAAATATTAAACTTCATTGTGTGTGAAATGTCTAACTTAAACATGCGAAATTAAATATTACCTGGACTATGTTAAAAACACCACATGCGATATATCAAACAACACATGCGATATCATATACTCAACAAATAAAACCAGAAACAACTTTTCTTCAACCTCAAACCTATTATGAAAAACCAAAAACAAAACATCCTAAATGACGAATCCAGCATTTTCGGAAATCGCCAATCTGTGTTCGGTCAGGAATTAATAAAAAAACCTACAAATAGAATTGATACGAACAATAATTAAATGGACGGTTACGAAACGAACTCCATATCTGCTTCCTAGTTGACGGAATTCCCTGATTAGCCCTCAGATGTTCGAATAGAATGTCTGATATACCCTTATTTAATTAAATTGAATCAGGACACGTGTATGGCTGTGGCTAGCGCGTACATAATGTACGATAAGGAGATTTGTACCCTACTCCTTACCTATATATGTGTGTGTGTGTATATATATTTAGTATTCGGTTACGTATTATTATCTTTTAAATGTTTAGAACATCAAACATGTATATGCAGCTTAATGCACTTCAATACAGAAGAATGGAGTTTGATGAATTCTGTGCAGCGGCATTAAGTGTGCATTAGCTTGAGTCTCTTGATAGATGGGAGGAGACTGCACGTTCCGCGTATGAAATATTTGACAAGGATGGGAATAGGGCCATCATGATTGATGAACTCTCTTCGGTAAGTAATCTATCTACTATATATAATAAATGAAAGTGATTTGGGCCACGTGTCACTTAATTAGGGCATCGTTTTTCCCCTTTTCCCGCCCAACAGTAACCACTGCCCTTTATTCTCACATTTTCACAAACCCTATTTCATTCTTCTCCTTCACCTTTCCATACAAGATCCCCTTTCTCTCTGATGTTCACCTATCTCCTTCTTCACATTTCCATCTCTTCAACAACGTCCTGCAAAGGTTACTTCTATTGGATACATCTGCGTTTGAAACCCTAAATCATGTACCGTCGAGTAGTTGAAGAACAGAATATTCATGTAAGATCTATTTTTTCATTCAGAAATTTTATTTCGTTTTATCTATTTTCTCATACTGAACATAATGAACCCTTTTGTACCCTCAGAAGAAGAAGCAGATCTCCTAGGGTTTCTTATCGTACTCGATGGACCCTTTTGTACAAGCTCATGTTAATCGGTGACACTGGTACGTTGTAATAATATTTTTATTATTGTATATATATGAAATATATGAATAACTCTGTTTGTAGCTTTTGATTTTATCTTTCCTTTGTTATTGTTTATTCAGATGCTTGCTTTGTTGTATCATGTGATTACGAGTAGACTGATTTTGATATGTTTGTAGTTTATGTCTTTCACAAGCTGTTTTGTTGATTTATTCACCCATGTTAGTAATTTTTGATGCTCCTATGTTTTTTGATCCTCTGTTTTTATTTCAACTTTCATACTATTATTCTAGCAATCCAAGCAGAATATATAGATTTTATGCTTATTTTTTTTATTATTATGATTTTATAGAGTTTGTTGATTAGAAGCAACCTCTGCCGGACCGTTGTTGAGGAGATGGAAATGTGAAAGAGAAGGAGAAGGACGGTAAATTCGTTGTTGGATTGTTTATGTAGTTAACTAAATTGAGTAGCTTAACTACTTAATTACAGAGAAGTTTTTGAGATTGTTTTTACACTTTATTATTTTTGCAGCAAGTTGTACTTCATTTGTTCATGTGGCAATTTTATATTTGCAGGCTTTTGAATTAGGGTTGGTTGTTAGTTAATTTGTGTTTGCTTTAATGATTTTCAGTTTCATGAAGTCATTGTTTAGAAACTGATTTTGTTTTCAGGTCTGTTGATAGGTGATACCAGCCCAAAAGTTTAGGCTTCATCCCTTTTTGTTATTCGGTATGGTACTCATTTACAATCCCACTTTCAATGAGGTTGTGTTAGTCATGTATTTGATTTTTGCCTTTTTGTTTACAATTGAAGTTGTGGAGAGACGAATTAAGATGGTGGAGCGGAAGACAATCTCAGATGAGTATAGGAATTTTAGTGCATGATTGAGATCATTTGGACCCATGTACTGTAAGTCATTGAATGTTTTAATCTTACAATCAGTTTTACTTTGTTTTTTATGAAGGTGCTGTTGTCATGGACATCAAAGTGATTGCACAACACCAAGGTTACCTCAATTGGTCTGATTTATTTTTTGGTATTCGTAACCTTTTGATTTACCGTTTATTGATGCATTGATTCATTTGTAATCTCTTGCAGATCACCCGTCATCTCAATTTGAGCAAGTAAACGGAGTTTTCTTAACCAGCACCGTAAGTTTCCTTCACTAATCTATGCATTGTTAATTCCACACGTTTTTTTGATTCTTAATCGATGATTCTGTTTCAGGTGTACTTTTTGCTGTTAGTTCCACGTGTTTTTTTCAGATTAATTGTTTTGATGAAAAGGGAAATCATTCGAGATGTTTGATCCAAGAACCGAATAAAACATAGTGGATATTGCTGAAGGAGATAAAGATGATGTTGATTTGGCTGTTGAAGCTGCACGTTGATCCACAATAAGCACTGCCCAGCTAAGTTTCCTACAATGATAGTGGTTATAACAAGTTAATAAGGCAAAACACTGATTTGCCTAACAACTGTTAGATATAACGACAGTTGTACACAAAGACTGATGAACATCATCCACTGTTGAAGACCAAACCACTGATGAAGACCAAAGTCCTGTTGAAGACAAGCACTGATGAACCAAAGGCCTGATCAACCAAAGGTGAACCACTGTCCAACAACAGTGGTTCAGCATCAACATTAATTATTCTACCTTTGTTTATGTTAACAGTGTTTATATGTAACAGTGTTTTTCACATCAGTGTTTTATAGTCTGTTAGGTTGTTAGATGTCATCACCTCAGTGTTTTATATGTAACAATTTTTATGACATCAGTGTTTATATGTAACAGTGTTTATATGTAACAATATTTATCACATCACTTCAGTGGTTTGATCTGTACTATAAATTGAACAGTTGTTTCATCTTTATACTAATAAATAAAAATCAAGTACACTTGGATGATTATTAAGCTCCTCATTTTGATTGTTTGGGTATAGTATTCTTGAAATTGGTCTTTTTTTGCAAACAGATGTTTATGGGCAAACATTTGTTTAAGGCCAAACATCTGTTTATGCCCAAACTACTGTTTATGGGCAAACATCTGTTTAAGGTCAAACTTCTGTTTAAGTCGAGACAACTGATATATAAGGCGAAACATCTGTTTAATCCCCAACATCTGTTTAAAAGCCTGTTACTGTGTTGGTTCAAACATTTGATTGTTAAAAGTTATCCACTGCTAAAATACAACCTCTGTTTCTTCAATCTTCGTGTTGACCACTGACTGACTAAACATCAGTGTTTCAAAAACTGTTGGGTATCCACTGATAGGAAAAAAATAGCCACTGCTCACTTTTTTATTGTTGACATCCACTTATATTGACCATCAGCGGTTTCCCTAAAAAACAGCCACTGCTCACATTTTTATTATTGATGGTGTTAATTAGTGAAAGATTGAAATTATCAAATGAAAACTAGAATTACAATGAAATTACCATTTTACCTAATCGTTACATTCCAATAAGATAAGAGTTCCTCCAACATTGTTTTCATGATAAAATTTAAAGTTAAATTAAAAAATAAAAAAAAATTCTTGATGACTATTTGTTGCAAATCAAATCAGTAATTAATGCTAATTTCTTGAGCTTTGGACATTGAAAATATGCAAAATGTGAATTTCAAATTGACGGTTATTATCTATTAATTAAAGTTAAAATCAAATCAGTAATTAATGCTAATTTCATGACAATTGCTTTCAAATCAAATCAGTAATTACTGATAATATCAGTAATTTTGAAATTCAAAATATGCAAAATGGTAATTTAAAATTGACGTTCTCTCTCTTTTTTTCCTACTTTGCATATCATTTCTAATATTTAATTACTTTAATAAAGCAGGATATAAAGATATACACTACTTACTGTTTTGGTAAAAAATTACCGAAGCAATTAAGTGATCAAATTAGTTAAGTGAGGTAGTGTGCTAGAAATATGTGTGAAAAATGTGTTAACCAAATTAGATATGAAAACAGTTTCAGGATACGGCTCAGGATATAGAGCTGTATCTATGATCAAACAATGAGCAAAAAAGTAAAGGTGGACACGTGATGTACGAGGAAAGCCCTTGATCAATCTAGATCGCCGGCATAAAACCTTGGGAGCTGACAATCGCAGCTGCCTTGTTCTTCTATTGCTTCAAATATCAGGATACAGTGCAGGATGTGGTGCGGATCGACTATGTGTTACAATGTAATTCGAATACAAATGGTGTGTGTAGTGTTTGCGATGAGCTAGAGAGAAAGTGTTCGAAAATGTGTAAGTTGAGTGCCTTAATCTGATCCGCCCCCATCTATTTATAGTAAAACAAATGTAACTAACTATCCTACATAACCGGGATCCAACGAATATTCCTTAGTCGAACGTTGTAGACCTGGTCTTTCGGGTTCAACGTCTCTCCTTTAACAAATACGCCCGAGTCTTGAGGAGATGAAGTCCATTTGACCATTAGCAAGTCCCAGTCTTTAACCTGCACGTGATTAATTTGATATACCTTAGGATATCACCCAGGATGTTAGCAATATCCCCGTCCAGTATCCTGATCACAGATAAACAATTAAAAGCAGGATATAGTTCAAGATATGTATGCTTAGAAAATGAGCCATAACAATTGTCCCCAAATATATCGGTTGGTATACCAATCCAACGGATATATTTTAAAAGTCTTATCCCACAATTCAAGGCATTTAAAACGAAGCGACGGTCAAGATCACATCATAACCTCCAACGCGCTTTTAGCTCAATGGAGATCCACAATGCCCCTATATCTTCTCTCTTCTTGTTTGAAAAGCAGATATCTCCAACAGAGTCTCCAGGTAATTCCCCATTTCTCAGTTACTTTCTGTCAATTTTTCTTATTCGTAATGGCTGCCGAGACCTTCACCCAGCAGAATCTCCTCAAAAATCCCGAAAAGGAGGTCTGTGCTTTTGACAACGCAGACATTGCGGCTTTGAGAGCTTCCGGTGCTTTCCCTGATAACACGGTCTTTAGACCGTTCGATCGGTCAATTCGATCGGATGTTTCTTCCGCTGATTGGGTTTGCTTCCCAGCATACCCTTTCTTGCTAGGTCTTCGATACCCTTTTCCCGAATTCATGATGCAATTCTTCCGAACCACCGGCATCTCTTTTGCTCAAACATGCCCATGGTTTGGAGAGTATTAATCGTACTTAACCAAATAAAAAACATTCATTGCCCCGACCTCTGCATCAAGGATCTGCCTATTGCTTATCGCCTCCGATCCCACGGCTCTAGCCGGTTTTTGCTTTTCTCGACCTCTAGCAAACCCCTTATTCTTAAAGCCACCAAAAACGAAGACGGATGGCAACGCAAATTTTTCTTTGTCAAACGAGACTCCATTGCTGAGGGTGCCAGCCTTCCGATGGAGTGGTTAACCACCGGTAGGGTCATAAATATTCTCATGGACCGTTAGGTTTTTATCTCCTACTAATATCCTTCTTTTTGATCCTTATGCAGTGAATTTCAAGGAAGTAGCTCCCCCTACCGCTGAATCAGAGGAAAGAATCAACACCGTTTACCAATTACCTGCAATAGACAGGAGTTTCACCACACACGTCCCGAGTTCCAGTCAATACTCGTCATCTGAAATGTCTGGTAAGGATTACTTTTAAAATAATTAGTCAACACAGTATAATAATAAGATAAAGAGTAATAATGATGTAAAACTTTTCCCTTTATGCAGCACCGGCCAAGATCCCTGAAGTCTTTGACCTCGACGAGTTGGACAGTTATTCTGATTAGGTTCAAATCAAGAAGGAACCTAGTCCCAAGGCCACAGCCTCATCCAAACCCAGCAGTTTCAGAGCCATCATCATTCCCAAACCTTCACCGGCTACCAAGCCCCGGAGTTTAAGTTCTCGTAAAATGAAAGAGCCTGATTCCCCTGTCATTTCTGACACATTTCCTTATGAGAAGCACGGGTTCATTGAAGCTAGCGGGTTTATGACTTCCTTTCTTAACCAGGTTAGTATTCTCAAATTACATCCTGCAGCTTACATCATTTACTAATATTAATACCTGTCCTCTTACTTTCGCAGGGTCTTGAGCGTCTGGTTCACCTATATCAAGAATCCTGCGGGCTTAACAAGACGCTCGAATCCAAGCTAAAGGAAGCAGAAGTCACAATCTCCGATCAAGTCATGATTGCAGCCGCCAAATCTCGTCATTACGAGGAGAAGTTCAAAGCTATGATTCAAGAACACCAGACTGCTCTCAACAAAGCTACTCTTCAAGCCCAAGCCGATCTTGAAGCTGCCCATGTGCAACATGAACGGGATATGGTCAGCTACCGGGAAAGCCTTAAGAGTTTCGTCGTCATTTCTCTCCTCCAAGCCAGGTTGAAGATGGCCCATGAAGCCAAAATATTAGGTTTTGAATGCCCTTCTTGGGACGTTGGTGCCTGGGAAACCAAGCTAAAGAACCTCGGCGGCACTTCTTCCAAACCAGCTGTCGAAGAATCTTCCAAAGCAGTTGAAAAAGCAACCGATGCTGAGAAGGATGCTGAGGCGGATTCCAAGACGGATGCTGCTGAAATCATTATGGACGAAGAAGGCACTGCCCCCTAAAGCTTATTTCCTTTAAATTGTTTGAACAATTTTATGTCCTATGAACAATTTTTATTTCTGCATCAAAACAATTTGATAGCCGAAGGTGGATGGGTCCTGGGTTTCAGGATGAAACCTTCGGTTATCAACTAGTACTGATCGTTTCAAAAAATAATTTCATCTTTCATTTTTCTTGCTATTATCTTCCATCTTTCTTAGCATAGATCTTAGCTTTGCAAAATTTCGTACAACTATCTTTCAAAAATATCCTGATCAATATGCTCAGCGATATATTATAAAAACTGTTATCAGATAGGACTTCCAAATATTCGTTCAACTCTGTAGAAAGCTTTTTAAAGAGTGAAAAACAGTCCACTTTTCCAAAACCTGTTTTGATAATACCTAAATGATCAAAGTTTCAAACTAGTATTAGTTTCAAATATTTTAATCAAATATTCTGAGAAGTATTTTGAAAATATATTTTGAGAATATATCAGGATATTTAACCTTTTACCAAACATAGTATTATCAAAAACTTAAACGATGTTTACAAAGGAAAGATCATACCAGGAATAGGGTATAACCCTATTATCAAACCTCAATCCCTTTGCAAGTTTTCCAATGAAGATGTCCCCTGTCTGAGACACTTAGTGCATTAGTTCCGAGCCTTATCCTTTTAGCTTTACACCATTGCTTTAGTGGAATGTCCCCTGTGTACAATGTCTTCAAATACTTAGAAATATTCTGGATATCAGTTCCCATTGTATAGACAATTTTTCATGTTACAGGGGTAAAACCCAAGAATGTACTGGAGATAAATTCCTTGTATCCTGGGGAAAATCCCAAATTTTCGTGCGCTACAGGCGGGAGTGTATAAACTCCAAGACTTAGAAAGGTGAAAACCTTTAAACCTTAGAGAGTATGAAAATACCCTTTCGTGAGAGAGGGTGATCAATCCTCATATACCTTTAGGATTCAGGATATAGCCAACAGTAACGAAATTGTCAGCCACTTTTACATGGACTGGTCCCGTCACCTTGAACTATCCCTGAATAACTTGCGCTCCAGGCGGAGTGTTTAAACCCAATTCGGAAGAAAGGTGAATACCTTTAAACCTGTGAAGGGATCGGGATCCCTTATACGTGAGAGAGGGGGCCAATCCTCTAATCTTCTGAAGTATCTTGAGTGAGCATCCTGGAGCTATATCCTGGAGCATATACTGCAAAACATCCTTAAACTAAGGTGGGTGTTAGCTTGGCTAACACCCCTTCGATGCTTAAGTTAGTATTGGGTTTCAAAGAATAAATTAAACCAAACATATTTAAAAAAGATAGAATTCATACCATCCTGAGTTAGAAATTAAATTCTAAACTCACTTGAAATAAAGCTTAAGGTGTATAGCATTCCAAGATCTCGGTAGCATATCCCCTTCCATATTATTGAGTCTATATGCTCCTTTCCCTGCTTCTGATTCAACTTCATATGGTCCTTCCCATTTTGGAGCTAGCTTGCCATCGGCAGGATTAGTAGTATTCTGAAAAGCCTTTCTTAACACCCAATCTCCAACCTTAAATCTTCTGGTCCTAATATTCTTGTTATATGCTCTGGATATTCTTTGTTGATATGCTGCCATCCTTAGCCTTGCTGCATCCCTTTTTTCATCTATAGTATCCAAATCCTGACTCAAGGCTTCAGGATTCTGTTCAGGATCCCGTAGGGTAGATCTTGCAGTAGGTATTGCCATTTCCGTTGGAATCATTGCTTCTGCTCCAAATACCAAGGAAAATGGGGTTTGGCCTGTTGCATTCTTTACCGTTGTCCTATCAGCCCACAAAACAAAGGGTAATTCTTCTGCCCATCTTCCTTTTTTGGCTCCAAGCCTCTTCTTTAAGTTATTGACAATTATCTTGTTTGAGGATTCTGCTTGTCCATTCGCTTGAGGATGTACCGGAGTAGATGTTATCATTTTGATTCCCCAACTTTTGCAAAAGTCAGTAGTTCTCTTGCTTATAAACTGAGAACCATTGTCACAGATTATCTCGGCTGGTACTCCAAATCTGGTCAGGATATTTCTCTTTATGAAGGATACTACTTCTTGATCTCTAACTTGAACAAATGCTTCTGCTTCAACCCACTTGGAGAAATAATCCGTCATTGCCAACATGAAAACCTTTCTTCCTGGAGCTTTTGGAAGCTTTCCCACTATATCCATACCCCACTTCATAAACGGCCAAGGGGAAACAATAGGATACAGTGGTTCAGCAGGCTGATGTAATATGTTACTATGTCTTTGACATGCGTCACATCTTCGTGCATATTCTGTGGCATCTTTTCTCATTGTCGGCCAATAATATCCTGTCCTTAATACTTTTGAGAATAATGACCTGCCCCCAGTATGGTTACCACAATCCCCTTCATGTATATCCTGAAGTACTTCTTTGGCTTCAGGGTCCTCCAAACACCTCAAATACGGTCCTGCAAGAGATTTCTTGTATAAAACATTATTTATAATAGTGAATCGTGATACCTTCATCCTAAATGCCTTAGGATTTTCATTTTCGGGGATGTGTCCTTTCTTTGAGATATCTCATGATTGGAGCCGTCCAAGATTTAGGATCCTCTTCAGGATACTCTGCTCCAGGATCCTGAATACCCGCTACTTCTTTATCCCGAGGATTCGTTGCAGGATACAAGACATGTAATATTGGTATTTGGGTTCCTTCTGGTATCCTGTTCGATGATCCCAGATTTGCTAAGGCATCTGCTTCAGCATTATCCTCTCTTGGTACCTGTTCAAGTGTAAAAACATCGAAATATCCTGCTAATTTTTTGAGAATATCGAGGTATTCGATTAATTTCTCACCCTTAACTGCATAGGATCCATTAAAATGGTTAGTAATTAACAAGGAGTCAACATATACTTGCAAATTCTTGATACTCATATTCTTAGCCAATTCTAATCCTGCAATTAAAGCTTCATATTCTGCCTCATTATTAGTAGCAGGAAATTCACACCTAATAGCCTGGGGTAATATGTCCCCCTGTGGCGATTTTAGTAGTATACCTAAACCTACACCTCTTATATTGGATGCACCATCAGTATACAACGTCCAGGATCCTGAAGATTCTCCTAACTGTTGAACTTCTAGGTCTACCTCGTCCTGAATGTCACTACTGAAATCAGCCACAAAGTCAGCTAAAGCCTGAGACTTTATGGCATTTCTAGGTTCATATACTAAATCATAAGCACTTAACTTTACTGACCACTTGGCCATCCTGCCTGACATCTCTGGTTTCCTAAGCACATTTTTGACAGGATAATTCGTTTTAACATGGATCCTATGTGTCTCAAAATAATGTCTAAGCTTTGTCGATGCCATGACTAGAGCTAATATCAATTTTTCTAAATGAGAATACCTAGTTTCAGCATCTAACAAACTTTTACTAACATAATAAACAGGATATTGCTGACCTTCATGGTCTTTTATAAGAACGGCACTTACAGCATTCCCTGATACAGCGAGGTATAGGGATAGTGGTTCACCATTTTCAGGCTTCATCAATAGAGGTGCAGTTGAGAGATATCGCTTCAAATCCTGCAAGGCTGCTTCATGCTTTGCTCCCCATTCAAATTTCTTATTCTTCTTGAGGATATCATAGAATTCCTTGCATTTTTTCGAGGATCTCGAAATAAATCTGTTCAATGCTGCTACTCGTCCTGTTAACCGTTGAACATCCTTCATATTCGAGGGTGATTTTATATCCAAGATAGCTTTAATCTGCTCCGGGATTGCCTCTATCCCCCTTTTCGTCACCATATATCCAAGAAACTTTTCTGCCCCCACTCCGAAATGGCACTTAGCAGGATTCAGCTTCATGTTATACTAATCCAGGATATCAAATGCTCCCTTGATATCCTGGAGGTGATCCTCAGCCTTTTTAGATTTCACCACCATATCGTCAATATATACCTCCATGGTGTCCCCCAGCTTATCTTTGAACATCATGTTTACTAATCTCTGGTATGTTGCACCTGCATTTTTCAAACCGAAAGGCATGGCAGTATAGCAATATATACCTGTTGGTGTCATGAAAGCAGTATCCTCCTGGTCCGAAGGCTCCATTTAGATCTGCTGAAATCCTGAGGATGCGTCCATGAACGTTAACATTTCATGTCCAGCAGTAGCATCCACCATTGCGTCGATATGAGGGAGAGGAAATGGGTCTTTAGGACAAGCCTTGTTCAAGTCCGTGTAGTCTACACAGACTCTCCATTTCCCGTTTTTCTTCTGTACCACAACTACGTTTGCTAGCCATCTTGGAAACTTGACTTCTCTGATCATCCTGGACTTCAACAATCTTTCAACTTCTTCTTGGATGATCGTATTCCGCTCAGGAGCAAATTTTCTTCTTTTTTGCTGAACAGGCTTGAATGATTTGTCAATTCCAAGCTTGTGAGTGATAATGTCTTTGGATATGCCTGTCATATCCTCATGCTTCCATGCAAACGTTGACATCCTGCATTTCAAAAAGTTAGTTAACTGTACTTCAATATCCTGAGGGATATTGGTTCCTACGAGCACCGAGATATCAGGATTATCCTGATCCAGGATAATTTTCTTCACATCCTGCTCCGAAGCTTCCAAGGTATCCCGGGCCCGCATCTTTAATTGTTATGCTTGATTAGGCTTGGTTGAAGATTTCATCGAAGATGAGTAGCATTCTTTCGCTTCCTGCTGATCACTTTCAACCTTGACAACTCCCCAATGGGTAGGGATCTTGATGCATATCGTGAATCCATGGTCTTCCCAGTATGATGTTATAGCAGGATAAGGAGTCCATCACACAGAAGCGTTGTATTGAGTTGACCCCTTCAACATATACTGGTAACTTTATCTCCCCTACGGTATTCCTAGCTTCTCCACTGAAACCAACGAGCACAGTGGACTTCGAAGTAATGTCCATCGGAGATACATTCATCCTCTTCAATGTTTCCAGCTGAATTATATTGACAGAACTACCGTTGTCTACCAGTATCCTGCGTACAAAATGGTTAGCCACATATAATGTTATTACCAAAGCATCAAGGTGAGGATCCTGAACAGTATCCCTGTCATCACTATCGAAAGTGATCACTTTATCAGTTGTGAGGGTAGTCATCCTGACTGGTCTGTCTCCCCTCTCACTCTTAGCTTCCTTTGCATGTCTCTTGGTCGCCGAATACGAAGTTCCACAAATATCGGACCCTCCTGAAATAAAGTTAATTATCTTGGCATCTGCTGGGGGTGATGCTGCTCGTTCAGGATCCTTCTCGGGATCCTGACCTTTATTCTTCTTTTTTCCCAGCAAGTCCTTCAGATACCCTTTGCTTAACAGGTAACTTATTTCTTTCCTTAAAGCAATGCAATCCTCGGTCATATGTCCGAAGTCTTCGTGGAAGGCACACCATTTGGATTTATCCTTCCAATCAGCTTTCTGCTGGTTCTTTCGAGGCCACCTAGCTTTGTCCCCTAAACCCTGCATAGCATACATTAACTCAGGTATATTAATAGAAAAGCAGTATTCAGATAAGTCAGGATATTCTTCAGGATCCTCGTCTTCAACAGCATTCACTTTCTTGTTATCATTTCTGCCATATGGCTTGGAGCGATATGGCTTATATGAGGTTTCTGATTTCCTGTTAGTTGATTCATAGGTTGAGGTAGAATTCATCCTCTCCTGCATCTTCTTGTCATCTTCCAGACGGATATATCTCAAAGCCCTGTTACGAGATTCATCGAGATTCCTGCAGAGATTCATTACAAGATCCTGATAAAACTGAGAATCCTTTTGTAACCCCATCTTAAAAGCTTGCACAGCTGTTGCAACATCAAGATGTGGGATATCCAAGGATTCTCGACTGAATTTGTTCACATAATCCCTCAAGGATTCCTGAGGCCCTTGAGTTATCCTGTAAAGATCACTGGTTAGTTTCTCAAAACTCCGACTACAAGAAAATTGACTGTTAAATAAATTAACCAAATGAGCAAACGAAGTAATTGAGTGAGGAGGGACATTTAACAGCCATTTTAAGGCTGATCCTATCAGGGTAGAACCAAATCCCTTGCATAAGCATGCTTCCTTGAGCTCTGGAGGGATAGGATTGATTTCCATCCGTTCCCTATACTGGGCAATATGCTCCTCAGGATCCGTAGTCCCGTCATACAGTTTCATGTTGGGAGTCTGGAATCTTTTTGGGATTTCTGCATCACAGATAGGATACGCAAAGCGGGATATCCTGTGGCTGTCTTGGGATACTTCCGGAATTGGCTGGACCACTCCAGGTACGCTGGATATCATGTCCTTCAATTTCTGGAGCTCCCTGGTAAATGTTGACGTTATAGCTGCATCCTGCAAAGAGCCATTGTTGTTAGTAGCAAGAATATTATTATTTGACACATTACCGGTGTTTTGGTCAAAAAATCTGATGAGGATATTGCAACCAAACTCTCTGTTACGGGGTATGATGCTTATAGTGTAGAACAATGACAAGGATTATTTCAATGTAAATTGCACAAATGACACAAGGATTTATACGGGGAAAAAGCCCTTGATCAGGAGTTGATCTCCGGCACAAAAAACCCCGGGTGATGGAAACTACCGATCACCAAGCTCAAATAAATCAATAAATGTTTACAACTTCGGATAGTAACGAGCTAGGTACAAGGATCACTATCGTGAAATGTGTGAAAGTGAGTGAAAACTAATGAGTGTTCGTCGAGAGCTTCAAGAGTGCGATTGTATGAGAGTGTGTGCAGCTGAAAAATGGCTAAGTGTTCTAAATTCTAGCTCGTCACCCCTTTTAAAAATAGAAGTTAACTACAATAACTAACTATCCGACTTTTGTGCCAAGCTCCCACGTTCTCCACAACGTCCATTTCCAGTCAAACGTGTGCGAAATGCCCATGGAATATTCCTTAGTACCGTTGCTAAGACCAAGTCAAGCTTGTTACTCCTGCGAAGTAATACAAAACACAAACAATCAATCGTCAGTACGAGGATCCTTAAAGTGATCCATGATCCTGATCCTGATCCTGAAGCTCTTCTGAGGATCACTATCTGTCACAGAAGTAAGGATCATTAATTAGGATAACGAATAAGGATCACTAATTGTTAGAAAATCCTCCCCTAACAATTGCCCCCAAAATATAAGGAGTGATATGTAAAAATGAGCGAGTTATGTTTTCCTGATCTTATCCGCAACTAACTATCGTAAATATAGCCATTATTGTTGAACTATCCGTTGCAACCATGACGTCACAGAAGTGACAATCCTGCACAATCATGATTATAAATAGGAGATAGAGATAGGATCAATTGCATTTAAATTCAAAGAAACTCCCTTTAAATTCTTGGTCGAAGATCTATCAGGTATCTCTTCTCTTATCTTCCCTTCTTTTACTCTGTTTTTCTTTCTTTCTATCATCTCTTAAAAAATGATGCTCCGATCTTCCCCCGCCAAAGATCACCAGAAGGATAGTCCCTTGAAGAGTCAAGGGATCATCAAGGACTCGATACATGAGAGGTGTTGTTTTAACGATGCTCAAATAGACAAGATTCGTCACTGCTTTCCAGCGAGTGCCTTTTTCAAACCCTTCGATCCTACTATTCTGAGCGACTATGTTTCAGAAACATGGGTTGCCTTTCCAGTTACTCCATTTGCCATAGGGTACACCTATCCTTTCCCAGAATTTACACAATCCTTATTTTCCCTTACCGGCATTTCTTATATCCAAGCCATGCCGATGATTTGGAGGGTTTTGTATACCCTAGAGAGGATCATCGAGCAGGAGGGCATTGATTTAGGAATGTCAGAGCTGACACAATTGTATGATCTTACTACCTTTGGTTCTCATCGTTATTTGTTCAAACGAAAACCCGGCGGAGAACACCCCCTTCTTAAAGTCACCAAGAACGACACAAATTGGAAACGTCGCTTCTTCTTTGTCAGGAGGGATACCATTCTAAACGGAAAGGATCTACCAAGGACATGGTCCACCCATAGTAGGCCAGAGGATCCTGAGAAGGATCACCAGGTAGTCTTGTTTTTGTATAAGGATCACTAACCCCTTTTTGTCTTGTGTTATGCAGCTATTTCTGTTTCACACATCATCACAACACCCGCAACCAAGGATAGGCTTGCTGCATTTTGGAAGCTTGATCCTGAAATAAGGACATTTAAGATAGACACCCAAGACTCACAAGAAGTATCCTCAGGTTCCATCACCATGTCAAGTAAGTATCCTGCTTGATTTATAGTTTGAATGTTAAAATAAATAATTAAATTGAAATAAGATTAGGATACTTATCTTGCTTTGATTGTGTAGGTGCCGGAAAATCTGCCAAGCCTGTATCCCAGTTCAACACGGCTGACCTTGATGTTGTTCGATCCAAGAAGAAGAGGGCCACTACCAGTCCTAGCATCTCCATTCCCAAGGCACCCACTAAAGGAAAGGGTAGCAAGAAGAGGAAAACTTCTGACACTGAGGACCTCCAAGGCCTACCACTGATCCGCCACCAGTTCCTTGAATACTTCAATGATGTAAGGATCACCAATTCTGCCTAGGTATCCTACTCGTATGAGGATCACCTGATCTTGAACTGCTTTGTCCTTTTCTTTGCAGAAATTTGCTGAGATTGAGGACTATGTGGGGAACGTCGAGGAGCAGGACAAGAAGATTGCTGACATCCAACAGGTTGCAGTGCTTAAGGACCTTGCAATCGCTGACCTTCAGAAGGAACTCCAAGATGCCAAGACTAAGACGGCTAAACTTCTGATTGACCTTGACTATGAGAAGCATGATCTCATAGAAAATGCTAAGGTCTCTGCTACCATCACAATGTATCAGACAAAATTAAAGATGGCCCAGGAAGCTCAAGATCCTAACTTCGATAGAAGCAGCTGGGACGTTGAGGGCTGGAAAGCAAGGTTGGCTGATCTTGAGGATGATGAGGAGGCTGAAGAGGTTTTGGCGATCGAGGCTGGAGGTAGTGGGAAGGATCTGGTGAAGGATACCGCAGCTGGAGGGGAAGAGGATGCAGCAAAGGTGTAGGCTGCACAATTGGGCGATGATGGACATTCCTAGACGCAGCCGGAGCCCAATTTTTTAAATTTGATAGTAGTTTTTTGTGGTCGTGATGTTGAACAATTTAATGGTTTGTACTGAACAATAGTTTTTAGGATTAAGGATCATGTATGATCCTTTGGACAATAGGCAGGATTGCATATGGTGGAGGGATCCTTTGTTTGGGGGATGAAGCCATTGTGATCCTGCCGCCTTTATATTCCTGCACTACTTTTGAACTTATTATCATGGACACCCTTTACCTACCCCAGCGGACAGGCCACGTTTTGCTGGTAGATGCTCGGGGTAGGTAATTTTGACAACCTTTTAAGGGTTAATCCTTTGTTAATAAATAAAATCTTAATCTTTTGTCGCTTATCTTGTGTTGTTATCCTTTTGTTTCTTTAATTTTCCTTTGTTTTGGTGCATATTTATTGAATAAACAATTTTGAATAAGTCAGATTGAAAATATTTAGGACATGATCCATGATCAAATATCCTATAGTTAAAAAAAATCCCAAAAAGCAATATGTTTTAAGGATCACAAGTCTAGTTGTCAAATTTTTTAAGGGTTATTCAAATAAATAATGAATATGATTAAAAATAGTTAAGGATCATACCTGAGGGTCCAAGTTAGGATCCTAACCATAATAAGGATAACTATAAGATAAACCTTAGAGAGAAGTAAGGATCAAGGATCCCAAGTTGCTTGTCTTCAAGGACCTGAAATAGATCATAACTTGGGACTAAGCCAATATAAGATAAGAGTTAGCAACTGGGGACAAGCCCAAGGATAACTGGGGACAAGCCCAAGGATAACTGGGGACAAGCCCAAGGATCGTATGTAAACTGGAGTATGGCCCTAACTGGCGACTATCCAAACTTAGTGACATGAAAATGCCAAAACCTTAGCTAACGTGAAAACGTTAGAAACCTTAGGAACGGATGTATGGTACGTCTACCATTATACGTAGGATCCTAGGCATAGCCAGTACAATGGAATTATCAGCCCCTAAAACGAGTACTGGTCCCACTGCCTTGAACTATACCAGGATCATCATGCGCTACAGGCGGAACTGGGGTCAAGCCCAAATAACTGGGGTTAAACCCAATGAACGGATTGCTTCTGCAGATAACCAATGTTATGCAAAGGCTACCTGAACTTTCAAAACTTAAAATTACGTGAGGGGTGGATAAAGGACACATTATCCTTATCCTTATATGAGAAAATAAAGAAATGAAATAGTCTAAGATTAGGATATTACCAAAGTAAGGATCACCGATACTTTAAGGATCCTTTAAGGATATCCCTATCGTAAGGATCATCTGTGCCATGAGGATCCTGGTCACATGAAATATTTCTTCAAGTGGACAGCATTCCAAGCTCTTGGTAGCAAATCACCTTCCATGGTTAGCAATCTATATGCCCCCTTTCCTGCTTCAGCTTCAATCAAATAAGGGCCTTCCCATTTTGGAGCCAATTTTCCATCAGCAGGATTGGTGGTATTCTGAAATGCCTTCCTCAATACCATATCTCCAACTTGAAACTTCCTGATCTTGACATTTTTGTTGTAGGCACCAGCCATTCTTTGTTGATAACTGGCCATCCTTATCCTAGCGAGATCCCTGATTTCTTCAATAGTATCCAGGTCTTGAGCCAAGTTCTCATCATTCTCCTCAGGATCACGAGTACTTGTTCTAGCAGTTGGAACCACCATTTCTGTTGGGATCACTGATTCTGCCCCAAATACCAAAGAGAATGGCGTTTGACCAGTAGCATTCTTAGGGGTTGTCCTATCAGCCCAAAGCACATAGGGTAGTTCTTCTGCCCATTTCCCTTTCTTGGATCCAAGCTTCTTCTTCAAATTGTTGATAATGATCTTGTTGGATGATTCTGCTTGACCATTAGCTTGTGGGTGGACTGGTGTTGATGTTATCATCTTAATCCCCCAGCTGTCACAAAAGTTAGTGGTTCTGCCCCCAATAAATTGGGAACCATTATCACATATAATTTCAGAAGGAATTCCAAATCTAGTTATAATATTTCTTTTAATGAAGGATATAACTTCCTTTTCTCTGACTTGGGCAAAAGCTTCAGCCTCTATCCACTTGGAGAAGTAATCAGTCATAGGAAGCATGAATACTTTTCCACCAGGTGCCTTAGGGAGCTTACCAACTATATCCATACCCCATCTCATAAATGGCCAAGAGGAGGATATAGGATGCAATAATTCAGCTGGTTGGTGAAGGATATTGATGTGTCTCTGACAAGGATCACATCTCTTAGCATACTCCACAGCATCTCTTTTCATGGTTGGCCAGAAGTATCCTGTCCTCAGGATCCTTGAGAATAATGCCCTGCCCCCAGTGTGGTTTCCACAATCTCCTTCATGGAAGTCTTTTAAAACTTCTTGGATTTCAGGATCCTCAATGCATCTCAAGTATGGTCCTGCAAGAGATCGTCTATACAACATATTATTTAAAATCGTGAATTGAGATACCTTAGATTTGAAAGCCCTAGGGTTTTCTCCTGTAGGAATCTCTCCATGTTGTAAGTATCTCATAATTGGTGAGATCCATGATCCTGATCCTGAATGGGATTGAGTATCCTCACTAGGGATAATTGCAGAATCATTTCCTATCTCCATAGCCACATGATCCTCGATAGCCGGGGTCAGGATATGGATAATAGGGATCTTGATATCCTCCGGGATCTTCAAGGATGATCCTAAGTTAGCCAATGCATCAGCTTCTGTATTTTCTTCCCTTGGTACCTGAGTCAAACTAAAGGAAACAAAAGAGAATGCCAAATTTTTTACTATCTCTAAATATTTGGTTAGCTTTTCACCTTTAACAGCATAGGATCCATTAAAGTGGTTTGTAATTAACAATGAATCTACATGTACCTCAAGATACCTGATCCCCATATGCTTTGCAATTTGCAAACCAGCAATTAAGGCTTCATATTCAGCCTCATTGTTAGTGGTTTGGAACTCACAAGCTATAGAGTGGGGTATTATGTCCCCCTGTGGCGATTTTAGTAGTATTCCAAGCCCTGTGCCTTTGACATTTGAGGATCCATCAGTATAGAGTATCCAAGGATCCTTAGTCTCCTCTAGCTGCTGGACTTCTAACTCAGCTTCTTTTTGTAAATCACTACTGAAATCAGCCACAAAGTCAGCTAATGCTTGGGATTTGATGGCTGTCCTAGGCTCATATCTTATATCATATGCGCTTAGCTTCACTGCCCACTTAGCCATCCTTCCTGACATCTCTGGTTTTCTGAGGACATTCTTAATTGGAAAATTAGTTTTAACAACAATAACATGAGTTTCAAAATAATGTCTCAACTTAGTAGATGCCATAATTAATGCAAGAATAAGCTTTTCAAGGTGTGAATACCTGGATTCGGCATCAAGTAAACTTTTACTTACATAATAGACAGGATGTTGTGTACCTTCATGATCCTTAACAAGGACCGCACTTACTGCTTTTGAGGATACTGCAAGATATAAGGATAGCACATCGCCTTTTTCTAGTTTCATCAAGGCCGGGGCTGAGGATAGGTAATCTTTGAGGGCTCTTAAAGCATTTTCATGCTTCTCAGTCCACTCAAATTTCTTGTTCTTCCTTAGGATATCATAGAATTCTTTGCACTTCTCTGAGGATTTGGATATAAATCTGTTCAAAGCTGCTATCCTGCCTGTTAGCCTTTGAACATCCTTAGCATTGGCCGGAGATTTGATGTTCACTATTGCTTTGATTTGTTCCGGGCTAGCCTCAATGCCTCTCTTTGTCACCATATATCCTAAGAATTTACCTGCTTTAACACCAAAGTGACATTTTGAAGGATTAAGTTTCATGTTATATTTGTCAAGGATATCGAATGCTTCCTCCAAGTCCCTTAGGTGATCCTCAGCTTTTATAGATTTTACCACCATATCATCTATGTAAACCTCCATTGTTTGTCCAATCTGATCCTTGAACATCATATTCACCAGCCTTTGATATGTTGCACCTGCATTTCTTAGTCCGAACGGCATAGCAATATAGCAGTATATACCAGTTGGAGTCATGAAGGCTGTATCCTCTTGGTCGGATGGTTCCATTTGGATTTGTTGAAATCCAGATGAAGCATCCATAAAAGTTAACAGTTCATGACCCGCAGTTGCATCCACCATGGAGTCAATGTGGGGTAATGGGAAAGGATCCTTGGGACATGCCTTATTTAAATCGGTAAAGTCGACACATACCCTCCACTTTCCATTTTTCTTTTGAACAACAACCACATTGGCCAACCATCTTGGATACTTGATGTTTTGGTCAAAAAATCTGTTGAGGATATTGCAACCAAACTCTCTGTTACAGGGTATGATGCTTGAAATGTATAACAATGACAAGGATCACTTCAATGTAAATCGCACAAACAACACAAGGATTTGTACGGGGAAAAAGCCCTTGATCAAGAGTTGATCTCCGGCACAAAAAACCCCGGGTGATGGAAACTACCGATCACCAAGCTCAAATAAACGAATAAATGTTTACAACTTCGGATAGTAACGAGCTAGGTACAAGGATCACTATCGTGAAATGTGTAAATGTGAGTGAAAACGAATGTATGTTCATCGAGAGCTTCAAGTGTGCGAGTATATGAGTGTGTGTAGCTGTCAAAATGACTCAGTGTTTTTCTACTAGCTCATTACCCCTTTTAAAATAGAAATCTAACTACCAAACTAACTATCCGACTTTTGTGCCAAGCCCCCACGTTCTCCATAACGTCCATTTTTGGCCAAGCACGTGCAGAATAGTTCGGGAATATTCTCCAGGAATGTCGCCAAGACTTGGTCAAGCTTGTTATACCTGCGAGATAGTACAAAACATAAGTAAACAATCGTCAGTACGAGGATCCTTAAAGTGATCCATGATCCTGATCCTGAAGCTCTTCTGAGGATCACCACCTGTCACAGAAGTAAGGATCACTAATTAGGATAACGAATAAGGATCACTAATTGTTAGAAAATCCTCCCCTAACAATTGCCCCCAAAATATAAGGAGTAATTTGTAAAATTAGCGAGTTATGTTTTCTTGATCTTATCCGCAACTAACTAGCGGATATATAGCCGTTGATATCGAACTAGCCGTTGCGATCATGACGTCACAGAAGTGACAATCCTGCAGAATCATAATTATAAATAGAGATATAGATAGGATCAAATGCATTTAAATTTTTAGAGAGACTCCCTTTATAATCTGCATTCCGAAGACGATCAGGTATTCTCTCTCTCTATCTTCTTCCCTCTCTTGCTCTGTTTTCGTCTCTTTCCATCAAAGATGTTGCTCTGAAATTCCCCAGCCAAGGATCACCCAAAGAACAGTCCTCCGAAAAGCCAGGGGATCATTGAAGACTCCATTAAAGAACGATGCTGCTTCAATGATGCTCAGATAGATAGGATCCGCCACTGCTTCCCGGCGAACACCGAATTTAGGCCTTTTGACCCCAATGCCCTGAGCGATCATATCTCCGATAAGTGGGTTGCTTTCCCCGTCACTCCTTTCACCATAGGCTATACATATCCTTTTCCAGCCTTCACCCAATCTTTCTTTTCCCTAACCGGCATCTCTTATATCCAAGCCATGCCGATGATTTGGAGGGTTTTGTATACCCTTGAAAGGATCATCGATCAGGAGGGAATAGATCTAGGAATGGCAGAGCTGGGAGAGCTGTATGATCTTACCACCTTTGGCTCTCATCGTTACTTGTTTAAATGTAAACCCGGTGAGGAACACCCGATCTTCAAAGCCACCAAGAATGATGCTAATTGGAAACGACGTTTCTTTTTTATCAAGAGAGACTCCATCGAGGATGGAAAAGATCTTCCTAAAAAATGGGCTACCCACGGTAGGGTGGAGGATCCTGAAAAGGATCACCAGGAACTTTCTTTTGATGTAAGGATAACTTATATTTTTGCTTTCTTGTTATGCAGCTATCACCGTCTCACACCTCAAACTGTCCCCTGCTGCTAAGGAAAGGCTCCTTGCTTTCAAGAAACTTGATCCTGAGACAAGAACTTTCAAGACAACAACCCAAGATTCACAGGAGGTATCCTCAGGCTCTGTCACAATGTCAAGTAAGTATCCTTGTTTAAAATTTAAATAAATAGTGAAATATGAATTAAGAAAAGATACTTATCTTGTTTTGGTTGTGTAGGTGCTGGAAAATCCACCAAGTCCGCTTCCAAGTTTAATGTTGCTGATCTCACCACTGTCAGATCCTCCAAGAGAAAAGCTCCTACCAGTCCGACAGCTTCGGTCCCCAAGGCACCCCTCAAAGGGAAGGCAATCAAGAAGAGAAAAGCCTCTGAAGCTGGGGATCTGCAGGGTCTGCCTCTGATCCGTCATCAATTCCTTGAGTACTTTAATGAGGTGAGGATCACTGTCTTTGCTCGTATATCCTGTTGACATATCTTGCTGGTATATCCTGCTGATTACTTGATCCTGACCTTATCCTTTTTGCAGAAATTCTTAGAGATTGAGGACTATGTGGGCCACGTTGAGGATCAGGATAGGAAGATTGCCGATCTCCAGCAGGTTGCGGTGTTAAAGGATCTCACAATTGCTGATCTTCAGAAGGAAGTCCGGGATACCAAACAGCAGATGGCCAAGGTGCTGGTTAATGTTGACTATGAGAAGAGTGAGATCACCGAAGATGCCAAAGTCTCTGCCGCCATTACAATGTACAAGACCAAGCTTCAAATGGCCTTGGAAGCCCAGGATCCTGCTTTCGACAAGAGCACCTGGGATATTGAAGGTTGGAAGGCAAGGCTGGCTGAACTGGACGATGAAGAGGCTGAGGAGGTTGAAGAGATCCTGACAATTGAAGCTGGAGGCAAAGGTGAAGGTGGTGAAACAAGTGGAGCTGGAGGTGACAATGCAGCGAAGGTTTAGGCTGCATGATTGGGCGATGAAGGACATTTCTAGACGTAGCCGGAGCCCAATTTTTTTAAATCTGGTGGTAGTTTTTTTGTGGTTGTGATGTTTAAAACAATGATGGTCTGTACTGAACAATAGGTTTTAGGATTAAGGATCATGTATGATCCTTTGGACAATGGGCAGTATTGCAATTGGTGGAGGGATCCTCTGTTTGGGGGATGAAGCCATTGTGATCCTGCCGCCTTTATATTCCTGCACTACTTTTGAACTTATTATCATGGACACCCTTTACCTACCCCAGCGGGTGGGCCACGTTTTGCTGGTAGATGCTCGGGTAGGTAATTTTGACAACCTTTTAAGGGTTAGTCTTTTGTTAATATATAAAATCTTAACCTTTTGTCACTTATCTTGTGTTGTTATCCTTATGTTTCTTTGATTTTCCTTTGTTTTGATACACACTTATTGAATAAACTATTTTGAACAAGCCAGACTGAAAATGTTTAGGATATGATCCATGATCAGATATCCTTTAGTTAAAGAATTTTACAAAGCGATATGTTTTAAGGATCACAAGTCTAGTTGTCAAACTTTAAGGGTTATTCAAATAATGAATAGAATAAAAGATAGTTAAGGATCATACCTGAGGGTCCAAGTTAGGATCCTAACCATAATAAGGATAACTGTAAAATAAACCTTAGAATAAAGTAAGGATCAAGGATCCCTGGTTGCCTATCTTCAAGAACCTGAAATAGAGCATAACTTGGGACTAAGCCAATATAAGAAAAGGGTTAGCAACTGGGGACAAGCCCAAGGATAACTGGGGACAAGCCCAAGGATAACTGGGGACAAGCCCAAGGATAACTGGGGACAAGCCCAAGGATCGTATGTAAACTGGAGTATGGCCCTAACTGGCGACTATCCAAACTTAGTGACATGAAAATGCCAAAACCTTAGCTAACGTGAAAACGTTAGAAACCTTAGCTAACGTGAAAACGTTAGAAACCTTTGGAACGGATGTATGGTACGTCTACCATTATACGTAGGATCCTAAGCATAGCCAGTACAATGGAATTATCAGCCCCTAAAACGAGTACTGGTCCCACTGCCTTGAACTATACCAGGATCATCATGCGTTACAGGCGAAACTGGGGTCAAGCCCAAATAACTGGGGTTAAACCCAAGGAACGAATTACTTCAGCGGATAACCAATGTTATGCTAAGGATACCTGAACTTTCAAAACTTAAACTCACGTGAGAGATGGATAAAGGATACATGATCCTTATCCTTATATGAGAAAATAAAGAAATGAAATAGTTTAAGTTTAGGATATTACCTAAGTAAGGATCACCGATACTTTGAGGATCCTTTAACGATACCCCTATCCTGAGGATCATCTGTGCCATGAGGATCCTGCTCACATAAAATATTTCTTCAAGTGGACAGCATTCCAAGCTCTTGGTAGCAAATCACCTTCCATGGTTAGCAATCTATATGCCCCCTTTCCTGCTTCAGCTTCAATCAAATAAGGGCCTTCCCATTTTGGAGCCAATTTTCCATCAGCAGGATTGGTGGTATTCTGAAATGCTTTCCCTAATACCATATCTCCAACTTGAAACCTCCTGATCCTGACATTTTTGTTGTAAGCACCAGCCATTCTTTGTTGATAACTGGCCATCCTTATCCTAGCGAGATCCCTGATTTCTTCAATAGTATCCAGGTCTTGAACCAAGTTCTCATCATTTTCCTTAGGATCACGAGTGCTTGTTCTTGCAGTTGGAACCACCATTTCTGTTGGGATCACTGATTCTGCCCCAAATACCAAAGAGAATGGCGTTTGACCAGTAGCATTCTTAGGGGTTGTTCTATCAGCCCAAAGCACATAGGGTAGTTCTTCTGCCCATTTCCCTTTCTTGGATCCAAGCTTCTTCTTCAAATTGTTGATGATGATCTTGTTGGATGATTCTGCCTGACCATTAGCTTGTGGGTGGACTGGTGTTGATGTTATCATCTTAATCCCCCAGCTGTCACAAAAGTTAGTGGTTCTGCCCCCAATAAATTGGGAACCATTATCACATATAATCTCAGAAGGAATTCCAAATCTAGTTATAATATTTCTTTTAATGAAGGATATAACTTCCTTTTCTCTGACTTGGGCAAAAGCTTCAGCCTCTATCCACTTGGAGAAGTAATCAGTCATAGCTAACATGAATACTTTCCCACCAGGTGCCTTAGGGAGCTTACCAACTATATCCATCCCCCATCTCATAAATGGCCAAGAGGAGGATATAGGATGCAATAATTCAGCTGGTTGATGAAGGATATTGCTGTGTCTCTGACAAGGATCACATCTTTTAGCATACTCCACAGCATCTCTCTTCATGGTTGGCCAGTAGTATCCTGTCCTCAGGATCCTTGAGAATAATGCCCTGCCCCCAGTGTGGTTTCCACAATCTCCTTCATGGAAGTCTTTTAAAACTTCTTGGACTTCAGGATCCTCAATGCATCTCAAGTATGGTCCTGCAAGAGATCGTCTATACAACATACTATTTATAATTGTGAATTGAGATACCTTAGATTTGAAAGCCCTAGGGTTTTCTCCTGTAGGAATCTCTCCATGTTGTAAGTATCTCATAATTGGTGAGATCCATGATCCTGATCCTGAATGGGATCGAGTATCCTCACTAGGGATTATTGCAGAATCATTTCCTATTTCCATAGCCACATGATCCTCAATAGCCGGGGTCAGGATATGGATAATAGGGATCTTGATATCCTCCGGGATCTTCAAGGATGATCCTAAATTAGCCAATGCATCAGCTTCTGTATTTTCTTCCCTTGGTACCTGTGACAAACTAAAGGAAACAAAAGAGAGTGCCAAACTTTTGACTATCTCCAAATATTTGGTTAGCTTTTCACCTTTAACAGCATAGGATCCATTAAAGTGGTTTGTAATTAACAAAGAATCTACGTGTACCTCAAGATACCTGATTCCCATATGCTTAGCAATTTGCAAACCAGCAATTAAGGCTTCATATTCAGCCTCATTGTTAGTGGTTTGGAACTCACAAGCTATAGAGTGGGGTATTATGTCCCCCTGTGGAGATTTTAGTAGTATTCCAAGCCCTGTGCCTTTGACATTTGAGGATCCATCAGTATAGAGTATCCAAGGATCCTTGGTCTCTTCTAGCTGCTGGACTTCTAACTCAGCTTCTTCTTGTAAATCACTACTGAAATCAGCCACAAAGTCAGCTAATGCTTGGGATTTGATGGCTGTCCTAGGCTCATATCTTATATCATATGCACTCAGCTTCACTGCCCACTTAGCCATCCTTCCTGACATCTCTGGTTTCCTGAGGACATTCTTAATTGGAAAATTAGTTTTAACAATGATAACATGAGTTTCAATATATATTGGGAGTTTAATGTCCCCCAGGGTGTTCTTAGTTTCGCCACTAAATCCCACAAGCACGGAGGATCTTGGTATGATATCTGATTCAGGAATTCCCATCTTCTTCAGAACATCAAGCTGGATAATGTTCATTGAGCTTCCTCCGTCTATAAGGATCCTGCGGACAAAATGGTTAGAAATGAAAAGAGTAATAACTAAACCATCGTGATGAGGATCCTGGATATCAACTCGATCATCCTCATCGAAGGTTATGACTTTTCCTTCGGAGACACTTGATGTTCGAACAGGTCTTTCTCCATTATCCATTTTAGTTTCCTTTGCATGCCTTTTAGCTGCTAAGAAGGATGTGCCGCAAATGTCTGATCCTCCAGAAATAAAGTTTATCACTTGTGCATCTGCTGGAGGGGCTGGAGCCTTCTCAGGGATCCTTTCAGGATCCTGAGTCCTTGACTTTTTTCTTCCCAACAATTCTTTTAGATGCCCCTTGCTCAACAAGTATCCAATTTCCTTTCTTAGTGAATGCATTCTTCTGTGAGGTGCCCAAAATCTTCATGGTATGCACACCACTTTGATTTATCCTTAGTTGCAGCTGGCCTATCATTTTTTCTGGGCCATCTAGCTTTATCACCTAGACTCTGCATCGCAAGGATTAGTTCATTGTTATCAACACTAAAACAATATTCAGAAATTGGAGGATAATCCTCATCATCCTCTTCTTGATCAATAGAATGCACGTTCTGGTTATCAGATCTGTTGTAGGATCTGAACTTGTTGTTCCTGAATGAGGATCCTTGCTTATCCTGCTTTGAGGATCCTGCTAACCTCTCCTGGATCCTCTTGTCATCTTCTAGTCGAATGAACCTAAGTGCTCGGGTTCTTACCTCATCTAAGTTCCTGCATGGTGTCATAACAAGATCATCATAGAAAGACGAATCCCTAAGCAATCCCATTTTAAAGGCCTCAACAGCCGTGGCTATATCTAAGTTGGGAATGTCTAAGGATTCTTTTCTGAATTTGGTAATGTAATCCCTTAATGATTCATTATGACCCTGGGTTATCCTATATAGATCACTAGTTAATCGTTCAAATTTCCTACTACAAGAAAACTGATTATTAAATAGATTAACTAGATTAGCAAATGAGGTAATAGAGTAGGGGGGAAGACTTAGCAGCCATTTGAGAGCTGATCTAGTAAGAGTGGATCCGAATCCTTTGCATAGGCATGCTTCCTTTAACCTTTCTGGGATTGGATTGATCTCCATCCTCTCCCTCTATTGTGCTATGTGTTCTTCAGGATCCGTCGAACCATCATACAGTTTCATTGTAGGCACATGGAACCTCTTGGGTATCTCAGCATCACAGATTGGTGGTGCAAAACGAGATATCTTGTGGCTCCCATCTGCAATCTCTGGGATAGGTTTGACTACTCCCGGAACACTTGATATCATATCCTTTAGCTTTTGCAATTCTCTGGCCATGGCATGATTGATACCTGGATCCTGCATAAGACCATGGTTAGTAGTATGAGAATTATTAAAAGTGTTACCTCCCATTGGATTCAAGTTAGGAAGAATGGATGTTAATCCATATTGTTGGGGCTCTGGAATGATCGAGGGACCAGTAGAGGCATTGGTCTGCATTGGAATAAAATCTCCCTGATGGACATCTGAACTTCCTGTTTGCAAACTCCTCAAGGATCCTGGCATCTGGAAGGATCCCTGAAATTGGGACGATCTTGGGATAAAGGAGGATCCTTGAACCTGGGATGATCATGGAACAAAGGAGGATCCTTGAACCTGGGATGATCCTGGAACGAAGGAGGATCCTTGAACCTGGGATGATCCTGGAACGAAGGAGGATCCTTGAACCTGGGATAATCCTGGAACGAAGGAGGATCCTTGAACTTGGGATGATCCTGGAACGAAGGAGGATCCTTGAACTTGGGATGATCCTGGAACGAAGGAGGATCCTTGAACTTGCTGCATTCCTGAATATCCTCCTGAGCTCGTGAGGGATCCCATATGCTGAGGATAGGATCCCGCTGGCTGGAAATATGAACCTGATGCCTGGGTCACTGTTGTTGTTCCGTAGTGCACTCCTTTCGGTCCACCCACATATTGAACGTCTGGAGCCACTGATGGCTGAGAAGTAATCACCGGAGTACCAAAATTCAAGGATTTTGGCACCAGTGGGGAATGATCCTCTGCCGTTGTCTTTTGTTTCTTGAGATCTCCGATTTCTTTGAGAATCCTCTCATTGGTCTTATCCTGTTGCCGTATCTGATCCTTCATCTGCAAAATTAAAGTAAACATATCACTAGTAGTGGGTGTGTAAGAAGCAGAAGAAGTTGGAGGTTTTGAGAAAATGGGAGTTGGTTTCTTCGCAGCATTCTCAGCATTCTTCTGGGATCCAGAAGGTGGTGGAGGCAAAGGGGGAACGCCTTGTGAAGAAGTGAATGCGGGCATCAAATTTGAAGCATTCTTCGCTGAGGAAGCCATTTGCTTGATTGTAGTGAACTGAAATAAGCACAAAAATGCGTATTTTCGTAAGGACAAAGCACCAATTGCCCCACGGTGGGCGCCAAACTGTTTTGGTCAAAAAATCTGTTGAGGATATTGCAACCAAACTCTCTGTTACAGGGTATGATGCTTGAAATGTATAACAATGACAAGGATCACTTCAATGTAAATCGCACAAACAACACAAGGATTTGTACGGGGAAAAAGCCCTTGATCAAGAGTTGATCTCCGGCACAAAAAACCCCGGGTGATGGAAACTACCGATCACCAAGCTCAAATAAACGAATAAATGTTTACAACTTCGGATAGTAACGAGCTAGGTACAAGGATCACTATCGTGAAATGTGTAAATGTGAGTGAAAACGAATGTATGTTCGTCGAGAGCTTCAAGTGTGCGAGTATATGAGTGTGTGTAGCTGTCAAAATGACTCAGTGTTTTTCTACTAGCTCATTACCCCTTTTAAAATAGAAATCTAACTACCAAACTAACTATCCGACTTTTGTGCCAAGCCCCCACGTTCTCCATAACGTCCATTTTTGGCCAAGCACGTGCAGAATAGTTCGGGAATATTCTCCAGGAATGTCGCCAAGACTTGGTCAAGCTTGTTATACCTGCGAGATAGTACAAAACATAAGTAAACAATCGTCAGTACGAGGATCCTTAAAGTGATCCATGATCCTGATCCTGAAGCTCTTCTGAGGATCACCACCTGTCACAGAAGTAAGGATCACTAATTAGGATAACGAATAAGGATCACTAATTGTTAGAAAATCCTCCCCTAACACTTGACCTCTCTAATCATACATGCCCGGAGCAATTTCTCTACCTCTTCTTGGATAATGGCATTCCTTTCCGGTGCAAACTTTCTTCTCCTTTGATGGATTGGTTTGAAGGACCTATCAATGCCAAGTTTGTGAGTGATTACATCTTTAGATATACCAGTCATGTCTTCGTGTTTCCATGCAAAGGTAGTCTTTCTCCTTTTGAGGAAGGATATAAGGTCTTCCTTCATATTGCCAAGGATCCCTGATCCGATATAGATTTTGGATTCAGGATCATCAGGATCCATGAGGACTTCTACCACATCCTGCTCTCTTGCCTCCAAGACATCCCTTGGAGGATACTTTGATTGCTATTGCTCCCTTGACTTCGAGGCTGGTTTCATCGATGAAGTATAGCAATTCTTGGCCTCCTGCTGATCACTATCAATCTTTACTATTCCCCAAGGACTAGGGAGCTTCACACATTGATGGTAGGTAGATGGGACTGCCTTCATATCGTGTATCCAGGGCCTGCAAAGGATAACATTACAACAAGATAAACAGTCAATAACACAAAATTTTTGATATGAGTGTAGGCCTTCGATGTATATTGGGAGTTTAATGTCCCCCAGGGTATTCTTAGTTTCGCCACTAAATCCCACGAGCACGGAGGATCTTGGTATGATATCTGATTCAGGGATACCCATCTTCTTTAGAACATCAAGCTGGATAATGTTTACTGAACTTCCTCCGTCTATAAGGATCCTGCGGACAAAATGATTAGAAATGAAAAGAGTAATAACTAAACCATCGTGATGAGGATCCTGGATATCAACACGATCATCCTCATCAAAGGTTATGACTTTTCCTTCGGAGACACTTGATGTTCGAACAGGTCTTTCTCCATTATCCATTTTAGTTTCCTTTGCATGCCTTTTAGCTGCTGAGAAGGATGTGCCACAAATGTCTGATCCTCCAGAAATAAAGTTTATTACTTGTGCATCTGCTGGAGGGGCTGGAGCCTTCTCAGGGATCCTTTCAGGATCCTGAGTCCTTGACTTTTTTCTTCCCAACAATTCTTTTAGATGCCCCTTGCTCAACAAGTATCCAATTTCCTTTCTTAGTGCAATGCATTCTTCTGTGAGATGCCCAAAATCTTCATGGTATGCATACCACTTTGATTTATCCTTAGTTGCAGCTGGCCTATCATTTTTTCTGGGCCATCTAGCTTTATCACCTAGGTTCTGCATCGCAAGGATTAGTTCATTGTTATCAACAGAAAAACAATATTCAGAAATTGGAGGATAATCCTCATCATCCTCTTCTTGATCAACAGAATGCACGTTCTGGTTATCAGATCTGTTATAGGATCTGAACTTGTTGTTCCTGAATGAGGATCCTTGCTTATCCTGCTTTGAGGATCCTGCTAACCTCTCCTGGATCCTCTTGTCATCCTCTAGCCGAATGAACCTAAGTGCTCGTGTTCTTACCTCATCTAAGTTCCTGCATGGTGTCATAACAAGATCATCATAGAACGACGAATCCCTAAGCAAACCCATTTTAAAGGCCTCAACAGCCGTGGCTATATCTAAGTTGGGAATGTCTAAGGATTCTTTACTGAATTTGGTAATGTAATCCCTTAATGATTCATTATGAGCCTGGGTTATCCTATATAGATCACTAGTTAATCGTTCAAATTTTCTACTACAAGAAAACTGATTATTAAACAGGTTAACTAGATTAGCAAATGAGGTAATAGAGTAGGGGGGAAGACTTAGCAGCCATTTGAGAGCTGATCCAGTAAGAGTGGATCCGAATCCCTTGCACAGGCATGCTTCCTTTAACCTTTCTGGGATTGGATTGATCTCCATCCTCTCCCTGTATTGTGCTATGTGTTCTTCAGGATCCGTCGAACCATCATACAACTTCATTGTTGGCACATGGAACCTCTTGGGTATCTCAGCATCACAGATTGGTGGTGCAAAGCGAGATATCTTGTGGCTCCCATCTGCAATCTCTGGGATAGGTTTGACCACTCCTGGAACACTTGATATCATATCCTTTAGCTTTTGCAATTCTCTGGCCATGGCATGATTGATACCTGGATCCTGCATAAGACCATGGTTAGTAGTATAAGAATTATTAAAAGTGTTACCTCCCATTGGATTCAAATTAGGAAGAATGGATGTTAATCCATATTGTTGGGGCTCTGGAATGATCGAGGGACCAGTAGAAGCATTGGTCTGCATTGGAATAAAATCTCCCTGATGGACATCTGAACTTCCTGTTTGCAAACTCCTCAAGGATCCTGGCATCTGGAAGGATCCCTGAAACTGGGACGATCCTGGAACAAAGGAGGATCCTTGAACCTGGGATGATCCTGGAACAAAGGAGGATCCTTGAACCTGGGATGATCCTGGAACAAAGGAGGATCCTTGAACCTGGGATGATCCTGGAACAAAGGAGAATCCTTGAACCTGGGATGATCCTGGAACAAAGGAAGATCCTTGAATCTGCTGCGCTCCTGAATATCCTCCTGAATTCGTGAGGGATCCCATATGCTGAGGATAGGATCCCGCTGGCTGGAAATAGGAACCTGTTGCCTGGGTCACTGTTGTTGTTCCATAGTGCACTCCTTTCGGTCCACCCACATATTGAACATCTGGAACCACTGATGGCTGAGAAGTAATCACCGGAGTATCAAAATTCAAAGATTTTGGCACCAGTGGGGAATGATCCTCTGCCGTTTTCTTTTGTTTCTTGAGATCTCCGATTTCTTTGAGAATCCTTTCATTGGTCTTATCCTGTTGCCGTATCTGATCCTTCATCTGCAAAATCAAAGTAAACATGTCACTAGTAGTGGGAGTGTAAGAAGCAGAAGAAGTTGGAGGTTTTGAGAAAATGGGAGTTGGTTTCTTCGCAGCATTCTCAGCATTCTTCTGGGATCCAGAAGGTGGTGGAGGCAAAGGGGGAACGCCTTGTGAAGAAGTGAATGAGGGCATCAAATTTGAAGCATTCTTCACTGAGGAAGCCATTTGCTTGGTTGTAGTGAACTGAAATGAGCACAGAAATACGAATTTTTCTAAGGATGAAGCACCAATTGCCCCACGGTGGGCGCCAAACTGTTTTGGTCAAAAAATCTGATGAGGATATTGCAACCAAACTCTCTGTTACGGGGTATGATGCTTATAGTGTAGAACAATGACAAGGATCACTTCAATGTAAATTGCACAAATGACACAAGGATTTATACGGGGAAAAAGCCCTTGATCAAGAGTTGATCTCTGGCACAAAAAACCCCGGGTGATGGAAACTACCGATCACCAAGCTCAAATAAATCAATAAATGTTTACAACTTCGGATAGTAACGAGCTAGGTACAAGGATCACTATCGTGAAATGTGTGAAAGTGAGTGAAAACTAATGAGTGTTCGTCGAGAGCTTCAAGAGTGCGATTGTATGAGAGTGTGTGCAGCTGAAAAATGGCTAAGTGTTCTAAATTCTAGCTCGTCACCCCTTTTAAAAATAGAAGTTAACTACAATAACTAACTATCCGACTTTTGTGCCAAGCTCCCACGTTCTCCACAACGTCCATTTCCAGTCAAACGAGTGCGAAATGCCCGTGGAATATTCCTTAGTACCGTTGCTAAGACCAAGTCAAGCTTGTTACTCCTGCGAAGTAATACAAAACACAAACAATCAATCGTCAGTACGAGGATCCTTAAAGTGATCCATGATCCTGATCCTGAAGCTCTTCTGAGGATCACTATCTGTCACAGAAGTAAGGATCATTAATTAGGATAACGAATAAGGATCACTAATTGTTAGAAAATCCTCCCCTAACAACCGGTCTAAGGATTTTGGCCATATCCTGAAGCATATCCTGAACTCCTCATAGTCGACATCCTGACTGAGGAGAGTATCTCAGGAGTACGATTCTGAGAATGGCTTGGGACGATATTCCCCCTGTTATCCTCAGTGTAAACTGCGGAACTGAAATTCAAAGCCCTGGGCTGTATAGGAGTGACAGTTTCTTCAGCGGGTCTCCTCGAGCTAGCTTTTAAGAGTTGTATTTCTCTTAACAGCATTTGATTAGTTTCCTGTTGCTGCCTCATTTGTTCCTGCACACTTCCAAATAAAGTTAGAATTTCATCATTGGAGGCTAAAACGGGAGCAGATCCCTGAACACTCCGAGTAGGGATAACATCTTGAGATTGTGAAGAAAATGGCATCCTTGGAGGAGGTGGTGGAAGCATCGAACCGGTAGTAGCAGAGGTTGCAGCAGACATAGTGGAGGAGCTCATGTTTGATCTTGAAGTCATTGTAAACAATGTGGCAAAAAGTTTTGAAAATAGAAAACCGATTAACGATTTTACAAAGATTTTTAGTAAAAGTAGCACCACTTGCCCCACGGTGGGCGCCAAATTGTTTTGGTCAAAATTTACCGAAGCAATTAAGTGATCAAATTAGTTAAGTGAGGTAGTGTGCTAGAAAGATGTGTGAAAAATGTGTTAACCAAATTAGATATGAAAAAAGTTTCTGGATACGGCTCAGGATATAGAGTTGTATCTATGATCAAACAATGAGCAAAAAAGTAAAGGTGGACACGTGATGTACGAGGAAAGCCCTTGATCAATCTAGATCGCCGGCATAAAACCTCGGGAGCTGACAATCGCAGCTGCCTTGTTCTTCTATTGCTTCAAATATCAGGATACAGTGCAGGATGTGGTGCGGATCGACTATGTGTTACAATGTAATTCGAATACAAATGTTGTGTGTAGTGTTTGCGATGAGCTAGAGAGAAAGTGTTCGAAAATGTGTAAGTTGAGTGCCTTAATCTGATCCGCCCCCATCTATTTATAGTAAAACAAATGTAACTAACTATCCTACATAACCGGGATCCAACGAATATTCCTTAGTCGAACGTTGTAGACCTGGTCTTTCGGGTTCAACGTCTCTCCTTTAACAAATACGCCCGAGTCTTGAGGAGATGAAGTCCATTTGACCGTTAGCAAGTCCCAGTCTTTAACCTGCACGTGATTAATTCGATATACCTCAGGATATCACCCAGGATGTTAGCAATATCCCCGTCCAGTATCCTGATCACAGATAAACAATTAAAAGCAGGATATAGTTCAAGATATGTATGCTTAGAAAATGAGCCATAACACTTACCTTTCAAATTACATTTGCCACTGCATTCAATTAAAATTTTGAATGGAGAATCGGTAAGCTTGAATTCCAACCTTGATATTATTTTTAAGAACATCCATGCTTATTGTATTATCATATTACGTTTAGCAATAGATATATTTTGCTTATTCTTTTTTTATGTACAGTCTTCAAATGGAGGTTGCAAAGGTTAGCATGCTTAACGATCTTAATATATTCTCAAACAACTATTCGATTAGAGTGAAGATTGTTAGCATGTCGAAGAAGATAATGCATGAAAACAAAATGAAATATATCGTCTTGATATGATCTTCATGGATGAGATGGTACCGTATATATTTATCTTATAATTTTTTTGGACATATGAATACCCAAATGTTATATAACACGTTTTTATTTAATCGGATGTTTCATATTCTTAGGGAACTATGATACAAGCCAGCTGTCTGCATAAGATGCTAGGAAAATTCAAAGACTTCCTTCAGTTGGATGAATGTCTTCATATCACCAAACCGTCTCTTGCTGCTAATAAGTCCTCTGCTAAGTATACCAAGAGAAATGACAAAATATCACTGTATTTCTATACTTCTGTTGAGAAATGCCTTGACTGGTCTGGACCGAAATACCGTTTTAATTTCGTTAACCTCAAGGATGTTGTTCAAAATAAAATTGAAGTTAATACAGTTATTGGGTGCAAGACTCTTCCGGTACTGTGTCTTTGACACTGTTTGATTTCCAAGCTTACAAGATTCTTAAGAAAACTGCCAAAGAGTTACTTGCAATCCAAGATCAGGTAACAAATACATGCATTCAGTTATTTGGCCATGTAGTAAATATAATTTAAAATTAATTTTTATAAAATTGCAGGTTCTCAATTATGGAATCATTGTGCTCATTGTAATTTATATTAATTTTTATAAAACCACAGGTTGTTAATTCTGGAGAGATACCGAACCCATATCCTGAGATTTTTGACACATTGATTGGAAAGAGGTATGCGTTCATCATAAATGTTAAAGACTATAACATTGAGCATCGGGTTGAAAACTATGGTATTTCAATGGCCACTAACGATGATGAGATCCTTGCCGCGCTCTGCGCCAAATTCAATCTTAACCAGGTTTAAATCTTCATTATGTCATTCTTTTCATTTCATAGTCATATCATTTTGAAATAGATTTATACCATTGTGTGTATTTTATGTTACTGTGTATTATGTACTTAAAGCATGAGCAGTCCGAATCGTTGGATGTTCCAGATTCCTGCAGTTTGTCTACTCCTGTTGACCTTATGAAGGTAATATAAGAATTTGGTTATTTGTACTAAATTTTTTGAAATGTTAATACTTATTGTCTTTTTATATCAGGATGAGATGTCATGCAGCGGTGACAATGTTACACCTGCATCCAAAGCCCTCGTAGGCAATAAGAATCCCTCTTCTGATGAAACAAAACATAATATTCGTGAAGTGTGCGACGTAGATGATGCATTGGGTTGCTCCTCGACAAAGCACCGCATGAGTGATGAACTGTCTCAGGATGAAGATGCTGGTGTTTCGACGCTTTTGATTCCCAAGATTGAGAAATAGTTTTCTCTGTATTTTCAAATACATTTACGTGTTGATTTCATATGCTGTTGCCACGTTGAACTTATGGTTTTCGTTTTGTTGGTTTTGGGTGTTTGGTGTTGTTATGTTTTGGACTGATTGTGTGGTTTTGAATTCCTGAAAACTTATCTGCTTATTATACTGTTATGTTCTAATATTATAATGAGTATGACCTTTCTTTGCATATTATAATGTACATGTTAAATAAATATTGAGATGTTCAATATTAAATATTTATGTTTAAAACTACGTGTATGAATAAGAGCAACAATTTATAATATATATTGTATAAACCCAAATAACAACTTTTTTATCTACAAACATTTGTAATCTTTAAGCAATTTTAATCTTATTATCTTATCTCATAATTTATATAGGATTATCAGTGGATGTGGTTGTTCTTTATTGGTTTTTAACGTTATCCCTGCCCACTATGGTTTAATAAGTATCCTCATATATTACAGTTTATAAAAAAATATTTAATTTGTGTCTGTTTCTCCCATTAATTTATTTAAGTAATCTCATTCAATAGCTTATTTATATACTTCAAATTTTGTCTAAGTCATTCAAAGTAGGGTGTTTAGAAAAACCGTAACCAAGTAAGAAGCGTAAATGCAAACCCATTTTATTCGGTTTTTTGTTCGGTTTATGGATCCACGTTTTATTTTATTTGTTTTGTTTGGTTTATTTGGATAACTGAATAAAAAAACTGTTTAACTTAATTATTTTTTAAATAAAGATAATAATATTTTATTTTAAAAATCATATACAAATAAACCATAAACCTAACCGATGAACACCCGATTTACATTCCACAAAGATTACAAAATTTGTTGTTAAGTTTTTTATCAATGTAATAGATTGCTTGAAATAATTAATTCAATAATTTGAAACAATTCTATTATGCTTTTTCATGAAAAGATTTTTAATTACAACAGGATGAAATGGAATATTATAACTTATTGAGGATATGTTAATCCCTAGGTATGACATATTGTAATTCAAAATTTAAAAACCACTGTTTGGTTCTATTTTTTTAATGTTCCAGATCTTTTACTTTTTCTTCTTTTGAATCCTTCTCCTTCTCTCATGTATGCAATGTCAAAGAATTCACGTTCATCTTCTACAACTGCTAATTCATCTCAACGAAATTTACACAATAAGTGAAATTATAACTTCTTAACTCGTCATTTCCCAAATCAAAATCAGCTTTCAGATTGAAATCATAATTCTACTTGTTTTTTTTCTAGGTCCTCTTATGAGAACTCCTCTTTCAGATATCTCAAATAGATCTCCTCTTTCAGATATCACATATGGTAATAGCTCATGAATTTGATTATAAGTATACTTTTTTTTCCGTTTTATGTTTCCAAGTGGACTGATTCTTGTGTTTTGTACATATTATACTTTCTCTGCTATTTAGTTACTTCACCGAATGAAAGGCGTAAGCTTCGAAAATTAATACTTGATAATAAGAAATCAAAGAATTCATCGTCATCATCAACGAATGTTCGTAACATCTTTTCTGACAATGCAAATTTGCTGGAATGTTCTGATACTACGGATCAACATATGTACTCCATTGCATGTCGAGCAGTTAGAAATGCTACTGGTTCTTTAATTTCAACTACACCAGGTTTGTATTTTGTTTCTTTATTATTTCTTTTGATAAATACATTACTAAACAACATACCGGTACTAACATGTATGTTTTAATATTGAAGGTTCATATAACGGCATAAACATAGGTACACCTCTAGATAGCAACCGTCGATATTCCATTACTTCTAGCATCATTAGCAGTAACAATCAGCCGATATTGGGTAGTACCTCTATCCTTACACGGCTGTCTTCTAGTAAACGTAACCTCGAGCGCAAGAAACATGATAATACTCCTGTACCTATGCTGACTTTGGATTCAGATGAAGACGATGTGTTTTTGTGCACTGATGAAGATCCTTATAAAGGGATATCTAAAGGTTTTAATCTATTTTACTGTTTTAGGACATTTGTTGTGTTCCACCTGTAATATAACTATCAATCATTTTTTAACAGATTATTTGGACCATGGTGACCAAGTGCTTACATGTCAGGTTTGTAGTGCAAAGTTATGGACATCAGAAGGTGGAAAATGTCGTTTAACTATAAATAAGCTATGTTATAGTATGTGTATGGTAAAGTTCAGCTACCGCCTTTAAAGGATGCACACCCGTCTTATCAAAATTTGTTTTCTTCCTCAAATGCAAAAAGCAAGTTCTTCCTGAAGAACATAAGACGATACAACTCTATGTTCTCTTTTACATCTATGGGTGGAAAGGTTGATTCTAATATCAACAAGGGCAATGCTCCATTTATATATCGTATCAGTGGCCAAAACTATCATTGCATGGGGAGTCTCAAACCTCCAGATGGAAATGAAGCTAAGTTTTGTCAGCTATACATACATGATATCGAAAATGAAATAACAAACAGACAGACATTATTCAGGTACGAGTAATTTCTAAGTTCCATATTTATTCTATTAAAGAACAACTAGAAATTGAAGCATTTGTAGTTCACTATCAGTTGTTAAGTACCATCACTTAATCCTTAATCACTGATTCTCTATCCACTGATTACTACAACAGCAGTTGTTAACCATTAGTAGTTCACTATCTGTTGTTAAGTACCGTCAGTGTTTTAATCACTAGCAGTGCTTACAAGGTTTCCATCAGTTGTTTTACTTAACAGTAGTTTGCTTTATTCATTCTAAATTCATCAGTGGTTGTAGGTAAACTGAAATGTTACTTTTTCTCAACATACTCTAAAAGTTTTGGGCTGGTATCAACAGTTGTTAACAACTGCTCTTCCTTAACAATTAATTATTAATCATTGATTCTCTATCCACTGCTTATTACAATAACAGTTGTTAACCATATGTAGTTCACTATTAGTTGTTAAGTACCATCAGTGTTTTAATCACTAGCAGTGCTTACAAGGTTTCCATCAGCTGTTTGACTTAGTACTAAACAGTAGTTTGGTTTATTCAATCTAAACTCATCAGTGGTTGTAGGTAAACTGAAATCTTACTTTTTCTCAACATATTCTATAAGTTTTTATAAAACGAGATATTATTATAGTTATGTCATGTTAATGTTTTGTTGTTTTTTTTTCTTTTAACAGCAAAGGAACCAAACCTTCATCGCCTACTGATAAAGAACTTGATGTTGAAATGATAGAGTATTTGAGGGCTTTATTAGATTCACAAAATATGTTGGTTAAGACATATAGGATGGTCAGAGACCATTTTCACCAATCTCCAGAGGCGAACCTTAGTCCGCGACTTATTTACAGAAGAGAAAAAGACGGAAGGACATATAACTTACCCACCATATATGAAGTTGCTGCTTTGGTTGTCGGAGACATAGATAAAGCTATAGACCATCGTGATATTGTTGTCGAGACTCAGTCGGGAATGTTGCAGCGTATTAGTGAATTACACCCATCGTATCTTGCTCTGCAATATCCGTTACTTTTCCCATATGGTGATGATGGTTATAGAATTGATATTCCTCATAGAGATTTTATGTCCACACAAAAGAAAATAAAACCAAAGTGCACAATGAGAGAATTTTTTTCATATAGGATCTAAGATAGAACTTATGGATTTTCCTTAATTTTAAATGGGCGAAGGTTGTTACAACAGTTTTTGGTTGATGCGTACACAATGATTGAGAGCGAAAGATTAAAGTACATCCGTAGGCAACAAGCGAACCTTCGCTCTGAAACATTTGAGAATCTTCAAAAGTATAGATCTAAAGGTAAGGAAGTTTTAACAGATACTGGAAAGCCTGTTATACTTCCTTCTTCATTTACTAGTGGTGCAAGATTCATGCAACAAAATTACCTCGATGCAATGGCCTTATGTAAGTGGTATGGGTACCCTGATTTCTTCATAACTATAACGTGTAATCCTAAGTGGCCTGAAGTAAAAAAGATTTCTAAAAGATTCAACCATCAAAGCCGAAGACAGGCCTGACATATTGTGTCGATTGTTTAAAATGAAGCTTGATTCCTTACTCAAAGATTTGAAGGATTCTAAGTATTTCGGTGAGATTAACGCTGGTATGTTATTTCGTTTTCACATCTTATCCTCTGATCTATATTTTGTAATCAAGGTTATCAACTACTAAATCTATTTATTTTTCCTTTTTATTTAGTTGTTTATACAATAGAATTTCAAAAGCGTGGTCTTCCTCATGCACATATATGCTTATTCATGAAGGTCGATCACAAACTTCCAACCATAGATCACATAGATCCATTTATTTCTACTGAGATTCCCGATAAAAAAGAAGATCCTGAACTTTATTCTCTTGTGACTGATTATATGATTCATGGTCCATGTGGGAATGCTAATTTGAATTGTCCTTGCATGGTTGATAAAAGATGTTCAAAAAACTTTCCGAAGAAATTCACACCACATACAACTATTGATTCAAGTGGTTTTCCTGTATACAGAAGAAGAGATTCAGGTCATACAGTTATAAAATCTAGTGTTAGATTAGACAACAGAAATGTTGTTCCTTATAACAAAAGGCTTTTGAAAAGATATCAAGCACACATTAATGTTGAATGGTGTAATTAAGCCGGTTCAGTGAAATATTTGTTCAAGTACATTAACAAAGGCACCTGATATGGCTACTGCGGTAGTTTCTGGTGATACAAATTCAACCATCAAGGAAAAGCCAAAAGACGAGATCAAGGAGTATTATGATTGTAGATATATTTCAGCGCGTGTGAGGCATCCTGGAGAATATTCTCTAATGAGGTTCATTATAGGTATCCTACTGTTATGAGGCTTCCCTTTCATTTGCCGGGCCAACAGAATGTTGTGTATGGTGCGGATGACGATATTGATAATGTTTTAAGCAAGCCTTCTGTTGCTTCTTCAAAATTTGTGCAATGGATGAAGTTGAACGAGACAAATGAGGATGCTAGAAAGCTGACTTATGTTGAGTTTCCTTCCAAATTTGTTTGGATACTTAAAGATAGATGTTGGCAGGTACGTAAGTCGTACCAGTGTGTTGGCCGGATTCATTCTGTATTTCCTGCATTGGGCGAACCTTATTTTTTGAGGATACTACTCAATAAAGTTAAAGGGCCTAGATCATTCAAGGAGATACGTACAGTTAACTGTCAATTATTCCTGACTTTTAGAGATGCTTGCTATGCGATGGGACTCTTAGATGATGACAATGAGTACGTTGAGGCCATTAAAGAAGCAAGTTTTGAAGGACATGCTGGGTATCTTCGAGCGTTATTTGCTGCCCTGCTTTTGTCAAATACTCTTTCACGGCCAGAATTTGTTTGGGAGAACACGTGGAAATACTTAGCTGATGATATTGTTTATAGACGTAAAAAAGAAACAAATATTTCAGGTTCTGATCTATCCTTTTTATTTCACGTACTACATTTTGATTTTTTAATTAATAATGTTAATTTTTTGATTTGTTAGGTTTAGTGCTTCCTGAATATCAGATTAAGAACCTTACTTTGTTGAAAATTGAAAACTATTTAATTTCCAATGGTTCATCATTACGAAGGTTTGTCACTATGCCGTACCCTGATGACGATTCCTTACGTGATGCTTCTAATCGTCTGATCAATGAAGAGCTGTCACATGACCTAGATGAAGTACAAGCTGAGTTTAACAGGTTGCATCAATCTCTTACAGATGAACAACGAGCGGTTTTTGACGAAATAATGGAAGCAGTTGTTGGCCGTAAAGGAGGCCTTTTTTTGTCTATGGTTACGGTGGAACTGGAAAAACCTTTTTATGGAAGACTTTGGCTTCAGCTGTTCGATGTAGAAATGGAATAGTTAATGGAATAGTTTTTATGGAAAAACCTTTTTATAGATTGCTTTACCCGATTAGATTATGTGTTAAATTATAGTTCTTTAAGTCATTGTTTCATTTTCTTGAATTCTATGTAATTTTGTAAAGAAGTACAATAACAAACAGTGGTTTGAACATCTGTTTGCCTTTTGGTCAATAGTTAATGGAAGCCCATGTTAGGTTGAACAGTGTTTTGAAGAGGAAAACAGTGTGAGAAGACAGTAGATCTTATTAAGTTAAACATCTGTTCAGGCTTAAACAGATGTTTGGCCTTTTATATCAGAGGTTTGGACTTAAACCGTTGTTTGACCTTAAACAAATGTTTGGCCATAAACAGATGTTTGACCTTAAACAAATGTTTTGCCTTAAACAGATGTTTCGCCTTCTATATCAGATATTTGGACTTAAACAGATGTTTGACCTTAAACAGATGTTTGGCCATAAACAGATGTTTGGCCTTAAACCAAACATCTGTTTAAGGTCAACATCTGTTTGACTATTGGTCAACATCTGTTTGAATTTTGGTCAACATCTTATTTTGTAAAGAAGTATAAAAACAAACATTTTTACAAAATCCCAAATCACCCTATCATGTAAGTGCATTGAAGTAAAAGTGGAAATGATATTATTCATGTGGTCCTGTTGTGCTTTTGTTTGACCTCTAATATGGGTTCACGATCTAATCCGGTGATTTGAAGACATTGTCGTTGAATCGAATGAGATGGTTGATGTAATGTGGTCGTATTAATAACAAATAGTAATTAATATAACTAAGTTTCCCGAGCCCGGGAAGCAATCCCGGGTAAAAACCTAGTTATCTATACCTTATAATAAAACAAAACAAACTTATGCCATTTGTCCTATTCTTAAAAAACTTAATGCCACGTGTCATGTGATTGTATGTCTCAATATTGTTTTGAGCGGCAATGTATTGGATGTCTATTGATATCCCTTTTTTTAGTTTCATTTTCACTCAAATAATGAAAGTTTCCATCCTTCTCTCATATTATCTAAAATAGTTGTACCAAGATCCGAATTCCATCTTTATCTATGATCATCTTCCAAAATATGAATGAGTTCCCAAATTTAAGGATCATTGGTTGCATAAACCCTAGATCTATAAATCCAGACGTATTCAGTCTTTTCTTCGCATCGATTCGGTTGTTAATCGATTTATCAATCATCCTCTGTTTCTTCACATCGATTTGGTTGTCAACCGATTTGTCAAGCATTATCTAAGGTACGATTCTTTGTCAAGCATTAACTACTTGTGTGAACAATGATCTTTTATGTTGTTGTTTGTTCTTTAATTTCTATTATGAATTTTGTTGTAGCTTTGTAGTTAGGTTATGATGGGGCTCTCTCTATGTCAATTTTTCTTTCAGGCGACAAAGTTATGGGGCTCTCTCGGTGTCATTTTTTCTTTCAGGCGATAAAGTGAAGATGGCGATTTGGGGCTCCAAACCTAGATCAGCGATGAAGAGACGAGTGGCGGCGACATACGACGGTGGTGTTAAGGTCGCAAATCCATGTAATCGATAGTTGAATTGGATCTTTATTCTTTAGTTGCGAGACATCTACAGAATACTAATTTGATTAATTTGATTTTTTTTAAATTGATTACGCATGATATTGATAGAGATGGTGGAAGCAACGAAGAAAGTTGCAAAGATAGGTGAGGATTTGACTACGGAAGAGAGGAATTTGTTCTGTTGGATATAAAAATGTGATCGGTGCTTGGAGAGCTTCGTGGAGGATTTTGTCATTGATAGAGGAGGAAAGAAGAGTCCAGATGGAATGACAAGAATGCAAAGCGGATTAGGGAGTATCGACTGAATTTTGAATTGGAGCTTGATAATATTGAGTGGCTTATTGGATGGGTGTTTGCACAGGTATATTCACGCCTTCTCTGTATGTTAGGGTTGCATTTAGGAAATTTCACTTCTTGCTTTTAGGATAGACTTTTATGCATATAAAGTTATGAACATGTAACATATTCCAATTTAATATGCTACAATTGATTTGATAATCTCATGACGTTGATATCAGTACATTCTTTTTTTTAAAAGAAACGACGTGCTCTGCGATGGAAGACAATTCAATCGTAGGATACTCAGGAATAAATAAAATTAGGTGTTTTTTCTTTCATCTGTTAGCTTTAGCAAACCTTTCTTTCCTATCTGTTATGTATTTAGTTTTTTTTTATTGTTACAAAGAGCTAGGAACTGATACAGGGTTGCGAGTTGTGGGTACAAGACTCTGTAGCTTAAGGTAGTTTTCGCATCATTTTATTCCTAAACATATTTTACATCAGTTATAATCTTAGATTTTGCATGTTAATTTGCTTCTATTCATTTATGCAAGTTTTGGAATGTTTAAACCTTCATGTTAGGTTTATTGATGGTTATTTTATCTCTCGCCCATTTTAAACGCTTTGTTTTGAAACTTTTATGGGTTGACATCTTTATACATCAGCTGCAACCTTAGATTTTGCATCTCAATTTTGATTCCGTTCATTTCAACCTTCGATTTCAAAATTTTCGACAGAACAAGACATATCAAGGCTGGAAGTTTCAGCATATCTTCAACATTTTGGACATTACTGACATCAGGTTACAATTTCCGCATCACCCATGTCTTCAGTTCTGCAAATATTTGATTTAATGGATTATATTTAGTTCTAAATTGAGGTTTCTGGGAAAAAGGTTGAAACTTTATCCAATAATATTGATTACCTTCACTTAAAAATCTTCATCACCAAATAGACAAGAGGCATTAGAGGTGGCTGGTGAAGGCGATGCATGACGATTTAGGCTAAAACGAATCCGGAGAAGCGTCGAAATGCTAAATATCGATTTACCCGATCTAGGTGAGTTCTTTGATTTTGATTAAAGGTCACCTGATTTACTAATATAAATGGTCTAAATAGCGTGATATTTATTTCGTGCAGATGAGTTCACCACGTCGTGAATGTTGTGAAACCATACCACCTTACAATTAAACCATGGTTATTGCTTTGTGGCGTTGTGAAACAGCTGAATTGATTGCAATGGACCTGTACAAGCTCTCGATCCGTTTCAAAGCACTGAGGTAATTTATTCAGATCATAATTTTCCTAACCTTAATGTAATATTCAATTTTTTCATGTTTTTTAAGCGTATTCATGTTAACAATCTTAAATTCACTTACAGTTTAGCTACCTACCTAAACAGCATAGTAGTGACATCTTTGCATCATGATCTGATAGCGGAGAAATAATTATTAAAGGAGTTGGGTTGTTATAATCTTGGCATTAAATGAAAAATATTTAAAGCTTTTGATATTTGATAAACAACAACTTTAGATGAAAGTAGTCTCAGTCAAGAGTTGCCAAAGGTGTATTTATGATATTATATGCACTCTATTTGGAGATTTTACTTGGATGTTCCCTGTTGTCATATCTTGATTGCCATCACATGACCCACTAGATTAATATTCAAATGATGGGCATGTATCTGAAGTTCTTCGTAAGGTAAATAAATTATTTTACCATGTATAGTTATTTCTAATCATGTGTGTGGGTGTGTATATTAACATTGATATTTGATTTTATAATAGTAATTAACCATGATATTTATTGCTCATACTATATGCGTTTGATTTTTATGTAAAAAATAATGTTTTGAAAACACACCAAACCCGGATTCCGGTGGCTGCACCGATTAGTTTGTGCTCGAATACTTGGCTTTTTATTGCTTCTAATTATAATGTTTCAGCAGGTGAAGAAGGATGGGTCCCATGAATGCTACCGAAATCAAGTTGGTGTGAAGAGTTGCTAATGCTACAAGATAGTCCCAACAGACAATTCAATCGTTGATAGCCGTTTTATGTATGAGAAATTTGCAGTCAATGATTCACCTGAGGCCCCCCTTTTCATTGCTACTCCAATGAAAGTCAGTTCTTTCAGCATGTCTAGCAACGAACTTTCATATGCCTAATAATGCTTTCCAGCTTACCACATGTAAGAATTACATCACACGGGTTGTTCGAGACAAGTTAGGATGGTGGGCGAGATTGCTAGAGGATTTGCATTATGAGTCATCCCATTCCTCATGCCAATGAATCACATTCATTATAAGTTATTCTTCCACAAAAGGAGTTGGGTCGTACGTCCGACATGTGAGTTTAACATAAAATCTTAATAGTTCTTTGTATATAGGTGATTTTATGTAACATCCGTCAAAATCGGACCTCTGAAATCCGACCCGGATTGTAAAATCGGACCTTTATCAATAACATAAAAAAAATAATAAGAATTTATTATGTAATTAATCGTCACGTTTTGCGTTGGATTAAAACCGAAATAAAAGTGGAGATTTATAAGCGAGACTCAGTTAACTCGGTTAATGGTTCTAAGGGAAATAATTAGCTACGTTAAAATTGGTGGCTAAAACAAGTTTTTAACTTACAAGGATCAAAACCGTCAAGATATTAAAGTTACAAGTTAAGGGGTTGTTTTTGTATTTTATGGAAACTATATATTTAAAACGGGTTAGCTAACTAGGTTAGTAAACCTAGGTATATGCGATGTAATTGTTGGCCCTTTTCCAACTACAGTTACCGGGGAGTTGTTTGGTTTATTTTCAAAAACTATTTTGTTATGTTTAGCTCTTATATTTGTTCTAATGCTGTGTTGTAGTTTCTGGATGTGGCCATGTGTTTGGTGTATATTGAATATGATTTCGTAAGCTCACATGTATAGAAAAACAATATTCTTTGCAATGAACACAATGTACAAATGGTGCAGTTGTCAATTCTTAAATCCGATGTCTTTAATCCTTCACGGGCCCATTTGACAGGCTACATTTACACTGTCAATGATTTTCTATATTATGTGTTACTTGATGATATCAATAGGCCCATTTGACTTGCTACATTTTCACTATCAATGATTGAACTTCATTTAAATTTTTAATATTATTTTTAAATTCACCTTGCTAATGAAATGCTCCAAATTTGAAGTTAGAATTAGCTGCAATTGAGTTTAGTTGCACTTTCTTGGGGGATTTTTAGAATTCCAAGTCAATTTTAGAGTTGAAAATCAACAAAATTGACCTTGAAAGTCAACGTTGAGGTTCTCCCTGAGCAGGTCAAAGAACATATGAGCATGCAGATGAGGATTTAGGCTCAAACACGCATTGAGGAGTTTTCTCTTTAGTTTTTTCAAAGTAGTTATGCATGTTTTGTTTCATTATTAATTCCAAGAATAGCAACTTTAGAAGTACCTAATTCCTCAGTTTTTTTCTATGCATTTTTGTACTTGATTAGTCTTAGGGGCGTAGCCTATAGGCCTCTTCATGGGTCGCCCGCACCCTATGAAAATTTAGGCCTTTTCATACGATCAAAGGTTGGTTGCTTTTTTGATACAACCGGTCTTGGGTTCAAGTCACACAGACGACAGGAGTAAAGAATTTTGTCGTTCAAAAAAAAAAAAACAGGAGGGCTCAAGTTCGAATCTAATCTAAACGAGTTTTGTCGTAGTGGGCCTTCGGGCGGCCTTTTGATAGTGGGCTTGGGCTACTTATTTATCAATAATTTTTTTTTTATTTCAGTATCATTTTTATACGTTTATACTGAAAAAATTTCATTACAAAGTTCATCTCAATGCCAGTAGATATTATATGTTTGTGTTAAGCCACCCGCGAAACTCGCGGGTTCTTAGACTAGTATATAATAAATGAAAGTTATTTGGGCCACGTGTCAGTAGATTAGGGCATCCTTTCTTTGCTTTTCCCGCTCAAAACCTCCATCCCCTTTTTTCCTTTTGTAAAACCCTAAATTTGTATCTCCTTTTCCTTCTCCTGTACTCTTCTCCCTTCTAATACAATCCTGTATCTTCCCCTTCACGCTTCCATGTAGGTTTTTTCTATTTTTTGCAATCGGTTGATGAATTTCACCGCCCTAAGTGCAGAGGATGCTGGTGATGTTAAGATCAGGGCTACAAAGGAACACTCCACACTGCCTGCTTTTCTATCGGTCAACGCCGCCGTGCTCCGCCGCTGTCGGCATCCATTGATTTGAAAACGATTCATTTCTCCATCGAGTTCAAAAGGTAAGGTTTTTTTAGTCATTCATAAGGAATGTTTTTGGTTTTTCAATCATTCATCAGGAGTTTAGTTTAGTTATTATTCTTTTTTTCTGAAATCTGAACGTTGCACGCAAGATCTGTAGTTCTGTCTTCATTTGATTCTTCTAATGTGTTTTGTATTTTTATTATTGATATACTTATCACATACTCTATTTGTTGGTTTGCTTCTTATTTAGGATCAAAAGAACCTGTTTTAGTAGTCTGGATTCTAATAGTGTGTGGTTGACTCTTGGCGTTATAAAGAGAAAGGCAAGGTTTGCTCTTGACTCTTGGCAAGGTTTGCACTGTTCAGTTTGTCTCAATTTAGCGGTATTATATTTGAAACTTATGTAATGCATACATTTTGTATACAAATGTCAGCTCAAGGAACTTGAAAAGTTGGGACCTAGAAAAGGCGTCATCAGTCAATCTGTCAAAGATGTTGTTCAAAGTCTGGTGGATGATGACCTGGTCTCGAAAGACAAAATTGGAACCTCGGTAACCCCGAATTTCCGTTTCTGCTTCTTAATCTAAATTCTAAAGTAAGAGTTTATAAACCTATATTAATCTGAAAAAACTCCAGGTATACTTTGGAGTCTTCCCAGTTGTGCTTGAAATCAGGTAAAGTTATCTCTTAGATCGATATTAAATCGCGTATAAATAATTCAGTTATATTTTTCTTGGTTCATACATGCATTGTCGTGTGACAGCTAAGAAATGTATCAAAGAAACTTGAGTTGGAGTTTGAGTGTAAGGACCTGCAAAAATGTCCCACAACACTCCGTAAGTAGAATCCCGGACCCCTAAAACCCTAATCCTTGTGAAAAACCAAGAAAATCAAATTTTATTGGTCGCTCGCGGGTCGCGTAAGGTTTAAGCCAAGCTTACGCGGGGCGCGACAACTTGGTGAAATCTCCGGATAAGCTTCCGGCCACGTGTCTGACACGTGGCAGACCTACGGCGTGACACGGCAGCCCTAGCCGTAGCTAGGGTGGCCCTCGCGGGCCGCGTAAGATTCCCTTAAGGTTTACGCGGGCCGCGAGAGACTCATTTTTTAGCTATAAATTGGACGTGCATGGGGCTTTCATCTGTGTTCGAAAAATCTTTCAAAACAGCAAACATTCTACTTATAAACGAGCGTTTTAGGGTCGATACGCTGCTACGATTACAGGGTAATAACTTGATCACTGCTACGATACAATGTCCGATCGATTGAAACCGATCCGATGGATGTTTAAGTGCTACCCGAATTCGGGCTATACTTTGTCATTCGTCGTGAGGGTTTTGATTTTGTGAGTTTATCGTAAATGTTGTATTAAGTTACTAACCTAGTTTCGTGTGCATTGTTATTTTAACTAGGTTACCGGGCTTAATCAGTAGGCTAAACTTTGTCCAACTAAACTTGCAATGTGAGTCCATTCTCTTTTTCTCACCGTTTGTGAGTCATTCTGTTTTTATCAAATTGCTTTACAAAACCCTAAATGTTTTCCAGTTATACTTTGTAATGATTAAGTCTTTGCTAATCTTTAATTACCGGCAGTAAGTGGGGGTTTTGTGCACATTACTACTAACGATTTATCACTTTAGGTGGGCGAGCCTAATTAGTGATATGTCCACAGTCATAGATTCGGTCGAGTGACAGCTGAACCAGCTAATTATAAGATAGGGGCAAATATAAAAACCCTTAATGCTGTAAATTGTAACAATGTGTCGTTTTGTGCAAATTGAATGACTCGCCGGTATTTCCCCACTGATAAAATCTTTTTAAACATGTTTCAGGTGATCTACTGTGAACCAGGAAAAGTGCTGCGTAGCACTACCCGCTTGGATAGAATGGCTCAGTAAAATAAATAAACATGTTTTTGGGTAAACAGGGAATTTCCCCGTGAAATTCCTTTGTTGTATATTACGGGGTTTGCCCCAAAATGTGAAATAAAATAATTGGGTATTTTCAGTTTTAAAAGACCCCGTTAATATTTCCGCTGCCAAATTAACCACCAATACCACGGGTTTCTGTTCCGCGACTTCTGGACCGGGTAAAACCGGGCCGGGGGCCGTGACAGAAAAAAGGTGGTATCAGAGCCACTGATCTAAGCCAATTAAGTATTTAGAAATACTTACTTTTCCAAATTCCCATTCTGTGATTCTGTGAAAATTTAATTTAATAAATAAAATTTTAACTTAAATTTGTGTATTTCTTCATATGTGCTAACAGCATGAATGAACTGTCGGAGGCACTCCGAAACTTTACTATCCATACCACCGATATGGATACCACAGGAATCCAATCTGGCTATCAAGCGGATACTGAGGAGCCACCAGTGTTCCAGGCCCAGCCCCAGGAGAAACCTAAGCCTAAAAAGAGGAGAAGAATCCTGGACTGGAAACGCGGACGAAGGAGGAAGCCACCTACCCAACGGGTAAAGAAGACAGAGGATCCCAAAGGGAAAGGAAAGGAGATAGGGGAAAGCTCGGGTCAGGCCCAAGAGTTACCACCTTGGGAAGAACTTGATCACAAACTTGCAAACTGTGACCTCATCGGACCAGCCGACGAGACCCTTTTTCAACTTCCCCGCCCAATCACAACTTCCAATTAATTTGGAACCTGCAATTTTGGACCCTATTATCAACCACCAACTTCTACCCGGAGAATTGGAGGAATGGTGGACGAGTGACTGGCAATTTCAGAATTTCATGAATAATCCTAATGTTTATTTTCCCCAGTTTGATCTTGAACCTGCACCATACCCACCTATGAGCACAGAAAACTTAGCTGAACTCCACCACTATGGCGAGGAACTGGTGGACGCAGGAAATAGGATTCGGGAAGTGGGGGAGAAGATCTCATGGAAGTACGACGAGAGGGAGCGTCGTTTCTGAAAGGCCAGCTGACTGTGGCGGTGTGTTTGTGTAATAATAATAATATAAAAACAATATAATAATAATAGTAATAATATAATATTGTATAATAATAATAATAATTAAAATAAAACTTTTGTAAAATAAATGGTGTGTATCGATGCATACTAATATATATAAAATATAGAAGTCGCAAGGTCGACAATTTTGGTTATACGTGTTGACTTGATTATGTGTGATTGCCCTGTTGTGTGTTTGGTTGCTATCTATTTTGTGGCAATAATTTGTATATACGGTTAATGATTCAGATGGAAAACGTGGAAAACCAACCGGCAAACGAAGTTAACCAATCTGAACAAAATAATGAAGACCAATTTCTTAATAGGCAAGATATTGAGAATATCGTTGCTCAGGGAATAGCTAATGCTATCCCAGCAATCATCGCTGCTGCTAGAAATCCCGTTGAACCTTCACAAACTAACCACAACAAACGCACCCGCGACGATAACTTTAGTAACAGTGTCAACGGGTGTAACAACCCTCGGTAAAACCAATGTTCTCATAATATTTCCGACACCCCAGTATGTCTTAAAATGTCCCCATATGTATTATATTACACCCAGTATATGAAACCCAAGCCCGAAATACGTTATAGTTTATAAAAATAAAATAAAAATCTGAATTTAGAGCTGAGGCGGGCCGCGTAAGATCCCATCTTAAGCTTACGCGGGCTGTATCAAGACCAGACTTTGACTCCGCTGATTTCTTTAGTTCAAGCGGGCCGCGTAAGACCTCGGCTAAGTTGACGCGGGCCGCAACAGATCATGAAACGCGGAGACATCAGGTGATGACACGTGTCATCATCGTGGCGGACCTACGTATCGAATCAGCTAAGCTATATGTTGACCGTGTGTTGACGCGGGCCGCGTAAGGATTAGCCTTACCTTACGCGGGCCGCCTGAGAGTCAATATCAGCAACTTTATAAGAAAGCCATCAGTTTACGTTTTTCGTCGCTCACATTTCAATCTCAAATCACAATTTCTGTAGGAAAGTTATAATACACGGGTATTATACCCCTAATTAGCAAGGTTCTGCTTCGTTGTAAGTATTATAACCCCAGTTTCGTAATAGTTACGCTGCCCGATTGATTTAGGGTTCCGTAACAACTGTCGTGGTTCTGCCCGACGTAGTTGTTGGAATGTCGTCTCGGGGAGGGTATTATTAATATTTTCAAAGGGTTATGATACTAACCAATGTACATTTGTATAAATTATAGATTATATCCAGGAAACCCTTACGAAAAGCCTAAGATAGCAATGTGAGTAATCTCCTTTTTATTAACAGTTTTTACAAAACCTTAAATATTTTACAATGTGATTAAGCAGTGATTGAGTCTTTGTAGTTCTTCAATTACTGCCGGTATGTTGGGGTTTTGTATACAAAATTTGTACTACCTGCGAGTAGTAAGTCGAGTATGACAGTACGTTACCATTGGACAATGAGTTAGCCAATGTGTAATATGACCCACAAGTCAGTGGATTGATAGTACCAAATGGAGTAATTGTGTAGACATAAACATTTTAATCGTCCTCGATACTGTTTTAATCGGTAAAATGTTTCTTGATTAAATTGGGATTCACTCACCAGTATTTCCGACTGACAATTTTTTTCAAAACGCGTTTCAGGTAACCCAATGTGAAAGCCAATTAGTAAAAGCCAGCTGGAGAGCACTGAAGGCTTGGGGATAATGTGGCTATAAAAGTTACCTAATAAACAATGTTTTAAATTTAATAAAATAGGGTTTTGTCCCTATAAATGTACTGTAACAAGAAACTTGGGTTTTACCCATGTGTTTATTAATATTAAATAAGGTGGTTTTACTCTGATAAACATTTCCTAACTACGGTCCTGATGTAAATTCCGCTGCGAGATTTAACAAGCTGATACCACCAAACTCTGAGCTCACGTCCACCCGTTCCCGGGGATCAGGGATCGGGGGTTGTGACAACGGGGGCGGTAATAATAATAATAACGCGGTTCAAGCCCCATTTCTTAAGAGAATGAAAGTGGCAACGACTGGTTGCACTTACAAAGAATTTCTTGCATGTAAGCCAACTGAATTTGTAGGCAATGAAGGGGCAACTGCCGCACTACATTGGTTAGAAAAAACCGAAGCATTGATTAAAATAAGTAAATGTACGGAAGAAGATCAGGTGATGTATGCATCCCATCTTTTCAAGGAAGAGGCGTTAGAATTATGGAATAAGGTGCTGCAAGCCAAAGGAAGTGATGTGGCTTATGCCATGAGTTGGGAGGAATTTCAGGAACTGGTGGAAAGAAAATTTTATCCCGACTATGAAAAGGAACAAATGACAAATAAATTCCTGAACCACCGGATGGTGGAGGTTGACTGTCGAGGGTATACCTCGAAATTTTTCGGGTATGCCAGAATTGTACCAACTCTGGCTTCGCCAGAATCAATACTTATCTCTCGCTATATTTGGGGTTTAATTAGTGAGATCCGTGATAACGTCAAAGCTGCGAGACCCCGCACAATTAGCGATGCGGTGGAATTAGCCAACACCTTAACCGACGGGCTAGTACGTACAAGAGAAGAAAACCGGAAAAAGGAATTGGTCCAAAAGATTACCCAAGGATTTCGTGTGGGTAATAATAGTAATTTCAAGAGAAACGGGACTGGACAATCTTCCACCCCGCCATTCTGCGGAAATTGTAAAAAGAAACATTTTGGAAAAAGTAAGGAAAATTGTAATTTCTGCAAAATTCCGGGTCACCGAGAGGAGGAATGCAAGAAGAAATCAAAGATCTGCTACAATTACGGCGAAGCTGGACATTTTAGACCAGAATGTCCTAAATTGGTCAAGCCAACTGACAACAAGGTAAAAAAGATTGATGGAGCTACTAAAAAGAAAACAAGGGCCTTTCAGCTGACAACACAAGAAGCAGATCTGATTCCGGATGTGATCGCTGGTACGTTTCTTGTACATGACGTTTATGCAAAAGTATTATTTGACTCTGGTGCAAACCAAAGTTTCATAAATACTTCGTTCTGCCAAGCTCTTAAGCAACCTTTAACCAAACTCAGGCAAATTTATAAGGTAGAAACGGCAGATGCAAATTCTGTTAATATAGATAAGGTTTTGCAAGAAGAAAAGATAGAACTTTCAGGCCATAAATTTTCTGCAAACCTATTGCCTATGAATTTAGCAGCATTCGACGTTGTGTTAGGAATGGATTGGTTAGTAGCCTACCATGCTCGAATCCTCTGTGATAAGAATTCCATAGAAATTCATACAACCGCAGGAGAAGTAATTGTAGTTACAGGAGATAAGCCGCGGAAACCAATGAAGTTCATTTCAGTAATGAAAGTTGCTAGTTATGAACGAAAACAAGGAATAGTGTATATGATTTCGGTAATCATTAACACAAAAAGTAAGGAACTTAAGGAAATTCCAATAGTATCAGAATACTCGGATGTATTCCCAGAAGAGCTACCTGGACTACCACCCGATAGGGAAGTAGAGTTTAGAATTCATCTAATTCCTGGGACTACACCGATAGCTAAGGCACCTTATCGGTTAGCACCCACCGAAATGTTAGAATTGAAAACGCAATTAGATGAATTATTAAGCAAAGGATTCATACAACCTAGTTCATCCCCGTGGGGAGCATCGGTGTTGTTTGTGAAAAAGAAGGATGGTTCGATGCGAATGTGTATCGATTATAGGGAATTGAATAAGGTTACAATTAAGAATCGATACCCATCACCTTGGATTAATGATCTTTTCGATCAACTTCAGGGAGCTAGATATTTCTCTAAGATAGACTTGCGCTCCGGATACCATCAGTTGAAGGTACAAGAAGAAGACATACCTAAAACTGCCTTCAGGACTAGGTATGGTCATTACGAGTTTACAGTCAGGCCCTTCGGGTTAACGAATGCTCCTGCAGCATTCATGGACATGATGAATAGAATCTGTAAACCATATTTGGATAAATTCGTAATTGTCTTCATCAACGATATACTTTTTTATTCCAAAAGCCAGGACGAGCATTGTGAGCACCTACATGCACTCTTAACTTTGTTAAGAAAGGAAAAGCTTTGCGCCAAATTCTCGAAGTGTGAATTTTGGCTACAGGAGGTGCAATTTTTAGGACACATGGTGAACCACGAAGGTATTCACGTAGATCCTTCCAAGATAGAAGCAATAACCAAGTGGAAGGTCCCGCAATCAGCTATGGAAGTTAGAAGTTTTCTAGGATTAGCTGGATATTATAGGCGCTTTATTAAGGACTTTTCTAAGATAGCTGTTTCGTTAACTAAGTTAACCTGTAAAACAGTTAAGTTTGAATGGGGACCCAAGCAAGAAGAGGCCTTTAGGATTTTAAAGCAAAGACTAACAAACGCCCCAATTCTAGCTTTACCAGACGGAACAGAAAATTTTGAAGTTTACTGCGATGCTTCAAAGCTAGGATTAGGATGTGTGCTAATACAACGCAAAAAGGTAATAGCGTATGCATCAAGACAGTTGAAAAAGCACGAGGAGAATTATACGACTCATGACTTAGAGTTAGGAGCAATAATTTTTACCCTTAAGATTTGGAGACATTATCTGTATGGAAGTAAGTTTACCGTCTATACAGATCATAAGAGCTTAAGATACATATTTGGACAAAAAGAATTAAATATGAGGCAAACGAGATGGATGAAAATTCTAAGTGACTACGATTATGATATCCAATATCACGAAGGAAAGGCAAATGTAGTAGCAGATGCCCTAAGTCGTAAGTATCATGAGAAACAAAGACGAGTCCGTGCTCTTAGATTAAGTTTACAATTAGATTTAATGGAACACCTAAAGAACATTCAGGAAACAGCAATCCAGGATGATGCTGAAGGAATGAAAGGACGAATAAAGGAACTAGAACAAGGGACTGATGGAATTTGGAGATTCCATAAGAAAAAGATTTGGGTACCTAAGCAAGGAAATTTAAGAGATAAGATTTTAGAAGAAGCCCACAAATCCCGGTATACGATGCATCCTGGTAATAACAAAATGTACAAAGATTTAAGAAATAACTTCTGGTGGATAGGAATGAAGAAGGACATAGCTAGATATGTTTCTAAGTGCCTAACTTGTTCACAAGTTAAGGCATAACACCAGAAACCCTCCGGTCTACTTCAACAGTTAGAAATGCCTGTATGGAAGTGGGAACTAATAACAATGGACTTTGTTACTAAGTTGCCCAAAACCAGGAAAGGTAACGATGCAATCTGGGTGATTGTAGATCGATTAACCAAATCCGCTCATTTCCTGCCAATAAAGGAAACCTTTAGCATGGAAAGGTTAGCAAAGTTGTACGTAGATGAAATAGTATCCTTACATGGAGTCCCACTCTCCATTGTGTCAGATAGGGATAGTCGATTCACTTCACATTTCTGGACAAATTTCCAAGAAGTAACAGGGACGCGACTAAAATTAAGTACTGCATACCATCCCCAATCAGATGGACAAAGTGAAAGGACGATCCAAACTTTAGAAGACAAGCTCAGAGCATGTGTTATAGACTTCGGTGGAAACTGGGATGACCACTTACCGTTAATAGAATTCTCCTATAACAATAGTTACCATGCAAGCATCGAGGCTGCCCCATTTGAAGCACTATATGGACGAAAGTGCCAAACTCCAGTTTGCTGGGCAGAAATAGGAGAAAGTCAATTATCAGGTCCCAAGATTGTACAGGAAACCACCGACAAGATAACTCAAATCAAGGAAAGACTGAAAACGGCTCGAGATCGCCAGAAGAGTTATGCAGATAATCGACGCAAGCCGTTAGAATTTCAAGTTGGAGACAAAGTACTGTTGAAAGTTTCTCCTTGGAAAGGAATAGTTCGGTTTGGTAAGAAGGGAAAATTAAGTCCAAGGTACATAGGACCATTCCTAGTGATCCAGCGGGTAGGACCAGTTGCCTATTGCTTACAACTACCAGAAGAGCTAGCCGGGGTACATGACGTGTTTCATGTATCTAATCTCAAGAAGTGTCTATCTGATGAATCCCTAGTAGTACCTCTTCAAGATATAGAGGTAAATGAAAAGCTAAAATTTGTTGAGAAACCACTCCAAATAGAAGATAAAAAGATTAAGTTCCTCAAGCACAAAAGATTGGTGCTAGTCAAAGTAAAGTGGGATTCAAAAAGAGTACCTAAGTACACATGGGAACTGGAATCAGAAATGAAGCGAAAGTACCCTTACCTGTTTCAGTAAATCTCGAGGACGAGATTTTAAATAAGGTGGGGAAGATGTAAGGACCTGCAAAAATGTCCCAGAACACTCCGTAAGTAGAATCCCGGACCCCTAAAACCCCAATCCTTGTGAAAAACCAAGAAAATCAAATTTTATTGGTCGCTCGCAGGCCGCGTAAGGTTTAAGCCAAGCTTACGCGGGGCGCGACAGCTTGGTGAAATCTCCGGATAAGCTTCCGGCCACGTGTCTGACACGTGGCAGACCTACGGCGTGACACGGCAGCCCTAGCCGTAGCTAGGGTGGCCCTCGCGGGCCGCGTAAGATTCCCTTAAGGTTTACGCGGGCCGTGAGAGACTCATTTTTCAGCTATAAATTAGACGTGCATGGGGCTTTCATCTGTGTTCGAAAAATCTTTCAAAACAGCAAACATTCTGCTTATAAACGAGCATTTTAGGCTCGATACGCTGCTACGATTACAGGGTAATAACTCGATCACTGCTACGATACAATGTCCGATCAATTGAAACCGATCCGATGGATGTTTAAGTGCTGCTCGAATTCGGGCTATACTTTGTCATTCGTCGTGAGGGTTTTGATTTCGTGAGTTTATCGTAAATGCTGTATTAAGTTACTAACCTAGTTTCGTGTGCATTGTTATTTTAACTAGGTTACCGGGCTTAATCAGTAGGCTAACTCTGTCCAACTAAATGTGCAATGTGAGTCCATTCTCTTTTTCTCACCGTTTGTGAGTCATTCTATTTTTATCAAATTGCTTTACAAAACCCTAAATGTTTACCAGTTATACTTTGCAGTGATTAAGTCTTTGATAATCTTTAATTACTGGCAGTAAGTGGGGGTTTTGTGCACATTACTACTAACGATTTATCACTTTAGGTGGGCGAGCCTGATTAGTGATATGTCCACAGTCTTAGATTCGGTCGAGTGACAGCTGAACCAGCTAATTATAAGATAGGGGCAAATATAAAAACCCTTAATGCTGTAAATTTAATAATGTGTCGTTTTGTGCAAATTGAATGACTCGCCGGTATTTCCCCGCTGATAAAATCTTTTTAAACATATTTCAGGTGATCTACTGTGAACCAGGAAAAGTGCCGCGTAGCACTACCCGCTTTGATAGAATGGCTCAGTAAAATAAATAAACATGTTTTTGCGTAAACAGGGAATTTCCCCGTGAAATTCCTTTATTGTAAATTACGGGGTTTGCCCAAAAATGTGAAATAAAATAATTGGACATTTTCAGTTTTAAAAGACCCTGTTAATATTTCCGCTGCCAAATTAACCACCAATACCACGGGTTTCTGTTCCGCGACTTCTGGACCGGGTAAAACCGGGCCGGGGGCCGTGACATTGAGAGCAGCAAGAAGCGGCATGTAGAGCTCGTGGAGCAATGTGAGTCCCTAAGGAAAGGCTGAGAGGATTCAGTAAGTTATTTACTAACCTTGAATAAAAAATAGATTAAAACAGCTGAACAAGATTTACTAATTTTGGCTATCAAAACAACTGAACAAGAGATTAAGTGGCAGATGGGTGTCTATGTTAAATGCTCTAAGTCACACAATAGGTATTTTTTGCTATCAAGTTTGACCACAAAATTTATATATTTTTAATCTATATTATAATGTTTTAATGCGTATCATGTGGCGGCGTTGATAGCCGAAAGACAAGGGAGTACATGTACTAATCGGCCTTTGTGTTTGTTTATTATGCAGGTGGATTTGAGTAGTGTAGGTGGTAGTGCATCGGTTACGACGACTACGGTTATTTGGTACAACTTTATTTTTCTTTCCTTTTTTGTGATTTTTGATCGTTTGCTTGGGGTGCTAAACGGGCCGTGTTCGCGGGTTGGCGAGTTCATCCCAACCCGAACTCGAAAAATTTACACGAACCCGAACATGATCCGAATATTCACTTGGTGACTCAAACACGACCCGTTCACCCTGAATTTTATTGTATTATTAATATTTTCTCAAAAGTTAATATATTAAAATTGTATATTGTATATCTATATTAATTCATAACAAAGGGATGAATAGTATATCTTTTGTCTTTTATGGAGCTTTTCTTTTTTTATTTTCATTTTTTTACATATATACTATAGGATTTCCTTTCGTAATAAAACTTTGACTTTTATATGACTTGTCACAAATGGTAAATAAGTTCAGTCTTTTATTAGTTTTTGTTTTATTTTTTCCAGATTTGGTCATTGTTTGTTTGCTACTTAACCTGGTGTATGGTATTCATATTTGGTCTCTCATGTTTTTTACCCTCTGGACTTTCTAATAAAAATTCGACTTCGTCTACAATTCGCTTCACGTGAGTCACTTGATGTTAGAAATTAGTGTTTTAGTCGTCGTTCGGTTGCTACTTAACATAATTTTATCCCCCCCCCCTCGCGCAATGCAACGCTGGTGACACAGTTTTACGTCCCCGCCCGCAATGCGGGGGGCTTAAACCTAGTTAAAATAATTATTTTAGATTATGAGGGGTTCGTCCATTTTGCCGAGATAAAAAAAAGAGTCTGCTTTTCGCTTTGGTTAATTTGTTTTATTCTAGAAATTGGCTCAGTTGTAAACGAGCTTGCTCGGCTTGACTATGTTTGAAACGAGCCGAGTTCGAGTTGACCCTAGCTTGGTTCGGTTCACGAATATCCCTATATCCCACCCGGCCACCTGTGTTCTAAAACTCCTAAGGCCATCACTATAGACATTTAATCTGTAGTGGAGTTTGCTACAGATCCTAGCTTCATCTTTGTAGGTGTATAAATATGTAGGCGTTGACCAAAAAAGTTTGACTTAATGGTTTCATGTATGTAATGTTTGCTGAAGTTGAAGACTCTAAAGGTAAATCAAGACTTCATACTTTTCTTCAGCTTATCGTCATCATTTCTATATCAATTCTAGCATCATGTTTAGTTTCATGGTGCATATTACAGGTTGCTATGGATTCAGCTGCACCTGTGATGATGGCAGTTCAAGCGGCGACAACCACTAAATGGCACCATGTGCGCTCTTATATTTTGCTATCTCAGATATTCATTTCCAAGTACAAGCAAAGTTAATGAAAGTAAATGTAGATGGGAACAAATCTTCTTATTCAGTCACCATTCAAATGAATATATTTGTTGAAACATATTTGTTGAAACATAAGTCGGTAAAGTACATTATGAGTTTGCTAATGTTTAACTAAAAGTATTTTATTTTAACTATATATTTAGAAAAATCAAGTAAATGTAGGTTCTTTTACAGTGGTTCTTGATTGGAGCATATGTGTTACGTGTATTCCGTTGCAATTTTTTTGGTATAAAATTCAACTATTAACTTATATCTAATTACAGGACAGAGGCCAGAGGTTATTAAGATATTCCAACAAGGCGGTAAACATTCATTTTTTTAACCTTTTGCTTTAATTTATGTAGCATATTCAATCTTAATGTTGTTTGTACTTTTGTTGATTGCCTAAACTAGGGTTTTGGCTGGTATTAGAAAAAGGGGAAACGTCAATAATACAAATTTAATTTGTATTTACTTCATCATCGTGACAGGAAATAAGAAAAAAATGGGAAACGGTAGTTTGGTGGTTGGAAATGGCTGGTATTCTCCTTTTTATTTCTTGCTTTTGTTTAAATTGCATAGTAATTAAGGAGAAAAATGGGGAAAGAACATGCCAAAATGATTAAAATCTACATATATGGGGACGTCATAGTTTGATTTTTTTTTTCTAATAATGTTAGTGGTTTGTTGGAACTTGAGAAAAAAAAAACAGTTGTTGCATGAAACCACTGTTGGATCAACAGATAGATGAAAACAGATGTCTGAAACCACTGTTGGGTGGCATTTGGGTTAAAACAGATGTTAGAAATTAAAACAGTGTTTGAAACCACTGTTGGGTTGTTTTAACAACTTTTGAACTATTGTTGGGTTAAAACAGATGTTAGAAACAGTGTTTTGGGTTACTAATACTCAAAAGCTAGAACTACATAAGGAAACCTTTTTTTTTTTAGTCTGTAGGTGTTAAAATTAATGGGTTGTATACTTGTATATGGGTCAAAAAGGTTGAATTTATTGATTATATGACTGGTATACCTGCATATGGTGCAACAACTGGAGCTTTAGTAAATAATAAATACGAATGGCTTTGTTACTTGGTTTAGGTTGCATATGGTAGAGCACGGGTCAGATGGTTCAGGCTGCATATGGTAGAGTACGGGTTAGATGGTTTAGGACTTCAGGCTGCATATGGTAGAGTACAGGTCAGATTACAAGTTCCAACCCCTTTACAAACCCTAAGCCCGGTAATTTACTCTTTATAATTTTTTTGTTTGTGGCATTATAGTAAATTTGTAGTATAATCATGAACTATCTTTACCATTTTGACTTTTTTTAAATACGAACTAATGATTTCGGAAAATAAATAAAAATTCAGTTTAAATTGTGAAAACCCAATAGTTAAACATGTACACTTGGTTTGCAAAGGCGAGAAGTCCACAAAAGTGACAAGGTCTAAAAACGAGGCACCAAACGTAAAAGCGCACCGTTTTTTTTCGTACATGCGGCGTAAATAATTATACAATTTGTTATATATATTTTGTATCGGTTCCCAGCACCATTTACCCAATAGTTAGGCACTAAATTTTATGTTTTAATATTGAAATCACATAGATGTACAACCCAAAAAGCATGTTGTATAACAGTTTGCCACATAAAAATTTTATTAATACATCAGGCTCGCGCCTCAGAGGGTTTTTCCTGCCAAAATTGTGCGCTTCATGTATTAGATGCGCCTTATGTAGCCAAAGGCGCTGAGGCTTGAGCCTTAGTTCGCCTCGCGCCTCAGACACGCCTTTTGAAACCAAGTCTGTAAAACTGTCTGTACAACCAACCCACTCAACCAGACCAGTTCGGCTTATCATTCCAAAATCGTAGTTAACAGCGTTTTATAAACTTGTAACAAAATAGTTGAACTGGATATTAAAACCCTTGATATATAATCCGATAATCTTTATTTGAGCTATACGTTCAACATCTTTTTTTCTTGAGAGGATCCACCAGATCCCTCTCACATAGCCTATGTAAAAAACGATTACCGTAAGATTAAAGTTTATACTCTTATATCACTAAGTTAAGAACTAATTTTGAAAATGTGCCTGAAATGCCACCAAAATGTATGTCCCTTATTTGTTTTGCAGCTATGCAGTTAAATGCTAAGACCTTTGCAAAGTCTAATGATGGAAAGGATGCTCCAAAAGACATAAGGGAGTTAGTGTAGGGAATTTTAGATACTCAATTTTTTTTGTGTTAACCAAATCAAGTTACCAAGGTAATATTAGATTGACATCTGTTCTTAATAATATTAGTGTGGAAAGAAAATCCATCACGTAGGGTTATTCTTAATACTATTTATTTTTTTTCTTTTGCATGTATTGGTAAAAATTGAATTGTACGTTGCATTTTCTTGCAAATTTAACTAATTGACCCATTAGAGATATGAACAGATATGATGGTTCATCATGTTTAAACCAAGCAGATTGCCTCCTATTACTACATCATGTATTAAAATCCATGAAAACCTCCAAAAAATAGTTTTACTAGACAAATGTTAGATTATTGTTTTATATTTGATGGGTGACACTGATAAATAGAACATTTGTTTAAAAGAAACGGGTCAAATGGTTCAAATAGGTTCAAAAAAAAAAAACAAATTCTTATGATCAGGCAACTTCGGTTATAGACGTGCTAAAAGATTCAGGCATCTCATGTTATCTAGGTTGGTTTTTTTAAATCAGGTACGCCACGGTTACGTAACAAACCTTACTTTGTTTTGGAGAAGTTCCATTCAGGATCCACTTATTAAAAGTTATAATCAAATACGCAAGTCTAGCATATATGCAACAGTACTGCTACTTTGAAACCCCACATGCCAGCAAAATAAAAATTTTAACTTCACTATAGATTCGTATCACAAACATTAGTGACATGGGCTGATGATATTGCTATTGTTTTTAGTGCTTAAGATCAATATTAGATCCATATGAGCAATTTTATCATATGATTATGATCTGAAACATCCTTTTACACCTGTTTTTAACGCGCGTCAGAAAAGGGCGTGATTTGACATTGCGCATCTTTATAACATATCTATTTGTATAAATCATTTTATGTTTTTTAATTAAGATGTTAACCATAAAGTACCTATAAAATAACTTTCTCAAACCCGGGAAGCATTCCCGGGTGATAACCTAGTTTATCTACATATATAATCCTTACAATAAAGTAATTTGAAAGGCCAATGTGGGGTAGCTTACTTGGTAGAGGCTCATGCTTTTTAAAGAAAAGGTTTGAACCCAGATGATACACGTTATTTAATTAATTGGTGTAATGTAGGATATGAGTAAGTTTTATCGTTAAACGAAAAAAGTAATTAGAAAGGTTTTAAAATGCACCTTCGAATCTCTAAGTCTAACCCATGTATGTAGGCCTAAGTTCTTATATGGCCAACATAGGCCAGGCCCAGCCCAGCCCAGCCCACCTAGTAACCACCTACACCTACTAGCTATAAAATGCCAAAGTTCCCTTCATTCTTTCCTTCAATTCCTCCGACTAGATGATCACAAAATAACCGGTTAATTAATCGTACCTGGTTATTAACTAAAACTGTAACCGATTAATAACTAATTTAGGAATAACCGGTTAGTGGTTATTTTTAACTGTATGTTAGTAACCAGTTAAAAGTATTTAGTATAGGAACCGGATAGACCGGTTAACCGGAAAAAAAAACTGAAAAAAAAAGGCAAATTAACCGGTTAAAGTAATTAACCAGAACAATTAAAAAAATAACCGGTTAAAGCATACGCTTAAAGTCAAAAAGTCAAAGTAACCGGTATAACCAGTTAACCGAACCGGTTATTAAAATTAACTGGTTTGTGCACCTCTACCTCTAACTAGCGGTGCACAAACCAGGTTTTTTAATACCTGGGTTCGGTATATACCCGGGTACGGGTATGACCGGGTTTTGACTTTTCGGGTATTGGCCAAACCCGGGTCGGGTTTGGGTCCAGGTATTGGCAAGAAAATCTATACCCTGTGTACCCGGGTTCGGGTTTTCAATACCCGGGTATTAGAATACCTTACTTCCGGGTCCGGGTAGGGTTCAAGTATTGGTGGGGTAGGGTTCGGGTATTGGCCGGGTATGGTTCAGGTTCGGTTATAAATTGATTTTTTCGATTCATTTTTTTGGCATAAAACATAGAAATATAATGGAAATCTTTATTTATACATATTGTATGCCTTGAAATCTACCCAAAAAAGCCTCACACAAGCTCTAAACGTTCAAAAAAACCAGTTGTACACAACAGGTCCGAGTATTACGAAAACCCAGGTACGAGTTTTATGGAAACCCGAGTACGCTGAAAACCCGGGTACAAACCGGATACGAAAAAACCCGAGTTTGGGTATTAGGCTCAAGTTCGGGTTTAAAAGACCCGGTTTTTCTAATAGCGGGGTTTGGGATTTTTGTGCACCTCTACCTCTAACCCATGTATGTACTTATACGGCCAACAATTCCCTTCATTCATTCCTTCAACTCCAAGTCTCTTGTTGCGATAAAACACCCGTCGCACCGTCGGTGATCTAACGCCACCGTCAGCCCGCTCTAACGCCACCGTCGATCGTAAGTTTCTGTTTTCGTTCTTTGATCCCTTACACATATGTTTTATTGACCCCTAATAACAGATCTAGGGTTGCATAATCCTGCCAACCTTATCCATTGATAACATACATTATCTTCACAATTTTCTTATTTCAGTTTTTCATTATTCTTCTTAATTTAGGACATTGCCTTTAAGTTTGATACGCATCCATGCACACGTTAACATATTGTTTTTACTTCCGATTTTGTTTGAAAATTAATAACCTAATCAATTTTTTTATATCCTCTTGATTTAAACTTTTGAACGGATATTGTTTCTGTATTATTCAAGCCCTAACAATCGAATCAAGTTTGTTAGCATTTAACTATTTAACTAATTGAGTACCAGTTTCTTGGCATATTACCTTCATACATGAGGGTACCAGATGTTCGATAAAATGCCTGAACGAAATCTCGTTTTGTCATGAACTCAAGTTACACGTTATTTTATTCTCGGGTTGATTATTGTTGTATGATGTGTTATTTGGTCTAAATCAGTATCTTTTAAAAATTATAGTCATTTTCTCATAAAAAAACAGTTCAATAGTCTGAGGGGCAAATCAGACCAGTATATTGTGTTAGTTTATGTGTCTTCTCTTGTAAATGTTTAATATGGTTTTTGGTTTTTACTCAAAAGTGTTAGCAGATCTGATAATGTAACTTTTTCTTTGCAGGGTAACTCCTAGAGTATGGAAAATTCCGCCCCTGAATCAGTTGCCACACACACCCGAACAATTGGGATTATACATCCTCCCCCTGACATCAGAACCGTTGTCGACAAAACCGCAAGCTATGTGGCAAAAACCGGACCCGAGTTTGAGAAAAGAATCATTGGTAGCAATGCTGGAAATCCCAAATTTAATTTTCTGAATGGTTCAGATCCTTATCATGCGTATTACCAGCACCGACTGGCTGAGTTTCGTGCTCAAGCTCAAGCCCCAGGGCAGCAATCATTGGATGCACCAGAACCCAAGTCAACTCCCTCTGCTGCTCCTGCAGATAGCAATGATGCATCCGATAAAACTGACCCGTCATCTAAGTTTCGACCCGTTAAGGAAGTTCTGGACCCCCCAGAACCTGAGCAGTACACAATTCGGCTCCCTGAGGGTATTACGGAGGAGGAGTTGGATATTATTAAGCTCACTGCACAATATGTGGCACGAAATGGAAAATCTTTTTTGACTGGGTTAACTAGTAGAGAGAACAACAATTCACAATTTCAATTTTTGAAGCCCAACCACAGTATGTTTACGTTGTTTACATCGCTAGCAGATGCCTACTCGAAAGTGTTAATGCCGCCTAAAGGGTTGAACGATAAGCTGAAAGAAAGTGTGACTGACATCACCACTGTGATTGAACGGTGCTTACACCGTCTTGAGTGGGAACAATCCCAAGAGCAGGCGAGAAAAAAGGCGGAGGATGAGATAGAACATGAAAGACTGATAATGTTAACAATTGATTGGCATGATTTTGTTGTTGTGGAGAGCATAGATTTTGCAGATGACGAAGATCGTTATTTACCGCCTTTATTGACATTAGAAGAAGTTGTAATGAGGAGCAGGATGTCGGCAGCTGTAGATGAAGAGATTGTTGAACCTGTGAAGGAAGTGGAAATGGAAATGGATGAAGAAGAGGTGCAGCTTGTTCACGAAGGTATGACGGCTGCAGCATTTGAAGAGTATAATGATGTCGATACAATTAAGGAAGAAAACGAGCCATGGATGAGGATCGTGAAGAACTATAAGAGGCCTGAGGAAAGGCTAGCAGCAGCTGCAGCAGCAGAGAGAAACCTGGCAAATACTGTTGTTTCACCGATTACTGGTGAATTGATTCCAGTCAACGAGATGTCGGAACACATGCGTATTTCTCTTATTGACCCTAAGTATAAAGAGCAAAAGGAGAGAATGTTTGCCAAGATTAGGGAGACTACACTTGCCCTAGATGATGAAATTTCGAGAAATATTGTCGGGCTTGCTCGGACACGTCCGGATATTTTCGGGACCACAGAAGAGGAGGTTTCTAATGCAGTCAAGGCGGAGATCGAAAAGATAAACGATGAGCAGCAGCAGCTTAAGCAGATGATTTGGGATGGGCACGCAGGGAGTATTGGCCGCACGGCTACTCAGGTTTTGTCACATAACTCAGCAGAAGATCAAATTGATGGGGTTACTGGTGGCCGGAATCTTCCTGGTCCTGCAGCACTGCCGCATAGACATGGTGTTCCCTCACTTCGCCTTCTACCTCCACCACCTGGGCTTGCTTTGAATCTTCCCCGTGTGCTGCCTAATTCTCAATACCCGACTGTCACTCCGCCACCTATGTCCACGATAAATACGACGGTAACTACCCTGCATCCCCCTCAGCAGCCAATGCAGATGAATTACGGTCAGCAACCACCTTACATGATGAATCGGCCACCACTACCAATGGGTCAGTCTATGACTGCCAATCTGCTTAGTATTCCGGTGCTGCCGCCACCTGGATCTCAGTTTACACCTATTGTTCCTCCACCACCTATGCCTCAAGGAATGCTGCCGCCACCACCTCCAGAGGAAGCTGCTCCTCCACTACCTGACGAACCTGAACCAAAGAGGCAAAAGCTTGATGATTCTTTGCTTGTCCCCGAGGATCAGTTCTTGGCTCAACATCCGGTATGTTTGTTTTTAGCGATCATATTTCTGTTTACTTTAAGATTTGCGTATAACCCTTTTTTTAGTGACAGTGTGCTTATTGGAGTTCTGTTGGTTTTGAGTTTTGACAGGGACCTGTTCGTATTAGTGTGTCGGTGCCGAATGTCGGTGAAGGTAATCTGAAAGGGCAAATACTGGAGATTAGTGTGGAATCGTTGTCTGAGAGTGTAGGCAGTTTGAAAGAGAAGATTGCTGGAGAGATTCAGCTGCCCGCAAACAAACAGAAACTGAGTGGGAAGACGGGTTTTTTAAAAGACAATATATCGCTTGCTTATTACAACGTTGGTGGAGGTGAAATGCTTTCTCTGTCTTTAAGAGAACGTGGTGGTCGGAAGAGGTAAGGAGTATATTCTGTCTTGCATTGAATCTGTTTGTTTATCAAGTTTGGAGGATTATAAAGACTATGAATGGTGTTATGTTACTGATTTTTATTCTGCTACTTCTACTTACAATTTCCAATTCTGCTCTGCTATGTTCTTGTTTTTTACGAAAAAAATCACAAAATTGCCGTTTTCTAGATGTGTTATACCTCTTAAGAAACAATTTCCACTTTAGAGTTGTGTAACTACCTTACTTGCGTATCGTGGACATTTTGAAGATGTTACACAATACAATGTCACGTAACATTGTATTGTGATATGCGAGGAAAAATAGATAGCAACTTTATAGGTGCTTGTCTTATGACTATAGGAGATTTTTTAATCTTTTCTGATAAGTGTTGCCATTAATTCTGACCTGCAAGCAAGGGCTCGGGTAAGGATGGTTGGTATCTTTAGGTTCTCGAGGAAGTTCAAGGCGTTGGTATAATTATTAGTATTTAGTTTATCAATTAGTATAAATAGATGTTAGGGCTTTGTATTTTATGTGGTTTTGTTTCGCCGGTTCATATAACAGAAAGTCTACAAGTTTAATTCAATATTGTGTGTTCAGTTTTGGGACTGATTTCCAACAATACGTTTATAGTATTATAACACATATAGAAAAGGATTTTTTTTTTTTTTGTGATTTTTAGAAAGTTACTGGTTGTGTTCGCTATGGGCGACACTTTTCTCATTCAAAATTACTTTTAATTGCAGGAGATACAACTCAACGGTTCTGGAAAAGAAGACAGTGAATGTTGTGTTATTATTGTCATTTGGGTCACTTCAATCATTGTTAGATGATTCATATTTTTTCTTCCTTAGATTAATACAACAAAAAAATGATATAATTCTAAATATAGTAACTTAGCTGTATATCAATCAACATAGCAAGGTCTCAAAACAAAATAATCCACATTTACATAAGTGCCTGTTCAGGTGAAGAAAACCGTGAACTTCCTCGGCTCACCTCCAATGTTTTCATTCGTTTTCTCTAATCTCGTGATAAATATATAAAACGAAGTTTGTTAGTTCGGAAATAGGGTCAGAATCGAAAAACAAATTAGAACATCAATTACAAAAATAAAAGGTTTGATTTGAGTCCGAGTAGTTGGTTGCTTAAACTCTACCAACTCACTAGGTATTACTTATACTCGTAAATGAACATTAAACAAGTTGACTCGAGCATGATACAATTCTAGTTGTGTTTGACACAACACGAAATGAATAAATATATGGGTCGTGCTTGGGTTGAACAATTCAACCTGAAACCCGTCGATTGTCCCAACACTATTTACCCCCCTAGTTCCTGTACATTTGAATCTCACGCCGCACAACACATGCTTTTCACTTTTCATTGTGATTAGTTATTTTACTTGGAGAAGGATTAAAAAGTTCGTCTATGAATGATAATAGAAAAACGGGTTTTATATCTCATATATTTGGTTATAAAATTGTGTCTCGTACATAGTGATATATTCATAAGGTATTCTCAACATATACATTTAGAAGTTGCTTACATCATGGGGCAATAGTTTTGTGAAGTAGTTGGCCACTTTTGGCGGCCACTTTGACTTTTGTTTTTTTTTTTTTTTTCCATATAATAGTTATTTATAGGTGATGCCAAATTACAATTTTATCCCAGGTGTAAAATTACGATTTCGTCCTCGATTTAAAATAAAATTTTGCTTTTGCCACTTGCTTAAATTTACGATTTTGTCCTCAGTTAAAAAATACAATTTTTCCCTCAGTTCAAAATAAAATTATGGTTTTGCCCTCAGCTAGAGTTCTGCCAAATTACGATTTGGTTCCCAGTTTAAAATTACGATTTTGCCCCCAGCTAAAAATTACGATTTTACCCGCAGCTAAAATATTACGATTTTGCCCCCATTTAAAAAAAATGGTTTTGCCCTCAGTTCAAAATATTATTTTACCTCCATTTTAAAATTACGATTTTACCTCCGCTAAAAATTGCAATTTTGCCATCGTTTTTTTTTTCTTTGGCAAAATCATGGTAGTGTTTTATTTTACTTTGTTGACTTAATTTTGTTTTTATTCATGCCAAACAGCTGCCTAGCACTCGCTAATTGATCCTGGCAAATTATTGTTTTACCCCCAACTCTAAATTAACGCTTGTCATCGTTTTAGTTAAAAATTTTTTGTCATAACTATGGTACTGTTTTTCTTTAATTGGTTAACTTGATGTATCTTTTTTGATATCGTGTTATAGGTAACATGTATAACTAACCGACATAAAGGCGTACATGTTATTAACCTGAGAAATACTCGGTTTAGCGCCCCGCAACGCGGGCGGCGCATAACTCTAGCTGCCTAACACTGACTCATTAGTCCTGAAAAATTACACTTTTGCCCTGAGCCCAAAATTACGGTCTTATCATCGTTTTTTTTTTCATAGCAAAATTATAGTAGTCTTTTTTTAATTGATTGATAATTATTCGGCCATCGCCCCGCAACGCGGGCGGGGCATCAGTTTTATACACCAACTATAGATTATCATGCTTAAAAGTGAATTATATTTGTGCAACGATAATAATTAATTATGTTTGATATTATCCTATAAAAGGACTAAAGGAGAGGTCTTATTTTTTATTTCATCAGTATATACCATGAATCACGTTAATCTTTTAAATAATAAAAAGTTATCGATGAGGACCAATCTCACAATCTGTTAAAACTTGTTTAGCTGCTTAACACTATCTTGTAGTGACATTATATTGGTCAGGAGTGAATTGCAAACTTTGTCCTTTATCTTTAGGTCACTTTGCAAGTTTTGTCCTTTATGTTTAAATTTGACGAGTTTTGTCATTTATGTTTAAAAATCAAGCACGTTTTACCCTTTGGGCATAAACCAGTCTGTAAAACGTGCTTGATTTTTTAAACATAAAGGACAAAACGTGCTTGATTTTTTAACATAAAGGACAAACGTGCTTGATTTTTAAGGCCCAAAGGGTAAAACGTGCTTGATTTTTAAACATAAAGGACAAAACTCGTCAAATTTAAACATAAAGGACAAAACTTGCAAAGTGGCCTAAAGATAAAGGACAAAACTTGCATTTCACTCTATTGGTCAGTATATACCATGAATCACGTTAATCTTTTAAATAATAAAAGGAGTGAATTGCAAGTTTTGTCCTTTATCTTTATGCCACTTTGCAGGCGGTGCCCTTTATGTTTAAAGTTGACGAGTTTTGTCCTTTATGTATAAAAATCAAGCACGTTTTACCCTTTGGGCCTAACCCAGTCTGTTTTCCCAGTTAAAGTTGATCACGTGCATGTCATGTGAGGGGTAGTTGTGTCATTTAATGTGCACATTCACAAATGCACAAGATTCCCCCAGGTATAAACCCTATCTCTTCAGTAAACCACCACTTTGATCCACCACCTACAACCACAAAACAACATAAAACTCCTATCTTCTTGAACCACCACCTCCCGTCGTCATTCACCAACGTCAGACGAACCAATATCACTGAACCGCGCTCCAACTGAATCATTCCACCACCACCTTCAAAAGTTTCAGTTCATCGTCTCCGGCGAGCAACTCCGGCACCGCCGCCTGGCAAACCTTCTAAGACCACTGTCCCAGGATAACATCTTCGTTCGCCGTCACCACTAACCACCGTCAACTCCCGATCTCAAACCCGACCACCACCTCCGTTTGCACCATCCATCACCACATAACACCGTCACAAACAGACCACCAGCCACCACCAATTTCAACCGCCGATCTGCCAACACCCATCACTCTTCACCATTTCTCCGAGTCACCTCTGTCACCACCACACACACATAACAACCACCGTACCAACTACCAGTCGTACCACCATCTCCAGTGTGTTTGATGATTTTTGTTTGTTAGATCGTAGAGAGAAAGACAGCCGATAAAGATAAAAGAGACAACAACTGGAAGTGTGAAACCAGTCGCTGCATCTTTTCAAAATTTAGGTTTTGGTATTGTGTTGATAAGAGAGAGAGAGAGAGAAGAGAATAGGGTGGCGGCTGGTTTATGATGAAACTATGAAAGGATATTAGGGTTTGGGTTGTAGCTTTGGTGAGAGAAAAGTAAAGTGATCATCTTCAATTTGGGGAAATATCGATGCTTGCAGTTCTTGATGATGAACGATTTGGAGGAATGGGAAGAATTAGGGTTTGGGGTTATTTAAATTGGGGGTAAATGCTCAGGGTGCACATTAAATGACACAACTACCCCTCACATGACATGCACGTGATCAACTTTAACCGGGAAAACAGACTGGGTTAGGTCCAAAGGGTAAAATGTAACACCCTCACTTTTATAAAAGGGGTTTAGTACTAAAAACGACAATTAATTGTGTTCTTACAAATACACGTACATTTAAAATACGGGTTTACTAAAACTTTTACAATTTAAAAGTTTATACAAGTTAATGTAATTGAATTCGTCGTTTAAAAGATACGACGAAACGCCGCGCGGAAGCTTGTTTATTATCGTGTTCAGTTCTTCTTCGAGCTTGATCTTCATCCGGGCACTCTTGGCGATCACCTATGATCAAAACCAACTTAAAAGTTAGTTTTGATAGTTAAATAATATGATTAAACAAGTTACATGGGTCAAACAAACAAAATTTAACTGTTTTCCTGAGTTAGGGGGCGTCGCGTGACGCCTAGCCCCTGTTTTCACAGAAAGTTGCTTAACAGTTGCTGTACATTCCCAGCATGACCCGATTTCACGGAAACGAGCATAACTCTCTCGTTTTTAATCCGTTTTACCCGATTCTTTTTCCTACGCGTCCGTAATTTAATTATCCATCATATGGAGTTAAAATCCAACATCCAACATAATAATTTTGAGACTTCTAAGCCTTCGACTCGTTACCTTTTTATCGCATTTTAACCCGTTTATGCATTTTATCAAACAAACATATTTGTTTGATTCCTATATCACATACACTTCTTCAAATTAATGTTATCTACCATTTTAGGTTCTAATCACAGGTTTATTACACAATTTAAACCTGTTTTCGCTCGTATGCTTATTTTGACCCGTTAAGGGTATTTAAGCACTTTCGAGCCTAAAACCGCTTTCGATTGCTTCTAGCATTCCATCACCACATTTCTTATCCTAATACCTCCCACCACAACTCTATTTATGGTGGGTTTAATGTGGTGATCTATAAAAACCAAATTCTACCTCTCGAATCATTATTTTACGGCAAAAACTCAAATAGTGCCATTTGACTAATATAATACCTCTTTCAGCTTCTATACTTATTCTAAGTATTTACCTAATCATAAAACTCGTTTCCAAACAACCTTTAAAGGTTGTTTGTTCGAATTAGCTAACAAGGGCGTTTTGGTCCTTTTTAGTCTTTCAATTACGACAAGGTCTTTTGAGAGCATGTTTGACCCATAATTCTTCTTTTGAGTTATGATCTCGTTCGAAAAGTCATTATGCTTTTCGAAACGCCACGACCCTCTTTTAAAACATTCGGTTTACCCATTTAAGTAACCCATTGTCTATCTAAGACTTCATTTAATGCTCATTGAACCTTATGTTCTAAATGAATAATTACTCTATTACACATACCTGGCTCGGGTCAATGTATTGACCTGTTTTAATGCCTTGCTATAATATTCGCTAAATAATAGCGATGCAAATATCATTTCTACATTTATTCCTGAAATCATATAACTCGACAAGAATCATTAGTCGCTATTATCAAAAGGTGGTATCTTCACCCTTTGACCCGTTTGGTCTAAATGACCGATTATATTAGTGAGATGACATGTATTTTCATCTCGACTATATGACTCGCTCCGATTTACATCGTGCGATCGTTTTACTTATAATTCATTTCTTAACACTTTTCGGCCTATTAAGGCTTGCTTCATAAGTGTCTTTTAAAACCAATAGTTATGGTCGACGCGTGACCAATTTACCGTTTTACCCTTATTGTTTGTTTTGGTTTACCCTATAAGGTAACCATTTAAAAGTTCATTTTCCATTTGTCATAAAATGATCGAATTACCGATTTAACTCCTTTTAAACCATCAACATGGTTTCTTGTCATGCTCAACTATCTTGTTCCGTACGTCTACACGTCGAAACATCATACCTCAACTATGTATTTATCTTATTCGTAACTAATACGATAAGAGAATATTCTAAAATATAAGACTAGTGTAAGCCATACTTACCTTACTTCCAAATTATGCTTTTCCGTCATTCTTGCTTCGTTTGACCCGCTTCGTTCCCAAGCTTTCACCTAGCTTGTTAATCGTCAAACTATCATTGTAAATTGTAAGATGGTTAGATTAGTCATAATTATTCACGACTATTCCATCTCACTTATTTCATAAGTCGAAACTACTATTCGACTTCATGATTAGTTAACTTAGCTTATTAAAGTTAACTACTTTCGATCACATGATTTACAACATTAGTTCAAATCAACATGATGATTAGAACTCTTCTTGTTTCATATTTCATATAACTTGCCATACTATTCAAATACACATTTTCACTCTAATTTCAACACTTTAGTTTTCATTTAGGCATTTTAACAAACACCTAATGTGCATACATTTTTACACATTTACAACTAGTTCATAACTAGTTATTTTTACCAAGATCAACATCAAAATTCACCACTATCACTTATGATCAAATACTCAAACTTGCAAATTGTTTAAGTATTTCCCGATTACTTAACATGCATGATGATTCTAATCATAATCATATCATCAATTCCATCTTATGACTAATACCCACTTAGCCTAGTGTAGGAATTCATTCAACCATTCAATTCATAGCATGTTATGTATGATCTTCACTTAGGGTTTCGTTCCTAAGCAAGTATACATCACTAATCTAGCCATAGCTTCTCTAATTCATGCCTAATTCGCGATTAGGATGATTATCAAATTTTTACAACTTCACGAATGTTAGAAATTGGCCCCTCATGTTTTGCAACTTTATAAAAAGGGTTTTTACCCATATTTTCTTCATTGTTTTAAGACACCTTTTTAACTAGGTTGATGTTCCTAGCTACTTGGTGAATTCAGGAATGTTATGACTTAGTTTATTTTAAGTCCCGTTAACTCTGGCCTCTTATAAACTTTACTTCCTTAAAAGCTTTTATTTCACGTTTTATTTAATATTAGGTTTAATTATTTAAATCCTAATATTTACCGGGTTAATTTTACCACTAACGGTATTTTACCCATTCATTAATATTAAGATGGTTTGATTACCAAACCCGTTTTCGGGGTGTTACATAAAACGTGCTTGATTTTTATACATAAAGGACAAAACTCGTCAACTTTAAACATAAAGGACACCGCCTGCAAAGTGGCATAAAGATAAAGGACAAAACTTGCAATTCACTCTAATAAAAAGTTTTCGATGAGGACCAATCTCACAATCTGTTAAAACTTGTTTAGTTGGTTAACACTATCTTTTAGTGACATTATATTGGTCAGTATATACCATGAATTAAGTTAATCTTTTAAATAAGAGTAAATTTCAAAGTTCGTCCTTTATGTATGTCTAATATATCAAAGTATGTCCTTTATCTTTAATAACCTCAGAAAACATCCTTAATGTTTGAAAAACCAATCAGGTTATGTCCTTTACCCTAAACCTTGTTTGTTTTCCCAGTTAAATCAGGTCACGTGAGAACCACATGAGGGTATATTGGTCTTTACCTTAATACTAGAAAAATAAAATTATAAAAAATTCAAATCTTCTTTCTCTTAACTATAAGCTTCATAATCTGCACATTATATCTTCAAAACTTCAAACAAAACCCAGATCTTCAAAACACAAAGAAAAAAATATTCAAAACTTCAAAACCCAGATATTCAAAACTTCAAAACCTGGATATTCAAAACTTCAAAACCCGGATATTCAAAACTTCAAAACCCAGATTATCATCAACATTATCATCAATAACCCATGAACAAAAAACCCCCCAATTTCTTACAACTCACCAAAATTAGGGCAACAAAGTGGTTTATTGAGATCGATGACAAATGATTCATAGAGATGTTCATAACACTTCTATTCTGTCGAAGAGGTTCATAACCACCACCCAATCACAACCACCACCCGCCACCCAATCACAACCACCATCAACATCGCCATCTCCACCGTCGACCTCCACCACCATAACCAACGCCATCTCCACCACATGCCACCACTGATTAATTGTTTAAACAACCAACAAAAGCACATAAATTAAACAAATACCCACTAAAAATCAAATCAAGACCCGTTTCCTTTTTTTTTTTTTTGTGAAAGAAACCCAAAAATAAAAAACCAACATAAACGATCCATTCAAACCACTAAAAATCAAACCACTAAAAAACATCTTCAATACTCATCCACCCTTTTGTAGATTAGACTCCACATCAAGATTCCTGAAACATCTTTTCCTTAAACAACATCTGTGTCTCCACATCAAGATTCCTGAAACATCTTTTCCTTAAAAACATCTTCAATACTCACTCACCGGAACCCTGTCTATCAGGTCAGACGCGAAAGGAGAACACCACCACCACTGACATCGACCGTACCGTATGGCCGGAGTGACAGCTCCGTCGCCGGTCAGCCGTCGTCGCTCTCTCTCTCTCTCTCGCCAATCTCCTTCTGCAACAACTCCCGTCAACCGACACCACCGTGAGCCCTAGTCGGCTCCGTCGGCCGGAGTCTGGTCGGGCATTTCCTGAGGGAGAGGGTAGCCGAGAGGGGGGGTGTTGAGAGATGAGTGTGATGTTTCTTTTTGTTAGATGATAAATGTACAAACACTGATTGGTGTAATTCTTGAATGTGTCTTGAATAAGGTCTGCAAAGAGAGATTGGCTAGGGTTTGTTTTGGTAAGTGAAGAAGATGAGGGTTTAGGATCTGATTATGTTAGGTGCGGTGATGGTGGTTTTGATGATGTGATTGGTAGGTGGTAGGTAGAATGACATTAATGCCCTCATGTGCTTCTCACGTGACCTGATTTAACTGGGAAAACAAACAAGGTTTAGGGTAAAGGACATAACCTGATTGGTTTTTCAAACATTAAGGATGTTTTCTGAGGTTATTAAAGATAAAGGACATACTTTGATATATTAGACATACATAAAGGACGAACTTTGAAATTTACTCTTTAAATAATAAAAAACTTATCGATGAGGACCAATCTCACAATCAGTTAAACTTATTTAATTGGTTAACACTATCTTGTAGTGACATTTTGTATAAACGTTACCTGATTATACGTTAGTAAGCTGGATGATCCGATCGTAGATGGTCTGAACGTTACTCTGCAAAACAGAACACCGTTAGAACTCGTTACAGGAATGAGGTTATTCGTGTAACCACCCTCCGGCGTGTGAATAAATACTCGTAGATGGGAGAATAAGTGTTAGGACAGAGAGAGATTGAATGGGTGTACCTTATGATTTCGTCCTCTATTTATAGGTTCTGGTAAATTAGGGTTTCCCCTTAAGTTGGAGAGTCGGTTAGCCGCATCTCCTAACTTTTCGGAGATTGCACCGTCCTTATATTTGCATGGGAATATCTTCCGTGTCTTTATTATTATTATTATTATTATTCCGTATTTAATGATGGTTATCCGAACCGGAATGACCGAGCCGGGTCATTCCTCCATATGTCCCCTCAGTCCGATTCTATGAGGGTGTACATGGGGTCGGACTTAAAAAGTGACAAACCACCAAAAAATAAAAAGTAAACAAAAATAAAGAACAAAAAAGAAACCAAAGCGTAGAAAATCCCTGACAACATACACTTGAGGGGTCCATTGGCGGCGCTAGCTGTCACATGGCATGACCTGCTCATGAGTGCCTGTGCCTACACGTGTCGATTTGGGCTCCAATTTTTGAATTTCGAAAAAGTGGATTAGACAGTATAAATAGGGGTTAAACCCTATAATATGAAAACTTTTTTCCCCAAAAATTTTAACCGTCGCATCTATTCTTCCTCGTTCTTCAATGGCCCCCAAAACCTCCAATCAATCCCCTCGTGATGATGCCCTGTATTTCAAATGGAACAAAACGTCTTTCGATTCTTTGCTGAAGACCTATTGCATTAGGTCGGAATGGCATCCCGTAATGCCGTCTGAGAAAGATATCGCCTTTCCCCTTCGAAATGGCCAGATTACCCTATTTGCAGACTTTTTTAAGTTCTGCAACTTCCGGCTTCTGATTACCAAGTTCTGTAAGGAAATGCTTGACGAGTATGTTGTACATATATCACAAATGCATCCGCTTGGCCTTGCTAAGTTTTGCCATTTCGAATACGCCTCGTTGAGTTTAGGGTTTCTGCCGGAATCTTTGGTATTTTGTGCTTTGTACACCTTGGCTTGAAAGGCACTCTTTTTTACCTTCGATCGCCGGAGCACCGACGAGGCGTGTCTGCGATTGGTGCCCTCGAGCTGTCGAGATAAAGACTGGAAGAAAAAATTCTTCTTTATTGATGCTGACGTCATAAGGTATTTGTTACAAATCGCCAATTGAGTTTACAGATGTACGCTGTATTGTATTAGGATTTTTTTAAATTATCCGTTAGAATGATTATTACCCAAAACTCGATTTAAACTCATCTAAAATCCTGACATAAAAATCTCACACTTCTAACAAATCTTATAAATTTGATAATTTCAAGGTTATATTTGGTTTCTGGTAAATATATTTATGTAATTTGACAAGTATCACCTAATACTTGGAATGTAACTTTTTTGAATTTAATCTCACATCCAGTGTTACATTCAAAAACTCTTCTTGAAATTACTCGTTGGATTTAGATTCTTTTGTTATCCTAAGTTTAACACAAGGACCCACATAATTATACAATTGATTATATTTTAAACAATATTATACATCTCATTGGTCGTGAAATAATTGTTTTATATACATCTCATTTGTCGTGAAAGAATTGTTTTCTTATAAGAAGATAACAAGCAACTTGATGCGTATTTTAGATTGTATACATCTCATTTGTCGTGAAAGAATTGTTTTCTTATAAGAAGATAACAAGCAACTTGATGCGTATTTTAGACGAGTACCTTTTTAATAAACAAAGAAGGGAAAATCACGAGAATAGCCGTTGAATGGTCAACTTTTCAGAAATAGCCAATTGAAACGGCTCTACGAGCCTTTTCAATCTCCTGAAACGGCTTAAAAAAATCCTTTCGAGTCAACCAATCCATGATTGCCACGTGTCCGACAGCCGTCATTCAGTTGAGATCTTTCAAAGACGGCTTGAGTTCTTTCAAAGACGGTTTGAGTTCTTTCAAAAACGGCTTGAGTACTTTCAAAGATGGCTTGAGATCTTTCAAAGATGGCTTGAGAACTTTCAAAAAAAGGCTTGAGATCTTTCAAAACGGCTTGAGATCTTTCAATGTATTTGAAAGTACTCAAGCCATCTTTGAAAGATCTCAAGCCATCTTTGAAAGTACTCAAGCCGTTTTTGAAAGAACTCAAGCCATCTTTGAAAGTACTCAAGCCATCTTTTTTAACCTAAAGGTTTTTATCTTTTACATTTTAGCTCCTTTGACTTTTTTACCATTAACCCAAAACTTTTTATCTTTTAAAATTTAACCCCAAAAAATTTTAAAAAAAAATTTTTTTTTTTTTTTTTTTGGTTCGAAAAGTAGCGATTTTAACCTACATTTTTTTATTTTCAACTTCCTAACCCCATACTTTTCATCTTTCGCAAGGTTTTCGTTTTACGTTTCGTTTTAATTTTTGTGAGTCAAAACGCCGCAACGTGCATGTGGGGTTTAACGTTTTTTTCATCTATGCTTTCCCGTTTAACAGACCAGTCGTAACGCGTCAAATATTCTCCGTTTGACAAGTTTGTCGCAACGCGCGGGTCCTAAATCGATTTAGTTATTGTTTTCTACGATAAAATATGTAGGTAAACAAGACATAATTTAATATAACTAGAACTTTTATATAGTGTTAGGTGTAGCAATCTCTACTTTTGTGAGTTCTAAAACATTTTCTTCTATGCAAGTGTTTTTTCGCTAAGATATCAATAGGGAAGGTTTAAAGGTGCTGCATCAGATCTTGCAACAACATACATTCAAACTGATCCATTTGAAATAGCATTTTAACTATTTACAATAAATATCATGATTCGATAAAATGATGTTGAATTATGTTACCACATGATTGATTTGTATCTTTCTAGGTTTACATCAACGTTAAAGCTCTCTGAGTGATTGAGCATGAAAATAAAAAAAAATAAAAAAAACACCTACTGGGCTTATGGTTATTAAGAATATCAAGCATCAAAAATACTATAAAAAGTTATCAAACATCAAAAACATAAAACAACTAGTATTAAGCCCTCCGTGTTGCGACGGGGGCATAAATTGTGCCAAGTAGCACTAATGCTACACAACTATCAGCGACCAACAACACCAGAAAAGCTCGTAATATAAAATAAATAAAAAGAAAAAATTAACCCCGAATGAAAAGCATATGTAAAATCGTTGAACCACACATTCCTGTTGCGGCATGTTAATACGAAGAAATTAGACTGAAACGTAAAAATAGAAATTAATAACTAAGTCGATCTAAGACCACACGCAGTGAGACGAAACTGTCAAGCAGGGAAAAATAGACGTGTTGTGACGGTCCTGTCAAACGGGAAAAGTTGGACGAAAAAATGTTGAAACCCACACGATCGTTGCGGTGTGTTTAGTTGCAAATTTATAACGAAACGTAAAACGAAAAATTTGCAGAAGATGAAAAATATGGGGATCAAAGTTGAAAATAAAAATGTGTTGGGGTTAAATTGTAAAAGATGAAAAGTTTTGAGTAAAAAGTAAAAAAAAAAAAAACTAAGAGGTTAAAATAAAAATAAATGAAAAAGTTTGGGTTAGAAATGAAAACTCAAAAACTTTTTTGAAAAACTCCTAATCCTTTGAGTACAACTCCATTAAACACAAACATGTTTGTAATTTATAATATGGTAATTTGTATGATATAACCAATGTATATGCATATAAGTACCTATAAGCAACATAATCATTGATAAAAAAAAACAAATAATATTGTCCATGTGGTCAATGATTTAGCCGGCATGTTAACAATGCAAAATATTTGAAATTCGTGATTCATGAGTTTATGTGGAGCCACCCCACGTTTCCTTTCCGGTTTAGTTTATTCAAAGTATCTTGAGATGTGATTTTGAATGACTAAAATAATATTGCAAAAGTTTTATTACTGATATATTAACGATTTTTTTTCTTCTTGATTTTGTAGGGTTAATAATGCAAAATATTTGAAAACGTGATTCATGAGTTTGTGTGGAGCCACCCCACATTTCCTTTCCTATTAATTTATTGTTATCATCAAGAGAGGACTCTTATGATTAGAGGTGCACAAAATAACCGGTTAATTAACCGTAACCGGTTAATAACCGATTTAGGAATAACCGGTTAGTGGTTATTTTTAACCGTAGGTTAGTAACCGGTTATAAGTGTTTAGTATAATAACCGGTTATTAACCGGTTTTTTAACCGATAGACTGGTTAACCGAAAAATAACCGAAAAATTCAAAAAAAGGCAAAAAAACCGGTTAATAACCGAAAATAACCGGTTAATTAACTGAACCGGTTAAAGTAATTAACCGGACCAGTTAAAAAAATAACCGGTTAAAGTAATAACCGGTTAAAGCATTAACCGGTTAAAGTCAAAAAGTCAAATTAACCGGTATAACTGGTTAACCGAACCGGTTATTAAAATTAACCGGTTTGTGCACCTCTACTTATGATCCAATCCAATCCAAAGTATCCTGAGATGCGATTTTGAATGACTAAAATAATATTACAAAGGGTCATGCATAATGCATATGAATGTTATGACACCGAAATTTATGAAATTTATGGACGTAGTTTTTAAAAGACTTAGTTTTGCTATTCAAAAGGGGGTGATGAGACAGCTTGTTGGCCGTTTACCGTCTCGATGTAAATTCATAACGCGATAATTTTAAATTACAAAAGTTTTTAATGATTTATTAACGACTTTTTTTTTTCTTTTTGATTTTGTAGTATCTTGAAGATGAGAAAAGAACCTGAGTGTCATAGGCCTGGGGCAACTGAGAGATGAAGTCATGGGCATTTGAAGCTTTTGCAGCTTCAATGACTTCTTCCATGGTGGCATCTTCTTTTCCAAACAATATGTTTTCTTTTATGGTGGTTGAAAATAGAGCAGGCTCTTTGAAATCACTAATCTTTATACATCCCAAGTGCAAGGGTCAGATTCGTATATAGTTAAAGATAGTTTAGATGGTAGTTATAAATTATAAGGACCAAAGTTGACAAATAGGAAGTTGGTAACTTCCACCCTAAACCGAAAGGGTATGTCCTTGGGACATGGCTGCTCGTAAATCAACATGTCTCTTGAAGACATCTCTAGATCGACGGCACAAGGGAAAGAAGAAAAGACGCACCTCTTCGATTTTAATCATATCCACAAGATCAAGGGACATACCTATTCACAAAAAGACATGTCTATTCACTCATACCTTTTAGATTAGTATAAATAGGGTTCAAGTTTCATTTGTAAAACATTCATTGTATTCAGATTCAAATTATATACAAGATCAGTTTATTCAATTTATGTTCTAGAGATCAAAGATCAAGTCTGGGCAACAAGTGGTATCAGAGCATCAGGCTCTAAGGCATCGCAGGGAATTCACGATCAGGTTTTATTATTCTTTCTCAATTCGCAAGTTAGTTTATTTTCGGTTCAGGGTCGAACCAGGGGTTAGGAATCTAGGGTTTTGATTCCGAGGTTTAGTGCGAATTAGATTGATTGTTTATTACGCGTTGGGTTATACGCGGGGGTTAAGGATTAGAGTTTTGAAGAAACCAAGAAAGATAAAAGTTTTTTGAAAGTGAAGATTGTTCGATCAGAAGACATGTCAGGAGCAACCGGACCAAATTCACAAATTATAATTCAAAAGGAAGGAAGTTCTCTTTCCCAATTCCAATGTCCTATTTTAAAAAAAAAAAACAAACTATACGGTTTGGGCAATTCGCATCAAAACGATTTTAGAAGCGAATGGACTTCGGGAAACGATTGAACCGGCATAAAATACGCAAACGGATGTTAAGAAAGATAAGGCAACAATTGCTTATCTGTTCCAAGCAATACCGGAGGATGTTGTATTGCAAGTTGCAAGTTGTAAAACTGCAAAGGAAATTTGGGAAAATCTCAAGACAAGACACGTTGGTGTTGATCGGGTACAGAAGGCTCGTTGGCATACACTTTTATTAGAATTCGAGTTAATGCAAATGAGGGAAGATGACACGATAGACTCCTTCACCGCAAAGATAATCAGTGTAGTTACCCGGGCAAGAGAATTAGGGACAACACTGAGTCAACCGACCCTGGTACGCAAACTCCTAAATGCAGTACCAGATAAGTTTACTCAGATTGTCGCCTCGATGGAACAGTACTCCGATCTAGAAACAATGACGCTAGAAGAAGCGGTCGGAAGATTAAAAACGTTCGAAGAAAGACTTAAGCAAAAGAAAGGAAGCCCAGGAGAAAGCCAAGACAAGTTGATGTTTACGCATCACGATAACAACTCAGGCAGAGGAAGACAGTTTGGAAACCGCGGACGTGGCAGGTTCAACCAACCGCGTGGAAACTGGCGAGACAATAAAGACAGGCAAAGCACTAAGAACGAAGGATCTTCGTATAGACCCAGAGGTGGAAGGTCTAAGAATTGGAGGAATTTTGAAAGAAATCAAACAGACACAAGTAAGATCCAGTGCTACAAGTGTCAGAAGTATGGACACTTCAAGAAAGACTGTCCTGAAAAAGATGTTGTACAAGAGCATTCAAATCTCGTCGAGGAAGACGAAGCACCCGTATTGCTAATGGCAATACAAGAAGAAAACGTTGTTCAATAAAGGGTTCTACTAAACGAAGAACGCATAGAACCAGCAAGTTACGCCACAGAAGATGAAAGTCTATGGTACTTAGACAACGGGGCCAGCAACCACATGACAGGAGTGCGAAGTCACTTCAGAGAATTAGATGAAAAAGTGACAGGGCAAGTTCGGTTCGGAGACGGGTCGCACGTAGAAATTAAAGGCAAAGGTTCAATATTGCTGGAATGTCTGAACCAAGAACAAAAGATTGTTTCTCAAGTATACTACATTCCAAGTCTGAAAAGCAACATATTGAGCCTCGGGCAACTTACATAAATCGGTTGCAAAGTAGTAATGGATAGAGACTTACTAACAGTCCGCGACAGGAACAGAAAGTTACTAATGCGAGTCAGGAGAATGAGGAACAGGTTGTATAAAGTAAAGTTGAAGATTGGAAGGCCAATCTGCCTGCTCTCAAACACAGAAGATTTAGCATGGTTATGGCACGCAAGGTTAGGCCATTTACACTTCGATGCTATTAAGGAAATGACTCGAAAGAACTTGGTACATGGAATTCCTCAAATAAGTCATGCCAATCAAGTATGTGATGCATGCTTATTAGGAAAACATACTAGCACACCATTTCCAAATCAGGCAAAATTCAGATCTTTAAGACCTCTGGATTTAGTCTATGGAGATTTGTGTGGTCCTATATCACCACCAACACATGCTGGGAAGAAGTATATATTTCTATTTGTAGACGACTGTACTCGCTATATGTGGGCATATCTACTAACTTCCAAGGATCAAGCATTCGAAACTGTCACGGCCCCAGCCCCGGTTTGACCCGGTCAGGAGCCGCGGGACAGGAACCCGTGGTATTTATAATGCGACAGCGGAAGATTTTTAACAGGATCTTTTTAATGCTGAAATTACCCGATTATTTTATTTCATAATTCGGGATAAACCCCGTAATTTACAATAGATGAATTTTACTAGGAAATTCCCTGATTTATTAAAACATGTTTATTTATTTTAACTGAGCCACCTCTTCAAGCTTGTTAGTGCTCTGTAGCACGTTTTCCTTGATTTACAGCAGGTCGCCTGAAACATGTTTTAAAAATATTTTTGTCAGCGGGGAAATACTTGTGAATCATTCATTTTGACAAAATGACACATAATTATAATTTACAGCATAAGAGCGATTACAATGGCTTCTAAACATTCATCGGATAGTTTTAATCGATAACTCACGAGATTAAACCCTCACGATGAATGACAAAGTGCAATACTTAAACATCCATCGAATTCACGACGAATGACAAAGTATAAACCCAATTTGAGCAGCACTTAAACATTCATCGGATAGTTTTAATCGATCGGACATTGAATCGTATCAGCGATCGAGTTATTACCCTGTATTGCGGCAGCGTTTCGTGTTATGTGTGTGTTTCTGTAGTATTTGGACAATATCTCAGCGTACGTATTGAATTTTAACGTCGAACTAACGCAGAATTGCATGTCCCACACCCCTCTATATATACTGAGAAAACAGCCCCCTCGCGTGGCGCGAGGGGCTGTCGCGTGGTACAAGGGGTGCCACCCTACCATAGGGTAGCCCCGTGTCCCAGTAGGCTTGCTGAGTTGGTCGTTCGTGAAATCTCGAATTACACGTAAAACTGTGTTGATATTATCAACTAGGGTTTACCCCCCCTGAGTTTTAGGGTCCCTGATCCTGATTCCGATTGTTCTGAAAATTTTAGGGCTTATGCAGGATCACTTGGGGGTCTCAATTAGGGTTTCCTATGGGACAAAATAAAATAATAAATAGGACTTTTGATGAGAGTTGTTACATCCTCCCCACCTTAATAGAAATCTCGTCCTCGAGATTTATTGGAATAAGTGAGGATATTTCCGCTTCATTTCTGATTCCAGCTCCCAAGTGTATTCAGGTCCTCTCTTTGAATTCCACTTGACTTTGACTAGCACCAATCGCTTGAGCTTGAGAAATTTGATTTTTCAATCTTCTATTTGTAGTGGCTTTTCAACAAATTTTAGCTTTTCATTTACCTCTATATCCTGAAGAGGTACTACCAGGGATTCGTCAGATAGACATTTCTTAAGATTGGATACATGAAATACGTCATGTACTCCAGCTAGTTCTTCTGGTAGTTGTAAGCGATAAGAAACTGGTCCTATACGTTGGATTATTGGAAATGGTCCTACGTATCTTGGACTTAGCTTTCCTTTCTTACCAAATCGAACTACTCCTTTCCAAGGAGAAACTTTCAAAAGTACCTTATCTCCGACTTGAAATTCTAGTGGCTTGCGTCGATTGTCGGCATAACTCTTTTGACGATCTCGAGCAGTTTTCAGTCTTTCCTTGATCTGAGTGATCTTGTCGGTGGTCTCTTGCACTATTTCAGGACCTGATAACTGACTTTCTCCTATTTCTGCCCAGCATACTGGAGTTCTGCACTTTCGTCCATACAGTGCTTCGAATGGGGCAACTTCGATGCTTGCATGATAACTATTATTATAAGAGAATTCAATTAAGGGTAGGTGGTCATCCCAGTTTCCACCAAAATCTATTACACATGCTCGGAGCATGTCTTCCAGTGTTTGTATCGTCCTTTCACTTTGCCCGTCTGTTTGTGGATGATATGCCGTACTTAAATTTAGTCGGGTTCCCATTGCTTCCTGAAAACTTTTTCAGAAGTGGGAAGTGAAACGACTATCCCTATCCGATACAATGGAGAGTGGAACTCCATGTAAGGATACTACTTCATCTACATACAACTTGGCTAACCTTTCCATGCTAAAGGTTTCCTTCATGGGTAGAAAATGAGCTGATTTGGTTAATCGATCCACAATTACCCAAATCGCGTCATTACCCTTTCTGGTTTTGGGTAACTTAGTAACAAAGTCCATTGTTATGAGTTCCCATTTCCATACAGGCATTTCTAATTGTTGTAGTAGACCTGAAGGTTTCTGGTGTTCTGCCTTAACTTGTGAACAAGTAAGACACTTAGAAACATATCTAGCTATGTCACACCCCAACCGATGGCGGAAACATCGGGATGAGACGAACAAATCGCTCAAAAGCATCATAACACTATTGTGACAATATAGATTAAATCAAATTTCATAAATGACTAAATTCAAATACATTGTTTCAAGTAAAGACAAATTGCAACAAACATGGCTTATTATTAAAATGAGTATCTAGTCCATCCTAACTTGATTCCTTCATCATCTTGACTATCAACCTGCAACATGTATTAAAATAAAATCAACAAAAAATGTTGGCGAGTATACAAGTTTGATACATATCATAGTAGAAGAAAATAGTTTAACGTGCTCATATCCAACATGAATAAAATGACATGATGCAAGTTACTAACACACTGAGCTAGTGTCACTATATGTTCAAACCCTAGAATACAACGCAATTAACATAGCCTATCCCAAGAGTTTAGCGGGAGGTAAAATAGAATAAACTTAACAATACCCAAAAGAATAGCGGGCGGGGCGTTACAACCTATAGCATATGCATAGTACTATAATTGTTAAGGTGGGCTCGTACGAAGTTAATGAGCATATAGACACTAATCGTTTACATAGCATATGAGATTAACAAGCATCAAATCGTTCATAGAATAGCTCCCAAAAGTCTAGCGGGAGTTGAACATGTTTACATGTGGGTAGAATATGATTCAAAAGTTTCATGTGTTTAGTGTTTTCACATAGAATACATGTTGCACCCAAAAGTGTTTAAAAGTAAAATGGGTTCGAGTATACTCACAAGATTGCTAAGTCTTCCGATTATCCAAGTGTCGACGAGTGTGAGGTTAGGATGATGGAACACCGATGTCACCCTATATGGGCAAACGATGGTGCATGTGTAAGCGGAATTATGACGGAAGTTTGGAATTGGAATAAAAGTATAACTCGTCGATATAAATGTATATTCATATATAAATAAATAAATAAATAAATATATATATATATATATAAGGTTTAAATAATAATTCTAAATTATTACTATCAAAATTACTGTAGAAATGTTGCCGAAAATAAAAATAATTATACATTTATATCTAATTTATAAAAATTAATCAAATTTGATACGTTTCGTTTTATGACTTTAACACGTTTCGTGTTATCGATTTTTACGAAAAACGGGCAGAGTTTCCTCTCTTTTTGAACGATCCCGACAATACGAGTTGTCGATATATTTGACAAAATTCAACAAGTAACAACTTTGTAAACAACACATTTAAGAATTTTCGTTAAATACAAAATGTGAATAATTTCTAATTGTATCCTTTCGACGTTTAAAGCAGTATATAATTCAAAACAATAATTAAAAAAAATTGACGTTAGTTAATTTGTACCAATCTCGAATAAGTCGTCGACCCGTTAGTTGACCGGGTTTGACTGTTGACTACCGTTGACTGAACCGAAACGGTCCCGAACCCGAATCTGTCCAAAACAGAATCCGAACCAACCTAAGCTGGGACCCGAACTAGAACTGAACCTGGCTGAACCAAAAGTGACAACGTGACCCGTCAACCTCAACCAAATCTGAAATGAATGAGAACCAATTAAATCGAAATGAACCGAATGAATCGAAACTAAACCAAAAGAATCAACCGGTACCTGAATCGAGGCAAACCGAAAATGAACCAAACGCGACCACCACTACTGTCGTCGCTGGTTGCCGGTGACACGGTGACCCGAACCGACCTAGAACCTGGAACTGAACCGAGAACAACCAAGACCCGAGACCTGAACTACCGAACCGAACATCAAATCTGACTTGCTCTGAAGAAACTGAGTCGTCGACGCTGAAGAAACATGACCCGAAACAGGAATAGGCTCGAACTCGAACCGAAAAACTGTATGGCACCTGCCGCCGCCGCTGCCGCGGCGCTCCTGGTCGCCGGAAAATCGGTTCCCAATAACCATCTCAGTCATGTCTCTCTCTCTCTCTTTCCTCTGTTGCTTTCTCTCTCTAACCAAGTTGGTGGATCAGTGGTTGCGGGGTTGTTTGCTGCGCGTCTGTTGGTGTTGAATCGACGGAGCTCCGACCGAAACCTGCTCCGGTTGTCGGTTAGAAGAGGAGGGAGAGATGTGAGAAGTCGGGTGTGTATAGGGTTTCTTCACTAGGAAGAAGATGAAGGAGTGTGTCTGATGATTCTAGTTGCAACAAAGTTGGGGAGTAGCTTATGCAGGTGACGGCTGACAACAAACAAGGGATAGGGTTTGGGTATCATATTATACTATTAGTAAAACACAATTAGTTCCCCAACTTAAGGAGTTAATTAAATGGCCACATTAACTTAGTTATCTAAATACCCTTTTAAATTAATCAGATTAATTAAATAATTACTATATTGTTTTTTTTACAAACAAATAATTAATTAATTAAATGGATCATTAACCATATATAAATCTTTTGACGGATGTTACAAGCTATGTCCTTTTTCATTCCTATCCACCAGAAATTATTTCTTAAGTCTTGGTACATTTTATTGTTACCAGGATGCATGGTATATCTAGATTTATGAGCTTCTTCTAAAATTTTATCTCTTAATTCTCCTTGCTTAGGTACCCAAATTCTTTTCTTATGGAATCTCCAAATTCCATCACTCCCTTGCTCTAATTCTTTTATTCTTCCTTTCATTCCTTCAACATCATCCTTGATTGCTGTTTCCTTGACATATTTCAGTTGTTCTATTAAATCTGACTGTAGATTTAATCTAAGAGCACGAACCCGTCGTTGTTTCTCATGATACTTACGACTTAAGGCATCTGCAACTACGTTTGCTTTTCCTTCGTGATATTGGTTATCACAGTCGTAGTCACTTAGGATGTCCATCCATCTCCTTTGTCTCATGTTTAACTCTTTTTGCCCAAATATGTACCTTAAACTTTTATGATCCGTATAGATAGTAAACTTACTTCCATACAGATAATGTCTCCAAATTTTAAGGGCAAAAATTATGGCTCCTAATTCTAAGTCATGATTCGTATAGTTTTCCTCGTGCTTTTTCAATTGTCTTGAAGCATACGCAATTACCTTTTTGCGTTGCATTAGCACACATCCTAATCATAGCTTTGAAGCATCACAATATACTTCAAAATCTCCAGTTCCTTCTGGTAAGGCTAGAATTGGAGCGTTTGTTAGCTTTTGCTTCAGAATCCTAAAGGCTTCTTCTTGTCTAGGTCCCCATTCAAACTTAACCGCTTTACAGGTTAGCTTAGTTAATGGTACAACTATCTTGGAAAAATCCTTAATAAACCATCTATAGTATCCAACTAATCCTAAGAAGCTTCTAATTTCCATAGCTGTTGGTGGAACCTTCCATTTGGTAATTGCTTCTATTTTAGCAGGATCTACGTGAATACACTCTTGATTCACCATGTGACCTAAAAATTGCACTTCTTGCAGCCAAAATTCACACTTCGAGAATTTGGCGTAAAACTTTTCTTTTCTTAACAAAGTTAAGAGTGCATGTAGGTGCTGACAATGTTCTTCCTGGCTTTTGGAATAAATAAGTATATCGTCGATGAACACAATTACAAATTTATCCAAGTACGGTTTAAAGATTCTATTCATCATGTCCATGAATGCTGCAGGTGCATTCGTTAGTCCGAATGGCATGACTGTAAACTCGTAATGACCATACCTAGTTCTAAAAACAGTTTTAGGTATGTCTTCTTCTTGTACCTTTAATTGATGATATCCAGAGCGTAAGTCGATCTTAGAAAAGTACCTAGCTCCTTGAAGTTGATCAAAAAGATCATCAATTCTAGGTAATGGGTATTGATTCTTAATTGTAACCTTATTTAGTTCTCTATAATCGATACACATTCGCATCGAACCATCTTTCTTTTTCACAAACAATACTGGTGCTCCCCACGGGGATGAACTAGGTTGTATAAATCCTTTACTTAGTAATTCATCTAATTGTTTCTTCAATTCTAGCATCTCGATGGGTGCTAACCGATAAGGTACCTTAGCTATCAGTGTAGTTCCCGGAATTAGATGAATCCTAAATTCTACTTCCCTGTTGGGTGGTAATCCAGGTAGTTCTTCCGGAAAGACATCCGGGTATTCTGATACTACTGGAATTTCCTTAAGTTCCTTACCTTTAGTGTTAATGATTACTGAAATCATATAAACTACTCCTTGATTTCGTTCATAACTAGCAATTTTCATTACTGAAATGAACTTCATGGGTTTTCGCGGTTTATCTCCTGTAACCATGATTACTTCTCCGGTGGGTGCCCGAATTTCTATAGAGTTCTTATCACAAAGGATTCGAGCATGGTTGGCTACTAACCAATCCATTCCTAATACCACATTGAATTCGGCTAACTTCATAGGTAACAGGTTTGCAGAGAATTTATGGCCTGAAAGTTCTATATTTCCTTTTCGCAAAATCCTATCTATTTTAACAGAATTTCCATCTGCCGTTTCAACTGTAAAAATTTGCCTAAGGTTGGTTAAAGGTAATTTAAGAGCTTGGCAGAATAAAGTATTTATAAAACTTTGGTTTGCACCAGAGTCAAATAATACTTTTGCATAGACGTCGTGAACTAGGAACGTACTAGCTATCACGTCAGGAATTAATTATACTTCCTGAGTAGTCAACTTGAAAGCTCTTGCATTTTTCTTGGTAGCTCCTTCTGCAGGGTTGGCTTTGTTATCAGCTGGTTTGACCAATTTTGGTTATTTTACAAAGGTTTTATTTGTAGGTTATTTTACATCATTACACACAGTTATTTTACAAAGGTTTTATATTGCTCATTGGTGGGTTTGGTATAGGTTCTGGGTCGAACTGAGGGAAAAAGGTATAAGGATTATTTAGGAGGTTTTGAAACTGCCAGTCATTGGTCCACCACTTATCCATTCCCAGAGGTTGAGTATGGATTAAAGGTTCTGGGATGGCTGGTTCCAAATTTATTGGAAGTTGAGTTTCAGCAGGATAAGGGTAAAGGTTGGTATTGATAGGTCTAATAATATCACAACTTGCCAATATACGATCCAACTCTTCTTGTAACGGAAACTCCTCGACTTGTTTAGAACTTTCCCCAATTTCCATTTCGGTTTGCCTAACACCTTCCCCTATCTCAATTCCTTTTCCTTTATCTATGGGATTCTCTATTTTGGGAACCTTTCTAGTTGCGGGTTTCCTCCTGCGTACACGTCTCCATCCTTTAGGCTTTGATTTCTCCGGAGGTGAAGCGTTGAATTCCATAGGTTCTTTGTAACACCCCGAAAACGGGTTTGGTAATTAACCCACGTTAATACTAAAAGACGGGTAAAGTACTGTTAGTGGTAAAAATAGCCCGGTGAATATTAGGATTTTAAATAAATAAACCTAATATTAAATAAAAGTAGTATAAAGGCTTTTGGAAGAAATAAAGTTTATAGAAGGCCCGACCTAACGGGACCTAAAATAAACTTAGTCATAAATATTCCCGAACCCGCTAAGTTAACTAGGAATATTTAACCTAGTTAATAAGTGGGAAAATTGTTAAAAGAAATAAGTAGGTTGTGGCTTACTTAATAACGAACCAAACACGAGGGGTTAAAGCGGGATAACTAGAAAAGTTATTTAATAAAAACAAACACAAACACACACACATAGTGTGTGCTCTGGATCGAGCTCAGGGGCGACCAAGAAGGGTCAAACCCTAATCAACACAATTTCATCAGATTGAAGGGGCAAATCAAGTCCAAATCAAAATCCGAGTATGAATTAGTGATCTCCATTGAAAAAGGAGTCATGAGGTATGTAAATTTCTTGAGAAATCTCTAGTTGAAATTCTGAGCAAACCTAGAGAACTCGAATCTGAGCTTGCATGTTTGTTGTTTGGATGAAATTAGTGATAAAACTATGTCTAGGAGTAAACCCTAGTCATGTACTTGTTGAATTGATGTTCATGGTTGTGAATTCATGATCATACACTCATGTGTCAAGTGGGTTTTGATTATGTAGTAAAGATGATGAAGTACACATGTTTAAAATCATCATAGTTGCTAGTAGGAACAAGATACTTGAACAATTTGCAAGTTTGAGTAATTGATCATAAGTGATAGTGGTGATTTTGATGTTAATCTTGGTAAAAATAACTAGTTAGGAACTAGTTAGTAAATATGTAAAATTATGCACATTAGGTGTTTGTTAAAATGCCTAAATGAGAACTAAGTGTTGATAATGTGCCTAATTGAGTCTTGTGAACTTGATAGTGCAATCATATGTGTTAATTGGCGATTTGACATTTATATAGTCAAACCGACCATTAATAAGATCGAATGGTAATTGTGATAGAAAATATGTAAGATGGAATAGTCATAATTAATGATGACTAATATAACCGTCTTACGAATTATGATGATAGTTTGACGCTTGACAAGCTAGGTGGAGGCTTGGAAAGGAAGTGGGTCAAACGAAGCAAGTATGAAGGAAAAACGTAATTCGGATGCAAGGTAAGTATAGCTTACACTAGTCTTAAATTATGGAATATTTTCTTATCATATAAATTATAAATGAGATATCTAAACAAATGAAATATGATGTTCCGTAGTATAGTCGAACGGAACAAGAAAAATCAAAGATGAAAGAAACCATAATAATGGTTAAAAAGAAGTAAATCGATAATTCGGTCATATTATGTCAAAAGTAATAAACGGTTTATATGTTAAAATGACCGTACGGTGTTAAACGGAACGAGTCATGTAAAGGAGATGATAATAAATATTATCTCGCAAAGATAAATGGTCATTTCGGCCAAACGGGTCAAAAGGTGTAGACAACACCTTTTGACTATATAGACTAATGATTCTTTGTCGAGTTATATGGTTACAGGAATAGATATCCAATGGATATTCGCATTGTTCTTAATTAGCGAATATAAAGCAAGGTACTAAAACCGGGTTAATAAGTTGATCCGGGCCAGGTATGTATAATAGATCAACTCCTCATTTAGAACTTGGAGATCTATGAGATTTAGGCAAAGTAAAAAGGGACATTCGGTTACCTTAAAAGGTAAACCGAAGAATTTAAATTATAGACAGAGTGTTTTGAAAACAAGATTTGGTTAAAAATTAGATTTGGGCGTACATGGTTTAAGCAAGCCCTTCGTTGTAAATAAAGGGTTAAAAATGACCAAAACGCCCTTGTAAGTGAAATTAAGCAAGCAACCCTTAGAAGTCGCTTGAAAACGAGTTTTATAATCAAGTCAATACTTTGAATAAGTGTGATAAGCGAAAGATGTAAAATATTGGTCTAATGACCCTATAAAGAGTCTTCGCCGTAAAATAATGATTTGATGAGTAAAATTTGAAATAAATAAGTCACCACATTGAATCCACCACAAATATAGCTGTGGTGGAAAATCTTTTGATAAGAAATGTGTGACACATGTATTTGGAAAGGAATGAAAGCAATTGGTGCTTAAAATATGCTTAAATACCTCAAACGGGTCAAAATAAGCATATGGGTGTAAAAGGGTTAAAGAAGGTATATAATTCTATGATTGAAACCCAATATGTTAGATATCATTGAATTAAATAGGTTTATGAGAAATAAGGGTCAAACAAACTTGTATGTTTGATAAAATCACGAACGGGTCAAATTTTGGTAAAAGAGTAATAAGCCGAAGACTTAAAAGTCTTGAATTTTATCAAGCCGGATGCCGGATTTGAACTCCATATGATGGAGAATCAAATTACAAATATGTAGGAAGAAACGGTAGGTCAAACGGATAAGCGGTTTGAAAGATACGAAAGATTTCGTATCAAATTACGACAAAATAGAGAATATGGATGCAGAGTCCACCGTAATTTACGGTCCCACCGTAAATTACGGTGGAGTTGAAATGGTTATGGTGCAAATTGTCTGATTTACGGTAGGAACAAGAACCCAGGGGCCACCGTAAATTACGGTCCCACCGTAATTTACGGTGGAGAATTATTTTCAATTCTTGTTTTTCTTTTGAAAACCAATTGTTTCCCGGACTCGTTTGGACACGTTTTAAACCCCGTAAGACTAAAGCATTTCATGTTTATGAAATGTAGGTACACCTTGGATGCCGGAAGACGATCAAGCTCAACGAAGAACCGAACACGATAAAGACACACGCTTCCGCACTTTGACACATAGTAAATTTTAAACAACGAATTCAACTACGTTATGTAGAATAACTTATGATTAGTAAAAGTTTTAATAAACCCGTATTTTCAGTATAATCGTGATTGTAATTACATGATTATGAGTTTAAATTATACTATAAACGTTAAATAGAAACCAGGGTGTTACATTCTTATATATCGGGTATGTAACCAGTAAAGTCTCTGGAAACTTCTATTTTCACTGGATAAAGATTGAGATTCTGAAGGGCTTCAGATAACTCATTCATGCTGTTTAGCATATATGCAAAATGCACAAAAAATGCTAAGTTAAAATTTTATAATAAGATTTTCACAGATAAATATTCAAGTATTATTGCATAGCGTGTGACTAATTTAATACAAAGGACAACTGTCAATTTAAAACATACTAGGGTTTATTGTAACTTATTTATTTACTGGGAAAAGTTTTCTTTAGGGATTCTGGATTGTAGATGATATAGGTGGTAATACTAGGTCAAAGTATTTAAAATTTTGCATTCACTGCTAAAGTGGCTAACATATAGAGATTAACCCATTTTTCATCTAATTTGTCTTCCCATGGTGGGTGATTGTCTAGTTTCTGGGTTTCCTGGTTAACCCTCACTTCTTTGGACTTCTTTAGTTTTTCTTGACTTTTCGTAATAATCAAACTTCTTTTATTAGGAGAAAGTGGTTCCTCATATTGTGCCTTTCGAACAAATATTCCTTCCTCAGTATTTACTGAGTGTTTTGAGGATGATGATCCTTTTTCCTTCGGTGTAGTATCTAATTTATGATAGATATCCGAAAGTCTTTGTTTACCCATACTGTAAACAATGTTCAAATAATAAAACACGTAATCACCAAAATAGCAATTAGTAAAAAATTAAGTATTTTCTAAATACTTAATTGGCTTAAATCAGTGGCTCTGATACCACCTTTTCCTGTCACGGCCCCAGCCCCGGTTTGACCCGGTCAGGAGCCGCGGGACAGGAACCCGTGGTATTTATAATGCGACAGCGGAAGATTTTTAACAGGATCTTTTTAATGCTGAAATTGCCTGATTATTTTATTTCATAATTCGGGATAAACCCCGTAATTCACAATAGAGGAATTTTACTAGGAAATTCCCTGATTTATTAAAACATGTTTATTTATTTTAACCGAGCCACCTCTTCAAGCTTGTTAGTGCTCCGTAGCATGTTTTCCTCGATTTACAGCAGGTCGCCTGAAACATGTTTTAAAAATATTTTTGTCAGCGGGGAAATACTGGTGAATCATTCATTTTGACAAAATGACACATAATTATAATTTACAGCATAAGAGCGATTACAATGGCTTCTATCTTATTTTTATCTGGCGCCTTGTCACCCGTGTGACGATGGTCATACCACTATTGGGTCCCACCCCAAGTAGTGACGTTTATCACGGTGAGGATTTATTAGCCTAACCTGTGAGAAATTAGTAATGTGCACAATACCCAACTAGCCAGTGATTTAAGATAACCACGACTTAATCCCTGTAATTATAACATTTGAAAATGGAGTATTGTAAAATATTTGATAAAAAGAGAATGACTCACATTGCAGATTTAATACGGGAAGAGTCTAGCCTACAGATAAGCTTGTTAACCTAATTCAATTAACAATGCACACGAACTAGGTTAGTAACTAATACAGCATTTACGATAACTCACGAGATTAAACCCTCACGACGAATGACAAAGTGCAATACTTAAACATCCATCGAATTCACGACGAATGACAAAGTATAAACCCAATTTGAGCAGCACTTAAACATTCATCGGATAGTTTTAATCGATCGGACATTGAATCGTATCAACGATCGAGTTATTACCCTGTATTGCGGCAGCGTTTCGTGTTATGTGTGTGTTTCTGTAGTATTTGGACAATATCTCAGCGCACGTATTGAATTTTAACGTCGAACTAACGCATAATTGCAAGTCCCACACCCCTCTATATATACTGAGAAAACAACCCCCTCGCGTGGCGCGAGGGGTGCCACCCTACCATAGGGTAGCCCCGTGTCCCAGTAGGATTGCTGAGTTGGTCGTTCGTGAAATCTTGAATTACACGTAAAACTGTGTTGATATTATCAACTAGGGTTTACCCCCCTTGAGTTTTAGGGTCCCTGATCCTGATTCCGATTGTTCTGAAAATTTTAGGGCTTATGCAGGATCACTTGGGGGTCTCAATTAGGGTTTCCTATGGGACAAAATAAAATAATAAATAGGACTTTTGATGAGAGTTGTTACAGAAACTTTCAAGCAGTTCAAAGAAAAGGTGGAGACAGAAACTCGAACCAAGTTAAAAATGCTAAGGACGGACAGAGGGGGAGAATTCATATCAGCTGAATTCAACAAGTATTGCAAAGACAATGGCATAGCAAGACAGCTTACAGCGCCATATTCCCCACAGCAAAACGTAGTAGTAGAAAGAAGAAACAGGATGATGTTGTCAACTACTCGAAGTATGTTAAAGGTAATGAACATGCCACAAAATTTATGGGGAGATGCAATAAGACATACGTTATATTTATTAAACCGGATTCCGACAAAGGCTTTGGTAAACAAGACCCCGTATGAAGCATTGAAAGGAAGAAAGCCGAATCTGGAACACTTAAAGGTTTTTGGCTGCACAGCATACGCTAAGGTATTACCACTACAACAAAAGAAGTTAGATGATAGAAGTGCACCTATGGTTTACCTTGGAATAGAAGAAGGATCAAAGGCATACATATTATATGATCCGGAGAAGAACAAGATATGTATCAGTAGAGATGTAAAGTTCATGGAAGGTCAACCATGGAACTGGAATAGTTATATGGAAACGGTGGATTCAGGGAATCCCGAATGGACAAACTTTGTCATTTAAGAAGATGTTAACCAACCAGAGTTAGAAGAAAATGAACCAAGTAGTCCTGGTTGTAGCGGGCCACATCATGAAGATTCAGGAGTAGATCAGACAGAAGAACAAGACTCCTATGAAACCCCGCCAGCACATTCGTACAATCAAAACTCGGCAGGAAGTTCAAGCAGATTATCAAGTAGAGGTCCATCTACATCTGAAAGCACAACAGAGAGTATTAGTGACACTCCAGTAAAACTGAGAAGTCTCGAAGAACTGTATGAAGAGACGGAGGAAATTCAAGTAGATCCACAAGAATTACTACTTGCTGAAGAAGAACCAAGGAATTACAAGGAAGCATCTAGTGACAGAAAATGGATTGAAGCAATGAAGGCCGAGTTAGACTCGATAAACAAGAATAACACTTGGAGATTGACAGAGTTGCCAAGAGATCACAAGGCAATAGGTTTAAAGTGGGTATTCAAGACCAAGAAAGATGCAAACGGAAACGTGGTCAGATATAAAGCAAGGCTGGTTGCAAAAGGATATGTTCAGCAACACGGAATAGACTTTGACGAAGTCTTTGCACCAGTAGCACGCATAGAGACAGTTTGACTAATGTTGGCTTTAGCAGCATATCAAGGTTGGGAGGTACATCATTTAGACGTGAAGTCTGCATTCTTACACAGAGATCTCAATGAGGAGGTCTATGTCTCACAACCAGAAGGATTTGTAAAGCCAGGAAATGAAGGAAAGGTTTATAGACTATCAAAAGCACTGTATGGATTAAGAAAAGCACCAAGAGCTTGGAATACGAAGTTAGATCAAACCCTAAAGTCACTTGACTTCAAGAAGTGCACTTTAGAGAATGCAATCTATACAAGGACGAGTAAGACTTCTACACTGATAGTTGGAGTCTATGTTGATGATTTGATAGTCACTGGAACATCAAGGAAGGAGATAGATGTTTTCAAATCTCAGATGAAGAACAAGTTTGAAATGAGCGATCTAGGACTGCTAGCATATTATATGGGAATAGAAGTTATTCAAGCAGGGGGTGAGATAGCCATCAAGCAGACAGGCTATATCAACAAGATACTCAAAGACGCTGATATGTTAACCTGCAACGACACAAAGATTCCTATGAATCCAGGAACACAATTAACGAAGACTGAAGAAGGAGATCTAGTAGATGCAACACATTACAGAAGCCTGATAGGTTCTCTCAGGTCCTTATTGCATACAAGGCCAGATCTATGTTACCCAGTCAGTCTGCTTAGTAGATTCATGCAAGAACCAAAGGAGCAACGCTTGAAAGCAGTAAAGCAAATACTACGTTATATCAAAGGAACTAAAGAGCATGGAATCATATACAAGAAGCTAGGAGGATGTAAGATCACAAGTTATAGTGATAGCAGTTTTGAAGTTAATACGGACAAAGGAAAAGGAACAATTGGTCTAGTATTCTACTTTGGAGAATCACCTATAACCTGGTGTACACAGAAGCAACAGACAGTGGCATTATCATCATGTGAATCAGAATTCATGGCAGCCACTGCAGCAGCATGCCAAGCACTATGGCTTAAAAGACTATTAAGTGAAATTACAGGCTAGAAGGAAGAGAAGATAACACTCAGGGTGGATAACGTTTCTGCAATAGCACTCATGAGAAATCCAGTCTTTCATGGAAGAAGCAAGCACATTGATACACGCTATCATTTCATAAGAGAATGCGTGGAGAACGAACACATCAATGTGGAACATATAAGTGGAGAACTACAACGGGCAGACATACTAACAAAGGCACTAGCAAGGGTCAAGTTTGCTACAATGCGAGAACTGCTCGGAGTTCAAAGTCTGCAACAACCTAAGGATGTTCAAGATTAGGGGGGGTGAATGAAATCACTAATCTTTATACATCCCAAGTGCAAGGGCCAGATTCGTATATAGTTAAAGATAGTTTAGATGGTAGTTATAAATTATAAGGACCAAAGTTGACAAACAGGAAGTTGGTAACTTCCACCCTAAACCGAAAGGGTATGTCCTTGGGACATGGCTGCTCGTAAATCAACATGTCTCTTGAAGACATCTCTAGATCGACGGCACAAGGGAAAGAAGAAAAGACGCACCTCTTTGATTTTAATAATATCCACAAGATCAAGGGACATACCTATTCACAAAAAGACATGTCTATTCACTCATACCTTTTAGATTAGTATAAATAGGGTTCAAGTTTCATTTGTAAAACATTCATTGTATTCAGATTCAAATTATCTACAAGATCAGTTTATTCAATTTATGTTCTAGAGATCAAAGATCAAGTCTGGGCAACACTCTTGACTCACCAACCCCATTTGTGATCTCAGCCATTTTTGTTGCAGCTTATCAATCCTCACCCCATCCACACAAATCTCTCCCCCTTGAGGATCATAAAACCTCAGCAACAATGCGATCACCGTCGATTTACCCGACCCACTCCGACCCACCAAAGCCACCGTCCTCCCTGCCGAAACTTTTAAATTAAAAGCTTCGAATATCACCGATTCAGGCCTTGATGGGTATGCAAACGTTACATTCTTAAACTCAACTTCCCCAAAGACTTGTTGTATTATCTCCCCTTCCATGTTCTCTGAATCAATCGCGGGGACTTTTTTGATCATTTCTCGTATCCGTTTGCTGGCAGCCATTGCATCAGAGAAGTACTTCACATTGGACATTGCATGACCAAATGACCTGTCATTATTCATTTCATTAATTTTTAACTTGCAAGCAACTGGTTTGTTGAAATGTGAGAAGGAAAAGGAACAAACTTACAGCCCGCCAATCGCAATTGCTACTGCGACTGACCACACAGTTCCTCTTCTAGCTCCATGGTGCATCACCAGTGTACTACCGTACCAATACAAGAAGGCACATACACCAAAAGTTATACCGTTGCTGCCGATCGCAAGTCCTTTAGCCAACCCCTGCTTTAAACCCAACTTCACTGTACCTTCCAGTGCATCAGAGTAGTCTTTGATGGTCTTGTTTTCACCCACAAAAGAATAAACTGTCCTTACTGACGAAAGCACCTGCTGTGCGATCGTATCAGCCTTGTTATATTCCTCCCTGATTTTTCTTGATAACCTCATCAGAATCCTTCCAGAAATTAAACCAGGTATAACTAATACTATGATAAATGGCAGCCCAACAATTGCTAGCCTCCATAGCAACATAAATGACACAAAATACGCCCCAACACAAGTTGTCACATTCATCACAAGCACCGGCACCTGCAGTTTTGTTGCAACATAAAAAATTGATCATACATAGCCTTCATAAAAATTAAAAACTAGTTATTACTATTATTATTATTATTATTACTATATATTAAAATTAGAAATGAAATGAACAGTAATTACTATTGTTATTATTACTATATACTAAAATTATTATTACTATATATTAAAATTACTCCCTCATAGCCCAGTGGTTGGGGGGCCGGTTGTCCTCCTAGAGGTCACCGGTTCGACTCCCGCTTGTGGCGAAAGGGGGCGGGACGTCCCAATGATAGATCGTATCCTACCGAGGCATGGTGCGGTCTTGAGGGCAACCCGGTTTTCACCCAGCTGTTACCCCAGCGGTTTTACCCGTGTGGGGGCAGTATGGTTTCCGGGCGAAGGTCAGCTTACGAGACGGCCGGGGCCCAATCGAACATCGCGCCGGAGGGCGGAGCTGACGGGGGATTGTCTTCGACAAGAACCCGGTGACACTGAGTCACGTACATAGAAAGTCACCCTTCAAAAAAAAAATATATTTTACTTTTTACTATATATTAAAATTCAAAATGAAATGAACAGTAATTACTATTACTATTATTACTATATATTAAAATTACTATATATTAATATTAATATAATAATAATAATTACTATTATTATTTTCTTTACTTTCTCAGTTGGATAAATTTGGTGTTAACAAATACTGGTATCGAAAATACAGGTACGGTCCGGTATATTATCGGTAAATGGTAAAAATTGGCATCAGCCTGATACAGAAAACGCCAAAATCGGTACCGGATTGAGTTTGAGTTTGAAAATCTTTTAGTTCGGGAAATTCGGTACTGCTGCACGGTACCATTTGCTCATCTTGATCACGAGTTCCGTACAAACAACAACGGTATCGTACAACTTTTTCTTGTTGATTTTCTTCAACTTTTAATGATTTCTTTTCTTAGTTTTAGGAGTAGGGATGAGCTCGGTGGCAACCGATACCGAAAATACCGGTACGGTACCGGCATATGAAGGTAAAAATCGGTAGTGAACCGGTACTAGGAACGTCAAAAGTCGGTACCGAATTGGTACTTAGGATCCTTCGGTTTGGGAAATTCGGTACCGGTACCCAGTATTATTTGCTCATCTCTGACCACGAGTTTCATACGAACAACATCATTAACATACAACTTTTTTGGTTGATTTTCTTTCGATTATTTTTTAATGTTTTTTACATTTTCTTTTTATTCTTGTAAGTGGTTACGCGTGTAACGCGCTCGTAGTGATTTCAAAACACATGTAAACATAGACTAAATAACAAAAGAAGTTCGCCGCAACGCGGCTAGGTTGATAAACCTAGTTATCATAAAAGTTGCATACCTCTAAATCTATACCCAATAATCAGATATGTCAATGTGTCATAATTATACGAGCTCAACATTAATCATCATAAAAGTTGCATACCTCTAAATCTATATCAGTCACCATAAAAGTTGCATACCTCTAAATTTATACCCAGTAATCAGATATGTCATGTGTCATAATTATACGAGCTCAAAATTTTTTGTTGGTTTCTATTATTTCACCCCATTATTCTTAAATCATATTTAATCTTAAAATATTGTTTTATAATTTTTAAATATTCATTAGTACTAATTTAACAATCCGTGAAAAAATAAATACATTGCTTTCTAATCTATCATCATCATCATCATACCTCACTAAATCCTATCAATAGCAAAGCTAAGGTAAGGTCTAAGGAAAGTATGATACAGACAACCTTACCTCTACCTCGTATGAATAGAAAAACTGCTTCCAGTGGAACCATCGACTCGATAGTAGTTTTGTATCAAGCCTTGGACATGAGACACATAATACTCAGCAATCAGGACAAATGCCGATTTGTGCATGTACCCCCTTGTCTTTTAGGTATCAACACCACCACATGATGCATGATTAGTCATCCGCCGCTTTTAATGTTATTTTCACGAAATTAGTAAAATAACATTAAAATTAGTACAATTTCAATTTTGCCCAATCAAGTCCCACATATATACACACGTTATATGCACACCGGCTAGTATATTTAAATAGGTGATGTTTGTTAAGACTATAAATATAAATATAAAAATGAGTGATGCTAAATAATGCATAAAAATAATCAATATAATAATTATTATATACTACTAAATTAGTGACTTTGGTGGACCAGATCTAAAAGAGGGTTATATATTCACTTGATCATAATCTTAAACTTGCAACACTTGAGTTTACCACTGATGATGACAACTGCCACTCTCACTCTCTTTCTAACATTTCTGACGCTTGGCTTCCACCATGTCCGATCAAACACTCTTACGCCGGAATCACTTCCTTCTTCTCCGCCGGAGCAGCCTCACCGTACGGCCTTCCACTTTCAACCTCCCCAAAACTGGATGAATGGTAACTTTTTCTTCTTACTTTTCACTTTTTTTATCCTTTTTTCTCTTCCACTTTTCTCTAACTTTCGCGACGGTTTCATTATTTTGCGACGATGAACATGCATGGTTGATCGTTTGACTGGCGGATATTTCAATGCTCACAGATCCTAACGGTACGTAGTAATTTCCTCGGTTTATTGAATAAAAAGTTAAAAGTTGTTAATCATAGTAGTTTTTTTTTTTTTTTTTTTTATCATAGTAGTTATCGAATTTTTTCACATATTTATTCCTTCAATTCTAAAGTCAGATCTTTAAAAGTGAAAAGATTAACCATCTGTTTTATTAACTGCTTAGGCAATCCGTAGTCATAAAGCCCTTGTGGGGCGTTATGCGACACGTGTCGTCAGTGGCGGATCCAGCCGGAGAAATCACTGGGTTCCTTTTTCCAAATCATATAAGGTTTACACTACAAAAAAAACGTTTTTTTCCAAATCATACAAGATTTACACTACAAAAAAAACGTTTTTTTCCGAAAAGACTGGGTTCCTGGGAACCCGGTCTTTCTATACTAGATCCGCCCCTGCGTGTCGTGACACGTCACACAGGGGCTTTATGGGGCGTTATATCACTAGAGCCCGTAGTCATAAAGCCCCTACCCATCAATACCTAATTATTAATTTTCGTTTTTATTAAATAATTATAAAAACACTAACTAATTTTTGATTGGTCCAAAGTTTGAAACCTTCCCCCGTACCGCCGCTATATATCTCGCGCCCCACCCCATTTTTTCACTCATACCGCCCTCCGTTTTGGTGTTTCGGGGCGTTTTCCGGCGCCATACTAGGGCATAGCGCCCCACTACGTTTCGTCTTAATAATAATAAAGGTGTACATTTCCTTTTTTGGGCAAAACCGGTTCAGGCGAATAGATTTGGTAACTTTGGTAAAAAAACCGGTTTGACTTTTGAGCCTTTTTTTGGCAAAACCGGTTAGCGAATAGGTTTGGTAACTTTGGTAAAAAAAACCGGTTTGACTTTTGAGTTGAAACCGGTTCGGGTCACAAACCGGTTACGGAGGAAAATATTCGAACCTTATGCATATCGGTTTAGGTTGGGTTAAAACCGATTCTTAAATCGGTTCGGGTCCAAACCAGTTTCAGTAACGAGAATAGGAACTGAGGCGGTTTAGGTCGGGTTGGAATCGGTTTGGGTCAAGCCGGTTTTAGCTGGGGTATCGGGTCAGGTTAGGAAACCGGATTGGGTAACTTTGTTCGAAACCGTTTCGGGTAATAAACCGGTTATGAAGGAAAATAGTCTAACCTTATACAAATCGGTTTAGGTCGGGGTTACCGGTTTTTCAAGTTGGTTCAAGTCCAAACCGGCTTCAGTAACGAGAGTAAGAACTTATATACAAACTGGCGGTTTGGGTCGGGTAGGAATCGATTTGGGCCAAACCGATTTTAGATGTGGTATCGGGTCGGGTTAGGAACCGGTTTAAATCCAAACTGGCTTTTCTGTACATCTCTGTGCTTAATGTTGATGATGTATCCAGGACCAATGTACTACAATGGAGTATACCATCTGTTTTATCAGTACAATCCATCTGGCCCGCTCTTTGCTGAACATATGTATTGGGCACATTCGGTATCACATGACTTGATCAACTGGACCCCACTCGACCTCGCCATTGCCCCAACCGAACCCTTTGACATCATCAGTTGCTGGTCTGGCTCAGCCACAATCCTCCCTGGAAACAAACCGGTCATGCTATACACCGGAATTGACTCTGAAAACCGCCAAGTCCAAAACCTTATTGAACCAAAGAACTTATCGGATCCATATCTTCGAGAATGGGTCAAGTACACTGGCAATCCGGTCATAAACCTCCCGGATGGGATTCAACATGATGACTTTAGAGACCCAACCACTGCGTGGCTTGCAGACGACGGAAAATGGAGGATAATTGTTGGAAGTCAGAAAGACAAGAAGGGAATCGCGTTTCTGTACCAATCTGAGGATTTTGTTAACTGGAGTATGCATGAATCACCACTGCATGAAGTTTCAGGTACTGGTATATGGGAATGCCCCGACTTTTTTCCAGTGTGGGTTGATAGCACCAATGGGGTTGATACATCCGTAATGAACTCTAGAGTGAAGCATGTGTTGAAGGTGGGATTGTTTGATTATCAAAAAGACTACTACATGATTGGGGATTACAATTTTGTGAACGAAAACTATGTTCCTCAAAATGAATTAACGCTTGGCACCTTGAGATATGATTACGGGAAGTATTATGCTTCGAAGTCGTTCTTTGACCCTGTGAAAAATAGAAGGATCTTGTTGGCTTGGGTGAATGAATCTGATTCTGAAGCAGATGATGTTGCTAAAGGATGGTCCGGACTTCATGTAATCATACGTTAGTTTATTCAAATTTTGTTAATTATACTTTTTTAATGAAATCATCAATTTGCTAATGACATGCAGTCATTTCCAAGGAGTATTTGGCTCGATAAAAACCAGAAGCAGCTCGTACAATGGCCTATCAAGGAGATTGAAACGTTATATGAAAACGAAGCTACTGTTCAAAATAAGAATCTTGAAGATGGATCATCACATGAAATTTTGGGCATAACTGCATGGCAGGTAACGACATGAAGTCTCAACGGTCCAACTTTGTTTTGGGGTTCTTTTGTACTCGTATGTATGTGGTGTTTGTTATTTTATAGGTGGACGTGAAGCTTTCATTCAAACTTACTAATTTAGAAGAGGCCGAGAAACTGGACCCGAGTGGGGTTGACCCGCAACTTGTTTGCAGCGAAATGGATGCATCGAAGAAAGGCAAATTCGGCCCGTTTGGTCTGTTAGCTTTGGCTTCCCATGACTTGACTGAACAAACTGCAATCTTCTTTCGGGTTTTCCAAAATAATGGACGATACATTGTGCTAATGTGCAGCGATCAAAGCCGGTTAGTTTTCTTCAACTCAGTTATCTATATTATAACCTTCTTCAGGGGGTGGCAGCCGTCTTATGATCAAATCCAGCTTCCACTGGTGATGATTTTTTTATATCCTGTATATAGTTTAAATGCTAACCAATTAACCTATCCAAAACATTAAATATTCTAGGTCTTCTACAAGGAACGGGCTTGATAAAACGACATATGGAGCATTTGTCGACATAGATCCTCAACAAGATGAAATTTCACTTAGAACCTTGGTGGGTAATTGGTAAACTTATCTTTTTGTGAAGTTTTTAAATTTTAAGATCTAATGTAGTTTTGTTTGGGCTATGCGCAGATAGATCACTCGATCGTTGAGAGCTTTGGAGGAGGAGGAAAGACGTGCATCACAGCTAGGGTTTACCCAACATTAGCCATTAAAGAAGAAGCCCATTTGTTTGCATTTAACAATGGAACAGAAAGCGTGTTGATCACTGAGCTGAGTGCTTGGAGTGTGAAGAAAGCTCGGATTAACACCGAAGAAAATGTTAGGCGTGCAAATCAATAATCTGAAGAAGATGTTTTGTTAGACTGGAAGCAGTTAATTACCTTGCTTAATTACTTGATTTGATTACTTTATCATGATTTTCAACACCTTATAATTAAGTAACATAAGCTTCCACGACCGATGAACAAAAAGTGCACATTGATGATGATCAATTTCGGTTTACATAAGCATTAGTTTAGCATCCTATGTTATCTGATCAGCCATTTGAGTATATCATTCAAATCCATATATATATCAATGATCAGCTATAGAATACAAACACTTTAATATATCAACGCACAACTCAAAAGCGATAACTTCCCCCACTTGACCTTGAACTAGGAGCATAGGTTGTCGACATGGATTTCCTTCCCAACAATGTTCCAGCTTGACGGAAGTGAACCGAGTCTCTTTTACTTTCCTGTGAATCATAAGACATTGTATGATCATAAAAAGCGAATCTGTTTCTAAAATTGAATTATACGGTGAACAAGAGGTAAATCGATACCATATCTAGTGAACCCTGGGACATGAGCCTGCCATAACCATTGATCGAACCGTTGAGTTTCTTCTCTTCGGTGCCTGATTTTCTCGCATTCATAAGCTTATCCACCATCCTGCTTCCAAGAATCTGCGCTCCGTTTCCTGTTTGAAACATTCTATTGCTACCCTTCAGAGCGTTCATGGTGGTCATACTTTCTTCACTGGTGGGAGCCACTTTTCGACCTCTGGTAACACTCGGTGAACACGACTGCCTTCTTGCTGCTCTCATGTTCGACACCTCAGGCTTCTGGCTAGCAACCATGAGAGCGTTTCGAGCTGTTTGGTTAACTACGCGGCCTCTTGTAGCCGAAATGGACCGATCCGTTCTTAGATTAGGCGGTGTTTCATCTGAAAAGCCAGGAATTTGTGTGATCCGAGATGTTACTACAGGCGAAACCCCTCTGGTTTTCTGTGTGGTTCTTGATTGATTCAGAATCAAACGGTTGTCTCTTTCACTTAACGGTTTTGAAACTGAAGTTGTGTTAGTGAGATCAGTAACACTACTCTTGTGGACACTGGTGATCAATGGGATTGGAGCGGTTTTTATGTTCTTTTTCTGATCAATGAACAAACCGCTTGAACGTGCACTAGGGGTTACCGATCTTGCAGGAATCCTTGGTCTAGGATTAGGTGTTTTTGGCTTTCCTGAATTGGATCCAATGTTTATCTGTTTTGTTTCTTTCTCCTCTGGTTTTCCTGCAAACTGCGGTTGGTGTTAGGCCATAAAAATAAATTCCAGCATATGACTGATATATGGCTGGAACTGGGGTGGAGTCAAAAGCGCTGTAGGTTCGGTCCCAATGAACCTTTTCATAAGTATATGGGTCGAGATTGCTATATTAGTTATAGCAGTCATCGGCAAGGAGAAGCATACACAAGTTTATCACATATACATACCCGAGAAAGTGGTTGGGTGATGGGCAATTCACGTTGAACCACGAGTTCTTGTGCATTTCTCGCTTCCATCTCGATGGATGGAAAGAGAGGCGTGGCAGGTGGCGTCTTCAACCTTCGTTACAAGCACATCAGTTATTTAGTCTATTTTAAACATGTAACTTTCAGTGTGAAACACCTTATGGGTCAAGTATAAGAGGCTAGACCTATTTTACTTGTTACCTTTTAAACTTTTTTTCTTTTTACTTTAACCCTCATCAGATATATATAGAATTTTTTGATGACGACAACTCACCAGTCGTAGTCATTTTTCTCGCTTTCTCCTAGGAATCCAAGACCCGGTCCTTTCTTTGTGTATGCCATCCCATAAAGTGGATAGCTTCCTGCATTCGAAACGATCTCAGTAATAACACCACATAGATAGCGATCAAGGTTAGGATTAATAAAAATGTGCATAACCATAACACTCACCATTGGGTTCAAATTCATCGGAAACAGGCTGAAGAAGGCTAACAACTCGGTTTTTGTCACGCTTATGCATCTCTTGGAACAAAAGCAGATCTTCATCTTTGTCTTTGAAGCGGTTTGACAAAGGCGCACTCATTTTCCTTCGCTCACGACCACCGTTCATTACAGTTATCTTAGTTAGAGAATATGGAGGGATATATAACATGTACTATGATTATGGTATTAGTTTGTGTTACTATAAGTAGAGGGGGGGCTAGGTGCAGACAAAGTCAAGAGGGCCGGCAGTTTTGATTTATGTTTTTTATGGTGATGAAACCAAAGATTGATGTGGTCTAGGAATGTTGCATTTGGCAATTGATAGGTGTAGGGGCTTCACTATATTCTAAGGCTAAATGACTCCTTTCAAGTATCTATACTATAATTTTCTATAAATAATACACATAATCATGTATAAAAAGTTATGATTATCAAAAGTTTAAGCATGTGTATTGTATTTATAAATTTTGTTACTATGTTTGATAATGTATAAAAAGGTATGATGATCAAAAGTTTAAGCATGTGTATTGTGTTTATAAATTTTATTACTATGTTTGATAATATGTATAAGAGGAAACAAGGAATTCCAATTTTTTCCATGTTGTATATTTTTTAGGTTGGCGGGAGTGTTTGCCTGGCATGCCAACATGACACAACACCATGTGAGTGTGACATCAGCTTTCACCACTACTTGTCTTTTACTTGACACAACTTGTCAAATCATAGGAAATGCAGCCGCTTTGTAGGCTTCCCATGCCACAACCAATTTTTAAATTAAATAAAAAGAAAAAAAACCTAACTAAAATTGTGATTGGTTGGATTTGGAATGGGCCCACGTCTCTCTCTCTCACACACACATACACCTGTGGTATCAATCACAAACCCACACCACCCATTGCCGAACACCACACTTTCCGCACACCATGGAGTGGTGCTTGCCGAGTGGTTTTGTCGTTTTGCCGACACCACTCCCACCACCCTTATTGATTTAATTTCGGTGACTCCATCCGACCTGACGTGATAACTTTGTATATTGAGTTATAGACATCCGGATAACAAAATAAATGACATTCAAATATTGTGTATGTCTTTGTTAATCCTCGACGAGTCAAAATTTTAATATGCTAGGAGCATTTAATGTTGTCAATTGCTTTTAATTTGACCCCAAATTGTATACAAGTAGTTGAAACATATATGTAAAGTATTAATGTTTATAGTGTTATCTTCACTGGAAATTGCAGATGCCGCACAGTGTAAATCGTCAGTAGTAATATAGAGCTGTATGGTTACATAAACTTCACCAAATTTGTGTGTTTTTTGAAATCTTCTTTGCGTGTATGTTGTAATCACATGTAATTTATAAACACTAGTGGATTGTTGTGTATGTGCATTTATTAATATTAATAATACTTAATCAAATAACTAAATATATCAAAGAAATTAATACTTAATAATATAACTAAATATATCAAAGAAATAAAAATATTACAAAAAAAAAAAACAGAAAAAAAGCCAGGACTATCGTACCAAATTAGAAAATAAATTTAATTAAACTAAAAACTGGACTATCATAACAAATTGATAAAAAAAAATTACAAAACAAAAATGAAAAGGCAAAGTTTTCAACTTTGAATGGATTAGGTATATGTTTAGTCATATATCTTAGACGTACACATGTGACATTACTCACCCCAAACTTTATGAGTTTTATTAGGCTAAAAGGTATGGTGAGGCTCATTCCTAAGGGGATGGCTGTCACATTACCGGGAGTGAGGATGGGCTTAAAGTGGATAGACCAAGGGAGTGGAGGATGGGGTCTCACACTATTTATAAAAACAATTAAAAAATATAATTGATTTGATTTTAGAGAGAGAGGAGAGGAGAGAGAAAGATGAAAGAGAGAGAGAAAGGTGGCCCGTCGCGACCGTCTGTGGGCTGACGGAGAGGACGAGACGGAGGGCAGGGGGCGGTGTGGGGGTGCGGCGCCGGGGCTCGCCGGGGCAGGGACGGCCGCCATACCTTCTAGTCATAGTGAAAAGACATATATAAAACCACACACAATTAATTCTATATGTTGAATTAGCTCGTAAGAATTAAACCTTCAACCTAACACTAGAAAGACCACCTTTATATATACACCTCGATTCCATCATGTTAAAAAAACCTTTGTTCTATGAAACTTATGAACGGGGTGCAAATGAGCCGAGCCCGAGCTCGACCAGGCTCGAGCTCGTTTAACATATGAAAGCTCGAGCTCGGCTTGATTCGAGCTTTATTTCTGAAGCTCGAGCTCGGCTCGAATGTAATTTTTCAAGCTCGAGCTCGGCTCGGGCTCGACTCGTTTAGTATTTATTAATTAATTTATATTAATTATAATTATTATTATACATATAATTTAGTTATTTTTTATATTTATAAAAAAATATATAAACAGAAAGCTCGATTAGGCTCGCTAGCCGGCTCGAGCTCGGGCTCGTTTACTAAACGAGCTTGTTTTAGGCTCGGGCTCGAGCTCGTTTAAGCTCGGCTCGTTCGAGCTTTTTTTTCGAGCCGAGCTCGAGTAGCTCGCGAGTAGCTCGGCTCGTTTGCACCCCTACTTATGATAGATTGACGTTCTAAAAAAACTTATGATTACTCGCCGGAGTCAAACAAAAATAAAATAAATGTGAGTTTTTATTTCGTGTTGCTCCAAGTAACTTACCTGCATGGGCGGTTCTTAGAAGGAGTTTGGCAGGGCCACGGCCCGGGCAACTTTTTCGGCCGTAGTGCTAATTTTCCGCATTTCGATCGAAAATTTTTATATATACTAAGTTTGGCCCGGGCTTGCCCGGGTTTTTTTTAGTGCCCGTGTCTTTCGGCCCTGACACGTTCAACAGGCAAGATCCGCCACTGCTTACCTGGTGTAGCTTAAGCGGCTTAACCGGTTCAAATGATCCACCTGGATATACTATATACTAAAATAATTAACTTTTAAACAACATTATACATCATATTAGTCCTCAAAGAATTGTTTTTTTAATAAGAAAACACCAAAAAGCTAATGCCTATTTGGAAGATAAAGAAAATAAAGTATGTATCTGAAAGGTGCCACTAGGTGATAAAATAGTACAATATATGCTTAATCATTATAGGCTTACATAATAATTGTGACAAACTATGGTGACTAGACCTAAAGAGGAGTATGATTATAAATCTTGCAACACAAAGCATGATGAGGACAAGAGCCATTTTTCATTCCAACATTTCTGATGGCTGGCTCTCACCATGTTGGATCGGAATCGAGTCTTGCTTCGCCATCGGATCAGCCTCATCGGACCGCGTTTCACTTTCAGCCTCCCAAAAACTGGATGAACGGTAAGTTTTTGTTCTAGTTTTGACTTTTTCTTTCTTCTTCCTTCCTTCTATAATATAGTAACGGTTTCATTGATATGTTGTGATGATGAACATGGTGCATGATTGATTGGTGGATGTAACTAACGGCCTCAGATCCTAATGGTACGGAATCTCATCACCTACTTTCAATTATTGCTTCCTAACTTGACCAAAATTTTCGGGGGCGTAAAGTAATAGGGCCCAATTTTTTTTTTCCTATAGTTAAGTTTCGGGTCGAGTCGGGTCGGGTTGGCTATTCGATTCAAGTCGGGTCAAATAAGATTAGTTCCAAATAAAACAATGTGCATATTTACCAAACTACCCATCATTTATATACAAAGTTAATACATATTTAGGATATACAATTTAGGAAAAATAATCGGGGGAGTGACCCTATATAATTTTAAAATTTTCGGACGAAAAATTTAAACTTATACACTTCTAACCGAAACATTGAGGTGGGCGGGTGCACCCCCGGGCACCCACAATACTTCGCCCCTGCTTCCTACTTTCCTTTGTTTAAAAAAAATATTATTTTTTGAACGACGGAACTTCTATTAAAAATTATTGCTTTCTAGTTTCCAATCGAACCATACTAACCACTAAGCAAGATGGCCGGTTTGACTGGTTTAAGATCCAAAAAGTTCAGTTTCATGGTTTGTTTGTCGGATCTGACTTGAAACTTGGAACTAGTCGTGTAAACAGAACTAGTTTTTTACACTTTATTACTCGTAATTTTTCTTTTTATTGTTTGAATATGTACTTACGTATATTATTACAATCGATATTCATTTTTAATATTATTACAATCGGTTTTTACACCCTGTTGTGGGGTGTAAAAACCGAACAATAAAACCATAAAGTTAACACTTGAATGATGCATTCAGGCCCAATGTACTACAATGGAGTCTACCATTTCTTTTAGGGTCTACATATTTACACACCTTTATGCCTATTTTGACACCCTTCAGGACGCCTCGTATAGACCTATACGAGGCGTATAGGGTTACTTTTCCGACCATCTTTGCACCAAAGCACAATGTCAAATCAGTCACATCAGACGGGGAGTATAGGTCTGTACGAGGGATGGATACGAGGAACTCAGACGCCTCGTATAGCCCTATACGAGGCGTCTTGAGTGATGAAAAAGTGCAACATACAGTTATGCTTTGTCCACACCCGAGCATCCTCAACATTTAAATGTGCTTATCAAATGTGCTTCATCTTTCTGCTTCTTCTTATTCATCGTTCTGCTTCTTCTTCTTCTTTCATTACAGGTACTTAAATGTCATCATACTGGGACGGTAACTATGTCTTCGGGCAGTATTATAGCGAGAACTGGGTGCCCGAAAGCGATCCGGTAACGGTACAGGTACTTAAATGTTTTAATTAGTTTTTGTTTTAGTTTATTATTTACTAATGATGATACGGTTCTTTATTTTGGAGGAGTCTTGCGTTCCCGATTCTAATGAGCAAGAGGAGGTTGTGTCTAGTATACAAGGAGAACAAAACAAACCGTTTCTAGATTTGAACAATCATCCCCCTGTTGATGAAACAGCCCCCGTAGATGACTCATACCATGCTTGTCAACCAAGTTATCTGACGCAACAAGGGTATCCGGATTATAGATACGGGTGTGAATACGGAGGAGACGGTGGATACGGAGGAGACGGTGGATACGGAGGAGACGGTGGATGAGGAGACGGTGGATACGGAGGAGACGGTGGATACGGAGGAGACGGTGGATACGGAGGAGACGGTGGATACCGAGGAGACGGTGGATACAGAGGAGACAGTGGATACGGAGGAGACGGTGGTTACAGAGGAGATGGTGGATACAGAGGAGATGGTGGATACAGTGGATACGGAGGAGACGGTGGTTATGGTGGATATGGTAGATATGGTGGTGAGACACCTCCCATCCAGGACAGTCCGTACTTAAAAAAGCAGGTATTAATTACTATTTTTGTATTATTTAATTATTATTATTAGTATTATTATTAGTATTATTATTAATATTATTATTATTATTATTATTTATTTATTTATTAAAATTATTTATTATTATTGTCGATGTTACAGGTTTTCAACTCTTTAGATGAACTAAAGAATCGGATACAAGAAATAGCAAACGCGGATGGTTTCGTTATTGTCACCCGTCGATCAAAGAAAACCGGTGGAAGAATCCGGAGGGTATGGCTTGAATGTGATCGTGCTGGTGAGCACCAGACTACAGCAACACTTAGAAAAGCCGGAAGCAAAAAAACCGGTTGCCCGTTTTACCTGCTGGCTGTGCGAAACCACCCGTATGAAACCTGGGAGATTAAAGACGGAAAAATTGAACATAACCACGAACTTTGTGAGGACCTATCGGCCCACGCGTTTGTGCGAAGGTTTACTCCAAGCGAAATGAAACTGATCGAGCAGCTGACAGCTCAAAACATGGAGTCGCGCAAAATATTTCAAACGATAAGGAAGCAGGACCCCGACAGGTTTCATGTTCTGAAAGACGTTCAAAACGTTGTGGCGAAGATTAGAGCCGAACAAAGACAAGGATTGACTCCCATGCATTCACTAGAAGACAAGCTGATAAACAACGACTTTATTTACGAGACACGGGAGGAACCCGGAACAGAGATCGTAACAGAGATCTTCTTTCTTCATCGGTACTCGAGAGACATGTGGCGTGCATTCCCCCACGTCATGCTGATCGATGCGACGTACAAGACAAACATATACAATATGCCCTTTATCCAGATTGTTGGTATGACGCCTACCAACAAATCGTTTATTATCGCGCATGCCGTTGTTAGTAAAGAACGGGGTGATAACTTTGTGTGGGTGCTTGAGAGGGTCAAGTCAATGTTGGATGAATGCATGGAGCCACGTGTGATTTTAACCGATAGAGACCTAGCCCTTATGGGCGCGTGTGCTAAAGTATTTCCAAACGCCTCCAGGCTTCTTTGCAGGTGGCACATACAACAGAATGTTATGAAGCACTGCAAGGGTGCCTTCACAGACGAAGACTGGAAGAAATTTTTGTCATTCTGGGGGACATTGATTGAGTCTCCATCCATACTCATCTACGAGTACCACTTGCGCAACATGCGACAACGACTTGTGGAGTGCAAACGTTCTAGTAAGTTTTTATAATAACATACGACTCACCTATGCAAATTTTATTAAATTATTTTTACATTTTAGGGGTCTTCAAATACGTGTACGATAACTGGCTAAAAGACTATAAGGAGATGTTCGTCTTTGCGTGGACTGATAAGAGGCGCAACTTTGGTAATCGTACCACAAACAGAGTTGAGAGCCAACACGCCAACTTAAAGAGATACGTTGAAGATAGGAGCTCGCTCGACCGTATAGTTGGTTGTGTCCATGATATAGTTGAGGCACAGTTCGGTGAAATAAGGAAGACTTTTCGAGATAGCATCGAAAAAACAATGACCCACCACAAACACCCGTTGTTTCAACACCTACTTGGTAAAGTTTCCCATACAGCCCTTGACTTGTTGAGGAGCGAGGCAATTAGGAAGCTAGATGTCTTGGAGCGCTTTCATTCATCATGTGGTTGCCAAATGTGGCACAGCTGTGGGTTGCCCTGTGCTTGCAGGATAGAAAAGTACATGCTTGAAGGTAATAATTGTTAAACGTACAACACTTGTGTGATATATTTCCGTTAATCATGTGACTTAAACAATGTTGTTTTTAACCGTGCAGAGCGTCCGATTCAACTCGAAGACGTGGACGTCTTCTGGCGGAAACTTAACTTCCAAAGTTGTAAATTGATAGACGATGACGTGGACGTGGTCGAAGAGCTAAATATTGTTAGACAACAATTAGAGTCGCACCCCCCAGCTCAAACGTACGGTATCGGGGTGCACCTGTTAACGACAACCATGGGTGCGAGTTCCACTTTCTTCCCGATACTAAGTCCTCCGGCTAATCAACAACCATTGTTCATAACGCTTACACATGTAAACGAGAACCACTTCATACATGTTAAGCTGGAAGGGGATTATCCAATGCCACCAGCACACGGGCTATGGTTGACCCACCGAACACCCCATACGAAACAATGGGAAGATATGTACTTGCCACGTCTAGAATGGTATACATCGATAATGAATCCTCCGCTAAGATCAAACCCCAGTCTTAATTACATCGATAGTGATACGGAAGAATGATTTTTGTAATTTGAATGTATTTTTTTTATTAATTCCTATAATTTTCTACAATTTCTATAATTTTTTTTTATAATTTGTATCATTTTTCAATAATTAAAACAGTTTAAAATCATTTTTAAAAAAAATATCTTTTTAGAATGGTTAATTACCATTTTGCCCCTGAATAAAGCCTATACTGGGGGCATACCAGGGGCTAAATGGTCATTTAATAAAAAGAGGGGACGACGCGTATAGACCTATACGAGGCGTCTATGCCTCGTATAAGGCTGGGGGGTCTATACGAGGCTGGTTGTAGCCCCCAAACAATAAACACACACACATACGGAGAATACACCTCTATACGCCTCGGATACGTATTTCGACCGGATTTTCGAAGATTTGAAGCATCACTGGTATGTATTTCGCCCCGTAGTTTAGTATTTTTGCCACGTTTTTGCCTTTAGACCGTAGGTTTGCCCTGAAATTTGATTTTTGTGGGGTTTGGGGGCTTGAGTTTAAGGTTGAAGATGAATGGGGAAGAACAGGACGCCGAGTATAGCCCTATACGAGGGCTATACGAGGCTCTGTAAATTTTTTTTTTCTTATTAATTATTATTATTAGTATTGTTATTATTATTAGTATTATTATTATTATTATTTATTAGTTATTATTATTATTAGTATTATTATTATTATTATAATTATTTATTAATTATTATTATTATTAGTATTATTTATTAATTATTTTTTTTTCTTATTAATTATTATTATTAGTATTATTATTATTATTATTATTTATTAGTTATTATTATTATTAGTAGTATTATTATTATTATTTATTAGTTATTATTATTAGTATTATTATTATTTATTAATTATTATTATTATTAGTATTATTTATTAATTATTATTAATTATTATTATTAGTATTATTATTATTATTATTTATTAATTATTATTATTATTAGTATTATTTATTAATTATTTTTTTTCTTAATAATTATTATTATTAGTATTATTATTATTGTTATTATTATTAGTATTATTATTAATTATTATTATTATTATTAGTATTATTATTATTATTATTATTAGTATTATTATTATTATTATTCTGATTTATTTATTATTGTTTTTATACGTATACGTTATTTACCTGCAGATTGATTATGGAGGGCGACGACATTCAGATAGATCTTGATGCGGTACTGGCGGTTCAGCAGGTTCAGGAGGGTCCACGACGGAGACGGCGGCCAGATCTGGATACGCTACAGGGTTGTCCGTACCTAGAGTTTCCCGACGGCACCGATGCCGCCCGCCATTGCCAGAAGCTTAGGAGGATGTACATTGGATCGCATGCATCGATCGACTGGGGTGCGATGGACCAGCTTGCTGAGACGGATAGAGTGCGTCGGTTTATACCTCTCGATTCGCCGTGGCATCGTCTTTTTGATTTGGCGCACACGCCGACCTACAGGGAGCTGCTTGTCGAGTTCATTTCGTCATTCACATTTCACCCTCCTGGGGTCCCAGTGGCGCTTCCGTACCCAGATGCTCCCCCTCCGCCTGAGATTTCTTTCAGGCTCGCTGGCGTTTTGCGTACGATGACGCTAGCAGACTTTGCGGTGCGTTCTGGTTTATACATGCAGGGGGAGATCGAGACTGAGATTTACACAGCGGGGCAAGTGGTGGTTGACAAACCCATTCTTCTAGGGTTTTGGCAGGTGATTGCGGGGCCAAATACTTGGGAGCACGACAAGTCGAAGGGGAGGGTGTCGTTTGTTAGGGACCCACTGTACAGGTACGTACATTTATTACGGCAATTATTGTGATTATGTGCATTGTTTATTAATCTCTGTTTCTGTATTTCGCTAACACTATCTGCAGGTATCTGCACCATTTGCTCGCTACTTCGATTTCAGCGCGCGGCTACAGCCGTGAGTGGTGTACGACTACAGATCTTTTTTTCCTTTATTGTTTGTTGTATAGGAGGCCGTGCGCGCTAGCACACGGTCTAGCCCAGTACTACGCCTCCGCCCATCACAAACAGGAGCGCGGATTTTTGTATGGCGGGGCGTACGTGACCGTCATTGCCCGTTCATTTGGCCTCGTACTGCACGAGGACCCACATCTACGGACGCCGCCAGTCATGCCGACGCGGATGGGCATGCAGTCGCTGTGGGGGATGAGGGTAATCAGGAGGTTCGCAGTTGGCCCGCGGTTTAAAAACCGCAACGGGGGCATATGGACAGAGGAGGCCCTACCAGAGCATTTCGAGCCCGTTTATCCTCCTGCAGATCCTGCTGATGTAGTGCCCGTGGAGGAGCCTCCGCAGGATGTAGACGGTGCAGCGATGCCACAGCCACCGCCACCTGCCGGGGCGCCTCAGTTTCCACGTCACGCTATTCCAGGCCATGCCCCAGGAGCTGCGCCGATACATCCGGAGGTACGAGCAGAGCTTGACAGGCTCAGCGATTTGATAGGTTGGGTGGTTCGGGAGCTGCAGGATAGACGCGAGAGAGATGGGTTACCCGCGATACCGCTCCCACCACCTCGAGCACCACATCAGCAGCAGCAGCCGCAGCAGCCAGATTCGGATTCGGATTCGGATGCATAGACCTGTTGTTGTTTTTATTTTTATTATGGATGTACAAACTTATCTTATATATTTTTGTTATGGATGTACAAAGTTATCTTATCTATGTCATATTTATGTTTGTTTTCAATTATTCGGTTACTTAATGATTGTTGTCTTAAATTGAAATAATACGGAAACAAAATATGTTTTGAATATTTGAACGAGATAAAATTTTAATCGGAAGAATAATATTTAAAAAAGTAAAATGTAAAAAACATTATAATATTTAATCGATATAATATATTTAAAGAGCCGATTTTTAAAATAGTTCATTTTTAAAAAACAAAAACTTTTTTATAGTGTAAAAAACAAAAAAAAAACATAACTTTTTTTAAAAACAAAAAAATTTTCAATAAAAAACACATCTTCAAAAACTATCCAAAAACCATACCAAAACCCACCAAAACACCCCTCATTTCAGCCAAAAAAAAAACCCAATCTTAGACGCCTCGTATAGCTCTGTACGAGGCGTCTAGGGTTCCTTAAACTTTGTGCCTGACACCCTCGCAGACCCCCTTGAATTCAGTGCGTAGACGCCTCGTATAGACCTATACGAGGCGTCTAGGGCACCAAAGGTGTGAAAATAGGCGCGATGGGTGTCCAAATATCTCCAGCCTTCTTTTATCAACACAACCCATCCGGCCCGCTCTTTAATCCTCAAATGTATTGGGCGCATTCGGTATCGCGTGACTTAATAAACTGGACCCCACTCGACCATGCCTTTGCCCCGACCCAACCCTTCGACATCAACGGTTGTTGGTCTGGCTCTGCCACAATCCTCCCTGGAAACAAACCCGTTATATTATACACTGGACTCGATTCAGAACACCGTCAAGTCCAAAACCTCGCGGTCCCAAAAGACTTATCTGATCCATACCTTCGAGAATGGGTCGGGTACACCGGCAATCCCGTCATTAACCTCCCCGACGGAATTCAACATGATGACTTCCGAGACCCAACCACTGCGTGGCTTGCAGACGACGGAAAATGGAGGGTGATCGTTGGAAGTCAAAAAGACAAGAAGGGAATCGCGTTTCTTTACCGATCTGAGGATTTTGTTAATTGGAGTATGCATGAATCACCACTTTATGAAGTTGCAGGCACTGGGATATGGGAATGTCCTGATTTCTTTCCGGTGTACGTTGATAGCAACAATGGGGTTGATACATCTGTAATGAACTCTAGAGTGAAGCATGTGTTGAAGGTAGGATTGTATGATTATACAAGAGACTACTACTTGATAGGGAGTTATACTCCTGAGAAAGAAAGCTTTGTTCCTCAAAATGAACTAACTCTTGACACCTTAAGATATGATTATGGAAAGTATTACGCTTCAAAATCATTCTTTGACCCTGTGAAGAATAGAAGGATCTTGATGGGTTGGGTCAATGAATCTGATTCTGAAACTGATTGTATTGCTAAAGGATGGTCCGGACTTCAGGTAATCACAGATTAATCGACATGTTTTTTTTTAACAAATTTACTTTTCTTTAATGAAATCATCAGTTTCTAAAAACATTTTAGTGAAATCATGAGTTTTCTAATAACATGCAGTCATTTCCAAGGAGTATTTGGCTCGATCAAAACCAGAAGCAGCTCGTACAATGGCCTATCGAGGAAATTAAAATGTTACATGAAAACGAAGTTAGTTTTAAAAATAAGAAGCTTGAAGGTGGATCACTACATGAAATTCTTGGCATAACTGCTTCGCAGGTGAGTCGTCAAGTCCTAATGGTCTAGCTTTTTCGGACTCTTTTGTCGTCGTATGTATGTTGTGTTTGTTATTTTATAGGTAGATGTGAAGATATCATTCAAACTAACTAATTTAGAAAAGGCCGAAGAACTGGACCTGAGTGGGATCGACCCACAGGTTTTCTGCAGTGAAATGGATGCGTCAAAGAAAGGAAAATTCGGCCCGTTTGGACTATTAGCTTTGGCTTCCCATGACTTGTCTGAACAAACTGCAATCTTTTTTCGGGTTTTCCAAAATAATGGACGATACACTGTGCTAATGTGCAGTGATCAAAGCCGGTTAGTTTTCTTTAGTTCAAGTGTCTTCATTATAGCCTTCAAGGGGTGACAAAGTAATCTAGTAGACTCGCCTCTAACCCCTTGAAGTGGCCCCATTGCTTAATATGGTATTGGATAGGCCGAGAGCTTTTCCCAAAATGGGTTTGCATGGTTATAAAAAAAAGAATATATCTATGTTATCTGGAAGCAGCCTCTTTATTCTTACGGAATAGAGGTAAGGTTGTTTACATCTTACCCTCCTCAGACCCTATCTTAGCTTTGCTATTGGTGAGATTTACTGAGTATGATGATGATGATCTATGTTATATATCTCAAATGCTAACCAAATAATGTGTCCAAAACTTTACATATGTCAGGTCTTCTACAAGAAACGGGCTTGATAAAACGGCATATGGAGCATTTGTCGACATAGATCCTCAACAAGATGAAATTTCACTTAGAACTTTGGTGGGTGATAATGAGTAAACTTTTTGTTAAGTATTTGAATTTATGCTCTAATGTAGTTTTGTTTGGGATATACACAGATAGATCACTCGATCGTTGAGAGCTTTGGAGGGGGAGGAAAGACGTGCATCACGGCTAGGGTTTACCCAACATTAGCCATTGGAGACGATGCCCGTTTGTCTGCATTTAACTATGGAACAGAAAGTGTGTTGATCTCTGAGCTGAGTGCATGGAGTGTGAAGAAAGCTCGGATTAACATCGAAGAAATTATTTGTTCTGTAGATCCATAATCTGATGAAGATCGTTGATTCATCTCATTCTAGGAAGTGTGTATTATATTGGAAGGAGTTAATTACTTGATGCGGATCCTTAATATATAATGATTATCAACACTACTTCATTATGTAAAATATGCTTCCATGTTTAGCATCTTATGTTATATAACAAACTGATAAAAAAATATTTAGCAAACAAAAATGAAAAGACATGTTTAACAATAAGATTACAACACATGGTAAGATCAAAGACAAAGTTTCAAATTCGAACGAATTAGGTATATTTTTAGACATACAGTAGAAACTCGATAAATTAATACTCGATTATTTAATAAACTCTCTAAGATAATATTTTTTGCCGGTTCCGACTCGGGGATAGGGTGCTAAATTAATAATTCGCTAAAATTATAAGATAATACATTTTTTATAATTTCTTTAGACCCCATATAAAATATAAATTAATAATTCCTTATATATAGCATATTACATGTATGATTTATGAAGGTTTATTGAAAAATGACTCAATTGTCTTTTGTTTTTTGTTGAAATCAATTTCCCCTTAAATCTCGTCTTTAATTTTCCTTAGCATGGTAAGAACTTCTGGTGTTGTTTTCTCATAGCTCAACAAGAAATTGTTCAATGTATTCGATATTGTTGCTTGACTCACCTGCAAACCATAGTTACCATGAACCCATTCTTGCAATTGCTTTTGAGTGAGACTTGGATTATCCTTGTTGTGCTTGCATAATGCTCTTCGAATCTCGTCTGTCATTGTTGTTTTTTTCACACCTTTAAGATGGGAAGTCATGTTGTGTGTATGATTTGTTTGTGTTAACCTATTTTGATCTTGTATTTATATAGAAAATATTTTTAATGTCCATAAAGTGATACATTGAACACAAGAAGCATAATAAGGTGGGAGATTGAAAGTTTCTTTCAAATTGGGCCGTTCATTTGATATACATGCATGGTATACAATAATTAAGTGGAAGCTTGAAAGGTGTTTGTAAACTAAGTATTCTACTATAAATTAATAAAATATTAATTAATATATAAATTAATAATTATTAATTTATCGATTAATTAATAACTCTTTTAATTAATAAATTTTGGTGGTCCCAAGTGTATTATTTTATAGAGTTTCTACTGTATATTTTATACTCAACTATTTTTTTTATTTGTGAAAGTGAAAAAAATATACAAGACCACCTTTATATATAAACAAGATTCGATTACGTTGAACAACCTTTTTTTCTAACGAACTTATGATAAATCCGCGTTCTAGGAAACTTAAGATAAATTTCCGCATCAAACAACATTAAAATAAATGTGACCTTTTATTTCTTGTTGCCTAAGTAGTCATTTACTTAATCCGCTTAACCAGTTAAATGATCCGATCGGATATACTAAAATAACTTTTAAACAATATTATACATCTCATAAGTCATTGATGAATTGTTTTTTATAAGAAAACCAAAACTTGACGTGTAATTTGGATGATCATCTTAATATGGTATGTATTTGAAGGTGCCACTAGGTAATAAAATAGTAGAATTAATTGAGATATGCTTTATTAATCGTCATAAACTTACATAATAAGTAATAAACACGGTTTGCCAACTAAACTCTTATAATTTTATATGTTGACTTTGGTTGACTTGACCTAAAGAGGGGCATGCTATAAATCTTGCAATACCAAAGTATGATGAGGACAACTGCCATTTTTCATTCTAACATTCATTCTAACATTTGTGATGGCTCCCTCCCACCATGTTGGATCGGAATCACGTCTTGCTTCGCCATCGGACCAGCCTTATCGGACGTCGTTTCACTTTCAAGTTCCCAAAAATTGGATGAATGGTAAGTGTTTCTTCTAGTTTTGACTTTGTTTTTCTTCCTTATCTAAATAAAGTTATGGTTTCATTGATATGTGATAATGAACATGGTGCATGACTGATTGGTGGATGTAACAATGGGTGCAGATCCTAATGGTACGTAATCTCATGACTACCTACTGTTGATTATTGTTTCATACTTTTCTTTGTTTATTGAATAAATTAGGTTGTTAATCATTGTAGTTGGTGTATGTTTACAAAATGGTTCATGATGCATCCAGGACCAATGTACTACAACGGAGTCTACCATTTCTTTTATCAACACAACCCATCCGGACCGCTCTTTCATCCTCGAATGTACTGGGGCCATTCGGTATCACGTGACTTGATAAACTGGACCCCACTTGACCCAGCTTTTGCCCCAACTGAACCCTTCGACATCAATGGTTGTTGGTCCGGCTCTGCCACAATCCTCCCTGGAAACAAACCTGTCATGTTATACACAGGACTCGATACTGAAAACCGCCAAGTCCAAAACCTCGCCGTCCCAAAAGATTTATCTGATCCACATCTTCGAGAATGGGTCAAGCACACCGGCAATCCCATCATTAACGTCCCTGATGGGATTAAACATGATGATTTCCGAGACCCAAGCACCGCTTGGCGTGCAGACGACGGAAAATGGAGGATAATTGTCGGTAGTAGGAGAGAAGGGACGGGAATGGCGTTTCTTTATCGATCTGAGGATTTTGTAAACTGGAGTATGTGGGAATCACCACTTTATGAAGTTGCTGGCAGTGGGATATGGGAATGTCCTGATTTCTTTCCGGTGTGCGTTGATAGCAACAATGGGGTTGATACATCTGTAATGAACTCTAGAGTAAAGCATGTGTTGAAGATGGCAGCGTTCGATTGTGGAAGAGACTACTACTTGATCGGTAATTACAATCCGGAGAATGAACACTTTGTTCCTCAGAGTGAACTAACTCTTGGCTCCTTGCGATATGATTATGGGAAGTTTTATGCGTTGAAATCATTCTTTGACCCTGTAAAAAACAGAAGAATCTTGATGGGTTGGGTCAGTGAATCCGATTCGGATGAAGATGCTCATGCTAAAGGATGGTCTGGACTTCAGGTAATCATAGATTAATAGATTAACTGACATTTTTTAAAGAAATTTATTTATTTTATAAAATCATCAATGTGCTAATAACATGCAGTCATTTCCAAGGAGTATTTGGCTTGATCAAAACCAAAAGCAGCTAGTACAATGGCCTATTGAGGAATTTAAAATGTTACATGAAAACGAAGTTAGTTTTAAAAATAAATCTCTTGAAGCTGGATCATTACATGAAATTTTGGGCATAACTGCTTCGCAGGTAAGTCATTAACCTTGTTTTGGTCTCTTTTGTAGTCATATGTATGTCATGTTTGTTATTTTACAGGCGGATGTGAATGTATCATTCAAACTAACTAGTTTAGAAGAGGCTGAAGAACTAGATCTGAGTGGGATCGACCCACAGGTTTTCTGCAGTGAAATGGATGCGTCCAAGAAAGGCAAATTCGGCCCGTTTGGATTGTTAGCTTTGGCTTCCCATGACTTGAGTGAACAAACTGCAATCTTTTTTCGGGTTTACAAAAATAATGGACGATACACAGTGCTAATGTGCAGTGATCAAAGCCGGTTAGTTTTCTTCAACTCATGTAGCAACATTGAAGGGGCGGCGCAATAGTCCTCTCTAGCATGTTTGAAATGCTAACCAATTAGCCTATACAAACCTTACATATTCCAGGTCTTCTACAAGGAACGGGCTTGATAAAACAACATACGGAGCATTTGTTGACATAGATCCTCAACAAGATGAAATTTCACTTAGAACCTTGGTGCGTAGTTAATGGTTAAACTTTTTTTTTCTTTCTTGAAGTTTTTTAACTTAAGCTCTAATGTATTTTTATTTGGGATATATACAGATAGATCACTCGATCGTCGAGAGCTTTGGAGGAGGAGGAAAGACGTGCATCACAGCTAGGGTTTACCCAACAATAGCAATTGGAGATGAAGCTCGTTTGTTTGCATTTAACTATGGAACAGAAAGTGTGTTGATCTCTGAGCTAAGTGCTTGGAGTGTAAAGAAAGCACATATTAACATTGAAGGAACTAATGGGGGTGCATATTAATAATTTGAAGAAGATGGTTGGTTTATGTCATTTGGAGAGTTGTGAATTATATTGGAAGCAATTAATTACCTTGTTTAATAACTTGATTTGAATCTTAATCATGATTATCAATACTACATCAGGGTAAAGATCAAATAGGAAGTTTAATTTTCTCTAGGAAGGATAGGAAGCCATAGGATTATGACATGTGGCAAATTTTAAAATAAAGAGAAAGGGTATTTTAGTCAATCCAACTCCTTCTTCTTCCTTTTTCAAAACCCAGTAAATTCAAAAACCCATCATTTTCAAAATCCACCATCTTCAACTATTTCTTCACTTTCTATCTCAATAATCACTACATTATAGTGCGATTTTCATCACAAATCAATGATTCAGAACCCGATCAACGTGTTCTTCAGCTTTTTTTGAAGAAAACCCAGTTTAATTTCATAAAAAAATCTCGTTTTTTCCGGTGATTTTGGAGATAATCACTCGATTCGTTCGATTCGAGCGTTGATAAGTGTTTCTATCATTCAAATTCCGTCAATTGATGAAGAAATCGGCTTCGATCCATGTAAGAAATTCTTTAATTTCATTTTCATGATCTGGGTTTTTGATTTAGTCATTGCGTTTTACGATCTTTGCGGGGGTCCGGGGGCGGCAGCCCCCGGTAGCGGGGTCCCAGGGGCGGCAGCCCCTGGCGGGGTCCAAGGGGCAGAGCCCCTGGCTGGGGTTGAGCTGTACTAAAAACGCATCAGAAAAATTAAATTTCCATAAATTGGCTCATTTCGAAGACAGTAATTCGTAGACAATTCAGACAGTTCATAGTGACAGACAGTTTTATGTGTCCATTGCGTTTTAGAAATAAGAGAGTTTTATGTGGTTTCTGGCTATTGCGTTTTAGAAAAAACACATTTTTAAGTGTTTTTAGTCATTGTGTTTTAGGTAAAACACATTTTTTAGGTGTTTTCAGTCCATTGCGTTTTAGAATGAGTCATTTTTAAGTGTTTTCTGGCCATTGCGTTTTACATATAAGACATTTCTTTGTGTTTTTTGTGCATTGCGTTTTAGGTAAAACACTTTTTTATGTGTTTTCAGTCCATTGCGTTTTAGAAAACAGACATTTTAAGTGTATTCTGGCCATTGCGTTTTACAAATAAGTCATTTTTTGTGTTTTTGGTGCATTGCGTTTTAGGTAAAACACATTTTTATGTGTTTTCTGGCCATTGCGTTTTACAAAAAAGTCATTTCTTTGTGTTTTTGGTGCATTGCGTTTTAGAAAAATGTCATTTTTTAGGGTTTTTTTTCATTGCGTTTTACGATACTGGGGTTTTTTCTATTGCGTTTTACGCAACTGGGTTTAATTTTTTTTTTTCAAAATATAGCAATAGTATACTCGTTTTAAAGATAAAAAAACGCTCGTTTTTTTGGTGCAATTTTTATAAAAAAATAATGTCGTATGAAAGAGTTATTAACGTTTAAAAATGGGGGGGGGGGAATTGGAGGAGAGAGAAACTATTGGCTTGGATTGACTAGATTGCCCCTGAAAAAAGTCACGCGCCTCTTTTTTTACTTTCAATTTCCCTGATTTAATCTTAGCCCTTGATTAAGTAAATGGATGGTCAAGATCACTTCCTAGCCTTCCTAGCCAAATAAACTTCCTATTATATCTCCACCCTACTACATCATTAAATAAAATATATGTTTACATCTTTTGTTATTTGATCAGCCATTAGGATAAAGAGTGTGGGGGCATGGTTAGGTCATCAATCGTCATGTTGGACCATTATTGAATTGCTACATCACCCCCTTGCCTCATCCACCATGGTTGGCATGGATTAAACCATGGCAACCATGGGCCTTCTTTCCTTTTTTAATATTTCCTTTTCCTTTTTCACAAAAATAAATTAAAATAACAGAATAATGATTTGGGTCATGACCACATCCTTAGGGTAGTGGTTTTGAATGATGGATTAAAAGTGAGTGACATGGCGCTGATGTGAAGAGTCATGAAGACCATGAGGGTCATGACCACACCCTATAGCCTTAGGGTGGAAGGAGTGGGTTCAGGGAACTCATGCGGAGAGGGGCTTTGCCGATCGGGGAGGTGTTGCCGGCCTTCAATCGGTGAGCAGGGAGGGGTGTAGGCGGTGAGTAGTCACCGAGTGGGGAAGAGGAGAAAGGTGAGAGAGAGAGGGGGTTAATGGTGGACCCCAACCCCTTTCAACAAATCATACATTTTTTTTTAATTGTTTACCACTCTTTATATGTTTGAGCATTGCTAGTAATTGAGTGTAAAATAGAGAATAAAGTGGGGACTTGACATGGCATGACATTATTGGTTAGAAAATAAGTTTACCACTCCCCAAATGGGAGCACTCCCTCCACCCTTACAATATATGATTCGAATCCATTTATATATCATTTATCAACTTTAGAATACAAACACTTCGAGTATATTTAAGGATTAATAAATTTTGATAATCCTAAGTTTCACATGTTGGCCGATAATAATTCCAACTTTAAAAATTCCCTCAAACGATCCCAACTTATAAAAAATTGGCCCCCATTGATCATTTTCTAACATATAAGAATTTGACATCCTCAATAGATTCAAGTGCACATGCAGACTTCTTAATTGATTTAAGTGCACTTATGTTAGAAAATGATCAATGGGGGCCAAATTCTTACAAGTTGGGATCGCTTTAGGGAATTTTTAAAGTTTGGATTATTATCAGCTAATAGGCGAAACGTAGGATTATTAAACTCCAATAACCCTATATTGAAACACAACTCAAAGTGGTAACTTCGCCCGCTTGGCCAAAAATATAGGAGCATAGGTTCTAGACAGATATATTCTTCCCAACTTTGTTCCAACTTGACAATATTGAACCAAATCTCTCATCCTTTCGTGTTAATCATAAAACATTGATTAAACATAAAAGTCAAATTCATAGGTTAATGCATACCATAACATGATCCTAATGTAACCATTGATCGAACCATTTAGTTTCTTCTCTTAAATGCTTGTTTTTGTGGCATTTATAAGCTTATTTACTATCCAGATTCCAAGAATTTGCCCTCCATTTTCGGCTTGAAACATTCTAGTTCAACCCTTTTGTGCATTCATAGTGGTCATACTTGCTTCATTGGTGGGAGCCACTTTTCAACCTCTTGTAACACTAAGTGAACACGACTGCCTTCTTGTTGCTCTCATGTTGGAAGGAGGAGAACAAAAGAAGAAAAGGAGTTTTTGGTAAGCAATCCCAAACACCCCCTTAATATAATAACTTTGAACTAGTTTCAGACGCTTGTTAGAAACTCGCTAATACTTGACACAAATGGGATCTTGGGTTTTGTTGATCCTCCAACGAGTCAACTTTTCTATTTTAGGAGTATTGAATGACGTCGATTTCATATAATTTGACCCCAAATTATTGATAACTAGTTGAAACGAACCAGTGGCGAAGCTTGAGATTTCCGACCGAGGGGTTATGTATATACCAAAAATTTCTATAAAACCTCGGGGTCGGAAACATATATACCAAAAAATTTCTATACGAAAACTGCATACTCTCCACTACTGAGTGAAAAGTTCGGGAGGTCGGCCGCCCGGCCCGCCCCCTCCTGCCCACTAAAAGTTGCGCCCCTGAAACGAACACAAACAAAGTTATATTATTATCCTTGCTGAAAATTTCAGAAACTGCACCGTGTAAAAGGCAACTAAGTCACTAGTATGATATGTTATGAGATGTGTGGTTATACAAAAAAAAGTCACCAAATTTGGGTGTGTTTTAAAACATACTTTACTTGTCCGACTCTTTCACTCGTTCAAAAGGTAATTTATAAATGAAGAAACACTGACCTTATGGGTAAGCTCCGGCTAGGACTTCAACTCTTTGGCGATCCGAACAGCTGACTGCAAAACAGAACACCGTTAGGACTCGTTACAGGAATGGGTTATTCCTGTAACCACCCTACGGCGTGAGAATAAGTCTCGGTTTGGGAGAAAGAAAGAAAGTATGAATGTAGAGAGAGAATAAACGAGAGAACAAGATCATCATACCGTAGATGTTTACCTCTATTTATAGTTTACCATTAGGGTTTCTCCTAATTTAGGATGAGTTCCAATAAGTTAGGGATTTGCATGATCTTCCCAAAAGAGTGGGGATTTGGTTATGTGGTTTATCCATGCAGAATAGAACATTCTAGAATAAACGTTTATAATTAAATATTTGTAATAAAATAATAGGTGATGACCGGGCCGGGTTAGCCGATCCAGGTCATACCTCGTCATGTCCCCCCAGTCCGAAGTTATGAAATGAAATTCATGAAATCGGACTAAACAAAGAAAAAGTCAAAATTTCCCCTTTGAGTGTAAGTTTCTCTAGTGGGGTATCATTACATTTTTTGAAAAATGGCGGCGATGGGAAAGGACGCGACAGTTAAGTCATCATTAGGATGGCAGTTGTACATTCCCTGTCTTGACACGCGTTCCCACCCGTTTGCCTTTTTTGAATTCGAAAGGTTGCAATCCCTTATAAATAGGTTTCCCGTTTGGGATTTGTGATTTCCTTTCCTTCCTTGTTCACAACCACTTCCTTCCCCTTCTTGAATCTAAAAATGGCTTAAAAACCGACGAATCTTCCTCTTCTGCCCGAGCAAGTTCTGATGCCCTGTATTGCAAATGGGGGGTTGTATCCTTCAACAATCTTGTTCAAGAATACAGTATTAGGGCAGAGTGGAATCCGGTGTTACCGTAAAAGACAGACACGACATTTCCGTTGAAAGAGGGCAAAATCACCCTGTTTAGTGATTTTTTCAAGTTCTGTAATTTCCGATTGCCAATCACCAAGTTTTGTAAGTTGGTTCTTGACCATTATCCTATTCATATTTCCCAACTGCACCCGTTAGGGTTGGTCAAACTCTGACAGTTTGAATTTGCTTGTATAGCCCTGGGTCATATCCCTGAACTCACCGTTTTTAGGGCTTTGTTCGTTCTTGTTTCGAAGTCCCCCTTCTTCACCTTTGATAGGCGAGACACCGATGTGTCTAACTTGAGGGACATTCCCGCCAGTTCCAGGGATAAAGACTAGAAGAATAAATTCTTTTATATCGATGCCAGTGTTATCCCTGGGGAAATGCAGTGGAGAGAAATAGGACCCAAGGACAAAGTTAAAGATAACGGTCCCCCAAAAGATGCTTACATTCAAAACGCTCTTTTTAAGAGATTGTGTTAATGCTCTTCTGAGTGTACAGTAATCCCCGAGTGGGCCTTGGTGATGGCTGGAATGAGCCTACTATGGCGTGACATCCGGCTATATCCTTCGTTCCAGAGGGGTGATGAAGGTATGTGGCTCTTTTTGCCTTGAATTTACTCTGCTCGTTGTGTGTGAGTTAACATATGTAAATGTTACAGGTAATTGGAGTTTGTTTGATTTTGTTGATCCTCCGCGGAATGCTGCTCTGGGGGCCGCAGACCGTGTGATTGGAGACCAAGATCCTGATGTGCTGAAGATCCACCTGGAGCAGTTCTTGCTGCTCGCTGTGCCGGCGGATCCCACTGCTTATATTTCCAAGCCTCCCCCAGCGGGGGAAGTAGTGTTTCTGCTGTAGAGGCAAAGAAACCAATCTGGGTGAAGGTCACCAGGAGGAAGTACATGGCCGCGGGGGCCGCTACTTCTGTTGTGACGGTTGGTGTTTCGGTGCCCCTAGGGGTGTTGCTGTTACTTCTGTTGCTACCGAGTTGGTGAGTCCAACTCGCGCGTTGAAAAAACGCAAAATTCTTCCTGCCCTGACTGCTTTTGAGGCTATTCAAGCCGCCTATGCCATGCCTACTGGTAAGTGACTTTGTTTGTGGGTAGTATTTTGTACTTTGTATTTCATTTTGCTCAACATCTGATTCAACACAGGTTCTGCTGCTAGGGTTCAAATTGAGGGTGTATCATCTGCCCCCTTGACATCTGTGGGGACCATGTTTTCCGCTACAAGCGGACCAAGCCTTTCAGAGCTCATATCTCAGGCAAGTGCTGTTGCTACCTGTAACACCTCGAAAATTTACGTCCAATAATGTATTGACACGTGTCATAGGCTTTGAATATGTGAAAGAGCACTTTAGAGGGACTAAAATTCACAAACAGTGAAACTATGTGAATATAAGGGTCCAAAGTGTCAACAATGGATAAATAGGCCCTACAATAACCCTACATGGTGTTTATAATCTTAAACAATTAAATCATGGATCATACAAAGCGAAAAATGAAAGAAAGTGAGGAATTACAAACTACAGGGGCTAAACGTGTCAACATGTTGAAAGTATACATCTGAGTGACCTTTTGGCAAACCCAAAGCTTTGTAATGGTAAAATATACTCACTAGAGTATGTGGTAAAAATTTCATAAAGTTTCGTTGTCGTATGAGAAAGTTATGATCAAAACCGTGCACGAAGGGTTAAATGCGTTAACGTTGAAATTCGTGACTTTTCGGGTAAGCACAAAGTGAACCAAGGACCTAACCAAGTTTGTAGATGTCCTAAGGCCCTTAAAAATCAGGTTTGAGGGTCAAAAGTGCAAGAAAAATAAGCAAAACCACGTAACAAAGGACAAGGACTGAAATGTAAATCATGAAAACTTGTTGGGCTGGTTACCGGCTTGTACGCGGCCCGCGTAAGGCCTCTCGCGGCCCGCCTACAAGTCACCAGCGAACAAAAACGAGCAGATGTCAGTTGCAGGTCTGTTTTCGATGGTTAACAGCTGTTGCTCGATACCTGGGGCTCTCCAATGGATTTACATGCATCTAGGGGCACTTGGACAGATCTCATATCATCAGTAGACCCTTGTGGCATGATCTTGAATGATCAAAAGTGTTATATAAGAACATACATTGTTGCAACTTATGTTCATTCATTTACAACTTTGCAAAAGATCATCTCTGGAGCTCTCTGGACATCAAGCCAACTTCCTAGTGATCTCTAAGCATAATTAGGACTCTTGTAAGTACTCCTAACCCTTTCTAATTCGTTCTAGCTTAGCTAATTAACCAAAAGTCAAACCATCGTAATTTAAGTTTGACTTTGAGATTAAACGAAATTTGCTCAGTCATTTCTCGAATTGAAAGTACCTACAAGTAGGTATTTATGTGGGTAACAAAACCTTAAAAGGGTATTTTCAGATTCCCACTCTAACCATGTTAATTGTCGAGTCAAAGCTTGCTTTAAAAAGTCAACAGAATGATTATTTGCAAGTTTAAGCATAATTAGCAATGTAGGGTACATGCAACATGTTTGATCATTAAAATAACATGGTAATTAATGTAAGAACATGTCTCAACATGTTCAACTCGACAATTTTCAGTTTAAACCCGGATCGGACCCGAAAGTCGCATATTTTGACTTTTGCTTTGACTATCAGTTCTGATCCGTTCATGCATGTTTGAGATCTGTCTTAGAGCTTATTTTGGACCAGGTTTCATATAAGTATAACTCTCTGAGATTTTACAACTTGGTTCAATACTTATCCGATTCATATGCATGTTTCCGATTTATGCTTAATTGTTGACTATTATGCCCTTTTGACTATAAAACATGATTTTTGAAAAAGTGAAAGAGTAGAAACATTTGTTACTGATTTATAAACTTGCACCTAAAATTTGATATCAGTTTGAGGTCTAGATTAAGAGTTATGCTCATTAGCGTAATTTGAAAGCCTTATGTTAATTAAACGGCTTAATTAGCATATAACCTATTTAAACCCACTTTTTAATATCAAACTTTTTACCCACTGTTATAATATAATATTTTGGGATTTTTAAAGATTTTTATTTAATTTTTGGCTGAGCATAACATAGGTCTCTAAGTTTAATAGGTCTCTAAAACTGAAATTCGAAATATATTATTGGTTATACATCCGTAACTTATTTTAGTCTAACTAGGTTATAGGAATATTAAGCTCAACATGCATTTTATGTAAAGTTTATTCTATCTCTTTCTTCTTACTAGGTTGTTGTCAAATGAACGAAGTTCTTTTAAAGTTTCTAGCTCGTAGGTGGCATGGGTGCTGATACTGGTTTGGCGGTTCAACTATAAGTTAACATTTACTACTCTAGTGGCTAACATGTAGAGATTTGTCCATTTTTCGTCTAATTTATCTTCCCAAGGTGGGTTACTGCCTATTTTCTGGTTTTCCTGAGACTTTTTCATATTCTCTTGACTTTTTCTAAGAATCTGGCTTCTTTTACTAGGGGTAAGTGGATTTTCATACTGTGCTTTACGGACAAATATTCCTTCCTCAATATCTGCTGAATATCCTGAGAAATTTGTTTGGGATGAACTTCCCTTTTCTTTGGGTGAACTATCTAGTTTATGATAGATATCCGAAATTCTTCTCTTACTCATACTGTAAACTAACAAATAGTCAATTAATATAAAACACCTAATCACATAAATTATTTCCTAACATAAAATTTAAAATTTAAGTGTCAGCAGAACACTTCTTTGGCTTGAGCCAGTGGCTAGGCTCTGATACCACCTTCTGTCACAACCCCCGATCCATATCTGTCCCGGGAACGGGCGGACGTGATCACAGACTTTGGTGGTATCAGTTTTATTTAGTCTTGCAGCGGAATTTACATCAGGACCGTAGTTAGGAAATGTTTATTAGAGTAAAACCACCATATTTTATAATATTAAACAAATGGGATGAAACCCAAGTTCATAGTACACACGTTTTCATATGAATAAATCCTATTTTATTTAATAAAAACATCTATTTTATTTTAGGTAACTTTATTGCCACTTTTCCAAGCCTTCAGTGCTCTCCAGCTGGCTTTTATTGGCTTCACACTAAGTTACCTGAAACACGTGTTTAAAACATTTTATCAGCAGGAAATACTAGTGAGTGAATCCCAGTTTAATCAAGTTTAATTAAAAAGTCACAGTGAACAGTATTGAGAGCGATCACATTGTTTATGTCTACACAATTACTCCATTTGGTACTATCAATCCTGACTTGTGGGTCATATTACCCATTGGCTAACTCATTGTCCAATGGTAACGTATTGTCATCCCGACTTACTACTCGCAAGTAGTACAAAATTTTGTATACAAAACCCCAACATACCGGCAGTAATTGAATAACTACAAAGACTCAATCACTGCTAATTTTCATAGTAAAACATTTAAGGTTTGGTAAAACATTAACAAAAAGAGGATAAACTCACAAAAAGATTTACACAAAAAGAAGGATTACTCACATTGCTGTCTTAGGCTTTTCGTAAGGGTTTCCTGGGTATAATCTATAATTTATACAATTGTACATTGATTAGTATCATAACCCTTTGAAAATATTAATAATACCCTCCCCGAGACGGCATTCCAACAACTACGTCGGGCAGAACCACGACAGTTGTTACGGAACCCTAAATCAATCGGGCAGCGTAACTATTACGAAACCGGGGTTATAATACTTACAACGGAGCAGAACCTCGCTAATTAGGGGTATAATACCCGAGTATAATGCCTCTAATTCAGCAAGTGAGTTTGAGAATGAAATTGTGAGCGAACTGAAATGAGATCCGATGCCATCTATTTATACATGCTGAATTCGACTTTCAGGCGGCCCGCGTGTAACACCCCAAAAACGGGTTTGGTAATCAAACCACGTTAATACTAAAAGACGGGTAAGGTACCGTTAGTGGTAAAATTAAGCCGGAAAATATTAGGATTCATATAACTAAATCTAATATTTAACAAAACAAAAAAAAAAAAAGAATGGTTTTGGGAAATAAAGTTTATAGAAGGCCCGAGTTAACGGGACTCAAAATAAACTTAGTCATAGATTCCCCGAACCCACTAATTTAATTAGGAATGTTTAACCTAGTTAATAAGTGGGGGAAATATTGTTAGAAATAGGTGGGTTGTACCCTACCTAATTAACTAATCAAACTTGAGGGGCCAAAAGAGGAAAATGGAAACTTAATATTTATTTTAATTAAAAACACACTACACACAAACTAGTGTGTGTGAGTGTGTGTGTACGTGAAAGAGGTCAGGGGAAACAAAGAGAAGCCAAAACCCTAACTCAAGCTAATTCACCAAATTGAAGGTCAAAACTAGCTCAAATCAAATGCATGATCACTTACAAACGATCACCAAGTCAAGGGGATCGTGAGGTATGTCAAATTTTATAATTTGGTGATGTTTCAAAATCTATGATGAACACTCAAAATCAGAATTCGTGAATGAATGTTGAGTTTATGAGTAATATGTTATGAAATTCATGTTTAGAAGTGAACCCTAGATGAAAACTTGATGAATTAGCACTAGAAACAAAGGATTTGATGATAACCCTTGTATGTGCTAAGTGGGTTTTGATTGAATAATGAAGATGATGATAACCTTGTGTTTAAAAACCATTATAATTGATAGTAGAAACAAGGTACTTGAACAAATTACATGATTGGGTATTTGTTCATACAAGATTGAGATGGGTTTTTATGATATGATGATATTAGCGTCAAACTTGTGATTAGAATCATCATATTAGTTAGTAAAGACATAGTACTTGAACAAATTAGGTGTTTGGGTACATAAATCATAATTGCTATGAAATGGGTTTAGTTGATTTGAAGAAATTAATGTTGTATTGGTGTTTATAAACGCCATACTAACTCGTATGAATGAACTACTTGAACAAAATAGGGATTTTGTTAAGAGTTCATAATTGATTAGAAGTGAGTCTTGACACAAGAATTAAACTCATGATTTATGATTGAGTTTAAAGAGAAAAATAGTCAAAGAATCATAAGGTGTGAAAGTCATGATTTGGGATGGCTAATCTAACAATCTTGTGAATAATGAATGATAGTTAGCGCTTAACAAGCTAGGTGAAGCTTGGGAAGAAAGCGGGACGAACGAGTCAAGCATAAAGGAAAAGCGTATTCGGGATGCAAGGTAAGTGTAATTTACACACTTATGTAGAATACTCGTTTATTCGATACGTTGTAAACGTGAAAACGATAATATTGGAAATTTGGAAATTTGTCAAGTGTCGACTTATGTAAATCATGGTTAAAAGGATACCCATGGCGTAAGCCGAAATGGGTTGAAACTGTAAGAAAAGAGTGTAAAAGAAAAACGGTATGGTTATAAAATCCGGGATGGGATGATGTATGAATTGGAAATCAAAAACCGTGTTTTTGATTTAAATAGATAATGTTGGGCATATAGTCCAAACGGGTCGAATGGGGGTGATAACACCATTTGACAATATCGACTAATGTGGTCGTCAAGTCTTATGTTAACAGGACCGATTAGCAAATCGGATAGTTGCGTCATCATTGATGGTGTGATAATGAAAACGAGGTATAAAATGGGTCTACTTGTTGATCTGGGCCAGGTACGCATAATTATGTTGTAGTTAAAGTGCTATTTTGGTCGAATAATTTGAGGGAGAGTCCTTCGTCATAAAAGGACTAAAATCGACCAAAACGCCCTTGTAGGCTAAATGGAACAAACGACCCTTAAAGGTTGTTTGGAAACAAGTTTTATGACTAGGTAAATACTTAGAATAAGTATAGAAACTAAAAGAGGTAATATAATAGCCAAATGGCACTATTTGAGTTTTTGCCGTAAAATAATGGTTCGAGAGGTAAAATTTGGTTTATATTGATCACCACATTAAACCCGCCATAAAATCAGTTGTGGTGGTAGATTATAGGATAAGAAATGTGGTGATGAAGTGCTAGAAGTAATCGAAAGCGATTTTAGGCTCGAAAGCGCTTAAGTACCCTTAACGGGTCAAAATAAGCATACGAGCGAAAACGGGTTTAAATGGTGTAATAAACCTATGATTAGAACCTAATATAGTAGGTAACATCAATTTAAAGAAGTGTATGAGATATAGGAATCAAATAAATACGTTTGTTTGATAAAATGCATAAACGGGTTAAAATTCGGTAAAAAGGTAACGAGTTGAGGGCTTAGAAGTCTCAAAATTTATTATGTTGGATGTAGGATTTTAACTCCATAAGATGGAGGATTAAATTACGGACGCGTAGGAAAAAGAATCGGGTAAAACGGATCAATAACGAAGAAGTTATGGCCGTTTCCGTGAAATCAGGTCGTGCTGGGAATCTGCAGCACCAGTCTGTCGAAAACAAGCCGTGGCGTAGCGCGACTGGCAGTGGCGCTACGCGAGCGGGTGTCAGTTTCGCGATAATCGCTTATTTTAACCGTTAACGCATTGCGAACCCGTTTAAATACGTTCTAAGTTACGTATGACTAATCCAACTCATGTTTTATGAGTTTCAGGTAAAATTTTAGCACCGGAGGACGATCAAGCACAATGAAGAACCGAACACGATCAAGAAATAAGCTTCCGCACTATGCATCGTTATTATGTTAAACGACGAACGTACACATGATATGTTGTATACTTTTAAATTGTAAAAAGTTTTAATAAACCCGTAATTTCCAATGCATATGTAATCTTAATTACATGATTGTTTTTCGTAAATGATACGTTAAACCTTAATTTATAAAGACGGGTGTTACAAGTTGGTATCAGAGCCTTGGTTTAAGAGATTCAAGTATGGTGGGAAAACTATGCTTGGACTTAAACCTTATGCTCTTAATAAAAATTGGTGTTCGGTTCGTGGCTTGATCGCAAATCCGGTAAGTACAGGTATGTTAATGGTTTAGCATGCTAAAGTGTTGTAAACAACACATAGGGCTACCGTGTGATACACGTTACCCCAATTGAAATTATTGATATAGTTGACGAAAATACGCGCGTTGACGCGTATAGTAGAAAAAGCCTTGTATTATAATACGGGCGATTATTGAAGTTGACGTTACTAACTTTTGTGAATGTTTTAACTGAAGGACACTCGCGTTTGAAGACGACGAGAGTCAAACAAATTATGGATATGATGATGGAACGGTCCGAAGTATGACAAGAGGAGCATGCTCACCGAGGACTAAATCGCGTAACGACCGCGAACAAGGTTAATGGCAAGGAACGCCCGTCGGGGCAAACATTACCAGGTGCACATTTTAAATAATCGCACAAATAGCAATATGCAACAAATAAGTAGAAATTGAAAGTTGCATATGTAGATTAAAAACTTGGAAAAACCCGAATAGAAAATGTATTCGGGATATTGTTTCCAAGAGAAACAAATAGAGGCGTTACTTACATAGGGCGTGATGTGAAAACTATAAAAAGGTCATGTGTGTCATGTGTTAATCGCTTACTCTGGCCAAGTAAGTAGTGGCATATGATAGCATGAACTTCTTATGGCGGACACGTTTACATCCGATGTAGTAAGGGCGGGGTGAATGGGACTAATTAAAAAGTACCCAAATGAAGCAGATAAGCAAAATATTTGATAACAATGTAAACGCACAACCGAGTGACGGGAGCGTATTACATTAGGATAATGAGCCCGAGTGAAGGGACAAAGAAACATGTAAAATGATTTAGACAAGTATTGGGAGGGTGTGTACTTACACTCGAACCCAGAAAACGCAAGCATGTAAAATGATTTAGACATGTATTGGGAGGGAGTGTACTTACACTCGAACCCAGAAAACGCAACCATGTAAAATGATTTAGACATGTATTGGGAGGGAGTGTACTTACACTCGAACCCAGAAAACGCAAGCATGTAAAATGATTTAGACAAGTAATGGGAGGGAGTGTACTTACACTCGAACCCAGAAAACGCAAGCATGTAAAATGATTTAGACAAGTAATGGGAGGGAGTGTACTTACACTCGAACCCGGAAAATGCAAATATGTCCCTTAAACGGGTCGTTTTTGTAAAACGTCAAACTTAAGGACAAAGTCGGAATATAAAAATGAAGCGAGGTCTTAATGCATACCGGGAGGGTTGCAATAATAACGACTACGGTAAAACACCCGATTGATGGGTAAGAATTAAACACATGCGTAAACCAAGAGACGTGGACGCGGGTTGAAAAAAAAAATCAAAGGACTTGGATTACGAGTTATGACTATAAAATCTCGTATATAGAAATTTGTGAGTAAATATGTTCAACTATTCGAAGTCGAATGGGTCGAATAAAGAATAAATTTGATTGTTTATAAGTGATGGATTTCACATTAATAGGTCAAACAGGTTGAATACAATATAACGCCGAATGGCACAAATGAGCGCTAGCCAGATAAAGGTAGCGTTAAATGCAAGAGAATAATGAGCCCGGTAATGGAATATAACCAAATAATAATATATGCAAATCAAATAACAGTAAGCATAAGAACAAACTGACGCGTAAATAACGTCAGAAGTCATAAAGTCGGAGGATTAGTCCAAGAGTAAACGAACGAAGCTTTAGACTACGGTCAAGGCCAACTAAAGTTCAAAAGCAAAAATAAACAATTCCAAACATAATGAGGAATGCTTGGAGCTATATATGTATATATATATATACATTTGAATACAGACACGAATAAAAGATGATCTATGGGATCATCATAACTTACGGGATTCAAAGAAATGTCAAGGTCTACGGGGCCAAAATGACCCACGGGTCATAAATTGAAGCAAAGGGGTCATAAGGGCCTCGCCTTAAAAAGTTGAAAGCTTAAGGAAATAGCCTACGAGGTTAAGTGAAGGAACCTACGGGTCAATAGTGTAAGGTGAGGGAACTTGTTACAATTCCCCGCGTAAAACGAGAACGGAAAACAATAAATTATGGGTTGTCAATTTCCTTGATATGAGTAACTGACATAATTAAAGAGAAAAACGTTAGACTAAAATTCAGTTTTAGTAAGAAATAACGTTTTTACAAATAAAAAAAAAATCCTGATGGGAATTTGAATAGTAAGCATGAAAGATTCAAGTTTTGACACTGAAAGGCGCAAGACGATATATTCGGAAAGTGATATTTTTGAAAATGAAAAGTTGATAAAAATTAAACATGATGTGACACGATCACGGTTAGGAAATGTAATGTGAAGTAAAAATCACATGATAACCAAGCGAGCGGTAAAAAAAAAGTAACTGGACTAATAAGTCTAGTTAGTGAGACCGGTTAAGGTCAGTAATTCAAATCAAGAAAATTTGGTTTGCTTGTAAGCGGTGGATTCGGTATAACTGAACCGAATAAATAAATTTGAAAACAAAAGAAATTGTTGCTAAAAGTGAAAGATTTCACTAAAGACTGTTAAACGGGTCAAAGTAACGAGATTACGATGTTTCAAGTCGCACTATGTCGTATGAGTTATGTAGACAATTAGTAACCAAAAAGATGTTACCATACTTTTCTGGTAATACAAACTATGGGATAAAAGTATAAGTAATGTTTAAAAGATTTCTCGAATTGAATACATTGAGTTAAACTGAATGAATTATGTAAGAAAATGTTTCGAGGACGAAACCTCTTTAAGGGGGGTAGACTTGTAACACCCCAAAAACGGGTTTGGTAATCAAACCACGTTAATACTAAAAGACGGGTAAGGTACCGTTAGTGGTAAAATTAAGCCGGAAAATATTAGGATTCATATAACTAAATCTAATATTTAACAAAACAAAAAAAAAAGAATGGTTTTGGGAAATAAAGTTTATAGAAGGCCCGAGTTAACGGGACTCAAAATAAACTTAGTCATAGATTCCCCGAACCCACTAATTTAATTAGGAATGTTTAACCTAGTTAATAAGTGGGGGAAATATTGTTAGAAATAGGTGGGTTGTACCCTACCTAATTAACTAATCAAACTTGAGGGGCCAAAAGAGGAAAATGGAAACTTAATATTTATTTTAATTAAAAACACACTACACACAAACTAGTGTGTGTGAGTGTGTGTGTACGTGAAAGAGGTCAGGGGAAACAAAGAGAAGCCAAAACCCTAACTCAAGCTAATTCACCAAATTGAAGGTCAAAACTAGCTCAAATCAAATGCATGATCACTTACAAACGATCACCAAGTCAAGGGGATCGTGAGGTATGTCAAATTTTATAATTTGGTGATGTTTCAAAATCTATGATGAACACTCAAAATCAGAATTCGTGAATGAATGTTGAGTTTATGAGTAATATGTTATGAAATTCATGTTTAGAAGTGAACCCTAGATGAAAACTTGATGAATTAGCACTAGAAACAAAGGATTTGATGATAACCCTTGTATGTGCTAAGTGGGTTTTGATTGAATAATGAAGATGATGATAACCTTGTGTTTAAAAACCATTATAATTGATAGTAGAAACAAGGTACTTGAACAAATTACATGATTGGGTATTTGTTCATACAAGATTGAGATGGGTTTTTATGATATGATGATATTAGCGTCAAACTTGTGATTAGAATCATCATATTAGTTAGTAAAGACATAGTACTTGAACAAATTAGGTGTTTGGGTACATAAATCATAATTGCTATGAAATGGGTTTAGTTGATTTGAAGAAATTAATGTTGTATTGGTGTTTATAAACGCCATACTAACTCGTATGAATGAACTACTTAAACAAAATAGGGATTTTGTTAAGAGTTCATAATTGATTAGAAGTGAGTCTTGACACAAGAATTAAACTCATGATTTATGATTGAGTTTAAAGAGAAAAATAGTCAAAGAATCATAAGGTGTGAAAGTCATGATTTGGGATGGCTAATCTAACAATCTTGTGAATAATGAATGATAGTTAGCGCTTAACAAGCTAGGTGAAGCTTGGGAAGAAAGCGGGACGAACGAGTCAAGCATAAAGGAAAAGCGTATTCGGGATGCAAGGTAAGTGTAATTTACACACTTATGTAGAATACTCGTTTATTCGATACGTTGTAAACGTGAAAACGATAATATTGGAAATTTGGAAATTTGTCAAGTGTCGACTTATGTAAATCATGGTTAAAAGGATACCCATGGCGTAAGCCGAAATGGGTTGAAACTGTAAGAAAAGAGTGTAAAAGAAAAACGGTATGGTTATAAAATCCGGGATGGGATGATGTATGAATTGGAAATCAAAAACCGTGTTTTTGATTTAAATAGATAATGTTGGGCATATAGTCCAAACGGGTCGAATGGGGGTGATAACACCATTTGACAATATCGACTAATGTGGTCGTCAAGTCTTATGTTAACAGGACCGATTAGCAAATCGGATAGTTGCGTCATCATTGATGGTGTGATAATGAAAACGAGGTATAAAATGGGTCTACTTGTTGATCTGGGCCAGGTACGCATAATTATGTTGTAGTTAAAGTGCTATTTTGGTCGAATAATTTGAGGGAGAGTCCTTCGTCATAAAAGGACTAAAATCGACCAAAACGCCCTTGTAGGCTAAATGGAACAAACGACCCTTAAAGGTTGTTTGGAAACAAGTTTTATGACTAGGTAAATACTTAGAATAAGTATAGAAACTAAAAGAGGTAATATAATAGCCAAATGGCACTATTTGAGTTTTTGCCGTAAAATAATGGTTCGAGAGGTAAAATTTGGTTTATATTGATCACCACATTAAACCCGCCATAAAATCAGTTGTGGTGGTAGATTATAGGATAAGAAATGTGGTGATGAAGTGCTAGAAGTAATCGAAAGCGATTTTAGGCTCGAAAGCGCTTAAGTACCCTTAACGGGTCAAAATAAGCATACGAGCAAAAACGGGTTTAAATGGTGTAATAAACCTATGATTAGAACCTAATATAGTAGGTAACATCAATTTAAAGAAGTGTATGAGATATAGGAATCAAATAAATACGTTTGTTTGATAAAATGCATAAACGGGTTAAAATTCGGTAAAAAGGTAACGAGTTGAGGGCTTAGAAGTCTCAAAATTTATTATGTTGGATGTAGGATTTTAACTCCATAAGATGGAGGATTAAATTACGGACGCGTAGGAAAAAGAATCGGGTAAAACGGATCAATAACGAAGAAGTTATGGCCGTTTCCGTGAAATCAGGTCGTGCTGGGAATCTGCAGCACCAGTCTGTCGAAAACAAGCCGTGGCGTAGCGCGACTGGCAGTGGCGCTACGCGAGCGGGTGTCAGTTTCGCGAAAATCGCTTATTTTAACCGTTAATGCATTGCGAACCCGTTTAAATACGTTCTAAGTTACGTATGACTAATCCAACTCATGTTTTATGAGTTTCAGGTAAAATTTTAGCACCGGAGGACGATCAAGCACAATGAAGAACCGAACACGATCAAGAAATAAGCTTCCGCACTATGCATCGTTATTATGTTAAACGACGAACGTACACATGATATGTTGTATACTTTTAAATTGTAAAAAGTTTTAATAAACCCGTAATTTCCAATGCATATGTAATCTTAATTACATGATTGTTTTTCGTAAATGATACGTTAAACCTTAATTTATAAAGACGGGTGTTACAAGTTGGTATCAGAGCCTTGGTTTAAGAGATTCAAGTATGGTGGGAAAACTATGCTTGGACTTAAACCTTATGCTCTTAATAAAAATTGGTGTTCGGTTCGTGGCTTGATCGCAAATCCGGTAAGTACAGGTATGTTAATGGTTTAGCATGCTAAAGTGTTGTAAACAACACATAGGGCTACCGTGTGATACACGTTACCCCAATTGAAATTATTGATATAGTTGACGAAAATACGCGCGTTGACGCGTATAGTAGAAAAAGCCTTGTATTATAATACGGGCGATTATTGAAGTTGACGTTACTAACTTTTGTGAATGTTTTAACTGAAGGACACTCGCGTTTGAAGACGACGAGAGTCAAACAAATTATGGATATGATGATGGAACGGTCCGAAGTATGACAAGAGGAGCATGCTCACCGAGGACTAAATCGCGTAACGACCGCGAACAAGGTTAATGGCAAGGAACGCCCGTCGGGGCAAACATTACCAGGTGCACATTTTAAATAATCGCACAAATAGCAATATGCAACAAATAAGTAGAAATTGAAAGTTGCATATGTAGATTAAAAACTTGGAAAAACCCGAATAGAAAATGTATTCGGGATATTGTTTCCAAGAGAAACAAATAGAGGCGTTACTTACATAGGGCGTGATGTGAAAACTATAAAAAGGTCATGTGTGTCATGTGTTAATCGCTTACTCTGGCCAAGTAAGTAGTGGCATATGATAGCATGAACTTCTTATGGCGGACACGTTTACATCCGATGTAGTAAGGGCGGGGTGAATGGGACTAATTAAAAAGTACCCAAATGAAGCAGATAAGCAAAATATTTGATAACAATGTAAACGCACAACCGAGTGACGGGAGCGTATTACATTAGGATAATGAGCCCGAGTGAAGGGACAAAGAAACATGTAAAATGATTTAGACAAGTATTGGGAGGGTGTGTACTTACACTCGAACCCAGAAAACGCAAGCATGTAAAATGATTTAGACATGTATTGGGAGGGAGTGTACTTACACTCGAACCCAGAAAACGCAACCATGTAAAATGATTTAGACATGTATTGGGAGGGAGTGTACTTACACTCGAACCCAGAAAACGCAAGCATGTAAAATGATTTAGACAAGTAATGGGAGGGAGTGTACTTACACTCGAACCCAGAAAACGCAAGCATGTAAAATGATTTAGACAAGTAATGGGAGGGAGTGTACTTACACTCGAACCCGGAAAATGCAAATATGTCCCTTAAACGGGTCGTTTTTGTAAAACGTCAAACTTAAGGACAAAGTCGGAATATAAAAATGAAGCGAGGTCTTAATGCATACCGGGAGGGTTGCAATAATAACGACTACGGTAAAACACCCGATTGATGGGTAAGAATTAAACACATGCGTAAACCAAGAGACGTGGACGCGGGTTGAAAAAAAAAATCAAAGGACTTGGATTACGAGTTATGACTATAAAATCTCGTATATAGAAATTTGTGAGTAAATATGTTCAACTATTCGAAGTCGAATGGGTCGAATAAAGAATAAATTTGATTGTTTATAAGTGATGGATTTCACATTAATAGGTCAAACAGGTTGAATACAATATAACGCCGAATGGCACAAATGAGCGCTAGCCAGATAAAGGTAGCGTTAAATGCAAGAGAATAATGAGCCCGGTAATGGAATATAACCAAATAATAATATATGCAAATCAAATAACAGTAAGCATAAGAACAAACTGACGCGTAAATAACGTCAGAAGTCATAAAGTCGGAGGATTAGTCCAAGAGTAAACGAACGAAGCTTTAGACTACGGTCAAGGCCAACTAAAGTTCAAAAGCAAAAATAAACAATTCCAAACATAATGAGGAATGCTTGGAGCTATATATGTATATATATATATATACATTTGAATACAGACACGAATAAAAGATGATCTATGGGATCATCATAACTTACGGGATTCAAAGAAATGTCAAGGTCTACGGGGCCAAAATGACCCACGGGTCATAAATTGAAGCAAAGGGGTCATAAGGGCCTCGCCTTAAAAAGTTGAAAGCTTAAGGAAATAGCCTACGAGGTTAAGTGAAGGAACCTACGGGTCAATAGTGTAAGGTGAGGGAACTTGTTACAATTCCCCGCGTAAAACGAGAACGGAAAACAATAAATTATGGGTTGTCAATTTCCTTGATATGAGTAACTGACATAATTAAAGAGAAAAACGTTAGACTAAAATTCAGTTTTAGTAAGAAATAACGTTTTTACAAATAAAAAAAAAATCCTGATGGGAATTTGAATAGTAAGCATGAAAGATTCAAGTTTTGACACTGAAAGGCGCAAGACGATATATTCGGAAAGTGATATTTTTGAAAATGAAAAGTTGATAAAAATTAAACATGATGTGACACGATCACGGTTAGGAAATGTAATGTGAAGTAAAAATCACATGATAACCAAGCGAGCGGTAAAAAAAAGTAACTGGACTAATAAGTCTAGTTAGTGAGACCGGTTAAGGTCAGTAATTCAAATCAAGAAAATTTGGTTTGCTTGTAAGCGGTGGATTCGGTATAACTGAACCGAATAAATAAATTTGAAAACAAAAGAAATTGTTGCTAAAAGTGAAAGATTTCACTAAAGACTGTTAAACGGGTCAAAGTAACGAGATTACGATGTTTCAAGTCGCACTATGTCGTATGAGTTATGTAGACAATTAGTAACCAAAAAGATGTTACCATACTTTTCTGGTAATACAAACTATGGGATAAAAGTATAAGTAATGTTTAAAAGATTTCTCGAATTGAATACATTGAGTTAAACTGAATGAATTATGTAAGAAAAGGTTTCGAGGACGAAACCTCTTTAAGGGGGGTAGACTTGTAACACCCCAAAAACGGGTTTGGTAATCAAACCACGTTAATACTAAAAGACGGGTAAGGTACCGTTAGTGGTAAAATTAAGCCGGAAAATATTAGGATTCATATAACTAAATCTAATATTTAACAAAACAAAAAAAAAAGAATGGTTTTGGGAAATAAAGTTTATAGAAGGCCCGAGTTAACGGGACTCAAAATAAACTTAGTCATAGATTCCCCGAACCGACTAATTTAATTAGGAATGTTTAACCTAGTTAATAAGTGGGGGAAATATTGTTAGAAATAGGTGGGTTGTACCCTACCTAATTAACTAATCAAACTTGAGGGGCCAAAAGAGGAAAATGGAAACTTAATATTTATTTTAATTAAAAACACACTACACACAAACTAGTGTGTGTGTACGTGAAAGAGGTCAGGGGAAACAAAGAGAAGCCAAAACCCTAACTCAAGCTAATTCACCAAATTGAAGGTCAAAACTAGCTCAAATCAAATGCATGATCACTTACAAACGATCACCAAGTCAAGGGGATCGTGAGGTATGTCAAATTTTATAATTTGGTGATGTTTCAAAATCTATGATGAACACTCAAAATCAGAATTCGTGAATGAATGTTGAGTTTATGAGTAATATGTTATGAAATTCATGTTTAGAAGTGAACCCTAGATGAAAACTTGATGAATTAGCACTAGAAACAAAGGATTTGATGATAACCCTTGTATGTGCTAAGTGGGTTTTGATTGAATAATGAAGATGATGATAACCTTGTGTTTAAAAACCATTATAATTGATAGTAGAAACAAGGTACTTGAACAAATTACATGATTGGGTATTTGTTCATACAAGATTGAGATGGGTTTTTATGATATGATGATATTAGCGTCAAACTTGTGATTAGAATCATCATATTAGTTAGTAAAGACATAGTACTTGAACAAATTAGGTGTTTGGGTACATAAATCATAATTGCTATGAAATGGGTTTAGTTGATTTGAAGAAATTAATGTTGTATTGGTGTTTATAAACGCCATACTAACTCGTATGAATGAACTACTTGAACAAAATAGGGATTTTGTTAAGAGTTCATAATTGATTAGAAGTGAGTCTTGACACAAGAATTAAACTCATGATTTATGATTGAGTTTAAAGAGAAAAATAGTCAAAGAATCATAAGGTGTGAAAGTCATGATTTGGGATGGCTAATCTAACAATCTTGTGAATAATGAATGATAGTTAGCGCTTAACAAGCTAGGTGAAGCTTGGGAAGAAAGCGGGACGAACGAGTCAAGCATAAAGGAAAAGCGTATTCGGGATGCAAGGTAAGTGTAATTTACACACTTATGTAGAATACTCGTTTATTCGATACGTTGTAAACGTGAAAACGATAATATTGTAAATTTGGAAATTTGTCAAGTGTCGACTTATGTAAATCATGGTTAAAAGGATACCCATGGCGTAAGCCGAAATGGGTTGAAACTGTAAGAAAAGAGTGTAAAAGAAAAACGGTATGGTTATAAAATCCGGGATGGGATGATGTATGAATTGGAAATCAAAAACCGTGTTTTTGATTTAAATAGATAATGTTGGGCATATAGTCCAAACGGGTCGAATGGGGGTGATAACACCATTTGACAATATCGACTAATGTGGTCGTCAAGTCTTATGTTAACAGGACCGATTAGCAAATCGGATAGTTGCGTCATCATTGATGGTGTGATAATGAAAACGAGGTATAAAATGGGTCTACTTGTTGATCTGGGCCAGGTACGCATAATTATGTTGTAGTTAAAGTGCTATTTTGGTCGAATAATTTGAGGGAGAGTCCTTCGTCATAAAAGGACTAAAATCGACCAAAACGCCCTTGTAGGCTAAATGGAACAAACGACCCTTAAAGGTTGTTTGGAAACAAGTTTTATGACTAGGTAAATACTTAGAATAAGTATAGAAACTAAAAGAGGTAATATAATAGCCAAATGGCACTATTTGAGTTTTTGCCGTAAAATAATGGTTCGAGAGGTAAAATTTGGTTTATATTGATCACCACATTAAACCCGCCATAAAATCAGTTGTGGTGGTAGATTATAGGATAAGAAATGTGGTGATGAAGTGCTAGAAGTAATCGAAAGCGATTTTAGGCTCGAAAGCGCTTAAGTACCCTTAACGGGTCAAAATAAGCATACGAGCGAAAACGGGTTTAAATGGTGTAATAAACCTATGATTAGAACCTAATATAGTAGGTAACATCAATTTAAAGAAGTGTATGAGATATAGGAATCAAATAAATACGTTTGTTTGATAAAATGCATAAACGGGTTAAAATTCGGTAAAAAGGTAACGAGTTGAGGGCTTAGAAGTCTCAAAATTTATTATGTTGGATGTAGGATTTTAACTCCATAAGATGGAGGATTAAATTACGGACGCGTAGGAAAAAGAATCGGGTAAAACGGATCAATAACGAAGAAGTTATGGCCGTTTCCGTGAAATCAGGTCGTGCTGGGAATCTGCAGCACCAGTCTGTCGAAAACAATCCGTGGCGTAGCGCGACTGGCAGTGGCGCTACGCGAGCGGGTGTCAGTTTCGCGAAAATCGCTTATTTTAACCGTTAATGCATTGCGAACCCGTTTAAATACGTTCTAAGTTACGTATGACTAATCCAACTCATGTTTTATGAGTTTCAGGTAAAATTTTAGCACCGGAGGACGATCAAGCACAATGAAGAACCGAACACGATCAAGAAATAAGCTTTCGCACTATGCATCGTTATTATGTTAAACGACGAACGTACACATGATATGTTGTATACTTTTAAATTGTAAAAAGTTTTAATAAACCCGTAATTTCCAATGCATATGTAATCTTAATTACATGATTGTTTTTCGTAAATGATACGTTAAACCTTAATTTATAAAGACGGGTGTTACACCGCGTAAGGTAAGGCAAAGCCTTACGCGGCCCGCGTTGACTCTAGTCAACTCAGTAGCTTAGCTGGGTCATCAACTAGGTTCGACACGATATCGACACGTGTCAGCTCAAGGATGCGCCACCATTTGGAACACGCGCGGCCCGCGTCAACTATGGAGAACTCTTACGCGGCCCGCTTGAACTAAAGGTTTCAGCGGAGTCAAATCCAGTCTTGATACGGCCCGCATGAGATTGAGGTGGGATCCTACGCGGCCCGCATCAACTCAGATTTCAGATTTTATATTTTATTTCTAATACTATAACATAATACGGGCTCGGTTTTCGCATACTGGGTGTAATATAAGACATATAAGGGTATTTAAAATATAATGGGGTGTCGGAAAATATTCTAGGGTGTCGGTTTTCTTGAGGGTTGTTACATGGATGCATGATAACAACGAGCTCCACCAGGCGCGGGCTGCTATTCAGGAGCTGAAAGACAAGAAGTACCGCTTGGAGAGTCAACTCCAATCTTGCTGAAGAGAGAATACTGTGGTCCCGTGATATAGCGGAGAAGGATCGGGTCCTTGCCCATGCCAAAACTGTCCAGGAAGAATTGGAGCGCAAGGCTGTTACTGAGGCTCAAAAGGTGAGATCAGAGTTGTCCGCTAAAATGGAAAAGTTCCGAATTGACACTGATTTTGTGTCTCAGGTTCAGGAATGGTACCAAGCCTTAACTGTGGAGTTAGAATCATCGGACGCCAAGATTCAGGCCCAGCAGGTTGAGCTAGAGGAGCGGGAAGCACGGCTAAGGGAGATTCAGCAAAAGTGCGATTCCCTTGTCTCTGAGAAGAATAAACTTGTGGAGTCTTCCGCCGTCCACCAGGCACGCCTTAAAGAGGCGGAAAGTATACTGGAGCAGACAAACGCCGAGGTGGATAGCTTGACTAGCCAACTGGCTAAATTGCTAGGCGACAGGAATTGGCTGATAACCAATGGCCTGGTTGGGGCATTTGAGTATCTTCGCCAATCAGAGTCTTTTACGGCTCTGTTGGACCGCCTTTCTGCCACAGCTTATCAATCTGGTCATCATGATGGCGTTTACAAGGGCTACTTTGAATGCCAACAGTCTGATAAGATTACTCTTGCGTTCCACACAGTAAGAGGCAAACTTCAGGGAGATATGACAGATGCTCTTGAAGCGGCGTGCAATGAACCGTTGCCCGCGTATGCGGATCTGATGGACAAGGTAAACGAGGATGGCGTGGACTCCTTACGCCTAATGTTGGATCCTGCTGAGGAGTCTGGTGAGGAATGAGTGTTTTGCTTTGTTTGTGTTGTACACTATTCCTTAGATATTTTGTGTAAACACTGTTTTGCTTGGGTTACGTGCAAATATTTTATTTTCTGTCAGACATTTAATGCTAATGTCATGATGAGCGACGCTGCCAGTTGCCTAAGTGTGGCGATTTGACGTGCAATGATGACTTTTTCATTAATTTTGCTATCGTTATCACTGTCAAGCCTTTTAAACTTGTATAAATTAAGTTATTTTTTCCGAATTTGGTAATTCGAAAAAATGAGCCAGGAAGTGCTATAAACAGAGACTTTCCGAAATTTTCCGACGCTTGGATGCAGCTGATGGTTTAATTCATCTTCAAATTCCGGTGACGGGGGAGATGATTAAAGGAAAAGAGGTGAACTCCGATGATGCTTTACCCCGGGTTAGCCAGTCCTGCAAGAGTGTCATTTATGAGGGTCCTTCAAAATCTGATGCAGGTGTGGTTTCACTATCAGCTGACACTCTGATAGGAGCCTTTCCTCCTGATCATGTCCAACGCTGTAGATTGGTGTACGAACGACGCCGTTGTGACCGTTCTGGTACAAACCTGGTTGATGATCGGGAGGTGGTGGCTCTTCCGGTGGATGAGGAGAATGTCGATGACTTGATCGTTGATCCTCATCCGTTGGAATGTTATGGTGTGGCAATGTATACCCCTGCAGAGGTGAGAGCAATGCTTTCCAAGAAGTAGATATTTAGAACATGTTCGCTTTTTGGTTCCCGTATGTTGGTATTTAGCAACAGGGACAAGTACTTGGTTTTTTGCAAGATAGTTGTATGTATTTATTACCAAAATACCTATCTTTTTTGTAGTGATTAACGTATCTATTACCAAGATACCCACTCTTAGCGCTGTATATTTTTTATCCTTTGACTTATATATGAAAAATATTTCGTGTCCAGGATGTTTTTTTACCGTTATGTGCAGTTTAAATGCGATGGTAATTGTTTGTATCGTAAGGTGCAGTATGAATGCGATGGTAAATTTTATTGTTTATGTAAGTATTGAAGGGAAATAATAAAAAGAAATAACTTTTATTAACTCAATACTTTGAAGTAAAAAGAGACATCGTTAGAGATGGATTGCACTTGTTTGTAAAATAAAAAATAACCGAACCCGCCGTTAGGGGCAGGGCTTTACATATAACACTTTTTCAATTAGGACGCGTTCCAGCTACGCGGGACCGCGGTACCATCTAGTCTGGTCAGGCGGTGGGCCCCTTTGCCGAGGCCTTCTTGGATGACATAGGGACCTTCCCAATTGGGTCCCAGCTTGCCTGAGGTCTCCGCTTTACTGGCCTCGTTGTCACGCATGACGTACTCGCCTTCTTTGAAAGTATGCTGAGTCACGCGCTAGTTGTAGTACTTATCCAAAGTTTTCTTATACTTTGCCTCGCTGATGGTTGCCGCCTCACGCCGCTCTTCCAGCAGATCTAGGCCTTCCCTTAGGATCCTGTCATTGTCATCACTAATAGTGAGGCGCTGTAGCGAGGGTAATCCAACTTCCGCGGGTATCATTGCTTCCGCGCCATAGGTTAGGCTGAAGGGGGTTTCATTGTTACTTGTCTTGGGCATTGTTCGATGTGCCCAGAGGACATTCGGTAGTTCTTCCACCCAAGAGCTTCCTTCATAACCTAACCTTCTTTTTATTCCATCCAGCAGACTCCTGTTTGCCCGTTCCACCTGGCCGTTTCCCTGGGAATGTGCTACCGATGTAAAGATTTGTTGAATCTGAAGTTCTGCACACCAATCCTGCAAGACCCTGTCGGTGAATTGCGTTCCATTGTCACTTACCAAGTACAGCGGCAGTCCAAATCGGCACACTATGTGCTCCCATATGAACTTTTTAGCGTTTTCAGCACTTATTTTGGCCAGGGGTTTGGCTTCAACCCACTTGGTGAAATAGTCGATTGCCACAATTAGGTACTTTAGCTTCCCCGGGGCCAGCGGGAATGGTCCCACGATATCGACTGCCCATTTTTGGAAAGGTCAGGCCGCCGTGACAGGAATTAAATTGTTCTTGGGGCGGAGTATTTGAGGAGCAAAATTTTGACAATTGCGGCACTTTCTGAGTTCGACTACCGCGTCTTCATGCATCCTGGGCCAGTAATACCCGGCATTGTGGATTTTGGTGATAACTGCCCGGGGTCCAGCGTGAATGCTACATATGCCAGCGTGTATTTCTTGGATTAAGTATTTTGCTTCCGCTGGGGATACACACCGTAATAGTGGTCCCAAGTATGACTTCCTGTACAGGACGACGTTGTTTACTTCGTATTGCAACGCCTTAGTCTGTATCTTTTAGGCTTCGCCTCTAGCAGGGGGTAATTCCCCCTTCGTGAGTAACTTTAGGATCAGAGTGTACCAACAGGGTTCTTCTGCCGTGATGGCAGATACTTCCCGTGGTTCAATGGAAGGTGCTTGTAATGTTTCTACCTTTACTTCTCTTTCCATACCCGAGGTAGCAAGTTTCCTCAAAGCGTCTGCTATTTGGTTTTTTTCCTCAATGGACGTGATTAAGCGTGACACTGTCAAAAGAAGCTATGAGCTCCTTGGTTTTAGCCAAATACTTTGCCATTGATTCGTCCTTGGCTTCATAAGTTTCATTTACTTGGTTATTGACTAGCAGAGAGTCAACATATGCATCAACCCTTGTTGTTCCCATGGATTGGGCCATTCTTAAGCCCGCTAGTAGCGCTTCATATTCTGCTTCATTGTTGGAGCACTCAAAGTTAAACTGTAAGGCATACATCAGCCTTATTTCATCTGGGCTTATTAGCATGAGACCCGCCCCAGATCCTTTTCCATTGGACGATCCGACAGTGTATAACTTCTAGGTTTGCCTGGCCGTGCTGGACTCCGGTATGTCTTGGACCGTGGGGTCTTGTATTACTTCTCCATCGGGAAATTCAGCCAAGAAATCGGCGATCACTTGCCCCTTAATTGCTGTTCGCTTTCGATACTCGATATCCAGGGCTCTTAGTTCGGTTGCCCACTTAGCCAATCTTCCGGAGATCTCTGGTTTGTGCAAGATTTGTTGTAGCGGGCAATTCGTTAAAACCTGTACACGATGCCCTTGAAAGTATCTTCTGGCATGGACTAATGCCAGTACCAACTTTTCGAGTGTTGGATACCGAGATTCGAGTCCCGCTAGAACTCGGCTGATATAATATATGGGCGTTTGTTTTCCATCTCTTTCTAACATGAGTACCGCGCTTACCGCGTTGTGAGCTGCCGCCAGGTACATTTTTAGTAGTTCTTCTGGGTATGGCGCTGTCAACATGGGTAGTTTTTCAATGAACCGCTTCATGTCTTGCAGAGCTTCCTCCGCTTCACTGGTCCACTTGAAGTTTTTCTTATTAAGGCAATCTTTCAACGTCTTAATGAATAGCAGAGATCGATCGGCGTGTCTTGCCAAGAATCTGTTTAACGCCACCAGGCGTCCGTTCAACGCTTGCGCCACTTTTAAAGTTCTGGGGGAGGGCATTCGTGTTATAGCAGCTACTTTTCTGGGTTGGCTTTAAAACCGTCCCGGGTGACCACTACCCCCAAAAACTTACCTTCTTCTACCCCAAACGAACACTTTTCGGGGTTGAGCTTGATGTTGTATTCTCTTAGCTTCTGGAAAGTTTCCTCGATGTCTTCGAGCATTTGCTTTTCCTCTCTGCTCTTGATCACCAAATCGTCGACGTATACTTCCAAGTTTCTGCCGATTTGTTTTTCGAAAGCCTTGTCCATGAGCCGATGGTAGGTGGCTCCGGCATTTCGCATACCAAAAGGCATTTTGGTATAACAAAAGATGCCCACATCGGTATGAAACGCAGTTTTTTCTTCATCTTCTCTGGACATTTTGATCTTGTGGTAACCCTTGTAAGCGTCTAAGAAGAACTTGTACTTATAGGGGACCAGAGAGTCAACCTTGAAGTCCATCTCAGGCAGCGGATAAGCATCTTTGGGGCATGCTTTGTTCAAATCTTTAAAGTCGATGCACATCCGCCATGTGCCATCTGGTTTCTTGACCATTACAGGGTTTGATACCCATGTGTGATACTTTGTTTCTGTAAGAATTCCGGCTTCAACCAACTTTCGTACTTCTTTAACTACCATTGCCTTTCGATCAGCAGCCATACTACGTTTACCTTGTGCGACTGGTTTAATACCCGGGAGTGTTGCTAACTTGTGCCCTGCCTTATCCCGGAGTATCCCAGTCATATCAGAGTGTTCAAAAGCAAAAATGTCGGCATTCCTTCTCAGCAACTGTTTCAGGTTGTTTTTAACATCAGGGGAAAGACTATCCCCTATTGTTACTGTTTGCTCTGGATGGCGTGTGCTTAAGACCCACCTTTCCAGGCCGATGGCGTCGGTAGGCCATTGACGGCATCTTTTGGTATCTAATACTTCTCCCAGCTTGTCCCGGCATACTGTTGCGATATCCCGCGGGGTGGGGAACTTCATGAACCCACGCGCCGTGGAGACTATGGCATCCAGTTTTCCCAGGGTGAACCTTCCAATGATTACATTGTGGTAAGACTCAGCACGCACCACAAGAAACGTGAGGAGTATCGTTCTTTCCCGGGGGGTTTGTCCGAATGTGACTGGGAAAGTGATCTGTCCAATTGGATCGACCTTTTCTCCGGTGAAGCCTTTAATAGGAGCGTGTACTGACTCGAGCAATTTTCTGTCTTCTGGTTGCATTCGGTTAAAGCAATGCTCATAAATGATGTCTTCAGAACTTCTGGTGTCTACCAGGATTCTCCTCATATTATAATCGCATACCACGGCAGATATGATTAGGGGGTCAGTGGTGAGGTGCAAGTCCTCTACGCGTGGTTCGATTGTCATGGTTGCCAGCATCCAGGGTTCAAGCGTGGAGAAACTCCGTTTCGCCCTCTTTCCCTTATCGGCGTACACCATGTTTAGCTCTCGTTGTCTCTTACCCGCCCCTTTATCATTTTCTTCTTTGGTGGGAGGCGGGCCCTGTTTTATGTCTCGAACCATGTGAGCCAACTTACCAGCCTTTACGAAATACTCGATCTGCTTCTTCAATTGAAAACAGTCGTTGGTATCATGGCCGCTCCCCTTGTGGAATTCACAGTACTTACCAGTGTCTTTGTTGGGAGCGTCCTTCAATGGCTTTGGAGGGTTAAACTTGAGGTTTTCAGAGGCCAGGATCTCTGCCGGCGTTTTACTCAAGTTAGGGTAGTCGAACCGCGGTTTAGAAGAGGACTCGTTTCTGGAGTGGGTGCTTCTAGATCTGTCGTACCGCGAGTCTGTTCTGTCACTTTTTTGGTATCGGTCTCCTCTACCTTTACCCTTAGAGTTCCGCTGCTCTCTGTCATCCGGGCTTTTCTGAGCCTCTTTCTTTCTGTTAGCCGCGTGACTGGCTGCAACGGTCTTTTCTTGTGTAACGTACACCTTGGCTATCCTCAGGATTTCGTCTATGGTGGGAGGTACACCATCCCTCCCATAGAGTGTTCTTAACAATTCGTCGTCATTTACCCCTTGTAGGAAAGCTTCACAAGCTAGATCATTTGTGACACCTGGGTGTAACACCCGACTTAATAAATCAAGATTTTATTAATAAAATACACATTTAAATGCTAAAATGTGACTTTACAAAAACTTTTCATACTAACATTTCCACATGTTAACAACATTTCAAAAAATACAACTTAATGTAATTGGATTCGTCGTTTTAAAAGATACAACGAAACGCCTTGCGGAAGCTTGTATTTTATCGTGTTTGGTTCCTCATCGAGCTTGATCTTCATCCGGGCACTGTTGGCTATCACGTATAATCAAAACCAACTTAAAAGTTAGTTTTGATAGTTAAACAATAAGTATAAACAAGTACCAAGGTCCAACAAACAACAAAACAAATTTATTTCCGGAATAGAGGGCGTCGCGTGACGCCAAGGGGCGTCGCGTGACGCTAAGCCCTCTTTTTCACAGCCTGATGCTTAATCAGTTGCTGTACATACCCAGCTCAACCCAATTTCACGGAAACGGCCATAACTTCTTCGTTATTGATCCGTTTTACCCGATTCTTTTTCCTACGCGTCCATAATTTAATTCTCCATCTTATGGAGTTAAAATCCGACATCCGGATTAACAAAATCTCAGACTTTTAAGTCTACGGCTTACTACTCTTTTTACCAAATATTGACCCATTCACGATTTTACCACTCCAACATGTTTGTTTGATTCCTATATCACATACACTTCTTTAAATTATTGTTGTCTACCATTTTAAGTTCTAATCACAGGTTTATTACACAATTTAAACCCGTTTTCGCTCGTATGCTTATTTTGACCCGTTAAGGGTATTTAAGCACTTTCTAGCCTAATACAGCTTTCGATTGCTTCTAGCATTCCATTACCACTTTTCTTATCCTATAATCTCCCACCACAACTGTATTTAAGGTAGGTTTAATGTGGTGATCAATATAAACCAAATATTATCTCTCGAATCATTATTTTACGGCAAAAACTCAAATAGTGTCATTTGGCTAATATAATACCTCTTTCAACTTCAATACTTATTCTAAGTATTTATCTAGTCATAAAACTCGTTTTCTAACAACCTTTAAGGGTCGTTTGTTCCATTTAGCCTACAAGGGCGTTTTGGTCGATTTTAGTCCTTTTATGACGAAGGACTCTCTCTAGAATTATTCGACCAAAATAACACTTTTAACTACAACATAATTACGCGTACCTGGCCCGGATCAACAAGTAGACCCGATTTATACCTTGTTTTCATTATCACACCATCAATGATGATGCAATTATCCGATTTGCTAATCGGTCCTGTTAACATAATACTTGACAACCACATTAGTCAATATTGTCAAATGGTGTTATCATCACCATTCGACCCGTTTGGACTATATGCCCAACATTATCTATTTAATCAAAAACATCGTTTTTGATTTCCAATTCATACATCCATCCCATCCCGGATTTTATAACCATACCCCTTTTTCTTTTACACTCTTTTCTTACAAATTTCAACCCATTTCGGCTTACGCCATGGGTATTCTTTTAACTTCGATTTACATTAGTCAACACTTGACCAATTTCCATTTTATCCTTTTTATCATTATTAGATTACACTACAAGGTAATCTTAACGGGAATTCATAATTTCTTAAATCATTACATGATTTATTTACCGTTTTGCCCTTTTTGCCATAAACCAAGGTTTTTATCATCTCTATATGTTCCGACTCGTATCGATCGCGTCGGAAATTCATATTTTCTATATTATCGTTATCGCATTTATATCGTATAGAATAAACAAGTATTCTACATAATTGTGTAAGTTTCACTTACCTTGCATCCCGAATACGCTTTTCCTTTATGCTTGACTCGTTTGACCCGCTTCCATCCCAAGCTTCACCTAGCTTGTTAAGCGCCAACTATCATTCATCATTCACAAGGTTGTTAGATTAGTCATTCTAAATCATGACTTTCACACCTTATGAATCTTTGACTACTTTTCTTATTGAACTAAATCATAAATCATGAGTTTAATTCTTGTATCAAGACCCACTTCAAATCAAGTATGAACTCTTAACAATTCCCCATTTTGTTCAAGTAGTTCATTCATACAAGTTAGTATGGTGTTTATAAACACCAATACCACATCAATTTCATTAAATCATCCGAAAACCCATTTTTCAAGTCATGTATGATCAACACTCAAACTTGGAAATTGTTCAAGTATCTTGCATTAACTATCAACTATGATGATTTCTAGCATAAACATATCATCATCTTCACTACACAATCAAAACCCACTTGTCTAAAAGTGGTAAATCATCAAATTATTCAAATCATAGAAATTTTACTTCAAATTTCTACTTAGGGTTTGTTCCTAAGCAATCACACTTCACTAATTCGGCCATAGCCTCTACGATTCATACATAGATTGCATCATGCAAAGTTAATCGATTTTCATAACTTCAAGAATGTTAGAAATTCGACATACCTTACGGCCCCCTTGACTTGGTGACCGTTTCTATGTGTTCAAATCCAAATTTGGCCCTTGTTTGATCCTCCAATTTGAAGATCTTGTTGAAATTAGGGTTTGGCTCCATGGGAGCTTGCTCCTGTCGATTACAGAACACACACTTCAAGTGTGTGTTTTGTTTTGATTTTTCTTTTATTTTATAACTTGTTAAGTTATCCCAATTTAACCCCTCATGTTTGGTTCGTTATTAAGTAGGCCACAACCTACTTATTTTCCACAATATTCCCACTTATTAACTAGGTTAAATATTCCTAGTTAACTTAGCGGGTTTGGGAATATTTATGACTAAGTTTATTTTAGGTCCCGTTAACTCGAGCCTTCTATCATTTTATTTCTTAAAAGCTTTTATTCACTTTTTATTTATTATTAGGATTAATTATTTAAATCCTAATATTTACCGGGTAAACTTTTTACCACTAACGGTATTTTACCCGTCAGTAATATTAACGTGGTTTGATTACCAAACCCGTTTTTGGGGTGTTACACTGGGATTGCCAGGCTTTCTTTGTTGAATCTAACGATGAAACTCTCCATTGTTTCATTGTCTCGCCGACGAATGTGTAAGAGTTTGTTTCGATCCTTTGTGTGCCTTCTCTGTTGGCTGAATTGCAACATGAATTTGGCCTCTATATCTTCAAAGCTATCAATTTTCCCGATGGGCAGACTATCCCACCAGACTCGTGCTGCTCTTACCAACTTTTGGACGAACATCTTACACCATAGGGGCATGGGCCAACAGGCTACTTCCCCAGCGCTCTTGAACAGGTTGAGATGGTCGTCAGGGTCGCTTAGACCATCGTACTTGCCACAGTTTGAGGCATCTTAGGTTTTTCTTTGATTGGAGCTTCAGCTATTCTTCTGGTTAACTTGGACTTGAAAGTAGCGTCCACTGGCTTGTAAGGTCTAATAAGATCGTCTTCTTCAACGTTTATGGGTTGTATTGGAGGGGTTGCTCCGCCCTGGCTGGTTCCCTGAGTAATAGGGGGTTGAGCTGGGACCCCCGCTTAGAGAAAAACAAGGCCTAGATGCGTTCCCTCTGTCATACACAGGTTCCGCTGTAGGCGGGGGCTGACTGTAAACCGACTGGGATGTTGGAAAAGTCCACCAAGGTGGCATATAAGCCGTGTATGGCGACTGCTGAGCGTAACCTTGTGCCGCCCCCTGAGGGGTATATGTTGGAGTATTGTACGGGGGTAGATACCCGTATGGGGGTGCATAGTAGTACCCTGGGAAGTAAGCTTGATTCCCCGGTGTGACTGGGGCGTTCATTACCCCGGGGGACATGATAATCGGTTGGTGTGGTGGCGTGGACAATGCCGCCGTTAGTGCTGCAGAGTATAACGGCGGCAGGGCGTATGTAGCTGAGGGCTGATAGTATTGAGCCATGCTCTTCTGCGGTGTTGTAATACTAGGGCTCGCGGACGTGATAACCGGCATAGTGCTATGACGTATAGTCTGTGCACCCATGGTTAATGCTGTGGCGGAGACGTTGGTGCCTGTTGTGGTTGGTACCACTGACTGGAACTGCAAGGAAGTGTATGAAAAAGGGTCTGCTACTGTCGTTCCTGAAAAGGCAGCAGAGGTGCGTGCAAACCCTGGTGGTGGTGCATCTGCTTCGAATTCCAGATCGAGAGACCTGGTTATAGCAGGAGAAGCCGGCATAGTAGTAACAGGACTTGTCTCCAGCAATGGGTTGCTGGTTATCATCGCCTGACTTGGTGTTACTGCCGTGTTCTGATCGCTTGCCATTGGGTTTACTCTTGCCGTTGTTACCGAAAGGTCCTACGGATGGCGCCAATGAAGAAACACTGACCTTATGGGTAAGCTCCGGCTAGGACTTCAACTCTTTGGCGATCCGAACAGCTGACTGCAAAAGCAGAACACCGTTAGGACTCGTTACAGGAATGGGGTTATTCCTGTAACCACCCTCCGGCGTGAGAATAAGTCTCGGTTTGGGAGAAAGAAAGTATGAATGTAGAGAGAGAATAAACGAGAGAACAAGATCATCATATCGTAGAAGCTTACCTCTATTTATAGTTTACCATTAGGGTTTCTCCTAACTTAGGATGGGTTCCAATAAGTTAGGGATTTGCATGATCTTCCCAAAATAGTGGGGATTTGGTTATGTGGTTTATCCATGCAGAATATAACATTCTAGAATAAACGTTTGTAATTAAATATTTGTAATAAAATAATAGGTGATGACCGGGTCGGGTTAGCCGATCCGGGTCATACCTCGTTAATAAACACTAGTGAATTGTTGTATACATTTATTTACAGGAATTAAGGGGCTGTTTGTCAACGTCTGAATGGTTAAGTGCTGAACCAGTAAGAGGTTTGAATCATTAAGGAGCTGTTTGGTAGCCTCTGAATGGTCATTAAGAGGCTACCTCTTAATGGAACCATTAAGAATTTTACCAATGAGAAGGTAGAAGAATGAGACATGTGATGATTTACCATTCAGAGGTTACATCTTAACCATTCAGACTTGAGGTTTCCTCTTATTCATTCAGAGGTTTTAAACCATTAAGAGGTAGCATCTGAATGGTCATTAAGAGACTACCAAATAGCCCCTAAGTGCTGAACCAGTAAGAGGTCTGAACCATTAAGAGCCTGTATAATGCTTAACCGTTCAGAGGCAAATGTCTGACCAATTCAGATTAGAGGTCGTAACCATTCAGACTCTATATAATGCTTAACTATTCAGAGGCAAATGTCTGAACCATTCCGACATCTGCTCGTGAAACAAACAGTCTGAACCATTAAGTGTTGAACCAGTAATAGGTCTGAACCATTAAGTGCCTCATTAAGAGGTAAACAAACAACCCCTAACTCAAATAGTTTAATTAAATAAGAGAGATGAAATGTTAAATTATTCTTTAGAATATGAATGTATTAGGTATACTTTTAAGACGTTTAGTCATATATTTTAGACACATGTAACATTACTCTCCACCAAACTTTATGATTTTTATTTGTGAAAGTAAAAGACTTAGAAATATATTTGTGTTATGCAAGACTTAAACCTTCAGTTTCATGCATGAAAAATGTGTCTTTATACATAACCTCGACGCCGTTATGTTAAAGATCTTTTGTTCTAAAACGCTTATGATAGAATGACAAGTCAAACAAAATAATATTGAAACAAATGAATTTGGGGAGTGGGGAGGAAGGAGGATATAGTGTGCTTGGTAAGAAGTAACAATAATAAAATGTGATGTGCTTGGTAACAAGTATGAAAATGGTATGGTGATTATTGATAAAAAAATTAACTACTTGCTAAAGGATCACTACTTTGTTAAGATCACCTATTTGAAGAATACTTTGTTGTTGATCAGTTCTGTTTAAACATAATGGAAAACATGAATAACATACATGTTACAGCAGACAGGGCAATAGAGAATCCAGTCAGAGATGTAGCTATTGAGTTCGACATTCTTGTTCAGGAGGATCTGGTTCCTCCTTAGGGTGTAAGATTATGATGGTGATGAACCGAAACTAGGGAGGTTTCGATTAGGAGAGATAGCCGATAATGATGTTATGATTATTAGGTTTGTGTAATTGTGTAACCATTTATCTCTCTAATAATCTTCTTATATTTACACCCAAGAGGAAACCCAATTAGTTAATAAGGGTAATATGGTCCATCAACAATTACCAACTAATTATTTAATAGGTTATTAATATATTTTGATCTATATAATATAAATGATTATAATGGCTACAAGATTAAATACTACAATAATATATTTAATCTTACATTCTCCCACTTAGTCGAGTAATCATTTATCATGAGTATTAGATGAGTCTGGCCAGGAGTTAACACTCATTTTAGCTTTAAACCAAGAACTATAGCAGAGAAATACATCCGTTGAATCATTATGCGACTCATGACCCCCATTAGCTATACTACAACCTCAATTTAAAACCTAATAGTTATGATCAAAATATGCATAAGCCCTTTAGCGTTTGATTTGTATTTATATTTTTCTATATGTCATTATACCGGTAGAACATATGTTAGAGACATACAAAATCAAACTGAGGAAATTTTTTTAATTAAAAAACACAAGCTAGTACAATATGCCATTAAATAAAGTCTTTAGTAAGTCTCATATTCGAAACATGTTCTTCGAAAACTTTAGGTGGGAGACCTTTAGTCATCGGATCCGCAATCATATCCTTAGTACTAATATACTCAATAAAAAGATTATTTTCCTCAACTCGTTCATGTACGAACATATATTTTGTATCAAAATATAAACCAGCTCCAGTCGAACTGTTACTGTTCGAGAAACTAACGGCAGCTGAGTTATCACAGTAAAGCTTCAATGGTCTAGAAATGGAATTAACGATTTTGAGTCCAGTGGTCAGATTTCTAAGCAACATTCCATGACAGATTGCGTTATAAACAGCAATGTATTATACCATCATTGTGGAAGTTTGTGGTTAACTGTTGTTTATGACTCTTCCATGAGATAGGTCTGCCTGCTACCATAAAGATATAGCCCGAAGTGGATTTCTTGTCATTTTGCACTTGGCAAAGTCAGAATCGGAATAACCTACCACTTCTAAGTGATCACTTCTTCTATAAGTCAGTTTATATTCTTTCGTCCCTTGCAGATATCGAGGTACTTTCTTAGTTGCTTTCTAGTGATCTAGGACATGATTAGTCTGATAACGGCCTAGCATTCCAGCAATATAAGTGATATCTGGGCGAGTACAGACTTGAGCATACATCAGGCTCCCGACTACTACTGACGCGTAAGGTATCTGGCTCATTTGCTCATTTTCAACCTCTGTTGTCGGACACTGGAATGAACCAAAAACATCTCCCTTAACTACTGGAGCGACTGAGGGTTTGCATTGTTGCATGTTGTAACCTGTAAGGACACAATCTATGTAAGTCTTTTGAGACAATCCTAAGATCCATTTATGTCTATCTCGATGAATTTCGATGCCAATGATGTAAGAAGCATCTCCGAGATCCTTCATGTCGAAGTTATGGGAGAGTAACCGCTTCGACTCATGCAACATGTCTAAACTATTACTTGCCAATAGAATATCATCTACGTAAAGGACAAGTATAGTAAAGTTGCTCCCACTCATCTTAAGGTAGGTGCATTGATCCACTTGATTCTTTATAAAACCTCGTTTCTTCATGACTTCATCAAACTTTAGATACCATTGACATGATGCTTGTTTTAACCCGTAAATGGATTTCTTCAACTTACAGACTAGATGCTCCTGACCTTCAGGTTTAAAGCCTTCAGGTTGTTTCATGTAAATATCTTCGTCTAAGTCTCCGTTAAGGAAAGCGGTTTTAACGTCCATCTAATGCAGCTCTAAATCAAAATGAGCTACTAGGGCCATAACGATCCTTAATGAATCTTTATGAGAAACAGGTGAAAACGTCTCTTGATAATCAATTCCCTCTTTCTGAGTGTAGCCCTTTGCAACCAATCTCGCTTTGTAGCTTCAACGTTCCCATTCGAATCCAGTTTTGTTTTGAACACCCATTTACATCCTACAGGTTTGACACCGTTGGGTAATTCTACCAAATCCCAAACGTTATTTTTCTTCAAGGATTCAAGCTCATCAATGATTGCTTTATTACATTCAGAAGACTGATCACTGCTGATGGCTTCATTATAAGAGATAGGATCATTGAGTTTTCCGGCATCCATTTCAGTCAGGTAGGTAACATAATCATCCCAATTAGTAGGCCTTCTGGGCCTAGATAACCTCCTGAGTTGATTATCGGGTTCAACGTTGTCTTGGTTTTGAGCGTTTGATGTGCCTTCGTTATGAGGTATAATGGGTTCTGATTGTGAAGGTATATTTGGAGTTGTTGCAGTAGCTTTAGGTGCAGTAGTTGCATTGGGTGCAGTAGCTATAGATATAACTTTTTGAGTAAACTTCCGTTTTGCTCCCTCTGGTTTGGTCACTTTAACGGTTTTGCCCCAAACCTTTAAAAACGAACATTTTACTCTTTGATCTATGAAGTTTATCTCTATTTCACTCCCCGCCCCTAACGCCATCTGATTCAACTGTTAAATCCTGATCACATGCCCCTCACATGAGGGGCATTTTAGTCTTTTCCCATCCCATATATTTTTAACAGACAACAAATAATCTTCTTCATAAAAATCTGAAAACAAAAACAAATCTACAGAAGTTGACTCATCACCACCATCATCATCCCTGCAACATTCACTTCCATGTTTCATCACCTCCACCAACCACCTTGGGAATAATCTTCTTCCTCCCCATCTATTAAACCATTCAAACAAAAAGAAATAAAAAAAACTCACCCTCCCCTGTTCTCCATCCTTTCTTGATTTTCAAGTTGCTTTCATCATTCCACATATTTAATCTCTAAAGTCCCTTTGAATCATTCCCATAAAACCTATTTGTTTGCTTCATAAAATCAAGTTTGAACTTGTTTCTTCATCAATGGTGCTCAACAGCTTCTTCTTTACGAGGTCTGCTTTCAGAGATCATCATGTTCATAGTCATGTTCAGATCTGAACTCTAATGCTTCTTCAATGGTGCTCAACCACTACCACCACCACCTTGCACCACCTCCACCGACCACCACTACCATCATGTTGCACCAGCCCCACCCGACCATCGTTACCACATCCACCCGACCACCATTACCACCCCCCTCCCGACCATCATTACCACCTCCACTCCGGCGGCCTCCCTAACTGCTCGATTTCAACGAACTCCACCGTTACCATCATCATCTGAAAGTCGTCGGAGCTAGAGTTATTTGCTCAAAAACCTAGGCGCCGTCACTGTTTGAACTTAGAAATAGGAGTTTGAAATTTGAGGATTTTGAAATTTAGGGGTTTTGATGGGTGGTGGCGGTCTGAGAAGGTAGAGAGAGAGATAAGAGTCTGAATGAGGTTGGCTAGTTTACTCTTGGATTAGGGTTTTTTATGTGACGAGGAAGAAGATGGAATGGGGAAATAGATAGAATGGGTTGTTAGGGTTTTAAATGTAATTCATTAATATGGGTTGGGAAAAGACAAAATTACCCATCAGGTGATTTGCACATGACAGGTTTTAACGGTTAAAATGGATGACGTTTAGGGCGGGGAGTAAAATCATGAAAGGCTTCGTAGATCAGGGAGTAAAATGTCCGTTTTTAAAGGTTTGGGACAAAACCGTTAAAGTGACCAAACCACAGAAAGCAAAACGGAAGTTTATTCTAACTTTTTTATTATTTAATATATAAAATTACATTTATTCAACTCATACAATAAATAAAGTTTTTAAATATATATAACGGATGGGATTATAACCTATGAAATTCTTTTTCAAGAAAAAAAATATTATATTCAATGAATTTGGATAACACAAAAAATGGGTAAACACAAGGCAGCTATAGATGCTGCCTAAACAAATCGAGACGCCCCTCTTTACTGAAAACACTTTTAACAATTCATCAAGAATCATATCTCGTTATCATATATCGAACAATCAAAGAAATCACACGAAACCCACATCAAATTACACCCCAATTTCACTCACAATCGATTGTGGCGGCGGTGGTGGTGGAGATGGTGGCGGAAGATGGCGGAGAAGAGGGATCTAAACCGGAAAAAATGATGTCCTACTGGTTGACGAATTTCCCAAGAGATCTAATGGCTGGTGCGATGATGGGTGGAATGGTGCACACGGTTGTAGCCCCAATTGAGAGAACAAAGCTGTTGTTGCAGACACAAGAGAGTAATATAGCGATTGTTGGTGGGACTCACAGGAGGTTTAACGGTATGATTGATTGCATTGTTCGTACGGTTAAAGAGGAAGGGGTTTTGTCTCTTTGGAGGGGGAATGGCAGCAGTGTTCTCAGATATTATCCCTCTGTTGCACTCAATTTTTCTCTCAAGGTACCCCCCCCCCCCCCCCTTTTGTTTTTTTATACTTAGTTTTGTTTGTTGCATATGGATGGGTTACTTTGTGGTTAAAGTTGACTTCTTTGTTGTGGAAGCATGAATTGGTGTTTGATTTTGGGATTCATATTATGTTTGGTGTTTGATAATTGGACATTGAACAATGACTCAAATGTCGGAAAACGTTCTAGTTGTGCTTAAAACTAAGATGAAAAACAGGGTAGTTTTTGTTGAGGAGGTTCGGAAGGAATAACGTAAATGAATGCGAGATACTAGATGTAGTTTACATAGGCATTTTAGTTTGCATTTTTCCGTGTTTGGTGTACCGTTAAGGTTTTCAAGAGATGGATACGTAGGTTGAAAAGCCCTGTGTTCTGGTTGTTTTTGTCGTGATATAGAGTTTGAAACGTTTTTTATTAGATTCACGTGCTACCCTTGTGCGGTTGGTGAAGATGAAGATTATTGGTGAACGCAATTGCTTGGAAATTTCCATACTTTTTTTACTGAACATAGTTAATTAACAAGCTCTTTTAGATTATGAAAACGTCGATAAGATAGATATCTATCAAGAGGGGGATGGTTACTCAATATTTGAAGGCTAGGTGGAATTTTCTATATAGGGAACCTATAGAGAAGTTCATGTGATACACTGTCTTAAAGAAAGTGTTAATGCTTAATCACTAAAAAAGGGATTAACTAAAAGCATAAACAGGTCATTTACGTACTATCTGTGATTTTTGTAAGCATATGGTAAGTAAAAGGAAAAAGCGATTTTTATAATCAGAATTATGACCCACTTGCCGATATAATCCATACTTACAGTTTGATCAATGGCACTCCCAACTTTCATTTATGTTGCCAAGGGCAATCCTAGTAGCATAATCATCATAGATTCACACTTGATTTACCCTTGATTTCTACTCAATTTTGCTTGTATGTTTATCCATTTTGCTCATAATCATTATTTCGAGATAAATTGAAATGAAATCAAGCATAAATCTATGATCATTATGCTATTGGAATTGCTCTTGGTAACGAAAGTGAAAGTTAGGATTACCATTGGTCAAAGTGTAAGTATGGATTACTATCGGCCAATGGGTCATAGTTTGAATTATTAAAATCCAATTTCCCTAATCAAAATAATGTTACTATAATATAGTAGCTTTCTACATGTCTAATTTTATTGTACAAAAAAAGATACTCAGGATTCCCCTCAAGTATCTTTTATTCAACAGTTATTTACTAATTAAAGTGGTGAGGGTCACTTAAGCACTGTGTGATTATGATACATATATATGTACTAAGTAGAATAGTTACGTTTTAGGTGAAGTTAGTTGGGGAAGTCTTTAAATATATATGGACGTTTTGGTAAATCTACTTGCCTAGCTATGTTTCAAGGATATCTGTATGGGATCTGAGAACCCTTTTTTACGTTTTTATCACACCGACCGAGCAGTGGATATAAGAATGAAATTTGATTGTGCTAATTTAGTGTGTTTATTGGATAATATATACTAGATTAGATGATGTAGCTTAGGAATGTTTCTTAATTTTAAAAACACATGCAGTAATTACACTTGTCATGATGATATTCTAAATGGAAACAAAATAAATGGCCGGAAGGTAGTGTTTGTTTCGTAAAGGTGGTCATGCCTTTAATGTGTTTTGAAAGTAGTTATGTGATATTGAATAATCATAATGTGATAATCAGCTATAATAAAACTGGTGTTTGGAGATAGTGGTTAGATGTCCTTTTGTTGTTTAAAACAAATTCTGATTATATAAGAAATTAACACATTAGAAAATGACCAAATTAGGTTAATCAGATAATTTTACATTATATTCTGATATATAGTTTAGTTTAGCTGGTATGAAACTGTTTATTTAATCATGAAAATCTGCATCTTGCAGGATCTTTACAAAAGCATTTTGCGAAACCACGACGACTCTCAAAATTCAACTTTCATATCCGGCCCATCTGCCAACTTCATAGCCGGGGCTGCAGCCGGATGCACCACATTAGTCTTAATCTACCCGCTAGACATCGCACACACCCGGCTCGCAGCCGATCTCGGAAAAACCGATTCCCGCCAATTCCAAGGCATCCGTCACTTCCTCGCTACCATATGGGCGAGAGACGGGATCCGCGGGGTCTACAAAGGCCTCCCAGCATCCCTACAAGGAATGGTGGTCCACCGAGGCCTCTATTTCGGCGGGTTCGACACAATGAAAGAAAAAATGTCAAAAAACACACCATCCGAAGTGGCGTTATGGAAACGGTGGATTGTAGCTCAAGCTGTTACAACTTCGGCTGGATTATTGTCGTATCCTTTGGATACTGTTAGGAGGCGAATGATGATGCAGTCGGGTATAGACCGACCGATGTATAGAAGCACTTTGGATTGCTGGAAAACGATATATAAAACGGAGGGTTTGGGGTCGTTTTATCGTGGGGCCCTTTCGAATATGTTTAGGAGTACAGGTGCTGCAGCAATCTTGGTTTTGTATGATGAGGTGAAAAAGTTCATGAATTGGAGTGGATCATCATAATGTTTGTTACAAGAAGAGAATAGGAGAGACAAGTAGGGTAGGATTATAAATACAGAGTAGGTCAAGAAATCATACACTTTGATCACATGGTGCCAACAAGTTTGGAGATTTTGTTAACGGTTAAATATAGATTGGTAGCCGAAATATGTGGAGATGGACACGTCATCCTTCTTTTTCTTTTGAGGTTTTTGTTGGTTTTTAAGGTTGTTGGAAAATTTGCAATGATCAATAAGCTATGGCATTCATCAAACTTTATAATCTGACTCATTATTTTGGATGAAACCTATATAGTTCATTAGTTTGTGTTACACTCAGGTCGGTAGATTCGCAAACTGTGGGTGCAAATAATATCTGTTGCGCGTTTGATGTTTTGCTTTTGTGATTTTCATAATCAATCGGTTTTGGTTATAAGCATTTTTTTAGTTATTCGAAAACATAGTTATGTTAATCACATGATTCGGATGTGGATGGGCTCAATTTGGTTTCAATTGTGTTTTTTTTTTTTATGAAAGTCGTCAGTTAAAAAAATAATAAATAAATTTAAATGGTCAAAACCATCACATTCACATTGTTTCAAAGACCAAAAATAATCTAGTTTCTTATAATTATTATGAGATTGATAAATAAATAAGTATATTAATTAGTATTTTGTTACTAACTAGTATAGTATAACGACACACAATATACATTATAACATTGATTCCTACTAAAAATATTACAAAAATTACAATCCCTATAAAAACTATTATAAGAAGAGCTAAACATATTAGTTTTCATTAACATTTTTAGGTTGAGTATGACGTGCAAAAAGCGCCTCAAAGGCGACACGCTCCGTTAGTACATTTAACTTTTTTGTAACCAAACGATCGGACTCATTCACATCTTCAAGGAGATATACAAGGCGCTTAAGAACATGTATCTGGTCTTTGGAGTTTGACATTTTTTTCACCTATCAATTTAGAAACAAATTAGCCTATAGTTTTTTTAATTAAAAAACAAAGGATAAAATAGTTTATGTGAATTTGCTTTGTATTTTAAAGATGTGATTCGTCATCGCCCATATTTCGCCCATATTTTATTTAACCTGTTTATACCCGAAAAGCAAAACCAAATTAAGAAATACGAAAAACAATTCAAATAATTGACTATAATCAAAATACATTTGACTTTGTTAAAAATATTTTTTCAATAGGCTCAGAAAGTGGTATTAATAGTTGCTTTTGTATAGCCGTCACATTTTTAAAACATCATAGCCAATAAAAACGTCAAGCCACAAGCACAATGTTATTAAATATACGTATTTACATATTATCACTCTGCAACACGGAATGCTCGGTAACAAAATACGGCTGCAAGACATATCGTCACGCCAAATGTTAGCCACCATCACAGCTATTATAACAAAACATTATACAGAAATAAGACTTTAGTATGAAGCCAACCCGCAAACAAACCAAGCCTTAAATACCCACAAAGTGAAAATAACTTCCAAAGCTAAATATACAAGCATACCATGCACATTAAAACAATAATGCATGAGGTACAATATACAACAACAAAAGTCTATTGCAAATTGATAGTATATAAATATATAAATGAGTGGTACGTAACATTCTTTGGAAACCCATATACTACAAAGGTTGAATATCAAAAAAAGAAAAATATAAATTATAAACTTTTTTAATTAATTATTACACGTGTATCTCAAACCCGTGTATTACACGGGTTGACATTATTTGAAATCGTTAATTAGTAGTAATTATTAAAAAGATGTATTTTTTAATTAATTATTAAAAAGTTAACTTTTTTAGTTGTAAAATATGACAAACCCATTGAATGTATTACAATTAATAACATATTTCAATTAAATATATCCATTGCTTATTGTGTTATATTGATACGTTCCGTTAACATTCATCGAAATCACTATACATCCGATATTATTCTTTCTCTATTTTTTTATATTGCTGCAACTCATAATATTTCCAAGCAGAAAATGAAAGTTTAAAAAAAACCTATGTAAGAAATTTAAAAATAATCTATTCATCCCTTCAAGGTTTTTACAGGGTTAATAATACAACTATTGTGACAACTCATACTTCAGAACCTATCTTTGTGTTTAACGTGGCGTGTATAAACTTTATGAGATTAATTGATATGTTGATGTTATCGAATAAATGTTACGTGTTTTGTGAATGTGTGTAATGTATGTATGTATGTTTGATAAACTTGGTCGCTAATTGCACAAGCCCTTTGGGCCGCACACCTTATCCCTCATCACACACCACTCTTAGCCCACTATACTTGAACTCGAGACCAAGGAGGCAACCCAAGATGGGTTCGGCCCACTCCTTTCATGCGCACAATACACAAGGGGGTTGTGTATGACCCTCATATTAGCAACATAAGAAAACACACAAAACCCTAAAACTCTCTCTCTTCTCCTCCCTCTTGTGCGACGGCAACAAACCTTTCCCTCGAAGCCTTTCTTGGATCGCGACACCATCTCTCCCTCGTTCCATCACTTGTGTGCACTCAAACTCTCGGTTAGTATCTTTAGTTTTGTTTTGGTTTGTGATTCCTTGTTGTTTTCGGCCATGAGATATTGGAGATACAAGTTAGGTTGTGATCAAAATATGATGCAAGGTTGTTACATGATTTACAGAATCGAATGGATGGATTAACTCGCATAGTAAATTATTAGATATATATAATGATAAGGAACTAGCATTGATATGATTGTATGCATGGATTTGAATGTTATTGATCTAAGTAGGATCTGAAAGCATGATAATAAATTGATGATGTTCGAATATGTGATGTGTTGTATTGATTAGTTTGTTGTACACATAAAAACTAGGGTTGCATGTTAGTGTTCGGATTCACTAATCTAAAGAGCCGATCGTATGTTTTGTATAGTGATGGTTTGATTATTCATGATTAGATTATGATTAGGGTGTATGAACATGCATGATTTCTGAATTGAATGTCGTTTAATCTAAATTGAAACTGCCAAACTGTTAGCAATTGTTACGGAATTAATGAGCTGAAAATAAGGAAGGTTGTTACATCTTCTGGTTGCGACACGGGTTACGAGTCGAGAACCCCTAGTCTCGACTCGAGACCACACATCACCAGTACACAAACAACAAGACTCGAGACCACGGTTGTGGGTCTTGTTGTGACTCGAGACCTGACTCGAGACCACCTGGTCTCGAGTGACAAATGTATGACCCGAGACCTCCCTTAGTTGCGACTCGAGAACTCTAGGACTTCAACCCGAGACCACGCCGTCTCGACTCGAGACCACGCCGTCTTGACTCGAGATCCCTAGTCTCGACTCGAGACCACATAACCACATCTTCTGTTTGGACTTGCATACTATTACAAGCCAAGTAATTGGGCCAGACATTTGGGTTTTGTTTATATACACGTTACTATTGAACTCGTATGTGATGTTGCTAAACCGCCATGTTTATACGTGTATGCCATGAATAATACTTGTATGCAACGTGCTAGTATACGTGTAGAATATACGTGCATTACTTGGTTTGAATCTGACTTGTGTGGTAACCATACTAGGACGTGGTTGACCATAATTAGCTCAAGTGACCTTTGATTATCTGCCGAGCTAATTTAAGGTGAGTTCACACTTTCTACAAAGCATGGTATTCCCAGGGGTTGGGAATGGGGTTAAGGAACATGGATTCCTCGTCCTTTCTTGGGTAGGACAGTACGGGTTCAGGAATATAATTCCTCGTCCTCATGGACAGATAACTTTCACTAGACCAAAACTCTATCACGAAGTCCCTCCTTTTTATATCGACTTAATCGTCGGGCCAATGGCGAGCGGGTCATTAGTTAGATAGCGCTATTTAGGTTTGACAAGCCTCACACCGTGCCGCAGAGGACGGGCGTGAACTAATGGATCTGGGCACGTCAATGATGATAGACATTGACAGTTTAGGGCACATAAACATGACTACAGTCAGCAGTCGATATGGTAACGAGTCTAGTAGTATAAACATGGGGTAGCCCCCACGGCCGAAAAGCCAGATAACTAAACATGGGGTAGCCCCCACGACTGGATTGCCAGAGTAAACGGGATTAAACTAAACACGTTTTTCAACTATGGGGTAACCCCCACGGCAGGGATGCCAGTTAAAGGAAACTGTTTTCGAAACAACTTAAAACAAACACCCAACTGTGAACTCGCTCAACATTATTGTTGACTCGTTACTACATGCTTTGCAGGTCAATAGGTTTAGCAGGAGCTTGCATGGGGATGAGTCGTTGTGGGACATGACAGTTGTGTGCCATATTGAACTTTGAAACATTTAAACTTATATTTTGGTTTTGGATTTAATCGTTATGCTTCCGCTTGCAACTTAAACTATGCTTTGTTTGGACACCAATTGTATTGGTTGGACTTTTATAATTACTTACTTGCTTGTTCAATATGATTGGTGGTTTGATCCTGGTCAGTCACGCCTCCAAGCGGTGATACTCCGCAGGTGGATTTTGGGGGTGTGACATATTGGTATCAGAGCCATTGGTTATAGTGAACTTGGTTTTAATAAGGGAAAAACGTTTTTGTTAAAACCAGACTATAACCTGTACAGTGCTCAACGGTCCACAACGACGCTTCACTCCACATGCAAGGCTCGACATTCTAGGTGATATGGCTTATGTTTTATTGCCTACTTGCTAGATTACATAGAACTTTGCTTATGGTATGCTTAGATAAACGTAGCAGCTATAGTTTGAAAACACATGTGTGCTTACTCTCTTCTGTCATCGCACTTTCGCGAACCTTTCTCACTCGTGTTTCCCTTGATATGAAGATCATGTCTGGACGCGTTAACATGACACAAGCCCAGTTGATGGCTCTGATTAACGAACAAGTTGCTGCGGCACTTGCAGCAGCACAAGCAGGAGGTATACCCTGCAGTTTAAACTCATTCTAGGATCTTTAGATCCTACTCCCGTGAACCAACCTTTGTGTTAAACTTTTTCTCTTCTTACTCTCACGGCAGGTCAACCTGCACAACCTCCTGTGTGCACCTTCAAAACTTTTATGGACTGCCGACCAACTACTTTCAACGGCACTGAAGGAGCTGTAGGTCTCCTCCACTGGTTTGAAAAGATCGAATCTGTTTTCGAGATGTGTGAATGCCCTGAGGCTCGCAGGGTGAAGTATGCTACCGGTACTCTAGAGGGTTTAGCGCTCACGTGGTGGAACGCTCAGGTCCAAATGTTGGGGTTGGTTGCTGCTAACGCCACCCCATGGAACAATTTCAAGGAAATGATTAAGGAAGAGTATTGCAACCGTGATGAAATTCACAAACTGGAAGTCGAGTTCTTCAATCTCAAGATGACGGGGTCAGAAATTGAAGCGTACACGAAAAGATCGAATGAGCTTGCTATTCTGTGTCCTACTATGGTGGATCCTCCCATCAAACGCATCGAACTATACCTCAAGGGCTTAGTGCCAGAGATCCAAAGTCATGTGACTTCGGCTAACCTCGCCACCATTCAGCAAGTTGTTCAATTGGCTCATCGTCTCACTGATCAGGCGGTGGAGCAGAACAGATTACCAAAGCACATAGGTGCTGCAACTACTTCAGATGCTCCTAGTGACAACAAACGGAAATGGGATGGAGCTTCAAGCAAGGGTTCGACTTCTGTTCAATCTCAGTCTTAGCAGAGAAGGACTGACGACTACAAGAGCCCTAGTCAACAAACATCTGGTAGTCAAAGTCATGGTGGGTACAAGGGAAATCACCCCAAATGCAATCGCTGCAACCTACACCACAGCGGACCGTGCACTAGAGGTAACTGTCGTCGGTGCAATAAGCCAGGCCACGCAGCAAAGGATTGCAGAAGCTTATATCCCGCAAACCAGAATCGTCAGCAACAACAAGCCCAACAAAATCAACGCCAGCAGCAGCAGCAGCAAGGTAACAACAAAGGGTGCTTTCAGTGTGGAGCTGAAGGCCACTTCAAGAGAGATTGTCCCCAACTGAACAGGAACCAGAACAACAATAACAACAACAACAACCAGGGGAATGGAAACAACGGGGGTAACAACGGCAATGGTGCAAGGGGTCGTGTGTTCGTTATTGGACAAGGGGAAGCAAGGAACGATCCCAACGTGGTGACGGGTAAGTTCCTTCTCGACGACTTTTACGCTACTGTATTATTTGATTCGGGTGCTGATACTAGCTACGTGTCCTTAAAAGTGAGTCAAATGCTTAAGCGTACCCCAACACTATTGAACACCAAGCACACTGTAGAGCTAGCTAATGGTAAGAGTTTAGAGGCCACACACGTAGTCAAAGGTTGTAATCTCGTTCTTGCTAATCAGACCTTCTCCATCGACCTCATTCCTATTGTTTTGGGAAGTTTTGACGTTGTCATTGGGATGGATTGGTTATCCCAACACCGAGCAGAGATTCTTTGCAACGAGAAGATTGTCCGTATTCCTCGTTCAGGTGACAAACCCCTCATGATTCGTGGCGACAAGAGGGGCGCTGTGGAGAGCATCATCTCTTTCCTTAAGGCCCAGAAGTGTTTGAGAAAGGGCCACACTGCCATTTTGGCTCTCATTACTGACACCTCGAAGAAAGAAAAGAAGATAGAAGATTTTCCGATTGTACGCGACTTCCCTGAGGTATTTCCTGAGGAACTACCTGGTCTTCCGCCTCATCGCCAGGTCGAATTTCAGATCGAGCTTGCTCCTGGAGCAGCGCCTATAGCCCGAGCACCTTATCGTTTAGCCCCATCAGAACTAGAAGAGCTGTCTACGCAACTACAAGAACTCTTGGATAAGGGTTTCATTCGTCCTAGCTCTTCGCCCTGGGGAGCTCCAGTGCTATTCGTGAAGAAGAAAGACGGTACCTTCAGAATGTGCATCGACTACCGTGAACTCAACAAGGTGACCGTGAAGAATCGCTATCCTCTTCCACGCATTGACGACTTGTTCGACCAGCTGCAAGGGTCGAGCTACTATTCAAAGATTGATTTGAGATCGGGATATCACCAGCTGAGAGTCCGAGAAGAGGACGTCTCCAAAACAACCTTTAGAACTCGTTATGGACACTACGAGTTTTTGGTCATGCCTTTTGGACTGACAAACGCACCTGCGGTCTTCATGGACTTGATGAATCGAGTATGCAAGCCTTACCTGGACAAGTTCGTTATTTTCTTCATCGACGACATCCTGATCTACTCGAAGAGTCAGGAGGAACACGAGCAGCACTTACGACTCATTTTGGAACTCCTTCGAGCAGAACAGCTGTACGCCAAGTTTTTAAAATGCGACTTCTGGCTTCGTGAAGTCCATTTCTTAGGTCATGTGGTGAACAAGGATGGGATCCACGTGGATCCATCCAAGGTAGACTCGATTAAGAACTGGCCTGCACCTCGTACACCAACGGAAATTCGCCAATTCTTGGGCTTGGCAGGTTACTACAGGAGATTCATTAAGGATTTTTCCAAGATTGCACAGCCTCTCACCTCACTAACGCAGAAAGGCGTTGTTTATCGATGGAGAAATGCACAGGAATCAGCATTTCAGCACTTAAAGGATAGACTTTGCAGCGCACCTATTCTTTCATTGCCAGAGGGCACAGACGACTTTGTGGTTTACTGCGACGCATCAATTCAGGGTCTTGGTTGTGTATTGATGCAACGGGATAAAGTTATAGCCTACGCCTCACGCCAACTCAAAGTTCATGAAAAGAACTACACTACGCACGATTTAGAGCTGGGAGCTGTTGTTTTTGCACTTAAGATATGGAGACACTATCTATACGGTACCAAGTGCGCCATCTACACCGATCACAGGAGCCTCGAGCATATCTTCGAACAGAAGGAACTGAATATGCGACAACGACAATGTGTCGAGCTACTGAATGACTATGAATGTTCGATCAGGTACCACCCAGGCAAAGCCAATGTTGTGGCCGACGCCCTCAGTCGAAAAGACACTGCGCCTAAGCGCGTACGAGCTCTACAACTCACTATTCAATCTAGTCTTCCTGCACAGATACGAGACGCTCAGGTAGAAGCGTTAAAACCAGAGAACATCAGGGCTGAAGCCCTACGCGGTTCAAGGCAGCGATTAGAACAAAAGGAAGACGGTGCTTACTACGTAACAGGACGCATTTGGGTCCCACTTTATGGCAACCTACGAGAGCTTGTGATGGATGAGGCACACAAGTCTCGCTACTCAGTACATCCTGGTTCGGATAAGATGTACCACGATATCAAAACTACGTATTGGTGGCCTAGCATGAAGGCCCACATAGCAACTTACGTCAGCAAGTGTTTGACTTGTGCGAGAGTCAAAGTCGAATACCAGAAACCTTCAGGCCTACTCCAACAACCAGAGATACCACAATGGAAATGGGAGCAAATTTCCATGGATTTTGTTACTGGCCTGCCGAGATCTCAACGTGGAAACGATACTATTTGGGTGATCGTGGATCGACTTACAAAGTCTGCACACTTCTTGGCTATCAAGGAAACGGATAAGTTCTCCACCTTAGCAGACGTATATCTTAAGGAAGTTGTCTCGAGGCACGGGGTGCCCACCTCTATTATCTCAGATCGTGATGCACGTTTTACTTCAGAACTGTGGCAAGCAATGCACAAGTCCTTTGGCTCACGTTTAGATATGAGCACAGCTTATCACCCGTAAACGGATGGTGTAACGCCCTAACACGTTTTAACCAAAAATCGCAGCGGAAATACGAACTTAAAAATTTTCTTTCATTGTATTCATTCTAACATACTTAGAAATACATTAAATCACTCTTTTACATTAAATACATTAATGCTTTCTTTAAATTTATAAAATCTGACCCACTTATATTAAATTACGTGACCACATACACACCCACGTACAATCCATGTCTTGACTCGATCTTCAACCGCGTACACTTCTTGATGAAACATCCATAAACCTGTACAGCCTGCAGTCACCACATTCAATCACATCATTAGCAACCGGTGACATAATACAAAATTTTATCACATGCATAATAAGGCGTTAACATATCATGCTTTCTCTTATACTAGCCCCTTCATCCATCCATTCAATCACTCGCATCGGATTACGGAGTCAACCTTCACTTCCATTGTTAACATGCCTATACTTCACATTAATTCTCAATAGAAAAATGGTTAGTATCATTAGCTTTTCTTCATATTAACATGTCCTCGAATACACATAACTCATCTTATTCACTTTCTATTCATACACGTACTTACAATTTACATCCTACATGTATAACTCCTTAATTCATCTTTATGCATAATTCATTATGTAAGTTCCCTTTCTTACCCAAACTTAATCGAATCTCTTTCTTAACCACTTCCGACCCATTTCCACTAAAACTTAACTTAGTAATCACATCGATTCATATCTTCTTACATTACATTCAATAATTACCAAATATCATAAATACATTACCAAACAAAAGGGTAAGTTCGGAGTTCACTTACCTCGTGCGTCCGAGTTTGAGCATAGCTTCCGTGTTTATCTTTGGCCCGTTGCCCTCCCATGCTTGTGTCCATGTTGACATGACTCCTATCCGTACATGTCATCACATTCATCATAACATGATTAGCATACATGAGCATACATACCTTTTAATGAAGGTTTCTTGCCATATCATCTTATCAAACAAATTTCTCACTTGTAATCCATTCAAAACACATTCCTTATACAAATCTATTATTTACTACATCATCATCACATTCTACATACATTTATTCATTATTAGCATACAATCTCACTTATCATTTTCTCCTAAGCATTTCATCAAACACTTGGTGCGCATATCACTTTCTAAGCATAATGTACAAGTGCTTTAGGCATGTTCTTCCCTATTTCATCTTATGAACCATCACATTCAAGCAAAATCTCATAATCATAAATTCCACATCAAGTTTATCTATCTAAGTCTATCATATAACACCTTATACATCACAAGATCACACTATAACATCTACAAGTTCATCATGATCATCATCTTCACACTCATGCAATGGGTTTCATCCTAAATCACCAAATTACTTGAAATTATTCATAACACAAGTTCTATTTGGTGTTTCTAACACATCTACATGCTTAATTTCATACAATTTCATGGATTGATCATAACCCACTTCAAACAAGATCATCAAATCTAAGTTTTAAGACATACCTTATGATCCCCTTGTGAAGGTGATCGTTAATTCATGTTCGGTTGTGAATTTGGGCTTCGATTAGCCTTTCAATTTGGAGAATTTGATGAAGTTTAGGGTTTTGGCTCCATGGGAGCCTTCCCTGCTCGATGATGAACACACACACACGATGCATGTGTATGTGTGTGTGTTGTTTTCTTTTAATAAAACAACTTTCAAGTTGTTTACTTTGGTCCCTCATGTTTCGTTTTATTTAAATAAAGCTACAACCCTTCGTTTAATACCAACGATACTAATATTCAACTAGGTTAATTATTCCTAGTTAATATTCATTTACGGGTTCACTTTTACCCCTAACGGTATTTTTACCCGTTCCTTTATATTAACCGGGTTTAAATTACCAAACCCATTTTTGGGGTGTTACAGATGGGCAGTCTGAACGCACCATCAAGACCCTCGAAGACATGCTTAGGGCATGTGTGATTGAATTTGGCAATGGCTGGGAAAAGCATCTGCCACTTGTGGAATTTTCGTACAATAACAGCTACCACACCAGCATTAAAGCTGCACCGTTTGAGGCATTGTACGGGCGTAAATGTCGGTCACCTCTTTGTTGGGCAGAGGTGGGGGATAGTCAGATCACTGGCCCAGAACTTGTGGTAGACACAACAGAGAGAATTGCTCAAATACGACAACGAATGGCGGCAGCTCGTGACCGTCAGAAAAGCTACGCCGATAAGGGCAGGAAACCACTCGAGCTCCAGGTTGGGGAGCGAGTGCTACTCAAAGTTTCACCCTGGAAGGGTGTGGTTCGTTTTGGTAAACGAGGCAAACTTAACCCACGATACGTCGGACCTTTCGAGGTCATTGAGAAAATAGGCAAGGTGGCCTACAAACTGAACTTACCAGCAGAACTCAGTGCAGTTCACAACGTTTTCCACGTGTCGAATCTGAAGAAATGCCTGTCAGATGAGACCCTCATAGTTCCTTTGAAGGAGCTCACTATCGACGAGCAGTTGCGATTCGTCGAGGAACCAGTCGAAATCACAGACCGGGATGTTAAGGTCCTCAAGCGCACTAGAATACCTCTCGTTCGAGTTCGTTGGAACTCACGTCGCGGCCCAGAGTTCACCTGGGAACGCGAAGATCAAATGAAACAAAAGTATCCCCAACTATTCGCAAACAGTACAACCACTACTGAGGCTGAAGCTACGGAATTTCGGGACGAAATTCCATATCAACGGGGGGAGGATGTGACACCCCAGGAAAACCAGGAAAACCATGCAACTTAATTAGCTTCCTCAGTGAGTACGTGCTAAATTTCGGGACGAAATTTCTTTCAACTTGGGGATAATGTGACAACTCGTACTTCAGAAACTATCTTTGTATTTAATGTGGCGTGTATGAACTTTATGAGATTAATTGATATGTTGATGTTATCGAATAAATGTTACGTGTTTTGTGAATGTGTGTAATGTATGTATGTATGTTTGATAAACTTGGTCGCTAATTGCACAAGCCCTTTGGGCCGCACACCTTATCCCTCATCACACACCACTCTCGGCCCACTATACTTGAACTCGAGACCAAGGAGGCAACCCAAGATGGGTTCGGCCCACTCCTCTCATGTGCACAATACACAAGGGGGTTGTGTATGACCCTCATATTAGCAACATAAGAAAACACACAAAACCCTAAAACTCTCTCTCTCTTCTCCTCCCTCTTGTGCGACGGCAACAAACCTTTCCCTCGAAGCCTTTCTTGGATCGCGACACCATCTCTCCCTCGTTCCATCACTTGTGTGCACTCAAACTCTCGGTTAGTATCTTTAGTTTTGTTTTGGTTTGGTTTGTGACTCCTTGTTGTTTTCGGCCATGAGATATTGGAGATACAAGTTAGGTTGTGATCAAAATATGATGCAAGGTTGTTACATGATTTACAGAATCGAATGGATGGATTAACTCGCATAGTAAATTATTAGATATATATAATGATAAGGAACTAGCATTGATATGATTGTATGCATGGATTTGAATGTTATTGATCTAAGTAGGATCTGAAAGCATGATAATAAATTGATGATGTTCGAATATGTGATGTGTTGTATTGATTAGTTTGTTGTACACATAAAAACTAGGGTTGCATGTTAGTGTTCGGATTCACTAATCTAAAGAGCCGATCGTATGTTTTGTATAGTGATGGTTTGATTATTCATGATTAGATTATGATTAGGGTGTATGAACATGCATGATTTCTGAATTGAATGTCGTTTAATCTAAATTGAAACTGCCAAAACTGTTAGCAATTGTTACGGAATTAATGAGCTAAAAATAAGGAAGGTTGTTACATCTTCTGGTTGCGACACGGGTTACGAGTCGAGAACCCCTAGTCTCGACTCGAGACCACACATCACCAGCACACAAACAACAAGACTCGAGACCACGGTTGTGGGTCTTGTTGTGACTCGAGACCTGACTCGAGACCACCTGGTCTCGAGTGACAAATGTATGACCCGAGACCTCCCTTAGTTGCGACTCGAGAACTCTAGGACTTCAACCCGAGACCACGCCGTCTCGACTCGAGATCCCTAGTCTCGACTCGAGACCACATAACCACATCTTCTGTTTGGACTTGCATACTGTTACAAGCCAAGTAATTGGGCCAGACATTTGGGTTTTGTTTATATACACGTTACTGTTGAACTCGTATGTGATGTTGCTAAACCGCCATGTTTATACGTGTATGCCATGAATAATACTTGTATGCAACGTGCTAGTATACGTGTAGAATATACGTGCATTACTTGGTTTGAATCTGACTTGTGTGGTAACCATGGACGTGGTTGACCACAATGAGCTCAATTGACCTTTGATTATCTGCCGAGCTAATTTAAGGTGAGTTCACACTTTCTACAAAGCATGGTATTCCCAGGGGTTGGGAATGGGGTTAAGGAACATGGATTCCTCGTCCTTTCTTGGGTAGGACAGTACGGGTTCAGGAATATAATTCCTCGTCCTCATGGACAGATAACTTTCACTAGACCAAAACTCTATCACGAAGTTCCTCCTTTTTATATCGACTTAATCGCCGGGCCAATGGCGAGCGGGTCATTAGTTAGATAGCGCTATTTAGGTTTGACAAGCCTCACACCGTGCCGCAGAGGACGGGCGTGAACTAATGGATCTGGGCACGTTAATGATGATAGACATTGACAGTTCAGGGCACATAAACATGACTACAGTCAGCAGTCGATATGGTAACGAGTCTAGTAGTATAAACATGGGGTAGCCCCCACGGCCGAAAAGCCAGATAACTAAACATGGGGTAGCCCCCACGGCTGGATTGCCAGAGTAAACGGGATTAAACTAAACACGTTTTTCAACTATGGGGTAACCCCCACGGCAGGGATGCCAGTTAAAGGAAACTGTTTTCGAAACAACTTAAAACAAACACCCAACTGTGAACTCGCTCAACATTATTGTTGACTCGTTACTACATGCTTTGCAGGTCAATAGGTTTAGCAGGAGCTTGCATGGGGATGAGTCGTTGTGGGACATGACAGTTGTGTGCCATATTGAACTTTGAAACATTTAAACTTATATTTTGGTTTTGGATTTAATCGTTATGCTTCCGCTTGCAACTTAAACTATGCTTTGTCTGGACACCAATTGTATTGGTTGGACTTTTATAATTACTTACTTGGTTGTTCAATATGATTGGTGGCTTGATCCTGTTCAGTCACGCCTCCAAGCGGTGATACTCCGCAGGTGGATTTTGGGGGTGTGACAACTATATAAGGTATCTTCATACTGTTATATTATTTGTAACAATGTTACATAAATATGTACCTCAAAATTATATGAATTATCCTTATATTAAAAATCAATTATCCTTATATGAAATTATCCTTATATTAAAAATCAAAAGGAATGAACAGTAAAGGAAATATTATAAAATCAAAAGGAATGAACATCCTTATATTAAAAATCAAAAGGAATGAACAGTAAAGGAAATATTATAAAATCAAAAGGAATGAACACTAAAGGAAATAAGGTATCAAATTTATCAAATCGGGTATATTTCCGTTACCAAATCGGTATCGCTTTTTGACGTTTTCGGTATCGGTTCGACACCGGTATTCAGCGGTTTTTACCCTCAAATACCGGTACCGTACCGGTACCGACCGGTGCCGAACCGTACCGTACCAGGTATATTCGGTACCGGTACCCACTTTTAGGGATTTTCGGTAACGGTATTTTCGGTACCGGTTGGTACCGAGCTCATCAAATCCTGTAGCAACGCAAGTAATTGCACTGATTTATATTATTTGTCATACACAATCCAATGAATAGTAACATCATCAAGGGAATGAGCAAATGGTATTGGGTACCGGTACTGGTATCAAATTTACCAAACCGGGTATATTTTCGGTACTGAATCGGTACCGATTTTTGACATTTTCGGTATCGGTTCGGCACCGATATTCACCGGTTTTTACCCTCAAATACTGGTACCGTACCAGTACCGACTGGTACCGAACCATACCGTACCAGGTATAATCGGTACCGGTACCCACTTTTGGGGATTTCCGGTAACGGTATTTTCGGTACCGGTTGGTACCGAGCTCATCAAATCTTGTAGCAATGCAAGTAATTGCACCGTGTATATTACTTTTCATACAAGCTGTAAGTAAATTATATTTCGTTTGATTGAGGTTTTATATACACAACAACTTATTTTGTTTTTTTCTATAATGAATGAATAGTAGCATGTAAAATTAACTTGGATATTTAGATTATTGATGAGCAAATCGTATCAAATCCTGTAATCAAACCGGTGTCGTATCGGTACCAAAATTACTATACCAATCATTTTCGGTACCAATTTGGTACCCACCTTTTGGCGTTTTCAGAATCGTTACTTTGGGTTCGACACCGGTCTAGCACCATACCTGTATTTACAGATTTTTACCTTCAAATACCATATCATACCATATCGTATCGTATCGTATCGAGCATTTTCGGTGCAAGTACCTAATTTCGATGATTTTCCGGATCGGTACTCTCGGTGCCGTTACCGGTACCGAGCTCATCCATATTTTAACGTGTTAACATCGTAATAACTAAATTGAAAACAACTGAATTTCCAACATGTAGGACGTGTGGGGTCCTATTATTATATATTACTTAGTTTATTTAAAATCATTTTTTTAGGACGGGTGACTATCGTTACCACGTCATTGTTATTTATGTTTTGATTTTTGTTATCTGCTTGCCGTTGCCGACACGCGTTTTGCAGACATTATGTCCCCGCCGCAACGCGCGGGCGGAAAAACAACTAGTTCATATATGATAAAAATTAAACTAAATGAACAGTGAATTTAGGGTATATTAGAATATGGGGTATGGGGCGGGGTTGTGGCGTGGGTTGGGTACAAACGCCCAAGTCACCACCCCGGGTGGGCTTGGGTTTCGGCGTGGCCCCTTGGGCGGGGGTTTCAGCCCGGGCGTTGGACGGGGCTATCAAGATGACATGGCGAGATCTCATTGGCCAAGACAAGTAGCCGTTTGGGCTAGCCGTTGGCCAACGGCTATGTGTTTAAAAAAAAATATTCACTATAAATACTCACACTTCTATTCATTTTTTTACCACAACTACTCCACCTCTTCTATAATCATTTCTATCTTATTTTAAAAAAAAATCTCATCCAACCACAATACGAAAAATGAATCCTCATAATCGTGGTTTTGACCCGAACAATCCGAGGGCATTCCAAGAAACACCTAGCCCAGCATCCAATCGTCCAATTGCTCCTTTTTTAATACACTCCACGATGCCGGATATGACTGGTTACGCATCGTTTATCTCGAATCGTTTGAAGAATGACGTCGGTCGAAAACACCAATGCCTTTCGCGCAACGCGCGTCATTGAAAAACACTAGTTGTCTTAAATCTTAAGTGATCAATATATGCTAAATTATGAGTATTGATATATGATTATTTAAAGAGGTAAGAAGTATTTACATCACGTCATGAGTACTATTTTAAAATAAGTGTCACATGGTGCTCTTTATAATAAAATTTTATTGATGTGTATGTATTAAAAAAGGAATATGTGGTATTGATGATTATGTATTAAAAAAAATAAGTGATATTGATGCTTTATTTAGATAATGATATAATAATTAACTTTAATTAAAAATAATTATCTATAACTAAGTAGAAGATAAAGACTTTAATTAAAAAGTAATTAAAGGCGGGAAAACCAAAAAGTAGATAGCTCCGATGAATGCTAATGAGGTAATGGTGGAGTGGTTGGGGAAAAACTTAGTGTTCCTTGTGACCCAGGTTTGATTCTCACTCTCCCCATTATTTTCTGCGGCATTCAGGTGAAGGGCGAATACGGGTGGCGCTGATTCGTCTTGGATCGGAGGCGAGGTTTTACCGATTATTCCACTGTCGTGCCTTCGGGCGGGTGGAGGTCGGGTTTCCGCGCATCTGGGAGAGCCAAGGGGCTGGCGGCGGTCGAGTAGTCGACCTTGGCCACAGCGCCCGGTGTCACGGTGGTTGGCACGTCGTTCCTTGTTGTTCAAAAAAAGATAGCTCGAATGAATGGCACATGTCTCTCATTGATTTACTTTATATTATACTAGTATTAAGACCCTACGTTGCAGCGGTTGTCATAAAACTGTGTTAAGTAGTAGCAATACTATACCATTGTCAGCGACCACCAACACCGAAAAAGCTCGTAAAAACAAAATAAATAAAAACGGGAAAAAATAACGCCGAGTGAAAAGCAGACGTAAAATCTTTGAATCACGCTCGTTGCTGAGAAATTAAACCGAAACGTAAAACATAGAAAAAATAACTAAGTCTATCTAGGACCCGCGTGTTAGACGAACTTGTCAAACACGGAAAAATAGATGTGACGCGACGGGCCAGTCAAACGGGAAAAAATATACGAAAAAATGTTGCGGTATGTTAACTCACAAAATTTAGAACGAAACGGAAAACTTGGAAAAGATGAAAAGTATGATGGACCAAAATTAAAAATAAAAAAGAGTTGGAATTAAATTGCAAAAGTTGAAAAACTATGAATTAAAAGTAAAAAAAAACAAAGGGTCTAAATTGCAAAATTGAAGTTATTTATTAATTTTAGATAAAGATAAGGATAAAAATAAGTGATATCTATATATTGGTTATTAATTAATATTAATATTAAAAGAAATTTATAAAACAAATATAAATAAAATTTATGAGGTTGAAGTAGAGAATGCCACGTGACATTATTTCCTAGATTATAAAGATATTTCCTAGATATCTTGCTATAATTAGTCAAGTTCCTTCTTAAACTATAAGGCTGGGGGGTGTAGGGCGCCACCCCCGCCAACTCATCATCTATAGCGCCCCGGGGCGCTATACCTCTACACCCTCGGATTTAAAGGGGGGCGATATAGGAGGGGCTCCATTATGGTAACGATGGAGAATGGACGCTATAGGAGGGACCCACTTGATTTAAACCAATGAAATCTTTTTTTTTTATTTTGTTTAATATGGAGTTCCATCCACACTATGCAAATTAAAGGGGGCTCCATAGCTGAGACGTGGCCTGATAAAACCAGTAGAGGGCTCCAACCACACCCTGAAACCTTAGCTCATCTATATTTTGATACTATAACTCTATGCCCATCCATATTTTGATACGATAACTATGGATTAGGATCAAATACAAAGGATCCTAATTGTAAGAAGTGTAAGAAGGATTTATAGAGTGACAAGTGTCTAATAACCTAAAAAAACCCACTACACAAAAAAACCCACTAAAAAAAAAAAAAAAACTTAAACATCCACCACCACCAAAAACACCCACCCCCACCCCCCACATCACCCACCAAAAAAAAAAAAAAAAATTTTTTTTTTTTGCCGAGGGGGTGGGGGGGGTGGGGGTTTAGGTTTTTGGGTGGTGGTGGGTGTTTAGTTTTTTTTATATTTTTTTTTTAGGTTGGGGGGGGGGGGGGGGTGTTAGGTTTTTTTTAGGTTTTTGGGGGTGGGTTTAGGGTTTAGGGGGGGGGGGGGGGGTTAGGTTTTTTTTAGGTTTTTGGGGGGTGGTGGGGGTGGGGGGTTAGGTTTTTTGGGGGTTTTTTTGGTGAGGTATAGTTTTTTTTTTTGTTTTTTTTTTTTTTTGGGGGGGGGGGGGTGGGTGGGGGGTGCGGGGTTTTAGGTTTTTGGGTGGGGGGGGGGGGGGGGTTAGGTTTTTGGGTGGTGGTGGGGGTGGGGTGGGTGTTTAGGTTTTTGGTGGTGATGTAGTGGGTTTAGTTTTAGGTTATTGGACACTTGTCACTCTATAAATCCTTCTTACACTTCTTACAATTAGAAGCCTTTGTAGAATAACTTGACCCCGATAACTATAACTCAATTAATAATTACTCAGGTCTATTGATTATTCATAATTTCATATTTTGGTATTAAGAGTTGATTAGATAACTAAGTATAAGAATGAATATAAATAAAATCTTTGTTTCTAATTTTCATGCCCATAAGGTTTAATTTTATATTTTTTAACTACAGATGTATATTTTATCATGACATCAACTTTGTAACAACAAACAAATATTAATATTTACCTGCCGCCTCGCTCAACAAACAAATCTTTAATCTACATTGATTTGTTACATTAGAACATAGATACCATTGCTAAACAAAACTTTATATGATGAGTGCTGCAAAGATTTCTGGATACTAGAACACTGTTATTCTATAGCAACAAAATTACAAGCATTATATGTTATTTTCTGTAGCAAAAAAAAAATGAGGGAAGGGTGGTATTCTGTAGCAAAAAGAATGAGTAAAGGGTGGGTGGTATTCATAAGCCTCAAATATAACATAACTTGTAATTTAACTAAATGCATACATACTTTTCAAACTGTGATCCTATGCTGATTATATAAATGAAAACAAATATAAAATTAATGTCTATTAACAAACATTCTGGTTATGCAGCAACTAAACAAGAGCTGCAACTCCTTTTCCTTCAACATTAACATCCAGCTTAGGGTCTTCAATTTTCCTTTCCAATAATCTACATTAAAGATATAACAAAAGGGCCATTGATTGTAGAAATAATAAAGTTGGCTCGTTTAGTTGAAAATGGGTCGATTTGAACTGTGTTTAGTTTCTAATAAGTCAAAGTGCCAAACAAGTAATATCCGTAGACATTAGCATAAAAGACAGGTCAATTTGAATTGTGTTTTATCTTTTAACATGTCATATCAAGAAAATTTCTCGGAGAAACCGGTCTTAAATGTAGTTTTAAACGTATAAAACTTAGTATATGCATTTACTCAAGAGTCACTTTTTTTTACTGAAATAAAATAGCTTCGCCACACTAACTATTTGTAAAAATAAAATAAGTTTTTTGAACAAAAAAACTTGTTGGGTAAACCCAGCCCAGACAGACCCTTTGACCCGAACTACCTTATCCAATGGCTCCTCGCCCGTTTTACCACCTCTAATTGAATATAATATAATTATCAAATGGGTCAAAATTGTCTCACAGAGTGAATTTTATCACATCAAACATAAATCAATTTACTCAAAAAAAATTTGTAGAAATAATAAGGTGTTAGCAATCACATATGACACTTAGATTAAAATCTCTGGACAAAAAGTGCTTTGGATTACTTGTTACTCAACTTACTCATCTTGACACCTCTTAACAAAATAAAGTTGCCTAGTAAAAAAATCAATGAAGTTTTAGTAATCATATTTGACACTAACTATTCTAAAAAATTTAGCACAGAAAGTGTTTTAGAATTTAGACCAATCCAACTCGAACCATACCCGTATGGAAAATCACCCATTTTGACCCCGAACAATTTTTACCCGTTACTCATCCCACCCATTTCGCCATATCTAACGCAAAAACGTACCTTTATCAATCCCAACACACTCTTGGACGCAGAAAACTGAAGATACACATCAAGCATCTCAATGCCATCTCCATTCTTGCTTGGAATTAGATTACCACCAAACATTAGCAAAGCATAATCCGATATACTTGTGGAGTCCCGAATGTATACGCTGCTGGTTTTCACCTTTTCACTATAAACCAAGTAAGGAAGAGGATCACAAAAATTTTGTACAAACCAAATGGGCAGGTTGGAGTGGTAGGATAACAGGCCAAAAGGATAAATAAGTGTACAGATTGGGCTGACCGGTAACACCCTTGTAAAAGAATATTAAAAAACAACTACTGCCGTGATATATGATTACAAAAACCAAATTATTTTAAACAATATTCTATATATTTTACTAAAATGATGAGATCATGTGTTTGGAGGTCACCCGCCTATATAACTTCTTTCATCAAGTCCACCCGTATAATAAAGCTAACTTACGCTACCATGTACGTATCAGGTTTCATACTTTCATTTATACCCATTTCGGCAAGTGTATGCTATGAACTGTGAAATGACAAAAAATGCCCGAGTTTATAAAATTGTAGTAGTACAAATATAAAAATCTAAATGAGAACTAATTATACCCTTCATTTAGGTGTACCTTTCTCTTAATAAAATTGATTTAGGAAATATTAAGTGATAAAAACACGCTTTAGAGACTTTCAACCCGTTTGACCAGCCCGACCCACTTGACTTTTTTTCTATCAGGTTTCATACTTTCATTTATACCCATTTCGGCAAGTGTATGCTATGAACTGTGAAATGACAAAAAAATGCCCGAGTTTATAAAATTGTAGTAGTACAAATATAAAAATCTAAATGAGAACCAATTATACCCTTCATTTAGGTGTACCTTTCTCTTAATAAAATTGATTTAGGAAATATTAAGTGATAAAAACACGCTTTAGAGACTTTCAACCCGTTTGACCAGCCCGACCCACTTGACTTTTTTTCCTTTTGGACTTTCTTTTACCCGTTAGAGATAAAAATAAGCTGAATTGATCCATTCATAAGTAAACATATCGAAACTACCAACCCTACAATGTATCTTACATTTGCACCCTTTGACTTGTCTACAAACTACAAAGCCAATATCAGATTATGCTTTGCTAAAGTGCCTTTGGTTGTTGATAAACTGGTCAACCCACCAGCCAATTTAACATCAGAATTAAAAATTTATAAATTGCAAATTGCAAACTCAACCAGTTTACAACCTATTTACAGCCAGTTTACCAGACCAATGCGTTTGACCTGTCTAGATGAACAGGTTACACAAGTCGTGTCCATGTTACATGGGTGTTTCCAGATTAAAGTTGGGTATTTCTACATGACTAACTAAACAAGTAGTGTTCATGCTAGGTGACACCAACCCGTCAACGCAAGCCCACATGAGTGCTACCCCCAAATAAAACCTTTAATATTATTTTATCCAAAACATAAAAAAAGGATATTACTGAGAATCATATTTGACGCAGTGACTAGAAAATAAAAAAATAAAATAAGCAAGAACGTAAGTGTTCCAGATCAAACCTAGGTATCAGAATTTACCAGTTTCACCTGACCTGTTACCCAACCAGCCCAATTTGCCACCACTAGTGGTGACAAATGAGTATGAACAAATATTGCAAATCATACCAAGTGAAGTGAGCTCTTCTGCACCATCTAGAGCCCCAATGGTCTTAAGAAGGACCCAATGGCTCCAAGTTGCAAGCTTTTTATCTGCAAGCACAGTTCCTGCAAAGGTGTTCTAAGAATTTCAGGTAGCTGATATCGGAGCATAGAATCAAGGACCATTTTTGGATATAATCTATAACATACTCCAGGCTGTACTCTACCAGCACGACGACGCCTCTGTCAATACCACCAGAGAATGACATGAGAAACAAGAGAGACGATTTCGACCAGTTTACTTATGAACACGTCAATCTGGGTCATGTTTTATCTCAATAGGGTAAAAATTTGAAAAGAACAAAAAACTGAACTTCAATAGATGAGTTGAAAAGATAAAACAGTGGGTTATGTATTATCTCAAACGTATAAATTTAAAGAAAAAAAAAAAGAGGTTCAAAGAAAACAGATCAAAATGGTAAAAAGGGTTGACTTGGATTTGTGGTGCCTCAAATCGTTTTAAAGGGGTTTAAGGGCCAAAAAGTTCTAAACAAGCCTAAACTTTAGACAAAACAAGCCTGTAAGTTCTAACGGGCCAAAAACATCCAAAGTGTAATTTAAATGCAGCATAAAGCCTCCTAAATCGTTAATTATTAAAAAAAGAATATAATATAAGTTTATAAGTTACGTCGACTATTTATAATTACATAAACCACATCATCTATGGTTATACTACTCTCAGTAATGTTTGTCGCTAAAACAATTTTCCTACCAGAAAAAAAAAAGGATTTTGAAGTGTATGATCAATAAACCGGCATAACAAACAATTAAAACAATATTTAATTTAAAACATTTATAAATCCTAATTGTCGAAAAGGCATACCGCATGCCTAAAGGAGGGCGGTCAAAAATTTCTGTTGGTTGATAGCAGGCATTGAACCATGAAGAGGAAGGACTAGAAATTTTGTAGGATCACCAATAAAATTGTTAGTTTTGACATTGATGTTTGTATATAAAAAACATATCTGAAAGGTTTTGTATGGGTTAGTTAGAACTTGAAAGAATCTTTTGATCCAATGGGGGACAACAACCATTTAGCAACTTCTTCATATCTGCCCACACATTTCCATTAAGTGATCCGTTAATAAATTCAATAGCCCTAGTGGTCTGCATCGCTCGAATAAATCCCTGCACCATTATCTTATACGTAATCTCATCGGCAGAACAACCGTTTGCTTTCATTTCTAGAAACAATGTATTTGCTTTATCAAGTTCACCCGCTTTACACAATCCATCAATCATGATGTTGTATGTACGCACATTAGGTTGCAAGCCTCTAGAAGAAAGACTCAAAAACATCCCATATGCATCATCAGTTTCCCCAGATTTGCACATACCATCAATGATGCAATTGCACGTAACGATATCAGGAACAACACCATCATCATCCATTGTGTTGAACAAACTTCGGGCTTCATCTAGTTTCCCATTCTTACAAAGGGTGTTCAATATAGTATTGAAAGTGACGATATCTGGTTTCAGACCACGGGATTTCATTTCGGAAGAAAGCATACGAGCCTCCTCAAGTCGGCCCGCATGAAACAAACCACTAATAAGAGTGTTGTATGTAACTACGTTAGGATTAACACCATTCTTAGACATTTTACTAAACATATTCAAAGCTTCATCTATTTTTTCGTTTTCGGAGTACCCTTTCATTAAGATGTTGTAAATCATGACAGAAGGCGTGCAACCTTGGTCGATCATGGAATCAAAAAACTTTAGGGCTTCATCTAGTTTCGTATTATTGCAAAGGGCATCTAACAGAGTATTGTAAGTGGAAATATCGGGAGTCAAACCATGAGATTTCATTTCATACGGAAGCAAAAGCGCTTCCTCAAATTGGCCCGCTTGACACAGACCAATAATAAGAGTGTTGTATGTTACAAGACTAGGAACAATATCTTCGTTACACATTTCATGAAAAACACTCAACGCTTCATCTATTTTTTTGTTTTCGGAGTACCCTTTTATTAATATGTTGTAACTGATAACTGAATGAGTGCAATGCTGGTCAACCATAGAGTCAAACAACTTCCTAGCAACATCCATTTTTCCAAGTAAGCAGTAACCACGAATGAGTGAATTGTACGTAACCGTGTTAGGTGTCACGCCTATTTGGATCATCAGTGACAACAAACTTTCCGCTTCAGTTATCCTTCCTTCTTTACACAACGCATCCAACAAAATAGAAAACGTGTGTACGTTTAACGAGACGTTTCGAGCATGCATTTCACTCAACAACTCAAGTGCTTCATCCCACGAGTGTATACTACACAAACCATGAATTAAACAAGTATACGTCACAACATTAGGCGACACACCTTTTCTTTTCATTTCCGTAAAAAGCTTCAACGCTTCAACAAATCGTTTACGCTTGCAGAGGCTGTCTATAATGCAGCTGTACTGGATAATCCCCGGTGGACAAGTAGACGTTTCCATATTCTGAAGTAAAATAATAGCCGAATGAGTGTCTCCCGATTTACAAAGACCGTTAATTAACGTCCCGTAAGTCACCACACTAGGCTCAAACCCGTTCTTCACAATCCGATCAAACAATTTGATTGCTTGATGCAACTTATCGCTACCACATAGTCCCTTAATAAGGGTATTAAAAGTAGCACAATCGGGTTGGTATCCGAGTTTCGTGGCTTTCGCTAGCACCGCGAATCCAATGTCGACTCTTTTCAAGTGACAGAAACAATTAATAGCAATGTTGAAAACATAAATGGTGGGTTTCAAAACAGGGTTGACTCCTAAAAAGTCAAACTGATTAATGAGTGAAATTGCAGCAGCAAAATGATTCCTTTTCGCAATAACCGACAATATCTTAGTGAATTCTGGAATAGGGGGTACAGGATTCCTATATGCCAATCGATTAAACGTAGAAACTAGGGTTTTGAGATCCGTATTTCGATTTTTGTGTACAGCAAAAGTATATGAACGATTGAAGGGAAGGTGTTGTGAAGTTAAGAACTTACGGGACACATGAACAGCAACGAAAAACGCATGCATCATCTTCATAATGCCATCGTCTCTAAAACCTTAATTTGGGCGCTATTTTCGATTAGGGTTTTTGGTTTTAGGAAAGTGGAAACGAAGAAAAGCAACCCATAAATCAAAAAAGATTATTAATCAAACAAAACCCATGTTCGAATCGAAGTAATAAACGTAGAGGATACGATTTCCAACCGAAATGAGAATCAAGAACGAACCTTTTTTTATGCCGGATGATGCAGTTGAAGACGAACCAGTTTTGAGATTTGAGAAATGGAGTTGTTCAATTGAATTGGGTGAAAGGTTGGAGTAATTCAAAGGGTGTACAGGGGTTTGGGGCTACGTGTGGATGAAGATTTCTTTTCTTCCATGGAGAAGTCAACGTTAGGTCAATGGGGTCTAGCCGCTGTTTCTCTCTCTAGAGAAAGGGGTTTGCAGATTCTGAAAGATCTTTTCGTACGTTTGCAGATATGATCCGCAGACTGCAGACCTTTTATATCTAAAAAACAAACACCACCGAAGTCATAATAGATGATATAAAAATCAATTTAATTTCAAACGTCATTTATGAATTTAAAAAACGCTTTGCACTTTATAAATATTACGTACAAGGGTAGTTTAGGTATTTACGTATATGGGCTGGGATAAGGCCGTTCATACAGCTCGCCGTTGGCTCAGAAATTGCTCATAAAATGCTTGTTCGATTTGAGGCTTGGTGATAAGCGAGCCGCTCTGCTCGGTTTAGTTTGTAAATGAGCCAAACATGAGCAAAGGTCCACTCGACTCGAATTATTATTTATAATTAGTATATATATATATATATATATACACACACACTAGTAGGAAACCTGCGTGATGCGGCGGCGGAGACAATTTACAACACGGTACTCATTTCCGTTCGGTTATCGATCCTGTCAATATATATTGTATACTACATATGTTAGTTTTTATTCATAGCATTAGTGTGGTTTATCTATGTCATGAGCCTAGCCAATATGTCCATCAACCCGGCTTGGATCTTCAGATTCAGATGAAATTTAGAAAAAACAAAATGTAACGTATACAAAAGACCAAAATTTAGCAATCGTATAATTGTATAATTTGGGTTAGAAATGTAAACGTTTTTTATGATTCTATGTGAATGGATCATGATTCTCGTCGAATTTGGTAAATACAATGAAAGTAAGTATGGAATTAGGCCAATGAAAGTAAGTATGGAATTAGGCCTTATTTCTAATTAAGACGAAAGATTTGAAAAAACCATCAAATGGATCCTTGAATCAATTCATTTAAGGCATAGACTATACGATAATGGGGCTTGGAAATGGCGTGGGAACACCGTCCTGTGGGGTGACGTGTGGCAAAGGCATGGGGCGATGGCAGTTGTTGACGTGGAGGTCGGTGGTTGGTTGTGGAGTTTGGATTAGTTTTTGATTAGCTAGCCCTATGTGATGCGTGATTTTTGCATGGTAATAGTAATAATAGAAAGAAGATATAATTTGAAGGTTTAAAACTAAAACAAACACAAGCTAGCAATGAATTACATTTTTCTTTTGGCTGACAAATCCAATGAACCATCCCAAACAAATACAAATACAAAAACATGAACTATCCGACAAATTTGGAAAAATTTAGTAACATCACACCAATATGTTTGTACTCTTTGTTTTTGAAATCTAATTTCACCAAAAAGGTTTCATTTCAACAAATTGCTTGCATTTTTAGTTGGAGAATATTAAATTCGTGCCATTTTAAAGATTTCACACCAGATGCAAAAACATCAAAATGCATGAAGCTTTGTACTACCATTAAAGAGCTCCATTTATGTTAAATATTGAAATAGGCAGAAAATCTTTAAAATAGCCAAATAAAATAAGCTTATAAGTAAATAACAGTGCGTTAACATAAAACAACTTATTTAAATAACCAAATAAGATAAGATTTTTCCTCATCCAAACACTTGAAATGTGCATGCTTCACTATAATATAAACAATGAATTAAACTTACTGGGATTTCTCTAACTTTACTACTAACTACTCCTAATTATCTCTCGGCCTAATGATCTCCTTTTCCGACAGCTCACATATCTTCCTTCCTCTCTACAAACCAAAACACATGATTTTAAATTCGTAATCCTAACCTACTAACAGATAGGACATTTTACACTAATCAAATCAGATAAAATTATGAAGGTTGAAACATATACTTATAGAACAAGTGTTGGAAACGATTGCTGCAAGTGTTGAAAGACCAGTCGACTACTGTAGCCACCGGTTGTTAGACAACAAAGATGTACCGAATCTTTGACCATGTCTTCCGACTGTATTCCATCATTTCTCCATATTTTTCTGCTGCAGAAAATATAATGAGATCACATTAGGACACTCATTAGCAAAGTTAATTTTAAGATGTATTATTCCACAACCATCTCAATCTATGCATAGGACACTCAGGTGCATAAAATTGGCAGTAAAACGAGAAGCCCTAACGTCGCCACTACTGGAATGAAAATCTAAACCACCAAACTTCAGAAGATCATATGTGTCCGCCTTCCAGGTCACTAAGTGCTTTGAAAGATCATTGAAAGTGTCCCTTTAAAAAACTAGGTTGTCGTTATGCACAAAGGCATTTAAGGCAATTGATCCTGGTGGCTAATGAGTTCCCAGTGGCTTGGTTTTGAAAAGCGTGTCCTAGGCGGCTTAGGCGCAAAGCCCATCGCGTTTTTGCTAAGCGCCTAGAGTAAACCAAGAAGTGACAAAAACACGTTTTTGGGGTTTCTCATGCCTGAGGCGCAATTGATCTTGGTGGCTGATGAGTTCCCCGTGGCTTGGTTTTAAAAAGCGGGCCCTAGGCGCGAGGGCCATCCATGTTTTGCTTAACACCTACAGAAAATAAAAGAAGCACCAAACTGTTGGGAAAACAAGCGGTCTCAAAGATTCCCAACAACCCTCCCAAAGCTAACAATAGAGAAATATATCTGAACACAAGAATATACGTGGAAACTCCAAAACCGGAGAAAAACCACGGGCCTCCAGAGAGAAAGATCCACTATGCGACAAATTTTTACAATCACACAGACTAATCTCTCAAGCCTCCCCCCGCCCAATTACAACCACACTTCTCCGAAGCGTTTAACCAAAACCTTCCTACACTCTAAGACAAGAGAACTAGAAAAGAAAGAAGGAACCAAACACTTCAAGTGTATTTTTGGTTGGGGCACCTTGAAACCAAAGCCTTGGACTCCTTTTATAAGCTTGGAGTCCTCCCAAGCTTTCATCCTTGCACCGATGTGGGATGGGCACATTTTTCATATAGCCAAAAAATCCTAACAAATCTCCACCTTGGATATATAAAAAAAAACAACCACATCAAAGGAACACCGTCTTCAACCGACGATCATACTCCACCATAAAAGAGTATCTCCACTTAGAATAGACCATTCTAAGAATTTCTTCTCGGCACATGTTGAAAAAACCTGCTGAAAATTTTATGGTGCAACTTCCCCACTTGGCATACCCGGAAGTTCATCAGCAATCAACATCAATTTTTCACCACACATCTTGCATCTATGCCAACCCAATGCCCATGTGTAAATCCGTGAACCCGCTAACAAAATTTCATCCCCTTTCATGGTAGCGCGGGCATACCATAGGGATGACATAACTTCAAAAGAAATCATTACCGTCAGCAACGACGGAGACATTGTTAGCTGACTTGGAGCTGCTTGCCGAATCTGCTCCACCTGGACAATTTCTCTTGACATGCCCAGACTGTCCACACTTCCAGCATACAGGAATCTTCTGTGAGTGCTTCTTCTTCCCGTTCCCGCATATTAAAACCGTTCCTTCTGACGAAGTATGACCGCTACTACCCAGTCTTTTCTCTTCAGACAATAGCTTCTCAGTAACATCCGCATACTTCAGGGTCTCTTTCCCATACATCAGAATGGGCTTCATATGCTCATAGGAAGATGTCAAAGATAATATGAGCCTCAGTGCTTTATCCTCATCTTCAACCTTCACTCCAATAGCCTCCAGTTCTGACACGATATTATTAAGAACACTTAGATGATCTGAAATTTTTGTATCTCCATCCATACGAAGGGTATGAAACTGTTCCTTGAGATACAACCGATTTGAGATGCCTTTGCCTTGATACAACCGCTCAAGCTTCTCCCACAAATCCTTTGCAGTTGATATCCCATGCACATTTGCAAGAACATTCTTTGCTAGACATAAACGAATCGCACTTGCCGCTCTCAAATCCAAATCTTCCCATTCTTCATCATCGTCTTTACTGGTTCCGCTTGAATCCTTGCCTGGAACAGGGGTCGGTTTCCCCCTCAACGCCTTGTGTAACCCAGATTGAATCAACACATCCTTGACTTGAACTTGCCACAAGCCAAAGTTGATTCTTCCATCATATTTCTCTACGTCGAACCTCATGGGACTGTATTTCGACATCGTATCCGTACCTTCAAAAACAATATTGTACACTAGAACACCAAGCCTATAAGCAGTACACCCAACAAAGGATTCCCAGGAAAGAGAGGTGGGTACAATGGACACACTTAAGTACCAAGTCTTTCCTAGCCAGAACCTTCCCAGGGCAAAATGCGTATATCCGGCTCGCGTATAATTCTACCGTATACAAACAGTCAACCGAATCAACTGAATCCTCGTTTCTGATGTGGAAGATCAGACTAAGCTGCAACCACAGAGCATACTACGAACCTTCAAAATACCAGGACACCCTCCAAGAAAATTCGTTTCTGATGTGGAAGATCAGACTGAGCTGCAACCACAGAGCATACTACGAACCTTCTAAACCGAGACCTCCCCCAAAACCTGGTGCTCTGATACCACTTGTTGGTAAAACAAGCGGTCTCAAAGATTCCCAACAACCCTCCCAAAGCTAACAATAGAGAAATATATCTGAACACAAGAATATACGTGGAAACTCCAAAACCGGAGAAAAACCACGGGCCTCCAGAGAGAAAGATCCACTATGCGACAAATTTTTACAATCACACAGACTAATCTCTCAAGCCTCCCCCCGCCCAATTACAACCACACTTCTCCGAAGCGTTTAACCAAAACCTTCCTACACTCTAAGACAAGAGAACTAGAAAAGAAAGAAGGAACCAAACACTTCAAGTGTATTTTTGGTTGGGGCACCTTGAAACCAAAGCCTTGGACTCCTTTTATAAGCTTGGAGTCCTCCCAAGCTTTCACCCTTGCACCGATGTGGGATGGGCACATTTTTCATATAGCCAAAAAATCCTAACAAATCTCCACCTTGGATATATAAAAAAAAAACAACCACATCAAAGGAACACCGTCTTCAACCGACGATCATACTCCACCATAAAAGAGTATCTCCACTTAGAATAGACCATTCTAAGAATTTCTTCTCGGCACATGTTGAAAAAACCTGCTGAAAATTTTATGGTGCAACTTCCCCACTTGGCATACCCGGAAGTTCATCAGCAATCAACATCAATTTTTCACCACACATCTTGCATCTATGCCAACCCAATGCCCATGTGTAAATCCGTGAACCCGCTAACAAAATTTCATCCCCTTTCATGGTAGCGCGGGCATACCATAGGGATGACATAACTTCAAAAGAAATCATTACCGTCAGCAACGACAGAGACATTGTTAGCTGACTTGGAGCTGCTTGCCGAATCTGCTCCACCTGGACAATTTCTCTTGACATGCCCAGACTGTCCACACTTCCAGCATACAGGAATCTTCTGTGAGTGCTTCTTCTTCCCGTTCCCGCATATTAAAACCGTTCCTTCTGACGAAGTATGACCGCTACTACCCAGTCTTTTCTCTTCAGACAATAGCTTCTCAGTAACATCCGCATACTTCAGGGTCTCTTTCCCATACATCAGAATGGGCTTCATATGCTCATAGGAAGATGTCAAAGATAATATGAGCCTCAGTGCTTTATCCTCATCTTCAACCTTCACTCCAATAGCCTCCAGTTCTGACACGATATTATTAAGAACACTTAGATGATCTGAAATTTTTGTATCTCCATCCATACGAAGGGTATGAAACTGTTCCTTGAGATACAACCGATTTGAGATGCCTTTGCCTTGATACAACCGCTCAAGCTTCTCCCACAAATCCTTTGCAGTTGATATCCCATGCACATTTGCAAGAACATTCTTTGCTAGACATAAACGAATCGCACTTGCCGCTCTCAAATCCAAATCTTCCCATTCTTCATCATCGTCTTTACTGGTTCCGCTTGAATCCTTGCCTGGAACAGGGGTCGGTTTCCCCCTCAACGCCCTGTGTAACCCAGATTGAATCAACACATCCTTGACTTGAACTTGCCACAAGCCAAAGTTGATTCTTCCATCATATTTCTCTACGTCGAACCTCATGGGACTGTATTTCGACATCGTATCCGTATCTTCAAAAACAATATTGTACACTAGAACACCAAGCCTATAAGCAGTACACCCAACAAAGGATTCCCAGGAAAGAGAGGTGGGTACAATGGACACACTTAAGTACCAAGTCTTTCCTAGCCAGAACCTTCCCAGGGCAAAATGCGTATATCCGGCTCGCGTATAATTCTACCGTATACAAACAGTCAACCGAATCAACTGAATCCTCGTTTCTGATGTGGAAGATCAGACTAAGCTGCAACCACAGAGCATACTACGAACCTTCAAAATACCAGGACACCCTCCAAGAAAATTCGTTTCTGATGTGGAAGATCAGACTGAGCTGCAACCACAGAGCATACTACGAACCTTCTAAACCGAGACATCCCCCAAAACCTGGTGCTCTGATACCACTTGTTGGTAAAACAAGCGGTCTCAAAGATTCCCAACAACCCTCCCAAAGCTAACAATAGAGAAATATATCTGAACACAAGAATATACGTGGAAACTCCAAAACCGGAGAAAAACCACGGGCCTCCAGAGAGAAAGATCCACTATGCGACAAATTTTTACAATCACACAGACTAATCTCTCAAGCCTCCCCCCGCCCAATTACAACCACACTTCTCCGAAGCGTTTAACCAAAACCTTCCTACACTCTAAGACAAGAGAACTAGAAAAGAAAGAAGGAACCAAACACTTCAAGTGTATTTTTGGTTGGGGCACCTTGAAACCAAAGCCTTGGACTCCTTTTATAAGCTTGGAGTCCTCCCAAGCTTTCATCCTTGCACCGATGTGGGATGGGCACATTTTTCATATAGCCAAAAAATCCTAACAAATCTCCACCTTGGATATATAAAAAAAAACAACCACATCAAAGGAACACCGTCTTCAACCGACGATCATACTCCACCATAAAAGAGTATCTCCACTTAGAATAGACCATTCTAAGAATTTCTTCTCGGCACATGTTGAAAAAACCTGCTGAAAATTTTATGGTGCAACTTCCCCACTTGGCATACCCGGAAGTTCATCAGCAATCAACATCAATTTTTCACCACACATCTTGCATCTATGCCAACCCAATGCCCATGTGTAAATCCGTGAACCCGCTAACAAAATTTCATCCCCTTTCATGGTAGCGCGGGCATACCATAGGGATGACATAACTTCAAAAGAAATCATTACCGTCAGCAACGACGGAGACATTGTTAGCTGACTTGGAGCTGCTTGCCGAATCTGCTCCACCTGGACAATTTCTCTTGACATGCCCAGACTGTCCACACTTCCAGCATACAGGAATCTTCTGTGAGTGCTTCTTCTTCCCGTTCCCGCATATTAAAACCGTTCCTTCTGACGAAGTATGACCGCTACTACCCAGTCTTTTCTCTTCAGACAATAGCTTCTCAGTAACATCCGCATACTTCAGGGACTCTTTCCCATACATCAGAATGGGCTTCATATGCTCATAGGAAGATGTCAAAGATAATATGAGCCTCAGTGCTTTATCCTCATCTTCAACCTTCACTCCAATAGCCTCCAGTTCTGACACGATATTATTAAGAACACTTAGATGATCTGAAATTTTTGTATCTCCATCCATACGAAGGGTATGAAACTGTTCCTTGAGATACAACCGATTTGAGATGCCTTTGCCTTGATACAACCGCTCAAGCTTCTCCCACAAATCCTTTGCAGTTGATATCCCATGCACATTTGCAAGAACATTCTTTGCTAGACATAAACGAATCGCACTTGCCGCTCTCAAATCCAAATCTTCCCATTCTTCATCATCGTCTTTACTGGTTCCGCTTGAATCCTTGCCTGGAACAGGGGTCGGTTTCCCCCTCAACGCCCTGTGTAACCCAGATTGAATCAACACATCCTTGACTTGAACTTGCCACAAGCCAAAGTTGATTCTTCCATCATATTTCTCTACGTCGAACCTCATGGGACTGTATTTCGACATCGTATCCGTATCTTCAAAAACAATATTGTACACTAGAACACCAAGCCTATAAGCAGTACACCCAACAAAGGATTCCCAGGAAAGAGAGGTGGGTACAATGGACACACTTAAGTACCAAGTCTTTCCTAGCCAGAACCTTCCCAGGGCAAAATGCGTATATCCGGCTCGCGTATAATTCTACCGTATACAAACAGTCAACCGAATCAACTGAATCCTCGTTTCTGATGTGGAAGATCAGACTAAGCTGCAACCACAGAGCATACTACGAACCTTCAAAATACCAGGACACCCTCCAAGAAAATTCGTTTCTGATGTGGAAGATCAGACGGAGCTGCAACCACAGAGCATACTACGAACCTTCTAAACCGAGACATCCCCCAAAACCTGGTGCTCTGATACCACTTGTTGGTAAAACAAGCGGTCTCAAAGATTCCCAACAACCCTCCCAAAGCTAACAATAGAGAAATATATCTGAACACAAGAATATACGTGGAAACTCCAAAACCGGAGAAAAACCACGGGCCTCCAGAGAGAAAGATCCACTATGCGACAAATTTTTACAATCACACAGACTAATCTCTCAAGCCTCCCCCCGCCCAATTACAACCACACTTCTCCGAAGCGTTTAACCAAAACCTTCCTACACTCTAAGACAAGAGAACTAGAAAAGAAAGAAGGAACCAAACACTTCAAGTGTATTTTTGGTTGGGGCACCTTGAAACCAAAGCCTTGGACTCCTTTTATAAGCTTGGAGTCCTCCCAAGCTTTCATCCTTGCACCGATGTGGGATGGGCACATTTTTCATATAGCCAAAAAATCCTAACAAATCTCCACCTTGGATATATAAAAAAAAACAACCACATCAAAGGAACACCGTCTTCAACCGACGATCATACTCCACCATAAAAGAGTATCTCCACTTAGAATAGACCATTCTAAGAATTTCTTCTCGGCACATGTTGAAAAAACCTGCTGAAAATTTTATGGTGCAACTTCCCCACTTGGCATACCCGGAAGTTCATCAGCAATCAACATCAATTTTTCACCACACATCTTGCATCTATGCCAACCCAATGCCCATGTGTAAATCCGTGAACCCGCTAACAAAATTTCATCCCCTTTCATGGTAGCGCGGGCATACCATAGGGATGACATAACTTCAAAAGAAATCATTACCGTCAGCAACGACGGAGACATTGTTAGCTGACTTGGAGCTGCTTGCCGAATCTGCTCCACCTGGACAATTTCTCTTGACATGCCCAGACTGTCCACACTTCCAGCATACAGGAATCTTCTGTGAGTGCTTCTTCTTCCCGTTCCCGCATATTAAAACCGTTCCTTCTGACGAAGTATGACCGCTACTACCCAGTCTTTTCTCTTCAGACAATAGCTTCTCAGTAACATCCGCATACTTCAGGAACTCTTTCCCATACATCAGAATGGGCTTCATATGCTCATAGGAAGATGTCAAAGATAATATGAGCCTCAGTGCTTTATCCTCATCTTCAACCTTCACTCCAATAGCCGCCAGTTCTGACACGATATTATTAAGAACACTTAGATGATCTGAAATTTTTGTATCTCCATCCATACGAAGGGTATGAAACTGTTCCTTGAGATACAACCGATTTGAGATGCCTTTGCCTTGATACAACCGCTCAAGCTTCTCCCACAAATCCTTTGCAGTTGATATCCCATGCACATTTGCAAGAACATTCTTTGCTAGACATAAACGAATCGCACTTGCCGCTCTCAAATCCAAATTTTCCCATTCTTCATCATCGTCTTTACTGGTTCCGCTTGAATCCTTGCCTGGAACAGGGGTCGGTTTCCCCCTCAACGCCTTGTGTAACCCAGATTGAATCAACACATCCTTGACTTGAACTTGCCACAAGCCAAAGTTGATTCTTCCATCATATTTCTCTACGTCGAACCTCATGGGACTGTATTTCGACATCGTATCCGTATCTTCAAAAACAATATTGTACACTAGAACACCAAGCCTATAAGCAGTACACCCAACAAAGGATTCCCAGGAAAGAGAGGTGGGTACAATGGACACACTTAAGTACCAAGTCTTTCCTAGCCAGAACCTTCCCAGGGCAAAATGCGTATATCCGGCTCGCGTATAATTCTACCGTATACAAACAGTCAACCGAATCAACTGAATCCTCGTTTCTGATGTGGAAGATCAGACTAAGCTGCAACCACAGAGCATACTACGAACCTTCAAAATACCAGGACACCCTCCAAGAAAATTCGTTTCTGATGCGGAAGATCAGACTGAGCTGCAACCACAGAGCATACTACGAACCTTCTAACCCGAGACCTCCCCCAAAACCTGGTGCTCTGATACCACTTGTTGGTAAAACAAGCGGTCTCAAAGATTCCCAACAACCCTCCCAAAGCTAACAATAGAGAAATATATCTGAACACAAGAATATACGTGGAAACTCCAAAACCGGAGAAAAACCACGGGCCTCCAGAGAGAAAGATCCACTATGCGACAAATTTTTACAATCACACAGACTAATCTCTCAAGCCTCCCCCCGCCCAATTACAACCACACTTCTCCGAAGCGTTTAACCAAAACCTTCCTACACTCTAAGACAAGAGAACTAGAAAAGAAAGAAGGAACCAAACACTTCAAGTGTATTTTTGGTTGGGGCACCTTGAAACCAAAGCCTTGGACTCCTTTTATAAGCTTGGAGTCCTCCCAAGCTTTCATCCTTGCACCGATGTGGGATGGGCACATTTTTCATATAGCCAAAAAATCCTAACAAATCTCCACCTTGGATATATAAAAAAAAACAACCACATCAAAGGAACACCGTCTTCAACCGACGATCATACTCCACCATAAAAGAGTATCTCCACTTAGAATAGACCATTCTAAGAATTTCTTCTCGGCACATGTTGAAAAAACCTGCTGAAAATTTTATGGTGCAACTTCCCCACTTGGCATACCCGGAAGTTCATCAGCAATCAACATCAATTTTTCACCACACATCTTGCATCTATGCCAACCCAATGCCCATGTGTAAATCCGTGAACCCGCTAACAAAATTTCATCCCCTTTCATGGTAGCGCGGGCATACCATAGGGATGACATAACTTCAAAAGAAATCATTACCGTCAGCAACGATGGAGACATTGTTAGCTGACTTGGAGCTGCTTGCCGAATCTGCTCCACCTGGACAATTTCTCTTGACATGCCCAGACTGTCCACACTTCCAGCATACAGGAATCTTCTGTGAGTGCTTCTTCTTCCCGTTCCCGCATATTAAAACCGTTCCTTCTGACGAAGTATGACCGCTACTACCCAGTCTTTTCTCTTCAGACAATAGCTTCTCAGTAACATCCGCATACTTCAGGGTCTCTTTCCCATACATCAGAATGGGCTTCATATGCTCATAGGAAGATGCCAAAGATAATATGAGCCTCAGTGCTTTATCCTCATCTTCAACCTTCACTCCAATAGCCTCCAGTTCTGACACGATATTATTAAGAACACTTAGATGATCTGAAATTTTTGTATCTCCATCCATACGAAGGGTATGAAACTGTTCCTTGAGATACAACCGATTTGAGATGCCTTTGCCTTGATACAACTGCTCAAGCTTCTCCCACAAATCCTTTGCAGTTGATATCCCATGCACATTTGCAAGAACATTCTTTGCTAGACACAAACGAATCGCACTTGCCGCTCTCAAATCCAAATCTTCCCATTCTTCATCATCGTCTTTACTGGTTCCGCTTGAATCCTTGCCTGGAACAGGGGTCGGTTTCCCCCTCAACGCCTTGTGTAACCCAGATTGAATCAACACATCCTTGACTTGAACTTGCCACAAGCCAAAGTTGATTCTTCCATCATATTTCTCTACGTCGAACCTCATGGGACTGTATTTCGACATCGTATCCGTATCTTCAAAAACAATATTGTACACTAGAACACCAAGCCTATAAGCAGTACACCCAACAAAGGATTCCAGGAAAGAGAGGTGGGTACAATGGACACACTTAAGTACCAAGTCTTTCCTAGCCAGAACCTTCCCAGGGCAAAATGCGTATATCCGGCTCGCGTATAATTCTACCGTATACAAACAGTCAACCGAATCAACTGAATCCTCGTTTCTGATGTGGAAGATCAGACTAAGCTGCAACCACAGAGCATACTACGAACCTTCAAAATACCAGGACACCCTCCAAGAAAATTCGTTTCTGATGTGGAAGATCAGACTGAGCTGCAACCACAGAGCATACTACGAACCTTCTAAACCGAGACCTCCCCCAAAACCTGGTGCTCTGATACCACTTGTTGGTAAAACAAGCGGTCTCAAAGATTCCCAAGAACCCTCCCAAAGCTAACAATAGAGAAATATATCTGAACACAAGAATATACGTGGAAACTCCAAAACCGGAGAAAAACCACGGGCCTCTAGAGAGAAAGATCCACTATGCGACAAATTTTTACAATCACACAGACTAATCTCTCAAGCCTCCCCCCGCCCAATTACAACCACCCTTCTCCGAAGCGTTTAACCAAAACCTTCCTACACTCTAAGACAAGAGAACTAGAAAAGAAAGAAGGAACCAAACACTTCAAGTGTATTTTTGGTTGGGGCACCTTGAAACCAAAGCCTTGGACTCCTTTTATAAGCTTGGAGTCCTCCCAAGCTTTCATCCTTGCACCGATGTGGGATGGGCACATTTTTCATATAGCCAAAAAATCCTAACACAAACTAAGCGGATAACTTGGGGGTTTTTCTGGCCTGAGGCGCGCTCCTCTTGTACATAGGACCATCACGGCATCACTTTTCATTTTGTGACTCAGTTTTAGACATCTTCGCTTTTGTGAGCTTTGCGCTTTTTAAAACCAAGCCAGCCGTTGGTGAAGATGTTTTTGTAGTGTTCGTGCCAATAAAATTCAACAAAATCCAAAAGTCACTTCATTTAAACAAAACCAATCAATCTTTGATCTTAAAAAAATTTAAAAATTATTCATTTAGTACTGTCATCTTGATGATGCATTCTAAGAATATCGAAAATTATATACAATCATGTAAAAGTGTATCAACTTCTATGAGATTTTTTGTAAAATAAAACCAACATGTTCAAATGACAGGCATTATTTAACTTTTATTTCTATGTCAAGTGCAAATTTATGGAGGGGCTACAATGGTTACCCTAATAGTCACTAAAGAATAATTAGAAAGGAACGGGTCAAGCTGACATGCACATTAAACCTTAATACTTTGAGTGTTCAGGTAAACTGAGATTATATATTAATTTATGACATTCTAATAGTCAGTTATAAAGTAGAGGTCATTGTTATGTTTCCAAAAGCAATTTGATACATGACAACAGAACCGGAACTCGTCTTTACTCCCAACACAGTGGTTAATGGACCTGCAGCCAATTCATAAACAGGCTTAGATACCAAAGTAGAGGCACCAGAATCCTTCCCCGAACCTGTAACACCAGAACCCGACGCCCCAGCAGCCTTCCCAGCTATCTTTAATACCAATTTATTTTGTGTTTTGGTGAAAGTAATACTGAGTTGGGAATTCTTATTATTTAGGGTAAAAAAGATGGACTGGAGATGCATGTAAAAACGTTGCAAGAAAAATTTATCAAGATAAATGTAAAACTATCTCTAAGCTTAAAATAACATCAACCCAGCCACATACAAGTTCAAGATAACCAAAGCATACTTCAAACAATTTTAACTGACTAAACTAAAGAAACAAGTTAGAAACCTTCAAATTTGAAAATTCAAATTTCCAATATAGAGATCTTTACACTTTTTTTTTTGCACGGCGAATTTCTTCGTTTAATCCTTGTCGTCTGTGGGACTTGAACCCAAGACCCCCCCCCCCCTTCTAAACCTAGGCGTTTAAGGTTTTGCCTTTGCCAATGGACCACCCATTGATAGTTGTGTTTGTGTTCCACTTGGGTTGGTGGATTCACAAAATGTAGTACACATATTCCCCCGACACATGTTTGATGTTTCGGTTTTGTGATTTTCATAAGACCATGCGTAGTGGTTTGAGCAATAATGCCCCCACCCTTGGGCGTTTTGTGCCACGTGGCAATCCAGTCAGCATGGGGGCATTATTGGGCGTTATTGCAAAAGTGGCGTAGTGGGAATAATGCCCAATAACGCCCCTTCCAGTCATTAAACATATTTTATTTTTTTAAATTTAAAACTTAAAATACTTCATTAATTTAAAAAAAAATTACACTACTAGAAATAAAAAATAAAATCCGACAAAACTTTAAAAAAACCAGAAATAAAAAAAAACTGGAAATAAAAAAACAAATAAAAACCACAAGGGCCTAATTTGCCATTTTTAAACTTAAAATAAAACCAAAAGGGCCTAGTTTGTCACTTTTAAACTTAAAAAGCATAGGTAGGGCTGGCAATTGGCTACCTGTTAAGACACGATTAGACCTGTTTGACTAAAAAATACACCCTTTGACTTTTTTAATTTTTAAAATAATTAAAATTACAATGTTAGGATCTATCATATATTCATCTTTGTACATAAAACATAAAACTGTTTTATAAACATGAGGTAGAAGGTAGTTAAACGAGTCATAATCATGTTTGAAACTTATGTTGTGCGCGCCGTCAGAAACCTGTTAAACCTGTTAAGACACGATTTGCCAGCCTTACATAGGGGTCCCACTCTTCTTCTTCTTCTGACCTCCTTCTTCTTCTTTAAAAACCACAGGGACCTGCAACATCTCATCCCATTCAAAAAAAATTCCGACCAATCGAAAAATTCCGGCCGCCTCCCACTCTTCTTCTTCTTCTGACCTTCTTCTTCTTCGTTCCCATTGGTCCATCATTTGCCCCTTCCAGCGTTATTCAAAAAACGCCAATTCAATTTTTGCCGGAAAAAACGCCCGAACACGCCTAGGGGGCGGCGTCCCGGCGTTTTGGGGCGTGTTTGGGCTTTATTTTTGATGAATCACGCCCGAGTACGGGTGGTCTAATCGATTGATTTTGGTTATTGGAAATGATAGTTATGTTAATTACATGATTCAGATGTGGGTGGGCTCAATTTAGTTTTAACTAATAAATATAACTAGGTTTGCCGCGACAAAACTAAGTCATTGTAAAACTATTTATTTGGTTGTTATTAAAGCTGTGCTATTTAGTGTTTTATTTTTAAGTTGACAAGTGGAGTTTTCATACAACAGAGCCGTTGATAGCAAGCGAGTTAGTAACTCCTGGCGATGGCGACTATTGCTATGTCTAAGCATCCACTAACTCAACAAATAAGGAATAAGAATTGTATAAATACAATCAGAAAAACGTGTGAAAGAGGAGAAAAATGAAGATGACGTGAAGTTATGTAAGCATAAAATAGAAAAAAAAAAAAAAAAAAAGACCCCATGATTTGAACTTGAGTCTCTTTAAAACACATACAACCACAAAACCACTCCACCATGATGAATAACCTACCTAACTTCGAAGAAAATGGATATATACACACACTTAAAAAGGGTATAGGGGAAAAAAGTCAACAAAAGATGACTTGAAGTTATGTATATTTACTATTCATGACAACCAATAAGGAAAATTTACTATTAATTATGATGTGACAACTACTATTCATTAGCTTTGTTTTTTAATAGAGTAAACTGCCATTTTGGTCCCTGTGGTTTGGCCAGTTTTGCCACTTTAGTCCTAATCTCAAACTTATTACATCCAGGGCCCTGTGGTTTGCAATTTGTTGCCATTTTAGTCCAAAATCCAAAAAACCCCCCTTTTTGACTGTTGAGAGCTGCCTATTTTGTCCTTTAGTGCAGGGGTATTTTGGTCATTTATGTTTTCATTTAATACATTACTCCCCTGCAACCATACCACCTCCCCAAACAACCACCATGAAAGTATCTCTAAAACTCGAAGACTAACCACACCACAAACATCACAACAATTACAGCAAATTAAAATATTCTCAAAATTATTCCATTTACAAAAAAAGGAAATCAAGAACTGTGGGAGGGCCTCATTTCAAGAAAAAAGGCATAGACAGGATGTAGAAAACATGAATTAAAGTGTCTCCATAACTAATTTTACAGTTGAATTTCATATCATATATATCTACGTTTTTGTGTATATATTATCAAAAATCTCTCTACTGCAATCTGTAAATAACCCTATCCACTTCAAAGTCGAAATCCCCATCACCGTTTTCGGAATCCCCTTCCTCTCCGGCTTCTCCACCACCCACCACCACCCCCTCCGTCCTCCGACACCCTCTCCCTCTCCCTCCGCACCCACTTCCCCTCCGGCCCTCCCTGTTCAAAACCCCATCCTGTTCAAAATTATATACACACCCAGATCGTTCATATAATCGAGAATCGTTTCGTTTTCAAAATCAAACGCATAAATCAAAACCCCTGAGAAAATTGAACCCTAACTGCACAAGATTTGTTGTCGGTATCGAGCATTTGATGTATAAATACAGCGATTGAACCCACCTGCTGCGTTACCTTCTACTCTTCCAGTAGCTCCGGTGAAAGCTCTGGTGGCATCTCCGACGGCTCCTGTGGCAGCTCCTCCAACGGCTCCTGTGACTGCTCCTCCTGCTGCGACTCCGGTGAGCACTCCTCATGCTCCGGTGCCGGTGAGTTCTCCACCACCAGCGGTTGACTCACCTCTGGTTCCTGAACATGAAGATAATGTGGTGATGAAGAACTTATGGGGAAGATATAAATGCTGACCATTAATTATTAGGGTAAATGCCATTTTAATATAATTAATTTCATTAATAATATCTTATAATAAATTAAGATTGACCATTTTGCCCCTGGGAAAAAGACAAAATAATCAGACTTTATAACCCAAATATCAGCTAATTTGAGATTTGGACTAAAATGGCAACAAATTGCAAACCACCGGGCCCTGGATGTAATAAGTTTGAGATTTGGACTGAAGTGGCAAAACTGGTCAAACCACAGGGACCAAAATGGCAGTTTACTCTTTTTAATATATAGGATAATTATATGTTCGGTGACTGGGTCAGCTAAATTGTTAACATTCACTTTATCTTATAAAAAGTAATATTAATACGTAAATACTTATATTTTATTTAAAACAAATTATCATATAACTTTTTCGACATATAAAATGTTATTTGTAAAATTATAAATCTTGGTTTTAATATTGATTTGATAATTTTTTTTAATTTTTATATAGTTTATTGGTGAAGTCATTAATTACCATAGCCATATGTTCATCAAAATGCGAGCCGGGGGTCTCATTGGAAGCAACCTCTCTATTCCTACGGGGTAGAGGTAAGGCTGTCTACATCCCACCCTCCTCAGACCCTACCTTAGCTTTGCTATAGGTGGGATATACTGAGTACGATGATGATGATATGTTCATCAAAATAACAAAGACCATCAATAGTGAGGAATTTGTGTGCCCCGTGAATAGATGACGTGACGTTAAAGGACAGATTCCCCACAAATAGCCCATCGTGTGGCCTCGTGGGTCGTTTCTGACATTGTCCATGGTTGCAGACGGGTTGGGATGCGCTGAGTTTAGTTTTATGTTTTTGGTGTAGAAGTTGGTAATGATGTGAAAATTGTAAGAGCATATCCTATAGCCGTCCATAGAGGGCGCTCGTGTATAGAAGAGAGGAAGGAGAGAAGGGATGTGGTGGTCGATATGGAGGAAAGAAGGAGAGGAATCCGTGGAAATGAGCTATTGAGAATAACCAATGATCTTGTCTACATTTACTTACCGTCAATCAAAAGATCTTCACTATGTTTATTATAGTAAATTGTACGGTTGTTTTCCCAATATGGGCGGCCACATGAAGGTGTATGAGGGGGAACTGGTCCAAATCCGATGAAAATAGGGAGAGAAAAGTCGGGTAGGACAGACAACTAGTTGACGTGAAGGAGAGAGGGGGTGCCAGGTAATCTAATGAAGTTTGTGAAATGGGATAAATGGTTAAAAAAGTTACGAAGATGTTACATATGTTACTAAATATTTCAGATAATTAGACAAGTTTACGAGTTAATGATTTCCATGCTGTTGACATGGAGGTGAGGTCATCCATGGCCAGAGGTTCCTTGTGGTGCATATTTATTTATGTTAATTGAGGTACTTTTGGTTTTTAGCATTTTATATTCATTGGAGGGAATCTTACCGAACATTTGACAAATATCAAAATTAATAATTGTGTCTTTTTGGCTGAGTGGTATTGATATATATATATATATATTTTTAAAAGTGAAAATGTTAGGAATCTCAGAAAAAATAAATAAAGCGATAATTGAAACGACTTAAGGTGCATAAATTGACAAGATTTGTTGAAAAAATATCAATGCATGTTATTAAACTAGGGAGAAAATATAAAACAAAAATCATCTTGTGTTATTAATTTCCAAGCATTGATTTTTTTTACAGAATAAATCGGTCATTAAACTTTTTTAATAGATTAAGTTGATTACTAGGTTTGGGTTTCTGAGTGTAAATATAAGTTTTTTTTTTATTTTATTCATGACTTCTTGTTAAATTTTGTCACATTGCCTATAATTAAGTATTAACAAGTTTTTGAGTGTAAATCTAGAAATTTTACCTCAATTTGCAAAGAGCTCATTGACATGCAACAGTCGATGAGAGGCAAGAGGAATCTGCAACAATTGGTGGGTAATCTAATGTGTAATGGGTTTAAAGGTGTGGGCTTGATTTGAACTAATTTAATTAGTATGTATGATAATTCAATGTATGACAATACAAGAATAGTTATAGTTACTAATCGCAATCACATAAAAAGTCATCATTATCTTAAATATGAAGACAAATATTGATGTTCTTAATAGTTGGGCAAGAAGTCATTGTGATATTAAAATATGCAGTGCGTTTGGATGGTGTTAATCAAATATACCCGGACCGCGGACGGGTAAACTACTAGTTTAATTTGTAATTGGGTTTAAGTTTGGCTTATTTAATTTAAAAATATGATTGGTTACTTATAATTTAGTAGGGTTTAATGGTTATTTATTTATTTTTGAGTAAAGTGCATTTTGTCATCCTGTGGTTTGATCCAGATTGTCGTCTGACTCCTTATATTTCAATTTTTGCCCGAAGAAACCCTGACGTGGGTATTTGATTGTCATATGCCCCGGACGTTTGTCAATGGTTAGTTTCACTGTTAAAAAACAAGTAAATGTCTATTATACCCATAATGCAACCAAGTAAATGCTTATTATACCCCTTATGCAACCAAGCAAATGCCTATTGTACCTCTTAAGATTCTTTAAATTAGTGGGTATTTTTAAATAAACTAGGATGTTGCTTGGGCTTTGGGGTATGGTTGTATATATTCTACATAAAAGTTCAACGGTTGTCGAGTGGCTTTATTTGGATCGACCTCACTATGTCTGTTAAGGGTGATGTATCTTCATATGTTATCATTTTGCTTATCATATATGTGTTTACTTTTGTATAATACTGTTGTGATTTTCGTTTCAAATTGTCACGTCGTTATTAAGTTATCATCAACCATTAAACAAACGTATTTTTAAGAAACTAGCAATATATCTTCTACCTTAAATATAATCAATAAGAACCCAACAATAAGATGATTAACAAATAATATAAGTTTTAGAGCAAAATACATAAATAGCTCATTTGCTTTGTCAAAAATAACATCATTTAGATCTAAATATAAAAAGTCGCATAGTTAAAATTTGTAGTTGTTATTAGAAAAAAACTTGTTCTTTAAAATTAATATATATTTTAAAAAAAATCATAATTTTACCGTTTTAATTAAAGTTTTTGTGAAACTGAACCTCTCCATCACTCAAAATCAACCCAAACCCTTAAATTTAAGTCTTTGTGAAACTGAACCTCTCTCCCTTTCATCTTCACCTTCACTTTCCTCTTCATATAAATTATGAATATATGTTTGATGTCAGTTTCCATTTGCGGTACAATCACTAGAGTGAGGAAAATGACATCGGTGTGTTGTTGTCCGAAGTGAGGGTCTACAATTAAAGGGATCAATCATCCATGGTCATGTCCTTCGGATTTCCTGGATCGGAACCTAAAATCACATAATGTTTGCTGGAAACAAAGCTTTTCTTCGCTCAAAATCAAACCCGCACATAAAATCTCAATCTTTGTATTCAACTACTCTAAGTAGTTACCAAAAGAAAAAAAGAAAAAAAAAACAGAAGCGCTTATTTTAAGCTAACAATTATCTTTGAGACAACCACGTATAAGTGTATGTTTGCCGTATCATTAACAAAAGACCTAATTCAAAACATCATGAAAAGAATATTAAAGCAGGCACAATCAGCATCGCCAAAAATCCAAAATCATCATCCTGTTGCATCAATCATCTTCAAATATTAAGTTAAAATTGGGGAATACATGAAGAACAACAAATGAGTTTTAAGTACTTAAATATGTTTTTTTTAATGTTGTATTATTTTAACTAAAAAGTAATATTGTCATCTATAAACGTAACATATTTATTTAACATAAGCTAGTGTTACACTGTAAAAATATTATAAAATGTGGATTACCAATCTAAAAATTACAACTTTTGAAAGTTAAGACTTCAAATATATCACTTTGTTTACGTCGGATGGACCACATGTATAAAGTTGTGTTATATACTATATAAAATATTTGTTTTTATATATTCCCACAATCCAGTGGTACCAATTTAGTTAATCTTGGATCCTATTAGAAAAATGGGTCGTCTTTATGGGTAATGGCGGAGCTTGACCAAAAGTTCTGATGGGTGGAAAGTCATGAGACCCAATTTTTTTATATATTGTATAAATATTTAAACAAAATAATTGGGGGGGGGGGGGGGGGGACAATGCTATATAATTTTAAAATTTTCGGACGAAAAATAGAAAATTTTACACTTCTAACCGAAATATTCGGGGGGCTTTCGGACGAAAAATATAAAATTTTACACTTCTAACCGAAATATTCGGGGGGCGGGTGCACCCCCACTTTACACTAAGCTTCGCCATTGTTTATGGGTGACGTTGAACAAGTAAAGACAAATTGTGCACCAAACCACCCCATTAAGTAACTTGGATCCATATTGCTTTGCACTTTACCATCTTTGTTATTTGCTCAATGCACTTAAAAGATTCATTTTTTGGATTCCTCACATCATCATCTTTCCGTTTTCATTATTAGATTTTTTTTCCTAGGACACGTTAATTTTAAGAATAAATACAAAGTGAATAATAGTATAGAATAGTAAAGTTATGAACTCTAGAATCATATTTAATTATCTTTTGATTCCTAAAGTTTTATCACTCACTTGTAAAGTTTCTCATCATGATATGGTAAACACATTCATCACTAAAGAGGTTATGAATTATACTAGCATACAATTGTCTTACATTAAAGTCAACTAGACTAAAACTCTGAAGGGGTATGGTCCCAAAAAGCCGTGCAGACCAATCAGGGCGCGCGCTGGACCATACTCCATGCTTAGTAAGTTGCTCAATCTGCAGACCTCGCGCGAGCTGCTTAAGTAAAACCTGCCCTCGCGCGAGACCCAAGCAAGAGATAACATCAGTTTCACACTTAGTATTCTGAATACGAGCCTTCAACCCCTACAACCCTACGCGGGCTAGTTACATGCACAACAAGGGTCGCGCAGGAGTTACGGCGCAGAGCCACTTCAGAAAGTACCAAAGGTACGAGTGGCAGAGGAACGGGCCAATCAGCGTTCACCAGGCTGTGCTCTATCGTGCTCCACGATCGTCTGACGTGCAGGAGACAGAGAGTACACAAGGACGCCTACGTGGCACCAATCAGGGGGCGGCGACAACTGCCCCATGATCTCCACTCACCTGCTGATGGCAGAGGGACAACAAGGCCGACAACTGGGACACGTGGCTCCAATCAAGGTGCGCCAGCACCGGAGATCTTCTAGAAACCACTAACGGTCGATACCAATGAGACAAGAATGATATTCCTGGTTGTCGCCTTCCGGCCCAAGGCCCATCAGCCCATCTCCTCCTACACCTCTCCGGCTATAAATAGAGACCTCCATACACAGGTTAAAGATTTCATTCTCTTCACTCCAACTCTTAACACACACTTATTTCCTCAAAGCAGTCACTTATTCTCACGGCGGAGTCTGGTTAAGAGGGAAACCCCCATATTCCCCTCTTAACGAGCTAACGGTGTTGATGTTTTGCAGGAAGGTCAGATCACATCGGAGCTCAGTAAAGATTGAGAAGATTAACCCTCATGTTTGAAACATAAACCAAACTAATTAACCTTAATATTAGTTCCGTGTTTCTTCATTGGCGCCCACCGATTTTTACAATCACTTTATCTTCTTTTTTCTGAGTTTTCGGTTCTCTTGATCATGGCTGGTCAAGGGATAGTTCCTGATTTCGGTTTCGGAACAAACTCTAACGTAGGAATGGGGGAGGACAATCCGCATATCCAGCCCCAACCTGCCGACGAAGTAGTCGAAGTAATGAACACTGGGGGACCGCACGCGAGCATCACTCACATCACTCAAACGGGAACCCCAACAAGCAATGGCGCTGGTCCATCAAACTCAGTTCCGAACCGAAACATTTCAGCGTTACTAGGGCTACCAGAAGGCGAAACTTTAGCTTCCTGGTACGCCAAGCAGATTGCTAAAATAAATGCTGCGTATCAGTCTTTGAGCGCACAACAAGCGATTCTGCAAGCAGAACCATCCTTGGTTACTCCTCCGGGTCCAATCCAGGGGGCGCGCCAGACACCCCGACAGCAAAACATTCAAGGGCGAATCAAAAGACCTCCTCCCCAGAGAAGACCAAGCGTGCACGACACGCGCGACACACATGGGGAGACAGGCAGTTATTATGACCATCCATCAAACGTGCAAAGGGGCCCAGTTCACAGCCGGCTGGGGCCACGCAACATGAACAACGAATGGGACGACATGGATCTGGATGATCCTACTTGGCAAGAGGATAAAGGTTCCTCAGTTTTCAACCGACTGCAGAAAAATCACGAGTCCTACAGACCAAGGCCGCGCCTGGCCTACAACGAAGAAGCAAAACGTGATTTCAGTCTCGTCTATAGACCAGCAGAAGCCGCTGAACACTCGAAGTTTATCCCAAAAATTGCTCTAGCCCCGCTAGAAAAAGCAAAGTTACCCCCAACAGTGGGAAAGTTCAATGGTCTCACCGACCCTGATGATCATGTTCGAGTATTTACGAGCGTTGGTGTTTTAGGAGGATGGACCATGCCAATGTGGTGCCATCTGTTCATTCAAACTCTCACAGAGGCTACTCGCGCCTAGTTCGTCAGCCTTCCATCTGGAAAAATCAAGTCATTGGTTGACTTCAGAACCCAATTTATAAGCCATTTCAGCCAACAGAGACGTTACCAGCGCGATACGTCTGAAGTAACAGACATTTGGCGCAGAGATAATGAAGGGTTAGAAGATTTTATCACTCGCTTCAACAAGGAGTGCTTAGAGATTGGAGACGTCAATGAGCAATTGATGCGCGCTCACTTTAAAAAGGCCATCCGGTGTGATAGTCTAATCAGGACTATCACAGAAAAGGACGGTATGCCCAAAGAGTAGGACAAACTCATGGCAGCTGCAAAGATTGTATCGCAGACCGAAGAATCATTGGCAGGAGCCAAGAGCTCTTACAACGAAGATCGTTTCTCAAAAGCAAGCACACGCGACAACAACAGGCGAAAAAGAAACAGAAACACTGGCTGGAAGACAAGCCAGTCCAGCGGTTATGAAGAGAGACCTCGCTTTAGAGAAGACGCGCGAGATACAATTGATCGCATCGGCTACCGCAAAGCAGTCAGGAATAAAAACCGAGAGAAACATTGGACTCCGCTCATAAAGACGCCAAAAGGGGTGCTCATGACGGAGAACCATGACTTCAAGGCACCAAAGCCTATGACAAACAAGAAGGGCTAAGACCCGAACCTGTACTGCGATTTTCACAAGGATACAGGTCATTTGACGGATGACTATATCAGTCTATGGCAAGAGATCGAGAAGGCGTTGAAAAGCGGCAAGTTAAGCCATCTGGTCAAGAATGTACGCAAAGAAACGCGCCAGATTCAGAGGAATGATGATGGAAACCAGAAGAAGGTTAAGCGCCTAGAAACTCACGTGGTCAATGGACCAAGATACAGCGCAAGAAGCAAAGGCAAGCGCCCGTTTGAACCAGCATGGCAGGAACAACAAGTCATATTTCCGGTAGTGTGTGGGGGCCCACGCGCCCCGCGCCCCGTTGTCATCGATCCAGGAAGCACAGCTGATATCATTTATGAACAATGTTTCAACCAGTTTGATGAAGAAGATAAAGAGCGTCTCGAGCCTGTGGATTATCCTCTATCAGGATTTTGCAATGGACGATCTTCCCATTGGGCCAAATCAGCTTCCCTGTCACGCTATCTGACGGGAAGCATTCAAAAACCACAAACGTCAACTTCATGGTGATGCCAGTCAAGTCAAGGCATGACGTTTTAATTGGGAGAGAAACTCAGGGAGAAATGAGCATGGTAACCTCCACGCCCCATTCAGCGATTGGCTTTCCAACTGAGACGGGGGTGGCGATTATCTACGCGAAGAAAGAGGTAATGGCAGCAGAGGATGCACGCCCAGTCAAAGCAACCAAGATTTCAACAACCGAACCAGAAAAATGGGTCTTGAACCGCAAATACCCAGAACAGACGGTGATGATTGGTCACGCAATCTCTCCAAGTATCAGGACGCACCTCAAGAAATTGCTGTTCAGAAACATGGACATCTTCGTCTGGACCCCGTCCGACATGACAAGCGTCCCGCGCGACTTCACTGAACATTGTTTGAACACTTATCCATCCATCGAGCCAAAGGTCCAAAGAAGGCGCAGCCTAGGAGCGGATAAGACCAAAACCATGAATGAACAAGTTTGTGAACTTTTAAAGGCTGGCATACTGAGGGAGGTGCGCTACCAAAGCTGGGTTGCGAACCCTGTCATGGTCGAGAAGCCTACGGGAGCATGGCGCATGTGTGTTGACTACACAGATCTCAATAAGGCATGTCCCAAAGACTGCTATTCATTGTCAGAGATTGACAAGAAGATAGACTCTCTCACGCCATACAGGTGGAAATGCTTTTTAGATTGCTACAAGGGGTATCATCAAGTCCAGATGAAGCTGGAAGATGAAGATAAGACAGCTTTCTGCACTGATATTGGAATCTTCTGTTACACAAAGATGCCTTTTGGGCTCAAGAATGCTGGCGCAACCTACCAGCGACTGATGGACACGATATTTGCTGATGACATCGGAAAGCATATCGAAGTTTATATTGACGATCTTGTGATCAAAAGTCCCGAGAAGGACCAGATGCTAAAAGACATAGAGAAGACGTTCAACTCTCTAAAGAGCGTGAACATGAAGCTGAATCCAGTGAAATGTTCTTTTGGTATGAAGGAAGGCAAATTTCTAGGCTTTGTGGTTACGAACGGCGGTTTCAAAGTCAACCCCGAAAAAGTTCAAGCCATTGAGTAGATGCCATCACCGTGCATAATCAAAGGAATGCAAAGGTTGGCCGGTCGCCTAGCCGTGCTTAATCGTTTTTTATCAAACCACGCTGCAAAGTCTTACCCTTTCATCAGTACTTTTCCCAACTGCGTGAAAAAGAAAGAGTTCAAATGGACACCAGAAGCGGAAGCAGCCTTCCAACAGATGAAAGAGTGCTTAATCAAGCTCCCTACCTTAACCGCGCCATTCAAGAAAGAACCGCTCATTCTGTACCCGTCTTCTTCAGACAAGGCAGTTGGGTCAGTACTGTTGGTAGAAAGAGACGGAGTTCAAACTCCAATCTACTATGTTAGTAGGGTGCTCACGGATCCAGAAACACGTTACTCAACCATGGAGAAGTTAGTGCTCGTGCTACTACATGCCTCCAGGAGGCTGCGTAGGTATTTCACTAGGCATGTAATCACTGTACTCACTAACTTCCATATTGGTACCGTCTTGCAAAAACCAGAGACACCAGGCCGATTGGCAAAATGGGCAATTGAACTGGGGGGCCACAATATTCTGTATAGGCTGCGCCCAGCCATCAAAGGCCAGGTATTAGCAGACTTCATCACCGAAGTCCCTGAAGACAAGATCAAAGAAGCGAAGCAGTAGACACTCCAATCAAAGACACATCGGATGAATTATGGTTGTTATTCACCAATGGAGCCTCAAACGAAGACGACGCAGGAGCTTGTTTGCGCCTTGTCAGCCCAGAAAAACATGAGTTTACCTATGCCATCAAGTTGGATTTCAAAAATACCAACAATGAGGCAGAATACGAAGCATTTTTGGCAGGCTTGCACCCGGCTATCAAGATGGGAGCACATAATCTACAAGCGCATGTTGTCTCTCTCCTAATCGCGAGTCAAATCAACGGGATATATGATGCAAAAGGCGAAGTCATGGCTCTATACTTGGAACAGGCACAAGAGCTTCTCCAGAAGTTTAAATCATACAAGGTTGTTCACATCAACCGGTCAGAGAACAAGCCAGCTGACGCGCTAAGCAAGCTCGCTTCAACAGCATTTCAGCAACTCGCCAAGGATGTAAGGATCAAAGTCTTGAAAAACCCATCGGTTTTGCTACGCCAAGTAAATGTTATTGAAATAGGACATGACTCTAATCATCCAGTATCTTCGAGAGGGAATTCTCCCGGAGAACAAGGCGGAGGCCAGGAAAATATAGAACAAAGCGCTGTTTTACGAGATGAAAGGGGGTATTCTTTACAGAAGATCCTTTTTAGGCCCATTACTCCGATGAAAGGGGGTATTCTTTACAGAAGATCCTTTTTAGGCCCAAGACGCAAGCTATTTGATCAGGGAAATTCATGAAGGCATCTGCAGCATTCATGCGTGCCCGCGCATGGTCGTAGCAAAGATAATGAATGCAGGCTACTATTGGCCAGGGATGCATGTTGACGCTTTGAAAGAGTTGCGCAAATGTGATGCCTGTCAGAGGCATGCGCCGAAGACCCTGCGCCCAAAAAACGATTTGATCCCTGTATCAACAGCTTGGCCCTTCCAATAGTGGGGGATCGACATGGTGGGCCCATTCCCCGAAGCTCCTGGCGTAGTGAAGTTTATAATTGTTGCTGTCGACTACTTCACTAAGTGGGTGGAGGCAAAGGCCCTCGCTTCAACCTCTGCAATGATGGTGCGAAAATTCATATGGGAACACATCATTTGCAGGATTGGCCTCCCACTCAAGATCGTGACTGATAACGGCACCAATTTCGCCTCTGAAGACCTTCAAGAGTGGATGAAACGGTCAAGTAGAAAGTGTCAACAAAAGCATTGTTGAAGGGATAAAGGCCTGCTTGGGCACAAGCACTGGCGAAACCCCTTTTAGCCTTGTCTACGGCTCCGAGGCAGTTATCCCAGTAGAAATAGGCCTCCCCTCGCCGCGCTTATTAGCAGTCAACAAGATTGATAACGAGGTGGAGCGCCGTTTAGAATTGGACCTACTCGAAGAGAGGCGCGAAATCGCGTGAATCAAAGAGGCCAAGTACATGACACAGCTGGAGCGATACTACAATGTCAGAGTGCGCATCTGTACGTATACCCTAGGAGAATATGTTTTCAGGGATAACGAGACCTCTAATGCTGAGCGCCCCGAGAAGCTAGCACCAAAATGGGAAGGCCCACACTTGGTTCATGAAGTGCTAGGAAAATGGGAGTACAAGCTGCGCACTTTAGATGGCCATATCATCCCGCGCACGTGGAACGCGCAACAACTGCGCAAGTGCTACATGTGATCACCTTTGGCCACGCGCGTTTTCAGTCATTTATGTTGGCTATGCGCCTTTACTATTAGCTATGTTGGCCACGCGCCTTTTTAATTACCTATGTTGGCTATACGCCTTTTCTTTTATTTCGATTATGTATGTTGGCCCCACGCCTGTTTCTAAGCTACTTAATGCAAGCATTGGCTATGCCTTATGATTTATCATCATGCCTTCTGCGTTACAAATGCATGTTAAACTTTTGATTAGCACGAAAACACTTCAGTAAATTACGTGCTCTTGAGTTATGCCTCCAAAGTCCTCCGCGAGCATAGCGCGAGACTTGGCAATAACACTTATACGAGCCACACTTACATTCATTCGTGCTAACTTAAACAAAGTTTCTAACAACAATGCAATAATTGTAACTTGACAATAAGTAGCAAACATCAGGTGTTCTATTCAAAAAGCGCAACCACGCAGTGATTACATAAAGTTAAAAACATGAAAATTACAAGGCATCAACCTACGAATCCTATCATTTACTCATAACCATCACCATCACCCTCTCCATCGCCATCGCCATCTCCGCGGGCTGCCTCCTCTTCATCCGTTAACTCCACGGTCTCTGGAGGATCGATGATTGACCTCAGCCGCACACACCAGTCATCATGCTTCAATGCTTCAGTGACCAACTCCATAACAGACAATGAAAGATGGCTATAAACCTCTTCGGCTTGAGAAAGCATGGAATCAGCCTGGTCGGTCACTGAGCAATGATGAGTATCAAACTATTGGCAAAGCACTTCTTCTACATGATGAGCGCATTCTAAGTAGCCACCACGATGCCCAACGGCGCGTGAGGTATCTATCAGCGTGGCAACAGCCTCATCCATCTCAGTAGCATTCAGGTTGGAGTTGGCAATCTATGCAAAAAGAGGAAAATCATAAGAACAAAAACAACAATGAACAAAAACCCAAGGCGGAGGAATAGAACTCACCTTGGCTATCCCTTTGCTGCGCATCCACTCAGATTAGGAGACAAGCGTGTCGACGATTGTTTGGGCTTCGGCATAGTTATTCTGAGCCATATTGAGGTCGGAAGTGCTGATGTCTCGCGCCTCTTCGGCCTTTTTCTTCACCTCCTCGGCGGTATCAGCGTTTACCTTCTCGGCCTCCAAGTCTATCTGTAAGGACTCATTCTTATCAATAGCCTCAAACAATCGGCGCTTAAGCTCCGCGATCTCCACGTCCTTTGCAGCCAATTCCTTATCCTTGTGTGCGGTCAACTCAGCCTGCAAAGGGTAAACAAAGGTTAGAAATATTTTGATAAAGCAACGTTAGAAGAAAAGAGTTAGCTTGTTAAACCTCAGTACGCTCTTTGTCCGCCTGAACTTCCTCAACCTTCCCTTTAAGAGTAGTAATTTGATCCTCAAGGTCGGTAATTTTGGAGCGGGCAGCATACATGCGCTGATTATCCTTCTCGCATACCTTTTTCCATTCAGCTCGGTCCTTTGGCAACAGTTCCTCGGAGGCTTGGAGTTTGCTCTTTAGGCCTTCGCGGCCCCATTCTTCAGATTTCTTCTCTGCTTCAAAAGCGGCCTTCTCCTCAGCAAAGGCACTCTTCACCTTCTCGAAGTCTTGGACCTGTTTCAGCAAACGCTCCCGGTACTTCTCCCAGTCAGCTCACTCTTTAACCATTGTGCGCCACTCGCGCACAATCTGATAGTTAGCAGCGCGAGTGTTGGCCTCCCCAACTATGTAAGTGCGATACAACCCCTCATGGGTACGCGCCCTTTGTCTGTTAACTTCTCCGGGAGGGAAGGGGCCCAAGTGCCAATCCCGATAGGCCCCAAACTCCATAAAAGTGTCTTTCTGTTTTAAACCCCAAACAGGTTAATGGGGAGCATCGTCGCGAGCCTCTTCAGTATATGTCTTGTAGTAGATATCTCCCAAAGTATCCTTAGGACCAATGGGAGCTTGTGGCATTGACCCTTGGACTCCAGCACCATCAGCCGCGCCTGCACTTCCATCACCACCAGAGCCTCCAGCACCTCCGCCACTGGCAGTAGCAGAAGCATCTTTGTGCACTACCTGCTCCGGTACAGTAGCAGTCGACCCCCCATCAACGGATGTAACTTGTACGGTTTGGACGGGGGCGTAATGCTGCACAGGTTCTGTCGGTTTAACTACCTCAGGCCCTTTAGGCTGAGCAGTTTCTTTTTCCTTCTCTTTGAAGGGCTGGTCAAGCCCTGTGATGCGCATGACCTCCAGACACTGCGCCGTATCATGCTCGGTGGCAACAGCAGTCTCGGTGTCCTTCCCTTTTTCTTTCTCTTTCTCCTTCTCTTTTTCCTTCTCAACCACCTTCTCAACCTCCTTCTCAATAGTTCTAGGGAGTTTGATTACGAACTTGGTCTTCTTCGGCGCCGGCTCCTTTGGGTCCTTCAACTCTACACCGATACCTTTCTTAGGGGTTTTCTTCAAGGCCTCTGCAGAAATTTAAGTGTTAGAAAATTTTACTAAGAAAAAACAAAATATGAGATTCACAGCCCTAACCCGGGGAAAACTTGTAGAGGGAGCGCAACCTGCTCTGCTTCCTTATCACCAGGCCCTCTCCAACCTTCTGCGCCGACCCAGCCCCAGCTGCAGTCTCTTCCCTCGACCTTTTCCTGCTCACCAACTTAGCGGTAGCTTCTTCATGTTCTTCTTCTTCTTCCTCTTCATCCAGGGCGATTGAAGAAGGGGTTGTGCCGGCTTTCGGGATCCAGGAACCCGCGCTTCTAGAGCTTTTCGAACCACCCGCGCTGCAACTCTTCTTTTCACCTATACGGGATAAGCCCTCTAGTGAATCACTAGCAACAACATAATCCTCAAGGTTACTCTGTCGAAATCGAAGAGTACCTTTATCAGAGGTTGCAGCAGTCGCGCGGCTACTCCCGCCCTTCTTACTGGTCGCTCCAGTATCAAGAGTTATCACCTTCTTCGTCTTCTTCTTACTCGCAGCTTTCTTCTTCATCTCATCAGGATCTATGCCAAGGTTACACAATACACCTGCAAAGATGTTAGACCAGGAACTTTGCTCCCCATTCGATGACCCTACAGACTCCTCACTGGAAAGATAAAGAATCTCTTTCCCAGCTGTAACACCTCGTAAAAACGTACCCATTTATGTGAAAACACGTGTCCTAAACTCTAAACATGTGAAAGTTTTAGTTTGAAGGACTTAAGTTGATAAACGATGAAAATATGTACCCGAAGGGACTAAAAATGTCAACATGCCAAACTTGTGCCTCTAAATGACCACACATGAGGAATATATTTGTAAACGAGTAATTATTTGGATATAAGAAGCCGTTTGTGAAAATAATCAAAGGATTATAAACTACAGGGGTTAAACGTATCAACATGTTAATTCTTACCTCTGAGAGACCTTTTAACGAACCCGGGGCTTCGTGATGTTCAAATATACTCTCAAGAATAAGTGATATCAGTTTCACGTGGTTTTGAGATCGTTATGCAAGTTTCCAAGAACTTGGGTTAAAAGCGTCAATGTTGAGAAACTTATGATTTCGGTGATCGTTTAACGAAACCGGGCCTAACGGAGTTTGGTTATACTCCCATGATCCTCTACAAACTAACCAAAAGGACCTTTTGTGCCGAAAATAAGGTTAAATAAAGTTACAAAGGACTAGGGACTGAAACTGCCCATTCAGAAATAATTTTAACTTGGAACCACGGTTGTCGCGGGGCGCATAGACCCCCTTTGAATCCTACGCGGCCCGCGAGAGATGCCCAGTTCAGAATTAAGTTGCCAGCTGCAATTTTATGCTGTTACACCGCCTCAAACACTTCCAAATCAATTCCAAGAGCTTGTTGATGGTTTTATAATACCACTAGGACACATAGGATGATCCTAAACATCCCCATAACACCTGTTATGATCTTGATTGATGGCCTTCAAGTATAAATAGGCCTTGTGATGCACTTGTTCATTTGCACAAATCATTCAAATATCTTCCTCTCTCAATTCTGGAGGTTCCTGACCATAAAGGGAGCTCATTCTTGTAGAAAAGATTGCTAGGACCCTTTGTAAGTGTCTTAGCCCCCTCTTTAGTTCAGATTTATATTTTAAAAACCGAAAAGTCAAAGTTATCGTAAACTGACTTTGACCTTCGGTTTAAAATCAAATGGTCCAGCCATTATTCGAGATGAATGTGGTTATGTGACCATAATTAGGCAGGTGTTAACCCCTTAAAAGGGCACCTCCAAATTATATCGTTTGCTTAGTTAATTGTCGGGTCAAACTATTTAGTTAAAAAGTCAAACTTGACAGAATTGTAAATAATAATTAAAACTAATAATGCAGAGGTTATAAATTGTATTTTAATACTCTAATAACTTAGTAATTATTATTAGAACATGTTAGGGCATGTTCAACCCGACAATTCTGAGTTTAGGGTCGGTTCGCAACCGAAAGTCGCAAAAGCTTGACTTTTGCTTTGACTTTCAGTTCTGACCCGATTAAGTTTAATTCTTCTAGGTTTTAAGCTTCCAATAGGACCATATTATGTTGTAGTATAACCCTCTGGAGTTATATTACCTGGCCATTCATATTTTGAATCATATGCTAGTTTCCGTTATTATCCTTATAAATGCCCGTTATGCCCTTATGTTATATAAACAAGATTTTTGAAAATGTGAGAGGACAAGAAGCTTTATTACTGATATATAAGTATGTCAAATAAATTTGACACCAGTTTCTGGTCTCAAATTAAAGTTATGAAAGATATCGTAAAATGAAACTTTTTATTAATTAAATTACGCTATCTTGCATAAGGCATGTTTAAACATAGATTTTGATCCAAAACTCATTACCTACTGTTAAGATATTATTTTTAGGGATTTTTGGAATATTGGGTCTGATTATAAACTGACCGTAACATAGAGTTCTAGTATAAATTCCTTAATTGACGATAATGCCCTTTTTACTAATAAAATGAGATTTACATGTGATTAGCATACCAAAACTATTTCTACTGACTTGATATGAAAAATAAAATATTTTAAGCATACAAGGCTGGTCAAAATCTCAGAATCGCATAAACATCTTAAATATCGTCAATTATCGACTTTTACGCTAATTAGGTGCATAGTAAGGTTTAAAACCATAATTAGAACCTAAGACTTGTTACGTACTGAATTTTTAAGTAAATTTTAATATTATTACATTAGGTATAAGTCATGAACTCAGGCTTCCAAAAATGTCCTTAAAAGCATATGTGAAATGACCAAAATACCCTTTCGGGACATAGTTTGGCCGTAAATGGTAAAACCTCACATATGAATGATATCTTACTGTTATAACAACATAAAATAAATATTTTGCAGATTATTTAAGATTAGAATATCAGTTTACTATAAAAACCTCTTTTATAAATATTAAAATGATCAAAATGTCTCTACGTGACTTAAATTGGTTTTAAACATTTTTTGGGCATATATGTTAACATCCTACTGATATATTAACATATTTTAAGCATAATAACATATGAGACCTGTATATAATTCATTCGGTTACCCGTTAGGCATTTATGCGTTCCGTTCGGTTTATGTGACTAGTTTACATAAAATAGCCGAAATGGGTTTAACCTTATCATTTTCACTTCAAAATCTAGAATGTGATTAGTTTACCCATATTATACAAGTATCCAAACTTGTCAGGTCTAAATCACGTTCTATTCCGGTCTTCACTTAATCTAGCGTATAAAACCGTTAAGTATCTTTCAAACTAACCGGTCTAAGTCTTTGACTTAAACAAAGACCCGTTAGTATCCTAATAGGTTAATAAACCTTCCATACAGATTGAGTAGCCTCGGTAGAAGGTATTTACATAAAGATTTATGAAACATACGGCTGAGTTACATCTTAACACATCTAGCTCAGGTAAATACTTTTAACTTATTTTCCCTTATACGGGCTTGGGATACGGTATAATAATAATACCACTTGGTCGGGTATGAAATAATTTAATCAGATTGTGATTAATAAATTGCATAACCCGTTTAAATCTGTTTTGTTTGATAACATAAACATTGGGGGTTAACGACCGTGTCCTAGATATCCTCGGCTCATTTCATTTAAAAATGGCAACAACCTATGCACGGGGTGTAGGCATACACCTGACAGATGCAAATGCTAAATAACCCACATGTTGGGGATAACTCCTTTGTGGGTTCTATAGTGGTGAGTCGGTTAATCATGACCAGCTTCCAAACCGGCCCCATATGTATGACAAATATGTAAAACTGTATACAAGATTTTATTAAAGATTGTCCCAAGTTATAAATGGTTTGTGCTTTGTGCACTTAAATAAATTTTCATAAACTCTTTTCAAATGAGTCGGTTAATTCTATTTACCAGTGAAAACTGACGTATTTTCCAAAGACTAAGTGACAGGTACCTCACGAAATTAGGCTGGAGCTACTTTGTGTCAAATAAGAGGATCTTGCAAATCCTTAGATGCCTGAAGTCTGTTATTTCAGTTTCTTGTATTTGTTTTATGATCCGCCTGTGGATCTCTATTACAACCAGTCTGTATATTCTTTTATTTGGACGCTCGGACACTATGGTTTGTAATAATAATTATCTACCTAAGCCTTCCGCTGTGCTATTATATTATGTATATTGACTATGATGATATCAACTACGTCACAATACTCCCCACCGGGCCCACCGGTAATATGTGGAAATATCGGGGTGTGAAAGGTTGGTATCAGAGCCAACATTGAGTGAATTAAACCCTAGCCTTTTGTGTTTAATCTCAATGACACAATAAGCACATTCCTTTGACTTCCGAGTCTAGGCAAATGACCTAGGATTATTCTTAATTTTTCTTTTGTCGTTTATGTTTTGTTTTACTTGTTTTGACAGGTTTATTAATCAAAATGCCCCCAATATTTAGAGGACGTGAAGGAAAAGGAAAAGGTCCAATGAGGGGAGGACCATCTAGCCAAACTGGACCCTCACATAGACGCACTCCATCTGTGTCCTTTAGCACCTCCGATTCGAATGATGATTGGAGGCAATCCTTGCAACCCGCGAGGCGATGCGTCTCGCTAAGTACATCACCTTCATTTCATACTTCCTTTGGGCCGCCTATTCAAGACGAGCCCCAACATTCCCAACATTCTCACCATTCTCATCATTCTCACCACTCACACCATTCACATCACTCTCTACACTCTCACTCATTCCACCATTCTGGTTCTGACCAATTCTAATCACCGGGTCAATTTAACCCCAACGATTATATTAATGAACCACTAGGGTATAACCCCCTAGGACCCGAGGACCACTTCTCGCAAGATATGGAGATGGACGATGATCCAGATCCAGAGATGCTACCAACAGGAACACCAACACATCCCATCAGTATCTCTAGCGGTTCTCCTTATGAAGGATCGCCTTATCAAGCCCCCGATTCATGGGCCCAACGATGGAACACTTATACGTGGGAATTCACCCCTTCCTTTCATAACACTCCTCCACAACCCCCATTGGAGGAACCGTATCTTCAAGCGGTTACTCCACCGCCATTACCTGTTGAGGAACCACCTCAACAACCACCGCAACCACTCCCGAGCCACCAAGGTGAAGGAGAACTGCACGGATGTCCGTGCGAGGGGGACCTAGATTCAGTTCCCCTCAAGCTTCAAGCACTTACCCTCCTATCCCGAAGATCCACAAATGGGTGGACCTTCTCACGCGGTGCCGGATAATGATCCCCCATTCGCTACATATGCACCACCGCCACCGCCAACGGATTATGAAAACCCGATACCAACTTACCCAGGTTCGTCTGGGTATAACCCGTTTGAATATCAAACTCCTACTGTTTATGAGTACCAAGCTCCTGCCCATGATCTATATCTTGAGGCAGCTCATTTTAACGCCCTTTACCCATCACCGTTTCCTCTAACATACCCAACTGGGTATCCCGTACAAGGGTATCAATACCCTCCTTATCAGCAACAACCTCCACCTCCACAGCAGCAAACGCAACAAATCTTACAGAGGTTAGATCAGGTTGAACAAAAAGCCGAGGAACGCGAGAAAAAGCACAACAAATTTCTTAAAGGTCTTGCGAACTTCATAAAGGGCAAGAAGAAGTAGAAGTTTATTTTACTTTATTTCGTATTGTAATTTCAATCAAGTCCCTACGTGGACATTTCATTTCTGTACTTAGTCCCTGCGTGGACAGTTTGCTATTTCAAGACCCATTTAGGGCATTTCTTGTAATCACTTAGTATTTTAATGGAATTTCTTTCAAGATTTTATATGTGTACTTTATTACATCATCATACAATTATCAATTGAATTTTAAATTGATCTGCCAAGGAAATTTCAAGAGAAATTCTTAAAGGTATGACCTAGCCATAATATAAATGGTTATGATGGTGTAACCCTCTTAAGAAATAATTCCTTGTTAACATCTAGAAACATGTTAACACTCCTAGCAGTGTGACTTGAGAGACCACACTAGCATCCCAAAAAGTACTTGGATCTTTCCAAGCCACCCGCATAGCCTATATGATCAATATGAATCACGGCTATTAACATCAATGTGATGTATACACCAAAACATCCATTTAAGGTGTTTTACCTGCGGGCCAATAGGTGTTCAAGACAAAGGTAGTTTTATAAACTTCTTGTCAAAAAGGCGATGAACTATGTTGTAGGTCCCTCGGAGGTTGAGGTTAAACCTTATCCTTGTTATGCTTAACACACTAGCAAGTGCGGAATCCAAGCTAGAATGCAAACCGGTAGTTTATATGAGAACACAAGCTACAAAGAGAAAGGTAGACACACGAGATATCAAAGTTTTCTCTTGTATTTCAGTGGACACGGTTACAGCCCTTGACCAAACTGAAAATACGCTCTCTACAAGACTAAGTTCACTCACACACTGTGAAGTGAACACATTACATGAGTATATATATCCATCACAGGTCGTCTGGTCGAAGGATCAGATAGTCAGATCGAAAGATCATCTATCGAACTGAAAACTATCGAAGGATCCACATGTACCTCGAAGGATGATATCCTTCGAGGTCCATTTATATCCATCGAAGGTTTATCCTTCGAGCTCATCGAAGGATATAAACAATCCTTCGATGACTCATCCTTCGACACAGACAACTTACAACCATGTTCTAACTGTTTGGTCAAGTCAAACCAGGAGGATGGTTGACTTGGTCAAACTTACATCAAAACACCTATTAACAAACATAAAACGTATACAAGACTAACAAAAGACATCGTTTTATATCATAACAAGATACAGACAAAGTACAGACACAAGTGCACCAACAAACTCCCCCTTGGCTGTAGCTTTGTCTCGATCTTCGTGTCTTCAAGTCTCTGACATCCTTTCAACCGTTAAGTGATGCGTCGACCATGCACTTCCCGCATTCACAAGTAGGTTGAAGCAATACAAGGCCATCTTCTGAAACTTCATTGCTTGAGCACGATCCCTAACCAAGTAGTTGATCTCGTGATCCTTAAGAATAATAATATCCGACCTGGACATGTTAGTAATCCACATTGGATCTATCATTCGAAAGTTCTCCTGACTGTCTTTGAATATGATCACCGCTTCTCCAGTATCTGCATCATAAACCCAGCAACGAAAGTTACCCAGAAAATCTGTCTTCATTTTCAACAACGGTATTTTCTTCATCAACTTCGGATGATCATAAACCAATCGATAACGAGCAGTATTTGTCTCTGGATCAAGCGTGAACCTGATCTGCTCGTATCGAGGAAACTGCGGCTTGTATAGCGGATCCTTCCAACCTCTTTTATACCTTGACCTCGAAATACGAACCGCCTCGAAGGATCGTTATCCTTTCGAAAGATGAAAAGGTGCTTCGAAAGATGGGACTTTGGGTCGAAGGATCCAGATCTGGATCGAAAGATACCAGATATATGTGGAACCCTCAACAACCTCGAAAGACGATCCTCGAAGGATATCTTTTGACCTGATCCATCTTTCGAAAAGTCTGATCAGCTCGAAGGATCCAATTGGTCAAATCTTCCGTTGACCAATTCATCTTTCGAGCATCAAGATTGACTTTCATTGACCATCTGATCTTTCGAGAGCCAATGCTTCCTCGAAGGATCAGATTTTCACCAACACTTTGGATTTTGGGAATTTGCAATTCAAACCCTTCAAATTCTTAAAAGTTTTCAGAAACGACCGTTTTGAAAAATTGTCCGTTATGAAGTTCTGCAAAGGTCAGTTTTATGAAGTATCTCGGCTTGCCAGGTATCTGATCGAGTACCAACATCGGTTAATCAAAAATAAGATTAAATTGAAAATGTTTTTGGATTCTGATAAAATAAAAGACAACAATTTTAATATCCTTTGAATGTTATCAAACGACATCACCGCTAATGTCGTGCTGATATGCACCAAACGACAAAACTGTTTAAAAAGACAATAAAAGTTAAGCAGTAAATAAATATGTACACACACAACAATATTTTTGCGAGTTTCTGGCGAAGAGAATCATATCAGTTTGCGGTCTTTTGTCAAAACACATTTTCTTTTAATATTCTTTTACAGAAGTGGATAAGTATTCTACCACAATTACCGATATTGTTATCCACTTAAACTCAGCGATCAAGTGTAATCATAATACATTGAGATACATTTAAGGTATGATTTATACTTACCGACCGGTGTTCATCCTCTCACGACACATTCCCGTATCAAGGTATGCACGAGAGTTCATCTTACTGGGGAGTATACCATTTATCATCCGTTTTTAACGTATATAAAATGTGAACAAGTCACTTATTTGATTTGAAAACAAGCCCTATGTGATAGAATCACTTATTGATGAGGAACTTGATTTTCATATGCATGAGGGCACAGGAGCAAGTCCGTGAACAGGTCAGTACTTCCGTACAGCAGAGAGGCGAACTTGACTCCCGGATAAATGTGATATTTTATCACTTATTTGTTTGGACATGTGATTGTTTATCACTTATTGAGGTCGAATGCAGTATGTACACGTATGTATAGTATCATGGAAGATCTAGACTTGCGTCCCCGTTATTTTTTTCGGTAAAAGATACAACCATGATACCCAGATGATAAACAGCATAAACCCCGAATATCTCAGAACCTCGGCAATCTATCAAACGAAATTTCGATACCAAGACCATATGCTAATGAGCGGTTCCCACACGGTTTTCAGTTCGTTATGTTTATATCTCCTGCATACTTTAAAATGATCGTGAGTCTACCGGTACATCATTAGTAGAGCTACTTATCTTTTTCTTTTCTTTTGATTTCTAGAAACATGTTTCGACCGACCTCTGATGTAATATCATTTTCTCTTATATTACCAAGAAACTCATTTTTGTTTTTCTATTGTTTTTGTGTTTTCCTTGAAACTTTCTCCCCCTAAAATTCAAAAATAAAATAAAGTAAAAACATATTTTTGGATTTTTTTTTTTTTATAGAAAAATATTTACAAAAACGATTTTCCGATGTCGGTTACTCTTGCTTCACCTTTATGCCGTTTACCAAAAGTAAATAATCGAATCTTGATTTATCAAATGCTTTGGTAAAAAGGTCGGCACGTTGGTGATCGGTATGAATGTGAACCACATCGATAAGTCTCTTTTCAAAGCAATCACGTATGAAGTGATATTTAATATCGATGTGCTTCGTTTTTTAGTGCTGTACAGGATTTCTAGTGATCTGTAAAGCAGCTTCATTATCAACATAAATAGGAGTAGTTAGGAATTCAAAACCGTAGTCCCGCATCTGTTGTTGGATCCATAGAACCTGGGAGCAGCAACTAGACGCAGCAATGTATTCCGCTTCACATGTAGACGTAGCCACACATGTCTGCTTCTTGCACTGCCAAGTGACTAGGCGATTGCCTAAGAACTGACATCCTGCTGTAGTTGATTTGCCATCTTTCTTGCAGCCGCCGAAATCAGAATCACTGTAAGCCTTGAGATCGAAGTTATCATCCTTAGGGTACCATAACCCGGTGTCAGGGCAACCCTTCAGATAACGAAAAATCCTTTTGACAGCAGCATAGTGAGAGACCTTCAGATTCGCTTGGTATCTGGCGAGAAGGCACGTTGGATACATAATGTCGGGTCTTGATGCGGTGAGATACATTAAAGATCCAATCATAGCACGATAAAGTGAAGAGTCCACAGCTTCCCCTTTTTCATCCGGAGTAATCCCGTGATTCTGCGGAAGAGGAGTAGAAATTGGCTTCGAATCGGACATCTGGAACCGGCTCAAGATGTCTCCGACGTACTTGGTTTGATGGATAAAAATTCCAGATTCGGACTGATTAACTTGCAAACCCAAGAAGAACGTCATTTCACCCATCGCACTCATCTCGAATCGATCTTGCATCACCTTCTCAAATTCCTTGCATAAATTATCATCGGTAGAACCAAAGATAATGTCATCGACGTATACCTGTACCAACAGAAGATCTTCACCTTTTTCTTTGATGAAGAGGGTACAATCGATCAAACCCCGTCTAAACTCGTTGTTCAGCAGGTAGGTAGACAGTGTCTCATACCAGGCTCGAGGTGCTTGATGAAGACCATATAACGCTTTGTTAAGTAGTAAAACTCTGTCAGGATGTAATGGATCTTCAAACCCTGGTGGTTGCTCGACATATACTTCCTCTTCGACTACTCCGTGAAGAAATGCACTTTTTACATCCATCTGGTACACCTTGAATTTCTTGAAGGATGCGTAGGCTAGAAAGATTCTAATAGCCTCCAGACGTGCAACAGGTGCATACACTTCATTGTAGTCAATACCTTCTATCTGACTGAAGCCTTGAACAACTAACCTTGCTTTGTTTCGGACAACAATCCCACGGTCGTCCTTCTTGCACTTAAACACCCAACGAGTTCCGATCTTCTTGTAGTGGTCGGGCCTATCAACCAATTTCCATACGCCCAACTTCTCGAACTGCTGAAGTTCTTCTTGCATGGCTTCCACCCAGGAATCATCTTTCAAAGCCTCCTTCCAAGATCTAGGCTCTTCTTGGCTAACATAGCAGGCGAAAGACCAATCATTTTGTTGTCCCGATTCTCGTATCTCAGCATACAAGCCAGCATTTTCGTTATTTCTGATTTGATTCCTTGTCCTTACACCACTGAGAACATCACCTATAATATTCTGCTGAGGATGAATGTTATGAATTCGGGTTTCAGGAACTAGAGGAATGTCAACATTGGTCCTCAAGTTATTGATATTTAAATTCCCGATATCATTCTGAAGCTGTTGAGTTGTAGAAGATGATGCATTTTCTTCTTGGACAATTGGCGCAGACACTGGATCCGTTGCTTCTGAAGTACCTTGAACCGGACTCCGTGCTTCACCATCATTTGCATCAACATACTCCTCATCTTCCGATGACAAATTGTAGTCGACGGCATCATTAAACACCTCATTTGAAGCGAGATTGTTGACAGAAGGAGATGCTTGTGAGTCAACAATGATTGGGCGAGCTAACTGAGAGCCAGTCGCATTCTCGCTTTCAGACAACATTTGAGCAATTGCATTGTCATCATCAAATGTCGGCAGATTGAATGAGTCGAAAAGACCATCATAATCGAACATCCATGGATCTCCAGAAGGCTTCGGTGGATTAGAATATCTTTGAACTTTTACTTCACCCCACTCTTCAATCTTCTTGGTAGTCAGGTTCCATACTCGCAGATTAGGAGTAGCATACCCAAGGAAGTAACCTTCGATAGCTTTGGCACCAAACTTCCCGTCAGGCTTAATCATGGTACATGGTGCACCAAAAGGTTCTAGATATTCCAAGTCAGGAGTCTTCTTGTGTAGGAGTTCGAAGCACGTTTTGCCATGTCTTTTCACTGTGAGAACCCTGTTTAACGTGTAGCAAGCCGAGGCAACAGCTTCAGTCCAGAATCGAACTGGAAGCTGAGACTCAACCAACATGGTTCTTGCAGTCTCAATTAAGGTTCTGTTCTTTCTTTCAGCGACTCCGTTTTGTTGTGGCGTGTACCGAGAGCTGTATTCATGAAGGATTCCTTTTACAGTGCAAAATTCATCCATAACCCTGTTTTTGAACTCGGTTCCGTTGTCGCTTCGAATTCGCCTCACCTTTAGATTATAAAGATTTTCCAACAAGGTGATCAAATTCTTTAGAATTTCTGGAGTCTCGCTCTTGTGGACCATGAAATCAACCCATGAAAATCTTGAATAGTCATCAGTGACTACCAAGCAGAAAACTTCCCCGTGCACACTCTTGTGTTTGACTGGGCCGAAAAGGTCCATATGCAGACGTTCGAGTGGCATGTTTACAGTGTTAACCTTCTTCAATGGATGTGATTTCTTGATCTGCTTCCCTTTCTGACACGGCACACAGACATATTGAAGTTGAAAATTCTTCACATTGACACCTCTCACCAGATTGTTTTTGACAAGGTGATTCATTTTTCTGAGGTGAATACGACCCATCCGTCTGTGCCAAGAGATCGTCTCCTTTTCAGTGGCTTTTGAAATAAAGCAGGTAACTTGTTTGGACTTGGTTATTGCTTGGCTCATATCGAGGACATACAAATCATTAACCCTTGGTGCTGATAAGAGAATCCATTCTTCGGGAATCTTGAATCCTGGCTTCAGCACATAACAACCGGCATCATCAAAATGCACGGTGAACTTCTTGTCGCAGATCTGAGAAACACTCAGGAGATTGTGATCCAGCTGTTGCACATAATTGATTTTGTCGAAACTCACAACTCCATTTGAGATCATTCCCTCGCCGGTGATATACCCTCCTTTGTCTCCAGCAAACGCAACATATCCTCCTCTTATACTTCGCACATCGAAAAGAAGACGATAGTCGCCCGTCATGTGCCTGGAAGCCCCACTATCAACAATCCAATGACTATTAATAGTTCCTCCTGGAGCCGCCTGCACATGCAATTAACTTATCAGTTTGAGAGGGGGACCCAAGCCTTTGTGGACTTGGGTCGTCCTTGATCATCAAGGAAAGTGATTTCAATCACTTGATGATTAGGAAAAAGAACCTGTGGTGCTCCCCCTGATTGAATTACCTGCTTTTGCTTCCAAGCTGTTTGTCCTTTACCAGTATTTGAATTTATTGTTTTAGCATTTACTGGTTTTACAGTTTCAGATTTTGCTTGTACAGGTTTTTCTTCTTTGACCTCTGATTTTAAGGCCTTTTCAATTACCTTTTGATTCTTTTGCTTTAACTTCTTTTCCCTTTCTTTCAAGACACGTGGGTCTTGTTTCGGGGAAACTGATCGTTTTCGGTAATCGATTTCTTGGGGAGCACTCGTTTTTGACTTCAGCTTTTGCATGTGTGGGCAATATCTTACAATATGCCCAACTGTCCCACATTCAAAACATGTTCTCCGCTCTACAAACTTCGGAGAAACATGTTGATGACCAGACGGAGAACCAGACAATGAATTTTGTGATCTAGACGTGCTTGGACCTAAATCACATCCGTTGGTGTGTTGGGTGTAATTATTCTGATCATTTCGTTTTAAAATTCTAACTTGTTTTACAAAATCAACGTTAGATTTATCCTGAAATGTTTCAAGTTTGTCTGAACCCGTGGATCCAACAAAGTTCATTTTCGGTTCTCGTTTCTTAACAGAAGCTCTTTTGTTTTTCACCTTTTGTTGTTGAACCTTAGGTTGCTCAACCTTTGATTGTTGAATTTTAGGTTGTGCAGCCTTAGGTTGAGTAGCCTTAGACTGTTTAACTTTAGGTTGTTGAACCTTTGGTTGTTCAGTCTTAGACTGCTGAACTTTAGGTGCTTGAACATTCTTGTTCTGAGCCTTCTTTCCCTGTACCTTACCCTTTCCGGAGTTGACTTGTTGTTTTCGCTCAATTGGTAGTTTTTGGTTTCCGTATTGTTTTCTAATTTGTTCACACGGAATTGGATCACATTGAGTGATGGTAACTTTGCCACTTTTGTTCCCCAAAAACTTATCAGTGCATCCTTCAAAAATTTGCTCAATTAAATCTTGATTTACATTTTTAATTGGAAAATCTTTGTTAGAGTAGATTTTGCTATCTCCTTTGAGCGTGTACAACAAGTTATTCCCTTCACGGCTAGATACAAGGGACTCCATTGCTTTTGACATTTCAGTCTTACTCGGTTTCACTGGTGGATCACACAGGATGTGATTCTCGATTGGAATATCTGTTGTAACCGAGTTAGACTGTTGTTTCACAATTTCTTCAGATTCATCATCCGAAGAATCAGCATCCTCAACAATGGGAGGACTCTGTTCCTTAACACACGATGAATCTGTCACATTCTCAGATTCTGATTGACCCGAGGATGATGTACCAGTTGTGAACCCGAGGCCTGCTGCAAAGTCATCTAGACCAAGTGGCACAGTAGGTTCAAAACGGGGCATATCCTCGTCATCAGGCAATTTGGAGTAATTGTGATTCATTGGGGGAGGACATGATTTGAATCCAATACCAATACATTTTGCATTCCCCTTTTTCTTTTGAACGTCAATGATGTGATCCAATACATAGCGGGAATTGGAATAGCTTTCCAATTTCTGCTTAATTGTCTCACATTCACATCGAGCTGTTGCCAACTCTACCATTTGCTTTTCAATTGTGTCAATAAGATTATTGTTAGCATGTTGTTTTCGCAAAACAGCCTTTTGTAATTCTGAAACATCATGTTTTAATGACGCAATTGTTGCTTTAAATTCCTTTTAATTTCTGGTTAAAAACAAGTTAGCTTCAGTTGCTTTAGAAAGATCTACAATCAATTCTTGATTGTGTTTGTATGTGATTTCAAACTGACTTTCCTTTTCAGCATATTTTAAACACTTTGCACATTCAATAGGAACAGAAATAGAGTCAGAATTAGTATCACATACCTGAGAAGTCTGACCTTCTACGTGAGCCATAAAGGCTGTATGAGAAGAAAAAGATCCATCTTCAGAGAAGAACTGAGCAAGCTTCTCGGAAGTTCCAGCAGATTTCTGGCATAGAATAGATCTCCTCTTGCATAATGCTTCAGCTTCAGCCAAAAACTCATCAACTTCCAAATCTAAAGCATCACTTGATAAATCACCAGCATCAAGTGATTCCCCATCCATGCTCCCACTATAACCCGAACTATCTTCATCTTCTGAAGATTCACCAGCAGACACGGGTTCTACTACCTTCTCAATCACTTTAGCATAACATGCTGTTCCACCATTTCCTCCTTCTCCAAGCTGAAGGTTCCAATTGCAGATTTCATCAGCTTGAACAACCAATCCTCTGTGGGGATTAGTGTTTGTGGATCCAGATGCATTTCCTCCAACGGGAACTATTGATCTGTCAGAATTGTTGTTCGGTTGCTGTTGTGGCTGTCCTTGATTCCTGAAGGGATTCTGATTTCCTTGCTTAGGTGGCTTCTGACACTCCCGCTTGAAGTGACCCTTTTCACCACAATTGAAGCAAGTGACAGCATTCTTATCAAAACCATACTTGGTGTTGTTGTTGCTATTCAAGTTGGTTCTCCCCGTCCTTTCCATAAACTCCTTTGCTCTTCGAATTGCACTAGCAAGAGCCCATTTGATATCCATCATTTCAAACTCTTCTCTATCCACTTGCTGATAATCTTCATTGGTTAGATTGATATTCCCAATCTGACCTGCGACCAATCCACAATAAGCACTAACCAAGGTGTTCAACATCTCCATATGCTCCTTGGCTATTTCGACACTGACTTTGGAAAAGTTGGAAGTGTCTAATCTGACTGTGTTCGGATTGGAAGTGGCTTGAAAGTTTGAAGAGCTTCCATAAAACCCTTGCTGTTGCGGTTGTTGCTGCTGAGCTCTGCTTGGGTCTAAGAAAGGCGGTGGTGTGAATTGCTGAGCTGTCGGTTGCACATCCTGTTGTAGAGAAGAAGAATCTGGTCTTGAAAACATCGTGTATGCTGAAGGATCAAACTGATTTGTTGTGGAAGGCCCGGTGTTTGAGATGAAGGCTGTTTGAAGCTTCGCATGTTGAGAGACTGGTTTTTCTCCACTGATACCTCCTGCAATCCCATAGTACATCTCTGGATTTTGAGGAGTTAGTGTTCTTTTTGCCTTAAGCTTTTCTTCTACATCCTTGTTCTCCAATTTTTGAATTAACTCATAAACGGTGATTGTGTCTAGAACACCATTTTCTTTGAGAATTTCAAGATAACTGCTCCACTTTGCTGGTAAGCTATCAGCGAATCTCTTCACCATTTCTTGTGGAGTGGCAGTGACTCTAAAAGCAAACATCTCGCTCAACAAGTGATGGAACCTTGTAGATAACTCTGCCAAAGTCTCATTCTCCATACACGTGAAACCTTCAAACTCTTTCTTCAGTAATTCTTGCTTGATCTTTCTAGATTGAGCATTTCCTTCACATCGTAACGTGAGCATATCCCACAAGCTTTTAGTAGTCGTGCAGTAAACAAACTGGTGGTAAATGTCTCTGTGAAGAGCTTGTGTGAGAATCATGAATGCTTTCTTTTCTAACTCAAATTTCTTCTTATCATCTTCAGACATAGTGCTGTAAGTTTGTGGATTAGATCCTGCAACTTCCAAATCATTGTCAAATGCGGTGAAGAAGCACATCCATAGATCTTGACCTTGCCCCTGAACATAAGTTCTCAGCCTTTCTTTCCACCATCCCCAATCATTGATGTGATTTAGCTTTGGCGGTTTTGTGCTTGTACCAGTTTCACTATCGTTCTGCATCATAGCTTGAATGCTGCTGCTTTGATTTGTGACCAATGCCCATTGATTTGCAGTTATCATTGCAGCTTGAGGTGGGGCAATAGCCTGCATCCATGCAGTTTTGTTGAAATCTGACGTAGATTGCGTAGCTGATGATTGCGTAGCTGATGATTGTGGAGTCAAAGTTGTTTGAGTCCACGCAGTTGGATCCCACTGACCGTTTGTTCCCATTTTGTAAAGAAAATTAATATATTAAGTGAAAATTGATTTAAAATTTGAAAACAAGTTTTTCCTTTTTAAAAATTTAATTTTCACAAACTATCTTAATATCTCGAATGATAACAACCAGTCGAAGGATCCTTGATCGAAAGACCTGAAAAACACAAACTTGTTAAACTTAAACAGACTAGGATCGAAGGAACATAACTTGTTTGAAGGATCAACAGTGTTCGAAAGATCACTGTTGAGTTTCGAACAATGATTTCGAAAGACTCTCCAATCGAAGGATCCTTGTCTTTCGAATAAGACCTGTAGATCGACAGATATATCCTTCGAAAAGATTCCTTGGATCGAAGGATAAGTCACAGACTTCGAAGGATGTTCGAAGGATGATTATCTATCGAACCTCCTTTAATCGAAAGATGATCTTTCGACTTCGAAGGATATCCTTCGATCTGCACTGACACAGTTGACAAAAGTTGACAGGTTGGTGAAAAGGTGATTGGTTGGTAAGAACTTTCGGCAGAAGGTATGTTCAGACCATACTTTCTGCCAACCCAGATTTGACCAATAAAAGATTGCCTAAAAAGAAGGTTCTTATCCAGAAACCGGTCACCTGAGTAAGCCGGAATTTGGCCGGAAATGACTAAACTTCTTAAAAACAAGGTTTTAAGTTACCCAACCCGACCTTTAACACACCCGGTTAGTTTAGAACACGTTTTTACGTCAAGAAATGCGAGAAAAACACTAAAAACGGGTGCTAAACCAAGTGAGTTTTATCCAAACACTCCAAAGTCTTGTATAAACTCGGTTTTTTTTTTAACAAGGAAAAGAGCCAAAGCTCTGATACCACTTGTAGGTCCCTCGGAGGTTGAGGTTAAACCTTATCCTTGTTATGCTTAACACACTAGCAAGTGCGGAATCCAAGCTAGAATGCAAACCGGTAGTTTATATGAGAACACAAGCTACAAAGAGAAAGGTAGACACACGAGATATCAAAGTTTTCTCTTGTATTTCAGTGGACACGGTTACAGCCCTTGACCAAACTGAAAATACGCTCTCTACAAGACTAAGTTCACTCACACACTGTGAAGTGAACACATTACATGAGTATATATATCCATCACAGGTCGTCTGGTCGAAGGATCAGATAGTCAGATCGAAAGATCATCTATCGAACTGAAAACTATCGAAGGATCCACATGTACCTCGAAGGATGATATCCTTCGAGGTCCATCTATATCCATCGAAGGTTTATCCTTCGAGCTCATCGAAGGATATAAACAATCCTTCGATGACTCATCCTTCGACACAGACAACTTACAACCATGTTCTAACTGTTTGGTCAAGTCAAACCAGGAGGATGGTTGACTTGGTCAAACTTACATCAAAACACCTATTAACAAACATAAAACGTATACAAGACTAACAAAAGACATCGTTTTATATCATAACAAGATACAGACAAAGTACAGACACAAGTGCACCAACATATGTTCGGCCCTTAAATCTCTGATTCGAAAGATTATTGATAAAACTTAAATTGTCCTTGTGACAAGGCCTTATGTGCCATTTGAATGTCCTTTGAGACAAGCCCTGTGCTACATGAAAATGTCTTTATGACATTGACAGTTTGTGACTTATGTTCCCTGTCTAATAAATATAAAGGATTATATCCTACTTGATTGCCAATAATGGTTCAATTGTAGCCTAGGCAAATCATAATCAAATAAAATTTGACTTACTATCATAAATGGTCTATATATGGTTTATTGATACCATGGCCATCTAATCATCAAGTACGATGATTCACTATATAATCTAAATAAAACATTATTGTTTGATTTTAGTATTCAATCATGGCTGGCTCCGATGAAGCTAATAGTCATCCGGTGGAAGGAAACAATAATGATAACAAAATAAATGTTACTGGCGCTGAATTACAAGCAATGATTAACACAGCAGTTGCTCAAGCTGTGAATGAAATATTCAAAGAACCGAGTAATGTTCGGTCTAAAACTCACACAATGTCCCACACGAAATCATATACGTCGAAAAAGGATGAATCTCAGCATTCATCCAATCAAGGATCTGAACCCCAAAATGTCATGCTGAATCAGACTCCCAGGTACAACAAGGGTTGTACCTACAAATATTTTGTCTCTTGTTAACCAAGAGATTGCACTGGGGAAAAGGGAGCTATTGATTGCATGAAGTGGTTAGATGAGATGGAAACAGTAGTTGATATCGATGGGTGTGCCAAGGAGGACGTTGTTAAGTTTGTGTCATAGTCCTTCAAAGGTGACGCTCTAGCATGGTGGAAAACTTTAGTGCAATCCACAGGGAAGATCCCCTTATATAACCTTTCTTGGGCTGAATTTGTTGATCTTATAAAAGACACTTACTGTCCACAGCATGAAGTGGAAAAGGTAGAGACTGATTTCCTCACATTGGTCATGAAAGATCTGGATTGTAGATCTTATGTTACAAGTTTTAACTCGATGTCTCAACTCGTCCCGTATTTGGTTACTCCAGAGCCAAAACGCATTGCGCGTTTCATTGGCGGTTTAGCCCCTGAGATCAAGGGGAATGTTAAGGCTTCTAAGCCTACTTCTTATAGATCAGTTGTGGATCTTTCACTGTCCTTAACCCTGGACGCAATAAGAAGTAGGTCAAGGAAGATCACTGAGGACGGGAAGAGAAAACGAGAAGATGATCAATCTCATCAGTCGAATAACAAGAAGAAAGGTAGTTCGGGGTTCAAGAAAAGTCAGCCTGGTGACAAACCCAGGTGCAAGGTTTATGATAAAAGGCACTTTGGGAAGTGCAATCAGGATCCGCAAGCCAAGCTTTGCGGAATCTAAAAAAAAGAAAGGGCATAAAACTGTGGAGTGCCGGAACATCAAGGATGCAACCTGCTATGGTTGCAATGAAAAGGGGCACATCAAGACTAATTTCCCTAAGAATGCCAAGAAGCCTGAAGAGGCGAAGAAAACCAATGCTAGGGTTTTTCAGATGAACGCCAGGGAGGCGGTGAATGACGAGAACGTTATAACAGGTACCTTCATCATTAATGATATTTATGCTAGAGTTTTATTTGATTCAGGTGCTGATAAGTCTTTTGTAGATCATAAGTTTAGTAAGTTACTGAATCTGCCTATTAAAACTCTAGACATAAAATATGAGGTAGAGCTCGCAGATGGTACCTTATAAACCGCTTCAACTCTTCTTCATGGATGCTTTATATCTATTAAGAATCATTCTATACCGCTATCTCTCTTGCCAATGAAATTGGTAGGGTTTGATGTAGTTCTAGGCATAGAGTGGTTATCGCATAACCAAGCCCAAATTGCCTGTGATAAGAAACTAGTAAACATCAAAACCCCATCTGGTGAATTAATCACCATTCATGGAGATACACATTATGGTCTGCCCGACAATGTATCCATAAAGCATCCAAGTGTCTGAAGAACGGATGTGTCATCAAGAATTGTTATCCTTTACCCAGGATCGATGACCTATTCGATCAACTCCAAGGGGCGAGCTTCTTTTCAAAAATTGATTTAAGATCTGGGTATCATCAACTAAAAGTTAGAACTGAAGATGTACCTAAGACATCGTTTAGAACAACGTATGGCCACTATGAGTTCTTAGTGATGCCTTTCGGGCTCACTAACACACCTGCAACATTCATGGACCTTATGAATCACGTCTGCAAGCCGTACCTAGACAAGTTTGTCATTGTCTTTATAGACGACATACTCATTTATTCTCGTAGTCAAATTGATCATGAGATACACCTTTGGTGTATCTTAGATTTGCTTCAAAAGGAGAAGCTGTATGCTAAATTCTCCAAGTGTGAGTTCTGGCTTCGCGAAGTCCAATTCCTTGGACATGTTGTGAACGAGCGTGGTATCCAAATGGATCCCGCTAAGATAGATGCCATAATGAACTAGGAAGCGCCAAAGACTCCGATCGAAATCCGTAGCTTTCTGGGATTAGCTGGTTACTACAGAAGATTCAATGAAAATTTCTCAAGGATAGCTGCACCGTTAACTGCTCTGACCCGTAAGAATGTAAAGTTTGATTGGGGTCCTAAGCAACAAGAGTCTTTTGAGATTCTTAAGCAGAAATTGAGCAATGCTCCTGTATTGGCATTGCCCGAATGGATAGAAGAATTTGTCGTGTACTGTGATGCTTCGCGCACCGGTATGGGTTGTGTGCTTATGCAGAAAGGCAAGGTGATTGCCTATGCTTCACGATAACTAAAAGTGCATGAAAAGAATTAGACCACCCACGATTTGGAATTGGGTGCCGTTGTATTTGCACTTAAATTGTGGAGACATTACTTATATGGAACTAAATGTGTGATATATTCGGATCACAAAAGTCTCCAACACTTATTCAATTAAAAGGATCGTAATATGAGGCAACGCCGTTGGATGGAGACTCTAAATGACTACGATTGTGAAATTCGCTACCATCCTGGTAAAGTGAATGTAGTCGCAGATGCATTGAGCAGAAAAGAAAGGTTTAAACCTATAAGGATTAATGCCAAGAGCATTGAACTTAAGAACAGCTTGAATAAAAGACTGTTAGCTGCTCAAAAAGAAGTTGTTTTGGAACCTAATCTTCCAAATGAGAAATTAGGTGTAACTACTGAACAGTTGACACCTGGTAAGGACGGAATTCTCAGATTGAATGGTAGGATCTGGGTTCCTATCCATGGAGGACTTAGAGATATAATCCTCCAGGAAGCTCATAATTCCAAATATTCAGTTCACCCTGGGGGTGACAAAATGTATCAAGATTTAAAAGCAAATTATTGGTGGATAGGTTTGAAGAAGTCTATAGCCACACATGTAACTAAATGTCTGACTTGTGCTCAGATTAAAGCTGAACATCAAAAGCCGTCAGGATTGCTACAACAACCAGAACTTCCCACATGGAAATGGGAAATGGTAACTATGGATTTTATAACCAAGTTACCTAAAACAAGGAATGGAAATGATACTATATGGGTCATAGTCAATAGACTAACTAAGTCAGCACATTTCTTACTGTTAGGATCGGAGGCTCTTATGAGAGTGTTTGTTTGTGTAGTATGAACAATCAATGAATATGAAAACAATGTAAAGTACAGCGGAAATGGATAACAAACTTTGTAGACACAATCATAAAGAGAAATAGATTTGATAAACACATGAATTGCATCAGTCGAAAGATTACAAAGTAAATCAAATGATTACAAACATGCTTACAAATAATCTCCCCCTCAGCCTGATACTTCAGTGGTTGGTTGCACAAGATGAAAGGATTGAATTGAGGAGAAGAACTCACTCAAGACGATCAAATGTAACAGTACAGAGTACTGTTCCATTTATAGACAATCCAAACCACTGAGGCATCTCAGCTGACGTCACCATGAAAGCGACGTCTAACAGCATAACAACCTGTATCTACTGTTCTTATACAAACACTGCTAAACCTAACCACTGACTATACATAAAACAGATGACATACTAAACTACTGCTCTCTCTTCATATCAGTGCTTTCCTTAAGGTTGATCAATCCTTGATTGGGCAGTGCTTTGTCATCAGTAGATTGTACCAGCAGTGCTTAGTTCCCAGCAGTCTTCTGGGCTTCATCAGTAGTTGTATCTGGGCAGTGGATATAAGACCATCAGCTGTTATAATCACTTTCAAGGGAGAAGACTTAGTGTAAACAGCTGCTTATTGTGAATCCACTGTTGTGAACCGGTTTTGGCTTTCATTATCTGTTCCTCTGGTAGGGTTCAATCCCAACAATCTCCTCCTAGAACAGATAATGCCAAAACCCTTCATTATTCTGGATTTTTATTCCTCATCAGAAGTTCCCTTGCTTGTCTTTTAAATTCTTCTTCAAATTCTTTGGAACTTGTGTCATCCTCATCCCTACACAATGAAAGTTCAAGGAGATCCTGCAAATCTTCAACACTAAGGCCTAGTGCTTCTTTCCTTGATATGTACTTCACTTCGCCATTGGATCTGACTAGAGTCAATACGTGGGTCTTTTGATCAGACATCCACTTTAGTACTTTTAAATCCAATGGGTTTCTTGGGAGAGATTTATTCAATGATGAGTTTGGAGATGTTGGCCTTGTAAAAATTTGTAAACTTTCAGACATACAATTGAAGGCCATTTCGATGACATCATTTGCTGCATCTATATTTTCTGCAGTTTCTCTTTCGATCAGCTCTTGCCTCTCAATGTCTGTCATTTCTGTTGAAGTGTTTGGTGATGCAGGTTTGGTTAATACCCTTTTAAAAAGGTTTTGATGTTTCACTGAGCTATCTTCTTTTAGATCCATTTTCTTGATGACATCTGTGAAGTACTCAGCTTCCTTTTCTTTTTCTTCTTCACTGGTCAACAGTTTTCCTTTCTCTTGGTTTATCACAAGGCTCGGATTAACTTTTGATGTGATCAGTGTTTTGAGAGCATCAGGCTGCTGTTCTATCTTGTAGTAGTCTGGCTTTTTAGAAGTGCCTGAGACTGTTATCTTTCTTTTCTTCAGCCGTTCATAAGCCTCGTCGGTATACTGCTTTGTCCATTTTGCTATGGCTTCAGCAGTATCCACCTTAGCATCCATCAGTTCCTGTTTTTTCTTTTTGTATTCAGAAGTAAGATCAGCAATTAGCTTTAAGAATTTGTTCCAATTTGGAGCTGTCTTCTTCTTACTTGGATCATTTTTAATCCTTTCAATCCTGTTTGCTTCATGCTTCAAGGCAACCAGTGGCCACTCTTCAAATTGGTTTTCTTCAGCTTGATAGAATTTTTCTTTCATTATATATGCAAGATATTCTTTTCTCATTGCCTTTCGTTGATCTGTCTTTTCTTTGATCAGATCTTGTGCATAGTCTTCCATCAGCTTGACTTTTGTGAGCAAAAGTACCATTCTTTCTGCAATGGCTTCATCACCTTCATCTTTGCATTCAAGTTTAGCTCTAATCCTTGCTTGCCTTGCTTTCATTTCGAGATATTCATCCATGTTTTCTGGGACTATGAAGCCAATGAGAGAAGGAAATCTTCTTTTTGAAGGATCTTCCTCGGTGTAAAATTGTCTCATCTCATTTTTCACAGCATCTAGTTCCAGTGGATATTTTGTGGCAACAGGATCATATCTTTCATCAGTGGCTTGAGTTGTTTCTCTTTTTCTTTTGTGAAGCTTTACGGATGAAAAGGGTTTTGGTTGTGATGTAGGAATGATGAGAGCAGTGGTGGATGGTTGACTAACAGCTGTTGAAACAACTGGTGTTTCAACCTCTGTTGTCATTACACCTACTGATGTGTTAATAGATGTCTTCTGCTTTTGAGCAGGGGTTGAAGGCGGTGAATTTGTTTTTGGTGATGTTGATGGAATGACAGCTGTTTGGCTAGCAGTTTTTGAAACCACTGTTGTATCAGCTGTTTGGATGGAAATATGAGATTTTGTGGTCAGAGTTTTAGATGTCTGTTTTTCTTGTTCTGGTTCAATATACAGACCATCTTCTATTCCCTTCTTCTTCAACCTGATTTTCTCCCCCTTTTTGGCACTATCTAGAAGGGGGTTATCCATGAAAAAGATAGTGGATGGAGCTTTTCCAGTTGTGCTTTGGATGCGAGCCTTTATAGCCATGATATCTGCTTGAGGATCTTTAAACCTTGACTCCACCATGTTTGTCAGCATTTTTACATGCATTTCATGCTGCTGATCAGCCGTTTGTTTTTGTTTTTCTAGCAAGGGTTGAAAAAGATTCCAGAGCTCATCTGCAGCAAGTGCTTGTGGCGGAGCAGGTGCTTGAGGTAGAACAGCAGTGGATTGTGCTTTTTGAGCTTTTAACAGCTGTTGCACCATATCTTTTATTTCAGCAACTGAAGTTTCAAGTTTTTCAACTCTGCCCGTCAATTCCTGATATTTTGAATCATCACCCAAATTAATGGGATCACCTGAATCCCCACCAGCAGTGGTTGTATCAATGTGTGACTTAGGAACTGAGTCCCAAAAATCACCCATTGATGCCCCTTGTTCTCGGTACTGGGGACTTCTTTCTTCAGCACTTGATAAACCTTTGATGGTACCAGTGGTTAGAACCAACTCACTGGTGGTTACCAATGGTGCTATAGAAGAAATTGCCTTCAAGGGAGTCTGATTAATGAAACAACTGTCCAACTAAAGATCTGTTGATCCATGAGTTGTAGTTGCTGCTCCACTTGAACTACCACCGAGAGTTACTTGTAACTCAGGGGGTGTAACCTCCTCAGTTGTTGCTGGGATAGCAGGAGTAGTAGCATCAGACCCAGTCACTTGTGGGAGTATACTCTCAGTGACAGGTGATAGAGAGGAACTGGTTTGTGTTTGAGCTATAGCAACTGCATGCAACAAGGGTATTATTGATTGTGGCATTATGATTGGTGAGGGTATGGGTGTTGAAAGAGACATGTCCTTGGGATCAGGACTGAGAAAGATGGATCTGATTGGGTCCAGAGCTTCATATTGTGGGGTCCCTATGCTTACAACCTGATCCTTTTGTGAGGATGCAGGAGGAGTTTGAGGTAAGGGTGGAGATCTTTCTACCAACTGCTGTGAGGAAGTAGCAGCAGTGGTTTGTGGTGACAGTTGTTTTGTCACTGGCAGTTGCTCTGGGATCTCATCTTCCAGAGTTGCCTTTTTCTTGGGTTTGGTGGGCTTTTTGTAAGACTTCTTTTTGGTCTTTTTGGTGATGTCAGGTGTGGGTTTCAAAGCAGTGGTAGTGCTGCTATGATCACCTGGAGCAGTGGGCTCAGCAGCAGATGTCTAAGGAGCAGTGGTGGCTGCTAAAATCTGCTCAGGCATCTCTGCTTTTGTTTTTATTGGTGCCAACATTCTAGTGAATGTTTCAGGTGTTAGACTTTTTATTTGAAAATAAACACCTTGTTTTAGCAAATTTTCATTTTCATTTTCAAATTTTTGTTTAAAATAGTAGCTTAGAAATCTTGGAAAAAGTAAAAATGCTTTGCTATCAACATTTTTTACCAAGTCATTGAAGATCTCCTGGGAGCAGTTGTAATCTTTATTATTTAAAATAGCATAGCCCAGGCATTGAATCTTCTATGGTATTTCGTTAAACGCTGTTGTTTTATTTGAAACACACATCAAAAGTGTGTGAAATAAAAACCTAGGTTCAGAAGGGAAGTAACCTTTTTGTAAGGTATCTACCTTTGATTGTTCTGCATACCCTTTTTTCAAAAAATCAGTTTTCAACTCGGCTTTATCAAAGGTAGTTTTACCTTTCTGATCATCGAGTTTGAAGACTTCTGAGATTTCTTTTGGAGTGATTTGGATTGCTTTACCCAGTATCGAGGAGTTTATGGCTACTACTTTATCATCTTGTTTTTCAAGCGTAGCATTTTTCCAGAACTCTCTCTGGGTTTGCAGATAAATGGGAGCGTCTGTTGTTATCAAAGTTTTGTACTTTGATTCAGATAAGGTGTCAATGATGGAATCGAAAGTGTGGTTGTTTGTGGGTTTTGTGAGTAAACCCACATAGTTATGAGGAGATTTGTATGGTATTTCAACAGATTCAGCGGTCGTTTGAGCGACCTCTTTGGAAGATGATGGTGATTTTGATTTTGATTTTGCTTTTGATTTCGTCATTTTGATGCGAAAGAATAGAGAATGATTTGGGATGAAGGGTTAGAAACTGCTTTGAGAAGAGAATTTTAGAATTCAATTCGACAGTGTAAAACCCTGTTTGGGGGTTTAGGGCAGGGATTTATTTAGGGAAAAATGAATGCTGATGTGGCAGCGGTTACAAAGATTTAAGGCTAAAAACTGACCACGTGCCAAACTCCGATGAAATGGATGAAAATGGAGGACAGTTGTTTTGAGAGCCACTGATTAAACAAGCATCAGTGGTTACAACGGTAATAATGTGACAACAGTAGATGATTTTTACTATCAGTGGATAGTATATCAGTGGATAAGACACTGATTTTGAGCATCAGTGCTTGCCAAGAGAATGAAAGGATCAGAGGTTGACTTTCAGCAGTGGACAATATTTAGAAGGCAGATGTTTGAACAAAATAGTGATTAGGGTAAATGGTAAAGATTTGAAATATGGGTATGTCAGCAACCGTTTTGAGAACTTTCCATTCAAGGTTTTACCACATGTCAATTACACATTTTGAAGCTTATACAAATTTCTGACAGTGGTTTAGTACCCCAGATGATGTAGACTTTTTACCAAGGCAACTCATTCTTGTTAATATTTAAATTAAAACATGAGTACCCAAGTATTTTAAAATCTGTTGACAATCAATCTTCTGCATAGTGTAAGAACAAACTTGAGTTTGACATGACCTTGACAAATATACCATTTCCTTTTGATCTATTTTGAGGATAATATCACCAACAAAAATAAGGTCATGTATCCTCACAGGAGATTGAAACTTTTACTATCAAAAACCAGTAAAAAGTTCAAAATATACCATTCCTAAAAGAAATAAAGAATAATATATCCTGCTTTATTTGAGAAAATCCTTTTTCAGGAAAAATAGTTAAAGGATTTTCTGAAAACAGCACCAAAAGAATCTGGTATAATTTTCCACTGAAACTCCTAATCATATCAATCTCAAGCTTATGAAAATAATCAGTGGTTTGACAACAGTGGTATGTCATTTTAAATACATTTTGACCACTGTTTGATACCATTTTCTTGTTGATTGATTGACAATAGAAATGAGGATACAAGTTCACATGAGTTTTCGAAAACCTGGTGTAGATTTTGTTATCATGTGATAATTCTGAAAATTGTCTAGTCCTTTTGAAAGTTTATTCTCTGCGAATACTATTTTTACCTGACCCTTTTCCTGATAAAATGGTTGCACATAGTTGCTTAATGACCACTGTTACCCCAACTTTTGACTCTTAAGTGTTTTATGTTTATACTCTTTTCTTCTGACTTCAAAAGTTCTGAGATAAACACACTTCTGAGTTTTTGTGAATTTTCTTCTTCCCTTTTTACCCTTCCCATTCATAAGTAGTAAAATACTTACTGGGAGGTCTTATTGAAGGAATACAACAACAACAACAACCATACCCAGCAAGTCCCACAAATAGCAGAGCTATTTATAGGGTCTGGGGAGGGTGGGATGTAGACAGACCTTGCCTCTATCCATAGGGATAGAGAGGCTGCTTCCAGAGAGACCCCCGGCTCGAAAACAAACAGCAAACGGACACATCAAGTCAAAGAATATAGAAATGCTACAGAAATAGTACGTCACCCATACCAAGAAAATGATCTGAGTGGCTCAATATAATATAATGTAAATCATGTATAATAGCATGCATCATCGATTAGGCATAAACACAATGTACATCAAGTATTTTAGCATACAACGTCATTTGGTCATAAACACAAGAAGGCAAAAACCGAAAAAGTCCATTAAAAAGTAAGAAAACCTACATCCCTGAAAAGCACCAAAGACCTTACTGCAATGTCCTCTAGAAGTCCTTAACCCTAATCCTACGCCTCCACGAAGTCCTATCATGGACCATGTCCTCAGAAAGGTGCAACTCTAGTAAATCATGCCTAATTTGTTCATCCCATGTCAGTTTGGGTCTGCCTCTCCCTCTCCTCCCCTCCACAGTAAGAGTTTCCACTACTCTAACTGGTGCCGTCGCTTCCCTCCGCTTCACATGCCCAAACCATCTCAATCTCCCCTCCTTAATCTTCTCCGATATACTAGCCACTCCTAGTCTTTCCCTAAAAACCTCATTTCTTATCCGATCTAACCTCGTGTGTCCACACATCCACCTCAACATCCTCATCTCTGCTACCTCCATCTTGCGCGCTTGTGTCTTCTTGATAGCCCAACAGTCTGTTCCATAAAGCATAGCAGGCCTAACTACTACCCTGTAAAATTTCCCCTTTAGTTTAGTTGGGAACCTTCTATCGCACAATACCCCACTGGCTGCCCTCCATCTACACCAACCAGCCTGTATGCGATGGGTTACATCCCTATCTATGTCACCATCTCTTTGCACAAACGCCCCCAGATACTTAAATGTAGTTACCTGCGGGACCAATTGATCCTCAATGACGATTTGGGTTTCATCATCGATGGCTACACCGCTGAAATCACAATGTAGATACTCAGTCTTAGATCGACTAATCCTTAGGCCCTTGCCCTCTAAAGCTACTCGCCACTCCTCTATCCTCGCGTTTAGGCACTGTTTAGTCTCTGCTATCAACACGATATCGTCTGCAAAAAGCATGCACCATGGAAATGTCTCCTGAATCAACTTGGACAACTCATCCAAGACAACCGCAAAAAGAAAAGGGCTCAATGCAGACCCCTGGTGTAGTCCTACCTCCACCGGAAAGAAGTTAGTATCTCCTATAGGCGCGCGGACAGCAGTTTCCGTTCTATCGTACGTATCCTTAATTATGTCTATATACTTTCCCGGTAGCCCTCTACCCTCCAAACTATCCCAAATAAGTTGCCGTGGGACAGTGTCGTATGCCTTTTCTAGGTCAATAAACACCATATGTAAATCTTGCTTCTTCACTCTATATTTTTCCATCAGCCTCCTTAGAATATGTATCACTTCTGTAGTTGACCTCCCTTTCATGAATCCAAATTGGTTTACTGAAACCTGAGTTTCTCTTCTAATTCTAGTTTCAATTACCCTCTCCCAGAGCTTCATAGTGTGACTTAACAGTTTGATTCCTCTGTAGTTCCCACAACATTGGGCATCTCCTTTATTCTTGTATAAAGGCACCATGACGCTACTCCTCCACTGATCTGGCATTTTTCCAGTCTTGAAAATGCAATTGAACAAAAGTGTTAACCATCGGACTCCTTCTTCTCCCAAACACTTCCACACCTCAATCGGTATGTTGTCCAAACCCACTGCCTTGCCTCTTCCCATCTTCCTAAGTGCCATCCTCACCTCTTCATGTGTGATCCTCTCGCAGTAGCAGTTATTCTGTTGTCGCCTATGAATCCCGGGATTGCTGCTAGCTTGTTGATAAGCCCTACTGTGGTTGAAAAGATTTTGGAAGTAGGTTTGCCATCTCGACTTAATGTCTTGTGCCTTGACTAAAACACGTCCATCATCTCCTTTGATAAACTTTACTGCTCCTAGATCTTGTCTTCTTCGCTCCCTAGCTTTGGAAATCTTGAACATATCATGTTCCCCCTCTTTCCTTTCCAAACGTTCATACATTTGTTTATATGCTGTGTTTTTTGCCTCGGTCACCGCCTTCTTCGCTTCCCTTTTTGCCTTCTTGTATATCTCCCTTACCCTCAGCCGCTCGTCTTCATCAGTGCACATCAAAAGATCTCTAAAACTCTGTTGCTTATCCTTTATTTTGGTATGCACGTCTTCGTTCCACCACCAAGACTCCTTATGCCCAATAGTTTTTCCAGTTGTGACCCCTAGCGTCTCATTCGCCACTATAGTGATCGTAGTCGCCATATCCTCCCACATCCGGTTTGCGTCGTCACCTATTTGCATCGATGTCATTGAGTTAAGTTTATCTCTAAAAAACTCAAAATTTTCTCCCTTCAAGTTTCCCCAACGGATCCTAGGTCGGGTTTTCCTTTCCCCCTCAGTTAGCCTTACTTTTAGGACTATATCTGCTACTAGCAAACGGTGTTGAGCCGCTGCAGTCTCCCTAGGTATAACCTTGCAGTCCATCCACATCCGTCGATCTTCCTGCCTCATCAAAAGATAGTCGATTTGCGTGTTGCGTCCTCCGCTACTAAAAGTGATCAAATGAGATTCTCTCTTCCTAAAGAATGAGTTTATAATACCTAGGCCGTTGGCTGCCGCAAAGTCTAAGAGGTCTCTACCAGGGTCATTTCTATCGCCAAAACCAAAACCCCCATGTACCAACTCAAAGCCATCACGATCCTTACCAATGTGCCCATTAAAATCTCCTCCTATAAAAATTTTCTCCTCCCTAGGTATGGCCCTCACTACTATATCTAGACAATCCCAAAACTCTCTTTTCTCTTGGTCTCCTAGTCCCACATGCGGTGCATAGGCGCATACCACTGTCACTATTTGCTCACCTAATACTAACCTTAACACCATAATTCTATCGTTGTGTCGTATCACCTCAATTACATTCTTATGCAATTCTATAGATACCAAAAATCCTACTCCGTTCTTGGCTCCATCCGACCCGGAATACAACAACTTGTACCCATTGCGCTCTTCCGCTCTCTGTCCTTTCCACCTAGTCTCCTGAAGGCACGCTATATGTACCCTACGTCTTTTCAGCGCGTCTATCACTTCCAACAATTTACCACTAAGAGTTCCTACGTTCCAAGACGCCACGCGTAAAGTACAACCTCTAACATTTCCCTTACCTGCACCTCTCGTCCTTGGACATGATCTCAAGTAAACGTCCTGGTTTCTATTGTCTATGTTTACAACTAACAACTAACAACAAGTAACAAATAATGTGCAACACAAACAAATGCATAAAACACATACAACAAGACAGATAAAGCCACAACAGTAGTATCAATTTTGAATGAATTAATATTCATTTAACAATCTGCAAACATAATCAAATAAATAGATGATCGGAGCAGCAAAGTAACAATTATAACAATAATAACTATAAAAATGAAACTGTTGATCGATTCTACCTCAAAAAGAAATTAACAAGGATAGAGTGCACCTGGGTCGGAAGAAAGATACTGTAGAACCCGCTTCGGGGAAATCGATAATGGTCTGTATGCCGGAAGTGGTGGCTGTGGTGGTTCCGGCCAAACTGGCGCGGTGATTCTGAATGGTGGCTGCGTTGGTTCCGGCCTAACTGGCGCGGTGGTTCCGGCCAAACTGGTTAGATTCAGGCTGGAGGTTAAGCAGGGAGGGACAAAGTGGCAGCGGGTTTTGGGTTTTGAGGCCGGTGGGTGGTTGAGATGGCAAGCGGAGAGAGAGAGAGAGAGATAGAGAGAGAGATAGAGAGAGAGCGAGCGATAGAGAAGAGCGAGGATGAGAGGAGGAGGGTTCGCCGGCCGGCGTGTTGGGCGGTATGTAGAGAGAGGTAGAGAGAGAGGGGGGAGGGGGATGGAGAGAGAGGAGAAGAGGAGGAGGAGGGGGGAAGGAGGAAGAGACCTCACCGGTGGTGGGTGGCCGGCCGGCGGTGGTAGCGGCCCTGCGGTGTTGTTACCGTTATCAGTGGGTATTCAGCGGTGTCGTACGGAGAGGAGAAACCAAACTGAAAGCGGGTCAACCGAACGCAACCTGTTTTTAATACGGGCCTTTTTGTCTTATTGAAGGAATACTCATTCCAAAATCATTTTGCAGTAATGTTTTGAGAGATTTGGTCATTTATACACATGCTCATGCCAAATTTCACATCACCTATGATCTGGACATTTTTGACCTCTAATTTTCTTAATGTGTTTTTAACAAGGCTGATTTGTTCCTTTTGAGGATCTCACCCTGTTTTTCAACACATAAGCTCGAATGACTAAAGTTTTAATTTCCCTCTTTTTACTTTAGCAAAAACACCAATGTTTTTATGAACATAGGTTTTTGTTAAGGTCTGAGGTTCATACTTTAGCATTTAATATAACGAAAACATCACAAATTTTATAACAACAGTTGAAATCAATTTTGAAAAGAGGAAATAATACCATAGTTTAACAGACAAGTTTTCAGATCTGAAAACTATGAGTGACTTGTGCATGATATAACTTGTTGTGAGAAATTTGTGTGTCTTATGACATCTTGGTTGTTTTACAGAGTTTTTGAATAACAGTTTTGAACTAATTACTCGTTACTCTGTTTTTCAACTGAATAGAACCAACCTTAGTATCAATGAATTTTTGAGCTGAACTGTTATGTCAAATTGATTGTTAGATCGAATTTGACTGTCCGAGCTCTGATACCAATTGTTAGGATCGGAGGCTCTTATGAGAGTGTTTGTTTGTGTAGTATGAACAATCAATGAATATGAAAACAATGTAAAGTACAGCGGAAATGGATAACAAACTTTGTAAACAAAATCATAAAGAGAAATAGATTTGATAAACACATGAATTGCATCAGTCGAAAGATTACAAAGTAAATCAAATGATTACAAACATGCTTACAAATAATCTCCCCCTCAGCCTGATACTTCAGTGGTTGGTTACACAAGATGAAAGGATTGAATTGAGGAGAAGAACTCACTCAAGACGATCAAATGTAACAGTATAGAGTACTGTTCCATTTATAGACAATCCAAACCACTGAGGCATCTCAGCTGACGTCACCATGAAAGCTACGTCTAACAGCATAACAACCTGTATCTACTGTTCTTATACAAACACTGCTAAACCTAACCACTGACTATACATAAAACATATGACATACTAAACTACTGCTCTCTCTTCATATCAGTGCTTTCCTCAAGGTTGATCAGTCCTTGATTGGGCAGTGCTTTGTCATCAGTAGATTGTACCAGCAGTGCTTAGTTCCCAGCAGTCTTCTGGGCTTCATCAGTAGTTTTGAAGAACAGCAGTAGTTGTATCCGGGCAGTGGATATAAGACCATCAGCTGTTATAATCACTTTCAAGGGAGAAGACTTAGTGTAAACAGCTGCTTATTGTGAATCCACTGTTGTGAACCGGTTTTGGCTTTCATTATCTGTTCCTCTGGTAGGGTTCAATCCCAACACTTACCCATTAAGGAGACTCATAGCTCCGACAAGCTAGCTCAGTTATATGTGGATAAGATTGTATCTCTCCACGGAGGGCCAGTATCTATTATATCCGATAGATATACTAGATACACCTCTCATTTTTGGAAAAGCTTCCAACAGTCATTAGGCACTCGTTTGAATTTTAGTACTGCTTACCATCCTCAAACGGATGGACAAAGTGAACGTACAATTCAAACTTTGGAAGACATGCTTCGTGCATGTGTTATTGATTTGAGTGGTAGCTGGGATGATGACCTACCTTTGATCGAGTTCTCCTATAATAATAGTTACCATACTAGCATTCAGGCTGCGCCTTTTGAGGCATTGTATGGAAGGAAATGTAGAATGCCCGTTTGTTGGGCGGAAGTGGGAGAAGCTCAGTTATCAGGACCTGATATAGTCCTTGAAACCACGGACAAGATTTCCCAAATTCGTGGTTGCCTAAAAGCTACCAGAGATAGGCAGATAAGAGGCGAAAACCTCTAAAGTTTGAGGTAGGCGACAAAGTCTTATTAAAAGTATCATCCTGGAAAGGTGTGATGCGTTTTAGTAAGAAGGGCAAGCTAAGCCCGAGGTATATCAAACCATTCGAGATCATCGAATGTGTCGGCAATGTTGCTTATAAGTTAAACTTGCCAGAGGAGCTTAGTGGAATTCACAATGTGTTCCACATCTGTAACTTAAAGAAATGTCTAGCTGATGAATCGCAAGCAATGTCTCATAAAGACGTACAGATTGATGAAAGCTTAAGGTTTGTTGAAAGACCTATATCGATCGAGGATCGACAGGTTAAAAAGCTCCAAAGGAAGCACGTGCCTATAGTGAAAGTTAAATGGGATGCCCGTAGTAGCCCTGAATATACGTGGGGGGTCGAGTCCACTATGCGACAGAAGTACCCTCACTTGTTTCAATAAATCTCGGGGTCGAGATTTCTTTTAAGGGGGTGAGGATGTAACACCTCGTTAAAATGTACCCATTTATGTGAAAACACGTGTCCTAAACTCTAAACATGTGAAAGTTTTAGTTTGAAGGACTTAAGTTGACAAACGATGAAAATATGTACCCGAAGGGACTAAAAGTGTCAACATGCCAAACTTGTGCCTCTGAATGACCACACACGAGGAATATATTCGTAAACGAGTAATTATTTGGATATAAGAAGCCGTTTGTGAAAATAATCGAAAGATTATAAACTACAGGGGTTAAACGTATCAACATGTTAATTCTTACCTCTGAGTGACCTTTTAACGAACCCGGGGCTTCGTGATGTTCAAATATACTCTCAAAAATAAGTGACATCAGTTTTACGTGGTTTCGAGATCGTTATGCAAGTTTCCAAGAACTTGGGTTGAAAGCGTCAATGTTGAGAAACTTATGATTTGGTTGATCGTTTAACGAAACCGGGCCTAACGAAGTTTGGTTATACTCCCATGATCCTCTACAAACTAACCACAAGGACCTTTTGTGCCTAAAATGAGGTTAAATAAAGTTACAAAGGACTAGGGACTGAAACTGCCCAATTCAGAAACAATTTTAACCTGAAACCACGGTTGTCGCGGGGCGCATAGACCCCCTTTGAATCCTACGCGGCCCGCGAGAGATGCCCAGTTCAGAATTAAGTTGCCAGCTGCAAGTTTCTGCTGTTACACCGCCTCAAACACTTCCAAATCAATTCCAGGAGCTTGTTGATGGTTTTATAATACCACTAGGACACCTGGGATGATCCTAAACATCCCCATAACACATGTTATGATCTTGATTCAAGGCCTTCAAGTATAAATAGGCCTTGTGATGCACTTGTTCATTTGCGTAAATCATTCAAATATCTTCCTCTCTCAATTCTGGAGGTTCCTGACCATAAAGGGAGCTCATTCTTGTAGAAAAGATTGCTAGGACCCTTTGTAAGTGTCTTAGCCCCCTCTTTAGTTCAGATTTATATTTTAAAAACCGAAAAGTCAAAGTTATCGTAAACTGACTTTCACCTTCGGTTTAAACTCAAATGGTCCAGCCATTATTCGAGATGAATGTGGTTATGTGACCATAATTAGGCAGGTGTTAACCCCTTAAAAGGGCACCTCCTAATTATATCGTTTGCTTAGTTAATTGTCGGTTCAAACTATTTAGTTAAAAAGTCAAACTGGACAGAATTGTAAATAAAAATTAAAACTAATAATGCAGAGGTTATAAATTATATTTTAATACTCTAATAACTTAGTAATTATTATTAGAACATGTTAGGGCATGTTCAACCCGACAATTCTGAGTTTAGGGTCGGTTCGCAACCGAAAGTCGCAAAAGCTTTACTTTTGCTTTGACTTTCAGTTCTGACCCGATTAAGCTTAATTCTTCTAGGTTTTAAGCTTCCAATAGGACCATATTATGTTGTAGTATAACCCTCTGGAGTTATATTACCTAGCCATTCATATTTTGAATCATATGCTAGTTTCCGTTATTATGCTTATAAATGCCCGTTATGCCCTTATGTTATATAAACAAGATTTTTGAAAATGTGAGAGGACAAGAAACTTTATTACTGATATATAAGTATGTCAAATAAATTTGACACCAGTTTCTGGTCTCAAATTAAAGTTATGAAAGATATCATAAAATGAAACTTTTTATTAATTAAATTACGCTATCTTGCATAAGGCATGTTTAAACATAGATTTTGATCCAAAACTCATTACCTACTGTTAAGATATTATTTTTAGGGATTTTTGGAATATTGGGTCTGATTATAAACTGACCGTAACATAGAGTTCTAGTATAAATTCCATAATTGACGATAATGCCCTTTTACTAATAAAATGAGATTTACATGTGATTACCATACCAAACCTATTTCTACTGACTTGATATGAAAAATAAAATATTTTAAGCATACAAGGCTGGTCAAAATCTTATAATCGCAAAAACATCTTAAATATCGTCAATTATCGACTTTTATGCTAATTAGGTGCATAGTAAGGTTTAAAACCATAATTAGCACCTACGACTTGTTACCTACTGAATTTTTAAGTAAATTTTAATATTATTACAGTAGGTATAAGTCATGAACTCATACTTCCAAAAATGTCCTTAAAAGCATATGTGAAATGACCAAAATACCCTTTCGGGGCATAGTTTGGCCGTAAATGGTAAAACCTCACATATGAATGATATCTTACTGTTATAACAACACAAAATAAATATTTTTGCAGATTATATAAGATTAGAATATCAGTTTACTATAAAAACCTCTTTTATAAATATTAAAATGACCAAAATGCCCCTACGTGACTTAAATTGATTTTAAACACTTTTTGGGCGTATATTTAAGTAAATTTTAATATTTTCTGGGAAACTCGAAGAATGTTCAAGAAAACTTGAAGATCTGCTATGAAAGATCTGAATATTCAAAGAAAGTTTGAAGATTCGAGAGAGAATAAAGACGGCAGATGAAAAATTATGCAAACCTCTCTCCTATCGTTGGATATATATACCCATCGCTTTTAATGCGATGGGTAAACGTGCTGAGATCACCACTCGCGTAACCAATTAGCAGCTGCCACGTAAGGCAGGATTCTTGGAATGACGGTTACCACGCACGCGTTGGCCTCACTTGCCTGACGGAAAGCCCAGCCGTCAGTAACGGCATGATGTCGCCGTGTTAGCAGTCAACTCAAACGTTGCCATCAACGACATTTGCACCAACCTGTCAGAATTCAAAATTGTAGATTTTTCCCGCTCAAAGTTACTCCAAACTTCAGCAGAAGTTAGCAAAGGCCGTGCCACCTGGTAGGCGCGCCGTAGTAACTGACAACCACTTACACGCGCGCTGTCTACCAAGAGCTAGCGAGCACTTTTAAAAGCTAGCAAACTTTCATTTTCCTAAGTCTAGAGCTTCAACCATTTGCTTCGCACATGGAGCTGCACTGGACTGGGGGACTTGAAAGGGTATGGTCCCAAAAAGCCGCGCAGACCAATCAGGGTGCGCGCTGGACCATACTCCTTACTCAGTAAGTTGCTCAATCTGCAGACCTCGCGCGGGCTGCTTAAGTAAAACCTGACCTCGCGCGAGACCCATGCAAGAGATAACATCAGTTTCACACTTAGTATTCTGAATAAGAGCCTTCAACCCCTACAACCCTGCGCGGGCTAGTTACGTGCACAACAAGGGTCGCGCAGGAGTTACGGTGCAGGGCCACTTCAGAAAGTACCAAAGGTATGAGTGGCAGAGGAACAAGCCAATCAGCGTTCACCAGGCTGTGCTCTATCATGCTCGACGATCGTCTGACGTGCAGGAGACAGAGAGTACACAAGGACGCCTACGTGGCACCAATCAGGCGGCGGCGACAACTGCCCCATGATCTCCACTCACCTGCTGATGGCAGAGAGACAACAAGGCCGACAACTGGGACACGTGGCTCCAATCAAGGTGCGCCAGCACCGGAGATCTTTTAGAAACCACTAACGGTCGATACCAATGAGACAATGTTAGTGCATTTATGTGTCTGTAACTTGTCTTGTTTCGTTGTATGTTAAACAGTCTTTTGTTATCGAGTCTGTACGTTCCGTCATGTCTACCTAGTCGGATATCCTCCTATCCTACATGGTATGACTCTTATCTTTGTACTTGTATCTTAACCTAATGCTAGTGTGCATTATGTTTAGAGTTTGTGTAATCATCCTAAACTGTCAAATGCATTAGTGATTTCTGTCCATGTTTGCTCATGACGAAATCCCATTTCGTCATGAATCATCATGACAAAATCCCCCTGTCTTCGTCAATATATGTGTGTGGCGAAATCCCTGATTTCGTCACACATTGTTTTCGTCCAAAGGGATTTCATCGAAGGATAGTATAAATACTGAGTATGTTTCACAGTTTAGCTTATGAGAGCATAGAGAGTAACTGAGAGTTTATCGTCAAGCATTGTGTGTATGTGTTTGCAGTTTGTTCTCATCCTTTTAATCCAAGTGAATCTTTGATTATCTGTTTGTGTTATCCGCTTTACAGTTGTTTGGTTTGCACCTTTACGGGGATTCCGTACCCGTGATAGTGTTTGTGATAAACAAGGATAGGTTACGTATCGGATCCTCCGAGAAAAATGGACCTACAAGTGGTATCAGAGCTTTGGCTCTTTTCCTTGTTTAAAACCAAACATTGTGATTGTTTGAAACAAGTATTTTTAACTATTTTCAGTTTGGTGGTTCTTGAAAAATCATACTTTTTGAAAATATTTTCTGGAAATCAGTGTTTAAATCGTTGTTTTTTGCTATAAGTTTTAGTGAAAACCTTATTATTTTGCATGTCTACATGTTAGCTTTTGGTTTTAAGCAAAATCGTGTTCGGAAAGTTTGTCCGGTGAAATTTCTGCCGGAATATTCAAGAGTGTTCTTCATATATTCATAGTGTTCTTCATCATATTCAAATTGTTCTTCATATACTCATGTAACAAGGATGTCCGGTGAAATTGGCGACCATGACTGAACAAAACAAGAAAGCGTACGATTTAGAGAAGAATGCGTTTGCTATACTCACGCAAGCGCTCCACAAAGACATATATCATCAATTCTCTTATTGTACTACAACAAAAGCTTTGTGGGACATCCTTGTTACATGAGGAGAAGGGAATGCGGCGACAAGGAAAACTCGCCACGATTTATTGAAAAAGGAGTTTGAAGCGTTTGTGTTTATTAAAAATGAAACTTTAAGTGATATGACAACTCGGTTTTATCATCTGACAAGTGAAATGTTTTCTTACCAGGTTATTGTAACTCCGCAAGAAATGGTAGCAAGGCTTGCTGATGCTCTACCACCGAAGTGGAGCCCGTTTATTGAACTGTTAAAGCATACACGTGTCTTTGATACTGTCAGTATCTATGAATTCCTTCAAAAGCTGGAGAATAAAAACGAAGAAGAAATCCGGAAAGGGAAACGAATTTCAGTCCCTCAAAATCCAGAAATGTACTTTAGATGGATCAATCCTGCTAATCCTACTGCAAGTTCAAGTCAACAGCCAAAGATACAAATGGCCTTTATGTCCAATACAAGTGCTCAAACGCCATATGGTCAGACTTTCGATCCGAGTGCCTGGTTTCCTCAAACATAACCTGCTGCACAACCTCAAGCCAAATCACAGCCCCAATTCGATTCGAGTACCTATTTCGGTATTCCACAAGCCGCCGTATCTCAACCACAATCTCAATCACAACCCCAACCTCAAGCTCAACCTCAATTTGATCCTAGAGCCTATTTCAGTACTCCACAACCACCAGTCGTTACCCCTCCACGTCAACAACAACAAGCTTTCTATGGTAACAACTTTCCTCAACCACAAAATCCCAACACCAACAGAGTCGATACTTTAAACCTTCCTAAGGTTAACATAGAAGTGGCCAAGGAACACATGGAACTTCTTAGTACAATGGTCAACGCTTACTGTGGGTTGGTTGCTGGTCAAATCGAAAACATAAATCTGACAAATGAAGATTATCAACAGATTGATAGGGATGAAATGGAGCTTATGGATATTAAGTGGGCATTCGCCAGTGCGGTTAGACGGGCAAAGGATTATATGAACCGAACAGGGAAGACAAGTTTGGAAAGCAAAAGGGATACAAAGTACGGGTTTGACAAAGATGCTGTCACGTGCTTTAACTGTGGAGAAAAGGGGCACTTCAAACGTGAGTGCACCCGACCGAGCAAACAAACCAATCAAAATCCATTCAGGAATCAAACAAGTACTTCCAACCAGAACCAGAATCAAGCTAACCAGGAGAGAGGGATAGTAACTGTCAACAACCAGCCCAACACCACCAACTCAAACCAATCGGATCCTTCTAACACCACACGTGCATTAGTTGTCCAAGCTGATGAAGGGTGTGACTGGTCTGTACAGTTTTGAGGTGACAATCCAGGAGGACATGCATGCTATGCCAAGATTATCAATCATATCAAGCATGTGCATAAGGAAGAGTTCTCCGAGAGTGATGACAGCTCGGGTTACAGTGGCAGTTCGGATGGGGAAATCTCGAGTGTTGGAGATGATTGTTCAGAATCGGATGTAAAGGAGGGTGTAGATTCTGATGTTGAAAGTTTGTTAACAGAAGCTGAGGAGTTAAAGAGTCAGAAATCTATTCTGATCAAGAAGGCTGATATTGCTTCAAAGGAGATGGAGAAGTTCTTTTCTGAAGACAGATCTTTCTCTTATCAGACAGCCTTTATGGTTAATGTCGCGGCCTCTTCAAGTCAGGTAAATTCTAATACTCCCACTCCTAGCATTTGTAGTGATTGTGCTAAGCTAAAACATGAATGTGCTGAATTGAAACATGACTCAGAGACGGTTCACGGTCACAATCAAAGTTTAGTTGTTGAACTGTCAACTTGCAAAGAGGCAAACATGGCCTTAGCTCGCAATGAAAAGGAGTTTAAAACAGTTATTGAAACCCAAAAGAAAAGTGTTTCCGAATTAACAAAAACTGTTTTCAACAAACAAATTGGTATTAATAACTATATTAATATCATTGAGGAAACCAAGAAAGAGCTAGCTGTGGCCAAGTGTGAATATGAAGCGATCAAGCTCAAGTTGGAGAGTTATTCTAACTCCCAATATGTGCTTGATCACATCATTGACGTTCAGAAACTAAAGGGAAACGTTAAAGGCGTTGGTTATAGGAAGTGTCCACCCCCTTTGAGGCACAACTATACCAAGATGCCCGATGAGGAAGAAATACCTCATTTTGAGCCATCTGTACCTCTCGATTATGAGGATGTTACAACTGGTTTAGGTTTCAAAATGGACAATTCATCGGAGGGCTCATCTGAAAGAAAAGAGAAGCCATCTATTATGGAATAAAGCCCTCCGATTATTGAGGACTATGATTCGTCAGATGATGAATCAGATGACAGTGATACGGATTCATCAATTGATGACAAGAAAGGAGTAGACATTCCAATTGAGAATCACATTCTGTGTGATCCTCCTACTCCTGCTGTGCACTCTATTGTTAAGCAAAAGATGAATCCTATCATTGAGATGAAAGAGTCTACTGTTAAGAGTGATGACGTGTTGTACACTCTAGTCGGTGATAACAAAATTTATTCAAACAAGGATTTTCCAATAAAAAACGTCAATCAATCTCTGATTGATAAAGTGTTTGAAGATAATACAAGTAAATTTTTGGGAAAAGCGATCCCGAGAGTTTTCGTAACTCAGTGTGATCCTATTCCAAAAGATGAAGTTATGAAACAATTTGGAAACTAAAAATTACCGACTACGCAACAACCTGTCTCTCTTAAGGGTAAACAGAAGGAACAGCGAGCTCCAAAACCTAAGGTTTCACAACCAAAGTTAGAACCACAGGGAGCTCGTTTCAAGAAGAAAGAAACGGATGTCAAATTTGTATCATCCAAGGGTACTGAGAAGGTGGAAACCTTTGAAAATAAATCAAACATTGATTTTGTTCAAAAGGTTAAAATTTTAAAACGTAATAATCAAAATCATTACACCCAACACATAAATGGGTGTGATGAAAGAGCGAGTACCTCGGGTTCTACAGGTTCGACATCTGTTCGCCAATCCGGATCTCCTAAGTTCGTTGAAAGGAGAACATGTTTTAAGTGTGGGGAGTTTGGACATATCATTAAAAATTGTACAAATACTCCCAAAGAAAAATTTGTTGAAAAAGCCCCACCTGAAAAGGATCACCCACAACGTCGTCCTGTTTCACCAAAACATGATAAACGAACTGTTAAGGAACAAGAAACGAAACAACGACGTCAAAATGTTAAGAAATTAGAAAAGGCTTTAAAATCTGAAGTCAAATCTGTTACAAGGGAACCAAGTTCACCACAACAATTAAAAACAGAAGTTTCCAAATCTGTTAATAAAACTCGATCTGGTAAACAAAAACAAACTTGGAAACCTAAAACGGGTGATAGTTCAGGGGGAGGTATTGTGTTTGAAAATCATCAACAAATCGAGATCACATTTCATGATGCTCAGGGACGACCCAAGACCACTAAGGCTTGGGTCCCCAACCTCAACTAATTGTTGGATGATATGTGCAGGGTGTTCCAGGAGGAACTATTAATAGTCATTGGATTGTTGATAGTGGAGCATCTCGGCACATGACAGGCGACTTACGACTTCTGTATGATGTGAAAAACATTAGAGGAGGTTATGTCGCGTTTGCTGGAGACAAGGGCGGATACATCACTGGAGAGGGTATGATCTCCAATGGTATAGTGAGTTTAGACAGGATCAATTATGTGCGACAAATTGATCACAATCTTCTGTCTGTGTCGCAAATCTGTGATAAGAAATTCACCGTGCATTTTGATGATGCCGGTTGTTACGTGCTGAAGCCCGGATTCATAATTCTGAAAGAATGGATTCTCTTGAAGGCTCCAAGGATTAATGATCTTTATATCCTTGACATGAGCCAGGCGATTACGACTTCTACACACGTCACGTGTTTTGTCTCCAAGGCCACAGAGAAGGAGTCTATTTCTTGGCACAGATGAATGGGGCACATTCACCTAAGAAAAATGAACCATTTGGTGAAGAACAATATGGTGAATGGTGTGCCTGTTAAAAATTTTCATTTACAAGATGTCTGTGTTTCGTGCCAGAAATGGAAACAAACGAAGAAATCTCACCCGCTGAAGAAAGTCAACACTGTTAGTATGCCTTTAGAACGTCTTCATATGGACCTTTTCGGACCTATGAAACATAAGACAACCTTTGGTTATGCCTATTGTCTAGTAGTTACTGATGACTACTCCAGATTTTCTTGGGTATCGGTTATGGCACACAAGAGTGAAACTCCTGAAATCCTCAAGAATCTTCTTACTCTTCTTGAAAATCTATATACTTTAAAAGTGAAGAGGATCCGCAGTGATAATGGCACCGAGTTCCAAAATCATGTTATGGATGAGTTCTGTACGTCAAAGGGATTTCTTCATGAGTACAGCTCTCGTTACACTCCACAACAGAATGGTGTCACGGAGAGGAAGAATATGACGATTATAGAGACTGCTAGAACGATGTTGGTAGAGTCGAAACTTCCTGTGCAGTTCTGGGGGGAGGCTGTGGCTACTGCATGCTATACATTGAACAGAGTTCATACAGTCAAGAGGCACGGCAAGACATGTTTCAAACTATTGCACTGAAGGAAACCTGACCTTTCCTACTTAGAACCTTTCGGAGGCCCATGTACTATGATTGATCCAGACGGTAAGTTTGGCGCAAAAGCTATCGAAGGTTTCTTCCTTGGATATGCTTCTCCGAATTCCCGCGTCTGGAATTTAACAACCAAAAAGATTGAGCTATGGGGTGAAGTCAAGGTTCAACGGTATACTGATTCAGTAAAAGCTCCGGGTGATCCGTGGATGTTCGATTATGATGGCCTGTTCAACTCCTTTAATCTGCCAACCTTTGATGAGGCGTCTGCTGTAGTACAAATGTTACTTGAAAGCGATAATGCTGTTGACTCGTCATTGGTTCGACCAATAGTTGTTACTCCTCAAGCTTCTACCTCGGTTAACAATATTGTTAGTAATGACAATTTTGAAGATGCTACGGATGATTATAATGTGTCGTCGGAAGATGATGAATTCCACGATGCGACTGAAGGCTCTTCAGCTCCAGCTGCTCCTATTCAGGGTGCTTCTGAAGCTACTACTCATGTGCAGGATACAGATACTGCTGAAGGAAATGCTTCCTCTTCTACTCCTATTCCAGGCATTGAATTGGTTGTCGATCTTAATTTCAACAATTTGGGTATCAATACTCGTGTTCCTGATGTTCCGGAAACGAGGATTCATGATACCCACCACAGCAGAATATTATTGGAGATGTTACTACTGGAGTGCAGACGCGTGGTCAGCTGAGAAACAACCAAAATGCTGGGTTGTATTCAGCTATTAGAGAATCTGGAGAGCAGAATGATTGGTCCTTTGCATGTTATGTTTCGCAAGAGGAACCAAGAACTTGGAAAGAAGCTCTTAAAGATAATTCTTGGGTGGAAGCGATGCAAGAGGAACTCCAACAGTTCCAGAAACTGGGTGTTTGGAGACTTGTTGAAAAACCCGACAACTACAAGAAAATTGGCACCCGTTGGGTTTACAAATGTAAAAAGGATAATCGTGGAGTGGTCATTCGCAACAAGGTGAGATTGGTTGTTCAGGGTTTTCGTCAAATCAAAGGCATGGATTACAATGAGGTTTATGCACCTGTTGAACGTCTAGAGGCTATACGGATCTTTCTAGGTTATGCTTCTTTTAAAGGATTCAAAGTCTACCAGATGGACGTCAAAAGTGCATTCTTGCATGGTATTGTTGAAGAAGAGGTGTATGTCGAACAACCTCCAAGTTTCGAAGATCATATCCATCCCGATCGGGTTTCTTTGCTCAACAAAGCTCTCTATGGATTACATCAAGCACCGAGAGCTTGGTACGCAACCTTATATACTTATCTGCTGGAGAACGGTTTTCACCGGGGTCTTATCGACTGTACTCTTTTCATCAAGGAACATGATGGTGATTTGTTGTTGGTATAGGTATACGTTGATGATATCATTTTTGGTTCTACTAATGATGATTTGTGCAGGCAGTTTGAGCGTGTTATGCAGGAAAAGTTCGAAATGAGCGCAATGGGGGAGATGAATTTCTTCTTGGGCCTACAAGTTCAGCAAACTAAGTCTGGGATATTCATCCATCAGACTAAGTATGTCAGAGACATCTTGAGTTGTTTCCAGATGTCCGAAGCGACGCCCATAGGCACCCCACTTCCGAGTAATCACGGGATTACACCGGATCTGAAGGGTGAAAGTGTCAACTCTTCTTATTATCGTGCTATGATTGGATCTTTAATGTATCTCACGGCATCAAGGCCTAACATCATGTATCCAACGTGCCTGCTTGCAAGATATCAAGCCAACCCAAAAGCATCTCATCTTGGAGCTGTTAAAAGGATTTTCTTCTATCTGAAGGGTTGCCCAGACACCGGTCTCTGGTACCCTAAGGATGATAGTTTTGACTTGGTTACTTTTAGTGATTCAGATTTCGGCGGATGCAAAATAGATGGGAAATCCACAACGGCTGGATGTCAATTCTTAGGAAGTCGCCTTGTCACGTGGCAATGAAAGAAACAGACTTGTGTCGCTACTTCAACTTGTGAAGCGGAATACATTGCTGCATCAAGTTGTTGCTCTCAAGTACTGTGGATTCAGCAACAAATGCGCGACTACGGTTTTGAATTCCTATCTACCTCTATTTTTGTTGATAATTCTGCTGCTTTATCTATCACTAGAAATCCTGTCCAACACTACAAGACCAAAAACATCGAAATTAAGTATCACTTCATACGTGATTGTTTTGACAAAAGACTTATCGATGTTGTTAAAATCCATACTGATGAACAGCGTGCTGACCTCTTTACAAAAGCCTTTGAAAAATCTCGTTTTGACTATTTCTTGTTGGTTAATGGAATTAAGGTGAAACAAGAGTAAAACTTCTTTCGGCTGATCGTTTTTGTAAATATTTTCTTAAACGTTAAAAATACAAAAAGATTTTCAGTTTATTTATCTTTTCGCATTTTAGGGGGAGAAATTTCAGAAAATAAAAAAACATGTGAAAATTCAAATCCAAAATATGTCGTTTACTTTCTGTCTTTAAGTTTGAAAAATCAAAAATTCAAAAACAATAGAAAATAAAAAATGAGTTTCTTGGAGAAAAGAAGGGAAAGTGATGATATACACTGTGTGGTCTGTTAATATGGTCAAAAGAAAAAGAAAAATTGAAAAAATGATAAGTAGCTTTACTAACGATGTATCGGTACGCTCACAATCAGACTAAAATGTGCAGGATGATATAAACCTAACAGACTTCAAGTCAGGTGGAAACCATTCAATGGCATATGGTCTTGGTACTGATGTGTGTAAAATGCAACATATAAATTACATCAAATGAGGCATAAAACTAACCCTTTTTAAGTACTAATATGGGAAAAAGAGTGTTTTTGTCTTCCTTTTGTATTTTCAGGATTAAACGAGCTCAAAAACACAAAAGAAGCAAAAAGACAGCTAAATCCAACATAAATACAAGAAAAGGAACATAAGTGGACTGCCCGACCCCTCAACGGCATCTTCCCAAGCAAAATAGAGAAGGCAGAAGACTGAACACGCCCCGTGCTCAGCCAGCACGGGGCCGTGCCCAAGAAGCAGCAGAAAAGACAAACCTATAGAAGCTTCTATTGCCCACCACGGGCCGTGTCCAGTGAACACGGGGGCGTGGCGAAAGTACAGCATGCGCATTAATTGTAATTGCGAATTACAATTAATGAAGAGAGAGAGTGTCAGACAGGCACGGGGGCGTGTCCAGCGGACACGAGGCCGTGCCCAGCCTTCTGTTCAGCCTATAAATAGGAGTGCTTGGTTTCATTTCAACTCATCCCTTGGCACACCACCTCTCTCACACTTCATCCACCACCCACCACCATCACAACACCATCATCCACCACCATCATCCATTGTCCATCATAGAGTGTGTGAGTCGTCTCGGGATCCAAGATTGATCGTAAGAGTTCTTGACAATCAAGGCCATGTTTGCCTAAGTCTCTTACATCACTTGGTGAAGACAAAGTGTCTAGTATAATACTTTTTATTTCTAATCTTTTGCACTTTTTATTTGGTTTTGTATTAATGACTTTAATAACTAGTTACTTATGTTGAAGGTGATATTTCCTTATCGTTTGTCCGTGGTGTCTTGGCATTATTTTACTGTCTATATAAAATAAAGGATTTTCACCATTCTTATCTCCACGGTCTATATGGAGGTATGTTGGCTACCTGGTCGGGGGTTAAGGGAACGGTTTGGTAAAGGTCTTGCCATTGTTCAGCGTTTAGAGGTCCTGCAATGGACCTGGGTCAAATTTAGTAGGACCTCCTTCAATGCTTCACGGTATTGGATGGCGGGGGTCCAAACTCTTTGATCCCCTCATAAGTTAACTACTATTAATACTATAACCCGGCTATTTAGGACTGTATCCCTGCTGACTCAGACTACTTAGTCGAGGGTAACGTCACCTCCAAAAGAGGGGCCTACCACAATATTGCATTAATAACTTAATTCATTATCTTCCAATAATCCACCCTTTTAGGATTGTATCCTTGCTGACTCAAACTACTGGGGTGAGGGTAACGTCACCTTCAAAAGAGGGGCCTACTACAATAACTAAGATAATCTCTTAATTATGTTCAAAAGTGCGGAAATAATCAAAGGTTATACTAGATACGAGTCGGAACCAAGTGATTCATCTTGTCTATCTGTTTTTCTTTTTATTTTTATTTTCAGCATTTTAGTTAGTTTTTATTTTTCTTAGTTTAAAACATTTTTCTAAACTTTTTATTTTGATTAGACGTTGAGGATAAACCGGTACTAAAAGCTCTTGTGTCCTTGGACGACCTCGGTATCTTACCAACGCTATACTACGCTCACGATGGGTGCACTTGCCCATATGTGTGTTTAGTGTTAGTAAAATATCGTGTTTTATAAATTTAAAACTTGGCTAAAAATAAGTGTTAAAAGGGCTTAAAATATACACCTAATATATATAACACTTCACACGCATCAGTACCGAAATTTCGTTTGAGAGATTGCCGAGATCTGAGATATTCGGTCTTTATGCTGTCTTATCATCTGGGTATCATGGTTGTATCAAACCGGAAAAAAAATTAATAACAGAGACGAAGTCTAGATCTTCCATGATACTATACATACGTGTACATACTGCATACGACCTCAATAAGTGTTCAACAATCACATGTCCAAACAAAATAAGTGATAATATATCACATTTATCCGGGAGTCAAGTTCGTCTCTCTGCTGTACATTGTACTGACCTGTTCATGGACTTGCTCATGTGCCCTCATGCATTGAAAATCAAGTTCCTCATCAATAAGTGATTCTATCACACAGGGCTTGTTTTCAAACAAAAATAAGTGAGTTTCTCGCATCTTTTATACGGTCAAACGGATGATAAGCAGTATACTCGCCGGTAAGATGAACTCTCGTGCATACCTTGATACGGAAATGTGTCGTGAGTGGATGTACACCGACAAGTAAGTATAACTCTTACCGTAAATCATATCTCCTAATTATGATTACATCTGATAAGTTGAGCTTAGGTGGACAACAATACCGATAATTGTGGTAGAATACTTATCTAAAGCTTTAAACAGAAATCAGAAACCGTTTTGACAAAGACCGTAAGCTGGTTATGATTCTCTTACCTTGAAACTCGCAAAAAGATTGTTCATTGTACAAATTCTTTATGTTATTGTCTTTCGTTAGTTTACCGCTCTTTAAATTGTGTTGTAGTGTAAGTTGTAAAGCTTGTTTGATTAGCCGATGTTTGGTAACTCGAAGTTTTATGCTGAAAAGCCTGAAACCGACTCGTTTGTGCTTTCTACTTCATAAAATGTCCTTTTTGCAGTTGATTATTCTAACAAAGCCAAAATGTTGTTAAAGTTTGTTCAAAATGTGTTTAAAATGAAAAACTGGTTTGACTAGTCAATGAAAACACATTTTGGTTTGACTAGTCAACAAAGACCTCAATTGGTCTTCGACAAAATCCCTTTGACTGACGAAATTGGTGATTTCGTCATGATCACTCATGGGCTGACATATATTGGCCCAACAAGGGATTTCGTCGGGCCCAAAGTGTTTTCGTCGCTTTTGAATCTTCGCCGAGGGGACCAGAGTATAAAAAGGGTCCCAATGCATTATTGTTTTCACCTTTTTCAAACATCTCACTCAAAAAGATCATCTCACTGTTCATCATCTCTTTCGGCGAAACCCCCCAGTTAACCGACTTCAAAATTCTTGGATTTCTCTGTGTTTTGATACCAAACCAAGGTATCCTAATGAACTTTTAACATGCTCGAACCTTTATCAACATCTTTTCTTTGTCCGATTGACATCAGCGACCCCCTTTCATCACCGTGATGTGTAACTAAATCTTGTCCGATTGACATCTTTCCTTGAAATCTTGTTATTTCTTTGATGTATAACTAAATGTTGTTTATCATTTGAATGTAACAGATTTATCTTAGGCTTGTGTTTGGAAATATGTATGAACATCAGGGTTTTGGGTATTAGGGTTCGGATGTTTGTGCTTGTGTTGTTTTGGTAGATGGTGTGGGTTTTTGGTGTGGTTGATTAAAACTGGGTACGGGTGGGTGTTGTTTGATGCACTTTGTTTGACAAGAGTGTTTTGGGTTAAATTCTGGGTGTTGGGATCCATATTTTGGTCATATTGATTTAATTGTTGAGGTTGAACCAACTGGTTTTAACAAAATTGACGAAAACCACAAATTGACGAAAACATAAATTGACAAAAACCCCCAAATGACAAAACCCTAACTTTTGCTGAAATCCCAAATGACGAAATCCCCAAATGACGAAATCCTTAATTGACGAAATCCCATAATTGTTTAAAACGGTGAAATCCTTGATTTCGTCATATGAGTGTGTGGCTAACTCCTTGATTTCGTCACAGGGACAATCACTCAAACACTTAGAAAAATTTCCAACTGTCAACTTTGTAACCCTTACATAGTATATATATTTATACATGATTAATGTTCAAAAGGTACATTAAATATGTATATATATATATATATGTTTTATAAGTGTCACATACCTCGCTCTCATTACGCGTATTTGTCACACACAGAATGGCTCCGAAAGCACGCAAACCCGCCACAAAGAAAACCAACAAGACCGAAGAAGAAATCATGTCAGAACCGCGACATAATATGGTTGCTCATCTTGATCAGGAAGGAAAGTTTGACGATTTCAAGGAAATCACGCAATGGCTACGAGAATCACGGATAAACAAGGCCGTTACTTTCTCAACACCGGTGTATAAGACATTGATTAAAGCATTCTGGGAAACTGCTCAGATACTGGAAGTTGATGGAAAGGAAGTGATTCGAGGGCAGGTAAATAAGCTGAATGTGGATGTAACTCCAGAGATTCTTAACGTTGTTTTGGAACTTAAAGATGTTGTTGATGCACCATTACCAATCATGTGCACGTGCGGATGTCTGCTCAGGATGAAATGTGTTACTGATATTTTTGCTGGGTAAATCAACAAAGCTTCATTTCCTATGCGGTACAAGTTCTTGCTGCATGTACTTATTCAATGTTTAGGCAAAAACCGTGCAGGTTATGATATAGCCGGAAACGATCTCATCGATTTGATGGTCGCGCTTGTTTTGAATAAGCCATTCAGCATCTCACAGTTCTTATTCGCAAACATGAAAGACAACCTACGAAGAACTGGATCTCGGACGTCCGGCAACAAATTCTGGATGTATCCGAGATTCATGCAAATGGTCATGAATGCTCAACACCCTGATCTTCCTAAAGCTGACAACGACCATCTCAAGATTGAAACTATGTTGGAACATTCCTTTAAGTTATTCAAAGGTCACTCTGCTAAGAAATATCAAGAGTCTGATCCTCCAAGGAAGATGTTTGGTGCACTCGGAAACAAAAACTATGAGGCTCCTGCTGATGACAAGTGGCGTCATAATGATAGTGATAATGATGATGAGGCACCCAAGTTAGAAAAGATGATGAAAGACAAGTTCAAGCGCAAGCGTGATTCATCTGATTCGTCTGATAGTGATGGTGATGAGGAAGGAGGTGATGGTGGTGATGCTGGAGCGACAACAGCTAGTGCACCTGGCGCTAGTAGTACTGGTGGAGATGAACAAGCAGATTCTGAGGCCGATAATCAGCCAGAACATGGATATGAATTCTTCATCAATGAGCGTGGGGTTAAAAGTGTACGTAAGATTCGAACTGAGGAATCTGAGAAAGATGCTGATTATGTGCCATCTGACACTGAAGCAGTATAGCTCAAGAGAAAGCAAACTGCTGCTCGTCGTAAGAAGAAGAGCAAAAAGCATATTGGTACTGCACCTGTCCAACAAACATCTTCTGAACCTATTCAAGAAGCTGAAGCTAATCCGGGTTTTGCATTCTCTGTGACTGAAGCTGCAGAGATATTATCAGCTTCTCACCCTACAACAACTGAACCACCAACTACAGCTACTCAACCACCTCCTGTGGTTACATCGGCTCCTGAAACTCCAACGGTAACTCCTCAAGCTGGTCCACAAAGATCAATGGCTTCTGTAATCAGAGCGACTACATCTCAGCCTAGTTCTGAATGTCAAAGGCAATTCTCAGAAATGTCTCAAGATGAAAACAACAACTTCTTATTTTCTCAACTTGAAGCTGCTGTAGATCGTATACAAAGGCAAACCGAGTTCATCAGGATCACCAAAAGTGATCAACTCAGTCAACAGGTGGAAATAAATACGTTGAAGTCCACTGTTGAATAACAACAAACTGTTATAGAACGCCAACAAGCCGAGATCGATCAACTTAAAGATGGAAATGAAAGACTAAAAGCGGCTGATAATGCTCGTGGGTTAGAGATGAATCATTTCAGACAAATCAGTGGTGTTCTTCAACAATCTGCTGAAACGCTCAAGGCAAAGTATAGTGAAATCAGGGCGTGGTACGACAGTTGAAATAAAACTATTGCTGATGGAGTTAAGACTATGAATAATAATTTCGAAAACGTCAGAAAACGTGTTGTTGTTTTGTGGAATGAAAGATGTAAGCAACAGGAAGTGTTAAAGAAGCATGATCATGATTCTGAAGATCAGGGTAATCCTGACCCGTCTGCGATAGCTCAACGACCTCCAGCCACTTCATCCACACAGATTGTTGCTTACGAGCCTCCTCAGGTTGAATCTTCGCAAGGAACTTCTAGTGGTGCACATGCAGAATTGATGAAAATGTTCGAAAGTTCCTACGTTGAAAGCGACATGGCTGGTACTTCTAATGTTATTAGTTCTTCTGATATTGCCCTACAGGTGGTTCATCCTGTAACTAATGAAATATTGGAAGAAGGGGAGTTGGTGGATGATTTATCATATGAGAAGAAACTAGCTTTGGAAGAAATGAAAACAGTTGATGATGCTGAGATTGATAAGATGCCGAGTGAGCCTGAAACTGCCGATATTGAAAATATTGAAGAGATCGTATTTGAAGGAAATCAAAAGAAATCAACTTATGTTCATGCTGACAGAACAGAGTTTGATCCATTTGATGAAGAATAGATGCAAGAGAATCAGGAAGACATTGATGAAAAATTGAAGAATCATACGTCTTCTGATAATCCGGCTGACGCATTCCAAGAATGGAGAAGACGCTTCTTGTCAAGAGTCGAAAGGCCTACACCTCTGGAAACACAGGTTGATTTCCTACAGTTTGAGAAAGTAAAGCCAAATGGAAGAATTCTCTGTTGGATGTTCATTAAGTAAATACATTGCGTCGCCATCAAACGGGAATTCGGTATTCAATACTTCCGATCGCTGCTGAGCATTCTGTCTTTACGTTTTTACTATGTTGCAGCTTTGATGAAGCTTGAGCTCATTAATCGCTCAAACTTCAAAGTAGCTACATTGTTCGAGCGATTGATAAGGATTAACAAAAGGTCAGGCTGGAAAGATGAGTCGTACAAGCCTCAGTTCCCCATTTATCAGCAGATCAAGTTCACTCTAGATCCAGCGACCAACATGGCACGTTACAAGCTTATCTACCAACCGCCGAAGGTCATGGATAAGATCCCGTTAATGCCGATGAAGCAGAACTTTCTTGGAGAAATGAGGTTATGGTGTTATGACTCCGATACGCACGAGGAGTTGATTGTTTTATATGGCGATCGTGAGAATTTCAGGATGTTGGATCCGATGTGGATCGTGAACATGTCTGTCACACCCCCAAAATCCACCTGCGGAATACTACCGCTTGGAGGCGTGACTGACCAGGATCTAGCCACCAATCATATTGAACATGCATGTAAGTAGATATAAAATCCAACCAATACAATTGGTGTCCAAACAAAACATAGTTTAAGTTGCAAGCGGAAGCATAACGTTTAAAACCAAAACATAAGTTTAATTGTTTCAAAGTTTAACATGGCACACAGCTGTCCATGTCCCACAACGACCCTCTTCCATGCAAGCTCCAGCTAAGTACCTATTGACCTGTAAAGCATGTAGTAACGAGTCAACAACAAGTTGAGTGAGTTCACGGTTGGGTGTTCATTTTCAAGTTGTTCCAAAAACAGTTTCCTTTAACTGGCATCCTGCCGTGGGGGTTACCCCATAGTTGAAAACGTGATTTGTTTACCCATTTATTCTGGCTATACAGCCGTGGGGGCTACCCCATGTTAGTTATCTGGCATTTCGGCCGTGGGGGCTACCCCATGTATACACTAGACTCGTTACCATATCGACTGCTGACTGTAGTCATGTTTATGTGCCCTGAACTGTCAACGTCTATCATCATTGACGTGCCCAGATCCATTAGTTCACGCCCGTCCTCTACGGCACAGTGTGAGGCTTGTCAGACCTAAATAGCGCTATCTAACTAATGACCCGCTCGCCATTGGCCCGGCGATTAAGTCGATATAAAAAGGAGGGACTTCCTGATAGAGTTTTGGTCTAGTACGAGTTATCTGTCCATGAGGACGAGGAATTATATTCCTGAACCAATACTGTCCTACCCAAGAAAGGACGAGGAATCCATGTTCCTTAACACCATTCCCAACCCCTGGGAATCCCATGCTTTGTAGAAGGTGTGAACTCACCTTGGTTTGCTCGGCAGTTTAATTTACTTGGTTAAATAAGCTGGTCACCGTGTCCTAATATGATTACCAGTATAGGTCAGGTGTGGGTGCAAATACTCACGTATACCCTACACGTATCAAACACATAGCATACAGGTATTATTCATGGCATACACGTATAAACATGGCGGTTTACAACAGTACATACGAGTTGAACAGTAACATGTATGTAAATAAGAAAACCCAAAAGTCCGGCCCAATAACTTGGCTTGTAACAGTATGCAAGTCCAAACAGAAGGTGTGTGTACGTGGTCTCGAGTCGAGACTAGAGATCTCGAGTCGAGACTGTGCGATCTCGGGTTAAAGCCTACGAGTTCTCGAGTCATGCATGAACTAGTCGAGACTAGATGGTCTCGAGTCGCAACCGGACCCGCAACCGTGGTCTCGAGTTATGCTGCTTGTGCTGGCATTGTGTGGTCTCGAGTCGAGACTAGAGAGTTCTCGACTTGTAACCTGTGTCGCAATCCGCGGTCTCGAGTTGTCATGTGGTGTTCTCGAGTCGCCACCGGAGGTCTCGGCTGGCATACCTGCTGATTGCCAGCATGTGTACTAACCAATAGAATTTCCATTTCATGATATGGTGTACTATCCAACCACAATACTCAAACATGTTTTCTTGTCTAACATTGATTCAAAACAAATCAAACAAGCATTTTCAATTGTTCATAACATGTTTATATCATATTCAAATATTCATATTATCATTCAAACTTGTTCATCATTTTAGGGTTTTCCACATTTTGCAATATGATTAATCAAGCAACCCTATCCTATCATATATTCTAACCATGCACATCATCTAACCCACATATGCAACATCCGATTTCATGAGTAATAAATCTCCTAAACATAATCAAGCCATTCGGATTCAAACCATATAGAGTCGATTACCATCATTCATGGTCCATCACATAATATCTACACTAAGCCGACATTACATCATCATATAACAACAATCTTAGCACCGATTATTCAAGGAGGATGTATTCATCATGTATAAAACTTAACAAGCAAACACATTATCAAACAACTTCATCCTTCATCATCATCAACCGAAATATCACACATCATCATCAACCGAAACACAATACATAGCATGAATCACTAACCGGTTAGGTTCTCTAAGTGTGAGGGTATGAAGAGTCGATGAGTGAACTTCCGTATGATGATCCCAAACTCGATCCGAGGGTCCTAGTGTTGCTGGTTTGAATCTGAGGTTGAGGGAAGAAGGTTTGTGCTTCTAGGGTTTTAGTGAGAGAATGTAGGAGTGTGTGTGTAGGAGAGTGTGTGTAGATTGCCCAAAGAATGGCAAGGTTGGCTATCCACCAAGGTTATATACTTGTTCTAAGTTGGTGCACCCTAATGGGCTTTCGGGTGGACTAAATGAGGTGCCTGGCCCAATCCGGCCCAGCTGTTCCACTGTTCACTCGAGACCAAGCGGTCTCGAGTCGGGTCCTTGTGTCTCAGGTCATAAACACACGCATACATACAAGCACAACACATAATCATATAAATTCACTTATATCATTCATCAAACCAACAAGTCAATTAGTCACATAACGTTCAAGCATGTTACATCAAGATACAACGAAGGGTTCTAAATCACGAGTTGTCACATTATCCCCAAGTTGAAAGAAATTTCGTCCCGAAATTTGGTAAGTACCCACTGAGGAAGCTAGTTAACTTGTATGGTTTTCACTGGTTTTCCTGGGGTGTCACATCCTCCCCCCGTTGATCTGGAATTTCGTCCCGAAATTCCGTAGCTTCAGCCTCAGTAGTGGTTGTACTGTTTGCGAATAGTTGGGGATACTTTTGTTTCATCTGATCTTCGCGTTCCCAGGTGAACTCTGGGCCGCGACGTGAGTTCCAACGAACTCGAACGAGAGGTATTCTAGTGTTCTTGAGGACCTTAACATCCCGGTCTGTGATTTCAACTGGCTCTTCGACGAATCGTAACTGCTCGTCGATGGTGAGTTCCTTCAAAGGAACTACGAGGGTCTCATCTGACAGACACTTCTTCAGATTCGACACGTGGAAAACATTGTGAACTGCACTGAGTTCTGCTGGTAAGTTCAGTTTGTAGGCCACCTGGCCTATTTTCTCAATGACTTCGAAAGGTCCGACGTATCGTGGGTTAAGTTTGCCTCGTTTACCAAAACGAACCACACCCTTCCAGGGTGAAACTTTGAGTAGTACCCGCTCCCCAACCTAGAGCTCTAGTGGTTTCCTGCCCTTATCAGCGTAGACTTTCTGACGGTCACGAGCTGCCGACATGCGTTGTCGAATTTGAGTAATTCGTTCGGTTGTGTCTACCACATGTTCTGGACCAGTGATCTGACTATCCCCCACCTCTGCCCAACAAAGAGGTGACCGGCATTTACGCCCGTACAATGCCTCAAACGGAGCAGCTTTAATGCTGGTGTGGTAGCTATTATTGTACGAGAATTCCACGAGTGGCAGATGCTTTTCCCAGCTGTTGCCAAAGTCGATTACACATGCACGAAGCATGTCTTCTAAGGTTTGAATAGTGCGCTCGGACTGTCCGTCCATCTGAGGGTGATACGCCGTGCTCATGTCTAATCGTGAGCCAAAGGATTTGTGCATTGCTTGCCACAGCTCTGAAGTAAAATGCGCATCTCGATCCGAGATAATGGAGGTGGGCACCCCGTGCCTCGAGACAACTTCCTTGAGATATACTTCTGCTAGAGTGGAGAATTTATCCGTCTCCTTGATAGCCAAGAAGTGTGCAGACTTGGTGAGTCGATCCACGATCACCCAAATAGTATCGTTTCCGCGCTGGGATCTAGGCAGGCCAGTAAAGAAATCCATGGAAATTTGCTCCCATTTCCATTGTGGTATCTCTGGTTGTTGGAGTAGGCCTGAGGGTTTCTGGTATTCTGTCTTGACTCTCGCACAAGTCAAACACTTGCTGACGTAGGTTGCTATGTGGGCCTTCATGCTAGGCCACCAATACGTAGTTTTGATATCGTGGTACATCTTATCCGAACCAGGATGTACCGAGTAGCGAGACTTGTGTGCCTCATCCATCACAAGCTCTCGTAAGTTGCCATAGAGTGGGACCCAAATGCGTCCCGTTACGTAGTAAGCACCGTTTTCCTTCTGTTCCAAGCGCTGCCTTGAGCCGCGTAGGGCTTCAGCCCTGACGTTTTCTGGTTTCAATGCTTCTGTCTGAGCAGCTCGTATTTGGGGAGGAAGACTAGAATGTATAGTGAGTTGCAAAGCTCGCACGCGCTTAGGCGCGGTGTCCTTTCGGCTGAGGGCGTCAGCCACCACGTTGGCCTTGCCCGGGTGATACCTGATCGAGCACTCGTAGTCGTTCAGTAGCTCGACCCATCGTCGTTGTCGCATATTCAGTTCCTTCTGCTTGAAGATATGCTCGAGGCTCCTGTGGTCGGTGTACATGGCACACTTGGTACCGTACAAGTAATGTCGCCATATCTTAAGCGCAAAAACAACAGCTCCCAGCTCTAAGTCGTGCGTAGTGTAGTTTCTTTCATGAACTTTAAGTTGGCGTGAGGCGTAGGCTATAACTTTATCTCGTTGCATCAATACACAACCAAGACCCTGGATTGATGCATCGCAGTAGACCACAAAGTCGTCTGTGCCTTTTGGCAATGAAAGGATAGGTGCGCTGCAAAGTCTATCCTTTAAATGCTGAAATGCTAACTCCTGTGCATTTCCCCAGCGATAAACAACTCCTTTCTGCGTTAGTGAGGTGAGAGGCTGTGCAATCTTGGAAAAATCCTTAATGAACCTCCTGTAGTAACCTGCCAAACCCAAGAATTGGTGAATCTCTGTTGGTGTACGAGGTGCAGGCCAGTTCTTAATCGAGTCTACCTTGGATGGATCAACGTGAATCCCATCCTTGTTTACCACGTGGCCTAGGAAATGGACTTCACGGAGCCAGAAGTCGCATTTCGAGAACTTTGCGTAAAGCTGTTCTGTTCGAAGGAGTTCCAAATTAAGTCATAGATGCTGCTCGTGTTCCTCCTGGCTCTTAGAATAGATCAGGATGTCGTCGATGAAGACTATAACGAACTTGTCCAGGTAAGGCTTGCACACTCGATTCATCAAGTCCATGAAAATTGCAGGTGCGTTTGTCAGCCCAAAAGGCATGACCAAAAACTCATAGTGTCCATAACGAGTTCTAAAAGCTGTTTTGGAGACGTCCTCTTCTCGGACTCTCAGCTGGTGATATCCCGATCTCAAATCAATCTTTGAATAATAGCTTGACCCTGGCAGCTGGTCGAACAAGTCGTCAATACGTGGTAGAGGATAACGATTCTTCACCGTCACTTTGTTGAGTTCACGATAGTCGATGCACATTCTAAAGGTACCGTCCATCTTCTTCACAAATAGTACTGGAGCTCCCCAGGGCGATGAGCTAGGACGAATAAAACCCTTATCCAAGAGTTCTTGCAGTTGCGTAGAGAGTTCTTCCAACTCTGATGGAGCTAAACGATACGGTGCACGAGCTATAGGCGCAGCTCCAGGAGCTAGTTCAATCTGAAACTCGACTTGGCGATGAGGCGGAAGACCAGGTAATTCCTCAGGAAATACCTCAGGATAGTCGCGTACAATTGGAAAATCTTCTAGCTTCTTCTCTTTCTTCGAGGTGTCAGTAACAAGAGCCAAGATAGCGATGTGGCCCTTTCTCAAATACTTCTGGGCCTTAAGGAGAGAGATGACGTTCTCAACAGCACTCCTCCTATCGCCACGAATCATGAGAGGTTCACTACCGGAACCAGGAATACGAACAATCTTCTCGTTGCAAAGAATCTCTGCTCGGTGTTGGGATAACCAATCCATCCCAATAACAACGTCGAAACTACCCAAGACAATAGGAATAAGGTCGATAGAGAAGGTCTGGTTAGCAAGAATATGTTTACAACCCTTGACTACGTGTGCGGCCCCTAAACTCTTACCATTTGCTAGCTCTACGGTGTGCTTGTTGTTTAAGGGAGTTGGAATACGCTTAAGCATTCGACTAACTTCTAGTGACACGTAGCTAGTATCGGCACCCGAATCAAATAAAACTGTAACATAAAAGTCGTCGAGAAGGAACTTACCCGTCACAACATTGGGGTCATTCCTTGCTTCACCTTGGCCAATCACGAACACCCGCCCCCTGGCTCCATTGTTGTTGTTGTTCCCATTGTTACCATTCCCCTGATTATTGTTGTTGTTGTTGTTGTTCTGGTTCCTGTTCAGTTGGGGATAATCTTTCTTGTAGTGGCCTTCAGCTCCACACTGAAAGCACCCTTTGTTGTTACCCTGCTGCTGCCGCTGGTTCAGTGGAGCCTGTTGTTGACGATTCTGGTTTGCGGGGTACAAGCTTCGCAATCCTTGGCGGCGTGACCAGGCTTGTTGCACCGATGACAGTTGCCCCTGGTGCATGGCCCGATGTGGTGTAAGTTGCAGCGATTGCATTTGGGGTGATTCCCCTTGTACCCACCGTGACTTTGTCCGCCAGATGAGTGCTGACTGGGGCTCTTGTAGTCATCAGTCTTTCTCTGCTGAGACTGAGATTGCACAGAAGTTGAACCCTTGCTTGAAGCTCCATCCCATTTTCTCTTGTTGTCACTAGGAGTATCCGAAGTAGCTGTAGCACTTATGCGCTTGGGTAACCTGTTCTGCTCCACCGCCTGGTCAGTAAGACGGTGAGCCAACTGAACAACCTGCTGGATAGTAGCGAGGTTTGCTGAAGTCACATGACTTTGGATCTCTGGCACCAAGCCCTTGAGGAAGAGTTCAATTCGCTTAATTGGAGGGTCCACCATAGTAGGACACAGTAAGGCAAGCTCATTCGATCTCTTAGTATACGCCTCAATTTCTGACCCCGTCATCTTGAGGTTGTAGAACTCGACTTCCAGCTTATGAATGTCATCACGACTGCAGTATTCCTCCTTGATCATCTCCTTAAAAGTTTCCCATGGGGTGGCGTTGGCAGCAACCAACCCCAGCATTTGGACCTGAGCATTCCACCATGTGAGAGCTAAACCCTCGAGAGTACCGATAGCATACTTCACCCTGCGCGCCTCAGGGCATTCACACATTTCGAACACAGATTCTAGTTTCTCAAACCAGTGGAGGAGACCTACTGCTCCTTCAGTGCCGCTAAAAGTAGTTGGTCGACAGTCCATAAAAGTTTTAAAAGTGCACACGGGTGGCTGAGCATGTTGACCTATTATGGGTGAAAGAAAGACAGAGTTTAACACAAAGGTTGGTTCACGAGAATAGGATCTAAAGATCCTAGAATGAGTTTGGACTGCAGGATATACCTCCTGCGTGTGCAGCTGCAAGTGCCGCAGCAACTAGTTCGTTAATCAGAGCCGTCAACTGGGCTTGAGTCATGTTAACGCGTCCAGACATGATCTTCATATCAAGGGAAACATGAGTGAGAGAGGTTCGCGAAAGTGCGTTGGCAGAAGGGAGTAAGCACACACCTGTTCAAGCAACAGTAGTTATACTAACCAAGCATACCATGAGCAATGTACTATGTAACTAACAAGTAGGCAATATATACACAGATCATGTCACCTAGAACGTTGAGCCTTGCATGTGGAGTGAAGCGTCGTTGTGGACCATTGAGCACTGTACAGGTTATAGTCTGGTTTTAACAAAAACGTTTCTCCTTTATTAAAACCGAGTTCACTATAACCAATGGCTCTTATACCAATCTGTCACACCCCCAAAATCCACCAGCGGAATACTACCGCTTGGAGGCGTGACAGACCAGGATCTAGCCACCAATCATATTGAACATGCATGTAAGTAGATATAAAATCCAACCAATACAATTGGTGTCCAAACAAAACATAGTTTAAGTTGCAAGCGGAAGCATAACGTTTAAAACCAAAACATAAGTTTAATTGTTTCAAAGTTTAACATGGCACACAGCTGTCCATGTCCCACAACGACCCTCTTCCATGCAAGCTCCAGCTAAGTACCTATTGACCTGCAAAGCATGTAGTAACGAGTCAACAACAAGTTGAGTGAGTTCACGGTTGGGTGTTCATTTTCAAGTTGTTCCAAAAACAGTTTCCTTTAACTGGCATCCTGCCGTGGGGGTTACCCCATAGTTGAAAACGTGATTTGTTTACCCATTTATTCTGGCTATACAGCCGTGGGGGCTACCCCATGTTAGTTATCTGGCATTTCGGCCGTGGGGGCTACCCCATGTATACACTAGACTCGTTACCATATCGACTGCTGACTGTAGTCATGTTTATGTGCCCTGAACTGTCAACGTCTATCATCAATGACGTGCCCAGATCCATTAGTTCACGCCCGTCCTCTGCGGCACGGTGTGAGGCTTGTCAGACCTAAATAGCGCTATCTAACTAATGACCCGCTCGCCATTGGCCCGGCGATTAAGTCGATATAAAAAGGAGGGACTTCGTGATAGAGTTTTGGTCTAGTACGAGTTATCTGTCCATGAGGACGAGGAATTATATTCCTGAACCAATACTGTCCTACCCAAGAAAGGACGAGGAATCCATGTTCCTTAACCCCATTCCCAACCCCTGGGAATCCCATGCTTTGTAGAAGGTGTGAACTCACCTTGGTTTGCTCGGCAGTTTAATTTACTTGGTTAAATAAGCTGGTCACCGTGTCCTAATATGATTACCAGTATAGGTCAGGTGTGGGTGCAAATACTCACGTATACCCTACACGTATCTAACACACAGCATACGTGTATTATTCATGGCATACACGTATAAACATGGCGGTTTACAACAGTACATACGAGTTGAACAGTAACATGTATGTAAATAACAAAACCCAAAAGTCCGGCCCAATAACTTGGCTTGTAACAGTATGCAAGTCCAAACAGAAGGTGTGTGTACGTGGTCTCGAGTCGAGACTAGAGATCTCGAGTCGAGACTGTGCGATCTCGGGTTAAAGCCTACGAGTTCTCAAGTCATGCATGAACTAGTCGAGACTAGATGGTCTTGAGTCGCAACCGGACCCGCAACCGTGGTCTCGAGTTATGCTGCTTGTGCTGGCATTGTGTGGTCTCGAGTCGAGACTAGAGAGTTCTCGACTCGTAACCTGTGTCGCAATCCGCGGTCTCGAGTTGTCATGTGGTGTTCTCGAGTCGCCACCGGAGGTCTCGGCTGGCATACCTGCTGATTGCCAGCATGTGTACTAACCAATAGAATTTCCATTTCATGATATGGTGTACTATCCAACCACAATACTCAAACATGTTTTCTTGTCTAACATTGATTCAAAACAGATCAAACAAGCATTTTCAATTGTTCATAACATGTTCATATTATATTCAAATATTCATATTATCATTCAAACTTGTTCATCATTTTAGGGTTTTCCACATTTTGCAATATGATTAATCAAGCAACCCTATCCTATCATATATTCTAACCATGCACATCATCTAACCCACATATGCAACATCCGATTTCATGAGTAATAAATCTCCTAAACATAATCAAGCCATTCGGATTCAAACCATATAGAGTCGATTACCATCATTCATGGTCCATCACATAATATCTACACTAAGCCGACATTACATCATCATATAACAACAATCTTAGCACCGATTATTCAAGGAGGATGTATTCATCATGTATAAAACTTAACAAGCAAACACATTATCAAACAACTTCATCCTTCATCATCATCAACCGAAATATCACACATCATCATCAACCGAAACACAATACATAGCATGAATCACTAGCCGGTTAGGTTCTCTAAGTGTGAGGGTATGAAGAGTCGATGAGTGAACTTCCGTATGATGATCCCAAACTCGATCCGAGGGTCCTAGTGTTGCCGGTTTGAATATGAGGTTGAGGGAAGAAGGTTTGTGCTTCTAGGGTTTTAGTGAGAGAATGTAGGAGTGTGTGTGTAGGAGAGTGTGTGTAGATTGCCCAAAGAATGGCAAGGTTGGCTATCCACCAAGGTTATATACTTGTTCTAACTTGGTGCACCCCAATGGGCTTTCGGGTGGACTAAATGAGGTGCCTGGCCCAATCCGGCCTAGCTGTTCCACTGTTCACTCGAGACCAAGCGGTCTCGAGTCGGGTCCTTGTGTCTCGGGTCATAAACACACGCATACATACAAGCACAACACATAATCATATAAATTCACTTATATCATTCATTAAACCAATAAGTCAATTAGTCACATAACGTTCAAGCATGTTACATCAAGATACAACGAAGGGTTCTAAATCACGAGTTGTCACATTATCCCCAAGTTGAAAGAAATTTCGTCCCGAAATTTGGTAAGTACCCACTGAGGAAGCTAGTTAAGTTGTATGGTTTTCACTGGTTTTCCTGGGGTGTCACAATGTCCGCGGCCGACATCGATAAGTTATATCGGCACGATATCTTCTACGAAGACAAGGACGCGCATCAAGCGTTGAGATTTCAGCGTGTCGCTTGCTTCTGTTACTACCGAGGAATTTAAGCGGGCAGTTCGTGGTCCGAAGAACACTAAAGATTGAAGACTCAAAGAGCGAAGACCAAGCAACAGACAAGGGGGAGTTTGTTAGTGCATTTATGTGTCTGTAACTTGTCTTGTTTCGTTGTATGTTAAACAGTCTTTTGTTATCGAGTCTGTACGTTCCGTCATGTCTACCTAGTCGGATATCCTCCAATCCTACATGATATGACTCTTGTCTTTGTATTTGTATCTTAACCTAATGCTAGTGTGCATTATGTTTAGAGTTTGTGTAACCATGCTAAACTGTCAAATGCCTTAGTGATTTCTGTCCATGTTTGCTCATGACGAAATCCCATTTCGTCATGAATCATCATGACGAAATCCCCCTGTCTTCGTCAATATCTGTGTGTGGCGAAATCCCTGATTTCGTCACACATTGTTTTCATCCAAAGGGATTTCGTCGAAGGATAGTATAAATACTGAGTATGTTTCACAGTTTAGCTTATGAGAGCATAGAGAGTAACTAAGAGTTTATCGTCAAGCATTGTGTGTATGTGTTTGCAGTTTGTTCTCATCCTTTTAATCCAAGTGAATCTTTGATTATCTATTTGTGTTATCCGCTTTACAGTTGTTTGGTTTGCACCTTTACGGGGATTCCGCACCCGTGATAGTTTTTGTGATAAACAAGGATAGGTTACGTATCAGATCCTCCAAGAAAAACGGACCTACAGACAAGAAGGATATTCTTGGTTGTCGCCTTTCGGCCCAAGGCCCATCAGCCCATCTCCTCCTACACCTCTCCGGCTATAAATAGAGACCTCCATTCATAGGTTAAAGATTCCATTCTCTTCACTCCCACTTATTTCCTCAAAGCAGTCACTTATTCTCACGCCGGAGTCTGGTTAAGAGGGAAACCCCCATATTCCCCTCTTAACGAGCTAACGGTTTTGTTGTTTTGCAGGAAGGTCGAATCACATCGGAGCTCAGGAAAGATTGAGAAGATTAACCCTCATGTTTGAAACATAAACCAAACTAATTAACCTTAAAATTAGTTCCGTGTTTCTTCACACTCAAAAATATATATATTTTGTTTGCTTCAAGTGATATCAACATTTCCTTGAAACAATATATTTAGGATACAACGTACATTAAGAGTCAACTAAGAATGATTCACATCATACTTGGATTATTTTTATGTATTTAAATTTGTGATCAAATGATCCTACTTAAATGTCATAACCTTTTCATATGTGTTGTATTTCTTATTAAAGCTCTAATGCAAAGTGGAAACAGAAAACAAGAACAGATAATAATTAGCAAATAAAAAGTTGGCTTTTACAAAGGGATTCAAAATTTGGCGGTTTCACTAAATTTTTTAAATTAAAAAATTGAAAATGAAAGACTGAATTTAAGTAATACGTATGTAAATAGACGTGTAAATTGTTTCAATCAAGGATTTATGTGTTTTATATTTAAAAGGAAAGTGCAGAAGGTTGCAAAATTTGGGGGGAAAATCTTCATTGACGAAATTAGAGTCTTAGATCAATGATTTCGGGTCTGACAGCCGGGCAACACCTCCAGCTAGTCGAGACCTTGTAATGGCCCGTTACATCATTCGTAGTTGTCGCAACCCCCGACCCCTTGCACCGGGAGGCGGGCGGCCACGAGCTTCGCAAATTCGGCGATATCGGTGTTTATTTACTTTGACAGCGTAATTTACATCAGGACCGTAATTAGAAAATATTTTATCAGAGTACAACACCTCATTTTATAACTAATAAACACATGGGTAAAACCCAAGTTTCCATTCATAATATGGTTATAGGGATAAACCCTATTTTATTTAAATAAAACTTCTTCTTTATTTAGGTAACTTTTATAGCCACTTTTTCAAGCCTTCAGTGCTCTCCAACTGGCTTCTATTTGGCTTTCACATTTTGTTATCTGAAACGCGTTTTAAAAACATTTGTCAGTGGGAAATACTGGTGAGTAATCCCAGTTTAATCAAAACAAGTTTTTATCATTTTACAGTATTGAGGGCAATCCAGCAATTACATTTGTTTACATCTACCTTAATTACCACCCACGTTATTGTCAATCCTGACTTGTGAAATTGTTACCACTCACAGTGTCGTAACTAATTTTGTATACAAAACCCCAACACACCGACGATAATTCTAGAATTACAGATACTCAATCACTGCTAATTATAATGTAAAACAATTAAGGTTTTGTAAAAACAGTTTACAAAAAGAAAGGATTACTCACATTGCTAGTTTAGGTATTTCCTTGTGACTTTCTGGTTATAATCTATTAATTTAAACAATGCATACGCGTTAGTATAATAAACCAAATTTACATTAGCTATACCCCCCTCCCAAGACAGAACTCCAATGACGAAGTCAAGCAGAGCCTTGACAGTCATTATGGAGCACTAGATCAATCGGGCAAAGTGTAACAACCCTCGGTAAAACCGACACTCTCATAATATGTCTAACACTCTATTATATCTTAGAATGTCTCAATATGTTTTATATTACACCCCGTATGTGAAAACCAAGCCCGAATTATGTTTTAACATATAAAATAAATTAAAAATAAGAAAAAAATAGGGTTGAGGCGGGCCGCGTAAACCCACCCCATCCTATTACGCGGGCCACGACAGATCATGAAACGCGGAAGCATCCGGTGCTGACACGTGTCAACATCGTGGCGAGTCTAGTAGCTGACCCAGCTAAGCTATAGTTTGACCATATGTTGACGCGGGCCGCGTAAGGCTTAGCCTTACCTTACGCGGGCCGCCTGAGAGTCAATATCAGCAACTATATAAAGGAGGCCTCGGGTTTCAATTTCCGTCGCTCACTTCTTTCATTCTAAACGAAATTCTGAAGTATTAAGCATTATAGTCGGGTGCTATACCCCTAATTAACGAGGTTCTGCTCCGTTGTAAGTATTATAACCCCAGTTTCGAAATAGTTGCGCTGCCCGATTGATTTAGGGTTCCGTAACAACTGTCGTGGTTCTGCCCGACGTAGTTGTTGGAATGCCGTCTCGGGGAGGGTATCATTAATATTTTCAAAGGGTTATGATACTAACCAATGTACATTTGTATAAATTATAGATTATATCCAGGAAACCTTTACGAAAAGCCTAAAACAGCAATGTGAGTTTATCCTCTTTTTGTTAACCTTTTTGGAATGTTTTACAAAACCTTAATTGTTTACAATGTGATTAAGCGGTGATTGAGTCTTTGTAGTTCTTCAATTACTGCCGGTATTATGGGGTTTTGTATACAAAATTTACTACGAGTAGTAGTAAGTCTAAATGACAGTGCATTATCATTTGACAACGAGTTAGCCAATGGATAATTTGACCATAGCCATAGATCTGGTCGAGTGGCAAATACTGAATGAGTAATTGTGTAGAAATAAACAATGTGATCGCTCTCAATACTGTTTTAATTGAAAAAAATGTTTCTTGATTAAACTGGGATTCACTCACCAGTATTTCCGACTGACAAATATTTTTAAAACGTGTTACAGGTAACACAATGTGAACAACCAATTAGTGAAAAGGCAGCTGGAGAGCACTAAAGGCTTGGGAAAATGTGGCTATAAAAGTTACCTAATAAACGATGTTTTAAATTCTATAAAATATGGTTTGTCCCTATAAATGTATTGTAATAAGAAACTTGGGTTTTGCCCATGTTATTATTAATATCAAATATGGTGGTTTTACTCTGATAAACATTTCCTAACTACGGTCCTAATGTAAATTCCGCTGCAAGATTAAATAACTGATACCACCAAAACTCTGAGTTCGCGTCCGCCCGTTCCCAGGACAGATAAGGGATCGGGGGTTGCGACAGAAGGTGGTATCAGAGCCTAGCCACTGGTCTGAGCCAAAGAAGTATTCTGCTGACACTTAAAATTTTAAAATTTTGTGTTAGGAAATAAATTACGGAAATACGTGCATAACTGTATTTATTTGTTATGTGTTATTTGACTATTTGTTAGTTTACAGTATGAGTGATCAAGAACCATCAGATATGAATCGTCAGTTATCTGATTCACCTAGGAGTGAAGGTACATCACCACAGCCTGCCCTCTCTGGGTATACTGCTGATCAGGAAGACGGGATATTTGCCTTTAGAGCTAAGTCGGAGGAACCATTTCCTACTAAGAAACGAGGATGGTTTAGTAAAGAAGCTTTTGCTCGTAGAAAGAGGATGCGAAAATTGCAACAGCAAAGGGCCTTAGCAGCTATTAAGCAAGAGACAGATGCTCATACGCAAGATATGCTAAATAGAAGCCTAGCTAATTTCCATATCCTAGCTACAACTGCTGCTGACCCAAGTCTGGAACAACTAGTAGCCCCACAACCACAAAACCCAGAACAACCCATGGAGATAGAAAATCAGGAAAACCCAGTGGAGATGCATGACTTTAACCCAGAAGAAATCCCTAGAGTACCTGCACCAAATCCTCTAGACCCAAATTATGACCCATGGTGGGACGAGAATAGGGACTATGTGCAACGTTACTCTATTCCTGAAGACACACCTATAGGAGCCTATTCAGGTATGGACCCTTTAGATCCCTATTACCATGATAACTACATTAGGGGAATTTTGGAAGATCCTTACCAACTTCAGGCACTTTTACCTCCATATCAGGAACCCGCACCCCAGATTCCAAACCCAGTCCTAGAACCTACACCCCCAATGAGTGCAGAAAATGTCCAAGAACTTAGGACTTTCGGGGAGGAAATTTTAGAAAGCACTGAGAGAATGCGTCAGGTAGGAGAGCGTCTCGTATAGAAATACGATGAGCGCAATATGGATTTTTGGATGAATCCATATCTGTGAATGTTAGAATGGAGGAAGCAGTAGTAAAAATAATATAATAGAAATAAAAATAAAATAAAATATGCGTGTACGGATGCATATTACTATTTTATTTCTGTTGGTATTGTAATCTTTATTTCTGTATTAGTGTGTAATAGACGCATAAGTATATGAAAAGAGTATAGTAGCAATGATCTACGTTTTTGGCTAGATTGTGTGTTATGTGATTAACTATATTAAAATATTAATTGTGATATTAATATGGGATAAATGTTTAAAATTCAGATGGCCGACGAAGAAAATCAAGGAAATCTGAATAACGATAACAAGAGTAACATTAACGTGGTTAATGATAATCCAAGTATCAATAACAATGGAAACCAAGTGGACAATAGTGTTATCCAACACATAGTAGCACAGGGAATTATAGATGCAATGCTATTTATTCTCCAAACTGTTAAGGATGCTGATAATAAAAGTAAACATAGCAGTAAGCGACCCATTGAACAAGAAAACAGTGTAAACAATGGACCGGTACTTCAAATGTCTATTCCCAAAAGAAGAAGAACCATGCCTTATGGTTGTTCTTATAAAGAATTCTGGTCTTGTAAACCAATGGAATTCTCGGGAAATGAAGGTGCCATTGCAACCTTACGCTGGATAGAGAAGACTGAGGCAGTATTAAGGATAAGCAAGTGTGCTGAAGAAGATAGAATACTGTTTGCTTCTAATCTGTTTAAGAATGCAGCACTAGAATGGAGGAACACTATCCTCCAAACAAAAGGAAATGATAGAACCTATAATATGGAATGGGAAGAGTTTAAAGACAAGCTAGAAAGGAAATTCTGCCCACCCAATGAAAAAGAACAGATAGCAAACAAATTCCTAAATCTTAGGATGACTAGTGTGGATAGCAAGGGGTACACTAAAATATTCTTTGAATATGCTAGAATAGTGCCAACTCTTGCTTCACCAGAACCAGTGTTAATTTCCCGTTATATTTGGGGATTAATTGGAGAGATAAGACATGTAGTCAAGGCAGCTAGACCTCAAACCATAGAAGAAGCTGTAGAACTAGCCAATACTTTGACTGATGAATTAGTTCGTACCCGAGAAGAGGATCAAAAGAGAAACCTAACCCAGAAATTCACTCAAGAATTTCGTTCTAGAAATTCTAACCGTGGGAAAAATATAGGTTCTGCCTCTGCACCCTACTGTAGGTATTGCAAAAGAAAGCATTCTGGAAGATGCTCCATATATTGTAACTTTTGCAAACTATCGGGACACAAAGAAGAAAACTGCAGGAAGAAAGCAAACAGCAGGGTATGTTACAATTGCGGAGAACAAGGTCATATCAAGCTGAATTGCCCAAAATTAGCTCCAGCTCCAGATAACAAGAATACTAAAAATGCTAGAGCATTTGTTCTGACTGCAGAAGAAGCCAAAATGATTCCAGATGTCATAGCTGGTACGTTTTTAGTTAATGATGTCTTTGCTAAAGTATTATTTGACTCTGGTGCAAACCAAAGTTTTATTAATACATCGTTTTGCAAATTTCTAAATCAGTCATTAACTAAACTACCACTAGAATGCGTAGTAGAGACAGCTAATGGAGAAACCGTTAGAATTTCTGAAATCTTGCAGGGAGCAAGAATAGAAATTTTAAATCAGAAATTTATTGCAAATCTTTATCCCATGAATCTGGTAGGATTTGATGTTGTTTTAGGAATGGATTGGTTAATAGCCAATAAAGCCAGTATTTTATGTGATCAAAAGTTAATCCAAGTAAATTCACCAAAAGGTAAAAAGATCACAATTAAAGGAGATAAACCTTTTAGGTCTATTAAATTCATTTCTGTGATGAAAACTGCAAGTTGTATAAGAAAAGGTTCTATAGTGTATTTGATTTCTATAATCACTAACACTAAAGGAAAGAATTTAAAAGATATTCCAGTAGTATCTCAGTTTTCAGATGTCTTTCCAGAAGAATTACCAGGACTACCTCCGGATAGAGAAGTGGAATTCAGAATCCATTTAATACCAGGAACATCACCGATTGCCAAAGCACCTTACCGTTTGGCACCTGCAGAAATGCAAGAATTAAAGAAACAATTAGATGAATTGTTAGAGAAAGGATTCATACAACCAAGTTCGTCGCCGTGGGGAGCGCCAATACTCTTCGTTAAAAAGAAGGATGGATCAATGCGTATGTGCATTGATTATCGTGAACTGAACAAAGTCACAATTAAGAATCGGTACCCATTACCGAGAATCGATGATCTATTTGATCAAATGCAAGGAGCCCGATTTTTCTCTAAAATCGATTTAAGATCAGGATATCATCAATTAAAGGTACAGGAAGAGGACATTCCTAAACCGCATTTAGAACAAGGTATGGTCATTATGAATTTACTGTCATGCCATTTGGTTTAACCAATGCCCCAGCTGCATTTATGGACATGATGAACCGAATATGTAAGCCATATTTGGATAAATTCATAATTGTTTTCATAGATGATATTCTAATTTACTCTAAGAATAAAGAAGATCATGCAAGACATTTGCACGCACTTTTAAGTTTATTAAGAAAGGAAAAACTTTATGCTAAGTTTTCAAAGTGAGAATTTTGGTTAGAACAGGTACAATTCCTTGGACACCTAGTAAATCATGAAGGAATTCATGTAGACCCAACCAAAATCGAGGCAATTACTAAATGGAAAACCCCTGAATCACCAACCGAGGCCAGAAGTTTCCTAGGATTGGCCGGTTATTACAGAAGATTTATTAAAGATTTTTCTAGAATAGCCATTCCCTTAACTAAGTTAACCTGTAAATCTGTTAAGTTTGAATGGGGATTAAAACAAGAAGAAGCATTTAGAATCCTTAAGCAAAGATTAACCCATACACCCATACTAGCATTACCAGAAGGAACTGAAGATTTCGTAGTTTATTGTGATACTTCTAGATTAGGTTATGGATGTGTGTTGATGCAACGCCAAAAAGTTATAGCTTATGCATCTAGACAACTTAAGAATCATGAAGCGAATTATTCAACCCATGATTTAGAATTAGGAGCTATAATTTTTGCTCTTAAGATTTGGAGACATTACCTTTATGGTAGTAAGTTTACCATATTTACTGATCACAAGAGTTTAAGGTATGTTTTCGGGCAGAAAGAGTTGAATATGAGACAAAGACGCTGGATGGAATTTCTTAGTGACTATGACTGTGATATCCAGTATCATGAAGGAAAAGCAAATATAGTGGCAGATGCTTTAAGTCGAAAATATCACGAAAAGACAAAGAGGGTACGTTCTCTTAAATTAAATCTGCAAGTAGATTTAAATGATCAAATAAGAGAAGCACAAGAATCAGTAATCAAGGATGATTCTGAAAAATTAAAAGGTATGCTAAAAGAATTAGAACAAGGGACAGATGGAATTTGGAGATTCCACGAAAAGAGAATGTGGATACCTAAATTAGGAAATCTACGTCATCGTATATTAGAAGAAGCCCATAAGTCTAAGTATATGATGCATCCAGGAAGTGATAAAATGTACCAGGATTTAAGGAAAAATTTCTGGTGGATAGGAATGAAAAAGGACATAGCAGTCTATGTTTCTAAATGTTTGACATGTTCACAAGTTAAAGCTGAACATCAGAAACCCTCAGGTTTGTTACAACAATTAGAAATGCCCGTTTGGAAATGGGAATTGATAACAATGGATTTTGTTACTAAATTACCCAAAACAAGAAAAGGAAATGATGCAATCTGGGTGATTGTAGATAGACTAACTAAGTCAGCTCATTTTCTACCAATGAAGGAAACAATTAGTATGGAACAATTATCTAAATTGTATGTAAATGAAATTGTTTCTTTACATGGTATTCCTTTATCAATTGTTTCTGATAGGGATAGCCGTTTTACATCTCATTTTTGGTCAAGTTTCCAAAAGGCAATGGGAACTAAGTTAAAATTAAGTACGGCTTATCATCCACAAACAGATGGACAAAGTGAAAGGACAATTAAGACAATGAAAGATATGCTTAGAGCTTGTGTAATTGACTTTGGAGGTAATTGGGACGATCACTTACCTTTAATAGAATTTTCTTATAATAATAGCTATCACACAAGTATCAATGCTGCACCATTCGAAGCACTTTATGGACGAAAGTGTCGAACCCCAGTCTGTTGGGCAGAAATTGGGGAAAAGCAATTATCTGGACCTGAGATAGTACAAGAAACAACTGACAAGATTATTCAAGTCAAGGAACGACTGAAAGCAGCACGTGATCGACAAAAGAGTTATGCTAATAACAGGCGAAAACCATTGGAGTTTCAAGTAGGAGATAAAGTATTATTAAAAGTCTCTCCTTGGAAAGGAGTGGTAAGATTCATCAAACGGGGAAAGCTAAGTCCCAGGTATGTTGGACCTTTTAAGATTATTAGAAGAATAGGACCTGTAGCCTATCAGCTGCAACTGCCAGAGGAAATGGCAGGAATACATGATGTGTTTCATGTATCTAATCTTAAAAAGTGTTTAGCTGATGAATCACTGATAGTACCTCTTAAGGATATAGAGGTAAATGAACAACTCAAGTTTGTAGAAAGGCCTCTACAAATTGAAGACAGGAAAGTCAAGAATCTCAAGCACAAAAGACTAGTTCTAGTCAAAGTGAAGTGGGACTCCAAAAGAGGACCTGAGTACACATGGGAACTTGAAGCAGAAATGAAAAGAAAATATCCGCATTTGTTTCAGTAGATCTCGAGGACGAGCTCTAAAACAAGGTGGGGAGAATGTAACAACCCTCGGTAAAACCGACACTCTCATAATATGTCTAACACTCTATTATTTCTTAGAATGTCTCAATATGTTTTATATTACACCCCGTATGTGAAAACCGAGCCCGAATTATGTTTTAACATATAAAATAAATTAAAAATAAGAAAAAATAGGGTTGAGGCGGGCCGCGTAAACCCACCCCATCCTATTACGCGGGCCGCGACAGATCATGAAACGCGGAAGCATCCGGTGCTGACACGTGTCAACATTGTGGCGAGTCTAGTAGCTGACCCAGCTAAGCTATAGTTTGACCATATGTTGACGCGGGCCACGTAAGGCTTAGCCTTACCTTACGCGGGCCGCCTGAGAGTCAATATCAGCAACTATATAAAGGAGGCCTCGGGTTTCAATTTTCGTCGCTCACTTCTTTCATTCTAAACGAAATTCTGAAGTATTAAGCATTATAGTCGGGTACTATACCCCTAATTGACGAGGTTCTGCTCCGTTGTAAGTATTATAACCCCAGTTTCGAAATACTTGCGCTGCCCGATTGATTTAGGGTTCCGTAACAACTGTCGTGGTTCTGCCCGACGTAGTTGTTGGAATGCCGTCTCGGGGAGGGTATCATTAATATTTTCAAAGGGTTATGATACTAACCAATGTACATTTGTATAAATTATAGATTATATCCAGGAAACCCATACGAAAAGCCTAAAACAGCAACGTGAGTTTATCCTCTTTTTGTTAACCTTTTTGGAATGTTTTACAAAACCTTAATTGTTTACAATGTGATTAAGCGGTGATTGAGTCTTTGTAGTTCTTCAATTACTGCCGGTATTATGGGGTTTTGTATACAAAATTTACTACGAGTAGTAGTAAGTCTAAATGACAGTGCATTATCATTGGACAACGAGTTAGCCAATGGATAATTTGACCATAGCCATAGATCTGGTCGAGTGGCAAATACTGAATGAGTAATTGTGTAGAAATAAACAATGTGATCGCTCTCAATACTGTTTTAATTGAAAAAATGTTTCTTGATTAAACTGGGATTCACTCACCAGTATTTCCGACTGACAAATGTTTTTAAAACGCGTTACAGGTAACACAATGTGAACAGCCAATTAGTGAAAAGCCAGCTGGAGAGCACTGAAGGCTTGGGAAAATGTGGCTATAAAAGTTACCTAATAAACGATGTTTGAAATTCTATAAAATAGGGTTTGTCCCTATAAATGTATTGTAATAAGAAACTTGGGTTTTGCCCATGTTATTATTAATATCAAATATGGTGGTTTTACTCTGATAAACATTTCCTAACTACGGTCCTGATGTAAATTCCGCTGCAAGATTAAATAACTGATACCACCAAAACTCTGAGTTCGCGTCCGCCCGTTCCCGGGACAAATAAGGGATCGGGGGTTGCGACACAAAGTATCTAATACGTAACCGGGGGTTATAATACTTACAACGAGGCAGAGCTTCGCTAATTAGGGGGTATTATACCCAGGAATTAATTATATTATTTCAGAATTTGAGAGAGAAGTTTCGAATTTTGAACGATTTCAACTGAATGCCGATGATCCCTATTTATAGTGCTGATCAGGGGTTTTCTCGCACCCCGCGACCAACTAAGGGTCGTTCCTCTCGGCCCGCAAGCTAGGCTGGCTAGGGCCTAGCCTTGGCCAGTCACCGTTGTAGGTCCGCCGAGTGTCAGGCCACGTGGCACCCCAGGGTTCCACCACCTATTACTCGGTCGGTCCCCGCGACAGAGTTAGTCTAGGGGGTGGCGGCCCGCGAGCACCCCATAGACTTTGTTTTTATTTAATTTTTATTAAATTAAAGGTATTTCGGGCCGTTTTTTGTGTACGGGGTGTATTTTAGGGCGTATAGGGATGTTATAAGTATTTTGGGAGAGTTGTTATATCCTCCCCACCTTGTTTTAGAACTCGTCCTTGAGGTCTACTAGAACAGGTGTGGATATTTCCTCTGCATCTCTGATTCAAGCTCCCAAGTATACTCTGGTCCTCTCTTGGAATCCCATTTTACTTTTACTAGAACTAATGTCTTGTGTTTGAGACTCTTGATCTTTCGGTCTTCAATTTGTAGTGGCTTCTCTACAAACTTAAGCTTCTCATTTAACTCTATGTACTTAAGAGGTATCATTAATGATTCATCTGCTAAGCATTTCTTGAGATTACATATATGAAATACATCATGTATTTCTGCCATTTCCTCTGGCAGTTGTAGCTGATAGGCTACATTAATGATATCATTAATGATTCATCTGCCATTTAACTCTATGTAGCTGATAGGCTACGGGTCCTATTTTTCTAATAATTTTAAAAGGTCCAACATACCCGGGGCTTAGCTTTCCTCTTTTGATGAATCTAACTACTCATTTCCATGGAGAAACTTTTAATAACACTTTATCTCCTATTTGAAATTCCAAGGGTTTTCGCATGTTATCAGCATAACTCTTCAGACGATCGCGTGCTGCTTTTAATCTTTCCTTGACTTGAATAATCTTGTCCGTTGTCTCTTGCACTATTTCTGGTCCAGATAATTGCTTTTCACCAATTTCTACCCAACAGACTAGAGTTCAGTACTTTCGTCCATAAAGTGCTTCAAATGGTGCAGCATTGATACTGGTATGATAGTTGTTATTGTAGGAAAATTTTATTAATGGTAAATGATCGTCCCAATTTCCTCCGAAATCAATTACACAAGCTCTAAGCATATCTTCCATTGTCTGAATGGTCCTTTAGCATTGTCCGTCCGTTTGAGGATGATAAGCTGTGCTTAGATTTAACTTGGTTCCCATTGCATTTTGGAAACTAGTCCAAAAATGAGAAGTAAAACGGCTATCTCTATCAGAAACAATAGATAAAGGAATTCCATGTAATGAAACTATTTCATTTACATATAACTTAGCTAACTGTTCCATATTGAAAGTTTCCTTCATCGGTAAGAAATGAGCAGACTTAGTTAATCTGTCTACAATCACCCAGATTGTATCATTACCTTTTCTTGTCTTGGGTAATTTGGTAACAAAGTCCATTGTTATCAATTCCCATTTCCATACAGGCATTTCCAATTGCTGCAATAAACCTGAGGGTTTCTGATGTTCAGCTTTAACTTGTGAGCAGGTTAAACACTTGACAACATAAGCTGCTATATCCTTTTTCATTCCTATCCACCAGAAATTCTTTCTTAAGTCTTGATACATCTTATCACTTCCAGGATGTATCGTATACATAGACTTATGGGCTTCTTCTAAAATTCGATAGCGTAGGTTTCCTTGCTTAGGGGTCTAAATTCTTTCCTTATGGAATCTCCAAATTCCATCTGTTTCTTGTTCTAATTCCTGAATCATTCCTTTTAATTTCTCAGTATCGTCCTTGATTACTGATTCTTGTACTTCTCTAATTTGCTCATTTAAATCTATCTGCAGATTTAATTTGAGAGAACGTACTTTTCTTGGCTTTTCATGATACTTTCGACTTAAAGCATCAGCTACTACATTAGCCTTTCCTGCATGATACTGGATAACACAATCGTAATCACTAAGAATTTCCATCCAGCGTCTCTGTCTCATATTCAACTCTTTTTGCCCAAAAATGTACCTTAAACTCTTATGATCTGTGAAGACTACAAATTGATTTCCATATAAATAGTGTCACCAAATCTTAAGGGCAAAAATTAAGGCTCCTAATTCTAAATCATGGGTTGAATAATTCTCTTCATGATTCTTAAGTTGTCTAGATGCATAGGCTATAAATTTTTGACGTTACATCAACACACATCCATAACCTAACTTAGAAGCGTCACAATAGACTATAAAGTCTTCAGTTCCTTCTAGTAACGCTAGTATGGGTGCGTTGGTTAATCTTTGCTTAATAATTATAAAAGCTTCCTCTTGTTTTGGTCCTCATTCAAACTTAATTGATTTACAGGTCAGTTTTGTTAAAGGAATGGCTATTCTAGAAAATCTCGGATAAACCGTCTATAATAACCTGCCAGTCCAAGAAAACTTCCTACCTCCGTTGGTGATTCAGGGACTTTCCATTTAGTAATCGCCTTGATTTTTGTGGGATCCACATGAATTCCTTCATGATTAACTAAATGTCCAAGAAATTGTACTTCTTGTAACCAAAATTCACATTTTGAAAATCTAGCATAAAACTTTTCTTTTCTTAGTAAATTCAGAAGTGTATGCAGATGCGCTGCATGTTCTTCTTTACTTTTAGAGTAAATAAGAATATCATCTATAAAGACAATTATGAATTTATCCAGATATGGCTTACATATTCTGTTCATCATGTCCATAAATGCGGTTGGGGCGTTGGTTAGACCTAATGGCATGACTGTAAATTCATAATGACCATACCTTGTTCTGAAGGCAGTTTTAGGAATGTCCTCTTCCTGTACCTTTAATTGATGATATCCTGAGCGTAAATCGATCTTAGAAAAGAATCTAGCTCCTTGCAATTGATCAAACAGATCATCGATTCTCAGTAATGGGTACCGATTTTTAATCGTGACCTTGTTCAATTCTCGGTAATCAATGCACATACGGATTGATCCGTCCTTCTTCTTGACAAACAAGATTGGTGCTCCCCAAGGTGATGAACTTGGTTATATGAAACCTTTCTCCAAAAGTTCGTCCAACTGTTTCTTCAGTTCTTGCATCTCTGCTGGTGCCAAACGGTAAGGTGCTTTGGCAATCGGTGCTGTTTCTGGTAATAGGTGAATTCTGAATTCAACCTCTCTATCTGGCGGTAGTCTATGTAGCTCTTCAGGAAAAACATTTGAGAATTGAGATACTACGGAAATATCTTTCAATTCTTTTCTTTTAGTGTTAATAATTATGGAAATCATATACACTAATGATCTTTTTCTTGCATAACTTGCTGTTTTCAACACAGAGATGAATTTCTAAGATCTAATTGGCTGATCTCCTTTAATTGTGATCTTTTCACCTTTTGATGAATTTACTTGTATTGACTTTTGATCACATAAAATATTGGCTTTATTGGTTACTAACCAATCCATTCCTAATACAACATCAAATCCAGCTAGGTTCGTTGGATAAAGGTTAGCAACAAAATCATGGTTTAAAATTTCTTTTCTTGCTCCCTGCAAGATTTCAGTGATCTTAACGGATTCTCCATTTGCCATTTCCACTAGACATTTTTGTTGAAGTTTAGTTAATGGTTGATTAAGAATTTTGCAAAATGAAGTATTAATAAAACTTTGGTTTGCACCAGAGTCAAATAATACTTTTGCAAAAATATCATTAAATAAAAACGTACCGGCAATCACATCCGGAATCATCTTAGCTTCTTCTGCTGTCAGAACAAATGCTCTAGCATTATTAGTATTCTTGTTGTTCATGGCTGAAGCTAGTTTCGGACAGTTTGGCTTAATATACCCCTTTTCTCCACAATTGAAGCACACTCTATTACTGGGTTTCTTCCTGTAGTCTTCTTCCTTGTGTCCTGGTATCTTGCAAAAGTTGCAGTAGGTGGAACATTTTCCTGAATGTTTCTTCTTGCAAGACCTACAGTAAGGTGCAGAAGTAGAACTTATACTTTTCCATGATAGTTATTTCCATAACGAAATCTTGGGTAAGTTTCTGGACTAGGTTCTTCCTCTGGTTCTCTTCTTGTGTATGTACTAGTTCATCAGTCAAGGTATTTGCTAGTTCTACACCTTCTTCTATGGTTTGTGGTCTAGCTGCCTTGACTGCATGTCTAATCTCACTAATTAATCCCCAGATGTAACGGGAGATTAATACTGGTTCTGGTGAGGCTAGGGTTGGCACTATTCTAGCATATTCGAAGAATACGATAGTGTAACCCTTACAGTCTATTCCAGTCATTCTAAGGTTTAAAAACTTATTAGCAATTTGTATTTTTACATTGGGAGGACATAATTTCCTTTCAACCATGTTCTTAAACTCAGTCCATTCCATATTATAAACTCTGTCACTTCCCCTAGACTGGAGAATGGTATTCCACCATTCTAAAGCTGCATTCTTAAAAAGATTGGAAGCAAAGATAATTTTGTCTTCCTCTGCGCACTTGCTTATTTTTAAGACAGCCTCTGTCTTTTCTAACCAGCATAGAGTTGCAATGGCTCCTTCATTGCCAGAGAATTCTATTGGTTTGCAGGACCAGAATTCTTTGTAAGAACAACCATAAGACATGGTTCTTCTTCTTTTTGGAATAGGTAATTAAAGTAACGATCCATTGTTTACGCTGTGACTGGGTTCAGTAGGTAGTCATTTACTTCCATTTTAACTTTTATTTTCTGCCTCTTTAATAGTTTGGATGATATATGGCATAGCATCTATAATCCCTTGTGCCACTATATGTTGGATGGCACTGTTATCTATTTGGTTTCCGTTATTATCATTATTGTGGTTTTCCTGATTCACTTCGTTGTCCATCTGGATTATAAACATTTACCAGGTATTAATATCACAAGATAACATTTAATGCTAACAATTATACAAACAAACACATTGGTCAAAACCATTGATCATTGCGACATTCTACTCTTTTTATATATGTATGCATCTATTACAACTATAACTGGAATTTAAAACATAATACTAGTTATGCATCAGTAGGTATTAGATAAAAATTCTCTACTTGAAATTGTCATGAACTTGGGGAATTCGATGATGCATGTGTGTTATGTAGATGAAATAGGAACATTGAAGTGTCTAGGAGTAAACCCTAGACAAGTACATGTTGAAATCATGCTTAATTCTAGTAAAATCCATGAACACCATTGTAGGTGATTAGTGGGTTATGTAGAACTTGATAAACACTAGGAAATTAGGGATTGTTCTAGTGTAATTTGACATGTGTGAAGTGATTTCAGAATTATAGAGACTATTATTTATGTAAGATAGTTTGATTGATGAAAATTTGGATTATATGACAAGTTATGAACTTGTCAATAAATCATGTAAAATTCTGCCCTTAAAGTGTTTGTATAAATGCCTCGAAGAAGGCTTAAAACTGAAATTTAAAAGTTAAACCGCATAATTATGATTCGGCAAACTATGTGATATATGATTTGAAAAGAGTTCTAAACATGCCATGGTTGAACTCTATTGGAAAGGATACTGGAGCGTCAAGCGGACAAGCCGGTGGCGACTTGCGTTTGAAGGGCGTGCTTTGAAGGTATGTAACTTGATTCGTTACAACGAGTAATTTGATAATTAGCATATGTATAGTTGTGTTGTAGAATAAAAGTTGTGTTAATTGAAGTGACAATATTCATTACTTGAAATAATAGGATAATAACCGGCTAGAAGTCGTTTGGTAGTCATTATAATGGAGGATTCTATAGATGAGCCAAACGGGTCGAATAATGGCGCAATTAGTAGTGATAGTGTTTTTAATAATTAGCATTGGCGATAATAATCACAAGAGCATGAAGCCATGAGATTGGTAATAAAATGCCGGTGATAATAAGCCCTGGAAGTTGGGTAAAAGGCGCCTTATGTTTACTATTAAGGGTAGTCTATCTGGGTTTATAAACAAAATTCAAAACACGGCGTTATCATTAGTTGAAGAAATAGTTAAAAGGTTGGAAGATAATGTCAACCTTATGAAAGAAAAATCAGGAGAATGCAAAGGGTGTTCGTATAAGGAGTTCATGGCGTGTAAACCGCCAATTTACAACAGGGAGGTCGACCCGATAATATGCCAAAGATGGCTAAGTGACGTAGAAGGAGTGTTTGAAAGGACCCACTGTGACGTGAGTGATTTTGTTGCTTACTGAATGGGTCAATTGAGGGGTCAAGCCAAGGATTGGTGGGACAACAAAAAGAAGGAAATAGGAGCCGAAGCGGCAAGGGTCATGACTTAGGACGAGTTTAAGATGCCATTCCTTAAACATCATAGTCCCAAAGCGGTTATCAACAGGATCAAGGAAAAGTTCATCCAGTTAAGACAAAAGGGTGAATCAATTGATAAGATCGCGGGCATCTTTATGGATAGGCTGAGGTTCTGTGATGAGTTAGTGACTACGGAGGAGCAGAAAATATATATTATTATAATATGTTAAGTGCTGAGTACCGAGAGTTCATGACCCCTTCCAAGTATGAAACGCTTACCGAGATCATAAATACGGCTCGAGAGAGAGAAATTGAACTTAAGAAGCAAATCAAGAGGGGTGAACGAAGGGTAGTGGATGCTAACCCGAGCCCTACAAATAAAGCTCAAACGATTGAATCAGGGAAGAAGGCGGATGTGAAAGGCGGGTCGCCGAGTTGCAAGGTGTGTGGAAAGGGGCACAAGGGTGAGTGCCGCTTCAAAGACAAGCCGTGTCCTATATGTGGGAAGACGGGGCACACCGCATCGTTATGTCCGGGGAAGGTTTCCGTGTGCTACAAATGCTATCAGCCCGGCCACAAAAAGTCTGAATGCCCAGACTTAGTTGGAAAGAAAGACACTAAAGAATCTCCAACAGAAGCTCCAAAGGCGAAGGCCAGGTCCTTCCAACTTACAGCGGCTGAAGCGAAGACAGAACCCGATGTGGTCTCATGTATATTCGCAATAAACTCGATTCCTGCACATGTATTATTTGATACGGGTGCGAATAAGTCCTTTATTTCACATAGATTTATTCGACATCCTTCATTTGTATTGACGAAATTATATGTGCCCTTAGAAGTTGAAATAGGGGACAACAAAAGTTTCATAGTTTGTGATGTTTGTCAAGGCTGTAAATTAAGTATCGATGATGAGGAGTACTTAATAGATCTAATCCCGATGTCGATGGGAGAGTTTCAAGTAGTCGTTGGGATGGATTGGCTATCTCAACACCACGCAAAGGTCATGTGTTTCCGTAAGGAGATAAAGTTAACATCTCCGAACGGAAAACACGTCACCATCTATGGCGAGAAGGGAGGCAAGCCTATAATATGCTCGATGTTGAAAACTCACAAGTTTATGAAACATGGATGTAAGGCGTTTATGATATACGCGAATGAGCCCGAGAAAGAATTACTGAAGATTGGAAACATACCGGTGGTACGTGATTTCAAAGATGTGTTTCCGGAAGATCTACCGGGGATACCGCCCGAACGGGAGGTAGAGTTCGGAATCGAATTGATTCCGGGCGCGAAACCCGTAGCTAAAGCGCCGTACTGACTCGCGCCGTCAGAATTACAAGAACTAATGTCGCAGATTCAAGATTTGCTTGATAAAGGATTCATAAGGCCGAGTGTGTCTCCTTGGGGCTCACCGGTACTATTTATGAAAAAGAAGGATGGAAGCATGCGAATGTGTATCGATTACCTAGAGTTAAACAAACTCAAGGTAAAGAATCGATACCCGCTTCCGAGAATAGACGATCTATTCGACCAATTACAAGGTGCGAATTGGTTTTCAAAAATTGACCTTAGATCGGGATATCACCAACTAAAGGTCAAGGAAGAGGATGTACCGAAGACGGCTTTCCGCACGCGATACGAGCATTACGAGTTCCTCGTGATGTCATTTGGGCTGACAAATGCACCCGCGGCTTTCATGGACCTCATGAACCGGGTTTGCAAGCCGATGTTGGATAAGTCGGTAATCGTGTTTATTGATGACATTCTGGTGTACTCGAAAAGTGAAGCAGAACACGCACATCACTTACAAGAGGTGTTAGAGACACTCAGACGAGAAATGTTGAATGCAAAATTCTCTAAGTGTGCCTTTTGGTTACGAGAGGTGCAATTCCTCGGCCACATCATAAGTGCCAACGGAATATTGGTAGACCCGTCAAAGATTGAGGCCGTGTCGAAATGGAATCCCCCGAAGAACCCTTCAGAAATCAGAAGTTTCTTAGGGCTTGCTGGATATTACAGGAGATTCATTCAATACTTCTCCAAGATTGCGTCGCCGTTAACTAAGTTAACTCGGAAAGAGGAGAAATTCATTTGGGGTGTCGAACAAGAAAGAGCGTTCCAGACGCTAAAAGAGAAGTTAACTCAAGCTCCGGTATTAACGTTGCCGGACAGAGTCGAAGACTTGGTAGTCTATTCGGATGCCTCACTTTTGGGGCTCGGATGTGTTTTAATGCAATGAGGCAAGGTAATAGCTTATGCCTCGAGGAAATTAAAGGTGCATGAAAAGAAATATCCGATGCACGATCTCAAATCGGCAGCGATGGTATTTGCATTAAAAATATGGAGGAACTATTTATATGGGGTAAAGTGCACCATATTCACTGACCACAAGAGTTTGAAATACTTCTTCGATCAGAAGGAGTTAAATATGCGACAAAGACGATGGCTAGAAACGGGGAAAGATTACGACTGCGAAATACATTACCACCCCGGAAGGGCGAATGTTGTGGTGGATGCCTTGAGCAGAAAAGCGGATTTTGTCCCAATACGAGTGAGGTCGATGCAGCTTGTTGTAACCTCGGGTATACTTGAACGTATCCGAGAAGCGCAAGTTAAGGCAGTGAAAGAGAAGAACTTGAAGAAGAAAAGAATAGTCGGTCAACTAAAGGATTTGTCGGATGGTAACAACGGGTTGAAGACTCGATCCGGAAGAATATGGGTCCCAAATTCCTGTGGAGTTAAGACGCTTCTACTCGATGAAGTTCATAAATCCCGATATTTTATTCATCCGGGTGCGAGCAATATGTACAACGATCTGAAACAAAACTATTGGTTGCCCGGAATGAAGAGGGATGTAGTAAAATACGTGGAGAAGTGCTTAACTTGTTTACAAGTCAAGGCGGAACACCAGAAACCATATGGAAAACTGCAACCATTGGAGATCCCGGTTTGGAAATGGGAACATATCACCATGGACCTGTTGACCAAACTACCTAAAACGACTCAGGGATTCGATGCTATATGGGTAGTTGTGGATAGATTGACGAAGAGTGCTCATTTCATTCCTATACGTGAGACATATACTTCGGAAAAGATGTCTGAGGTATATACAAACGAAATACTGGCACGTCACGGAGTACCGGTATCCATTGTGTCGGATAGAGATACCCGGTTTACTTCAAACTTCTAGCGAGATTTTCAAGAACAGATGGGAATGAAACTTTTCATCAGCACCGCCTACCATCCTCAGACGGATGGGCAGAGTGAGAGAACAATACAGACGCTGGAGGATATGTTACGGCCATGTATCATCGACTTTGAGGGAAGTTAGGATGTTTATCTACCTTTGGCTGAATTTTCGTATAACAATAGTTACCATACGAGCATCGGTATGGCACTGTGCGAGATGCTATATGGTAGGAAGTGTAGAACCCTGGTGTGTTGGGGTGAAGTGGGTCCGTGAATTGGCCCATAAGGACGTAGTTCAGGCCACTAATGAGAAAATTGATGTGGTACGAGCTCATTTGAAAGCAGCCCAAGATAGGCAAAAGTCTTATGCCGATAAAAGACGAAGACCGATTGAATTTCAGATAGGCGACATGGTTATGTTAAAGGTTTCCCCATGGAAGGGCGTTATCAGATTCAGAAAGAGAGGGAAACTAAGCCCGAGGTTTATCGGGCCATTTAAATCATTGAACAGGTCGGCAAGGTAGCTTATCGCCTTGAGTTATCGGAAGAGTTGAGTGGAATACATGGCACGTTTCATGTGTCGCAACTGCGGAAATGTCTAGCGGAGGAAACAACTTATATCCATTACGATGATATCGAGGTGGATAATAGCCTGAATTATGCAGTGAGGCCATTAGAGATTCTAGATCGAAAAGTTAAGCACTTGCAAAATAAGAGAATTGATCAAGTTAAGGTCAAATGGGAGCATAGGAAGGGTTCGGACACTACATGGGAATCCGAAGAGGAGATGCGACGTCTCTACCCTACACTGTTTGGTACGTGCTCTGGTTTCGGGGACGAAACCCATTTTAAGGGGGGTGGACTTGTAACACCCCGAAAATACAAATTCTTATATTACAAATATGTTGTAGATAAATAAGTAAAATAAACCAGCTAGGAAAGACACTAACCTAGTTAGATAGTGATTTATGAGTGGGATAAACACTTAAAATAAGATAAAAAAGAATTTTGAGGGACTAAAGGTGTTAAAATTGAAACTTGATTCAATTAATAAAACAAAACACACAAAACACACACAAAAGTGTGTGTCTGGTCGATTGGAACACAGGGGGCGACATAGAGCTCCCCTTCAAACCCTAAACTCTCACTAATCTCACAAACTGAAGGTCAAGATCAGCCCCAAAACGAAATTCGAGCCTGGATTAGTGATCCCCATTGAAAGGAGGTCATAAGGTATGTGAAATTTGATAAAAATTCTCTACTTGAAATTCTCATGAACTTGGGGAATTCGAAATCTGATGATGCATGTGTGTTATGTAGATGAAATAGGAACATTGAAGTGTCTAGGAGTAAACCCTAGACAAGTACATGTTGAAATCATGCCTAATTCTAGTAAAATCCATGAACACTAGTGTAGGTGATTAGTGGGTTATGTAGAACTTGATAAACACTAGGAAATTAGGGATTATTCTAGTGTAATTTGACATGTGTGAAGTGATTTCAGAATTATAGAGACTAATATTTATGTAAGATAGTTTGATTGATGAAAATTTGGACTATATGACAAGTTATGAACTTGTCAATAAATCATGTAAAATTCTGCCCTTAAAGTGTTTGTATAAATGCCTCGAAGAAGGCTTAAAACTGAAATTTAAAAGTTAAACCGCATAATTGAGATATTTCGGCAAACTATGTGATATATGATTTGAAAAGAGTTCTAAACATGCCATGGTTGAACTCTGTAGGAAAGGATACCGGAGCGTCAAGCGGACAAGCCGGTGGCGACTTGCGTTTGAAGGGCGTGCTTTGAAGGTATGTAACTTGATTCATTACAACGAGTAATTTGATAATTAGCATAAGTATAGTTGTGTTGTAGAATAAAAGTTGTGTTGATTGAAGTGACAATATTCGTTACTTGAAATAATAGGATAAGAACCGGCTAGAAGTCGTTTGGTAGTCATTATAATGGAGGATTCCATAGATGAGCCAAACGGGTCGAATAATGGCGCAATTAGTAGTGATAGTGTTTTTAATAGTTAGCAGTGGCGATAATAATCACAAGAGCATGAAGCCATGAGATTGGTAATAAAATGCAGGTGATAATAAGCCCCGGAAGTTGGGTAAAAGGCGCCTTATGTTTACTATTGAAAAGGTAATAGAATGAGTGTAAATAGAATGGGTCGAACAATTGTTTAGTGATATTTGGTCGTTCGGTCGATAAATCAAATTTTCGGTATGGTGATTGTAATAGGCACGTCGGTAATGAAATTACAGACGTATAGGAAAAAGAATCACCTAAAACGGACCTTCGGATCAAAAGTTATGGCCTTCTGAAGTTAATTTTGGTGAAATCCGGAACTGGCGGGAAATGCAGGTCAATAACCTGCCCCTGCTGGAAAACCGTCTTCCCCGCGCCACGCGACAGGATCCTTTGGATCCGGCGTGACAGGCGGGAGTCGTCGCGACACGCGACAAGTTTAGGGGATTCTGGCGCGACACGCGGCAGGACCCGAACCGAATTTTTATTTTATTTTTAATGATACGATGTTGTATCTTGTTTATACGCACTATATCAATGTCAAAACTAACATTTTAAGTGGTTTTGACTTTAGGTAACGACGGGGACTTTCCGGATGGCAATCAAGCATATTTTGAAGAACCGAACACAAATTTATCAAGCTTCCGCGTAAATTTAACTTTGTTCAGACAATGTTTATGATGTAAACAATTTCACTAATCGTGTTTTGAATGTTTAAACTAGTTGGTAGATGACTAGTATGTGATCACTTTAAACTTTGATTTTGTACTTATAATGAATTAATTCACTTTTTATATAAAATCATGCATGTTTTATTAAATTCAAATGGAAATTAGACGGTTGTTACAATCAAGTAGGATTCAGGTCTATAATGTGACAGGCAATTATGGCGTTTTGAAAAGATAAATAAATTCAATTTTCCATGTAGTGGCTTTTAATATAATAAATGTTTGGCAATAATGTTACCGTCTCTTCATTTTACTGTTTAGCAATTACTGTTTCGTTCAATTCCATCTGTCAATTAGTGTTGATTTTTCCAGTAATACTTTGTTTGGCTTTTTTGGCGTTTTATATAGCAACATCGTGCTTTGCTAGCATCCGTTTTCACAGTTTTCACACTATCAGGTGTTTTGGTGTTTGTAGTTTTTGGCGTTTTATACTCAATTTTTTTATTAGTAGATAATTAAATAATAAACAACAGAGAATTAGATAACAAACAATAGAAAATGAAAAAAAAATTAAAAATTATTAGTAAGTTCCATGCCGCTCTAGAGTGATTCACTAAAATACATCTTCGGCCGAGTGTTGAGTGATCCCCCGTGAGGTATGTGAACTTGTATATAAATGGAATTTTAAAGAGGCATGTTATGCCCTAATAAGTAATTTATCTTATGAAAAGTTTTAAATAAATCATGACGAATAGGATTGTAAATAAATAAAAATAAAACTAAATAAAGAATCTTGGAAATCCCGACACTCTATGACAAGCCCAAAAACCTTCTCTTCTACCTATTCCATTTGGGAGTGTAAAGCCACATTATAAAGAGTTTTGCTTAAGGACAAGCAAAGATTCAAGTGTGGGGGTATTTGATGTGTGCAAAATACAACATATAAATTACATCAATTGTGGCATAAAACTAACCCTTTTTAGTACTAATGTTCGAAAAAGTGTGCTTTTGTCTTCCTTTTATATTCTCAGGATTAAATGAGCTCAAATTAACAAAAGAAGCAAAAAGGCAGCTAAATCTAACATAAATACAAGAAAAGGAACAAACGTGACATGCCCGACCCCACGACAGCATCTTCCCAAGCAAAACAAGAGAACAGAAGGCTGAACACGCCCCGTGCTCAATGAGCACGGGGGCGTGCCCAAGTGTCAGCATAAAAGACAAAGTTGTAGAAGCTTCCATCGCCCACCATGGGGCCGTGCTCAGCGGACACGGGGCCGTGCTCAGCGGACACGGGGCCGTGGTCAACTATAAGATTCGCAGAATCCAGGCAAATCTTGATAGTACAGATATGCTTCTGCACACGGGGTCGTGCCCAGCGGACACGGGGCCGTGGTCAACTAATACAGACAAGAGCAATTAATGAAGACAGAGAAGGATGTGGACACGGGGCCGTGCCCGAGCTTCTGTTCAGTCTATAAATAGGAGTGTTTGGCTCAAGCTCAAACCATCCCTTGGCACACCACCTCTCTCACACTTCACCCACCACCCACCACCACCATAACACCATCATCCACCACCATCATCCATTGTCCATCATAGAGTGTGTGAGTCGTCTCGGGATCCAAGATTGATCGTAAGAGTTCTTGACAATCAAGGCCTTGTTTGCCTAAGTCTCTTACATCACTTGGTGAAGACAAGGTGTCTAGTGTAATACTTTTTATTTTTAATCTTTTCGCACTTTTTACTTGGTTATGTATTAATGACTTTAATAACTAGTTTCTTATGTTGAAGGTGATTTTTCCTTATCGTTTGTCCATGGTGTCTTGGCATTATTTTACTGTCTATATAAAATAAAAGATTTTCACCATTCATATCTCCACGGTCTATATGGAGGTATGTTGGCTACCTGGTCGGGGGTTAAGGGAACGGTTTGGTAAAAGTCTTGCGTTGTTCAGTGTATAGATCCTGCAAGGACCTGGGTCAAATTTAGTAAGACCTCCTTCAATACTTAACGGTATTGGATGGTGGGGGTCCAAACTCTTTGATCCCCTCATATGTAAACTACTATTAATACTTTAATCTGGCTACTTAGGACTGTATCCCTGCTAACTCAGACTACTTAGCCGAGGGTAACGTCACCTTCAAAAGAGGGGCCTACCATAATTTGCATTAATAACTTAATTAATTATCTTTCAATAATCCGACCCTTTAGGATTGTATCCTTGCTGACTCAAACTACTGGGTTGAGGGTAACGTCGCCTTCAAAAGAGGGGCCTCCTACAATAACTAAGATAATCTCTTAAAAAGTGCAAAACTGCGGAAATAATCAAAGGTTACACTAAACACGAGTCGGAGCCAAGTGATTCAGCTTGTCTATCTGTTTTATTTTTATTTTCAGCATTTTAGTTAGTTTTTATTTTTCTTAGTTTAAAACCTTTTTCTAAACTTTTTGATTTGATTAGACGTTGAGGATAAACCGGTACTAAAAGCTCTTGTGTCCTTGGACGACCTTGGTATCTTACCAACACTATACTACGCTCACGATGGGTGCACTTGCCCATATGTGTGTTTAGTGTTAGTAAATATCGTGTTTTATAAATTTAAAACTTGGCTAAAGAAAGTGAAAAGGGGCTTAAAATATACTTAAACCTATATATACACCTAACGCACATCAAGTTTTTGGCGCCGTTGCCGGGGACATAAGGATTTTAAGAAAATTAGGAATCAGCGGCCTAATCAGTTTTTCAAAACTTTTTCAAAACGCGCGCACATTTTTCTGCATTTTAGTTTAGTTTTGCATTTACAGTAGGTTAAACACGGGCCGTGCTCGCTGAACACAGGGCCGTGCTGCATAATTTTCATAAAACACCCAGATACAGTAGCTTGAACACGGGTCGTGCTCGCTGAACACGCCCCGTGCTCAACGAAATCAGTAACTTTAATTAAAACGCCCAGATACAGATTCTGTACACGGGGCCGTGTCCAGCCTCTGTTTCCGTTTTTATTTTTTGTTTTCTGATCTTGAGGCTTGGTTGTGGTCTGCTGAGTGATTCTTATGGATCAATACTCAGGAGGTTACAACTACACCTATGAGGAGGATGATTATAGGAGTAACTATTGCACTAATTGTGGTGACCCGCACTCGGTTCAATGTTTTAACTTATATCAACCATCCACTTCATACACCTACTATGAGGAGCCCAGGTACGAGCCATCAACTTCATACACATCCTATGAAGACCAAAGGTATGAACCTCCTTCCACATACTCATATTTTGATGAACCAAGGTATGAGCCTTCTTACTCATACTTTGAGGAACCAAGATATGAGCCACCACCTTCATATGCTTACTATGAGGAACTATGGCGTGAACAACCCACCTCATATGAGTACTATGAAGAACAAAATTACGACCCTTATCCATCATATGCTTACAATAAAGAACAATGGTGTGAACCATATACTTCATATGGGTATTATGAGGAACAAAGGATCGAACAACTGGATTCAAGCTCTGAAAATCCCGATCCTTTTTCTATAACCGAAGTGACCGATAGGATATTAGAACACTTAGAGTTATCGATCGCTATATAAAAGAATCTCGCGCAAGGGAAGAGGGGTCCCGCGCAAGAGAACAATTAAATAAAGAAGGGATAACTGAAAGTGTGAAAATGGAAGAACAAATAAGTGAAAAACCGACACATGAGTTAAACAACGAAAAAGGTGAGTCCGACAACGTTAAAATTCAAGAAGAGTCTAATTTTGAAAAAATTAATCTCTTGTCACCTTCTTTTGAAAATCATTGTTTAGTTCCAACTCATGCTAAGTTTTTAAAAGAATTAAACACTAACACTAAAATTGACGAAATGGTAAGTGTTAAGTTAACTAATGATCAAACCTCGCTAATAAAAGAAGACCCATTTGAAATTAACATTACACCGGTTCCATGTTTCTTTCAAAATTCATTTATTAGTAATGTCACAATCGATAAAGATCTTTGTGTTAACATAATACCTAACTACATTTTTGAAAAAATAAGTATTAGTGATTTTTCTCCACTTCAAATACCCATTTTCTTATCCAATCGGAAGGTAATAAAATCAATCGGTGTAGTTGAGGATGTCTTGGTTCAAACAAATCAAATGGTAGTCCCCACCGACTTTGTCATCCTCGATGACGCTCCTCTAGTGTTGGGACGACCATTTGTAAAAACTCACGAAGCTTTGAAAAACCGGAGGTACAACAATCTACCTCTTCAATTAGGGGCATTTAAAAAGAGTGTCGATCTTGAGCGGTCAATGAAATATCCATTCGGCAATAATGACCCCCTAATTGAAGATGAGGATGAACCACTCGATACAAGTGAAAAGTTTGACTACTTTGTTGAAGAAGAGGTCGCCATAGAACAAACTTTTAAAGTTCTTGATCAAAATGAGCAACTAAATAAGGAGTCTCCTAAAGACCCACCTCTTGAGCTCAAAGAACTTCCAAAAGGTTTAGAATATGCTTTTCTAGACAAAGATGGTAAATTACCTGTAATTATTTCATCTAAATTAGATAGTTTAGAAAAAGAAAAATTAATTAACCTTTTGAAAAAACACAAAAATCCGATCGCTTGGAAACTTGTAGACATTAAAGGAATAAGTCCTTCCATGTGCACGCACAAAATTTTAATGAATGATGATTACAAATCGGTAATATAACCACAACGTCGAGTAAATCCAAATGTTCAAGAAGTGGTTAAAAACGAAGTCATCAAATTGCTTGACGCCGGACTTATTTACCCTATCTCCGATAGTCCTTGGGTAAGTCTCGTCCAAGTAGTTCCAAAGAAAGGAGGTATGACGGTAATAACTAACGAAAAGAATGAATTAATACCAACGAGAATCGTCACAGGATGGAGAGTATGTATAGATTATAGACGATTAAATGAAGCAACAAGGAAATATCACTTTCCTTTGCCCTTCATTGATCAAATGTTAGAAAGATTATCCGGTCATAAATTTTATTGTTTCTTGGATGGTTTTTCACGTTACTTTCAAATCGCGATAGCGCCCGAAGACCAAGAAAAGACAACCTTCAAATGTCCATATGGAACTTTTGCTTATCGACGCATGCCGTTTGGTCTATGTAATGCCCCTGCAACATTCCAACGTTGCATGGTAGCCATCTTCCACGACATGATAAAAAAGACAATGGAAGTCTTCATGGACGACTTTTCTATCTTTGGGGATTCATACGACCAATGCCTCGATAACCTTGAACGAATGCTATCCCGATGTGAGGAAACTAACCTCGCCCTTAACTGGGAAAAATGCCATTTCATGGTAACGGAGGGAATAGTACTCGGTCACAAAATCTCAAGCGAAGGAATGGAGGTGGGTCGAGCCAAAATAGACACCATTTCTCGACTACCACCCCCATCCTCTGTTAGAGCTATCAGGAGTTTCCTAGGACATGCCGGATTTTATAGGCGGTTTATCAAAGACTTTTCTAAAATCTCAAGGCCTCTAACAAAATTACTTGAAAAAGATGCCCCTTTCATCTTTGACAAGGATTGCAATCAAGCATTCCTAACCCTAAAGGAAATGCTAGTCAATGCACCTATCATGATAGCACCTGATTGGAAATTTCCTTTCGAAATCATGTGTGATGCAAGTGACTTTGCAGTTGGAGCTGTCTTGGGACAAAGAAAAGAAAAGCATTTCCACCCAATTTATTATGCTAGTAAAACACTAAACGATGCACAAGAAAATTACACAACAACTGAAAAAGAATTACTAGCTGTGGTATTTGCTTTTGATAAATTTCGTTCTTATCTTGTTCTTTCTAAAACTATAGTCTATACAGATCATGCAGCCATTCGATATCTCTTCAAAAAGCAGGACGCAAAACCACGTTTGATTCGGTGGATTCTACTCCTCCAAGAATTTGATATTGAAATCAAAGACAAAAGAGGAGCAGAAAATACCGCGGCAGATCATCTTTCATGCTTAGAAGACCCAGCTTTGGAGGCAACCAGGGATGAGCAAATCAACGAAAAATTTCCAACGGAGTCCCTAGAAATGGTGGAATACAAGGAAGAACCATGGTACGCCGACTATGCTAACTACCTAGCTAGCGGTATAGTCGCAAAAGGTTGGCCACATCATCAAAGAAAAAAATTCTTTGCCAATGTGAAACATTATTTTTGGGAAGATTCATATCTTTTCAAAATGTGTGCCGACCAACTCATCCGACGATGCGTACATGGTAGCGAAGCACGAAGAATTCTCCGCCATTGTCACGAAGGTCCATACGGAGGACATCATGGTGCCGCGAGTACCGCACGAAAGGTATTTGATTCAGGATTTTATTGGCCAGCCATTTATAAAGACGCCCAAAGTCTTGTCAAGACTTGCGATGCTTGACAAAGAACAGGTAATATTTCTTCCAAAAACGAAATGCCACAAAATGGCATTCCTGTTTGTGAAATTTTTGATGTGTGGGGACTCGACTTTATGGGACCTTTCTCACCGTCAAAAGGAAACAAATATATACTTGTGGCAGTAGATTACTTGTCTAAATGGGCCGAGGCCGAGGCACTTCCAACAAATGATGGAATAGTAGTGGTAAGATTTCTGAAAAAACTATTCTCTCATTTTGGCACACCTAAAGCATTAATAAGTGATAGAGGTACCCATTTTTGCAACCATCAACTTGAAAATTGTTTAACAAGATATGGGGTCTATCACCGGGTCTCAACAGCATATCACCCTCAAACTAACGGACAAGCCGAAGTGACTAATAGAGGTTTAAAACGAATACTTGAAAAAACCGTAGGGTTAAATAAAAAGGAATGGACAGATAAATTAGATGATGCTTTATGGGCTTTTCGAACTGCTTATAAAATAACAATAGGTACAACCCCATATAAGCTAGTCTATGGAAAAAGTTGTCACTTGCCAGTAGAAATTGCACACAAAGCCTACTGGGCAATTAAAAATGTAAACTTAGATTTAGAATTTGCTCGTAAAAATCGATTTTGTCAATTAAATGAATTAGACGAGCTTAGGAATTATGCATACTCCAACTCTTAAAGTTATAAGGAAAGAATGAAAAACTTGCATGACAAACATATTAAACCTAATGAATTTCGAGTGGGAGATCAAGTTCTTTTGTTTAATTCACGACTTCGATTGTTTCCTGGTAAATTAAAATCTAGGTGGTCAGGTCCTTTTTCCATCACCCATATTTTCCCACACGGTGCAGTAGAAATTAAATCTCGGAATGGAATTACATTCAAAGTCAATGGCTAACGGCTGAAACTCTATCAAGGATTCATTGAGGATGAAGAGAAGGAGATCTCGCTTCAGACGGTCGACGAATGAAAGCATCAATATCATACCTGGTAAGTTACGAACAATTGGGACGACATCTAAATCGGTAAGTCTTCTAACCAAAATTTTTTGGGAAACAGGGCATTCACACGAGCACTAAAAAAAATTTCAAAACTTTGCTCTGCACGAGGCCGTGTCCGCTGGACATGGGGCCGTGTCCGCGCTACTGTCGGGATATATCCCCTTTTTCATAACAGTTACACCATTCCACACGCCCCTTTTCCCCAAAAATGCTCTGGTTCAAGGCGATTTTCCGCAGATTTTCAACGTCTCCTCTAGTTCTAACAACATCAAGGTATGATTCTATCATCATTAGTAGTTAGATTTAGCACTTGCATGTAGTTAAAACTTCAAAAATTTGGGGGAAAATGTAGGGTTCATGAACTCCATCCGGATTGAACTTAAAATTTTTGCCTAAATCTGTTAGCATTTAGTTAGATTAATGTTTTAGGAAGTAAATCCACTTGTATTGTTCATAGATTCGCCCGATTTCTCACAAAAACCCCAAACCCTTGTTTTTAAACCGAAAAAAGATAAAATTGAATGGGTAAACGGGTTGTTTTGGGAAAAACGGCACTTGTGGTTTCATTTTCAGGGGAAACCGCACCTAATGGACCAAAAAATTTCAAGTTTTCGAAACCGGGACGAAAAATGGAATTTTGTTGTAACAGACGCCTGGACACGGGGCCGTGTCCGCTGAACACGGGGTCGTGTCCAGCACGCTGTTTGCAGTTTTGTCCAAAAATTCTAATGTTTCGTGCTAACTTTTGGTGTATTCTTTCAGTTGGCAAGGAAGTTCACAAGGTTTAACGCAAATGAGCTCGATGCTAGGGCTAGATACGAAGTACTTCAAACAAGACCGGAAGAATACCCAAGACAAGCATGCATGGATTTGTTAGCATTGGTGAACCAACTTGACCGCTTCAACAACCTTGTCACCGGCCCACTAAGAGTCGCCTTAACAACTCGACTTCATTCCGTCCACGAGTGCACTTTGGAATTCTATAGCACCTTCACGTTCAATTCAAGGTGCGACCCATTTGACAATGATGGGGTAGCATTCCGATGTGGTGGAACTAGGTACTCGATTTCAATGGCACAATTTGGGTCGATTGTCGGGCTGTATGCGGAGGAAGATGCGGGTAACGAGGAGAATACCGGAGGGATGCGAGAGATCGATGAGAACGATCGCCAAGCCACGTGGGCTCAGATTAGTGAAGGGCACTACAATCCGAGCAGTACTAGGAGCACTAAGTTGAGGGACCCGCTTTACCGATACATCCATAGGCTCCTCGGCTACTCTCTTAGCCAAAGGCACGATAGCGGTGACGTTGTTGGGTTGAGAGATTTGGTTGTCCTCCACTGCATCCATAACCGCAGACACCTTGATGTTTCGTCCTCCTGCTCCGAAACATGCATTTGAACCGACTTGCTACTTCACCAACCCCTATCTTCTTTGGAGGATGGGTATACCGTCTCTTCAAGCACTTCACCAACATACCTAGGTCATTCGAAAGGAGCCCATGGTCGGGGAGGGTAGACATACACATTTGCCGCTCAATGAACCTAATTTATGAGGCTGAAGACGGGACGGTTAGCTTCCAAAGGATGCAGGGGCATGCATGGAACCCGCAAGAGGCACTTGTCCTTCACGCTCCACAACATCATCAGTACCAGTACCAGCCCCAAGGTGATCCGGGCCAATCCTCCTCAGGAGGTGGTTTTCCTAACTTCCAAAGTTTACATGATTTATTGCAGGAAAACCTCATGTGCACCAGGAACACCTATAATATGGCAAGCAACACGTACAAACGGGTTGGAGCAATCGAGAGAAACATATCCGATATCCAAGATGATATTGGAAATATCCGAGAGTACATTGCGGGGAACGGTGGAGATGATGATGAGGACGAGGACATGGACTAGGCGGGAGGAGCAGAGGCAGAAATGGTTGGTTGGTGATACCACAGGTTAACCCTTTTTTATCTTGAACAATTTCTGGCCTGCGTGCCGTGTGTCGAACAATTTACTTTCCTTTAACTCTTTTTATTTTCTGCATTTGTTTTTCTTTCTAACTTTGTGATGGATGTGATGTTGAACGTTGGTAATTTAGGATGTTTGCTATGTTTTGGTGTTGTGTTTATTGCTAAAACAGGTACATACGAGGCTTAGAGCACTAAACCTTAGTGCTACTAAAGCCGGGACAGGAAAACCAGAACCAGAAACCTGTTTTTCAACCTTGCAAATTGTCTACACGGGGTCGTGTCCAGCCGACACGCCCTCGTGCCCACTATCCCAGACCTGCTGTTTGTCTAAATCTGCAGATTTACGACAGACACGGGGTCGTGCCCATTGGACACGCCCCCGTGTCCACCTTCTGTAAGTTTTCGTTACTGGCACATGAACACGGGGTCGTGTCCATCAGACACGGAGCCGTGTCCAGCGCCCAGTAACACAATTTTTTGCTTTTTCACACAGATTCAATCAACCTAAAAACTTATTTTTGGGACACATTGAGGACAATGTGTAATTTAAGTTTGGGGGGGATGCTAAAACCTTGAATCTTGCAAGTCCTAACTACAAGCCTTACACAAAACTCTATTGAAACCGCGAATCACCCCCAATTTTTTTTCAAAAAATAAAAAAATCTACTTGTCTAGGTTTAACTTGGGAGTTTCAAATTCTAAAAAGGTTATATTTTTACAAATTTACAACTGATAGCGTCGTGATAAAAAGAACCAACATAAGAAAATTATGAAACGGCATGACAAGCTTAGTTAAAATTTGATTATATATACTTGATCACATAAAAAACCCACTCCCACAAAAGTGAGTTTTGAGCCTTTATTGAGCATACAAATACATATCATTAAACTAAATGCTCATTTTTTGTTTCTTGTGTGAATAGCCGCTTGGTTCTTACGACTCTAGAACTTGCCACGACGATGCATTCCCGGTCCTTACCAACTTAAACCCGAGTAAGTAAATGATGGAGGCATTAGGACTAACCCTTTTTTATTTCTACACCATTATTTTCTTTTTTTTACCACCTACCCAAAATCCCCCTAGTTAGCCCCTTTGAGCCTAAACCTTTTCATCTCATAGCCCAAACCAAACACCCTTTTCCTTTTTATTTTTAACCTTTTATTTTAGTAACAAGCCCGGTTTTTCTTATGACTCTAAAAAAAATAAAAAATAAAAAAAAATAAAATAATAAATAAAATAAAATAAAATAAATAAATATGTTCATAATGAAGCAAAAGAGAAATAAACAAACAAGTTTATCAAAAATAACTTTGTTTGAATAAAAGCTTCATCAAAATAAAAGGTTGCAAAAAAAATAATAAAAAGTCTTACGAAAACCGACGCTTGTTACACTTTTCGCCCTTTCACTAACCACTAACCCAACCACCTACCTTTAACCTAAGCCTAACCCTTCACCCAAAAGTCCTCTTGATATTTACAAAGGTATATAGTTAAAAAGGAGGAGGATTGATTGCTTGGCAAGCCTATGGTAGGAGTAAGTTCCATGCCGCTCTCGAGTGATTCATTAAAATACATCTTCGGCCGAGTGTTGAGTGATCCCCCGTGAGGTATGTGAACTTGTATATAAATGGAATTTTAAATATGCATGTTATGCCCTAATAAGTAATTTATCTTATGAAAAGTTTTAAATAAATCATGACGAATAGGATTGTAAATAAATAAAAATAAAACTAAATAAAGAATCTTGGAAATCCCGACACTCTATGACAAGCCCAAAAACCTACTCTTCTACCCATTCCATTTGGGAGTGTAAAGCCAGATTATAAAGAGTTTTGCTTGAGGACAAGCAAAGATTCAAGTGTGGGGGTATTTAATGTGTGCAAAATACAACATATAAATTACATCAATTGTGGCATAAAACTAACCCTTTTTTAGTACTAATGTTGGAAAAAGTGTGTTTTGTCTTCCTTTTGTATTTTCAGGATTAAATGAGCTCAAATTAACAAAAGAAGCAAAAAGGCAGCTAAATCTAACATAAATACAAGAAAAGGAACAAACGTGACATGCCCGACCCCACGACAGCATCTTCCCAAGCAAAACAAGAGAACAGAAGGCTGAACACGCCCCGTGCTCAATGAGCACGGGGGCGTGCCCAAGTGTCAGCATAAAAGACAAAGTTGTAGAGGCTTCCATCGCCCACCACGGGGCCGTGCTCAGCGGACACGGGGCCGTGGTCAACTATAAGATTCGCAGAATCCAGGCAAATCTTGATAGTACAGATATGCTTCTGCACACGGGGTCGTGCCCAGCGGATACGGGGCCGTGGTCAACTAATACAGACAAGAGCAATTAATGAAGACAGAGAAGGATGTGGACACGGGGCCGTGCCCACTGGACACGGGGCCGTGCCCGAGCTTCTGTTTAGCCTATAAATAGGAGTGCTTGGCTCAAGCTCAAACCATCCCTTGGCACACCACCTCTCTCACACTTCACCCACCACCCACCACCACCATAACACCATCATCCACCACCATCATCCATTGTCCATCATAGAGTGTGTGAGTAGCATTCCGATGTGGTGGAATTAGGTACTCGATTTCAATGGCACAATTTGGGTCGATTGTCGGGCTGTATGCGGAGGAAGATGCGGGTAACGAGGAGAATACCGGAGGGATGCGAGAGATCGATAAGAACGATCGCCAAGCCACGTGGGCTCAGATTAGTGAAGGGCACTACAATCCGTGCAGTACTAAGAGCACTTAGTTGAGGGACCCGCTCTACCGATACATCCATAGGCTCCTTGGCTACTCTCTTAGCCAAAGGCACGATAGCGGTGACGTTGTTGGGTTGAGAGATTTGGTTGTCCTCCACTGCATCCATAATCCGCAGACACCTTGATGTTTCGTTCCTCCTGCTCCGAAACATGCATTTGAACCGACTTGCTACTTCACCAACCCCTATCTTCTTTGGAGGATGGGTATACCGTCTCTTCAAGCACTTCACCAACATACCTAGGTCATTCGAAAGGAGCCCATGGTCGGGGAGGGTAGACATACACATTTGCCGCTCAATGAACCTAATTTATGAGGCTGAAGACGGGACGGTTAGCTTCCAAAGGATGCAGGGGCATGCATGGAACCCGCAAGAGGCACTTGTCCTTCACGCTCCACAACATCATCAGTACCAGTACCAGCCCCACGGTGATCCGGGCCAATCCTCCTCAGGAGGTGGTTTTCCTAACTTCCAAAGTTTACATGATTTATTGCAGGAAAACCTCATGTGCACCAGGAACACCTATAATATGGCAAGCAACACGTACAAACGGGTTGGAGCAATCGAGAGAAACATATCCGATATCCAAGATGATATTGGAAATATCCAGGAGTACATTGCGGGGAACGGTGGAGATGATGATGAGGACGAGGACATGGACTAGGCGGGAGGAGCAGAGGCAGAAATGGTTGGTTGGTGATACCACAGGTTAACCCTTTTTTTATCTTGAACAATTTCTGGTATGCGTGCCGTGTGTCGAACAATTTACTTTCCTTTAACTCTTTTTATTTTCTGCATTTGTTTTTCTTTCTAACTTTGTGATGGATGTGATGTTGAACGTTGGTAATTTAGGATGTTTGCTATGTTTTGGTGTAGTGTTTATTGCTAAAACGGGTACATACGAGGCTTAGAGCACTAAACCTTAGTGCTACTAAAGCCGGGACAGGAAAACCAGAGCCAGAAACCTGTTTTTCAACCTTGCAGATTGTCTACACGGGGTCGTGTCCAGCCGACACGCCCTCCTGCCCACTATCCCAGACCTGCTGTTTGTCTAAATCTGCAGATTTACGACAGACACGGGGTCGTGTCCATCAGACACGGAGCCGTGTCCAGCGCCCAGTAACACAATTTTTTGCTTTTTCACACCATTTTACACATTCAATCAACCTAAAAACTTATTTTTGGGACACATTGAGGACAATGTGTAATTTAAGTGTGGGGGGGATGCTAAAACCTTGAATCTTGCAAGTCCTAACTACAAGCCTTACACAAAACTCTATTGAAACCGCGAATCACCCCCAATTTTTTTTCAAAAAAAAAAAATTTACTTGTCTAGGTTTAACTTGGGAGTTTCAAATTCTAAAAAGGTTATATTTTTACAAATTTACAACTGATAGCGTCGTGATAAAAAGAACCAACATAAGAAAATTATGAAACGGCATGACAAGCTTAGTTAAAATTTGATTATATATACTTGATCACATAAAAAACCCACTCCCACAAATGTGAGTTTTGAGCCTTTATTGAGCATACAAATACATATCATTAAACTAAATGCTCATTTTTTGTTTCTTGTGTGAATAGCCGCTTGGTTCTTACGACTCTAGAACTTGCCACGACGATGCATTCCCGGTCCTTACCAACTTAAACCCGAGTAAGTAAATGATGGAGGCATTAGGACTAACCCTTTTTATTTCTACACCATTATTTTCTTTTTTTTACCACCTACCCAAAATCCCCCTAGTTAGCCCCTTTGAGCCTAAACCTTTTCATCTCATAGCCAAAACCAAACACCCTTTTCCTTTTTATTTTTAACATTTTATTTTAGTAACAAGCCCGGTTTTTCTTATGACTCTAAAAAAAATAAAAATAAATAAAATAATAAATAAAATAAATAAATATGTTCATGATGAAGCAAAAGAGAAATAAACAAACAAGTTTATCAAAAATAACTTTGTTTGAATAAAAGCTTCATCAAAATAAAAAGTTGCAAAAAAAATAATAAAAAGTCTTACGAAAACCGACGCTTGTTACACTTTACGCCCTTTCACTAACCACTAACCCAACCACCTACCTTTAACCCAGGCCTAACCCTTCACCCAAAAGTCCTCTTGATATTTACAAAGGTATATAGTTAAAATGGAGGAGGATTGATTGCTTGGCAAGCCTATGGTAGGAGTAAGTTCCATGCCGCTCTCGAGTGATTCACTAAAATACATCTTCGGCCGAGTGTTGAGTGATCCCCCGTGAGGTATGTGAACTTGTATATAAATGGAATTTTAAATAGGCATGTTATGCCCTAATAAGTAATTTATCTTATGAAAAGTTTTAAATAAATCATGACGAATAGGATTGTAAATAAATAAAAATAAAACTAAATAAAGAATCTTGGAAATCCCGACACTCTATGACAAGCCCAAAAACCTTCTCTTCTACCCATTCCATTTGGGAGTGTAAAGCCATATTATAAAGAGTTTTGCTTGAGGACAAGCAAAGATTCAAGTGTGGGGGTATTTGATGTGTGCAAAATACAACATATAAATTACATCAATTGTGGCATAAAACTAACCCTTTTTTAGTACTAATGTTGGAAAAAGTGTGCTTTTGTCTTCCTTTTGTATTTTCAGGATTAAATGAGCTCAAATTAACAAAAGAAGCAAAAAGGCAGCTAAATCTAACATAAATACAAGAAAAGGAACAAACGTGACATGCCCGACCCCACGACAGCATCTTCCCAAGCAAAACAAGAGAACAGAAGGCTGAACACGCCCCGTGCTCAATGAGCACGGGGGCGTGCCCAAGTGTCAGCATAAAATACAAAGTTGTAGAAGCTTCCATCGCCCACCACGGGGCCGTGCTCAGCGGACACGGGGCCGTGGTCAACTATTAGATTCGCAGAATCCAGGAAAATCTTGATAGTACAGATATGCTTCTGCACACGGGGTCGTGCCCAGCGGATACGGGGCCGTGGTCAACTAATACAGACAAGAGCAATTAATGAAGACAGAGAAGGATGTGGACACGGGGCCGTGCCCGAGCTTCTGTTCAGTCTATAAATAGGAGTGCTTGGCTCAAGCTCAAACCATCCCTTGGCACACCACCTCTCTCACACTTCACCCACCACCCACCACCACCATAACACCATCATCCACCACCATCATCCATTATCCATCATAGAGTGTGTGAGTCATCTCGGGATCCAAGATTGATCGTAAGAGTTCTTGACAATCAAGGCCATGTTTTCCTAAGTCTCTTACATCACTTGGTGAAGACAAGGTGTCTAGTGTAATACTTTTTATTTTTAATCTTTTCGCACTTTTTACTTGGTTATGTATTAATGACTTTAATAACTAGTTTCTTATGTTGAAGGTGATTTTTCCTTATCGTTTGTCCGTGGTGTCTTGGCATTATTTTCCTGTCTATATAAAATAAAAGATTTTCACCATTCATATCTCCACGGTCTATATGGAGGTATGTTGGCTACCTGGTCGGGGGTTAAGGGAACGGTTGGGTAAAAGTCTTGCCTTGTTCAGTGTATAGATCCTACAAGGACCTGGGTCAAATTTAGTTGGACCTCCTTCAATACTTAACGATATTGGATGGCGAGGGTCCAAACTCTTTGATCCCCTCATATGTAAACTACTATTAATACTTTAATCCGGCTACTTAGGGCTGTATCCCTGCTGACTCAGACTACTTAGCCGAGGGTAACGTCACCTTCAAAAGAGGGGCCTACCATAATATGCATTAATAACTTAATTAATTATCTTTCAATAATCCGACCCTTTAGGATTGTATCCTTGCTGACTCAAACTACTGGGTTGAGGGTAACGTCGCCTTCAAAAGAGGGGCCTACTACAATAACTAAGATAATCTCTTAAAAATTGCAAAAGTGCGGAAATAATCAAAGGTTACACTAAACGCGAGTCAGAGCCAAGTGATTCAGCTTGTCTATCTGTTTTATTTTTATTTCTATTTTCAGCATTTTAGTTAGTTTTTATTTTTCTTAGTTTAAAACCTTTTTCTAAACTTTTTGATTTGATTAGACGTTGAGGATAAACCGGTACTAAAAGCTCTTGTGTCCTTGGACGACCTCGGTATCTTACCAACACTATACTACGCTCACGATGGGTGCACTTGCCCATATGTGTGTTTGGTGTTAGTAAATATCGTGTTTTATATATTTAAAACTTGGCTAAAGAAAGTGAAAAAGGGCTTAAAATATACTTAAACCTATATATACACCTAACGCACATCACTTATTTTTTGTGGTATCCTTTATTGTGGGTTGATATATACTTGTTTGATGACATGTTGAAGACCAACGCCCGCTCTAATGTATTGATCCCTTCATGCCATCAATATTTCCATCAAGAACAAAGTGACATGTTGACATATTAGTGTCATCAGTCTCTTTTTCTTAAATATTTGTCTATCTCATTCAGTAAAAGATTATAGAGATACCCAAGTCAGAGAAGAATCCATTCAGTGAAACTTCATTCAGAACAATACTCATTATGGAAGAAACGAGTTTCCGCATCTGTGGATTTTTTAACTATTATTTTTTTGGCGTTTTTAAAGTGAATGGTTTCTAGGAAATATGGCGTTGTTTTTGGGTTGTGATCAGTTGATTGTGCAGAGACGTTTCTTTTATTTTATAATAAATGATATTAATAAAGTAGCCGTCTTTTCAGTTACTGTGTATTTTTACTGTTTTTGTTAAGCTTTTTATGAGTTTTTAGGGTCATAGACTTTCCATCTCCCAAGTTTGGCGTTTTTTAATTGCGTTAAGTAGTTTTTGGATTTTTTTTTTTCCATTTTTAGTTTTTATTAATACTTCTGCAAATTACTTTTATTATAGTTTGGGAGTTTTTGGCGTTTTAGTGCATTATGACTGTTTGGCGTTTTATTAATATAATGTATTTTTTTTATTCTAAGTTGAAAAATACATAACAAACAACAGAAAAAGAAAATTAAAAAAATAAAAATAGAAATAATTCATCTTGCAAATCTTCACTGTCATCAGTCTCTTTCTTCTTTGAAACATGTTCACTGGCGGTTTGGCTTTGTCATGCTTGTGTTTTTTGTGGCCGTTTGGAAAGACAAAATGACATAAGTTTTTTTCTTTCAATGTGTATCTTCAAACTACTCATTAGTGCCAATCGTCTTTTCATGCCATTATAATATTCATCAATAACAAAACTCAAAAAATGACATAAGTCTGAACCCAGTATTTTTTTTGTTTAAGATTTGTCCACCTCATGCAGCAAAATGTTATTTGTGTCACAACACCTCAGAGAAGAATGCATTCTCCGTAACTTGGCGTTGAACAATAATGAATATACAAGAATCGATATTTGTCATTTTTGGCGTTTTACTGAGTAAATAGTGTATCTGAAAAAAACGTCGATTTTTGGGAATCTTTGATGTTTGAGTGTTTTGGCATTTTCTAATATGATTGCTATATATTAAAATATGACGTTTTTTGAGTAGGTGTGTTTGATGTTTGGCGATTTTGGCGTTTTTAAGATGAATGGTATATAGTAGAAAATATGGCGTTTCAGGTTCTGGGGGTGTGTTTTAATGTCTGGTATGTTTTTGTTTATATAGAGATGTGTTTTGGTCTATAATGGCGTCTTATTCATTAGTTGGCGTTTTGGTATAGAAGTGTAAAGACCTTTTTACCCTTAATGAAGAGCATCCACTTAATAGAATTCGTGTTATTTACGAAAATGCCACCGCGCCAATCTAGTCCATAGATTGTTTTGATCGGACAATCCATAAGCATTCTCACCGTTCTTACATTTTCCACAGTTTTTTTCTAAATCCTGACCCTATATATATATATATATATATATATATATTATTTCAACGGGTTAAACTGCATTTCCCGCTCGTCGTACTTCCAAACGAGTTTCTCTCCTATCCTTTTTATCCTCTCTCCTTCATCTATCAACTCCTCACCGTACAGGCGGAGTTCCTGAATGTTCTCATCACTCACGGGTGGTCGTGGTGCGGGTACTGGATCAGGATGCATAGGCAAAGGATCTCCATATGGGTATGGGTTTTCTAGTATTTCCTGAACATACTGGTCAGCATCCCAATATGGATCTAGAGGGTCAAGGTTAGGATATGGTGCTAATGGGTTTGGCTTGGGCTCCTCCTGTGGGTAGGGTTCTCGATAATCCCTATGGTCATCATTCCACGGATCATATGCTAAGGGATTGGGTGCTGGAACTCTAGGTAAGTCATCAGGGTTAAAGGCTGGTATGGGAACTGGTTCTTCTTGGTTGGGTTCTATTTCTATTGGCAGAGTGGGAAATAGTGGTAGTGGATGTGGTGCAATAATTTGTTCTAGGTTTGGGTCTGCGGCTGTGGTAGCTAATATGTGAAAGTTGGCCAATCTCCTATTGATTATGTCTTGGGACTGGGTGTTCATCTCCCTATTTGCTGCTGCTAAAGCCCTTTGTTAACGTAACTTTTTCATTCTCTTCCTACGCTCATGTGCTCCCCGACTGAACCATCCTCTTTTTTTTGTAAGGAATGGTTATTCGGATTGCGCCTTAAATACGAAAATCCCCTCTTCTGTGTCAGCTGAGTACCCCGAAGGAGTAGGCTACGAAGAAGTTCCTTCATCTTTAGGAGAATTAGACAGTTGACGATAAGCGTCTGACGGACCTTGATCACTCATACTGTAAACTAACAAGTTGTCAAATAACACACAATAATAATATACATGTATGCACATTGTCACATAGATTATTTCCTAACAGAATCGACAATTTCATTATCAGCAGAACACTTCTGTGACTCAAATTAGTGGCTGTAGCTCTGATACCACCTCCTGTCGCAACCCCCGACCCCTTGCCCCCGGAGGCGGGCGGCCGCGAGCTTCGCACATTCGGTGGTATTGGTGTTTATTTAATTTGGCAGCGGAATTTACATCAGGACCGTAATTAGGAAATATTTTATCAGAGTAAAACAACTCATTTTATAAATAATAAACACATGGGTAAAACCCAAGTTTCCGTTCATAATATGGTTGTAGGGATAAACCCTATTTTATTTAAATAAAACTTCTTCTTTATTTAGATAACTTTTATAGCCACTTTTCCAATCCTTCAATGCTCTCCACTTGGCTTCTATTTGGCTTTCATATTTTGTTACCTGAAAAGCGTTTTAAAAACATTTGTCAGTGGGAAATACTGGTGAGTGAATCCCAGTTTAATCAAAACAAGTTTTATCATTTTACAGTATTGAGGCCAATCCATCAATTACATTTGTTTACATCTACCTTAATTACCACCCACGATACTGTCAATCCTGACTTGTGGAATTGTTACTACTCACAGTGTAGTAACTAATTTTGTATACAAAACCCCAACATACTGACGATAATTGTAGAATTACAAATACTCAATCACTGCTAATTATAATGTAAAACAATTGAGGTTTTGTAAAAACAATTTACAAAAAGAAAGGATTACTCACATTGCTAGTTTAGGTATTTCCTTGTGACTTCCTGGTTATAATCTATTAATTTAAACAATGCACACGAGTTAATATAATAACCCAAATTTACATTAGCTATACCCCCCTCCCGAGACAGAACTCCAACGACGAATTCAGGCAGAGCCTTGACATACATTACGGAGCACTAGATCAATCGGGCAGAGTATCTAATACGTAACCGGGGGTTATAATACTTACAACGAGGTAGAGCTTCACTAATTAGGGGGTATTATGTCACGGCCCCCATCCCGGTGTTACCCAGTCCAGGAGCCGCGGGACAGAAACCCGTGGTATTTATTATTTGAGTTGACAGCGGAAGTTTAACAGGATCTTTTAAAACTTGAAAATGCCCGATTATTTTATTTCATAAATTGGGACAAACCCCATAATTTACAGTAAAGGAAATTTCACGAGGAAATCCCTTGTTTTACAAAACATGTTTATTTATTTTACTGAGCCACCACTTCAAGCTTGTTAGTGCTCCGTAGCACGTTTTCCTGGATTCACAGTAAGTCACCTGAAACATGTTTTAAAAATATTTTATCAGCGGGGAAATACTGGCGAGTCATTCAGGTTAAATAAAATGACATATTAGTTATAGATTACAGCATAAGAGCAATTACAATGGCTACTATCTTATTTTTATCTGGCGCAGTGTCACACCCTGGTGACGATGGTCATACCACTATTGGGTCCTTTCACCCAAGTAGTGATGATTATCACTGTTAGGTTGGTGAACCTAACCGTGAGAAATTAGTAATGTGCACAATACCCCACTTGCCAGTGATTCAAGATAACCAAGACTTAATCCCTGTAATTATAACTTTTGAAAATAATTTGAGTATTGTAAAACATTGTTGATAAAAAGAGAATGACTCACATTGCAAGTTTAGTTGGGCAGAGTTTAGCCTACTGATAAGCCTGATAACCTAATTTAAACAACAATGCACGCAAAACGAGGTTAGTAACTTAATACAACATTTACGATACGCTCACGAAATCAAACCCTCACGACGAATGACAAAGTATAGCCCAAATACGGGCAGCACTTAAACATCCATCGGATTGGTTTCAATCGATCGGACATTGTATCGTAGCAGTGATCGAGTTATTACCCTTGATCGTAGCAGCGTCGTGACCCTTTAATGCTCGTTTTTAAGCAGAATATGGACTTTTGAAACTAAAATTTCGAACACAAAAGCAAGTCCCATGCACAGGCTACTTATAGCAACATTTTAAGTTTTACGCGGCCCGCGTAAGCCTTAACATGGCTTTTACGCGGCCCGCGAGGTCCCCTATCCTACGTGTAGGGCTGGTGTGTCACGAGTAGGGTTTCCACATGTACGACACGTTGCTTGAACGCTTATCCGGTGACTTTTTAAGTTGACGCGGCCCGCGTAACCCTGAGCTTAACTTTTACACGGCCCGCGTGAAATCCAGAAATCTTGTTTTCTTGGTTTTTCAAGAGGATTAGGGTTTCAGGGGTCCGGGTTTTCACTTACGGGTCGTTTTTGGACATTTTTGCAGGTCCTTACATCCTCCCCACCTTATTTAAAATCTTGTCCTCGAGATTTACTGAAATACGTGAGGATACTTTCGCTTCATTTCCGATTCCAGCTCCCAGGTATACTCGGGTCCTCTTTTCGAATCCCACTTGACCTTGACAAGTACCAATCTTTTGTGTTTGAGGAATTTAATCTTTCTGTCTTCTATCTGAAGTGGTTTCTCTACGAATTTTAACTTTTCATTTACCTCTATGTCTTGAAGAGGTACGACCAGGGTTTCGTCAGATAAACATTTCTTGAGGTTGGATACATGAAATACGTCATGTACCCCGGCTAACTCTTCTGGTAGTTGTAAGCGATGGGCGATCGGTCCTATTCGCTGGATTACTGGGAATGGTCCTATGTACCTTGGACTTAGCTTTCCTCTTTTACCGAACCGAACTACTCCTTTCCAAGGAGAAACTTTCAAGAGTACCCTGTCTCCAACTTGAAATTCTAGTGGCTTGCGTCGATTGTCTGCATAACTCTTCTGGCGATCTCGAGCCGTTTTCAGTCTTTCCTTGATTTGAGTTATCTTGTCAGTGGTTTCTTGTACAATTTCAGGACCTGATAACTGGCTTTCTCCTATTTCTATCCAGCAAACTGGAGTTCAACACTTTCGTCCATACAGTGCTTCGAACGGGGCAGCTTCAATGCTTGAATGATAACTATTGTTGTAGGAGAATTCAATTAAAGGTAAATGGTTGTCCCAGTTTCCTCCAAAATCTATCACACATGCCCTGAGCATGTCTTCCAAGGTTTGAATCGTCCTTTCACTTTGTCCATCTGTTTGGGGATGGTAGGTTGTACTTAAATTTAGTCGGGTCCCCATTGCTTCTTGGAAACTTGTCCAGAAATATGAAGTGAAACGACTATCCCTATCTGATACAATGGAGAGTGGGACTCCATGTAAGGATACCACCTCGTCTACATATAACTTGGCTAATCTTTCCATGCTAAAGGTTTCCATCATGGGTAGAAAATGAGCTGATTTGGTTAATCGATCCACAATTACCCAAATCGCATCGTTACCTTTTCTGGTTTTGGGCAACTTAGTAACAAAATCAATGGTTATTAGTTCCCATTTCCATACAGGCATTTCTAATTGTTGGAGTAACCCCGAAGGTTTCTAGTGTTCTGCCTTAACTTGTGAACAAGTTAGACACTAGATACATATCTAGCTATATCCTTTTTCATTCCTATCCACCAGAAGTTATTTCTTAAATCTTGGTACATCTTATTATTACCAGGATGTATGGTATACCTAGATTTATGGGCTTCCTCTAAAATCTTATTTCTTAACTCTCCTTGCTTAGGTACCCAAATCCTTTTCTTGTGGAATCTCCAAATTCCATCAGCCCCTTGCTCTAATTCCTTTATTCGTCCTTTCATTCCTTCAGCATCATCCTTGATTGTTGTTTCTTGAATGTGTTTCAGTTGTTATAGTAAATCTAACTGTAGATTTAATCTAAGAGCACGAACTCATCGTTGTTTCTCATGATACTTACGACTTAGGGAATCTGCTACTACATTTGCTTTTCCTTCGTGATATTGAATATCACAGTCGTAATCACTTAGAATTTCCATCCATCTTCTTTGCCTCATGTTTAATTCCTTTTGCCTAAATATATATCTTAAACTCTTATGGTCTGTATAGACTGTAAACTTACTGCCATACAGATAGTGTCTCCAAATCTTAAGGGCAAAAATTATTGCTCCTAATTCTAAGTCGTGCGTCGTATAATTTTCTTCGTGCTTTTTCAATTGCCTTGATGCATTTGCAATTACCTTTTTGCGTTGCATTAACACACATCCTAATCCTAGCTTAGAAGCATCACAATAAACTTCAAAATCTTCTGTCCCTTCTGGTAAGGCAAGAATTGGGGTGTTTGTTAACCTTTGCTTTAAAATCTTAAAAGCCTCTTCTTGTTTAGATCCCCATTCAAACTTCACTGCTTTACAGGTTAGCTTAGTTAATGGTACAGCTATTTTGGAAAAATCCTTAATAAACCGTCTATAATATCCGGCTAACCCTAGAAAACTTCTAACTTCCATAGCTGATTGTGGGACCCTCCATTTGGTGATCGCTTCTATTTTGGAGGGATCTACATGAATACCTTCGTGATTCACCATGTGTCCTAAAAATTGCACCTCTCGTAGCCAAAATTCACATCGAGAATTTGGCGTAAAGCTTCTCTTTTCTTAACAAAGTTAAGAGTGCACGTAGGTACTCACAATGCTCGTCCTGACTTTTGGAGTAAATGAGTATATCGTCGATGAAGACAATTACAAATTTATCCAAGTACGGTTTACAGATCCTATTCATCAGATCCATAAATGCAGCAGGAGCATTTGTTAGTCCAAATGGCATAACTATAAACTCATAATGACCATACCTAGTTCTGAAGGCAGTTTTAGGTATGTCTTCTTCTTGTACTTTCAACTGATGGTATCCGGAGCGCAAATCTATCTTAGAAAAATATCTAGCTCCCTGAAGTTGATCAAAAAGATCATCAATCCTAGGTAATGGGTATCGATTCTTAATTGTAACCTTGTTCAATTCCCTGTAATCGATACACATTCGCATCGAACCATCCTTCTTTTTCACAAATAATACTGGTGCTCCCCATGGGGATGAACTAGGTTGTATGACTCATTTGCTTAATAATTCATCTAATTGCTTTTTCAATTCTAGCATTTCGGTGGGTGCTAACCGATAAGGTGCCTTAGCTATCGGTGTAGTTCCAGGAATTAGATGAATTCTAAATTCTACTTCCCTATCGGGTGGTAATCCAGGTAGTTCTTCTGGGAATACATCCAGGTATTCTGATACTACTGGAATTTCCTTAAGTTCCTTACCTTTAGTGTTGATGATTGCCGAAATCATATACACTATTCCTTGTTTTCTTGAATAACTGGCCATTTTCATTACTGAAATGAATTTTATTGGCTTACGTGGCTTATCTCCTGTAATCACCACTACTTCTCCTGTGGGTGTATGTATTTCTATGGAATTTCTATCACAGAGGATTCGAGCATGGTTGGCTACTAACCAATCCATTCCTAACACAACATCGAATCCCGCTAAATTCATAGGTAACAGGTTTGCAGAAAATTTATGGCCTAAGAGTTCTATCTTTCCTTCTTGCAAAACCTTATCTATGTGAACAGAATTACCATCTGCGGTTTCTACAGTAAAAATTTGTCTAAGGTTGGTTAAGGGTAGGTTAAGAGCTTGGCAGAATGAAGTATTTATAAAACTTTGGTTTGCACCAGAGTCAAATAATACTTTTGCATAAACGTCATGAACTAGGAACGTACTAGCTATCACATCTGGGATGAGTTCTACTTCTTGGGTAGTCAACTAGAATGCTCTTGCATTCTTTTTGGTAGTTCCTTCAGCAGGTCTGGCTTTGTTGTCAGCTGGTTTGACCAATTTGGGGCAGTCTGGTCTAAAATGTCCAGCTTCTCCACAGTTGAAGCAGATTGTTGATTTCTTCCTCCTACAATCTTCTTCTTGATGCCCTGGAATTTTGCAGAAATTGCAATACTCTTTGCATCTTCCAAAATGCTTTCTTTTATATGTACCGCAGAATGGAGCAGTAGAAGGTTGCCCAGTTCCCTTTTTCTTGAAATTACTACTATTACCCACACGGAATCCTTGGGTAATCTTTTGGGCCACTTCCTTTTTCCGGTTTTCTTCTCTTGTACGTACCAGTCCGTCGGTCAAGGTGTTGGCTAATTTCACTGCATCGCCAATTGTGCGAGGTCTCGCAGCTTTGACGATATCGCGAATCTCGCTAATTAAACCCCAAATATAGCGAGAAATAAGTACCGGTTCTGGCGAAGCCAGGGTAGGTACAATTCTAGCATACTCGAAGAATGTCGAAGTATATCCTCGACAAACAACATCCACCATGCGGTGGTTTAGGAACTTATTTGTCATTTGTTCCTTTTCATATTCGGGACATAATTTTCTTTCTACTAGTCTCTTAAATTCTTCCCAATTCATGGCAAAAGCCACATCGCTTCCCTTGGCTTGTAGTACCGTGTTCCACCATTCTAGTGCCCCTTCTTTAAAAAGATGCGACGCGTACATGACCTTGTCTTCCTCGGCACATTTACTTATTTTAATTACTGCTTTGGTTTTCTCTAACCAACGCAGTGCGGCAGTTGCCCCTTCATTGCCTGCAAATTCTATTGGTTTACAGGCAAGATATTCCTTGTAAGTGCAACCAGGCGTTGCAGCTTTCATTTTCTTAAGAAATGGGGCTTGCATCACATCATCATTATTATTATTGTTGCCGCCTCCATTTACACTATTACTGAAATTGTCGTCGTGGGTACGTTTACTGGGAGTAGTTGGTTGAGGTTCAACTGGATTTCGGGCAGCAGCAAGGATTGCTGGAATAGCTTGGCTATTCCTTGAGCAACGATATTTTCTATATCCTATCTATTAAGAAATTGATCTTCATGGTTTTGTTCGGATTGATTAACTTCGTTAACTGGTTCATTGACGGCGGTTTCCATCTGATAATTTTCAATATACAAATGTATAAATTATTGGCACAAAATAAAATAAATAATAATCAGTCACAATAAAACAATCACACATAATCATGTTAACACGTATAGCCAAAATTGTCGACTTTGCGACGTTGATATTTTATATATTAGTAGGCATCCGTACACACCAATTATATTACAAAAGTTTTATTTTAAGTTATTTTACATGATTATATTTTTATTAATATTTATTATTATCTTATTATTATTAAACACGTAACCACACAACCACATACGATCCCATCAGCTGGCACTTCAGAAACGACATTCCCTCTCGTCGTATTTCCATGATATCCTCTCCCCCCACTTCCCGGATTCTATTTCTTGCGTCCACCAGCTCCTCGCCATAGTGGCGGAGTTCAGCCAAGTTTTCAGTGCTCATAGGTGGGTTTGGTGCAGGCTCAGGGTCAAATTGGGGAAAATAGGTGTTAGGGTTATTCAAGAGATTCTGAAATTGCCAATCACTTGTCCACCATTCCTCCAATTCACTGGGTAAAAGTTGGTGGCTGAAAATGGGATCTGGGATAGCAAGTTCTAAATTAACTGGAAGTTGTGATTCAGCAGGGTAATTGAAGAGGTCTTCATTGGTAGGTCCAATGAGGTCACAATTTGCCAGTTTGCGATCAAGCTCCTCCCAGGGTGGCATTTTCTGGGCTTGCCCTGAACTTTCCCCGATCTCTTTTCCTTTCCCTTTATCATTTGGGTCCTCAGTCTTTTTAACCCTCTGTGCGGCTGGCTTCTTCCTCCGTACGCGTCTCCAGCCTATGATTCTCCTTCTCTTTTTCGACTTGGGTTTCTCCTGAGGTTGGGCTTGGAATTCCATAGGTTTTTCAGTGTCGGCCCAATAACCGGAAAAGCCCTCGGAAACTTCCATGTCAGTAGGATAGATAGTGAGATTCTGAAGAGCTTCATATAACTCATTCATGCTATCAGAATATAAGGAAACACAAAATCCTAGTTAGAATGTTATTTACAGAATCACAGAATGGCAATTAATTAAATTAAGTATTTTTTTAGATACTTAATTGGCTTAAATCAGTGGCTCTGATACCACCTTTTTCTGTCACGGCCCCCGTCCCGGTGTTACCCGGTCCAGGAGCCACGGGACAGAAACCCGTGGTATTTATTATTTGAGTTGACAGCGGAAGTTTAATAGGATCTTTTAAAACTTGAAAATGCCCGATTATTTTATTTCATAAATTAGGACAAACCCCATAATTTACAGTAAAGGAAATTTCACGAGGAAATCCCTTGTTTTACAAAACATGTTTATTTATTTTACTGAGCCACCACTTCAAGCTTGTTAGTGCTCCGTAGCACGTTTTCCTGGATTAACAGTAAGTCTCCTGAAACATGTTTTAAAAATATTTTATCAGCGGGGAAATACTAGCGAGTCATTCAGGTTAAATAAAATGACACATTAGTTATAGATTACAGCATAAGAGCGATTACAATGGCTACTATCTTATTTTTATCTGACGTCGTGTCACACCCTGGTGACGATGGTCATACCACTATTGGGTCCTTTCACCCAAGTAGTGATGATTATCACTATTAGGTTGGTGAACCTAACCGTGAGAAATTAGTAATGTGCACAATACCCCACTTGCCAGTGATTCAAGATAACCAAGACTTAATCCCTGTAATTATAACTTTTGAAAATAATTTGAGTATTGTAAAACATTGTTGATAAAAAGAGAATGACTCACATTGCCAGTTTAGTTGGGCAGAGTTTAGCATACTGATAAGCCTGATAACCTAATTTAAACAACAATGCACACGAAACCAGGTTAGTAACTTAATACAACATTTACGATACGCTCACGAAATCAAAACTCTCACGACGAATGACAAGTATAGCCCAAATACGGGCAGCACTTAAACATCCATCGGATTGGTTTCAATCGATCGGACATTGTATCGTAGCAGTGATCGAGTTATTACCCTTGATCGTAGCAGCGTCGTGACCCCTTAATGCTCGTTTTTAAGTAGAATATGGACTTTTGAAACTAAAAATTCGAACACAAAAGCAAGTCCCATGCACAGGCTACTTATAGGAACATGTTAAGTTTTACGCGGCCCGCGTAAGCCTTAACATGGCTTTTACGCGGCCCGCGAGGTCCCCTATCCTACGTGTAAGGCTGGTGTGTCACGAGTAGGGTTGCCACGTGTACGACACGTGGCTTGAACGCTTATCCGGTGACTTTTTAAGTTGAAGCGGCCCGCGTAACCCTGAGCTTAACTTTTACGCGGCCCGCGTGAAATCCAGAAATCTTGTTTTCTTGGTTTTTCAAGAGGATTAGGGTTTCAGGGGTCCGGGTTTTCACTTACGGGTCGTTTTTTGGACATTTTTACAGGTCCTTACATATTATACCCGAGAATTAATTCTATTATTTCAGAATTTGAGAGAGAAGTTTCGAATTTTGAACGATTTCAACTGAATGCCGACGAACCCTATTTATAGTGTTGATCAGGGGTTTTCTCGCGCCCCGCGACCAACTAAGGGTCGTTCCTCGCGGCCCGCGAGCTTGGCTGGCTAGGGCCTAGACTTGGCCAGTCACCGGTGTAGGTCCGCCGAGTGTCACGCCACGTGGCACCCCAGAGTTCCGCCACCTATTACTCGGTTGCGCCCCGCGACAGAGTTAGTCTAGGGGGTCGCGGCCCGCGAGCGCCCCATAGACTTTGTTTTATTTAATTTTTATTAAATTAAAGGTATTTCGGGCCATTTTTCGTGTACGGGGTGTATTTTAGGGCGTATAGGGGTGTTATAAGTATTTTGGGAGAGTTGTTATAGTAGCCCAAGTTATGCTCGTTTAAAGTTTGGACCTTTTCAGCCATATTTTCCTTGTCGAGCTAGTCAAGATAAGAGTGTGTCAACTTTTGGATCAGCTCATCATTGTAAACTCAGTAAAAACTATTACTAACATGATAAATGGTGCAATACTACCATTTGTGCGCTTATGCCCCGACAACAGGCCTAAAGGGAAACGGATCTTTAAGGTCGATATTACTATACATGCGTATATTCTGGTATAATCCTACCACAATCTTCTTTGCAAATTGTTATGAATCATCTTTTTGAATCGCCTTTTCAAAGATACTACCGCTCATAGATTTAACGTTTTGAATCAATAATGATCCAACAAATAGACTATTAATGAAAAAATATAAGCTTTAATAACAAATAGATTTATTTTCAAGTTGCACAATATATAATGCGAAAAGGAGATTGTCTTTAATCTTTATGGGTGACGTAGACTAAGTGAAGACAGACAATACACCAAACCACCCCATTAAGGAACTTGGATCCATTTTGCACTTTGCCACCATTATTGTCACCACAATGTCTTAAAAGATTCATTTTTAGATTCCGCACCACATCAACTTTCCTGAATCCACTATTGGATTCATCATAACTCTTTAGTGAGAGTTGAGATATAAATATATTAATAAAAATTATATTGAAAGTATGAAAGAAGATGAAAACTTTAAGGTATGAGCCAATAATAATCATTTTTTTATACTGTTATCATAAAGTCACTTGTATGGACGGACAAGATTTTTGGGTTGACCCCAATCTTGCAAACTTTTCTTAATGACTTATTGGTGGAAAATGAAAACAAATTTGTTTGTGTTCCAGAGTTTAATAAACAAAAAAAAGAAAAGAATTAATGAGGGAAAATAAAAAGAATAGAAAGGAAAATTTAATTAACTAACGTGTTCTCGAGTTTGAAGGAAACGAAAAGAAAAGTAAAGATTTTATGTATAAAAAACTTTTTCCTTCCAAATCTTTCCAATTTGGATGGATTTAAAATGATGGAAAAAAGTCATAAGTTTTCTTTCATTCTCTCTTCATTTGTTTTCTTAAGAAAACTCTTAAACACGACTTTTTTCTACATCCTTCTAAATCCTTTCTTTTCCATCGTTAAATTAAACATGGGAGCATTCTACAGCCTTTCAAATCCTTTCTTTTCCTTCGTTGAATTAAACCTGGGAACACAACGGCCTTTGATGGTTTATCTGATTTTCCCTTAGGGGAGTGGGGGTGGTCATCACTCATCACTCACAACATCCAATCAAGTTCCGCCATGTCATCAACCATTATTCCATCACTCACAAGCTTTTTTTAGTGGCGGTGGTCATCACTAGTGATGGAATTCCATCACTCACAATTTTTTTTTTATTTTTTTAAATTATAAATTAACAATAAAACACTAAAATTATAAATTATAAATTTCATTTAAATAAAACATAAATTACATAGCAAAATAAAAAAAAACTAAACAATGAAAAAAAAACTTAAATTAAACGAATGACATCTCCCACCCCCACTTTTCACAAATCTCGCGTTTTTGTTGAATTACGACCGACTTAAACGGGATTTTTCTTCGTACCCGAACCTCTTTTCTTGGTCGGGTTCGTCTTGCAACCTAAAGGGTGTCGGCTCGCCAAGATTCGCTCGAACCTTGGGTCTTACGGGATTTTTCTTCGAACCCGAACCTCTCTTGCTTGAACCTTCCATCTTTGTGTTGAATTTGGATTTGAAGGAAGTAATGAATTTTATTGATTTTGGAAGAATGTTTGAATTTTTGTAGAATTTTTGGGGGAATATTTGGATTTTATAAAAGCCCCTCACCTCTCAAACGATTATATAATGTTCCTTTTTTTGAAAAATCAACGCGTGGAAAACTCCACGAGTGATGGAAAGCAGTGGCGGCGGTGTTTTGTTGTTTACCACGAGTGATCGAAGCCCATCACGTGTCCACCCCCACTCCCCTTAACACAGCATGGGTTTGAAAATTGTGTAAACAAATTTTTTTTTTCTCATTTAATGGGATGTTATCAAATCCACTCTCTCATTATTGAGAAAGGACTTGCACCTCTTAAAGGTTAGCTTTTTATTTGGTTTTAGTTTCATTCTTACAACAATGTGACTTATCTACCGTCTTTGTAGACTTTTTTACAAGAAAATTAATAAATAGGTTGTTGTCATGGTTACAATAAACATATAGAGTTCAATATAGTAATTATATATTTAGTTTTTCATCTCTTCTACGTTGATTTAGTTCATGTGTCAAAGGTTTTTTGCAATCAAAAGTGTGAGATTTTTGTGCAGTATATGCTAGTAGTAAGACCCGTGTGAACACACGGGTAGGTTTAATAACGATCGAAATCAAATACTAAAAAACAGATTATAATATATCATTTAAATTGTTTGCTTTTAGTTACATATCTTTATAAAACAATGTTAAAGACAATATGTGTTAGTATTATAAGTATAATGATAAAAGTTTTTGTCTACATTTATATGTAAAATATGATGTGAAATTATTTAATGAATTCACATTCGCATTATACTTAATGAAACCATATAACTGCTATTCACCTGGTGATCCATGTTTATTATATTATTACAACAATTTTATATAATAAGGTGATCCATACAACTATTCTAACTACTAACACTTGAAGTAAAAAATAATTATAAAAATAGGTTGAAAATACTCATTTGATTTTCTTTTAGACTATTTATAAAGAGTCCCTGAAGCTTTTTAATATATGATTTATTTACCTCTTGAATGGCTTGTCTTCAGCTTGCCAGCAAGTGACTTCACAGTTGCTTATCTCCCTTAGCTGCAAGATATTATTTTTGCAAAACACCTCTATGTTCATTCTCTAGTTAATATCAAGAAATACACAAAAAAAAAAAAAAAGCAAAACAACATTGCTGAGTTTTGTACGTGTACATATGCATGTACGGACTGCAGGCTGCCTACCAGTTGTTAGTGGTAAACACCCTTGCTTTGCGACGCGGAATTGTACAAGTTTGTTTGCATTTAAAGTACAATTTGATCCATCATTAACTAAAAATGAACTGTTGGAGGTCTCATATGATTATACAATTAATGTGCACATTAGGTTGTTCAATCAAGCAAAACCAAAAAACGCAAGCCCAACCAGGTCAAAATATCAATCTGGTTCTAGTGTTCTTACAGTTTTACAAAAAAAAAATTAAATGGTGTAATTATAAAGTTACACTTTTGGGTGACTTTCGACCTTCTAAGACCATCGGACCGTGTCTCTTCTCTTTTGCATTTTCTTCTTGACCAGTTAAGTGTAGGGCTGTCCAAAAAGCTCGTGGTTCGGAGCTCGCTCGAAGCTCGTTCGGATTTAGCTCGGAAAAAGCTAGCTCGATATGGCTCGGTTTGAAAGTGAGTCGAGCCGGCTTGGCTCGTTTAGAAAGTGAGCCTAGCTCGGCTCGGGATGAGCCAAATTAGCTTGGTTTGGCTCGCTTGGTAGCTCGGCTCGACTTAGCTCGAATTATTTTACTTATAATATATTTTATTTTTATATACATATAATATATTACAAAAAAATGATTATTATTTACATTTATTTAGGCTTGTAGTTTGATATCTATGAAATATTTAAAAGTTGATTGTCGTGCTAATGAACATATATTGTATTTACTTGAAATATAAAACTTATTTTGCGTTGTTGAACGTCATTTTGGCTTATAATGTGTTAGGTTGAACTTATTTTGAATATGTTTTGAAATTTTGAATAATATTTTAGAATACTGAATTTTGAGAGCTATGTATTAATTTTTATTTTTAAAATCGAGTCAAACCAAGCCGAGCCAAGCCAGCTCGGTTTAAAACCAAGCCAAGCCCGAGCTTAGATTTTCAGCTCGGTTTCAAATCCGAGCTGAGGCGAGCCAGCTCGGTTTATAATTGAGCTGAGCCTGAGCTTGCCTTAGCTCGGCTCATGAACAACCCTAGTTAAGAGATCAAATATAACTACATTTGGCCTATTTCTATAATGAGCAGGTCAAATTATCATCTCTAAATAAAGAGATCATAGTAGTTAATACCTGAGATACTATCTTAGTAGTATTGCATTTCCATATGTTTTTATTTTTCTACCTGATGAAATGCCTCTGAGATGAAAACACACCTAATCAGAACAAAATTCGATCAAATCAGTTTGAAAACACTAAAATTTTTGCCAAATCATATCAAAATTCGACCGAAACACACCAAAAATCAACAGAAATGTTCTAACTCGAATCAATATACACTCGAACATGTGATTCGATTACAATCTGCGATATAGCAGATTCATGATACGATATAGCGTATGAATGAACCAGCAATGCATGCAAATGAACATGTGATTCGATTACATTCTGAACTCAACGTCTACTGAATATGATTAACTAAATCAGTTATATGTAAGTATGAAGATCTGATAATACGCAGAAACTACAGATCCAGATTTGACAAAATGTTTCAGATTTAAACAATATAAAAAATCAACTGATTCAGTTCGTAATAGTTTGTAATATATGTATAAGGTCTGAAATCACAAAACTTTGATTCAAAACAATTCAAAAAATTACTGAAACAGATCGAAATTGAATACCAGACACTTGGAGTTGTTTCTCAATGAAGGGTACCTTAATGGAAGCTGGGAGTACAAACCGGTAGGATCTCATGACATCGGAAGTCAGGTAGACAATGCTTCTGGTGGCATTTTTGACATCAAGCATTTCAAGAGTCCATTCATAGCTGGTAAATCAACAATAATCATAAAAAAATATGTGCTTATTCTCCCAAAATCTTATATAACTATGATAGATAAACTGAAATACACCTATTTGGCGTTCTCGAACTAAAGTATCATATGCAATGTCTAATCTGTTTTTGTAGCCTCATGAAGCGTACCTTAGTAGAAGCTGGGAGTACAAACCATCAGGCAATTAATCTACTTCCGACAGTTGATTTACTACAGGGTTCTTCATTTCACCTACAACTTCAAAAAGATTAACTGTTAACCTTGACAATTGACAACGATAAGCTAATGACACCAAACATCAAACTCAATTAACTACGCCTCGCGCTTTTTACAAATTTCTTCAAGTAATAAACCCTAATCGAATAAAAAAATATGAAAACACATGAAAATCATACCTTCGCCTTTGGTTTCCACACCGATCAAGTATCAGCACCATTCGTATATTTGACTTTACTATCGGAATTACCAGCACCAGAACGGTTTCCTGGACGATTATATCGCGACATCTTCAAATTGTTCAAATAATCACTGCGATTAACGAAATTGTTAGTTTTAACCCAACAATGGTTTCAAACATCTATTTTCTCCACAAAACACTGTTTTAACCTAACAGTGGTTTCAAACCACAATTTTAACCCAGCAGTGGTTTCAACCACTGTTTTCTCCACAAAACACTGTTTTAACCCAACAGTGGTTTCAAACCATAACTTTAACCCAACAGTGGTTTCAAACCACAATTTTAACCCAAAAGTGGTTTCAACCACTATTTTCTCCACAAAACACTGTTTTAGAAAGGGTAGTTAAAGTAAAGTTTTAAAAAAAAATTTGAGATCATGCTACTGAAGATCACATGAAAAAACTTGGTTACACTGTACTTCTTTATTCAACTAATGATGGAATGGATATACAAAATTAAAAAAAGGCGTGTGATAAATTCTTGTTGTTGATGAATCACCCTTATGCTTCTGTTCTTTCAACCTAATAAACCATAATCTTTTGATTCAACACCAAAAATTACTCACATTACTTAAGAATCTTCAGAATACAAAACTTTTACGACTAAATTAACTTACCAAAGATGAGTAATTGAAAATCGTTACTCCTTCTCCATTATGCTTTTGTTCTAGGTCTTGAAACCCACCAGTGGTTTCAAATCGCACATATGCTCCTAGAATATTTGTTAAGATCAATGAATTGTCTCGACCAATGAATCATACTTAAGCACTCTTCAAACACTTGAATCTTCTGATCGAGGAACTGGATCAATGAATCATACTGGATCAATGTTTTAGAAATTATGATTGCACATTTGTTGTAAAATCAACATTCAAATTAAAAAAAAGGGTGTGATAAACTCTTGTTGTTACTAACTTGAGCGTAGAAGAAGCAAGACACCCAAGAATGGGTTTGCATATTACTTATTTTTTGTAGTTGGATCACTTGTAAATGAACTGAGCCGCGTCGACTTTTTTGTAAATAAGACATGTCCAGACCAATCCCAGCGAAGCTATAAAAAGCAAGATATTACCTTTAAAAAGAGATAAAAGTCATTATTCAGTTCCGCATCAACATCCATCGGCATAAAACATCATTCTTTAAGTCTATCTTCACCTGCATTTCCATTTTCCGTTAGATAAGAAACAGTTAAAAAACACAATAAATATGGAAACAATAAACTTGAAGCAAATTGAAAACCCTTTGCTAGAGTAACTGCATCAGTTATTCAATAGTCTTTATGAAGCTCCTTGTGTCGTTGATTGGCTTGGCTTGCTTGTTTCTTTGACAACAACATCAGACTTCTCAACTTCCTTTTTCTTACTGTCAAGCACTACCATCTACACAAGTAATTACAAAACTTATCACACATATTATAAAAATTGGCGTCGATCATTTTCATATTTAGCCAAAAAACACACCAAAATACGGTCAGATGTACCGATAAACCTAAAACGCTAAAATTAAAAGAATGACAATCGCGTCGACTTGTTTTGTAAATAAGCCATGTCCAGACCAAGCCAAGCGAAGCTATAAAAAGCAAGATATTACCTTAAAAAGGTGGTAGAAGTCATTATTCAGTTCCGCACCAGCATCCATCGGCATAAAACATCATTCTTTTAGTCAGTCTTCACCTACATACAAAACCTTATACACATTATAAGTGGTAGAGTCTGCTACTTTGTCGTTTGTTTCATACTAGATTACACATTCTTAGCTTATCAACTTGTTTCAGTTGCTGAATGTGCCTGGTGGTGTTCAAACCAAAATACCCATTTTTTACTTCTTATTTTAGTGTATGTACCAGTACCCTGAAAATATGATATTATAGAAAGGCGTATCTGAAACTTACGCATGCTGATCCGTGCTCCTTTTATTTCCATAGACAGTAAGCCCTTGATTTACCTATAGACATGACATGTTCCAGATTATTAACTTTATTAAATTAACAATGTTAGGGACATAATAAAGATGATGAAGCATGCATACCCTGTTACCATCAAGGTCAAATTCCTTGCCAAGGGACTCCATGACCAACTGCTGCAAATATCTGCTAAATAACAAAAGCCTGTCCTTGTACGGAAGTACCACCATATCCTGTTCAAACCAATTTAAAAAAATCATTCATTCATTTATTTTTGGATGGAGAAAATAGCCGAAAACAGAGAAATGATTTGCTAATAGTAGTTACCTTGGATCCTACACCACCAGAAGCCCAGTACCAGCACAACGCCAGCCATGCTGAAGGGTTGTTTTTCACCTAACATAAAGTATAAACAACATTAGTTTTATCGTTCCCAATTAAATAATGTACACCTTGTCTACACTCCATTATTTACCACTGGAGTCCTGGTTGCCTCGTCCATGAGTGATGCACCAGCAAGCATTTCTTTGATGTCAATTCCCTGAATACAACAATATTAATAAATATATGTTTTTGCTAAAATGCAATTTCACTGAATCTTACCTGAAGTGCTGCAGCCAGTAGACCAACAGCAGACATTTCAGATGTTCTTACCCCAACCTAATCAAACATGGGAAATCTAGCTAACCACCCCTCAATCCTTGCAGTGTTGTCTAATAATGAATTTTCTTGTGTAATCGCAACACCCTATTGCATAATATCAAACTCAAAAACATAATACTAAACCAAAACAGGCCTAAGAAGGTGAGCTAACACTCATACACATGAGCATTCATGCATCCATTAAAGCCAAGAACCCCTTATTGTATCACGCGTTTGGTAAGGATGTTTATATTTAATTAAAAAAACCATGCTAAAAACTACAAAAAGAAGGACCCTGTTTTGGAGTACGGAACTTCAATTCTTATCATAATCAAATAGTGAAAGAATGTTTTCATTTTTGTAAATTAAGAAGACATCATAATCAAGTGTTTCCCATACAACGCTCTTAGACTATGGGGTATGGGGCGTGGGTTGGCCATAAACGCCCAAGTCACCACCGCGGGTGGGCTTGGGTTTGGGCGTGGCCCCTTGGGCGGGAGTTTAAGGCCGGGCGTGGGGCATGCTAGCGATCCTATGTGACCGGCTATTATTGGTTTGTTGGCTAGGGCATAGCGGGCCATTTTAAATTTTAAAATATAACTGTTGGCCAAGCCACGCCAGGATAGCCACGCCCCGCCATACCCCACGGACACGTCACTCACCAGCGGGATGGGCTCGAACTCCACGTGTCAACCCATGCCCCAAACCCCCGCCCCAACATACCCCACGGTCTTAGTAAAGTTCATATTTTTCAACCTATTCCAAATCAAAGTTGATGCCTAATTAAGTCTTGATATTCTATTTATTGCAGGTCATGTGTCAATCACCCATCATAATTGTGATAACCCGAGTTTCCAAGGTCTTTACTTGTCTAAGTGTTCTCGTAATTAGTTGCACTATAACTTGTTCACGTGTGATTTATGTTTGGTGTGATGTATTGTACTTTAGTTACATTGTAACCCACATGTATTGTACCCTAGTTGTTCATGTTTATAAGCTTGGCTTACATCACATAGGGTTTTGTCATAATCCACCTCGACGAAACATTGAGGTTTCGTCATCATCACCTCGACGAAACGTTGAGGTTTCATCATCATCACGACGAAAGGTGAGGTTTCGTCGAGCCCAGCCATTACCGAAGCCCAAGTGAGGCCCAACTGTAACCGGCCACAATTATCTTACGTTATATTGTACGAGAAGTTATAGTCTACGAAACCCTAGAACTCCTCTAAACCTACGGCAGCAGTAAACCTTTCTTTAGAAACATCATCTTCACGGTCCAACCATCTAAAGCGTTGTTATTTTATATTAAGGTTAGCATTTTGACTCGTTCATCGGTTTATGTTAACGTGATCTGTAGTTGTTTTTGAAGTCTGTTGTATTTGTCTTTTGTTGTAGCGATTGGTGGTATGAATAATTAGGAACACAAGCATATAGAGATCTGGTTTATGATCGTAACAGTGGCATGGTTTTTTATCTTAACAATCTGTATGGTGTATGAATTCAACAGTTTGCATGATATTAGCAGTCTGAATGAGAATATTGGGATGATCAATGGCTAGGTCTAACATATGCGTATGAATAACAATAATGATTTAGGCCATATGATGCTTGAGAACTATGGTGTTCGAAGATATAATGATTGACTCACTTATTAGGTTTTTGGATATTTTATTGTTTAAACTGATAGATTAGAACACGCATGTTAGGGGTCTGATATCAATCGGTCACGGTTACTGTATGGTTTAATGATTCTGTTTACAGTATGCATATCATCTGATTAGGGTTTTCAGTAACATGACAAGGGTTGTTTGAAACTGTTAACATTCCGACGAAACCCTACGCCGACGAAACCCCTTACCTCAACGAAACTCTGAGTGTTTCGTCGTGACCCTTTACCCCGACGAAACTCTGGGTGTTTCGTCGTGAAAACTTATGCGCTGAACATGAACAGTAGGTATATGAATGATTGTTGTTAATGAAACCCTATTAATTGCATGTCAGTGATGTTTATGATTGGCTAAGGAAACATGAATGATTCTCATGAGTCATATGCTTGACTTTATATATTGTTTCAAAACATACATTGGAACTGAGGGTTTGTATGGATACATGTAACTGCTATGTAATATTTGGAAATCACTGCTTGAAGTGCATACTATCAAGATACTGTATGTATATATATAAACGAACCAAGTGATTGTAAACCGATCACGTATGCATGAAAATCGTAGGCTTTGACTGAATAATTATTTGTGAACAAGTAAATAATCATACCGAGCAAACCAAGGTGAGTTCACTGCTCTTTTTCCAAGCATGCATCCCGGGGAGGGATATCGGGTAACGTTCCGGGGAGGAATGTAAGGTTATTGGGATGTCTATTATTATACTCAGTTTCTATCATTTAAGACCCCTTACATCTACCGATAGTTACCAGGGAGGCAACGAGGTTATTAGTTGATAGCGCTATTAGGATTGCCACCCTCACACCGTACCGGGGAGGACGGGCGTGAACTAATTACCTTGACCACTTGACCAATTCTTTGATAGAGGCATTGGGGTTGGGCAAATACATCTTGTAGCCATTTGCGGTAATCGAGTTAATAACAACATCAAATCAAATCGTTGAACTGTTTTATACACATATCTGGTAACTAAACGCGATAACAAAACTTTGAACTCACCAGCGTCGTCTGACACACTTGTCTGCATGCTTGCAGGTCGTTAGATTTCTGATTATGGACTTGCTATCAGGGAGTGCTGGAGTGGTCATGGATCGAGACTCTTGGATATTTGATACATTGGTTTTTAACACTTATTTTGAAACACTTGTTTAACAATTTACTATATGCTTCCGCTGAATGCTTTCCTTGGTTTAGACTTATGACTTGGTTTTATCTTATGCAATGAATCGAATGTTTTATTTAAATATTTAGTATTGGTTCAATGTGATTGGTGGCTTGGATCCTGGTACATCACACGTCTCGCGGTGATTCCGCATGTGGTATTTTGGGGGTGTGACAGTTTGGTATCAAAGCCACTGGTTATAGTGAACTAGGTTTTAAAACGTTTTTACAAAACCAGACTATAACCGAACAACTTCGAAAATCGACCATGACACTCAGCTCCAGATTGCAAGGTTCGTCTTCTGTTTACTTTATGCATTACTTGTTTAGTAGTCACACACTCACAGCTTGCATGAAACAACATACTAGATACTATGGTGACTTGATAGTGAAACACTACTTTCCGACTTTTGTGAATCGTAAATCCAGTAATACCTTCTGCTTTGCTACTTGAATGCGGGGGAAACTTTTAGCACAAGTTAAGAGGCACTGAGATGAGCACGCAAATTGCCTTATTATTATTGGTGCACACATAATAATAATGTGAGGTGCATGTAAGTCCCAGTGAGGTGCGTACACAACTCTTACTCCTATGTTGTATTTTCTTTCGTCCAGTGCATCCGAACAACCAGCCTGCCTGCACGTTTAAAACATTCATGGATTGTAAGCCGTAGACCTTCAGTGGGACTGAAGGGGCTGTAGGACTCCTGCGATGGTTTGAGAAGGCAGAATCGGTGTTTGCAATGTGTAACTGTCCTGCTGGGGACAGAGTGAAGTATGCTACGGGCACACTTGAGGATGGTGCCCTGACATGGTGGAATGCCCAGGGTCAAATGTTGGGCATTGAGGAGGCAAACGCCACTACTTGGGACGATTTTAAGGGGTTGATAAGGGAGGAGTATCGCCCTCGGGATGAGATTCAGAAGCTAGAGAATGAGTATTATGATCTGAATATGGTGGGATCAGAGATTGAAGCATACGTGAAACGGTCGCATGAGTTGGCTATTATGTGCCCGAACTTGTCCCGACCTCCACACCAGAGAATAGAACTGTTCATCAAGAAATTAGCTCCACTACTACTGCCGCAACCACAGCTACCACACCCGCAAGTGATAACAAGAGCAAGTGGAATGATAATGACAACAGCAACAACCGCAGTTTCAGTCAGTTGTCTTCAGTTAACCAAGGCCAGGGCAGCAATCAGAATCAGGGCTCCTATGTTGGGAAGAAGCCACAGTGCAACAAGTGTGGTTATCAACACTATGGGCAGTGCGCCCGGGCTTGCCGTAGGTGCGAGAAAGTGGGCCATGAAGCCAAAGACTGTAGAGCCCCGTAGCCAAAGCAGCAGTAGCAGCAAAATCAGCAGTATTAGCGACAGCAAAGGCAACAACCCCAGCAGAATCAAGGCTTTAAGAAGGGGTGTTTCCAGTGTGGGGATGAGGGCCACTTCAAGTGGGATTGCCCTCAGCTGAATCAGAATGCCAACGACAACAACCGCCAGAACAACAACAACAACGCTGGGAACAACAACGATGGCAACAATGGGAGAAATGGTGCTCGTGGAAGGGTATTCACGATCGGTGCTGGTGATGCTAGGAACGACGGCAATGTCGTGACTGGTACGTTTTCTGTGAATAATCTCATTGCTTTTGTGTTATTTGATTCTGGTGCCGATTGGAGTTAAGTGTCCCTAGAGTTTGGTCAACGATTAGGGTTAGCTCCAACACCTTTAGAGGTTAAGCATGTAGTAGAATTAGCCAATGGCAAAATGATAGAAGCTTCGCATGTTCTTTTTGGGTGTAAACTAGATCTCGTGGGTCAAGTGTTTGATATTGATCTCCTTCCTGTTACCCTCGGTAGTTTTGATATAGTGGTTGGTATGGACTGGCTGTCTAAACACCAAGCAGAGATTCCGTGTAAAGAAAAGATTGTACGTATACCTCTCCCTGGTGGAGAGTCATTATCGGTTCAAGGGCATCATAGTGGGATGATGGTTGGTATTATCTCGGCTATGCAAGCGCAGAAGTGTCTACGAAATGTGTATCCTGCAGTTCTAGCACTAGTTACAGATACTCCATCTGAAGAAAGAAAGATCGAGGATCTGCCAGTCGTACGTGAATTTACCGATGTATTTCCTGAGGAACTTCCTGGTCTACCTCCTCACCGTCAAGTAGAATTCCAGATTGATCTTGCGCCAGGAGCAACCCCGATTGCTCGTGCTCCTTATCGTTTAGCACCTGGAGAGTTGCAGGAGTTGTCTAATCAACTGCCAGAGTTGTTGGACAAAGGCTTTATTCGACCCAGTTCTTCGCCTGAGGAGCCCCAGTTTTGTTTGTAAAGAAGAAAGACGGATCCTTTCGCATGTGCATTGATTATCGGGAACTCAACAAGGTGACTATTAAGAACTGTTATCCATTGCCACGCATCGACGACTTGTTTGACCAGTTGCAAGGGTCAAGCTTTTATTCAAAGATCGACTTAAGATCGGGCTATCACCAGGTGAGAGTTCGAGAGGAGGATGTTCCTAAAATGCTTTCCGAACACGTTATGGACACTACGAGTTTTTAGTTATGCCGTTTGGATTGACGAATGCGCCAGCAGTTTTCATAGATCTCATGAACCGTGTATGCAAACCGTATCTCGATGATTTTGTTATCGTGTTTATCGATGACATTCTGATTTATTCGAAGAATAAGGAGGATCACGAGCGGCACCTACGTCTCATTTTGGAACTCCCGAGGAAGGAGCAACTCTATGCAAAGTTTTCTAAGTGCGACTTTTGGAACTGGTCAAACAAGTCATCGATCTTGTGTAGCGATTGGTGGTATGAATAATTAGGAACTCAATCATATAGAGATCTGGTTTATGATTGTAACAGTGGCATGGTTTTTTATCTTAACAATCTGTATGGTGTATGAATTCAACAGTTTGCATGATATTAGTAGTTTGAATGAGAATACTGGGATGATCAATGGCTAGGTCTAACGTATGCGTATGCGTATGAATAACAATGATGATTTAGGCCATATGATGCTTGAGAACTATGGTATTCGAAGATATAATGATTGATTCACTGATTAGGTTTTTGGATATTTTATTGTTTAAACTGATAGATTAGAACACGCATGTTAGGGGTCTGATATCAATCGGTCACGGTTACTGTATGGTTTAATGATTCTGTTTACAGTATGCATATCATCTGATTAGGGTTTTCAGTAACATGACAAGGGTTGTTTGAAAATGTTAACATTCTGACGAAACCCTATGCCGACGAAACCCCTTACCTCAACGAAACTCTGAGTGTTTCGTCGTGACCCTTTACCCCGACGAAACTCTGGGTGTTTCGTCGTGAAAACTTATGCGCTGAACATGAACAGTAGGTATATGAATGATTGTTGTTAATGAAACCCTATTAATTGCATGTCAGTGATGTTTATGATTGGCTAAGGAAACATGAATGATTGTCATGAGTCATATGCTTGACTTTATATATTGTTTCAAAACATACATTGGAACTGAGGGTTTGTATGGATACATGTAACTGCTCTGTAATATTTGGAAATCACTGCTTGAAGTGCATACTATCAAGATACTGTATGTATATATATAAACGAACCAAGTGATTGTAAACTGATCATGTATGCATGAAAATCGTAGGCTTTGACTGAATTATTTGTGAACAAGTAAATAATCATACCGAGCAAACCAAGGTGAGTTCACTGCTCTTTTTCCAAGCATGCATCCCGGGGAGGGATATCGGGTAACGTTCCGGGGAGGAATTTCAGGTTATTGGGATGTCTGTTATTATACTCAGTTTCTATCATTTAAGACCCCTTACATCTACCGATGGTTGCCGGGGAGGCAACGAGGTTATTAGTTGATAGCGCTATTAGGATTGGCACCCTCACAACGTACCGGGGAGGACGGACGTGAACTAATTACCTTGACCACTTGACCAATGCTTTGATAGAGGCATTGGGGTTGGGCAAATACATCTTGTAGCCATTTGCGGTAATCGAGTTAATAACAACATCAAATCAAATCGTTGAACTGTTTTATACACATATCTGGTAACTAAACGCGATAACAATACTTTGAACTCACCAGCGTCGTCTAACACACTTGTCTGCATGCTTGCAGGTCGTTAGATTTCTGATTATGGACTTGCTATTTGGGAGTGCTGGAGTGGTCATGGATCGAGACTCTTGGATATTTGATACATTGGTTTTGAACACTTATTTTGAAACACTTGTTTAACAATTTACTATATGCTTCCGCTGAATGCTTTCCTTGGTTTAGACTTATGACTTGGTTTTATCTTATGCAATGAATCAAATGTTTTATTTAAATATTTATTATTGGTTCAATGTGATTGGTGGCTTGGATCCTGGTACATCACACGTCTCGCGGTGATTCCGCGTGTGGTATTTTGGGGGTGTGACAATAATCATATCTTAAGTTCTCCTCACAGCCTAAAATGAAAATTTAAACTAAGCATTTTACACCCTCTAAATGTAGGTCCATGTGCCCTGGAGCATGAGAAAGAAGAACCTGAGATGAAAACCTGTTTTGCAAAGTTGAGCCCAGCTTCACGTGTCACACCCCAACCGATGGCGGAAACATATGGGCGTGGTACTGAGCGAAACAGATTGTCCAGAAGTTTCCATAACAACTATAATTACCAATTATTTAAAGCAATGTGTCCCATACCATGTCATAAAAGATAACATAATTATTACAGACAAGATCTAGTCAAATTGTTCTGTTCCGACAACTCAGATTTCAAATACAGACAATTGTTTATTTATTGGTATCTTGGACTCTTTCCTTGCCTCAATTTCATCACACAACAAAAAGCATCCTAGCATCTTATGCACCTGCCACATACGTTAAAGTAAAAGTTAATACACATAGTGTAAAGGTGAGCATACAAGTTTAATAGATATAATTGAGTTCGAAAACATTTACGCATAACCAACATGTACACAGTGTGAAATGAGGCACGTTAGTTATCGACATGAACCTATCGATACCAATGACTATGGGTTGACTGCCCAAGGCAGTTCGCGATACATACTCACCACTGTGAGCCATGTAACTAATTATCCTTAACAACCCCTGAGTAAACAAATGCTGAGTCCAAACTAATAGTACTACCGTTGCTAAGGCAGGTAGACAGCATTCCATGTGTAAACATAACAAACAAGCATTCATTTAGTCACGTAATACATGCGGTAACGGTTAGCGTTAAAGTATTGAGTAGTGCGTTCGATGTGATTTAGAATAAGTAACGTATGAAACACCCAAAAGTGCGTAAAGCAAAAAGGGTTCGAGTATACTCACAGCGATAAGCGGCGCGTAAAACGAGACATGTGCCAAAGGGTCGGACAGCGATCCGGTCGGATGGCAGTCCGATCGAGTGGCCGGTCGAACGGGTGACAATCAGTTCAGATGGTCATCCGATCGGGTGACCGTTCGACTGGATTGTTACCTCGTTTGGGTTGGATGTGTTTGTGTATGATGGTTTGACTTTTGAAGTTTTCGTTGTAGTATTTTAAAAATATAGAAGTATCTCTACCTTTCAGGTCGGTCGATCGAACGACAGTTCGATCGGACAGCAATCCATTTAGCGAGGCTTCTCAGGTTGAGAACAAGTTCACCGCAGGACGGTCACTCGATCGGATGACAATCCGATCGGGTGGAAATCTTGCGTATTGAACATGTTGAAAATTGTTTAAGTGTTGAAGTCAGAACATCTCATGGTCGAGTGGTAATCCGATCGAACAGCGTTTCGTCCAATGTTCAATCCTCACAAGTTTGAAAATAAAAGTTGAGTGTGGGTCCCAAGGTGCAGTCCAATCGGGTGGCAACCCGATCGGGTGGTAATCCGTTCGGACAGCAGTCCGATCGGACGACACTCCGACCTGGTCGACTTGATCGTCTTCTTCCTTGGTTGTTTTGGTAGTTTTGTAGTTTTATCGAGACGGTGTGACAACGTGCCAATCAACAGAACCCCATCTTGACCCTAGTGACCTGGTCGAACAGGAATCACCCAAGTTCAACCAGTTAACCGGTTCAAGACGGTCGTTCTTGGTTAACCCGAAATCGGTGGTCTCGTGGATAGAATCTAGATCTTGAACCAACACATCACCAAAAAGGAGTAGAAGGTTAGAACAAGGTCCGATTCTATCAGTTTTGAGTGCATTGAGTGTAAAAGAGTTGAAAGAAAATTAGAAATCATCTTTCAACCCTTTTCACCATGAATATGTTCAGATCTATGAAAGATCTTCGTTTATTTATGTGGAAATCGGTTAGATCTAGGTTGTTCTTGGTGGATTGAAGCCAAAACATGAAGTTCTCAAGAACACCATGATGACATCATCCTAGAACACCTTGAATCTTGATGATTTCACGGTTAAAAGTTAAGATTCAAAAGATATAAAGGTGTAGTAGTGCGTGTAGATCAAGAAAGTACAAGATTTAGATTCGAGTTGCGAGTGCGATTGTGATAAGCGATAAACATGCGATAAATAGTGATTAAACCTCAATTATTAATATGTACTCCACATAATACAGCTAATGTAATGATATAAATAGATCATCTACAAGTCAAAGAAGTCAAAACAGTCAAACTTGACTTTGACTTTGACTTTCGAAACACGGGGTGTTACAGCCTCCCCTACTTAAGGGAATTTCGTCCCGAAATTAGACCGAAGCCGTAGCAAACAACTGCGGGTACTTCGCCTTCATGTCACTTTCGAGTTCCCAAGTGAACTCCGCGCCTCGTTTGCCTTCCCAGCGAACCTTCACAATGGGAATGCGTGAGCGCCTGAGCTGCTTGGTTTGTCGGTCCATGATTTCAACAGGCTTCTCCATGAAGTGTAATGTTTCGATCACTTGTAGATCTTCTAGTGGAACGTGTAAATCATGCTTAGCTAGACACTTTCTGAGGTTCGAAACATGGAGAGTCGGATGAACGTTGCTAAGTTCCTCCGGTAGTTCGAGTCTGTAGGTAACTTTACCAATTCTTTTCAGAATCTTAAAGGGTCCAACGTATCGAGGTGTGAGCTTTCCTTTCTTGCCGAATCGGACCACACCCTTCCAAGGTGAAACCTTTAGGAGTACGTAGTCACCAACGTCAAATTCAAGGGGATTGCGTCGTCTATCGGCGTAACTTTTCTAATGACTCCGAGCTTTCAGCAGATTGTCTCGAATTTGGAGGATTTTGTCAGTCGTTTCTTGCAAAAGCTCAGGACCGGTTAATTTTGAATGCCCGATCTCGTGCCATACAATAGGCGATCGACATCTTCTTCCATACAATGCCTCAAATGGTGCCATTTGAATGCTGGAATGATAACTGTTATTGTACGAGAATTCGACTAAAGGTAAGTATGCGTCCCAATTACCACCGAAGTCTATAACACAGAAACGGAGCATGTCTTCAAGGGTGCGGATCGTTCTCTCAGTCTGACCGTCGGTTTGGGGATGAAATGCGGTACTTAGATTAAGCATAGTACCGAGTGCAGTTTGAAACGTTCCCCAAAGACGCGAGGTAAACCGACCATCGCGGTCAGAGATGATGTCTCGAGGCGTCCCATGTCGACAAATGATCTCATCGGTGTAGATTCGCGCTAATTTTTCTACCTTATAGTCTTCTCGTATCGGTAAAAAGTGTGCTGATTTGGTCAAACGGTCAACAACGACCCAGATGCTGTCATGGCCTGATAATGTTCGCGGGAGTTTCGTAATGAAGTCCATAGCTATGCTTTCCCACTTCCACGTAGGGATTGGGGGTTGTTCAAGCGAGCCAGAGGGTCTTTGATGCTCAGCCTTAACTTTCGAGCAAGTCAGGCACTTCCCAACGTGGAGAGCGATATCCCTCTTCATGCACGGCCACCAGTACTTGTAGCGAAGGTCCTGGTACATTTTATCGGCACCGGGATGAATAGAATACCGAGATTTGTGGGCTTCGTTCATCAGGGTCTGTCGTAAATCGGTCCGCTTAGGGATCCAGATTCGGTCCAGATAATGCAATATCCCATTCGACTTATTCACTAGCTGGGCTCCATCGTGGTAGATTCGTTCCTTCTTCAAAGTGCGTTCGGTAAAACAGGCATGTTGGGCTTCGCGGATAAGGGTTTCGAGATTGTATTGGGCTTGAATTTTACGGGCACTATGCAAATAGCTCCGTCTGCTGAGGGCGTCGGCAATGACATTTGCTTTGCCTGGATGATAACGAATCTCACAGTCTTAATCAGTAAGAAGTTCGACCCATCGGCATTGGCGCATATTAATTTCTTTCTGGCTGAGGATGTGTTGTAGGCTCCTATGATCTGTGAAGATCGTACACTTGGTACCATACAGGTAGTGTCGCCAAATCTTTAGCGCAAAAACAACTGCACCTAGCTCGAGATCGTGAGTCGTGTAATTCTTCTCGTGGATCTTGAGCTGACGAGACGCATAAGCGATAACCTTGTCTCGCTGCATGAGGACACAACCAAGACCAAGGTTTGAGGCATCACAATAGACTATGAAGTCATCATTTCCGTTGGGTAGAGTGAGAACGGGAGCATTGCAAAGCATATGCTTGAGGGTTTGAAAGGCAGTATCTTGTTTAGTTCCCCAAACAAAAGGCTTGTCTTTGTGCGTGAGAGAAGTGAGCGGCACGGCGATCTTTGATAAGTCGATGATAATAGCCCGCCAGTCCGAGAAAAGAACGGACTTCGGTCTGGTTCTTTGGTGTAACCCAACTCTTGACAGCTTCGATCTTCGCGGGGTCAACGTGAATACCTTGACTATTTACAATGTGACCGAGGAATTCAACCTCTTCCAGCCAAAATTCACACTTGGGGAACTTGGCATAGAGTCGATTCCCTTGGAGTAGCTCGAGAACCAAACGTAGATGTTGCGCGTGTTCGGTTTTCGACTTGGAATAGATCAGGATATCATCGATGAACACGATGATGAAGCGGTCGAGAAAAGGTTTACACACGCGATTCATCAGATCCATGAAAACCGCGAGTGCGTTGGTTAGCCCAAAAGGCATGACAACGAATTCATAATGGCCGTATCGAGTGCGAAAAGCGGTTTTGGGTATATCCTCCTCTTGAATGCGTAGTTGGTGGTAGCCTAAACGTAGGTCGATCTTGGAAAAACATGTAGCACCTTGTAGTTGGTCAAAAAAATCGTCAATGCGGGGTAGGGGATAGCGATTCTTGATCATTAGCACATCCGAAACGACCCATCCTTCTTTTTGACGAAGAGGACCGGTGCGCCCCAAGGAGAGGTGCTAGGGCGAATGAAGCCTTTGTCAAGCAATTCCTGGAGCTGACTCGACAATTTGCGCATTTCGAACGGTGCGAGTCGATAGGGAGCTCTGGAAACAGGGTTGGCTCCAGGAATGAGGTCGATCCGAAAGTCGATATCATGACTTGGAGGCAATCCAGGGAGATTGTCAGGAAATACGTTTGGAAATTCACGAACAACGGGGACATCCTTCACTCCCTTAACTTCCTTTTTCTCTGCTACTACAATGTGAGCCAAGAAAGCTTGGTATTCCTTGCGGAGATACTTGCTAGCTTGGACACACGACATAAGTTGGAGTTTCTTCGACGTGACTTCACCGTAAACACATAATTGGTCTCCATTAGCGAGCGAGAATCGAATCATCTTGTCAAAGCAAACAACTTCAGCATGGTTTTCGTGAAGAAAGTTCATGCCTACTATGACGTCAAAACTTCCGAGTTGCATCGGAATGAGATCAATGGGGAAGATGTGATTGTTAAGCTCGAGAGTACAATCACGGAGAACAGAATTGACGGCGACAGTTCTTCCGGTGGCAAGTTCGACATCGAACGTCGAGGGGAGATGGGCGCGCTTACGGTTAAGGAGCTTTTCGAATTCAAACGATACAAAACAGTTATCGGCTCCAGTATCAAACAAACACGAAGCATAAATACCATTCTCAAGGAACGTACCATTAACCACATTGTTGTCGGCTTGGGCTTGGCGCACGTTGATGTTGAAAGTTCTGGCGCGTGCTGCTTGCTGTTGTTGCTGTTGAGGCTGTTACTGCTGCTGTTGCTGTTGTTGTTGTTGCTGCTGCTGGGACTCTTGTTTCACAACCCTGTTCGGGCACATGTTAGCGAAATGGTTAGGATCGCCACATGCGAAGCAAACTCTGGCGTTGACCGCGGGTGCCTGAGCCGCTTGTTGGCCTTGAGGGGCTGGGAGCAGAGCTTGATGAGCAGTAGCTTGAGCTGGTGCTTGTCGAGGACCTGTACCGCAGTTTGCGGTGAAAGTGGCCGTACATGTTGCAATGCACACAGAATCGGCAGGCGATACCCATCGGGTGATGATAAGTACATGTCGGGCAAGCAGGGTGGGGACCTGTGTATGCACGCTTTGCAGGCGGTGCATACGTGACTGGTGCTGGAGCTGATCGGTGCTGTGGCTGCTGCTGAGCCGGTACGGCTTGGAGCGGGGCAGCAGTAGTAGTGATAGCACAGTTCTTGTTGCTGGAGCTGCTGTTGTTCTTCCTCTTACGACGAGAGGATTTTGATGACTGAGGAGTTGCGGCGGCGGTTTCAGCGGTCGGTGCGGCGGTGGTAGCTTGATGCAGGCTCTTCGAAGCTTTATCCCAAAAACCAGCTTTTACTCGTTTCTCATTGATTTCAACGGCAAGCAAGTAAGTTTCTTCGATTGTTGTTGGCTTTGAAGCATGCACAAAATCTGCAACACAATCCGGCAGAGCGCGGATGTAGTTCTTGATCGCCATGTCTGGAGTCTTAACTTGATCAGGACAGATAATGCTGAGTTGCTTGAAGCGAGCGGTTAGAGCAGCGTTGTCACCATCTTTCTGCTTGATGTGCCAGAATTCGTCCTCCAACTTTTGGCGCTCATGGGGAGGGCAGAACTCTTCGAGCATGACGTCCTTCAACTCATCCCACGACAGACCATAAGCTGCGTCGTTTCCGCGTTTGTTCCTCTCGGCCGTCCACCAGTCTAAAGCGCAGGACTGGAAAACGCCGGTAGCATTCAAAGTGCGGAGATTGTCAAGACATCCATCTGACACAGGGTAACCTCGATTGAGTCGAACCATTGAAATAACGCCGTAGGGCCATCTTCGCCAGTAAACTCTTTCGGTCCGCATGCCTTAAATTGCTTGAAGCTAAACCCAGACTTTGGCGAGTCTGTCCTTGACTCTTCAGACGATTTGCTCGTATTTTCATACAGTTCACTCACGATCTGAGGAACAACCTTTGCCATCTGTTTAGTAAGCATGGTGGCGAGGCGTTTATCTGCTTGCTTTCGGCGAGCAGCTTGAGTAGCGCGAGATCCAGATGACGACATTGTCTGCAACAGACATCGCCACAGGACTCAACACAACATAATCGAATCTCACCTCACAAGCCTAATACTACTAAAGCTCAGGAACACATTCACATACCACGTAAACACATAGACACATAACCACAGATTCACATAAGCACAGAAGCACAGAGGCACAAAACACAGAGGTATATAAGCACAAGAGCACTTAGAGCATTCGGACTACCTCCGAATACAGAATCCTATCATTTAAAGTCCGCGAGCGTTCAAGAAAAGCGGTTGCGATTAGTGAGTACACGGCGAGCAAAATGGCGTACGGTAGTTCCACAAATAGTAGCGATTTGTTAGCGTATTGTGATAGATGTGCAGTGCGGGTTGTGTGTGTCGATCAGGCGATAGCGAAAAGCGAATAAACACCAAAAATCGCAACACATAGACAGATAAACCACATAAACACATAAAATGCACATGAAATCGACAAATATCAGAGTCGGCCGTAGCGAGCTTGGAATCGAAACACACAAAAATCGAGAAATAGATTGTATACGGCTATTAGACGTCGACTATCCAAAGTGATTCAACTATTCACAAGGACCTTTAGTACCCACTTGGATCTTCAGGACTGTACTCTCGCCTCGAATCTGGGTGAATGGCACGCATCCTTCTGGTTACAGCGTGACGTCAAGTCGTTGGAGTCCGTCGAGACTTTGGTGAGAGTTTTGTTAAAACAAAAGTGGGGCGGAATAAGTCGTCAAGGTTCGGGTTTCACCCCTGACTTAACAACTTTGTTCCTATTTTTGATAAAATAGAGACGAAAACTTGCGTTAAAGTATGGATTTCACTCCTGTTTCAACGCAAATTCTCGTGTTTATAGATAAAAATGCGAGTCGAACAAGCAATTTAGTCGAGAGTTTGCGGTTTCCACACCTAATCTCGACCTAATTACCAGTTCATTTTTGAATAATTAGAGTGCAGTGATAGTGGAGCGTGCGCGAGAAATGGCGAGAAATAGCAGGTAAGCTCGTGCATAACCTTCACAGGGTATGCACAAGTCGGTCTGTTGGTACCTAAGTATAGACTAGGTCGTTCCTAAGTCATCGACCCGGACTAGTGTTGGTGCATTACGTCTGTCGACTTCGTCTTGTATCGAGTCTTGTACTAGAATTGTTAGATCAGGGCACGTAGTACGAGAAATCTAGGGTTTGTGTGTGAAAGGCTAATTTTGCATGAAATAGCATCTAGCTATTTCGCACGAAATAGCAGGTGTAATTCCATGCGAAATTACCACCCCTATATATACCCTTGTTGTGATTACATTTGTAACGTTCATGTTTCCGGTACCGAAGTGTTGCCGACGTGTCTACTGATCTGTAAACATGTTAAATCAATAAAACAAGACAATTAGAAGTGAATCAAGCTGTTACAAAGTCTTATCAATGAATTTCGCCTCTGATTAGACCGAGAACTCTTCTGAACGACTCGTTTGGGTCACAAAACGATCCTACATGTGGTATCAGAGCTCAGGAGGAAGAGTTCTTACCAATTCAGCTTAAAAATTTGATTTCTACACCTTCTTTTCAAAATTAAACAGAATTTTACAGTCAAAATGACTTGAATTTCACATATAATAAGCGAAACAGTGTTTTAACGAATCCTTGAAAGAATTGGATCTTAATTCGATCTAAAACTGGTAAAATTGGTTTTTTCGCTTGAAAATCAGATCGTTCGTGATGACCTCAGCAGTATTTCGCACGAAATAGGCAATTGATTTCGTTTGAAATTGTTATTTCGCTTGAAAGTTACACTTGATTTCGCACGAAATTACCTCAGATTTGTTATTTCGCACGAAATTAGGGTATTTCGTTTGAGTTGGTGTTATTTCGTTTGAAACCGGCATTTCGTGTGAAAGCTGATTTCGTTTGAAAAGGATATTTCGCATCAAAGTTTGATTTCGTTTGAATCTGATTTCGCACCAAAAGTGTATTTCGTTTAAAGTAGCTATTTCGCACCAAATTGTTTCGTTTGAATTCTTATTTCGTGTGAACCTTCATTGTTGTTTGAACTTTGTTGACTTTGTGATACAGATTACTGAATCATGGAAGAGGAATTCTACAATGCGTTTGCTACACCTGTTGCTCCTGTTACAGCTGCTGAAACTCTTTACAGTGAGAATGAGACGGGAACTTATCAAAAACCGCCGAAGCTTATGTACATTGAAGATTTTAGAGGATGGCAAAATCGGTTTGAAAGCTGGGTGCAAGCTTATAAGTTTGACGCGTGGTGTTCATTAGAGAAAGATTACGAGAAACCGAAAAATGAACGTGGGATTGAAAAAGCTTTCTGTGACTATTCAGATGTTGAAAATTTGAAATATACAAGTGAAAAAATGATGATTAGTATTCTTCAACAAGCAGTTAAAGAAGATATCTTTGTTTTACTCCAACATGAGGGTACTGCTAGATCAATCTGGACAGCATTAATTCAAAAGTTTAAGGGAAGTGCAGATATGATCAAGAACAAAAAGGCTTTGCTGAAGAAATCTTTTGATATGTTTGTAACTTTTGAAAATGAAACAACAAAAATGACCATTGATAGATATTGTCATCTGGTTTTGGAAATGGGCAGATTGGACATAAAGAAAGACGACGATGAATGGGTTGATAAACTAGCCGATGCATTACCACAGCAGAAATGGGGAACTTATTTGTTGATCCTAAAACACATGAGAAAATCTGAAAATGTGAATCTGGCACAGTTTATTCAGAAGATTGAAGAGCATGAGTTGGATATCCAGAAAACGGCAATCATGACTAATCCAAATGTTCAACAAGATGTCAGTTTATACTATAGAGAAAACAAATTTGAAGTTACTCCAAGCCCAAAGATTCAAACTGGTTTCAGTGCTGATAGTTCTTCTGGAACAAAGGGAAGTACTGTTACTCAAAGTGGTGGACCTTCTTCTTCGTATTCAAGCTTTGATCCAAATTTTACAACACCAAGTTCTCAAAGACAGAATTCTACAAATCTGCAGTGCAACGTTACCTTGAACATACAAAATGGTCAAAATTTTTCTCCAGAAATAGCTAAGCAACACATGGCATCACTTGTTGCTATGTTGGAATCATATGAAAGCTTGATTGCTGGAAAAATTGGAAATCCGATGCTTACCAAAGAGGATTATGACCAGATTGATGCTGAGGAACTTGAGTTGATGGATGTAAAGTGGTGTTTAGCAAGTGTTGTTCGAAGGGTAGAAAAGTTTCAACAAATCACCGGAAGAGATGAGTTTAGTGAGATGTCTAAATCTCCGATAGGGTTTGACAAATCAACGGTTACGTGTTTTCGTTGTCGAGAAAAAGGTCATTTTAAACGTGAGTGCAAAAAAAGAAGCAAATGGAAGACAAGATCAGTTTGGAGAAAACAATTATTATCAAAAATCAATTTTTCATCAGATTGCTCAACAACCACAAACTGCACATGCACGTGCCATTGAAGAAAAAGAGAAAAGAGTTTGTTATGGTATAATTGACCAAGATGATGAAAAGGTTGCAGAGGGATTTAGCTGGGATAAATATATTCCACCTGGTTCAGGTCTTATTGCTAAAATCTTGGAAGCAGAATCAGTCAAATCTCAGTCGAAAAGAATACCGATTTTTTCAGATTTTGGAAGTGATGTAGATACTGATGATGAAGAAGAATACATTAATAAAGCTAGAAAAGGTCTAGATCCTAATAGTTTTAATTTGTTTTTTGCAGATAAAGTTGAGATGTTGAATGAGAAGAAGATTGTCAGATTGAAGAGAGAACTGGAATTAAGAAGAATAGCTGATGAAAAGGCAAAGATGGAAGCTAAAGAAGCAAATGTTGAACCAGTAATTGAGAAGGTGATAGAAAAAATCGTTGAAGTGGAGAAAGTGGTAGAGAAAATTGTTGAGGTCGAAAAAATAGTCGAAGTTGAAAAACTCGTCGAAGTTGAGAAAATCGTCGAGGTAAAAAACATTGTTGAAGTTGAGAAGATTGTCGAGGTTGAAAAGATAGTTGAGATCATTAAACCTTGTCAGAAATGTTTAGAATCTTGCAAAGATTGTGATGAGAAGGATAAGAAGATCGTTGAATTAGAAAAGATGAAAGAAAATTTATTGTCTGATGTGAAGTATATGAAGGAATCTTATGACGTGCTGAACAGAACAGTTGATGGTTTGAAAAAGACAAATTCAGAAGTTGATGCTGCTATGACAATGATGAGCTCAACATTAATGACAAAGCAGAAAGTCATCAATGAGTATATTGAAGACTGTGCAAAGCTTAAGCAGGATTTGAAACTTGAAAAGATTAAGAGTGAAAGAATCAAACGTTTGTTGTTGAGTTATACAACATGTGATTATTTGATTGATCGAGTTTATCCTACTGTTGCAGGTCTTGAAGCGTTTCAAGATAAAAAGACAGAAGATACGGATACTGGTAAGAAACAAAGTGTCAAGTATAACAAGTGTCCGCCCCCGATTTGGAATAGTTATTCTCCCAGAAAACCAAATGAGGAACGTTTAAATAAGGCTCTCAACATCAAGTTAAAGTCTGAAATCATTGATGAGTTACCAGATAACATTGATGTCACAATCACAGCGTCTGACACTGATCATGAGTCGGAGTTGTTAAAGAAAGTGGTCGATCAGGTGTTGGATATGGATGAAGAGTCAAAGTCGGAGTCTAAATCTGAAAGTTCGAGTTCATCAGAAAAGAGTCCGAGTTCACCGGTCAAACGGGTTTACAATAAAGAATTCATGTTATCAAAATCTAATTTGAATGACGGACCAATCAAAGTGGCATATACTTTGAATGATTCAGACAAATTATATTCTGATGAGGAATTTCCAATAAGAAGTGTCAAATCTGAAATGATCAAACAGGTTTTCAAATTAACAGAAATTAATATTTCTGAAATAAAAGATTTACATCTTCATGAAAAACCTAAAAAGCACACTTCAAGAGTTCAATAGAGATTGAACAAGAAAAAGGGTTACAGTTCTGGTTATGGTTTTCAAAAGAAACCAAACCATAACGGTAATTTCAAAAAGAAAGGTCTTGGTTTTATTCATCCAGAAAATTATAAAAATGAGAAAAATTATAAATCAAAAACTAAATTTGTTTCAGGAACAAGTTCAGAGGAAGAGAAGGAGAAATGATTCTGGAGACAGTCAAATCGAGAGTTTCTTGCTGAAAAGAAAAAGAATCTGGTGAAAGAATCTGAGAAAAGAGTTGAAAGAAGAACATGTTTCAAATGCCAAGAAGTTGGACATATTGCTTGGAACTGCCCAATGTCCATTAATACAAAACACGGAATTTCTTCTAACTTTGAAATGAAAAAGAAATGTGTTGATAAAACAGTACAATCAACAGAAACATTTAAAGTGGTTGCAAAATCGATTTTCGAAGAAGGTGAAAGTTCAAAACATTTTTACAAAAGAAAAGTTGATTCGAACAAACAAAGATGGGTTGTAAAATCTGAGAGTAGTTCTGACAATGCATCTGATTCCATAAAATCAGAGGAGTCATCTGTTGAGAAAAAGAATGAGATTTTCGTTCCTGAGTTGAACGATGAAAATTTTCCACCATTATGGGCAGAAAATATGAAATCAAAAGGTAGGTTAGAGATTTCAGTTCAATTCTTCTCTGGTAAAGAAGAATTTGATGCTGAAAAGGCTTTCAATGGGAAAGTTAAACATATTTGTGGAAAGATGGTAGATGGGAAGGTAAAAAATGTTAAAGATTTTTACAGATCAAAAGGAGGTTGGGATAGAGTTGAATCAAAATCACCCAAGGCTGGTCAGGCTTGGGTAACTGCATTTTCTACTTAAAATTATGGCTTGCCGGAGCTCCCAAGTTGGTAATCGTGGAGCAGGAATCGGCATCATTCTGGAAATTGTTTGTTTCATAAACCTACAAGTGGTGTTTGTGTATACTTACAAGTGGTAAATCAGGGACATTAAATTATACTTGATTTTCTACAAATGGTAATTGTATAGAATCTAAAAATGTTAAAATTTTCAAATAGTTGAAAAAACAAAGTGATGATAACCCCAATCTTACAATGGTAAAATCAACAAAACTTATTTTCCGGAAAAACCATTTTTGATTAAAACAAACATAAGTGTTTTGAAATCATAATGGAAAAATAGTTTGTTGTCAGGGGGAGTTCTGATTGTTTATGCCAAGTGGATGGCGATTTGAAGTGATTCGATATCAGTTGTCATTTTACTTGTATAGTTTGTTTTAAAATTTCTTTTAATGATTTTGAATTTTAGGGGGAGTAAGAAATTTCGGAAAATCCAAAAACATTTAAAAATTTGAAAAATGCAAAAACATGATAAAAGCAAAAATGAGTTTTGTTGTAAAAAGAGGAAATGATAGTACATCAGTAGACGATCATAGCATGCTAAAGAATTGAAAAGTTAAAATGTGATAAACGGTCTCACTGATGATGTGCCAGTAGGTTTTTGCACATTTAGTAGATTGTGTCGAGATATAAACCTAAATTTCAAACTTGCTTATATCGTGTGGAACATCTCTCGGATATATGGGTAACCCTCGAAATCTTGTTTGAAAGATCCCTCTTTCTGAGATACTAGGTCTTTATACTCAGTGATATCTGGGGTATTATCCCGGGACTTCTGATTTTGCGGAAGCAATGTCCTAGTCCCCGTATAATACTTTTCTCTTGCTTGAAAAATAGCACCCCCCTCAGCATAAAAAATGATGAAACATTGCAAAATGCTAATCATGTGTTGTTGAAGAAAAGATTCTCTAAAGGGAACACACCTAAAGTCGAAGCCATCATCTCTCTGATTTTGCGAAAGCAATAGCCTGAGCTCTCATGGCCCTCGCATTTAACCCTTTACAGATATCATCTAGGTATACTCACCTGTAAGACTGAATATTGGGATCTGGATACGGGAGTATATTCTGAGGTGGGACACGCGAATAAGTTTAAGTGCTTAAAACACTAATCTCGTATCTCGAAACAGTTGAACTTTGTGTGAAAATTTAAATGGATCAGTATACTGACAATCTAAGTGAATCGTTTAGAACTTAAAATGTTTAAAGCTTAACGGTGCTGGTGATTTGTCTCATAAACTGATATGATCCTCTTACACAAACTCACAAAAATATTGTTTGTATATATTTCTTTACTTCATTTCATTAATATCAAAAATCCAAAAAGATTTTTGGAGTGTTTTAGCATAAATTTTTGAAAATACAAAAAGATTTTAGACAACTGATGTTGAAAAGCTGATTTTCAAAATTCCGAGTGCTAAACATGATGAACAGGTTTGGGAAAAGTTGTTTAAAAATGAAAAATGATAAAAATTGATATTTTACAAGTGATCATCAGAGTTTAAAAATCTTAAATCATTTTTGTTCAATGTCTGTAGTTGGTCTATAAATTTGTAAAATTTTAAATTTGTGAAATTTACTTTGAGGTAGAGAATGTGCAGGTTATGGCTATGAGAGAGCCAGGTTGTGAGTCTAGAATTTGTGAAAGCCAGACTACGATCCCAAGCATTCATTAAGGGGGAGTCTGATGATGATGAACTTAAAAAATCAAGAGATTTGATCAAGAGAATTAGAGTGAGAAAAAAGCCAGGTCGAGATCCTGGAGATGAAGAGAAGATATAAAGATTGAGGATGCTTACACTGTCAGATATTTTGGAAGAGCCAAAGACTGATCAAGATTGAAGATTGTGAAGACTCGACACTTCAGACTCGTCAACATCCGAGGGGGAGTCTGTTGGTGCATTACGTCTGTCGACTTCGACTTGTATCGAGTCTTGTACTAGAATTGTTAGATCAGGACACGTAGTACGAGAAATCTAGGGTTTGTGTGTGAAAGGCTAATTTCGCATGAAATAGCATCTAGCTATTTCGCACGAAATAGCAATCTGCTATTTCGCACGAAATTGCAGGTGTAATTCCATGCGAAATTACCACCCCTATATATACCCTTGTTGTGATTTCATTTGTAACGTTCATGTTTCCGGTACCGAAGTGCTGCCGACGTGTCTACTGATCTGTAAACGTGTTAAATCAATAAAACAAGACAATTAGAAGTGAATCAAGCTGTTACAAAGTCTAATCAATGAATTTCGCCTCTGATTAGACCGAGAACTCTTCTGAACGACTCGTTTGGGTCACAAAACGATCCTATAACTAGGTCGAGTCTTGCCTAATTCCCTATAGTTATGGCTCTGATACCAATCTGTCACACCCCAACCAATGGCGGAAACATCGGGGCATGGCACTGAGCGAAACAGATTGTCCAGAAGTTTCCATAACAACTATAATTACCAATTATTTAAAGCAACATGTCCCATACCATGTCATAAAAGATAACATAATTATTACAGACAAGACCTAGTCAAATTGTTCTGTTCCGAAAACTCAGATTTCAAATACAGACAATTGTTTATTTATTGGTATCTAGGACTCTTTCCTAGCCTCAATTTCATCACACAGCAAAAAGCATCCTAGCATCTTATGCACCAGCCACATACGTTAAAGTAAAAGTCAATACACATAGTGTAAAGGTGAGCATACAAGTTTAATAGATATAATAGAGTTCGAAAACGTTTACGCATAACCAGCACGTACACAGTGTGAAATGAGGCACGTTAGTTATCGACATGAACTTATCGATACCAATGAATGCGGGTTGACTGCCCAAGGCAGTTTGCGATACATAATCACCACTGTGAGCCATGTAACTAATTGTCCTTAACAACCCCTGAGTAAATAGGTGCTGAGTCCAAACTAATAGTACTACCGTTGCTAAGGCAGGTAGACAGCATTCCATGTGTAAACATAACAAACAAGCATTCATTTAGTCACGTAATACATGCGGTAATGGTTAGCGTTAAAGTATTGAGTAGTGTGTTCGATGTGATTTAGAATAACTAACGTATGTAACACCCACCAGTACTTGTAGCAAAAAGGGTTCGAGTATACTCACAGCGAAGGTGGATTGAAGGGAGCGCTTAGAGCGAGTTTAGCCTGAACAGTTAACGATAGCACAAGAGATAAACGGCGTGTAAAACGAGACATGTGCCAAAGGGTCGGACAGCGATCCGGTCGGATGGCAGTCCGATCGAGTGGCCGGTCGAACGGGTGACAATCAGTTCGGATGGTCATCCGATCAGGTGACCGTTCGACTGGATTGTTACCTCGTTTGTGTTGGATGTGTTTGTGTATGATGGTTTGACTTTTGAAGTTTTCGTTGTAGTATTTTAAAAATAGAGAAGTATCTCTACCTTTTAGGTCGGTCGATCGAACGACAGTTCGATCGGACAGCAATCTGATTGGCGACGCTTCTCAGGTTGAGAACAAGTTCACCGCAGGACGGTCACTCGATCGGATGACAATCCGATCGGGTGGAAATCTTGCGTATTGAACATGTTGAAAATTGTTTAAATGTTGAAGTCAGAACATCTCATGGTCGAGTGGTAATCCGATCGGGTGGTAATCCGGTCGAACAGCGTTTCGTCCAATGTTCAATCCTCAAAAGTTTGAAAATAAAAGTTGAGTGCGGGTCCCAAGGTGCAGTCTGATCGGGTGGTAATCCGTTCGGACAGTAGTCCTATCGGACGACACTCCGACCTGGTCGACCTGATCGTCTTCTTCCTTGGTTGTTTTGGTAGTTTTGTAGTTTTATCGAAACGGTGTGACAACGTGCCAATAAACAGAACCCCATCTTGACCCTAGTGACCTGGTTGAACAGGAATCACCCAAGTTCAACCAGTTAACCGGTTCAAGACGATCGTTCTTGGTTAACCCGAAATTGGTGGTCTCGTGGATAAAATCCAGATCTTGAACCAACACATCACCAAGAAGGAGTAGAAGGTTAGAACAAGGTCCGATTCTATCGGTTTTGAGTGCATTGAGTGTAAAAGAGTTGAAAGAAAATTAGAAATCATCTTTTAATCCTTTTCACCATGAATATGTTCAGATCTATGAAAGATCTTCGTTTATTTATGTGGAAATCGGTTAGATCTAGGTTGTTCTTGGTGGATTGAAGCCAAAACATGAAGTTCTCAAGAACACCATGATGACATCATCCTAGAATACCTTGAATCTTGATGATTTCACGGTTAAAAGTTAAGATTCAAAAGATAGAAAGGTGTAGGAGTGCGTGTAGATCAAGAAAGTACAAGATTTAGGTTGAGATCTTACCGAAATCGCGAGAAATCGAAGAAGAGGTGAGGTTGGAGCGCTGGTCGGACAGGAGAGTGCAAAGGTGGTAAGTTGTGATGGTGACAGGGGGTATTTATAGGGTTTCCCAAAATGGAAAGGGGAAGAGAGGGCGGGTTGGTCGGATGGCAACCCGTCCGGGTGACAGCTCGGTCGAGTGGCACCTCGGTCGGCTGGTCACTCGATTCGAGTGCCCGGCGTGATGAGTTTTGCGATTTCGGTTCACGTGTTGGGCGTTGCGATGCGTTTCGAGCGAGCGGTGCGATGGAGTTAACCACTAAATTACTTTTAATCCCAACTACTATATCTAACGTACAATCATCCTAAATATCTTACGTTTAGCATTTGCGATTCGATTGCGATAGCGTTGCGATTGCGTTTCGATTGATTACCTCATCATTCATAACATAAATAAACATGCACAAGTAACACATAAATGGCACACACACATAAAATAATAACCAAAGCGCGTAAATTCGAGTTGCGAGTGCGATTGTGATAAGCGATAAACATGCGATAAATAGCGATTAAACCTCGATTCTTAATATGTACTCCACATAATACAACTATTGTAATGATATAAATAGATCATCTACAAGTCAAAGAAGTCAAAACAGTCAAACTTGACTTTGACTTTCGAAACACGGGGTGTTACATCACGAAATAATCCACCAAAAACGGAGTATTCAGAAACACTTACTAAACACAACATGAAACCAGTTTGTAATAATCCACTAAAACTTATTCATTAACCTAACATATAATAACACCTAATTAAGGCATCCAGCTCAACAACCACATAAATTAACAATACAAACTTCATAATCACACTTCAATAGTTCAATTATTAACAAATTAATATCATCTCAACATTACCTGGCATGCCAGATAGATTTCGCTTCCGTTTAAATGGCTGTTTCGGCGGTGAAAACTTGTTTTAATCATCAAATCTTCAAAAGAGATAAAAAAAACTCCCTAATCTCCACCATCTCCACCTCCTACAGCATGGAACACCAAAAACCCTTGCAAACCGATACAGTTATCAGCAAGATTGAATGATTAAGGATGAGTAACGTTATACACCATCGAATTAGCTGTTAATTTCATCAATAAACCCTATCTCCTCAACACTTATTGCAATAATCTTCACTTTCATCCTCAAAATTTCATATAAACCCTAAATCGGAATCTTCACTTATCGCAATAATCTTCACCTTAAATGTTTTTCTTCTTTGATTTAAGTTGAATCGAGAGAAAGGGGCAAATGCAGATCTAGATGTAGATCTGATGGAATTTGAGAGAGAGAAAAAGAAGAGGAGGGTTTTAATTTTGAATTTGATTTTAGGTTTAAGTATGCCGCCCAAAAGGGTATTATTTGAAGGTTTGAATTTTGAATTATGTATTATACATTATATTATTTAAATTTATAGATTTATATATATATATATATATATATATCGGAATTATAACATCAGCATGGACAATGTGGCATATCTCAGAGGTTGACACGTAGGCAAAGTGAAGTCAGCCTCTAATCTCTTATTATAGATTATATAGATGTCCTATTAATAATACTGAATTATAATTAAAAATGTTTGTTCACTATCTATTATTATAACAACCCTCCTCAAATTATTACCGATACTCCTAAAATATTTAGAACACCCTTATACATCCTAAAATATACCCCCGTATACAAGGTTTGACCCTAAATACTTTGATTTTATAAAAATAAAATAAAAACAAGAATTTAAGGTGGCTCGCGGGGCGCAAAGCCCTTAGCCAGCCTAGTCGCGGGAAGCGACAGCTCAAGACCAGGGCGCACCCGGTGCCGCCACGTGGCACGAACGTGTTGGGTCAAGTAAGCTGAGTCGACCAACCTAGGGCCTACTCTAGGTCTTTCCCGGGCCGCGAAGACATAGTCTTCGGCTTACGCGGGGCGCGACAAACCCGATTTCCAGCCAATAAATGAGATCGATCAGTTTCACTTTTTCGTCGTTCAATTCTCAAAACTCTCTCTCAATTTCTATAGTGTAAGAATTATACAGGGCATAATACCCCCCTAATTAGCGAAGCTCTACCTCGTTGTAAGTATTATAACCCCCGGTTACGTATTAGATACGCTGCCCGATTGATCTAGTGCTCCGTAACAGCTGTCGTGGTTCTGCCCGACGTAGTCGTTGGAGTTCTGTCTCGGGGAGGGTATAACTAATGTAAAATTTGGGTTATTATACTAACACATGCGCATTGTTTAAATTTATAGATTTTAACCAGAAAATCACACGAAAAATACCTAAAGTAACAATGTGAGTAATTTCCTTTTTGTGCAAACCTTTTTGTAAACTGTTTTTACAAAACCTCAAATGTTTTACATTATGATTAATAGTGATTGAGTATTTGTAAATTCTACAATTATCGTCGGTTTCACACCCCGATATTTCCACGTATTACCGGTGGGGAGTATCGTGACGTAGTTGATATCATCATAGTCAAACAACACAATTTTAAATGCACAGCGGAAGCAAAAGATAGATTTATTTCAACTAAATAAAATTGTAATATTAAGTATCACAACGTAGTTGAAACGGATCCACAGGTGGATCAAATAAACAGAAAACGTAGTTCAACAGACTCAAAATGCATCCAAGCTTGCGAGACTCTTATTGATGCTAAGGAGAGGCCAGCCTGTTAGGATCGGAGGCTCTCATGATTGTGCTTGTTTGTATAATTTGAACAAATCAAGTAGAAATGAACAGAATTTAAGTGCAGCGGAAATGAACAACAAACTTTGTAAACACAATCAAAGAGAGAAATAGTTTTGATAAACACATGCTTTACAATATGCCGAAAGATTTACAATACAAATCAAAAGATTAACAAGCATGCTTACAAACTAAACTCCCCCTCAGCCTGATACTCCATGGTTGGTTGCACAAGATGAAAGGATTGAATTGAGGAGAAGAACTCACTCAAAATGATCAAATGTAACAGTACAGAGTACTGCTCCATTTATAGACAAACCAAAACCACTGAGGCATCTCAGCTGATGTCACCATGAAAGCGACGTCTAACAGCTTAACAACCTGTAACAACTGTTCCTATACAAACACTGCTATTCTTAACCACTGATTCTACATAAGACAAGTAATACACTAAACTACTGCTATCTTCTTCCATCAGTGCTTTCCTCAAAGTTGATCAGTCCTTGAGTGGGCAGTGCTTTGTCATCAGTAGATAGAACCAGCAGTGTTTACTTTTTCAGGGCTTTTTCAGCAGTTTAAAGGGTAGCAGCAGTTGTATACGGACAGTGGATAGAGAGCCATCAGTTGTTATAATCACTTTCAAGGGGAAAGCCTAATGTAAACAACTGCTTATTGTGAATCCACTGTAGTGATCCAGTTTTGGCTTTCATTATCTGTTCCTCTGGTAGGGTTCAATCCCAACAATCTCCCCCTGGAACAGATAATGCCAAAACACTTCATTATTTTGGATCTTTATTCCTCATCAGAAGTTCACTAGCTTGTCTTTTAAATTCTTCTTCAAATTCTTTGGAACTTAAGTCATCCTCATCCCTGCACAATGAAAGTTCAAGGAGATCTTGTAGATCTTCAACACCAAGGCTTAGTGCTTGTTTCCTTGATATGTACTTCATTTCACCATTGGATCTTATCAGGGTCAATACATGGGTCTTTTGATCAGAGAGCCACTTTAGTATTTTTGAACCCAATGGGTTTCTTGGGAGAGATTTATTTACTGATGAGCTTGGAGATTTTGGCCTTGTGAAAATTTGTAAAGCAGTATCCTGAGCTTCAGACATTCGTTTGAAAGCCTCTTCTATGACTTCATTTGCTGCAGCTATGTCTTCTGCAACTTCTTTGTCAATCTGCTCTTGTTTCTTTTGTTGATCTAGCTCATTGTCTGAGATATCTGCTGATGTGTTTGGTGATGATGATTGATTTAAAACCTTTTTGGCAACGTCTTGAAGCTTTGCTGATTTGTCTTTATCTAAAGCCATTTTCTTGATGGCTTCTTCAAAAAACTCAGCTTCCTTTTCTTTTTCCTCTGCCTTAGTCAGCTGTTTCCTCTTTTCTTGGTTTATCACAATGATTGAGGTATCTGCTGTTGTGATCAGTGGTTCAGAGGTTTTGATCTGCTGCTCTGGCTTTTTGTAATCAGGCTTCTTTGGAGTGTCAGAATCTGTCATCCTCATTTTCTTCAGCCTTTCATAAGCCTCATCGGTATACTGCTTTGTCCATTTTGCTATGGCAGTAGCAGTATCCACCTTTGCATCCACTAACTCTTGCTTCTTTCTTTTGTATTCAGAAGTCAGGTCAGCAATGAGCTTCTTGTATTTATTCCAGTTTGGAGTTGTTTTCTTCTTTCTTGAATCATTCTTGATCCTTTCAATTCTGTTTGCCTCATGCTTTAATGCAATGATTGGCCATTCTTCAAACGGTTTTTCCTCAGCTGGATAGAATTTTTCTTTCATAATGTATGCAAGATATTCTTTTCTCATTTCTTTCTGTAGATCTGCTTTGGGTGGTAAATTTGATATCTCTTTGCTTAGATCTCTTGCATAGTCTTCCATCTGTTTGACTTTAGTGAGCAGAAATTCCATTCTTTCTGAGATGGCTTCATCACCTTGATCTTTGCATTCAACTTTGGCTCTTATCTTAGCTTGCCTTACTTTGATCTCGAGATATTCATCCATGTTTTCTGGTACTATGAAGCCTATGAGAGAATGAAATCTTCTTTTTGAAGGATCATCCTCAGTGTAGAATTGTCTCATCTCATTTTTTACAGCTTCAGGTTCCAGTGGATATTTTGCAGCCATAGGATCATATTTGTCATCACCTGCCTGAGTTGTTTTTCTTTTTCTGGTGTAAAGATTTATGGGTGATTTGTTGATTGTAGTGAAGATGGTTTGAAGTGAAGTGAGGGTAGTGGTGGATGGTGACAGACTAACAGTTGTTGAAGCAACTGGTGTTTCAACTGTTGTTGTCATTACAACAGATGTTGTAACATCTGATGTCTTCTGCTTTTTCGCAGGAGGTGATGGTGGTGATGTGACATTGATGAGAGCAGTGGTGGATGACTGGCAAACAGCTGTTGAAACAACTGGTATTTCAACCTCTGTTGTCATTACAACTACTGATGTGTTAGTAGATGTCTTCTGCTTTTGCGCAAGTGGTAATTTGGTGGGTGGTGGTGTAGTTTTAGGTTGTGATGATAGGGCAGTGGTTGTAGTGTGTGTTGTAGTAGTGTGTGTTGAAGAAATGGCAGCTGTTTGGCTAGCAGTTTTTGAAACCACTGACATATCAACAAACTGTTTGGGAGGTGGTTTAGATGTCTATTTTTCTTGTTCTGGTTCAACATACAGGCCATCTTCAATTCCCTTCTTCTTCAACTGCTTGATTTTCTCCCCCTTTTTGGCATTATCTGGAAGGGGGTTATCCATGAAGAGGATAGTGGGAGGAACTTTTCCAGTGGTGCTTTGAATATGAGCCTTGATAGCTTTGATGTCTGCTTGAGTATCTTTAAATCTTGACTCCACCATGTTTGTCAGCATTTTTACATGTATTTCATGCTGCTGATCAGCCATTTGTTTTTGTTTTTCAAGCCCTGGGGTTAAAATACATTCCATAGCTCATTTGCAGCAGGTGCAGGTTGTGCAGGTGCTTGAGCTGGAACAGCAGTGGATTGTGCTTTTTGAGCTTTTAACAGCTGTTGCACCATATCCTTTATTTCAGCAACTGACGTTTCAAGTTTTTCAACTCTGCCCGTCAATTCCTGATATTTTAAATCATCACCCACGTTAATGGGATCATCTGATTCCCCACAAGCAGTGGTTGTATCAATGTGTGACTTAGGAACTGAGTCCCAAAAATCACCCATTGATGCCCCTTGTTCTTGGTTCTGGGGTCTTCTCTCTTCAACACTTGATAACCTTTTGAGGGTACCAGTGGTTAAAACAAACTCATTGGTGGTTACCAGAGGTGCTATAGAAGAAATTGCCTTCAAGGGAGTCTTACTAATGAAACAACTGTCCAAATGTAGATCCGTTGATCCATCACTTGTAGTTGCTGCTCCACTTGAACTACCACCAAGAGTTACTTGTAACTCAAGGGGTGTAACCTCCTCAGTTGTTGCTGGGATAGCAGAGGTAGTAGCATCAGACCCAGTCACTTGTGGGAGTGTACTCTCAGTGATAGGTGATAGAGAGGAACTGGTTTGTGTCTGAGCTATAGCAACTGCATGCAACAAGGGTATTATGGATTGTGGTAATGTGATTGGTGAGGGTATGGGTGTTGAAAGAGACATGTCCTTGGGATCAGGACTGAGGAAGATGGATCCAATCGAATCCAGAGCTTCATAATGTGGAGTCCCTGTGCTTACAACCTGATCCTTTTGTGAGGATGCAGGAGGAGTTTGAGGCAATGGTGGAGATCTTTCTTCCAACTGCTGTGAGGAAGTAGCAGCAGTGGTTTTAAGTGACATTTGTGTTGTCACTGGCAATGGCTCTGGGATCTCATCTTCCAGAGTTTCCTTTGTTTTGGGTTTGGAGGGCTTTCTAGAAGTTTTCTTTTTGGTCTTTTTGGTAATGGCAGGTGTGGGTTTCAAAGCAGTGGTTGTGCTGCTATGATCACCTGGAGCAGTGGTAACTGCTAAATTCTGCTCAGGCACCTCTGCTTGTGTTTTTACAGGTGTTAACATTCTAGTGAATGTTTCAGGTGTTAAACCTTTTATTTGAAAATAAACACCTTGTTTAAGCAAATTTTCATTTTCTTTTTCAAATTTTTGTTTAAAATAGTAGCTTAGAAACCTTGGAAAAAGTAGAAATGCTTTGCTATCAACATTTTTCAACAAATCATCAAAGATCTCCTGGGAATAGTTATAATTTTCATTATTTAAAATAGCACAACCCAAACATTGGATCTTTAATGGTATTTCGTTAAAAGCAGTTGTTTTATTTGAAACACACATCAAAAGGGTGTGAAATAAAAACCTAGGTGCAGAAGGAAAGAAACCTTTTTGTAAGATATCTCTTTTTGGTTGTTCTGCATACCCCCTTTTCAAGAAATCAGTTTTCAACTCAGTTTTAGAAAACGAAGTTTTACCTTTCTGATCATCGAGTTTAAAGACTTCTGAAATTGATTGTGGAGTAATTTGAATCGCTTTACCCTGTATAGAGGAGTTGATGGCAATGACGGTCTCGCCTTGTTTTTCAAGGGTAGCATTTTTCCAAAACTCTCTCTGGGTTTGTTGGTAAATTGGAGCATCAGCAATTAACAAAGTTTTATACTTTGATGCTGAAAGAATATCAATGATTGAATCGAAGGTGTGGTTGTTTGTGGGTTTTGTGAGTAGACCCAAGTAATTGTGAGGGGATTTGTATGGGATTTCAATGAGTTCAGCGGCCGTTTGAGCGACCTCTTTGGAAGATGATGATGATTTTGACTTTGATTTTGATTTAGATTTCGTCATTTTGATGAAGAAAGACGAAGAATGGTTCGAAATGGAAGATTGGAAACTACTTTGAGAAGAGAATTTTTAGAATTCAATTCAACAGTGTAAAACCCTGTTTGGGGTTTTTGATCAGGGTTTTATTTAGGGAAAATGTAAGTACTGATGTGGCAGCGGTTACAAAGATCTGATGGCTAAAAACTGACCATGTGCCAACCTCTGATGACAAGATGAATAATGGAGGACAGTTGTTTTGGAGAACCACTGATGAAACAAATATCAGTGGTAACAACGGTAATAATTATGTGAGCAGTGGATGATTTTCACTATCAGTGGATAGCATATCAGTGGATAAGACACTGATTTTGAGCATCAGTGCTTGCCAAGAAAATGAAAGGTCAGTGGTTGACTTTCAGCAGTGGACAATATTTAGGAAGCAGATGTTTGAACAAAACAGTGGATAGGGGTAATGGTAAAGATTTGAAAGACCAGTATATCAGCAACATTTACAGAACTTTTCATTCAAGGTTTTGCCACATGTCAATTACACATTTTGAAGCTTTTATAGATTTCTGACAGTGGTTTAGTATCCCAGATGATGAAAAACCTTTTTACTAAGGTAACTCATTTTGTGTCATGATATTTTAATTAGAACATGAGTACCCAAGTATTTCAGGGTCTGTTAACAATCAATCTTTTGCTCAGTGTAAAAACAAACTTGAGTTTGACATGACCTTGACACTTGTACCATTTCCTTTTGATCCATTTTGAGGATAATATTACCAACAAAAATAAAGGTTATATATCCTGACAGGAGATTGAAACTTTTACTATCAAAAATCAGTGAAAAGTTCAAAATATATTATTCTTAAAGGAAAAATAAAGAATAATATATCCTGCTTTATTTGAGAAAATCCTTTTTCAGAAAAAAAATAATTAAAGGATTTTCTGAAAACAGCACCAAAAGGATCTTGTATAATTTTCCACTAAAGCTCCTAATCATATCATTCTCAAGTTTATGAAAATGGTCAGTGGTTTGACAACAGTAGTATGAAATTGTAAATACATTTTGACCACTGTTTGGTACCATTTTCTTGTTGATTGATTGTCAACAAGAATGAGGACACATGTTCACATGAGTTTTTGAAAACCCTGTTATAGACTTTGTTACCATGTGATGATTCTGAAAATTTGTCTAGTCCTCTTGTAAGTTCATTCACTGGAGATACTATTGTTACCTGAACTTTCCTGACCCAATGAATGCATACAGTTGCTTAATGACCATTTTTACCCCAAATTTGAACTCTTAAGTGTTTTGTGTTTATACTCTTTACTTTTGACTTCAAGAGTTTTGAGATAAACACACTTTCGAGTTTTTGTGAATTTTCTTCTTCCCTATTTACCCTTCCCATTCATAAGTAACAAAATACTTACTGGGAAGTCTTTATTGAAGAAATACTTAATCCATAATCATTTTGCAGTAATGTTTTTGAGAGATCTGGTCATATTTTGTACATGCATATGTCAAATATCACATTACACATGAATTGGACTATTTCAACACCTGATTTTCTTAATGTGTTTATAACAGAGTTGATTTAGTCCTTTTCAACAGGATTCCCAACCTGTTTTTCAACACATAAGATCTTGTAACTAGAGTTTTAATATCCCTCTTTTTATGTTAACAAAACACTAATGTTATTTAATCAAACATAGGTTTTGTTGACATGAGGTACACACTTTAGCAACAAACATTGATGGAAACACCACGAACTTCAAAACAACAATTGAAATCTATTTTCGTAAATAATTTTACCACAGTTATCAGATATATTTTCAGATCTGAAACCTGTAGGTGGTTTATGTATGATATCACTTGTTATGTGAAGCTTGTGTGTCTTATGACATCTTGGTTGTTTTACAGAGCCTTTGAGTAATCACTTTGAGCGTGATTTCTCGTTACTCTGTTTTTCAACTAAATACAATCAACCTTAGTATCAATGAATTTTTGAGCTGAACTGTTATGTCAAATTGATTATTAGATTGAATTTGATTGTCCGGGCTCTGATACCAATTGTTAGGATCGGAGGCTCTCATGATTGTGCTTGTTTGTATAATTTGAACAAATCAAGTAGAAATGAACAGAATTTAAGTGCAGCGGAAATGAACAACAAACTTTGTAAACACAATCAAAGAGAGAAATAGTTTTGATAAACACATGCTTTACAATATGCCGAAAGATTTACAATACAAATCAAAAGATTAACAAGCATGCTTACAAACTAAACTCCCCATCAGCCTGATACTCCATGGTTGGTTGCACAAGATGAAAGGATTGAATTGAGGAGAAGAACTCACTCAAAACGATCAAATGTAACAGTACAGAGTACTGCTCCATTTATAGACAAACCAAAACCACTGAGGCATCTCAGCTGACGTCACCATGAAAGCACGTCTAACAGCTTAACAACCTGTAACAACTGTTCCTATACAAACACTGCTATTCTTAACCACTGATTCTACATAAGACAAGTAATACACTAAACTACTGCTATCTTCTTCCATCAGTGCTTTCCTCAAAGTTGATCAGTCCTTGAGTGGGCAGTGCTTTGTCATCAGTAGATAGAACCAGCAGTGTTTACTTCTTCAGGGCTTTGTCAACAGTTTAAAGGGTAGCAGCAGTTGTATACGGACAGTGGATAGAGAGCCATCAGTTGTTATAATCACTTTCAAAGGGAAAGCCTAATGTAAACAGCTGCTTATTGTCAATCCACTGTAGTGATCCAGGTTTGGCTTTCATTATCTGTTCCTCTGGTAGGGTTCAATCCCAACACAGCCTATTACGAGTAGTACCTGCACTTAGCCTTTTTGGGAAAATACGTCAGTTTACACTGGTAAATACAATTAACTGACTCATTTTGAAAAGGTTTAAGAAAGTTGATTTAAATGCACAAGGCAGAAAACATTTTATAACTTGGGATAATTATTTATATATAAACTTGTAAAAGAATTACATGTTCGTTATACGTTCAGTAGCCCGGATTGACACCGGGTTAAAGATTAATAGACACACCACATGATATAGTCCCGCGACGAGTTATTCCCGAAACCGGCAGTTATACCTTATTATTTATATATGCACTGTCGGGTGTACGCCTACACCCCGTGCTTAAGTCGTGACCATTTCGTAAAATGATGCCAAGGATATCCGGGACATGGTCATTAACCCCCCAAATGCTTTAAGCAAACAAAACAATTTAAATTGGACATTTCAATAAATTAATCTTCATACAATTAAAAATTCAAAGCCCGACCAAGTGGTATTTTATTTACCGTACCCCAAGCCCGTATAGGGAAAATAAGTTAAAAGTATTTACTTTTGCAAGTATTAATCACAAACAGCAAGTGCACGTAGCTTTTACCGGGTCTCCTATTCTGGAACAAAGGTTTTATAATAACCTATTAGATTCCTAACGGGTCTTTAATTAAGCCTAAACTTAGACCGGTTAGTTTTAAAGGAAGCTACGGTTCAAACGCACGATTAAGCGAAGACCGGAATAGGATGTGATTTAGACCCGACAAGTTTTAAGACTTGTATAATATGGGTAAACTAAACACATTCTGGATTTTGAGACAAAAGCGATAAGGTTTTACCCGTTTCGGTCAATTTATGCAAACTAGTTACATAAACCGAACGCGCAAGATGCGTAACGGGTAATCAAAAGATTCATATACAGGTTTCCTAAGTTAATATGCCTTAAATATGTTGTGACATCAGTAAGATATCTCCTATTATACACGAAATGGATTTAAACCCAAATTATGCCCCGTAGGGGTATTTTGGTCATTTAAAAGGTTATAAAAGAGATTTAATATGATTCTGAGTTTCAGATCTGATATAAACAGTAAATATACTTAAATCAATAGGTTATATCAGTAGGGTATTATATATATGTGAAATTTACCATTTATAATCAAACTATGCACCGAATGGGCATTTTGGTAATTTCACATAAGGTTTAAGGGTCAAATCTGGAAATCTGAGTTTAAAACTTTTGCTTACTGTTAAAGTATAAAAATTTACTAAAAATATCAGTAGGCATCAATCCTTATATGTTTAAAATAGTTTTAATACATATTATGCGTTAAAAACGCTTAAAAAAGCGATTTTGAGCTATTTCCGGGTTTTTAAAGGAAAACTGATATTTTTATTATTCTAGAAGGCTCAAAATGTTTTATTTATCATATTAGATTAGTATAAAAAGGTTTGGTATCAAAATAATTTGTAAAACTCATTTTATAGGCCAAAAGGGCAAAACCGGCAATTACCGAATCAAGCTTAGAACTCTATGTTATGCTCAGCCTAAAATTAAATAAAAATCTTCAAAAATCCCAAAATATTATATTACATCAGTGGATAAAAATTTTGGTATCAAAAATTGGGTTTAGATAGGCTATATGCTAATTACGCCGTTTAATTAATAAAAAAAACTTTTCATTTACGCTAATGAGCATAACTCCTAATCTAGACCTCAAACTGATGTCAAATTTTAGGGACAAGTTTATAAATCAGTAACTAAGGTTTCTATTCTTTTACATTTTCAAAAATCACGTTTTAAGGTCATATGGGCATAATAGTCAACATTTAAGCATTTAACGGAAACATCTAAGCACGACTAGTGACTCCTAGGAAGGGTGCATGAGCTCCAAAATTCTCCAGAAGTGAAGTTGTGAGAGTTTCAAGTGAGTGTGCACAAGAGTTGCAACAAGTGGGTTCTTATATAGGTGATTTTGATCACTTAGGATCATGCCAAGGAAGTCTACAAGAGTTATGAGATCAGTACAAGTGCCCCTATTGCATGTTAAACCATTGGAGGAGTCCCCGGTATGCAAAACAAGCTTCCAAAGTCAGTTACACAGCCTTTACAGGCATCTGTCCACGTTTATGATGCTGCAGAGGGTCTCGCGGCCCGCGTAAGGACCCTTAAGGGTCTTACGCGGCTGGTATGAGTGCCGGGAACAGGTTAAACAAGTTTTGTTATTTGCATTTTTAGCCCCTGGTCCTTTCAAACGTGGTTTTAACTATTTTTCTTGCATTTTTGACCCTCTAACTTGACTTTTAAGGGCTCCATGACATAACCAAACATTGTTAAGTCCTTGGTTAACTTTATGCTTACCCGAAAAGTCATAAATTCCAACGTTGACGCTTTTAACCCCTCGTATACGAATATTGTCATAACTTTATCGAAACCTTGTGAAATTTTTATCACTTATTTTAGTGAGCATAATTAATCATTACAAAGCTTCGGGTTTGCAAAAAGTTCACTCAGATGTATACTTTAAACATGTTGACACATTTAACCCCTGTAGTTTGTAATCTCTCACTTTCTTCCACAATTAGCTTTGTATGATCCATGATTCATTCGTTTAAGGGTATAAACATCGTGTAGGGTTATTGAAAGGCATATTTATCCATTGTAGACACTTTGAACCCTTTTATTCACATACTTTCTTTGTTTGTCAACTTTAGTCCCTCTAAAGTAATCTTTTACACGTTTAAAGCTCATGACACGTGTCAATACATTATTGGACATAAATTTACGAGGTGTTACAGTCGGTATGTTGGGGTTTTGTATACAAAATTTGTTACTACACTGTGAGTAGTAACATGACCACAAGTCGGGTTGACAGTACCGTGGGTGGTAATTAAAGTAAGAATTAGAAACAAATATAATTGCGAGATCGCCCTCAATACTGTACAACGATAAAATCTGTTTTGATTAAACTGAGATTCACTCACCAGTATTTCCCACTGACAAAATGTTTTTAAACGCGTTCCAGGTAACAAAATGTGAAAGCCAAATAGAAGCCAGCTGGACAGCACTGAAGGCTTGGAAAATGTGGCTATAAAAGTTACCTAAATAAAGAAAATGTTTTATTTAAATAAAATAGGGTTTATCCCTATAAACATGTTTCTAATGGAAACTTTGGGTTTTACCCATGTATTTATTATTATAAAAATGTGGTATTTTACTCTGATAAAATATTTCCTAACTACGATACTGATGTAAATTATGCTGCCAAAATGTCAAAACCACCGATACCACTAAATCTGGGCTCGCGACCGCCCGTTCCCGGGAGACAGGGGCCTGGGGTTGCGACAATTATTTCGATGCGTTATATGCAAGAACATGCCAAAAATTTACAAAAAGTCTAATACAAAACAATGCACATAAGACACACAATTGGTGGGAGAATTAAGTCATTAACGTTTGACATGTTGCAACTTTGTGTGGAGTGAATTGTTGAACTTCAACTTTAGATTAAACTATCTTACAAAGAAGAACTCAAGAGAATTGAGGTATTAGGCAAAAAGGCGCAAAATCGATACATGGCAAATAGGTGAAACCCTCATTTATGCACGGTCTTATATCTGTCCCACTGTCTCACCCGTTATGTTGTCTGCTTTATTTATGGATGATTGTGTTATACTCTTGACCTGCTTTTTGAGTTGTGGAGGCGATGGTCATGTTCTTCGGTAAGGCAATGGCCTTGAAGAGGCAACCGGTTGCAGCCAAGTTTTATGAGCCTCACTAATGATATTTGTATTGTCTAATGCGGCTAAAGGGGATGAGATAAGCTCTTAGTTGCACCAATATTTGTGCGCATATTCACTAGATTATCATCATAAGCTTGTTTTACTTTTGGTTATTGATTGGCTTATTATCTTATTTAATTGAATTTTGTACGTATCAGGATGTGTGCTTAAGAAGATAATCAGCAGGAAGAAACATGTGAAGTTGCAGGTGTCCCCAGACGCATTTAGCGCACGTTATGTACATTCATGATGTTAAAAAAGTAGAATAGGCTTTATGTGAATAAACTTTAGTTGTTAATTATAAATTTTATACTATATAATTATGCAATCAATGTTATCTTTTGTATTTTTACCCTTTTGTTATGACTTTTTATCATACCGTAATATTACATGCTGTTACGTGTGAGGCTTAATTCTAGTTTAGTTTAATCATCTCTTTTCTTCCTTCTAGATCTCATGTCGTTTTCTCGTTTTGTTCAATTATGTCGACAAAAGTTGCCTATTCAGAATTTAGAAAAAGTCACTTATTATTTAAACATGTAATAAAACGAAACATGAAAATCGCGTGATGAGTAATTACTTTATGCAATAATACAATATGTTATTAAATTAGTGATTTCATAATTAAAACTAGTGGACGGCATTTCATGATTGTGCCACATTGGTAATAACATGAGTCATGCTTCCACCGTCATTTTCAAAAAGTATATATATTAAAAAAATAGTCGACAATATATTTTGTCATCTCATTATTAAAAATGTGGAAAAGAGATTTATATTTTAACAGTTAATTAAATAATATATAGGTTGTTCTAAGAAGTATTGAAAAACACACACATGAAGTCAATAGGTACAGTAAGGTTGTAAACGAATCGAACGTTCAGCGAACAGTTTGTGAACTGTTTGTGAGATTAAATATATTATTTATGTAATATTTAATCTTGTAGCCTTATAATTATTTATATTATATTAGATCAAAATATATTAATAACCTATTAATAATTAGTTGGTAATTGTTGATGGACCATATTACCCTCATTAACTAATTAGGTTTCCTCTTGGGTGTATAAATAAGGGGCTTATTAGAGAGTTAAAGTTTTTTAGACACTTTACACAATTACAAACCCTCATAACATCATAATTTCGTATCTCTCTCCCAAACCGATTCTACCCTACTTTCGGTTTTCATCACCATCATAACTTTACACCCTAAGGAGGAACCGGATCACCTTGACAAAGATGTCGAACTCAATGGCTGGATCTCTGACTGGATTCTCTACTGCTTTGAATGCTATAACAGGTATGTTATTCATGTTTTCCATTTAGTTTAAACAGAACTGATCAACATGTGGTATCAGAGCATATGTTGATAAATCAGTTCTGGTTTTGTATCCATTATTCTGGGATCAAAAATCAGGAAAACGAAAAAAATTTAAAGCCTTAAATGTCACGGCTGTTTTCGAGCTAAATGGTACCGAAATCCCTGTTTTCGGTAAAATATGTTTGATAAAATTGACTCGAAATTATAATGGACAAACCTAATTTCCGAAATCTGTTAACTAAAGTCTAAAATATAAGGTTTCGGATCCCAGATTATGTTTTAAATTTTTTTTAGGGTTCATCATAATGTTCTAAGAAAATTCGAAAAATTCCATAAATTTTGGAATATAATTTGGATTAGTGGGTGTTTTAATGATTTTGATCTTAATTTTATCTATTAAATTTTCGAAAACTGTTAAAGGATTTACAGTTATTATTTTCGAAATCTTATGATAAGATTAGATCAGAAATAAAATAGGAAACATTATCCCACAATCCCTCAAATTTCGATTTTCAGTTAATAATCACAATAAACAGCATTAAAAGTGGTTTCGAAATCATAAATGTCATAATCGCACAAGTCCCTTTACAGTCGCACAAGATCAGATCAGATCAGATATGATCTGATCGCACAAGACATTCGCACAAGATCAGAACACAAAAAAAAAAAAAAAAAAAAAAAAAAGGTGATCTGATCGCACAAGGGAAATCGCACAAGACTTATGGATCGCACAAGACCTGTGGATCGCACAAGATAGTGTTGATCGCACAAAACTTGGGCCTGACTAATCGCACAAGTTTTGGGCCTCACTGATCGCACAAATTTTGGGCCTAACTGATCGCACAAGACTTGGGCTTTATTTACATCGCACAAGTTTTAGGCCTTATCGATCGCACAAGGCATTACCGATCGCACAAGGCATTACTGATCGCACAAGGCATTACCGCGCTAACAGGTGGTTTGCTATTAAACACTTGGTTTTGTTAATACTTAATTAATTAATCAGAATCAGATAATTTTTACAAAACCAAAATAGCTTAACTTGAATGAGCTTCTGATGTATTAATTCTGGCCAAAGCTGATTTAATACATCTATTTATTGTTCAAGTATTATAAAAGCTATGTTAAGTATGCATTACAAACGTGAAATGTCTTAATTCTGGCCAAAGCTGATTTAATTCATTTATGTTTAGCATGCTTAACAAGTGCATAGCTAAAGTGATTGTCTCATTTCTGGCCAAAGCTGATTTGTCCCAATTACTTTGCACACATATTTAAATGATTACACTTCTGGCCAAAGCTGATTTGTCTTCGTTTAAATAGAATTTTACTAAGTCTATTATTTTGATGTTAGTAATAGACATTATCACAGCTTCATAATTAAAATGGTCATTACTTATGCCTGCCTTAGTATAACATGCCCTTAGATCACATTAGGACTTCTTTCTTAGTATCATAACTTGCTCATCTTATTTCCACTATCAGCACCCAATCAGGGGATTCCACCTTTGACTGGTGATAACTTTGCTGCATGGAAGGATGCCCTCATGCTTACACTTGGACTCTTGGACTTTGACTATACTCTAAGAGAGAATAAGCCAGCGGACCTTACTGCTACAAGTACTGCTGCTGAGCAGTTACTTCATGATAAGTGGACTAGGTGTAACCGCATGTCTCTCATGTTCATGAAGCAGTCCATTCATAACTCAATCAGAGGGGCCATTCCTGATTCTGATGATGCTAAAACCTATTTGGCTTCTGTGGAGGATCAATTCAAGGGAACATCAAAAGCACAAGCTAGCACTCTTATCCTCAAGCTGGTGACGACTAAGTATGATGGGAGGAGCGGCATTCGCGAACACATCATGATGATGCATGACATGGCCAATAAGCTGAAGGGCCTAGAGATGGAGATCAGTGATGGTTTTCTTGTTCACTTCATCATCACTTCGCTTCCTTCGTCCTAGGAAGCATTCAAGATCAATTACAACACTCAGAAGGACAAATGGACGATGAGTGAGCTGATCGCTATGTGCGTGCAGGAGGAAGAGCGTATGAAGATGGATCGCCATACTGATGTTGCTAACTTCACCACCTCCAGCTCAAAGAAGATGAAGCACAATTATCAAAGAAAGGATGCTTCTAAGGTTCAAAAGCCAAATCCAACTCCTAATACAAGTGCACCTTCCAGCTCTAAGAACTCCTTAGGCAAACCCTACTGCAAGTTCTGTAAGAAAACAGGACATAAGCAAAAGGAATGCCCTGACTTCAAGGAGTGGCTGGCTAAGAAAGGTAACGATTTTTTCATGATACTTGAGTCCTTTAATTTAAATGTTCCTGCTAATTCTTGGTGGTTTGATTCTGGTTCTATAGTTCATGTTACCAATTCACTTCAGGGATTCCTTACAATCCGGAAGCTGGGAAGAAACCAAAGAACACTTAAAGTTGGAGATGATCGAGAATTAGAAGTGAAGGCCATAGGAACATTACAATTATTTTTGAAAACTGGTTTATGTATTAAACTTTATGATACCTTATATGTTCCTGAGGTAACTCGGAACCTTGTATCAGGACCAAAGTTAGACATGGACGGTTTTGTCGTTTCTCATGGTCATCGCAGACTCTCTATTCTCTATGATCCCATTGTTTATGGTACTGGCATTCTGGATGGTGGTCTCTATAGATTAGAACTAGATGATAATTTTTCCAAATCTTTGTTGTCATATAATATTAATGAATCACTCACAAAGATGAAACAGGTTCGAGACTTAGAGACTTCATCTATGTTGTGGCATCAACGTTTAGGCCACATCTCAAGAGAACGATTAAATCGTCTCGTAAAGGATGAAGTCTTACCTCCTCTCGATTTTATTAATTTTGGAACATGTGTCAAATGTCTCAAAGGCAAAATGACATTAGCGAATAAGAAAGGTGCCACTAGGAGCTCTAATTTATTAGAACTCATTCACACTGACATTAGTGGTCCTTATCAAATTGCTGGTATAACAGGACATACTTCATTTATCACTTTCATTGATGATTATTCTCGTTACATGTACTTGTATCTTATAAAGGAAAAGTCTGAATCTCTAACAACTTTTAAAGATTATAAAGCTGAAGTTGAAAAGCAATTAGATCGTCAAATTAAAGTTGTGAGATCAGATAGAGGCGGTGAATATTATGGAAGACATACTGATGTGGGTCAAGCTCCTGGTCCATTTTATGAGTTTTGTAAGGGCCAGGGGATTGTGAACCAATACACCATGCCTGGTACACCTCAGCAGAATGGTGTCGCTGAACGAAGAAATCGTACCCTCATGAACATGGTGCGCAGTATGTTAGCCAACACTAATTTACCATTATTCCTATGGACTGAAGCGTTAAAAGCAGCTGTTCATATACTCAATAGAGTTCCTTCTAAGTCTGTCCCTAAAACTCCTTATGAACTTTGGACAGGAAGGAAACCGAGTCTTAAATATATGAAAGTATGGGGCTGCATTGCTGAAGCAAAACTTTACAATCCTTTCCTAAGGAAACTTGACCCTAAAACAGTTACCTGCTTCTTTATTGGGTATCCTGATCATTCAAAGGGTTATCGTTTCTATTGTCCTTCCCATGTCACCCGTATTGTTGAAACCAAGCGTGTTGCGTTCCTAGAGGATTTCAAGGTCAGTGGGAGCAGTACCAACCCTTACGAAGAATTGCAAGAAGTACAAGACGCGGGGGGGAGAGACTCGTCGCTTATCATTACTCCGTTTACTCCTCTTGTACCCCATGCAACAACTGTACCTGAAGCCACTGCACAAATTCCATCTCCACAATCAGAACCCATTATACCTCATAACGAAGGCACATCAAACGCTCAAAACCAAGACAACGCTGAACCCGATAATCAACTCAGGAGGTCATCTAGGCAAAGAAGGCCTACTAATTGGGATGATTATGTTACCTACCTGACTGAAATGGATGCTGGAAAGCTCAATGATCCTATCTCTTATAATGAAGCCATTAGCAGTGATCAGTCTTCTGAATGGAATGGAATAAAGCAATGATTGATGAGCTTGAATCCATGAAGAAAAATGACGTTTGGGATTTAGTCGAATTACCCAATGGTGCCAAACCTGTAGGTTGTAAATGGGTGTTCAAAACAAAACTGGATCCGAATGGGAACGTTGAACGCTACAAAGCGAGATTGGTTGCAAAGGGCTACACTCAGAAAGAGGGAATTGATTATCAAGAGACGTTTTCACCTGTCTCTCGTAAAGATTCATTAAGGATCGTCATGGCCCTAGTAGCTCATTTTGATTTAGAGCTGCATCAGATGGACGTCAAAACTGCTTTCCTTAACGGAGACTTAGATGAAGATGTTTACATGAAACAACCTGAAGGCTTTAAACCTGAAGGTCAGGAGCATCTAGTCTGTAAGTTGAAGAAATCCATTTATGGGTTAAAACAAGCATCACGTCAATGGTACCTCAAGTTTGATGAAGTCATGAAGAGGCAAGGTTTTATGAAGAATCAAGTGGATCAATGCACCTACCTCAAGATGAGTGGGAGTAACTTTACTATACTTGTCCTTTACGTAGATGATATTCTACTGGCAAGTAATAGTTTAGACATGTTGCATGAGTCGAAGCGGTTACTCTCGCATAACTTCGACATGAAGGATCTTGGAGATGCTTCTTACGTCATTGGCATCGAAATTCACTGAGATAGACACAAAGGGATCTTAGGATTGTCTCAAAAGACTTACATAGATCGTGTCCTTACACGTTACAACATGCAACAGTGCAAACCCTCCGTCGCTCCAGTAGTTAAGGGAGATGTTTTCGGTTCATTCCAGTGTCCGACAACAGAGGTTGAAAAGGAACAAATGAGCCAGATACCTTACGCGTCAGTAGTCGGGAGCCTGATGTATGCTCAAGTCTGTACTCGCCCACATATCGCTTATATTGCTGGAATGCTAGGCCGTTATCAGACTAATCCTGGCCTAGATCACTGGAAAGCAGCTAAGAAGGTCCTCAGATATCTGCAAGGGACGAAAGACTATAAACTGACTTATAGAAGAAGTGATCATTTAGAAGTGGTAGGTTATTCTGATTCTGACTTTGCCAAATGCAAAGATGACAAGAAATCCACTTCGGGCTACATCTTTATGTTAGCAGGCAGACCTATCTCATGGAAGAGTCATAAACAACAGTTAACTACAACTTCCACAATGATGGCAGAATATATTGCTGTTTACAACGCAACCTGTCATGGAATGTTGCTTAGAAATCTGATCACTGGACTCAAAATCGTTAATTCCATTTCTAGACCATTGAAGCTTTACTGTGATAACTCAGCTGCCGTTAGTTTCTCGAACAGTAACAGTTCGACTGGAGCTGGTTTATATCTCGATACAAAATATTTGTTCGTACGTGAACGAGTTGAGGAAAATAATCTTTGTATTGAGTATATTAGTACTAAAGATATGCTTGCGGATCCGATGACTAAAGGTCTCCCACCTAAAGTTTTCGAAGAACATGTATCGAATATGGGACTTACTAAAGACCTTGTTTAATGGCATATTGTACTAACTTATGTTTTAATTAATAAAATTTCCTCAGTTTGATTTTGTATGTCTCTAACATATGTTCTGCCGGTGTAATGACATATAGACAAATATAAATACAAATCAGACGCTAAAGGGCTCATACATATTTTGATCGTAATTGTTAGGTTTTAAATTGAGGCTATAGTATGACTAATGGGGGTCCTGAGTCGAATGATGATTCAACGGCTGTATTTCTCTGCTATAGTTCTTGGTTTAAGGCTAAAATGAGTGTTAACTCCTGGCCAGGCTTACCTAATACTCATGATAAATGATTACTCGGCTAAGTGGGAGAATGTGAGATTAAATATATTATTTTTGTAATATTTAATCTTGTAGCCTTATAATCATTTATATTATATTAGATCAAAATATATTAATAACCTATTAATAATTAGTTGGTAATTGTTGATGGACCATATTACCCTTATTAACTAATTAGGTTTCCTCTTGGATGTATAAATAAGGGGCTTATTAGAGAGTTAAAGTTTTTTAGACACTTTACACAATTACAAACCCTCATAACATCATAATTTCGTATCTCTCTCTCTCCCAAACCGATTCTACCCTACTTTCGGTTTTCATCACCATCATAACTTTACACCCTAAGGAGGAACCGGATCACCTTGACAAAGATGTCGAACTCAATGGCTGGATCTCTGACTGGATTCTCTACTGCTTTGAATGCTATAACAGGTATGTTATTCATGTTTTCCATTTAGTTTAAACAGAACTGATCAACACTGTTCAATGGAGAGTTTGTTTATGTTCGCTTGTTTAGTTAATGAATGAGTATGAACAAAAAATTCCGTTCGATTAGTTAAATGAACGAACACGAACAGCTGTCATGTTCGTTCAATTGCGTTCGTGAACGTTTGGTAATGTGTACGTGAACATTCGTTCATGTCCGTTTGTTTATGTTGTTCATTAAATATTTTTTTAGCATTTATTTATTTTATCTAAACATTTTATTCATATTTATCTAATTACCCAAACAAATAAAATAGGAAACCCTACCTCCACATTGTTTATGTTATGTTCCCATTTCTTTCTTATTCGCATCGAAAAATACTATCGAACTTCGTCGATTTTATTTGTGTTCGTGAACCGTTCATGAACACGTTCATTTTCTTAATGAACAAACATAAACAAAAAATCTCGTTCGATAAGTGTTCATAAATTACCGTTCGTGAACACATAACATCCTTAACAAACGAATATGAACAAGGTTTCGTTCGTGTTCGCTCGATTCGTTTACAGCCCTATATAGCAGGTTTAGACCAGGGGTAATTGCGTCAACTTTTTTACACAAAGGTGTGACAACAAATATATGTGTATAACTCTGGTTTGGATGGATAGTGTAATATTGTACTAGGGATGAATGCTTTGCATAGTGCATAGTTGAACACATTATAATGTTGAAATTAGATGCACTCTTGACGTACGCATAGTGCATCAAACCTTTAATTCACAAATAGTAATCGAGGACAATAAAAAGAAATAACATATCGAAGCAGAATTAACATATAGCGTACACACACACAAAAAAAAAGTGTATTAGTTTAAAAGTGTATTAACTAATGCGCAAACTAAAGTTCTTAGAATATTGAAGTATCGTGTTTACTGATTCACACACTAATATGTGTTTATAATTCACAGTGTATCATCAGATTATATATACTAAATCATGCTAAGTACATATAGTGTATTATATGATAAATATGCTAAAAAATCATAAGTGGTGATTCTATACCTATTTTATTCGTAAATGCATACATTAAATTATGTTTAAAATTATTAAAAAAAATCACGATTCCTTTAACAAATTGGCTAAAGTAACTCCTAACCTATTTGATAAGTTAAAAAGATATTTATGGAATTAAAGAAAATGTAACATCTTTTTTTTTTTTTAACGGCCAACAGAATCAATCCCGAGCACTCTTGGGGCACCCACTGGACAAACGGAGTACTCTGAGAGTAACCCGAGTCCACCACCAATTCCGGGGAAAACCCGGTAACTCACCCGCCCGTAGGCACGACGGTGAAATTACCGGTAAAACCCGTTTGGCTCAAGGATCCAACCCGGGTTTCCCTGGGTCTCCTATCATTGCCCACCAATGTCTCACTCTGCACCAAGTGGGAGTTGAACATGCATCTCTCAAGAGAAATTCAAGTCCTCCACCACTTGATCTAGAGATCATTGACATAAGAAAAATGTAACATCTATTCCCAAAATTAACAAATAGTTGGCAGAATTGTAGATGATGTCATGACGAAGGCAAAGGAGAAAAAGAAAAAGTAAAGGGGAAACTGTCGATTTGAGAAGATGTGCGATCTGAGACTTTCCTCATTGTCTCCACTCATCACCCATCGACTTTATTTGGGAAAAAATATGGAATATATAAATGTTATGCTTAGTCCAATTGATAACTTCATATATGTATAAATTTACAAATAATATAATTATGGTAAACTTATAACAAATTGGTGTGATGTTTACATCCTTAGTCTTACTTAGGAGTGTGAGAGAAGGACCCAACCCCTTTGTTTATATCGATTTCCAGATCTATCGCTGCTTAACTAGATTTTCAAAATCCTTGAATATCTATCTCCATCATCTCGCTTTTCACGCCCTTGTTTTTCGTTGGGTGTAAAATTTTGAGCCGATCAGGTGCACACAGTCAATGTTCGTTGTGGTAGGTGATGTTGGAGGGGAAGATTTCGGAAACCCCCCACCTAACCACCTTTGATTAGTTTTCAGAAACATGCCAATAAACGATCATCGTCGATTAAGGTATATAAGGAAATGGAGAGAGAGGGGCTTGAGACCTCGTAAATAAAGTCTCAGAATGTGGTTTTGTGCAAGGGTTTTCAAGTGGTGTTAGTGGTGATCGCCGGAAGAGAGGGCCAAAGACGGTGGAAGTCGCCCGAGGTGGTGATAGGTGATTAGGGAGGTGACTTTGTGGAGAGGGGTGAGAGCTAACCCATTGCATGCGTTTATAGATGCATTTGTGATATGGATGATGAGTTGGAGGTTAGAGAGACGGAAGAAAGAGGGCAGAAAAATCATTGGCCGTGTAGGAATTTGTGGATGCATTTGACGTTGTGACATAAAATGAGAAAGAAAAAGAAGAGATAATGTGTGGGAGGAAAGAGAATGAGCATGAATAATGTTTAACATGCAGGCAAAAGATCAAATACAAATAATCTTAACATACTAAACATACAAATTGAAGGAAAACCCAAAAAGACAAGGTGGCATTTTTGTAATTACCACCAACTATCAAAGTTACAACAAAAAATACCTAAAAAAACACAATTTTTTTTTAACATTTTTTATTAAAAAATCGCTACATTTCGTTAGCAAAAAAAAAAAAAAAAAAAAAAATTTTTTTTTTTTTTTTTGCTGCTACTAAAAGTAGCGATTTTTTAATAAAAAATGTTAAAAAAATAAAATAAAATAATTTGTGTGTTTTTTTTTTTTTTAAGATTTATTTAGGTTTTTTGAGGGTTTAGTTTTTAGCATTTTAGCTTGGTGGGGGGGGGGGGGGGGTTAGGTTTTTTTTAGGTTTTTGGGGGGTGGGGGGTTTAGGTTTTTTTTTTGGGGGGGGGGGGGGAGTGGTTAGGTTTTTTTAGGTATATTTGTAGAGTAACTTTGATAGTTATTGATAATTACAAAAATGCCACCTTGTCTTTTTGAGTTTTCCTTCAATTTGTATGTTTAGTATGTTAAGATTATTTGTACAAGAACTTTACCCTTAACATGCATCTATACATTCACCATGGAAAAAGATTTGAGTAGAGTAGAGATATGGTTGTATGTGACTTAGGTTTGCTTATTTTTATTTTAATATTAAATGGTAGTTTGGCCGTTTTACATGCACCTAACATAAACACATAACATCCATCGACTTTAAAAACAAATGGTGTTACATTTTAACTAACACTTGGTCTAAATTTAACCTTTGAAACTTGAGAATTAGGGTTGTGATAATATAATCATAGTAATATAATCAAACCACACATGCCATCAGTGCAATTAATTATTTATATTTTCTTAATTTTGTTCTTTACTAATGCGTTTTAACTTTTAGGGTTAGAAAATAAATAATAAAGCTTGTGAAAACGATATGGTAAATGATGGTGCATCACGAATATTGGTGTTCTTTATGCTTTTCAAGACCCACCAGTCCAAAATCTCCATGACCAAGGGAGAGATAAAGAAATTGCCACGTGCCAGTAGGGCCACTACTTAAATGCTTACGTCATTGGCAACTAATTAAATTTTGGTTTTTTTCTTTTCATAATTCATAGCATCTCTTAACTCAATTACCTTACTTTTAATCAAGAAAAATATATATATTTACGTAATAAATTAAAACATTAATTAACCCTAGATTATTTATCAAAATTTGTTAGTAGTATTTACTATTCAGTTTTTGTTTCTTTTTATTGTTAAACACTTCCTTACGTCCCTAACTCACTAGCCCTAGGGATGTTCAAAACCGGATATTCGAAATTTTCAGATACCAGATTTCACTATCCGAATTTGTATCCGAAATTTTGGCCGAAAATTCGGATATCCGATCGGATAGTGAATCGGATATCCAAAAATCCAACTTTTTATTTAGTTTTTATTTTTTATTATTTTTATATTCGGAACCGGATATTTCGGATATCCGAAATATCCAAAAAAAAATTAAAATCACTATCCGAATCTGAATCCGAAAATTTCGGATATCCGAATTTTCGGATATTTTGGATTTGGATATCGGATATTTCGTATCGGATTTTTGGATACGGATATTTTAAACACCCCTAATTAGCCCATGTTATATCCCACTTCTAACTCTTTTTTTTTTTTATATATATAAAGTAAGGAACTAACTCCATTGAAAGAAATTCTGTTTTATAAGTTGATTATGAATTTGTGATTCACAATTTTAAATGTGTTTTATATTTCAAAGAAAAAAAAGAAAAATAAGAATCAACTAAGGTTAAACATTTTATATATACATATTTTTCTGATTTAAAAGCTTTGTCGCAACGCACGGGCCCTAAGTCGAGTTAATTATCGTTTTCCGTGTTTTATGTTTCGGACTATTCTTTTTATGAATTAACATGCCGCAACATGTGTGCATTGATTAATGCTTTTATGTTACTGTTTGTTCGGTTTAACGGTTCCGCCCCATTACGTGAGTCCTAACTACTAGTTATTCTTAATCACCCAAAAAAGTGTATCTCCAAATAATTATCGCATAAAATAGTAGATGTTATATGCGGGGTTATTATAAAAAAAAAATAGAGTTAAATGTCATTTTAGTCCCTATGGTTTTGATCATTTTGCTAGTTTAGTCCAAAGGTTTGAAACGTTGCTATTATAATCCAAATAGTTTGAAACGTTGCTATTTTAGTCCACTGGGTTAACTTCATCAATTTTTCTGTTAACGAGAAGGGCAATTCGGTCATTTTATATGGAATAATTTCCCTTCTAGTTAGCATAATTACCTAAAAAATGACTGAATTACCCTTCTAGTTAACAGAAAAAATGGATGAATTAACCTAGTAGACTAAAATGACAACGTTTGAAGCTATTTGAAATAAAATGACAACGTTTCAAACATTTGGACCAAACTGGTAAAATGGCCCAAACCACATAGACTAAAGTGGCATTTAACTCAAAATAATATTATAACGTTCATGTTTTTTTTTTTTTTTTTTTTTTTTTTTTGAAAATAACCATGTCTAAGTTCAACTTGATTAGTTGTGAGACAGATATTATAATAAAAAAATAAGGAACTTCCATACATTTATATGCGATCGTGTATAGTCATTTAAATATATGCTGTACTCTATAAACGATTAAAATAAAAAAATAGAAGAAATAAATCAGTGATACTTGGAATATAATAGTTCATCTTGATTAGTTGTGTGACAAATTCTACATAATCTTAAAGGACAAAGTCGGTGGGTTTCCCACCGGCTTTGCCTCCTTGCCCCTCCTATTTTTATAATATTCCAATTTTAGCCCCTTAACTTTATAAATTTTAAAATTTCATAAAATGACAAATTTAGTCCCTTAATCTTCTACTTTGAATTTTCAAAACCACAACCTCATATTTCAAATTTTGTCAGCACCAACCCTCTACTTTGGTTTTCCACCATCGCCCCCTTAGCTCTTATATAGTTACGCACCAACCATCTTCTTTTACATTTCCAACAACACCACCTCATCTTTTACACATTTCCGCCACCACCCCTATACTTTTACACTTTGTCTTTTTTAGACTTTGCTTTTTTACCCCTTGCACTATTACACCATTTTCACACCCGCACAACTTTAAAAAAATTGCAATTTTAACCCCTAGGCTACAACTCCTACTTTAGCAAATGCCAATGCATTGTGTTTTACGAAATGTCTTAGGCATTGTGTTTTACACTTTTTTTGTAATTGTCTTTTACGTACTGCGTTATACTAATCGTGTTTTTGTCTTACTATATGTTTCCACCTGTCAAAAGACAAAGTCGGTGGAAACTCCACCGGCTTTGCCTCCCCATCCCCCATACTTTCACGATGTTTCAATTTTAGCCCCTTGACTTTGGTACCTTCAAAGTTTCATAAAATGGCAAATTTAATCCCTAAACTATTACTCCATTTTACAAATAGTTTGCTTTTGACACCTCAACTTTGTGGTAGTTTCTTTTTCAGCTCCAACTTTGTTATAGTTTTCTTCTTACCTAAAAAATTTATCAAATTTTATCTTTACCCTTTCTTAGCCCTAAAGTTTAGGAAATGCAATTTTTAACCACTTAACTTTTTATGAACTTTGTAAATGACACTTTGACCTCTCAAGAGTTTTTGGCTTGACGATATAAATTCGAGTTAGTCAGGTCGCGTATAATACGTTATAATTGTACGATATAAATTCGATTTACGTTACGCTTTAATACAATCGCAATGCAACTATAGGATACATTAACTTCAATCGGATACGTCAAAACGTGCGTTTTCATATGGTTAACATATCATATAACGTTTGGACTAATCCGTTCGATATTTGCGAAGTACCAGCGTCGCAACGCGCGCAGGTATTATTACTAGTATTATAATAAAAAATAGAGTGAATTGCAAGTTTTGTCCTTTATCTTTAGGCCACTTTGCAAGTTTTGTCCTTTATGTTTAAAGTTGACGAGTTTTGTCCTTTATGTTTAAAAATCAAGCACGTTTTACCCTTTTGGGCAAAACGTGCCTGATTTTTAAGGACAAAACGTGCTTGATTTTTTAAACATAAAGGACAAAACGTGCTTGATTTTTAAACATAAAGGACAAAACGTGCTTGATTTTTAAGACCCAAAGGGTAAAACGTGCTTGATTTTTAACATAAAGGACAAAACTCGTCAACTTTAAACATAAAGGACAAAACTTGCAAAGTGGCCTAAAGATAAAGGACACAACTTGCAATTCACTCTAAAAAATAAAAAACTTCCATACATATATGCGATCGTGTATAATCATTTAAATATATGTTTACGTTGTTTTTTTCAAAAACAATTAAAAAATAATTAAAAAAATAGAAGAAATAAATCAGGGATACCTTGAATACGTAAGCGAGTAGCAAGAAAGAGTGCTGTTGGACCGTTGGTTTCGCTTTCAGCTGTGGGCGTGACGTAAGCTACGGGATTACTTTTGCTGTCGTTTCCACGTTCGAAGTCAAGATGACGTCAGATGCCATTATGATTGGGTCCCACCATTACCATGTGATCGGTTTTAACGTCAAATTTTTACCCGGCAAAACTCCGCTATTTCTGGCCCTACCCCCTCAATATTAACGGTCCTCACGCGCCCTTCCCCTCATATGCATTTCACGCGCTCTTAGATTCACATGATTTATATTGTGGCAACATCGTTTTTGTATCAGTCACACTAAAAATCGAGACATGTTTGTCATGTTTCGGGTTTATTGGTTAATTGTTGGGAAAATTACCAAAATGTCACTTGACCAATTAACATTACCAAATTGTCACCCTCAAACCGGCTGCACCATGGGAGAAGTCTGTTTGTCACCTTGAAGAGTCCATGTATGAGGAGCTGACACGTATCCGACAAAGCTAATGCGTCGTCGACCGACTCCTCCCATATATTTGGCAGACTCCTCCCATCGGTTTGGCTGACACCTCATGTTTTGGCCGAAACCTCCAATTGCTCGGCTGACTCATGTTTTTGGCTGACTCCTCCCACTGCTCTGCGGACTCTTCTCATTTAAATATAACATAAAACATTACAATATAACTTAGACATTACAATTTACAATATAACTTAAAAATTACAACATAACTTAAACATTACAACATAACTAAAAAAATTACAACATAACTTAAAAGTAGAAGATATTGCGGTTGTCGTCTCATACGCGACAGTTCGTGGACTAGGCATCTATACCAGTTACGATGTAATTCATTCTGGGTTGCATTCACCTACAATAGACAACTCGTACGTTAGAGGTCGTGAGGACTCATTGTGCTTTTATGCGCTTCAAATGCGCCCGTTTTCTAGGAAGATACAAAAACATGAATAACGAGGATAACAAGACGGATGATGAAGGGTTCATTTAAGAGGCCCTGCTCGACTATGTTATGCTTTATGGGGAGGACTTGGAACACCTTTTCGTGTTTGAGACTTTGAAGAATTATATTTAAGTGTCTTGTTTTTTTAAAGTTATATTGTAATGTTTTAGGTTGTAATTTTTAAGTCATATTGTAATGTTTTATGTTATATTTCTAATTTTTAAATTATGTTGTAATGTTTTATGTTATATTAAATAGAATAACGTGAATATATATATAGCCGAGCAATGGGAGGAGTCAGCAAAAAACATGAGGAGTCTGCCGAGCCAATGGGAGGAGTCTACTAAGTATATGGGAGGAGTCGGCCGTCGACGCATTAGCTTTGTCGGACACGTGTCCGCTCCTCATACATGGACTCTTCAAGGTGACAAACGGACTCCTCTCATGGTGCAGGAGTCCGTCCAAGGGGGCTTGAAGGTGACAATTTGGTAATGTTGGTTGGTCAAGTGACTTTTTTGTAATTTTCCCTAAAATTTTTAGTTTGAGTAATAGTAATACTTAAAGACTTAATAAAACTTTAATCAATCAATAACTCAAACTCAAATAAATGTTTTTGTAATTGTTTTTCTTAATGTCTTTAAAGCATTCTCTCTCGTTCTGAATCAATAAACTTGGTTGTATGAGCTGAATGAAATTTACCTGAGAGTCGATAGTTAAAACTAATGTCTAAAAGCTATTACAAATGAATAGTTGATGAAAAATTTAAAAGAGTAAATTACGTTTTTGTCCCCTGTGGTTATATCACTTTTACTATATTAGCTCAAAATAAGAATTTTTAACATATATGCCCCTAAGATCTCTATAACTAACCATCTTGGCCGCTAAGTCTAACCATTTTGCCCCCCGTGGTCTCTATAACTAACCATTTTGACCCCCATGGTCTCAATAAACTTGGTTGTATGATGAGCTGAACGAAATTTACCTGTATAAAGTTTAAAATCAAAATATCCAGTTTTAATTTTCACACTTATATAATTAAAACCGAAATATGAATTTTCTTCAACTACAAGGGTTTACACATTATGTTTCGGTTAACCTATTTATTTTACACGTTATGTTTGGGTTAACCTATTTATTAAATGGATCGTGTTTGGATTGGTATGTTAAATAAAAGGTTATGTTAGTTGACAAAAACCTATTTACTTTCATTTGGTGTTTGGACTGTCTCAAAAATTATCACCTCTAATGTTCATGTGTCAGAAGTATCATTCTTAATCCAACCTCACTTAATATCATATCATGTCTAAAACAACTTTTAGTGATCAAACAATATAGTGGTGATTAATTTTCCATTAAAAACTACTAAAAGATATTAGTATTAACTATTTTCTTACATGATATTAACATAAACTTTTAATCAACGCTAGTTAGAAGGATGAAATATGTTAGGGTGGAGGGTATAGTCAATCACACTAGGGTGTTTGAGTGAAATATTACCCAATAATATTATGCCATGTCAACTCCTCATTCTACTCCTCATTTTACACTCAATCACTAGGTATGGTCAAACACCCCTTAATTAAAAAAAACGTGATTCGTCTCTCCTCTCTCTCTCCTCTCTCCTCTCCTCTCAACACAATCGGTGACTACACACCGAATTCCCCACCCTCTCTCCAACTCAAACACCCAACTCAAACAGGTGGGGGTGGTCACCGATCGGTGACACCCACTCCCCGATCAAGTCACGGAGGATTATACCCTCCAGCCTTATGTACAAATTTTTAAGCTCGAGGACCAAATCTATAACATGTGCAGGGGCGGATCTAGCAATAATTATTAGATTTCCATGAACCTACTTGATTTGCCATTTTTAATAAGAAACTATATAGAATTTTTAATGAAAACTTATATAGAAACCTACTAAAAAAATCATGAAATTGCCATTGAACATATGGACTGTCGGTGTAACAATTTCTTATATTAAACAACTTTAAATTACTTATAAATTATAAGTAATTAAACATTTCAAGTTTGAAGCTGACAAGTTTTTTTCATCCCATTGGTAATTGACATTTGCCGACAGTGGCGAAGCTTGGATTTTTCGCCCGGGGGTGAAAACATATATACCCAAAAATTTCTATAGAACCGGGGGGGTGAAAACGTATATACCCACAAATTTCTATACGAAAACTACATATATAACACTACTGAGCGAAAAATCCCGGGGGGCGGACGTCCCCCCCCCCCCCATTAAGCTTCGCCCCTGTTCGCCGATATATCACAACTAAAACGTTCATCTGACAACTCATGTCTTCTTAAAATAATTTAATAACTATACAACAACAATAACCATGCCCACTAAATCTCGCACAAAGCAAAGCTAATGGTAGTGACTGATGAGAGTGAGATGTAGGCAAACCTTATCCCTATCCTCCAGGATAGAGAAACTCCTTCCTTAGACTATGGGGTATGGGGCGGGGGTTGGGGCGGGGGTTGGCTGAAAACGCCCAAGCCACCACCCCGGGTGGGCTTGGGTTTGGGAGTGGCCCAAGGGGCGGGAGTTTAAAGTCGGGCGTGGGGCATGCTAGCGATCCTATGTGGTCGGCTCCTATTCGCTTGTTGGCTAGGTCATAGCGGGCTACATTTAAAATTCAAATTATAACCGTTTGGCCAAGCCAAGCGGTTCACCCACCCAACAGTCAACATCGCTATATATATTAACCCCCAACCCCATCGGCTGTCCACCGCTACCCCAACCCAAACACACTTGATCGAACCCGTTACCCACACACACTTGATCAATGGTCCCTTGGACACACGAGGAAGAGCTAGCTCTTGTCACGAGCATCGTTGACGCAATGAAGGGCCGCCAACCCGGTGAGGCCCGTTACTAGCCGGAAGCTTTTGCTAGCTACTGGCATAACGTCGGAAACGACCGGCACAATTTAAACGCGTGCCAACACAAATGGCGTGAGCTAAGACCGAAGCTCGATCGGTTCAAAGCCTACTACGACAGCGTCCCAGGCGGGGAGATAAGCCACGACGACCGGATTGGGTGGCGAACATCGAGTTCCGGGGCAAGGAGCGGAAGCCGTTCGACAAGCTCGCCCTTTTTGAAATTTACCTAACGCTCTAGGTTTTTTTTTTTGTAATCCTATTTAGGCTTTTTTTTATTTTTATGAATTTTGTAATTTTTAGGAACTTAATAAAATTTTAGGCATTTTTTTAATGTTGTGTGTATTTTTTAATTTTTGGTTTTTTTTATTTTTATTTTAATAAACTGCCAAGCCACACGCGCTAGCCACGCCCCGCCATACCCCACGGACACGTCACTCACCGGCGCGGGGAGGGGGGGCTCGAACTCCACGTGTCAACCCATGCCCCCAACCCCCGCCCCACCATACCCAACGGTCTTAGAGACCCTTAGATCTATAACATTGCACATGATATAACCAATGAGGTGGTGATCCATTGGTAAAAACAAAACATTTAAATACCTAGGTTTGGGAGAAGAAAGTCATGGGTTTAAGTTCCACATAATAAGGATTAAAAAAATTCGGTTGAAAAAACTATACATGATATAAAATACAATTCTTAAACATTTAAACGATTTTTTAAATATATTAAAGACTAAAAATCCCATTTACTTTTATTTATTTATTATGGCAATAATTTGAAATACTTTTTTGGGTTAAATGCCCGGATAGTCTCTTTGGTTTGTCATTTTTTCACCTTTAGTCCCTAACTTTTTAAAATTACAGCTATAGTCCCCAACTTTTCAATTTTCGTTCCCGGATAGTCTCTGAGCGTAACATCAGTTAGTTTTCTCAGTTAAGAGGGTGTGAATTGACATAAATACCCACACTATAAAACATGGATTACTGAGGTGCACTTTTTTGACTTTTGCCTATGTAACTTTCGTTCTTTCTTTCCCCTTTCATCTATTCTTCTTACATAGAATCTTATATCCATAAAGGGCATGTTTGGCTAAGCTTTTTGACACAACTTATTGACTTATTGGCTTTTTGAAAAGTCATAAACTTCAAAAAATCTGTTTGGGATTGAGGCTGTATGTGAGGAGAAAAGCGACTTTTCCAAAAAGTCACTCCATCCTGACTTTTCTAAAAAGTCATAAGTCACTCCTGAAAAGCTAAGCCAAACATGGCCACAGATTTATACATACATAATAAATCCACCTATCACCTATTCTTCTTGTAGTAATTAATCATCCGGAAACCGCCTCTGATTCTTCATCCAGAGGTGATTGCACCATGGTTGAGACAAGGTATGACTCATCTTCATCCAAACGCACACTCTCCTCTTCTTCGCTACCACCTACGACCAATAGGTCCAAGGTATTCTTACCTTTCCCAATTTTCAACACCTAGGGTTTCCAAAACCCTAAAATCACTTTATTTGTCTTTCGAATTGCTTTTATTTTCGATTCATCCAGACTTCGAAGAAAGCGTCTACAAAATGCTTACCGCCGGAGCCACTTGAGGCGGTGGTCAAGGAATCAGGTAGGCGCCACTCTCAACAACAGGAGCTTCCATCGGCTGATCAGCTTAAGAAAGATGTAGATTTGAAGGCGGTGGTCGGTCGGTTGTGCGGCTGTGTGGTTTGAATAGGGTTGTGGTGCGGTGGTGGTTTGAAGACAGTGGCGGCGGTGATGTTTGATTGAAGAGGATGGTGGTGGTTGTTCAATTTAGGTGGAAACGGTGATAAAATTTCTAAAATACCTCTCTTAGTTACATAGGCAAAAGTCAAAAGTGCCTCTTAGTAATCCTTGTTTTATAGTAAGGGTATTTATGTCAATTCACACCCTCTTAACTGAAAAAACTAACTGATGTTAGGCCCAGGGACTATTCGGGAACGAAAATTGAAAAGTTTGGGACTATAGCTGTAATTTTAAAAAGCTAGGGACTAAAGATGAAAAAATGACAACCACAATAACTATTCGGGCATTTTACTCTACTTTTTTTTTTTAAAGGAAAATTTCATTGAAAGAGCCCGCCACCAACCCAAAAACAGAAGGCCCGAAAAAATAACCAAACTACACCACATATATCGGATATTTACACCATTCTATCCACTCAATAAGGGCACTCGGTATGATTTCAGTGAAGTGATCGGGGTATGCCATTCACCGATCGGTGAATGGTTGCTGCTAAATCGGTGAGGAACATTCGGGGTCGGTAATAGCTTTTTTCGGTGTATAGTCACCGATGTGAGGAGAGGAGGGAGAGAAGAGGGAGTGGGGTTTAATGGTGGGTCCCAACCCCTTTCAACAAATCACAATTTTTTTTTTAAATTCCTTACCACTCTCTAGGTGTTTGAACCATACCCTCTGATTGAGTGCAAAATGGAGAGTGGAATGAGGACTTGACATGGCATGTTATTATTGGGTAGAGAATAACGCAAACACCCTAAAGTGATTGAACCTTGCCCTCACCCTAATATTGTGATTAGATCTATTCTTTAATCATAGATAACCAAAGACTTGATGTCTCCCAAAATATCTTCCCTAACTGGCCATCCCCTCTCATAGAAATGGTCCAGGAAATGATGTCGTCTATCTCCTTCCCTCTGTCAGGTTGGAACCACATACGTCCGCCATTGACAGTGGCAGATACCTCGGTTTGGAAAAAAGTAGTGGAAACCTTGTATGATTTGGGAAAAATTAGTGAGAATCTACCAAAAGCAATCCCGTAGAATTTTTTTTTTGAGTCCGTCACTGGCCATAGACATTGGTAACCTTTGTATTGTGGATAATCCTAGTAACTTTCAATCGAATTAGTTCACTTATGTCTCCCAAAATATCTTCCTTAATGAATACAATTTACAACACTTATTCATTACTACAATAATTTGAAAAACTAACCGAATCCAATTTACTATCATTGCAACACCTCCAAATGAATGAATGTAGTGGAAGCGCGTGAGAAACACACACCATAGGTAAAAAGTACGGAAAGCGTAGAGTCTACGTAATACGTTTACTTTTATGACATAACAAATCACCCCAATCTTCCATTTATAACTCCTCCCCTTCCCTTCACCACAACCACACACCCACCCGTTGACGCACCACCGCCCCACTCCCCTCTCTCTCTACTCTCTCTCTCTCTAAATGCAAGACCTCCACCGTTACCCTCTCCGCCCCACCGCCGGTTTCCGCCTCGAACTCACCCCCACAACCACTTCCCCACTCGCCATCGACGTCTCCGAATCCACAGAAATGAGGATCCAACGCCTCATAACCGAGAATCCGGTAATCATATTCAGCCGATCAGGTTGCTGCATGTGCCACGTAATGAAACGACTCTTGTCATCACTCGGTGTCCACCCTACCGTCATCGAGTTGGAGGAGGGTGAGATCGACGCGCTCTCCGCGTCTCAACAAGACGGCGGAGAGACGGTGGCTCCCGCGGTGTTCATCGGTGGAGCGCGTGTTGGTGGATTAGAGGGTCTTGTTGGACTTCACTTGAGAGGTCACCTTGTTCCAAAGCTAGTGGAAGTTGGTGTTCTGCCGTTGTAACAACCTCAGACAAGGGTATTGTGGTCATTTTATATATTTATAAATTTATATATATATATATATTTGTCTTCTTGTTTTGTTTTGGTTTTATTTTAGTTTATTATGGGGTTTGCAATTCTTTTCTATGCACCAATTTCATTTCCTAATTGTAAAAATGCAAGGTTAAGTTGGATTATTATTATTATTATTATTATTAATATTGCTAGATGCTGTGTTGTGAACCGTTCGTTTGTCTTTTTGTCTTGAAGTTGACGATGCAATCTCAGCCCTCCGTTTTGCATGTTATGCAAATGGTGGTTCCTTGACTTACACACACATATATTCTATTGCTTCATTTTGCTTTAGAAAAATGGTGACATTTATGTAGTCAGCTTAAATTTTAGTGTCGTGATGAAAATGAGGTTTTTATGTTCATATTGTATAAGTAATTACATAGTCACTTAGACATATAAATCTAAAGGCCGGTTATTTTACAAGTTGTCTTAACGTACGAAGCGTACGAGATTTAGTATCAACATGCGAAAATTGGTGTATAACATGCGATTTTGGTATTCTTTAAAATCATGCGATTTTGGTATTCTTTAATAACATGCGAAATATGTTTTTTAACATGCGATTTTCATTTTTTTTAACCTGCGATCAGGGTCGGACCTACCCATAGTCGTGAACAGGCGGGCGGGCGCACTCCTTGAAAAAAAATTAGTGTATATTTTAGGCAAAAAAACAGTGTGCACCCCTTGAAAATATGGTTGAACACCTCATCCGCACCCCCAGCAAATAATTCGTGGGTCCGCCACTGCATGCGATCTTTTGTTTTTACAACATGCAACTTTTTTGTTATAACGTGCAAATTTGACAGTACGTACGCTTCGTACGTTAAGGCATATTGTACGATGCATTTTTTCTATAAATCTAATACCATGAGATAAATGTGCTTTAATTATTAATAGGATTAAGTTTCATCACTGTAATTATTAATATTTACTTATGAAAGTTTTGTGATCTTGAAGAAACAAACATGTTGATATATGTTGTCTAACTACAATCTAATCTGTGAAATCAGTTAACACAATGTAACATATATAATCTGTGAAATCAAATATACTGAAGTGTTGGTCTTTCCAGGTGGTCTCGTTTTTTGGTTTTATGATATCAGAATCAAATCTCTTAGGACTGGTTACCGTACAGATGTTGAACTGGATGGTTGTGTTGTAGATAATACATCGTTAAACATTTTGATTTTGGACACAAATGGTTAAAATCACTAAAACACAATGACTTAAAATGTAATTTACTCTATGTTTTATGTGATCATAACTATTAACTAATATGATTGGGTGTGAAGTCCTCTAAGAAGAGCTCAAGTATAATATATAATGAGTGTATAGGCATGGAGCATATGTATTTTCAACTACTACAAAATCAAGTTTCGGCCTCCGACACGGTAATAGTAGTGTGCTTTCATTGGGCTAAATGGGCGGCAGCTGCCTGACACTCCCCTATTAGCCCAACAAATTTACGATTTTATCTCTCTTTAAAATTACGATTTTGCCATCAGTTAAAAATTATGTTTTCGCCCCTGCTTAAAAATAGATTTACGCTTTTGCTCCCAGCTAAATATTTCAATTTTGCCCCCGGTTAAAAATTACGATTTTTACCTGTTTCAATTTACAGTTTTGCCATTAGTTTTTTTCCCTTAAAATTACGATTTTGCCATCAGTTCAAAGTTATGTTTTTACCCCCACTTAAAAATAAATTTACGCATGGCACTCCCCTATTGGCCCAACAAATTTACGATTTTATCCCCCTTTAAAATTACGATTTTGCCATCAGTTAAAAATTATGTTTTCGCCCCCGCTTAAAAATAGATTTTCGCTTTTGCTCCCAGCTAAATATTTCAATTTTGCCACCGGTTAAAAATTACGATTTTTACCCGTTTCAATTTACAGTTTTGCCATTAGTTTTTTTCCTTTAAAATTACGATTTTGCCATCAGTTCAAAGTTATGTTTTTTCCCCCACTTAAAAATAAATTTACGCTTTTGCTCCCTGTTAATAATTCCAGTTTTGCCCTCGGTTCAAAATTACGACTTTGCCCCGTATAAATTTATACTTTTGTCATTAGTTTTTTTTTCTCACAGGCAAGTTACGATTTTATCCCCAACTTAAATTTACATTTTGCCCATCGTTTTTGTTTGTTTCCTTGGTGAAATTACAATTTTGCCCCTAGTGTAAAGTTACTGTCATGCCGGCAGCTTCCTTGCACTCTCCCGTTGGTCCATTTAGTTTACAATTTATCCCCGAATTAAAATTATGATTTCTCCCTCAGTTAAAAATTACGTTTTTCCCATCCTTTTAGTTTTTTTTTACCAAAACTATAAAGTTTTTTTTTTTAATTGGTTTACTCGATTTAATTTTTTCCATGTCAAGGAGCTGCCTAACACTGGCTCATTAGTCCTGAAAAATTACACTTTTGCCCTGAGCCCGAAATTACGGTCTTATCATCGTTTTTGTTTTTTTTCCTAGCAAAATTATAGTAGTCTTTTTTTAATTGGTTGAGAATTATTCGGCCATCGCCCCGCAACGCGGGCGAGGCATCTCCTAGTTATGTATATAAGCAGTAAGTTCCGTTAAAAAAATATAAGCAGTAAGTTGCTATATAATAACCTGAGATGCCTTTACTCACTAAGGTGTCATGGTTGGTTCATATGGAAAGCATACAAGGGCGGACCTAGAGGTGTACAAAAAAACTGGTTTTGGAACCGAAACCGGAAAAAAAAACCGAAACTGGTTTTTTTTAACCGGTTTTTTTATAACCGGTTTTTTTTAACCGCCGGTTTTTATACCGGTTACTATTCTTGACTTCAAAAACCGGTTATTAAAAAACCGGTTAAAACCGGTAAAAAACCGTTTTTTTTTTTTTTGGGAAAACCGGTTAAAAACCGGTCCCAACCGGTTATTGTTTTGGACCTCAAAAACCGGTTAGTAACCGGAACCGGTTATAAAAAAAACTGGTTTTTATTTTGGGTGAAAAAACCGGTTTTTTTTAACCGGTTTTTTAATAACCGATTAACCGGTTTGTACACCTCTAGGCGGACCCAAGCTTTGACTTGGGCGGGCGGGCGCCCCCTTTGAAAAAAGAAATTTAGTGTATTAATTTCGAAGTTAAAATCCCGACTGCACCCCTTGAAAATTTGGTTGAACGCTTCGTTCGCACCCCCAGAAAATAATTACTGGGTCCGTCACTAGAAACATATAATGTTTCTTTTTGGACCATGCGTTGGATAAACAAGAAGATCATAAAATGTGAATGTCAGGACTACAAGCTTGGTGGCTTTATGCATGAAGGAAACAAATTAACCAAGCTTTTGTAGAACTTCTAGCTATTGTAACTGCTCTTATGTGCATATAATTTGAAAGGAACGTTTTAAGAGTGGTTTTAATAATGAAGAACCCATAAAAGCCCTTAGGTGATGTCTTTTTACACAAAATACCTAATCAAACCCCACCCCTAATTTGTATTTTGTAGTAACATGATATTGAAGATTCTACTTTACTAGGGATTCATATTTAATGTGCCATGTATGCATTATACGTGACCAAACGAGACACATTATATACTACTGGTATTTGTGTTTTTTTTTTAAAGTTCAACGTTTCTCAAATGCACAACATATCGTGAGTACTCTTTAAGTAGTTCGGTTTTTTTATATATCAGAATGAAGGCAGCGTGATACTATATGGTTGTGTGTAGTCACTTGTCCATGTCTCGCTATGATGGTGTTGCATGTTAGTGTTCATATACGTGAAACCACGAGGTTGTGTAATACTCAATGTAGAAAGTGGCAATTCTTCTTGTACAAGCAATAAAAAGTTAGGATGATCTTTAATAGTAGGACTATAAAGTCGAAACTAATTTACCCTACATGTTCAAACATGTCTAGTTAAGTTATGAGAAATTGTATGTGTACTTTTGTTTTCTCCCATCTCTCTCTTCACTTTTTAAAGGGATGAGTTATTCTTGCTTTTGTATTCGTGGTATTTTAGTTTTACAGCTCAAATCTAGACTATCTAGTTGATGATTGAAAGGTCGGGTGACATTTTCAAATGTACGTGCTTAGTGTGTGGTAAGCATACACGTCACTTGAATTTGTAGAAGCGAAAAACTCGTCATGGGTTATAACCTTCGTGTCACGTTTCTTCAACCGGTTCTCGTGTTATCATAGTTGGGTGTTCCTTTTTTTCTTTTGTAATGGACAAACTAGACATGCATTTCCCATGTTGAGGGTAGCCATCATTCATCATGCTATCATAGTTGGGTGTTCTTTTTTTTCTTTTGTAATGGACAAACTAGACATGCATTTCCCATGTTGAGGGTAGCAATCATTCATCATGCTAACATATGGTTTTGTGGCCAATGATGCCATGGTAACATGGTTGAGGCCAGTGGCGAAGCTTGAGATTTTCGACCGTGGGGTCGGAAGTCACCGGACCTAAAATTATACCTTAAAAATTATAAAACCAGGGGGTCGAAAACATATATATCTAAAAAAATCTATACGAAACGGACATACATAACACTACTGAGCGAAAAGTTCGGGGGGTCGGGCGCCCCTCCCGGCCCCTTCAAAGCTACGCCCATGGTTGAGGCATCCTAGTTTTTCCCCTTATACCTGGGTTCGAGTCACACCCATTGCAGTTTGGGTGGGAGCACTCAACTGGCTAGGAGGTTTTTATGTGGTTTTCTCCGGTTGAATGTTGTGTCACTCTCTGTGCTAGCGTGGGCCCTGTTGTAATGAACGACCGTCTGGCCTTAATGGGACCGAGCTTCCAATGGGGAGGTGCGATGAGTCGATGTAGATAATTTGCCGTTCAGAAAAAAAAATTGGTTTTGTGACCAAGAATGGTAAATAAGTGGCTTAGTCCAAGTCCAGCCTTTATTTAGCAACCCGATATGCAATACAAGTTGTAAATAGCCCAATACGAAATACAAATTGTAGCAGCCCAATTTGGCTTTGAAACCCAACTCTCGCTTCGTGTTATCGACTTTGCTGATTGTAAATTTGTTAGGTATACCCAATACAAGGCTAAAGGAATTATTATCATTATCACTAAAGTTTAAAAGGCATTTGATTATATAAATTTCCATTTTCTTCATTTTATGTTGAAATTGCAATCGTTCTCTTTTGCTATCTGTGCATGTCATATTTTTTTTAATTTTAGTTTTCTTTTAAATATAAAAGCTTAAATGATTATTCAAAGCGCGCGTTTCTTCGTGTTTATTAAGACCATTTGTAATGCCATCCTTTGCCACCTCAGTGCAAAGGGATGTGGCACACCGCCCTGAAGGGCATGGATCGCATGATCAAGGCCGTGAGAGGTTTACTATAAGGCAATTTACGAGGTAATCCAACAAACAAACTTTTTTTTCCTACTTTTAGCCAATCATAATCAACCAAAATCACAAACTTTTTCTTTTATTTTTGTTCTTTGTATAATTTTCATGTGAAACCTTCTAAATTTAGTGAAAATAGCGAGTAGAATCAATCATGTTTGCGTGACAGTGACGTAGCATCAACTTTTTCATTTTTTAATAAAACCATTACACATAGCCTAATTATTAAATCCAAGATTTGAAGTTTGAAAAACATACTTGAAATTTAGACAATTTCAAGTTTAAAAAATGATGACTTCGATTTATCTGGTTGAAAACTGAACCGAATTATAGTTATGTTTTTAGTCCCCCTTTTAAATTACCCGAATTCAATTCGGTTTGATTTTCGATTTTGACCAGATAGAATTTCAAACTGCAGACCAAAACTGTGAGACTTGAGTTCCTATAACTTTTGGAAGATATCTACAACTATTGATTCAGTGGATTATACACCCCACTTACGGTGTGCACATATAATGTATATATGTGTGGGCCTTCGGGGGCAAAAGTGAAATTGCACTAATTTTAACGTTATTTTACTAATTTCGTGAAAATAACGTTAAAAGCGGCGGACGGTTAATCAAGCATCTATGGTGGCATTGATAGCCGAAAGACAAAAGGGTGCATGCACTAATCGGTCTTTGTCCTGATTGTTGAGTGTTATATGCCTTATGTCCAAGACTTAAAACAAGACTACTATCTTGTCGGGGGTCTCACTGGAAGCAGCCTCTCTATTCCTACGAGGTAGAGGTAAGGCCGTCTACATCATACCTTCCTCAGACCCAAATTAGCTCTGCTATTGGTAGAATTTAATGAGTATGATGATTCAGTGGATTATAAAGATCACTTGTTGGTGCATCTGAAGGTTAGGAATAAGACGCGTTTCTCTAATAATCCAGTTAGAGTAGAGAAGATCTCATAAAAGAGAGAAAAAATCTTCCATAAATTTAAATTAATTAAGTTTTATTTATTAACGCTCCTTCCTACTCATAGAGTGGGAGTTGGCTAGAAAGCCTAAGTTTTCTAGAAAATCTAGGAAGCAATATGGAGGTGACATGTGGCTTTTAGTTTTTTTATTCAAAAGCGCATGACGGTAATTTGATTATTAATTTAATTTTGGTATATTATATATCCTAAACTAACTATCCAGATATTTATGGTAACGTATATAGCTTTGACAATTTCAAATCATTACGATTTCAAAATGGCAGTTACTTTAAATTGCGAAGTTCAAATCATTAACAATTTATTCACGTTACGTTTTATCAGTTACTGGGTTCATTACAATGTGTTTTAGCAGTTACTGGTTTCAGTTACTGTTTCATCACAAAGTGTTTTATTAGTTACTGGTTGATGTGATTTTGGCATTCTTGATGTTGAGTTTTATCAGTTACTGGTTTCATCACAATGTGTTTAATCAGTTACTGGTTCCGGTTACTGTTTCATCACAATGTGGTTTATCAGTTACTGGTTGATATGATTTTGGCATTCTTGATGTTGTGTTTTATCAATTGGCATTCCTGATGTTGTGTTTTAGCAGTCGGTCACTAGTTCGTCACATTGTGTTTTATCGCTAAAACACACTACTATGAACACATCTAGATCTGATTTATCGTTATTTTTTGTATGAGTTGGTGTTTTCAAATGTGAGGGGTTAGTGAGAGAGAAAAAAAATTGCGACATTTTTTGAGGTGGTTTTATGATTGGTAGTTATTTCCTTAATTAAAACAGCTTAAATGACACATTTACCTCGAATCAATTAAATTAGCCTATTTTAAAGACACGTATATTACCAAAATGCCACCAAAATAATCTCAACCATTAAACACACTCATCTGATGGCCCCGGTCGCTTCCTACACTTTCTAAGAAAAAACAGTTTCTGCAGGATCCCCACTCCCTACTCATAAATGAAATTATTTGCGAATGTGGGGCTAGCCCACTTGGTAGAGGTTTGACTTATGCCTCTTAAAGGAGGGGTTACAAGTTCAATCCTGGGCAAATGTAAATATTTTATAATTATTGGTGTAACAGAGTAGAAGTAACCGTTGTCATTCAAGTAAATGAAGTTTGTTTTGTTTTGTTTTCGTTTTTATTATTTTTTTGTCTTTTAATGTGTTTTTTACACTTGCACCCCTACATTTTAAATTAATTACGTTTATACCCCTTGACTTTAATAGAGTTATTATACGATCCTTGAATCATAAGAATTCATTTCTTTAACTAATTTACGTTTCTACCGAATTATCTTACCATCCTTAAAGTATAATAAAATTATTTTTTTAACTTGTATTATTTCTTTTATCTTTTTTCTACCTTTAATTCTTTTTATTTAACTTATTATAATTGAAGCTAACTGTTAACTTTGGACATACTTACTTAACTGTATTGATTGCTTATTTTTAATGGCATTCCAACATATTTGTTACATACCAATGCACAAGTTGTCAAAACTGACCCTTACACATTTTCCGTCGGATCAACACCTCCGGTTCAACGCTTTACTAATACATGTTTTTATATTTTTCAATTAATTTAAACCAAATGTCTAAATCCTTTTGGGTGACTTTATTTTTGGGCTTTTCTTTTTCGGTTGCTCTGTCAGGTGTCAATATCGTATCAATACCATAATAAACCAAACTAACACCGATCAAATTCACATCATTAACATTATTTTTACCGTTGCTTCTTAAGTTTCCATCTAAACTTTCTAAAATTTTATGACCGTCCTCGCCATAAAACGAAAGCGCAGACGTAACCCACTAGTTTTTCTTTTCAAATTGAGTAAAGTGCCATTTTGGTCCATGAGTTTTGGTCACTTTTGTCATTTTACAAAATCTCAAACCTTTTAAATCTGAGTCCTTGTAGTTTCACTTTTATTGTCATTTTGGTCCAAAAATCAAATCACCTGATATTTGGCTAATAAAATCTGGTTATTTTATCTTTTTTCTCAGGGGCAAAATAATCCATCTGAATTTATTATAACATATTAATAACTAGGTTATCTACCCGTGTGATACACGGGTTGAACAATTTAAGTTGTATAAGACATACATAAGAACAAAATAAAAGAGACTTTCAACCCACTTGATCGGTTTTCATTTATAAAAATCTCCAACTCTACTGTTTATAGCATAATACAAAATAATAGAGTAGTCATACTTGCCTAAAATATGCACGAATATAGTAGTTGCATTTTTTCTTCAGATGCATTGCTTTAGAGTTGATCATACAAATATTACAATCAAACACATATAACTTTCCATCTTTAGTAGATAAAAACATCAAGTCTATATTTTTGTCAAGAATATTTGGGTCAGTAACTCTAGAGCTTTGAACATGAGATGAGTTATCATAACTTTATCACAAAAATACCAATATTTGACAAAAATTCTTGGCTTACAAATACAACACTAAATACATGACAATGTTGCTTCCAAGCATGTTCTAGTATGAGTTTAGCAAGAAGTTCAGCTGATGCACCTTTTAGCTCTAGGCAACCAGCATGAGAATGACACTTGATAATAAGTCGTCACAATGATTAGATAAGATTAATGAGAACTAACCTTGAGGCTTGAAATTAGAAAGAGGTGGCAAAGGCCATTAGCTTGGAAGAATTTTTTTTGGCTCACGAAGTTCATTGAAGAATGGGTGGATACAAGCCTCCAACTGTTGTCAAAAACAAAAATATAAAATGCAATAACAATGCAATTTTCTTTATTTAACTTGTCTTCCTCTTCACTAATCTAAGGGAGGAACTTTTCAATTTGAAGATTTATATTATAGCAAATTTCAGATTAAGAAATTTCGCATATATTTTTCATGTTTATATTCTTCTTTATCTCTTATCGTTGAACTCTAGCAAGCTGGCAATTTGATGTTTTATCTTTAATATATTTGATACAATAGTTATTTGTTAATCAATTCAAATTATTGACAAAAAGTGTTTCAGATCAATCCATCCCGGCTCGTTTAGACCCATATAAAGAGTTACACCATTTTCGGAACCCGTTACACAAGGGACACCACCCGCATGAATTCTGCTTCTCGATAATTTATGTTGATTCATTGTTCAATGCTCTAACAATGCTTCGATTTTATGCTTCTGAATTCTGACATTTCCCTACCAGCCTTATACCCTAATATTGTTTATACAACATAACGAATCGTCCGCTCCCAGGTTAAAGAGTTTTCGCAATTGCCGTTGTCATTGTTTGCTGTCTGAGCACAACATAGGCATTAGGCAATGGGTAACCACATAAAAAACCTAAAAATCATGGATGTAATTGACCCGATCTGATAGCATTTGCACTTAGTAGACATAAAGAGGCCTTTATGACAACATTTCACATTAATCATTAAACCTTATGTAGCCTAATCAATTTTGAAAACAATGAGCAATGCACCTTACATCAATTGTCAATCAAATGTAATTATCCGAAAACCATATAAACATAATGAGGCCTTTATGACAACATTTCACATTAATCATTAAACCTTATGTAGCCTAATCAATTTTGAAAACAATGAGCAATGCACTTTACATCAATTGTCAATCAAATGTAATTATCCGAAAACCATATAAACATAATTCCACATAACCAAAAGTTTTTGCATCAAATTAGTCACCGACTACGACCTACAGTTACTAAAATCCTACAAGTAGGTTGTAAGTAAAGCTTCATTTTCTATGCAGCAATGGTGTATTAAAATTATAGCCTCATACTATAACCCAAAAAATAGGTGTAAACACAACATAACAACCAAAAAGAAAACTATCGAAATCCAATTGAAGAGGTTGAAACTCATCGTCTTCCAAAGTTGATTTGGTTCTTAGTTTAATGGTTTTCTAACCATTAATCAACCAAAATAAAAAATAAAAAAATAAACACCAGAAAGTTAGTTCAGGACTTACATCGAACACCTCGAGTGCAACTTCCGAGCTATGAAAACACCTAGCCCAAACCCCCACCAAATCGGTTACAGCACCAGAAAGTTAGCCATGGCATCCACTTCATCATCCTCACTACCATAGGTATCTTGAAAACTTAAACCCTAAAAATAAAGAAAGACTGGACAAATTAAAAACTCTCATCTGCGGAAACATACTGGATAATGACATAGGAACTCACATTTGATAGCCGATCAAACTAAAAGAAGATGGATTTACATAAGATGGAGGGGCTGGATCAGATTTGGATGTGTCGCCATTAGGGTTCAACATGAATAGAGAGAGAAATTAGCGAAAAAGATTGTGGCGTCTTCAATTCAACCTTATGGCGTCTTCAATCTTGTGGCGTCCCATGAAGATTGTGTTTAGGGTTTTGAGGAAACAGAAACAAAAAAGAGAGAAAGTAGTGAAAATAAGAGCATAAGTCGTATTGTTATACGGGTCGAGTCCAAGCAAAAATGGATCCAATCAATTGAGTGGGAAAACCACCAAAACAATGTCCTAAGAATTTGACACTTGTCCCACAATAAGTTTTATTTATTATATATAGAATATTAAATTAATTAAAAGGATAAATTACACTTTTCGTCCTTTATGTTTGTATCAGATTGCAATGGATAGCCTTTAACTTCAATAATTACAGTCACAATCCTTTATTTGGAAAAACCATTACACTTTAGGTCCTTTAGCACTAACATAGTTAAAATTTTCAGTTATGTCTATTCTATCAAGGGTATTCTGGTCATTTCACACTTTTATTTTAAATGTTTCTTAATAAAAAAAATGCATACATACATACATACATACATACATACATACATACATACATACATACATACATACATACATACATACATACATACATACATACATACATACATACATACATACATACATACACCATCATCTTCCCCAACCCTACAACATATTATAAAACCCTATCTTAAATCAATCTTCCTCAATTTCCATCAATGGCTTCTCCTGTTACCACCAGATTCATCTTTCGTCTTCTCCAAACCAAAAACCCTAACTTTCTTCACTCAAATCACCGTACAATCTTCACCACAATCCCCAATTCAACATCTCAATCTACGATTTCATCTCTATTCCAATCCAAAGTTCCACCATTTTTTGTTGCAGGTAAGGGTGATCAAAGTTAAAGACCCGGACCGACCCGACAACTAACCAACCCGATACCCGAATTTATATCAAATATTGGGTATCGGTTCATATACCATTTGGGTATCTCGATTTCCATAAAAAAACCCCGAACCCGACTTAATATTTTCACATAACTTCACCATTTGGCTCCATTATATTTTCCAGCTACCATTTCACCCCTAATTACACATGTCACTTGTTCCAGTTCGTTTTATGCTTCCATTTCAGTTCCAAATCGATATACCATCAACCCTTTCATTTTGATCATCCCTATAGGTGAGGTTGATTGGTTAATTGTGTGGTTAGCTTGTAGATCTGCCGGAAAACATGGGGTGGTTGGTGGTTTTGTTGCCGGAAAATGTGGTTTTGCTCCGCCAGTGACGGTGGTCAAAGGCAGTGGTTGTGGGGTTTAAAGTAATTTTAAAAGCAGAAAAGTGGTGAATAAGAATTAGATGTGAGTGTCAATGATAGCAAACAAAAACATACTGCACATTTTATCATTTGTGTCTGGTTATCGTTCTTCCCAAAAGTGTAAGCTTTAAACATACTGCAATTTTTTTTTATTTTTTAAATAAATGAGTAAAATTACCATTCTACCCTCATGTGCAAGTCACATGATCAGACATAACTTAAATTTTTAACCTAGTTAGTGGTAAAGGACGGAATGTGTAATAAGTTTTCCAAATAAAGGATTGTGATTGTAATTATTAAAGTTAAAGGTTATCTATTGCAATTCGATACAAACATAAAGGACGAAAAATGTAATTTACCCTAATTAAAATAAATATCCCTTTACATCATAAAAGGTCAGATTATATCATCTTCCCCAAAATCTTGTCCCAAACCTTAAGATGTTAGTCTTTGCAACAATGGAGTCTTTGAAGTATGATACTCCTCTTCTAATATGCAGTTTGCATTCAATAACTCCGGTAATTTTTTATCATGAGAGTATCATTTTCTTTGAAATTACTGTCTGCTTATATTTTATGCTTCCATAGTTTGTAAATTCGAAAATTCTCAATAAAAAATAATAATATATTTAGATAAAGAAATTGAAAATTCCCCAAAATTATTTTAGGAATTCTCTATAAATCTTGATCTTATTACTATAATCCACCAAAAAGTCACAATTTACCCAAAATAAAAAAAGAAATCAAGTTTTTTAACAACCATAAAACCCCATATCACAATTACTTCAAATCTTAACATTACCACAATCTTTATATCTAAAAAAAAAAAAAACAGAAAACAAAATCTCTAACCTGCAAGAAGATCAACTTATCCCTCAATATCCCCTCTTTAAACAACCACATCAAATTCAAAATGGAAAGACTCCTGCTGCCACTTTAAATTATCTGACTGTTGCTTCCACAGACGCTGCGATAGCAGGCAAGCGACGCTTCTTGAAGGAGAACGGAAGGATATTTTTGCAGATGGAGGTTATTGAGTCTTGGATAGATGAGTAGTATCTGGGTGTGTATGTGGCGAAGATGATTGTGGCGAAGATGATCGTAGTTGGGAGGGTTTAGGACAAGATTTTGGGGAAGATGATATAATTTGGGGAAGACGATATAATCTGACCTTTTATGATATAAAGGGATATTTATTTTAATTAATTTAATTAATAATATGTTATAATTGAAGCTAACTGTTAACTTTGAACATACTTACTTAACTGTATTGATTGCTTATTTTTAATGCCATTCCAACATATTTGTTACATACCAATGCACAAGTTGTCAAAACTGACCTTTACATATTTTCCGTCGGATCAACACCTCCGGTTCAACGCGTTACTAATACATGTTTTTATATTTTTCAATTAATTTAAACCAAATGTCTAAATCCTTTTGGGTGACTTTATTTTTGGGCTTTTCTTTTTCGGTTGCTTTGTCAGGTGTCAATATCGTATCAATACCGTAATAAACCAAACTAACACCGATCAAATTCACATTATTTTTACCGCTGCTTCTTAAGTTTCCATCTAAACTTTCTAAAAATTTATGACCGTCCTCGCCATAAAACGAAAGCGCAGGCGTAACCCACTAGTTTTTCTTTTCAAATTGAGTAAACTGCCATTTTGGTCCATGAGGTTTGGTCACTTTTGTCATTTTACAAAATCTCAAACCTTTTAAATCTGAGTCCCTGTAGTTTCACTTTTATTGTCATTTTGGTCCAAAAATCAAATCACCTGATATTTGGCTAATAAAATCTGGTTATTTTATCTTTTTTCTCAGGGGCAAAATGATCCATTTGAATTTATTATAACATATTAATAATTAAATTAATTAAAATAAATATCCCTTCACATCATAAAAGGTCAGATTATATCATCTTCCCCAAAATCTTGTCCCAAACCTTAAGATGTTAGTCTTTGCAACAATGGAGTCTTTGAAGTATGATACTCCTCTTCTAATATGCAGTTTGCATACAATAACTCCGGTAATTTTTTTATCATGAGAGTATCATTTTCTTTGAAATTACTGTCTGCTTATATTTTATGCTTCCATAGTTTGTAAATTCGAAAATTCTCAATAAAAAAATAATAATATATTTAGATAAAGAAATTGAAAATTCCCCAAAATTATTTTAGGAATTCTCTATAAATCTTGATCTTATTACTATAATCCACCAAAAAGTCACAATTTACCCAAAATAAAAAAAGAAATCAAGTTTTTTAACAACCATAGAACCCCATATCACAATTACTTCAAATCTTAACATTACCACAATCTTTATATCTAAAAAAAAAAAAAAAACAGAAAACAAAATCTCTAACCTGCAAGAAGATCAACTTATCCCTCAATATCCCCTCTTTAAACAACCACATCAAATTCAAAATGGAAAGACTCCTGCTGCCGCTTTAAATTATCTGACTGTTGCTTCCACAGACGCTGCGATAGCAGGCAAGCGACGCTTCTTGAAGGAGAACGGAAGGATGTTTTTGCAGATGGAGGTTATTGAGTCTTGGATAGATGAGTAGTATCTGGGTGTGTATGTGGCGAAGATGATTGTGGCGAAGATGATCGTAGTTGGGAGGGTTTAGGACAAGATTTTGGGGAAGACGATATAATCTGACCTTTTATGATATAAAGGGATATTTATTTTAATTAATTTAATTAATAATATGTTATAATTAATTCAGATGGATCATTTTGCTCTTGATAAAAAAGACAAAATAACCCGATTTTATTAATCAAATATCAGGTGATTTGATTTTTGGAACAAAATGACAATAAAAGTGAAACCACAGGGATCCAGATTTAAAAGGTTTGAGTTTTGGACTAAAATGGCAAAAATGACCAAACCTTCGGGTAGGGTTGCAAACGAACCAAACGTTCGGCGAACAGTCCGTGAACCGTTCGGCGGGAAGTTCGTTTGTGTTCGTTCGTGTATTAAACAAACGAACACGAACAAGAAATTTCGTTCGTTTAGTTAAATGAACAAACATTAACAGAGATCGCGTTCGTTCGTTTATGTTCGTGAACGTTCGGTAACGTGTTCTTTTGTGTTCGACAGTTCATTAGTGTTTTTAGTTTTTATATTTATTTAAATACTCCAAAATTCCGACAAATTAGATATCTAATAAGTGTCAATTTATTATATATTCTGTTCATGAACCGATTGTTTGTGGTCCCTTGTTTTCATTTGTGTTCATGAACATTAGTTTGTGCTCATTTGTGTTCGTCAACGGTCGTTTTTGTTCGTTGCCTAAAATTAACAAACAAACACAAACGAACACGAACAATTTCATTTCCTTAACAAACGCACACAAACATAAAATCTCGTTCGATAAGTGTTCGTGAACGGTTCGTATTTTTTAACAAACGAGCACGAACAAGGTCTTGTTCGTGTTCGTTCAGTTCGTTTGCAGGCCTACCTCCGGGACCAAAATGGCAGTTTACTCTTTCAAATTAGAAAAATCAAATTATCCCCACTAATTACACCTAAAACTTCCACAAGAAGGAGAAACCATTTCCCCCCAAATTTTCATCCTAAAACCCCCAAAGTAATTGCATCCGCCAAAAACCCTTGCTCCCAGACGGTTGCCGGATTCCTCTGGTATAATCTCACTCTTTCATCCATACTATTCATTCTTTAGAGTTTCTAAAGACGATTTTTAACATGCAGTTGTCAGTCAGTCAGTCAGTCGGCCGCTAGGTTTAATGGATATGGATCCTGATGATGTTTTCCGAGACGATGAAGACGATCCTGAAAATGATCTGCTTCAGGTTTTCATTCGTTTTATAATAATTTGTTAGTTCTTTTATTATTATTATTATTATGAATATGATTTTGATTAGACTATATTGGCCACCAGGATAGACAGTCAAGCAAAGAACTAGTGGTGTTCTTGGTGGATGCTTCACCCAAAATGTTCAACATCACTTGTCCTGGGGTTTGATTTCATCTTCCTTCCCATACACAATTGCTACATATTTTTGGTTTTAATATCCTTAGAATGTTTGTAATTACCATTAGGGATGAGAAATTTTGGACTAAATATCCCTACTTTACTGATACCGTGCTGGTACCGACCAACCATATAATGTATGGTTTTAGGTTTTTGATAGGCTCAAACTATCTACACACCAAGTGTGTAGATAGCCAACCCAAAAAGGTATTTTTTGTACTATGTGCATACCCTGCAGTGTCGAGCTGTGGTCAAAGCGCGACGTTTTAGTCCGGTCAACCAGACAAAGACTGACGGGTGTCTGACGGGTCTGTTGACCGGACCAAAACGCCGAGCTTTGGCCGCGTTTTGGTCCTGTCAACCAGACCAGGTGTCAGTCTTTTGTCTGGTTGACAGGACCAAAACGCGGCCAAAACTCGGCGTTTTGGTCCGGTCAACAGACCCGTCAGTCTTTGTCTGGTTGACCAAACCAAAACGTCACGCTTTGGCCACAGCTCGACACTGCAGGGTGTGCATACAGGACAAAAAACACCTTTTTGGTGTGCCAATAGGCAAATGGGTGTGCAAATAGGTACACCCTTTTGATATAGCTCAATTTTAGTAACCGTACCGCAGGGTACTGGTTTGGTTTGGTACGGTACCAGTACCGATCTCATTCCTAGTTAACATGGTTTTAAAAAACGGTCGAGGCGTACCACAAGGCGAAAAGGCCAAAAAACGATTCTGAGACGCGCCTCAAGGGGTTTATACTGTATGTGCGCCTCAGGGGTTTTTGATATTTGTTTTTGATGTTTTTGAGTTTTTGTGTCAATTTCAAGCAATTTATGTCTTTTTTATGTGTGTTTTTGATTATTTTGATGAATTTGATGATGAATTTAGTTAGTATTACTATTTTTATAAGATATATAATATTTATATTTATTTTTTAACTCCGCCTCGGGCTTACGCCTCGGTTCGCCTCGAGGCCTACGCCTCGTGAGGCGAAGGGAAAACGCCTTGAAACTCGTTTCCGTTTTTTTTTTAAACCTTGCTAGTTAACATGCCTCTTCATTATTATAGTGGGTAAAACTGTTTAGTTAAGTTAACTTTTATCATGCCTCTTATTTATCGATGTGATTAGAGTGAGGACGAGTGATTTTTAGGGCCTTAAGATAGTCATGCATGTTTCCCCTTTTCCAGGAAGTTGCAATGTTTTGACTTTACAAATAGTTTTATGTAATTATTTGACTCATCACCAAATAGCTAGTAATGCTTCAAGCTCCAATTATGTTTATTATATTTGTATAATGGACAGTTTGTAATGTAATGATGATAAGGAATAAATATGTAATTCTGGATTGAGAAGTTATAAATGTGGCAACATTCATGTTCTAAAATGGAAGTTGTTGCAGTTTCATGGACAAAAGGAGGATTTTTTTTTGTTTAATGTGTAGCAAGACTGTTAAAGGTTCAAATATCTATTCAGTATTCACATCTTAGCTCACTTGGACAGTTGATTTTATGTTATCTATTAGTAGGCATAGCCATTTTTAACCTTTAGATTCGTGTTCTTTTAGCTTCTAAGTATTAATTGAAACGATAGGTTTTCGCCATTTAAGTTTGTAAGATAATCAGTGTTTTTGTTGATGGACGCTCTACAGGAAGATCAAGAGAACACGTCTCATTTTCATGTTGCTGTCAGTTGCATTGCACAGTCTTTAAAAGTTCAGATCATCAACAGGCCATATGATGAAATTGCAATATGTTTCTTTAATACCGTAAGAACACCCCCCACTAATTCTTTTCTCATTATTAATTTTTTTATACACCAACTTCTTTTTTTAATCTTTACGGCCTGAAGTAATTAGCGTTTTATGTATTTCAATGGGTATTATTGGCAGAGAGAGAAGAAAAATCTGCAAGATCTTAGTGGTGTTTATGTATTTAACGTTGCTGAGAGAGAATATCTGGACAGCCTTACAGCGCGGTTCATAAAAGAATTTGATCGTGTAGAAGGTATGCTTGTGGTGTAATCTTACTAAATTCAAATGATCATGCTTTAGGATTCCAAAGTCTTTTATACAACCTGTTTGTTATTTTACATTATGTTTGTTATATGAATGCAGAATCCTTCAGTAAAGTTATCGGGGGTCAGTATGGTATTGTTCCTGGATCTAGGGATAATTCTTTGTACAATGCAATCTGGGTTGCACAAGCACTATTGCGTAAAGGGTTTGTTTTTTATATGTTTTTACTCCTACGATAGTACGATACGAGTTTCCACTTTATATAATAACAATTTGATGAATTCTTCAGATCTGCTAAAACAGCTGATAAACGCATCTTGTTGCTTACAAATGAAGATGATCCGTTTGGAAGTATCAAAGGAGTGACAAAACTAGACATGGCTAGAACCACATTGCAGCGGGCTAAGGTGATCGTTAATTATTATAAAAGGTTTAATTAAGACAGTTATCATAAAATGAGGAGTAAAATGTCATTTTCGTCTTTGAGGTTTGGCCAGTTATGCGACTTTCATCCCAAGGTTTGTTTTTCGGCATTTGGATCCAAAAGGTTTGAAATCATTCGTTAACTCCATCCATGTTTCTCGGGGGTATTTTCGTCTTTTTTGTTAACTTAAATTCGGTCCTTTTAGGGGTATTTGGTCTTTTTACATAAAGTGAAAACGATTGAATTGTCCTTTAAGTTAGCAAAAAAGATGGAAATACCCCTAACGTAACAGAGAAAATGGATGGAGTTAACGAGCCGAATGAAAATGACAAGATTTCAAACCTTTTGGATCCAGATGTGGAAAAACAAACCTTTGGATGAAAGTCGCAAAACCGGCCAAACCTCATGGAAGAAATGGCATTTTACTCTATAATGAAAATAAGATAATAATCGGAGTTTTGTTTAGTACATACAAGATTCTTATTTTCAACTGTTGCAGGATGCACAAGACCTTGGAATTGCCATTGAACTTCTTCCTTTAAGTAGGCCAAATGAAGAATTTAACGTCTCGCTTTTTTATGCTGTAAGTTGACTCTATGAATATATGTTTTATATTATAGATTTATAGTTATCAGTTATATAAATATCATTGCGTTAATTTTAAATATATCAGGATTTGATCGGATTAGATGGTGATGAGCTTGCTCAGTTTATGCCATTGGCTGGAGAAAGGTATGCACGGTTTATATTATAACAGAGAAAACAATGAAAAAGATATTATCACGTGATTCACATATACATTGTTGTATGCATTCTATGATAATTCTTCATGGTTATTATGTCTAAATACTTTTTATAAGAAAAAGGGTTTATTAAATTTCAGATTTGAAGACATGAATAAACAATTAAGAAAACGCATGTTCAAGAAGCGTAGAGTTCGTAGGATCAGTTTTATGATTCCAGGTGGATTATCAATTGAACTCAATACATACGCTCTCATTCGTCCCAGTGTTCCAGGTCAGCAAAGTGTCTTCATTTTTCTTTCAACAAAAATTACAAAATGGAAATTACGGGCCTTGAGGACTGATTCCTTTTACTGTCGTTTCAGGAAAAGTTACATGGCTAGATTCCGTCACTAATCTTCCTCTAAAGGTAATTAAATAGTTGTTTTCTTTTTTTTGATCGTTGAAGTCATGTTGGTACCGCATTTTGCAGGCTGAAAGATCACTCATTTGTGCTGACACTGGAGCAATTGTGAAAGAAGCTAATAAGCGTTTTCAAACTTACAAGAAGTAAGTTACAATTTCTGTGACCTGTTAACTTTATAGCAACTAGGGTCGTAGTCACCCGCGCGTTGCGCCAGGACGCCATTGGAATTCGCTACGTATTGCACACCATGATAACCAATGAATAAATTCGTAAAATTAAACAAAATGATATCTAAATATGTTAATGTTATTTGCGTCGTAGCTCGGATCTGAACATCAATATAATAATTAATAAGAAAACATAAAACAATAAGGTAAATAACAAAGGTAAACATAAAAGAAAACGATAGGAACTCGGTCGGCTTCGGTGCACTCGTTATAGTAAATGGAAAAAAAAATCAAAAAATATGTTCTAAAGGGTTTCTGCGCGTATCTTAACTGACTGTCTTACACTTTTATAGTAAGGATATCACGTTTACCACAGACGAGCTGTCAGAAATCAAGAGAGTATCAACAGGAAATCTACGGCTTTTAGGGTTCAAGCCGCTAAGTTGCTTGAAGGATTATCACAACTTGAAGCCGTCACTATTTGTCTGCCCTAGTGATGAGGTTGTTTTCACTTTTCACACCTAAAATTTCATTTATTTTAATCAAGTAGATGTTAAGCTCTGTTATTATTATTTTTTTATGCAATTAGTTTTTATGTTTTTGCAGGAAGTCATGGGAAGCACATGCATTTTCATTGCTCTTTACAGATCTATGATACGCCTCAAACGGTTAGTGTTCGAAATTACTCAATTAGTATTTTATTATCTCAAGAAAATTCTGTAATTGATCACGTTAATTAGATAGGTCTGATAGATATTTATAGTTAACATATGTATGTTTTTTAGGATTTTGTCAAAGTCTTTTATATATTTTGTGATTTCAGTTTTGCAGTTGCGTTTTACGGGAGTTCATCTCGACCTCAGTTGGTTGCTCTGGTTGCGCAAGTAAGATATGGTCAAATTCATGGGTCAAACAGGTTACTTTTATTCTTCATTTTATTTTCTTGTGATTATTTTCATTTTTATTTCTTAAATCACAGGAGGAAATCATTGACGGTGGTGGTCAGATTGAGCCGCCAGGAATGCACATTATATATCTTCCGTATTCAGATGACATAAGACCCATTGAAGAGGCAAGAAAAAACCTTAGTTTAGATGTGATAATCTTAATGCTTTTATCACGTTTTCACCTTTTTAACTTTATTAACAGTAAATATGACTGCAATATACTTTTTGGAAATTAATTATCAAAATTATTAAGGAACGACATAAGCATGTTATTCACATCATTATCTTAGGTTGAATGTTATTAATGGTGTTTTTTTTACTTATGGCAGCTTCACGCAGATACTAGTGGCGTGCCTTTGGCCACTGACGATCAAATCCAAAAGGCTGCTGCTTTGGTCAAACGTGTTGACTTAAAAGATTTCTCTGTCTGCCAATTCTCTAATCCCGGTAGCCCCTTTGGTTTAGAATGTTATGTAAAACAATTTAAAGAAAAAGTTAATATTATTTTTTAGACATGTTAGTATTAGGTTGCCTTTTCTATTTATATATAAGAGTAAAATGCCATTTTCGTCATGGCATTTTACTCTTGTATATAGAGAGTTAATTACCGTTTGCCTCCTTGTGGTTTGGGGCACTTTTCAATTTGCCTCCCTCCAGGAAAGACTTTTTTACGTTTCACTTTGCCTCCCTGGGGATACTTTCGTCCAAAGGTTTGTTTAATAGGCAATACTTGTACATTATGCCAAATGCTTGTACATAAAGTGAAAAAGACCAAATTGCTCTTTAGGTTAACAAAAAGATGAAAATACCCTGGCTTAACGGAGAAAAATGGATGGAGTTAACGAGCCGGATGAAAATGGCAAGATTTCAAACCTTTTGGATCCAGATGCAGAAAAACAAACCTTTGGATGAAATTCGTAAAACTAACCAAACCTAAGGGACGAAAATGGCATTTTACTCTATATAATAATAAAAACTTAAATGTAACCGAAACGCTTTGGTGCAGCACTGCAGAGCCACTATGCGCTAGTACAAGCTATGGCTCTTGATGAAGATGAGATGCCTGAAATTATTGATGAAACTCTTCCAGATGAAGAAGGCATGGCTAGGTAATATCTATGCTATACACACAACACATACATGCATGATGCAACCTCATACGCATACACATGTACATACACTTATATGCATACCTCAGCGTATACATGCTTATAGGATTAGCTGTGTGATTGCAGGCCAGGGATTGCTAAAGCATTGGAAGAATTCAAGATTTGTGTGTATGGAGAAAACTACGAAGAAGAAGATGAAAAGGCAAATAATGCTGGCAAGAAAAGGAAACAAATTACCGAAGAAGCGGTTAACAAGGCTTCATATTATGATTGGGGCAAACTTGCTGATGACGGAAAGGTGATCTTCAACTTTGCTGTAATTGTTTCGACTTTCGAGGGCATTTTTAACGTTTAACAAATAGAAATATATGTTCTTAAATTGTTCTATTTTATTATGCAGTTGAAGGATTTGACTGTACAAGAGCTGAAGACCTACCTAACAGCGAATAAGCTTACTGTTGCTGGGAAAAAAGAAATTTTGATCAATAGGATCTTAACCCACATGGGTAAATGACACGTCAGCATGTCTTCTTATGTAATCCTTAACTGTGTTTTTTGCGTGTGCGGATGAAGCTGATTGTTATGATCTGTGTAACGTACAGAAACCGACCGACTTTTGGTATATTGAATTTATATTTTGTTCCGACTTGTAGGATTGACAAAAGGTCAAGAATAGGAAAGGAGTTTAGTATTTTGCATGACATTGTGGTGATAACCTGTTTGAAATGCTTACTTTTGGAAACCTTTATATATCCGTTTGATAAGCAATCATAGAGAACCGCTATAAGGCTACTCGGTACGGGGGACGTCCTTGCCCCTTCGAGCCACGTCGCCGGCCCTCCACACCGTTTCCACAAGGACGTCGGCGTCGTGAACGTCCTCTCCAAGACGACGTTGCCGGTCCTCTCTCTTCTTCTTTATACGCACACACCTATACATACATACACACACATATATATATATAGGCCCATCCTCAATTTCCCTAGGTCCTTCCTCTTTCGGCTCATCCTCACACCCATCCTACGTGGTGGAGCATCCTTTGAGGACTACCCTCCTTCACACCGAATAGCCTAATTATATAAAGTAAAATGCATCTGGCTATCTATAAACCATCATATTTGCCTATTTTACGTTAGATATTTTAGTATAAAAAATACAAATATTTTGTAAAATATATTATGCAAAATAAAGTTTAAAATAAAAAAAATTGAAGTTGTATATGTTTGAAAATCAATTTTATCAACCTTTATATGTAGATTCTCAAGAAAATGAGCAACAATATAATGTTCTTATTGTAAAGTACTTACAAATATAATTTATCATTTTGATATGAATAACCTCGTATTTGAATTTTGCTAAAATTCATTTTGTAGTTTTTAGACTTTTAAAATTATTAGTAAAATACATTACAATATCAGTACATTAAAAAAGAACTCTACATAAAACTTTAATACAAGACATGGATGAGCTCGGTATCAATCGGTACCGAAAATACTGGAAATCCCAAAAAAGGTACCGAGAGCACTAAATGTCGGTACCGAAAATAAATTCGGTTCGGGAAATTCGGTACCGGTACCGGTTCCAAACCAATACCCAGTACCATTTGCTCATCCTACGAAGCAAGCTGTGAATATGTGCTACACAGTACACACCACTAAAATAAGTTGTTCAAATTAGGTAACCCAACGGGGATCTTAGTTTGTTTTTGGAAAATAACACAGGTTGTGATTTTTACTTATTAGTCTGATTTCAAAATTTATTACTAATATTATTTGCAATCTTATTTTATACTTGCGATTCCTATATAAACCCTTTGCCATATTTCAAAGAATATATTAAAACTTGATTCAAGAAAACTAAAATGGATCATATTTGTTACTCTTCTTGGTTTCTAATGAAATGCACTGCATAGTTTGATTAAAGAAAATATTTAATTACAATTAAACAATAGTACAACTAAGTTACTATTTCATCATGGGACAAATTAATATTCTTCCAATAAAGTCATTCATACTTTAACCTTAAAAGACTCTAAGTTTCATTTTAGCGTTTTATTATTCTGATTCTTTTAGAATCGAGTGATTTAAATAGGATATACATAACGTTTAATTACGATTTTTAGTAATTATTTTTCAGTTGGACAATGAAACTTCATTATTATTTTAGTGATACGTATGCTAATTTTTAAAAGCTTAACACTTATGAAAGATTTTATACAATATGAAAATTTGTTAATTTAAAGTGTGAATAAAAAACTTTATAATCTTTAGATATATATTTTTATTAATGTAGGTGATCTTGATCCAACGTACTTAATGAGGTAATGCATGTGGACACCGGCATCGTGTTGATTGGTGGGTCAAGTGTAACCTTCCCTAGAGCAAGTGAGTAACGTTGACATTAATTGTTACCTTTTTTTAACGACTACCCATAAGGCCATAATAATAATGTCTCTCCTGATGACAGAGAGAATATGTGTAATATGTGTAAATGTAACATTTTTTTTACATTGCATTTTTTTAAAGGAGAATTTCATTAAAACAGCGAAAATGTGTTAGAAAAGAAAAAAATAATTTAGAAAAATAATGGATCCTCAACACCATCTCTATATTTAACTATTTCCTTTTTATTCATTCTTGTAATGCCTATAAATAAAGGCTTGTTTCTAGAAATTAATCAATAAAATAAGTTTCCGCTCAAAAAAAATCAAAACCAAAAAAAAAAAAAAACCAAAACCCAAAAACTCAAAAACCCAAAACCAAAAAACTCAAAACCCAAAACCAAAACCCAAAACCCAAAACCCAAATCAAAACGAATGCCAAGACCTAAATGGCCAAGTTGAATTTTTTCAACTTGAGGGGAAGCCAAGACCCAAAATAGGTTGCCATGTCGAGAGGCGGTAGCCTCAATCAAACCAAAAGTTGCCATGTCGAAAGGCGTTAACTCAATAGCTCAAACTACCATGTCAAGAAGACGGTAGCCAAACCAAAAACCAAACATAATCAAAACCCAAAACCATTCCAAGTTGAATCGTGGCAATCCCACAATTCAACTTGAGGGGGAGTGTTAGAAAAGAAAAAAATAATTTAGAAAAATAATGGATCCTCAACATCATCTCTACATTTAACTATTTCCTTTTTATTCATTCTTGTAATGCCTATAAATAAAGGCTTGTTTCTAGGTTTTGAATGTAAGAAATTAATCAATGAAATCCAGTTCTTTTGATCTTCTTTGATTATCATTCACAACAAAATGAACCCGAAACCCTGGTCGCCCAAAGAAACAACACACTACATAATTACAAAATTACACTAAGCCTTCCAACTGATATTCTTGAACTTGTATCTATTCTTAAACCAAAGGAATCCAACCGTCTTAACTTCGCTAATCACATCTTCGACTCATTCCTGGCTCTCCAAAGGGCCCAACAACCGATTATAACAATACCAGGCAGCGTTTCTTTCTCTGTTTCTTTTAGGCCTGGAAAATTGTGTAGTTCCATCAGGTGCCTGAATGAGAAAATAAAAAAATTTTGAACCCGGCACCAAGAACTAATGTGCTGCCATAAAATCGAAGCAAACACACACTTTGTGAAGATATGCTCCACCGTCTCTTCATCACTTCTACAAAGCGGGCAAATTGTCTCTTCTACCATAATGTTTCGGTCTTTTAGGGCAACTAACGTCGGAAGTTTTCCCATCTCCTCCCTCCAAGCGAAAATATTACACTTAGGGGGTGTTTGGGATTGTTTATTTTAGTGACTTATTAGTTTATTATTGACTTTTTGAAAAGTTAAAAGGTGTTTGGCATGAGATTATTATCTGAGAGGAAAAGTCAATTTGTCACTCCATTATGACTTATTAACTTTTTCAAAAAGTCATAAGTTGTTTGAAAAGCTAAGCCAAACATGGCCTTAATCGGGACCCATTTCCACCACTTTAGAACATAATTATTACTATTATCGACCCCTTTTGTCAATAATCTCTTCACCGCCTCAACACTGAATTCGCCCGAAGACTCTCCGATCCAAGTCCATTCGTCCTCTTTGCCGATCATTCGAACCTGATCCAAAACATTAGCTAATCTTCCCAACTCTTCGATCTCCTGCTCCGACAAAGGACTTCTCTTCCATGCCACCGCCCCTTGATGCTCACCGCCCGGGACCCGCTTTATCATCCTGCACTTTTTATTACTTTCAAGCTGAAATAAATAAGGAAACAAATCTTTAAGAGAAACATTAGAAAACCAAGGATCCAACCAAAATGATATATGATCGCCACGGCATTTTTCCTTTGAAAAATCTTTTTTTTTTGAAAGGTAAACTTCAATAAAACCGCGACCGGTCCTCAAAACAAGGACCGACGCACAAACTACAACATATACAATGGGTTCACCATCCAATCCTTCCAAACAATCTTTTTAAACCTAGATCTTGACCTTAGCCAATTAAAGGACAAAGACTTAATAGACGCCACTAGCTCTCCAACTTTCGCACCTTTGTCTCTAAAGATCTTTTCATTCCTCGCGTTCCAAATAACCCACATGGAAACCATAACAATACCTTGAATAATCTTCTTTTCTTCCTTAATTCTTCTCTCATTCTCAAGCTTTAATAAATCTTTAACATCAAAAGCGAAAATAGGGTCTATCTTGCACCAAGCACCAATCGCCGACCAAACCCCAAACGTAAAACCACATACGGTATAAAGATGTAACGACGTCTCTTCTTCCGCTTCACACAATGCGCATGAAACATCTTGGAGGTTGATATGTCGTCTTCGAAGAGCAGCGCGGGTCGGAATACGGTCCATCTCGAGCCGCCAAACAAAAATCTTAACCTTTAGAGGAACCCACGAAATCCATTTCATACAAAAATCCCTCTTTTGACACCTCTCTTGAACCAATAATTTCTTGAAATCGGCCACAACAAAATCTCCATCATTGTTCCCTTCCCATACCCAACGGTCGTCCGAATCAGTTAACACAAAACCGTCCAGCAGAGAAGTTATCTGATCAGCCTGCTCAAACTCAGCAGCATTCGACAAGCTCCTGTTCCACCAGCAGCAGTAAATTCCAGCCTCATTATCCCATGATTCAGCCACCGAAGCATATTTGTCCTTTGCCACGCTAAACAAAGCTGGAAAAGCGTCTTTAAACTGCAAGTCCCCTCGCCATTTATCTATCCAGAAGCGAACCTCAGAACCATTGCCGACTACAGCTCGAAACTGGGAGTTAACATTTCTGGATTGCAGAACCACTTTATTCAGCCATAACACCATCGCTTTCCAGCCTCCTGTTTGCGAATTATTAACAGGAAGGATATGCCATTTTTTATTTTTACCATGACAAGCTTCTATCACTTTTCGCCGGAGACAAACAGCTTCATTCTTGTACCTCCAAACCCATTTAACCAGCAAAGCCATATTAACTTCTGTCAATTTAGAAACGCCCAAACCCCCTTCCTTCTTAGGAGTCGTAACAACATCCCAAGCGACCCAATGAATCTTCTTAATATTTTCGTCGCCCGCTCACAAAAAACGCTTCATAATAATCTCCATATCTTCAATAACCTTGATCGGAGCCTTATATAGGGAAAAATAATATATGGGCAAGCTAGATAGAACCAATTTAATGACAAGACGCCCACCAATAGATAAAGTTCTAGCCTTCCATAACTTTAGCCGAGATTTACATTTCTTTATCACCGACTCCCAATTCCGGATTCGATTCATGTTCGCTCCAACTTTAATTCCAAGATAATCAAAAGGAAGAGACCCATGCTTACACCCACACACTTCAGAAAAAACCTTAAGCTCTTCTTCGGTACAATTAACACAAAAAATAGTCGACTTGAACAAATTAATTTTTAATCCGGAGCATAAGTGGAAAACGCGAAGCAGCCGAATCATATTCTTGAAATTCCTCATTGACCATTTCCCAACAAGAAGAGCATCATCCGCGTAAAGCAAATGGGAGATATGAGGCCCGTCATTCCCAAGATGCAAACAATCAAACTCGCCAATAGCCACGACTTTATTAACAAGATTCGTAAACGCCTCCATTACAATAAGGAAAAGGAAAGGAGATAAGGGGTCGCCTTGTCTCAATCCTTTTTCACATTGAAACACGAAAGTAGGCGAGCCATTCACTAAAATAGAAGATCGAGCCGATTTCAAGACCCCTTCAATCCACATACACCACCGATCCGGGAAACCCATTTGTTTCATAATAGAGATCAAGAAACACCAATCCACATTGTCATAAGCCTCCTCAAAATCGATCTTAAACATAAAAGCTTTCTCTCCTTTCCGCTTCAACCAAGACGCCATCTCATTAATAATAAGGGGACCATCAAGAATGAACCGGTCAGAAAGGAATCCACTCTGATTTTCAGAAATAATAAAACTCATAACCTTTTTAATATGATTCGATAAGATTCAGTGTAATGGTTCGATATTTCCTTTGAAAAATCTTTTCAATGGAATATCTTCTATCATGGTTCTGGATAAGATCTTGACAATATTGCTCCATATTCCGCTCAAATTTTGGTGCCCTCGTGTCAGTGTTTGGTGTCGATAATCGGTGATGTGATGTGGGGCCTTAATCAGGCCACAATTCATAATCTTACAGTTCACAAAATTGGTTTAAGTAAACATACGTGTGAAATTAAAAATATTTCTTAAAGAGTTTTAAGTGTGCAACATGTTAACAGTAATGCTTTTGTGACCATATAAAGAGCATGCATATGTGTTCAAAGCTTCAAAAATTGATGAGTGATGTTAACCGACTTTAACCTTAAATGAAAAAAGTTATACTACCCAAAGATAAAATTAAATTAAGTGTTTTTATCTTCTCAACGACCTCTAGATCAAGTGATGAAAGGCTTGCATTTTTTTTTTGAGAGATTCATGTTTAACTCTCACTTGGTGCAGAGTGAGACACTGGTGGACAATTATAGGAGACCTAGGGAAACCTGTGTTAGATCCTTGCACCAAACTGGTTTTAGCGGTTGGTGGTGGACTCGGGTTACTCTCGGAGTTCTTCGTTTGTCCAGTAGGTGTCCCGAGAGTGCTCGGTGTTGATTCTGTTAGCCGTTGAAAAAAAAAAACTTTTTTATCTAACACATACTCATTTATTTAAAAATTATCAGTTTGTATCACTTTCAATGGTTTAAAATCAGGAAAAAAGCAAACAGTGTTCTCTTTGCCGGCAAGCAAAAAACCCCACCGCATCACCACCAATGAACTTCTTTCAATCCGTCTTCTCCGACGATCCAGAACCTTCTACTCCACAACCGGAACCACAAACTCCTGAAAACCCTAACCCTAGCATCCCATCCATCACTTCCGCATGGACCTTCGGCAACAACCTCATCAAAACCCTAGCCTCCAAATCCGATTCCGTCATCCAAACCTATCGCCGTGACCTCCACGACTTCACCTCCGGCATCAAGCAAGAAACCGCCGTCATCCGCGAAGCCGCCGTTAAAGCCGTTAACAACCTACCGTCATCACTCGATGCCGGCGCCGGCTTCGCTCAGAACTCGCTCGAATCCGTCGGTCAAGCCATCGACGATCTCGGAGCCACCGTCACCGAGATTATTACTCACGGTAAGGATTCAATTCTAGCCGTTGATTATTCTGATTCTGATAATAATAATATTATTGATGATAGTAAGAGAATTAGTAATAGTAGTAGTAGTGTAAATCTAGGGTTTCCGAAGCCTTATAGTAGACTAGATGCACAAATTAGAACGATTCAGAGTGATATGAACACTTTTTTGAATGAGTCTGAGGATGTTGTAGAGTTTAATGAGTGGAAGTTAGGGTTTGATGTTGGTGAGAAGTTGCAGGAGATTGATGATGTTATGAAGGAGAATGATGGAGTGGTTGGTGAGATATATAGAGAGATTGTTCCGGCGAGAGTTGACGAGAGTTCGTTTTGGATTCGGTATTTTTATAGGGTGAATAAGGTTAAGAAGGCGGAGGAGGCTAGGGTTAGGCTGGTGACGCGAGCGATTGCGGGGGAGGATGATGAGGAGTTGAGTTGGGATGTGGATGAAGACGAGTATGAAGAAAACGCGGAAGAAACTGAAAAGGAAACGAAGATATTGGAGAAGGAAGATTATGAGAAAAAAGGTGTTTCTGGGTCAAAAAACGAAGATCAGAATGAAGCAGAAGCTCATAAGTTGGAAGCAAATTCAGATGTGAAAACGGCATCGGAAGTTAAGACGGATAGAGATAGTGATATTTCAATTGTTTCTAGTCAACCGTCACCTGAGGAAGACGGGTGGGATGAAATTGAAGATATAGGGAGCAGTGATGAGAATAAGGATAAAACGGTCTCTCATGGCAGCCATGGAAGCGCTGATAGAGCAGAGTTGCGTAACCGATTGAGTGTTGCGGATGAGGAAGAAGATCTTACTTGGGACATCGAAGATGACGATGAGACTGTTAAAGCGTAAAAGTCGTTTAAGTATTTTCAAATTTGATTTGTCGATATGAGCCCTTATTCAGGGTAAATTTATCTGGTAAGTATGCACATGTTTTTCACTCTTTGATATGTACATAATGTCTCTGTATCTTATAAATCATAACTTGATATGCATAGCACACAATTATGGTGACATGTTATTTAAAGCATACAAATTATACAATTGCATTCACAGGCATTTTGAATATCTATATCGGGGATCAAGAGTTTATAAAGAGAATGTTGCAAATGTTAATTACATACTTAGAAACAATTAAGTGGGGCTAAAAGCCTAAAACAGTACAAAATAAAACATGTATCTTTTATTACTATCTTTGTATTTACAGGCTACTTCAACAGTTGGGACCTTTCTACAAGTTGCAACTGATTAAAGTGGCCCAGGTTGTACACCAGGAACTCTTGGAGGTTCAGGCACGCCTGGCGGTCCATATGGGTGGGGAGGTCCAGGGTGAACCATAGAACCATGCTGGATAGGTGGCCTATGTAGGCCTGGAGGAGCGGGTGCATCGGACATCCCAGATGGACTGTGAGGACCTCCTAAGTTAACAAGACGGTCATCAACTGGGCCTGGATGAGGGGGTGGCTTAGTCGCCCCGAATGGACTGTGCGGGCCTCCTAAATGTGTAAGGCGATCATCCATCCGACCAGGATGGCCGAATGGGTTAGACAGCCCATATGGACTGTGGTGACCTCCAAGACAATCTTCCATCCGGCCTGGAGGACGGGGTTCAAACGGACTATGGGGACCTCCTAAATGTGCAAGATGATCATCCGCTGGGCTTGGAGGTGGAGCCAATAAAGGAGTAGTTGGTCTTCGTTCGCGGCCCAAACAGTCTCGCAAGAGCCAACAGCAACATAACAAACCAAGGCTACAACAAACGTAAAACATTAAAGAAGTTAAAAAAAAGTGCATGAGAACATGAATTATCTTTCAAATTACAAATTTTCATTTTAAACCAAGAGTATTTAATCCAACACTGTCACTAAAGTCATTCACATTATTATCTAAATAAAATTCACTCGAGATTCAATATTGATTTAAGTCTTCACATTATTATCTAATTAAAATTCACTCAAGATTCGATATTGATTCAAAGGTATATATGAAATTTAGATTTTTTATTTTTAAAAATCAAGTGATCTAAATTATGTGATCCTTACAATTTAGTGAATTCTTTTAAGTTACTGTATGTCTTTCTTTATTTCTCAACTAGTTTTATGCTTGTCCGTGTTACATGGTGCTAAGCCGGATATTTCTTAGTTTGATAACATGTACGCATGTGTTTCGGTTACTTGTACATACTGCTCATAATATGATCTCAAAACAAATTACATCGAGTCAACCAACTTAAAAAAAAAATACTACCATAGTTTTGCAAAAAAAAAAAAAAAGTAAAATGATGACAAGACTATAATTTTAAACTGAAAGCAAAATCACAATTTGTCAGGGTCAATGAGGAAGGGCGAGATATAACTCGTAACACTACCAGTACCAATAGCAAAGCTGTAATTTTAAACTAAGGGTAAAAGCTATTTTTTCAGAGCTAATGAGGAAGTGTCAGATAACGCAACTGCGTGACATTATTCCCCCACATCCTTTGTAGGCTCACCACTTCTTTGTGAGTCATCCATTTTAATTTCCACATAGCCCTGTCATGTTTTATTTTTTTGGTTGATGTTAAAACATGGATCCAAGAGGCCTGTTATTAAAATAATAAGCTAATTAAGCACGTTAAACTCTTAACTCTATTAAAAAAATCATTAGTATATTTATTTTTTCCGTCATGATCTCATCCTTTGTGACCTTATACAAGCCCGTTGGTATTTAGGTCCACTTGACTTTAAAAAGTTTCCAACATTTATATTTTTCTCATTATAGCTACAAACTCGTTGGTATTTAGGTCCACTTGTTTAAAAAGTTTCCAACATTTATATTTCTCACGAGAATGGGATGATATTTAAATTTGAGTGGTTTTTGTTGTTAGCAAAAAAAGTGTGAATTTATTAGAACTTTTTTTTAATATTTTTTAGTTTTTAGAAAAAGTAGATTTTTAACATGTTAAGTTGAATTTTTAAAAGTATTTCCCGGTTCCCCACTTTTTTAGTGTTTCCCAATAAACTCTCCCCTATACCTAAAAAAATGTTTAATTTATTAAATAAACTAGTTTAAAACTTTATTTAAACTCACTTCAAGTTTAAAAACAATTATAAAAAAATACTGATAGCCCATTTCTTCAAGTTTTTTTAACTCAATACGAAAATATGTATCATTTTTTTTGGACAACAAACTTGGTAGGGGCAAGGAAGTTTTAAGCAAAATGATTGGCAGGGACAGATCTATATAATTTTAAAAATTTCGAACGAAAAACCAGAAAAATTACACTACTGACTCAAATATTGGCAGAGGCGGGTGCACCCCTTGCCCCTTAAAAGTTGCGCCCCTGTTTGTTGGCCCGCTGCCGGCAACGTTTCAATTTCCGGTCGTTAGCCAGTTTGAAGAGTCAAAAAGAGCAGAGTACACAGGAAAATAAAAATATACTGTAGCTAAGAAATTGGTCTATTATTATATTATATATATATATAAAAGCTTAATTCTTCCGTGATTAATGGGAAACAACTAAAGAAATAATTTAGCAAGAAAAAAAGAAGCAGAGTTGAAAGAAAGAAAGTGAAGTAACTAACCAAGAAGAGATTGCGTTGCAAAAGCTACCAAAGAAACCTGTGGGGGCAGCATAACTGTCTGCTTCATTTCTCGGCCACATCTTGTCACCACCGCTTTTTTTAGTAAGGAAGCTATTTCATTACATTACAAAGGAGGGTATTTATTATTTATACTATACTTGAGCGGCAATTTTTGTTTCCATTCACATTCACACACATTACACAACCCACATTTGTACTTATCTTTTTATTTCCAGCCCAGTAACCAACTCTACTTAAACCAACTCCTATGGCCTTACACTGCACGGGCCCAGCTTTTGGGCCACCATGTAGGCTTTTTAGCAGACCCTGACCAAGATTGATGGATTAAAGAACCAAAAAAGTGCTCAATAATTATGTTTACTTTTTTCCTCCCTAATGGAGACACAGGTTCGATTCCCGTTTGAGCCATTTCCGAAGGACATCTGGATGAAGGGACGGATTGGGGCTTTAATTCCAGGTTTGAAGCTGACAGAGGCAAGGGTTTACGGATTTCATCCGGTTCCCACGCATCAGAAGGGCACGATCTCATGGCAGTCGAAGAGTCGACCTTGGACATAGCCCCGAGCAGTAGTGGTGCACAAATCGGGTTTTTTTTAAAACCGGGTTTCGGGTAGGATCGGGTTCGGGTAGGATCAGGTTTTACAAAATTGGGTTTTTTAAAAACCAGGTCGGGTCCGGGTTCTCTACCAAAAATGTATACCCTATATACCCGGGTTCAGGTAGGGTTCGGGTCGGGTTTTATAAAACCCGGGTATTATAATACCCTATTTCCGGGTTCGGGTATTCATCGGGTAGGGTTCGGGTATGCATCGGGTTGGGAAAAAACCCGCACCGAGTATTAAAAAAACCCGACCGGAACTATGCTTATAAAATGTATCAAACATAACTCTCACACATAGACATCAAATCTATTGATAAACAGAGACACAATTTATAAACCGAGGCACAATTTATAGTTCTTCATGTGGTTATTCTTGAACTTTATAAACAGAGGCACAATTCATTAAATACAAAAACTAATAATGATATTAAACAAACAAAGAAAATAGAAGGGCCAACATATATTGGCATATTTGTTTCCACTTGTAATGAAATATACTAAATAATTAAGTAGCGGTGGCAAATATCATTAGAAACCTAATAATTAAACAAGATTACATCAAAGTGCATACATAATTTTATTAAATCATAAGAACTAGAAGTCTTAATGCATACATAATTAAACAAGATTACATCAAAATCGGGTTTTTTTAAAAACCGGTTCCGGGTATTTATAAAACCCGGTTCGGGGTTCGGGTATTTATAAAACCGGGTTTCAGGTATAAACCGGGTATAAAAAAAACTGGTTCCGGGTTCGGGTTTTAGATCAAATATGCATACCCGGTCCATACCCTACGGGTATGGTCGGGTTCGGGTTCGGGTATAAAAAACCCGGGTTTTATAATACCCGGTTCCGGGTTTTTTTTTCGGGTCCGGGTTCGGGTTTTTTGTGCACCACTACCGAGCAGGGTGGATTTACATGCGAGATTCTTTGTCGTTCAAAAAGAAATATGTTTATTTTTAAATTTAAAGTAGGCCACCTGAGTAACATTTACATTGCTTTGCTTTGGGACTAACAGGGTCTTCTCTTCTCATCATATTCCAAAAAAAACAATACAAACAATGGAAAAATAACAAAACGCTTTACCTCACCTCCTCATTTTAAAAACTTTCAAAAAATGTTTTGAATAAATAGCATTTGCATGTTTCTGACTTGTGTTTTGATTCACTTCTCCTTTGACCGACCCGACGTCTTGCTCTTTGATGACTTTCTCATTGGGCCCGGTTCCACCAATGGGCCGGACCAAGTCTGGATGGATTCTTTACCATATGAAAAGTTTGCACTGAATGGAACATCTGGTGGATCAAAAGATGGATCCATGTGCATGTGGTTTGAAGAACTCAATGTGTAGCCGAGTGTTCCGTCTTGATGAGGTGGCGGAAATTTCTCACTCTTGCTCTTTGCATTTGCGTGTGTGATCAACCGCCGCCTCTGTTGAAGAATCACGAAAACAGGTCAAAAGTTGTCGAAATTAAAGAATAAAAAAAATTAAAGCTAATTGACATACATCAAGGTTTGTTTGCAGTTCGGCATTGGCTTCAGGAGCAGCGATTGCCCTAGCAGATCGTTCACGTGTGCGTGCTTTTTTCGCACCATCAGCATTTGACTTAGCAGCAGCTCTCAGTCTACCATAAAAAGAGGATCAAATTGCAATCGGAGTTGATTAATAATATATGCAGTTAATATCGCCGATATATCACTGACATATCAGTGAAGTATTGGTTATCGGTCTCCTGGTGAGATATCGGTGCAAAATGTTGGTCAGAATATTATTGGCAATATTGACCAATATTGGACTGGTATTTGACTGATATATGACCGATTTTCCCAATATCACTTATTGCTGCTATTAGTGTTTTAAGTCTTAGTTGTTAACTGTTAGTGTTTTAAGTCTTAATCAGTTCCTACTTGCTACAATTGTTAGTGTTTTGTAAGGTTAACTTGTTAATGTTAGGAGAGATACTGAATTGTTAAATTGCTATATATATAAATTCAGCGTGATATTAAAATTACCGATATCCCACTGCGATAACCGATATCTCAAATATCGGTCCTTGACTGACATCCGATTTTTTACCGCATTAACTGCATAACTAATAATATCCTAAACTCAAATGTATTTCTTACGACTTAGATTTACTGCTTACCTTCTAGCTTCTTCATCGCGTAATTTAGCGTCCATTTCCTTGCTAGGTGGATATTTCGGAAGACTCGAAGGATCACATGCATAAGGTTCTGTTGTAAAGAACTAAAAAACAACGCGTAATTGGATATCAGTACAAGATAGAACTATGAGGAACTTGTGTTGCAAGAAAAGAGAAGATATCAAGATACACTCACCTCGCTTCCCAAAGCAGCTGTTGCGGTTAAACGTTCAGCTGGATCAATCGCTAGAAGGGTATCAATTGTTGGTAATGACGACGGTGGAAAATCTTTAAACGTTTCTCTTATGCATCGTCTATACGACTGTTGGGGCTTAAATATCGTTGCATGTGGAAGCTTTGACTTTTTCCAATATTCTTCAGATGGAGATCCGCATAACCTGAAAATCTTGTGAAGCTGCTCTACCTTGTAAAGGGGTAAAGAGTAATTTCACATGAAGCAGTAACAGAAAATCAAAGAACTGAATAGAAAATAATATTAATGATGTCTTAAGTTGCAAAAGATTATTAATTATTACCTCTGTACGACCAGGCATGATGGGTTTTCCGGCCAGTAACTCCGCTAATATGCACCCTGCGCTCCAGAGGTCAATGCCGACGCCGTAATCAGTAGCCCCGAGAAGAAGTTCTGGCGGTCTATACCACAGTGTGACCACCCTGCTAGTCATCGGCTGCTTGTGATTCGGATCGAAAAAGGACGCTAAACCAAAATCAGCAATCTTCAAACCCCCATCATTATCAAGAAGCAGATTTGACCCCTTGATATCCCGATGCAACACATGGCGGTTGTGACAATGTTCAAGGCCAGACAACAATTGATGCATGTAACACTTGACCTATAAACATTCACGGATACTTAAAAGTTAAAATTAAGAATATTTATACAACAGTATCAGTTGACTTAATGATGGTAATAGAATTTGACCTGAGGCTCTGTAAATTTGATTGTAGGACTAGCAGCAAGTCCAGCAAGATCATGCTCCATGTACTCGAAAACAAGATACAAACTACACGACATTCTTGATGTCACTAATCCTTCCAATTTCACGACGTTTGGATGATCGAGACGCCTTAAGATTAAAATCTCACGGGCCATGAACTTCACACTCTCGGGTTCCAAATTGTCAAACCGAACCTTTTTCAATGCGACGATTTTTCCTGTCATTGTGTCCTTGGCTTTGTATACATTGCTGTATGTACCTTGTCCAATCTAATCACAACATCAAAACATATATTATAATCAAATATGAATATTACAAATCTAGTTTATTGGAAGGATGCTACTATAGATACACAAGCAATAAAATACACACACCATGTGACGTCATCATACGGGCAGTATGACAGGGTGAATATGGTCTTACGGGACGTACGATGTTGTCAGTGGTCCCATTAGTCCCTTTTCACTTTTTGTGTCAATGTACCATATCATACGGAAGCATAATTTGACCATACCAACTCATATGGCCAGTATCAAAACATTATGGCCCGTATGATGTATGAGTCTAACACGCCGTATGAGCAATTTTCTCATGTCATACGGCCCGTATAGTGTGTCAGTGGTGTTCCTAGACTAAACCTTAATGGAAATGTCATTTTCCGTATTTTAAATGTCACAAATCTTACTTATGACATCAAATAGTTTCGTGTCAATGTACCATATATCACACGGGCCATATAATTTGACCACATCAACTCATATGGCCCATACAAAACATTACAACACCTTATAACAAACATATCAGTAGTATCTATATAGAGTGTCAGCTCGACGAAACCTAATTAAAAACGGCTCTTTCCCTATTTAAATGTCACAAATCTTTCTAATGATATCAAAAAATTCCAACCAACCAAACAAACTTCAATTTCAACAAAAAAACATTCAAACAAAACAAACATAGCCAGGTAGCAAGCAACAAACCCTCACCTTATCAATTTTCTCAAAAGTATCAGCTCGGCGCGGCGTCCAGCCATTAATCGCCTCTCCGGCTACAGCCGATAACCAAGCCGGCCAACCAGCAGCCACCTGTTCACCCTGAACATTCTTAGGTGGATTACCGAGTCTAGGATTCGGTTTCGACCGCCTCCTTCTCGAACTCCGATCCTTTTCCCCTCTCTGATCCACTCCAGATTCCCCCGGCGCCGCCGCCGCATCGCCACCACCAGTATTATTCACTACCACTTCACCTCCACCAGAGCGAACACTTAATCCACTATCTCTATCTCTCTTGACGATCTCAGAAGTTGCAGCAGGCGCAGAAGACGACGTCGTTTGTTTAGCAAACACACAGCCCATAGCTCAAGAGTCTAGAAACCCTAACCCTAGCTCTAACACTAAGAGAAACAGTCATTTCTCATGAGATTCAGAGACTATCTGTATCATACACACCTGAACAATAATAATGGATAGGAGCATAATAATAATAATATTGGAACAGCAATGAATGAAGTGGAATAATGAGATTTGATTAGGAGGAGGATGTGGTGAACAACCCTAATTTCTTTTGTTTGTACAAGAAAGCAAAAGCAGCAATGATTTGAGGTGGAAAGGCCACAATTAATGGCGGTGAAAAACAAAAAGGTTGGCTTTAATGGTGGGTTTGTTGTTAATAAGGAAGTGTGATTGAATTGAAGATCTGTGTGTGTGTGATTACAACTGTAGACGACTTTGGGTTGTTAACAAGAAGAGGGTTTGGTGGATTTATTTGCAGAGTGACAGACAGATAGACAGAAAAGGGTTTCGCTCTTTCTCTCTCCTGGGCTTCAGCAATTGATCGCTCGATTTGATTTGTAATATGTAATAAGTTGCAACATTCAACGACCCCTGTCGATATCAGCCGCTCCTATCCTATGTATTTATTTCGTTTTCCACTAGTATATTCAAAGATCTCACTTTTGTTTAAACCAATAACATATCCCTTGTGAATTGATATTTTTAGGGTGAGGGGGGGGGGGGGACTCCCCTCTCTTTCGCACACCCAATCAGGTTATGCTACGTCAACTCCCATCTTAAACTCCCCTCAGACCCTCAATTTGATGGCGGCACTCCTCTCTTAGGGGACTTGCTTTTTTTATTCAAAAAGAAAAAAAAATGTTTTGATTGGTTGAAAAGAGGGTGGCCCACCATCTCCCTCCCTCCTTCATGCGGTGACTCCTCCCCGATTTGCCTCACCGCAGGGATGGCGGCGGTGTTCCCGCTAGGGGAATTGGGTCACCGATCCCCCTCCCCGCTGGTGCCCCGTATACCCTTAGGGAATTTTTTTTAGGAATAATTGCATATTTCCCATTAAAAACACCCTTAATTGCATGTTTATCCAAGCCTAAATAAGAATTGCATATTTCCCCTTCTCTGTTAAAATTACAAAACTACCCACCTCTAAATTAAAAAATCTTCTCTCAATCCTCTGAATCAAACACCAGCAGCTTTAGGGTTCAAAATGGCAATGACAACTTACCTTTCAAGAATGTTCAGACTCTCCACCACCCAACAAACCCAACTACGAAACTTTTCCTCATCATCTACATCTCACCCATCATTTCGCGCATTGAAATCAACAATCAAATCAGAGCAAGTCCCTTTAAAGATCGCCGAATTTCATCACTTATAAATCGGTCAAAATCGGTCCTAGGCGGTCAAAATTGGTCAGAATCAGTCAAAATCGGTCAAAATCGAACCATACTATCTGAAACTTGAAGTATTTATGTGAATTTTGAAGTATTATTTTTATATTATTGGGTATATATATATAATTTTGAAAAAATACATATAACAATCCCATTCCGATTAATCCTGATTAATCCCTAGGCGGTACCTCACCGCCCGACTAGCGCCTTCTACAACATTGCTTATAATCAAGTAGTGAAAAAAGACAAAAACTAGTAAAAAAAAGGTAAATATGCAATTTTCTAAAGTTTAGTAAAATGAAGGGTAAAATAGTCTTTCTATAATTTAATTTTAATAAATTAAATCAAAATGGGTAAATTTGCAATTTTACTAGTTAATAGAGGGGAAATATGCAATTTAATTTTTGGCTCGGGTATATATGCAATTTCAAAGTTTTTTAAGGGGAAATATGCAAAAAACCCTTTTTTTATTGTTATTGTTTTCGCAATCTATTTCATTGATAACAAATATGATATATACGTTACGAATTTACATTGAGATAGTTGGTAAATGGGCAACAAGCTGCGCCGCTACCCCTTTTTGGATAGCAAAACTAAGTCTTTTAAAAACCACGTCCATATATCGGGAATTGGATTTTAATAATTTGAATTTTGATTTATTGATGGGCAACAGGCTTGATTTAAGAAAATTCTAATGACAATATCAACTTTTAAACGATTTTCTTATATTGAGCCTTTTTCAAACTGAGTCTAACTCGGTTAGTTTTTGATGACGTGTATGCTGATGTGTAAAAAAACACCAACGGGTTCGTTATGTGGTTGACTACATAGACAATGATATGGAATTTTTTTTTTTTGAAAAAACCTCTATAAAATATTATACACACATACACCAACCATAACCACCACCCTCTCTCGCTCTCTTTTGAAAGCAAACCCAACTAGGAACCACACAACAAATCACCTTCATCTCCACCGCAAACCCTTCCACCACTGTCGTCATTCCCTCCGAACAACGCCTATCCACCATCGCACCAACCAACAACCTCCATCTCCATCGTAAACCTGCACCCTCGAAACCCCCAACGTGCAACCACGTAACACCGCAAACCTCCACCGCGAACAATAACTACCACCACCATACAACACCGCCTTCCACTTCCTGTAACCACCAGCCCACTTTTCTTACAAATTTGAGATAACGACGACATGGGAGAGAGAAATTAGCGAAGAGAGAGAACGAGAGTGAGAGGTGGGTTGTTGTGGTGGTGGTTCTCGACGACACAAGGGGAGTTGAACCCCATCTATTTTCCGGTGGAAGGGATGTTGGTATCGTCTCACCTTTTTCAGAGGCTGACCTTTCCTCATGACTATGGGATGTTGGTATCGCCACCATTTAGTTGAGCCCGTGTAGGTTCGGGACACAAGCTTAGGTTATTTCATTTGTTGTTGGGTGTACATTCTTTGATGTTTATGATTACACATGATTTGCATGTTATTTTTCAAACTATTTTACAATCATTCAAAACCTAAGTTTACTCACCAACTACTTGTCTACTTGTACTTGACTTGTTTTTGTTTTGCACGTGATACATGTTATAAATTTTGATAAAGATTGGAGGATTTGAAGTAACATAGGATCGCTATGGACTTAGGGGTTGTTTTGCAACATTTGAATGGTTAAGTGTTGAACCAGTAAGTGGTCTTAACCATTAAGTGCTGAACCGTTCAGGGGCAAATGTCTGACCAATTCAGATTAGAGGTCTTAACCATTCAGACTCTGTATAAATCTTAACCATTCAGAGGCAAATGTCTGAACCATTCAGACATCTGCTCGTGAAACAAACAATCTGAACCATTAAGTGTTGAACCAGTAAGAGGCCTGGATCATTAAGAACCTCATTAAGAGGTAAACAAACAGCCCCTTAGTCTAACAAGTGAATCATTTATCAAATATATAATTCTATTATGTTTGTTATGGAAATTACTTGTATGTGTGACATTGAAATTTTAATTTGAATTCAAATATTATTAAAATTTTACTAGTGACATGAGCTATGAACAATCTAGGCGCCCCAACCGATAATCTGCTTTGGTTTGGGGTGTTACACGAGCTATCGTGCCTAAAACTACCAAACAACGACTAGGCAAACCCTAGAAACCCCAAATTATATCTCTATTCAATGGGAATTGGATGCACACTTATTTGTTACTGAATTTTATTGATTAATTAACTTATATTATTTCTAATGATAGGGTTAAAACGATAATTGGCCGGATTAACGAGTTAACTAGTGATTTTAGCGGGTTTAATGTGAATCTCTTCTTTACAAACACATCAATAATGACAACCATCTAATAATAATCAGAAAACAATAGCATACATGATCATATTCAGCAACAATCAAAACTATTTTAAATCAAACACAAGAACTTGAATAAAAGCCAACCAAACAAAAGTCAAAACATGCAATTAGTTCATCAAACCTAAGTAGCTATGATTCTAATCATGTTTAAAAGATCAAAACTCAGTTTTAGAAACAGCAAACATCAAGTTCATGAACTCAATAACAAGAAAGCAAGACACTTTATCGAATCTAATCACTTTGCAACTTGAATCTTCAAAGTTTTAGCTTCCAAAGCTTCTAATCAACCTTCTAATCTCTCTCTCTCTCTCTCTCTGCGGCTCTAAGTTCGTCAATTGAGTTCTATATGCGAATTAGGGTTGTGTTTATGCTTAAATACTCAAAACTTTTCAAAATCCTAGTTTTTCCCGACTTTCACTTTTCCCTCGCGTCGCGGGAGAACCTCTTGTGCCCCTCGCGTGGCGTGGAGGGTTATTGTTATAAAATTTGATGCAGTGACATTTTTGTAAATATCCAGCCTTAGTAAACCTCCTCCGCACATCGCGCGGGGTTCATTTATCCCTTACGCGTGGCGCGGGAGGTCCCTTTTTCTCAATTTTTCATTTTAGCCTTCAGACATCATCCTTGGTTCTCGGTTCTTCGTTCCTTGACCGTTTCAGCTCCTTTTCAGTTCCTTTTCCTCCCGTGACCTGCATTTACAGAAACTAATCATATATACAGTAAAACCCCATGAAACGACTCCAAAAATATACAAAACTATACAAAATCTAAACAATAAAAGCATGTGTTTAGCAACACATCAGTGGGCAAGACATTCTGATAACAGAACTGTAAATACTCCTCTTGAAACTAATGAGCGATAATCTCCCACTGATGGTGTTCCCTTGGCTGATCTGAGTTTGTATCGTACTATTGTAGGCAGCTTGGTTTATCTTACAATTACTCGCCCATATATTGCCTATGATGTTCACGTGGTTAGTCAGTTTGTTACTGCTCCTACCTTTGTTCATTGGGGACCTATTCTTTGTATTCTAAGATATCTTCGGGACTTAGTTTCAGAGTGTTTTGTTTCACTCAACATCCTCTCTCAAATTCGCCACTGGTTTAGGTGTTTTTCTTGGAGATTCATTAATCTCATGGAAAAGTAAGAAACAAGATGCAGTTTCAAGATCTTCTACTAAGGCTGAGTATCGTGCTATGTTTGTGACTACATGTGAGATTGTTTGGTTAGGATGGCTTCTTGCGGATATGGGTGTTACCATCTATTAGCCTACCCCTTTACATTGTGATAACCAAAATACTATGCAGATTGCTAAAACTCTGTTTTTTTATGGGCAAACAAAACCTATTGAATTTGATTGTCATTTTACTCGTTATCATCTGCAGCTTGGGATGATCTCCCTCCCCCCATTCTACCAACCTTGCAAATTACAGATGTGTTCACCAAGACTCAATTAGCATCTCGATTTCGATTCTTATGTGACAAACTCTAAATACTAATACTGTTGCATTGTGAGTTTGGGGGGGATGTTAGCATAATAAATAAGTTTAGTTTATTGTGGGCTTTTCCTCTTTAGCCAGCAAGCCTATAACCCGACTATATAATATGTATTTCTCTTACACTTGTATTTAAACACTTTTCAATATAATAAACCCTAGTCGTTTTCCTTTGTACATGTATACCAATTGACAATTCGCTTACCGTCCATCATCTGTGACGAGTTTTAGTTGGGTTTATTGACTATTATTGAACTGATTTTGTTAATTATCATTAATGATGTCAAATTAGTGAAGAATGAGTTAGTGAAGATGAGTTTTTTGAGTTGAAAATGTTGGCAGTACATGTTCTTGGAAGTATCGAGTGAATTATCAATTAAAGTGTAACTTCTCAATGATGGGAAGTTACCACTGGACAACCTATGTCAGTTTGAAGATTGGGTTGCCACTGACGCGCGTCTTCAAGCTAAGATGCAAGTTTCCATTGAAATGGCATTTGTTGTTGACAATGTAAGTTTCCTTATCATAAGAAACTTACCATGGTTGAAGAACTAAGTGGAAACTTGTCACTAATGAATGGGACTTGATGTTAATGACTAGTCACCTAATGAAGAAGGTCACGATGGAGTCATCTCAATGATTAACAAATTTGCTATAAGGCGATGCTACATGACAACCACTCACTAGTTAGAGACACTATATTAGAATATATTAGACGTCATTATCAATATGACAATGTTGTGTTGAGTGTGAAGTCAAGCCACTTGACAACTTGATCAACCTGAGGTCAGCAAAACTAATCAAGTTGATAAGAGAATAAAAGTCTTGGTGAACCAGATTTCACGGATCATATTTTGGGACATTCTTCTCTTTCCTCAGTCTTATATATATGAGATTGTTATGTATCTGTAAAATTGTACCAAGCTTAATAACAAATACTCCTAGTTACCGATAGTGGATGTAGGTCAGAACCTGACCGAACCACTATAAATCTTTGTGTTCTAAATAGAGTGTGTGTGTGAGTTCTGTGTTGTGATTGTGTTCGTGTTTGACCCGTTCGATCCCCTACTGGTATCAGAGCTCAGGCTCGTGTTGTTGAACCGAACAGAAACGAAGGCGTAGAAGAAGATACCTGAAGGTGCAGAAATCTGAACTAGGGTTCCGATTTGCATCAGTTTCTACCGGATTGTTCACGTCAGCCATTTTCAGTTCGAAGCCGCTGCCGCCCACACCACCAGATTTCGATCAGAACCGCGGCCACCGCCATCAGAACCACCGCTCATCTTCCCGCTGTGAGTCGCCGCCTAGGGTTTCAAATTAGAGACCATTGTTGCCGAATATTGCATCTAGGGTTTCAAAATCGAAGGTCTAGGGTTTCAATTTTGCTTGGGGTTTGCTGGATTTCAGAAGGAGAAAGAAGTTTTTTCTTTGTTCTGTGCGTATGAAGAAGAAGACAGACAGACGTCCGTGCTTTTATTCTGGTGGAGAAATTAAAGTTTTCAATTTGATCAGAAAGGCCCCTCATCTTTTATTTCTGGTGGTGGAGAAATTGAAGTTCTCAATTTATCAGAAAAGCCCATCAACTTTTATTTCTGGTGAAGAAAATTGAATTTCTCAATTTTATCAAGAAAGGTCCCTCAACTTTGAACAAGATCTCATTATCCATCAATACTTGTCCCGTGCCATTAAAGCTTGAAACAGATAAGTTATTTGTTTCTGATTATTGCTTTCGCTCGTATAAATTACCACTTAGCAGTACAAACCCGTTTGGTTAGTAGTAATTTGGTCATTTTTTAATGGCAGAAGATAGTAAAATCAAGATTGATAAGTTCGATGGAAGTGATTATGGATTTTGGAAAATGCAAATTGAAGATTTATTGTATTAGAAAAGTTTGCATTTGCCTATGTCAGGTGAACAACCAGATGACATGTATGATGAAGAATGGAAGTTGTTGGATAGACAAGCTTTGGGTGTGGTTAGGCTTTCTTTGGCAAAGAGTGTTGCTTACAACATTGTCAATGAAACAACCACATATGGTGTATTGAAAGCTTTGTCCAACATGTATGAAAAACCATCCGCTTCAAACAAAGTATTCCTCATCCGACAATTGGTTAACACCAAGATGAAGGAAGGCATGTCGGTTACCACCCACATAAATGAGTTTAACTCGATTATCTCTCGTTTAGCCTCAGTTGAAATAAAGTTTGAAGATGAAGTGCAAGCACTACTCCTTTTATCATCGTTGCCCTACAGTTGGTCAGGCACAGTCATAGCTGTTAGTAGTGCATCCGGCACTACCAAACTCACTTTCGATAGTATTCGTGACTTGATAGTAAACGAAGATATCAGACGGAGAAGCAATGGTGAGACTTCTAATTCTAGTTCTTTATTGCATATAGAAAGTAGATGAAGAAGAAACGAAAGAGGACATAGTCGAGGCAGGTCCAAGTCCAGAAGAAGGGGACAGTCAAAGAACATAAAATACGTTGAATGTTGGAATTGCAAAGAAAAAGGCCACTATAGAAGCCAATGTACAAAACCCGCTTCAAAGAAAGAAGTAAACATTGTATCCTCGGAAGAATTAGGTGATGTTCTCATCTGTTATGTTGAAGATTCAGTTGAATCTTGGATTATGGATTCAGGTGTGTAACACCCCGTGTTTCCACAAGTCAAAGTCAAAGTCAAGGCCAAAGTCAATGACCGGTTATACGGATTTGACTTGTAGAAATTTCTTTATTTTATTTGTATTATGTGGAGTAAGTGTTGTTAATTACAAGCCATCAACGTATTATTCAATCGACTAATCGACTGTGAATTATAGGAAGTAACAATGTGATAAAGTTAATCAACTAACAATCAAGCTATGCTAATCAAATTGACTCTGAACCGCAACTCGATCTATACTTGTGGTTATTGTTATACGTGTGTGTGTGCCTTGTGTGTTATTTGTGCATGTTTATGTATATATTGTGGAAATCAATCGAAACTCGAAATGCAATCGAACTCGAACCCGAATCAAAATCGAACTATGATAATTAGTAGTTGGGACTAAAAGTAATTTTACTAGGAAACCCTATCGTGTCGAACCGCTCGCAATCGAAATCGAAACGCCAAAAACCGTCACGTCAAACATTCAAACCAAGTGCCATCCGGCAGGATAGCCATCCGACCGGATAGCCATCCGACCGGATAGCCTCTTATCCGCAGATCAGATGCCATCTGACCAGGATGTCATCCGACCGGATAGCCATCCGGGCGGTGTGTTATCCGATCGGATCTCCCTTTCCTCTTTTGGAATCCTATAAATACCCCTGTCATTGTCATTCTTTCTACTTTTGGAAACCCTCTGTCCGAACAGCTCGTGCTCCCCACCTTTTCTTCGATTTCTCTCGATCAAGGTAAGATCTCGTCCTAAATCTTGTACTTTCTTGATCTACACACACTCCTACACCTTTCTATCTTTTAAATCTTAACTTTTAACCGTGAAATCACTAGATTTCGGGTGTTCTAGGGTGACGTCATCATGTGTTCTTCAAGAACTTCATGCTTCGACTTCAATCCACCAAGAACAACTGAGATCTAACCGATTTCCACCCGATTACACAAAGAACTTGCAAAGATCTTGACACAAAAGTGGTGAAAAAGGATTGAAAGATGGTTCCTAACTTTCTTTCAACTCTTTTACACTCAAAACACTCGAAACCGGTAGAATCGGGTTCTGATTTAGTCTTCTACTCGAGTATAGTGTTGTACTAGCTCAAGATCCGGATTCTACCCACGAGACTACCGATTTCGGGTTAGCCAAGAACAACCGTCCCGAGCCGGTAACCGGCCAGACTAGGGTGATTCCTGGTCGGGTTGGTCATCTGAGTCGAACTAGAGGTTCTGTTGGCTAACACGTTGTCAAAATGTCTCGACATAACGACAAACCCTCAAAACGATCAAGTATAGGACGAACGGAACAATCGGAACGGATTGTTGTTCGAACGGATTGCTGTCCGATCGGATAGGTCATCCGAACGGATTGTCACCCGAACGGATCACACTTGGGTCCCACCTTTAAACAACCTTATCTAAAGTTTGAGTATTGAACGAAATGTAATCCGATCGGACGACCATCTGAATGGATTACTCTTCGGATCATGAGATACTAAGGCTTCAAAGACTTAAACAATTTTCAACATGTTCATTAACAGAGTTGCCACCCGATCGGATGGACATCCGATCGCGTGACAGTTTTACTATGAACTTGCCTTCACCAAGTAATCTCACCACTTAGTTGCCGTCCGACCGGACCCCTGTCCGACCGGATGACCATCCGAACGGATTGTCATCCGCACGACTCACCATCCGATCGACCGACATGATGGATAGAGATACTTCAATGCTTTCAAAATACTACAACGAAAACTTCAAAAGTCAAGCCATCATACACAAACACATACTTCTTCTTTTAGGAAGAAACAATCCACTCGAATCGTCATCCGACCGGATCACTGTCCGACCGGATGACCACCCGAACGGATTGTTATCCGTACGGATTGCTGTCCGATCAGATTACCATCCGATCGAACCACTATCCGACCCGTTTGCACTTTGCACTACTTGACGCGTACAACGTCACTTATCGTTATGCTATCGAATCTATTCAGGCTAACCTTACTCGCTAAGCGCTCCCTTCAATCCATTCACCACTGTGAGTATACTCGATCCATTTTTGCTTTACGCACTTTTGGGTGTTACATACGTTACGAATATTCAAACTACAACGATCACACTACTTAATACTATTTGAACGCTAACCGCTAATGCATGTTATACGTGGCTCATGAATGCTTGTTTGTTATGTTTACACATGGAATGCTGTCTACCTGCCTTAGCAACGATAGTACTATAGTTTGGACTCAGCACCCGTTCACACGAGGGTTGTTAAGGACTATTACTTGCATGGATTACGGTGGTAATCATGTATTGCGAACTGCCTCGGGCAGTCAACCCGCAGTCATTGGTATCGATGGATCTATGTCGATAACTAACGTGCTTCATTTCACTATGTGTACGTGCTGGTTATGCGTAAACGAATTCGAACTCTATATGCTATTATCAAAATTGTATGCTCACCTTTACATTTTATGTATTGACTTTATTTTAACGTATGTGACAGGTGCTTAGGACGCACACTTGGTAGGAAATTGAAGCTAGAATAAAGCTTTAGAGCCCAACAAATAGTTGTCTGTAGAAGTCAAACTAAGGGTCTCTAGAAGCAGATAAACAATTGCTGACTAATTTAAATCTGAGTTGTCGGAACAGAATATTTGCCCGGATTTTGTCTGTAATAATTGATTTACTGTTTGAGATACAGTATGGGACGTATTATTTAAATTGAATAGTATTGATAATTGTTATGGAAACTTCTGGACAATCTGTTTTTGTCACACCCCGAATTTCCACGTGTTACCGGTGGGCCCGGTAGGGGAGTATCGTGACGTGGTTGGCAACATAATAGTCAAACAACACAATATTTAAATGCACAGCGGAAGCAAAGTATAGATTTAATTCAACCAAACGATATTGTAATATTAAGTATCACAAATAGTCGAATATAAATCCACAGGTAGATCAAAATAAAAGGAAACAAATGTTCAACAGTTTATGACATCCAAGCTGGCGAGACTTAATGTGGATGCTAGGAGACAAGCCAGCCTATTTCGCGTAGTACCTGCACTTAACCTTTTTAAGAAAAATACGTCAGTTTACACTGGTAAATACAATCAACCGACTCATTTTGAAAAGATTTTAAGAAAATGCATTTAAGGCACAAGGCACAAATAATATTTTATAACTTGGGATAATTATGTAAATATATAATACTTGTAAACGATTTACATGTTTCTTATGCGTTCAGTAGCCCAATCCGTAGACCGGGTTAAAGATCAATGGACACACCACTTTATATAATGAGACACTGACAGGTGTACGCCTACACCTGAGTGCTAAGGTCGTGGCCATTTCGTAAAATGATGCCAGGGATATCCGGGACATGGTCATTAACCCCCCAAAGGCTTTAAGCAAACAAAACATTTCAAAACAGAGCATATCAATGATTTAACCTCTATTCGATTAAAGATTCAATGCTGGACCAAGCGGTATTCTATATACCGTACCCCAAGCCCGTATAGGGAAAATAAGTTAAAAGTATTTACCTGAGTAAGTATAGTTCAAAATCAGCGAGTGCAAGTATCTTTTACTGGTTCTCCTAATCTGGAACGAAGGTTTATAATAACCTATTAGAATCCTAACGGGTCTTTAGTTAAGCTTACGCTTAGACCGGTTAGTTTTAAAGATACGGTTCGTACGCACGATTAAGCGAAGACCGGATAGAATGTGATTTAGTCCCGACAAGTTTGAAGACTTGCTTAATATGGGTATATGATACACATTCTGGATTTTGAGATAAAACCGATGAGGTTTGACCCGTTTCGGCTAATTTATGTAAACTAGTTACATAAACCGAACCGAACGCGCATGAAGCGTAACGGGTATCCGTAAGAGTCCTAAACAGTTTTCCTAAGTTAACATGCCTTAAATAAGTTGTGATATCAGTAGGATATCACTCATGATGCCCAAAACAAGTTTAATCTCTTTATAAGCCCCGTAGGGGTATTTTGGTCATTTTAAAGATTATAAAAAGGGTTTAATTAGACACCTGTGATCCGGGTCTGAGTTGATCAGTAAAATAGCTTATTTTAACAGGTTATAACCTTTGGTAATAAGTCTTATATATTAAAATAGTTTTAAACCCAAACTATGCGTTAAATACGCGTATAAAGTCGTTTTAAGCGATGTACGGGTTAAAATACGATTCTGAGTTTTCTGATCAAATAAACAGGCTCAAAATACTCCATTTATTATTTAAAATTAGTAGCAATTGGATTGGCGTTAAAAGGATTTGTAAAACTCATTTTATGGCCGAAAAGGGTATTTTTGGTATTAACCGAATCGAGGCGATAAACCTAGCTTATGATCAGTTTAAAAATAATTAAAAATCTTTAAAAATCCCAAAATATTATATCACATCAGTGGGTAAAAGGTTTGATGTCAAAAATTGGGTTTAGATAGGCTTTACGCTAATGACGCCGTTTAATTACTTAAAAGCGTTCAAATTACGTCATTAAGCATAACTCCTAATCTAGACCTCCAACTGATGTGAAATTTTTGGTACAAGTCTAAAAATCAGTAACTAAGATTATGGCACTTTCACATTTTCAAAAATCTCGTTTCATGGTCATAAGGGCATTACGGTCAATATTTAGGCGTTTAACGGAAACATCGGACGATTAGGGATTCGAGTGGTATAAACGCAGAGGCTTATACACACATGCAACTAGGTCCTAATGGAACTTTAAGGCATGTCTAAATCTATATAAATCGGGTCAGAACTGAGGTCAAAGCAAAAGTCAAACTTTTGCGTCTCTCGGTTCCGAATCGGTTCAAAACATAAAGTTGTCGAATCAAACAAGTTTAGAAAAGTTATTATACTTATTTTCAAGTTGTATGACTGATAAAACAGGTTACACGCCTTTCGTATCGTTAAATATGCGATTAATGTTTCTGTTGACTTTTTTCGGACAACCTTTGACTCGACAAACGACCTAGTTAGGATTCGAATCAGTTAGTGCCCTTTTAGGGGTTTATTAACCATATAAATACCAACTTATAACAACTTTCGATTCGAAAAATCTCTGGACCGATTGTGATTTATCACAAAGTCAAACCGTAGTTACGACGGTTTGATTTCTAGGCTTTTAACTAAGTATAACTCAAACAAGAAGGATCAAAGGCACTTACACACGACTAATGGATGATTTGGAATGCTTGTGGCCTGCTTGTATGCTCTGGAAATGCTCAGAAGTGATGAATGATCAATGTAGTAACATGTGGGTCTTTATATATAACTTCTAACATGCATGGATCATCGACAACTAAGTCTAGGAGTGTTGCATTATCATCCACAAGTACCCTACATGCTAAAAACCATCTTAGGCTGCCCAAAGTTTCGAAAAAATGAGATTGGAGTCGGTTACATGCATCAACAGGTAGCTGTCTGTTTTTTCTGCATCTGCAGGTCGCAGGCGGCCCGCGTGGCCTTCTGTTATGTGTGAGGCGGGCCGCGAGGCCCTTCTGGTCAGGTCACACATGTTTCATTTATTTGCACTTTGGTCCTTGGTCCCCCGAAAGGTCGTTTTCACCATCCAACTTGCATATGAAGCTTTGTTATTTAACATATGGGGTTTTAAGACTTATACCCACTTTGTTAAGTCCTCGGGTAACTTTGTGATCACCCGAAAAGCCCTAAATTTCAATGTTGACGATTCTAACCCTCACACACGAATTTTATCACAACTTGCTCATACGATAACGAAACTTCATGAAATTTTTGTGGTACATTCTAGTGAGCATAATTAATCGTTACAAGGCTTCGGGTTTGTCAAAAGGTCACTCAGAGGTATAACTTAAACATGTTGGCACATTTAACCCCTGTAGTTTGTAATCTCTCACTTTCTTTCACAATTCGCTTCGTATGATCCATGATCTATTCGTTTAAGGTTATAAACATCATGTAGGGTTATTGCAACGTATATTTTATTCATTGTTGACACTTTGAACCCTTATAATTACATACTTTCACTGTTTGTCAACTTTAGTCCTTCAAGAATATTCTTTCACACGTTCAAACCTATGACACGTGTCAACACATTATAGGACGTAAATTTTCGGGGTGTTACAGTTTTGCTCAGTGCCATGCCCCGATGTTTCCGCCATCGGTTGGGGTGTGACAGATTGGTATCAGAGCCATAACTATAGGGAATTAGGCAAGACTCGACCTAGTCCGGGTCGAAGTCTTAGGAACCTAGACTATAGTTAGGAACCAACATACCGACTTGAATACATCCAGTAGGGGTTATGTACGAGCTTACTTCTCGCTATTCTCGCTCATACTACATGTTTTGGTCAAAAATTACCGAAGCAATTAAGTGATCAAATTAGTTAAGTGAGGTAGTGTGCTAGAAATGTGTGTCAAAAATATGTTATTCAAGTTATTTGTAAAAACAGTTTCATGATACGGCTCAGGATATAGAGCTGTATCTATGATCAAACAATGAGCAAAAATGTAAAGTGTGACATAGGATATACGAGGAAAGCCCTTGATCAATCTAGATCGCCGGCATAAAACCTCGGGAGCTGACAATCGCAGCTGCCTTGTTCTTCTATTGCTTCAAATATCAGGATACAGTGCAGGATATGATGCGGATCGACTAGGTGTTACAATGTAATTTGAGTACAAGTGTTTGTGTGTAGTGATTGCTAGTAGCTAGAGAGTAAAGTGTGCGAAAGAGAGTGTGTGGAAAAAGTTGTGTCTGCCTATGATCCGATCGCTCCCATTTATAGTAACAAAAACTAACAAACTATCCTATTATTCCGGGATACTTTGGAATATTCCCTTTTGAACGTTATTGACCAGGTATTGCGGCTTCAACGTCTCTTTTCCAACTAATTTGAGCGAGTCTCCAGGGGAATTAGTCTTTATGAACGTTAAGAACCTTCAGCTACAAGCTACAAGCAAATCGTTAGTAACTGCCAGGATACTGCCTCAGGATACTACCAATATCCTGGTTCGGTATCCTGATCATAAACAGCTAACATAAAATCAAGATATAGTGTCAGGATATGGGCTCAAAATTTCACCCATAACAATTGTCCCCAAAAATATAACTGTTGGATATCCTGATTCCAACAGATATATTTTTCAGTCAAGGATATCTGTTTTGAACATTCCTGTATATATTTGGTTAATCAGCACATAATATGATAAAATTGAAACTACTCCCTTTTCTGTAGACTCTGCTAAGGTCCATGTTGTCTTTGCTCTTGAGGAGCTTGACAGTTACTCCAAGTCTGTCCTGGTAAAAAAGGAACCATCTGTTGGCACCAGCTCTAAGCCCTCCGCTGTTGCTGCCGAAAGTTTCTGTTATGATGACCTTGGCTTCATGGAATCCATCGAGCCCATGAATTCCTTCCTTAATAAGGTAAATATCCAAATCCTGTATGCCGTACACATATACTGAACCTGATCCTGGTTAGTTCGTCTTTAATGATACCTGTATTTTGCTTTGTAGGGTCTGAATCATCTGGTCGTCCTGTACTTAGAACAATTTATATTTCCTGCACTTAAGACAATACGATGGCCAAAGGTGGATGGGTCCTGAGTTTCAGGATGAAGCCTTTGGTCATCAATCAGTATGGTTTGTTTTGAACAATATAACAGTTGAAGGCGAATGGGTTTCGGTTTGGGATGAAACCTTCAACTGTTAAGTAAATATGGTAAGGAACTAATCGTGCTTTTGGTGGAGGGATCTCGGTTTGAGATGAAACCAAGAGCACAACTTTTGACATGTTAATAATATAACCACCTTTTGACTTATTTGCTGTTATTTCTTAATCAATTAGTGCAACTATCTTTGTAAATATCCTGATCAATATTTTCAGTGATATCCCGCAAAGACTTTCATCAAGCAGGGTTTTTCAAAATTTTAAACAATTTAGATAAAGTTTTTAAAGAAAAAGGTAGTTTACCAAGAATTTATAAACCTTGTTTTGATAATAGACGTTTGTCATAAATTCAATTTTCATTTTCAATCCAGGTATTATATCCCAAATATTGCAATCAAATATCCCGAAACATATCCCCAAAACAGATTTTGAGAATATATCCTAAGGATATATCCTAATCAGGATATTTAAGCCTTAAACGTAGTTTCAAAAGTTCAAACAACTTATGTAAGGTTCACAAAGGAAAGATCATACCAGGAATAGAGTGTAACCGTAGTATCGAACTTCAATCCTTTTGCAACTTCTTCCACTAAGATGTCCCCGGTCTTAGTACACTAGGTTCAAATTTGATTCTTTGAGCCTTGCACAATCGCCTTAGGAGGACTGTCCCCAGGGCATAAAGTCTTCGAACACTTAGAATTTTTTTGAATATTAGTTTCAATCGTCTGAACAATTCTTATGTTACAGGGGGTAAACCCTAAAGTATACTGGAGATAAATCCTTAGTGTTCTGGGGATAAACCCATAAGTATCCTGGGGAAAATCCCAAATTTTCATGCGCTACAGGCGGGAGTGTATAAACTCCAAGACTTAGAAAGGTGAAAACCTTTAAACCTTAGAGAGTATGAAAATACCCTTTCGCGAGAGAGGGTGATCAATCCTCATATACCTTAAGGATCCAGGATATAGCCAACAGTGACGAAATTGTCAGCCACTTTTACATGAACTGGTCCCGCCACCTTGAACTATCCCTGGATAACTTGCGCTCCAGGCGGGGTGTTCAAAACCAATTCGTGAGAAATGTGAATACCTTTAAACTTGTGAAGGGATCAGGATCCCTTAAACGTGAGAGAGGGGTCCAATCCTCTAATCTTTCGAAGTATCCTGAGTGTGCATCCTGGAGCTATATCCCGAAGCATATACTGCAAAACAATTGTGAGCTAAGGTGGGTGTAGCCTGGCTAACACCCCTCCGATGCTTAAGTCAGTAATGGGTTCAAAATAGCAAATAATATTAAACATATTAAAAGAGATAGAATTCATACCATCCTGAGTTAGAAATTAAATTCCTAACTCACTTGAAATAGAGCTTCAAATGTATAGCATTCCAGGATCTTGGTAGCATATCCCCTTCCATATTCTTGAGTCAGTATGCTCCTTTCCCTGATTCTGATTCAACCTCATAGGGTCCTTCCCATTTTGGAGCCAATTTTCCATCAGAAGGATTAGTAGTATTCTGAAAAGCCTTTCTCAATACCCAATCTCCAACTTGAAATCTCCTAGTCCTTATATTCCTGTTATATGCTCTGGATATCCTTTGTTGATACGCTGTCATCCTTAACTTTGCTGCATCTCTTGTCTCATCAATAGTATCTAACTCCTGGCATAGGACTTCAGGATTCTGCTCAGGATTCCTGAGGTTGGATCTTGCTGTAGGTATCACCATTTCTGTCGGGATCACTGCTTCTGCTCCAAATACTAAGGAAAACGGGGTTTGACCAGTTGCATTCTTTACCGTCGTTCTATCAGCCCACAAAACAAAGGGTAACTCTTCTGCCCATCTTCCTTTCTTAGCCCCTAGTCTCTTTTTCAAGTTGTTGACAATTATCTTGTTCGAGGATTCTGCTTGTCCATTTGCTTGAGGATGTACCGGAGTAGACGTGATCATTTTGATTCCCCAACTCTTGCAAAATTCAGTAGTCCTTTTACTCATAAATTGAGATCCATTGTCACAAATTATCTCAGCTGGTACTCCAAACCTAGTCAGGATATTCCTTTTTATGAAGGATACCACTTCTTGATCTCTAACCTGAACAAATGCTTCAGCTTCGACCCACTTAGAGAAATAATCGATTGACACACCCCGATTTTTCCACGTGTCACCGGTGGGCCCGGTGGGGGAGTATCGTGACGTGGTTGGCAACATCATGGTCAAACAACACAATATAATAATGCACAGCGGAAGCAAAAGATAAATATATTACATTCCGAATATAAGAAATGTCAAAGTATTACAACGGAAGGTAAAGGATCCACAGGCGGATCAATAAAAGAAAACTGTTCAACAGACTTTAGGCATCTAGAACTTGCAAGATTCCCTAGTGACGCCCTGAGCTCCCAGCCAATTACGCATAATACCTGTCACTTAACCTTTTTGGAAAATACGTCAGTTTACACTGGTAAATACAATTAACTGACTCATTTTGGAAAAAAGAGTTTGAAAAATGATTCAAGTGCAAACGGCACAAAATATCTTGACACATTGATTAAAATGCACAGAGGCAAAATTAATCTTTTATACTTGGGACAATTCTATTAATAAAAATCTTGTATCCGATTTACATGGTTGTCCAACATTTAGGGCCGGTGATTATACAATACAAGCCGGACAAGATTAATCGACACACCACAAATATAATCTCACAAGAAGATACCCTTACGAGTGAGTATACGTTATACATATGCAACAGGAGGTGTTATGTCTACACCTTGTGCTTACGTCGTGGCCATTCACTTTTTAAAATGAGCCAAGGATATCCAGGACACGGTCATTAACCCCCAATGTTATTTGTTATCAATCAATACAGATTAAAACGGGATTATGCAATTTAATCATCTCCGATTAAAAGGTTTCTACACCCGACCAAGCGGTATTTTTATAATACCGTATCCCAAGCCCGTATAAGGGAAAATAAGTTAAAAGTATTTACCTGAGCTAGCAATGCAATTTATACTCAGCCGTATATCTTAATCAGCAAGCACAAGTACTTCTACTGGGGCTCTCAATATGGAACGAAGGTTTTATTAACCTATTAGATTACTAACGGGTCTTATTTAAGTCGTAACTTAGACCGGTTAGTTTTAAGAGAGGTTTACGGTTCAAACGCATGATTAAGCGAAGACCGGAATAGAATGTGATTTAGACCCGACAAGTTCGAAGACTTGTATAATATGGGTAAACTAAACACAGTCTGGATTTTGAGATAAAAAAGGATAAGGTTTGACCCGTTTCGGCTAATTTATGCAAACTAGTTACATAAACCGAACCGAACGCGCCAGAGGCGTAACGGGTAACCATAAGGGTCGCGAACAGGTTTCCTAAGTTAATATGCTTTAAATATGTTGTGATATCATTATGATATCTTCCATAATGCCCAAAACGAGATTAATCATTAATTATGCCCCGTAGGGGTATTTTGGTCATTTTAGAGATTATAAAAGGGATTTAACGTAACCCCGATGTTCGGGACTGAAGTAATCAGTATACAACTTATTTTTAACAGATTATATTAGTTGGTAATAATCCTTATGTGTCAAAATGGTTTTAAGCCTAAACTACGCGTATAATACGCGTATAAACCCGTTTTAAGCGACGTACGATTAAAATACGATTCTGGGTTTTCTGATTAGTTAAACAGGCTCAAAACATTACATTTATTATTTAATATCAGTAGCAATTGGATTCGCGTCAAAATTCCTTGTAGAAATCATTTTATGACCGAAAAGGGTAAATTCGGTATTAACCGAATTAAGGCGATAAGCCTAGCTTAAGACCAGTTTAAAAATAATTAAAAATCTTCAAAAATCCCAAAATATTATTTAACATTAGTGGGTAAAAGTTTTAGTACCGAAAATCGGGTTTAGATAGGCTATGCGCTAATCGCGCCGTTTAATTAATAAAAAGTTTATTATTTACGCTAATGCGCATATCTCCTAATCTAGACCTCCGATTGATGTGAAAATTTACGTACATGTTTAATAATCAATAAATAAGATTATTGTACTTCCACATTTTCAAAATTCTCGGTGTATGGTCATAAGGGCATTACGGTCCATTTTAAGCATTTAACGGAAACGTGCGAACGAATCGGATAATCAACGAAACAAGTACAGAGGCTTATACCATCATGTAACCCAACCCTAATGAAGCACTAAGGCATTTCCAAATCAAACTAAAACGGGTCAGAACCGAAGTCAAAGCAAAAGTCAAGGTTTTGCGCCTTTCGGTTCCGAACCGGGTTTAAACAGAAATTTGTCGAGTCGGGCAAGCGTAGACAAGTTTTCATACTTATTACCATGTTACATTAAGATTAGAACAGGTTACACGCCTCACGGATTGCTAATCACGCGTTAAATCACCAATTGCATTTCTGTTGACTTTTTCGGTCAACGTTTGACCCGACAAACGACCTAGCTAGGTCTGGAATTGGTACTTGCCCTTATAAGGGTTTAATACCCATGTAATTACCTATCTAACGGTACTTTTAATTTGACATACGACTGAGCTATCGATAACTAATCCCGAAGTCAACCGTAAGTTACGATATATTGACTTTTAAGCTAATTACTAAGCTAGAATTAATTTAGAAGGGTTAGGCAACTTACTAGATGATTAATGATGATTAAGAATGCCTTGTAATCAGCTTGAAAGCTCCACAATGATCAGATTGCTTGAACTTTGGTGTGAGGAATTGTTGTGACTTTGGAGTGCCTTATATAGTGGTTTCACCCACCATAAGTGATTGACAACCAAGTCTACCATCAACCACAATCATCCAACACTTGTTACTAGTGTGTAGGGGTGATTTTAGGGGCCAATTGAATGTGAAAAATCGATCAAAGTTGCATCCAAGTTCAATGTGCAGACAAAGAATCAAAGAAATCAAGTTTCTGTCCAGATATGGCAGTCGCGTAGCGCGACTGCCTGAGCTTATAAGCTCGCGCTACGCGAGCCCCTATGATCATCCAACATACTTTTGTTTATTGCAGTTTAGGTCCCTGGCTCTTCAAACTTCGTACAGACACTTGTTTATTGCGATATGGACCCTCAATATTGATCTATAAGGGCCTCAAGATATATACCCACTTTGTTAAGTCCCCGGGTAACTTTATTGTTACCCGAAAAGGCCTAATTTTCAACGTTGACGCTTTAACCCCTCGCACACGAATTCGATCATAACTTTCTCATACGTTAACGAAACTTTATGAAATTTGAACCGTGCATTCTAGTGAGCATAATTAACATTTACAAAGCTTCGGGTTTGTCAAAAGGTCACTCAGAGGTATATCTTTAAACATGTTGACACATTTAACCCCTGTAGTTTGTAATCTCTCACCTTTAGCTTCGTATGATCCATGATTTATTCGTTTGAAGGTATGAGCATCGTGTAGGGTTAATGTACATTATTTTTATTCACGGTTGACACTTAGAATACGTAATCTCACATACTTTCCATGTTTGTCAACTTTAGTCCTTCTATAATATTTCTTTCACACGTTTAACATTTGACACGTGTCTACACATTATAGGACGTGAATTTTCGAGGTGTTACATCCTCACCCCCTTAAAATAAATCTCGACCCGAGATTTACTGAAATAAGTAAGGGTACTTTTCTTTCATCGTGGATTCCAAACTCTCACGTGAATTCGGGACCTCTATGGGCATCCCATTTGACCTTTACAATAGGTACATGCTTCTTACGAAGCTTCTTTACCTATTGATCTTCAATCGACAAGGTTCTTCCTCAAATTTTAAGCTCTCATCTTTATGCACATCCGTATGCGGTATAACCAGTGATTCATCAGCGAAAACACTTCTTCAGATTGTAGATGTGGAACACATTGTAAATTCCACTGAGCTTTTCAGGTAGTTTTAGCTTATAGGCAACTGAACCGACGCGTTCGATAACCTCGAAAGGCCCTATGTATCTCGGGTTTAGCTTGCCTTTCTTACCAAACCGCATCACTCCTTTCTAGGGTGATATCTATTGTTGAATCTTATTCTTTAATAAGAATTTAGGAGGTTTGCTATTTTCATAATCCTTAATTTTCTGCCGAATACTGGCATCTTACTGATGATTATGAATTTGCGTGATCTTATTGATTGTCTATAATGAAATTTTCAGATCTTAATGTTTGGACTTACCAAACTATTGTCCTATCAATGAACGTTTATCATTCCATCTATACAAGGTTTTCAAGGGAGTAGCCTTGATACTTATATATCAAATATTATCGAGAAGCTTATCTTAAGGTGAGATGGTTATTCCAACCTGTACTTAACTAATATTAAGGAATAGCTAATCCTTGTCGTTAGTCGAACAATTCGACGATCCTGGTTAGCTGATGGCAAATTCTTAATCGTTGCCTAATTAGGATTGCGGTAATGTATGCATAAGCAAAATGAACTGTCTTTCTTATCTAACAATATCAAACTCTCGGAATATCGAGTTAGGATATATGAACCTATGTCTTAACACCTACTTACTCAAGGTTTCGTTTATTCCATAAACAATATGGAGTTTTCACAATACTCCAGCCCACGGCGGGCTACAATTCGTAATTCTACCTGCCTTCCAGGAGGTAAGCAGGGACAACCTTTGAAAAGATAATTAAGATACAAGGAGGCTACAGAGATTTTCCATATCTCAGGCTCCAGTTCATTCATCATTGTCCGTGCCAAATGAGTGACACCTTTATGTTATAAGTCCTCGAATTCATTAATCGGGAACATTTACTTGGAAAAAATTTTTCCATTTTTGGATATCTCCCTTGAATACTACTAGTCGACTTTAGTACAATATGATCTTTGGGATATCTTAGGGGTTCCATGTATTAAACCTCCATGCTGATCAGACATGGAAATAATCTATGGGACACACTAGGATACGCCAATCCTCATATGACACTTTTATCAAACATAGTTTGGCATTCGCAGGCGATAGAAAACAATGAGAAAAGAAAAATAATTAAAATAACATATGTTGTCGTACTCTATGCGAAGAAAGAGTGCTCTTAGATTTTCAGAAGGATTCCTTGCCGATACGAGAAGAATCGGTTACTAAGGTTTCCTTGGTAATTATACTTTGTGGGTATAATAAACAATTTTGCTAAGTTTATGGTTCATGAAGATTTATTATTGCCTGTATTAAAAACAGGGCACTTAGCAGGAATTATCATTGATACATGATAAGGAAGTTTATTGTACAAGTGCTTATATTAAATCAATAATGGAAGTTTCACAAACTAGGCACCTAGCTCAGTTGGCTAGGCGCGCGAAAGGGTGCGGCCTAGACCCGGGTTCGATTCCGGGGACGGCCATTTCCACCATTTTTTTGTTTAATATTTATTAATCGTACGGACACGTGTAATTACGAGGGTTGTCTCATAAGGAGTCTTGATAATTAATTGCTTCTTATCACTCACAATATGGACTTGATTTGTAAGGCAACCAATCGATTTTTATCACTATATTGAGTCCTTAAGTATGCAACCAAAAGTTTGCTATAAGGATATTAGAAAAATGATTTCTAATAGATATTAATATCAATATAGGATTTATTGGAGCATTCTCGACGTAACATCGTCACTTTCTACCGGGCATTAAAGGACCGGAGTCTTAATCAGGTGGAGACAATAGTTCTCAACCTTTATCATTCATAGTATATTTATACGTGCCAGTATTAAATAAGTTTCTACATAAACTGCTTGATAACGAAAGGTACATATTATACTATTATTATTCTGCCCCATCTCCTGGGCGTTCATCCTGACAACTCGTGCGCTTGTTATCTTGGCCTACTCGGGCTTCTTCTGTTTCCTAGGGCAGTTGGTTTTGATGTGCCCTTCCCCGTCACAATTGTAACATGTGGCGTTCTTCATCCCCTTGCAATCTAAGGTTTTGTGACCCTTGGTCTTGCAAATTCCACACAATTTAGCACGTGGGTCTATTGTACATTTTCCAAAATGTTGCTTTTTGCAGTTACTGCATTTGGGTCTGTTATCAGACTGACTCGAGTTCTTCCTAAACTCGGAATCCTTCCCGCGCTCCGAGCTTCCCTTCTTCTTCTTGTTAGCTTGATGAGAGTTTTCCTCCTCTCTTTCACTTCTTCTCTCGCCAGAAGCCTTAACAGACTTAATTCTGATTGCGTCTAAGGTGAGAGATAAGGATAAGTCCACCGCGGACCTATATGTGGTTGGCCTAGATGCTTTAACATTCCCTTTTATCTCTGGTGCTAGGCCTCCAATGAAACGCGCTATGCGTTTAGGTTCAGGGGTGACTAGATAAGGAACCAGGCGGGACATAGTGTTGAAACTTGTCACATATGCCTGACAATCCAAATTCTCCATGACCAGAGTCAAGAAGTCTGATTCTATCTTTTCTACTTCATGCTGGGGGCAATAGTTTTCCTTGACTAATGCAACAAATTGCTCCCAAGATAAGTTGTAGAGTAGAACTTTCCCCGTGGCTTGGAGCAATGATCTCCACCATGCCAACGCTTCTCCTTTAAATGATTGTGAAACAAATTTCACAACATCTTGTTCCGCACAACCGCTGATGTCAACAACAGCGTCCATTTCATCGAGCCATGTCATGCAATCGATGGCTCCTTCTTCTCCTGTAAAGTCTCTGGGCTTGCAGGAGACAAAATATTTATATGAACAGGTCTTAACTGGTGCCTCTTGATGAAACACAACTTGTCTAGACGGAATACTCCTTTGATTTGACAAGTCATGAAGATCGTCCTCCTTTGACTCATGTGTTTTAAGAGGGGGCTTACAGCTAGCCGCAGATAGAGTCTTAGAGTGGGTATCATTCGACTCATCATACTGCCGATCAAGTGCTCGAGTAACAGCATAATCTATTATTGCCTGTAGTTCTGCTCCAGTTACATTAATTCTGGTAGTATCATTGCTCTCCTTCAAGTGACTGTTAACTTCATCTAATCCAGCCATGTAACTTGATTGCTACATAAATATTAACAATGATTTATTCAGAGATTAATATGGAATCATCATCTTTGACGATTTATCAACCATGGTAATATAAACCATATTGGTTAACTTGTTAGTTATATTAAATTAGTATTTTCCATTATAATTTATCCTAGTTATAAAACATTAAGGATATTAAAGTGGCGCATAAGGCCTAGTCACAAGGACAGTCCTAAATTTTATAAGCCATGATTTCAGAGAATCTAGGCATTAAGGTTTGAATCTTGTTCATTACCTTGACAGGGAGTTGTAGACTTCAACTGTCTTTTGTCTTTTAGGACAATAGATATAGCCCGTGGGCATTTCCCTTCTGAGGGATGGTTATAATATGATCATCTTCTCAGATGCTATTAGTCGAGATCGTATGGATCCTACCGACTATTATGTTTGGACCTGGTCCAACAATTTTTTTTTTGGACAGGAGATCAAAGACCACCACTGTCGTTGCCTTATCGGACAACAAGTTTAGCCCGTAGGCACTTCATCACTTCAGGATGTTTATAACATGATCATCTTATAGGATGACACAAGCCATGATTTCTAAATCATTAGGCTAGATAAGAAGATTGGAAGAATCCTATATAAGGATGACTGTTGTGATTTTATCGAATCACATTTGTCAGGAGTGCTAACACGTTCTTAGGTGTTAACAAGGATTTGAATCTCTTGAGTAGGTTTCACCATCTTGGCCGCGTAGGCTAGGTTTCACCTTTAAGATTTCCTTTAAATTGCATACTGGCAGGAAAGTAAGGATATTTATTTTATTCAGGATTTTTATCATAAATCCTAATTTATAATTTAATGATAGCACAAATGGCCTAGTCGCGTAGACAAGTTTAATTTATAAGCCAAGATTTCAGAGAATCAGGGCAATTTATGAATTTGTAATGGCACAAAAGGCCTAGTCACGTGGACAAGTTTAATTTATAAGCCATGATCGTCAGGGATCGAGGCATTTAGTAATAGCACAAAAGGCTTAGTCACTTGGACAAGTTTAATTTATAAGCCATGATCGTCTGGGATCGAGGCATTTAGGTGTGAATCAAAGTTCATTACCTTTTCTTGACAGGGAGCTGTAGGCTACCACCGTCTCTAGTCTCAGAGGACGTTAATTATAGCCCGTAGGCACTTCCCTTCTAAGGGAAGTTATTTTCCATTCATTTCATATTTTATGTTTAGAATGAAAACTTAATTTAATCAATTCATTATATGAAAATAGAAGTACAGAGTTGCCCTAAGCGGGTCTTTGAAAGAATAATGTGTCCTTAAAGGGACTGAAAGATAAATATGTCCTTATAAGGACTAATAAGGAAACGATCTTCAGTAAAAGGAGTTTCTTCTTCATTTTATTTCTGAATGCATTCTCCTTGGATGCTCGTTTCATTCTAGCCGCGGTACGAAGCTCAGCATCTCATGGCTCCGGGTGTGGAGAACTCCTATTACGGCTTCTTCGCTTGGCGACGTATCCAATAAAAATTTGGAAGTAAAATTTTCCAGATTAGGATTGAGAATATTCCTATGTTAAGTCTAGACTCAGAAGATTTAGGAATGTGCAATTGTGTCATTGAGATTAAACACAAAAAGCTAGTGTTTAATTCACTCAATGTTGGCTCTGATACCAACCTGTCACACCCCGATTTTTCCACGTGTCACCGGTGGGCCCGGTGGGGGAGTATCGTGACGTGGTTGGCAACATCATGGTCAAACAACACAATATAATAATGCACAGCGGAAGCAAAAGATAAATATATTACATTCCGAATATAAGAAATGTCAAAGTATTACAACGGAAGGTAAAGGATCCACATGCGGATCAATAAAAGAAAACTGTTCAACAGACTTTAGGCATCTAGAACTTGCAAGATTCCCTAGTGACGCCCTGAGCTCCCAGCCAATTACGCATAATACCTGTCACTTAACCTTTTTGGAAAATACGTCAGTTTACACTGGTAAATACAATTAACTGACTCATTTTGGAAAAAGAGTTTGAAAAATGATTCGAGTGCAAACGGCACAAAATATCTTGACACATTGATTAAAATGCACAGAGGCAAAATTAATCTTTTATACTTGGGACAATTCTATTAATAAAAATCTTGTATCCGATTTACATGGTTGTCCAACATTTAGGGCCGGTGATTATACAATACAAGCCGGACAAGATTAATCGACACACCACAAATATAATCTCACAAGAAGATACCCTTACGAGTGAGTATACGTTATACATATGCAACAGGAGGTGTTATGTCTACACCTTGTGCTTACGTCGTGGCCATTCACTTTTTAAAATGAGCCAAGGATATCCAGGACACGGTCATTAACCCCCAATGTTATTTGTTATCAATCAATACAGATTAAAACGGGATTATGCAATTTAATCATCTCCGATTAAAAGGTTTCTACACCCGACCAAGCGGTATTTTTATAATACCGTATCCCAAGCCCGTATAAGGGAAAATAAGTTAAAAGTATTTACCTGAGCTAGCAATGCAATTTATACTCAGCCGTATATCTTAATCAGCAAGCACAAGTACTTCTACTGGGGCTCTCAATATGGAACGAAGGTTTTATTAACCTATTAGATTACTAACGGGTCTTATTTAAGTCGTAACTTAGACCGGTTAGTTTTAAGAGAGGTTTACGGTTCAAACGCATGATTAAGCGAAGACCGGAATAGAATGTGATTTAGACCCGACAAGTTCGAAGACTTGTATAATATGGGTAAACTAAACACATTCTGGATTTTGAGATAAAAAAGGATAAGGTTTGACCCGTTTCGGCTAATTTATGCAAACTAGTTACATAAACCGAACCGAACGCGCCAGAGGCGTAACGGGTAACCATAAGGGTCGCGAACAGGTTTCCTAAGTTAATATGCTTTAAATATGTTGTGATATCATTATGATATCTTCCATAATGCCCAAAACGAGATTAATCATTAATTATGCCCCGTAGGGGTATTTTGGTCATTTTAGAGATTATAAAAGGGATTTAACGTAACCCCGATGTTCGGGACTGAAGTAATCAGTATACAACTTATTTTTAACAGATTATATTAGTTGGTAATAATCCTTATGTGTCAAAATGGTTTTAAGCCTAAACTACGCGTATAATACGCGTATAAACCCGTTTTAAGCGACGTACGATTAAAATACGATTCTGGGTTTTCTGATTAGTTAAACAGGCTCAAAACATTACATTTATTATTTAATATCAGTAGCAATTGGATTCGCGTCAAAATTCCTTGTAGAAATCATTTTATGACCGAAAAGGGTAAATTCGGTATTAACCGAATTAAGGCGATAAGCCTAGCTTAAGACCAGTTTAAAAATAATTAAAAATCTTCAAAAATCCCAAAATATTATTTAACATTAGTGGGTAAAAGTTTTAGTACCGAAAATCGGGTTTAGATAGGCTATGCGCTAATCGCGCCGTTTAATTAATAAAAAGTTTATTATTTACGCTAATGCGCATATCTCCTAATCTAGATCTCCGATTGATGTGAAAATTTACGTACATGTTTAATAATCAATAAATAAGATTATTGTACTTCCACATTTTCAAAATTCTCGGTGTATGGTCATAAGGGCATTACGGTCCATTTTAAGCATTTAACGGAAACGTGCGAACGAATCGGATAATCAACGAAACAAGTACAGAGGCTTATACCATCATGTAACCCAACCCTAATGAAGCACTAAGGCATTTCCAAATCAAACTAAAACGGGTCAGAACCGAAGTCAAAGCAAAAGTCAAGGTTTTGCGCCTTTCGGTTCCGAACCGGGTTTAAACAGAAATTTGTCGAGTCGGGCAAGCGTAGACAAGTTTTCATACTTATTACCATGTTACATTAAGATTAGAACAGGTTACACGCCTCACGGATTGCTAATCACGCGTTAAATCACCAATTGCATTTCTGTTGACTTTTTCGGTCAACGTTTGACCCGACAAACGACCTAGCTAGGTCTGGAATTGGTACTTGCCCTTATAAGGGTTTAATACCCATGTAATTACCTATCTAACGGTACTTTTAATTTGACATACGACTGAGCTATCGATAACTAATCCCGAAGTCAACCGTAAGTTACGATATATTGACTTTTAAGCTAATTACTAAGCTAGAATTAATTTAGAAGGGTTAGGCAACTTACTAGATGATTAATGATGATTAAGAATGCCTTGTAATCAGCTTGAAAGCTCCACAATGATCAGATTGCTTGAACTTTGGTGTGAGGAATTGTTGTGACTTTGGAGTGCCTTATATAGTGGTTTCACCCACCATAAGTGATTGACAACCAAGTCTACCATCAACCACAATCATCCAACACTTGTTACTAGTGTGTAGGGGTGATTTTAGGGGCCAATTGAATGTGAAAAATCGATCAAAGTTGCATCCAAGTTCAATGTGCAGACAAAGAATCAAAGAAATCAAGTTTCTGTCCAGATATGGCAGTCGCGTAGCGCGACTGCCTGAGCTTATAAGCTCGCGCTACGCGAGCCCCTATGATCATCCAACATACTTTTGTTTATTGCAGTTTAGGTCCCTGGCTCTTCAAACTTCGTACAGACACTTGTTTATTGCGATATGGACCCTCAATATTGATCTATAAGGGCCTCAAGATATATACCCACTTCGTTAAGTCCCCGGGTAACTTTATTGTTACCCGAAAAGGCCTAATTTTCAACGTTGACGCTTTAACCCCTCGCACACGAATTCGATCATAACTTTCTCATACGTTAACGAAACTTTATGAAATTTGAACCGTGCATTCTAGTGAGCATAATTAACATTTACAAAGCTTCGGGTTTGTCAAAAGGTCACTCAGAGGTATATCTTTAAACATGTTGACACATTTAACCCCTGTAGTTTGTAATCTCTCACATTTAGCTTCGTATGATCCATGATTTATTCGTTTGAAGGTATGAGCATCGTGTAGGGTTAATGTACATTATTTTTATTCACGGTTGACACTTAGAATACGTAATCTCACATACTTTCCATGTTTGTCAACTTTAGTCCTTCTATAATATTTCTTTCACACGTTTAACATTTGACACGTGTCTACACATTATAGGACGTGAATTTTCGAGGTGTTACATCGATCATTGCCAGCATGAAGACCTTTCCTCCTGGAGCCTTTGGCAATTTTCCTACTATGTCCATTCCCCATTTCATGAATGGCCAAGGGGAAGCTATAGGATAAAGAGGTTCGGCCGGCTGATGTAATATGTTACTGTGTCTTTGACATGCATCACATCTTCGAGCATATTCTGTGGCATCTTTTCTCATCTTTGGCCAATAATATCATGTTCTTAATACTTTTGAGAACAACGACCTGCCCCTAGTATGGTTACCACAATAACCTTCGTGTATATCCTGAAGCACTTCCTTAGTTTCGGGATCCTCTAAGCACCTCAGATATGATCCTGCAAGAGATTTCTTATACAAGACATTATTTATAATAGTGAATCGTGATACCTTCATTCTAAAGGCCTTAGGATTCTCATCCTTTGGGATGTGTCCTTCCTTGAGATATCTTAAAATTGGAACCATCCACGACTTGGGATCCTTCTCAGGATACTAATCAGGATCCTGAATACTTAGTACTTCCGTATCCTGAGGATTCGTCGCAGGATATAAGATGTGTAACATTGGTATTCGGGTTCCTTCCGGTATCCTGACTGATGATCCTAGATTCGCCAAGGCATCAGCTTCAGCATTATCCTCTCTTGGTACATGTTCAAGTGTAAAAATATCGAAATATCCTGCTAATTTTTTGAGAATTTCGAGATACTCGATTAACTTCTCACCTTTAACTGCATATGATCCATTAAAATGATTAGTGATTAACAAGGAGTCAACATATACTTGCAAATTTTTAATATTCATATTTTTAGCCAACTCTAATCCTGCAATTAAAGCCTCATATTCTGCTTCATTATTAGTAGCAGGAAATTCACATCTAATAGCCTGGGGTAATATGTCCCCTGTGGCGATTTTAGTAGTATACCTACACCTCTTACATTAGATGCACCATCAGTATATAGCGTCCAGGATTCTAAGTTTTCTCCTAGCTGTTGTACCTCTAAGTCTACTTCATTTTGAATGTCACTACTGAAATCAGCCACAAAGTCAGCTAAAGCCTGAGACTTTATAGCATTTCTAGGCTCATAAACTACATCATAGGCACTTAATTTTACTGACCACTTAGCCATCCTACCCGACATCTCGGGTTTCCTAAGCACGTTCTTAACAGGATAATTAGTTATAACATGAATCCTATGTGTCTCAAAATAATGTCTAAGTTTTGTTGATGCCATAACTAGGGCTAATATCAATTTTTCTAGATGAGAATACCTAGTTTCAGCATCTAATAAACTTTTACTAACATAATAGACAGGATATTGCTGACCTTCATGGTCCTTTATAAGAACGGCACTTACAGCATTCCCTGATACAACAAGGTATAGGGATAGTGGTTCACCCTTTTCAGGCTTCATCAATAGAGGTGCAGTTGAGAGATACCACTTCAAATCCTGCAAGGCTGCTTCATGCTTTGCTCCCCATTCGAACTTCTTATTCTTCTTGAGGATATCATAAAATTCCTTGCATTTTTTCGAGGATCTTGAAATAAATCTGTTCAATGCTGCTACTCGGCCTGTTAACCGTTGAACATCCTTCATATTCGAAGGTGATTTTATATCCAGGATAGCTCTAATCTGCTCCGGGCTCGCCTCTATGCCTCTTTTGGTCACCATATATCCTAGAAACTTTCCTACCCCCACTCCGAAATGGCACTTAGCAGGATTCAGTTTCATGTTATACTGATCCAGGATATCAAATGCTCCCTTAATATCCTGGAGGTAATCCTCAGCCTTTTTAGATTTCACCACCATATCGTCAATATATACCTCCATGGTGTCCCCCAGCTTGTCTTTAAACATCATGTTTACCAACCTCTGGTATGTTGCACCTGCATTTTTCAAACCAAAGGGCATAGCAGTATAACAATAAATACCTGTTGGTGTCATGAAGGCAGCATCCTCCTGGTCCGAAGGCTCCATTTGAATCTGCTGAAATCCTGAGGATGTATCCATGAAGGTTAACATCTCATGCCCGGCAGTAGCATCCACCATTGCATCAATATGGGGAAGAGGAAATGAGTCTTTACGACAAGCCTTGTTCAAGTCCGTGTAATCTACACAGACTTTCCATTTCCCATTTTTCTTCTGTACCACGACTACATTTGCCAGCCATCTTGGAAACTTGACTTCTCTGATCATTTTGGACTTCAACAATCTTTCAACTTCCTCTTGTATGATTGCATTTCGTTCAGGAGCAAACTTCCTTCTTTTTTGCTGAACAGGCTTGAACGACCTGTCAATTCCAAGCTTGTGAGTGATAATGTCTTTGGATATACCTGTCATATCCTCATGCTTCCATGCAAATGATGACATCTTGCACTTCAAAAAGTTAGTTAAATGTTCTTCAATATCCTGATGGATATTGGTTCCTACGAGCACCGAGATATCAGGATTATCCTGATCCAGGATAACTTTCTTCATATCCTGCTCTGAAGCCTCCACGATATCCTGTGCCCGCATCTTTAATTGCTACGTTGGATTAGGCTTGGTTGAGGATTTCATTGAGAATGAGTAGCATTCCTTCGCCTCCTGCTGATCACTATCAACTTTGACGACCCCCCAAGGGGTAGGGATCTTGATGCACTGGTGATAAGTCGATGGCACAGCCTTCATGTCATGGACCATGGCCTGCCTAGTATGATGTTATAACAGGATAGGGAGTCCATCACACAGAAGCTTTGTATCGAATTGACCCCTTCAACATATACTGGTAACTTTATCTCTCCTACGGTGTTCCTAGCTTCTCCACTGAAACCAACGAGCACGGTGGACTTCGAAGTAATGTCCATCGGAGATACATTCATCCTCTTCAATGTTTCCAGCTGAATTATGTTGATAGAGCTACCATTGTCCACCAATATCCTGCGTACAAAATGGTTAGCAACATACAATGTTATTACGAGAGCATCATGGTGAGGATCCTGCACAGTATCCCTGTCATCACTGTCGCAGGTGATCACTTTATCAGTTGTAAGGGTGCTCATCCTGGCTGGTTTGTCTCCCCTTTCAGTCTTAGCTTCCTTTGCATGTCTCTTGGCCGCAGAATACGAAGTCCCACAAATGTCGGATCCTCCTGAAATAAAGCTAATTATTTTGGCATCTGCTGGGGGTGATGCTGCTCGTACAGGATCCTTCTCAGGATCCTGCCCTTTATTCTTCTTTCTTCCCAGCAAATCCTTCAGATACCCCTTGCTTAATAGGTAGCTTATTTCTTTCCTTAGAGCAATGCAATCCTCGGTCACATGTCCGAAATCTTCATGGAAGGCACACCATTTGGATTTATCCTTCCAATCAGCTTTTTGCTGATTCTTTCGAGGCCACCTAGCTTTTTCTCCTAAACCCTGCATAGCATACATTAACTCAGGTATATTAACAGAAAAGCAGTATTCAGATAACTCAGGATATTCTTCAGGATCCTCGTCTTCAACAATATTCACTTTCTTGTTGTCATTTCTGCCATATGGCTTAGAGCGATATGGTTTATACGAGGATTCTAATTTCCTGTTGGTTGATTCATAGGTTGAGGTAGAATTCATCCTCTCTTGCATCTTTTTGTCATCTTCCAAGCGGATATATCTCAAAGCCCTGTTATGAGCTTCGTCGAGATTCCTGCAGGGAATCATTACAAGATCCTGATAAAACTGAGAATCCTTTTGTAACCCCATCTTAAAAGCCTGCACAGCTGTTGCAACATCAACATGTGGGATATCCAAGGATTCCCGACTAAACTTGTTCACATAATCCCTCAAGGATTCCTGAGGTCCTTGAGTTATCCTGTAAAGATCACTGGTTAGTTTCTCAAAACTCCGGCTGCAAGAGAACTGACTATTAAATGAATTAACCAAATGAGCAAACGAAGTAATTGAGTGAGGAGGAACATTTAACAGCCATTTTAGGGCTGATCCTGTCAGGGTAGATCCGAAACCCTTGCACAAGCATGCTTCCTTGAGCTCCGGAAGGATAGGGTTAATCTCCATTCTTTCCCTATACTGGGCAATATGCTCTTCAGGATCCGTAGTCCCATCATACAGTTTCATGTTGGGGGTCTGAAATCTCTTTGGGATTTCAGCATCACAGATAGGATATGCAAAGCGAGATATCCTGTGGCTATCTTGGGATACTTCCGGAATTGGCTGGACCACTCCAGGTATGCTGGATATCATGTCCTTCAATTTATGAAGCTCCCTAGTAAATGTTGACGTCATACCTGCATCCTACAAAGACCCATTATTGTTAGTAGCAAGAATATTATTATTTGACATGTTACCAGTCTGAGGATTCTGGCCATATCCCGAAGCATATCCTGAGCTCCTCACAGTTGACATCCTGAACGAGGAGGGTATTTCAGGAGTATGATTCTGGGAATGGCTAGGCACAATATTTCCCCTGTTATCCTCAGTGTATACAGCTGAACTGAAGTTCAAAGTTCTGGGTTGTAAAGGAGTAACAATCTCCTCAGCGGACCGACTCGGGCCAGACTTCAAGAGTGTATTTCCCTCATCAGCATCTGGTTGGTCTCCTGTTGCTGCCTCATCTGTTCCTGTACACTACCAAACAAATTTAAAATTTCTTCATTAGAAGCTAAAACAGGAGCGGATCCCTGGACATTGTGGGGAGGGATAACATCCCGAGCCACATGACTTTCAGTTCCTTGCGAAGAGGCCTGCATTCTTAGAGGAGGTGGTGGAAGCACCGAACCAACTGTTGCAGAGGTTGTAGCAGACACGGTGGAAGAGCTCATGTTTGATCTCGAGTCCATTGAAAACAATGTAGCAAAAAGTTTTGATAATAGAAAATCGAGTAATGATTTTACTAAAGTTTTTAGTAAAAATAGCACCACTTGCCCCACGGTGGGCGCCAAATTGTTTTGGTAAAAAATTACCGAAGCAATTAAGTGATCAAATTAGTTAAGTGAGGTAGTGTGCTAGAAATGTGTGTCAAAAATATGTTATTCAAGTTATTTGTAAAAACAGTTTCAGGATACGGCTCAGGATATAGAGCTGTATCTATGATCAAACAATGAGCAAAAATGTAAAGGGTGACACATGATATACGAGGAAAGCCCTTGATCAATCTAGATCGCCGGCATAAAACCTCGGGAGCTGACAATCGCAGCTGCCTTGTTCTTCTATTGCTTCAAATATCAGGATACAGTGAAGGATATGATGTGGATCGACTAGGTGTTACAATGTAATTTGAGTACAAGTGTTTGTGTGTAGTGATTGCTAGTAGCTAGAGAGTAAAGTGTGCGAAAGAGAGTGTGTGGAAAAAGTTGTGTCTGCCTATGATCCGATCGCTCCCATTTATAGTAACAAAAACTAACAAACTATCCTATTATTCCGGGATACTTTGGAATATTCCCTTTTGAACGTTATTGACCAGGTATTGCGGCTTCAACGTCTCTTTTCCAACTAATTTGAGCGAGTCTCCAGGGGAATTGGTCTTTATGAACGTTAAGAACCTTCAGCTACAAGCTACAAGCAAATCGTTAGTAACTGCCAGGATACTGCCTCAGGATGCTACCAATATCCTGGTTCGGTATCCTGATCATAAACAACTAACATAAAATCAAGATATAGTGTCAGGATATGGGCTCAAAATTTCACCCATAACACTACACTATCACTACACTCAAAATTTTCAACTATAAAAAGGGCGATAAAGTCGAGATTAGGTGTGAAAACCGCAAAACTTCCGACTGGATTGCTTAATCAATGCTGTTTTGTCAACCTATCAATGACTTCTCCATTCTTTTTCAATAACGAACGCTTGTTCAGCGGGGGAATTATACCAAATCAGGGGTGAAACCCATATTTTGATGAATAATCTCCTCCATTTTATCAAAACAGGGACGAAGTTGTTAAGACAGGGGTGAAACCCTAACCTTGACGACTTGTTCCGCACCTTTTACAAAACTCCCACCAAGGTCTCAACGGACTCCAAGTACACGAACGTGACCGAACACACGAGAACGTAATATAATCAGTTATTCTATTGACAGATCTAAAATCGTACAAAGCACCTGAATCACGATGTCACTTTCTGTCTCTAGCTTCTCTCTCTAACCTTCAAAGCTTCCCAGTCTCAAATGTAATAATTCGTCAATTTTATGTGTTTTATGTGCTCTTACCTGTTTATGTGCTTAACTTTGGAAGAATTAACCGAATTGTGCCTTCGCTTCGATCGACACACGCGACCCGCACTGCATTCTACCCCAAAACGTTGATAAATCGTTGAATTATGGGCGACTTACACTATGATATACGCTTATACTACGCTATTCCCGAACAATCGCAGACCAATTGAATAATAGGTTTATGTTTTCTGACTGCCTTTAGTGATTAACTTAGTATGTGTTTCCTTGCTTCGATGCTTTACATGTTTAGGTGCTATGTGATTATGTGCTCTACGTGCTTATGTGTATATGTGGTTTTGTGCTCTATGTGTTATGTGTTTACGTGAATACACGTGTTCCTGAGCTTTAGTAAGTAGTAGACGTGTGAGGTGAGATTCGAATACAATGTGTTGAGTCCTGTGACGATGTCTATTGCAGACAATGTCGTCTCGATCCCGTCACACACTTTCTCGTCAAGAAAAGAGGGACAAACGCCTTGCTTCCATCATCGCTAAAAGTGTGGCAAAGGCCGTAAGTGATGTTTACAAGAATGTCAGCAAATCATCTGAGGAATCAAGGACCGACGCTCCTAAAGCTATCACAAAGCCCTTCAGTTTCAAGCAATTCAAGTCGTGTGGGCCAAAAGAATTCACTGGCGAAGGAGGTCCGACTGCACTCTTCCAATGGTTTGACTCCATTGAGGTCACTCTACGACAGAGTGGTTGTCCTGATGACCTTCGAACTCTGAATGCTACCGGCGTTTTCCAGTCCCGTGCACTAGACTGGTGGACGGCCGAGAGGAACAAGCGAGGGAACGATGCAGCCTACGGTCTGTCGTGGGACGAGCTCAAGGAAGTCATGCTAGAGGAATTCTGCCCTCCTCACGAACGTCAAAAGCTAGAAGATGAATTTTGGCACATACATCAACATGAGGGTGACAACGCTGCTCTCACTGCTCATTTCAAACAACTCAACATCATCTGTCCCGATCAAGTCAAGACTCCGGAGATCACAATCAAGAAGTACATCCGAGCTTTGCCCGACTGCGTCGCAGATTTCGTGCAAGCGGCTAAGACTAAGACGATCGAAGAAACTTACCTACTGGCCGCCGAAATCAATGACAAAAGGGTTAAGGCTAGAGTCTGGGATAAAACTTTGAAGCACCTGCATCAAGCTACTGCCACCGCACCAACTGCTGAACCCACCTTATCGAGCAACAAGAGGAAGAACAAGAGAAAGAACAGCTCCAGCAACAAGAACTTTGCGATCACTGCTGCACCGATTTAAGCTGTACCAGCCTAACAGCGTCAAGTAGCGGCGCCTGTGGCTAATGCACCGCCTGCAAAGCGTGCATACACTGGGCCACACCCACTCTGCCCTACTTGCACCTACCACCACCCAACTGCCATTCCTTGCCATTTTTGTGTTCATTGCAATGTATACGGCCATTTTACTGCCAACTGCCGTATTCGACAAGCTCCTGCTCACCAAGCTCTACTCACTGCCCCTCAGGGTCAACAAGCTCCTCCGGCACCCGCGGTCAAAGCCAGATCCTGCTTCGCATGTGGTGACCCAAACCATTTTGCCAACATGTGCCCAAACAGGGTCGTGAAACAAGAGCCTCAGCAACGGCAGCCTCAGCAGTAACAACCACAGCAGCAACAACAACAGCAGCAGCAACAACAGGCCGCATGCGCCAGAACTTTCAACCTCAACGTGCGTCAAGCCCAGGCCGACGACAACGTGGTCAATGGTACGTTCCTTGTGAATGGTATTTATGCTTCATGTTTGTTTGATACTGGAGCCGATAATTTCTTTGTGTCGTTCGAATTCGAGAAACTTCTTAGTCGTAAACGCTCCCAACTCTCCTCGACGTTCGATGTTGAAGTCGCTACCGGAAGAACTGTCGCTGTTAATTCTGTTCTTCGTGATTGTACTCTTGAGCTCAACAATCACATTTTTCCAATCGACCTTATTCCGATGCAACTCGGAAGTTTTGACGTCATAGTAGGCATGGACTTTCTTCGAGAAAACCATGCTGAAGTTGTGTGCTTCGACAAGATGATTCAATTTTCGCTCGCGAATGGTGACTTATTGTGTGTATACGGTGATACTAGTTCAAAGGGTCTCAAGCTTATGTCATGCGTGCAAGCTAGCAAGTATTTCCGCAAGGAATACAGGGCTTTCTTGGCTTACATTGTAGTAGCGGAGAAGGAAAAGAAAGAGAAGAAGGAAGTGAAATACGTTCCTGTGGTTCGAGAATTTCTTAATGTTTTTCCAGAGGATCTTCCCGGGCAACCGCCAAGTTGTGATATCGACTTTCGCATCGACCTCATTCCTGGAGCCAACCCTATTGCCAAAGCTCCTTATCGACTCGCGCCATCTGAAATGCGCGAACTCTCAAACCAACTCCAGGAATTACTTGAGAAAGGCTTCATTCGCCCGAGCACCTCTCCTTGGGGCGCGCCAGTCCTTTTCGTCAAAAAGAAGGATGGGTCGTTCAGGATGTGCATCGACTACCGGAAATTGAATAAGTTAACTATCAAGAACCGCCATCCCCTACCTTGCATCGACGATTTGTTTGATCAACTACAAGGCGCTACGTGTTTCTCAAAGATCGACCTACGTTCAGGCTATCATAAACTGCGTATACAAGAGGAGGATATACCCAAAACCGCGTTTCGCACTCGTTACGGCCACTACGAATTCGTTATCATGCCTTTTGGTTTAACCAACGCACCAGCGGTTTTCATGGATCTGACGAATCACGTGTGTAAACCGTATCTCGACCGTTTTGTCGTCGTATTCATCGACGATGTCTTGATCTATTCCAAATCGAGAGCCGAACACGCGCAACATCGACGTTTGGTTCTCGAGTTACTCCAGGGGAACCAACTCTATGCCAAGTTCTCCAAGTGCGAATTCTGGTTGGAAGAAGTTCAATTTCTGGGTCACTTTGTTAATAGTCAAGGCATTCACGTCGATCCTGCGAAGATTGAAGCTGTTAAGAGCTGGGTTACGCCTAAGAACCCGTCTGAAGTCCGCTCTTTTCTTGGACTAGCGGGCCATTATCGACGATTTATCGAGGGATTCTCAAAGATCGCTGTTCCGCTTACCTCTCTCACGCATAAAGACAAGCCTTTTGTTTGGGGAACCGAACAAGAGTCTGCCTTTCGAACCCTCAAGCACATGCTTTGCAATGCTCCTGTTCTCACATTGCCCGATGGAAACAATGATTTCATTGTCTATTGTGATGCTTCCAACCTTGGTCTTGGTTGTGTTCTCATGCAACGAGACAAGGTCATAGCTTACGCATCTCGTCAGTTCAAAGTCCACGAGAAGAACTATACAACCCATGATCTCGAGCTAGGCGCAGTTGTTTTTGCACTAAAGATTTGGCGACACTACCTATATGGTACCAAGTGTACGATCTTCACCGATCATAGGAGCCTGCAACATATCTTTAATCAGAAGGAACTTAATATGCGTCAACGCCGATGGGTAGAACTTCTCAACGATTACGACTGTGAGATCCGTTATCACCCAGGCAAGGCAAATGTTGTTGCCGACGCACTTAGCAGACGGAGCTACCTGCTTAGCACTCGTAATGTTCAAGCCCAACACGATCTCGAAACCCTCATCCGCGACGCTCAACACGCGTGTTTTAACGAACACACTCTGAAGAAAGAAAGAATCTACCATGATGGAGCCCAACTTGTGAGCAAATAGAATGGGATATTCCACTTTCTGGACCGAATCTGGATTCCCAAATGAACCAATTTGCGACAGATCTTGATGGACGAAGCCCACAAATCCCGGTATTCTATTCATCCCGGTGCCGATAAAATGTACTTTGAGTCAAAGCTGAACATCAAAGACCCTCTGGCTTACTCGAACAACCACCAATTCCCATGTGGAAGTGGGAAAGTATAGCCATGGACTTTATAACCAAGCTACCGCATACATCATCAGGTCACGACAGCATTTGGGTTGTGGTCGACCGTTTGACTAAATCAGCTCACTTTTTGCCAATACGGGAAGACTACAAGGTAGAACGATTAGCCCGAATCTACACCGACGAGATCATTTGTAATCATGGGACGCCTCGTGACATCATCTCTGATCGTGATGCTCGGTTTACCTCGTGACTGTGGGAAACGTTTCAAACGGCACTCGGTACAACGCTTAATCTAAGTACCGCTTTCCACCCTCAAACCGACGGTCAGACTGAAAGAACGATTCGTACTCTTGAAGACATGCTTCGTTCGTGTGTCTTAGACTTCGGTGGTAATTGGGATAAATACATGCCGTTAGTCGAATTCTCGTATAACAATAACTATCATTCTAGCATCCAAATGGCACCTTTCGAGGCATTATACGGAAGAAGATGTCGATCGCCTATTGTGTGGCACGAGATCGGTCATTCGCAATTAACCGGTCCTGAGTTATTACAAGAAACGACAGACAAAATTTTTCAAATTCGAGACAATCTGGTGAAAGCTCGGAATTGACAGAAAAGTTACGCCGATAAACAACGCAAGCCCCGTGAATTTGACATTGGTGACTACGTACTCCTAAAGGTATCACCTTGGAAGGGTGTAGTCCGATTCGGCAAAAAGGGAAAACCCGCGCCTCGATATGTTGGACCTTTTAAGATTCTGGAAAGGATCGGAAAAGTCGCCTACAGACTCGAACTACCGGAGGAACTTAGTAATGTCCATCCGACTTTCCACATGTCAAACCTCCGAAAGTGCCTAGCCGACCACGACTTACACGTTTCTCTCGACGATCTGCAAGTGGACGAAACATTACACTTCGTGGAAAAGCCTGTTGAAATCATGGACCGCCAAACCAAGCAACTCAGACGCTCGCGTATTCCTATCGTGAAAGTCCGATGGGAAGGCAAACGAGGCGCAGAGTTCACTTGGGAACTCGAAAGCGACATGAAGGCGAAGTACCCGCAGTTATTTAAAGAGAAAGTCTAGAAAGAGAAAGTTCTCAAGCGTGGATCACGGCGTTGTACAGCTTCCAGCCTAATTTCGGGATGAAATTTCCTAAACAAGGGGAGGCTGTAACACCCCGTGTTTCCACAAGTCAAAGTCAAAGTCAAAGTTAAGGCCAAAGTCAACGACCGGTTATACGGATTTGACTTGTAGAAATTTCTTTATTTTATTTGTATTATGTGGAGTAAGTGTTGTTAATTACAAGCCATCAACGTATTATTCAATCGACTAATCGACTGTGAATTATAGGAAGTAACAATGCGATAAAGTTAATCAACTAACAATCAAGCTATGCTAATCAAATCGACTCCGAACCGCAACTCGATCTATACTTGCGGTTATTGTTATACGTGTGTGTGTGCCTTGTGTGTTATTTGTGCATGTGTATGTATATATTGTGGAAATCAATCGAAACTCGAAATGCAATCGAACTCGAACCCGAATTAAAATCGAACTATGATAATTAGTTGTTGGGACTAAAAGTAATTTGACTAGGAAACCCTATCGTGTCGAACCGCTCGCAATCAAAATCGAAACGCCAAAAACCGTCACGTCGAACATTCAAACCAAGTGCTATCCGGCCGGATAGCCATCCGACCGGATAGCCTCTTGTCCGCAGATCAGATGCCATCCGACCGGATAGCCATCCGGGCGGTGTGTCATCCGATCGGATCTCCCTTTCCTCTTTTGGAATCCTATAAATACCCCTGTCATTGTCATTCTTTCTACTTTTGGAAACCCTCTGTCCGAACAGTAAATTCGACTTTGAAGCAGTCTAACTTATAGCTGAAATTGAAAGTAAATTCGACTTTGAAGCAATCTAAATTTACCCCACTAAAATTGAAAGTAAATTCGACTTTGAAGCAGTCTAACTTCGTTTTCGTAAAGTGATTTTGACACCAGATGAAAGCCCCTGAGACAAGCTATTTATAGCTGAAATTGGAGGTTCACGCGGCCCGCGTAAACCATGGAACATCTTTACGCGGCCCGCCTGGCCGCATAGTCTACGAATAGGCTTGATTGGTCATGAGTAGGTTCGACATATGGCTGATACGTGGCTCGGGGATACTTATCCGGTCAAACTACATGTTGACGCAGCCCGCGTAAGACTATGCTTACTCTTACGCGGCCCGCCTGAACACCATAATTCTTGTTTTCTTGGTTTTTCATGCACAGTATGGTTTCAGGGGTCCGGGTTTTTACTTACGGGTCGTTTTGTGATATTTTTGAGAGTCCTTACATCCTCCCCACCTTATTTAGAATCTCGTCCTCGAGATTTATTGGAATAAGTGAGGATACTTTCGCTTCATTTCCGATTCCAGTTCCCACGTATATTCGGGTCCTCTTCTGGAATCCCACTTGACTTTGACTAGCACTAATCTCTTGTGCTTGAGAAATTTGATTTTTCTGTCTTCTATCTGTAATGGCTTCTCAACAAACTTTAATTTTTCGTTTACTTCTATATCTTGAAGAGGTACTACCAGGGACTCGTCAGATAAACATTTCTTGAGATTGGATACATGAAATACATCATGTACTCCGGCCAATTCTTCTGGTAGTTGTAAACGATAAGCAACTGGTCCTATACGTTGGATTACTGAGAAAGGTCCTACGTACCTTGGACTAAATTTTCCTTTCTTACCGAGTCTAACAACTCCTTTCCAAGGAGAAACTTTTAAGAGTACTTTGTCTCCCACTTGAAATTCTAACGGCTTTCTTCTATTATTTGCATAACTTTTCTGGCGATCTCGAGCCGTCTTTAACCTTTCCTTGATTTGAGTGATCTTATCAGTGGTTTCTTGTACTATTTCAGGACCTGATAATTGACTTTCTCCTATTTCTGCCCAGCAAATTGGAGTTCTGCATTTGCGTCCATACAGTGCTTCAAATGGGGCAGCTTCAATGCTTGAGTGATAACTATTGTTATAGGAGAATTCAATTAAAGGTAAGTGGTCGTCCCAATTTCCACCAAAATCTATCACACATGCTCGGAGCATGTCTTCTAGAGTTTGTATCGTCCTTTCACTTTGCCCGTCTGTTTGTGGATGATATGCAGTGCTTAAGTTTAGTTTAGTTTAGTTCCCATGGCTTCTTGGAAACTTGTCCAGAAGTGAGAAGTGAAACGACTATCTCTATCCGATACAATGGAGAGTGGAACTCCATGTAAGGATGCTACTTCATCTACATATAACTTGGCTAATCTTTCCATGCTAAAGGTTTCCTTCATGGGTAGAAAATGAGCTGATTTGGTTAATCGATCCACAATTACCCAAATCGCGTCATTACCTTTTATGGTTTTGGGTAACTTAGTAACAAAGTCCATTGTTGTAAATTCCCATTTCCATACAGGCATTTCTAATTGTTGAAGTAACCCTGAAGGTTTCTGGTGTTCTGCCTTAACTTGTGAACAAGTAAGACACTTAGAAACATATCTAGCTATGTCCTTTTTCATTCCTATCCACCAGAAATTATTTCTTAAATCTTGGTACATTTTATTGTTTCCAGGATGTATGGTATACCTAGATTTATGAGCTTCTTCTAAAATCTTATCTCTTAAATTTCCTTGTTTAGGTACCTAAATCCTTCTTTTGTGGAATCTCCAAATTCCATCAGCTCCTTGTTCTAATTCTTTTATTCGTCCTTTCATTCCTTCAGCATCATCCTTGATTACTGTTTCTTGAAAATGCTTTAGTTGTTCCATTAAATCTAATTGTAGATTTAATCTAAGAGCACGAACTCGTCGTTGTTTCTCATGGTACTTACGACTTAAGGCATCTGCAACTACATTTGCCTTTCCTTCGTGATACTGAATATCACAGTCGTAGTCACTTAGGATTTCCATCCATCTCCTTTGCCTCATGTTTAACTCTTTTTTCCCAAATATATATCTTAAACTTTTGTGATCTGTATAGACAGTAAATTTACTTCCGTACAGATAATGTCTCCAAATTTTAAGGGAAAAAATTACGGCTCCTAATTCTAAGTCATGAGTCGTATAGTTTTCTTCGTGCTTTTTCAATTGCCTTGAAGCATACACAATTACCTTCTTGTGTTGCATTAGCACACATCCTAATCCTAGCTTAGAAGCATCACAGTATACTTCAAAATCTTCAGTTCCTTCTGGTAAAGCTAGAATTGGAGCATTGGTTAACTTTTGTTTTAAAATCCTAAAAGCTTCTTCTTGCCTAGGTCCCCATTCAAACTTAACCGCTTTACAGGTTAGTTTAGTTAAGGGTACAACTATTTTGAAAAAATCCTTAATAAATCGTCTATAATATCCAACTAACCCTAGAAAACTTCTAATTTCCATAGCTGATTGTGGGACCTTCCATTTGACAATTGCTTCTATCTTAGCAGGATCTACGTGAATACCCTCGTGATTTACCATATGTCCTAAGAATTGCACTTCTTGCAGCCAAAATTCACACTTTGAGAATTTGGCGTAAAGCTTCTCCCTTCTTAACCAAGTTAAGAGTGCATGCAAGTGCTGACAATGTTCGTCCTGACTTTTGGAATAAATAAGTATATCGTCGATAAAGACAATTACGAATTTATCCAAGTACGGTTTACAGATCCTATTCATCATGTCCATGAATGCTGCAGGTGCATTCGTTAATCCAAAAGGCATGACTGTAAACTCGTAATGACCATACCTAGTCCTGAAAGCAGTTTTAGGTATGTCTTCTTCTTGTACCTTCAATTGATGACATCCAGAGCGTAAATCGATCTTAGAAAAGTATCTAGCTCCTTGAAGTTGATCAAAAAGATCATCAATCCTAGGTAATGGGTATCGATTCTTAATTGTAACCTTATTCAATTCTCTATAATCAATACACATTCTCATCGAACCATCCTTCTTCTTTACAAACAACACTGGTGCTCCCCAAGGGGATGAACTAGGTTGTATGAAACCTTTTCTTAATAATTCATCTAATTGCTTTTTCAGTTCTAACATTTCTGTGGGTGCTAACCGATAAGGTGCCTTGGCTATTGGTATAGTTCCGGGAATTAGATGAATTCTAAATTCTACTTCCCTGTCAGGTGGTAATCCCGAGAGTTCTTCCGGAAATACATCTGGGTATTCTGAGACTACAGGAATTTCCTTAAGTTCTTTACCCTTAGTACTAATGATTACTGAAATCATATATACTATTCCTTGTTTTCGTTCATAGTTAGCAACTTTCATTACCAATATAAACTTCATGGGCTTACGTGGTTTATCTCCTGTAATCATGATTACTTCCCCAGTAGGTGCCTGAATCTCTATAGATTTTTTATCACAAAGGATTCGAGCATGGTTGGCTACTAACCAATCCATTCCTAACACAACATCGAACCCAGCTAAATTCATTGGTAACAGGTTTGCATGAAATTTATGACCTGAAAGTTCTATATGTTCTTTTTGCAAAACCGTATCTATACTAACTGAATTCCCATCTGCCGTTTCGACTGTAAAAATCTGCCTAAGGTTGGTCAAAGGTAAATTAAGAGCTTGGCAGAATGAAGTATTGATAAAACTTTGGTTTGCACCAGAGTCAAATAATACTTTTGCGTAAATGTTGTGAACTAGAAACGTACCAGCTATCACGCCAGGAATCAATTCTGCTTCTTGAGTGGTTAGCTGGAATGCTCTGACATTCTTTTTAGTAGCTCCGTCGGCCGTCTTGGCTTTGTTGTCTGCTGGTTTGACCAATTTTGGGCATTCTGTTTTAAAATGTCCTGCTTCGCCACAGTTAAAGCAGATTCTTGTTTTCTTTCTGCAGTCTTTTTCACGATGTCCTACCATTTTGCAAAAGTTGCAGGTTATATTACATCTTCCATAATGTTTCTTTCTGCAATTCCTGCAGAACGGCGGAATTGAGGATTGCCCTGTTCCTCTTTTCTTGAAGCTGCTATTATTACCCGTACGAAATCCTTGGGTAATTTTCTGAGCCAGTTCCTTTTTCCTGTTTTCATCTCTTGTGCGTACCAGTTCATCAGTTAGGGTGTTAGCTAATTCTACCGCATCGTCAATAGTACGAGGTCTCGCATCTTTAACGATATTGCGGATTTCGCCAATCAGTCCCCAAATATTGCGAGAAATGAGTACCGGTTCTAGCGAAGCCAGCGTTGGTACCACTCTAGCATATTCAAAGAATGTCGAAGTATACCCTCGATAATCTACACCCATCATTCGATGATTTAGGAACTTATTCGCCATTTGATCTTTTTCATATTCGGGACATAATTTTCTTTCTACAAGACTCTTAAATTCTTCCCAGTTCATGGCATAGGCCCTATTTCTTCCTTTGGCTTGAAGTACTGTATTCCACCATTCTAGCGCCCCTTCTTTGAAAAGATTTGACGCATACAAGACCTTGTCGTCCTTGTCACATTTACTTATGGTAATCACTGCCTCAGTTTTCTCTAACCAACGCAGTGCCGCAGTTGCTCCTTCATTGCCTGCAAATTCAGCGGGTTTACAAGCAAGAAATTCTTTGTAAGTGCAACCAGGCGTTGCAGCTTTCATTTTCTTAGGGAGCGGAGCTTGCCGTGAATCATTATCATGATTGGTATGATTACCGCCTCCGTTTATACTATTACTGAAGTTATCTTCAGAAATACGTTTGCTAGGAATGATTTGTTGAGGTTCAATAGGTTTCTGGGCAGCATCAAGTATTGCTGGAATAACATTGGCTATTCCTTGAGCAACAATATTTTCTATATCTTGCCTAGTCATAAATTGATCCTCCGGATGTTGCTCAGAATGGTTAACCTCATTTACTGGTTCGTTATTAGCATTTTCCATCTGATAATTAATATATATATATAATTTATTAGTATCGAATAAATAACAATTGTACACAAAACAATCATACAAATTTTACAACACATATATAGTCAAAATTATCGATTTCTCGATTTCTCGATTTCTATTTTTATATTTTATAATATGCATCAATACACACCATTATCTTACAAAGTTTTATTTGTAGTTATTTCACAAGATTATATTTTAGTTTTTATTATACAACCACAATTTCACAACCCCATTATCCCTTGTCAGTTGGTATTTTAATAACGACGTTCCCTCTCGTCGTATTTCCAGGAGATCTGTTCTCCTACTTCCCTGATCCTATTTCCTGCATCCACCAACTCCTCGCCAAAGTGGCAGAGTTCAGCTAAATTCTCATTGCACATTGGTGGGTTTGGTATAGGTTCCGGGTCGAACTGCGGGAAAAAGGAATAAGGACTGTTGAGAAGGTTTTGGAACTGCCAATCATTGGTCCACCACTCGTCCATTCCTAGAGGTTGGGTGTGGATTATAGGTTCTGGGATTGCTGGTTCCAAATTTATTGGAAGTTGATTTTCAACAGGATAAGAGTAGAAATTATTATTGACAGGCCTAACAATATCACAGCTTGCCAATGCACGATCTAATTCCTCCTGAAATGGTAACTCCTGGATTTGTCTAGAGCTTTCCCCAATTTCTATCTTTGTCTGCCTAGAACCTTCTCCAATTTCCATTTCTATCTGCTTAGAACCTTCCCCGACTTCAATCCCCTTTCCTTTATCTAAGGGATTTTCTATTTTGGGAATCCTTCTAGTGGCGGTTTTCCTCCTGCGCACACGCCTCCATCCTACAAATCTTCTCCTTTTCTTAGGCTTGGGTTTCTCCGGAGGTGGAGCGTTGAATTTCATAGGTTCTTCTATATCGGGTATATAACCAGTAAAATCTTTGGAAACTTCTATGTTTACAGGGTAGAGGTTGAGATTCTCTTGGGCTCCAGATAACTCATTCATGCTGTTTAGCATATATGTATTCAATGTTGTAAAAGTCGCTAGGCGGTCCCTAGTCGGCCGACTGGGGAGTTGGGAGTAATCGGAGTACTCGGAGAGTACTCGGGGAGTACGCGGACATGGTAAATATAAAGAAAATTAATTGTTATATATTATTTATGTGTTAAAATAAGCATAATTCATGTCAACTGGGTATAATTTAAAATGAAACATGTTTAAAGTTCAAATATTCTGAATACAAGTCCGACTAGTCTGAGTACAAGGCCGAGTAGTCCGAGTACAAGGCCGAGTAGGCCGATTTTGACCGAGTTTGACCGATTAAAAGTCAACAAACCACGTTGACCGCCTAGACCGACTAGGCCGACTAGGCTCCGACTAGGCCGACTAGGCGCCGACTAGGACTGAGTACTCCCGAGGCCGACTAGTTGAGACCGCCTAGGAGGAAGTCGCCAAGGTGGAGGTCCGAGGACCGAGTACTCGCCGAGTACTCGGCCGAGGAATCCGACTTTTGCAACACTGAAAATAATAAGTTAAAATTTCACAAATAACCTTCAAATTTTATATTAAAATTTCACAAATAACCTTCAATTTTATATTAAAATTTCACAGATAACTCATTCATGACTTTAATTTAATACAAAGGATAATTGACAATTAAACATACTAGGTTTTATTGTAACTTTATTTATTTACTGGGTAACGTTTCTGGCTTGTAAGTGATAAGGGTGCTAAAACTGAGACAGAGTATTTAAAGATTTGCATTTACTGCTACAGTGGCTAGCATATAGAGATCTGCCCATTTTTCATCTAACTTGTCTTCCCATGGTGGGTTACTGCCTAGTTCTTGGGTTTTCTGATCAACTCTCTTTTCTTTTGGTTGGGATTTCTTTATTTTCTTCTGACTTTTCCTAATAATCAAACTTCTTTTATTAGGAGAAAGTGGTTCCTCATATTGTGCCTTACGGACAAATATTCCTTCTTCAGGATTTACATAGGGTTTTGAGGAATTTGTTTGGGATGAACTTCCCTTCTCGTTTGATGACCTATCTAATTTAAGATAGATGTTTGAAAGCTTTTGCTTACCCATACTGTAACTAACAAATAGTCAGTTAATAAAACACATAATCACAAAATGGCAATCAGGAAAATTAAGTATTTCTAAATACTTAATTAGCTTAACTCAGTGGCTCTGATACCACCTTTTTCTGTCACGACCCCCGACCCGGTTTGACCCGTTTCAGGAGCCGTGGGACAGAAAATCCCGTGGTATTTATTTAATTGAGTTAACAACGGAAGATTTCTTCAGGATCTATTTAAAACTGCAAGTTCCCGATTATGTTATTTCACAACTAGGGATAAAACCCCGGTAATTTACAATCATATGATTTCACTGAGAAATCTTTATTTTATAAAACATGTTTCTTTATTTTATATTGAGCCACTTTCTTAAGCTTGTAGTGCTTCACAACACTTTTCCTGGATCACAACAGATCACCTGAAACATGTTTGAAAAAGGTTTTGTCAGCGGGAAATACTGGTGAATCATTCTTTTTATGAAAACGACACGTTTGTTATAATTTACAGTATTAAGAGCGATTACAATGTTTCCATATATCAACCAACAGTATTTGTCACTCGACTATCCATCGGTAACCTCTGAGTCCAATGGTGTCTGTGACTATGGTCATATCACCCCTTGGCTACCCCGTTGTCCAATGGTGACGGTTATCAAGTAATGTATACAAAACCCCACATACCGGCTGTAATTTGGTGATTACAAAGACTTAATCCCTGTAATTATAACTTTGAAAATATTTAAGATTTTATAAAGCACTTTGATAAAAAGAGAATGACTCACATTGCAGATTTAACACGGGCAGAGTCTAGTCTACTGATTAACCTTGTTACCTAAATTAATAACATGCACACGAACTAGGTCAGTAACTAATACAACATTTACGATAACTCACGAGATTAAACCCTCACAACGAATAACAAAGTGCGATACTTAAACATCCATCGAATTCACGATGAATGATAAAGCATAACCCTAATGTGCAGCACTTAAACATCCATTGGATAGTTTTAATCGATCAGACATTGAATCGTAGCAGCGATCGAGTTAATACCCGGTATCGTAGCAGTACCCCACTAAAATTGAAAGTAAATTCGACTTTGAAGCAGTCTAACTTCGTTTTCGTAAAGTGATTTTGAAACCAGATGAAAGCCCCTGAGACAAGCTATTTATAGCTGAAATTGGAGGTTCACGCGGCCCGCGTAAACCTTGGAACATCTTTACACGGCCCGCCTAGTCTACGAATAGGCTTGATTGCTCACGAGTAGGTTCGACAGATGGCTGATACGTGGCTCGGGGATACTTATCCGGTCAAACTACATGTTGACGCGGCCCGCGTAAGACTATGCTTACTCTTACGCGGCCCGCCTGAACACCATAATTCTTGTTTTCTTGGTTTTTCATGCACAGTATGGTTTCAGGGGTCGGGTTTTTACTTACGGGTCATTTTGTGATATTTTTTAGAGTCCTTACACCATCCGATCGACCGACTTGATGGATAGAGATACTTCAATGCTTTCAAAATACTACAACGAAAACTTCAAAAGTCAAGCCATCATACACAAACACATACTTCTTTTAGGAAGAAACAATCCACTCGAATCGTCATCCGACCGGATCACTGTCCGACCGGATGACCACCCGAACGGATTGTTATCTGCATGGATTGCTGTCCGATCGGATTACCATCCGATCGGATTACCATCCGATCGAACCACTATCCGACCCGTTTGCACTACTTGACGCGTACAACGTCACTTATCGTTATGCTATCGAATCTATTCAGGCTAACCTTACTCGCTAAGCGCTCCCTTCAATCCATTCACCACTGTGAGTATACTTGATCCCTTTTTGCTTTACGCACTTTTGGGTGTTACATACGTTACGAATATTCAAACTACAACGATCACACTACTCAATACTATTTGAACGCTAACCGCTAATGCATGTTATACGTGGCTCATGAATGCTTGTTTGTTATGTTTACACATGAAATGTTGTCTACCTGCCTTAGCAACGATAGTACTATAGTTTGGACTCAGCACCCCCGTTCACACGGGGGTTGTTAAGGACCATTACTTGCATGGATTACGGTGGTAATCATGTATTGCGAACTGCCTCGGGCAGTCAACCCGCAGTCATTGGTATCGATGGATCTATGTCGATAACTAACGTGCTTCATTTCACTATGTGTACGTGATGGTTATACGTAAACGAATTCGAACTCTATATGCTATTATCAAACTTGTATACTCACCTTTACATTTTATATATTGACTTTATTTTAACGTATGTGACAGGTGCTTAGGACGCACACTTGGTAGGAAATTGAAGCTAGAATAAAGCTTTAGAGCCCAACAAATAGTTGTCTGTAGAAGTCAAACTAAGGGTCTCTAGAAGCAGATAAACAATTGCTGACTAATTTAAATTTGAGTTGTCGGAACAGAATATTTGCCCGATTTTTGTCTGTAATAATTGATTTACTGTTTGAGATACGGTATGGGACGTATTATTTAAATTGAATAGTATTGATAATTGTTATGGAAACTTCTGGACAATCTGTTTCGCTCAGTGCCATGCCCCGATGTTTCCGCCATCGGTTGGGGTGTGACAAGGTGCTTCTTTCCATGCTATCTCATGCCCAGATATGGTCAAGAATCTACGAACAGGTAACTTTGGTAAAGTTCGTTTAGCAGATGATCAAATGCTTGATATCATAGGTATTGGAGATGTAGACTTGAAGACCTCATTAGGAACTATATGGACATTGAAAAATGTCAGGGTTATTCCTAATTTGAGGAGAAAGTTGATTTGAGTTGGTAAACTGGATGATGAAGGGTTTAATGTTCACTTTGGGGGTGGACAATGGAAAGCGATCAAAGACAATTTAGTGATTGCTAAAGGAAAGAAGCAAGGTACTCTATACATGGCATAAGTTTCTGCTGAAGGTGTTCATGCAATGACCACCGGTCCGAGTCCATCAAATTTATGGCACAACTGACTCGGACACATGAGCGAAAAGGGATTGAAGATGTTGGCTTAGAAAGGTAAATTTCCAGACTTGAAGAAAGTGGAAACTGAATTATGTGAACCTTGTGTTCTTGGAAAACAAAAGAGGGTTACTTTTGTGAAGACAGGAAGGACACTGAAAGCTCAGAAGTTAGAGCTTGTTCACTTGGATGTATATGGACCAACCTCAGTTTTATCTCTAGGAGGCTCAAGATACTATGTTACTTTCATCGATGATTCAACACGCAAGGTATGGGTATATTTTCTTAAGCATAAATCTGTCGTATTTGATGCTTTTAAGATATGGAAATCTGCTGTTGAAAATGAAACTAACTTGAAGGTAAAGTGCTTAAAGTCTGATAATGGTGGTGAATACATAAGCAAACAGTTCACTGACTATTGCGCCAAGGAAGGGATAAAGATGATCAGGATAGTTCCCGAAACTCCTCAGCAGAATGGTGTAGCTGAGAGAATGAATAGAACTCTAAATGAGAGGGCTAGAAGCATGAGGCTAAATGCCGGGATGCCTAAGACATTTTGGGCCGATGCAGTTAGCACTGTAGCCTACTTGATCAACCGTTCACCAACCGGTCCCTTAGATTTCAAGTTGCCTGAAGAAATGTGGCAAGGAAAGGAGGTAAGTCTCGAACACTTACGAGTCTTTGGCTGTAGTGCTTACGATTTGTTAGAAGCTGGTGATAGGGATACGTTAGACTCAAAATCCAGAAGTGCACATTCATTGGTTATGGGTCAGAACAAATGGGTTACAGGCTTTGGGATAATGAAGGCAGAAAAGTAATCAGAAGCAAGAATGTCGTCTTCAATGAAAACGAATTGTATAAAGACAGAAACACCAAAGGACCAGAAGTTCAGAAAGACTATGTTGAATTTGAAAGTGGTAAAACAAGAAAAGAAGCTTCAGTCGACATTCCAGAAAATGGGAATGAGTCAATCGACAGTGGGAGCTCAGGGGATGATTCTAGTAATGATTATGCACAAGAAGAAGAGGTCGCTCCTCAAATTCCAGAATCCCCAGAAACTCCTCAGTTTCAACCAAGAAGATCCTCCAGAGTCATTAGACCACCAGACAGATATTCACCGTCCGTCAATTACATACTTTTGACAGAAAATGGTGAACCCCAGTGTTACTCAGAAGCCATGGGGTTGAAAGATTCATTGCAGTGGGAGTTAGCAATGAAAGATGAGATGAAGTCGCTTGAGAAGAACAAGACCTGGCACTTAACAAAGCTTCCAGCTGGGAAGAAGGCTCTTCAGAACAAGTGGGTTTTCAGGGTCAAAGATGAACATGATGGTACCAAACGGTACAAAGCAAGATTAGTGGTCAAGGGATTTCAGCAGAAAGAGGGAATTGATTTCAATGAAATATTTTCTCCAGTGGTGAAGATGACTACTATCAGACTTGTTCTCAGTATTGTAGCAGCAAAAGGCTTGCATCTAGAGCAGCTAGATGTCAAGACAGCTTTTCTACATGGTGACCTAGAAGAAGATATCTACATGACACAACCAGAAGGTTTTCAGGTTAAACGCAAAGAAAACTTGGTGTGTAAGTTGAAGAAGAATTTGTATGGTCTGAAACAAGCGCCCAGACAATGGTATTTGAAGTTTGATAACTTCATGGGAAGAGTCGGATACAAGAGATGTGGCAATGACCATTGTTGTTACATCAAGAGGTTTAAGGGTTCTTATATCATTCTACTACTATATGTGGATGATATGTTGATTGCAGGTTCAGAGATGACAGAGATCAAGAAGCTGAAGAAGTAGATGTCTGAAGAGTTTGAGATGAAAGACTTGGGAGTTGCAAACCAAATACTCGGGATGAGTATTTTCAGAAATAAAGAAGATGGTTCTTTGACACTCTCTCAAGAGAAATACATTGAGAAAGTGTTAGATTCAACCTTAAAGATGCCAAGATTCGAAGCACACCTTTGGGAAGTCACTTTAAGCTTTCTAAAGTTCAGTCACCCAGATCAAATGAAGACAAAGCAGAAATGGCTAAAGTTCCGTATGCATCGACAGTTGGTAGCCTCATGTATGCAATGGTATGCACGAGACCAGATATAGCTCATGCAGTGGGAGTTGTTAGTTGGTTTATGTCCAATCCAGGGAGAGAACATTGGGAAGCAGTTAAATGGCTGCTAAGATATTTGAAGGGGACTTCAAAAGTGGCATTACAATTTAAGGGGAAAGATGTTATTCTGAAGGGTTTTGCGGATGCTGACCTTGGTGGTTGTAAAGAATCTTACAAAAGCACCACCGGATATGTCTTTACAGTGGGAGGCACTGCAGTAAGCTGGATGTCCAGACTGCAAAAAAGTGTTGCCCTTTCAACCACATAAGCAGAGTATATGGCAGTTGCTGAAGCAAGCAAAGAGCTTATATGGTTGAAGAATTTTCTCAAAGAGATCGGCAAGGAACAAGTTGATTGTGCACTGTTTTGTGACAATCAAAGTGCAATTAATCTTGCAAAGAATCCTGTCTTCCATTCGAAGACAAAGCACATACAGCTGAGATATCACTTCATCAAAGAGCAAGTTAGTGAAAGCACTCTGAAGTTGAAGAAGATCAAAGGAAGTGAAAATCCATCTGATGTGTTGACTAAGGTTGTCACCTTAGAGAAGTTGAAGCTTTGCATAGCTTCAACTGGCCTTCAGGATAATTGAAGAGAAGGCCGGGTAACTAGGAATGTGATAAGATCAAAGTTTTTTTACAGAGATACTAATGCACAGTTGAAGCACAGGTGAAGATTATTCTGTGGCTTCAAGTGGGAGATTGTTGAGTGTGAAGCCAAGCCACTTGACAACTTGATCAGCCTGAGGTCAGCAAAGCTGATCAAGTTGATAAGAGAATAAAAGTCTTGGTGATCCAGATTTCACAGATCATGTTTTGGGACATTTTTCTCTTTCATCAATCTTATATATATGAGATTGTTATGCATCTGTAAAATTGTACCAAGCTTAATAACAAATACTCCTAGTTACCGAGAGTGGATGTAGGTCAGAACCGGACCGAACCACTATAAATCTTTGTGTTCTAAATAGAGTGTGTGTGTGAGTTGTGTGTTGTGATTGTGTTCGTGTTTGACCCGTTCGATCCCCTACATGTTGTGCCTCTAAAATGGCTATAATTAGAAAAGGGCCTCAATTAAATTCTGAGTAAATTTGATCCCAGTTATGTGTGTATTGGTTTGTTCCAAGTCAAGTTCATCAGATTGAACTGCTAGCATGTGCAATTTCCATTGGTAGCTTGCTAGATCACCGCTTTTGATTAATTTGTTAATCATTTTTTATTGTGTGGTGTAATTTGTAAATCAAGTAACTTTGGTTGATGAATTGTCAAGTACATGTATGAATGCAATGTGATTTCTGAATGATAAATCATTTGTTGATCAACTTTGGTTATTCTTCATTTATTTTTCGTATTATGATGTTTTGATGATCACCAATCGCAACACTTTCTCTTCATCTCCTTTTCGTCTTGCCATAGGGACACATTGTACAAATACACTAAGGAAGTTTGTTTTACTCTTCTCTTACCATTGTCGTAATCATCGCTCCTCCATCCACATTCATAGCTTCATATAAAATAAATTAAAATGACACTTGTAAGCGTATAACATAGAATAAATAAAACTATTAATCGTAAAAGAGCAAATAACAAGCTAGACAAGTTAATGAAATAACTCCTATCACTTTTTTAAAGCTTCTTGTAAACATTGAAAATAGCTAACACGACGAGTAGAAGATAGGCCAAGCAGGCGACGAAAGACAAGGCCATTGCCGCCATGACTTGGTGGCAAAACTTATCAAACGTATTGCACACCTTCTCCCATTGTACATGTGAGTTGCCTCGGTAGCCAATAAGACCAACAGCACCGCTAGCGCCAATGGCTGAGAAGAGGAGCGCCACCACCATTAGATCTAAAATGGTTACCATTATCGACACCTTCTTTATTCCACCTTTAGTTGCTAATGATGTTAGGATCAAAGAGATTGCCGTATAAGAGCATGCTATTACATTTGCAATCACAAAATACCTGTAACAACATTTTTCAAAACTATAAAATGATGATTTCATCTATCACTTGTTCCAAACAATTTTTATCCCAATGCGACGGATACTCTATGGTGTAGCGCATAAGCGAATCTAAGTAGAATAAATCGGCGGTCACATGACACTAAAAGTTTATTTTATATGTTGTGCTATATAATATTCGATATTATATGTTGTGAATCTAAGTAGAATATTCGTTGCCTGTTTATTTTATATGTTGTGATACTGGTAAAAAACGGGTGTAACAATATTAATGTATACAACTTGTCATGTTAACTGTTTTTAGGTATGTTAGGAAACACCAATACATGTGACCGGTGATTCTTTTTTTTTTTTTAACGGCTAATTTCTTTAATCTCCTGTCGTTTGTGGGACTTGAATCTAAGAATTTTCCCTTCCCAACCTAGGTGTTTTAAAAGTTTTTGCCTTTGCCAATGGACCACCACCCATTGGTGTGACCGGTTTTTCTATAGAATTGAAATAAGAAAAGAAAAAAGGTGGGGATGTCATAACTAATAAGTTATGTTTGTGGGGAATCGAAGTTCATAAATCTTTGCATCAGTCAACGTATTTATGCACATTTGGATAATATATATTTTGTTATCTTTATCTAAAATAGGATTTCAACGCCTTTCAGTGTTTCCTTTAAGAAATTAATATATAGAATGAAATTTTAATTGAACTCAAAGTAAAATGGAGATATGGTTGCAAAAGTCGCTAGGCGCTCTCTAGTCGATCGAGCGGGGAGTTGAGAGTATTTGGTTTAGGTGGTGAGTACTCGGGGAGTATTCTGACATGTTAAATTATAAAGAAATTAGTTTTTGGAACTTAAATATATGTCAAAGAACATAAATTTAGTAATAATTATAACAAAATACGTGAAAATGATATTCATTCTTTAATATGATAGGCATAGAAATTATGTTTTTTTTAAGTCAAACTTGGCCTGAGTCAACTCACTAGATCCGATTCTGGCCGAGGTTGACTGCGTTTAATCGATTCCGAGTAATTATAAAAATATAAACTAAGATTTAATAAACACGTATAGCTCATAAAGCTACGGTTAACAACTATTTAATATTAGCCTTTTGATTTGAGGAGGAGGCACTCCTTTCTCCTACTTTAAAATCTATTAATCATGTATTGTGACTTCATTTTTACCCATAATCACTATAGTATCACTAAATCACTAACATTCCTTTCATCTACCGTAGAATCACTAACGACTCCTTTCATCTACTGTAGAATCACTAACGACGGTGTACCCGATTCTGGTACATACCCTCAAACCCTTGCCCATAGTTTTTGTCAATCAACCCAGTGGCGAAGTATAGAAGGGGCGGGGAGGGGCGTCCGACCCCTCGAACTTTTCGCTCAGTAGTGTTATATATGTAGTTTTCGTATAGAAATTTTTGGGTATATACCTTTTCGACCCCCCGTCGTTCGGGTCAAGCTTCGCCACTAAATCAACCTACGCCTATAGTAAAACTATATTCACATAAATCGGTAATACTAAATCCAATATGTTATATCAACTTGATAACTAATCTAGCTAGCTTATAATATTAATAATAATATCGTTTTCAGTTAGTTTTACCCGCGAAAACCAACGGTGGTTGCAGTTGCAAGTGAGAGGAAAAAGAAAAATACATACACAAAAGCAGACATGTGAAGCCATTTAGCAGTGACCGGCAAGTCAACCGGCGGCAGCGAGGCAACAATTGTGATGGCTACGGTTGTTGACTGCTTATTCACTCCGACAACAACGGCTGCCGCCAGAGTTACCACCAACGCTAACACCCTCACCGCCATATCCCTACGCCCACCGTTGATCATCGCCACCTTGTTCTGCCTCTCCATTTTACTGTAAGGGATGATTTTAGAGGGGAAGAGAAAATTTGTGTGAATGCTGGTCTATTGATACATACATGTACATATAATAAGGGGATTTGAGGGTGGTGTAGTTAATGCCGCCGACAATCATTTCTCAGCATTTTGACTGCTGAATAGCATTCACATTTTGCTCTTTATCTTTATCTTTATTTTGTCTCTAAAATTTATAGATATTAATATATTCTCAGTTTTGCATGTTAATCATAATCTTCATCTTCATTTCTATTTTTAAAATTGAGTAAACTCCCATTTTGGTTCCGGTGGTTTGGGCACTTTTGTCATTTTAGTCTAAATCTCAAAATTTTTAAATCTGGGTCCCTGTGGTTTCACTTTTATTACCATTTTAGGCCAAAATTCAAAACCCCATTTTTTTTACTGTTGCAACCTGCCTATTTTGTCTTTTTGTTCAGGGGCATTTTTGTCCATTTGATTTTAATATAACATATTAATAATTAATAAACTAAATTAAATATATTTAATTCCTTTATACCCTATTATAAACATACATTTACATACAGATCATCATCTTTATTGTCATCCTCCCCCGAATCATCACCCCCAAATCATCTTACCCTAAATCATCGCCGACATCTTGCCAAGACTAGTGACTTACAGTGATTTTCAGTTAACTTGGAGATCAGAAAATGGTGGGTGTGTATTTCTCATAAAACTCAACCTACAAGATCCATATGGTCAACAATCCCTGGTCAACCATTCATTTCTGCTGCAATGGCTGAAACAGAGGTTGCAGAAAGCAGGGGATCATTCATGATCAAAGATCGAAATGTTCGATTTTTATGTAATCATCAAACTATTGAAGATATTAAGGTTTTGAAAGAAAATGAACAAGATTTTGAATCTGGGTATGTTGAATTTGGATCCGAATACCATGTTGTTAAGGTTTTTGAATCTGGGTATGAACAAGATATTAAGGTTTTGAAAGAAAATGAACAAGATTTTTGAAAGAAAATGAACAAGATTTATGTAATCACCTTCATCTCCACCGTCACTCACCTCCGGCAATCCACCATATTCACTCACTCACCTCCAGCAATCCACCATCGTCATCATCATCGTTCTTCATCATCAGCATCATCTTCCCTAAAAAAACCCTAATCCTACACATCGTTCATCACCTTCATCTCCACCGTCACTCACCTCCGGCAATCCACCATAGTCACTCACTAACCTCCGGCAACCCACCATAGCCACTCACTCACCTCCAACAATCCACCATCGTCATCATCATCGTTCTTCATCATCAGCATCTCTTATCATCATCACTGTTCATCATCTCCGATCTTCACCACTGTGCATCGTCAACGTTCATCATCATCAGCCCTGGTCATCTTCCATCACCATACAATCTTCATCTTCGTTCGTCACAGTCACCTTCAACATTGAACACCACCACACATCGTCCATCACCTTATTTTTGGGGAAGATTATCTGCTTCGATTTTGTGGATTAGGGTTTTTTATGGGAAGATGATGGTTAAATGGGGGAAGATGATGGTTAAATAAGGGTATAAAGGAATTAAATATATTTAATTTAGTTTAATAATTATTAATATGTTATATTAAAATCAGATGGACAAAAATGCACCTGAACAAAAAGACAAAATAGGCAGGCTGCAACAGTAAAAAAAAGGGGGTTTTTGAATTTTGGACTAAAGTGGTAATAAAAGTAAAACCACAGGGACCCAGATTTATGTAATACCTCGTAAAATCACGACCAATATAATAAGGACACGTGTCATGAGCTTTAAACGTGTAATGAATTGAATATGAAGGACTAAAATTGCCAAACGATGAAAATATGCAAATAAAGGGATCCAAAGTGTCAACATGCCATTCTTGTGCCTCTGATTGACCTCACACGACATTTGTATTCTTTAAAAGAATAATTTATCGAACATTGGAAGTCGTTTGTGTTAAAAATAAGGATCTTGTAAAGCATAGGGGTTAAAAGTGTCAACATGTTAAAGTTACCTCTGAGTGACCTTTAACGAACCCAAAAACATTGTATATAAATTAATATTCCGTCCACAAGAATAACGAATATTAAATTCATAGAGTTTCGACGCGTTTAAATAATCAAAGTATCAATTCCAAGAAATAAGGGTCAAAAGCGTCAACGTTGAAATTCAGGACTTTTCGGTGATCGTATAACTAACCGGGAGCTTAACGAAGTTTGTTTATAACTTAGAGTCCTTAAAAGTCAAGTTTGGGGGGTTAAAAGTGCAATAAATGAAAGTTAAAACATGTTTAGAAGGACCAGGGACTGATATTGCAATTTCTGAAACTTTGTTGACCGGATCTGGCATTCATACCGGCCGCGTAAGACTCTCTTGTATCTTACGCGGGCCGCCTAAAAGCTGTCAACTCCCAAAAAGATGACAGTTGCCTGTTACAGCAGGTTCCACCGCCATATATGCATGGTTTTCGAATTCAGGGGCTGCACCAACAGGTTTTCATGCATAGGGGACACCTGGGATGATCAAGGAACACTTGTAGACTTGTGTGTAATGATCTTGTGCAATTAAAATCACTATATAAAGAACATAAGTTGCAACATTTTTCTTGCTCATTTGAAAATCATTCTCATACACTCTCTGGAGCTCTCTGGACTTCAAACAAGCTTTCATCAGCTCCTAATTCGTGCTAAGGACCATTGTGAGTGTTCTTAGCCTTCCTAGTTCATGTTTTATTAGCTTAATGACCAAAAGTCAAAGCCGTCGTAATTAAGCTTTCACTTAGTTATTAATCACTAATGGTCCAGTCATTTTTTGAATTGAAAGTGGCTATGAGTTGGTAATTATGTGGGTAATAAACCCTTAAAAGGGCACCCTCTGATTTCCACTCTAACTAGGTCAATTGTCGGGTCAAACTTAATTATAAAAAGTCAACAGAAAGCTATTTTGCAAATAAACTCATAATTAACAATGTAGAAGCTATGAAACCTGTTTTAACACTTATATAACTTGGTAATTAATGTAAGAACATGTCTAAGCATGTTCAATCCGACAATTTTGAGTTTAGGCTCGGTTCGGAACCGAAAGTCGCAAAAGTAGACTTTTGCTTTGACTTTCAGTTCTGACCCGATTTAGTTTAGTTTAGACATGCCTTAGAGTTCCATTAGGAACAGGTTATAGGTTAGTATAACCCTCTGAGGTTATACAACTTGGTTCCTAATTAATCCGATTCATTTGCATGTTTCCATTAATTGCTTAAATGTTGACCATTATGCCCTTTTGACCTTAAAACGAGATTTTTGAAAATGTGAGAAAACAAAAACCTTTGTTACTGATTTATAAACATGTCCTAAAAAATTGACATCAGTTTGAGGTCTAAATTAGGAGCTATGCTCAATATCGTAATTTGAAAGTTTTTTCTAAATTAAACGGCATATCTAGCATAAAGCCTATTTAAACCCAAATTTTGACACCGAACCTTTTATCCACTTATGTAATATAATATTTTGGGATTTTTAAAGATTTTTATTTATTTTTAAACTGATCATAACATAGGGTTATTGCTTTGATTCGGTAATTGTCGGTTATACCCCTTTTTGCTTATAAAATGAGTTTTACATAACATTTTGATACCAAACCTTTTGCAACTGATTTCATATCTTAAATAAAATATTTTAAGCCTTCTGGACTGATAAAAATCTCAGCTTTCCTTATATAACCTTAAAATCGCCTAAAACCGACTTGTTACGCGTTTTAAACGCATAGTATGGATTAAAACTATTTTTGACATATAAGACTTAATATCTACTGATGTTTTAAGTAAATTTTATACTTTAACAGTAAGCAAAAGTTTTGAACTCAGATTTCCAAATTTGACCTTTAAAGCTTATGTGAAATTACCAAAATGTCCCTACGGTGCATAGTTTGGTTATAAATGATAAATTTCACATATATGCAATACCCTACTGAAATGACCTGCAAAAATAATTATTTTTATTGATCATTTCAGACCAGAACTTCATATTTATATTTAACCTCTTTTATAACCTTTAAAATGACCAAAATACCCCTACGGGGCTTAATTTGAGTTTAAATTCGTTTTGGGCATAATGGAAGGTATCCTACTGATATCACAACATATTTAAGGCATATTAACTTAGGAAACCTGTTCATGACTCTTTTGGTTACCTGTTATGCATTTTTCGCGTTCGTTATGGTTTATGTGACTAGTTTGCATAAATTGACCGAAACGGGTTAAACCTTATCATTTTTATCTCAAAATCCAGAATGTATTTAGTTTACCCATATTATACAAGTCTTCAAACTTGTCGGGTCTAAATCACATTCAAATCCGGTCTTTGCTTAATCTTGCGTTTTGAACCGTATATCTTCCTTTAAAACTAACCGGTCTAAGTTTAGACTTAATTAAGACCCGTTAGGAATCTAATAGGTTATTAAAACCTTCGTTCCAGATTTAGGAGCCCAGTAAAAGATATCTGCATTTGCCAATTGTATACGGCTGGGATAAATTGTATAATTTGCTCAGGTAAATACTTTTAACTTATTTTCCGTTATACGGGCTTGGGATACTGTATTATAATAATACCGCTTGGCCGGGTGTGTAATTATTTAAATCGGATTGTGATTAGTATATTTACATAACCCGTTTAATCTGTTTTGTTTGGTATATGGCTTTTGGGGGGTTAATGACCATGTCCTGGATATCCTCGGCTCATTCATTGAAATGGCCACGACTTAAGCACGGGGTGTAGGCATACACCTGACAGTTGCGTATGTATAAATGGTAATCCACAATAAGGAGTTCTCCTTGTGGGCATTATACCTGTGGTGTGTCAGTTAATCTTGTCCGGCTCTTCTAACCGGCCCTGACGGACGGCAAACATATAAATCTGTATACAATATTATTTTTAAAATAATTGTCCCAAGTTATAAAAGATTATTTGTGCCTTGTGCATTTAAATCAATTTTTCTTAAAACATTTTCAAAAGAGTCAGTTAATTGTATTTACCAGTGTAAACTGACGTATTTTCCAAAAAGGCTAAAGTGCAAGTACTAGGCGGAATAGGCTGGCTACTCCTAAGTGAATAAATAAGAGTCTTGCAAGCTTTGTCACTTAAAATCTATTGAACAATTATCTTCTTTTGTTTGATCCGCCTGTGGATCCTTTACATTCCGTTTGTAATACTTGGATACTTTCAATTCGGTTTGTAATATTTTACTTTTAGACTTCCGCTGTGTATTAAACTGTGATTATTGACTATGATGATATCGACTACGTCACGATACTCCCCACCGGGCCCACCGGTAATACGTGGAAATATCGGGGTGTGACAGGTTGGTATCAGAGCCAACATTGAGGGAATTAAACACTAGCCTTTTGTGTTTAATCTCAATGACACAGTTGCACATTCCTTGACCTCCGAGTCTAGGCAAAGGACTTAGGACTAATCATAAATCCTTATTTTGTCCTTTATTGTTTTCTTAGTTGTTTCTTTTGTTCTGTTGACAGGATCAGAAAATGCCGCCACGATTCAGAAGAAGAGGACGAGGCAAGGCACCATTCACCAGCCATGATCAAGAAGCCGGACCTTCCCACCGGCGAACTCCGTCTGCAACAATGAGCACAAGTCCTCAAGAGGATTGGAGGACATATTTGGAGCCCGCGAGGCGATCAGTCTCCTTAAGTTCATCACTCCCCAAACTAACTTTAAACTTATTGATCGATGGCATCCCCAAACTAACTGAACCCTAACCCATCTAGTTTTTTTGCTGACGTGGCACTTGTGTGGTGATGTGACGTCTGGCGTGGCAGCTGACTTGGCTTTTTTGATGACGTAACAGTCGACTTTTCTTTTTTCTGTCGTGGCACCGGTTAGGATTAGTGTGAGAGTGTTATCGGCCAATAAGTTGAAAGTTGGGAGTGGTGTGGTACAAATCGAAAGTTGGAAGTGTTATCGGCTAATCGATGAAAATTGAGGTTATTTAAATCCAATATCCCAATATATAAATATTTGTAAGTAATTACAAGTGGTATCAAACACCATCTAAATCATAAATAAATGAGTTAAATGCTTGGTTGTAATTTTTGCACTCATGTGGTCCTTATCACTAACTCATGTTAAATTTCTCAGTTAAATTGATGTTAAATGACTAGATTACCCCCTAAGTAATTAAAATAAATAAAACTATCTTCTTCCTCCACTCTCTCCCTGTAACACCCCGAAAATTTACGTCCTATAATGTGTTGACACGTGTCATAGGTTTGAACGTGTGAAAGAATATTCTTGAAGGACTAAAGTTGACAAACAGTGAAAGTATGTAATTATAAGGGTTCAAAGTGTCAACAATGAATAAAATATACGTTGCAATAACCCTACATGATGTTTATAACCTTAAACGAATAGATCATGGATCATACGAAGCGAATTGTGAAAAAAAGTGAGAGATTACAAACTACAGGGGTTAAATGTGCCAACATGTTTAAGTTATACCTCTGAGTGACCTTTTGACAAACCCGAAGCCTTGTAACGATTAATTATGCTCACTAGAATGTACCACAAAAATTTCATGAAGTTTCGTTATCGTATGAGCAAGTTGTGATAAAATTCGTGTGTGAGGGTTAGAATCGTCAACATTGAAATTTAGGGCTTTTCGGGTGATCACAAAGTTACCCGAGGACTTAACAAAGTGGGTATAAGTCTTAAAACCCCATATGTTAAATAACAAAGCTTCATATGCAAGTTGGATGGTGAAAACGACCTTTCGGGGGACCAAGGACCAAAGTGCAAATAAATGAAACATGTGTGACCTGACCAGAAGGGCCTCGCGGCCCGCCTCACACATAACAGAAGGCCACGCGGGCCGCCTGCGACCTGCAGATGCAGAAAAAACAGACAGCTGCCTGTTGATGCATGTAACCGACTCCAATCTCATTTTTTCGAAACTTTGGGCAGCCTAAGATGGTTTTTAGCATGTAGGGTACTTGTGGATGATAATGCAACACTCCTAGACTTAGTTGTCGATGATCCATGCATGTTAGAAGTTATATATAAAGACCCACATGTTACTACATTGATCATTCATCACTTCTGAGCATTTCCAGAGCATACAAGCAGGCCACAAGCATTCCAAATCATCCATTAGTCGTGTGTAAGTGCCTTTGAACCTTCTTGTTTGAGTTATACTTAGTTAAAAGCCTAGAAATCAAACCGTCGTAACTACGGTTTGACTTTGTGATAAATCACAATCGGTCCAGAGATTTTTCGAATCGAAAGTTGTTATAAGTTGGTATTTATATGGTTAATAAACCCCTAAAAGGGCACTAACTGATTCGAATCCTAACTAGGTCGTTTGTCGAGTCAAAGGTTGTCCGAAAAAAGTCAACAGAAACATTAATCGCATATTTAATGATACGAAAGGCGTGTAACCTGTTTTATCAGTCATACAACTTGAAAATAAGTATAATAACTTTTCTAAACTTGTTTGATTCGACAACTTTATGTTTTGAACCGATTCGGAACCGAGAGACGCAAAAGTTTGACTTTTGCTTTGACCTCAGTTCTGACCCGATTTATATAGATTTAGACATGCCTTAAAGTTCCATTAGGACCTAGTTGCATGTGTGTATAAGCCTCTGCGTTTATACCACTCGAATCCCTAATCGTCCGATGTTTCCGTTAAACGCCTAAATATTGACCGTAATGCCCTTATGACCATGAAACGAGATTTTTGAAAATGTGAAAGTGCCATAATCTTAGTTACTGATTTTTAGACTTGTACCAAAAATTTCACATCAGTTGGAGGTCTAGATTAGGAGTTATGCTTAATGACGTAATTTGAACGCTTTTAAGTAATTAAACGGCGTCATTAGCGTAAAGCCTATCTAAACCCAATTTTTGACATCAAACCTTTTACCCACTGATGTGATATAATATTTTGGGATTTTTAAAGATTTTTAATTATTTTTAAACTGATCATAAGCTAGGTTTATCGCCTCGATTCGGTTAATACCAAAAATACCCTTTTCGGCCATAAAATGAGTTTTACAAATCCTTTTAACGCCAATCCAATTGCTACTGATTTTAAATAATAAATGGAGTATTTTGAGCCTGTTTATTTGATCAGAAAACTCAGAATCGTATTTTAACCCGTACATCGCTTAAAACGACTTTATACGCGTATTTAACGCATAGTTTGGGTTTAAAACTATTTTAATATATAAGACTTATTACCAAAGGTTATAACCTGTTAAAATAAGCTATTTTACTGATCAACTCAGACCCGGATCACAGGTGTCTAATTAAACCCTTTTTATAATCTTTAAAATGACCAAAATACCCCTACGGGGCTTATAAAGAGATTAAACTTGTTTTGGGCATCATGAGTGATATCCTACTGATATCACAACTTATTTAAGGCATGTTAACTTAGGAAAACTGTTTAGGACTCTTACGGATACCCGTTACGCTTCATGCGCGTTCGGTTCGGTTTATGTAACTAGTTTACATAAATTAGCCGAAACGGGTCAAACCTCATCGGTTTTATCTCAAAATCCAGAATGTGTATCATATACCCATATTAAGCAAGTCTTCAAACTTGTCGGGACTAAATCACATTCTATCCGGTCTTCGCTTAATCGTGCGTACGAACCGTATCTTTAAAACTAACCGGTCTAAGCGTAAGCTTAACTAAAGACCCGTTAGGATTCTAATAGGTTATTATAAACCTTCGTTCCAGATTAGGAGAACCAGTAAAAGATACTTGCACTCGCTAATTTTGAACTATACTTACTCAGGTAAATACTTTTAACTTATTTTCCCTATACGGGCTTGGGGTACGGTATATAGAATACCGCTTGGTCCAGCATTGAATCTTTAATCGAATAGAGGTTAAATCATTGATATGCTCTGTTTTGAAATGTTTTGTTTGCTTAAAGCCTTTGGGGGGTTAATGACCATGTCCCGGATATCCCTGGCATCATTTTACGAAATGGCCACGACCTTAGCACTCAGGTGTAGGCGTACACCTGTCAGTGTCTCATTATATAAAGTGGTGTGTCCATTGATCTTTAACCCGGTCTACGGATTGGGCTACTGAACGCATAAGAAACATGTAAATCGTTTACAAGTATTATATATTTACATAATTATCCCAAGTTATAAAATATTATTTGTGCCTTGTGCCTTAAATGCATTTTCTTAAACTCTTTTCAAAATGAGTCGGTTGATTGTATTTACCAGTGTAAACTGACGTATTTTTCTTAAAAAGGTTAAGTGCAGGTACTACGCGAAATAGGCTGGCTTGTCTCCTAGCATCCACATTAAGTCTCGCCAGCTTGGATGTCATAAACTGTTGAACATTTGTTTCCTTTTATTTTGATCTACCTGTGGATTTATATTCGACTATTTGTGATACTTAATATTACAATATCGTTTGGTTGAATTAAATCTATACTTTGCTTCCGCTGTGCATTTAAATATTGTGTTGTTTGACTATTATGTTGCCAACCACGTCACGATACTCCCCTACCGGGCCCACCGGTAACACGTGGAAATTCGGGGTGTGACAGGTTGGTATCAGAGCCAACGCTGAGTGAATTAAACACTAACCTTTTGTGTTTAATCTCAGTTATACAATTGCACATTCCTAAATCTTCGAGTCTAGACAAAGAACTTAGGAATAATCCAAATTGTTCAAATTTTTATTTTTACTTAAATTTTGTCCTTTATTTTTCCTTGTTATATTACCTTGTGTATTTTAACAGGTACAATAATGCCGCCAAGATTTAGACGAGGTGGTCGAGGAAAGGAGCCAGCTAGCGCCCCTAATGACCATGAGGCAGGGCCTTCATATCGACGAACTTCTTCTACAAGGAATGACGAAACGAGGGAGCTATGGAGGACATATGAAGACTCTGCCAGACGATCTTTTTCGCACGCCTCAACACCTCCATACCATGACTCTTATGGGCCTTAGTCAGAGAACGAACCCCACAACCCGCAACATTTCTTTGGCGACCCTACTCCTGTCTTTCAGGGTCAGTTTAACCCAGCAGAGTACCTACCAGAGCACGTGGGCTTTTACCCACTAGGACCAGAGGATCACTTTTCGGGTGATCAAGATATGGATGAGGACACAGATCCCGTCGAGGCTTCAACCGGATCCTTGAACCATCCTTTCGTGATATCAGACGGTTCATCTTTTCACGGAACACCATACCAGGGACCGGATAGTCACATGGCACGGTTCGAACGGTGTGAGTGGTACTATACACAATCTGAACACTCATCACCTCACCAGCAGCCGCCACTGCAGCAGCAAGATCCCTCTGGGGATCCACGTTATGAGGCAGTCACGCCACTGCCTCCACCGCCGCCAATGCATCTAGAGCCTCCAGAGCCACCAAGACGTAGGAGGACTGGTGCACGGATCTCAGCACGAGAAGTTGATTTTCGTCTCAACACTCCTCAACACTCTAGCGGCAGCCATTACCCGCCTACTCATGAAGTCCCACAGATGGGTGGACCTTCTGTCCCAGTTTCGGAGGTGAATTCAGCACCGATTGTACCGCCATCACCGGGTTTTGGCCACCCAATCCCTGCTTATACTGCTCCGGCAGCTTACAACCCATATGGACCACCAGCATACCATGGCTATAACTATGCTGATGATCCTTACAACGTGGCATCAAGCTACCTTGCCCATAATAATCCTGAGGGACCATACGGACCCCCTTGGGGAATGGGATACCCAGCTCGGGGGTATCAAGCACCTGTTCAGCCGCCACCACAGTACCAGCCACCACGGGCTCCTCCTCCTGAGCAGGAGGAACTCCGTCGAAGACTGGCCAAAGTGGAGCGAGACTTCCAGAAGGAACGTAGGAAGAACGAGGGATTTATGAGTGGTTTGGCAAACCTGCTTAAGGGAAAGAAGAAACGGGATCGTTAAATCCCCATATATATATTGTTGTATTTCCTTGTCTAAATCAAGTCCCTACGTGGACATTTATTTATGTGTGTATGTAGTCCCTGCGTGGACATCTATCTTTGTACTTAGTCCCTACGAGGACTTGTCTCTAGTAGTCCCTGCGTGGACATTTACTTTTGTAGACCGTCTCTGTGAGGACATGTATTATATGTATAGCTCCTGTGTGGGCATCTGTTTCTGTGAAAAGTCCCGTTTAGGGCAAAATGTACTACTTTTAGTTTTAATGGAATGTAAGTTTATAAATTTCATCATTTCTATGTTATACATAATTAAATTATACATGAAATAAATAAATCAGAATCATTCCTTTTAAAACTCTATCTGCCTAAGCTATTTTAATTAAGGATCTTAAAAGTATAACCTAGCCTGCATGTCATTTTAAGACCTGGCCCAGATGGTAAAACTAGTTAAAAAGATTCAAATCCCTGTTAACATCTGAAAACATGTTAACACTCCTGACAGACATGATTCGTGAAAAACACACGTGTTATTGTTATACATGGATCTTTTCAAAGATTCTAAACCCAAATAAATGATCTCTGAATCATGGGTTAAATCATTAATAAATATGATCAGTTCTTTTTACCATCCATTGGTAATGGAATGCCTACGGGCCCTTCTCATTTTCATATGAGACAAAAGACAGTATTAGTCTGTGACCCTGTCTGATAAAGGTAATGAACTTTGTTCAAACCTTCATGCTTTGATTCTCTGAAATCATAGCTTATAGTCTAAATTGTCCCTGTGACTAGGCCTTATGTGCTAATAAAAAACTGTTATTGTTTTATAATTAGGATAAATTATATTAGAAATCCTAAATAAATGTGAGTAATAAATTAACCATATATGGTCTATGTTACCACGGTTAATAAAAATTGCCATAAAAGACAATTATATGATAAACTCACCAATAAATTATTGTCGATATGTTACAGTTTAAGCTACATGGCAGACTCAAACGAGGTCAACAGTCACCCAGGGATAGTGAATGATAATGCCCATGTAAACGTAGCGGGTGCAGAGTTGCAAGCTATGATAGACAATGCAGTTAATAGAGCTATGGATAGACAACACCATGGATCAAATGGTACCCATACGAGGACCCATTCTGCATCACACACTAGAACACCCTCCAGGACCCACACTGCCCACAACAGTAATTCTCACCACTCCTCGAATCAAAGGAGTAATCCATCCCAAAGAGTCGTACAGAACCAAGAACCTCGTAATAGGGGTTGCACCTATAAATACTTCGTGTCGTGCAAACCCAGAGACTTCAATGGGGAAAAAGGAGCTGTTGATTGCATGACGTGGATGGATGAAATGGATACTGTGGTGGATATTAGTGGTTGCCATAATAGGGACATTGTGAAGTTTGTCTCACAGTCCTTCAAAGGAGAAGCCTTAGCCTGGTGGAGATCTTTGATCCAAGCCACAGGGAAAGTCCCATTATACAACATGACCTGGGAACAGTTCATGGCACTAATCAAAGAAAATTTCTGCCCTCAACATGAGGTTGAGAGAATTGAATCTGACTTCCTGGCGCTAGTCATGAAAAACCTGGACTGTCAGGCCTACCTTACTACTTTCAATACTTTGTCAAGGTTGGTCCCTTATTTGGTGACTCCGGAGCCTAAACGTATAGCTCGTTTTATCGGGGGTTTGGAACCGGAGATCAAAGCAAGTGTAAAGGCCTCCAGACCAACCACTTTTCGGTCAGTAACGGACATATCGTTGTCTCTGACCTCAGATGCTGTCAGGCTGAGGTCACTGAGGAAAACTGATACCGAGAAAAGGAAGCGTGAGGACGACAACTCACGACGTTCAGATAAGAATGACTCTAAGAAGGGGTCAGGATTTAAGAAAGAGGGTCAGCAGTCGGGTGAAAAACCCAGATGTAAAATTTGCAGAAAGCACCATTTTGGAAAGTGCAGACTTGACTCAAAATCCCAATACCAGCCAAGGCCTTGTGGGATTTGCAAGTCTACGGAGCATAAGACCCTGGAGTGCAAAAAAATAAAGGATGCAACGTGTTATAGTTGCAATGAAAAGAGGCATATCAAATCCAACTGCCCAAAATTTACAAGGAAGAATGAAGAGGGGAAGAAGACCAATGCGAGGGTCTTCAGGATGGATGCTAAGGAAGCCGTCAAGGACGACAACGTGATAACATGTACCTTTCTCGTAAATGATGTTTATGCGAGAGTGTTATTTGATTCAGGCGCTGATAAGTCGTTTGTAGATAATAAGTTTTGTGAATTGTTGAAACTACCTGTTAAGACTTTAAGTGTGAAGTATGAGGTGGAACTAGCAGATGGCACTTTAGAAACCGCTTCAACCTTATTAGATGGATGTTTCATATCCTTTAGGAACCACTCTTTTCCCTTGTCCCTACTTCCTTTAAAACTAGCCGGTTTCGACATAGTTTTGGGTATGGACTGGTTATCACATAACCAGGCCTAGATTATTTGCAATAAGAAGCAAGTGATGATCAAGACTTCGTCTGGTGAATCACTTACTATCCAGGGAGATACCCAGTATGGGCTGCCCGAGAAAATGTCTATACTCAAAGACTCTAAGTGTTTGAAGAAGGGTTGTGTCATCTACATGGCACAAGTGATTATTGATGAGCCAAAACCCAGGATTGGAGATATCCCCGTCATTTCTGAATACCCCGAAGTTTTTCCTGAAGAACTACCTGGCTTGCCACCAGATAGGCAAGTAGAATTCAGAATTGACATTATTCCTGGATCAGCACCAGTTGCAAGGGCGCCTTATAGGTTGGCACCAACAGAGATGAAGGAATTGAGGACGCAGCTAGATGATTTGCTAGCCAAAGGTTTCATTAAACCTAGTTCGTCTCCTTGGGGAGCACCAGTTTTATTTGTCAAGAAGAAGGATGGATCGATGCGACTGTGCATCGACTACCGTGAGCTTAATAAGGTTACTATCAAGAATAGGTATCCTTTGCCTAGGATCGACGATCTGTTCGATCAACTTCAAGGGGCAAGTTTCTTCTCGAAGATAGACTTAAGGTCGGGCTACCATCAATTGAAGGTTAGAGATGAAGATGTGCACAAAACAGCATTTAGGACTCGTTATGGACATTACGAGTTCCTAGTGATGCCTTTTGGGCTCACTAATGCACCAGCCGCGTTCATGGATCTCATGAATCGCGTTTGCAAGCCGCACCTAGACAAATTCGTCATCGTCTTTATCGACGACATTCTCATCTACTCAAAGAACCAAGCTGACCACGAGAAGCATCTTCACTGCATTTTGGAACTACTTCATAAAGAAAAGCTCTATGCCAAGTTCTCGAAGTGTGAATTCTGGCTTCGAGCAGTCCAATTTCTTGGGCATGTTGTTAGTGAGCATGGTATCCAAGTAGATCCTGCTAAAGTTGAAGCTGTCATGAATTGGCATGAGCCAAAGACGCCTACAGAAATACGTAGCTTCCTAGGTTTGGCAGGATACTATAGGCGATTCATTGAAAACTTCTCAAGGATTGCTGCACCCCTGACTTCACTGACACGTAAGAAGATTAAGTTTGACTGGGGTCCTAAGCAGCAGGAATCCTTCGATATTCTGAAACAAAAGTTGAGCAATGCTCCAGTACTGACATTGCATGATGGAATAGAGGAGTTTTTAGTTTATTGTGATGCATCACACACCGGGATGGGATGTGTGCTTATGCAGAAAGGCAAAGTCATTGCCTATGCTTCACGGCAGTTAAAGGTGCACGAAAAGAATTACACCACCCACGACTTGGAGTTGGGTGCCGTTGTATTCGCATTAAAACTGTGGAGGCACTATTTATATGGAATAAAATGTGTGATCTATTCTGATCACAAAAGCCTTCAACATCTGTTCAACCAGAAGGACTTGAACATGAGGCAACGCCGTTGGATGGAAACTCTTAATGATTACGATTGTGAAATAAGATACCATCCCGGCAAGGCGAATGTAGTCGCCGATGCCTTGAGTCGGAAAGAAAGAGTGAAACCCATCCGAATCAATGCCAAGAGCATGGAAATAAAGAACAACTTGATAGAAAGGTTGTTAGCTGCACAGAAGGAAGCTGTGCTGGAAGCTAACTATCCTAAAGAAAAGCTAGGAGTAACTGAGGAGCAGTTATCTCTTAGTAAGGATGGAATTCTTAGATTGAATGGACGGATATGGGTTCCAATTTATGGAGGACTACGAGATGTTATCCTCCAGGAAGCCCACAGCTCTAAATATTCTGTTCATCCTGGAGCTGATAAAATGTACCAAGATCTAAGGGCAAACTATTGGTGGATAGGCTTGAAAAAGTCTGTAGCCACTCATGTAGCCAAATGCTTGACATGTGCGCAAGTCAAGGCAGAACATCAAAAACCGTCAGGTTTACTACAACAACCTGAACTTCCTACTTGGAAGTGGGAAATGGTAACTATGGATTTTATCACCAAGTTACCTAAGACAAGGAAAGGAAATGACACCATCTGGGTGATAGTTGACCGACTGACTAAGTCAGCACATTTCCTACCTATTAAGGAGACCTACAGCTCCGATATGTTAGCCCAACTGTACGTTGATAAGATTGTAGCTCTACATGGCATACCTGTAGCTATTATCTCTGACCGAGATACTAGATACACATCACATTTTTGGAAAAGTTTCCAACAATCTTTGGGCACACGTTTGAACTTTAGTACGGCTTACCATCCACAGACTGACGGTCAGAGTGAGCGTACTATTCAAACGTTAGAAGACATGCTACGTGCATGTGCGATCGATTTGGGAGGTAGTTGGGATAAGAACCTACCATTAATCGAATTCTCCTACAACAATAGCTACCATACCAGCATCAAGGCTGCGCCTTTTGAGGCATTATACGGTAGAAAGTGTAGATCGCCTATTTGTTGGGCGGAAGTTGGAGAAGTCCAGTTATCAGGACCAGAGATCGTGTTCGAAACGACTGACAAGATTGTCCAGATTCGTAACAATCTCCAAGCTGCCCGGGATAGGCAGAAGAGTTACGCTGATCCAAGTCGTAAGGATTATCACTTCGAAGTAGGTGAAAAAGTCCTACTTAAAGTGTCACCCTGGAAGGGAGTGATGCGATTTGGTAAGAAAGGTAAGCTAAGCCCGAGATACATAGGACCTTTCGAGGTTATCGAACGTGTCGGGTCAGTTGCCTACAAGTTAAACTTACCTGAAGAGCTCAGTAGTATACACAATGTGTTCCACATCTGCAATCTGAAGAAGTGTTTCGCTAACGAATCAGTGGTTACACCCTATACAGATGTGCATATTGATGAGAGCTTGAAATTTGTGGAAAAACCTTTGTCGATCGAAGATCGACAGGTGAGGAAGCTTCGAAGGAAGCATATACCTTTTGTAAAGGTCAAATGGGATGCCCGAAGAGGTCCCGAATTCACGTGGGAGGTTGAATCCACGATGAAAGAAAAGTACCCTTACTTGTTTCAGTAAATCTCGGGTCGAGATTTCTTTTAAGGGGGTGAGGATGTAACACCCCGAAAATTTACGTCCTATAATGTGTTGACACGTGTCATAGGTTTGAACGTGTGAAAGAATATTCTTGAAGGACTAAAGTTGACAAACAATGAAAGTATGTAATTATAAGGGTTCAAAGTGTCAACAATGAATAAAATATACGTTGCAATAACCCTACATGATGTTTATAACCTTAAACGAATAGATCATGGATCGTACGAAGCGAATTGTGAAAGAAAGTGAGAGATTACAAACTACAGGGGTTAAATGTGCCAACATGTTTAAGTTATACCTCTGAGTGACCTTTTGACAAACCCGAAGCCTTGTAACGATTAATTATGCTCACTAGAATGTACCACAAAAATTTCATGAAGTTTCGTTATCGTATGAGCAAGTTGTGATAAAATTCGTGTGTGAGGGTTAGAATCGTCAACATTGAAATTTAGGGCTTTTCGGGTGATCACAAAGTTACCCGAGGACTTAACAAAGTGGGTATAAGTCTTAAAACCCCATATGTTAAATAACAAAGCTTCATATGCAAGTTGGATGGTGAAAACGACCTTTCGGGGGACCAAGGACCAAAGTGCAAATAAATGAAACATGTGTGACCTGACCAGAAGGGCCTCGCGGCCCGCCTCACACATAACAGAAGGCCACGCGGGCCGCCTGCGACCTGCAGATGCAGAAAAAACAGACAGCTGCCTGTTGATGCATGTAACCGACTCCAATCTCATTTTTTCGAAACTTTGGGCAGCCTAAGATGGTTTTTAGCATGTAGGGTACTTGTGGATGATAATGCAACACTCCTAGACTTAGTTGTCGATGATCCATGCATGTTAGAAGTTATATATAAAGACCCACATGTTACTACATTGATCATTCATCACTTCTGAGCATTTCCAGAGCATACAAGCAGGCCACAAGCATTCCAAATCATCCATTAGTCGTGTGTAAGTGCCTTTGATCCTTCTTGTTTGAGTTATACTTAGTTAAAAGCCTAGAAATCAAACCGTCGTAACTACGGTTTGACTTTGTGATAAATCACAATCGGTCCAGAGATTTTTCGAATCGAAAGTTGTTATAAGTTGGTATTTATATGGTTAATAAACCCCTAAAAGGGCACTAACTGATTCGAATCCTAACTAGGTCGTTTGTCGAGTCAAAGGTTGTCCGAAAAAAGTCAACAGAAACATTAATCGCATATTTAACGATACGAAAGGCGTGTAACCTGTTTTATCAGTCATACAACTTGAAAATAAGTATAATAACTTTTCTAAACTTGTTTGATTCGACAACTTTATGTTTTGAACCGATTCGGAACCGAGAGACGCAAAAGTTTGACTTTTGCTTTGACCTCAGTTCTGACCCGATTTATATAGATTTAGACATGCCTTAAAGTTCCATTAGGACCTAGTTGCATGTGTGTATAAGCCTCTGCGTTTATACCACTCGAATCCCTAATCGTCCGATGTTTCCGTTAAACGCCTAAATATTGACCGTAATGCCCTTATGACCATGAAACGAGATTTTTGAAAATGTGAAAGTGCCATAATCTTAGTTACTGATTTTTAGACTTGTACCAAAAATTTCACATCAGTTGGAGGTCTAGATTAGGAGTTATGCTTAATGACGTAATTTGAACGCTTTTAAGTAATTAAACGGCGTCATTAGCGTAAAGCCTATCTAAACCCAATTTTTGACATCAAACCTTTTACCCACTGATGTGATATAATATTTTGGGATTTTTAAAGATTTTTAATTATTTTTAAACTGATCATAAGCTAGGTTTATCGCCTCGATTCGGTTAATACCAAAAATACCCTTTTCGGCCATAAAATGAGTTTTACAAATCCTTTTAACGCCAATCCAATTGCTACTGATTTTAAATAATAAATGGAGTATTTTGAGCCTGTTTATTTGATCAGAAAACTCAGAATCGTATTTTAACCCGTACATCGCTTAAAACGACTTTATACGCGTATTTAACGCATAGTTTGGGTTTAAAACTATTTTAATATATAAGACTTATTACCAAAGGTTATAACCTGTTAAAATAAGCTATTTTACTGATCAACTCAGACCCGGATCACAGGTGTCTAATTAAACCCTTTTTATAATCTTTAAAATGACCAAAATACCCCTACGGGGCTTATAAAGAGATTAAACTTGTTTTGGGCATCATGAGTGATATCCTACTGATATCACAACTTATTTAAGGCATGTTAACTTAGGAAAACTGTTTAGGACTCTTACGGATACCCGTTACGCTTCATGCGCGTTCGGTTCGGTTTATGTAACTAGTTTACATAAATTAGCCAAAACGGGTCAAACCTCATCGGTTTTATCTCAAAATCCAGAATGTGTATCATATACCCATATTAAGCAAGTCTTCAAACTTGTCGGGACTAAATCACATTCTATCCGGTCTTCGCTTAATCGTGCGTACGAACCGTATCTTTAAAACTAACCGGTCTAAGCGTAAGCTTAACTAAAGACCCGTTAGGATTCTAATAGGTTATTATAAACCTTCGTTCCAGATTAGGAGAACCAGTAAAAGATTCTTGCACTCGCTGATTTTGAACTATACTTACTCAGGTAAATACTTTTAACTTATTTTCCCTATATGGGCTTGGGGTACGGTATATAGAATACCGCTTGGTCCAGCATTGAATCTTTAATCGAATAGAGGTTAAATCATTGATATGCTCTGTTTTGAAATGTTTTGTTTGCTTAAAGCCTTTGGGGGGTTAATGACCATGTCCCGGATATCCCTGGCATCATTTTACGAAATGGCCACGACCTTAGCACTCAGGTGTAGGCGTACACCTGTCAGTGTCTCATTATATAAAGTGGTGTGTCCATTGATCTTTAACCCGGTCTACGGATTGGGCTACTGAACGCATAAGAAACATGTAAATCGTTTACAAGTATTATATATTTACATAATTATCCCAAGTTATAAAATATTATTTGTGCCTTGTGCCTTAAATGCATTTTCTTAAACTCTTTTCAAAATGAGTCGGTTGATTGTATTTACCAGTGTAAACTGACGTATTTTTCTTAAAAAGGTTAAGTGCAGGTACTACGCGAAATAGGCTGGCTTGTCTCCTAGCATCCACATTAAGTCTCGCCAGCTTGGATGTCATAAACTGTTGAACATTTGTTTCCTTTTATTTTGATCTACCTGTGGATTTATATTCGACTATTTGTGATACTTAATATTACAATATCGTTTGGTTGAATTAAATCTATACTTTGCTTCCGCTGTGCATTTAAATATTGTGTTGTTTGACTATTATGTTGCCAACCACGTCACGATACTCCCCTACCGGGCCCACCGGTAACACGTGGAAATTCGGGGTGTGACACTCCCACCCTCACAAAAACCCTACCACCACACCTGCAAATCTCCACTTCAACAATGTCTCCATAGCTTCCCACCCTCCTTCGCCGCACTCCCTCTCTCCACCGCCACCACTCTCCACCAATCCGCCATCGATTGGGCCTGTGGAGCCGGTGGAGCCGATTGTTCCCCGATCCACCATACACAGCATCCGCGATGTTGGATGACGTATCAGAAGGTCTTGTTTTGTGATGGGTTGTTACAGAGCCAACATTGAGGGAATTAAACACTGGCCTTTTGTGTTTAATCTCAATGACACAGTTGCACATTCCTTGACCTCCGAGTCTAGGCAAAGGACTTAGGACTAATCATAAATCCTTATTTTGTCCTTTATTGTTTTCTTGGTTGTTTCTTTTGTTCTGTTGACAGGATCAGAAAATGCCGCCACGATTCAGAAGAGGAGGACGAGGCAAGGCACCATTCACCAGCCATGATTATGAAGCCGGACCTTCCCACCGGCGAACTCCGTCTGAAACAATGAGCACAAGTCCTCAAGAGGATTGGAGGACATATTTGGAGCCCGCGAGGCGATCTGTCTCGCTAAGTTCATCACCCTCTTACCATCATTCTTTTGGGCCGCAATCGGAGAACGAGCCCAACGATTCGCACCATTCTTACATACCACTGCAGCGGTCGGGGTCACACCGCGCGTTTCAAGACCCGACCCCATATTTCCAGAGCCAGTTTAACCCGACAAATCAGATTGAAGAACCAATGGGTCATAACCCATTGGGCCCCGAAGACCATTTTCCTGAAGCTCAGGACATGGAGATGGATGATGACCCGGATTCCGCCGAACCACCATCTGGGACACCGACTCACCCCATCGAGATTTCGGATGGGTCGCCTTTTCATGGATCACCTTATCGTGGTCCAGACAGTTATGAGGCAAGGTTTTCCCAATACGACTGGGTGTTTACTCCCTCTTACAACCCGTCTCAGCAGCAGCAACAGCCGGATCCCTCGGAGGATTCACGTTTTGTAGCGGTCACTCCACCGCCACCACCACCGCCAGAGCAGCAACCGCCTCCGGAGCCACCGAGGCGTAGGAGATCAGAAGCATGGATGTCCGTGCGAGGGGGATTCCATTTCAGCACCCCTCAGTATTCAAGTGGCAGTCATTACCCACCACTATACGAAGACCCACAGATGGGTGGGCCTTCAAACCCCGTTTCTGAGGTGGAATCTGCGCCAGTCGCACCACCACGATCACACGTGGGTTATGATAACTCGATTCCTTCATACGCCGGTGCAGCGGCGTATAACCCTTTTGAGCAGCCAACCCATACTAACTACAACTACGCCGAAGTTGACCCATACCTTGTAGCGGCAAACTACAATGCACTTCATCCCGAGGGGCCCTATGGAGCTCCCTGGCAGACCGGATACCCGGCCTATGGGTACCAATACCCGCCACCTCCTCAACCTCCGCATCAACAGCAGCCGCAACCGCCACAGATCCAACCACCGCAGCAGCAGGAGATCGTTCAAAGGTTAAGTCAGGTGGAGCGTGAGGTTCGAGAAGAGCGTAGAAGCCACCGGGGATTTCTCAAGGGTTTGGCAAGTTTAATCAAGGGGAAGAGCAAGAGGGATTTTTGAACTCCTTGTTTGTTTGTTTGTTTTGTATTTCTTTAATTTTCAATTAAGTCCCTGTGTGGACATCTATTTATGTACCTAGTCCCTGCGAGGACTTGTATTTTCAGTTTAGCCCCTGCGTGGGCAAGTTATTTTTGTTAAAGTTCTATTTAGGGCAATTGTGTACTCTTTTAATTATTAATGGAATGTTGAATTTAAAATTTCATTTTTGTCATCATATGTATGAATATAATATATGAAATAAATAAAAATATCATTCCTTTTATAAGATCTGCCATTATTAAACAAAATCTTAAAGGCAAAACCCTAGCCCATGTGTTATTTTAAGACAGGGCCATGATGGTAGTTCTTTATTAAGATTCAGATCCTTGTTGACATCTGAAAACATGTTAACACTCCTGGCAAATGCGATTCGATAAAAATCGCATAAGTCATCCTTATATTGGATCCTTCCAATTCCTTCCTGTATTAATTATACATCCTTTTTGATGAAGTGCCTACGGGCCATGTTTATTGTCCTCTGAGACAAGAAGACAGTTGTAGTCTACGACTCACTGTCAAGAAAAGGTAATGAACTATGCTCCAGCCTTAATGCCTTGATTCTATAAAATCATGGCTTATGAATTTAAATTGTCCATGTGACTAGGCCTTTTGTATGCCACCCTATTATCCCCAAAAGTTTATAACTGGGGTAAAATATAATAAAAATTTAAATAAATTAACCCATATGGCTTAAATTTTACCATGGTTACAAGATTGCCATAAAAGACAATCCCATAATAGACTTTTGAATAAATCATTGTCATTATTTTATGTAGCAATCAAGCTACATGGCAGAATCTGAAGAAATCAACAGTCATCCGAGGGAGAATCATGATACCACCAGAATCAACATAGCTGGTGCAGAACTGCAGGCATTAATAGACATTACCGTTACTCGAGCTCTGGACAGACGAGATAATGAATTAAGTGGTACTCGAAGCAAGACCCTATCTGCACCTCATTCTAAATCACACCCTAAGACTCACTCTGTGGCTCATAGCAAGCCACCATCTAAAACTCATGAGTTGAAGAAGGATGATGACCGACACTCCTCAAATCAGCATAGTGTTCCACCTAAGAAGATTGTATTTGATCAAGAGCCACGTACAAAGACCTGTTCATATAAGTATTTTATCTCCTGCAAGCCCAGGGATTTCACTGGGGAAAAATGAGCCATTGATTGCATGACGTGGCTAGACGAGATGGATACCGTGGTTGATATCAGTGGTTGCGCTGATAGAGATATTGTGAAGTTTGTGTCTCAGTCATTTAAAGGAGAAGCTCTAGCTTGGTGGAGGTCTCTAATCCAAGCTACTGGGAAGATCCCGTGGTATAATCTGTCGTGGGATCAGTTTGTTGCTTTGGTCAAGGAGAATTTATGTCCTCAACATGAAGTTGAGAAAATTGAGTCCGACTTCTTGACATTGGTTATGAAAAACTTAGACTGTCAAGAATACCTTACCAGCTTCAATACCATGTCTCGATTGGTTCCATACTTGGTGACACCGGAACCAAAACGTATAGCCCGTTTCATTGGGGGTTTGGCCCCAGAGATTAAAGCTAGTGTGAAGGCGTCTTGACCTACTACTTTTAGATCAGCGGCTGATTTGTCGTTATCCCTTACTCTGGATGCGGTCAGGCTAAGATCGCTTAAGAATTCTGAAGAAGGAAAAAGGAAACGTGAGGATGATAACTCACGACGTTCTGATTTGAAGCGTAATGGGAACACAGACCACAAGAAGAGTTCTGGGTCTAACAAGGGTAACCAGGAAACGGATGAGAAGCCTAAATGCAAAACTTGCCAGAAGCATCATTTTGGAAAATGCAGGTTTGAATCAAAGTCGCAATCAAAGTCGATTGCATGTGGGATATGCAAATCCAAGGAACATAAGACTTTCGATTGTAAAAAGATAAAGGATGCAACTTGTTACAACTGTAACGAGAAGGGGCATATTAAGACAAACTGCCCAAAATATGCGAAGAAACCTGAAGAATGTAAGAAGACCAATGCTAGGGTCTTCCAAATGAATGCACAGGAAGCGATTCAGAATGACAATGTGATAACAGGTACCTTTCTTATCAATGATGTTTATGCAAGGGTATTATTTGATTCGGGTGCAGATAAGTCGTTTGTTGATAATAAGTTTTGTAAGTTATTAAATCTGCCTGTTAAAACCCTGAGCATAAAATACAAAGTAGAATTGGCCGATGGTACCATAGAAACTGCTTCGACTGTGTTAGATGGATGTTTTATATCCATTAGGAACCACTCTTTTCTGTTATCGTTGCTTCCTTTGAAATTAGCTGGTTTCGACATAGTGATAGGCATGGATTGGTTATCTCATAACCAAGCCCAGATCGCATGTGACAAGAAACAAGTGGTTATCAAGACTCCGTATGGCGAGCCACTTACCATACAAGGAGATACTCAGTATGGGTTGCCTAAGCAAGTGTCTATGCTTAAGGCGTCAAGGTGTTTGAAGAAAGGTTGTGTCATCTACATGGCACAAGTAACTATTGATGAACCAAAGCCCAAGGTTGAAGACATCCCTGTTATTTCTGAATATCCCGAAGTATTCCCTAAAGAACTACCTGGTTTACCACCAGATAGGCAAGTAGAGTTCAAAATTGACATTATTCCTGGAGCAGCGCCAGTGGCAAGAGCACCTTATAGGTTGGCACCGACTGAATTGAAAGAGTTAAGGACTCAACTGGATGATTTGTTGGCCCAAGGTTTTATCCGACCTAGTTCATCCCCCTGGGGAGCGCCGATTCTGTTTGTAAAGAAGAAGGATGGATCAATGCGTCTATGCATCGATTATCGAGAACTGAACAAGGTCACAATCAAGAACAGATATCCATTGCCCAGGATCGACGATCTGTTCGATTAATTGCAAGGGGTAAGTTACTTTTCCAAGATTGATTTGAGGTCAGGTTACCATCAGCTGAAGGTTAGAGATAAAGATGTGCTCAAGACTGCACTTAGGACTCGTTATGCTCACTACGAGTTCTTAGTGATGCCTTTTGGGCTCACTAATGCACCAGCAGCATTCATGTATCTCATGAATCACGTTTGCAAACCCTACCAGGACAAGTTTGTCATCGTCTTCATTGATGACATTCTTATTTATTCAAAGAAACAGGTTGACCATGAAAAACACTTCGTTGTATTCTTAAACTTCTTCAGCAAGAGAAACTCTACGCCAAATTTTCAAAATGTAAGTTTTGGCTTCGTGAATTCCAATTCCTTGGACATGTGGTTAGTGAGCGTGGTATCCAGGTGGATCCCACTAAGATTGAAGCTATCATGAATTGGCAAGAACCGAAGACGCCCATAGAGATTCGTAGTTTCTTGGGTCTGGCAGGATATTACAGGCGTTTTATTGAGAATTTCTCAAGGATTGCAGCACCCCTAACCTCACTAACTCGCAAGAATATCAAGTTTGACTGGGGTCCTAAGCAGCAAGAATCCTTTGACATTCTTAAGCAGAAATTGAGCAATGCACCTGTGTTGACATTGCCTGATGGAATAGAGGAATTTGTGGTTTACTGCGACGCATCACACACTGGCATGGGATGTGTGCTAATGCAGAAGGGAAAAGTTATTGCCTATGCTTCCCGACAATTAAAAGTTCACGAGAAGAGTTACACCAACCACGACTTGGAATTGGGTGCCGTTGTGTTTGCACAAAAACTTTGGAGGCATTATTTGTATGGTACCAAGTGTGTGATCTATTCTGATCACAAAAGCCTTCAACATCTGTTTAATCAGAAGGATCTGAACATGAGACAGCGTCGATGGATGGAGACACTGAATGATTATGATTGTAAAATCCGATACCATCCAGGTAAGGCGAATGTGGCCGCCGATGCTTTAAGCAGAAAGGAAAGGGTTAAGCCCATTAGAATCAATGCCAAGAGCATTGAATTGAAAAACAGTTTGAATGAAAGATTGTTAGCCGCTCAAAAGGAAGCTGTATTAGAAGCCAACTATCCGAATGAAAAGCTGGGAGTCACTGCTGAACAATTATCATATGGAAAGGATGGAATCCTAAGATTGAATGGACGAATATGGGTTCCAATCCATGGAGGACTTCGGGACGTTATCCTCCAAGAAGCCCACAGTTCCAAGTATTCTGTTCACCCTGGTAGTGACAAAATGTACCAGGATTTAAAGGCAAATTACTGGTGGATAGGTTTGAAGAAATATATAGCCACTTATGTGGCCAAATGTCTGACGTGTGCTCACGTAAAGGCAGAACACCAGAAGCCGTCAGGTTTGCTACAACAGCCTGAACTTCCCACTTGGAAATGGGAAATGGTGACTATGGATTTTATCATTATGTTACCAAAAACAAAGCGTGGAAATGATACTATTTGGGTTATAGTAGATAGACTGACTAAGTCAGCCCACTTCTTACCTATTAAGGAAACACATAGCTCAGATAAGTTAGCCCAGTTGTATGTGGACGAGATCGTATCTCTCCATGGGGTGCCAGTGTCTATCATCTCTGATAGGGATACGTGATATACATCGCATTTCTGAAAAAAGTTTTCAGCAATCCCTAGGCACTCGATTAAATTTCAGCACTGCGTATCATCCTCAGACGGATGGTCAAAGCGAGTGTACAATACAAACACTCGAGGATATACTACGAGCTTGTGTTATCGATTTAGGTGGAAGTTGGGATGATCATCTTCCATTGATTGAATTTTCATATAATAATAGCCATCATTCGAGTATTCAAGCTGCACCTTTTGAAGCTTTGTATGGAACAAAGTGCAGGACGCCCGTTTGTTGGGCAGAAGTTGGAGATGTCCAACTGACAGGACCTGATATAGTCCTGGAGACGACAGATAAGATTGTGCAGATACGTGATCGTCTCAAAGCTGCCAGGGATAGGCAGAAAAGCTACGCAGATAAAAGGCGTAAACATCTGAAATTCGAGGTAGGTGACAAGGTTCTACTTAAGGTATCACCCTGGAAAGGGGTAATGCGGTTTGGAAAGAAAGGCAACTTGAGCCCCAGATACATAGGACCATTCGAGATCATCGAATGTGTCGGAACAGTGGCTTACAAGTTAAACCTGCCTGAAGAGCTCAGTGGTATTCATAATGTGTTCCACATCTGCAATCTAAAGAAGTGTCTAGCTGATGAATCGCTAGTCATGTCACATAAAGATGTGCGTATTGATGAGAGCTTAAAATTTGTTGAAAAACCTTTGTCAATCGAGGATCGACAGGTTAAGAAGCTTCGAAAGAAGCACGTACCGATTGTGAAGGTTAAATGGGATGCCTGTAGAGGTCCCGAGTACACGTGGGAGGTTGAATCCATAATGAAACAGAAGTACCTTCATTTATTTCAGTAAATCTCGAGGTCGAGATTTCTTTTAAGGGGGTGAGGATGTAACACCTCGTAAAATCATAACCAATATAATAAGGACACGTGTCATGAGCTTTAAACGTGTAATGAATTGAATATGAGGGACTAAAATTGCCAAATGATGTAAATATGCGAATAAAGGGATCCAAAGTGTCAACATGCCATTCTTGTGCCTCTGCTTGACTTCACACGACGTTCGTATTCTTTAAAAGAATAATTTATCGAACATTGGAAGTCGTTTGTGTTAAAAATAAGGATCTTGTAAAGCATAGGGGTTAAAAGTGTCAACATGTTAAAGTTACCTCTGAGTGACCTTTAATGAACCCAAAAACATTGTAAATAAATTAATATTCCGTCCACAAGAATAACGAATATTAAATTCGTAGAGTTTCGACGCGTTTAAAAAATCAAAGTATCAATTCCAATAAATAAGGGCCAAAAGCGTCAACGTTGAAATTCAGGACTTTTCGGTGATCGTATAACTAACCGGGAGCTTAAAGAAGTTTGTTTATAACTTAGAGTCCTTAAAAGTCAAGTTTAGGGGGTTAAAAGTGCAATAAATGAAAGTTAAAACATGTTTAGAAGGACCAGGGACTGATATTGCAATTTCTGAAACTTGTTACAACTGTAACGAGAAGGGGCATATGGGATATGCAAATCCAAGGAACATAAGACTTTGGATTGTAAAAAGATAAAGGATGAAACTTGTTACAATTGTAACGAGAAGGGGCATATTAAGACAAACTGCCCAAAATATGCGAAGAAACCTGAAGAAGGTAAGAAGACCAATGCTAGGGTCTTCCAGATGAATGCACAGGAAGCGATTCAGAATGACAATGTGATAACATGTACCTTTCTTATCAATGATGTTTATGCAAGGGTATTATTTGATTCGGGTGCAAATAAGTCGTTTGTTGATAATAAGTTTTGTAAGTTATTAAATCTGCCTGTTAAAACCCTGAGCATAAAATACGAAGTAGAATTGGCCGATGGTACCATAGAAACTGCTTCGACTGTGTTAGATGGATGCTTTATAACCATTAGGAACCACCCTTTTCCGTTATTATTTGTTCCTTTGAAATTAGCTGGTTTCGACATAGTGATAGGCATGGATTGGTTATCTCATAACCAAGCCCATATCGTATGTGACAAGAAACAAGTGGTTATCAAGACTCCGTATGGTGAGCCACTTACCATACAAGGAGATACTCAGTATGGGTTGCCTAAGCAAGTATCTATGCTTAAGGCGTCAAGGTGTTTGAAGAAAGGTTGTGTCATCTACATGGCACAAGTAACTATTGATGAACCAAAGCCTAAGGTTGAAGACATCCCTGTTATTTCTGAATATCCCGAAGTATTCCCTGAAGAACTACCTGGTTTACCACCAGATAGGCAAGTAGAGTTCAAAATTGACATTATTCCTGGAGCAGCGCCAGTGGCAAGAGCACCTTATAGGTTGGCACGGACTGAATTGAAAGAGTTAAGGACTCAACTGGATGATTTTTTGGCCCAAGGTTTTATCCGACCTAGTTCATCCCCCTGGGGAGCACCGATTCTGTTTGTAAAGAAGAAGGATGGATCAATGCGTCTATGCATCGATTATCGAGAACTGAACAAGGTCACAATCAAGAACAGATATCCATTGCCCAGGATCGACGATCTGTTCGATCAATTGCAAGGGGCAAGTTACTTTTCCAAGATTGATTTGAGGTCAGGTTACCATCAGCTGAAGGTTAGAGATGAAGATGTGCACAAGACTGCATTTAGGACTCGTTATGGTCACTACGAGTTCTTAGTGATGCCTTTTGGGCTCACTAATGCACCAGCAACATTCATGGATCTCATGAATCGCGTTTGCAAACCCTACCTGGACAAGTTTGTCATCGTCTTCATTGATGACATTCTTATTTATTCAAAGAATCAGGCTGACCATGAAAAACACTTCGTTGTATTCTTAAACTTCTTCAGCAAGAGAAACTCTACGCCAAATTTTCAAAATGTAAGTTTTGGCTTCGTGAAGTCCAATTCCTTGGACATGTGGTTAGTGAGCGTGGTATCCAGGTGGATCCCACTAAGATTGAAGCTATCATGAATTGGCAAGAACCGAAGACGCCCATAGAGATTCGTAGTTTCTTGGGTCTGGCAGGATATTACAGGCGTTTTATTGAGAATTTCTCAAGGATTGCAGCACCCCTAACCTCACTAACTCGCAAGAATATCAAGTTTGACTGGGGTCCTAAGCAGCAAGAATCCTTTGACATTCTTAAGCAGAAATTGAGCAATGCACCTGTGTTGACATTGCCTGATGGAATAGAGGAATTTGTGGTTTACTGCGACGCATCACACACTGGCATGGGATGTGTGCTAATGCAGAAGGGCAAAGTTATTGCCTATGCTTCCCGACAATTAAAAGTTCACGAGAAGAGTTACACCACCCACGACTTGGAATTGGGTGCCGTTGTGTTTGCACTAAAACTTTGGAGGCATTATTTGTATGGTACCAAGTGTGTGATCTATTCTGATCACAAGAGCCTTCAACATCTGTTTAATCAGAAGGATCTGAACATGAGACAGCTTCGATGGATGGAGACACTAAATGATTATGATTGTAAAATCCGATACCATCCAGGTAAGGCGAATGTGGCCGCCGATGCTTTAAGCAGAAAGGAAAGGGTTAAGCCCATTAGAATCAATGCCAAGAGCATTGAATTGAAAAACAGTTTAAATGAAAGATTGTTAGCCGCTCAAAAGGAAGCTGTATTAGAAGCCAACTATCCGAATGAAAAGTTGGGAGTCACTGCTGAACAATTATCATATGGAAAGGATGGAATCCTAAGATTGAATGGACGAATATGGGTTCCAATCCATGGAGGACTTCGGGACGTTATCCTCCAAGAAGCCCACAGTTCCAAGTATTCTACTTAAGGTATCACCCTGGAAAGGGGTAATGCGGTTTGGAAAGAAAGGTAACTTGAGCCCCAGATACATAGGACCATTCGAGATCATCGAATGTGTCGGAACAGTGGCTTACAAGTTAAACCTGCCTGAAGAGCTCAGTGGTATTCATAATGTGTTCCACATCTGCAATCTAAAGTAGTGTCTAGCTGATGAATCGCTAGTCATGTCACATAAAGATGTGCGTATTGATGAGAGCTTAAAATTTGTTGAAAAACCTTTGTCAATCGAGGATCGACAGGTTAAGAAGCTTCGAAAGAAGCACGTACCGATTGTGAAGGTTAAATGGGATGCCTGTAGAGGTCCCGAGTACACGTGGGAGGTTGAATCCATAATGAAACAGAAGTACCTTCATTTATTTCAGTAAATCTCGAGGTCGAGATTTCTTTTAAGGGGGTGAGGATGTAACACCTCGTAAAATCATAACCAATATAATAAGGACACGTGTCATGAGCTTTAAACGTGTAATGAATTGAATATGAGGGACTAAAATTGCCAAATGATGTAAATATGCGAATAAAGGGATCCAAAGTGTCAACATGCCATTCTTGTGCCTCTGATTGACCTCACACGACGTTCGTATTCTTTAAAAGAATAATTTATCGAACATTGGAAGTCGTTTGTGTTAAAAATAAGGATCTTGTAAAGCATAGGGGTTAAAAGTGTCAACATGTTAAAGTTACCTCTGAGTGACCTTTAATGAACCCAAAAACATTGTAAATAAATTAATATTCCGTCCACAAGAATAACGAATATTAAATTCGTAGAGTTTCGACGCGTTTAAAAAATCAAAGTATCAATTCCAATAAATAAGGGCCAAAAGCGTCAACGTTGAAATTCAGGACTTTTCGGTGATCGTATAACTAACCGGGAGCTTAAAGAAGTTTGTTTATAACTTAGAGTCCTTAAAAGTCAAGTTTAGGGGGTTAAAAGTGCAATAAATGAAAGTTAAAACATGTTTAGAAGGACCAGGGACTGATATTGCAATTTTTGAAACCTTGTTGACCGGATCTGGCATTCATACCGGTCGCGTAAGACTCTCTTGTATCTTACGCGGGCCGCCTAAAAGCTGCCATCTCCCAAAAAGATGACAGTTGCCTGTTACAGCAGGTTCCACCGCCATATATGATTGGTTTTCGAATTCAGGGGCTGCACCAACAGGTTTTCATGCATAGGGGACACCTGGGATGATCAAGGAACACTTGTAGACTTGTGTGTAATGATCTTGTGCAATTAAAATCACTATATAAAGAACATAAGTTGCAACATTTTTCTTGCTCATTTGAAAATCATTCTCATACACTCTCTGGAGCTCTCTGGACTTCAAGCAAGCTTTCATCAGCTCCTAATTCGTGCTAAGGACCATTGTGAGTGTTCTTAGCCTTCCTAGTTCATGTTTTATTAGCTTAATGACCAAAAGTCAAAGCCGTCGTAATTAAGCTTTCACTTAGTGATTAATCACTAATGGTCCAGTCATTTTTCGAATTGAAAGTGGCTATGAGTTGGTAATTATGTGGGTAATAAACCCTTAAAAGGGCATACTCTGATTTCCACTCTAACTATGTCAATTGTCGGGTCAAACTTAATTATAAAAATCAACATAAAGCTATTTTGCAAATAAACTCATAATTAACAATGTAGAAGCTATGAAACCTGTTTTAACACTTATATAACTTGGTAATTAATGTAAGAACATGTCTAAGCATGTTCAATCCGACAATTTTGAGTTTAGGCTCGGTTCGGAACCGAAAGTCGCAAAAGTAGACTTTTGCTTTGACTTTCAGTTCTGACCCGATTTAGTTTAGTTTAGACATACCTTATAGTTCCATTAGGACCATGTTATAGGTTAGTATAACCATCTGAGGTTATACAACTTGGTTCCTAATTAATCCGATTCATTTGCATGTTTCCATTAATTGCTTAAATGTTGACCATTATGCCCTTTTGACCTTAAAATGAGATTTTTGAAAATGTGAGAGGACAAAAACCTTTGTTACTGATTTATAAACATGTCCTAAAAATTTGACATCAGTTTGAGGTCTAAATTAGGAGTTATGCTCAATATCGTAATTTGAAAGCTTTTTATTAATTAAACGGCATATCTAGCATAAAGCCTATTTAAACCCAAATTTTGACACCGAACCCTCTGTCCACTGATGTAATATAATATTTTGGGATTTTTGAAGACTTTTATTTATTTTTAAACTGATCATAACATAGGGTTATTGCTTTGATTCGGTAATTGTCGGTTATACCCCTTTTTGCTTATAAAATGAGTTTTACATAACATTTTGATACCAAACCTTTTGCTACTGATTTCATATGTTAAATAAAATAGGGGTATTGGATTTTAATAATCCCAACTTTCACTAATTGGCCGGTAATAATCCCAACTTCAAAAATAGCCTACAACACTCCCAACTTGTAACATTTTGGCCAGCAATGATCCTTGTCTAACTGGGTTAGTTAAAAGTGACGTGGCAAGTGACGTGGCAGCTGACGTGTTTAAAACTTGAAATATTTTGGCCACCAATAATCCCAAGTTTCGCTAATTGGCCGGTAATAATCCTCCAGTCACCACCATCATCTCTTCCGACCACCACCATCATCTCCGACCACCTCCATCTCCTCCACTGCCACCACCATCTCCGACCAGTCACCACCATCATCTCCGACCTCCACCACCACCACAGCACCGCCACCACCACCACCGCACCGCCACCACCACCACCACAGTACCGCCACCACCACCACCACCACAGCACCGCCACCACCACCACCACCACAGCACCGCCACCACCACCACCACCGCACCGCCACCACCACCACCACAACACCGCCACCACCACCACCACAGCACCGCCAATTAGGAGGTGGTGGTGGTGGTGGCGGTGCTGTGGTGGTGGTGGAGGTGGTGGCGGTGCGGTGGTGGTGGTGGCGGTGCTGTGGTGGTGGAGGTCGGAGATGATGGTGGTGACTGGTCGGAGATGGTGGTGGTAGTGGAGGAGATGGAGGTGGTCGGAGATGATGGTGGTGGTCGGAAGAGATGATGGTGGTGACTGGAGGATTATTACCGGCCAATTAGTGAAACTTGGGATTATTGGTGGCCAAAATATTTCAAGTTTTAAACACGTCAGCTACCACGTCACTTGCCACGTCACTTTTAACTAACCCAGTTAGACAAGGATCATTGCTGGCCAAAATGTTACAAGTTGGGAGTGTTGTAGGCTATTTTTGAAGTTGGGATTATTACCGGCCAATTAGTGAAAGTTGGGATTATTTAAATCGGATTGTGATTAGTATATTTACATAACCCGTTATACGGGCCTGGGATACGGTATTATAATAATACCGCTTGGTCAGGTGTGTAATTATTTAAATCGGATTGTGATTAGTATATTTACATAACCCGTTTTAATCTGTTTTATTTGGTATATGGCTTTTGGGGGGTTAATGACCATGTCCTGGATATCTTCGGCTCATTCATTGAAATGGCCACGACTTAAGCAGGGGATGTAGGCATACACCTGACAGTTGCGTATGTATAAATGGTAATCCACAATAAGGAGTTCTCCTTGTGGGAATTATACCTGTGGTGTGTCAGTTAATCTTGTCCGGCTCTTCTAACCGGCCCTGACGGACGGCAAACATATAAATCTGTATTCAAGATTATTTTAAAAATAATTGTCCCAAGTTATAAAAGATTATTTGTGCCTTGTGCATTTAAATCAGTTTTTCTTAAAACATTTTCAAAAGAGTCAGTTAATTGTATTTACCAGTGTAAACTGACGTAACCAAAAAGGCTAAAGTGCAGGTACTAGGCGGAATAGGCTGGCTACTCCTGAGTGAATAAATAAGAGTCTTGCAAGCTTTGTCACTTAAAATCTATTGAACAATTATCTTCTTTTGTTTGATCTGCCTGTGGATCCTTTACATTCCGTTTGTAATACTTGGATACTTTCAATTCGGTTTGTAATATTTTACTTTTAGACTTCCGCTGTGCATTAAACTGTGATTATTGACTATGATGATATCAACTACGTCATGATACTCCCCACTGGTAATACGTGGAAATATCGGGGTGTGACAGGTTGGTATCAGAGCCAACATTGGGGGAATTAAACACTAGCCTTTTGTGTTTAATCTCAATGACACAGTTGCACATTCCTTGACCTCCGAGTCTAGGCAAAGGACTTAGGACTAATCATAAATCCTTATTTTGTCCATTATTGTTTTCCTGGTTGTTTCTTTTGTTCTGTTGACAGGATCAGAAAATGCCGCCAAGATTCAGAAGAGGAGGACGAGGCAAGGCACCATTCACCAGCCATGATCATGAAGTCGGACCTTCCCACCGGCGAACTCCGTCTGCAACAATGAGCACAAGTCCTCAAGAGGATTGGAGGACATATTTGGAGCCCGCGAGGCGATCTGTCTCGCTAAGTTCATCACTCCCCAAACTAACTTTAAACTTATTTATCGATGGCATCCCCAAACTAACTGAACCCTAACCCAGCTAGTTTTTTTGCTGACGTGGCAGCTGACTTGGCTTTTTTGATGACGTAACAGTCGACTTTGCTTTTTTCTGTCGTGGCACCGGTTAGGATTAGTGTGAGAGTGTTATCGGCCAATAAGTTGAAAGTTGAGAGTGGTGTGGTACAAATCGAAAGTTGGAAGTGTTATCGGCTAATCAATGAAAATTGAGGTTATTTAAATCCAATATCCCAATATATAAATATTTGTAAGTAATTACAAGTGGTATCAAACACCATCTAAATCATAAATAAATGAGTTAAATGCTTGGTTGTAATTTTTGCACTCGTGTGGTCCTTATCACTAACTCATGTTAAATTTCTCACTTAAATTGATGTTAAATGACTAGATTACCCCTAAGTAATTAAAATAAATAAAACTATCTTCTTCCTCCACTCTCTCCCACCCTCACAAAAACCCTACCACCACACCTGCAAATCTCCACTTCAACAATGTCTCCATAGCTTCCCACCCTCCTCCGTCGCATTCCCTCTCTCCACCGCCACCACTCTCCACCAATCCGCCATCGATTGGGCCTGTGGAGCCGGTGGAGCTGATTGTTCCCCGATCCACCATACACAGCATCTGCGATGTTGGATAACGTATTAGACGGTCTTGTTTTGTGATGGGTTGTTACAGATTTGCTGTCACACCCCGACTTTCCACGTGTCACCGGTGGGCCCGGTGGGGAGTATCGTGACGTGGTTGGCAACATAATAGTCAAACAACACAATATATAAATGCACAGCGGAAGCAAAAGATAAATATTATTACATTTCCGAATATAAAGTAATATTCAATATTACAACGGAAAGTAAAGGATCCACAGGCGGATCTTAAAACATATCATTTGTTCAACAGACTTTAGACGCCTAGAACTTTCAAGATTTCCTTATTAGCGCCCTGAGCTTCCAGCCATTTACGTTCAGTACCTGCCACTTAACCCTTTTGGAAAATACGTCAGTTTTCACTGGTAAATACACTCAACCGACTCATTTTGAAAAGAGTTTGTAAATTGATTTGGATGCACGTGGCACAAAATATATTGACACTTTGATTAAAATGCACAGAGGCAAAATTAATCTTTTATACTTGGAACAATTATATTTATAACCTTGTATACAGATTTACATGTTCGTTGTACGTTCAGGGCCCGATGTAGAAACCGAGTCAGATTAACAGACACGCCACAAGTATAGGCCCACAAGAGAGTGAGATACCGTTATTACTTAGTAACTGTCAGGTGTATGCCTACACCCCGTACCTAAGACGTGGCCATTTTATAACACAATGATGTCAAGGATATCCGGGACATGGTCATTAACCCCTAAAGGCTTTTATTTCAAACAATACAGATTAAACCGGGTTACCTCAATAATTTAATCACAATCCGATTAAACATTCAATACCCGACCAAGCGGTATCGTTATACCGTATTCCAAGCCCGTATAGGGAAAATAAGTTAAGAGTATTTACCTGAGCTAGCTCCTGTCTTAAATAGCAAGAATCTAATAACTCAGCCGTAGTCACTTAAGTAAGCGTAGGTACAATTTACCGGAAAGCTCTAGTCTGGAATGATGGTATAAATAATTAATTAGAATGCTAACGGGTCTTTAATTAAGCCTAAGCTTAGACCGGTTAGTCTTATAGGAAGATACGGTTCGTACGCACTATTAAGCGAAGACCGTAATAGAATGTGATTTAGACCCGACAAGTTTGGAGACTTGTATAATATGGGTAAACTAAACACATTCTGGATTTTGAGATAAAACCGATAAGGTTTGACCCGTTTTGGTTAATTTATGTAAACTTGTTACATAAACCGAACCGAACGCGTAATAAGCGTGACGGGTATTCATAAGAGCCATCTACAGGTTTCCTAAGTTAATTATGCCTTAAATATGTTGTGACATCAGTAAGATGTCTTTCATTATGCCCGAAACGAATTTAAACACAAACTATGCCCCGTAGGGGTAGTTTGGTCATTTTAAAGGTTGTAAAAGAGTTTAAATGTTTAACTGAGTTACAGGTCTGATGTAAACAGCAAACATACTCAATTTGATGAGTTATAACAGTAGGCTAAAGCATATATGTGAAATTTATCATCTTTAACCAAACTATGCTCCGTAGGGGTATTTTGGTAATTTCACATAAGCCGAAAAGCTCAAAAACGAAGTCTGAGTTAATCAACCTTTGCTTACTGTTAAAATATCATAATTTTCCTCATATATCAGTAGGTATCAACCCGGGTATGTTCAATATGATTTTAAAACATACTATGCGTTAAAAACGCTAAATAAGGCGATTAAAGGCCATCTCCGGGTTTGATACTTAAATCTGATATTTTTATATTTCCAGAGGGCTTAAAATAATTTATTTATCATATGTGATCAGTAGCAAAAGGTTTGGAGTCGTTTAGATAAGTAAAACTCATTTTATGGCCCGTAAGGGCAAAACCGACAATTACTGGATTAAGCCTGCGACTACTAGTTATGCTCAGCCTAAAATTGATTAAAAATCTTTAAAAATCCCAAAATAATATATTACATCAGTGGGTATTAAGTTTGATACCAAAAAGTAGGCTTAACTAGGCTATACGCTAGTTACGCCGTTTTATTAACATAAAGCATTAATTTTTGCGACAATGAGCATAACTCTTAATCTACAAGTCAAACTGATGTCAAACTTTGCATACAAGTTTATATATCAGTAACTAAGGTTTCTACACTTTTACATTTCCAAAAATCACGTTTTAAGGCAATAAGGGCATAATGGTCAACATATGAGCAATTAACGGAATCATGCGTATTAATCGGATAACTAATGAACCGAGGTGTATAATCACAGAGGGTTATACTAGCATGTAACCTGGTCCAAATGAAGCTCTAAGGTATTTCTAAAACATACCTAAACGGGTCAGAACTGAAAGTCAAAGTGAAAGTCAAACTATGTGACTTTCGGTTCCGAACCGAGTCTAAACAGGAAATAGTCGGGTTGAACATGTTTGGACATGTTCTTACACTTATTTCTAAGTTATAACAATGATCAAACAGGTTATATACGTTCTAGATAGCTAATTATGCATAAATGACATTTTAAGCATTATGTTGACTTATTAATTAAAAGTTTGACCCGACATTTGACCTGGTTAGGATGGTGATCAGGGGAAACCCTTTTGGGGTTTTATTACCCACATAAATACCAACCTATAACTACTTTTAATTCGAGATATGACTGAGCCATTATAGACTAATCTCGAAGTCAAACCGTAATTACGACGGTTTGACTTTTAGCTAATTAACCTAGCTAAACTCAATTAGAGAAGGAAAAGAATACCTACTGAAGTCCTATGCACGAAATGGAAAGCTTAGAGGAAAGTCCTTAGCTCCAGAAATGCTCCAAATGTGCAGGAGAAGTGTGAGGAATGTTTATGAACTTGAAGTGCCTTATATAGTGAAATTACTCACCATGATTGGTTGACAACTAACTCTAGAGCTGACCACAATCATCCAACAAGTGTCCTAGTGCTCTAGGATAGTTTAGGGGTCTTTTATTAATGAGAAAAACCAGCTAGATCGGTCATAATCGCGAAATACAGGCTGCAGAAGGTTTTCTGATGCTGGGCACCTGCTAGCGCACCGTTACGCTACAATTGTAGCGGTGCGCTAGCCCGCTACTTTTGGCCGCTGTTGACTAGTAGCGCACCGTTACGCTATCTTTGTAGCGGTGCGCTAGCTCCCTTCTGGGGCAATTTGTTGTTGTTTGTTGAAGTTTTGAAAAGCCAATCCACTTGCACGAATTTTGGGACCTCCATTATCAGTTAGGGGCCTCTAATAAGGGTCTTGTACAATCAATAACCCTACCATGATGAATTGTTTGCTTGAATCCATAAACAAGACCCGAAAACAAAGGTTTATCATTGCTTTTCTTCGTGGGATCGAGTCACGCATTTTCAATTCCATTCTTGTCAACCCATATATGGATTTAAGACTTAGTAGATGTTTAATATATAATAACTTGGGTCTTGGGATTTATTAATGAGGTGTTCAGAGGTAAAGATTAACATGACGCCACTTTTAAATCCTGCCAAAACATCTTTATTAAATCCGGGTTTACAACGCGTTTTGTCTTACATGACACGTGTCGTTTTATTATTGAACCCGAAATTTTCGAGGTGTTACATCCTCACCCCCTTAAAATAAATCTCGACCCGAGATTTACTGAAACAAAGGAAGTATTCTCTGCCTAATAATGGCAACTTACAGATGGTTAGGAATTTGTATGATCTTGTTCGTTGTTTCCAATGCAACTTTCAGATCCAGATAATTGGACTTACCAATCTATTGTCCTAATCAATAGATTGTTCAATATTCCATTTATACAAGGTCTCCAAAGGGGCAGCCTTGATACTTATTTATCAACTTTTATAGAAAAGCTTATCTTAAGGTGAGATGGTTATTTCAACCACTGCTTAACAAATCTTAGGGAATAGCTAATCCTTGCCGTCAGTCGAACAATTCGACTATTCTGGGCAGCTGATGGCAAATTCTTAATCGTTGCCTAAGTAGGGTTGCGGTAACAATGCATAAGCAAAAATGAACCATCTTTCTTACCCAACCATATCAAACTCTTAGAATATCGAGTTAGGACATATGAATCTATATCTTAGAATTTACTTAATCAGGGTTTCGGTTATTCCATTTTCAATATGGAGTTTTCGAAATACTCCAACCCACAGCGGGATGCTAATCTTAATTCTACCTGCCTCCTAGGAGTTAAGCAAGGAAAACTTATGAGAAGATAATCAAGATACAAGGAGGCTACAGAGATTTTCCATGTCTCAGGCTCCAGTTCATTCATCATTGCTTGTGTCAAATAAGCGACACATTTATGTTATAAGTCCACGAATTCCTTAATCGGGAACATTTACTTGGAAAAATTTCCATTTTTGGATATCTTCTTTGAATACTACTAGTCGACTTTAGCACAATATGACCATTGGGATATCTCAGGGGTTCCATGTATTAAACCTCCATGCTGATCAGACATGGAAATAATCTATGGGACACACTAGGATACGCCAATCCTCATATGACACTTTTATCAAACATAGTTTGGCATTCGTAGGCGATAGAAAAACGATGAGAAAAATAATTAAAATAACATATGTTGTCGTACTCTGTGCAAAGAAAGAGTGCTCTTAGACTTTCGGAAGGATTCCTTGCCGATCTATAAGAATCGGTTACTATGGTTTCCTTGGTAGTTATACCTTGTGAATGATAAAAAAAATTTTGCTAAGTTTATGGTTCATGAAGATTTATTATTGCCTGTATTAAAAACGGGACACTTAGCAAAATTTATTATTGATAAATGATAAGGAAGTTCATTGTACAAGTGCTTATATTAAATCAATAATGGAAGTTTCACAAACTAGGCACCTAGCTCAGTTGGCTAGGCGCGCGAAAGGGTGCGGCCGGCCTAGACCCAGGTTCGATTCCGGGGACGGCCAGTTCCACCATTTTTTTATGTTTAATATTAATTAATCGTACGGATACGTGTAATTATGAGAGTTGTCTCATAAGGAGTCTTGATAATTAATTGCTTCTTATTACCCACAATATGGGCTTGATTTTTAAGGCAACTAATCGACTTTTATCACTATATTGAGTCCTTATGTATGCAACCAAAAGTTTGCTATAAGGTATGAGAAAGAGTGATTTCTAATAGATATTAGATATCAATATAGGATTTGTTGGAGCATTTTCTAAAGTATCATCGGCCAATTTCTACATCGTATTAAATGACCGGAGTCTTAATCAGACGGAGACAACAGTTCTCAACATTTATTATTCATAATATATTTATATGTGCCAATATCAAATAAGTTTCTGCATAAACTGTTTGATAAGGAAAGGTACATATTATACTATTATTATTCTGCACCATCTCTTGGGCGTTCCTCCTGATAACTCGTGCGTTTGTTCTCTTGGCCTACTCGGGCTTCTTCTGATTCCTAGGGCAGTTGGTCTTGATATGCCCCTTCTCGTTGCAACCATAACAGGTTGCATCTTTCAACTTCTTGCAATCCAGGGTTTTATGTTCCCTAGATTTGCAAATTCCACACGGTAGAGGCTGAGACTCAAATCTGCATTTCCCAAGATGGTATTTCTTACAGGTTTCGCACCTGGTCTTCTCTCCCGACTGCTGGCTGTCTCTCTTAAACCCGGAACTCTTCTTATCTTCAGAGTTCCTCTTCCTATCGGAGCGATGGGAATTCTCATCCTCCCTTTTACGCTTCCCATCTTCCGAGACTTTGGCAGCCTTGTTTCTAACCACATCGAGTGTGAGAGATAGCGACAGATCTGCCACTGACCTGAATGTAGTAGGTCTTGAAGCCTTAACACTGGCTTTTATTTCTGGGGCTAAACCCCCAATGAAGCGAGCAATTCTCTTGGGTTCCGGTGTGATCAAATAAGGAACCAATCGAGACTTGGTATTGAAATTTGTAAGGTATGCTTGACAATCTAAGTTCTCCATGACTAATGTCAAGAATTCAGTCTCAATCTTCTCAACTTCATGTTGAGGACAATAATTTTCTTTGATAAGAGCAACGAACTGATCCCAAGTCATCTCGTACAAAGGGATCTTCCCCGTAGCTTGAATGAGAGACTTCCACCATGCTAGTGCCTCTCCCTTGAATGATTGGGATACATACTTCACTACATCCCTTTCAGCACAACCGCTGATATCGACAACTGTGTCCATTTCATCCAACCAGGTCATACAATCTATTGCTCCTTTCTCCCTAGTGAAGTCCCGGGGTTTGCAGGAAACAAAGTATTTATATGTACAGGACTTGGTATGCGGTTCATCATCGAACACTATCTTCTTGGATGGAACACTGTTTTGACCAGATGAATGTCGATCATCATCTTTCTTTAACTCATCTTTCTTTGAGGGCGGCTTGTTATCAGGCTCTGGATGAGTTTTAGGGATGGATTTAGGGTGGGGTACAGATGAGGCTTTACTATTTGTCTCACTATACTCCTGGAATTGCTCCTTCACAGCTTTAGATACAGCTGAGTCAATCAATGTACGAAGTTCTCCTCTGGTTATATTAATCCTTTCATCATCGCGGTTTTCCAGAGGGTGACTATTCAATTCTTCCGACCTAGCCATGTAGTTTTAATTGCTACACAAGAAAATAAGGCAAGGTTTATACGGAAGTTTATACAGTTTCATCGTTTTAAACGATTTATTAACTATGTTTTTAATACACATTTTAGTTAATTTGTTAAATATATAAGTGTTCAGGATCTTTATCAAAATCCTAAATTATAAGTTAATAATAGCACAGAAGGCCTAGTCACGTAGACAAGTTTAGTTTATAAGCCATGATTTCAGAGAATCGAGGCATTTATAATTTATCCTAGTTATAAAAACATCACGGATATTAAGGTGGCACAAGGCCTAGTCACATGGACACTTTTAAATTATAAGCTATGATTTCAGAGAATCAAAGCATGAAGGTGTTCTGGCACAATGGGCCTAGTCACAAGGACATTTCTAAATTATAAGCTAGGATTTCAGAGAATCAAAGCCTTGAGGTTTGAACCTAGTTCATTACCTTTTTCTGACAGGGAGTCATAGCTACCACTGTATTTTGGCTCATGTAGAAATGAGCAAGGCTCGTAGGCATTTTATTACCACGTATGGTTAAAATATGATCATTTTAATTGATGATGTAAACCCAGGATTTAGAGATCATTAAACTGGGTTAGGAATCTTTTGAAGAATCCTTAATTACGTGTGTGATTTCCAACGAATCACATCTGTCAGGAGTGTTAACATATTTACAGATGTTAACAGGGATTCGAATCTTTTAAACAGGTCTTACCATCATGGCCCGGCCTTAAAATGACCCGAAGGCTAGGTTTCACCTTTAAGATTCTTATTAATATTTAACGCAGAAAAATTTCTAAATTGAACTGTTAATAGGGATCTGAATCTACATTGAGGAACTGCCATCTTGGCCGGTCTTAATATGACCCGAAGCTAGGTCTTGTCCTTTTAGATTTTGCCATTTTATTATAATGGTAGATCTTGCAAAAGGAATGTTATTAAGGATCAAAATCTAAATTGAGGAACTGCCATCTTGGCCGGTCTTAATATGACCCGAGGCTAGGTCTTGTCCTTTTTAGATTTTCCCATTTTATTATAATGGTAGATCTTATAATATAGGAATGATATTTTAAACTTAATCGTCCCTTTAAAATTTAAACAAGTATAGGGTTGCCCTAAATGGGACTTCAAAAGAATAATGTCGTCCTCGGAGGGACTGAATGATATTTATGTCCTTATAAGGACTAATAAGGAAACGATCTTCAGCAAAGGAGTTTCTTCTTCATTCAATTCCTGAATGCTTTCTCCCTGGGTTTAACGTCTCATCCTGGTCGCGGTACGAAGCTCAGCATTTTAAGGCTCCAGACGTGGAGAATTTTTATTACAGCTTCTTCGCTTGGCGACGTATCCAATAAAAATTTGGAAGCAAAATTTCCAAATTAGGATTTGAGAATAATCCTATGTTAAGTCTAGACTCAGAAGTTTAGATATGTGCAATTGTGTAACTGAGATTAAACACAAAAGGCTAGTGTTTAATTCACTCAGTGTTGGCTCTGATACCAACCTGTCACACCCCGACTTTCCACGTGTCACCGGTGGGCCCGGTGGGGAGTATCGTGACGTGGTTGGCAACATAATAGTCAAACAACACAATATATAAATGCACAGCGGAAGCAAAAGATAAATATTATTACATTTCCGAATATAAAGTAATATTCAATATTACAACGGAAAGTAAAGGATCCACAGGCGGATCTTAAAACATATCATTTGTTCAACAGACTTTAGACGCCTAGAACTTTCAAGATTTCCTTATTAGCGCCCTGAGCTTCCAGCCATTTACGTTCAGTACCTGCCACTTAACCCTTTTGGAAAATACGTCAGTTTTCACTGGTAAATACACTCAACCGACTCATTTTGAAAAGAGTTTGTAAATTGATTTGGATGCACGTGGCACAAAATATATTGACACTTTGATTAAAATGCACAGAGGCAAAATTAATCTTTTATACTTGGAACAATTATATTTATAACCTTGTATACAGATTTACATGTTCGTTGTACGTTCAGGGCCCGATGTAGAAACCGAGTCAGATTAACAGACACGCCACAAGTATAGGCCCACAAGAGAGTGAGATACCGTTATTACTTAGTAACTGTCAGGTGTATGCCTACACCCCGTACCTAAGACGTGGCCATTTTATAACACAATGATGTCAAGGATATCCGGGACATGGTCATTAACCCCTAAAGGCTTTTATTTCAAACAATACAGATTAAACCGGGTTACCTCAATAATTTAATCACAATCCGATTAAACATTCAATACCCAACCAAGCGGTATCGTTATACCGTATTCCAAGCCCGTATAGGGAAAATAAGTTAAGAGTATTTACCTGAGCTAGCTCCTGTCTTAAATAGCAAGAATCTAATAACTCAGCCGTAGTCACTTAAGTAAGCGTAGGTACAATTTACCGGAAAGCTCTAGTCTGGAATGATGGTATAAATAATTAATTAGAATGCTAACGGGTCTTTAATTAAGCCTAAGCTTAGACCGGTTAGTCTTATAGGAAGATACGGTTCGTACGCACTATTAAGCGAAGACCGTAATAGAATGTGATTTAGACCCGACAAGTTTGGAGACTTGTATAATATGGGTAAACTAAACACATTCTGGATTTTGAGATAAAACCGATAAGGTTTGACCCGTTTTGGTTAATTTATGTAAACTTGTTACATAAACCGAACCGAACGCGTAATAAGCGTGACGGGTATTCATAAGAGCCATCTACAGGTTTCCTAAGTTAATTATGCCTTAAATATGTTGTGACATCAGTAAGATGTCTTTCATTATGCCCGAAACGAATTTAAACACAAACTATGCCCCGTAGGGGTAGTTTGGTCATTTTAAAGGTTGTAAAAGAGTTTAAATGTTTAACTGAGTTACAGGTCTGATGTAAACAGCAAACATACTCAATTTGATGAGTTATAACAGTAGGCTAAAGCATATATGTGAAATTTATCATCTTTAACCAAACTATGCCCCGTAGGGGTATTTTGGTAATTTCACATAAGCCGAAAAGCTCAAAAACGAAGTCTGAGTTAATCAACCTTTGCTTACTGTTAAAATATCATAATTTTCCTCATATATCAGTAGGTATCAACCCGGGTATGTTCAATATGATTTTAAAACATACTATGCGTTAAAAACGCTAAATAAGGCGATTAAAGACCATCTCCGGGTTTGATACTTAAATCTGATATTTTTATATTTCCAGAGGGCTTAAAATAATTTATTTATCATATGTGATCAGTAGCAAAAGGTTTGGAGTCGTTTAGATAAGTAAAACTCATTTTATGGCCCGTAAGGGCAAAACCGACAATTACTGGATTAAGCCTGCGACTACTAGTTATGCTCAGCCTAAAATTGATTAAAAATCTTTAAAAATCCCAAAATAATATATTACATCAGTGGGTATTAAGTTTGATACCAAAAAGTAGGCTTAACTAGGCTATACGCTAGTTACGCCGTTTTATTAACATAAAGCATTAATTTTTGCGACAATGAGCATAACTCTTAATCTACAAGTCAAACTGATGTCAAACTTTGCATACAAGTTTATATATCAGTAACTAAGGTTTCTACACTTTTACATTTCCAAAAATCACGTTTTAAGGCAATAAGGGCATAATGGTCAACATATGAGCAATTAACGGAATCATGCGTATTAATCGGATAACTAATGAACCGAGGTGTATAATCACAGAGGGTTATACTAGCATGTAACCTGGTCCAAATGAAGCTCTAAGGTATTTCTAAAACATACCTAAACGGGTCAGAACTGAAAGTCAAAGTGAAAGTCAAACTATGTGACTTTCGGTTCCGAACCGGGTCTAAACAGGAAATAGTCGGGTTGAACATGTTTGGACATGTTCTTACACTTATTTCTAAGTTATAACAATGATCAAACAGGTTATATACGTTCTAGATAGCTAATTATGCATAAATGACATTTTAAGCATTATGTTGACTTTTTAATTAAAAGTTTGACCCGACATTTGACCTGGTTAGGATGGTGATCAGGGGAAACCCTTTTGGGGTTTTATTACCCACATAAATACCAACCTATAACTACTTTTAATTCGAGATATGACTGAGCCATTATAGACTAATCTCGAAGTCAAACCGTAATTACGACGGTTTGACTTTTAGCTAATTAACCTAGCTAAACTCAATTAGAGAAGGAAAAGAATACCTACTGAAGTCCTATGCACGAAATGGAAAGCTTAGAGGAAAGTCCTTAGCTCCAGAAATGCTCCAAATGTGCAGGAGAAGTGTGAGGAATGTTTATGAACTTGAAGTGCCTTATATAGTGAAATTACTCACCATGATTGGTTGACAACTAACTCTAGAGCTGACCACAATCATCCAACAAGTGTCCTAGTGCTCTAGGATAGTTTAGGGGTCTTTTATTAATGAGAAAAACCAGCTAGATCGGTCATAATCGCGAAATACAGGCTGCAGAAGGTTTTCTGATGCTGGGCACCTGCTAGCGCACCGTTACGCTACAATTGTAGCGGTGCGCTAGCCCGCTACTTTTGGCCGCTGTTGACTAGTAGCGCACCGTTACGCTATCTTTGTAGCGGTGCGCTAGCTCCCTTCTGGGGCAATTTGTTGTTGTTTGTTGAAGTTTTGAAAAGCCAATCCACTTGCACGAATTTTGGGACCTCCATTATCAGTTAGGGGCCTCTAATAAGGGTCTTGTACAATCAATAACCCTACCATGATGAATTGTTTGCTTGAATCCATAAACAAGACCCGAAAACAAAGGTTTATCATTGCTTTTCTTCGTGGGATCGAGTCACGCATTTTCAATTCCATTCTTGTCAACCCATATATGGATTTAAGACTCAGTAGATGTTTAATATATAATAACTTGGGTCTTGGGATTTATTAATGAGGTGTTCAGAGGTAAAGATTAACATGACGCCACTTTTAAATCCTGCCAAAACATCTTTATTATATCCGGGTTTACAACGCGTTTTGTCTTACATGACACGTGTCGTTTTATTATTGAACCCGAAATTTTCGAGGTGTTACATCCTCACCCCCTTAAAATAAATCTCGACCCGAGATTTACTGAAACAAAGGAAGTATTCTCTGCCTAATAATGGCAACTTACAGATGGTTAGGAATTTGTATGATCTTGTTCGTTGTTTCCAATGCAACTTTCAGATCCAGATAATTGGACTTACCAATCTATTGTCCTAATCAATAGATTGTTCAATATTCCATTTATACAAGGTCTCCAAAGGGGCAGCCGTGATACTTATTTATCAACTTTTATAGAAAAGCTTATCTTAAGGTGAGATGGTTATTTCAACCACTGCTTAACAAATCTTAGGGAATAGCTAATCCTTGCCGTCAGTCGAACAATTCGACTATTCTGGGCAGCTGATGGCAAATTCTTAATCGTTGCCTAAGTAGGGTTGCGGTAACAATGCATAAGCAAAAATGAACCGTCTTTCTTACCCAACCATATCAAACTCTTAGAATATCGAGTTAGGACATATGAATCTATATCTTAGAATTTACTTAATCAGGGTTTCGGTTATTCCATTTTCAATATGGAGTTTTCGAAATACTCCAGCCCACAGCGGGATGCTAATCTTAATTCTACCTGCCTCCTAGGAGTTAAGCAAGGAAAACTTATGAGAAGATAATCAAGATACAAGGAGGCTACAGAGATTTTCCATGTCTCAGGCTCCAGTTCATTCATCGTTTCTTGTGTCAAATAAGCGACACATTTATGTTATAAGTCCACGAATTCCTTAATCGGGAACATTTACTTGGAAAAATTTCCATTTTTGGATATCTTCTTTGAATACTACTAGTCGACTTTAGCACAATATGACCATTGGGATTCCATGTATTAAACCTCCATGCTGATCAGACATTGAAATAATCTATGGGACACACTAGGATACGCCAATCCTCATATGACACTTTTATCAAACATAGTTTGGCATTCGTAGGCGATAGAAAAACGATGAGAAAAATAATTAAAATAACATATGTTGTCGTACTCTGTGCAAAGAAAGAGTGCTCTTAGACTTTCGGAAGGATTCCTTGCCGATCTATAAGAATCGGTTACTATGGTTTCCTTGGTAGTTATACCTTGTGAATGATAAAAAAAATTTTGCTAAGTTTATGGTTCATGAAGATTTATTATTGCCTGTATTAAAAACAGGACACTTAGCAAAATTTATTATTGATAAATGATAAGGAAGTTCATTGTACAAGTGCTTATATTAAATCAATAATGGAAGTTTCACAAACTAGGCACCTAGCTCAGTTGGCTAGGCGCACGAAAGGGTGCGGCCGGCCTAGACCCAGGTTCGATTCCGGGGACGGCCAGTTCCACCATTTTTTTATGTTTAATATTAATTAATCGTACGGATACGTGTAATTATGAGAGTTGTCTCATAAGGAGTCTTGATAATTAATTGCTTCTTATTACCCACAATATGGGCTTGATTTTTTAGGCAACTAATCGACTTTTATCACTATATTGAGTCCTTATGTATGCAACCAAAAGTTTGCTATAAGGTATGAGAAAGAGTGATTTCTAATAGATATTAGATATCAATATAGGATTTGTTGGAGCATTTTCTAAAGTATCATCGTCCAATTTCTACATCGTATTAAATGACCGGAGTCTTAATCAGACGGAGACAACAGTTCTCAACAGTTCTCAACATTTATTATTCATAATATATTTATATGTGCCAATATCAAATAAGTTTCTGCATAAACTGTTTGATAAGGAAAGGTACATATTATACTATTATTATTCTGCACCATCTCTTGGGCGTTCCTCCTGATAACTCGTGCGTTTGTTCTCTTGGCCTACTCGGGCTTCTTCTGATTCCTAGGGCAGTTGGTCTTGATATGCCCCTTCTCGTTGCAACCATAACAGGTTGCATCTTTCAACTTCTTGCAATCCAGGGTTTTATGTTCCCTAGATTTGCAAATTCCACACGGTAGAGGCTGAGACTCAAATCTGCATTTCCCAAGATGGTATTGGGTCGATTTGGAAGAGGGCATCGTTTATTTTCGAGGTGTTACATTTGCGAATATTGTCGATGCAAGAACAGGTTTGGAAATATCGATTGAGTTGCAGATAAGAGGTTGATTGGGTCGATTTGGAAGAGGGGTGCGAGTTCGGAGACTTTGAGCAGGGTTTGATTGTTGATTTGGGGGTTATGAATCTTACGATGGACGATGTATTGGTGGTTGAGGGGAGTGTTCAGTGGTGGAGGAGGGAAGGTGGTGGTGGTGGTGGGTGTTCAGTGGTGGTGAAGGTGAGATGGTGGAGGGTGTTCGGTGGTGGTGCAGGAGAGATGGTGGTGGTGGTTTAGGGTAGAAGAAGAAGAAGGTAGGAGATATATTGTTTTATTTTTTATTTTCTTAACAAGTAAGGGTATTATAGTCATTTCACAAAGACTTAACTAGAAAATTTAACATGGGTTAGTGATAAGGACCACACGAGTGCAAAAATTACAAACACTGGGACCAAGTGTGTAATTAGTGAACCACTGGGACCAAGTCTGCAATTTAGCAAACCACAGGGACCAACCATGCATTTAACTCTAAATAAATATATAAAGTATTGTGTTTTCATTAGCTTAAAGAATGAATTTTTGTTTGTGTGTTATAAACGGAATTTAAAAAGCATATCTATTATATATAATAAATGAAAGTGATTTGGGCCACGTGTCACTTAATTAGGGCATCGTTTTTCCCCTTTTCCCGCCCAACAGTAACCACTGCCCTTTATTCTCACATTTTCACAAACCCTATTTCATTCTTCTCCTTCACCTTTCCATACAAGATCCCCTTTCTCTCTGATGTTCATCCTTCTCCTTCTTCACATTTTCATCTCCTCAACAACGTCCGGCAGAGGTTACTTCTATTTGATACATCTGCGTTTGAAACCCTAAATCATGTACCGTTGAGTAGTTGAAGAACAGAATAATCATGTAAGATCTATTTCTTCATTCAGAAATTTTAATTCGTTTTATCTATTTTCTCATACTGAACACGATGAACCCTTTTGTACCCTCAGAAGAAGCAGATCTCCTAGGGTTTTTTATCGTACTCGATGAACCCTTTTGTACAAGCTCCTGTTAATCGGTGACACTGGTATGTTGTAATAATGTTTTTATTATTGTATATATATGAAATATATGAATAACTCTGTTTGTAGCTTTTGATTTTGTCTTTCCTTTGTTATTGTTTATTCAGATGCTTGCTTTGTTGTATCATGTGATTATGAGTAGACTGATTTTGATATGTTTGTAGTTTATGTCTTTCACAAGCTGTTTTGTTGATTTATTCATCCATGTTAGTAATTTTTGATGCTCCTATGTTTCTTGATCCTCTATTTTTATTTCAACTTTCATATTATTATTCTAGCAATCCAAGCAGAATATATAGATTTTATGCTTATTTTTTATTATTATTATTTTATAGAGTTTCTTGATTAGAAGCAACATCTGCCGGACCGTTGTTGAGGAGATGGAAATGTGAAAGAGAAGGAGAAGGACGGTAAATTCATTGTTGGATTGTTTATGTAGTTAACTAAATTGAGTAGCTTAACTACTTAATTACAGAGAAGTTTTTGAGATTGTTTTTACACTTTATTATTTTTGCAGCAAGTTGTACTTCATTTGTTCATGTGGCAATTTTATATTTGCAGGCTTTTGAATTAAGGTTGGTTGTTACTTAATTTGTGTTTGCTTTAATGATTTTCAGTTTCATGAAGTCATTGTTTAGAAACTGATTTTGTTTTCAGGTCTGTTGATAGGTGATACCAGCCCAAAAGTTTAGGCTTCATCCCTTTTTGTTATTCGGTATGGTACTCATATACAGTCCCACTTTCAATGAGGTTGTGTTAGTCATGTATTTGATTTTTGCCCTTTTCTTTACAATTGAAGTTGTGGAGAGACGAATTAAGATGGTGGAGCGGAAGACATTCTCAGATGATTATAGGAATTTTAGTGCATGATTGAGATCATTTGGACCCATGTACTGTAAGTCATTGAATGTTTTAATCTTACAATTAGTTTTACTTTGTTTTTTATGAAGGTGCTGTTGTCATGGACATCAAAGTGATTGCACAACACCAAGGTAACCTCAATTGGTCTGATTTATTTTTTGGTATTCGTAACCTTTTGATTTACCGTTTATTAATGCATTGATTCATTTGTAATCGCTTGCAGATCACCCGTCATCTCAATTTGAGCAATTAAACGGAGTTTTCTTAATCAGCACCGTAAGTTTCGTTCACTAATCTATGCATTGTTAATTCCACATGTTTTTTTTATTCTTAATCGACGATTCTGTTTCAGGTGTACTTTTTTGCTGTTAGTTCCACGTGTTTTTTTCAGATTAATTGTTTTGATGAAAAGGGAAATCGTTCGAGATGTTTGATCCAAGAACTGAATAAAACATGGTGGATATTGCTGAAGGAGATAAAGATGATGTTGATTTAGCTGTTGAAGCTGCACGTTGATCCACAATAAGCACTGCCCAGCTAAGTTTCCTACAATGACAGTGGTTATAACAAGTTAATAAGGCAAAACACTGATCTGCCTAACAACTGTTGGATATAACGACGGTTGTACACAAAGACTGATGAACATCATCCTTTGTTGAACACCAAACCACTGATGAAGACCAAAGTCCTATTGAAGACAAGCACTGATGAACCAAAGGCCTGATGAACCAAAGGTGAACCACTGTCCAACAACAACAGTGGTTCAGCATCAACATTAGTTATTCTACCTTTGTTTCTGTTAACAGTGTTTATATGTAACAGTGTTTTTCACATCAGTGTTTTATAGTCTGTTAGGTTGTTAGATGTCATCACCTCAGTGTTTTATATGTAACAATTTTTATGACATCAGTGTTTATATGTAACAGTGTTTATCACAACAGTGTTTATATGTAACAGTATTTATCACATCATTTCAGTGGTTTGATCTGTACTATAAATTGAACAGTTGTTTCATCTTTATACTAATAAATAAAGATCTGTTTAAGGTCAAACTTCTGTTTAAGTCCAGACAACTGATATATAAAGCAAAACATCTGTTTAAGCCCTAACATTCGTTTAAAAGCCTGTTACAACCACTGTGTTGGTTCAAACATTTGATTGTTAAAAGTTATCCACTGCTGAAATACAACCTCTGTTTCTTCAATCTTCGTGTTGACCACTGATTGTCCAAACATCAGTGTTTCAATTCAACTAATCATCCACTTTACTCTTGTATCTCAATGTAAATGTAAATAACAAATTCAATAAGGGGTGTATGTGTAAATATTTTTCATAAGTTGAAAATATGGGAAGACAAAAACACAACCGTCATTATTTCTTCATCATCATTACACATCAAACATCTATCATCTCTTCTTTCAAAAATCTCTTCTTCCCAGTCATTTTCTAGGGTTTCAACTTTCTTATTCTCCGTCTTCTACACTTCAATCACCTGAGGTTTTATTGTTTTTTCTTCGGCAACTAGTATGTACATTCATATTGTAATGAACTTTATATTGTTTAACCGATCTTAATTCAAATCCTATCTTGCTACTAATAAGATTTTAAACATTTATTGCTATACATTCAAGAAGGGTTTACTTAGGTGTTTGAATCATTTGTTTGAGAACATGTTAAAATAGTTATTATTTGCAGAAAATCTTTAACTCATACTTTGTTTCTATGATTAATTTTACTACATACTCTGTTAATACAAAAAGTTAATGTTCATTTTCGAAGCCAACTTTTTAATTACAGTCTTTTAACATCTTTACTGATTCAGGTTTTATGATGTATACTACATCTGTCAAGTTTCTTGATAAACCAGAATCTTTGAAACTAGTATGACATGTTTTTACATACATAATTTATTTTTATTGAGATATATATTTAATAGTTCTTATGGTTTATATTTTCTTACACTACTTAAAAATTATATACATGATGTACCTATAGCCTTTGCTAATCAAAAGTGGGGAGATTGTTGGCAAAAAAAATAGGTTGCGAATCTATCATGAGTCTGGTAAAAAATGGGTTGTGAGGGCCAGAACAGAAAATTCAACGCCAATAATAACTGACGGTTGGGACAATGTTTGTAAGGACTCTCAAAACTGCCTTAGAAAAATACCCGTAAGTATAAACCCGGACCCCTGAAACCTTATCCTACATTAAAAAAAGCAAGAAAAACAAAATTCTAGGTTTCAGGCGGGCCGCGTAAAACCTGTGTTGACTGGATAAGTGTTCCGGATCCACGTAGCAACCACCTGGCTAACCTACTCGTGACTGGTCAAGCCTATTCGTAGACTGGGCAGCCACGCGGGCCGCGTAAGGTTGAGCTAAGAATTTACGCGGGCCGCGACAGACCTTAAATTCACCTGTAAATAGCCCGTCACTTGAACAATCCACTGGTGTCAAATTCTTTTCGTAAAAACGAGTTGATAGCACTCTGAAGTCGAAAATAGTAATTAATTAGCGAGGCGCTGCTCCGATACCGGGTATTAACTCGATTGCTGCTACGATTCAATGTCCGATCGATTAAACTATCCAATGGATGTTTAAGTGCTGCCCACATTAGGGTTATTGCTTTGTCATTCGTTGTTAATTCAATGGATGTTTAAGTATCGCACTTTGTCATTCGATGTGAGGGTTTAATCTCGTGAGTTATCGTAAATGCTGTATTAAGTTACTAACCGAGTTGTGTGCATGTTATTAAATTTTGGTTAAAAGGCTAATCAGTAGGCTAGGCTCTGCTCAAATTAAATCTGCAAAGTGAGTCATTCTCTTTTTATCAAATTACTTTCAAAATCATGTTTATTTTCAAAGTTATAATTACAGGGATTAAGTTTATGTAATCACCAAATTACAGCCAGTATGTGGGGTTTTGTATACATTACTTAATAATCTTTGCCATTGGACAAACGGGTGGCCAATGGTGATATGACCATAGTCACAGATCCGGTCGAGTGACAAATACTGTGGGTAGTTGGTTGATATCTGAAACATTGTAATCTCCCTTAATACTGTGAATTATAACAAACGGGTCGTTTTAGGAAAAAGAATGATTCACTCAGTATTTCCCGCTGACAAAACCTTTTTCAAACATGTTTCAGGTGATCTGTTGTGATCCAAGAAAAGTGCCATGAAGCACTACAAGCTTAAGGAAGTGGCTCAATATAAAATAAAGAAACATGTTTTGTAAAATAAAGATTTCTCAGTGAAATCATACGATTGTAAATTACCGGGTTTTATCCCGAGTTGTGAAATAAAATAATCGGGAAATTTCAGTTTTAAAAAGATCCTGAAGAAAACTTCCGCTGTCAAATAAATACCATGGGATTTTCTGTCCCGCGGCTCCAGAAACGGGTCAAACCGGGTCGGGAGCCGTGACAGAAAAAGGTGGTATCAGAGCCATTGATTTAAGCTAATTAAGTATTTAGAAAATATTAATTGCTATTTTGTGATTATGTGTTTTATTATTTGATTATTTGTGTACAGTATGGGTAAGCAAAAGCTTTCAAATATCTATCTTAAATTAGATAGGTCATCCAACGAGAAAGGAAGTTCATCCCAAACCAAATCCTCAAATCACTCTGTAATTCCTGATGAAGGAATATTTGTGCGAAAGCCACAATATGAGGAACCACTTTCTCCTAGTAAAAGAAGTCTGATTATTAGGAAAAGTAAAGAAAAAATAAAGAAATCCCGAGAAAAGAAAGTTAACCAGGAATTAGTCAGTAAATCACATTGGGAAGACAAGTTAGATGAAAAATGGGCGGATCTCTATATGCTAGCCACTGTAGCAGTAAATTCGAATCTTTAAATATTTTAATTTAAGTTTTAGCACCCTTATTAAATATAAGCCAGAAACCTGATCCAGTAAATAAATAAATTTACAAATAAAGCCTAGTATGTTTTAATTCTCGGTTGTTTTGTAGTTACCCAATATGAAATAATATTTAAAGGTTTTCTATGAAATTTTGTTATAAAATTTTAATTTAGTAATTGTGTGTATTTTGTATAACAGCATGAGTGACTTGTCTGACGCCCTTCAGAATTTAAATCTCTATCCGGTAAAAATAGGGGTTTCCAGAGATTTCAATAGGTATATACCAGACATAGAAGAACCTATGGAATTCAATGCTCCACCTCCAGAGAAACCCAAGCCCAAGAAAAAGAGAAGATTCGTGGGATGGAGACGTGTGCGTAGGAGGAAACCCGTCACTAGAAAAATTCCCAAAATAGAAAATCCCTTAGACAAAGGGAATGGGATTGAAGTCGGGGAAGAGTCTAGGCAGATGGGAATACAATTTGAGGAATATTCTAAACAAATAGAAATGGAGATTGGAGGAGGTTCTAAAGAAAACCAGGTAGAAATAGGAGAAAGCTCTAAGCAAACCCAAGAAACGACATTGCAGGTGGAGCTAGATTTTATATTGGCGAGCTGTGATGTCGTCAGGCCTATTAATAATAATCTATACCCTTATCCTGCTGAAACCCAATTACCAATGAACTTAGAACCAGCAATTCCAGAACCTATAATTCACACCCAACCTTTAGGAATGGACGAGTGGTGGACTAATGATTGGCAGTTCCAAAATCTGCTCAACAGTCCTTATTCCTTTCTCCCTCAGTTCGACCCAGAACCTATACCAAATCCACCCATGAGTAATGAAAATTTAGCTGAACTCCGCCACTTTGGCGAAGAGTTGATGGATGCCGGAAATAGGATCAGGGAAGTAGGAGAACAGATCTCCTGGAAATACGACGAGAGGGAACGTCGTTACTGAAATATCAACTGATAAAAGGATAATGGGTTGTGAAACTGTGATTGTAAAATAAATAAGTAGAATATAGTCTGTAAAATAACTAAAATAAAACTTGTAAGATAAAGGTGTGTATGGATGCATATTATAAAATATATAAATGGGAATCAAGAAATTGATAGTTTTGGCTATATTTGTGTTATGAACTTTGTATAATGAACCAGTTAATGAGGTTAATCAATCTGAGCAACAACCGGGGGATCAATATATGACTAAGCAAGATATAGAAAATATTGTTGCTCAAGGGATAGCCAATGCTATTCCAGCAATCGTTGCTGCAGTTAGAAATCCAATCGAACCACAACAAATCGTTCCTAGCAAACGTATTTCTGAAAATAACTTCAGTAATAGCGTAAATGGAGGCAATAATCATACTAATCAAAATAATGAACCACGGCAAGCTCCGCTCCCTAAGAAAATGAAAGCTGCAACACCTAGTTGCACTTACAAAGAATTTCTTGCTTGTAAACCCGCTGAATTTGCAGGCAATGAAGGAGCGACTACGACACTGAGTTGGTTAGAGAAAACTGAGACAGTAATTGCAATAAGTAAATGTGACAAGGATGACAAGGTCATGTACGCGTCAAATCTTTTCAAAGAAGGGGCGCTAGAATGGTGGAACACGGTGTTACAAGCTAAAGGAAGAAATAGGGCTTATGCCATGAACTGGGAAGAATTTAAAGGTCTTGTAGAAAGAAAATTTTGTCCCGAGTATGAAAAAGATCAAATGGCAAATAAATTCCTGACCCACCGGATGATGGGTGTAGATTGTCGCGATTATACTTCGACATTCTTTGAATATGCTAGAGTGGTACCAACGCTGGCTTCGCCAGAACCGGTACTCATTTCTCGTTATATTTAGGGATTGATTAGTGAAATCCGTAACATCGTTAAAGCTGCGAGACCTCGTACGATTGACGATGTTGTGGAATTAGCTAACACCCTAACTGACGAACTGGTATGCACACAAGATGAAAACAGGAAAAAGGATCTGGCTCAGAAAATTACCCAAGGATTTCTTACGGGTAATAATAACAGCTTCAAGAGAAGAGGAACAGGGCAATCCTTAACTCTGCCGTTCTGCAAGAATTGCAGAAAGAAACATTATGGAAGATGTAATGTGACCTGCAACTTTTGCAAAGCCATAGGACATCGTGAAGAAGACTGCAGAAGGAAAACAAGGATCTGCTATAACTGTGGAGAAACTGGGCATTTCAAAACAGAATGTCCTAAATTGGTTAAACCAGCAGACAACAAAGCTAAACCAACCGATGGAGCTACAAAGAAGAATGTTCGTGCTTTCCAATTAACTACTCAGGAGGCAGAACTCATTCCAGATGTGATAGCTGGTACGTTCTTAGTTCACAAAATTTACGCCAAAGTATTATTTGACTCTGGTGCAAACCAAAGTTTTATAAATACTTCATTCTGTCAAGCTCTTAATTTACCATTAACCAACCTTAGGCAAATCTTTACAGTCAAAACGGCAGATGGAAATTCTGTCAAAATAGATAAGGTTTTGCAAAAAGAAAATATAGAACTTTCAGGTCATAAATTTTATGCAAACTTATTACCAATGAAGTTAACTGGATTCGATGTCGTATTAGGAATGGATTGGTTAGTAGCCAACCATGCTCGAATCCTTTGTGATAAAAATTCTGTAGAAATTCAGGCACCTACAGGTGAAATACTCATGATTACAGGGGATAAACCACGAAAACTCATGAAGTTCATATCAGTAATGAAAGTTCCTAGTTATGAACGAAAACAAGGAATAGTATATATGATTTCAGTAATCATTAATACTAAGGGTAAAGAACTTAAGGAAATTCCTGTAGTCTCATAATACCCAGATGTATTCCCAGAAGATTTACCCGGATTACCACCAAATAGGGAGGTAGAATTTAGAATCCATCTAATTCCAGGAACTATACCGATAGCCAAGGCACCCTATCGGTTAGCACCTACAGAAATGTTAGAACTGAAAAAGCAATTAGATGAATTATTAAGTAAAGGTTTCATACAACCTAGTTCATCCCCGTGGGGAGCACCAGTGTTGTTTGTAAAGAAGAAGGATGGTTCGATGAGAATGTGTATTGATTATAGAGAATTGAATAAAGTTACAATTAAGAATCGATACCCATTACCTAGGATTGATGATCTATTCGATCAACTTCAAGGAGCTAGATACTTTTCTGAGATCGACTTACGTTCCGGATATCATCAATTAAAGGTACAAGAAGAAGACATACCTAAAACTGCTTTCAGAACTAGGTATGGTCATTACGAGTTTACAGTCATGCCCTTCGGATTAACGAATGCACCTGCCGCATTCATGGACATGATGAATAGAATCTGTAAACCGTATTTGGATAAATTTGTAATTGTTTTTATTGACGATATACTTATTTATTCCAAAAGTCAAGATGAACATTGTCAGCACTTGCATGCACTCTTAACTTTGTTAAGAAAAGAAAAGCTTTACGCCAAATTCTCGAAGTGTGAATTTTGGTTGAAAGAAGTGCAATTCTTAGGACACATGGTAAATCACGAAGGCATTCATGTAGATCCTGCTAAGATAGAAGCAATTACCAAATGGAAGGTTCCACAATCCGCAATGGAAATTAGAAGTTTTATAGGTTTAGCTGGATACTATAGACGATTTATTAAGGATTTTTCCAAGATAGCTGTACCATTAACTAAGCTAACCTGTAGAGCGGTTAAGTTTGAATGGGGACCTAAGCAAGAGGAAGCTTTTAAGATTTTAAAGCAAAAGTTAACAAATGCCCCAATCCTAGCTTTGCCAGAAGGAACTGAAGATTTTGAAGTTTACTGTGATGCTTCAAAACTTGGATTAGGATGTGTGCTAATGCAACGTAAGAAGGTAATTGCGTATGCTTCAAGACAATTGAAAAAGCACGAAGAAAACTATACGACTCATGACTTAGAATTAGGAGCCGTAATTTTTGCCCTGAAAATCTCTGTACGGAAGTAAATTTACTGTCTATACAGATCATAAAAGTTTAAGATATATATTCGGGCAAAAAGAGTTAAACATGAGGCAAAGGAGATGGATGGAAATCCTAAGTGACTACGACTGTGATATTCACTATCACGAAGGAAAGGCAAATGTAGTTGCAGATGCCTTAAGTCGTAAGTATCATGAGAAACAACGACGAGTTCGTGCTCTTAGATTAAATCTACAGTTAGATTTAATGGAACAAATAAAGCATTTCCAAGAAACAGCAATCAAGGATGATGCTGAAGGAATGAAGGGACGAATAAAAGAATTAGAACAAGGAGCTGATGGAATTTGGAGATTCCACAAAAGTAGAATTTAGGTACCTAAGCAGGGAGAATTAAGAAATAAGATTTTAAAAGAAGCCCATAAGTCTAGGTATACCATGCACCCTGGAAACAATAAAATGTACCAAGATTCAAGGAATAACTTTTGGTGGATAGGAATGAAAAAGGATATAGCTCGATATGTTTCTAAGTGTCTTACTTGTTCACAAGTAAAGGCCGAACATCAGAAATCTTCAGTATGGAAATGGGAACTCATAACAATGGATTTTGTTACTAAGTTACCCAAAACCAGAAAAGGTAATGATGCGATTTGGGTAATTGTGGATCGATTAACCAAATCAGCTCACTTTCTACCAATGAAAGAAACCTTTAGCATGGAAAGATTGGCAAAGTTGTATGTAGATGAAGTCGTATCCTTACATGGAGTTCCACTCTCCATTGTATCAGATAGAGATAGTCGTTTCACTTCTCATTTCTGGACTAGTTTCCAAGAAGCAATGGGAACTCGACTAAATCTGAGTACTGCATATCATCCACAAACAGACGGGCAAAGTGAAAGGACGATACAAACTCTAGAAGACATGCTTAGAGCATGTGTAATAGATTTTGGTGGGAATTGGGATGACCATTTACCTTTAATTGAATTCTCCTATAACAATAGTTATCATTCAAGCATTGAAACTGCCCCATTTGAAGCACTATATGGAAGAAAGTGCCGAACTCCAGTTTGTTGGGCAGAAATAGGAGAAAGTCAATTATCAGGTCCTGAGATAGTGCAAGAGACGACCGACAAGATTACACAAATCAAGGAAAGATTGAAGACGGCTAGAGATCGCCAGAAGAGTTATGCAGATAATAGACGAAAGCCGTTGGAATTTCAAGTCGGAGATAAAGTACTTTTGAAAGTCTCTCCTTGGAAAGGAGTTGTTAGATTCGGTAAGAAAGGAAAGCTAAGTCCAAGGTACGTAGGACCATTTCCGGTGATCCAACGTATAGGACCAGTTGCTTATCGTTTACAACTACCAGAAGAGTTAGTTGAAGTACATGACGTATTTCATGTATCCAATCTCAAGAAATGCTTATCAGACGAATCTTTGGTAATACCTCTCCAAGATATAGAGGTAAACAAAAAGTTAAAATTTGTTGAGAAACCTCTTCAGATAGAAGATAGAAAAGTGAAATTTCTCCAACACAAACGCTTAGTACTTGTCAAAGTCAAGTGGGATTCAAAGAGAGGACCTGGATACACTTGGGAGTTAGAATCAGAAATGAAGCGAAAGTATCCTCACTTATTCCAATGAATCTCAAGGACAAGATTCTAAATAAGGTGGGGAGAATGTAAGGACTCTCAAAACTGCCTTAGAAAAATACCCGTAAGTATAAACCCGGACCCCTGAAACCTTATCCTACATTAAAAAAAAGCAAGAAAAACAAAATTCTAGGTTTCAGGCGGGCCGCGTAAAAGACAAGTTAGGTCTTACGCGGGCCGCGTCAAACCTGTGTTGACCGGATAAGTGTTCCGGATCCACGTAGCAACCACCTGGCTAACCTACTTGTGACTGGTCAAGCCTATTCGTAGACTGGGCGGCCACGCGGGCCGCGTAAGGTTGAGCTAAGAATTTACGCGGGCCGCGACAGACCTTAAATTCACCTATAAATAGCCCGTCACTTGCACAATCCACTGGTGTCAAAATCTTTTCGTAAAAACGAATTGATAGCCCTCTGAAGTCGAAAATAGTAATTAATTAGCGAGGCGCTGCTCCGATACCGGGTATTAACTCGATCGCTGCTACGATTCAATGCCCGATCGATTAAACTATCCAATGGATGTTTAAGTGCTGCCCACATTAGGGTTATTGCTTTGTCATTCGTTGTTAATTCAATGGATGTTTAAGTATCGCACTTTGTCATTCGATGTGAGGGTTTAATCTCGTGAGTTATCGTAAATGCTACGATTCAATGTCCGATCGATTAAACTATCCAATGGATGTTTAAGTGCTGCCCACATTAGGGTTATTGCTTTGTCATTCGTTGTTAATTCAATGGATGTTTAAGTATCGCACTTTGTCATTCGATGTGAGGGTTTAATCTCGTGAGTTATCGTAAATGCTGTATTAAGTTACTAACTGAGTTGTGTGCATGTTATTAAATTTAGGTTAAAAGGCTAATCAGTAGGCTAGGCTCTGCTCAAATTAAATCTGCAAAGTGAGTCATTCTCTTTTTATCAAATTACTTTCAAAATCATGTTTATTTTCAAAGTTATAATTACAGGGATTAAGTTTATGTAATCACCAAATTACAGCCAGTATGTGGGGTTTTGTATACATTACTTGATAATCTTTGCCATTGGACAAACAGGTGGCCAATGGTGATATGACCGTAGTCACAGATCCGGTCGAGTGGCAAATACTGTGGGTAGTTGGTTGATATCTGAAACATTGTAATCTCCCTTAATACTGTGAATTATAACAAACGGGTCGTTTTAGTAAAAAGAATGATTCACTCAGTATTTCCCGCTGACAAAACATTTTTCAAACATGTTTCAGGTGATCTGTTGTGATCCAAGAAATGTGCCATGAAGCACTACAAGCTTAAGGAAGTGGCTCAATATAAAATAAAGAAACATGTTTTGTAAAATAAAGATTTCTCAGTGAAATCATACGTTTGTAAATTACCGGGTTTTATCCCAAGTTGTGAAATAAAATAATCGGGAAATTTCAGTTTTAAAAAGATCCTAAAGAAAACTTCCGCTGTCAAATAAATACCACGGGATTTTCTGTCCCGCGGCTCCAGAAACGGGTCAAACCGGGTCGAGGGCTGTGACAATGTTGTTAAAGATCTCAATCTGCCGAGGGATACTTTGTTGGTTTTCAAACCGTTAGGTGATTTTGGACTTGAACTTTCATGTTTTGTTGATGGCATGTGTGGTGAATCTTATTTCACGTTTAATCGTTATGCAAGATTTGGTTTTACGGTATGAGTATTGATCTTAACTTGAATTCTTTTGCATCTTTAACGTGTCAACACTTATTCTCATAAGTTACATACTTCACGTATAGTATTCATTATTTTTAATTTTATGCAGGTAATCGAAGACTGCTTCATTAAACAATTTTACGTAAACAGCCCACCAAGTGGCAAATTTCAAATCTGTTATAAGGGTTCCTATTGGAATGTTGAGGCGTCTAAGGTTAATACCAACTTTGTATTTCCTAGAGGATGGCCGGAAATGTGCAACGATGTTGGGATACTGGAGGATGATTTGCTTGTGTTTAGCAGAATTGATGATGTTGTTTTTGAGGTAGTAGTTTATAGAGATGAGATTGAGATTTGCTTTTTGAAGAAACCTGAATCTGACGATGATAATGTACTTGAGATATCGAATGCTGATTATGTTGAGAATGCATTCAAGGTACGTAAGTATTTAGCATTAGCAGTAAAAATTTTAATTTTTTAGCATTATATTAATTATTTCATTAATGTTGACCAGGACATCTATGAGGATGAAGAAGTTGTGTCTGTAGGTGAAGGTACAACCGTTACTCAGGTACTTACTAAATTATTAAAATTATTTATTTTTAATTTAACACGTATAAGAATTTAATGTTTTTACAACTATTAGTAATGCTGTTTACTGATGTTATATTTAGCCAATAATGTATTATTTAGAAGAAGTTACCAACCAATGCCGAATGCACGTCGAAGAGACACATGTCTTCACGATTGAACAAAACCCAAGATGTAAGTTTACCATCTTAAAGATTGTTATATTACTATTGTTATTAAAGTTACTCTATGACAACAGGTTAAGAAGAAAGGTAAAGTTACTTCTGAGAGAAATGAGATGGTCAAGAATAGGACTAAGGGAAATGCTGCCTTACCTGTCGACACAAGTGATCATATTGGATGTTCTTCATCTGCTCATAAAGTTAAGGTATCTATACTTGCCAGTTAATTAGTATATGTTATATAAACTGTTTTTTTTTTTTTTGTGCATATATTCAACATTCCTTTAACTCACATGTATATGTTTACTTTTTCATCAAGGGGAATAGAGCCGCCAACGTTCAGAAAAAGCTTAACAGTAGAAATAAGATTGCAAAGACTGCAAAAAAAGCATTCTGGACATCTTCTCGACCCTGAGTTCTTTCATTTTGATCGCAAAGGAGACTATAGGCTGGTATACCATTTTTTATAACAAACTAATGATTTATGTTTATTTGTCTAACTATTATTTTTTTCCACACAATACATGTAGTGTCTTCCTGCTGAAGTTGCCAGACGAGCAGGTCTTTCTCTTGATCTTCATCCTTTGAAAGTTCAAAACATGGTTGGAGTTGTGGAGGTTTATGATGTTAAGTCGGAGTTAAATGAATTGAACCCACGTTATGCGTTGGACGGTTGGCGAAAGTTTATGACTGACAATAACTTGAGGTTTGGTGATACGTTGCACTTCACATACGTGTCTTCGCAACAGAAGATCGTATTAAATCAAGTTACGTCAGTTTAACAAACACATTCAAGTATGTTCTGATATCAGATACTATAACTATGAATTTTTTGATGGTGATGTTGTATGTTTTTTTTTTTAATTATTAACTTGATGGTTTGTTGCTATGTATGGCTAACATGATAAAACACTGTTATTAGCACTTTATGTTTTATATATAGATAATATGATGTTTCTTTTTGCTAATAGTAACTGCAATTAGTAGAAAGTTGGTTTATTAATTGCAAATGTGACATTCTTCTGCATTTATGGGTATATGAATTCAGAATAATGGATGGATATATATGAGTGTATTTGGCATGATGATGTTGTGTTTCATGTTGTAAAAACCACGGAATTGTCAGATAATAGATTGCTTTGGCCGATTAGATTATGTGTAAAATTATAGTTATTTAAGTCATTGTTTCATTTTCTTGAATTCTATGTAATTTTGTAAAGAAGTTCAATAACAAACAGTGGTTTGAACATTTGTTTGTCTTTTGGTCAATAGTTAATAGAAACCCATGTTAGGTTGAACAGTGTTTTGAAGAGGAAAACAGTGTGAGAAGACAGTAGATCTTATTAAGTTAAACATTTGTTCAGGCTTAAACAAATGTTTGGTCTTTAACAGATGTTTGGTGTCACGACCCCCGACCCACCCTGGACGGAATCGGGAGTCGCAAACAGCCCAGTGGTACCGGTGATTATTTTGAAAACGTTGCAGCGGAAATTTCATCAGGACCGTGAGTTAGGAAAAATATCAGAGTTTAGAAAACACCGGATTTTATTTAATAAATAGATGGGATAATCCCATGTTTTACAATGGTAGCTTTAATAAAGATAAATTTGATTACATAAAACAATATTTCTTAATTTGATTTAATTAATAAAAGAAGCCACTTCTTGATGCCTTTCAGTGCCGTATCCATCTTTTACTCCAATCTACTGTAATTACCTGAAACATGTTTGAAAAAGGTTTTGTCAGCGGGAAACACTGAGTGAATCATTCTATTTACATAAAATGATGCATAGTTATTAATTACAGCATAAGAGCGATTATAATGGCTTCTATCTTATTTTTATCTGGCGTTGTGTCACAATGGTGACAGGTCACAATGGTGACGATGGTCATACCACTATTAGATCAATGAACCTAAATAGTGATGATTATCCCTAGTAGGTCAATGAACTTAACTGGGATAAAATTAGTAATGTGCACAATACCCCACTAGCCAGTGATTCAAGATATCCACGACTTAGTCCCTGTAATTATAACCTTTGAAAATAATTTGAGGTATTGTAAAATAGTTGATAAAAAAAGAATGAATCACATTATAATCATGCAGATTCATATGGCAAAGTTTAGTCTATAGATAAGTCTTGATATATTGCAGATACAGGCATAACTTAGCCTATTGATTAGCCTTGTAACCTAGTGCACACGAACTAGGTAAGTAACTAATACAGCATTTACGATAACTCACGAGATTAAAACCCTCACAACGAATGACAAAGTGCAATCACTTAAACATCCATCGGATTCACAACGAATGGCAGAGTATTCCCCGAGTTCGGGTGGTACTCAAACATCCTGTCGGAATCACGACTAATGACAAAGCATAGCGCTTAAACATCCATCGGATAGTTTCCATCGATCGGACATTGAATCGTAGCAGCGATCGAGTTAATACCCGGCATCGTAGCAGCACCCCGCTATACTAATTAGTGATTTTGAGACTATTTCTGCTATATCTCAACGTATAATTGGAATTTGATCGTCGAACGAACACCAGGAATCGAGTCCCACTGCCCTCTATTTATACCCAAATTTTGACCAGGCTTGCGCACCGTAAGCCTTATCCCTTACGGTGCGCAAGGGACATGAAATTACTATATGCTTGCCACGTGTGTTTGGAGTTCAGGTGAGTCGACGGTTTCTCGAAATTTGTTTTAGACAGCGAGATATATGGATAATCGTCGAGTAGGGAATACCCCCCCTAAGTTTTAGGGGCCCTGATCCTGATTCTGATTGTTCTGAAAATTTTAGTGTTTGTGCAGAATCACTTGGGTGTCTCAATTAGGGTTTCCTATTGGACAAATAAAAATAATAAATAGAACTTTTGATGAGAGTTGTTATGAGTTGGGACAAAAGGGAATAAAACGGTGAGAAAAGAAAATGGACCCACTTTGTAACTTTAGGGTTTAACTAGAAGGTCTCCTGTTATACATTTTAGGTATAATCTTTTGAGCTATTTAAGAATATATAATGAACTTGTGTTAAGTATGGTACCCCTAATTTAACCTTGTCCCGGTGTCCCAAAACCGAATCCTAATAACTTAGTCGGGCAGAGCCCTGACATACGTTATGAGGCTCAGATCAATCGGAAAGGGTAGCGGTGATTGGGAGTTAAAATAATTAAAATGGGGCATGGCTTTATTGTTAGAATATATATATATATATATATATATATATATATATATATATATATAATTAATTTAACTACTTTATTCATTTGGTGTGTATAACTTCTAAAATATGAAGTTCTAGAAAATAATAAATAAGTCTATAGAACGAGTATATTTTTGTCTATATTTTGAACCAAGTTTTATTGAAAACAGAATAGGTTCAAAATACAATGTATTTTTATAATTTAATTATTATACGGTTCCTAGGCCCGTCTAGTTACTTTATATTTCTAACATTCAACTTACCCGTAATATACCTGTCTAATAATATAAGTTTATATACTTTTATTTTATTTAGAAAAGTCACCCATATACAGGCCAATTAATTTAGAATAATATTTCAACTATATAAAATAGTGTTTAAAAATTATTTGGGTTGAATATTTATTTTGAAAACAAACTAATTACTAATTACTAGTGGTTAATAAATTTAACCAAACCTATAATTCTTATATAAAAATAGGGATGTTACATTCTCCCCACCTTGTTTTAAATCTCGTCATCGAGATTTGGGTTACGATATTTCTTTTAGGCTTATGTCATATTTTAGTCAAATAAAAAAAATATTAAGATAATTGACACAGAATCAAAATATCTACTTTTGTGAATATGAGTTGTATAATAAGTAGGATTTAACGGTTCAACTGGATTAGTTCAAGAAATCGATGACAAATGAATGAGATGAAATGATATAATTTTCAAAGTGACTAGGTTCAAACCAAAAGATATATGATTAATAGATATTTTAAAATGAATATGAAGGACTTTTAGAATTAACAAAATTCTTTGTTAAAAGAAAGCTTACTTGGATTGGCAACTGAGGAAGACTTAGAATTGACAGGTTCAAAATGAAATAAAGGCATGAAAATGATTTGTCAAATATTAAATTATGATATGAGAAAATCAAAGTTTTGATATGAGTGAATTGCAAAGATACACCAAAAGACAATAGAGTTAGTGTATCATTGTTTAGAGTTCCAAGTTGTTTTAATTGTGAAACAATGTAATAGTACACTATTAGTAGTAACCATATTTTTCATACTATGTCCTAGAGATCAAAATATAATAAGAACAAGTTGTTTTGGCATGATTAACCATTATCTTATATTTGTAAAGCAAATGTAATATATATTATTTGTATACTTGTCTGAACCGTATCTTACTTACTATGTAATATATATTTTATTTGTTACGCATTTTTATCATACGTAGATGGTCACCACTTTTAAATAAATATTATTTTACTCTACTATGTAAAATAACTTATATTTACTATGTAATATATATTACAAAACACCACAATGAAGTTATTACATTACAAAATAATTTAGTATTATTATTTTGTAAAAGAAATCACTATTATTTATAATGTTAAATGAAAATTGTAAATAAAGGTGTAAAAATATTTATTATACAAAAGTATTTGTAAAATAATTTGTAAATATATAACACTTATTGGGTCGATTCTATTTGATTACTTATTTTCATTTTGAAATCATATAACGTTGTGAATGTATTTACAAATATTGTAAATAAGTGAAAACGGGGACTATTCTTATATATTACCATATTCCCTTAACCCAACGTAGTTGATGAATATCATATTATTCTTATATAGTTATTTTCTTGTCAGAACGTTACGGTACATAGTTACCACAAAACATATGATAAATAATTATTTATATAATTTTATTCGTCCCTCTAATTCTTTTTATGTAAATATGTCTTCTCCTTATAGTACAAAGTAAAATATTTAAGATTTACTAAATAAGTATGATGACTTAATTTATATATATATTAACTAGTCATTATCATGGTTGGATATTGGTTAGTGCTGCCTTGTTTAAGCATAGGTGGCCAGTCCATGCCTAACTAAGGTTAGGTTACCCAATACCTGCCCCTTGACAATAACCCTAGTACTTAAAATACTAACACTAAATATATTATTACTAATAATAAAACTAATATTAATTATTAATAATAAATAACTAAACATAAATTTAAACGAGAGTATATCTCAAACATAAAAATATAAATTCTTCACCTCAATAGTTTAACCAGAATTTTTAAATATAGGAATATTATATTGTAAATTAATTACTTTTGTAAGTTTCCATATATATAATTAAATTTATATAATGTTTTAAATTTATTGACTCGATATCAAAGAGTCATCGTTTTGCAATAATGCGAATCACAGTGTCAAAGAAAATGATATTTGAGTTTGGATAAAATGACAAATTAGAATGAAGTTCTCTAGTGGTCTTTACAAATCGAATGAACCACATGTGCAACAAACAGTGCATGTGTAACGTGTGGATTTACCAAGAAATGAAATAAATCAATATTCGCTACTATGAAAGAAATCCTCATGGTATGATGACCATTAGAGGAAGTAGAAACACGAAAGTCAACTTTTTATATGCAGAAGTCAGAAAAAGAAATATAAGAACTTTTATATGGAATTTCGTGTGATAACTGTTGTTAAGTGAAATTACCAGGGAATGTCGAATAAAAATAAAATAGAGAATTTGCGAAGGTATATGACTTCTTTTGCAGTGATAATAATTATGACTCTGATTAGGCTGTGCACCGATGGTTGTGAAATATTGTTCCAACGTACCTTAGCGAAATTCATGTCGTTTGTAGGATCATTTGGCAAAGTGTTGCTTTTTTTATTAGTAATTCTTCCACTGACGGGATTCGTATTGGTATCGTCGTGCCTAATCATATTTTCAAAAGGTCTTGCTTTGGAAGTCGTGTGTGATATACTTAGATATCTGTGAACTTATAATTAAGTTTTCATGTGTTTTCTTGTGCACTAGCACAACTTTACATATTTCTTACTTGAATTAATAGTTTATGGTAACACATTTAGAAATTCTTATTCTTTTGATAGTGTTTCAACTTTAAAGGGGTTTCCATTGTTTATTTTGTCACACTAGCTACGAGACAAATGATCAAACGAAGTAATGTTTGATATCGGAAAAGAGATTCCTGATAAAGAAATCTAGACACAGATGCTTGTGCTTTATTTTAAATTGTCAATCCTTATGGTTTTTGGATTTCCTTATAGATATACCTATCTATATAATCACATATTTCACATGCTGAAATAAACATACCATTTATCAGGTCAATGTATTTAACAGATTCATATTTCCAAAAACCAGTCAGATATCAAATCATGATACTATTTAGGGAATTTTGTCACTTGCTGACATATTATTGACCTTCTTACCCAGTTCTCGCCGGAGAGGTAACTTCAGTATATCCGGACAAACTGGAGAGTCTTACTACACCATACCCAGTCTTGCCGGAGAAAATTTTCTATTTCCCATAAATAGTATTTTTAAAAGTGCCTCTTTTATTAGGCTTTTATCCAGAATTAGGGAAATTTGTATTCCCGTAACATATCTTTATTCTAGACCAAGTAATATCAATAAGCAATAATTACTATTAATTCTTGCTTATTTATCATATCTTGCAATATTCTAATTACTATTCTTATGGCATACCAAAACCCATCATACTTAATTTACAAAAGTACTTAGCTTATCTCGAAGCTGATACTAAGGCATCTTTTCTTAAGTTCAAGTCTAAATACTGTCTTGTGTGCTACTAGTTAATAGCAATCTCCCTAACTCTTTTATATATGCTTAGGTATTATTATTACAACACCTAAAGGCATGAAGCAGTGGCTCTGATACCACCTTCTGTCACGACCCCCAACCCACCCTGGACGGAATCGGGAGTCGCAAACAGCCCAGTGGTACCGGTGATTATTTTGAAAACATTGCAGCGGAAATTTCATCAGGACCGTGAGTTAGGAAAAATATCAGAGTTTAGAAAACACCGGATTTTATTTATTAAATAGATGGGATAATCCCATGTTTTACAATGGTAGCTTTAATAAAGATAAATTTGATTACAAAAAACAATATTTCTTAATTTGATTTAATTAATAAAATAAGCCACTTCTTGATGCCTTTCAGTGCCGTATCCATCTTTTACTCCAATCTACTGTAATTACCTGAAACATGTTTGAAAAAGGTTTTGTCAGCGGGAAATACTGAGTGAATCATTATATTTACATAAAATGATGCATAGTTATTAATTACAGCATAAGAGCGATTACAATGGCTTCTATCTTATTTTTATCTGGCGCTGTGTCACAATGGTGACAGGTCACAATGGTGACGATGGTCATACCACTATTAGATCAATGAACCGAAATAGTGATGATTATCCCTAGTAGGTCAATGAACCTAACCGGGATAAAATTAGTAATGTGCACAATACCCCACTAGCCAGTGATTCAAGATATCCACGACTTAGTCCCTGTAATTATAACCTTTGAAAATAATTTGAGGTATTGTAAAATAGTTGATAAAAAGAGAATGACTCACATTATAATCATGCAGATTCATATGGCAAAGTTTAGTCTATAGATAAGTCTTGATATATTGCAGATACAGGTAGAACTTAGCCTATTGATTAGCCTTGTAACCTAGTGCACACGAACTAGGTAAGTAACTAATACAGCATTTACGATAACTCACGAGATTAAAACCCTCACAACGAATGACAAAGTGCAATCACTTAAACATCCATCGGATTCACAATGAATGACAGAGTTTTCCCCGAGTTCGGGTGGTACTCAAACATCCTGTCGGAATCACGACTAATGACAAAGGATAGCGCTTAAACATCCATCGAATAGTTTCCATCGATCGGACATTGAATCGTAGCAGCGATCGAGTTAATACCCGGCATCGTAGCAGCACCCCGCTATACTAATTAGTGATTTTGAGACTATTTCTGCTATATCTCAACGTATAATTGGAATTTGATCGTCGAACGAACGCCAGGAATCAAGTCCCACTGCCCTCTATTTATACCCAAATTTTGACCAGGCTTGCGCACCGTAAGCCTTATCCCTTACGGTGCGCAAGGGACATGAAATTACTATATGCTTGCCACGTGTGTTTGGAGTTCAGGTGAGTCGACGGTTTCTCGAAATTTGTTTTAGACAGCGAGATATATGGATAATCGTCGAGTAGGGAATACCCCCCTGAGTTTTAGGGGCCCTGATCCTGATTCTGATTGTTCTGAAAATTTTAGGGTTTGTGCAGAATCACTTGGGTGTCTCAATTAGGGTTTCCTATTGGACAAATAAAAATAATAAATAGAACTTTTGATGAGAGTTGTTATGAGTTGGGACAAAAGGGAATAAAACGGTGAGAAAAGAAAATGGACCCACTTTGTAACTTTAGGGTTTAACTAGAAGGTCTCCTGTTATACATTTTAGGTATAATCTTTTGAGCTATTTAAGAATATATAATGCACTTGTGTTAAGTATGGTACCCCTAATTTAACCTTGTCCCGGTGTCCCAAAACCGAATCCTAATAACTTAGTCGGGCAGAGCCCTGACATACGTTATGAGGCTCAGATCAATCGGAAAGGGTAGCGGTGATTGGGAGTTAAAATAATTAAAATGGGGCATGGCTTTATTGTTAGAATATATATATATATATATATATATATAATTAATTTAACTACTTTATTCATTTGGTGTGTATAACTTCTAAAATATGAAGTTCTAGAAAATAATAAATAAGTCTTTAGAACGAGTATATTTTTGTCTATATTTTGAACCAAGTTTTATTGAAAACAGAATAGGTTCAAAATACAATGTATTTTTATAATTTAATTATTATACGGTTCCTAGGCCCGTCTAGTTACTTTATATTTCTAACATTCAACTTACCCGTAATATACCTGTCTAATAATATAAGTTTATATACTTTTATTTTATTTAGAAAAGTCACCCATATACAGGCCAATTAATTTAGAATAATATTTCAACTATATAAAATAGTGTTTAAAAATTATTTGGGTTGAATATTTATTTTGAAAACTGTTGGATCGTTGTTTGACCCGACTGAGTCGTTCAGAAGAGCTTTACATCCAGTTTAAAGGCGGAATCAGTAAACCGGACTTGATAATAGCTTGTAAATCTTAAATCTGTTGCTTATATTGATGATAACAATGATTACAACCTGAACAGACTTTGGCAGCACTTCGTTACAGTTCTGGAAGTTGCATACCGAATGAATGACTAAGTGCACCTTATATAGTATAGGTGATTCCACTTATATGGACATGCCATATAAGCGAAATCACACACTTAACTTCTAAACTTCGTTTCTCGAACCTCGTGCACTGGTTATTCTAACCTATACTATAACATATCATGATACAAGACGAAGTCAATAGACGTAATGCACTAACAGACTCCCCCTCGGATATTGACGAAGTCTTCAGTGACTAATCTTCAATATGACACATCTTCAGTCTTGATCATTCTGTCTTTTCTTTCAACTTGTAACAATGTAAGCATCCAACAATCTTTCTCTTCTCCTATCAGCTTCAGGCTCCCCCTTTCGTCAAGCTTCCGTGCTTTGGGATCGATGCCTAGCTTTCCATCTACAAGCTCCTCTTTGCTTCAAGCTTGTCTTCAGACTTCCCCTTAGACTTTGCTCTCAGGATCGTAGTCTGGACTATCTGCAATCACTCAAACATTCATAAATACAATGTTTTCATATTATCAATCAAATTCTCTAATCCACTCCCCCTATCAACAAACTTAATAGATTTGGCAGTGTTAAAGAATCCAACTCCCTCACAGTTAATCATCCAAGTTCAAGTTAATGACCTTGGAGATGTCACAAACTGTTTTTGGAATTTTTGATTTTAATTCAAGTTTCAAATTAATGAACTTGTTTTATTTCCAGAAACACAATCAGCTTACTTAGATTTTGAAAACTTAGCATTTCAGATATCGATTGTCGAAAATAAAGCAGAAATCAAAAATCTTTTTGTATTTTCTGAAAATATAAAGCAGTAAAGAAATATGTACAAACATATTTACAGACAATATTTTTGTTTGAGTATGCGTCAGAGAATCATATCAGTTTCTGACAAGTCACAAGTACCGTTGAGCTTAGTTACACAGTAAGAATTAAACAATTCACTTAGATTGTCGATATACTGGTCCACTTAAATTTTCATACAAATTTCAACTGATTCAGGATACGAATTAGGTATTTTAAGAACTTAAACTCATTCATGTGTCCCACCTCTTGAATATACTCCCGTATCCAGATCCCAATATTCAGTCTTACAGATAATTATAACACAAATGATATCTGTAAGGGGTTAATAAATTATGAAGAATCATGAGAGCTCAGGTCAGAACTACCGTTCAGCAGAGAGATCATGACTCAACTTGGGTGTGTCCCCTTTAGAGGATTTTTTTTTACAACAGCATTGCTAAGAAATTTTATTGTCTTATCATATATGCTGAGGGTGATGCTGTGTTTCAAGCAGTTGCGGAAAGTATTATTCGAGGACTAGGTCTGAACTTCCATTCAGCAGAAGTCCAGGAATAATACCCCAGATATCACTGAGTATAAAAACCTAGTATATCAGAAAAAGGAACCTTTCAAACAAGATTTCAGGGGTTACCTATATATCCAAGTAGTGTTCCCCACAAAATAAGCAAGTGTTTGAATTTAGGTTTATATCCCGAAAAAGTTTACTAAATGTATGAAAATCTACCGACACATCCACAGTGAGATCGTTTAACACATTTAAACTTTCCATTTCTTTAGCGTACTGTAACTGTCTACTGATGTACTATCACTTCCTCTTTTTACGCAAAAACTCAATTTTTGAATTTTATCATGTTTTTGACTTTTTCAAATTTTCAAATGTTTTTGGATTTTCTAACAATTTTTCTCCCCCTAAAATGCAAAACCATTTAAAGAAAATTTGATAACCAACACTGATAGCTTTGTCTCGCCATCCATTTTCTGCTAAAAGTGCTCTGATTTGCAGAAAATAATGTACCCCCATGATTTACAACACATTGATATTTACAGTTTGAAAACCGTTTTTCAATCTGGAGAACGTAATCATGTTTGTTCAGCTGTGAGGGTTTCGGCATATTCAATCAACACATATTTTTGTAATTTTCTATTTTTGACAAAATTAAAAACAAACATATTTTTGGTTTTTCAAATTTTTCAATTTTTAGGGTTTTTGAAATATTGTTTATTTATTTACAGAAAACATATAAACTCCCTGTTTCAACCAACACAGGATCCAGCAGCCTCCTCTCCTTGTTGTGACAGGCTGCTCCAAACTCCATTCTCACAATATTTGAATTCCATGAGCACCTGCACATTCAACTAACTGAATTACTTGAACAATTTAGCCCAGGTCTGTTGAACCTTAGGCATTTCAACACAATAATGTTCATTCAATGCTGGAAATTCTTTGTCATTTTTCACAAAAACTTTCTCAATTTTAACTTCAACTTTCTCATTTTTTACCAAATCAACATGTTTCGTAACACTCCATGTCTGACCTTTTGGTGTACCTCGTTTGTAAAAATGTGAATCTTTTTGAACATTTTGATTTTGAACAACAACCCTTGGTTTCCAAAACTCTTGTGGTTTTGTCATATCAACTGTGGTTTTCCAACTCTGTGTTGTTCTGAATATGGATGTGTGAGAATTCCAGGTCTGTCTTGAATTGAACCTGTTCGGGTCTGATTTCCAATTTTGATTTGAAGCAAACTTGTTTGTGTTGTACCTCCAAGTTTGTTTTAAATCAAATCTGGTTGACCTTTGTCTCACATTCTCAGATTTTTGTTTCTCAGCATCAATCTTCATTTTGTCAACATCCACAGGTTTTAGATTAGAACACTTGCGTGCAAGATGTCCTTTTTGATCACATTTGAAACATGTTCTCATGGACACATCTTTGACGTGTGGTTGTTGCTTTTTCTTTTTAGCAAAAAACTCATCATTAGACTGTCTCATTTTGAGTTCTTTTTCTTTTTCTAAACTGTCTCCTTGAACAAAACTCATTTTTGTCTGAAAATTCGGCGTCTCATTTTTGTTCCGATATTGTTTCTTCTTATAACCCAACCCAGCCTTCATGTTCTTCTTTTTGAAACCAGGTTTGTTATACGAACCTTTATGACTCTTACCAACAAACTTGAAATCTCAGACTTCTCAATCTCAACCATTTTGAAAACTTTATCAACCTTTTCTGAAATCACATTCTGAATCGGGAATACAACATCTAAGAACAATTTGTCTGATCCAATCATGGTATAAACCAATCCTTTTGAATCATCATTCAAATTTTTCTCGGATTTTATATTTTTCAGATATCCATCATGAAGATTTCCTTCATCTTCATCCTGTGATTCAGATTTACCTGTAACAACTGACTCTTCTTTCAACACACTTTCAACGACTTTACCTACCACCTCTGAATCATGAGAATCATCAGATTTGGAATAGGTTATGTCAATGTTGTCTGGCAATTGGTCTACCATGTTGAAAGCTTTTTCGACCTTTTCCTCATCATAAAATGCAAACTTTTCCGGTGGTGGAACTTGATGAAACTCTGAACCAATACCTTTCTTGTTCTGCTCAGACTCACCCTCACCCGGTTTTATATTGAAAATTCGTTCAAGCACATATGACGACACGTGATAACTCTTTAATTTGTTGTTATCATGTTCTAAATCAGCAATCTGTCGCTTTAGCTTAGCAACATCCTCATTATAGGAATTAACAACATCTTGTTTTATAGCATACATTCGTTTAAACTCTTTGGTTGTTTCAGACATATAATTCATTCTTGATTGAGCATATTTCATTTCATCTTTTACTTTATCATATGACTCTTTTGTAATGTGATATGATAGTTTCATTGAGTCATATTCCTTTTTCATTTCTTGACAAGCAATTTCTTTTTGTTCGCATTCATTTGTCATTTTCAAAACATTTTCTCTCAAAACTTCATTTTCTTTCTCTAATTTGTTACATTTTTCTGAAAGTTTTCCATCATTTTCTTTAAAAACCTTTTCTTTTTCTAACATCTCTTTGCATTTTTCTTTGAAAATCTTTTCAATTTTTGTGAACTCAAAATCTCTTGTTCTAAATTGCTCATCTTTTTCAGTACAAGCTCTGCACGGTTCCATGCATTTCTTGCACTGATCAATCAGTTTCAAGTTTTCAGAATCAGAATTTACCTCAGTGATTGGCACTTTAGTGTTTTCAGCAACCTCTGTCTGCTCAGCAACATTCTGCTCTTCTTCAACACCGACTTCCTCATTCTCATTCTTTTCTTCTTTTTCTTCTTTCTTCACCTCTTCTTCAATCTGCTGTTCTTCAGTAACAGCTTTCTCAACCTCTTCATTCACAACAACTTCTTCACTTTTGATTTCCTTCACAGCTTCAACTTCAACAGTTTCTGCTTTAACCTCTTCAGCAGCTTTCTTCAGATTGTTCACCATTTCTTCAACATTCTTCTTCATTCTCTCCTCATCCCTTTTTCTCAGACACGATAACATAGCATATCTGATCTCCTTTTCAAATCTCTTAACATATGTGTCATCTTTCAATACATTTCTATAGTATTCAGCTCTCAACGGGACTTTGAGAAGAACATCATCGAAGATTATGTCTTTCTTGGGAACAACCGGTTCTCCTTCTCTGTTATAATAGCATTCTCTCTTTTTATCCCATCTTTTGCTACCGACAGCCATCTCATACTCCTCCTGCATGTCATCCATTCTGTTGTAGACCACGTTTCTTTCTCTGTAGGTCTTCTCACTCAAGATCTCTTCTCGAGTTTTCTCTTTGATTTCAGCCATGATACTATCTCCTTGAATCACAGAATGAATATGTAACAATGGATCGGGTGGGGATCCACTTGGGCGAGTATCTAACACTTTGACCTTGAATCACAACAACAAATGAAATGATTAGGGTCGGGTGGTAATCCGTCCGGATTTCCACTCGATTTGTTGCACTTAAAACTTGAACAAACAAAATGCCTTGAATCGGATTGTGATGACTTATGAACAAAATGGTAATCCAATCAATCTACCACTTGATTGATGACACAATACAACAAAATTTTTGATCACCTTCAATCAACAACTGACATCATTTAAATTCTAAATGTCCAACAATTTGACAACCAACCACTAGCCGACAAACATTTAATGATCACATGTAGCAAATTCTTGGTAACAACAAATGTATTAAGTAACCAGCAACTTATAACACTCAAAATCAGTGATTGGGCCAAAAACTAAAGTCACATGGGCCGACACCTGTTCTGTTCACGTTATTCTTGGCCTTGCAATTCTGATAATGATTGGACCGTGAAATAATGGTCAGATCAAGTTTACTTCACATGCAATTCTTCAGTCAATATCCGACAAAATTAATTACCAACTAAAATCCTATTGGGCCGTTCAATCTGTCTCGTTATTTTTTAATCAATCCATATGCATTGGGCCAAACAATCTTTCATGAACTTTTGATATTCTCAATTCAAATGGGTCAGTTCCTTTAATTGTTGCACATGCAATTCTTGATGACAACAAAAAGTATTAAATGGCCGACAACTGTTTCTTATCTAATATGATTTAATTTGGCCTTTAAATCCCACTATGCTGACAACAACATTAATTTGGTTGAAATATTTTTAAATGCTACACATGCATTGGACCATTCACTTTGATCAAACTGACACAAAAGCGAAATCCCAAGATATGCGTGACACAAGAGCGAAATCAGACTTTGTATGGGCCTTATAAGCGAAATCAGTGACTTGTGTTGACACAAAAGCGAAATATGGTCTTATGAGTGGTCACAAAAGCGAAACCAGGTCACTTAGTGGTCCTATGAGCGAAACCCTATGTCAAATGAGCGAAACCTTATGTCTTTTGAGCGAAACCTGATTTATTTTTGTACACAAAAGCGAAACCATGTTGTCATATAAGCGAAATTACTCATTGTCTGTAAAAGCGAAACCTAGTCCGAACCATTTTTAGTCCATTTTTAATCCGAATTTCAGTATGAAACTTTCAAGGGTTTATCTATGTCCAATATTACACACACTGTGAAATTTTGATCCGGTTTTGACCGATAAAATTCTCTGAAATGATGAAAGAAGGTGTAGAAGTCAGAATGTGATCGAAATCAAGCTAAACTCTTCTTCCTGAGCTCTGATACCACTTGTTGGATCGTTGTTTGACCCGACTGAGTCGTTTAGAAGAGCTTTACATCCAGTTTAAAGGCGGAATCAGTAAACCGGACTTGATAATAGCTTGTAAATCTTAAATCTGTTGCTTATATTGATGATAACAATGATTACAACCTGAACAGACTTTGGCAGCACTTCGTTACAGTTCTGGAAGTTGCATACCGAATGAATGACTAAGTGCACCTTATATAGTAAAGGTGATTCCACTTATATGGACATGCCATATAAGCGAAATCAGAAGCTTATGATTTCGCTTTTATGACCAAGTGTCCATATAAGCGAAATCACACACTTAACTTCTAAACTTCGATTCTCGAACCTCGTGCACTGGTTATTCTAACCTATACTATAACATATCATGATACAAGACGAAGTCAATAGACGTAATGCACTAACAAAAACAAACTAATTACTAATTACTAGTGGTTAATAAATTTAACCAAACCTATAATTCTTATATAAAAATAGGGATGTTACATTTGGCCTTTTATATCAAAGGTTTGACCTTAAACAGATGTTTGGCCATAAACAGATGTTTGGCCATAAACAGATGTTTGACCTTAAACAGATGTTTTGCCTTAAACAGATGTTTCGCCTTCTATATCAGATATTTGGACTTAAATAGGTGTTTGACCTTAAACAGATGTTTGGCCATAAACAGATGTTTGGCCTTAAACCAAACATCTGTTTAAGGTCAACATCTGTTTGACTATTGGTCAACATCTGATTGACTTTTGGTCAACATCTGTTTGAATTTTGGTCAACATCTTATTTTGTAGGGGGGGGGGATATTCCACGGTCCTCCCAACCGCCGAGGTGATCCCACCTCGCAGACCGCCACCCAGCAAGCCTGAGTCTGGGGTAAATCCGCTACCGTAGGGGCATTGGGAACGAGCAAGACTCGAACCCGCCACCTCCGGGTTAGAATGCGGGCTGGTGGCCATTGGGCTGACACCCAATGGTTAACATCTTATTTTGTAAAGAAGTACAAAAACAAATATTTTTACAAAATCCCAAATCATCCTATCATGTAAGTGCATTGAAGTAAAAGTGGAAATGATATTATTCATGTGGTCCTGTTGTGCTTTTGTTTTACCTCTAATATGGGTTCATGATCTAATCCGGTGATTTGAAGACATTGTTGTTGAATCGAATGAGATGGTTGATGTAATGTGGTCGTATTAATAACAAATAGTAATTAATATAACTAAGTTTCCCGAGCCCGGGAAGCAATCCCGGGTAAAAACCTAGTATGTTATATACATGAGGATTGAAATATAAAAACGAGCATCTAAGAGGCAGATGATCGAAGAATATGAAGAATAAGGTTAGCTTCTAAGACGAATATAAACAAAAGTAAGAGCATCAGTAACACCTATACTAATACATTACTAAGGATACCAATTGTTGTATGACTTTAAAATTTTTTTATTGTAATTGAATTAATATGTAAAATTTGTACATGAGAAGTCAACCCAAAAATACTATTTTGGTAATGTTATTTATAGAATACAGAAAAGTCTGCCATCAGATTTGCTCTTCGGTTTCCTTGACTTGAACACATTTTCCGATGATGACTTCGATTCCTTGTGTGTCCTCTCTGATCGTGTTCAAAACCTACGGTGTAGCAGGACAAAATTAGTAACCCATGTCATAAGCGGGATGGATTGGTAGACACTCGAGCAACCAGGCGTGCCACACATGGCCTTTAAAGATGACCCTGTGACAATATGATATGTTAAAACAAAAGTTATATGTAATAACCGTATGAAATTTCTAGTATTCTCATTATTTGAGCACCTTTCATTCCATGAAATGGAGATATATATGAGGCTGCAAGTTTATTGATCACTAGGTTATTTAACAAGTGAGTTTGAGTTGAAGTAATATAAATTTAGGCTTGATTAAGTGATACTACGAGTCGATCCATGTCGACTCGATATCTTAACCAAGTCAGAAGTTAACAATAACATCGAATTATACAAGTCTCAAATAACATAGCGTTAAGCACTTAAGCAACCAACATACAAGGAATTGAGCTAAAATCATACGAGCCAACATGCAATGTAGTAGAGCCAAATTAATTCGTGAGCTAAATCAACTTGAGTGTTTATACGAGTAAGCTATCTCCAACTCAGACTCAGCCTGTAAATTCAAGCTAGATCAAGTCAAATCAGCAGCTCTGAGGTTTTGACCGGTTAATTTTGTATGGGCTAGCAATAAGTTACAAGCTACATGTGGTTTTCCATCTTACACAACCTCAAATGTAGGGGTGTAAACGAGGCAGCCGGCTCAAGAGCTACTCGGAATCGGATTGGTAAAAAGCTTGAACGAGTCGAGCTTTAATGAGCGCGAGCCTGAAATATGACATGATTAGTTATCGAGCCTGAGCTCAAGCTTTACGTACGAAACTCATTTAGGCTCAGCCTAAACGAGCCCAGACAAATTTTATTTTGATTTTTTTATATATAATAGGGTTAAGTTATTCTACAAAGGTTCCTAAAAATAAGAAATGTACAAAGACACAATAGATCACACAATGTCGAGCAAAATATAACATAATGCTAAAAAAATATAACACAGTGTCGAGGAAAAAAGACACAATGAGTCCCAAAAAAGATACAATGACGCAAATATAGAAAAGACACAATGATAAGTAAAGAACACAATGATCTATAAATCCTAAAATGAATACCTAAATCTCACATCATAGAGTTCGATAAGACGGTTCCAATGCCGCTTGAATCAGGTCAATCGGAGTCCGTCTGATACCCTCTGTACAACTTATTTTAGGAACCTTTATATTTGATCCTAAACCTATATAATTATATACCTACTAATTGACGAGCCGAGCTCTAGCCGAGCTTTGGTTGGTTTAAGTTATCGAAGTAAGCTTGAGCCAAGCTTTTAGCTCGCTTAGCATTGTTCTCAAATTACCTCGATCCGAACTCGAGCTCTTAGGTTTTACTTTTGAGCCGCGCTCGAACTCAAATTAGTAGGCTCGAACCAAGCCAAGCTTCATGAAAGTATGATGAGCCGAGCTCGGCTTGATTACACCCCTACTAAAATTTAACTCATAAGAGGCAGTTTGAGAAAAATAAGTTTTAACCTAAACCCTTATTTCATCTGTTAATTTCCAAGGGAATTAGATTATTACAACTTTAAACATATGAAACACCATCTCCTACAACCCATTTTACTACCAAACCTAAAGAGTTGAGGACATCCAAACACAATCAAACTCAATAACTATCAATGAGCCAACCAAGCAACCTGTGTACAACAAAACCAGTAATTTGACTGGGCCAGTTTGATTCAATCCACACAAGTGGAGAAAGAATTACATAAAAATAAATGAAGTTTCTGAGACCACCAGCTTATGATGAATCTCTTACTTCCACATAATCATGGTGCACGCCACCATTAGGCGTGTTCCACATTATCATACTTCAGGAAGAACAGGCGGGGAAATGCTCCGAGTATTATATGAATTGCAGTGGCTACATTTCTGCCCGATTATATGAAACATAACTTCTGAAGTGTCGTTGCAGTCGTTACATAGGATCCAAACCTTCTTTTGCCTGTAATCTTCAGGCATGGCGGTAGCTTCAATCTGAGAGAGAAAACGAATGAAATTATAGAAAAGGACGATTGATAAATCTTGTTATAACTTGCGACAAACTACAGCAATAATAAGAAGATATCCCATAAAAATGATTAACTAGACTCACCTCCTCATCTAGTCTTCTCCAAATCATAGACATATCCATTACTGACTTGGAGCATATAGGACAGGAGAATCTGTTGAAAAAAAAAACGAATTAATTTTTAGTAAAAATGCAAAAAAATAAATACATGAACCAAAGAATCATAGAAATACTTACTTATTACGGCTTGTCATCTCGTTACAGCATTCAGAGTGCATTGTGTGTCCACATTTCATGACAGTAGTGTCTTTCAGTGAGTCGAATAGGTACTGTAAATGCAGTGGTGGATATATTATAGCTTCGAATGTTCGTTCAAAACGCAATGAGTGGTTAAAACTTACAAATAAATGTAAAACGGGAAATGAAAAGGAAAAGAACCTCATAACATATAGGACAGTGATGGTGCATAGAATTTTCAACACATAAATGATTATTACGCAGTTGTACAGAATAGCAAGATCCTGATAATTGAACAGCATAAACAGATAACAAAACCCAAAAGACAATCAAGTCAAATATGAAAATCAGCTGATTAAACCATATTTAGATGCATACCACACTTCTTGCAATGGAAGAAATTCTCCCGACCGCCAACTCTAAAAATATAAATTCATCAAAACTTGTACGCGAAACAAATAAAAATAAAATCAAATTAATTCGATAAACATAATCTTCTTGTGCAAAGCTCACACTAACCTGCATATGCCGCAATCGTCACAATGAAACTGACCCTTGTTGGTCTGCAATGTGAAAGTTAGCATCAGTGAAGCAAACACACACACAATACAGAATTCAAATGGTGAATGAAATGACTTATTTATACATCATCGTCAAAGAATTTGCAAATGTCACAATAATACTCCCCCATATTGACACCACAGTTCGTGCAGACACGAGCAACCTGGATGACGATAGAAACACTCATAAACGATAAACACAGTAAAAAAAATAAAACTCAACAATCAGTTCTACTTTAAACCACAGAAACATACCGGCTGCTCGGTGTCACAAACAGCACAAATAACCTGCAACAATCATGAATTTCAACACAACAGAAAAAGTACACAACTCTTAAAACCATCAATTTCGCGTCCAAATTCATAGGCCTGTAAATGAACCTAACGAACACAAACAAAGGCATGTTCGTTTTAACTTTAACCGAACACTAACACGAACATATAATTGAACACATTTTTTGTCCATGTTTGTTTATTAAGAAAATGGGCATGTTCGTGTTCGTTCATATAACTTTAACCGAACATGAACATATAATCGAACACATTTTTTTGTTCATGTTCGTTCGTTTAAAACCTAAACGAACAGTTCATGAACATAGACAAACAAACTTAAACGAACATAATTTAACAAACAGTAAACAACACAAATGAACATAATTGAACGAACACAAATGAACATAATTGACTAAACATAAACGAACATAAAGTAATTTTCTAATATAAATTAGTGATTAATTATGATAAATTCCATTGGAAACCCCTTTTTTATTACTATAAAGCCCAATTACCAATTAGTTATATAAGTAGTTAGAAAGTTCCTTTAATGCTTTAATATTTATATACATATAACTACTTAGGGTGGAGGGAGTGGTCACCAAATGGTGAGTGTTTAACTTATTTTCGAACCAATAATGTCATGCCATGTCAAGTCCCCCACTCCACTCCCCATTTTGCACTCAATCACTAGCAATGGTCAAACACATGGAGAGTGGTAAACAATTTAAAAAAAAAATGTGATTGGTTGAAAAAGGGTGGGGCCCACCATTAACCCCCTCTCTCTCCTCTTTATCTTCTATTCTCTTTCGCTTTCTCACTCGGTGAGTATACACCGACTTGGACAATCACCACTAGCCGATTAACCGCCGGCACCACATCACCACGCGGTAAAGTGACCTCCCCGATTGAGTCACCGAGAGCATACCATCCACCCGTATGTATTTAAATTGAATCGAACAAACTTAAATGAACAAACATATACAAATGTAAATAAACGAACATAAACTGAAGTTCACGAACAAAACATGTGTTCATGTTCGTTCGTCTAATTAAATGAACAAAAAATTGTGTTCGTGTTCATGAACACAAACGAACTTCCCGCCAAACAAGTTCACGAACAGTTTCGGTTCGTCTACAGGCCTACAAATTCAGCATTTATTAAAATTACAAAAAAAAAAAAAAAAACTGAAACAGTGAAACGTACTTGCTTTATATCATACCGAACAAGATCATGCCGATCAGAAGGACTACTCAACATATTCTAAACAAGATAACAACAATTAACCGTCAATTAGCAACAATTTAATCACAAAAAAATATAGATCTACAAAACTGAACTGATTCAAATAGATATAATTAGGTCAGAAACGAACAAAAGTAATAACATATTTTACAACATCAAATGGAACAAAAAGTAGAAGCAGATTGAGGTGAAATCAGTACCGTAGCTTCATTGTGACAATGGCGACAACCGTAGATCTCGTTGCAACAGGGAGCACGAATCAAACATCGTCTTCGATAGTGCTTGCATCTGCAGAAACGAATATGTTTAGTAGAGAATTGTTCAGGATTATTATTAATAATCAATCGGAAGGTTGATTGTGAAGAAGAAGATTGTACCGTAACTCATCTTCCCAAAATCTAGGCGTTCCATTGGGAAGGAAGTAAGATTGGGGTTTGCAGGTTGGCTATGCAAGGGATGTGATCGTTGTGAATTGTACGAATTCAAGACTCTTGTTGCCATATGTTTTTTTTTCTTTTTTTTTTTTTTGAGTAAAATATGATCGAATAGTCCCTGTGATTTGGTAAAATAACACATATAGTTCCTACCTTTTGAAAATTATACTGGTGTTCCATGTGGTTTGACAAGTTGTTACTCGGATAGTCCCTAAAGTGAATGTCTGTTAGCTTCTCTATTAAGTCCATATGATATTTACTTAATTACCCTCTCTTTAAAAAACAAAAAAAAAAACAAATATTATAGACACTCATATTAAAAGTGTGGGGCCCACAAGGTACTTTGTCTTCTACAAAACAACCTGCAACCATCACTATAGCCACCCACACCCACCTCTGCAACCTAAACCTAACCCATCCAACCCTTATAACCCGTCACAAAACACCACCACGGTCACCACCGCCACAACAGCAGCCACCAGCAGACACCATCTGAACCACCACTATCTCTATACCCATAAACCACCACCATCATCATCTTTCTCTGTCGTCAACACACCCATCGTTGCCACCATCGTCAACAACAACAATCATCAAAACTTAATCAATAAAACCCTGGATCGCCTTTAAATCTATAAATTCAACTCAAAATTCGAAACCCTAAGAGGCAATATGTACCTTAATCGACTGAATTTACCATTGTTAACATTAACAATCCATCGTCACCATCATGTCCGCGTTTCTCTCTTCTAGGACCTTTTCTTCGTCTCTCTCTATCTGATCCCTCTCTCTCTCTCTCTCTCTCTCTCTCTAAATGTGATGGATGGTGGGATCTAGGATGGAGGAGGGAGTTAAGGTGGCGGAGATGTTGATGCTGGTGGAGTGGCTGGTGGTAGCGGCTAGTGGTAAGTTGTGGAGGCAGGTGGTGGTGAGTGAGTGTGCGCGCGCGTGTGTGTGAGAGAGAGGGAAACATACAAGGGCTTAAAAGGATGAATAAGAAGGGGTCCCACCTTTAATTTTAATATATCTATTTTTACTTTAGTGTTTTAATTTAAGATATATTAAGGGCATTTTGGTCATTTTACATGGAGTTAACGGTGAAAACTAACGGACATCCACTCCAGGGACTATCCGAGTAACAACATGTCAAACCACAGGGAACATTGATGTAATTTCAAAAGATGGGAACTATAGGTGTTAGTTTACCAAACCACAGGGACCATCCGAACATTTTACTCTGTTTTTTTTCCTTAGGAATAAAAATAAAAGTTTGATCATCTTGGTAAACCTAATGATAAAGGGCTATCTATGTTTGCAAATATTTCCGGTGACCCGACCCAACACTGTTTCAAAGAAATCCACCGCTTAACAATTTATTATGATAAAACATTTGGCTCTACCCAAAACATTTTACTCGAAATGAGACTTGAACTTATAATCTTCGCTTTGAAAGGTTATGTGACTGCCAATTAACCAGTTTGTCATTGACCCATATGTATTAAAAAGTTATAAAATATATATTTATATATGTTCCTTTCATCTACATTTACTTTTTTTATTTATGTAAAAACCACAAAAACCATGTATTATGAAATACTATTTTTATTCATTGAAAAACATAATATTTTAGAAAAGAGTTAATTACATAGTTAGTCCATGTGGTTTGCATAAAATAGCATACCTAGGTACTAATAGTTTAAAATCACCTTCTAGGGTATTAACTTTTCATTTTGTAACGTTTGGAGGTATTAACATAGTTAGTCCTTGTGGTTTGCACAAAATAACATATTTAGGTACTAATAGAATGTGATTTTAAGCCTACAAATAACGTTAATACCTTCAAACGTTATAAAATGAAAAGTTAATACCCTAGAATGTGATTCTAAACTATTAGTACCTAAGTATGTTACTTTGTGCAAACCACAAGGACTAACTATGTAATTAACTCTTTAGAAAATTGGGTTTTAATAATTCGAATTATAACCTCTTGCTGATGTAAATATAAACTAACAATTAGACCACTGATATTCCTAACTTTTAATTTTGCTGTCCTAAACACTCCCACTCTAATAGGATGTTAATTCTTTTTTTTGTATTTGATGACGTGGTGTGTGATATGAGAATTATTTGGTAATGAATTGGTTTGAGATCTACCTAGGTTGGCAAAAATTCAAGTCATTACTAATCACATGCCACGTCATCGAGAACAAAATGGGTTAATAATTTGTTAGCGTGTGATTGTTTTGGTGTAGCAAAATTGAAAATTGTGAGTGCCAATGATAAGATTATGAAAGCATTCGCATCCCACCCTCTATATTATCTTATTCTCTAGAATTTAAAGAATAACCGAAAGTTATTGTCCAAAAGACCATTATATCCCATATTCTGTAATACGGAACACTTCAAAAAAAACATAAACTATATATTTAGAGGTTCAAATCCAAACCTATAGAGAAAGATAATGCGATATGAATGCTTTTAGTTAAATTGTGGGTGTATAAGAAAGAGAAACAAATATAAAATAATCGTGCGTGAGTAAGATAAAGATAAAGATGGAGAATGGATGTGTGTGTTTTTTTTAAATAATTAATTTCTATAAAAAAATGTGTTTTTAGTTAAATTATATAGGTAGAGAAGGAGAATGCGATGTGAATGCTTTTAGTATGAAAACATATCGACCAATACGTCATAGCTTTAACACTTCTGAAACGTTACTTAATACAGTTTTGATGAGTTATTTTCAATATTTTAAAAGTAAGTATTGTTTAAATATTTCTTTTTATAATAAACATCAATAATCCTGTAATTTTAAAGATTAATAATGTTTATATTGATATTGATATTGATATAATACATATGATACTAGGTTATAACCCTGTGTATTACACGAGTTGAATAAATGAATTTTATATACTAAATAATAAAACAATATATCTTTAAAAACCTCATTTATTACACGGGTTGAATAAATGTAATTATATATATTAAATAATAAAAAGTTATGTCTATTAGAACCATATGTATTGTATGGGTTAAATAAATATAATTTTATATACAAAATAATAAAAAAAAAGTTAAATCTTTAAAACCATATTTATTACACGGGTTGAATAAATGCAATATTGTTTACCAAATAATAAAAAAGATATATTTAAAAAAACAAAGTTTTATTAGAGATAATTACACCAACGTAAAGAATAAGATTAAATTTGTACATTACAATAAAAGTAGGTGTTACATGACAGATTAGGTAATATAAATGAGAAGTATACATTAAATTTAAACTAAAGAATAATTATCTATAATTAAGTAGAATATATTAAACTAAATAATATTTAGTAAGAGAGTTATCTATAATTAATTAGAAGAAATTAAACTAAATAATAATTATCCATAAGAAATCGGTAGGAAAATCAAAAGATACATGACCTAATATGATGACAAAATTTAAACTAAATAATAATTATCTATAATTATCTATAATAAGTAGAAGATGTTAAACTCAATAATATTTAATAGAAGAGTTATCTATAATTAATTAGAAGAGATTAAACTAAATAATAATTATTCATAAGAGATTGACAGAAAAATCAAAAGATACATGATCTAATATTACGACAACTGTTCTAAAAATAATTTCTTTTATTATATATTTTTTTGTTGTCCTCTTTTATTATATTGTATAGATATAGATATAGATACAGAGGGTGAGGATCAAATGAGAAGTTTATTTTGGCTAGGAAGTGTAGGAAGCAATAGGATTATGACATGTGGCAACATTTAAAATAAAGAGCAAGGGTATTTTAGAAAAACACATTTTTGAAGTGTTTTTAATCATTGCGTTTTAGGTAAAACACATCTTTAGGTGTTTTCAGTCCATTGCGTTTTAGGGAGAACATTTTCTTTTGTTTTTTTAGGCTATTGCGATTTAGAAAGGAGACATTTTTAAGTGTTTTCTGGCCATTGCGTTTTATAAATAAGACATTTCTTTGTGTTTTTTGTGCATTGTGTTTTATAGAGAACACTTTCTTTTGTTTGTTTAGGCCATTGCGTTTTAGAAAGGAGACATTTTTAAGTGTTTTCTGGCCATTGCGTTTTAGAAATTGTAAAACCCGAGAGGATCTTTCAATGATATCAATGTTAACTTGTGTGAGTGCGGAATCCAAACACAAGCGGATTCAAGAAAACAATAAAGAAGAATAAGCACAATAATCAAATCAAAAACTATCTTGCATTCACCTTAAAGCCGATGACTGATACAAGATGCACAACCGATCTCGAGTGACCTCTAACCTTCTACCAAGCGATCAACCCTCTAAACATCATAAGGGTTTACTTATATACTACCTAAGGTGGACCGAAATCAACCTAGGCCCACTCGAGATCTCACCAAAACCCACTAACTACATTTGACCTAAAACAACTTAGTTAAACATTACAAGATCAACCCTAAACTTTAATATCTCTCAATGTATAAACCTTGAGGTTCCAACAATCTCCCCCTAGGTTTATGCATAGAGAGTCTTGAAACTTCAACTATCACCAGCACCACCCAAACGATATTTGAGCCCACCAAAACCTTTTGTGCGAATATGTATCGCTGAAGCAACAGCACCAGTCCATGCTTTTGCAATCTCTTCATATTTTTCAGTAGCTCTAATTTGATGACGAGCTAACACTTCCAGGTCTTCATGAGCAAGATTCAGCAAATCAACTTGATCCACCAAGCGAAAATTCACATCAACATCACAAACAATTACTGCCTGCCCTAGACGCTCATCATAAGTCCAGAAATGCAAGGACTTCAAAGCACCTTTTGGAATCTTTCTCACCAAAGGAATCACCTTTTCCTTATCAGTTACTGGCCAGTGCACAATCTTCATTCGCTTGTGTGTATATGAATCTCTAACACCTTTAGCTGGTTTAACAATGGACTCTGCCGTACGCATTGAAGAAAAGTTACGAAGAACTTCCCTCTTCAATCTCTCGAAAAACATATATCCAGGACCTCCAGGCTTATCATCTACATAAGGTGCTTTAGACAAGTCAGTCAAATCAATCTTAGTGAAAGACTGAAACTGGCCTGGATTTTTGTACCACTCAACAGGTCCAACCTTCCTTTTTATCCACCATCTTTTACGATCATGATCAAAACCCCAGCTGACTACACCAGATCTATTCCCAACTTGATCATAGAGAGTTTCACCAACATCCATTAAATGATGCGTTGCTTGAGCATCATCATCATCTGGATTAAGATTCTTGTTCTTCAAAATTACAAACTCCCTTTTCTTCTTAATTCTTTCAGCCTTCTCTTTATTTGCAACTGGATCAGTAACTCTTTTAAAGTATTGTTCCATAGCAGCACTTCTTTCAGCATCATCCTTTTCAAAGGCTTTTCTTCTATTTTCCACATCAGTAGGATCAGAGAATTCATTCCCAAATTTCTTCTCAAGCTTTCCACGTAAATCATACACCATATTGAACAGTAAAGTAACATCTCCTTGAAGCTGTTCAATTTGTTGATTCTTTTGTACTAAAGTATCTTCAAGTTGGATGATCTTGGCATCTTTATGAATAGAATCTTGCTCAACCACAATTAACCTTTTCTTCATTTCTCTCATACTAATGAAATCATCATCATCGCTTGAATCATCATCAAATGGCATTCTAAATGGCTCTTCAGGTCTCTTACCACTTGAACTACAAGGTACATCAAGAACAACTCTAGAAGGACCCGCAGATTCAGAAACACCAAGTGGCATTGTCTCAACAACAGTATCAGTATCAACATTTGTAACCTGAACATCTGCAGTTGTGGTCTCCAAAACATTCCTTTGAGTATCAGCGTTGAACTCAAAGATATCTTCAGTTGTGGTGGTGGTGTCAGTGACATTCTTCTCAAAATCGAAATCATACAATCCATCATCATCTTCAGCAATGTTCATAGATTGATCTTTGTTTTGTTCAACATACATTCCGAGTCGAGGATCCCGCCTTTTTCGTTTCAATGGCAATGAATCAGGATCCTTTGGGTTTTCACTAGGCTCTTCAGTAGATACTGTAAGATTGGAAGGAGGATTTCCCATCTTATCAGTTACAGACTTTAATAACGAGGCCAAATTTTCAGCAGTAATCATAGAAGGAACAGTTAAAACAGCAACATTAGCTTCCTTTTCAGGAGGAAGCTCTTCATCATCTCCTGAATCACACATAATCTCTATGCCCTCATCGTCAGAGTTAATTGTCACAATCTCTGTCTCAGGCTCATTAACAGTAACTCCCTGAACATCATGTTCTTCAGCAACCATTGCATTCACTTGAAATGGTTGATCTATCACAGGATCAGCAGCTACAACTTCAGTTTCTGCAAACCTACCAAATTTCTCCAAAGGAATCAACCCCTCAAACTTCTTTTCTGTACCCTTCTTAGTTGTGAGAGCACCAAAACAAGAAGGACCCATAGGTTTTAGCTCCAAGGTATCACCGGATCGCGTCAAATCAGAATAGCGCGCATTGAAAATCATCTGCAAAAACCTTGGATACATAATAAATTTATCCTTTCGAACGCCAGTAACATTCCTCTTCATCCCTTCAAAAATGTACTTCGAGTAGTTGAACGACTCATTCGTAATAAGTGCAACAAAAGCAGCCGTTTGTGTAATGTTCAGTTGATCTGTTCCCCCTCGATTTTATGTCATACACAAGATAAACATGTGTGCCAACAAGCGCCAATACGGGTGCAGAAACTTCTTAACAAGTGATGGATATTTTCCTTCGTAACTCAAACGAGGTAAAACAGCCTCTATAGTATCACTTGGAAGCTCAATTGGATCAGATTCAGTATCACCAAACTGTAGAACTTCTCTTATCATTTGCTCAGTAACGACGATCTTCTTCTTCTGAATTTCAGCTTCTATCATTCCTTTTCCATCAGCTCCTTGTGCTTCAAATCTAGCTGTCTTCCAAAAATCTTCAACGAGATCTTCATAGACAACTGGATTATCTCTCAGTGCATGAACAAGTCAACAGCTATTAAACCCTTTAATCAGCGATGTATATAACCTCTTGTGCTTCTCTGGAGGAGTTGCTAGATAACCAGCTTGATTGTGCGTTGATATAAATTTTAAGTCCATATCCTACACCAAACGGAAACACTAAGCATAAAGACATGTGAATTGTAATGCCCGGCTCTTTCGTACTTTCCTTTTATAGCAAGTCTTGTTATCATTTCTATTTTTGGAAACATTGTGCTCTTGTAATCGTTCTTTCTTTGTAATCGTTGCGAAAACCGAGACTTGGATCATTAATGAAACTTGTATTTTGTTACGAATATGTTATACACACTTATTATATGCTCGTATGTTCGATTTGGTAAATCAATTGATGTTTAATCATTGTTCTTGGAAACTATGTGCTAAACTTGTAATTAATCTAAACTTATGCCTAAAACGTGTATTGAACGTAAATGAAACTTGATTATGATACTTATACGCTTAATTATACTTGGTTTATACTTCTCGTACTTGAACTTATCTTAAAATATACTTATATGGCAAGAATGGCCCTTAAAAGTCCTAAAAACACCAAATTTAACAAGTCTGGGGGCTAAAGTGCAATTTTTGAAACTTATATGGAAATCAGAAGTGGCGGGCGGCCCGCTTTAACTTACCAGAAACCTAATGCGGGCCGCATTAGCCTTGTATTCGTAGAAAACACAACCAGCTTCGATCAGACGCGATTTTTGCACGAAATCCAACTTCTAAACACTCCCCAATCACCATTTAGCCACCTCTAAACACCTCCAATCACCTCCAAACTCATCCACTATAAATATAACCCTTCTCCAAGCCTTCCTACACTTTCAACACTCTCAAATCACTCCAAGTTCACTCTCAAATCAGTTGCAAACTCAAGATTCGGGCAGATTCATAACCTTGCACAAAAGTGAGCATAACTTGCTCATTTCTTAATGAAATCACTTGATTCTTCTTCCTAATTGCTTGGATAATCATAGGGTATGATTCCTTGACTTCTCCTTGGAGAAATCAGACCTGGAAATCCCCTGAAATGATCCAAAAACTTTCTGTTTTGATTTATGTTTTTACAAACTTGTTTAAACTTCATCCAACTTGTGTCTAACACATCTCACACCAATGTCCTAATGCTTACAACCTCTTTGATGGTTGGTTAAGCTTAAAAACATGGTTGAGACACTATAAATCAGAGGTTAAAACCTCAAATACTTTATGTTTTGTTAGGGTGTTTTGACCCACAAGTCATGTTCGAGCTAGTTCTTGATGTAGAGTGATTATGGAACAACTTGGGTTGTTCCAAACACACAATCCTCACATGATTTGATGATTTCTCTTAGTTAGATTGTTTATATTCTACTAATCCTAAGTTCGTGACCCTCCTTGGTTGTCTTTACATTAAGAGAAGTGGTGAACATTCAAGGGGTTCCTAAATGGAAGCTTGTCTTCCTACCCCATACATGACATCTATGAACAACTTGAGGTGCCTAAATGAAGATCTTATTCTTCTACCTCCTACTTGAATTATTGGACTTAATAATATATAATACTTAACCTAAGTATATATACACTCATTCGAACCTTTAATATTAAACTTGTGTTTATATGTTAAAGTAGTAGAATACCATCTAAGACTTAACACTCCAAGTATGATTCTAATGGGCATACTACCCATGAAATACAATATAACCCTAGTGGTTACGTAGTGTCATACAAGAGTATAAGTTAAAGATGATTATTTTGATATCGTACTTTATGTTATGTTAAACTCCAAAATTATAATCTTCCGTTGAACGCCAAACTCACACACCTACGTTTCCTCGTGTAGAAGGACTAGGTGCTCCAAACTAATCCATCCATCAACTCACTCGCGGGATTTCAAGTAGGAAAGCTTGCAACCACCGTGAGTATACTCGATCCCTTTTTCCCCTTTACACTTTGGGATGCAACATGTATAATTATGCAAACATCTTTAAACTAAACTAAACATACTCAATCCTTGTACAAACATGAAACTAATGTGCTTTACTTATGATTCTTGTATGCTCTATTTGAACGATTTGGAACGTATATGCTCATTAACTTTGCTAGCCCACCTTAACAATTATAGCGCTATAGGATTTACGCACCGCCCTTGAGACTTGGGGGTATTGTTAAGTTAAACATTTACTATCCCGCTATCAATTGGGATTAGACTATTTTATGCGTTGGATTCTTGGGTTTGATCATAGTGTACGCCAAAATTGCATACTAGTAATTCACATATTATGAATCATGTTGGATTTGAGCTTTTATTCTATTATGCTATGTAAACAAACTTGTATACTCGCTCATTGCCTTTGCATTGAAACTCTATTTTAATACATGTTGCAGGTTGATTATTGAAGTATGGATGAATGATGAAACAAGTTTAGGGTGGACTAGATACACACCTTTAATCTATTTATCTTTTTATGTTATGTTATTTGTTGAAACAATGTTGTATTTTGTTTTGAATATTGTATGACAATTTAGCATTTGCAATGAAATTTGAATTTAATTAAATATTGTCACATAGTGTTATGAAGTCTCTAGCAATCTATACACACTTCGTCTCATCCCGATGTTTCCGCCATCGGTTGGGGTGTGACAGATTGGTATCAGAACCATAACTATAGGGAATTAGGAAAATTGCCATGCTTTTGCCCTAATCTATAGTTTTAGGAATTTTGCCTCTTATGTGTCGTTTAAAACTTTGTACTCTACCATGCATGCTTCCTAGCTACACTTCTTGATGACTAAATTTATATGCCTTTCCTAAGGTTAACATGAATACACTTTTGTTTATTTGTATACTCTTGTAACACAAACGGGACAACTTTACCAAAATAGGCGTGAAACCCACAATTTGGTAAACAACTCTCATTCTACCTTAAACTATTTTGCACGAAATTTCACCATTAAGCTAGGAGTGAAATCCACAACTTAATGGTAATTTCCATTTCAACTCTAGTGGACCCTTGTCAAAGTGTCGAAATTTTATTTTGACCCGACAAGTACCAACCACATTTAGGGTACGAAATCGTCAAGCTAGGGGTGAAACCCGCATCTCGTCGATTAAGTCCCATTCCTCGATTTTCAATCTCGCCAAAGTCCCGATTGTTTCAATCAATTAGAGATGTGTAGTAACCGGAAGGGTAAGATACCGTTAATCGCTTCTCGACGAGAGTATCTTACTTATAGGCCAAAGCACGTTTTCTCTAATTCGAAAGAACTTTCGACCCACTTTGGAATAGCCGACGTTTCTCTACCCGAAACAATCCAACGTTTTATTGAGCCTCTCTTTTATGTATCTCAATTTATATGTGATTTTATACTTGAACGTTCGTCCATTTCAAAATTTCGTTTTAATCATTTCGCACGTTATCGCAATCACAAACAATAATAATCCCTCGTGAACAAACTAAATTTTCAAAGCTTTCAATTATCCATGTTATGCTATGTTGGACTCATGACCATGCTATATGTAAACTCCTTATGCTATGTGAATCAATTTGACACTTTTATGCTATGTGACACTTTATGCTATGTGAATCAATTTATGCAAACAATTTTTCTTAAACAAACATTATGATCAAGTCTCACCTATTCGTTCTTTTGAATCTTAGATGTCTTCTCGTCACTCCAACTCGTCTAAAAAGTCAAAGTCCCGTGCTACGAAGAAGATGATGGCTTTCATGGCCGATCAATTTGCGCGCGTCGTTCCAAAGGTCATTTCCGAAATTCGAGCTTCTGAAACTCCAAACTCCTCCGTCGACTCTAAGGTCGAAATACGCAAGCCCGTTTCGTTCAACTTCAAGCACTTTTCATCGTGCAATCCCAAGCCATTCACCGGCAATGATGGGGTGACCGCCATGCTCGAATGGTTTGATAGCATGGAGGTCACGTTCATCAATAGTGATTGCCCCAAAGAGCTCAGAACGCGTAGTGCGACTGGGGTATTCCAAGCCCGAGCTCTCGAATGGTGGACGAACGAAAGGAACATTCGTTCGAACGAACTGGCATATGCGTTGGAGTGGGAAGAAGTCAAGGCCCTGATGATGGACGAGTTTTGTCCTCCGCATGAGCAACAAAGGTTGGAGGAAGAATTTTGGGCGCTAAAGCAAGTGGGAGATGAAAACCTAGCCTACACCACTCGTTTCAAACAACTTAGCTTCATTGTCCCCCACCTTGTCCTGACCACTGACTGCAAGATAAGGAAGTACATCAATGGGTTACCCTCTGCTATGCGTGATACCATCGAAGCTGCCAAACTCGACAATATTGAAGCTGTTTACCGCCTCGCTGCTTCCCTAAACAACAATCGCATTCGCGATAAACAGGTTGCTACCAAGATAGCCAATCAGATTACCACTGACCATGAAGCCCAAGCAAGTGGTGGCGAAGGCAGGAAACGAAAGTTTCAACACACAGAGTCAGTCAACAAAGTACGCGCTTGCTACAAGTGTGGAGACACTACTCACCTTCGCCCACAATGTCCTCTATGGAATCAAGAACGACAGCAAGCCCAAGATGACGACGAAGACAGTGAGGATACACTTTCTCATTAGCAACCTTATTACCTCTATTCGCGTAAAACCTTGTGTTGTTAAACTTGAATTTATGTCGTTTCCGGTCAAAAATTTTGATGACAAGTTCATCACCGTAGAATTTTATTTTCCATTATTGTTTTCTCGCACTCAACATCCATGTTTTCTCGAACGAAGAAGTATCCTCATCTTTTCCCTACGTCTTCCTAAATTTCGGGACGAAATTTCCTAAAGGAGGGGAGACTGTAACGCCCGGCTCTTTCGTACTTTCCTTTTATAGCAAGTCTTGTTATCATTTCTATTTTTGGAAACATTGTGCTCTTGTAATCGTTCTTTCTTTGTAATCGTTGCGAAAACCGAGACTTGGATCATTAATGAAACTTGTATTTTGTTACGAATATGTTATACACACTTATTATATGCTCGTATGTTCGATTTGGTAAATCAATTGATGTTTAATCATTGTTCTTGGAAACTATGTGCTAAACTTGTAATTAATCTAAACTTATGCCTAAAACGTGTATTGAACGTAAATGAAACTTGATTATGATACTTATACGCTTAATTATACTTGGTTTATACTTCTCGTACTTGAACTTATCTTAAAATATACTTATATGGCAAGAATGGCCCTTAAAAGTCCTAAAAACACCAAATTTAACAAGTCTGGGGGCTAAAGTGCAATTTTTGAAACTTATATGGAAATCAGAAGTGGCGGGCGGCCCGCTTTAACTTACCAGAAACCTAATGCGGGCCGCATTAGCCTTGTATTCGTAGAAAACACAACCAGCTTCGATCAGACGCGATTTTTGCACGAAATCCAACTTCTAAACACTCCCCAATCACCATTTAGCCACCTCTAAACACCTCCAATCACCTCCAAACTCATCCACTATAAATATAACCCTTCTCCAAGCCTTCCTACACTTTCAACACTCTTAAATCACTCCAAGTTCACTCTCAAATCAGTTGCAAACTCAAGATTCGGGCAGATTCATAACCTTGCACAAAAGTGAGCATAACTTGCTCATTTCTTAATGAAATCACTTGATTCTTCTTCCTAATTGCTTGGATAATCATAGGGTATGATTCCTTGACTTCTCCTTGGAGAAATCAGACCTGGAAATCCCCTGAAATGATCCAAAAACTTTCTGTTTTGATTTATGTTTTTACAAACTTGTTTAAACTTCATCCAACTTGTGTCTAACACATCTCACACCAATGTCCTAATGCTTACAACCTCTTTGATGGTTGGTTAAGCTTAAAAACATGGTTGAGACACTATAAATCAGAGGTTAAAACCTCAAATACTTTATGTTTTGTTAGGGTGTTTTGACCCACAAGTCATGTTCGAGCTAGTTCTTGATGTAGAGTGATTATGGAACAACTTGGGTTGTTCCAAACACACAATCCTCACATGATTTGATGATTTCTCTTAGTTAGATTGTTTATATTCTACTAATCCTAAGTTCGTGACCCTCCTTGGTTGTCTTTACATTAAGAGAAGTGGTGAACATTCAAGGGGTTCCTAAATGGAAGCTTGTCTTCCTACCCCATACATGACATCTATGAACAACTTGAGGTGCCTAAATGAAGATCTTATTCTTCTACCTCCTACTTGAATTATTGGACTTAATAATATATAATACTTAACCTAAGTATATATACACTCATTCGAACCTTTAATATTAAACTTGTGTTTATATGTTAAAGTAGTAGAATACCATCTAAGACTTAACACTCCAAGTATGATTCTAATGGGCATACTACCCATGAAATACAATATAACCCTAGTGGTTACGTAGTGTCATACAAGAGTATAAGTTAAAGATGATTATTTTGATATCGTACTTTATGTTATGTTAAACTCCAAAATTATAATCTTCCGTTGAACGCCAAACTCACACACCTACGTTTCCTCGTGTAGAAGGACTAGGTGCTCCAAACTAATCCATCCATCAACTCACTCGCGGGATTTCAAGTAGGAAAGCTTGCAACCACCGTGAGTATACTCGATCCCTTTTTCCCCTTTACACTTTGGGATGCAACATGTATAATTATGCAAACATCTTTAAACTAAACTAAACATACTCAATCCTTGTACAAACATGAAACTAATGTGCTTTACTTATGATTCTTGTATGCTCTATTTGAACGATTTGGAACGTATATGCTCATTAACTTTGCTAGCCCACCTTAACAATTATAGCGCTATAGGATTTACGCACCGCCCTTGAGACTTGGGGGTATTGTTAAGTTAAACATTTACTATCCCGCTATCAATTGGGATTAGACTATTTTATGCGTTGGATTCTTGGGTTTGATCATAGTGTACGCCAAAATTGCATACTAGTAATTCACATATTATGAATCATGTTGGATTTGAGCTTTTATTCTATTATGCTATGTAAACAAACTTGTATACTCGCTCATTGCCTTTGCATTGAAACTCTATTTTAATACATGTTGCAGGTTGATTATTGAAGTATGGATGAATGATGAAACAAGTTTAGGGTGGACTAGATACACACCTTTAATCTATTTATCTTTTTATGTTATGTTATTTGTTGAAACAATGTTGTATTTTGTTTTGAATATTGTATGACAATTTAGCATTTGCAATGAAATTTGAATTTAATTAAATATTGTCACATAGTGTTATGAAGTCTCTAGCAATCTATACACACTTCGTCTCATCCCGATGTTTCCGCCATCGGTTGGGGTGTGACATGAATAAAATTTTAGTCAACTTAATTAAAAAAAACAGATCACACTGAATCAGCAGTCAAAACATAGGCTATCGATTAACACACATGAATCAACTCGAGACTATGAGATGTCAAGTCGAAACCATGAGATTTCGAGTCGAGACCTCAGTCGAGACTGAGTTAACTTAAACCGAGACCTCAGTTGAGACCCCAATCGAGACAGATGTGGTTGCGACTCGCAACTTTATGTCTCGAGTCTTCACATGTGTTCAGTCGAGACCCTAGTCGAGACCCCGCAAACAACTTTAATCCACTGAGTTTTGGATCAAACAACATAAACACCCCAAGATTTCTTTGAAGACCAAAATACGTCCAAAATTAGGGTTCATGAGCATCTTCAAACATTCATATGATATTCAAACTATCTTCATCAAATCTTCAAAAATCCTGCAAAACTTCAACTAAAACATCATCAAGTTCATCAAATTACCTTCAAAAACAAGTCGGGACCGGAGTAATTGTCGGAAAAACCAAGAAGACGCCGGAAAGTGAGAGAGAGTTTTGAAAGTGACAACCTTTTGTTTCGAGTGCACAGTGGGGGTCTCGAGTCGAGATCCCTTTAAGTATTCCAAATCTGTGGGCCGGGCCTTTAATGACATGGGTCGAGACCACAGTCTCGATTCGAGACCACTCATCAATTTGAAATTGGATTTATTGAATAAACATTTTTAATTATATCAGCAATCCAATTAAAAAAAAACAATATTTTCTTATCTAACCCTTCAACTTTCTGAGCATATTTTATTAGACCAAAACCTACAAACATAAAATTAAATAATATCGAAATATTATTTACAAAAATAGAATAAGGAAATATCATAATTTGCTCAGGGATCAAATCACGGGTTTCGGGCTTGACTACACTTATCAACACTGATCTACTACTGAATGATCTAGACGATTGCCAGTATATTTGTCCACCTAAACTCATCTCCCTAGACCTTTTTCATATAACTGCCTGTAACAAATTTATCATGTTTTAATTTCTTAACAATGAACACCTAAACAAGTACTAATCAAATCCCGGAAATATAAACAGCACACTCTATCATGCAAGTAGCTTCCCTACCACATATTTCACAAGTCCAATCCAAATCTCTGAAATCTTAACTGGGAATAGGTTGAGAAGAGAACAGAATAGATCTTAAGCAGAGATGATATAATATACAGATCAAATGAGTTTTTCTCAATTTGATATAGGTTTCTAGGGTTTCTTTTGGGCACTTGAGGGCCTCTTTCGGGTGTATAAATGATCTACAGAGCGACAACGTACAACTAGGTCAGCATGTATCTGGATGCAGCAGAAGCTGACGTTGCCTAGCACCTCCAGGTCAGCATATATCTGGATGCAGCAGAGGAGATACACGACTTTTTCAGAGAAGATTTCAGAGTCAGACCAAAATTGTGTGTATCGGGACAACATACAAACATTCAAATAGACATGAGCTAATTCCAAGTGATTTTCTTTCCTGAGGTCATGTACTAATTTAGTTCTAAACAGACACAGCCAATGTTTCCAGTCTTTAAGGATAGAGCCTACCAACACATCGTGCTAGATTCAAACTATTTCGATACTGGTCTTACATGAGTCAGCCCTCGACCATAATGTGAAAATTCATTTCATTTCCTAGTCATGCAATGTTTCTTTTTGGATTTTCAAAATTTTAATGTTTTTGTATTTTTCAAAAAATTTCAATGTTTTTGTATTTTTCAAAATTTTTCAATGTTTTTGTATTTTTCAAAATTCCCCCCCCCCCCCCTAAATTTGTGCATAAATAAAAACTACCTAAGAATAGAAAACGTTATGAACAAATTTACTAAAAACCATGCTCAGTCGGTATACCGGATCATTTTCAGAAAATCAACAAGCACTTTGAATTTTGAGCTGCTGACAGGTTTTGTAAACAAATCGGCAGCATTTGCATCTGTATCGATTTGCTCGAGTTTAATAAGACCTCTGTCAAAGCAGTCTCTAATGAAATGAACTTTTATGTCTATGTGCTTGGTTTTGGAGTGAAAACAGGATTTTTAACAATTTGTATAGCAGCATCATTATCGCAGTAAATAGTTGTATTGAGATAAGTCAAACCGTAGTCCTGCAATTGATGTTGCATCCACACCACTTGAGAGCAAGATGCAGAAGCGGCAACGTGCTCAGCTTCAGCTGTAGAAATCGCCACCGTTTGTTGTTTCTTGCATTGCCAAGAAATGAGCCTGTCACCCATAAATTGACATCCAGCTGATGTAGATTTCCTGTCACTATCAGTACCTCCAAAGTTGCTATCAGAAAATGCAAACAAGTCAAAATTGAAATCCCTCGGATACCACAGCCCAAACCGAGGTCGGCCTTTAAGGTACCGAAAGATTCATTTAACAGCAGTAAGATGAGAAGTTTTAGGATTAGCCTGATATCTTGCACAGTTGCAGATAGCAAACATGATATCTGGACGGCTAGCTGTCAAATACATCAACGACCCGATCATAGACCTATACAGACGTTGATCAACAGAACAGCCTTCTTCATCTTCAGTCAATAACGGTCTCTCTGCCATTAGTGTTTCGGCTGACTTTGAGTCTGAAAGCTTGAATTTTGCTAGCATATCATCCACATACTTCCCTTGATGAATAAGAATGCCTTGAGAATTCTGTTTGACTTGTAAACCCAAAAACAGTGTCATTTCTCCGAGAGCACTCATCTCAAACTTCTTTTTCATAACTCTCTCAAACTCCTTGCAAAGCTCCTCACTTGTAGATCCGAAGATAATATCATCGACATAAATTTGAACCAAGATCTGGTCCTTGCCCACTTTCTTGATAAACAGAGTCTGGTCTATCGTGCCACGTGTGTACCCATGATCCAAAAGATGTTCAGTTAGAGTAGCATACCAAGCTCGTGGTGCTTGGTGTAATCGATACAATGCCTTGTCTAGCTTGTAGGCATATTCTGGATGATCTGGATGTACAAAACCTGGTGGCTGCTCAACAAAAATTTCTTCCTTCACATCTCCATATAGAAACGTTGTCTTGACGTCCATCTGATACACAGTGAACCCCATATATGACGCGTAAGCTAAGAAGATCCGGATGGCTTCAAGTCGGGCAACCGGAGCGTATACTTCATCTTAATCCAGACCCTCTATTTGTCGAAAACCCTGAACCACCAGTCTTGCTTTATTTCGAACAATAACCCCTGCAGAGTCTTGCTTGTTTCTGAACACCCATCTAGTTCCAAGTTTGCGCTTTCCCTTTGGTAACTCGACAAGTTTCCATACTCCAAGATTCTCAAACTGGTTCAGCTCTTCATGCATAGCATCTACCCAGCCTGGTTCCTGCAAAGCTATATCAACAGTTTTAGGTTCTATTTGTGAGATGTAGCAAGAATATAAACATGTATTGATGGTTCCTGATTGGCTCCTGGTTAAAACACCAGCATTTACAGGACCAATCACATTCTCTATAGGGTGATTTCGTTGGACACTTGTAGGAATTGCCATGTCAGGTACGGTCTCGTCTTCAGTAGAAACATTTTGATTATCATCAATGGTGTTGCTAGACTCCCCCTCATTAGATGCTGCAGTATGGTGAACTAAAGGAGTTGTAACGATGCAGTCTTCAGAAATGGGTCCAGGAAATAGTGCAGATCCTGAACCACTAGGAACAACACCACTTGATGAAGCACCTTCAGGGGATTGATGGGACATTTGTTGAGGCGTAGGGTGTTGAGTGAAGACCATTCCCGGCGGATCAATAGTATGATTTCTTGACCTTACTTCAGCCTGTTCTTCTTCTTCAGTATCACCAAAAGATAGCGGTTGTTTGGGAGTAGACACACCTGCAGCTGTAGGAACATTTGACAAAATGTTAAACGATTTAAATAATTCAGCATAATCATATAACCAATCTGGTCCAACTCTAGCATCCGTAGCATTTTCTTCGAGCCATTCAATGTTGCACGACTCGATGACCTTTTTAGTTACCTTGTTGTATACTCTATAGGCTGAACCTTTAGCGTATCCAACAAAGTAATACTCGTCCCCTTTGACTTCAAACTTTCCATTAGCGTCCATAAGTAGTAACACACATGGACAACCAAAGATGCGAAAGTGTGAAACCGAAGGTTTACGTCCTTCCAGAATCTCATAAGGAGTTTTCATATGTCGTTTGTTTACTAAAGCATGATTCTGGATGTAACAAGCCGTGCTAACAGCTTCAGCCCAAAAGAAACTAGGAAGCTTTGAATCAGCCAGCATAGTACGTGCAACCTCTATAAGAGTGCGATTTCGTCTTTCTGCTACTCCATTTTGTTGTGGAGTTCGAGGTGCACTGTACTGTTGTTCAATTCCCTTTGCAGCACAAAATGTGTCCATGGTGACATTTTTGAATTCCGTCCCATTGTCTGATCGAATAGCCTTTACATTCGTACTGGCTTGATTTTCCACCAGAGTAATGAATTGTTTGATCAAACTCGCAGCCTCATTCTTGTGACTTAGAAAGTACACCCAGGTGTAGCGTGAGAAATCATCGACTATCACTAGACAATAAGCCTTCTTGCCAATACTTAAAACATTCACCGGACCAAAGAGATCCATGTGATGTAATTCAAGCACAGCTTTGGTTGAGGGTGTAGACTTAGATTTATGAGGCTTTCGATGTGCTTTTCCCTTTGCACAAGCAACACACTTTTCTACCAACATAAAATCTTTGATTGGTAGATCACGGACCAATTGACCTTTGGCAAGTCGATTCAAATTCTTCATATTCACATGTCCAAGGCGACGATGCCACAATAAACCATCATGTTCTGATATCTTTGAAAAGAGACAAGTAATTTCTTCACACGGCTTTTTGTTCATATCAATGACATAAGCATTTCCCCGTCTCTCAGCTGTCATTAAAAACCAATCTTCAGGAACGACAATCCCTGGTTTCAATACGTAGCATCCTTTCTTTGTAAAATGAACTGAATTTCCTCGATTACAAATTTGTGAAATGCTTAGCAGATTGTGTTTCAGTTCTGGGACATAATTCACATTTTCGAAGCTTAAAACGCCATTTTTCACTGTTCCCTTCAACGTGATTCTTCCAGATTCTCCTCCCGCAAAAGAGACATATCCACCATCAAATTCTTTTACATTGACCAGTTGGGACAAGTCTCCTGTCATATGCCTGGAACAACCACTATCCATGTACCAGAGGCACACGGTAGTCCTCCACAGCTGTTCCTGCACGATTAGCGGGATCAGTTAGATTTAGGAACCCAGCCCATAGTGGATCTGGGTTTCCCTTGTGCTTCAAAGTAAGTCACTCTCTGCCATACCAAATTGTCTTTATTTAAAAATTTCGAAGGATTTCTAACGGCAGAATTTTGATGAGAAGTGTGAGACGAATTGGAATGTGCGGCCTTAGTTTTAGGTTTCCAATGCTTATTTGACCATTGAGAATTGTAGTTACCAAACGCTTTATATTGATGTTTTCGAAAATCCTTTTGTTGATTTTGATTTCTACGTTTGGCTGCATTCCAATCTTGATCAGAAGGCTTAGCCTTACGATAGTTATTCCTCATTGTCTTAGACTTTTCAGTCGTCACTGACTCTGAATAACGATATCGGTTTGGCTTGACTTGACTTTCTGATATTGTGCATATTTATTTTTAGACTGCACACTTGGGAGATGAACACAGTTTCTGGCGATGTGTCCGGCAACTCCACAATTGAAACATGTTTGACGTTTCAATCTGTGGAAGTTTTGATGCTTCATAGCAGACATGTATCTGTTGGGTTTAGAAGAATGAGCTTGATTTATGTTTCTTGCTTGGTTAAATTGTGCTTTTTCTGAGCATTTAGGTACCTGTTGATCAGAACTAGCACTGGCACAAGTATGAGATTCAGATGGATTAGATTTATCATTATCAGAATCATTATGAAAATATGTTTCAAGTTCAGTTTTAATTTTCTTTTCAGAAACCTTTTCTTGTAATTTTTCATTCAAAACAACCACTTCTTCCTGTTGAAAATCAGATTCAGTTTTACTTTTATTTTCAGAAACCGTTTCTTGCAATTTTTCATTTAAAATCACTACTTCTTCCTTTTGAAAATCAGATTCAGTTTTAATCTCGGAAGATGTTAAAACTTCATCAACACGTATTTCATCAACACATGTATCATCTGAATTTGATAAAGGTTCCTTTTCAACCTCGGTTTCCAATGGGGTCCCACTAGGTTCAACATTAGGGACGTCCACTGAGACCGATTCAGAAGAAGAATCAGAACACTGTTGATTTTCTTGAGAAGAAGTATCAGTGGTTGCACTGAATGCGTCCTGAGGGACCTCACCTGTCACGCTGTCATCAGCTGAAGAGTTAGAAACATTAGAATCACAATTTTTATCTACTGAAAAACATCCATCATCATGCACATTATTCAAAGTTTCATCACAAGCATTCACAGTCTTGCCCAAAACATCAGGCCCAAAAGAAGACGAAACATAACTATGAAACGAGTTCAAAAACGACTGTCCAAACACACAACCAGAATCAGTTTTTATCAAAAGTAGGTTTAGAAACATCAGAATCTAAAGGTGGTTCATTCCCAAATATATCTCCCCAACTTACTTCAGGTACTTCATCTGCACATGATGAAGAAACGTTAGGATCAAAAGTACCCTTGGACACAAAACAAACTGGTTTAACCTCCTGTTTTTCAACAGGTCTGACATTTACTGATGGCTTACAGTTTTTGGGACCATAAGTCATTTTGCTTTCATTCATCATCTCCTCCGCAGTCATAGGTAAGTAAGTGTAATTGTCATTATAAGGAGGAGGAGCCTGATTAAAACCCAATCTCAACCCTTTCCTTTTCTGGTATTCTAGCTGTTGATTACACAGGTTTTTGACTAATTTACTGGAAGAATCAAATTTTTTAATATTTAGCTCATTTATTTGATACCTATCTCTGATATCCTCCAGTTCTTTAGTCACATTGCATAGTTTTTCTTTAACCATGAAGAGTTGGGCTGTTGTTACACTAACATCATCCTTGAGTTGGATGATGTCTTTTTGCTGAGCTTCGATTTTCTCTTTAAAAAGTTTTTCATTATTAGCCAAAGTAAAATTTTTCCTTTTAATGTCATTGTAGTCTTCAATTAGCTCAGCGTTGTGTATTCTATAGGCTTCAACTCGTTCTCTACATTCAGGAGTACTGAAAACAGAAATTACCTCTTCTTTGGTGAGACCTTTGACTGGAGCTGAAAGAATCTGAGTCATGAAAGCAAGGTTTTCAGCTGAAACCTCCTCCTCAGGTACTGAAGTCTCATCCTCAGAAACAGAAGCTTGATCATTTGAGGCCACAAAAGCAATGTTGATTGAATCAGTCTGATTTTCAGGAGCTGAGATGTTTAGTCGCTCAATTTCCGAATTCCAATTAAAGTACGAATCAGGCTGAACCACCAAGGCTTGAGCTAATCCCAGAGGTTGAGGACTTCCACTGGCAGCAGCATCACCAGACATATTCGATGTGGTCACAAGAGCTCTCTCTCGATTAGGTGTAGCAGGTTGGGCTGGAGTTTGTTCACTATTGACCCTAGGTTTGGTACAGTTTCTTGCCACATGACCTGGTTCATGACAATTGTAGCAACGAAACTCAAATGGCATTTTTGTGGGTCCAGTAAAGGTAAGATTTTGCCATTTGTTTCTCCCGGTTTTATTCACAAAATTTTTGGCTCTAAATGCAGCCATAGCCATCTGCCAAGTTATATCCATTTCTTCTACATCTTCGGGATGAATTTGATCTAAGTCATCCATAGAAAACCTAGGAGGATTGAGTTTACTAGCAACAAAAGCATTCAAGCAATTTATGACAGAAGCAGCTATATCAAGATTTTCTTTTGACTGTTGCGAGAAGAAAGCAATCATCTCGTTTTTAGCAGTGGGAGTTGACGATGCAGCAGCAGTAGCAGTAGCATTAGCAGAAGGTGATGCAGCAGCAGCAGGTGCTGGAGTTCCAGAGTAGTAAGCATTTGGTGAGGTAGGAGCAGCTTTAGCAGAAGCAGAGTTGCTGAACATTTGAAAACCAGCGTGAGACACAAAAGCTGTATTATTGCTTGATGTCGAGGGTGTTGCAGTGAATCCAGCAGCCAACATGCTATTCTTGTAATTTGTTTCTCTTTGTTTATCATCCAGCTCGCAAGCCTTAATGTGAGAAATCATTTCAGATAAGCTACATCTTACTAGATCCTTGGTTTTCTTGATCATTGCGACGTGATGATCCCAACTCTTTGGTAAAGCATTTAGAAGCTGTCGATTAGATGAAGCATTTGACGTGTGCATTTCCTCCATTTGCATTTGAGTCACTAACTTAACGAATCTCTGAATTTGATTGTCAACAGTCTCTCCATATATATGATTAAAATTGTTGAAACTTTGACTCAGTAGATTTCTGTGACTCTCTTTCATATCTTCATTGCCTTCATAAACATCTATCAATGATTCCCACAATTCCTTAGCAGATTTGCAAGTGCGAAAACCAATAGCAATGTCTGGTCCCAATGCCATTGTCAGGTAAGAAAATGCCATATCATCTTCCTCAACAATTTTAAAATCTTCATCAGTATACCGATCAATAGGCTTTTTCACTTTCACACCTACATCAGTGGGACTATCCATCATAATTTCTCTTGGGCCCCTGAGAATACTTCGCCAGATTTTTGCATCTTTGACCTTAACATGTTTTTCGAAACGCCACTTCCACTCAGGGAATTCATTTCCATCTAACAACCGGGGAACACGAGTGGTGGTTCCAATGATGGAATCCAATTCTTGATGCTTAGACATAGCTGCCAGGTCAACACTTTGATTATTTGAAGTCATGGTTACTCAATAACTTAATTAATTTACTGATTAATTAATTATTTAAGTTCAAGAGTCCAAGAGTCCAAAAGTCCAAAGTCTAAATAACGTTGCAAGAGTCGTTGCGAGTCGAGACAGGAGTCGAGACTGAATCAGTAAGCGTGTACAATCCGGAGTCGAGACAGTTGTTTTGAGTAAACTGAATCCTGAGTCGAGACCGAGATTGCGAGTCGAGATCAGGAACAATTAAACTTGAAGCCGGTCGAGACAAATGGTTTCGAGTTAAAGATGCCAACTCGAGACCATAGCAGTTGCGAGTCGAGACAAGATCGCTATTTCCACTCGAGACGGATGAGCTTGTGTCGAGACTAAGCTGAATGTGAGTCGAGACTAAGCTGAAAGTGAGTCGAGACCCTGCAAAACAAACTTGTGAGATAAACGTATCTGTGATTCCTGATTTTCAGCAGCTTCCAAAAATTCAAAGATATGAAATCTTTGAATCTTTTATCCTCAACAAACTTCCGTTAATTCAGCAAACACCTTAGACAATGAATCACAATCCAAAATCAACAACTTTAATCAATATTTGCGAAGAACACTTGGAATCCGAACATAATAATGATACTGAAATTCTGTAAAACACTTAGCAAACAAGATCAGTAACAATTAATGCCTTCTTGAATCCAATGATATCAAAACCGAACCAAGACTTGGTTTCTTGACTCTGATACCAATTGTAAAACCCGAGAGGATCTTTCAATGATATCAATGTTAACTTGTGTGAGTGCGGAATCCAAACACAAGCGGATTCAAGAAAACAATAAAGAAGAATAAGCACAATAATCAAATCAAAAACTATCTTGCATTCACCTTAAAGCCGATGACTGATACAAGATGCACAACCGATCTCGAGTGACCTCTAACCTTCTACCAAGCGATCAACCCTCTAAACATCATAAGGGTTTACTTATATACTACCTAAGGTGGACCGAAATCAACCTAGGCCCACTCGAGATCTCACCAAAACCCACTAACTACATTTGACCCAAAACAACTTAGTTAAACATTACAAGATCAACCCTAAACTTTAATATCTCTCAATGTATAAACCTTGAGGTTCCAACAGAAATAAGACATTTCTTTGTGTTTTTTGTGCATTGCGTTTTATAGAGAACACTTTCTTTTGTTTTTTTAGGCCATTGCGTTTTAGAAAATACACTTTCTTTTGTGTTTTTAAGCTATTGCGTTTTAGAAATAAGATATATCTTTATGTTTTCTGGCAATTGCGTTTTACAAATAAGATATTTTTTTTGCGTTTTTTGTGCATTACGTTTTAGAAAAATGTCATTTTTTAGGTTTTTTTTTCTATTGCGTTTTACGCAACTGGGTTTTTTCCATTGCGTTTTACGCAACTGGGTTTAAAAAAAATCGAAAATATAGCAATAGTATATTCGTTTTAAAAATAAAAAAGCGCTCTTTTTTTGGTGCAATTTTTATAAAAAAATAATGTCGTATGAAAGAGTTATTAACGTTTAAAAAATGAGGGGGGGGGGGTTGGAGGAGAGAGAAACTATTACCTTGACTTGACTAGAATGCCCTGAACAAACCCACGCGCCTCCTTTTTTCTTTCAATTTCACCCATTTAATCTTAGCCCTTGATTAAGTAAATGGATGATCAAGATCACTTCCTAGCCTTCCTACCCGAATAAACATCATATTATATTATAGGGTGGGTTAGGATCAAATACAAAGGATAAAATAAATAAGAAGTGTAAGAAGGATTCTAGTCCATTGATCTAAGATTTGGAGGGTTGAGATTGGTTGTAGGGAAAAGAAGATAATAGAAGGGCATAAATGGAATCCTATATTTATGGATTTTCTCTCTCCACATGCAAGGCACATGCCAATTCCCCCATCGATTTAAAACGTCCATAACTTTTTCATACGACATTTTTTTTCAAAAAAAAATTCACCATAATAACGAGCGTTTTTTATCTTTAATATGAGTACCATATTATCATATAAAAATAAAATAAAAATTTTCATTTTTACTGGGTTTTTTGGCATTGTGTTAAAGGTTCAGGTCATTGTGTCTTTTAACTGGGTTTTGGTCAGTAGAGTTTCTATACATTGTGTTATTATCAAAACCTATAACACAATGTTAATTTGAGTTCTATCCATTGCGTTTTTATAAAAACCTATAACACAATATATGACACAATGAAGATTTTGTTATATCTGGGTTTTCTATAAATTATGTTATTAGTTCAGGTCATTGTGTTTAATATGTTATTCATTGTGTTTTAATATGTTGTCCATTGTGTTTTAATAATTTGTTCAATTTTTTTATTATCTTGTTCATTGTGTTTTAGTTTGTTATATATTGTGTTTTTAGTTTGTTTTTCATTGTGTCTTCATCTGCTTTCCATTGTGTCTTTTATCTGCTGTCATTAATTGTGTCTTTTATCTGTTGTCATCAATTGTGTTTTTATTTAGTCTGATTCTTATTGTGTTATATGTTATCGCCATTGTGTTATACGTTATGGTCATTGTGTTTTAGTATGTTGTCCATTGTGTCTTTATCTGTTGTCATTGATTGTGTTTTTAATCTAATTTACATTGTGTTTTACATCATGTCCATTGTGTAATATGTTATTTATTGTGTTTTAATATGTTGTCCATTGTGGTTTAATAATTTGTTCAATTTTTTTATTATCTTGTTCATTGTGTTTTAGTTTGTTATGTATTGTGTTTTTAGTTTGTTTTTCATTGTGTCTTTTATTTGCTGTCATTAATTGTGTCTTTTATCTGTTGTCATCAATTGTGTTTTTATTTAGTCTGATTCTTATTGTGTTATATGTTATCGCCATTGTGTTATACGTTATGTTCATTGTGTTTTAGTATGTTGTCCATTGTGTCTTTATCTGTTGTCATTGATTGTGTTTTTAATCTAATTTACATTGTGTTTTACATCATGTCCATTGTGTAATATGCAACTGGTTTTTGAAATTTTTTTGAAAAATATAACAATATGGTACTCATATTAAAGATAAAAAAAAACGCTCGATTTTATGGTATAATTTTTTTTTAAAACAAATGATGTATAAAAAAGTTACGGACGTTTAAAAGTTAGGGGGGAAATAGCATGTGACTTGCATGTGCATATTCTCTTTCCTCTTGTAGACAAAATTACCCTTTCCATTTAATTACTCATAGGACACTTGTCACTCTCTGGTGCCTTCTTACCCTTCTTATTTTTAAATCTTTTGTATTATAACTCAACCCTTATATTATATCATAGGGTAAAGTTCTTGTACAAATAATCTTAACATACTAAACATACAAATTGAAGGAAGGTGGCATTTTTGTAATTATCAATAACTATCAAAGTTACTCTACAAATATACCTAAAAAAACCTAACCACTCCCCCCCCCCAAAAAAAAAAACCTAAACCCCCCACCCCCCAAAAACCTAAAAAAAACCTAACACCCACCCCCCCAAAAACCTAAAAAAAACCTAACCCCCCCTCCCCCAAAAAAAACCTAAAAAAACCTAACCCCCCCCCCCCCCACCCCCACCCCCAAAAACCTAAAAAAAACCTAACCCCCCCCCCCCCCCCACCCAAGCTAAAATGCTAAAAACTAAACCCCCAAAAAACCTAAAAAAATCTTAAAAAATAAAAAAAAAACACACAAATTATTTTATTTTTTTTTAACATTTTTTATTAAAAAATCGCTACTTTTAGTAGCAGCAAAAAAAAAAAAAAAAATTTTTTTTTTTTTTTTGCTAACGAAATGTAGCGATTTTTTTAATAAAAAATGTTAAAAAAAAATTTGTGTTTTTTTAGGTATTTTTTGTTGTAACTTTGATAGTTGGTGGTAATTACAAAAATGCCACCTTGTCTTTTTGGGTTTCCCTTCAATTTGTATGTTTAGTATGTTAAGATTATTTGTATTTGATCTTTTGCCTTATATCATAACCCTAGATACAGATATGTGATTTATAATTTTGTTTAAACATAAATAACAAAAAGGGGAAAGTGTGTTTGTATTGACTTGCTATAAACGTAACGTGTTGTGTAAAATACGGATAAGCTATCTGACTTTATGTGGGACCCACAAACCGCCCGGATCAACCAATGAGGGGAAGACTGAGGAGTGAAGTCAATATACTTGATCTAGTGGATAATGTACAATTGGCGTTTTTCTTTATTTGTCCTTTCCTCTTTTTTTTGTTTTCATGTTTAACAAAAATAAACCCATAAAAAAAGACAGCTAAATTTATATGAAACCTATACAAAATAATACTTGGTATAAGTGATAAGTTGCATTATTTGCTAAAAAAAACTTACACAGATGGTTATTTCAAATTAAAATCACAAAAAAATGTCAGGTAAAATGCTCCCAATATTTTCTTTTTTCTTTTGTATAATGTTAATTTGTAAATGATGAGAAAAATAAAAGCTTAGGGTAGTTTTTTATACAAATAAATGTGAATTTGCACCCGTGACGGGTGCATGCCTAATGAGATTAGGCAAACATTCCACTCATCCAATCATATTTTCTCTCTCATTCTTGGCTAAGACCATTCGTAGTGGGCTATATCCTGGCGTTTTCTCCCCCTAATCACGCCCAGCACCCGTCCCTGGGCGTTTTTCATCACTTTTTTCGTTTTAGCGTTATTTAAAGCATGCTGGAACAATTAAACACCCACCAATCACATATATCTTCTTTAGGTTTGACCAATACCCTTTTTTGGTTAGTTTCTTTATTTTATTTAATTATTTACACCCTTTTAATATAATGTCCACATCCCCACTACACCCATTTTATAAAAACACTCAATAATGCCCCTTGCTGACTGTACTGACACATGACGAAAAATGCCCAAGGGTGGGGGCATTATTCACCCAAACCACTACACATTAAGGATGACAATCAAACCCGAACCCGCTGGGTAAACCCGAAACCCAACACATTTGGGACGGGTTTGGGGTCGGTTAATCGGGTTTGGGACGGGTTTGGGAATAGTTTTTATTTTTTTCGTGGGTTTGGGACGGGTTTGGGATTTAGTGATATACTCGTTTACCCGACCCAATTACCCGATAAAGTGTACCCGTTTACCCGATTGCATTCCAGATATAATTTCTTGTATATTATTAAATATGTATATACATGATGCATCCATTTTTTACACATATAGGTATTCTATTCCGTATACATTGTAGTTATTTGATATATATTTTTATAATGACAATACAAAATGTAACCGGTTAGTAGTTACCCGATAAATACCTAATGGGTTTTGAGATGAGTATACCCAACGGGTAATCTTTTTAAATTAACAGGTTTACCCGATATCCGATGGGTATTTACCCGCTAGAAACCCGATGGGTTTTGAGACGGGTTTGGGACAAACTTATCTAACTGGGTTTGGGTTTGGGATTGCCTAAACCCGTCCCAAACCCGACCCATTTTCATCCCTACTACACATTGTCTAATGCCAAAAAAAATAAGAAGTGCATGCCTAAAATTAGATTAGGCAAACTGATTTTTTTCTTAAACTACATAAATAATAAATAAAACTTAATTTTAACAAAATAAAAATACATTAAATTAAAAAAACATTACATTAAAATAAACTAACTAAAATAACATTAACAAAATTAAAAAAAAAAGACATTACAATCAATTAAACCTTCTGAAAAAAATTAAACCATAAAAAATTTAGAAACTACATGGCCATCCATATTTTATTTTGCGATCTCGCGTTTTCGAGCTAGTGTGATTTCCAACATCTCCGGTGGAACATTGTCGTGTGACCTGTTAAACGTCTCCAGATCCTTATCAAACCGAATCGATCTCAACGTCTCTCGATGTTCATCCGCCAACTCAATATATTTTTCCTCTCGTTTCTTTTTAATTTCCACCAACTCTTGTTTCACATATTTGTATTCTTGGAGCTTGTCGGACCTACCATCTGACTTTTCGCTCGACATTGCGGGTCCTTTATCTTTTTTCTCTTTCTTTTTTTTCCTTGTTGGAGAGGGGTCTAGGATTATGTCGGATATATCTGTAACAACCCGACTTTTCGGGTCATTACCTGTTGCTATCAATACCCTCTTAATCGCTTGTACTCCCGAGATTTCGATTATCGCTATGGGTTAACTATTTTAAACTATGTTTTCAAATGCATCATTACAACGCTTATTCAAAACGCAGTCATCGCATTTAATGCTATTTACCATGTGACACCCCGTAAATTTCCAATGAAAATGACTTACTAGGAAACACTCGTCTTAATTTATCTTATTATTATTTTAAATAATAATAAACTACAACGCATAAAGTATGTGTTTTAACTAAAAATTCTGGCCAAGCGTCTATGATTTATACATATATATTTACTTATATAAACGATTTATTGTAATCAATATTATTTTGTGACATACAATTTGTATAGTCTTTGCATCCAGGTTATGTTACTAAAACCTTGAATTAATTTCAATGTGCACAATAGATTGTTTTTATAAGTTATTATAAAATACAAGGAGCTAAATAAAATGGACACATAATACTATCTAGACAAGATATATTGTAATCTATATTGATTTAGTTGTCACACCAGTCTTTCTTATTTTGTGATTGAGGTCAGCCGAAAGCATGGACTCACAGCCATTCTTACTTGTTCAACTTCCTAATTCAAATACCTTTGTGTCTAAGTTGTTGGGTGTACTTGCTCTGTGTATAGAGATTTACAAGGCATGGGCTTTTGAATTAAATAAAACTAGTATTAAGAGTCCCCGCGTTGCGGCGGGGGCATAAACGGTTCCAAGTAGCACTAATGCTATACAACTACCAGCGACCAACAACACCGAAAAAGCTCGTAAAAACAAAATAAACAAAAAGGAAAAAATAACAACACTGAACGAAAAGCATATGTAAAATCGTTTAATCATGCATGCCCGTTGCGGCATGATAATGCGAAGAAATTAGACCGAAATGTAAAAATAGAGAAGAATAACTAAGTCGATCTAAGAACACGCGCATTGCGACGAACCTGTCAAATAGGGAAAAATAGACGCGTTGTAACAGTCCTGTCAAAAGGGAAAAATAGACGAAAAAATGTTGAATCACACACGCACGTTGCGGCGTGTTCACGCGCAAAATTAGAACGAAACGTAAAACGAACAATTTGCAAAAGATGAAAAATACGGGGGATCAAAGTTGAAAATAAAAATATGTTAGGATTAAATTGCAAAAGATAGAAAAATTTGTGTTAAAAGTAAAAATAAAAAATAAAACCAAAGATGTTAAAATGCAAAAAATGAAAACATTTGGATTAAAAGTGAAAAGTATAGTAATTTTTTTTTTTTTGAAAACTCTCTAACCTTAGAGTACAACTTACTAAAGTACTAACATGTTACAAATTTATAGTATGGTAATTGTTTCAAATTCAAAGTTGAGAAAGGTTTACATGATGATTAAAGTTCAAATTAACCTATTTTGATTTGAATTAATTAAATTGATACATGTGTGTAACACCCTTAATATTATTTAACGATTTTCGTATTATTTACGATAATAAACATGTGATTAAGAGCACATATACATTACAAAGTACGGGTTTATTAAAACTTTTACAATTTAAAGTTTAGAACAACATAATGTAGTTTAGTTTGTCGTTTAAAAATTTCGACGAAACAACGTGCGGAAGCTTCTTCTTCATGTGTTCGGTTCTTACTTCTTTCTCGTCGCTTGATCTTCGTCCGGGTACCTTCGATATTCATCTGTAATCAAAACCAACCTAAAAGTTAGTTTTGATAACTTAAATATAAGTCTAAACAAGTTCTACGCATCAAACAATTAACCAAAATAATTTTTTTCAGCCTTTATGTCTCTCGCGTGTCGCGGGAGACTCAACTAGATGTGTCGCGTGCCGCGACGCCTGTCGCGTGTCGCGCCCGGACCTTGTTTCCCCTTCGCGTGCCGCGGGGGAGACCAGTTTCCAGCAGGTTTATATCTGAACCTGCATTTTCTGCCCAGCTCCAATTTTAACAAATTTCAAACTTTAAATTGGCATAACTTTCATTCTACAAGTCCTTCTTTAGCGATTCATTTTTTTCTACGCGTTCGTAATTTAATTCTCCATCTTACGGAGTGAAAACCCGACATCTAAATTCACAAAATTTTAACTTTCAAGCTCTCGGCTTGAAATTCAATTATGACATTTTTTTTTACTCGTTCGTGATTTATCAAACAAACTTGTTTATTACCTTTTCAAAATATCATGCATATCACGTTATATTAATTTACTAATATGCAAGGTTCAAATTACGGGTTTCTTATGAATTCTTAACCCGTTTTACCTATCTACTCATTCATTTCTAACTTCATATTCCCATATTTTAATATCTACTTATATTCCGCCACCACTATTTTTGTGGTGGATTTAACATATTGAACCCATTATCCTAAGTTTTACCATTCGGTTAGTCATTTTACACTAATGACCCGTTTTTTTTTAACTATGAACTTATTTATGCGTACCTGGCTCGGATCAACATATTGACCCGTTTTAATACATTGTCTCAATAGTCGCTAATTCATAGCATCTCTAATTCATAAGCCGATTTATCCTGTGTGCGTAAAACTCCACAAACACTTATCAGTCGTTAATTGTCAAATGGTATCAACATTACCATTTGACCCGTTTGGTCTAAACGACCAAACATTTTGCGCTTATATTTGACTAGATCACCATTTTACCCTTTTTTATTCGTTTAGGCTTACTTAGAAAGTAGCCATTCAACAACTCATTTTTATTTATGTCATCCCATGACCAAATTACCATTTCACCCATTTTACCATTAAACATGGTTTTTCGTCTTTTGATACGTTCCGACCCGTATCTTTTCGTGTCAAAATCATATTTTGAATATAACCTTGTCATATTTGTAATCTATAATTAAATACGTATCTTACGATAAAGGTGTAAGCTTTACTTACCTCGCGTCCGCGCAAACATCCTTCACATCCATCATTCGTTTGACCCGTTCCTTTCCAAGCTCCCACCTAGCTTGTTTAGAGTCAAACTATATCATAACATCCATAAGATGGTTAGATTGATCATTCTATACAATGGCCATCACCCTATGGTCTTTTTTTTTACACACTTATCAATCAAAACATGTCATATATTCAACAACTAGTTTTATACCATAATTCTTTTCATTCACTAACCGTTTGACCCGTTAGTGAAGTTACTTATACAAACTAGTTAGTAAGTGATTTTAAACACTTTAAGCACGTCACATAAAGTGTTATTTGTTCCCAACAATCAATACTTCATGCCTAAAGCAAGTATGTACAATCCTATGCCTTTTTCTTGGTTAATAAGAACATTACTAAAGTGCAGCGATTTTGTATTCAGCTGCTGTAATTGACCATTTTGACCCATTTAAAAGCTGAATTAGATCAACATGTTCAAAGATGGATCGTAGAACTCTAAAATAGCTTTCTAGGCATATATGGTACGTCTTCTAACGATGTTCCTATGATTTTATATGATTTTTACAAAATCAACTCTGAAGTAAAAAATGCTTCCAATCAGCTTGCTGTCAAAACAGTTCAGCCGACTTCGGACACTGTTTTGACCCGTTTAACATCAGAATTTAACAAACATGTTCAAACATAAAACGTAGTATGTTTCAATAGCTTTCTGAGCATATAAGGCTCAACCTCACAGGTCGTTCCAGTGATTTTATATGATTTTTTAAAAACTGCAGCCCAATAATTTTTAATCCCAATCAGCTTTGTTATATTTTCTTGTTCAAGCATTTCATCAAGCACCTTGTGTGCAACACGAAACATCAAATTTCCCCAGCCCATTTAAGTGTTCTAAACCCTTAAATTCTAGCATAATTAACAAGTACTAACATCAAACTTCAAATCTAACTTCAGGGAGTTCTATTAACACAATTTAACCATTATGATTCTAGGGTTCATCATGTTTCTACAAAACCCATTAAACACCTAGATAGTGATCATGAGTTTTACTAACATGCACTCAAATCCCTTAGTTTATTAGCTAGGGTTTATTTCAAATCATGCATACATCCTATTTTCACCCAAATAACCATCATTCAAGATCAATTTTCGAACTTCTAGGGTTCATCAAGAATCTGAGATGGAACAAAATACTGAAATTCGACATACCTTATGATCCCATAAGCTTGGTGATTGTTTTTATGTGTTCATGCATACGATTTGGCTCTGATTCACCCTTCAATTTGGTGAATTTCTTGAAGTTTAGGGTTGAGTTTTGAGAGCTCCTTGTGGCTCTGATGAAATCGCAGACACCACATACGTATGTGTGGTTTGTGTTTTTTTTTTTTTTTATTAAACTTCATTACATTTGCCCATGTTTAGTCCCTCAAGTTTAGAGATTCATAAATGAAACTATAACTCATAGTTTATTATTTAATTACCCATTACTAACTAGGTTAATTTTTACCTAGTTAACTTAGTGGGTTCCGGGAGTTAAAAACCCGTTTTATTTTAAGTCCCGTTGACTCGGGCTCTTATAAACTAGATTCCTTAATTATTTGATTCGCTCGTATTTAATTATTAGGATTTCTTATTTAAATCCAATTATTTACCGGGTTATTTTTACTGCTAACGGTACTTTACCCGTCTTTTAGCATTAACAGAGTTTGATTACCAAACCCGTTTTCGGGGTGTTACAAGTCTACCCCCCTTAAAGAGGTTTCGTCCTCGAAACCTTTCTTACATAGTTCATCGAGTTCTAAACTCGATGCGTTTGACCTGAGTAATCTTTTAAGCATTACTCATACTTTAACCAATTGTTAGTATTACCAGAAGAATTATGGTAATATCTCTTTGGTTACAGAACATCTACGTACCTCATACGACATAATGTAACTTGAAATAACGTAATTCCGTTATTTCTACTAGTTTAGTTAACTTAGCGATATCCATCGCTTTTATATATTATCGAACTCTTTGTGAATCCGTTACCTTGACCCGTTTAAAGGTCTTTAGTGAAATCTTTCACTTTTAGCAACTATTTATTTTGTTTTCAAATTCATTTATTCGGTTCAGTTACTCCGAATCCTCCGCTTACGAGCAAAACAAATTTCTCGATTCGAATTGCTGACCTTCACCGGTCTCACTAACTAGACTTATTAGTCCAGTTACTTTTTACCGCTCCCTTGGTTATAATGTGATTCTATTTCATATTGCATTTCCTAACCGTGATCGCGTCACATCATGTTTAATTTATATCAACCTTTCATTTTCGAAAATATCACTTTTCGAATATATTGTCTTGCGCCTATAAGTGTCAAGACTTGAATCTTCCATGCTTACTATTCAAATTCCTATCAGAATTTATATTTGTAAAAACGTTATTTCTTACTAAAACCGAAGTTTTAGTTTAGGATCTTCTCTTAACCTTTGTCAATTATCCATACCAGGATATTGACAGTCCATAATTTATTCCTTTATAGTCTTAGTTTTATGCGGGGATTCTCAACTGATTCCCTCGCTTTATCTAATTAACCGCGTTAGTCTGTCAACATGTTTATTTCGCGCTTGTCTTATATTTAACAAGTGCTTTGTATCTGTTATGACAATATCTTGACTTCAAATAGTTTTACCGGCTAAACTAATCAGTCCCCGTCACTTTATACCCCGTCACCCGGGTATACTATTTTGCCACCTCCGGCCTTATGTGTGTATAAGATTTTCTAAATTACTTCATACCACTTATGTTTTGTTAAAACGTTGTTTTTGACTAAAAACCGAATTTTTAGTTTTACGTTTCCTCTTTGTCTCACTAGTTTGGGTTTTTCCTGTATATATTCCTTTATGACCCATCACGTAGGTTCATTAATGTTTCGCGCTTCCATTATTCAGTTTGCGCTTACTTGCACTACTTAGTTTTTATACCTTATTTATCTCGTTTGACTTGTTCGTGTGAAATTTCATCACTTGTGAACATCAAACTCCATTCTTTATTCGACCCGTTCAACTTTAAAATAGTTGAGCGTAGTTACTAACATTTCTGTTTGCAAATTTTCATTGTCTTTTAGTCATGACTCATATTCCGAGTCTTTTGACTTTCTATTTCGCGTTCCCGTCTCTCGGTTTACGCATTCTTTCCAAATCCTACCCATTCATCGGGTATCTTTACCGTAATCATTTTCAAGTAACCATTCTTATATGGTTTTAGACGTTATTTTAATTTATTTGGTCGTCTTAGCGAGATCCATCGCTTTTATTCTAATTAATCCTTTATTCTTTATTCAATTCGTTTGACTTGTCCATGTGAATTTCATCACTTGTGACAGTCAAACTTTTATCCCTATGCCTTAGCATTCCTATTGGTCGGTCTGTATTTTTCTTTTTACTTGATCCTTGTCCCTTCTCTCGGGCTCGTTATCCTTACGTAATACGCTTCCGTCATGCGACTTACATTTACGTTTACTATCAAATATCTTACTTATTTGATTCATTTGGGTACCATTTAAATTAGTCCCATTCACCCCACCCTTACTACATCGGACGTTGTAACGCCCCAAAAATCTGAATGTTAATATTTGTCGTATGTTCTTATGTGACACTTCATGAAATAAATAACTAGGCTATTTAACCTAGTTAAGGGTACGGTCAAAAGTATTAAATGATGAAGGTAGTGTCAGTTATGTTTTAAAGGCAAAACCCGAGGGGCTAAAGTGGAACTAATGAAAGTTGGGTTATTAAAAGAAAAAGATCACACACACACACACACATTTTCGTGTGTGTTCTGGATAGATCGATCAGGGGCTCTCAAGAGCCCCAAAACCCTAGTTCTTCAAAAGCTTCAATTTGAAGAATGAATCAAGGCCCAAATTCACAACCAAGCATGGATAAATGATCACCATCACGAGGGGATCATAAGGTATGTTTTAAATCTAAGATTCGTGATCACGTGTGAAGTGGGTTATGCTCAAATCCGTGAGTTAGTATGAAATTGATCATGTATAAGGGTTAGAATCATCGTATAGAACACGGGTTACGGATGGTTTGTGTTAATTTAATGATTAGAGGTGAAACCCGTTAGTTAGGGTGAAGGTGATGACTAGAATCACCACCTATGTTAATATCTTGTTGAAAGATTGATGTATTATGTGGGTATGATGAACTCTTGTTAGATGAATTAGGAGAAATATGATGATGCTATGTTTGATGTTTATTTGGAAATGATACATGATGATTAGTATTAGGAATTGATGGGTTATGAATGAGTTTAGAAGATTTATGCATGAATTAGTTGTAAGTTATGCTTAAAAGGTAGTACGTGCATCAAGTGTATGATAAAATGAATATAGTGTCGTCCGTATGGTCGATTACGATGTTACGGGTATATGTTGATAAGTCGATAGTTAAATATGGTTAATAGTTGACTTTCGAAAGTCAACTAAGTGTAAGAAACATGATTTGACTCGTTGTCGTAAAGGTAGGTTTATGGGAAGTCGTATGGTACATGTTATAGCAATCCGTGTTAAATGTAATGACATGATGAGTTACATGAGTTTAAAGGTACACGGATATGATTATATGAGTTATGTTTGTTAGAAATGACTAATGAAAGTTAAGTGTGAAATATGCGATTGATATGATTGTTAACATGTACGAATGCATATGCTAATAAGAGCGTGATTTTGATGAAAAGAGAGTATAGGAATCACGTCGAGACGAGCTCAAGCAGGAGGTGTTAACGGGTCAAGAAGAGGCAAGGAATCGGATACGAGCACAGACGCATAAGGTAAGTGATTTCTGTAATCACTTCTTAGTTCGATTAAGTAATAAGGTGTTTTAATTAATTAAACATGATGTTCGAGGTCAAAAATGTGTTAAAGTCCTTCGTCGAAAATGATGGGATGAAAGTTGACCAAAATGCCCTTGATGGGTATTTTGGGGTAAACGATCTTAAAAGTAGTTTAGAAACAAGTTATTCGATTAGTGTAATGTTTTGGACAAGTATGGAAGTGGGGATGATGGTTTGGTTAGTCATAGACCAATTAATGCGCGAATACCCTTAACGGGTCAAAATAAACATATGAACGATAATGTGTTAAGAGGATGCAAGATATCCAAGAATTTAGTAATTTATGATAGATGTCACTGATATTGTTAGATTTATAAGAGGTTATGGTAAAATAACCAAGTTATGTTGATGAATGCATGAACGGGTCAAAGTTTGGTAAAAGGGTAATAAGCCGAAGAGTTAGAAGTCTGAAATTTTATTATGTTGCATGTTGGTTTTTAACTCCACTAGGTGAAGGATTTAATTACGGACGCGTAGGAAAAAGAATCGGGTAACACGGATCAAAAACGAGAGAGTTATGCTCGTTTCCGTGAAACGGGATCGCGCTGGGAATATGCAGCAAGTTGCTGCAAGGTTTCTGTGAAAACAAGCGCCTAGCGTGACGCCAAGGGTGGTTTGCTATTAAATACTTGGTTTTGTTTATACTTAAATAATTAATAAGGTGGTTTGCTATTAAATACTTGGTTTTGTTTATACTTAAATAATTAATAAGGATCAAATAATGTTTTACAAAACCAAACTAGCTTAACTTGAATGAGCTTCTGATGTATTAATTCTGGCCAAAGCTGATTTAATACATCTATTTATTGTTCAAGTATTATAAAAGGCTATGTTAAGTATGCATTACAAACGTGAAATGTCTTAATTCTGGCCAAAGCTGATTTAATTCATTTATGTTTAGCATGCTTGACAAGTGCATAACTAAAGTGATTGTCTCATTTCTGGCCAAAGCTGATTTGTCACGATTACTTTGCACACATACTTAAATGATTACACTTCTGGCCAAAGCTGATTTGTCTTTGTTTAAGTAGAATTTTACTAAGTCTATTATTTTGATGTTAGTAATAGACATATCACAATTTCTTCACATAATGATCCTTATATTAATGATCCTTAATTAATTTTATGATCATTTCGTCTGTCTTATTCTTAGTACCCATAATTTTACTCACTATAATTTTCTTCTACATATATCTCATCCACTCTAATTCCTAAACCTAAAATGTTTGCTTTATTTAAAGTTTCTATTAGAATTAGCTCTTAAACTAAATCCTTGATTATTTCTTAAGACACGATGATCCTATTGCTCTCTTCTGATAAAGATTATAAAGAAGAAAATTAGAGCATGATGATTAGGACAAATCGAACATGATGTCTCTTATGATAATCAAGAACTCTCTAACATAATGCTATCACTAAAGTTATTTCAGATTAAGTCTTTCCTAAGGCTAATCTCTTATATATGGAATAATCACTAGAACTCCTAAGATGCATGCCTTATTTTAAAATTCTAAACTATAAAGTTAAGTGGTATATGTGAATACATAATAATGTACAATACCATGACCCATAAAGTTAAGGGCTTACACATGGAAATAAGTACATTTTCCAGTACATTACATATTAAGATTTTCACTTGTACAATTTGATGCCTTATAAATCAACTATAACACTCAAAAATACCAAAGTATAATGAGTGTGTTGATAAGCAACATATGTACAAAGAAATAAATGTTTGAAGCTAGAAAAATAAGTTGTTACTCACCTTACAACCACTTAAAATCTTAAAAGAGGATTGTTCTAAGGTCCATAGACAAATTACAACTGTTAATTCCACCTCTAAGGTTCTTCAAGGGAAAATCTCACTGCATCATTATGTCATTAGACTAGACATAAGCAACGAGACTATCCATTATTCTAAAGAACAGTTGGATGAATTAATTAGATAGTCACTTATTAAAGATATTTAAGTCTACCAATTATAATATTCCTATTAACACATGATTAGTTGACTCTAGTTTTTAAACGTTTCCTTACCAGAAGTTAACAAATAACTAACATGAGAGTTAGTGACAAAATTAAATGTTAAGGCTATAAGAACAATAATAAGCAGTCTTCTAACAACGTTTTTCGATACCATACATATATTCTGAATTTTAATCGGAATATAGTATCATAATTAAGCAATGTTATGAAGGTTGTGAGGTTTGCATAGTCAACATAAAGTCACACTTATCTTAAACTCTCATCTTATTTGTTCAAAATATCTGGATTGAAACATTATTAAGATAAAACTAGATGATACCTTACACTTTCACAATTTTGTCATCATGCAAATGAAAATTTTGACAAAAGGAAAATGAGCCTTACAAATTTCATCCATTATAACCAAAATTCATGAGAAATCATGACATGGTTAATGAGGATGATTTCTTATCTAATCTCATTTTAAGTGATTTTAAATCATGACGTTATAGCCCTAAATATTACTTGGCTTAAGGAATAAGTATGGGTCCATCATAAGTCATTCATTGACATTTGTGAAACTTATTCCAAAATGGAATATTCAGACATAATTTATTTATTTAAAGACTATCTACTTGTACCTAAATTTTGTCATATATGGCCCACGGTCTTATAAGAAATCTATTCATGTATGTACTTAATAAGATTTCTATTAAATATGTCCCTAAGTTTCTTATGATATTTGGACATTAAAGAAATCAAATAAAGTCTAACGTATATGTGATAAGTTCCCACATCACGTAGCTCATTGAAACTTCTCTTGTAGCATTCTAGAGATATTAAAGATCAGTGGGAGCATTAAGTGTCTTAATAATAACTTGCAATAGTTGCAAGAGGTGGGGGAGTGAAAACTTTACATTACTTCAATTTACACCTCTTGAACAAGACACTGCTCCATCTTGACACTGTTCTATCATAACTTGTCTCCTTAAAATCTAAAGCTACTTTTACAAAAGTTTCATTGTTGCTTAATTGTGGGCACACTTAGATTTCTTATCTAAACTAACATAATCCTCAACAAGAGAAACTACAATGACTAATGTCACTAATATGTTTTCTCTATTAGAATTTGTTTGGTCGTTAAATATTGACCCTAAGCATGCTGACTTCCTAAAGTTTTCTAAGGTCAGTGGGAGTAGTCAAAGTCCTTATAATGACTTGTAAGGAATACAAGAGGCGGGGGGAAGAGTGTCATTAAATTTTCACTCTAAATTTAACTCCAATTACACCTCTTGTACACCATACTGCACCAACTCTTACAAACTTAGAATCCTGAAAATGATAGCAACATAATCAAGAGCTAATCCATAAAACTGAAACTTCTAACAAACCCAATAATCAACTCAGGAGGTCATCTAGGTTTAAAAACCTACTAACTTTGATGATTACATAACCTCCCTAACTGAAGTTGAAATGGATTTTGGAAAAGTTTACTGATCCTATCTCTTCTAATTAAGCCATTAGTGTCAATTAATCTTCTGAATGGAATAAAACAGTTTTCTAGTAAAACTGATTTTATGTGTTCGTATAACGTTTGGGATTTGATTGAATAACCTAAGAGTGTTCATAACTAAACCAAATCCTGATATAAACGTTAAGACACAAAGAAGCATGATTGATTTGTCAAAGGTTGTACTCAGGAAGAGATAAATTATTAAAGAATCTTTATTACATATCTAACAAAAGATTTCTTTTAGGATCATCACTGTTCTAGTAGCTTATAATAGTTTTGAGCTACATTAGATGAACATCAAAACAATTTTCCCTAACAAATGGCTGACATATTTACATGTTCATAAAAACAACCTGAAAGTTCTAAACTTAAGGTTAAAGAACAGTTTGTCTATAAGCCAATAATATCCATGTATGGGTTAATGCAAACACCATAATGTGATGAAATCTTAACGCAGTTATTTTCATCAACAGCCAAGTGGAATAATGTACCTACCTCAAGATGAGTGGGAGCAACTAAGATAAACTTGTCTATATAGATGATATTTTTTTGACAAGTAGATGTTACATAAGTCAAAGCATTGTTAACACAAACTTTGATATAATAGATCTCAGAGATATCTCTTACATAATAGATATCATAACATGTTGAGATAGACCAAATGGAACATTACTTCCGTTCCATAAGTTTAACATTAAATTGGTCCTTACATATGTAACAAACAATACTGCTCTCCTTTAGAGGATAATAGGATAAATGAGATTATTTCTTACGCTTCATTAATTAGAAGCCTTATGTAAGTTTAAGTCTATACTCGTTTAGATATTACTCACATTGCAACACACTAGATATGTCTAGATTAATGTGAAGCATTTAATAGAGTATTACAATATCTTTAAAATAAACGAGAGGCTATAATTTAAAGAAGAAGTGAGAACTCAAACCGGTTTATTACTCTAACTTTGTAATATTCAAAGATGATAAAATGTAATTTTGGGTATATCTTTATGTCAGCAGACAAAACCTATCTTATGGAGGAGTCATAATGGACTGATATCAACAACCTAAGTTATAACGACATAATATAGTCACTAAATGTTGTTGGAAATTTATCAGTAGACTCATGACTTTATTAACTCCATATAATTAATATATTGAAGACTTATTGTGATAAAGTCAGCTACCATGTCTCCTTGAACAGTAACAGTTCGAGAGGTGCTGCATTAAATTTCGATACACAATTAATTATTCGTTTATGAACGAATTGAGGAAACTAAATATTTGTATCGAATACATTCGTGATATGCTTAAGGATCCTATAACTGAAGGTCTATTACCCATAAGTCTTATTAAGAGAGCTCATAAAAGAGACGGGTTTTAATTGATGACCATGTACAACTGCATATCGTACTATGAATGAATAACTATTAATTAATTTTCCTCATCAGTTTGAATTTGTATGTCTCTTACATATGTTCTGCCGGTGTAATGACATATAGACAACTATAAATACAAATCAAACGTTAAAGGGCTTACATATTTTGATCATAACTGTTAGGTTTTAAATTAAGGCTATAGTATGACTAATGGGGGTCCTGAGTCGCATAATGATTCAACGGCTGTATTTCTCTGCTATAGTACTTGTTTAAGGCTAAAATGAGTATTAACTTCTGATCAGACTTATCTAATACTCATGATAAATGATTATTCGGCTAAGTGGGAGAATGTAAGATTAAATATTTATTTATTTATATTTAATCTAGTAGCCATCATTATCATTTATATAATATAGATCAAAATATATTAATAACCTATTAATAATTAGTTGGTAATTGTTGATGGACCATATTACCCTTATTAACTAATTAGGTTTCCTCTTGGGTGTATATATAAGGAGATTATTAGAGAGGTAAAAGGTTAGACACACAACCTAACAACATAACATCAATTTTCGTCCCTCTCTCTCCCTAACCGAAACCTCCCTAATTTCGGTTTCATCACCATCATCACCTTACACCCTAAGGAGGAACCAGATCACACTGACAACTATGTCGAACTCCGTGGCTGCGTCTCTGACTGGATTCTCTACTGATGCAATCAAAGGTATGTTATTACATGTTTTCCATTATGTTTAAACAGAACTGATCAACATGACCCAGACCAGTTACAACTCAGTTCTCGTTCTAACCTTAGGGGTTCGGAGGAAAACTAACGGTGATGGTTGAGGGTCGAGTGAGATGTGGTGATGGCGACGGGTGCAGTGGCGGCAGTAATGTCGCAGCTGGCGGCCATGGGACCAGCCGGAGGTGGCAATAGTGGTGGTGTTGTTTTGGTTTGGTTCACGACGGGACACGGTTTGAGTACGATTTATATTTCAGTTTCGGGTCACGGTCAAAGTCAGTCAACTAGTCAAAGCCAGTCAACAAAAGTCACCGGTCAAACTGTCGGTCAACAACAGTCAAACACGGTCAAAACCAGACCCGGTAACAATTTAAACGATGCGAAAATCTTGTTTATATAGTTATAGATTTTAGTTATACGCGACCCGAGCTCGAACTGACTAGATTAGAAATTTGTTATGTTTTGACATTTCGACGAAAACTATATATTGCTGATTATATTGATTGAATAATTGTTGAGTTTTGAAAAGAAAATACGACGACTTTTATTGTCGGGTTATTCCAAAAACAGAGGAAACTCTGTCCGTTTTTCGTAAAATCCGTTACGCAAAATAGTTATAATTCCTAAACGACGCCTATCGGATGTCAAAGTATATTTTTCAAAATAAATATAAAGTGTATTATTTATTTTGACGACGTATAAATTAACGAAACCCGATACTTAATTAAAATATATATAATTATTTATATTTATTTCTTATAAAATATTATTCGTTACAAACGCCTAAACCAAACACAACACGTACTACTATCCTTCCACGTATTACTAGTTATGACGACCAACACTACATCGAAAGTAAAAATTTATATTTGAATATATATAAATATATATCCTAATCACTCGAAAACTAAGTCGACCTCGAGACTTAGTTTTATCCCGATTATAAGCGGGATCAAATAACCATAGATTGGTTATTCTAAGTCAAGATAACGCTACCTTAGAGTCGTTTAGTTAACGATTCGGTAGAGCTCGGACACGTAGTTTAACTAAGTTTAATTAGAAACTTATAATTATTCCTTGATTAGGAATGCTTTAGTTGCACGCTAGCTAATTCACGTTCGTGTAACGACGTCAAGGAATCACATAATCTAGCTTTGCACAAGAATGTCAAGGTGAGTTCATAACCCCCACTTTTTACTGTTTTACATTTTTACAAATGTTTTCGGGGGTGGAAAGACATGCAAGTTTTTGCAAAAGCAAACACTATTTCGATGAACGAAAACATATATTTATAAACCCTGTTGCAAATGAATTTCAACGAACTCGATTGGTTTACGAAAGGTTTATACTAAACATACCGGTTTTACAAAACAAACGCGTATTCTCGCAAACGTGCATGATTTTCATGACTAGTGACGGGGATGTCCTAGTCACAATAACGGGACTGGGTTGGTCTGCGTACGAACAACGAGACAACCCAATGGGTTTATGTCCCCCTTTTATTTTTAAATACATATTAACTAGGGTATGATTAAGTTATGGAATGAACTCTTAGATCATGTGAGCATAGGCTGTAACTGAGGTGTCATTAATTCTTTTGAGGACCAAGGAACAAAGGTTAGATCTAATGGGTACGGGCGAGCCCCACTCACGGTCCAGGGGTGACCACTAGAGTGCTGGTGTGTCCATCGTCGAGAGTTCGACACTTAAATTGCCTACGTGGGTTGAGTACCTCCTATGCCGTCACATATATTAATGTCCTTGCAAAACATTAATGATCAACATGTTCATAGACGCATTACATACCTACTTATAAACTGAACTTTCAAATGTTTTTAAGAATCATTTGATGTAAACTCACAAATACATGGATTTACAAACTTTGGTAACGTTTTTCAAATTATACCTAAGTAAGAGGACGCGCTGATCCTGCTTACAAAGGTTCGTTTGGGCTCGGCCCATTCTCTCTCGAGCAATGCACAAAGACTCTTGTGGGCTAGACTCACAGTTTTTCTTATATCATGCCAAGGAAATAATTTTACTATATTTTCTCAACAACTTTAAAACCGGTTATCAAAAAGATTTATTTTAAATCTTTTCAAAACAAACTATGAACTCGCTCAACTTTATGTTGATTTTTCGCATGTCTCTTTCTCAGGTTACATTTTCAAAACTATGGAACGGTGGGAATAGGAAAACCCATGGGAATTCGGGTACTTAGCAGGCGTTCAATTTCTAGAAGTCTTAGCTTATTTCTTCCGCTGTGCAATGAAGATACCAGTCCAGTCACCCCAGCTCTGATATTTCGGGGTGTGACATACAACGCATATCATTTACACACATTTTATCGCATGTTACATCGCTTGTTTAGACTAAACGCTATCGCAACGCAAACACAATGCAACTCGAAACACGGATTTACTTTACTTGTGTTATGTGTGTTACTTGTGTGATTATTTGTTTAAATGTTATGTGGTTATCAACACAACGCTTACACGCTCAACGGTTACTCGCAACTCGCTTAAAGGCAACGCAACGCTTAACGCACGAAACGAAAGTTGGAAAACTAACAAACGCAACATGGCTGTTCGAATGGACATCCGATCGAATGGACTTCCGTCCGGATGACCATCCGCTCGGATGGCCATCCGACCGAGTGGCCATTCGACCGGGCGCCATCCGAGTGAACACACATCACGCACCGACTTAACTCCCTCTCTCACCCTATAAATACTACCCGTACACCTCCCTTTCACTCATTTGACACCTCCATCCGACCACACGCACTGAAGTCGCTCTCAGTCGCGATTCAAGGCTTTTTGGTAAGCTTTTCTCCTCAAATCTTGTACAACCTTCATCTCTAATCACTTCTACATCATCTTCTCCATCAAAATCACACACAAACACTATCTTTTTCTCTGAAATCACTGATTTAGACCTCTTGAAGGTGGTTTCCACCCGTTTTGCTCTGGCAAACGGATAAGGAACACCATTTGATCGAGAATGGTTCTAGATCTGAAAGATTTCACACTTTTCAACTCAAACTCAACAAGATTTCAACACTTTTCAACTGTTTTCAAACTTTTCTTCAACTTTCTACTCAAAATCGATGGAATCTAGACTCATTCAAACTCTCCACTCGTTCCTTAGTCGAGAGCCTGCTTGAAAACGGATTTCCACCGGAGAGATGACCGATTGACGGGTTGAACATGAAATTCTATCAAGAACAGTGAGTCTAATCAAATAGGCTGAGACCATTCGACCGAATGAGCTGGACTTGGTGTGTTTCCGTTGTTTGACACGTTGTCACGCCGTCTCCGTTAAAAGCTCAAACTTTTTACTTAGGAGAATTTTACAAATTTTCAAATAAAAGATCGCCCGCTCGAATGGCCATCCAACCGGATGGCCATCCAACCGGATGACCATCCGATCGAATGACTATCCGACCAGGTGACCTGTCCCTTTATAATTTCAAATGTTTTAAATGATTTGATTAAACTTCGAACTTTAACGCTTTACAAACATCATTCACTCATTCGAATGGTCATCTGCTCGGATGACAATCCGTTCGGATGACCATCTGCTCGAGTGGAGGCTCATCCGTTCGGATCACCTTTCGAACACTCAAACACTCGACATTCTGTTTACGCACTGTTCAACGACTCACGCTACTGTTTTATGCTCAGGCTAATCCAACGCGCTCCCTTCAATCCAATCAAGCGTGTGTTTACTTGTTAAACACATGCTGTGAGTATACTCGAACCCATTTTCTTTTAACGCACTTTTGGGTGTTACATACGTTCTATATCAAAACACAACAACACACAACGCAAACACTTTATAACGCTAACCGTTCCCGCATGTTATACGTGATCTATGAATGCTTGTACTATGCTTATACAATGTTACACTATACCGCCTCTAGCAACGATAATACTATAGTTTGGACTCAGCACCTGTCGTGGACAGGGGTTGCTAGGGATCACATCACTTTACTTCACGTGTTCGCTGAACATGTGTCGCGCATACTCCACAACGCAGTCTCGTGGTTATGTTGTAATCATTGTTTGATAGTTACTTGCTTCGCTCGTTATGTGTTACATGCTGGTTATGCGTAAACGTTTTCTCTACTATTTACTATGCAAACTTGTGTACTCACCATTACATTTTATGTATTGACTTTACTTTAATGTATGTGACAGGTTGATAAGATTCCATGTTGTGAAGAAACAAGCTAGGAAGTCTAGAGACCCGCTAAATAAAATCTGAGTTGTCGGAATAGCATTTGTTTATGATACTCGTTATCTGTAATGACTGTTATTGCTTTATATGTTAGTAGTATGGGATATTAACGTTAAATATATCGTCATTTAATAGTTGTTGTGGATTCTCTTGAACAATCTGTTTCGCTCAGTGCCACACCCCGATGATTTCGCCATCGGTTAGGGTGTGACAATATCACTACCCGCTTGATAGTTACCCAAATCGGATGACTTTCTTTTTTGCCCCGAACCACCATTATCCTCACCCACCAATGGTACCAGGGCCCATTTCTCATGCTTTCTAACCACCTCCCATGCCTCAATATGAGGAAAGCCACCCGAATGTCGTTTTTGGTAATCTTTTAGCACTTGTTTTATAACATGAGCATCGTCACTCCCGCTAGGACGTAAACGATGCTATAATAAAAATATAAATTATATTAATGTAAAAAATAATAATATATTTTATGGTAAAAAACAAAAACTATGTAAACGTTAAAAGTTATACCGCTTGATGCCAAAAACCGTTGAATTCGTTCAACTTTGATTGCATGTTTTCCATTTCGGACGGACTTGATGAATGGTCCGTGAGCTTCCTCTAACGGTTGCATTGTAGCGTGCGAGAACATTCTTCCAAAAACTTTCCGTTTTTTGGGCATTTCCTTTTTTCTTGTTAAGACTACAATGCACATACGCCATCGCTAAAGCCTCTTATTGCTTATTCGTCCATCTTTGCGGATCCACCCTATTCCCTTTTTCTTTCCCTTCTTGTTCGGCTTCTACTTCACCTTGAAGATCTTCCTCTCCATCGACTTCTTCATCTTCATCTAAGTGTTGAGTATCGGGTACAAATTCTTCATCTTCGTTGTCATCGTATATGGGAAGCATGTGTTCAACATTATCTCTTGGAGATTGAGACGGTGGACTCCGATAAGCAAACGGGTCAAAAGTGTTTTGGGCTTCCGTAGGATACTCGTATACACTCGGTGCAACCATCGTGGGACCTTGTGGTAATGAAAAAAATTGTGGTGGATAGTTGGGTTGGGGTTGGGTGTTGTAAAAACCCGTTTGTGGAAAAATTGTGGTGGGAAGTTGGGTTGGTACACACTTGATCCGTCTCGTCTACTTTGCGAGCCACACCCTCTCGCACTCGAACCCGAACCCGATACTTTTCTTCTTGCCATCGCTTTTGTTTTGTCTATCCATGGGGTGCTTGAGAACTTTTTAAATTGGGTGAGAATTTTATAGAATGGAATGATACTTATAATGGTGTTTATTGTTTTTTTTTAATAAAATAACGCTCATATAGCCGTCCAAAACAATGCCCAACGTTCAAAAATAGTCCCCAACGGTCATTTTCAAACGGTCACATCAACCTTACCCCATCGACAAAGTCTCATCGATTCGGCTAGTCTCCGTGCGGCAAACAACCTTGGCGGCGGTGTTGCCGATCGACAAAGGGGTTGCCGATTTCCCTTTCCGCGACCACCTGTACACCCTTATGGTAAGACCTATAAATCAACTTGCACACCCCTAAGGAAAGTATGGATACCTGAGTTATTGACGTTTTCATTTTTCTTCAGTTTGCACCCTTCCGTCTGTTGAGCGTTTGAAATAACATTTTTTCCCCTGATTCTTCTTCTTATTATTATATTAATAATAATATTAATATTATGATTATAATTATTATTGTTATTATTATTATGGCGAATGAAATGTGGTGAAATGACGTTTTGGTGATGATGTGAACCTTAGACCTACACTGAACCCTTCACCATCCACCACCGTACTACTTCCACCTCACACCACTCCTTAACGACCACCACATCAACACTGCCACCCAAGATCATCGTCAAACAACCACACCCTTCACCATCCACCATTGGACGCTCACCTCCGTTTAACCCACCTTCACCCGTCACCTATTTTGTGTTAGAATACAAAGGGCCAAAATGGAAAACACTAATCCATTATTATGAATCCAGGTATGAAGTTGAAAACCCCAATACTCTCGTTTATCCGACAATATTTTGTGAAACTAAAACGCTAATGGCCTCCCCCAAATCAATAACACCCTTCGAACACTAATCCTCGTTTTCGAAAATCTTGCAAAATCAAAGATTTGTGGCAAAACTGATGGGTTGTTCTTGATTTGGGGGAGACGAAGGGAAAAAGAAAGATAGAGAAGAAGAACATGCTAGAAATGCACTAACGGATTTGTGGTTGTTTGGGTAGAGTCGCGATGGTTCAGGCAAGGGTTGTGGTTGCTGGTGGTCGGAATTAATGGTAGTGGTGAGTGGCATGTTATGGTGGCTGGAGAGCAAAAGTGTGTTATTAAAACCTTATAAAGAAGCAACTTATATGTGCATATATAACTTGTATCTTTAGCTTTGGGAGGCTTTCAAAAAAAATGGAAATTTTCTTTTCTAACCTAAACTTTTAATTTTTTGACAATTTAAGTTTAAAGTTTTAATTTTTGTTTCCTTTTAAACCCTAAGGTTTTAATCTTTGACAATTTACCCTAAAGTTTTAATCTTTGTCAATTTAAGTTTAAAATTTTAATCTTTGTTTCCTTTTTAACCCTAAAGTTTTAATCTTTGACAATTTAAGTTCAAAGTTTTAATCTTTGGTAATTTAACCCCTTTGATTAATTTGATTTTTCACTTCTAATTCAAAAGTTTACATCTTTTGCGATTTAACCACTTTGATTTTTTTTACTTATGTGTTGTAATATTGGCTTTGGGGGTTTTTCAAAGAAAAAATGGTTATGCATATGGTTGTTGTAACCTTGGTTTTGGGGGTTTTTCAAAAAAAAAAAATTGATTTTTTTACTTTTCACTCAAAAGTATTTTATAAATTACTTTTAACCCAAAACTATTTGTTTTTTTTTTACTTTTAACACAAAAGTTTTTATCTGTTGCAATTTATCCTCACGACTTTTTTTACTTTCAACTTTGGTCCTTTATATTTTTCATTTTCCCCAAATTTTTAGCTTTATCATTCGTTCTAAATTTTGTGACTTAACACACCACAACGTGCGTCTTTGGTTTAACGTTTTTACGTTTTGTTCTAAATTTTGCGGGTGAACGTTTTTACATCGTCTATTTTTTCCTGTTTGATAGGTTCAACATAACGTGCGCGCACTAAATCGACTTAGTTATCACTAAAGAATCCCCGCCGCATTGCGGCGGGTCTTAATTCTAGTTATATATAATTTTGTAATTAGATTACCAAAATGCCCTTTATGTAAACGGTCAAACACACGGTCAACAGATGGAATGGTTCAAAGTGATGGAAAATGGAAACGTGAATGACTCAGGTGTCCACGCTTTCCTTAGAGGCGTACAAAGTGATTTTTGGGTCTTACCACAAGGGTGTAAATTGACATATACTCTTAATTTGAGAAGATGATGGATGAAGGAAGCTTTTGTGTTGACTAAAATTCTCTCAACAAGAAGGAAGGTTTTCTACAAGACTAACATACAATCAATAAAAAGATTATTTAGAAAATTTAAATTAGAGCCACAATCAGAGTCTTTTTAATTTTGATTCAACTATGGCAATTCAATATGTTAAGCTCCATGAAACTTGATAACACATTGATATTATGCAAACATTCAAGATATCTTATAAAGTCATTAATTTAGATATTTTAAACTAGGTTATAACCCGTGGTACCCACGGGTCGCTCTATTTTAAGGATATTAATATTTTATTAATTTTATTACAAGGGTCTTTTTTATAAAATTTGTGAGGATATTTATACAATGATCCAATGTGAATCGTATATAATAATATATGCAGACAATGCAATTTATCAATGGTAACAATTACCATATAATTTTCAAAATATTACCAGATAATTTTCTACGTATGTAGAATGATTCAGACCAAGATGAAAGGATGATAGCCCATCTCGTCATTCTCTGGATACACATTTGAAGCGATGAATTGATATAGTATTTAGGTTGGTTAAAATCTCAAAGAGTAGCATTTCAAAAGGAATATAAAGCATTGTATGAACGAATGAAACATATAAATGTATTACTGAGTATAACATATAGATTAATAACCTAATTTATAAAAGTAAAATGAAAATGTGCTTGAAACATAAATTCAATTTACCCCATATCCATCGATTGAAATGGTGATTACTATTTAATAGAATCAATTAATCCATTGAAATATTTGTTGAAAGTTATTGCAAATATTTCACTTTTTCAAAATGTTGAACCATCTATATCTTAGCAATAATATAAACCTGTGATTTTTATATTTTGAATTATTTAAATATGAATAAGTCGATTGCAAACATAATGTTAGTTGTAGTCTTTAATTTAGAACCAATATTTCAGTGACTTTTACAAAACATATTTTTCGAATTATTGAATTATTAATTAACAGATGACCGGTTGGTTAGAGAATTGATTAATTAAAAAATCAATTCATAAAAATGAAATCAATTAGACCCAATTTGATCTTATATATAAATAATCTAAATAGCATATTGAATTATAAGTTTCAACTTTTTTACATAATGGTTTCTCTTCCTTTTGATATTCTACTGTTTGAGATTTTAATGAGGCTCAATGCTAGATCGATTGATCGCTACAAATGTGTATATAGAGAATGGCGTGACTGGCTATCATCATGGGAGTTTGTGTGGCTACACCTTAACTATGCCGAAGATTATCTGGTAATATATTATTGTTGTGTTTTTCTTATATTCAATTTAAAATACTTTTTATCAACATTGTTCTTATAAACTCAAAATTATTTACCCTTCATGAACGCAAGAAACTCTCTGGGAGGATACCCCGTCGCTGTATAAAGTAGTTTATAAAGAATTTTTTCCTCCTGAAATGTATTGCAAAAGAATAGAAGAATACGATGAAAATTGAACGAAGATAACACGACTAAGAATCAATCGAACATCAGTGATGATGTGCAGAAGAATGAAAATGGCAAACACACTGTTAGTGAAGTGAATGATGTTGATGCTACATTGCCTACCTCTACTTCAAAACGTATGTTCTACATAGGCAACATTGGTGATAAGACAGTTAGTCTTTTGGAACATTTGAGTTATGGGTTATTTGTTTGGAATAATAAGTGTTTCCTTTGTTTGAATAATAATTTCAGTTATTTTTAGAAAAAAAATACTTTTATACTAAATTATAAAGTCATTAATTTAGATATTTTAAATTAGTCACAACCCGATTATTTTTAATTTTGATTCAACTATAGCAATTCAAGATGTTAAGCTCCATAGACCTAGGGGTTCTCTCTAGTTGTGCCTATGATTCGATACAAAAGGTGATATGACAAGAGTTAATAAACAAGAACATACATAGCCAAACACTAAAAATGTTCAAGTTTGTTTTTTAAAATTAGGGGTAACTTTATAGAAATGTAATCAAGTTTGATAATTGTTCTAATTAAGTCACTGAAACTTTTTTTGTCTCTCTAAAGTCACTGGAGTTTCGTTTGATGTTCTAATACTATGTAATTATCAGGTTAACAGGTTACTAATGATGATGTGTAGGTTTTATTGTTTTAATCTTTAATTAACAAAAGTAAATAAATCCTATTTGTATTTTTAAAGGATTTAAAACTGATTCAACCATTTGTTCTTCTTTATTTCCTATGCTAAATATCCAGACGATACATACTTCTTCTTTATTTCCTATGCTAATATCCATATAATACATACTTCTTTCTGATTCAAACGAACAACTCAATTAAATGTGTACAAACATAAACAAACATGCATAAATTAGTTATAGGGAATGGCTTTAGTAGCTCAGTTGCAAAACTGAAACAGATCTGGAAAACGAATATCGCCGGAAAATCGCGGAACGTCGGTTGAAAGTTTATGTGGTGCTACTGGTCGTTGGCGAAGATGATACGCGACGGAGATGTAGAGTGATGGTGTTGGCTACGGGATACTCGCTTCTCTTCGCCGGAGTATCTAGTTTTTTCCAGGTTCATCGAAAGAAATCAGAGTAGAGAAAGAAGTGAGAGAGAGTTGAGATGGAAGTTGCCGATAAACTTAAAGCAATGATGGCGGCTGCCCGACGTGCGATTGCTTACGAGTGGTTTGCAGGCGGCGAGTTGCAGCCAATGATGTGTGTGTTTTCAAGGTCAAAACTACAGATACATAAACATTTTATCCTATCTTTTTAATTTAATCTTTTAGCATAATTATCATTTTATTTGTTATCTAAATTCACGTTTTGAAGAATAATAATAACAAATATAAATATGTTATTATTATTATTCCTAGTTTCCGGTTATATCAAAAAGAAAATAAAAAATAAAAGAAATAAAAGTTAACCTGATGACCTGGTAATTACACACTAGTAAAACACTAACTTAAAGTTTAGTTAGTTTATAGAGACAAAAAAAGTTTGAATGACTTAATTGAAACAGTTGATAAACTTGGTTACATTTATATGACATTTTCCCTTAAAATTAACATACAAACACAAAAACATATATCATTATCGTACAATATATTTTATACTTCAATGAAAGGTAAATGGAATACAATCATCTATACAATTACAAGTTCTATATATATTACATATGTTTTTTGATTAGATACATGAGTACACCCACTCCACATGAGGATATATACATATATACATATATACCTAAACGTGCTTTTTGGTATTTCCATCAATTATTCCCCCTATCTAAGTTATACAACAATATATTTGTCTCATTTTCTTTTTGTTGATCTACCTTATTATTCAAGAAAGCCTACTTGCTTTCTCTACATCTAAACTATCCTAACCTAACAAAAAAAAAAAACATATTACACAGATGAAAATTTGCTCCTACTTTCTTTATGTTCTCCGAAGATGCGTTGCCGGAAATCCGACACCATCATAGGCAGCCCTTCCTGCAGCGGCACAACCGGCTGCCACCCTAGAAGCTCATTAGCTTTTGAAATGTCCGGTTTCCTCTGGTGAGGATCATCTTCTGTGTTTGGCCTGAATTCTATCTTTGCACTTGGATCGATCGTATCTTGCACCACCTACAATCATAGCCATTATCATGATTTTTTGAATTCATAGAAACCATTATTAAGTTTATGTATATAATTATGGCGATCAAGGTTACCTTTGCGAGTTCGAGCATGGTGAATTCGCCTGGGTTACCTAGATTAAATGGTCCAACATGATCTCCTTCCATCAGTCTCATTAATCCTTCCACCTGTTCTTCATTGTGTATTCATTTTGTTTAAGTATTTGATGGATGTTACATAAAACTAGAAGAAGAATTAAACAATTTTTTTTATGTTTAGGTGGTTTGAAGTTTTCGACGTGGTTTCTAGTCAATTTTTGAAACATGTTTGGCTAGTTGATCTAGTAGATCAACTAGCAGATTAGGTACGTTTCTTAGTTCTTACAATGTAACATAGTTCTTTGAGGAGTCGGTAGCGTTATTTACTAGTTCAGGTAGAAGCTAAACATGTTTCAAAAATTGACGAGAAGCCATGTTAAAAACTCTAAACCATCTAAATAAAAAAAATTCCAAATTAAACTAGATTTTACCAGGTCTGAAACGTATTGGAAACTTCTGGTTTGCTTACCATCGCCATAAATTGTCATTGGTTCCTTCCTCAAGGCCTAATTGATGTACATGACACAAGAAAAATTAACTAAATTCATATGGACCGTCAACGTCAATATCCTGCTAACTAACATGATCATGTAAATTGCAATTTACATTGGGCGGGTGGCCTTCAGGAGGTTATGGTAAAAACTAGTGGAAACAAGATTCGACCTGAAACCTCCGCTAGAGTGGAATCAGGTGTTTACCACTCCATCACCCCTTGAAGGTTTCACACACTCTTAACATTGTAGGCATATGAACTTCATGGGTATCTAAACACGCACCTGGGCCACAAAATTGCTAACAACACGTCCGTCATCAAGACACATTCGTGGTCCATATGTGTTGAAAATCCGAGCAATCCTAACCTGCAAACAATATCACCAAAAAAGTATATGAAGTGAGGAAGGAGCTCGCGAATGTCACTACTACACGTTCGTTAATATAAGCTGACTAAAATACCTAACATTGCGTGTGTGCTAGCTCGAAGATGGCAAAAACAATTCTTTTTATTGTTAAGAAATTTAACGGTTATGGAAAGGAAATCGGGTTCCTCATGAAGAAACTAATGGAACTCATTTCAAGCTATATATATGAAATAGAGTTTGATGTGCTACTTCTAATCCTTAACAATATAACTTGTTTTCTTTGTTGCAAACCGGATCGGAGCCTATTACTTTCTTGAGCATGAAAAGAGGTTGTATAAGTCTTTTAATTTTATAAGAAAAGTGGATTATATCAAGAAAGATGTATATGTGTTTTCTTAGGTAACAGTGAGCTTAAAAATGATATTGTAAACTTATAAAGTAATGATCTTTCACCATAAAATTGTTCATTTTAAAGATTTTATAGCCTTGCTACTATGGCTAAGTATTGGAAGACCATTAGAACCTCAATGTTAAGTCCTCTGTGGTAGTCCATGGTGAGAGTCTCAGCAACACGCTTTCCTTCATCATAACAACTTCTAACACCTGCCCACAAAATGTACCCAAACTTAATCAACCCATTTGGTGGTTGTATGTAGAAAAGTAAAAGGCTGAAGCTACATAGCCTACATTTACTCAAGATCAATCATCTATAGGATTAAAGACTCACCGATGGGGTTAACGTTGCCCCAGTAGGTTTCGACTTGAGGGTGTTCAAGGGGGTCCCCATAGACCTCACTAGTACTCGTTAACAAGAATCGTGCATTGATCCTCTTCGCTAGTCCTAGCATGTTCAACGTTCCCACCACGTTTGTCTTGTGATCTCTATCTCCGTCAAGGATTTTTAATGTAACCCAAAGCAACAAACCAAGTAATATTCAAACAATATTGCAATGTGTAGACAATGAATGTATACAAAAATATTGGTGATTTTATTTTAGTATAATTGGATTTTCATTATACCAAATAACATATTGGAATAAACATTGATACGAGTTAGAATGTGTAGAATATACATTTGGTCAGAACCTTTCAAATTTCAAGAACATGAAACCTCAAGGGTTCCAAGGGGGCTCCGTCCCTTGATGGGTCCAAGGGCAGCCCTGTTGGGGCCGTCCAAGGGGCAAAGCCCTTGGTGTGTGTGTGTGTGTGTGGGGGGGGGGGGGGGGGGGGGGGGTTAGTCACATAGGATACTTTAATCTCACAGTGGAATAATACACGACTTAGAAAGCTATCTAGAAATCTAAGATACGAAACCTACTTAAAAAGGATATGATCGTCTTGACAGGGTTGTATTTATAATGGACAGGTGAAGCGGGACAAGCAAGATGATAGATTTGATCGACTTCTAACAAGACGGGCTCAACCACATCGTGTCGAATGAGCTCAAACCTAGGGTTCCTAAGATGGTGAAGAACATTCTCTTTCCGACCAGTAAAAAAGTTATCAACCACGATTACGCTGTCACCACGAGCCATCAAACGGTCCACCAGATGGCTTCCCACGAACCCGGATCCACCTGTCACTAACACCCTCAATCTCTTCGACTTCAACCAAAGGGGGATCCTCCGACCTTGCATATCATCAAAAATAAACCTCAACAAATGTTTAATGTTTAAAAAAAAAACAACCTAAGACTTCTGTTTTTTTTTTTCATATTATTTTCCTATGTTATATTGTTGTTATATATACTTATTGACAAAACCATCTTATATGATTATTGTCAAGAATGTATACCATAGGTCCATAATTACAATTTACAACATAAACCCTAGACATGAATAATATTTATACAAAACCGAAACGAAAAGGCAGACCGGCATTAGCGTGATCAGAATGGAGCTCGAAGGCTATCCTTCGTGGTACAAAAGCTGGCTCGACGATGTGAAATGAATTGGCGATGGGCTGGGAATGCCACGTGGACGAGGGGCGAATGAGAACGACATTAGATATGAGAGCTGCAATGCCGATTCCTACGAGCACAAACAGGAGACGTTGTTCTCTAAAAACGTACTTAATCGAATCCGGGATTGAAAACCTTCTAGGGTTGATCTCATTTTGATTGGTTTCTGGAGTCATTTTCAAAAATCAAAACCTATGTATGTGGAGAGATTGACCCACAAATACAAATTTTGTTAGTGGGTAAAAGAAGGTAGAGAAAGAAGGAGGGATGGGTTCATGCATATGTTTTTTTGCTTTATGTGAGAGGAACTCAGAAAATGAAGGATGGTTAGAAATTGACGGTGATATATGAATTTATATTTATGGTTTGTGCATGAACCCTCCCTCAACCTTATGGAGGTGTCATTGGTCTTTGCTACCACCTCAAGGGATGAATTTATATTATGCAATATAACTTGTATGAAAACTTATAATAATTAATGGTTAAATGTTTAAAAAAGCATATTTACTCCGAAATACACGTGGTTTCAGTATGTGTGTTTTATAGATGGAGGTGAATTATAAAACCCGTGTTGGGAACCGAACCAATTTTTACTCGAGCCAAACCAATTCCAAAACCGGTTTGGAACCCACCCGAACCAACATGTTGCAGTTGGTTTGCAAATCTATACTTTTAAATCGGTTTAAAACCCGTTAATACTGAAGGCAGAATTAGGCAAAGTCGCTAAACACGAGAAAACTTGTTTAGAGAATCAACATGTGTTTATACCATTTGCTTTTGATACATTTGGTTCCCTAAACCTGGAGGCTGTGGAATCTCTAAACAGGGTCCAGCTGGTCGTGAATAGTAATATCTTGACCCTTAAGAGTCGATTCATCTTTAGTAGGATTGGTTTTGCAATTCAAAAGGGGGTTGCGACGCAGCTTGTTGCCCGTTTACTTGCCGTTTGCTTGTAATTTGTTGTTTTGGCATTTTAATGAGAATTAATAGGAAAAAGAAAACACTGAACCAGACCAGTTAAAACCTGGTTTCAAACCCGAACCCAAACCAAACCGATCCTTTCACTCCCAAAAGCAGGTTTTACCGGGTTAGAGAAAAACCAGTCTTGACTATCTTTGACCAACCCCAAACTGGTTTGAGCAATGTTTTAAAAACCGGTTTTTTAATTGTATCGGGTTGGATTTAAAAAGGGTTTAACCAATTGTACCAGACGGTTTAACCGGGTTGACTAGTTAACCGTATAGTTCCATAAAATACAATTTCAACATAAAAAAAATAGTCCAAAACTACATAATCAAAAATCAAAGTTTTATTAAATAAAAGTCTGCAGCTTGGTTTACGACATTGGAGTGTTGAATGCATCAAACTCACGATCGCTTAAAAGATAAAAGTCACTATCAACGCTAATTTAAACTCAAAATTTAACACGGAATTAAACTGGTAGGCCAGTACGAACCGGTATTACCGGACATACCGATGATTCGAAGACTATGTTGAAACCCTATTTTTATCGGGTCAACCGTACCAAAACAATAAGCGATAACCGGTTGAACCGGTATTACTGCACGGTTCGAACCGGTAAGTAAAAGTAAAAACATTGGGTTTGAGCCGAGAACCCGATTTGTTTTATACTAAAAAAGAGATAAGGCCCAAGCAACTTATAATGACCCAAAATAAAAGTTAGGAGGCCCATAATCAAACAAACAGTGAAGGGGCGACAATTCACATCATCTTCAACCTCGGTTAGGTTCAGAAAGATCAAAATCAGAATCCAATGGCGTCAGGATGGGGGATAACCGGAAACAAGGGAAGATGCTACGACTTCTGGATGGATTTCAGCGAGTGTATGTCTCGTTGCAGAGAACCCAAAGACTGCTCTCTTCTCCGTGAAGACTATCTCGAGTGTCTTCACCACTCTAAAGAGGTACAATACACTTCATTCCAATCAGATCCGATCTAATTGAATATTATATATATGTATTCTAGCTTTATTTGCAAATTCAAATGATTGATAATGTTATAAAGCTGTTATGTATAGTCTATTTTAAACCCTAATTGATTATTTGCATTGTTTTGCTACGGAAATTGTTAGGGTTACAATTGGATTTACAAATAAGCTATGTAGTTAATATCCAGATATATCGGTCCCCTACCGAGATAACGGTGCAAAATATCGGTCTAATATCGGCGATATTGACAAATATTTGACCGATAGTGGACCAATATATCACCGCAGTACCTTTTTTCTTATTTCTATCATTCGTCTTTCTTCTTGTTGCTGCTATTAGTGTTTTAAGTCTTAATTGTTAGTGTTTTAAGGGGCTGTTTGGCAACATCTGAATAGTTAAGTGCTGAATCAGTAAGAGGTCTTTGAACCATTAAGTGCTGAAACAGTAAGAGGTCTGAACCAATAAGAGCTTGTATAATGCTTAACCGTTCAGAGGCAAATGTCTGACCAATTCAGATTAGAGGTCTTAACCATTCAGACTCTGTATAATGCTTAACCATTTAGAGGCAAATGTCTGAACCATTCAGACATCTGCTCATGAAACAAACAGGCTGAACCAGTAAGAGGTCTGAACCATTAAGAGCCTCATTAAGAGGTAAACAAACAGCCCCTAAGTCTTAATCAGTTCCTACTTGCTTCAATTGTTAGTGTTTTGCAAGTTGCAAAAGGTTAATTTGTTAATGGTAGGAGAGTATACTGAAGTGTTAGTGTTAAATTGATATATATATATAAATTCTGAATGATATTAAAATTACCGATATGTCAAATATTGGTTCTTTTCCAATATCCGATATTTTACCGCATAATCCGCATTAACTACTTAGCAAATAAGAAGAGGAAGTAGAAACAAAAGAGAGATTTTATAAAACATTTGATTAGGAGCCAGGCCTTAAGTAGCCCTGCTACAATAGTTCCAGTTACCAGTTAGTTATGGAAGTTAATTACTTTTGTTCTAATCTTTATACTTAATATATGTGCATTACTGCACTAATAGAAATCTGCAACTGCTTTGGGTTTCTTGGTACGTGTTGTTGCGGAACTATATGGTTCTACTAGGTGATCATACTAGTTCATTGCCCATATCGAACATAAAAGACACAAATTTCTGCTTGCTTGTGTGATGTACATATACAGAATGGATATATAATTATATAATGTAATATTTCTTTCAGAAAGGAAATGTGCTATAGAAATGGTAAACTAGATCTAGATTAAGGTAAATCTAGAGGGAGAGAGTGTATTTTGAAATGTGTTTTCTTTTCCCAAACTGGAGAGTTTTTTTTATGATTACCTGTATAGAAAATGAATGCTAACTTCACAAGTAACATAAGTGCATAATAAACTACTCACTATTAGGAACCCACTACTCTTAGCATGTCCCCTCAAACACAATGTTTAGCTTGAAATAAATAATAGATTCGAAAGATAATGAAAAGTTAAAAGATGCCAACATCAACAGCAAAGTGGCTGTCTTGCCTTGTGTCTTGTGCCCAGAACGGCAGTCCTGCTGACTCGAAAACTGTTCTTATGGTCAACAGTCAACACCTTGCTTGTCTTTGCTCGGTTCTCATGCAGCCACAACAGCCAAGGCTGTTGTTGCTTTTTTGCGTTGCCTCGGCTTCAGCCAAGTTGGGAAATTTCTTTTGAGATAAAATTATTCTCTTTGTTGTTAATGATGACATGGCGAACAATTCATTGTTAACAACTTCTAATCTGTTCTTTTCTTTTCTTTTCTGGTTGCTTGATCCTTGATCTAAATTCTGCTATTCATGGCAAATTGTTGCTGTGTTTCTCTGCAGATCTTTGCTGCATTTTCTCTTGTTTTTAAAATTCAGGATCGGTGTCTAATTTATAAAAAAAAATTATACAGAAAACTGAAACGATTTGGTCATCAGGATCGTTGGATGCTGTGATACCATATAGAATAGTGAATTAGAGAAGAAAATTTAAATTAGTCTAGGGAGAAGGTATACGATTGTGAAACTGTGCATGACTGTATACCTGTATGCCTTTTTCAAATCTTGATATAGGCTTACATTAGGTCATATAGAAACATGACAGAATAAATTAGACATGTGATCTATCTGTAATGTGTAAATAAGTTCATTGAATCAGTTTGTTTTTGACAAACTAACACACAACACAAGTCATTTAATATTATTTATTATGTTGATTATGCAATTGAACATGCCTTCACATAAGTATATTGTGAATTGAGTTAACATTGGAATTTTGTATCTTGGCCTGTTGGCCCCGTAAGTGATCTCTATAACATATATATTTCTAGTAGTTAATCATTTGGTTTTGTAATTTTACATTATCTTGTTGAGAATGTCTAATTCGTCACTAATATATTCAAATTTGATTGTGAAACAGTTTCAACGACGAAACCGGATTTACAAAGAGGAACAACGTCAGATAAGAGCTGCTGCACAGAAGGCAAAAGGTGGGGATGGAGATGGAGTTCCTCATCATTAGTGTAAAATTATCAAATTTTCCGGTTTACAATAATGGTTGAAGTGTGCAATCTATTTTATTTCTTGAAAGTTGGCGCAATTTTGTGTGCCTCTTTGTTGTTTCAAGTGATTGAGTACTTGTCAATTTTCATCAGCAACATCCTCATGATATTGTTAAATTGAGTGTTTGAGCACATTATTTTATAATCTTAATCATAGCCCTTTTTTGTGTTACATATTAGACGTTGTTATCTTCTTGGTATACAGAGGGATGCTGAATTCAGAACCCATAATATGTTGAGAACTACAAGAACTTGTTTAACCGTTTTGTGCTATTTATTATATAACACTAAAATGTAAGTGGATTTCATTTCAGTATGTTTGAGATTTATTTTTAAAAAATATGGTATTGATAGTATTTTGTCTATATACGTATACAAGAATCGTGAGAGAAGTTAAACATTTTTTGTTTTACTGTTTTACCATTATTTTCATTAAAGCACTATGTACATGTGTTTATGTGGTTCTCAACATATTATTGGTTATGAAACAAACGCGTCCCTAGGGGCGCATTCGTGTAAGAACCAATATCATGTAGAGAACCTTGAGAACCGCATGATGCACTCATACACAGTGCTTCAAAGATAATCAAGCGTAGTGGGAGAAATGTAACGTAACGTTTTGTGTATCACATTCAAAATTAAAAGGTACAAGAGCATTGTAACCCCCACTCTCTATATGTGTGTAAAGTTATGTTTTTTTTCTTCTTCTCATGCTTCTGTTTTCAAACTGCTGATCTCACTAGTCCCACACTTATTCTTGTGCTATTAGTTAATTATAATATTATCATACCTTAGCTACTGCAGCTTTAGAAAATTGAGCAGTTAGTAGATGCTCATTGACTTATGAACACTTAAGTGATAACACATAGCATGTTTTATTGATTTCATTTGTTTATATAACCCTGTCACATTCATATATTACATGTTAGGTTGATCATTGCGTAACCCCGAAATAATAAACGTTTTCTTGCTTACCAGCTCTCTATATCTATGTTCATCTCATCTTATAACCTGCTTCCATTATTAGTGAAATATCATTCGGTTTTCATCATCATCATCCATGCATGCTTTGTTCATACCCTTCTGGCCATTGGTTGCTGTTATTGTGTCTCTTGGTATTCGGAAATCGAATATCTTCTGTTTCTAGCGTTCAAACGCACTCAAACTTTTTTCGAGCTCTCTCGAGGGGTAGACAGAGAGTTTCATGGTGTCAAAACGATCCTGACTTTTGCTCAAATCCCAAGAAGAACCCATGGGGCGGTTCAGTGTGTTGTTTCGGCAGGTTTTGTAAAGATGTTATGGCGGATCGCAACCATTGTGGCGGGTGTGGACATGTTTGTGGTTATGAGTTCGTTTGTTGTGATGGGAAATGTGTAGATGTTAGAAACGATCCTTGACATTGTGGAGGGTGTTTTGAGGGTTGTTCTAGCCCAGGTAGGTGCGCTTATGCGATGTGTGATTATGGTTGATTTGGAATAAAGTTGGTATTATGATTTTGTTTTGGTGATTTATATCACTTTTGTTAAGGTTTGGTCATGAAAGTGGATGTTCACAATGTGTGCACCATTCTTGTGGCTTGCATTATTATTTGCTTATTGTTGGTTTTCCACTTTTCCGTGGTTTTTTTTTTTTTTTTGGTAAAGGGTTACCCCGGTGAATCTATTATAAACAACCGCAAATAAGTACAAGTAGTGAGGATGAGTTCCACACTAGTTCATATACAGGACATGCCCCACACTACTTTTCCATGGTTTTGTAAAGGGGATTTTGAATCTACCATCATGTGTTAAAGATACTTCTTATATGTAACTTTTTAACTTGAAATGGGTTTAGATTGACCATCCTCCCATCGGAAATGTCTATTGCCACCTACTTCTTGCCGGTAACACCACCACGGTCACCACACACCACCGCTGATGACACAAGCCCCATCGGAGTCGCCATCATCACTGTTGCAATCTCCACCGTCATAACAACCTACACCATCGCCACCATCACTGTCGCTGCCGCTATTGTCATTGCCACTGCCACCGCCGCACATTACCTATTTGATAGCCTCTAAATGATTAAGAGACTACCTCTAAATCGGTCAGAGGCAGGTAGAGTGTGTTTGGTTCACTAAAAGGAAACATCTGAATCAGTCAAAGCCTCTAAATCGGTCTGATTTATAAACATGCTGAATCTGAATCAGTCAAAGCCTCTAAATCGGTCTGATTTATAAACATGCTGAATAGAGCCTCTTATTCGGTTAGAGGTATCAACTGCTCAAATGGTGGGTTCCAAAGAGCCCCTAGTTATAAAAATCTTGCACTGGGAAAATTTAAAAAAAAAATTGGTAGCAACTAGCAACTCATTTTGGCGTACCAGCCAGTTAGACCCGACATATCTATTTCGCTAGGGTTGCCAAGCAGGCTCATCTGTAATGGCTAAGGAAACTCAAAACACAAATAAGAACCAAAACAAATACCACTCTATTAGTTTCGAGGCCATTCGGCCTTTTAGTTTCCGACAAAAACCACCATCACACCCAATTTTCAGTTGAGATTAAAAAAAAAATCAAATCAAAGGAGACAACCAAACACTCTGAATATCAAAGTTTTACTTAATTCCAATTTCCAATACCAATTCTAGTCCAAAAATGAAACCGAACATCAACACAAGAAAAATAGATCCATACTTAATAGAACAAAAACCAAACATTTTAAAGCAACAGCTACAGCAAGTGCCTCAAACTCTTTGCTGGCTTTGGATGATAATCCTTCTTAACACTTCACCTCCTTCAACCCCACACCAATGTACAAAAATGTCGGGTCAGTAGCACCTTCCTTGTAGTAAGCAAACACCATGGAACTGTCATCATGCATGCTCTCCCCAACAAAACTGCAAAACAATCCCATACAGTTAGCACTCTATATATATATAAAGAGAAAGTGTAAAATACAAGATTGGTTATCGTGTGAAGCGTACGCGAGAAGGAGATTGTGCCGCGTGTCATTCCTTATTTTTTTTATAACATGCGTGATTATGTATATAACATGCGTAATTAAGGTTTGAAACAACCCATGCGTAATTTTGAGTTTAACATGCGTAATTTTCATGTTTGGTGGCATGTGGGTTTTTTTTTTAATAACGTGCGTAATTATGCAAATAAAGTGCGTGATTAGGGTTTAACCCAACCCATGCATAATTATGCAATATCACGCGCGTAATTCATCATCATCATACTCGGTAAATCCCACCAATAGCAAGGCTAAGGTAGTGTCTGAGGAGGGTAAGATGTAGACAGCCTTACCTCTACCCCGTAGGAATAGAGAGGCTGCTTCCAGTAAGACCCTCGGCTCGATTATCACGTGCGTAATTATGTCAAGTTAATTACTATTGTGCCACCGCGTTCAATTTAAAGCAAAGGGTAGGTCAGATGTGCGATTGAGATCCTGGCATACGCTTTGCACGATAAGCACTCTTGTACGTTAACCGGCCTCTCTCTCTCTCTCTCTCTATATATATATATATATATATATAGGATTAAGTTCATTAGTGAAAAACCCCCCTTGATTGTGAACAGTAGTGAACTAATCCTAGCCCTTGATTATCAAAACACAAGTGTATACACAAGTGTAAATCACTGGCCAAGATTTGATGATGTTACGATTAGATGATTTAAATCAATGGTCAGGATTTGTTCACTCAGTTCACAAATACACTAGTGTTCACTCTAGAACCCCACCCTATATATATACACACATATATATACATATACATGCAAAGTAACAAAAGAAAACATGACTTACAACTGGAGGTCACTAAGCTTGCCAAGGAGAAATTTTGTTGCAGCCTCAATGTTCTTTTTGAAGAATTCTTGTTTCTCTTCATCAAGCTTGGGGGTTATATGTTTGATGTAATTCTTGATGTAAGCAACAAATTGCTTCTTGTTGAAAGGGGGTTGTTCCTACAAATGCAATGTTTTATAAGTACTCATATATAAACTGTTTGAAACTTACTTAGGTGTTATAATTGGATGATATTATTTACCTGGAGTCTAAAGGTGTCAACAATGTCAACCACCTTCACGGCTTGATCATCAACGCCCTCGTCGTCATCGGCTCCTTCAGCAGAAGGGTTTGCACCAATGTCAACATCCACTGCTCCTTGTACCACCCACTATAAAACCAAGTTTTAATATTACAGATTACTAAAATCCTTGCGGCTAATCATAGATTTACAAAACATATGATGGTATACAAGAAACAAGATATACCTTTCCTTCAACTTCCCATAGGATACCATTCAAGATTTCCTTGTAGGGAAACGAATCAGAAAGAAGCTCATCACCTAAAATTACATGTACAATTTTAGCTAAAGAAGCAACTGGCATCACATAATAATCAACGCATTTGAAATAAGCATTCTATTAAATTTATAAGTCCACAAATGTCGCCCTTTTTTTCGGTACGCGTTCATTAATTAAAAGATTTTGGAAGCCAAAATTTTAACTATGTTTATAACATACAGATAAAAAAAGATAGTTTCACACACAATAAACGACATTCAAATAGCAGAGAATCCAGCATCCCTTTGTTCTGTTCATCCCACTTCATAGCAATATTTTTATTTAGAACACCATAGGCATAACTAAAAGGTCACTAAAGGCTATATTTACAAAAAGATTAAACACAAAAGGCAATCTGTTATGCTAAAAGGAAGATAAAGAACAGATTTACGCAGAGACTAGAAACAGAAAACAATCATCCAAAAAAAGTTGCAAAGATTTGCAATTAGAAAGATACAAAATTTTCAACTCTATAACTACAATTTGATAAGTTAAATAATTAAAAGAACACACACAAAGATTTTCAGCTAAAAAGATACAAAATTTTCAACTCTATAACTACAATTTGTTAAATTAAAATATAAAGAAAAACATACACAAAGATTTGCAGCTATAAAGATACAAAACTTTCTACCCCATAACTACAATTTGATAAACTATAAAAATAAAAACATACACAAAGATTTGCAGCTAAAAGATACAAAAAATCCAACTCTATAACAACAATTTGTTAAATTAAAAGACTAAACAAAAACATACACAAAGGTATGCAGCTAAAAAGATACAAAATTTCCAACTCTATAACAACTTATTAAATTAAAAGATTAAAAAACATACACAAAGATTTGCAGCTAGAAAGATACAAACTTTAAACTCTAAAACCAAAACTTGATAAATTTAAAGATTAAAAAAAACAAACACTTATATAAAAACAAGTAAATAAAAAAACCCTAACGCAAACTAATAATCAGATCTAAAATAACTACAAATCAAAGAATCAAATAAAAACCAACAAATTCATCCATCCAACATACAACAAATCAATCCTAGATCTACACAATTCCATAACAATTAACCACAATCAATAACCAAAAAAACCCTAAAATTCTCAATCAAAAAGCTATGTTACTAAAAAAAAAAAAAAAAAAAAAAAAAAAAAAAAAAAAAAAAACTTTATAATAGAAATAATAAAAGAAAAGATTACCAGAAATCAAATCTTGATAGACCAACATGTTTGCAAGATGCTTCTCGAATGGATTGAAATAAAAGGAACAAAGCAACTTGCAAAGGGGAGAGGGTTTGGAGAATAGATATACAGGTTGTATATATAGGCGAGGGTTTTGGGGATGGAGAACAGAATTTTTTATGTGAAATTACGAAAATGGTCCTTTGGTTTTCTGGGATTTTCGTTTGTACCCTTTTTAATTATTTGCTTGTATGTATGGTTGGTTTAAAAGCACTAGATTCCCTCACTCTTTCTTTCTGCTTTTGACTAGGCATCTTTTTCATTTATGCCTTTAGCATCTTTTCAATATTCATTTTTTTTACCAATTATTAAAAAAATTATAGATTTCACAAAAGTATGTGATGGTATTTAATTAAGATAAAGGTTAATATAAAAAGTTTAATGTATTGTAAATAAAAATGTAATAATTGGTGTTTTTGTGGTTTGTTAGCGGGATCTAGGGTTGTGCAACAGTTCAAAACCGAACTGAATCGGAACCGTTAAATGTTAAGTATAAGAACCGGAACTGAAACGTATTTTAACGGTTTCAGTTTGATTCGGAACTGGGTTAAACGGTTCTTTTGTAATCGGTTCTCCCCGGAACTCATTAAATTAACAATAAAATAATTTTTCCTATAATTTTTAACGTTTAAATAAATTAATTAATAGGGTTTTTGAATATAATATTTAAAGTTAAAGCCCAAACCGGTTCTAGCAGTTCTTTAAACGGACCCGTCAGTTATAACCGGAACCGAACCAAGGGCCGTTTTCTCCCAAATTTAAGAACCGGAACCGGACCCTAAATACAACAATATGGTTTGGATTTGGCGGTTCCGGTTCAGTTCCCCAATTCTGACGATTCGGACCCGGAAGTTGATCAGCCATAGCGGGATCAACTTGTGTCCGCCAACTTTTTTTCGCCACCTATGTGCTTGTGGTTTCTAAATTTAACACTGCATCACTCTCGTCGACTATTTGTTAACTCAGTGTATTAGTTACTTATATTTACAACTATAAAATACTATCAACCGATTAGATCCTAATCGCATGGTGCTATAAATTCGAGTTGGAAATGATTGTTTTTGGTGCTTTGTTCGTTTTTATGGTTGGTTTTTAGCTTTGATGGATCGGTATCCAGGGTTTTTTCTCATCTCCCGCTAGCCTTTTATATGATAATATTATTGTTGTTCAATAAAAGGCTGGAATTGGATTTGAAATTTGATAAAATCTTAGGTTTAACAAACAAATTAGCTAGGATCTTAATTAGTTCAAATTAATAATAATTAGTTACAATTGTCATTGCAACCATGGGATTGTTGATAACATTTTTGATCCTTCAAACAACAGTAACATCGTCTCGAAAACCAACACCTCGGCATGCAATAGCCAACATCGATCTTCTCATTTTCGACATTGTTCTTAACAAAACCCCATTTTCTACCAAATGATTCTTCTGATATACAATCCTTACAACAACCATCACAGTTTCTAGCACCACCTGACCATACAAATGCCAATTACAAGTTACAACAAGCTCAAGCGTATATACACGTATGCATGTATATGTAAGTATAAGAGAGAAAATAAACCGCGATTCATAGATACTGAAAGAATCAAAAGGAGTAAGAAAGAGTGATATGCATGATTGATAGCCATTGAAATTAGAATTGAACCGAGTAATTTATATATCGTCGATGAGAAACCTTTTATAGTAATTATTATTATTAGTAGTTTATAAACTATATCTTCTAAGTGAATTCGGTTCACAAAGTTGGCGTGATATTCAGGTTTGTTGTCGACTTGGTCGGTTATCCAATTGCCAGAACCCTCATATTTAGGAAAACTTATTTGTCATGAAGTACTTTCTCCTCCCCTAAATCCTTTTGTCTTCATCATATGGTGTTTGAAGCATAAATCTGTTGTTGGTTGGGCTGGAGTGATGATTAACTAAACGGATTTTAAAAATAAGATTTCATTCGAGACTTTTCACACGTTGTCAGTGAGTTTGTATTTGCGATGGATGACCGCCGGTGACCTGCCAGAAATTTTGAAGATAATAAATTTGAGTTTTCTGTGACAGGCTTTACAAGTGTTGTCGGTGATCCAACAACGAAGGTCCGTCAGTGGTACGCCATTGATCCAAGATATCCACCGCTATTCTAAAAACAATGTAGCAGTCAGTGTTACACCGGCGATTATTTCAATAGGTGAACACTCTGTATTCATTGTAATTGATCCGTCAGTGAAGCCTATGTACACACCCTTTTCCTCACAGATGTTCACCAAGGGATTGCGGGTGGAATCTACGCCCTAGGAGAGCTGCTTTTGCTAAAACTCGAGCGGTTTCTTGAAAACTCGCTTCGGATATGAAACTTTGAGTATTCATGGATGCTCTTGTTATTCCCAATAAGACGGCTTGGTAACAGATCGCTTCTTCCAAAGCGCGCCCCATTCGTTCCGCTCGCAACAATCCAATTAGTTCTCCGGGCGAAAAAACATTAGACATTTCATCTTCTGAAACCAACACTTTTGATGTTATTTGACGTACAATAATTTCTATATGCCTATTATGTATCTGCACCCCCTGGGATCGATAAACCTTTTGGACCTTATTAACCAAAGAGATACGACTTTGCACTATAGTTAGCTTAGCACCAATAAAGAATGCCCAAGGAATTCCAAGAATTCTTGTTATACATTTGTTCCAACCCTCAATCCTCTTTTCAAGATTCATCGATATTGAATCAATCGAACGCACTTCTAACACCTGTTCCACTTTTGGAAGACCTTGCGTTATATCACCAGATCTTGATTTTTCATATATAAATGTAACTAATGTATCTCCTTCGTAAAGGATTTCCCCATAATGTCCATGAACAGTTGCTCCTGGAGTAGCCAAATAAGGCTTAGCTGATCGTATTACCACAGAGTCAACTTGAAGAATTAGAACTTGACCTGATTTTAAATGCGGTCCTTTTTTGGCTATACATACATTTTCACAAAGAAACTGCCCAAGACTAACGATTGTAGATGTCTCTTCACAATAATTGTACATTCAAGCCTCCTAAACCAAACTTGAAATTTTTTATTTGGTTGTCTTTAGGCAAGTGTTACTTACCATAGTAAGAGCTTCAATTCGTGTCCTTGGATAAACTCTCTTGAAGCTAGAAATATTTGATGAGCTTCAATTTGTGTTTATAGAAGCACTTTCTCATTTAAAAGGAAAGTGGGGATCGATACACATCAGGACTAGGATTGGATACAGACGATAATCTACTGAACTTTGAAGGAATAAATTTAAAGTCCGTCAAAACATATTAAAATCTGTAACGAGTTTAGTTGACAAAACAACCATAGAAGATTTGTAACGTTGTTAAATAAACGGTAAGGTGGTTGTGACGGACTGACGGTGAGCGCAACAATGGGGAGATGAAAGATTGAAATCTCCTTGCTTGTCCAATCAAGAATGAAATTACATATGGTTAGATTCCTAATCTAGTAATTATGGCTAGAAGACCATTCACTATTTTTATGCTTTATCTATTGGACTTTAACCACCCAAGCCGCAAACCGCAAACCGTTTTAACCATCAAAACAACCCCACCATAGCCCTTTATCATTTTCCTAACAAAAACAACAAAAAAAATCCATAAAAACAGTATCTGATATTCTATTCAAAAGCATCAATGGCTGCAAAAAGGGCCACTGCAACTTTTGCAAAAAGGTTCCCATAATTCAAAATTTCAAAACCGATAGATCATCTAAATAACCAAACATTATTAACCCACAAAACAAACAAAACTTATAACTAACTACATTTCTGGCTGCTTTGATGAAGCCTCAACGAAGTCGAAAAATGGAAAATTATGGAAGTATGTTACCTCAACCTCATGCTTTGCCTTTTAGAGATTGTTATATACACCACATGCTTACAACACAGCACAAAAGATGTTTAGTCAGCTCTTAGTTTCAATATCTCCTTGGCAGTCCTCAACCTAAAATACGGCATATGTTCCTATAATAAAGCATGATTACAAAGATTTAATTAACGTCTGAAATCATTGCAAATGATGAGATCATGCAATTAATGCAAAATACTTAATATATTTAGGGAAAGAAGAGCGGGATTGTCATCTAACTCACTTGTTTGAAGCAGAGGCCAAGTCCCCTGCTATAAAAGTCGGCATATTTAATCATAAATACACCACAGTCAAACCTGGTAAAAAGAAAAAACTAATCATGATCAAAAGAGAAACAACATAGGCTGTAAACTAGCAGAATTGCATTGATTGATAAGGTTTGAAGTAAAAAAAAGAGTAAAATGTTTTTCGCCTCTAAGGTTTGGCCAGTTTTGCGACTTTCATCCAAAGGTTTGTTTTTTCGCATTTGGATCCAAAAGGTTTGAAATCTTGTCATTTTCATCCGGCTCGTTTACTCCACCAGTTTTCTCCGTTAAGTCAGGGGTATTTTCATCTTTTTTGCTAACTTAACGGGAAATTCGGTCTTTTTTAGTTTATGTAAAAAGACCGAATACCCCTGAAAAAGACCGAATTGCCCTTTAAGTTAACAAAAAGACGGAAATACCCCTGAGTTAACGAAGAAAAATGGATGGAGTTAACTAGCCGGATGAAAATAGCAAGATTTCAAACCTTTTGGATCCAGATGCGAAAAACAAACCTTTGGACGAAAGTCGCAAAAGTAGCAAAACCTCAGGGACGAAAATGGCATTTTACTCAAAAATAAAAATAAAAAAGCAGTAGAAGGATTGCACACCCGTTCTGCTGGTTAGGAAGGTCTGTAACATATTCTTGCTGCCAAGAACTAACATCAATGTCTTCCCCGTTCTTATCTTTGAACTCATCTACAACGTATCTGGCCTGGAGAATATTAGCCAACAGTAAGCCACACGTATCATGTATGGAACTATGGTTGGGGAATGTATACGCATATAAACAACTAACTGTAAGTAATGATCTATACTATGCAGTTATAGATGTCCAAAATCAAATAGCGGTCAGGGTCCGCTATATGACATATAGGTTATAGCGGTGGTATAGCGGTACTTTTTATATCATGCATGTTTTATGTATTTATATGTATATAAATATATATTGAAAAATATTAATAATAATATCAAAATTTATAGTAATATTAGTAGTAATATCAAAATCCAAAACATTAAATGGGGAAGTCCAGCGATTTAAAAATTTAGGTTTAATTTTGTTGAATGAAGAACCAACGAATGAAGACTTTTGGTCTCGATTTAGGTTTGATTTTGGGTTTGGGCCTTTACTTTTGGGTTTATTTATAAACAAAAAGTTAATTAATGTGGGGTTTACCTTATTTTTGGGCTGAAATAAGAAAAACCGCTAAAAGCAGTGCTACGACCGCTATACGGGTTCAAAATAGCGGTCCAATAGCGGGATTTAGCACAGCTAATAGCGGGACCGCTATAAGGGACCGCTATGGGTTCGTATGTCCGCTAAGCGCTATAGCTATAGCACGCTATTGACTGCATAGGATCTATATGTATACAAATTAAAATAGATAAAATGTGTTTGTGGGCCAACCCAACCCATTTCAACCTGCACTAAATTTGCTATGTTTCACATTGAACTGTTTTTGACCCATCAACTGACCATCTTGACACTACTTAAACCTAAAAAAGCAGGTAATTGATGTGATGACACTTATACGCATACGTGCCAAACAAGAAGTCACTGTGACACATACCAATACTCTCATTACTTGTTTATCAACTCCTCCAAGTGAGTCGAGATACTGGAACTTTTCTTCTTTTTTGTTGATGACAGCCAAACACCAATGTATTTCTTTATGAACAGGGACAAATATCTGCTTATAAGATATGATCAGGATACCGTACTTAAGCAAGATTAGTACGATAATTAAGAAATACACGAAAACAAATTATTTAATATTACCTTGTCACATTCAAGGAGACTGTATCCCAACTTCCTCTGAGTAGTCCATCTTCTAACTGACTTGTAATCATAGCCCGTCCTTCCACTTATCAACTATAGTAGCAACAAATATATAAAATAAGAATCATGAACGATCCCAAATTTTATCTGAATTAAGTTGTATAAACCATGGTGACAAAGAAACGGTAAAAAAAGGAAGGTCATTAATTAAGAAGGGAGGTATGAAAAGAAACGGTTCAATTTGGATGCACGCATTTTAAATTTTAAAAACGGGACATTTAATATTTTGGACCGATTTGTAAATTTTAGAAAAAAATTATTTACTAATCCTAGTTATCCGTTATGCAATTTTTCTACAACTAATTTTGAACTGTGCTTACCTATTCTATCAAGCATTTCCTATTACCTTCATCCTTCACTTTTTGTTCATGTTTGCAATTTATACATAAATGGTTCCAAAATCAAAGAATCCACTCATAGTCGTCAGCACTAAGCACATTTATAAAAGGCGATAACTTGCTTTCATATCCTCCATATAAACCAACATAAAAGTTGCAGACCAAAATGAATCACGGTATCAGGGTCAGGTGGTAAATTAACTCTCAAATTTCCCAAAGAAAAAAAAAATCTTGAGAACGAGAATACTCCAAAATATGTGTCACATAAGGATGATGTGAATAACGCCAACAAGGAGACGGAAAGAGATTAATTTAACTAACCTTCTTGTAGAAAAACGTGTTGAAGAAATGGCATTTTAGAAACTTTTTCGGTTCCTTCTTTTCCCTCTCTTTCAGCAACTCAAGATAAAGATTAATAACCTATAATATGAAAAAACTCAACGTTAAAGATCTTGCTTAACAAGTTATGTTGCAACCAAATATTACATGTGAAATCAATAACTACCTCGTCATTTAACCATGCACCAGGTCTTAAACACCTTAGAACTTCTCCGGAAATTGTAATATTTGAATTCTCATGAGTGACCAAAACCTTCCTTCTACAAATTTCAAGCAACATTTTATTTCCAAAACCATATAGCAAAACACACAAAGAATTCATTAATCATTAATATCGTCTAACACACACAAACTGCACGTGCATACACACACGTACTAACTCCATGCATACACACACACACTTATACTTCATACCTGCTAGAATTAGAAAATGCATTAGCCACCTTTTCCAGGTCATCATCGGCAAGTGGTCGAAAGGGCTCAATCAACATGTCCTAAAACACAAATCACATTAACACGAGACAAACAACAATAACAACTAATATAAGTATAAATTTCAAAGATACATAGCATAAACAGCTCACCTCATCTTCCTTCGCCTCATCTTTCTTCGCAAGAAACAATTGTTTATAAAAATCTCTCTTTTCCTCCACTAAACTGATATCAAACTTCAACCTACTTAACTGCACGTCCCGCTCAGACGAATCATACAACAACTTTTTATAATAAGGCAAACCATCCACCTCCGGCCTCCGGTTCAACGATAACGACTCCAACGGCTTCCCATCTATCAACTCTGACACCACTCCTAAATCATTCGAAACCTGAAACCGACGATTTTCTTCCGCCTTCACATCCAACTCCCTGTATTTATCTCTAATAGCCTGCACCTCCACTAACTTATTAACCTCTTCTTTCTCACTCTCCACCATTGCAATCTCCTCAACACCTGAATCCCCTGAAGCATCATTGCCACTATTAACCACATTATTAACCACATCAATAACCTCTACAACATCATCCTCCATCTCTGAATCAACAAACTTACACTCTGAAACCACACAATTCCCATAAAGATCCGATCTTTTTCCACTATTTTCACTACAACTACCGTTAAATCTTTTCAAACTTGCGGTAAATCCTCTAACAACTACACAAGGAGCTTGAATTTCTCTGACAATTGGGGATACATGCTGTGGATATAAACGGAGGCGTGAAACGGCGCTTGAAGCAATGGAATTGGGTACCGGATGAGATGATTTGAGCTTTTTTGAAACGTGTGGATGATCATAATCGAAGGTAGATGGTGATGAGGATTGAAATTGTGCGTTGCGCTTGAAGCGATTGTTCGCCATAGCGCCCATTTACGATTGGGGAACAATTTAGGGTTTTTCAAAACCCTAGAATGTGAAATTTGGAATGAAGGTTGAATGTTGGGGGAACGAATCACTTGAGCATTAAATCCCTAGATTCAAAGAGGGTCTTCAAGCAGGTATGTTTGTTTTTTTCGTTTAAGGTTGCAGTCATATTAACAATATTTAATCTAGGGTGTGAATTTCGTACACGAAATTTACGGATTTGGTTTAGTTTAATCAGGTTGAACTCGTGAAACCGTAAAGTTAAACGGGTCGGGTTCGGATCAACGGGTTCGGATTCTGGTCAGGTTCAGATTCATATATATGACACGATTTTCGGGTCGCTTTGGGTTCGTCTAAATTTTTCGGGTCGAGTTGAACCTGTCAACCCACGTACACGACCTGTTAGCACCCCTGATATAATCATAGGGTTGCGTTATTACAACCTTCTATATTTGCAAAAGGGTATAAAAACACAATGGATCACATAATATAACACGATGTCAAACAAAATATATCATGATGCTGAAGTAAAAAAGATAATGAATCGCAAAAAAAAGCACAATGACGAAAATAGAATAAAAAAAGCTAAAATCTAAGACCGTATAGACGGTTCCAATTCTACTATAATGAATTCAATTGGAGTTCGCTTAGTACCCTTCCTACGACTTCCTAGTTTTATGAGACTATGTATTTGAACTCAACCCATATATCATATTATTTATATTTATATTTATATTTATATTCTCATAGTTTGGTTTAGCTACAAAGTGTGGTTTAATAATCTTCACTTTGTTATATGTGTTTTTGGGGTGTTTTATGGTGGTGTTTTACCTACTCATATTATAACTTCTCACACTTTTTAGGAGTTTTGCCCTTTGTAGTAGTGGAGTGCGCGGTTCGGTTATTAGCTTTAACCAAAACCGTAACCAAAGTTATCGGTTCGGTTCATTCGGTTAATTTGTCAGTTTTCGGTTCAGTTCTGTTCGGTTAATAACCAGACCAAACTTGGGCTAAATTTTTTACGTAGAAATACATGGAATGGAAGTATAAATATATAGAATGGAGATAAAATACATAAAAACTGAGGTATAAAAACAATATTTGGATGTATAAATATATGGAATGGATGTATAATACATGAAATACATGAAATGAAGGTATAAAAGCCAGATATATAAAAAAATATGAATGCTTCGGTTCGGTTAACCGAGTGTCACACCCCGATTTCCACGTGTCACCGGTGGGCCCGGTGGGGGAGTATCGTGACGTGGTTGGCAACATAATAGTCAAACAACACAATATTTAATATGCACAGGGGAAGCAATTTAAAAGATATAATACAACCGAATTTAACATTGTAATATCAAATGTCACAATATTCGGGAGTTTATCCACAGATGGATCGGTAATAAAACGGAAACAATAGTTCAACAGACTTTAGGCATCCTAAGCTTGCGAGACTTTTTATTGATGCTAAGGAGACAATCCAGCCAATTACACTTAGTACCTGCATTTAATCTTTTTGGGAAAATACGTCAGTTTACACTGGTAAATACATTCAACTGACTCATTTTGGAAAATGATTGAAAATTGGTTTGGATGCACATGGCATAAACATTTTATTTAACTTGGGAGAATTATTTAAATATATAATCTTGTGAACGAATTACATGTTCCTTGTGCGTTCAGTAGCCCGGATCTTGTCCGGGTTAAAGATCAATAGACACACCACAATATTCTTTTGTGCACTGACGGGTGTACGCCTACACCCCGCGCTTAAGTCGTGGCCATTTCGTAAAATGATGCCAAGGATATCCGGGACATGGTCATTAACCCCCCAAAGGCTTTAAGTAACAAGACTGTTTAAACGAGCCGATCAAATTATTCAATTAACCACCCAACGATGGAAGATTTGATGCCCGATCAAGCGGTATGCTATATACCGTAACCCAAGCCCGTATAGGGAAAATAAGTTAAAAGTATTTACCTGAGCAATGTAATAATCACAATAAGCAAAATGCACGTAGATTTTACTGGTACTCCTAATCTGGAACGAAGGTTTATAACAACCTATTAGAATCCTAACGGGTCTTTAAGTAAGCTTAAGCTTTGACCGGTTAGTTTCAAAGATACGGTTCGTACGCACGATTAAGCGAAGACCAGATAGAATGTGATTTAGACCCGACAAGTTCAGAGACTTGCTTAATATGGGTATTTCATACACACTCTGGATTTTGAGTTAAAACCGTTAAGGTTTGACCCGTTTAGGCTAGTTTATGTAAACTAGTTACATAAACCGAACCGAACGCGTAATAAGCGTAACGGGTATACATATGAGCCATTTACAGGTTTCCTAAGTTAATATGCTTCATATATGTTGTGACATCAATAAGATGTCTTTTATTATGCCCGAAACGAATTTAAACACAAACTATGCCCCGTAGGGGTAGTTTGGTCATTTAAAAGGTTATAAAAGGGTTTAAGTATTTACCTGAGTTACAGGTCTGATGTAATCAGCAAAAATACTTATTTTACCAAGTTATAACAGTAGGATAAAGTATATATGTGAAATTTACCAATTATAACCAATCTATGCCCCGTAGGGGTATTTTGGTAATTTCACATAAGCCGAAAAGCTCAAAACTGAAGTCTGAGTTTAAAAACCTTTGCTTACTATTAAGATATGATAATTTGCCTCAAATATCAGTATGTATCACCCTTGTATGTTTAAAAATAGTCTTAGTACATACTATGCGCTAAATAAGGCGATTAGAAGCCATTTTCGGGTTTGATACTTAAAGCTGATATTTTTATTATTCCAGAAGGCTTAAAATAATTTATTTATCATATGTGATCAGTAGCAAAAGGTTTGGAGTCGATTAGATGTGTAAAACTCATTTTATGGCCCGTAAGGGCAAAACCGACAATTACCGGATTAAGCCTACGACTATGAGTTATGCTCAGCCTAAAATTAATTAAAAATCTTCAAAAATCCCAAAATAATATATTACATCAGTGGGTAATAAGTTTGATACCAAAAAGTAGGCTTAACTAGGCTATACGCTAATTACGCCGTTTTTATTAACATAAAGCTTTCATTTTACGCTAACGAGCATAACTCTTAATCTACACCTCAAACTGATGTTAAATTTTTCATACAAGTTTAAATATCAGTAATTAAAGTTTCTACTCTTTCACATTTCCAAAAATCACGTTTTAAGATGAAAAGGGCATAATGGTCAACATATGAGCAATTAACGGAATCATGCATATTAAATGGATAACTAATGATCTGAGGTGTATAATCACAGAGGGTTATACTAGCATGTAACCTGGTCCAAATAAAGCTCTAAGGCATTTCTAAAACATACCATAACGGGTCAGAATTGCAAGTCAAAGTATAAGTCAAACTATGCGACTTTCGGTTCCGAACCGGGTCTAAACAGGAAATTGTCGGGTTGAACATGTTTAGACATGTTCTTACACTAATTACCAAGTTATATTAATGATCAAACAGGTTGTATGTGTTCTACATTGCTAATCATGCATAAATTGTAATTTACACATTCTGTTGACTTTTTATTAGTAAGTTTGACCCGACATTTGACCTGGTTAGAGTGGGAATCAGGGGGAACCCTTTTGACGTTTTATTACCCACATAATTACCTACTTAAAGGTACTTTTAATTCGAGATTTGACTGAGCCATTATTCATTAATCTCGAAGTCAAACCGTAATTACGATGGTTTGACTTTTAGCTAAATAACTAAGCTAAACTTAATTTAAGAAGGTTAAGCAAACTTACAAGTGTCTAATGGTTGATTAGGAAGGCCTGGAGAGTGCTCTTGTGCTCCACAATTGATCAGAAGATGTTTGAGGAATGAATGATCAAAGTGTTGCACATTGGAGCTTTATATAGTGAACCAAGACACCACAAAGTGTTGACAACAAGGTCTACCACTGACCATAACATTCCCACAGGTGTCCTAGATGTTTAGGGATTGTTTAGAGGCCAAGGGATATGAGGAAACTCGTTTAAAGGTGAGTTTTTGCGTTTAAACAGCAAATAGGAACATTTATTGTCGCTGGCACCCCCTTACGGACCGTAAGGGGTTTGGCTTACGGTCCGTAAGCCTGTGGTCAGAAGCAAAAAATCTTTTGTTCTTTGGTGTTTTGAAAGGGCAACCACTTATTTCGACTTTGGGACCTCAATTATCAGTTAGGGACCTCCCAAAATGGCCTTGAACAGTTACATACCCTACCATTATGAATTGTTTGCTTGGATTCTTTTTGAAAGTGCCATAAACGACGGTTTACCGTAGAAATTCCATAGGAACCCATCTTGCACTATGAATTCAATTGTTGTTGACAAATTTCTGGATTTAAGCTATATGAGATGTTTAAGATATATATACACTTGGGTCTTAGGATTTATAAATGAGGTCGTTCAGAGGTGAAAATTAACATGACGCCACTTTTAAATCCTGCCAAAACATCTTTATTAAATTCGGGTTTACAACCCTTTTTGTCTTACATGACACGTGTCGTTATTTCATTGAACACGAATTTTCGAGGTGTTACATCCTCACCCCCTTAAAATAAATCTCGACCCGAGATTTACTGAAACAAATGAGGGTACTTTTCTTTCATGGTGGATTCAACCTCCCACGTATACTCGGGACCTCTACGGGCATCCCACTTGACCTTAACAATAGGTACTTGCTTCCTTCGAAGCTTCTTTACCTGTCGACCTTCAATCGACAAAGGTTTTTCCACAAATTTTAAGCTCTCATCTATATGCACATCTGTATGTGGTATTACCAGTGATCCATCAGCGAAGCACTTCTTCAGATTGCAGATGTGGAACACATTGTGAATTCCACTGAGCTCTTCCGGTAAGTTTAACTTATAGGCAACTGACCCGACAAGTTCGATAACCTCGAAAGGTCCTATGTATCTCGGGCTTAGCTTGCCTTTCTTACCAAATCGCATCACCCCCTTCCAGGGTGATACTTTTAGCAACACGTTGTCACCTACTTCGAAGTGAAAAGCTTTACGCTTCGGATCTGCGTAGCTCTTCTGCCTATCTCGGGCAGCTTTGAGACGGTCACGAATCTGGACAATCTTGTCCGTCGTTTCGAAGACTATCTCTGGTCCTGATAATTGGACATCTCCAACTTCCGCCCAACAAACGGGCGATCTACACTTTCTACCGTATAATGCCTCGAAGGGCGCAGCCTTAATGCTGGTATGGTAGCTATTGTTGTAGGAGAATTCGATTAATGGTAGGTTCTTATCCCAACTACCACCCAAATCGATCGCACATGCACGTAGCATGTCTTCCAACGTTTGAATAGTACGCTCACTCTGACCGTCAGTCTGAGGATGATAAGCCGTGCTAAAATTCAAACGTGTGCCCAAAGATTGTTGGAAACTCTTCCAAAAATGTGACGTGTATCTAGTATCTCTGTCAGAGATAATAGACACAGGTATGCCATGTAAGGCTACAATCTTATCCACGTACAACTGGGCTAACATGTCGGAGCTATAAGTCTCCTTGATGGGTAGGAAATGTGCTGACTTAGTCAGTCTGTCAACTATAACCCATATTGTATCATTTCTTTTCCTTGTCTTAGGTAACTTGGTGATAAAATCCATGGTTACCATTTCCCACTTCCACGTAGGAAGTTCAGGCTGTTGTAGCAAGCCTGCGGCTTTTGATGCTCGGCTTTGACTTGCGCACATGTCAAGCATTTAGCTACATAGGTGGCTACCGACTTTTTCAAGCCTATCCACCAATAATTTGCCTTTAGATCCTGGTACATCTTATCAGCTCCAGGATGAACGGGGTATTTGGAACTATGGGCTTCCTGGAGGATGACATCTCGAAGTCCTCCATAAATTGGAACCCATATTCGTCCATTTAATCTTAGAATTCCGTCCTTGCTAAGAGTTAACTGCTCCTCAGTTTCTCCTAACTTTTCATTAGGATAGTTAGCTTCCAACACAGCTTCCTTCTGTGCAGCTAACAACCTTTCAATCAAATTATTCTTTATCTCCATGCGCTTGGCATTGATTCGGATGGGTTTCACCCTCTCCTTTCGACTCAAGGCATCGGCGACTACATTCGCCTAGCCGGGATGGTATCTTATTTCACAATCATAATCATTTAAAGTTTCCATCCAACGGCGTTGCCTCATGTTTAATTCCTTCTGATTAAACAGATGCTGGAGGCTCTTGTGATCAGAATAGATCACACACTTGATTCCATAAAGATAATGCCTCCATAGTTTTAGTGCGAACACAACGGCACCCAATTCCAAGTCGTGGGTGGTGTAATACTTTTCATGCACCTTTAACTGTCTTGAAGCATAGGCAATAACTTTGCCTTTCTGCATAAGCACACATCCCATGCCAGTGTGAGATGCATCACAGTAAACCACAAAATCTTCTATACCATCTGGCAATGTCAACACAGGAGCATTGCTCAACTTCTGCTTGAGAATATCGAAAGCTTCTTGCTGCTTAGGCCCCCAATCAAACTTAATCTTCTTCTTAGTTAGAGAAGTTAGGGGCGCAACAATCCTTGAAAAATTTTCAATGAAACGCCTGTAATATCCTGCCAATCCCAGGAAGCTACGAATCTCCGTAGGTGTCTTTGGCTCTTGCCAGTTCATAACTGCTTCAACTTTAGCGGAATCCACTTGGATACCACGCTCACTAACCACATGTCCAAGGAATTGGACTTCTCGAAGCCAAAACTCACACTTGGAAAATTTGGCGTAGAGTTTCTCGTGATGTAGAAGCTTGAGAATACAGCGAAGGTGTTTCTCGTGGTCAGCTTGATTCTTAGAGTAAATGAGAATGTCGTCGATGAAAACGATGACGAATTTATCTAAGTGCGGCTTGCAAACGCGATTCATTAGATCCATGAACGCGGCCGGTGCATTAGTGACCCCAAAAGGCATCACTAGGAACTCGTAATGACCATAACGAGTCCTAAATGCAGTTTTGTGCACGTCTTCATCCCTAACCTTCAATTGATGGTAGCCTGACCTCAAGTCAATCTTCGAGAAATAGCTTGCCCCTTGTAACTGATCGAACAAATCGTCGATCCTAGTCAAAGGATATATATTCTTTATTGTGACCTTGTTAAGCTCACGATAGTCGATGCACAGATGCATCGATCCATCCTTCTTCTTTACAAACAGGACTGGCGCTCCCCAAGGAGACGAACTAGGTTTAATGAAACCCTTAGCTAGTAGTTCGTCTAGCTGTGTCCTCAATTCTTTCATCTCTGTGGGCGCCAACCTATAAGGTGCTCTAGCAACTGGTGCTGCTCCAGGGATGATGTCAATTCTGAATTCGACTTGTCTATCTGGTGGTAAACCAGGTAGTTCTTCAGGAAAAACTTCGGGGTATTCAGAAATGACGGGAATGTCTTCTATCTTCGGTTTAGGCTCATCAATAATCACTTGTGCCATGTAGACGACACAACCCTTCTTTAAACACTTGGAAGCCTTAAGCATAGTCACCTGCTCAGGCATTCCATAATGGGTATCTCCCCGAATGGTAAGTGATTCACCAGACAGAGTCTTTATCACTACCTGCTTCTTGTTGCAGATAATTTGGGCCTGGTTATGAGATAACCAGTCCATACCCAAAACTATGTCAAAACCGGCCAATTTAAAAGGAAGTAGAGACAGAGGAAAAGAGTGGTTCTTAATGGATATAACACATCCATCTAACACAGTTGAGGCGGTTTCTATGGTGCCATCTGCTAACTCTACCTCATAATTTATACTCAAGGTTTTGACAGGTAAATTCAGCAAATTGCAAAATTTATGATCTACGAAAGACTTATCTGCGCCTGAATAAAAAAGTACTCTTGCAAAGACATCATTTACAAGGAAAGTACTTGTTATGACATTATCGTCTTGCACAGCCTCTTTCGCATCCATCCTAAAGACTCTGGCATTGGTCTTCTTGGTCTCTTCATGTCACACCCTGGCTTTGCGGAAGCGTGGTTAATTTGGTGTGACTTCTTAATACCATAGCTTAATCATAACAAAGCTATATGATAATAAAACCATGCAAGATCATCCATAGATTTAAGTTTTAAAACCGAAGTAACATAACATTGTCTTAGGGACTACAACACCATAACATAAAACATTGTTTTGAAAGACATAAACATCAACATGAATAAAACGCAGTTTAAGATTTGTGACTCGTCCAGGAAAAAGTCACATTTCCTAAACCGGGATGACCTCGGAACCCATATGCTGCGGGAAAACACAACATACCGCGCCAGATCTTTAATTCCCTGAAATACATGTAAGTTGAAAAAATCAACAATAATGTTGAGCGAGTTCATGTGTAAGTGAGTAAATAAACCTTTGTAAGTATAAAATCCTGGTATGTAGCAAATAAGGAAAAAGAGATCACCAATGGTTTGCAAGGCCATTGATATTTGTGAAGTGCAAGTAGGAAGACTCAAACCTAGCAGATTTATGCGTTGGGTACAAAGTCACCCCGAGGTCCGTATTGTTTGGGCCTGGGGCTGGGCTCGCTACACCCAGATAGATCTACCGCTCCTGCCCCTCGGTCCTACTATGAGGATTAATAGTCCCAAGTTTCCGCCTACCCACTCACATGATCTAAATAATAACCCTCCTTACGCTAACCATACCATGTAAGAAAATATTCGTAATCATAGTAACATGTATTTCACCCCTGAGAGTCAGAAAACCAAAAACAGTTAAGAGAAAAGGGGGAGCATGAACTCACAGTGGTGCGTCTCTACCAAGTATATCTCCTGATCAAGCAGCTGTACGACGACCTACACGTACTAAATCTATTAGACGGACGGCCGTGCCTTAGCTTAAGGTTTAAGTTTTTGGGAAATAGTTAGACAACTATTTCGTGTTTATATTTTTGTAAATACTTGGTAATTATTCTCCTTCCCAAGGATGGGGGATTTAATACATGCGTGCTCGTATAATTCGAAATGCATCATTAAGTCTCACTTAATATATTTTATTTCTTACTTCAAAATGTAAATATTCTTCCCAAAATAATACTTTGACAAAAATACGCGCTCATCAATATTTTCCGAAATGCGTAAGTTACGTTTTAAAGATCAGGTGGTAATAATTATACCGTTGTAACTTATTATTTATTATGAAGGTGTTTGTATTATTTTTGGAATCGTTATCATTCGGTAATATTATTTTTACCCTAAAAATAATATTCGTATATTTCACAAAATAATCATAAACATTTTACAAGTGACGCTATGAAAAACATATATTCTAAATATATATATTTCAGGTTTTATTTTGTGAAAATCCCACTTCCGATGTTTTGTAAATAAAGTCGTGGCGAAACTTACGTTTTGAAAACAAGTCAAAAATAGATTTACAACACTTGTAGTGAAAATATTCCCAAGTGTTAGGTTTTTAGAAAAAATTCGCCAGAGTTTCCCCTGTAACTGGAGGTGGCCATGCTTTCAAGCGTACCGTTTTCTTTTATAATTCAAATCAACAATTTCCTTATTCTCAATAACAACTTTCCAAAACATCAATTAGTCAAAATATATATAAATCGCAAAAATTACATGAACTTGTGGTTTATCCAAAAATATGTAGTAAATCCCATTACTTTTAGTGGATCTTTATAATAATCTACTCGGTTTCGTAAAAACCTTGTTTTTAAAGAAATTCCATCTTTACAACTTCTTGTAAAATTTGACAAAACAAATTCTTTGTCGAAACTTAGTGTTACACAAGTGTTTACACACTTGTGTGTTTGCTAAAATCATTCTTGTTCATGTAAGATCCGTCTTTAAAAGTATGTTTTCTCTTGACACGTGGTCCTTTGAAAATACCGCTTGTAGATCCGTAGATCTACTAGTCTTAAACACTATTTCATAAGTAAAGTCGATTTTACACAAGTTCATGTTTAGTGTGTGGTAGAGTTTCACCATTTAACCCTTTGTACACTTAAACAAACTCTATGTCATGACCCATGATCATGACCAATCCGGGTTAGACGATGATCCGAGCTACCACATCATAGATCGGCACTAAATAATCACACAAAACAAATCTTACAAGATTTACACAACAATCAAGTTTTTATCCATCATTTTTAGCATTTTTAGTAGACTTTTACATATCATTATGCATGATCATGAATTTTAACCGTCATATATTATTTTAACCACTTTAAAATAGATCGAGAGTGTGTTTATAGCAACTTACTACTAGCTCGGGGCTAGGGAAGATTCTAGTCGAAAAATGCGTGGATAAAAGCAATAGGGTGAGGTCCTTCGCGTTCCGAATGCACCAAGCCTCCTCGTATGTGATCCTCAACACCTGTATGCTCTTGGAATGAGAAGATCAAAACCGAAAAATGGATGGATGGTGTAGGGGGGGTTCGGCCGAGAGCTAATAGAGAGGGAGAGAGTAGTGTGAATTTTGTTTAGTGGTGAAAATGTTATGTTGTGCTAAGGTTAGAACTTATAGATAATTTTCATGGTCATTAACCAAGAGATTATGTGTCTACTAGATATGAGACAACCAAGATTATTGTAATCTTGCAAGGACAAGGGGTGTCCCCTTGGGGACGGTTTCGTTGAGGGGGGGGGGGTAATCCGGTTAGAATTCAACTAATAGTTAGGATAAGGTTAAGTTAAGTGGGAGGTTAACTCGGTTAATAGTGTGTTGTGCGTTATGACGGGTGTTAGGGTATTCAGGGACCCTAACTGGCTCAGAAAAAGAAAAACAATGTTAATGGCAATATTTTTATGTTCCGGGTAAAGTCCGGTTGTTTGGTTGGATAGAGATCCGTTAAAGTGCTTAACAAAGCTTTAAAGTGTCGTTATTATTATTTTTAGTGACACAAGTTATTCCCGACACGTTGGAAAGTGTCTAGTAATGTTTTTCTCATGTTTTGGCACTTTATTAGTTAGCTAAATGCTGAATTATTATTAAAGTGCTGAATTTTGTACTTAAAGTACGTTTTAGGCACATCCGGTCGCTGTAATCTCATTCCTAGTGACGCAGTTCTACAACCCTTCTATCCCTACACTCACCACTAGTGTAGCAAACTATCTCAGGCTCTTACAGGCCTTAGAGGCAGTACCTGCCTGGTGCTAGTTATGACAGCACGTTTAATAGGTTATCCGTTATTGTGCTACTGTGCTTTTTGGTGCATCAAGGTTGTCACAAAAGGTGCTGTAAGCAAAACATAGAGTGACAGCAAGTAAAGTATGATGCAAGTAAGTACATGTATCAGTATTCAAGTAGCAGTTTATCCACAAGTTCAAGTAAGCACAGTAATTAATTATTAATTAAGTCGTACGGATACCTGGTTTAGTGAGGGTTGTCACATTCTCCCCCTGTTAGAAAATTTTCGTCCCGAAATTTTAAGTTCTGCTTCTAGAAACAGGGTTCTTGGGAAAAAGGTGGGGGTATTTCTCCTTCATCCGGTCCTCACGCTCCCAGGTGTATTCAGGACCATGTCTGGCATTCCAACGAACTTTGACGAGCTTGACACGGCTCCGGCGAGTCTTGTTTACTTTCCAATCCGTAACCTCCACCGGTTCTTCAACGAAATGGAGCGTGTCGTCAACATGAATCTCGTCGGTGGGAATGGCAATGGTATCTTGAGTTGGACTTTTCTTCAGGTTGGATACATGAAATGTATCGTGAACTCCATTCAGTTCAGCAGGTAAGTCCAGCTTGTATGCTACTAGCCCAATCCTTTGCAGGATTCTGAAAGGGCCACTGTAACGCGGATTCAACTTCCCACGCTTTCCAAAGCGTGCCACACCCTTCCAGGGTGAAACCTTTAATAAAACCAGATCTCCAACTTGGAATTCCAATTGTTTCCGGTTTGGATCTGCATAGGCTTTCTGTCTGTCGCGAGCTGCTTCGATGCGTTTTCGAATTTGCGCAATCTTGTATGTCGTCTCTTGGACGATTTCGAGACCAACAAGTTGCCTATCACCTGCGTCAGCCCAGCATAGGGGTGATCGGCACTTGCGTCCGTAAAGAGCTTCGAATGGCGCGGCTCCAATACTGGTGTGGTAGCTGTTGTTGTATGAAAATTCGACCAGTGGCAAATGCTTATCCCAGCTACCGCCCAAATCCATAACACATGCTCTCAGCATATCTTCCAAGGTCTGAATAGTCCGCTCGCTTTGACCGTCGGTCTGAGGGTGAAAAGCAGTGCTCAGATTTAATTGTGAGCCAAAAGCTTCTTGGAAGGATTGCCAAATCCTTGATATGAAACGTCCATCTCTATCAGAGATGATCGAGAGAGGCACTCCATGACGTGCGACGATCTCTCGCATGTATATTTCTGCCAGTTTGCTGGTGTTATCCTTCTCTTTGATTGGCAGAAAGTGCGCTGACTTCGTTAATCGGTCCACTATTACCCAAATAGTGTCATGACCTCTTGGCGTTCTTGGCAGCTTTGTAATAAAGTCCATGGAGATTTGTTCCCATTTCCACTTGGGAATCTCAGGTTGTTGCAGAAGTCCTGAAGGCTTCTGGTATTCCGCTTTTACCTTAGCGCACGTTAGACACTTGCTCACATAAACAGCAACATCACCCTTCATCCTAGGCCACCAATAGTAATTCTTGAGATCTTGGTACATCTTATCCGCTCCTGGATGGATAGAGTACCGCGATTTGTGAGCTTCATCAAAAAGAACTTTCCTTAAACCACCAAACAGAGGAACCCAAATCCTTTTCTCAAAACATAACGTTCCTTCCTCGTTTGGCACCAATAGCTTCTCCATCCCACGGAGATATTCCTCTTCAAGATTTCTTTCCTTAAGAGCTTCTTTATGCGCGGCACGAATGCGCAAGGAAAGATCGGTTTGGATAATCATTTCTAAAGCCCTAACCCTTATGGGCTTGATCCTCTCTTTTCGACTTAGGGCGTCGGCAACCACATTCGCCTTCCCTGGATGATACTTTATCTCGCAATCGTAATCATTCAACAACTCAACCCATCGTCTTTGTCTCATATTCAACTCCTTCTGGTTGAATATGTGTTGTAGGCTCTTATGATCTGTAAAAATTGTACATTTCGTACCATATAGGTAGTGTCTCCAGATCTTTAAAGCAAATATCACTGCGCCTAGCTCCAAATCGTGCGTGGTATAGTTCTTCTCATGTACCTTCAACTGACGTGACGCGTAAGCAATAACCTTCTGGCGTTGCATCAACACGCAACCCAATCCTTGACGCGAGGCGTCACAGTATACCACGAAATCGCCAGTACCTTCCGGTAGTGCTAGAATTGGCGCATTGCAGAGCTTATCCTTCAACAGCTGAAACGCTTCTTCCTGTTTGATTCCCCAATCAAACTTCTTATCTTTCTGGGTGAGGAGCGTCAATGGTTGAGCGATCTTCGAAAAATCCTCAATGAACCTTCGATAGTAGCCAGCCAAACCCAAGAATTGTCGAATCTCGGTTGGCGTCCTTGGCGTTTCGCAATTCTTGATCGCTTCGATCTTGGTTGGATCCACATGGATTCCATCTCCATTTACCACATGTCCAAGAAATTGGACTTCACGTAGCCAAAATTCGCACTTAGAGAATTTGGCATACAACTGTTCTTTCTTCAGCAGCTCCAAAATAGCTCTTAGATGCTGTTCGTGTTCAGCCTTTGTCCTTGAATAAATCAAGATGTCGTCGATAAACACAATTACGAACTTGTCCAAGTACGGCTTGCAAACTCTATTCATCAAATCCATAAAGACTGCAGGTGCGTTGGTCAACCCAAACGGCATAACAAGGAACTCGTAGTGTCCATAACGAGTTCTGAAGGCTGTCTTCGGGATACTCTCCTCTTGTATCTTTAACTGATGGTATCCAGATCACAAATCGATCTTTGAGTAAAATCTTGAACCTTGCAGTTGATCAAACAGATCATCAATTCTTGGCAGAGGATATCTATTCTTGATCGTCAGCTTGTTCAGCTCCCAGTAGTCTATGCACATTTGAAAACTACCGTCCTTCTTTTTGACAAACAGGATCGGAGCTCCCCAAGGCGAGAAGCTTGGTCGGATAAATCCTTTGTCTAACAACTCTTGAAGTTGTGTCGACAATTCTTGCATCTCAGACGGGGCAAGTCTATGAGGTGCCTTAGCCACAGGCGCGGCGCCTGGGACTAAATCGATGTGAAACTCCACTTGCCTCTGAGGCGGTAGTCCAGGCAAGTCCTCCGGGAAGACTTCCGGATACTCCCTCACGACAGGGATGTCTTCGATCTTTGGTTCTGCAGCTTTCTTGTCTACAATGTGTGCCAGGAAGGCAGCACATCCTTTCTGCAAACACTTTCGCGCTTTGAGGCAGCTGATAATCCTTAAAGGCGTATCACGCTTTTCGCCATGTACCACAATTGTTTCACCATCCTCGGTCGGGATACGAACGACCTTTTCGTGACAAACAATTTCTGCCTTGTTGCTTGATAACCAATCCATCCCTACTACCACGTCAAAGCTCCCCAGCTGGACGGGTAGTAGATCCAAAGCAAACTCACGTTCTCCCAACTCGATTGCACAACCTCTGATCACTTCATTGGCTTCTACTAACTTCCCATTAGCCAATTCGATTGAGTAGGGAATATCTAACTTACTAGCGGCTAAACCAAGCATATTCTTAAATTCTAACGATACGAAGCTATAGTCGGCACCAATATCAAATAAAACGGATGCATAGCGTTGGTTTACAGGGAACGTACCAGTAACGACATTGGGATCCTGGCGCGCTTCCCTCGCTTCAATATGGAACACTCTTCCACGGGCTTGGTTCAACTCTGGGCAGTTCCTCTTAAAGTGCCCGATATCACCGCAGTTAAAGCATCCAGGTCTTTGCCCGTTTCCACCTCCATTTCCAGCTTGGTTATTCCTTTGGTTATGATTCACAGCGCCCGCTTGATTCACATTGTTGCCTCGATACCCATTACCTCCATTGTTTCCTTGTGGGCGATTTCCAATTCCACCCCGGTTATTGTTTCTGTTTCCAAATCCTCCTTGGCCTCCCTGGCCAGCAGTGGCCCAACAAGAATCCTTCAAGTGGCCAGGTTTCCCACACGCTTCACATACTTTCAAACCACATTGGCCAGAATGGTGACGCTGGCAGGTGTTACACTTGGGCTGGGTGCCCATATATCCCTTTCCTTTCTTCCCACCACCAGCTGTAACCTGAGCTAGCGCGTTTGGCTCTCCTTTCTTGACAACACCACTAGTGCCTTGTTTGAAGTTCGAGAACTTTCGTTTGTTACCTCTGGATGACTCGACGTGAGTCTCTTTCTTCTTTGTCTCGCTCTCACCGAACTTGTTCAGTCGGATCGCCTCCTCTGTGAGAGCCACGCTCAAATCGATTGCCTCAGTAATTGTTGCAGGTTTGGAGGAGGTCACCATGCTTATGATTTGAGGAGCTAATCCCCAAATGAAGCGTTCAATCCGCTTGAATTCTGGAGTGACCATATAGGGTACCACATGCGACAGGTCGTGAAACCTCTGAACATATTCCGCGATCTTCGGACCTTCCATCTTCAAATGTCAGAACTCAGTTTCCAATCTTTGGATTTCAACGCGAGAACAATACTTTTTGCGCATTAGTTCCTTCAGTTCGGTCCATGTTAGTGCGTAGGCAGCAGCTTCACCAAGTGTCTGCACTTGCAAATTCCACCAAGATAGGGCTCCATCCAAAAATAGCCCAGAAATGTAGGTGACTTGCTGGTTTGGTGCACATTTGCTCATGCGGAGAACAGATTCAGTCTTCTCGGCCCAACGAACAAAAGCGACAGCACCTCCGGTGCCATCAAAGTTGACAGGCTTGCAGTCTAGAAACTGCTTGTAGGTGCACCCATGAGGTGGATTGTTGTTGCCATTGTTGTTTGAGCTGCTTCCGCTGGGTCCTCCTTGCGAGGCGGCGTATTGCGCGATGGCAGCAGCGATGATTCCTTGAAGTTCTGCCTCGTTGGCAGGCATGCGCGTCTCGCATCTTGGTGGCATCCATATCGATATCCTCTGCAATGGTTGAGGGCTTCGAGGTAGTAACCATGCCCCTGATCTGGGGTGCAAGTCCCCAAATGAATCGTTCAATCCTTTTGAACTCCGGTTTGACTAAGTAGGGGACGACCCTAGACAAGTCGTGCGTTCGCTGGACGTATTCCGGAATCTTTGGTTCGTCCATTTTCAAATTCCAGAACTCCACCTCAAGCTTCTGGATTCCGGCCCTAGAACAGTATTTCTTCTCCATCATTTCTTTGAGCTCGTCCCAGCTCAGTGCATAAGCAGCATCTGTACCAAGGGTCTGAACCTGAAGGTCCCACCATGAGAGTGTGCCATCCAGAAATAACCCTGAGATATAGGTAACACTCTGTTGGGGCGAACAGTTACTCATTCTTAGAATGGAGTCAGTCTTTTCGGACCAACGAACATATGCCACGGTGCCTCCTGTTTCGTCAAAGTTCAAAGGCTTGCAGTTCAGGAACTGCGTATAGGTGTAGCCAGTTGGAGGGTTATTTCCAGTAGTGCCATTGTTGTGCTTAGAGCGGAGGGCTTCATGTCGTGCAATTGCCTGTGAGATGCGTTCTTGCAACTTGGCTTCTGTCCTTGGCAACGTACTGGTGTCTGTGCCACGTCTGGGTGGCATTCCCTTCTGTCGAAGTGGTATGAAGCGGGCTAGACAACATTTCAATCGTCTATGAGATACACAGCACCATAAGCCATCATGTAATCACCCAATTTTACATGTAAATATACTCATGGTATGAGTGGGGAAATAAATTTCCGAGCCTTCACATAGGCTTGCCAAATTGGCTTATTGCTTGTAATAGAATGAACTCATCGCCTTGGACATTCGTGTTTTAGTTATTTCCTTCTACATTGGTTTTCATTAGCTTGACCTGCAGAGTCCACCAGGATTTCTGTGCACTACAAGTCGTTATTACGTGGGCCCCCGTAATAATAAATTGTCTTGCACAGTTACCCCAATTTTCTCTCGTCCAAGCAGATGATCAATCAAGGAGCAACAGCAGGTGCATCGGCATGAACAGGGTCATGCTCCAATGCGGGGTCAGGAGCAACGCCTGGCTCAGTGGCCACAGCTGGCTCCGGATCAACAAACTCCATCTCAAAATCAGCTGGGTCAACAAACATCGGGTCGACTGGGACTACAGAATCCTCCAAGGGCCGGTCTAAGTGTATGAACTCAATGTCATGGTCTGGATCAAAACCAGGTGGAAAAACAGAATCGTCCTCAATATCGCGATCAAACTCAATGCTGTGTGCGAGAACTGGTGCAGCTGATGATGCCATATCAGGGTCGGCGTCGTGTGAGTGGTGCTGCACTCCCGGTGTATGCAAAGATGCGGACGTCACAGACTTAAATGAGTCTGGGACAGGTGAGTGGGCATGAGCCTCTTCTTGCAGGAGCTTCAGCAAGCGGTAGGCTATCACCAGCAGCAATAGGGCCTCGCCCTCAAATGGGTCCTCCTCTAATAGATCGTTATCGTCGTCAGAGACAACGTCGGCGTCGAGGAGCATATCGTAAGCAGGATAAACGGCCAAAGGTATGGGAGCAGGTATCTCTACGAGTGGTAGGTACCCAGCAAAAGGACCATCAGCGGTCTCTGCTACGACATCAGGCAGCGCAAAGGGCTGAAAGTCGTCATCGTCGGTGCCGGTAGTATCGGAAATGTACACCTCGTGCTCTGATGAAACTATGTCGTCTGATACTATGGCCATGGGATTCGTAGTGTCCATCTTTCTAGTACATGATGAAGGCATGACGTTTGTAACACAAACACACATACGTATAACAATCAATCATATAAACATATAAGCACATTAGTCACCAAGTAAGCAATCAAATAATTCTCCTAGTCCCACTAGCCTCCCAGCCTCCCAGACTGATCTTCCTAGTCCCACTAGCCAATTCTCCCAGCCTCTCAGACTGCTCTTCCTAGTCCCACTAGCCAATTCTCCCAGCCTCTCAGACTGCTCTTCCTAGTCCCACTAGCCAACTACCTCGGTCTCCTAGACCGAGCCTCGGTCTTCCAGACCGAGCCTCAGCCTCCCAGACTGAGCCTATAAATAATAAATAAATGTGCTCAACATTTGTTTGTAAAAAGTTTTGGATCTGGACTTAAGTGGTATGCAGTGTAAAAATGTTTTCGTGAGAGCCCTAGTGATCATAGTCTAGACTCGAGAAGGAATCCTAGTTCGCTATGAACAGAGCTCTGATACCAAGCTGTCACACCCTGGCTTTGCGGAAGCGTGGTTAATTTGGTGTGACTTCTTAATACCATAGCTTAATCATAACAAAGCTATATGATAATAAAACCATGCAAGATCATCCATAGATTTAAGTTTTAAAACCGAAGTAACATAACATTGTCTTAGGGACTACAACACCATAACATAAAACATTGTTTTGAAATACATAAACATCAACATGAATAAAACATAGTTTAAGATTTGTGACTCGTCCAGGAAAAAGTCACATTTCCTAAACCGGGATGACCTCGGAACCCATATGCAGCGGGAAAACACAACATACCGCGCCAGATCTTTAATTCCCTAAAATACATGTAAGTTGAAAAAATCAACAATAATGTTGAGCGAGTTCATGTGTAAGTGAGTAAATAAACCTTTGTAAGTATAAAATCCTGGTATGTAGCAAATAAGGAAAAAGATATCACCAATGGTTTGCAAGGCCATTGATATTTGTGAAGTGCAAGTAGGAAGACTCAAACCTAGCAGATTTATGCGTTGGGTACAAAGTCACCCCGAGGTCCGTATTGTTTGGGCCTGGGGCTGGGCTCGCTACACCCAGATAGATCTACCGCTCCTGCCCCTCGGTCCTACTATGAGGATTAATAGTCCCAAGTTTCCGCCTACCCACTCACATGATCTAAATAATAACCCTCCTTACGCTAACCATACCATGTAAGAAAATATTCGTAATCATAGTAACATGTATTTCACCCCCGAGAGTCAGAAAACCAAAAACAGTTAAGAGAAAAGGGGGAGCATGAACTCACAGTGGTGCGTCTCTACCAAGTATATCTCCTGATCAAGCAGCTGTACGACGACCTACACGTACTAAATCTATTAGACGGGCGGCCGTGCCTTAGCTTAAGGTTTAAGTTTTTGGGAAATAGTTAGACAACTATTTCGTGTTTATATTTTTGTAAATACTTGGTAATTATTCTCCTTCCCAAGGATGGGGGATTTAATACATGCGTGCTCGTATAATTCGAAATGCATCATTAAGTCTCACTTAATATATTTTATTTCTTACTTCAAAATGTAAATATTCTTCCCAAAATAATACTTTGACAAAAATACGCGCTCATCAATATTTTCCGAAATGCGTAAGTTACGTTTTAAAGATCAGGTGGTAATAATTATACCATTGTAACCTATTATTTATTATGAAGGTGTTTGTATTATTTTTGGAATTGTTATCATTCGGTAATATTATTCTTACCCTAAAAATAATATTCGTATATTTCACAAAATAATCATAAACATTTTACAAGTGACGCTATGAAAAACATATATTCTAAATATATATATTTCAGGTTTTATTTTGTGAAAATCCCACTTCCGATGTTTTGTAAATAAAGTCGTGGCGAAACTTACGTTTTGAAAACAAGTCAAAAATAGATTTACAACACTTGTAGTGAAAATATTCCCAAGTGTTAGGTTTTTAGAAAAATTTCGCCAGAGTTTCCCCTGTAACTGGAGGTGGCCACGCTTTCAAGCGTACCGTTTTCTTTTATAATTCAAATCAACAATTTCCTTATTCTCAATAACAACTTTCCAAAACATCAATTAGTCAAAATATATATAAATCGCAAAAATTACATGAACTTGTGGTTTATCCAAAAATATGTAGTAAATCCCATTACTTTTAGTGGATCTTTATAATAATCTACTCGGTTTCGTAAAAACCTTGTTTTTAAAGAAATTCCATCTTTACAACTTCTTGTAAAATTTGACAAAACAAATTCTTTGTCGAAACTTAGTGTTACACAAGTGTTTACACACTTGTGTGTTTGCTAAAATCATTCTTGTTCATGTAAGATCCGTCTTTAAAAGTATGTTTTCTCTTGACACGTGGTCCTTTGAAAATACCGCTTGTAGATCCGTAGATCTACTAGTCTTAAACACTATTTCATAAGTAAAGTCGATTTTACACAAGTTCATGTTTAGTGTGTGGTAGAGTTTCACCATTTAACCCTTTGTACACTTAAACAAACTCTATGTCATGACCCATGATCATGACCAATCCGGGTTAGACGATGATTCGAGCTACCACATCATAGATCGGCACTAAATAATCACACAAAACAAATCTTACAAGATTTACACAACAATCAAGCTTTTATCCATCATTTTTAGCATTTTTAGTAGACTTTTACATATCATTATGCATGATCATGAATTTTAACCGTCATATATTATTTTAACCACTTTAAAATAGATCGAGAGTGTGTTTATAGCAACTTACTACTAGCTCGGGGCTAGGGAAGATTCTAGTCGAAAAATGCGTGGATAAAAGCAATAAGGTGAGGTCCTTCGCGTTCCGAATGCACCAAGCCTCCTCGTATGTGATCCTCAACACCTGTATGCTCTTGGAATGAGAAGATCAAAACCGAAAAATGGATGGATGGTGTAGGGGGGGTTCGGCCGAGAGCTAATAGAGAGGGAGAGAGTAGTGTGAATTTTGTTTAGTGGTGAAAATGTTATGTTGAGCTAAGGTTAGAACTTATAGATAATTTTCATGGTCATTAACCAAGAGATTATGTGTCTACTAGATATAAGACAACCAAGATTATTGTAATCTTGCAAGGACAAGGGGTGTCCCCTTGGGGACGGTTTCGTTGAGGGGGGGGGGGTAATCCGGTTAGAATTCAACTAATAGTTAGGATAAGGTTAAGTTAAGTGGGAGGTTAACTCGGTTAATAGTGTGTTGTGCGTTATGACGGGTGTTAGGGTATTCAGGGACCCTAACTGGCTCAGAAAAAGAAAAACAATGTTAATGGCAATATTTTTATGTTCCGGGTAAAGTCCGGTTGTTTGGTTGGATAGAGATCCGTTAAAGTGCTTAACAAATCTTTAAAGTGTCGTTATTATTATTTTTAGTGACACAAGTTATTCCCGACACGTTGGAAAGTGTCTAGTAATGTTTTTCTCATGTTTTGGCACTTTATTAGTTAGCTAAATGCTGACTTATTATTAAAGCGCTGAATTTTGTACTTAAAGTACGTTTTAGGCACATCCGGTCGCTGTAATCTCATTCCTAGTAACGCAGTTCTACAACCCTTCTATCCCTACACTCACCACTAGTGTAGCAAACTATCTCAGGCTCTTACAGGCCTTAGAGGCAGTACCTGCCTGGTGCTAGTTATGACAGCACGTTTAATAGGTTATCCGTTATTGTGCTACTGTGCTTTTTGGTGCATCAAGGTTGTCACAAAAGGTGCTGTAAGCAAAACATGGAGTGGCAGCAAGTAAAGTATGATGCAAGTAAGTACATGTATCAGTATTCAAGTAGCAGTTTATCCACAAGTTCAAGTAAGCACAGTAATTAATTATTAATTAAGTCGTACGGATACTTGGTTTAGTGAGGGTTGTCACACTTCAGGCTTTTTGGCATATTTAGGGCAGTTTGTTTTAATATGCCCCTTTTCATTGCAACGGTAGCACGTTGCGTCTTTCCGCTTCTTGCAATCCAAGGTTTTGTGATCCGTGGACTTTCATATACCACAAGCAAAGGTTTTTTACTGAGTCTGCGAATTCGACTCTAACCTGCACTTCCCAAAGTGCTGTTTCTTGCAAATTTTGCATTTGGGCTTCTCACCAGAATGATGCCCATCTTTCCTTGACTCAGATCCTTTCTTGTTGTCACCGTTCCCACGGTGCTTCTTGTTCGACCTTCGTGAACCATCATCTTCACGTTTTCTCTTCTCAGCCTCCTTATTCCTCAGCGATCTTTGCCTGACCGCATCCAAAGTGAGGGACAAGGATATGTCAGCTACAGATCTAAAAGTAGCTGGCCGAGATGCTTTCACGCTTGCCTTGATCTCGGGGGCTAAACTACCGATGAAACGAGCTATTCTTTTTGGCTCCGGGGTTACCAGATACGGAACCAACCAGGACATCGTGTTGAAGCTCGTTAAGTAAGCTTGACACTTAAGGTTTGTCATCACCAATGATAGAAAATCAGACTCTATCTTCTCCACCTCATGCTGAGGGCAGTAATTTTCCCTGATAAGGGCAACAAATTGATCCCAAGACATGTTGTACAGTGGGATTTTCCCGGTGGCTTGAATCAGAGATCTCCACCATGCTAAAGCTTCACCCTTAAAAGACTGCGACACAAACTTGACCACGTCTCTCTCAGCGCATCCGCTGATATCCACAACCGTATCCATCTCATCCAGCCAGGTCATACAGTCAACGGCTCCCTTCTCCCCAGTGAAATCCCGGGGTTTGCAGGAAACAAAATATTTATATGAGCAACCCTTCTCACGGGGTCCTTGGTTCAATACAATATGTTGAGATGGATTACTGTGGTGGTTTGAGGAGTGTCGATCATCATCTTTCTTAGGTTCGCCCTTCTTGGACGGTGGCTTTGAATGCGGTTTAGATATGGTCCTACTTCTTGTCCCACTATACTCTTCGTATTGCCGCTCCAAAGCTTTTGTAACTGCGTCGTCTACCAACGCTTTCAACTCAGCACCCGTTAAATTAACTCGGGCGTTATCAAAATTCTCCACTGGATGGCTATTAATTTCATCTGAGTTAGCCATTTTAATTGAACTGTTGCAGAAAACAAGGACAATAATTTATTTGGGAGTTTATTATGGAACTGCCCCTTAGGGTAATTCATTAACCATGGTAATCAGAGACCATATTTGGTTAATTTATTAATCGTATTTTAATTAGGATTTCAATTATAATTTATCCTAATTATAAACAATAATTTAATTATATTAGCACATGAGGCCTAGTCACATGGACAATTTAAATTATAAGCTATGATTTCAGAGAATCAAGGCTTTTAAGGTTTGAACATAGTTCATTACCTTTACCAGACAGGGAGTTATAGCTACCACTGTCTTTTGGCTCATATGGAAACGAGCAGGGCCCGTAGGCATGTATTACCACGTATGGTAAAAATATGATCATCTTAATTGATGATTTAACCCATGATTCAGAGATCATTAAGTTGGGTTTGGAATCTTTAGAAAGATCCTTAAATAAAATGACGTGTGTGATTTTTAACAAATCACTTCTGCCAGGAGTGTTAACATGTTTTCAGATGTTAACTGGGATTTGAATCTTTTTAACAGGTCTTACCATCATGGTCAGGTCTTTATAATGACACTCAGACTAGGTTTCACTCTTAAGATTCTTATTCAATAATTAAGTAGGCAGATTATCTTTAAAAGGAATGAATTTTAATTTATTTATTTCATATATAACATTTATGCATATAATAGCAAGATGAAATTTATAAACATAACATTCCATTAATTTTCAAAAGATTACATGTTGCCCTAAACGGGACTTTTCAACAAACAACTTACCCACGCAGGGGTTTAAACAAAAACCTACCCACGCAGGGGCTTAAACAAGTACTTACCCACGCAGGGGCTTAATAACACACATACCCACGCAGGGGTTTAACAACAAATGGAAGGATTCAGTGATCCTTCTTGCTCTTCCCTTTAATTAGGCTCGTTAATCCTTGGAAGAAAGTTTGTCGCTCCCTCCGTTCCCTGTGAAATTCTCGCTCTACATGGTCAAACCTTTGCAGAATTTCTTCACGCTCTGGTGGGGAGAACCTTGGTGGTTGCGATTGTTGCCTTATAATAGGTCTTGGAGGTATTTGGTACCCATGTGTTGGGTACCCTACTCCCCATGGATCTCCATAGGGTCCTTGGGTGTTGTAGTTAGCCGCTACCATGTATGGATCGGCTTCTGCGTAGTTGTAGTTGGTATGCACTGGCTGTTCAAACGGGTTATACGCCATAGAACCCGTGTATGCTGGAATTGGGTTATCAAAACCCATCGGCGGTGGTTGTGGTGCAACTGGGTGTGAAGGTCCACCCATTTGTGGATCTTCTTGATGTGGCGGGTAATGGCTGCCACTGGATTGGCCTGGGGAGCTGAAATGGAAATCCCCCGCTCGCGCCGACATACATGCGCCTGTCCTCCTACGCCTCGGTGGTTGAGGAGGTGCCGGTTGAACTGGTGGCGGTGGAGGTGGTGGCGTGACTGCCACAAATCTTGGATCCTCAGAGGAATCCCGTTGCTGCTGCTGCTGTTTCTGAGAAGGTGAATGGCGAGGAGGTGTATAATACCATTCGTGCCTGGTAAACATGGCTTGAAAGCTATCTGGACCAACATAGGGTGATCCGTGGAATGAAGATCCGTCAGAGATCTCTATCGGGTGGTTTGGTGTACCACTAGCAGGCTCGACGGGGTCCGTATCCTCGTCCATATCGTCCGCGTGATCTCCCGAGAAGTGATCTTCCGGCCCCAGTGGGTTAAAACCCGCTGGTTCTGCTAGGTAATTGGCCGGGTTAAACCGGCCACTGAAGACAGGTGAAGGGTCACCAAAAGAATGATGCGATAAGGATCGCTGTAACGGTATGTAGGACGGTTGAGGGTTGTTGGGCTCATACTCCGGCTGTGGCCCATAAGGCTTATGCACTGGAGGCGTTGAGCTGTGTGAGACCGACCGTCTAGCCGGCTCAAAAACATTTTATTTAACTTGGGAGAATTATTTAAACACAAAAGGCTAGTGTTTAATTCACTCAGTGTTGGCTCTGATACCAACCTGTCACACCCCGATTTCCACGTGTCACCGGTGGGCCCGGTGGGGGAGTATCGTGACGTGGTTGGCAACATAATAGTCAAACAACACAATATTTAATATGCACAGCGGAAGCAATTTAAAAGATATAATACAACCGAATTTAACATTGTAATATCAAATGTCACAATATTCGGGAGTTTATCCACAGATGGATCGGTAATAAAACGGAAACAATAGTTCAACAGACTTTAGGCATCCTAAGCTTGCGAGACTTTTTATTGATGCTAAGGAGACAATCCAGCCAATTACGCTTAGTACCTGCATTTAATCTTTTTGGGAAAATATGTCAGTTTACACTGGTAAATACATTCAACTGACTCATTTTGGAAAATGATTGAAAATTGGTTTGGATGCACATGGCATAAACATTTTATTTAACTTGGGAGAATTATTTAAATATATAATCTTGTGAACGAATTACATGTTCCTTGTGCGTTCAGTAGCCCGGATCTTGTCCGGGTTAAAGATCAATAGACACACCACAATATTCTTTTGTGCACTGACGGGTGTACGCCTACACCCCGCGCTTAAGTCGTGGCCATTTCGTAAAATGATGCCAAGGATATCCGGGACATGGTCATTAATCCCCCAAAGGCTTTGAGTAACAAGACTGTTTAAACGAGTCGATCAAATTATTCAATTAACCACCCAACGATGGAAGATTTGATGCCCGATCAAGCGGTATGCTATATACCGTAACCCAAGCCCGTATAGGGAAAATAAGTTAAAAGTATTTACCTGAGCAATGTAATAATCACAATAAGCAAAATGCACGTAGCTTTTACTGGTACTCCTAATCTGGAACGAAGGTTTATAATAACCTATTAGAATCCTAACGGGTCTTTAAGTAAGCTTAAGCTTTGACCGGTTAGTTTCAAAGATACGGTTCGTACGCACGATTAAGCGAAGACCGGATAGAATGTGATTTAGACCCGACAAGTTCAGAGACTTGCTTAATATGGGTATTTCATACTGTAACAACTCGTATCAAAAGTCATATTTAATTAATTAATTTATCTAATAGGAAACCCTAATTGAGAGACCCAAGTGATTCTGCACAAACCCTAAAATTTTCAGAATTTTCAGAATCAGGATTAGGGCCCCTAAAACTCAGGGGGGGTAATACCCTAGTTAACGATTATCCAATTTGCGTGCGAAAGAAGTTGAAATAACGAAATCTGTCAAGTCAGCAAAGCTAGTCCCAATCGTGGCAACCCTATACCTAAAAATAGGTGTCACGCGGGCCGCGTAAGATTAAGCTATGTCTCACGCGGGCCGCGACATAGTCCAAATTTACCTATAAATAGAGGACGTTGGGACTTGAATTTTGGAATTGGAACGACGAACTAATTCATAATATACGACGAGTTATCGTCTGTTTATTCTCAAAAACACACACTGATCACGAAGTGCTGCCGCAATAAGGGTAATAACTCGATCGCTATTACGATTCAACGTCCGATCGATTATAACTATCCAACGATTGTTTAAGTGCCGCTCAAATTGAGATTATTAATTCATTGTGATTTCGACTTGAATGTTTGAGTACTGCTCGAATTCGGGCTATACTCTGTCATTCGTTGAGAATCCACTGAATTGTTAAGTATTGCACTAATAACTCGTTGTGAAGGTTTAATCTCGTGAATTGTCGTAACTGTTGTATTAGTTACTAACCGATTGTGTGTGCATTGTTAATTAAATTAGGTTAATCAAGGCTAATCAGTAGGCTTATATTCTGCTCGTTAAATCTACAATGTGAGTCATTCTCTTTTTATCAAAATACTTTTCAAAAGCATGTTTTTATCAAAATTATAGTTACAGGGATTAAGTCTTTGTTATCTGAAATTACTGCCAGTATGTGGGGGGATGTGCACGTAGCTACTAATTATTTATCACTTGGGGTGAAAGGACCCTACAAGTGATATGTCCACAGTCACGGTCCGATAAAGTGACAACTGGATCAGTTAATTTAAAAGATGAGGCAATTGTAATCGCTCTTAATACTGTACATTATAATAAACAGGATGTTTTACTAAATAGAATGATTCACTCAGTATTTCCCTGCTGACAAAACCTTTTTCAAACATGTTTCAGGTGATCTGTTGTGAGCAAAGGAAAAGTGCCGAGTAGCACTACAAGCTTAGAAAGTGGCTCAATGTAAATAAATAAAGAAACATGTTTTAAAGAAATAAAGGATTTCCCAGTGAAATCAAGTGTTTGTAAATTATGGGAATTATCCCTATATTATATACAAACGAGCAGTTTTAATAATAATTGATCCTGTTTAAAAAGTCTTCCGCTGTCGCTAAATTAAATACCACGGGATTTCCTGCCCCGCGGCTCTGGACCGGGTCAAACCGGGGCCAAGGGCCGTGACAGGAAAAGGTGGTATCAGAGCCACTGATTTAAGCTTACTATTGATTTTAGCCTATTAAAATAATTAGGAAATTTAATTGTTATTCTGTGAAAATATGTTTTATTAACTGATTAATTGTTGAGTTACAGTATGGGTAAACACAAGATTTATGCTATCTACCACAAATTAGATACTGCACCCACAAGAAAAGGAACCTCTTCCTCCAAACACCCAGCAGACTTAGATGAAGGGATTTTTGTCCGTAAAGCAAATTATGAAAATCCTCTCACCCAAGATAAAAGAAATTCGATTCTTAGAAAGGGACAAGAGAAAATAAAGAAAACCCAAGCCAAGAAAGTGTGGTTTAATCCAGAAATCCAGGAATTAGGCAATAAGTCACCTTGGGAAGATACCTTAGATGAAAAATGGGCAAACCTTTATATGCTAGCTACCGTAGCAGAGAATGCAAATCTCTAAATTTTAAAACCTGGTCTAGTAGAAAAGTAATAGCCAGTAAATAAATAAATTATAGTGTGTTCACTTTCCTGTAGTCTTTTGTACAAATCCATATGCAATAAACTTAATGTTTATTTGTTAAACTTTGTTCCAAAGTTTTAACTTAGCATTTTTGTGCATTTTGCATATATGCTGTCCAGCATGACTGAGATATCGGAAGCATTTCAGAATCTCAACCTCTACCCAGTACCAATTGAAGTCTCCCACGACTTTACTGGTTATATTGCTGACATAGAGGAACCCGTGGAATTCCAAGCTCCACCGCTGGAAAAAGCAAAACTTAAAAAGAAGAGAAGATATGTAGGATGGAGAAAAGTACGCAGAAGAAAGCCAGCTACTAGGAAACTCCCTAAAATAGAAAACCCTATAGATAAAGGGAAAGGAATCGAAATCGGAGAAAGCTCAAATCCAGCAGAGATAGAGAACAGGAACGATTATAAACAAAAAGGAATAGAAATTGGAGAGAATTCTAGACAAGCTGAAGAAATTACATTCCAAGACGAAATCGACCGTCTACTGGCAAATTGTGATGTCATTAGCCCTATCCATAATAATCTATATCCTTACCTAGAAACCCAACTACCTGTCAATCTGGAACCAGCTATTCCAGATCCACTAATCCACACTCTACCTTTAGGTCAAATGGAAGAATGGTGGACAAATGACTGGCCATTCCAGAATATTGTCAACAGTCCTTATTCTTTCCTTCCACAGTGGGAGCCAGACCCTATCCCCAATCCTCCAATGAGTAACGAAAACTTAGCCGAACTCCGTCAGTACGGTGAAGAACTGATAAATACAGGAAATAGGATTAGGGATATGGGAGAAAGGATTACCTGGAAGTACGACGAAAGGGAACGTCGCTACTAAACTTCTTGTGACCAAAGAATAGTGGGGTTGGGAAGAATGTCTGTATATTAATAATAATAATTAAATATAACTCTGTAAAATGGGAAATAAAACATTGTAAGATAAACGGTGTGTATGGATGCCTATCTAATATATATAAAGCAAAATAGAAGTCGAAACATCGACAATTTTGGATATATATCTGTGTTACCAACCAGATTTTATGTGCTTCTGTGAAATTGTTTTATTCATCACTTGATACTAATAATTATATTTTTAATAATTATCAGATGGAAAATGCTAATAATGAACCAGTTAATGAAGAGAATCAATCTGAACAAAATCAGGAAAACCAGTATATGACTAGACAGGATATAGAAAATATTGTTGTACAAGGGATAGCCAATGCTATTCCAGCATTCGTTGCTGCTGTTAAAAATCCAGTAGAACCGCAACAAATCATTCCTAGTAAACGTACTCAGGAAGATAATTTTAGTCACAGTGTAAATGGAGGCAGCAATCATGATGATAATAATCTACGACAGGCTCCACCTCCTAAGAAAATGAAAGCCGCAACACCTGGTTGCACTTTCAAAGAATTTCTTGCTTGCAAACCTGCTGAATTTGCAAGTAATGAAGGAGCAACTGCAGTACTGCGTTGGTTAGAGAAAACCGAAGCAGTAATTGCAATAAGTAAGTGTTCAGAAGAAGATCAGGTGATGTATGCATCAAATTTATTCAAAGAAGGAGCATTAGAGTGGTGGAATACGGTGCTTCAAGCAAAAGGAAGAAGGATGGCTTATGCCATGAACTGGGAAGAATTCAAGAATCTTGTAGAAAAGAAATATTGTCCTGAATATGAGAAGGAACAAATGGCAAATAAGTTCCTAAATCATCGTATGATAGGAGTAGAGTGTCGCGGTTATACTTCGACATTCTTTGAATATGCACGAGTGGTACCTACACTGGCTTCGCCAGAACCGGTACTCATTTCTCGATACATCTGGGGATTAATTAGTGAAATCCGCAATATTGTTAAAGCTGCGAGACCTCGCACTATTGACGATGCTGTGGAATTAGCTAATACCCTAACTGATGAACTAGTGCGAACAAGAGAAGAAGACAGAAAGAAATAATTGGCTCAAAAGATTACCCAAGGATTTCGTGTGGGTAATGATAATAATCGATTCAAGAAAAGAGGAACCGGGCAATCCTCAGTTCCTCCGTATTGTAGAAATTGCAAAAAGAAGCATTTCGGAAAATGCAAGGGATATTGCAATTTTTGCAAAATTCCAGGGCATCAAGAGGAGAATTGCAGGAAGAAATCTCTAATCTGCTACAACTGTGGAGAAATAGGTCATTTTCGAACTGAATGTCCTAAGTTGACAAAACCCGCAGACAATAAAGGCAAACCAGCTGATGGAACAACAAAGAAGAATGCCCGAGCATTTCAGCTAACTACTCAAGAAGCTGAACTCATTCCTGATGTCATAGCCGGTACGTTCTTGGTCCACGACGTTTATGCAAAAGTATTATTTGACTCTGGTGCAAACCAAAGTTTTATCAATACTTCATTTTGCCAAGCTCTTAATTTACCTTTAACCACCCTTAGGAAAATTTTTACAGTCGAAACGGCAGACGGAAATTCTGTTAACATAAATAAGGTTTTGCAAGAAGGTAAGATAGAACTGTTAGGTCATAAGTTTTCTGCAAAACTGTTACCTATGAAGTTAGCCGGATTCGATGTCGTGTTAGGAATGGATTGGTTAATAGCCAACCATGCTCGAATCCTTTGTGACAAGAATTCCGTAGAAATCCGTACTCCCACAGGAGAGGTAATTTTAATTACCGGAGATAAACCACGAAAGCCACTAAAGTTCATATCAGTAATGAAAGTTGCTAGTTATGAACGAAAGCAAGGAATGGTGTATATGATTTCCGTAATCATTAACACTAAAATTAAGGAACTTTCAGACATCCCTATAGTTTCAGAATACCCAGACATCTTTCCAGAAGAATTACCTGGGTTACCACCAGATAGGGAAGTAGAATTTAGAATTCATCTAATTCCAGGTACTACACCAATAGCTAAGACACCTTATCGATTAGCACCCACCGAAATGCTAGAATTGAAAAAGCAGTTAGATGAATTATTAAGCAAAGGATTTATACAACCTAGTTCATCCCCTTGGGGAGCACCAGTGTTGTTTGTGAAAAAGAAAGATGGATCGATGAGAATGTGTATCGATTATAGAGAACTAAATAAAGTTACAATTAAGAATCGATATCCATTACCTAGGATTGATGATCTTTTTTATCAACTTCAAGGTGCTAGGTATTTTTCTAAGATAGATTTAAGATCTGGATATCATCAGTTAAAAGTTCAAAAGGAAGACATACCTAAAACTGCTTTCAGAACTAGGTATGGCCATTATGAGTTTACAGTCATGCCCTTTGGACTAACAAATGCCCCAGCAGCATTTATGGACATGATGAATCGGATCTGTAAACCATATTTGGATAAATTTGTTATCGTATTCATCGACGATATACTAATTTACTCCAAAAGTCAAGAAGAACATTGCAAACATTTGCATGCACTCTTAACCTTGTTAAGAAAGGAAAAGCTTTATGCAAAATTCTCAAAGTGTAAATTTTGGTTAAAGGAAGTGCAATTTTTAGGTCACATGGTGAATCATGAAGGAATTCATGTAGATCCTGCTAAAATAGAAGCAATTACAAAATGGAAGGTCCCATAAACAGCTATGGAAATTAGTAGTTTTCTAGGCTTAGCCGGATACTACAGAAGATTTATTAAGGATTTCTCTAAGATAGCTGTACCTTTGACTAAGTTAACCTGTAAAGCCACTAAGTTTGAATGGGGACATAGGCAAGAAGAAGCTTTTAAGATTTTGAAGCAACGATTGACGAATGCTCCAATTTTAGCATTACCCGAAGGAACAGAAGATTTTGAAGTATACTGTGATGCTTCAAAATTAGGATATGGATGTGTATTGATGCAACGCAAGAAGGTAATTGCGTATGCTTCCCGGCAGTTGAAAAAGCATGAGGAAAATTATACAACTCATGACTTAGAATTAGGAGCCATAATTTTTGCCTTGAAAATTTGGAGACATTATCTGTATGGAAGTAAGTTACTGTTTATACAGATCATAAAAGTTTAAGATATATATTTGGACATAAAGAATTAAATATGAGGCAAAGAAGATGGATGGAAATTCTAAGCGATTACGACTGTGATATTCAATATCACGAAGGGAAGGCAAACGTAGTTGCAGATGCCTTAAGTCGTAAGTATCATGAAAAACAACGACGAGTTCGTGCTCTTAGATTAAATCTACAAGTAGATTTAATAGAACAATTAAAGAACATTCAAGAAACAGCAATCAAGGACGATGCTGAAGGAATGAAAGGTTATATAAAAGAACTAGAGCAAGGAAATGATGGAATTTGGAGATTCCACAAGAAACGAATTTGGGTACCTAAACAAGGAGAGTTAAGGAATAAGATTTTAGAAGAATCTCATAAATCTAGGTATACTATGCACCCTGGAAACAATAAGATGTACCAAGATTTAAGAAAGAATTTCTGGTGGATAGGAATGAAGAAAGATATAGCAAAATATGTATCTAAGTGTCTTACTTGTTCACAAGTTAAGGCAGAACACCAGAAACCCTCAGGTTTACTACAACAATTGGAAATGCCTGTATGGAAATGGGAACTTATAACAATGGATTTTGTTACTAAGTTACCCAAGACCAGAAAAGGTAATGATGCGATTTGGGTAATTGTGGATCGATTAACCAAATCAGCTCATTTTCTACCAATGAAGGAAACCTTTAGTATGGAAATGTTAGCCAAGTTGTATGTAGACGAAGTAGTATCTTTACATGGAGTTCCACTCTCCATTGTTTCAGATAGAGATAGTCGTTTCACTTCTCATTTCTGGAAAAGTTTCCAGCAAGCAATGGGAACTCGACTAAATTTAAGCACTGCATATCATCCTCAAACAGACGGACAAAGTGAAAGGACAATACAAACACTGGAAGACATGCTCCGAGCATGTGTAATTGATTTTGGTGGATGTTGGGATGATCATTTACCATTAATTGAATTCTCCTATAACAATAGTTATCATTCAAGTATTGAAACTGCTCCATTTGAGGCACTTTATGGAAGGAAGTGTAGAACTCCAGTTTGTTGGGCAGAAATAGGAGAAAGTCAATTGTCAGGGCCTGAAATAGTGCAAGAGACGACCGATAAGATAACTCAAATCAAGGAAAGACTGAAAACAACTAGAGATCGCCAGAAGAGTTATGCAGATAATCGCCGCAAGCCGATAGAATTTCAGGTTGGAGATAAAGTACTTTTGAAAGTTTCTCCTTGGAAAGGAGTAGTTAGATTCGGAAAGAAAGGAAAGCTAAGTCCAAGGTACGTAGGACCATTTTCAGTAATCCAACGTATAGGACCGGTTGCTTATCGTTTACAACTACCTGAAAAATTAGCTGGAGTACATGATGTATTTCATGTATCCAATCTCAAGAAATGCTTATCAGATGAATCACTGGTAGTACCTCTTCAAGATATAGAGTTAAACGAAAAGCTGAAATTTGTTGAGAAACCTCTTCAAATTGAGGATTGAAAGATCAAATTTCTCAAACATAAACGACTAGTTTTAGTCAAAGTTAAATGGGATTCAAAGCGAGGAGCTGAATATACTTGGGAGCTGGAATCAGAAATGAAGAGAAAGTATCCTCATTTATTCCAGTAAATCTCGAGGACGAGATTTTTATTAAGGTGGGTAGAATGTAACAACTCGTATCAAAAGTCATATTTAATTAATTAATTTATCTAATAGGAAACCCTAATTGAGAGACCCAAGTGATTCTGCACAAACCCTAAAATTTTCAGAATTTTCAGAATCAGGATTAGGGCCCCTAAAACTCAGGGGGGGTAATACCCTAGTTAACGATTATCTAATTTGCGTGCGAAAGAAGTTGAAATAACGAAATCTGTCAAGTCAGCAAAGCTAGTCCCAATCGTGGCAACCCTATACCTAAAAATAGGTGTCACGCGGGCCGCGTAAGATTAAGCTATGTCTCACGCGGGCCGCGACATAGTCCAAATTTACCTATAAATAGAGGACGTTGGGACTTGAATTTTGGAATTGGAACGACGAACTAATTCATAATATACGACGAGTTATCGTCTGTTTATTCTCAAAAACACACACTGATCACGAAGTGCTGCCGCAATAAGGGTAATAACTCGATCGCTATTACGATTCAACGTCCGATCGATTATAACTATCCAACGATTGTTTAAGTGCCGCTCAAATTGAGATTATTAATTCATTGTGATTTCGACTTGAATGTTTGAGTACTGCTCGAATTCGGGCTATACTCTGTCATTCGTTGAGAATCCACTGAATTGTTAAGTATTGCACTAATAACTCGTTGTGAAGGTTTAATCTCGTGAATTGTCGTAACTGTTGTATTAGTTACTAACCGATTGTGTGTGCATTGTTAATTAAATTAGGTTAATCAAGGCTAATCAGTAGGCTTATATTCTGCTCGTTAAATCTACAATGTGAGTCATTCTCTTTTTATCAAAATACTTTTCAAAAGCATGTTTTTATCAAAATTATAGTTACAGGGATTAAGTCTTTGTTATCTGAAATTACTGCCAGTATGTGGGGGGATGTGCACGTAGCTACTAATTATTTATCACTTGGGGTGAAAGGACCCTACAAGTGATATGTCCACAGTCACAGTCCGGTAAAGTGACAACTGGATCAGTTAATTTAAAAGATGAGGCAATTGTAATCGCTCTTAATACTGTACATTATAATAAACAGGATGTTTTACTAAATAGAATGATTCACTCAGTATTTCCCTGCTGACAAAACCTTTTTCAAACATGTTTCAGGTGATCTGTTGTGAGCAAAGGAAAAGTGCCGAGTAGCACTACAAGCTTAGAAAGTGGCTCAATGTAAATAAATAAAGAAACATGTTTTAAAGAAATAAAGGATTTCCCAGTGAAATCAAGTGTTTGTAAATTATGGGAATTATCCCTATATTATATACAAACGAGCAGTTTTAATAATAATTGATCCTGTTTAAAAAGTCTTCCGCTGTCGCTAAATTAAATACCACGGGATTTCCTGCCCCGCGGCTCTGGACCGGGTCAAACCGGGGCCAAGGGCAGTGACACATACACACTCTGGATTTTGAGTTAAAACCGTTAAGGTTTGACCCGTTTAGGCTAGTTTATGTAAACTAGTTACATAAACCGAACCGAACCCGCAATAAGCGTAACGGGTATACATATGAGCCATTTACAGGTTTCCTAAGTTAATATGCTTCATATATGTTGTGACATCAGTAAGATGTCTTTTATTATGCCCGAAACGAATTTAAACACAAACTATGCCCCGTAGGGGTAGTTTGGTCATTTAAAATGTTATAAAAGGGTTTAAGTATTTACCTGAGTTACAGGTCTGATGTAATCAGCAAAAATACTTATTTTACCAAGTTATAACAGTAGGATAAAGTATATATGTGAAATTTACCAATTATAACCAATCTATGCCCCGTAGGGGTATTTTGGTAATTTCACATAAGCCGAAAAGCTCAAAACTGAAGTCTGAGTTTAACAACCTTTGCTTACTATTAAAATATGATAATTTGCCTCAAATATCAGTATGTATCACCCTTGTATGTTTAAAAATAGTCTTAGTACATACTATGCGCTAAAAACGCTAAATAAGGCGATTAGAAGCCATTTTCGGGTTTGATACTTAAAGCTGATATTTTTATTATTCCAGAAGGCTTAAAATAATTTATTTATCATATGTGATCAGTAGCAAAAGGTTTGGAGTCGATTAGATGTGTAAAACTCATTTTATGGCCCGTAAGGGCAAAACCGACAATTACCGGATTAAGCCTACGACTATGAGTTATGCTCAGCCTAAAATTAATTAAAAATCTTCAAAAATCCCAAAATAATATATTACATCAGTGGGTAATAAGTTTGATACCAAAAAGTAGGCTTAACTAGGCTATACGCTAATTACGCCGTTTTATTAACATAAAGCTTTCATTTTACGCTAACGAGCATAACTCTTAATCTACACCTCAAACTGATGTCAAATTTTGCATACAAGTTTAAATATCAGTAGTTAAAGTTTTTACTCTTTCAGATTTCCAAAAATCGCGTTTTAAGATGAAAAGGGCATAATGGTCAACATATGAGCAATTAACGGAATCATGCATATTAATTGGATAACTAATGATCCGAGGTGTATAATCACAGAGGGTTATACTAGCATGTAACCTGGTCCAAATAAGGCTCTAAGGCATTTCTAAAACATACCATAACGGGTCAGAACTGCAAGTCAAAGTATAAGTCAAACTATGCGACTTTCGGTTCCGAACCGGGTCTAAACAGGAAATTGTCGGGTTGAACATGTTTAGACATGTTCTTACACTAATTACCAAGTTATATTAATGATCAAACAGGTTGTATGTGTTCTACATTGCTAATCATGCATAAATTGTAATTTACATATTCTGTTGACTTTTTATTAGTAAGTTTGACCCGACATTTGACCTAGTTAGAGTGGGAATCAGGGGGAACCCTTTTGAGGTTTTATTACCCACATAATTACCTACTTAAAGGTACTTTTAATTCGAGATTTGACTGAGCCATTATTAATTAATCTCGAAGTCAAACCGTAATTACGATGGTTCGACTTTTAGCTAAATAACTAAGCTAAACTTAATTTAAGAAGGTTAAGCAAACTTACAAGTGTCTAATGGTTGATTAGGAAGGTCTGGAGAGTGCTCTTGTGCTCCACAATTGATCAGAAGATGTTTGAGGAATGAATGATCAAAGTGTTGCACATTGGAGCTTTATATAGTGAACCAAGACACCACAAAGTGTTGACAACAAGGTCTACCACTGACCATAACATTCCCACAGGTGTCCTAGATGTTTAGGGATTGTTTAGGGGCCAAGGGATATGAGGAAACTCGTTTAAAGGTGAGTTTTTGCGTTTAAACAGCAAACATGAACATTTATTGTCGTTGGCACCCCTTATGGACCATAAGGGGTTTGGCTTACGGTCCGTAAGCCTGTGGTCAGAAGCAAAAAATCTTTTGTTCTTTGGTGTTTTGAAAGGGCAACCACTTATTTCGACTTTGGGACCTCAATTATCAGTTAGGGACCTCCCAAAATGGCCTTGAACAGTTACATACCCTACCATTATGAATTGTTTGCTTGGATTCTTTTTTAAAGTGCCATAAACGACGGTTTACCGTAGAAATTCCATAGGAACCCATCTTGCACTATGAATTCAATTGTTGTTGACAAATTTCTGGATTTAAGCTATATTAGATGTTTAAGATATATATACACTTGGGTCTTAGGATTTATAAATGAGGTCGTTCAGAGGTGAAAATTAACATGACGCCACTTTTAAATCCTGCCAAAACATCTTTATTAAATCCGGGTTTACAACCCTTTTTGTCTTACATGACACGTGTCATTATTTCATTGAACACGAATTTTCGAGGTGTTACACCGAGGGTACAAAAGATAACCGATCTTCGGTTAATTTGGTTTTCGTTTAATTTCAATACAGTTTTATCAGTTTTCGGTTTGAGTTTCGATTAACGGTTCAATTTTTACTCGCCCCTACTTTGTAGCCAATTTCTAACCTATATTTTATCTATCATATATTGTGTTAGTGGAGAGTTCAAATTAAAAGAATTTTTTTTGTAAGAAGAAATTTCAACCAATAAGAATGCTTTATTTTACTTCATTTAATATAAATATTTAATGTTACTATAAGGGTACATTGGTAAATCTATATAAGTCATTAATTTGTAGTCTTACTCTTTAATAGCTAGCTACATTAAAATTTTTGTAACTTATCTTCAAAATATATATATTTTTTAAAAAATAAAATAAAATAATTTGAAGTGTATGATAAATTATGAGTTGTGTAGCATAAATTATGAGTTGTGTAGGATAAATTTCAACGTGTAGGATGAATTTCGAAATATGCAGGATAACTTTTGATATGTGTAGGCAAAAAAAAAATTAGTGTGGAGGATAATAGTCTTTATGACTAATTAATTAGTCAAAAATGATAATAAATGAGATAAGTGAAAAAACTATTTACTGTTTTACAAAATTACCCATTGTTCTTTTTCTTCTCATTTAAATTTTCTTCTCAAATGAACATTCTCCTATTGTGTTATATGATATAATCTTATTACAGTGTGAATAGGTTTTCGAATCATGATAATTTAATTCTTATAGTTTATGGTATTATGTAATAAAAAATAATGGAGCATTAATAATTTACTTAAAAATCATGTCTTAAATGAAATTTTAAAAACATAAAACAAAGAATGTAAAAAACAAACTTAAAAATATAAACAAATTACCTAGAACAACAAAATACATGGGAGAGAATATTGTTTTCCTGCGATTGGAGGAAATGGATGGTCAGCTGCCAGCCTGGCACTTTCCTGTTGATTAAGATAAATTGTGATTTTACACCGTTTAAATTTATGATTTTGTCACTGGTTTGGTTTTTTTTTTTTTTTTTTTTTTTTTTGCAAATTTATAGTAGGGTTTTGTTTTAGCTGGTTGAGTCGATGTAATTTTTTGAGATCGTGTTATAAGTAGTATGTACAAGTAACCGAAACACAAACGTACATGTTATGAGAGAAATATTCGGCTTAGTGCCCTGCAATGCGAGCGGGGTAAAAACTAGTGATTTAACAAAAAAGCACACCTAAAATTAAAAATAAGAAACATGCAAAACCCTAAATAATAACTATTGTAAGGCATGACGTTTTTGATATCTTCACGAAGCTTTTCGTGCGTTTAGCGTGCTACTGGATACATTGTCAAGTGGTCAAAAAATAGAATGTTGAGGTCTTGATTAAGCAGAAACTGAGACATTTGACCCCTGAATATATCAATCGTTTGCTCTCGTTTGTCCATTTATTGATGTATCTGTAGCTTGACGTGGTCCATCGGTGTTGGCTCCAGTGTCTCCTTCGTTTTTGGTTTCCCTCTTACCCTCTCCCTCGCCTCCTACACCTTCTTTTGCTCGATTGGACTAGGTAATTCTTCAAACACAGTCGGAGTTTCATTGTCCTCGAGATTGATATTTATATCCCTAATCTCAGTCAGAGTATCATTGTTATCGAGGTCAACGGTACCGGAAATAGATGTGGAATAGTGTCTCGATTCCAACGTCTCCGTCTTCTTTGACATTAATGGCATCGATTTGTGCCATATTTGGTTGTTTTTCACATTGTGAAAAACATGATGAGACTTGAATTGTTGACCGGTTTCTTTTTTATACTATTTTTGTACAGGTTGATGACAAGGTCACTAAACCAACCTCTGTGTCATCATGTGCCAATGGGACTTCAAATGCTTGGTGGTTCGGCTATAAATGTTTCCATTTTCCTTGTAGAAGTACTTGTAGGTACGACCCTGGTACTCGTCCCTTTTTTTTATTCTTGCCTTTGATCAAGCAAGTTGTGGCAATAATTATGGTTAGATAGAGTTAGGATTAAACCATTTATTTAGGGTGAAGACTTGTCGACAAGAACAGACATTCATGTAGAGTGGTTAGGGAAAAAACTTGATGTTCCTTGTTGTCACACCCCAATCGATGGCGGAAACATCGGAGTGGGACGAAGAAAGATTGCTCATTACACATAACGCTATTTGTGATAATATAATTAAAAATAAATTGATTTCATTCATAACAAAATGTTACAATACATGGAACTTGAAATACAATATGTTTAATACAAGAAAACAATACAACAAACAAACATGACATTTGTACAACATATTAAAACCTAAGGTGTCTATGTGTGTATCTATGCATCATCACTACTTCAGTTTCATGGCATCGTCATCATCAACCTGTAACATGTTTAAAATAAAGTGTCAATGCGAAAGCATTGGCGAGTATACAAGTTTCATACATATCATAAAAAGATAAGTTTAAACAATTCCACATGGCAAGCTATTGATACAAGATAAACAATAAAATCGGCATGTGTTTAACTAATCAACCCAATGATGAAACGCAATAAGCTCATGACTTTACCCAAAGTTTATAGGCGGTGCGTTAATCCTATAGTGCTATATATGTCAATGATAGGCTCGTACGAAGTTAATGATAAGTCTAACACAAAACGTATAACCCCAAGTTTAAAGTATCAAGTAATCAAGTAGTCATGCATGTATAAGGAATGTTTGTGCAGGTAAGAATAAAGTTTAAGTGTAAGTTTTATAGATTGACATGTTACACCCCAAAAGGTGGTAAACGAAAAAGGGGAGGGGGGTTCAAGTATACTCACAGTTTTGCAAAGTTTCCTTTGGTGATTCTGTGAAGAGTTGGAGCTTGGAGCTTCAAAGCTTCTTTAAAACACTTGGTGTTTTCTTTTAGAACTCTTAGAGTTCTCTTCCTTGCTTGGAAGATTTGAGAGAAGTGGAGAGGTTGAGAGAAGAATGGTTGGAACACTTAGTGTCCTTTTAAAATTCTTAAAATTCTTGATTTAGAGAGATTGAGAGAATTGGAGAGATGGAGAGAAGAATGGTGTGAAGAAAATGGTAGAATGAGGTTGGTATTTATAGGTAGAAAATATGGAAAATGGTGAAATATGATTGGTTAAAGAAGATATAAGAGGATTGAAAAGATGATTGGTGGAGAAAGGAGGTGGAAAATGGTGGAGTATGATTGGTTAAGAAGGTAGAAGAGGATTGATGAGGTGGAAAGATGATTGGTATATTTCTTGGTATTTCTTGAGTATATATATTATGTAATTGAGTATATAAAAATATAAAAGTATAATTCAAGTATTGAGAATGTGCGTATAAGTATTTATACGTATAATTGTGTCGGATTGCGTATAAGTACGTATTTAAATGATCGGTTGTGTGAATAAAAAAATATGTATAAAATATGAATTTTATTATGATTAACGCCTCGAATTGTGAGATTGAAATTAAAAAACGAATGTAAGGTTCTTAAAATTAGAATACGAATATGAGGATTTTTAAAATAGAAATACGAAGATACGAGGCGTTACACTTCTCCTATTCTCACCATTATTTTCTGCGGCATCCAGGTGAATGGCAAATACGGGTAGCACCGGTTCGTCTTGGATGAGAGGCGAGGTTTTACCGATTATTCCACTATCGTGCCTTCAGGCGGGTGGAGGTCGGGTTTCCGCGCATCTGGGAGAGCCAAGGGGTTGGTGGCGGTCGAGTAGTCGACCTTGGCCACAATGTCCGGTGTCATGGTGGTTAGCACGTCGTTATTTGCCGTTCAAAAAAAAGAATCTAGTCATAACTATTTTTTTTGTTTAAAAAAAAACTAATTCAGTCTCTTAACATCTCGTTAACGCGTTAACAAATAACACATTTAGGGCATGTTTGACTAAGCTTTTCCAACCCAACTTATGACTTATTGACTTAATCAAAAAGCTAAAAAGGAGTTTAGTGTTTGGCAAACCTAAAAGTCCTTTTTAAAGTGACTTTGAAAAGGAGAAAAAGTCATTAAAAAGTCATTTTTTAGAAGTTAGCGGCTTGTGACTTTTTGATCAGCTTATAACTTTTCAAAGACCAAATTACTATATTACCCTTGATTTAACACTCCTTATATTTGTTGACTTATGAAAGAATGTTTATTTTAGTCATTTTACATCAATAAGTTATGCTAAACACTTTCATAAAAAAATAACTTATTGACTTATTGGCGTTTCCCATCCCATAAGTAATCCAAACACTTTTTTAAAAACTCCTTTTTAAACAGTTTAAGTCAATAAATCCTTTTTTCACAAAAAGTTCTTTTTTGGTAAAATAAGCTTAGTCAAACATGCCCTTAATGTTTAACACGAGTAGAAGTGGTGTGCAACACCCGTTAACATGTTATGTCACCTTCAATTTAATGTATGTTGGGTAGGCTCCAAAACCTAACACTCTGTTCCCGAGTCTCATTTAACAGGGGAGGGGAAAGAAAAGAGATGAAAATATGAAAAAAACCATGTTCCTGAGATTTTTTAAGGATAGAAAGGGAGGGGAAATAAGGGAAAAGGGAAGAAAATTTGTATCTATATTTATCCTCCCAAATTGGAGAGATTAGGAGAGAAAATCTTATTAATTACTAAATTACCCTCATATCTAATTAAAATGTTTTTATGTTTAAAGAGTATAGTGGTATAATTGTTACTTTCTTTTCCTCCTAACTCGAGAACATATAAAATGCTTAATTTGTTCTCTTTTCCTTTACTTTTCATTAAACTCGGGAACACAAAAAGGAAATCACATGTTTTGCTTTAGGCAGTGTTTGGTATGCAGGAATGAGAGGTGGAATAGAATGGATGATTACGAGGGAATGAAGAAAAAGGTGTTTGGTTGGTCAATGGAATGGAATCACACATTCCAAAAGACATTCCATTTCCTCAAAATCATTCCTTCCACTCCCTGTGTTTTTTTTTCCATCCATCCCCTATTGCACCATTCATCAACACCACAACTGTAACACCTCGTAAAATCACGTCCAATGATGTATTGACACGTGTAATAAACCCTAATGAAGTCAAATGTTGAATTTGAGGGACTAATTTTTTTCGAAAAATCAAAAACTTTGATTATGAAAGGACTGGAAGTGTTAGCATACCACAAATAAGTTTCTAAATAACCTCTCACGATATTTATGTTCACAAACGAGCCACTTGGCGATCGAGTGTAGCCGTTTGCGGAATTAATTGAAAGTTTGCGCAAGGAAGGGTTAAAAGCGTCAACATGTTAATTCTTACCTCTGAGTGACCTTTTGACAAATCGGGAGCTTCATGATATTTGATTATACTCTCGGGAATGCCAAATATCGGCCGTCTAAGGTTTTTATGCCTATAAGTAAAGTTACGCGCAACTTTGCAAGTTAGAGGGACTAAAAGTGTCAATATGTTTAATTATACATCTGAATGACATTTTAGCGAACCTGAAGCATCGTGATGTTTAATAATACTCTCAAGAATGCCTAATATGGATTAGATGAGGCTTCGATGCTATTAGATGATGAGATGCGCAAGTTTGCGCAATAGAGGGACCTAAAGCGTCAACTTTTGAATCTACGCCTCTCGGTGACCATTTAAGCAAACGGGAGCGTAGTAATGTTTAAGTATATGCTTGGGAATGACCAATATGGGCCATGGAAGGCTTGGATATGTAACACCCCAAAAAATGGGTTTGGTAAATTAGAATCCCGGTTGATATAAAGATATGAGTTTTAGTCTTTTATATAATCAAAATGAAACTTGAGGGACCAAAACCGTTAAGTGGGTAACATGAGTTTTATAAAATAAAGATAAAACACCACACACACACACACATAGTGTGTATGTGTGTGTGTATCGATGTCCAGGAAGAAGAAAGAGGGTTTAACCCTAGTTTCTCTAAAATCTTCAAATTGGAAGGCTAAATGAAGCTTAAATTCATAACCGAGCATGGATTAATGACCACCTTCACAAGGGGATTATAAGGTATGTCTTAAAACCTATATTGGTGATCTTGCACGAAGTGGGTTATGTTCTAATCCGTGAATTGGTATGAAATTGAGTATGAGCATGTGTTAGAATCATCATCTAGAACATGGATTATGCATGGTTTGGGTGAATTTGATGTTTTGGGGTGAAACCCATTTGTTATGATAAGAATGATGACTTGAATAATCACCCATGTCCAATTCTTGTTTAATATAGATGAATTTTGATATGTATGATGTATTCTTGTTAGAGGAATTGAAAGAAATGTGATGCTAATATGTTTGATGTTTATGTGTGAATGATGCATGTTGATTACTAGGAGGATTGGAGGAATTATGTATGAGATTAGAAGAATATGCATAAATTAGTTGTACACTATGCTTAGGAGGTAGTATACACACTAAGAATATGATGAAATTATGAGGTAATTGAGATTAGATCACTTGTAAGTGATTGACAAAGAAGTTATGAAGTGGGTTTTGTATAATATGATGAAAATGATCATATGCTCATGTTAATGATGTTTGAAATCGTATATGTGTGAATGTTTAAAGAATTCGGATAAGATTTAATAGATTAGCATGTTATAAAGTCGAATGATAATTTCGATATGAGATCTGTAAGATGGAAGAGCCGTAATAAAAGATAAATAAGCTAACTATCTTGAGAATGATATATGATAGTTTGATGCTTGATAAGCGATGTGGAAGCTTTGGAAAGAAAAGGATCAAACGGAACTTATGCGCACGGGAAGCATATTTGGATGCAAGGTAAGTAAAGTGTAACATCCGTCAAAAACGGATATCCAAAATCCGACCCGTTTTGAAATCCGAATCCTAACCTTTGAACCTTGGGAATTTTTTTTTTCGTGAAATAAACACATAATGAAGGATTTAATTCTTAAGTTAATTTGCTATATATATATATATATATATATCATCTAATTGTAAAATTAATTAATTCAATTAAAATTATTTGATTTCATGATTTAACCTAGTTAGTTAAAGGATTTTAATGAAAGTTTTCAAGTAATATGAGTTAACCAAACCAAGTTAACTAACCAAGTTAATGTTAGGTAAGCTAAGATAATTAATTAGTAAAGTTGAGGGACTACATTGTAACCTTTTAAAACCTTTATAAAAAAAAAAGGAAAATATCAACACATTATGGGATTTGTTTTGTTTTAACAGTTGCCGCCAAAACTCATTCACAAGATTGGTCCTTATTTCCTTTGGAACTCACACTGATTTTCGGTAATTAATACAATGCCGTGTTTCCACTTTTTCACGTGCCTAGACCCTTTATTACACTCATGACTTCTTTTCATCCTTCACGAGACATGAGAAACTCTATACAAAACCGAGACCATCATCACTTCCCTCACAACGGCTCTATACTCGATACCCTCTCACACTCTCTATTCTTTTCGTATCACCTTCACTACCCCAAACACTCAACTCTCCTTCCTTCTCCACTCTCGAACACCTCTCACCGGAGTAAACTGAGCATGCCAGAGACGATCGGAGAACACGATCTCGCCGGAAACCTGCACGTTCATGCCGGAGAAGAACCGCAACACCCCGGAGAACGAAGGGACGACCGGAAGGCCGCCAACGCCGTTTCGTTCACCGAACACGTCGCCGGAGTTCGAGGTTTGCCAGAGACCGGTGCTCAACGGAAAACAATACGAGATCGCGCCCTTTCATTCGGTATATTTTCTTTCCGTTTATCAATCGTTTCATGTAACCTTACTGTTAAAACTATTAATATCGATGATGATAAGCTTTTAATCAACTAAAATATGGTGGGAAAAGTCTTATACAGTGAGTTTGGGTTTTGATACAAGAAGAAGATGAGATACCACTTGGAAACATAACTTTCTTTTAACTAAATCTAGTGGAGTTTAGAATCTCTGTTTGTACATACTAATTCATGTTCCATAGTGAAGAAGATAACAACAGTGGGTGAGGTCGTTTAATACGATGCGGAGGTCACGGGTTCGACCCGGATCCTCTATTTTGTTCGCTGCGTTTTCTTTTCCTAAAACTCAATGAACATGGTTTTGTTTAGTTTGATTTATGACTAGTGCTAGTAAGTTGGTATTTGATGTTTCAGTATACACACTCCAAAGAAAATCCTTTGTTTTGTTTGAAGTCTGTGTATTTTTATGTGTGAAAGGAGTTGGATCAATGTTCAAATGAAATACAATTCCAAATTACATCACAAGAAACACGAACGTTGATACCGTGTTAAGCGACCAGGAGGTCGTGGGTTCGAACCCGACTTCCCTGTGTTCTTTTTAGTTATTTATTAAAAATCAGTTTTTCAAAAAAACTTGTATACTCGCTCATTGACTTTGCATTGAAACTCTATTTTAATACATGTTGCAGGTTGACTTATGAAGTATGGATGATTGATGAAACAAGTGTAGGGTGGACTAGATACACACCTTAAATCTATTTATCTTTTGTTGATTTGAATTTGAACAATGTTGTATTTCCATTTTACATGTTGTATGACAATTTAGTTCTTGCAATGAAGTTTGAATTTAATTAAATATTGTCACATAGTGTTATGATGTTTTGAGCAATGTGTTCGTCTCATCCCGATGTTTCCGCCATCGGTTGGGGTGTGACATAAAGCTTACACCCTTTTTGTAGAATTTCTATGCATCGTATAGTTTAAGAATATGATAAGCTAATATATGAAGTAAGACGTTCCGACAAGTTTTGATACGGGTCGGAACACGTGGTTATGATAAGAAACTAAGTTTGATGGTTACCAAGGGTAAAAAGGTTATAATGGTAATTTTGGTTACGAGTTAACGAAAGAATAAGTTTCAAGAAAAAGGGTAAGGAATAATTACAATCACATAAGGATGAAATGGACATTTAGACTTAACGAGTCAAATGGTGAAGCTATCACCATTTGACGATGTCGACTAATGATTGTATTGTCAAGTAATATGAATTCACAGGGTGAATAACGAAAGGATTTGCGTTGCTATTAACTAGCAACTTAGTGGACGACGTATTAAAACGGGTCATAGCTTTGACGCGAGCCAGGTATGTGTGATTACAGTTGTAGTTAAGTTGTGAGATTGGTTAAATATGTAATGCGTCCTTCATCGTAAAGGACGGAACTAATGTTGACCAAAACGCCCTTGATGGGTATATCGGGCCAAACGACCTTAAAAGTTGTTTAGAAACAAGCTATTTGATTAAGTGAACACTTAGGACAAGTATGAAAGCTAAAAGTATGATTTAGAGAGTAAAATGCTTTAAAATGTGCAAATACCCTTAACGGGTCAAAATAAGCACATTAATGAAAATGGGTTAGGAAGATGCAAGAAACCCGTGATCTAAACCGTATATGATAGCCAACGTTGAAATTATAGGGTTTATAAGAAATTGAGGTCAAATAAATAGGTTACTTTGATAAATGCATGAACGGGTCAAAACTTTGTAAAAAGGTAATAAGCTGAAAGATTAAAAGTCTAAAGTTTTGTTAATCCGGATGTCGGATGTTAACCCCATGTGATGGAGAATTAAATTACGATCATGTAGGAAAAAGAATCGTGAAAAACGGAATTGTAAAATGAAAGTTATGCATGTTTTAGTGCCTAATAAGTTAGTGAAACGGAGCTGGAAATCTGCAGCTCAAACAAAAGAGCATTATGTGCATTTACGGGGGTCGCGCCACACGACGACATGGCCTAGGAGCCGTCGCGCGACGCGATGGTAGGTTTGGCTGACGAAAGTTGTTTATTTTACTTGTTTTGTCTCGCGAACCCGTTTACATGTGTTTTAATCACTCGTAAGCTAAGTATGACCAACTTAATTTATGATTTAGTAAACGTAGGTATGTGTGAAGGTAAGTATGCATGTATATATATGTATGTAGGCAAGTATACGTGGATACATGAAGGTATGTATGTGGGTAGGCATGTATGAGTTATGTATGTTGCAAGTAGGGATGTATGTATGTATATATGTATAACGTTATGAATGTATGTAATGATGTAGGTATGTGTGTATGTAGACACGTATGTAATGATGTAGATGTGTGTAAATGTGGGCATGTACGTATGTATGTAGGTAGTTATGTGTGATCGTATGAATATGTATAGGTATGAATGAAAGTATGTATGCATATATTCAATGCAATTGAGTATTGACGATAATAATAGCGTGTCTTGTGGATGAAGGGTATCGCAGAAACAGTAAAGAAGTCTCACCACAGGTTGTATGATTAGATGGAAAACTGGGATGTAAAGAGATAACGGAGTGAAAAGTCAACGAGGGTGAATCTTGTTTATGTTTATAGTGTGTGCTAATGTTATGAATTTATGTGGTGAGCGCAGGTTGTACGAGTCACGGAGGATCATCGAGGACTAGAGATCGAAGACCGTGTCACAAGATAGATTGTACGGGAATGTTGGCGAATGTAATGTAGTAGGCATAAGTTATGTTTTTTATTTAGTAAACGAGTTGATTGATGATTTCATTTGAAAGAGTTATTTTAAATGAATTTTCTAGTAAGTCAAGCCGTTTATAATGAGAAATTTTATGGTAGGAATTTCCGCTGCGACTTTTTGTCAAAAACGTATATGGGTCTTACAAGTTGGTATCAGAGCCGTGGTTTGAGGGTAATCAAGTATGAGGAGATAAATACTTGAACTCAAACCTGTGTGCTCTTGTGACAAGGAACCCGTACAATCTGAGACTCGATCAAGATCTAAGGGTAGAAGTAAAGGTAAATATGTGCTTGGGTATGTATTTGAAGAAAACTAACAGCATGTTATGTGTAAGGTAAGCATAATTGCTTGGAAAGGATGATCCGTGAATGCGGTCTAGGACCGGCATCAAGGCAAAAAAAAAAAGACAAATTGACCCCAGGTACGTAAATTTAACATGTGGGCGCATGTAATGGTGTAATCTAGCAAGTGAAAGAAAATTTTAAATGAAATATAATAATGGCATGGTAATGAAGTTTTGAAAATGTTACACGTGGCGAAACTTAATTCTTCGGACATAAGGTGGCAATTATACTAAGACACGAAATTAGTATGTGGATTGTGTAACTGGCCAGTACACAAGAAACATACGACGTTAGTGAGACCGTGATAATTGTTACAGGTATGTCAGTTAGAATTAGGTAGTAGGTGGGCGTGAGGGTGAAGTGAAATGTTAGACTTTCAGGAATGAAAGTAAGAATGATATGTTAGAATCGCGAGACGGATTCGAAGCATGAAAGGAATGAAAGCACGAATGATGTGTTAGAATCCTCGAGACGGATTTGAAGCATGAAAGGAATAAAAGCATGAATGATATGTTAGAATCCGCGAGACGGATTCGAAACAAAGAAAGAATAAAAGTATGAATGATATGTTAAAAACCGCGCGACGGGTTCGAAACATAATGAATGATAAGAATGAAAAGATTCGAATATGTAAGTAATTACAGACTAAGCAAGTAAATATTCTTTAAAAGCGAATATTATCCAAGTTATGTCTTAAACTTATATATATAAATGTGTGAATAAATGTATATATTTATATATATATAAGCAAATATGTTTGTATGCAAGAAGGGTTAAAGAGACGAATGAGTGATGCGGGTCAAATGGTAATTGCCATTTAAACCCGATATATTTAATGTTTTGATTTGTTAAGTTTTATACTTATAGGTGAGCATAATGTTTGGCACGCAAACGTAAACGTTGATGAAAGAAAGAAGTTTTGAACATGTTATGTGTTAGATGTGTTAGTAATCAACTATTAGGAGTCGTAATGAATGACGGGCTACGACCCGGACAATAGTCTAAGTACGATTGGGAAGGGTAAGTTTTGGCATGAATACTGAAATGATGTAATGAATATTTGAATGAAAGGTGCTAACCGCCGATTTTGTAGATGTTAATGTTAGAATTATGAATGTGATGAAACCAATCGAATTGGTGAAAGAATGTGCACTAGAGGAAGCCCATTACAAGGATGAATGAAAGCTGGCCTGGTACGGTTAGTACTCGTGAAGGAGCGGATCGCTCTGATTTACGGATCGCTGAAGTATGAAATTGAAATCTAGGTAAGTAAAATGTTTTAAGTCATGACGGATAGATATGAATTAGTAAATTGAAAACGACCTACGAGATGAATGATGGAATATGTATAGTATGGTGTGGAATGCTTGATTTTAACAGTTGACATAAGAAGAAAACTATGTCATTAAGAAGTAAATCTTAAAAGTTTTGAGCGAAAATTTTGGGTATTGGTTAAACTCTCATATGAAGAACCTGCATGATACGCTTGCTTAGGCAAATTAAGTAATGCATGAATTGAGAGGAATAGTAATGTAGGAGGAATGAGGTGAGTTGAAGGTAACGTAAGGGTACGTATAATACAAATAACTATAGGAAACGTAGAATGATGTTAACTTTGGAGTTAAGCGTGTATACGTGACTATGAAATAGTAGTTTTGTTGCGATAACAAAAAAAGAACTAAATGTTATATGATATGGGTATAGAATATAATCTAAGAGGAGGGGTGAAGGTATTAGATCTGTTATAACGGATCATACAAATGTAAGTACGATAATAAGTGTGAAGAAGTATGTATATTGACCAACTACAAACTGGCCAAGGAAATGAGAATGTTATGTAAAAGTAAAGTATGAAAAGTATGGACTTGTTAGGAAGGAGTCAATTATATGAATAGTCATGAATCGAGAATGGATAGTTACTTAGTATTATGATATACCTATTGGAATTAAACATAGATGTGTATGTATAAATTACGAATTTAGATCGTATGGTCGATGAAAATAAGATGAATGTTGAAATAAACAAAAAGGAATGTTACTAATGGGATGTTGGAATTGTTTCAAGTAAACAAAATGGAATATCGTGCGTGATATACGAGTATTGGAATGATGAATAAACCGCTAGCTATGAAGCGTGATAGACACTAGCAATATTTAGTGGAAGTGACATTAATAAGAACTCTGGGACGGGTTCTTGAAGATAGAAGGTCGTCATTAGATGGGCTCGTGGTCTTGTTGATGGGCCGGGAAGGAAAGATAGTTAGTGTTAAATGGAAATAAGAAAAGGTTTCGGGGACGAAACCTCATTTAAGGGGGTAGACTTGTAACACCCCAAAAAAATGGGTTTGGTAAATTAGAATCCCGGTTGATATAAAGAAATGAGTTTTAGTCTTTTATATAATCAAAATGAAACTTGAGGGACCAAAACCGTTAAGTGGGTAACATGAGTTTTATAAAATAAAGATAAAACACCACACACACACATAGTGTGTGTGTGTGTGTGTGTATCGATGTCCAGGAAGAAGAAAGAGGGTTTAACCCTAGTTTCTCTAAAATCTTCAAATTGGAAGGCTAAATGAAGCCTAAATTCATAACCGAGCATGGATTAATGATCACCTTCACAAGGGGATCATAAGGTATGTCTTAAAACCTAGATTGGTGATCTTGCACGAAGTGGGTTATGTTCTAATCCGTGAATTGGTATGAAATTGAGTATGAGCATGTGTTAGAATCATCATCTAGAACATGGATTATGCATGGTTTGGGTGAATTTGATGTTTTGGGGTGAAACCCATTTGTTATGATAAGAATGATGACTTGAATAATCACCCATGTCCAATTCTTGTTTAATATAGATGAATTTTGATATGTATGATGTATTCTTGTTAGAGGAATTGAAAGAAATGTGATGCTAATATGTTTGATGTTTATGTGTGAATGATGCATGTTGATTACTAGGAGGATTGGAGGAATTATGTATGAGATTAGAAGAATATGCATAAATTAGTTGTACACTATGCTTAGGAGGTAGTATACACACTAAGAATATAATGAAATTATGAGGTAATTGAGATTAGATCACTTGTAAGTGATTAACAAAGTAGTTATGAAGTGGGTTTTGTATAATATGATGAAAATGATCATATGCTCATGTTAATGATGTTTGAAATCGTATATGTGTGAATGTTTAAAGAATTCGGATAAGATTTAATAGATTAGCATGTTATAAAGTCGAATGATAATTTCGATATGAGATCTGTAAGATGGAAGAGTCGTAATAAAAGATAAATAAGCTAACTATCTTGAGAATGATATATGATAGTTTGATGCTTGATAAGAGATGTGGAAGCTTTGGAAAGAAAAGGATCAAACGGAACTTATGCGCACGGGAAGCATATTTGGATGCAAGGTAAGTAAAGCTTACACCCTTTTTGTAGAATTTCTATGCATCGTATAGTTTAAGAATATGATAACTTAATATATGAAGTAAGACGTTCCGACAAGTTTTAATACGGGTCGGAACATGTGGTTATGATAAGAAACTAAGTTTGATGGTTACCAAGGGTAAAAAGGGAATAATGTAAAAAGGTTATAATGGTAATTTTGGTTACGAGTCAACGAAAGAATAAGTTTCAAGAAAGGGGTAAGGAATAATTACAATCACATAAGAATGAAATGGACATTTAGACTTAACGGGTCAAATGGTGAGGCTATCACCATTTGACGATGTCGACTAATGATTGTATTGTCAAGTAATATGAATTCACAGGGTGAATATCGAAAGGATTTGCGTTGCTATTAACTATCAACTTAGTGGACGACGTATTAAAACGGGTCATAGCTTTGACCCGAGCCAGGTATGTGTAATTATAGTTGTAGTTAAGTCGTGAGATTGGTTAAATATGTAATGAATCCTTCATCATAAAGGACGGAACTAATGTTGACCAAAACGCCCTTGATGGGTATATCGGGCCAAACGACCTTAAAAGTTGTTTAGAAACAAGTTATTTGATTAAGTGAACACTTAGGACAAGTATGAAAGCTAAAAGTATGATTTAGAGAGTAAAATGCATTAAAATGTGCAAATACCCTTAACGGGTCAAAATAAGCACATTAATGAAAACGGGTTAGGAAGATGCAAGAAACCCGTGATCTGAACCGTATATGATAGCCAACGTTGAAATTATAAGGTTTATAAGAAATTGAGGTCAAATAAACAGGTTACTTTGATAAATGCATGAACGGATCAAAACTTTGTAAAAAGGTAATAACCCGAAAGATTAAAAGTCTAAAGTTTTGTTAATCCGGATGTCGGATGTTAACCCCATGTGATGGAGAATTAAATTACGATCATGTAGGAAAAAGAATCGTGAAAAACGGAATTGTAAAATGAAAGTTATGCATGTTTTAGTGCCTAATAAGTTAGTGAAACGGAGCTGGAAATCTGCAGCTCAAACAAAAGAGCATTCTGTCCATTTACGGGGGTCGCGCCACACGACGGCATGGCCTAGGAGCCGTCGCGTGACGCGACGGTAGGTTTGGCTGACGAAAGTTGTTTATTTTACTTGTTTTGTCTCGCGAACCCGTTTACATGCGTTTTAATCACTCGTAAGCTAAGTATGACCAACTTAATTTATGATTTAGTAAACGTAGGTATGTGTGAAGGTAAGTATGCATGTATATATATGTATGTAGGCAAGTATACGTGGATACATGAAGGTATGTATGTGGGTAGGCATGTATGAGTTATGTATGTTGCAAGTAGGGATGTATGTATGTATATATGTATAACGTTATGAATGTATGTAATGATGTAGGTATGTGTGTATGTAGACACGTATGTAATGATGTAGATGTGTGTAAATTTGGGCATGTACGTATGTATGTAGGTAGTTATGTGTGATCGTATGAATATGTATAGGTATGTATGAAAGTATGTATGCATATATTCAACGCAATTGAGTATTGACGATAATAATAGCGTGTCTTGTGGATGAAGGGTATCGCAGAAACAGTAAAGAAGTCTCACCACGGGTTGTATGATTAGATGGAAAGCTGGGATGTAAAGAGATAACGGAGTGAAAAGTCAACGAGGGTGAATCTTGTTTATATTTATAGTGTGTGCTAATGTTATGAATTTATGTGGTGAGCACAGGTTGTACGAGTCACGGAGGATCATCGAGGACTAGAGTTCGAAGACCGTGTCACAAGATAGATTGTATGGGAATGTTGGCGAATGTAATGTAGTAGGCATAAGTTATGTTTTTTATTTAGTAAACAAGTTGATTGATGATTTCATTTGAAAGAGTTATTTTAAATGAATTTTCTAGTAAGTCAAGCCGTTTATAATGAGAAATTTTATGGTAGGAATTTCCGCTGCGACTTTTTGTCAAAAACGTATACGGGTCTTACAGGATACCATTAAATGACATTTCGCGCTACTTTGCACAATTAAAGGACTATTTGCGTCGAACTGCCAAAGTATGTCGATTCGTATGATAACGGACCTTCCGGAATATGACCATTAGTTAAACATACCCTATTTATCTTTTATATAGCTTAGATATAAGCTTAGAGGTGTTTCGTGCGCAAAAATAAACTTTTAAGTCATGCAGGGACTAAAAGTGTCAAAAAGTGCACAAGTTTGCATTTTCGCGCATATCTCACATTCTGAATATCTCCGGACACCCAAAAATTTATGTAAGCACTAAAATATTTTATTTTAGTGTTTGGCATGATAAAATCCCATTCGTCGCGTAATTTGGATCGTTTTTCGCGTCCTTTCGTGTTTCGTCGTAATTAGACGAACAACGTGACCGTGCGACCAAACGAACCAACATCCGACATGTTTTTGAGCATGTTTCATGTCCCCTATGTTTAAACATCATGGTGGAGCCTTGAAATGAGGTTAACGGGCCTTATACGCATCAGAAATGACCTTTAAGCAAGTACAGGGACTGAAACTGCAATTCTGAAACTTTGTTGCTGAACTAAGCAGCCCAGACTGGCCGCGTAGACCCCCCTTGGGTCATACGCGGGGCGTGTGAGTCTGCCAGAACAGCAGAATGTGGATTACAGCCAACTACAGCCTGTTCCAGCTGGATCCAGCCCTTGCACATGGTATTTCTTCAATCCTTGGGCACCCATAGTATTGGAAAACAGGGGGTAAGATGTGTACGGTCCAGATTGAGGCTCGTTTATCAAGAAACGATCTTAACGGTCACCCGAAATCTATAAATACCCCACTTCATTTCTTGCCAAAACCACACTTGATTTCTGAATTCTCTAAGTTGGAGACCTTGCTCTTCATACCTAAGAATTTGGGATCAAGCCTCCTTGCGTGGACCCTTTGTAAGTGTCCTTTCGTGCATGGTTTAATTATTTAGCGTTTAAACCGAAAAGTCAAGCATTTTAGATAAACGCTTTGACTTTTAAACGGTTGAGCCATGGTTCGCAACGAACATGGCTACGTGACCGTAATTAGGTAGGTGATTAACCCTCAAAAGGGCGCCTCATAATTACCACGTTTACTTAGTTTAATTGTCGGGGCAAATAAAAGTCAATCGGGTTAGTTTTAAATAAAATTCATAACTATTAATATAAAAACCATAAAATCAGTTTTCTCTCTTTAATAACTTGGTAAATATTAGTTGAACATGCCTAAGCATGATTCAACCTGACAATTCTAGGTATAGGCTCGGTTTGGAACCGAAAGTCGCAAAAGTTGACTTTTGCTTTGACTTTCAGTTCTGACCCGACTTAGCTTAGTTTAGATATGCCTTAGGATTCCTTTAGGACCAGGTTATAGGTTAGTGTAACCCTCTGAGGTTATAAAACTTGGATCCTTAGTTATCCTATTCATTGCATGTTTCCGTTATATGCTTAAATGTTGAACATTATGCCCTTTTGATCCTAAAACGAGAATTTTGAAATTATGAGAGGGAAATAATCTTTATTACTGATTTATAGACTTGTCCCTAAAGTTTCACATCAGTTTGAGGTCCAGAATAGGAGTTATGCTCATTAGCGTAAATGAAAAGCCTTTTTATGAATTAAACGGCGTAATTAGCATATAGCCTATCTAAACCCAATTTTTAATACCAAACTTTTTACCTACTGATATAATATAATATTTTGGGATTTTTGAAGATTTTTATTTATTTTTAGGCTAAGCATAACATAGAGTTCTAAGCTTATTTCGGTAGTTGTCGGTTTTGCCCTTTTGGGCTATAAAATGAGTTTTACAAATCCTTTTGATACCAAACCTTTTTCTACTGATCTAATATGATAAATAAAATATTTTGAGCCTTCTGGAATAATAAAAATATCAGCTTTCCTTTGAAAACCCGGAAATGGCTCCAAATCGCCTTTTTAAGCGTTTTAAACGCATAGTATGCATTAAAACTATTTTAAACATATAAGGTTTGATGCCTACTGATATTTTTAGTAAATATTTGTACTCTAACAGTAAGCAAGAGTTTTAAACTCAGATTTCCGATTTTGACCTTTTAAGCTTATGTGAAATTACCAAAATGCCCCTACGGTGCATAGTTTGGTTATAATTGATAAATTTCACATATATGCAATACCCTACAGTTATAACTTATTAAATTAAGTATTTTTAATGATTACGTCAGACCTGTAACTCAGATTAATATTTAAACTCTTTTATAACATTTAAAATGACCAAAATGCCCCTACGGGGCATAGTTTGAGTTTAAATTCGTTTTGGGCATAATAGAAGATATCTTACTGATGTCACAACATATTAAAGGCATACAAACTTAGGAAACTTGCATATGACTCATTTGGTTACTCGTTACGCACCTTTCGCGTTCGGATCGACTTATGTAACTAGTTTACATATATTAGCCGAAACGGGTCAAACCATATCGCTTTTGTCTCAAAATCCAGAATGTGTTTAACTTACCCATATTAAACAAGCATACAAGCTTGTCGGGTCAAAACCACATTCTAAACTGGTCTTCGCCTTATCATGCGTTTGAACCGTATCTTCCTTTTGAAAACTAACCGGTCTAAGTCTAGGCTTAATTAAAGACCCGTTAGGATTCTAATAGGTTATTAAAAACCTTCGTTCCAGATTAGGGGCCCAATAAAAGCTATCTGTACTTGCTGAATTGATATACGGCTGGGATTGAATTTATATTTAGCTCAGTTAAATACTTTAAACTTATTTCCCCTTATACGGGCTTGGGGTACGGTATATAAAATACCGCTTGGTCGGGCATTCGACTTTAATCGTTTGGTGGTTAAATATTATCGAGATGACCCGTTTAAAATTTTGTATGTTTGCTTAACGCCTTTGGGGGGTTAATGACCATGTCCCGGATATCCTTGGCATCATTTTACGAAATGGCCACGACCTAAGCACGGGGTGTAGGCGTACACCTGACAGATGCATATGTAAAAAAAACTGGTATCCCACTGAAAGGATTCAACCTTGTGGGCATTATACCTGTGGTGTGTCTACTAATCTTTAACCCGGCACGAACCGGGTAAATGAATGCATAACAAACATGTAATTCTGTTACAAGTATTATATACAAATAATTATCCCAAGTTATAAAGAAGTTTTGTGCCATGCGCACCCAAATCAATTTTCTTACACATTTTCAAAATGAGTCAGTTAAATTGTATTTACCAGTATAAACTGACGTATTTTCCAAAAAGGCTAAGTGCAGGTACTATGCGTAATAGGCTGGCTACTTCAGGCATCAATAATCAAGTCTCGCAAGCTCTAGATGTTAAAGTCTATTGAACAAAGTTTTTTTTGTTTTTTTATCTTTTGATCCGCCTGTGGATCTTTTACAACCGTATTTGTAATACTTGATATTACTCTTTATCGGATTGTAATATATTTATCTTTTGCTTCCGCTGTGCATTTAAATTGTGTTGTTTGACTATGATGATATCAACTACGTCACGATACTCCCCACCAGGCCCACCGGTAATATGTGGAAATATCGGGGTGTGACAACAACCCACCACCTTCGCCACAACCCACCACCACCACCCACCACCGACGACATCGCCGCCACCCACCACCACATCACCTCGACAGCCACCGTCGCCGCCGCTTCTCACTCGCCACCGTTATCACCCACAGCCGCGACCAACCGCCAACGCCACTCGCCGCCGCCGCCCACCAGCATCGTCGACGCCACCACCACCACCAACTGCCGCCACCCACCGCCACCTCTGCTGCCACCCACCACCAACGGCCACATTGCCGCCACCACTACTCGTCATCACTGCCGCACCGCCACTCGCCGCCACCACCACCACCTCCAATCGCTGCCGCCGACACCCACCACCGCCACTGATGTATTGCAAAATACATCTTTTATTCGTGTAAAGTTTGTATAGTTTTCATTACATTTAGTTTTGTTTTTCGTTAGAATGTGCATGCTATTGATTAAATCGTGTTTTGCAGGCCTTGATGCTTAAATATGCGGGAAATCGAGTGAAACGAGTCAAAACATCGAAGTGTCAAGTCTTGGAGCATGTTAGAAAGGTCGGGGAGTTGAAATAGAGTTAAAAGGCTGAAAAATCATTCTCTGGCACCCCGTGGGAAGTTTTCTGGCACCCGGCGAGAGACTGAAGGTAGTACATGAGCTGAAAAACAAGGTGGCACCCCACCACCCATTCCTTCAGTGGGTGGCGGCCGGCCAGAAGCCTAGCTGGCGATTTTTTGTTATGGAAAGTCATATATAACATCTTAAACTTAGAAAAGAAACCCTAATTCAATTTTGGGGACTTCTTGGGCAATTGTTGAGCAATCTTGGAGCACTTTCGGAGATTTGGAAGCATAGGAATCATCGGTACAAGTTCGGGAAGAAGACTTGAAGATCTAATCGGGTTTTCTAGTTCTTTGTTCTTGACTTTTCTTACGAAACTTGTTATGATGAATTCTTGTTTAAACATCTTTGAATTGTTTTCACGTTTTAACATGATTGGCTAATTTCATAAACCACCTAGACTTGATGAATGGATTAATATAAAGATTTTACCGTTTTCGTTATTTGTATGATTGTTATGGGTAATTGTGTTTAGTAAGAGGTTTGATTTAATGGTTTGATGTGTATGCGTACTTTGAATTGGTTTATTGTTATTATTTGCTTCATATGATTCTTAGTGACGGTCTATATCACAACATAGAGTCATATTAGGGTTTAGGGTTTCGGTGAGTGTCTATATCACGTTAGAAAACCTTCACTCTTTAGGGAGAATTGCGCAATAACCCCTAGAAGTAAGTGGTAATAATTTGCTAAGTCTTAGTGTTCTACTAGTCCTAATACCTGGGAAGTGAGGGGCTATTGGTAGGTCTTACCCGGCGAATTGCTTTAGATAGGCCTTGGGAAAGGTTATGTCTTGGTTTACCTGTCGGTCTTATTAGTCTATCAAGTCAAACTAATTACTTCAAACTACCCTAGATCTAGGATTGGGAAAGAATAGGTCAACATTAGGGTACTTACACAATAATTAGACAACTGGGAAGAAGTCTAATAACCGGTAGGATTAACGGCCTAGGTAGTGCCACAGGTTTCTCCTTGAGAAGGGTCGAGGGGCCTCGTTGGTTCTTAATAGGTTTAGTATCATAAGATCCCGGTTCCATAACTCATGTATTTAACTTAAACGGTAATCTCTTAAAACCAATCCAGGATTCTTGTCTAGGTGGTCCAGTTCTCACATAAGAAAAGTTCTCAGTCGTCATTCGTTTTTAATCTAGTTCTAGTTTAATTTAGTAGTTTAATATAGATTTCCTTAGTTTTCCGTAACCCCCCTTCAAACAAATAAACAAGTTAAGTCGTGTCTGTCAGAGTCTGTTAGAGTCTAGTTTACGTGATTTATAGAGTCTCGTGGTTCGATATCCGGACTTCCTAGGTTATACTACATTGATCGGTACACTTGCCGATTGTGTGGTTTTAGGTCGAGTCTAGAATTAAAGCTTTTTAGTGTCTAGCTTAGAGAGTCTAATATAGTTAATTTTTTTTAGTCTGTTTAGCACACATCAAGTTTTTGGCGCCGTTGCCGGGGACTCTTGGTAATTGCGTTCATTAGCTTTGATAGATTTACTTGACAAATACGTGCTACGTGTTTATTTTGTTTTGTGTCTTTTCTTTTTATCTTGAGTCGTAGTAACTATTGTTTGCTTTTCTTGTGTTCAGGTTTTTTGCTCGTAGTGGATGCCACATCTGCGATCGCACGGACCACCACCACCAGTCAAGCAGTCATCATCTCAATTGGGCGAAGGCCCACAGGTTACTTCTACATCCTCTTCTCGTTTCCCCAACTTTGATTCCACCCCGTTACCCGCCCCACCTCCTACACCACCACCTTCACCTAAAACCTCACCTAAGGTTTCCCCACCCGATAGTCCTACTTCTAGTACCTCTAGTCATCCAGAAAACCTAGAGACAATGGCAAACGCTAGGCAAACCGTCCATCAGCAAGCCACTCAGGATTTCACCGGCCTTGCTTCACCCATCACCGTTCCACCCATAGTTAGCGAGCATTCATGGCAGATTCCATCGTATGCCATGCAGGCCATAACTAATAGCATCCAATTCCATGGCCGAGACGATGAGGACGCCCCGGCCCACATAAACCGTTTCTCTCGCATCCTAGCTACCTTTAACCTTCACGGTGCACCCAACGATGCCACCTACTTACAGCTTTTCCCATTCTCATTAGCCGGCCGTGCGGCTACTTGGTTGGACTCTCAACCAACCGGAACCTTTACCACTTGGGCGGGGCTTCGTCAAGCCTTTTTGAATAAGTACTTCCCGCCCGCTAAAGCTTCACGGCTTAGAGACCAAATCCACTCCTTCCGCATGGAGCCCGACGAGCCTTACTACCTTGCTTGGGAGCGTTTCCAAAACCTTTGTGCTTGGTGCTCCCAGCATGGTCTTTCAGATTGGGCTTTATGTGAGAAATTCTATAACGGTCTTACCCAAGAGACTAGAGATAGGTTCGATACTAACGCGGGGGGGGGGGGGGGGCATATGATGGGTATTCTTACAGTTGCAGAGTGTCTAGAGCGTTTCGAGGCATTTGCTCAGTCTCAGTCCCAATCACGATCCGATCAGAGGTTTCAAAGTGGTAATTCAAATACCACTACTAGTGCACCCGCCCGAGGGGTGAACCATGGATCCTAGTTTAGCCTCTGTTTTGGAAAACATTACTCGAGAGCTTAAGGAGATTAGAGCTAAGGTTGATAAGTGTGAGTTTTGTCGAGGTGGTCACGATACGAGTGCATGTCCTTTACTAGCTGGTGAGGAGCAATGTGATTATTTAGGAGGAGGGTTTGGTAGAGGTCAGTCTAGCGGTTTTGGGGGTAATAATCTTAGCTCGGGTTGGCGAAATAATAATAATAACTTTAATAATAATAACAATTTTCGCTCAAATGGACCTCCTGGTTTTCAAATAGCTCAAAATCCAAATAGAGGTCTAGGTTCGCTTTTCAGTGGGGGTTTAAATGGGCAAGTCAAAGATGGGGGGTCGAGTAGTCAGGTTCAAACAGGTCAAGGTTCAAGTTTCGATTTAGGGGGTAGCATGGAAAGAATGGAGGCTATGATGAGCCAGCTAGTTGTTAGGGATCAAACCACCCAAAAGAAACTTAGCGAACATGACCTTATGCTTAAGAATCACCAAGCTGCTTTCCAAGACCTTCAAAGGGTTGTAGGTGATATGTCTAGGAAGTTAGAGGAGAGATTACCCGGTCAGTTTGCGGGTAACACCCAACCTAACCCGAATGCTCATGTAAAAGCCATTACTACCCGTAGTGGTAAAATCGTAGGGAACCCTAGAGTTGAGGAGAGAGTGGAAGAGGAAGATGATGATATTGTAGATGAGGAGATTGAGATGGAGGCTCCAGGCAAAGTGCAAAAGAGGCTAAGCCCAGCAAGTACCGCACAGCCCGGTGAGTCTCAAGTGGAGAAGAAAGTTGAGAAAACCCCCATAGACGTTAGACCTTCACCCTATGTGAATCATGCGTATGTTCCGTTTCCCTCACGCCTTAAGAACCAAAAATACTCAAGGGAATATGGGCAATTCTTAGACATCTTCAAGCAATTGAAAATTAATCTTCCGTTTATCGAGGCACTCCAATCGATGCCTAAGTATGCAAAATTCTTGAAAGATCTTCTTAGGAACAAAGAGAAGTTAGGGGAGTTGTCGAATGTCCCATTGCATGGAGGGTGTTCGGCCATTGTCTCAAATAAGCTTCCTGAAAAGCTTACCGATCCCGGTGTTTTCACTATTCCTTGTCTATTCGGTAGTAACACCAATATTAGAGCCTTAGCTGACTTAGGTGCTAGCATCAATTTGATGCCCTTTTCTCTTTATGAGAAGCTAGATTTAGGCAAGCTTGCACCTACCCGAATGACATTATCCTTAGCTGATAGATCCGTGAAACACCCAAGGGGCATAGTTGAGAATTTGCTTGTTAAGGTGGATAAGTTCGTTCTTCCGGCCGATTTCGTTATTCTCGACATGGAAGCCGATGAAAACGTACCGTTAATTTTAGGATGCCCGTTCTTGAACACCGCTAAAGCTCTCATAGATGTCTCTTTAGGCACCATCACACTTAGAGCGGGCGAGGAATCAGTAGTTTTTAAGGTTATGAATTCGAAAGGGCCTAGTGATAGAGTGGATGCGGTATCGTTAGTGGGGGAGTGTGAGAAGGATGAGAGAGATGAGGAGAAGGTGGTGAGTGGTCCGAGTCTAGAGAAAGTAATAGGACTCAAGTGTGGGGACCCACCGGATAGGAGAGTAGAGGAATTAGAGGAGAGAGTGGTGCGTTTAGAATCTAAGATAGAGACACTAAGCAAAGCTCAGTGTGGGGATAGATTTCGATATGACGAGTCTAGATTCAAACCGCCAAATGAGGAGTTGAGAGGTTATGAGAGAGGTAAGAGTGTTTGGGTTGATTCGGGCAATAAGTATAATGGTGCTACAGCCCGTGAGTGTGTGTTTGGAGGTGAGCTGCATCACTATGATCCTCCATAAGTATGTGAAAAGTTGAAATCCCAAGTGTAGAGTTTGTACCGTTTGTATTTTCATTAATTTTTCGTATTTTATAGTAGCTAACGGTCGTTTTTCGTAGTTTTTCGGGTCCTTGTTTGTGTTTTGAGTCATTTGCAGGAGTATATCACCGAGGATTTGCAGGAAATTTCGAGAGAAATAAGGCTTCAGGTAAGTTTTTATACTTAGAAAAATTTCGGTTGGTTTTTGAGAAGTTTGGGAAAAACATCAAATTTTTCAAAGGCATTGAAAAAAAAATTATTACACTCTTTCTGTTAAAAAGGGCCTCTGGCACCCCGCCACCCACCTATTCAGTACACCTCTCGCCCCCGCCACCACGTAGGGGAGTTTTTCGGAAATTAATCTCGTGGTGGCGGGCCGCCACCAACATTGACCTTCATTGGTGGGCCGCCAGAGGTTTCATCTGCAGCCAATGTTAATTAAAACCCAAAAAGTTGAATTTCTAACCTAAGTCTTCTTCCCCATCCCGCCGATATCACCCCTCCTCTCCTCCACTCTTAACCGATAAAACCCTTCACCACTAATCTATACACCGCCGATACCCCTATACCTCCCCTCTTCACCATCGAAGCACCTCCATTAACCACTTAAACATCCGATTTCACCTCGAATCAGACCACCATTCCATATATAACCTTCACATACACGATTCCAACTGATTATCCACCATCTTGCACCATAAAATCGGAATTTTGTTTTTGGGGATTCAAGACTCAACCGAAATTCTTCTATTTCTTCGTGTTTCTAACGAATCTCAGGTATGTTTCTTGCACCTCCTCTGTACATTGATTCCGATTTGAATAGTTTTAGTGGTCGAGTCTTGTAGTATAGTGTCGGGTCAGATCTTTGTGACCGTTTAGGTCTGTGTTTGGTCAGTGATGTCGAGTTCATTCCGGTGTCGTGGTCAGGTCAGTGTTGAGTCGGTTGTGTTGAGTTGTTGGAGTCGGTTTGTCAGATGTTGAGTCGGTCGGTGCAGTGGTCGGTTCAGTCTTTGTAGGGTCAGTTGTGTCCGGGGCGTGTCTCGAGTCTGTTCGTCAATGTCGTCTGCAGTTTAGAGTCAGTAAAGATGTCTGTCAGGTTTGATAATTGTCGCGTTTAGTTATTTGTTTCGAGTCGATTGTTCAGCGTCTATTGATTGCAGGTTTGTTTGGTGTGTCTTAGTGTCATTGTCGAGTCCGTAGTCATAAGTCCAGGTTAGTGACGTTATAGTTACTTGAGGAATGTTAGAGGGTACGGGCGGCTCGGGGCGGTTTGCTTAAGTTGCTTGGAATATTGCTGGCATGGCTTGTAGTTCAAGGATGCGAGTGTTGATATGGAGCATCCAGTTCAGGTTGATTGTGTTAGCCGCTTTCGTTCGCGTGTCCGAGATTAGAGTTGTTTGCTGAGCGCGTTTCGAATTGGAGGGCTTATGTGGAAACGACTGGCACTTTGACAGTCTCACATACTCAGCTAAGTCGTTTCCCTTTTTTGTTGTTGTATATTTTATTTATTTCGTTTGTAGTTTTTATTTTTAGGTAGTTGTTGAGTCGTATTTTCGTTCTTGCATTAGGGGCAATGCAATCTCTAAGTGTGGGGATGGGATACCTGTAAATATTTGAGTCATTAAAAATTTGAAAAACACAAAAAAATTAAAAAATTAAAAAATTGAAAAATCCAAAAAAAATTGAAAAAAATAGAAAATGTCTTTCGAATAAAAAAGAATTTTGCAATTAAAGCGGAAAATGATAGAAAAAATGAATTTTTGCTCGGGTTCGAATAATAATAATATGAGATTATAATAAACCGAGTTTGCGTCTAGTTTGGGATATGTGGATAGGCCCGGGTTTGGTTTTAAGTCCCTTTGATTTAATATACCTTAACTGTCGGTCTGCTAGTGGGTTTTCGCTTGGGAAATATGGGAAACTAAAACTGCCAGTAAGAGTGTAAGGGGCACCGTTATAAGTTAAAACTGTTAGAGTTTGTGATCATGTGAAAAAAAAATAGTATAAAAGTGAGCTAGAAACTAAATGAAAGTAACACAGGTCTATGTAATCCGTGTTGGGGATAGCGACTCTACAGCCGGAATGCCTCTGGGATGTGTGAAATCGACTTGCCGAATAAAAGTACCGAAACCTAAGTAATCTGTGGTTGGGGATCGCGACTCTACAGCCGGAATACCTCTTGGTTAGGGAAAGCATCGTCTAGACTCACGAAAAAAAAGAAAAAAAAAAAAGCAAAAAGCAAAGCAAAAATAGAAAAAAAAAAAAGAAAAAAGAAAAAAAAAAGTTGATTGTAAACTCTCTTGGTTTTGATATAAGACGGTTAGGAATTGGTCCAGTGATCGTTCCTTTAGTCCTATAAGCTTGAGGTGGGAGTAGGTGGACCGTAGATTCTAGTGTGAGACCCTAGGTAGACTGACCGCACTTAAATTAAATTCACATGATAAGGGCTTAGGACCGGACTTGGGTTTAAGGGGACAAGTATATTCGCAATCGCGGCTAATGCAAGTTTTGGTTTTAATAAAATATACCTATGCTTTTGACCCGAGTGATTATTTGTCTCTGATTCCGTTGCATAATTCTTTTTCGAGGACAAAAAAAGAGTAAGTGTGGGGATCTTTGATGTATTGCAAAATACATCTTTTATTCGTGTAAAGTTTGTATAGTTTTCATTACATTTAGTTTTGTTTTTCGTTAGAATGTGCATGCTATTGATTAAATCGTGTTTTGCAGGCCTTGATGCTTAAATATGCGGGAAACCGAGTGAAACGAGTCAAAACATCGAAGTGTCAAGTCTTGGAGCATGTTAGAAAGGTCGGGGAGTTGAAATAGAGTTAAAAGGCTGAAAAATCATTCTCTAGCACCCCGTGGGAAGTTTTCTGGCACCCGGCGAGAGACTGAAGGTAGTACATGAGCTGAAAAACAAGGTGGCACCCCACCACCCATTCCTTCAGTGGGTGGCGGCCGGCCAGAAGCCTAGCTGGCGATTTTTTGTTATGGAAAGTCATATATAACATCTTAAACTTGGAAAAGAAACCCTAATTCGATTTTGGGGACTTCTTGGGCAATTGTTGAGCAATCTTGGAGCACTTTCGGAGATTTGGAAGCATAGGAATCATCGGTACAAGTTCGGGAAGAAGACTTGAAGATCTAATCGGGTTTTCTAGTTATTTGTTCTTGACTTTTCTTACGAAACTTGTTATGATGAATTCTTGTTTAAACATCTTTGAATTGTTTTCACGTTTTAACATGCTTGGCTAATTTCATAAACCACCTAGACTTGATGAATGGATTAATATAAAGATTTTACCGTTTTCGTTATTTGTATGATTGTTATGGGTAATTGTGTTTAGTAAGAGGTTTGATTTAATGGTTTGATGTGTATGCGTACTTTGAATTGGTTTATTGTTATTATTTGCTTCATATGATTCTTAGTGACGGTCTATATCACAACATAGAGTCATATTAGGGTTTAGGGTTTCGGTGAGTGTCTATATCACGTTAGAAAACCTTCACTCTTTAGGGAGAATTGCGCAATAACCCCTAGAAGTAAGTGGTAATAATTTGTTAAGTCTTAGTGTTCTACTAGTCCTAATACCTGGGAAGTGAGGGGCTATTGGTAGGTCTTACCCGGCGAATTGCTTTAGATAGGCCTTGGGAAAGGTTATGTCTTGGTTTACCTGTCGGTCTTATTAGTCTATCAAGTCAAACTAATTACTTCAAACTACCCTAGATCTAGGATTGGGAAAGAATAGGTCAACATTAGGGTACTTACACAATAATTAGACAACTGGGAAGAAGTCTAATAACCGGTAGGATTAACGGCCTAGGTAGTGCCACAGGTTTCTCCTTGAGAAGGGTCGAGGGGCCTCGTTGGTTCTTAATAGGTTTAGTATCATAAGATCCCGGTTCCATAACTCATGTATTTAACTTAAACGGTAATCTCTTAAAAATAATCCAGGATTCTTGTCTAGGTGGTCCCGTTCTCACATAAGAAAAGTTCTCAGTCGTCATTCGTTTTTAATCTAGTTCTAGTTTAATTTAGTAGTTTAATATAGATTTCCTTAGTTTTCCGTAACCCCCCCTTCAAACAAATAAACAAGTTAAGTCGTGTCTGTCAGAGTCTGTTAGAGTCTAGTTTACGTGATTTATAGAGTCTCGTGGTTCGATATCCGGACTTCCTAGGTTATACTACATTGATCGGTACACTTGCCGATTGTGTGGTTTTAGGTCGAGTCTATAATTAAAGCTTTTTAGTGTCTAGCTTAGAGAGTCTAATATAGTTAATTTTTTTTAGTCTGTTTAGCACACATCAGCCACCTACAACCACCCACAATCACTATCACCTACCACCACCACCACCACCACCACCACTCACCGCTGATTTTATTACTCCGTTTTTCTTGCCTACCGAACAATACACAATAATAATTAATTTCATTCACACATGTTGACAAAACAAAACAAGACATGGAATGGTAATGATCCATAGCATTCTCTCCATTCTATTACCTCGTTTATTCTATTCATTCGTCCATTTCATTACCCCATACCAAACTGACTCGTATTTTTTCTCTTAATTCATTTTCTTCATTTTCCTTCCCACTGGGAACTATCACCTGCAACTTCAATCACACCATCACATTTCCATCACCTCCACCGTATATTCTCTCCGATCCGATCCGATCAAACTCATGGCATCCGAAGACTCCATCGAAATCCCACCGGATATCATCACCAACATCCTCCACCGTCTTCCATCAAAACCTCTAACCCGCTTCAAAACCGTTTCAAAAAACTGGCAATCTCTAATCTCAAACCCCCAATTCATCAAACACCATCAAAAAACCCTCAACCGCCGCCACCTCATCTGCGACATCCACAACACCTGTTACACCTCACTCTACTCATTCCCCATCGACCCACACCCCCAAACCCCAACAAACCTCACCCCCCATTTACCCCACAAAGATAAATTCACCTTTCACGGCTCCTGCAACGGCCTCGTGTTAGCTTCCGCTGACGACTTCCATGGCGCACATTCCCTAATCGTCATCAACCCCACAACTAGAGAATGCATACAGGTACCAGAATCCGGTTATGATGTTGTAGATAAGTTGTTACAAGTTGATATCAAGTACGGATTCGGTTATAATCCGTTGACTGATGATTACAAGGTTGTTACAGTTTCCTACTTTCATAATAATTCTATTAGGCTTCATCGTACAATGTCTGTGCATGTTTATAGTCTTAGGGATAATGATTGGAGGCGGGTGGGTGATTCAGTTTATAATCATTTTCTTGGGTGGGGTTTGCCGGGTGTTTGTGTTAATGGTGTTCTTCATTGGGTTGTTGGTGTTGGTGAAGGTTTGGACGGTTTACGGTTGATTGTTGGGTTTAGTTTAGCGGATGAGAGGTTTAGTGAAGTTCCAATGCCCGAGTTTGGTGATCGGGGTGATGTTTTTTGTAGAAAGGGTTGTAGGCTTGTTGTTGTGGGTGAAAAGCTTGGTGTGTTTTTTGAAGATAAGGTGTGGGTGATGAATGAGTATGGGGTGAGGGAATCTTGGGTTAAGATTGTAATAAATGGGATTAATCAGTTTCGGGTGGGTGATCCGGAGATTCTGTATGAAGATGGAAAGATTCTGATGCTGTGTAGGGGTTTAATGTGGGTGTATGATGTTGAAGAAAAACGTTGGTTTCGTAAACGTATTGGTATTTGTGTGGGTGCTCGCCGGTTGATGGTTACAGGTAGTTATGTCGAAAGTCTTGTATCGCCGAAATTCAGATGAAACGGTTAGAAATCATCAATTGAAGTGAATGGGAGTAAGTTTGATTTTTATTTTCAACTATTTTATTACTTAAAGCTTGCATTTTTATATATTGCCGGTGAAATGATTGTCAATCTTTTTCAGTATCGGTCATAATAAGTTGTTTTTGAATATTTTAGATCGTTGGTAGCAATAGCGTTGATTATGTATCTTGAATATGAGTCTTTGATGATGTTGTGTTGTGCTTTATTATGCTTTTCTTGATCTCTTGTTGAGTTCTTGTACATTGTTTTGACATGATCGGGTGAGTATTTTGAGACTTACGTAGAGAATTATATGTTCGTGTATGTGTTGATTCTCTCAAACCTATTTTACCACATCTTTATATAAGGTAAAGATTCTTAATCAACATAACGGGGAAGCTATTGAATGTTATAGGAATTTGTTCCAAACAAAATGGCAACTGACATGAAGTGAACTTAATGAACTTTGATTTTAATCTGGTTGTGCAATTATGCTCTAATCTAGTTTCAGGCTTGTGTTGAAAGTTTTTTATTAACTAGCCTACTAACGTATGCTTTCTGCGTATTCTTGTTGAAGTTTAAAACTTGTATGCAGCAGCAACAAGATTTGTATTTCAGTTATGGTTCTAAATAGTGTTTTTTTTTGTGTGTAGGATGGTGATGTTACTTACAAAAGAAGACTGAAAGTGGTGGCAAAGTGGCCGGTTTGGATCAAGTATGGTACCCGGTGGGTTGGATATAGGGTATCGGGTCAGGGTTGTATTCGACTTGTTGAAATTGGTTAGCTTTTTAAACGGGTCAACAGCTCAGAGTGTTGAGCGGTTGACCCATTGGGAGTACCCTTTTTTGTTTTACCTTTTGGTCACTTGCAAAATAGATATGTTATCGTTGCTTTTGTCTCATTTTTGCTTGTGCTCTCTATCTTTCGGTTTAAAATTAATTTTTCTTTATTTAAGTTTTCATTTCCACTCATAAATTTGGGTTGGAGTTGAATCGTATTAAAAGTTTTTCAGCCGTGGAATCAAGAGGTTCACTACCCTTTTCCAGACATATATATATTGTAAAAATGTTCCATTTTGGTCACTTTGAAACTGGGTGATTGGTAGGGACGGAAAAACCCGAACCCAACATATAAATTGGAAACCTGGAAATTTATTAGTTGGATCAGGGATGCCTTATCGGTCGGTATTGGGGATTTTCATCGAATTCAGGGTCCCTTTTATTCACTTGAACCGTTTCGTTTATATTCAATGCTTTTAATATGGTATGTTTCTCTTGTTTAAGATAACATGCAACCGAAATTAAGACTTAAGTAGTGTTTAACATTCTTGTAACCGAGTATTGAACATAGTAACCTTCGTTAGTAGTCGCCCTAAATAATCGATGCATTCACCGTCACGCTCCGTCCCAAAAAGAGATCATTAGAAGCTTCAATTAGCACACAATCTACTGTTGATAAAAGCAATGACTCCATGTATTTATAAAATATTAATAAGTGTTTTCTGTCAATCCGACCCGTTTTAGATCCACACAAAATACTCATTTGATCCAAACTCATTTTGACATTTTATCCGATTCACCCGACCCTGCCCATAATCATAATGGGTATTTATACTTAGTTGACGTGACATTTCTAGCATTTATGATACAATTGCCGTGCCACGTCATCAACTACCATTACCGTAACACATTGTTGTGAGACATTTGGAGCAAGTCACGTCTTAGCAAACAGTAGTAGATGAGCTCGTACCGTATTGGTCCGAAACCGAAAGTACTGATCCCCAAAAACACAAAAGTGGATGCCAATACTGAAAGTGGCTCGTACGGTACGGTACTAGTATTCGAAAGGTAAATTAACCCAAAATACCGTATCGTACCGAATCAAAACTACCAACCCCAAAAAACGTAAAAAGTGAGTACCGAATTCGTACGAAAAATGACTCGATACGGTACACTACCCAGGTACCAAATCCTCATCCCGAAACAATAGGAACCATATATGTAGTTTTTCAAAAGTTAAGAACCAAACTTGCAATAGAAGTATACCACAAGCACCATCCACACGTGGTAGGCCTTTGGTCGCATATTGTTATAAACGGTTACACTCACACCAAACCTCTGATATCTTCAACTGTAATTACTAATTTCTCTCAAATCAAACTTCTCGCCGGCGGCATGGAACTCCCACCGGAGATCATCACCGACATCCTCTACCGTCTTCCCGCCAAATCCCTCGCTCGCTTCAAATCCGTTTCAAAAAACTGGCAATCTCAAATCTCCGACCCCCAATTCATCAAACACCACCAAAACACCCTCAACCACCACCACCTCATCTGCAATTCCCACAACACTTCACTCTACTCACTCCCCATCAACCCAGATAACCAATCAGACCAAACCCCAAAAAACATCACCTGTCTTTCACCTCACACCGACATATTCATCTTCCATGGTTCTTGCAACGGTCTTGTTTTATGCTCTACCGATGACTGTATAAACTGTCACTCGCTCGTTGTGTTTAACCCAACAACTAGAGAGCTTGTAACAATACCGGAATCGGGTTATGATGTGATTAGTAATTTCTTGGAGATTGATATTATGTATGGGTTTGGTTATGATTCGGTTACTGATGATTATAAGGTTGTTACGGTTTCCTACTTTCATTATAATTATTTGGTTGCTCCGGGTGATATGTGTGTGTGTGTTTATAGTCTTGGAGATGGTAATTGGAGGCGGGTGGATGATTCGGTTTATGATCATTCTCATGGGAGGAGTTTGCCTGGTGTGTTGGTTAATGGGGTGCTTCATTGGGTTGCTAGTAGAGGTTCGGATGGTTTACGGGTGATTGTTGGTTTTAGTTTAGCGGATGAGACGTTGAGTGAAGTGGCATCGCCCGAGTTTGGTGATCGGGGTGATGTTTTGTCGAAGAGTGGTTGTAAGCTTGTTGTTGTGGGTGAAAAGCTTGGTGTGTTTTTTGGAGATGTGGTGTGGTTGATGAATGAGTATGGGGTGAGGGAATCTTGGGTTGAGATTGTAATGTGTGGGATTGATGAGATTCCGGTGGTTGATCCGGAGATTTTTTATGAAGATGGAAGAATTCTGTTGGTGAGTGGTGGTGTAATGTGGATATATGATGTTGAAGGGAAGGCTTTTTGTGAAAGTATTGATATTTCTAGGAAGGTTAAAGGTTTGAAGGTCAAAGGTAGTTATGTCGAAAGCCTTGTATCGCCAAAATTCATTTGAGTCAGTTGGAAATCGACATGTTCGAGTGATGGTTCCTGCGTGGAAGTAAGGTTCGAATTGTTTTTTTAAGCAAGTTTATTATGCTTTTAAGTTTCTATCTTACAATTTGTTTGAGTTGCATACATAGACCATGAGATGATTGTTAGCTTTTTTCGGTATTGTTCCTAGTAAGCCGCCGCCTTAGAATATTTTAGATTGTTAGTAGCACTAGCAGTGGCGTCTCTGAGAATCAGGTACCCTGTTCAAGCTTGAGAAAATGTGTCCTTCCGTAATGTTTTATTATGATTGTTATGATTATTTTTTTTAAATCAAATGTGTATTGGGCTCACTAAACCTATGCCAATGAGCTAAGTTCTAAACCATAAAAATTGTTTTGTAAAAGGGCCTGTCTTGGAGTTGGTATGGGTATACTATTTAAAAAAATAACATATATATAACGGATTTAAAAAAAACACGTGCCCCTTGAAATCACGGTGCGGTGATCCTCCCCCGCACACCCTCATCACCGCCTCTGAGCAGTAGTTTTGGTTATGCTTTCCCCTATGAAGGTGTGCTGTACCTTATTATATGGCTCTTGATCCTCTTTTGTACATTGTTTTGGCATGATTGTGTATTTTGAGACTTGTGGACAGAATTGTATGTTTGCGTATGTGTTATTTATTTACCGTAAAGATTCTTAATCAACATAATGGGATCCTGTCGAATGTTATATGAAACCATTTGTAACAAAATGGAAATCGGCATTGAAGTGAAACTAATGAACTTTGGTTTTAGTCTGTTTGTGGAATTATTCTCTAACCTAGTATGATTAAGTTGCAGCTTATGTTGCATGTTTATGATTATGGTTTCTGTGTATTCTTGTTGAAGTTTAAAACTTGTATGCGGCAGCAGTAAGACTTGCTTAACTGGTTGGATGTGATCTTCATGATTACATTTATTATATGACTTTCTAATCGTCTTTTTTTGTGCAATCAGTTCCAAAGAATGGTGGCAACGCTTAAAAAGAAGACTGTATAGAGGTGGCAAAGTGGATGGTTTGGATCAAGTATGGGTTCGACAGATAGGATTGAAATGGACGTGTTGAACTTGGTTAGCGTTTTCAAATGGGTCAGCAGCTCAGAGTGTCGGGTGGTTGACCCGTTGGGATTTCCCTTGTTTGTTTTACCTTTTAATGACTTGCAAAATCGATATATTGAACTCTGCCTATCGTTGCGTTTGTCTGAACTTAAGAGGTTCGTACTTTCTCATTTTCACTTGTGTTTTGGGGTTTAAAATTGATAGTTCTTGATTTAATCTCACATAAATTTGGGTTGGAGTTGAACCAAGTTTTGGTTAACACGATGAAACAGAGACAAAATGCACTTCTATTTCACACATAATGTCATATATATGAGGGTATTTATACCCATTGATATAACCGTTTTAATATACTAAACGGTGGATATCAATTCTAAATATCAGGTCAAATTTACCCGGAGCTCGAGCATCTTTTACATAATAAAACAATATGTGATGACCGGACATAATGTTACCACTCATACCACTCATAAAACAAACCTACATAACAAAACAATTAGCAACATCACTACCAGGATCGGCATCGGTGTCATGACCGGACATAATGTTACCATCACACGACCTTGATTTGGTGGAGACGGGTGAGACCCAGCAAGGTTGCCTGCCTGACATAGTCCCACCCTACTTCTTGTCGAACCCACCAGTTCTAAACCTGAAACAATAGCAAGAAAAGGAAGTTAGTAGGAGACAAACTTGGTACAAATATAAAGCAAGAAAACGCACTTACGTTAAAAAGACAAGCTACACCCACATTACAATTGATACACATATGATTAGGATTCACGGTAACCTGCAGAAACCTCAGCGTAATATGTGTCATCATCACCTAGAAACTCAGACCTTAACTTCATTAGTAGCCGCCCTAAATAATTTAAACCTTCACCATCGCGACCCCCGCCCCAAAAGAGATCATGAGGAGAAGCTTCAACTAGTACACAACCCGCCGTTGATAAAAGCATTGAATTCAAGTGTGGGTAAATTGAGAACTTGCATTTTAACGCTTTATACATCACCTCTGTCTTAACACTTTCCCAATCGCCCCTTACCTGCATACCAAACTTGTAATATTAACTTGTTGACCACCTTTATTTTTAGTCAGAAACTAAAACTGTTTTGAAACGCGTACCATATCGGGGTGTTCCCTTTGTATTTTCCTTCCCATAATTGCTGCTTCTTCAGGACTTTTTGCTGAATGTATTGCTTCAACATAGCTTCTTGCATCCGGATTGCTTGAGCCCACAAACTTGTGTGCCTGCATTTGAATAAAATAAAAAAGGAAAAACTTTATTGGCATCATATGCATTATAATGGTTGATTCAAGTTATGTTTCAACTCGATTGGGTAAAATAAATGCAAAAGGAATAGTAATAACTTCGGAGGAAACGGTCAAATCATAGTTGTCAATAGCGGTCGCTATAGCGAATAGCGTAGCGAATAGGTCGAAGGTCGCTACAGGGTATGTAGCGATTCATAGCGGGATTTCAGCTTTTTTTTTATTTAAATAGCGATTAAATATAGCTGGATTTTAAGTGTTTGTTATATATATACATGTAAACTAGCGTATATACCAGGGTATTTTGATATAATATACATATAAATTTTTTTTTAATTTTTTCTAGTGTTATCGCTATTTATAAAATAGTGCCCACCATCTACGCTATTCGCTATGTAGCATATAGGTACCTTATCGCTATTTGTAGCTATTCGCCATTAACAACTATGGGTCAAAAGTTGGCCAAATTATATTTTTAATTCATGCACCCTATGGGTTAAAATGGGTCAAAAGTTGGCCAAATTATATTTTTAATTCATACACCCTATGGGTCAAAACTATGGATCATATACGTACCTTATCGCTATTTGTAGCTATTCGCCGTTAACAACTATGGGTCAAACGGAGAAGTGTCAAATACCAAGATTATAATTGAAACAACATACAATATAATTCTTATATTCGTACTTGACACTTTTCCACCTCTAATCATAAATGTAAGCTGCTAAAATGGGTTTAGAAGATATAACCTGATAATAGTGCTCTACACTTGACCAAGTGACATAATCACCATTTTCATCAGGCAGTCTAATAGGATGATGTGAAAAGTTAGAGAAACTGCCGTATGAGTCCCATGTCTTATAGAAGAATATGATCGGTGAATCATAAGGAGATAAAGATGGATCAATGGCTGAGGTTTCATCAACCGAAGGAATAACAGGCCTCATATCAGGAATTGGTTGCAAATATCCACTAATAAGCATATCACGTTCTATCTGCCATTTTAGTCAACACTTAACATTTAAGATATATAAACATTTAGTGTTCAGAATTTACGGTTTATAGTTTATACTTTATACCAACCTGCTCATAAGAAACATCATTTAACTCCAAAGCTTGTGTCATTTCAACCATTCCAAGCTCCCCTACTGGTAAAGGCGCGTTCTTTCCGCCGATTATTTTAGGAGCAACAAAAGCATGCACCTGCATATGTTATACATGTACATTTAGGTGGCGTTTGGTTTGCAGTCGGAAATCACAATGGGTATGGGTTTGAAGTTAGGGTTGTAAACGAACCGAACGCTCAGTGAACAGTTCGTGAACCGTTCGACGGAAAGTTCGTTTATGTTCGTTCATTTAGTTAATGAATGAACATGAACAAGTTATTCCGTTCAATTAACTAAATGAACGAACACAAACAAAGGTCTCGTTCGTTCAACTGCGTTTGTGAACGTTCAGTAATATGGTCGTTTACGTTAGTTCATCATCGTTCGTTTACGTTCGTTCGTGTTCGTTTGTTTATGTTTATTAAAAGTTTTTAATTTATCATTTAATGGTTGTACTTGACTACTTGCGTCGGATATTTAAGGTTAATGGTGTTTTTTTTAATTTCAAGTTTAATGTTCGTTTGTGTTCGTGAGCAGTGTTCACGAACCGCTCGTGAACAATTGAAATTCCTTAACAAACTAACATGAACATAAACTTTTGTTCGACATGTGTTCGCGAACAGTTCACAAACATCTGCATTCCTTAACGAACAAACACGAACATGGTCTCGTTCGTGTTCGTATACAGCCCTAGGTTTGAAAGCAATCTGGTACGAGAATCAATTCCTAAATAACATTGGGTATGGCGCCTACAAAAGTAAAACACTAAAACATGTACCTTATGTATGACACCAGAGGAAATAGCAGATGCAGATAATGTCCCGCCACATTCCCACAAAATTGACAGATAGCCACGGTCAAAAAGGTAATTCACGACATCTTTGGGATTCAAGATATCAAACTCCACTACTTCAACTCCTTTAGATGCAAGAAGCTTCTGGAAACTTCTTCTTGCACCTCTTTGAGTGGCAACTATTGTCGGTACTTCTCTGACATCCCAAAGATTTGCAACCTCGGGAAGATCAAGAGTTTGTGACATAACAATTCTCATAGGTAAATGTCCACCACCATGTCTTGGAGTTAAACGTGGATCTATATTTAAAAACAAAACGAGATTCAGTAAAAGAAGTCCAGATTCCAGCATTGGTAGAAATCAAAAAGTGGCTGACTATAAAGTTGCATACTATCTTTGCGTACAGTATTTCCTCCTACAATAACCGCATCACTTCTACCACGTAGTTCAAAAACACGAGATCTTGACTTTTTGCTGCTTATCCATGATGCATGACCACTACTTGCAGCAATTTTTCCTGTCGGAATATAGAGAGTCAATGAATATGTTTAGTTTAAGGTCAAGTTTATATTTATACAAGTGCATGATACTAACCGTCAAGGGTCATTGCGTATTTCAGAACTGAGAATGGAACTCGAGAAGCTGATCTATATAGCAAAGGAGCATTGACAACGCGACAGGCTTTCAAAGCATCCTAAAAAAACATAAAAATATAAATAATAGACGTATGAACGAGTCGATTTGGGTTGTGTTCTCTATCAAAGGATTAAAATGGGAACAAGTTGAAAATTAGCCAAAATCACATTTATGCATACAACATCCTAAATGATTTTCTTCAACCAGTTAGATAATCACTAATTCACTATAACAACAATGTTTTTGTAATCCAAACTCAACCAGTCGATTTTGACCCATGCTATAATCACACACATTTCAACCATAGTTGTTAAAAGCCATCGCCTCTTGCGCAGTTGCGCCTAGGCCCATTTTTCAGGCGAGGCAAGGCAATTACGCTTTAAGTCGAGGCAAAAGCGCTTCAAATCTCTAGGTGATGGTTCAGTCGCAGATTCTGGCAAGATTCCTAGATTCCGGAGAATTTCCGCCCAATTTTTCTAATTTCCGCAAGATTCCATCTAGATTTCTACTTTTATCTAAGGGAAACTACTTTTCTACACTATTACACTAATGTTTTAGTACTTTCCGTACTAAAGATGATACTAAATGTTATATAATAGCTTTTATCTGTTGTATTTGCAGAATATTATTATTTTTCTAATACATAATATATTTTTAGTTTATTTTTTTCCTCGGGCCCTCGCTTTTTTTGCGCCTAGGCCCCAAGCAAGGCCTATGCACCTTGAGTGCGCCTCGCGCCTTTATTTCAACCCGAACCCATCTTCACCTGTTACTCAACCTGCCCATAGTGCCACATCTAATCAAACCATACCTCGATGGAGCCGCTTCGTATATCTTCCCCAAGAACATCAACTTGCAGCCCTTCATTTCTCAAAGTATGTATAGCTTTCCCCCTAAGATGCAGTAATGGATGCCTCATCCCAATAACAACTCTACTGATTCCTGCCTAAGGATTAAACATCAATTGCATATTAAAAAAAACAATAACTGAAATAAAAATTTTAAGTATAATCACAGTTTCAAACCATAAGATTCTATGTAAAATGAAAAAAAAAAGATAATAAAATAAAAATTAAACCTTTATAAGAGCAGATACAGCAGTGTAATCACCATGGCAGTCTCCAGGCTCCATGTTGACGTAAGCAGTGGCGCCACGGCAGTACTCTCCGGCGGCCTCCACCGCGTGAACCTCAGCCGGCTTTGCTCCTTCTGCATAAAGGTAGCCTTCTCCGAAAACCTTGCCGGAGGTGGTAGTTGTGGCGATCACGCAACCAAAATTAGGGTGTGGTGCGGTGAAACAGGCGGACTTATCGGATAACTCGGCGGCGCGTTGGATATAAGATGCGTCAAGCGCGTGGTGATGGTCATTGGTGGAATTGAAGATTTTAGGGGATGTGTAGCATTTGATTGGAGTAGCGAACCGCATTGGTATTGCCATTGCAGATCGGAGATAAACAGCGGTCGGAGAGATTAGCCCAGTTCTGTTCTGTCCCGTTCCAGTGTTTACTTTTTACCATACGGTCCTCAATTTATTATCCTTACTAATAAAAGAAAACTAGTTGTAGGGTGAACACACGGGTAGGTTTAATAACGATCGAAATCAAACACTAAAAACATATTATAATATATCATTTAAATTGTTTGCGTTTAGTTACATATCTTTATAAACAATGTTAAAGACAGTATGTGTTAGGACATAAAAATTTCATTACTATCTTACGAAAAAAATATTAGTTCAGGTTTGATATAGAAATAAGCTAAGTAATTGATAATATGTTGTCTAAATTAATAGGAAATTAATAGTAATCAATAGGAAATTAATAGTAATTGATAATATGACTGGTTTTCTTTAATTTGGTTATCTAGTAATAAATAGGAAATTAATCAAATATTATAATAAATCATGTGATCCAACAGTACTAATGTAATGTAATGTAGCAAACATTCACTCGACCCTTGTTTCGCACTTTCACCTAGGGGTATTCATCGAATCGAATATCGAATTATTAGAATCGAATTGTTCGAATAATTTTTATTTTTCCTTGAATTCGTATTCGATTCGATTAAAACCTACCGAATTCGATTCGAATTCGTATTCGAATAAAAAACCCAATTCGTATTCGATTCGTATTCGATTAAAAATTCGAATTCGAATCAAATTCGAATAAATTCGATTATTTCAGATTCTTTAAAAACATGTAAAAAACTTTCATAATGAAACATAAATTTTAAAGCAGCCATAAAACACAATATCACATTAAAAAGTTCTAAATAAAGTACCACAAGTCTAAAATTCAAAACGAGAAGTCGGAAATAACCACTCCACATTACAAGTTAATATTTTTACGCTTAAAAATCTATTCATAGATTTGTTACTTAGGTTTTAGTTATGAGCCATGTAGTGGGTTTGGTAATGAGTATTTTTAATACTTGGAAAAATTTGAAAATAATTTATAGTATAGCCTAATCAAAGTTATATATGTATTATATATATAAATAATAAATAAAAATGTATAATTTTTATTCGAATTTCGAATCGAATCGAATTTGAAATTATAAATTCGTATTCGATTTACTTGACTCGAATTGAATCGAATTCGAATTCTTATAATCGAAACGAATTCTTGATAATCGAATCGAATTTAAACGAATTTCGAATTTTTCGAATTCGAAACGAATTCTGCACACCCCTACTTTCACCTCGGAGTATCAAAGCTAGATTAATAATTAACAAATAATAAACAACACAAAATCTAGAAAACAAAAGAATGAATCGGTGTAACTTCTTTATCGCTATCCGACGGTGTGTTGTTTGCAACCCTTTGGACCAAAGTGTTGTGAGCCGCGCCTAACAATCTTTCTACACAAATAACAGTAGTGGCTTTGACAAGCCCAGCAAAATATGTGATTGCTGTTCCCAACTTGACCGGCCACAAAACAAACATCGTTAACTTCCCGAAAACTATAACCACTAAACAATGTTTTTGAATGTTGACTGACTGTAACACCCCAAAAATGGGTTTGGTAATTTAAACCCGGTTAATATAAAGGAACGGGTAAAAATATCGTTAGGGGTAAAAGTGAACCCGTAAATGAATATTAACTAGGAATAATTAACCTAGTCGAATATTAGTATCGTTGGTATTAAACGAAGGGTTGTAGCCTTATTTAAATAAAACGAAACACGAGGGACCAAAGTAAACAACTTGAAAGTTGTTTTATTAAAAGAAAACAACACACACACAAACACACGCATCGTGTGTGTGTGTTCATCATCGAGCTGGGAAGGCTCCCATGGAGCCAAAACCCTAAACTTCATCAAATTCTCCAAATTGAAAGGCTAAACGAAGCCCAAATTCACAACCGGACATGAATTAACGATCACCTTCACAAGGGGATCATAAGGTATGTCTTAAAACTTAGATTTGATGATCTTGTTTGAAGTGGGTTATGATCAATCCATGAAATTGTATGAAATTAAGCATGTAGATGTGTTAGAAACACCAAATAGAACTTGTGTTATGAATAATTTCAAGTAATTTGGTGATTTAGAATGAAACCCATTGCATGAGTGTGAAGATGATGATCATGATGAACTTGTAGATGTTATAATGTGATCTTGTGATGTATAGGGTGTTATATGGTAGACTGAGATAGATAAACTTGATGTGGAAATTATGATTATGAGATTTTGCTTGAATGTGATGGTTCATAAGATGAAATAGGGAAGAACATGCTTAAAGCACTTGTACATTATGCTTAGAAAGTGATATGCGCACCAAGTGTTTGATGAAATGCTCAGGAGAAAATGATAAGTTGGATTGTATGCTAATAATGAATAAATGTTTGTAGAATGTGTTGATGATGTATTAGACAATAGATTTGTATAAGGAATGTGTTTTGAATGGATTACAAGTGGGAAATTAGTTTGATAAGATGATATGGCAAGAAACCTTCATTAAAAGGTATGTATGCTCATGTATGCTAATCATGTTATGATGAATGTGATGACATGTACGGATAGGAGTTTTGTCAACATGGACACAAGCATGGAAGGCAATGGGCCAAGGATAAATATGGAAGCTATGCTTGAACTCGGACGCACGAGGTAAGTGAACTCCAAACTTACCCTTTTGTTTGGTAATGTATTTATGATATATGGTAATTATTGAATGTAATGTAAGAAGATATGAATCGTTGTTGTTACTAAGTTAAGTTTTAGTGGAAATGAGTCGGAAGTGGTTAAGAAAGAGATTCGATTAAGTTTGGGTAAGAAATGGAACTTACATAATGAATTATACATAAGATGAATTAAGGAGTTATATATGTAGGATGTAAATTGTAAGTACATGTATGAATAGAAAGTGAATACATGCTTGAGTGGGTATTTAATTATATGCTTGAATGAATAAGATGAGTCATGTGTATTCGAGGACATGTTCATATGAAAGGAAGCTAATGATACTAACCGTTTTTCTATTGAGAATTAATGTGAAGCATAGGCATGTTAACAATGGAAGCAAAGGTTGACTCCGCAATCCGATGCGAGTGATCGAGTGGATGGATGAAGGGGCTAGTATAAGAGAAAGCATGATATGTTGATGCTTTATTATGCATGTGTTAATATTTTTGTATTACGTCACCGGTTGCTAATGATGAGATTGAATGTGGTGACTGTAGGTTGTACAGGGTTATGGATGTTTCATCAAGAATTGTACGCGGTTGAAGATCGAGTCAAGACATGGATTATACGTGGGTGTGTATGTGGTCACTTAATTCGATATATGTATGTTAGTTTTTAATTAAATTATAAAAAGGGATTAATGTATTTAAGTGAAAGAAAGAATATCATTAAAGAAATTTTAGGTATGTGTTTTCCGCTGCGAATCTTGGGTTAAAACGTGTGAGGGCGTTACACTGACCTTGACATTGATCTGACCACATTGAGGGCATGTATGACCATGATCACCAAACAGCTGAACTTGAACCTGGTCTAATAAAAACCCATTTTAGACAATAAATCCAATCGCTCTCTCCACCATCAGGCATAAGTCATAAGTGAAGCTACAATACATTCAGAAACAAAGGTCCCCTGTCTCTATTTCAAGCCAATAATTGACTGACCTTAAAACCGTAACTACAAGTGGCGCTGAATTTCTTGGTCTCAATACCCAACCTACATGAAATTGACAATTACTATCCCGCAAGTTTCAAAACCACAGCAAAAATCATCCATAACAACCTAAGTGTCGAGATGAATTAAGGAAAACCGTTACCTGAGATGTAAACGGAAAGAATGTGATGGCTCAATGATGGTTTCCGGATGATCTGATGTCGACGTTAGGGTAACATGATTCCATTGGCTAACAAATCTAACAAAACATACAAAGAACAGAATGCCTCCAATCTTCTTGCTTTGTTTATGGTTTGTTGTCATTAGGTGCATTGATGATTAGATATTGGCTCTTCATAGTTGCTTAAGTATAATTATAAGCTTATTAACGAATGAGACCATATTAATTTAAAATTTAACCTTATGATAACCAAGAGGCAATCTTCGTATAGTCTGAAACATAAAGCATCCTTGAACATGGGTCATCGGCCAAATCAAATACTAAAAAACAAATTATATCCATGCATGAAAAACAAAATCGATAAATTTAGGGAAAATGAGTTTGAAAGATGATAACCCAACAGTAGAGGATCTCATTCTACAGCTCTGATAAATGCAGGGGTGTTCTCAAATAATGGTTCCTAGATGTTTGAAAACCGACAAAGAACAACAAATGTCCACAGTGCTGCTTCTTTAGACATTTGTCGGTCTTCAAACATCTAGGAAGCATTATTTGAAAACATCCCTGAATTTATCGAAGTTGTAGAATGAGATCCTCAACTATTGGGTTATCATCTTTCAACCACATTTTCCCTAAATTTATCAATTCTATTTTTCATACCTCCCAAAGCCACCTATCCGCCTCCAAAGAGATCGAGACAGCTTGAAGCATAACCTGTACTTGGTGTAATTCCACCAGTTCAGTATTTAATCCCAATATACCAACTCAATACAAAAATTAAATATTTAGTGTGCTACAACTGTAAATAACTCAGGAAACAGATTTGAAACCTTAATTATGGATGTCTCACATGCCCTGCGTAGCGTATTTTCTGCATTTTAATCAGAGCGCACCAAATTTTAATCTAATTCAAGAAGGATATCTGACCATACTGAGATGCAACATGAACTGCCGAGTTATTAACTTCTGAATGCACTAACCGGTTTTCCTAAAGAATTGTTGTCCGGTCTGTGTGATGTGGTGTCAATTATACTGTTATTCCGCTTCTTCGCTGTACTAACACATTAAAATCTTAAAACATAAAGGCAAACAAAATGTTCAAAAAAAAAAAAAAACACAAGTAGTTAGTTATATGCTACCAACCTTGAAGTGTTGCATCGCAGCCTCCACATGTGTACACCAGTTTGCTAGTTATCAAACTAACCGTCATCGTAATCATCAAATTGCTATTATCATCAAAACACGACTAAGAGAAAAGTAAACTGAATGAAAAACAAACAAACATCATTGAATCTATAAACATCATCCAAACTTGCCCGTGTGTTGAATTAACCAGTGATTGTTTATACAAGTTGCTGCTGTTGGCTTCATTGTCATCGTTATAGACATGCCCGATGGTTCTGGTGGTGAGTTCTATGGGTGATTCTCCTGTATCAGCCAACCAAAATAATTAAAAAACAAATCAAACACTACAAATTCATTAAAAACAACTGAAACAAAATCAATAACAATAAAGCATACCATCCATAATAAGATACAATAATTGAATAATGAAGTAAATGACAAACTACATTGTTAAGTTTCGACTATGGAGAAGCTTCCATGCCCACTAAACAACAAAACAAAAATCATAACCACAACCAAAACCAAAACTAACCAAAAAAGATGAAACCTTTATCAAACTACAAATTCTTTAAATTACCAATCACGACTAAGAACAAATAGACCAAGAACATCTTCACGGATGGTAAAAGTAGCTTATCTTTCTGAGTGAACAACAATCGAGAATTGAGAGTAACCGCCCTGATCTGTAGGAGACAGTTGCTTCAACCTTAACATCTTCTCGGTGACTCAGTATCAATGACAACGATGATTCAACCAAATTTGCAGACTAAACTACAAAACATAAAACGTAACCAATTCATATAATCTTTCATATATCCAAGGCATCTATTATTCAAGAAACAACTTACCTTACAACCATGATCTTCTGAATTCTACCATATTAGGTAAATATCTTGTTGTCCATTGAATCTCTACTGGCCTAAATCACATAAAATAGCAAGACTCAGTCACATCCTTAGAGCCCTAATTTTATTCACCGGAGACCCCCAGCCATCATGTACCCCCAGCTATAAATCAGTATGAATACTACAGATACCCAATATTACCTCTTCGTAGATCTGACTCTTCAACTCTGTATGTTGAAGACGATAGTAGAAGACAGCAAGATCTCCATAACTTTTCAGGCTCAGAGTTTACAAAATAGTGAAAGCACCATGGCTGCAAGGGAGGTTGCAGATAAAGATCTACCATCCTTCAACCCTGCCAACTGAAACTATTTTTTCAAAACCAAAGTGAAACTTTTTTTACTAATTTACTATTTTTTAAAACCGCTTTAAGCTCGCTTTTTTGCGCTTCTCGCCTAGTATCACATAATTTAGGATATCCAAAGACCATCATCTGCTTCTCATTAATAACAACTGAAACAATTTTTTCCATTATATTTACTAAGTATCACATAATCACTTTTAAAATGTGCATCTCAAACGCCCCTACACTCGTTTAAGCTTAAACAGTTACCATCGTCGCTTCTCCAACCCGAAACACCGCCATCATCCTCTTCTTACCAAATCTATACATGTCAAGAAAGCGATATATTAAACGAAACTAAAAACAACGAGTAAAAAGAATAATTACATAAATAACTCCTAATAGCATTGCTAATCAATACAAGACATGAAAAAATAACTAAAATAACAGTACCTCGGTAGCAACATCACGTGCAGTGTGTCTAATTCACCAAGATCTGTTGGTAAAACCACCATAGCCACACGACCACCTGTAAAACAAAACACAGGAATCGGGTCCAAACGTCACTTGATGTGACCGATCTACAAAGGAAAAATTGGAAAACTTACCGGCATCATCACATACAGCTAAATAGGCATCTCAGACCAACCAAACTCCATTTTCTTGTATAGATGTGACAACGATTATACACGATCCCTTTTCAAAACCTTAATCACCAACACAGCATCGGCGAAGGTCATTCATGGTGAACTTGCAAAACATTTGCATTGTCAGAATGCCAGGCTCAGATTGTGCATAAAGATGACAACACAATGGCTGCAAGAGAGGTTGCATGAACAACTGCCATCCTACAACCTTGCCATGCAATGATGCTATCTTCCTTCAATTTTTACTCAGATCTACAAAATCATCATAGCCTCATCTTGAAAGGACAAGAAAAATGCACTTTGAATTCATTTTTATTCACTATGACAGTCAACACTAAATGATTTACTAAACTAATACTTATCATCAATTTACAGTTCTCAGATACACATATATACAATCACAGTCCAATTAAATCACAGTCCAATCAAACCTTAAAACAATTATCGAATCAAGAATGAGACATACCATCCAGATATTCAAAAGAAAATAGATAAAATTTGACAAATGATTGCAAAATGTCAGACCTCGCATATATTCGGGCCAACGTTTGCTTCATCGGAAACGCATCTAAGTTATCGGAAAGTGCCCGGAACCCTAGCTTCCTACCAAAACACTCTGGGAGCACCAACAACCCTAGAATTGTCGGAAAACACCATAGTTTTAGTCTCAGGTGAGAAGCATCTCATCAACATCATTGACTGAATATCCCTTATGTCACACCCCAACCGATGGCAGAAACATTGGGACGTGGCACTGAGCGAAACAGATTGTCCAGAAGTTTCCATAACAACTATAATTACCAAATATTTAAAGCAACACGTCCCATACCATGTCATAAATGATAATACAATTATTACAGAAAAGATCTAGTCAAATTGTTCTGTTCCGACAACTCAGATTTTCATTACAGACAATTGTTTATTGTTGACCTAGGTCTTTCCTAGCCTCGATTTCACAGCAAAGAAAGCAAATAAGCATCCTAAGCACCTGTCACATACGTTAAAATAAAAGTCAATACACATAGTGTAAAGGTGAGCATACAAGTTTGATAATAGCATATAGAGTTCGACGCGTTACGCATAACAGCACGTACACAGTGTGAAATGAGGCATGTTAGCTATCGACATGAACCTATCGATACCAATGACTGCGGGTTGACTGCCCAAGGCAGTTCGCGATACATACTCACCACAGTGAGCCATGTAAATAATTGTCTTTAACAACCCCTGAGTGAACAGGTGCTGAGTCCAAACTAATAGTACTATCGTTGCTAAGGCCGGTAGACAACATTCCATGTGTAAACATAACAAACAAGCATTCATTAAGTCACGTATACATGCGATAACGGTTAGCGTTTAAAGTATTGCGTAGTCTGTTCGATGTGATTTTGTATAAGTAACGTATGTAACACCCAAAAGTACGTAAAGCAAAAAGGGATCAAGTATACTCACAGCGATTGATGGATTGAAGGGAGCGCTAGAGAGTAAGGTTAGCCTGAATAGATTGATAGTATAACGATAAGCGACGCGTAAAATGATACAGAGTACAAGTGGGTAGGACAGCAGTTCGATCGGATGGTAGTCCGATCGGACAGCCGGTCGTTCGAGTGACAGTCCGTTCGGATGGTCGTCCGGTCGGATGACCGTTCGAGTGGATTGTTACTTTCTTTGAGAAGGATGTGTTTGTGTATGATGGCTTGAATTTTGAAGTTTTCGTTATAGCATTTGAAAACATTGAAGTATCTCTACCTTTCAGGTCGATCGATCGAACGACCGTTCGATCGGGCGACAGTCCGATAGGTTGGGCACTTCAGCGAGAACAAGTTCTTAGCAGGTTGTCACTCGATCAGACGGTTGTTTGATTGAGTGGCATCCCTTGTGCATTGAACATGTTAAAAATTGTTTAAGTGTTGAAGTTTCGAAACATCACATAGTCGGATGGTCGGTCGACCGAGTGGTAACTCGATCGGACGGCAATTCGTTCGGTGTTCCCAAAACTCTTGAGGGTTGATTTGAAAATTAATTGTGGGGCCAAGGTGCAAGTCGATCGGTCGTTCGGATGGCTGTCCGATCGGGCAGCAGTCCGATCGGACGACACTCTGTCCTGGTCGGCCGGTTCGTCTTACACTAGGTTGTTTTGATTGTTTGTCGTTTTATCGAGACGTTTTGATAACGTATTAAGCAACGGAAACCTTGTCAATACTTAGTACTCCTGATCGGACAGGAATCACCCAAATCCGACCGGTTAACTGTTCGAGACGGTGTTTCATGTTTAACCCGAAATCGGTAGTCTCATGGATAGAATCCAGATCTTGAACCAACACAACCACAAGAATGAGTAGTAAGTCGGTAGTCTCGGGCGAATGAAGCCTTTCTCAAGTAATTCCTGAAGCTGACTCGAGAGTTCACGCATTTCGGACGGTGCGAGTCGGTAAGGAGCTTTGGCAACAGGGTTGGTTCCAGGAATGAGGTCGATACGGAAGTCGATATCACGACTTGGCGGAAGTCCGGGAAGATCTTCAGGAAAAACGTTAGGAAATTCTCGAATCACTGGGACATCGTTTACACCAGGTCTTCCTTTTTTTTCCTTCTCCGCTACTACAATGTTAGCCAAGAAAGCTCTGTATTCCTTGCGGAGATACTTTCTAGCTTGGACACACGACATGAGCTTGAGACCTTTCGAAGCAGTTTCACCATAAACACATAATAAATCACCATTCGCGAGCGAGAACTGAATCATCTTATCAAAGCACACAACTTCAGCATGGTTTTCGCGAAGAAAGTCCATGCCTACTATGACGTCAAAACTTCTGAGTTGCATCGGAATAAGGTCGATTGGGAAGATGTGATTGTTGAGCTCAAGAGTACAATCACGAAGAACAGAATTAACGGCAACAGTTCTTCCGGTGGCGACTTCAACATCGAACGTCGAGGAAGAAGCTTCTCGAATTCAAATGACACAAAGCAGTTATCGGCTCCAGTATCAAACAAACACGATGCATAAATACCATTCACAAGGAACGTACCATTGACCACGTTGTTGTCAGCCTGGGCTTGGCGCACATTGATGTTGAAAGTTCTGGCGCGTGCGGCTTGTTGTTGCTGCTGAGGCTGTTGCTGCTGGGGCTCTTGTTTCACAACCCTGTTCGGGCACATGTTCGCAAAGTGGTTGGGTTCACCACATGCGAAGCAGACTCGGGCATTGGCCGCGGGTGCCTGAGCCGCTTGTTGGCCTTGTGGGGCTGGGAGCAAAGCTTAATGAGCAGTGGTTTGAGCTGGTGCTTGACGGGGACCAGTACGGCAGTTAGCAGTGAAGTGGCCGTACATATTGCAGTGAGAGCAGAAACGGCAGGCGAGACCCACCGAGTGATGATAAGTGCACGTTGGGCAGGCAGGGTGAGGGCCTGTGTATGCACGTTTTGCAGGCGGTGCATAGGTCACTGGTGTTGGGCGGTGGTGAGATTGCTGCTGAGCCGTTACGGCTTGAAGTGGAGCAGCAGTGGTAGTGACAGCACAGTTCTTGGTGTTGGAGCTGCTGTTGTTGTTCTTCTTCTTGAGGCGTGAGGCTTTTGATGACTGAACGGCGGCGGTTTCGGCGGCTGGTGCGGCAGTGACTTGATGCAGGTTCTTTGAAGTTTTATCCCAAAAACCAGGTTTTACTCGCTTGTCGTTGATTTCGGCAGCAAGCAAGTATGTTTCTTCAATCGTTGCTGGCTTTGCGGCATGCACAAAATCTGCAACACAGTCGGGTAGGGCTCGAATGTACGTCTTGATCGTCATGTCGGGCGTCTTCACTTGATCAGGACAGATGATGTTGAGCTGCTTAAAGCGAGCAGTCAGGGCAGCGTTGTCACCTTCTTTCTGTTTAATGTGCCAGAATTCGTCCTCCAGCTTTTGGTGTTTTTGGGGAGGGCAGAATTCATCCATCATGATGGCCTTCAACTCTTCCCACGTCAGCTCATAGGCTGCGTCATTTCCGCGTTTGTTTCTCTCGGCCGTCCACCAGTCTAATGTGCAGGATTGGAAGAAGCCGGTAGCGTTTAGAGTGCGGAGATTTTCCGGACATCCACTCTGGCGCAGAGTGACTTCGATGGAATCGAACCGTTGAAACATAGTCGTAGGGCCATCTTCTCCAGTGAATTCCTTTGGACCGCAAGCCTTGAACTGCTTAAAGCTGAAAGCAGTCTTGGGAGCAACTTTATGAGCTTCGGTTCTGGACTCCTCAGATGATTTGCTAACATTCTCATAAATCTCACTCACGATCTGAGGCACAACCTTTGCCACTTGTTTAGCTAGGATGGCAGCAAGGCGTTTGTCTCTCTGTTCCTGGCGAGAAAGTAGTGGGTGACGGGGTCCAGATGATGGTCCAGTTGACATTGTCTGCAACAGACATCGTCATAGGTCTTAGACGCGTCATAATCGAATCTCACCTCACACGTCTAATACTACTAAAGCTCAGGAACACAGTCACGTAATCATATATGCACATAACCACAGATTCACATAAGCACAGAAGCACGTAGGGCACAGAGACACAGAAGCATATAAGCACGTAATTCACTTAGAAGCAGTCAGAATACAGAAACCTATCATTCAAAGCGCGCGTTTGAGAGTAGCGATCGCAAGTAACATAGCGAGTAGTATAGCATAATCAATTAACTTAGCAAACATTAGGGCGTAAGGTCGTTCCTCATAGTAGTAGCGATTTGTCAGCGTGGTGTAGTGAGTGTCATGTGATCAGCGGAAGCAAAAAGGCGTTAAATCGAACCCAGTAGTACCTCAAAACACTAACAAATAAGAATAAAACCATGTAAACACATAAAATCCGCAAAAAATCGACAAATACCAGAGTCGGCTGTAGCGATCTCAGAATCGAAACACATAAAAATCGGGAAATAGACTGTCTGCTGCTAGATAGACATTGATTATCCAAAGTGATTCGACTATTCTTAAGGACTTGTCATACATACTTTGACTTTCAGGACTGTGCCTTTGCCTCGAATCTTGGGCGTTCGGCACGCATCCCTTTAGTCATACCGTGACTTCAAGTCGTTGGAGTCCGTCGAGACTTTGGTGAGAGTTTTGTAAAACCAAGTAAAGGTCGGAACAAGTCGTCAAGGTTAGGGTTTCACCCCTGGCTTAACAACTTCGTTCCTGTTTTGATAAATTAAAAGAGAATTATGCGTCAAAGTATGGATTTCACTCCTATTCCAACGCAATTTCTCGTGTTTATAGATAAAAATGTGGGTTGAACAAACAATTTAGTCGAGAGTTTGCGGTTTTCACACCTAATCTCGACTTAATCGCTCATTCATATTTGAAAATTCGAGTGCAGTGATAGTGAAGCGTAGGCGAGAATAGCGAGAAATAGCAAGTACGCTCATACATACTCCTTACGGGGAATGCACGAGTCGGTCTGTTGGTTCCTAACTATAGACTAGGTCTCTAAGACATCGACCCGGACTAGGTCGAGTCTTTCCTAATTCCCTATAGTTATGGCTCTGATACCAATCTGTCACACCCCAACTGATGGCGGAAACATCGGGGCGTGGCACTGAGCGAAACAGATTGTCCAGAAGTTTCCATAACAACTATAATTACCAAATATTTAAAGCAACACGTCCCATACCATGTCATAAATGATAATACAATTATTACAGAAAAGATCTAGTCAAATTGTTCTGTTCCGACAACTCAGATTTTCATTACAGACAATTGTTTATTGTTGACCTAGTTCTTTCCTAGCCTCGATTCACAGCAAAGAAAGCAAATAAGCATCCTAAGCACCTGTCACATACGTTAAAGTAAAAGTCAATACACATAGTGTAAAGGTGAGCATACAAGTTTGATAATAGCATATAGAGTTCGAAGCGTTACGCATAACCAGCACGTACACAGTGTGAAATGAGGCATGTTAGCTATCGACATGAACCTATCGATACCAATGACTGTGGGTTGACTGCCCAAGGCAGTTCGCGATACATACTCGCCACAGTGAGCCATGTAAGTAATTGTCCTTAACAACCCCTGAGTGAACAGGTGCTGAGTCCAAACTAATAGTACTATCGTTGCTAAGGCAGGTAGACAACATTCCATGTGTAAACATAACAAACAAGCATTCATTAAGTCACGTATACATGCGATAACGGTTAGCGTTTAAAGTATTACATAGTGTGTTCGATGTGATTTTGTATAAGTAACGTATGTAACACCCAAAAGTGTGTAAAGTAAAAAGGGATCGAGTATACTCACAGCGATTGATGGATTGAAGGGAGCGCTAGAGAGTAAGGTTAGCCTGAACAGATTGATAGTATAACGATAAGCGACGCGTAAAATGATACAGAGTGCAAGTGGGTAGGACATCAGTTCGATCGGATGGTAGTCTGATCGGACAGCCGGTCGTTCGAGTGACAGTCCGTTCGGACGGTCGTCCGGTCGGATGACCGTTCGAGTGGATTGTTACTTTCTTTGAGAAGGATGTGTTTGTGTATGATGGCTTGACTTTTGAAGTTTTCGTTATAGCATTTGAAAACAGTGAAGTATCTCTACCTTTCAGGTCGATCGATCGAACGACCGTTCGATCGGGCGACAGTCCGATAGGTTGGGCACTTCACCGAGAACAAGTTCTCAGCAGGTTATCACTCGATCGGACGGTTGTTTGATCGAGTGGCATCCCTTGTGCATTGAACATGTTAAAAATTGTTTAAGTGTTGAAGTTTCGAAACATCACATAGTCGGATGGTCGGTCGACTGAGTGGTAACTCGATCGGACGGCAATTCGTTCGGTGTTCCCAAAACTCTTGAGGGTTGATTTGAAAATTAATTGGGGGCCAAGGTGCAAGTCGATCGGTCGTTCGGATGGCTGTCCGATCGGGCAGCAGTCCGATCGGACGACACTCCGTCCTGGTCGGCCTGTTCGTCTTACACTTGGTTGTTTTGATTGTTTGTCGTTTTTTCGAGACGTTTTGATAACGTATTAAGCAACAGAAACCTTGTCAATACTTAGTACTCCTGATCGGACAGGAATCACCCAAATCCGACTGGTTAACTGTTCGAGACGGTGTTTCATGTTTAACCCGAAATCGGTAGTCTCATGGATAGAATCCAGATCTTGAACCAACACAACCACAAGAATGAGTAGTAAGTCGGCACATGCTCCGATTCTATCGGTTTTGAATGCATTGAGTGTAAAAGAGTTGAAAGAAAGTTGGAAAACCATCTTTCAATCCTTTTCATTGTGAATATGTTTAGATCTATGAAAGATCTTTGTTTGTTTATGTGGAAATTGGTTAGATCTAAGTTGTTCTTGGTAGATTGAGGCCAAAACATGAAGTTCTCAAGAACACATGATGACGTCATCCTAGAACACCTTGAATCTTGATGATTTCACGGTTAAAAGTTATGATTCAAAAGATAGAAAGGTGTAGTAGTGCGTGTAGATTAAGGAAGTACAAGATTTAGGACGAGATCTTACCGGAATTGTGAGAAATCTGAAGAAAAGTGGGGAAGATGAGCTGGTCGGATGAGAGTTGCCAAAAATGGAAAGTATGATGGTGACATGGGGTATTTATAGGGTTTCCCAAAGAGGAAAGGGCTGGCCAATCGGGTGGCAGCCTGGTCGATCGAGCGACAGCTCGATCGGCTGGTCACCTGATCGATCGGTCGCTTGGTTCGGGTGTTTGGTGCGACGAGTTCTGCCGTTTCGATTGCGATTGCGAGCGTTTCGATGCGTTAAAGTTTCCTAGTCAAATTACTTTTAATCCCAACTACTATATCAACATACAATCATCCTTATTTCGTATTCGTTTAGCGTTTGCGATACGATTGCGATTGAGTTCGATTGCGTTTCGATTGATGACATAAATAAACATGCACAAGTAACACATAAGGCACACACACACGTATAACAATAACCAAAATGCGTAATTCGAGTTGCGAGTGCGATTGATAGCGATAAAACGATCAAACATGCGATAAACAGCGACTACTATGCGATAATTAATAGATACTCCACATAATACAACTAAAGCGATAACAAAATAGACTAATTACAAGTCAAAGAAGTCAAAACAGGAATTGAGCAGGGAGAGACAGATCGCAATTAGCAATCTTTTCTCCCTTTGACTTCAATCTTGACTTTGACTTTCGAAACACGGGGTGTTACAGCCTCCCCTAGTTGAGGGAATTTCGTCCCGAAATTAGGCCGAAGCCGTAACAAACAACTGTGGGTACTTTGCCTTCATGTCTCTTTCGAGTTCCCAAGTGAACTTTGCGCCTCGTTTGCCTTCCCATCGGACTTTCACAATAGGAATGTGCGAGCGTCGGAGCTGCTTGGTTTGGCGGTCCATGATTTCGACAGGCTTCTCCACGAAGTGTAGTGTTTCGTTTACTTGGAGGTCATCGAGAGGTACAATTAAATCATGCTCAGCCAGTCACTTTCGGAGGTTTGACACATGGAAAATCGGGTGGACATTACTAAGTTCCTTCAGTAGTTCGAGTCTGTAGGCGACTTTTCCGATCCTTTCCAGAATCTTAAAAGGTCCAACATATCGAGGCGCTAGTTTCCCTTTCTTGCCGAATCTGACCACACCCTTCCAAGGTGATACCTTTAGGAGTACGTAGTCACCAACGTCAAATTCAAGGGGCTTGCGTCGTCTATCGGCGTAACTTTTCTGACGACTTCGAGCTTTCAGCAAGTTGTCTCTTATTTGGAGGACTTTGTCAGTCGTTTCTTGCAATAGCTCAGGACCGGTTAGCTGCGAGTGACCGATCTCGTGCCACACAATAGGCGATCGACATTTTCTTCCGTATAAAGCCTCGAATGGTGCCATTTGAATGCTGGAATGATAATTGTTGTTGTACGAGAATTCGACTAACGGCAGGTATGCATCCCAACTACCACCGAAATCTATGACACACGAACGGAGCATGTCTTCAAGAGTACGGATCGTTCTCTCAATCTGACTGTCGGTTTAAGGGTGGAATACGGTACTTAGATTAAGCGTCGTACCGAGAGCAGCTTGAAATGTTTCCCACAGCCGCGAGGCAAACCGAGCGTCACGGTCAGAGATGATGTCGCGAGGCGTCCCATGTAGACAAATAATCTCATTGGTGTAGATTCGGGCTAATCGTTCTACCTTGTAGTCTTCCCGTATTGGTAAAAAGTGGGCTGATTTGGTCAAACGGTCAAAAACAACCCAGATGCTGTCGTGACCTGATGGCGTGCGCGGGAGCTTTGTTATGAAGTCCATAGCTATACTCTCCCACTTCCACATAGGGATCGGGGGTTGTTCGAGTAAACCAGAGGGCCTTTGGTGTTCAGCCTTGACCTTCGAGCAAGTCAAGCACTTTCCAACGTAGAGGGCGATATCTCTTTTCATGCCCGGCCACCAGTACTTGTAGCGAAGGTCCTGGTACATTTTATCGGCACCGGGATGAATGGAATATCGGGATTTGTGGGCTTCGTCCAACAATATCTATCGCAAATTGGTCCGTTTAGGGATCCAAATTCGGTCCAGGAAGTGGAATATCCCGTTCGACTTATTCACAAGCTGAGCTCCGTCGTGATAGATTCTTTCCTTATCCAAGGTGCGACGAGTTCTGCCGTTTCGATTGCGATTGCGAGCGTTTCGATGCGTTAGAGTTTCCTAGTCAAATTACTTTTAATCCCAACTACTATATCAACATACAATCATCCTTATTTCGTATTCGTTTAGCGTTTGCGATACGATTGCGATTGAGTTCGATTGCGTTTCGATTGATGACATAAATAAACATGCACAAGTAACACATAAGGCACACACACACGTATAACAATAACCAAAATGCGTAATTCGAGTTGCGAGTGCGATTGCGATAGCGATAAAGCGATCAAACATGCGATAAACTGCGACTACTATGCGATTATTAATATATACTCCACATAATACAACTAAAGCGATAACAAAATAGACTAATTACAAGTCAAAGAAGTCAAAACAGGAATTGAGCAGGGAGAGACAGATCGCAATTAGCAATTTTTTCTCCCTTTGACTTCAATCTTGACTTTGACTTTCGAAACACGGGGTGTTACACCTTAGGTGACATCGATCTCATCATCATCAACCGAACATGGATTACAACCAACGCTACCTAGGACAGCCGCGAACGGCAGCCGGCAACGATGGTTTTTATGTTGCAACAACACGCCAGATCTCGCCATCGTAGCCTCAGATGACAAAATCATCTTCATCGGTCTGAGTAGAGACATTCAAGTTGTTTTGTGCACTTAATGCACCTGTGAGAAGTAATCATATCTCAACTCTCTCTTTCTTCTTCACACTTTAATCTACAAAATCATCATAGCCTCATATTGAAAGGACAAGAAAAATGCACTTTGCATTCATTTTTATTCACCATCACAGTCAACCCTAAATGATTCAGGGTGTAATCAATACATAAACAGAAACCCAACTTAAGAAAAAACCCCAAATCAAATTAGCAAAGATACATGTAAATTACTAACAAAACAACTATCAATTACTGTCATTACCTCATGGCATCAAAATTTATTATAAATAATTTTCAAATTATAAATAATCTCCAAATTGCAAAATTAAGAAGTATTCTACAACAGTAAATGATTCATCTACATAATTCCTCATCTAATCAAATTGCAAATTCAAACATTAAACAACCATAAATTATGGTTTACTAAACTAATACTTATCATCAATTTGCAGTTCTCAGATACACATATATACAATCACAGTCCAATCAAACCTTAGAACAATTATCGGATCAAGAATGAGACATACCATCCAGATTTTCAAAAGAAATAGATAAAATTTGACAAATGATTGCAAAATGTCAGACCTCACGTATATTCGGGCCGACGTTTGATTCATCGGAAACGCATCTAAGTTACCGGAAAGTGCCCGGAACCCTAGCTTCCTACCAAAACACTCTGGGAGCACCGTCAACCCTAGAATTGTCGGAAAACACCATAGTTTTCAAAAGTTCCTCATCTAATCAAATTGCAAATTCAAACATTAAACAACCATAAATTATGGTTTACTAAACTAATACTTATCATCAATTTACAGTTCTTAGATACACATATATACAATCACAATCCAATAAAACATTAAAACAATTATCGGATCAAGAATGAGACATACCATCCATATACTCAAAAGAAAATAGATAAAATTTGACAAATGACTGCAAAATGTCAGACCTCGCGTATATTCGGGCCGACATTTGCTTCATCGGAAAAGAACAGGAACTCCAATTAGTTGTGCAAGATGCTTATTAAAATCAATTTGTTTCCATCTTTCACCATCTGCAAACAATAAACATGAACACTTTTCAATAATTCAAAACAACATATATAATCACATAGACCTGTATGATGTACTAAAGAACAATGTACCATCATACTGAAACTCAAAAGGGGATAATGTAAATCAATCACCTGGATGGACGAATGATGAAGTTCATGAGATGTTCCATATCGAATAAAGCAACATAAAATAAACACCTAACCTTAAATGTAGTTAACAAAAATCAACATAAAAACAATAATTTTTTTTATCATAGATTTGAGGTCTGTGCTTTCTGTGGTTCAGAACTTTCAGAAACCATGGCTGCAAGAAGGGTTGCAGGTTTAAACTTGCCTTCCACTATTCTTGCCACACCATGGTCATGAATTGTGTGTAAACATTTATAAGTCATCATAACCTAGCCACAAACCACTACCAATTGAAACCAGAGCCACCATCGTCAACCACCATCCAGAAACCCTAAAGGGTTCGAAGACGAACACGGAACAACACAAAGGTGGCGGCGGCGAGTCTGTGCTCCCCATCATCACCAGAGATACTGAAACAAAAAGCTTCCATCATCGCCACATCAAAATCAAAAAAGAAAAATTTAAGATATAAATCTACAAAAAACAAATTCGATTTACCTTATCAGAAGTTTTAGATCGAGAGATCATTGTCATAATATAAAGTATAAACCGAGTCACCGTCATAATCCCAATCGGAACCGCCAGATCTCGCCATCGTAGCCTCAGATGACAAAATCATCTTCATCGGTCTGAGTGACAAAGATGGTGATTCACCGACGGATTTCTTTGCGGATGACATGGTTCGTGTGGAAGATGAGGAAAATAAACCCTAAAATCGCCGGTGAGTTTGAAATGAGAAGAAAGAGAGAGATGGATATTAAAGTGTGAAGAAGAAAGATAGAGTTGAGATATGATTACTTCTCACAGGTGCATTAAATGCACAGTTCAACTCCCCATGCATTTTCAAAAGTTCCCTCCTAAAAAACCAATTTTATCATAATAAAAATATGATTATTATATACATACAATATAATTTAGATTAAATCAGATTTATGACATCAGCATGGACAATGTGACATATCTCAGAGGTTAACACGTATGCAAACTTACAACAGCCTCAAATCTCTTATTATAGATTATATAGATAATAATTCCCATAAGTGATCCAAAGCTACACACTCCTGCTCGGATACGCGAATAGTTACAAATAGCGATAAGGTACCTAGATGCTGTCAGGCTATCCGAAGGTGCTCCGTTCAACCTAATAAGTATATGTAAACTCAAATATCACAAACTAACCATTGGCTTTTTGGTTTTAACTTTTAAAAGTTGAATCTACACTCTAAACGGGAACTTAGGCTGTGTGGATCTGTGCTCCACGTGAGCATGTTAGACACACAACACATGGCATTTTTTAATGAGAACGGCTACCACGTGATGTTTAATGCGTAGGTATACATATGTTTTGGCAACTGCTGTCGAATTTATAAATTTATTTTGAAGAAAAATTCCACCAGGTCCACCACAATCGAACGATGGCAGACTGATGTCTGTCGTTAAGGACATGCAAAAACCGAAATAAACTAGTAGCTAGAGTAAGTCGGATATCGAACCAGAGGAGGTTGTGGAAAATGTGTAATGCTCAGTTTTAATTAACTATTATAAAAAAATAAACTGATGATTGTTTGATTTGTAGATTAACTAAATTATGAATGTTTTAAACAATAGGAAATAAAGGTTCCTCCGAATTTCAGGTTTGCAAACAAGTTCAGTTATGTGTTTAATCAAAACATTCACATAGACATAAATGTTTAACCTAATTAACCAATTGTGATAACCAACGACTAAGTACTCCGGTCAATACATAACGGGAGGTTATCGAATGATTATCAATTACAATTACAAACCCTAACCCCATGTCAAATATATCCCAATTACTAGAACTCTCGGGAACTGAATGCTTAGAAATTAAGGTTTAAATAAATGCAACCAGTTACAATCAGTCAATTAAATCCATGGTGAAAAGCATCGAATGCTTAGATCACCAAGTTACAATGATTAAAAACACATAAAAGTACCTAATTACACAAACCCTCCATCCGGAGAAAACCACTAAGAAACTAGCCGCTCATGTGGATTGAATGATCTTCACCTCCAACTCAGCCGATCTCCATGATGATGATGAATCGATGTCTATGAATTGTGTGTTGATGATAGATGCCACCCCAATGTTCTCGTATGGGCTGCTCTAATTCGTATCCCATGTGCGGCCCAAGTCCATCTCACGTGATGCAAAACTGTGTTCTCCTATGATAATATCGGCCCACTTAATTTCCTCCCGCAACATGGCTGCGTGAATATCCCTATGATGTGGTCATTAAAATAAAAGATGGTGCCCTACACATGCCTTGTTGTGCGTCCCCAAGGTCTGCCGTGATGATGTATGATGATAATTGATATTGTTGATTTTTTTAATAAATCTCCTCCACCTCACGTGATTTCTAAAATGCTGTGATGTGATATTTGTGAAAACCAAATCAGCCTCCCACCAAGTCACGTGTATTAGGTTTTTTATCCATCTTTAATTCTTTTCCCCACAAATAAATCATGTGCACTGCCCAAAGAGAACCGTAGCTTACGTTTTTGAACCGTAAGATACGGTCTACGACTTCTGTTTCTTTTTTATCTTTCATATCCTAGGTGAACACGTGAATCATGCAGCCATCATACACCAAATATATGACTTTCATCAATTTCCGATTTCACCCCCTTAAATTCATAACTCTTCGTTCCTTCAACATTTCAGCCACAATTAACTTCCATTTAATCACTGCAAGGCCCTCGAACTTTGTTATATCACATCTCTTGAATCTCTGAACTCTAACTTAACCCGAATCGACGCCCGATTAGCATGAATCACTTTGTTCATCATCCTTAAACGCTCTAACTTTGCCAGTTTAAGTGATTTACCTGTAAAACCACGAACACTCGTAGTTAACATATTCAGGGCACATTATTACTTAAAATATAAGAAAACACATATTATAACACACATTAGCACACCGGTTTCACACACTCCATCACATCCCCACACTTAACCTTGATTGTCCTCAAGCAACCATTACAAGCATTACTCACCTTATTAACAAATAACCATTAAATCCCTTACCGAATTAGCAATTTAAGGTCCCAAGTCATACCCGTCCCATAGACTGACACAATCGAGATTGACGATCTGACAAATAAGTGATACGCATTTAAAACAATTTAAGACTTACCTAACTAAAACTAACATGCTTATGAAACTACACACATGCCACACGCCCCTCACAATAATCACTCCTCTCGGCTTAATCAAGACTAGCGTGTAATGTGCTAGTATATATTTCACCCAAAACCAAATATGTTACTTTGCAATCATAAGCTTGTATGGCAATCACACCTCCACTGTATCAAATAACGTAGCACATATCAAAAGGACTTTTGGGTTTTGGGTTAAGGGTAAAGGTAAGGAATTATTTTTGGCTTTTTATGTTTATTTGGCGAACACAAATGAAGATACCAAACCATGACAACTTATTCACAATAATACTAACACTTTGGGTTATTTTCGACCCATTTATTTAACACGAACATAGCAATGAATTTTGTTTTTCTTTTCTTTATTTTTTTTTCATTTTTTTCATTTTTTTTAACAAATATCTAACACATAATTGTCATTCATGGTTGGTAATCAAACAGGTCAACAAAGGTGTAACAAACGAAAGGTATAAGGCTCAACATGGTTAACTAAGGTGGGTGGATAAACAATCAACATATGAAATAATGAAGGGATCCTAATGCCTTTATCATCTATGCACACGTTAAATCACAGTCTTGGCACGTATCAAACTACACAAGTTCTAACACAAAGAAACATATGGCCTACTCTCAGCAAATGAACATTTATAACAATTTAAACTAACAATGTAGTAGGCTCAAATATCTCACCGAATAGAAGGAATATGGGTTACCGACACGTCGCATGTGTAATTCTTAAAGCATGTTACCCCTAGTTAGGCATCTCTTCTCAACTATTTTCTAAAAACATGTCAGAAATACTCTCATGAAACTTAAAGGGACAACCATGACTAGGGATCTAAGTTAGTTTAATATCAATAGGAACCCTTTAGCGATTGAAAATGTTGGTTTTCATGTAGTTCAAGCATACTTGAGACAAAAATTTTCAAAATTTTTCAATTTTTAGCAAATTCAACCCTTTAAGCATTTAAGATCAACAATTATACCAACCCTCTCTCGAGTTACCGCAATTTTCAAAAGCTTGAATTGATGAAGAAATCATGGTTGATTCGGTGATTGGAATGAGCATTACATGCAAAAACCGAAATAAACTAGTAGCTAGAGTAAGTCGGATATCGAACCAGAAGAGGTTGTGGAAAATGTGTAATGCTCAGTTTTAATTAACTATTATAAAAAAAATAAACTGATGATTGTTTGATTTGTAGATTAACTAAATTATGAATGTTTTAAACAATAGGAAAGAAAGGTTCCTCCGAATTTCAGGTTTGCAAACAAGTTCAATTATGTGTTTAATCAAAACATTCACATAGACATAAATGTTTAACCTAATTAACCAATTGTGATAACCAACGACTAAGTACTTCGGTCAATACATAACGGGAGGTTATCGAATGATTATCAATTACAATTATAAACCCTAACCCCATGTCAAATATATCCCAATTACTAGAACTCTCGGGAACTGAATGCTTAGAAATTAAGGTTTAAATAAATGCAACCAGTTACAATCAGTCAATTAAATCCATGGTGAAAAGCATCGAATGCTTAGATCTCCAAGTTACAATGATTAAAAACACATAAAAGTACCTAATTACACAAACCCTCCATCCGGAGAAAACCACTAAGAAACTAGCCGCTCATGTGGATTGAATGATCTTCACCTCCAACTCAGCCGATCTCCATGATGATGATGAATCGATGTCTATGCATTGTGTGTTGATGATAGATGCCACCCCCAATGTTCTCGTATGGGCTGCTCTAATTCGTATCCAATGTGCGGCCCAAGTCCATCTCACGTGATGCAAAACTGTGTTCTCCTATGATAATATCGGCCCACTTAATTTCCTCCCTCAACATGGCTGCGTGAATATCCCTATGATGTTGATGTGATCATTAAAATAAAAGATGGTGCCCTACACATGCCTTGTTGTGCGTCCCCAAGGTCTGCCGTGATGATAATTGATATTGTTGATTTTTTTAATAAATCTCCTCCACCTCACGTGATTTCTAAAATGTTGTGATGTGATATTTGTGAAAACCAAAACAGCCTCCCACCAAGTCACGTGTATTAGGTTTTTTATCCATCTTTAATTCTTTTCCCCACAAATAAATCATGTGCACTGCCCAAAGAGAACCGTAGCTTACGTTTTTGAACCGTAAGATACGGTCTACAACTTCTGTTTCTTTTTTATCTTTCATATCCTAGGTGAACACGAGAATCATGCAGCCATCATACACCAAATATATGACTTTCATCAATTTCCGATTTCACCCCCTTAACTTCATAACTCTTCGTTCCTTCAACATTTCAGCCACAATTAACTTCCATTTAATCACTGCAAGGCCCTCGAACTTTGTTATATCACATCTCTTGAATCTCTGAACTCTAACTTAACCCGAATCGACGTCCGATTAGCATGAATCACTTTGTTCATCATCCTTAAACGCTCTAACTTTGCCAGTTTAAGTGATTTACCTGTAAAACCACGAACACTCGTAGTTAACATATTCAAGGCACATTATTACTTAAAATATAAGAAAACACATATTATAACACACATTAGCACACCGGTTTCACACACTCCATCACAGACTGACGATTTGTATGACATTTTTTTTTGTCTTACCATACAACTCGTAATCTCGTATGATGGATAGGAAGGTCATAATCTCGTATGACTTGTAATCTCTAGGATGTTTGTATGACATCACCTTTTCATTTATATTATACTACTCAATATTTTTAGCACATACTTTTAATCCCTTTTGGGTATGTATAATGTTAATTATGTAACTGATTATAAAACTGTGTTTCATACCTGATTTTATACTCATTGGGTATCCATTACTTGACACCAATCGAGTACATAAGTAATATATCTTTATAATCTTATGTGATTAAAAAACATACCATTTGGAGTATACATTAGCTGATAAACTAATTATGGATTCTCCTCAACAACAAACTTGAAAAGTTATATACTCAACTACCTTTTTTTAACACTATAATTATTTGAATAATTCTATACTACTTATTGTATATTTTATAATATATATATATAACATTTTAGAGTAAATTGCAATTTTACCCCCTGAGGTTAGGGGTCATTGGCATGTCTACCCCCTAAGGAAGTAATTGCATTTTTGCCCCCCACTGTTTGGGGTTATGTCGCATGTTTACCCCCCTGACCAAGTTTCCGTTAGATGTTAGCGATTTTTGTTAATGGTCAAAGGGCAATTAGGTAATTTCGTTTTCCTGTTGACCTGCAACCTCATTTAATCACCAATTCATCACATCGAAACCCTGAACTTAACCTAACTCGAAATTGAAGAGCTCCGCACCGGCGATCAGGCATTCTTCAACAATTACAGCAGATTAGAAGTCTGTTACGAGCATGGATCTTCGATTGTGGAAGATACGAGCTGAAGATCTGTATTTCGAACCGGGTGAAATGTACCGTAAGTGACATGCAAGTTCAAAGGGTCTGAATTAGGTAAAAATTTAACTTTTTTCTGTCTTAATTTGTTGTTGATGTGTGTTTACAGGAGAAACCCAATCTCAATTTACCATTAAATTTCACCATGGAGGTAATTTTGTAGAAAACCCAAATAGGAAATACTTTGGTGGGAAGATGAGCTACATTGATCATGTAGATTTTACAGTGTTGAATACTGATGTTTTAGAGGAGATGGTTAAGAAATTAGGATACAATGATGGTTTATTTTTCTGCATTCATTACAAGGAACTGTATTGTTCGTTGGATTTTGGTCTTAGGACATTAAAATGTGACGTTGACTTAGAGCCTATCTTTGATCATGTGCGTCAAGGAGTCCACATCATAGACATGTATGTTGAACACCGGATGTCAACAATATTGGAAAATACAAGTGAAGGTCCTGTAGGGGCATGTAACGCAATTGTTCCAGAATCATTTACAATAAATAATCAGAATTATAGTATGAATGAAGATGAAGAAGAGAGTAACGGAAGTGATCCTGATTATGAGTATGTTGAGGAAGATAATTTGGTTTATGAAATAGAGGTGGATATGCAGAGGTTCAGGGCTAATGTTGATTTTACTAGGGAAGAGCTGGATGGTTCAAGTGATGGGGATCATGATGATGACAGAAGTGAAGAAGGTCATGTGCCTGTTGACTTGGAGGATTTTAAAAGTGGATCGGATGACAATTCAACCCTTAGAGATAAGGTTGCCTGGAAGATAAGGAGGAGAAACAAGAGTGCTTCAAAAGGTCCAAATGATCTGCCATTCTATATTGGTCAGCTTATTGATGACAAGAAAAAGATGAATCAGATGGTGAAAGATTATGCTCTTAAGGCAAGGAGGGATGTTTTTATTCTAAAAAATGAATTGTTAAGGTATAGGGTAGTATGTTTTGGAAGCAATCCACCACTACTTGGTCATGTAAAAAAAAAGAGAAGAGGGGCAAAATAGTAAATGCACCAAAGTAGGGCAAAAATATAAGCACCTTAAAAGGCATACCAAGCCCACATGTCCTTGGGCAGTTCACATCTCAAGGAACACAGACAAGGATAAGTGGTGTGTGAAGACCATTCATAATCAACACAATTGTTTGACAACAAGGGCCATTTCTTTGTACACAATGAGTTCGATTGCCAGAGAGATCCAACCTATGATTGAAAGCAATCCAGACATGCCAATTCAAGCAATCCAAAGTCAACGGCTTCGGAAGCATCAACTTGAAATATCACTACATAAGGTATTCAGAGCCAAGAGGATAGCAACTACGAAGATCTATGGTGATTACCAAGAACAGTATGGTCTGCTAAGGTCATACTATGATGAACTTCTAAAAGCCAACCCAGGTAGTACAGTTAAAATTGATGTGGAGCCATGTGGGAACTCAGCTAGTCCTACAAGGCAGTTTCGAAGGGTTTATTTTTGTTTTGCCTCTATGATGAGAGGATTTAAGATGATTGGAAGACCATTGCTGGGTGTGGATGGTTGTTTCATGAAAGGTCCATTTCCTGGACAGATCTTGAGTGCTGTTGGTATTGATGGGAACAATAGCATATATCCAGTTTGTTATGCCCTTGTTGAGGCAGAAACAACACAAACCTGGAAATGATTTTTGCAACTGTTGAGATATGACCTAGGGTGTACGGCTAACTCTTGTTTCACCTTCATCAGTGACAGACAAAAGGTAATATGTTCTTAAGTGTTAATTAAAACCTTGCAAAATAGTGTCATTAATTGCATTTTGTATCACAGGGTCTGATTCCTGCTATGCTAGCTGTTTTCCCTAATGCTGAGCACAGATTTTGTTTGAGGCACATTCATGAGAACATGAAATCCAAGTGGCGTGGAGATCTTTACAAGAATTTGCTTTGGTCAGCCGGAAGGAAGACATCTATTCCATACTTTAACAAAGCTATGGAAGAAATTAAGACAACAGAACGGGCTATGTATGACTGGCTGAATGAGATCCCATTCACCGCTTGGTCAAGAGCATATTTTTCTGGAAGAGCTAAATGTGATATGTTGCTGAACAACATATGTGAGGTTTTTAATAGACAAATCGTAGGAGCAAGGGACAAGCCGATTATCACATGCCTAGAATTCATTCGGGAGTACATGACTAAGAGGATAGTGAATGTCAAGAAATTACAAGCAAAGTGTATGGGGCCACTGACTCCTCATGCCACTGAGGTCTTCGATGAGAACAAGAAACAGGCTGCTGAAATGTCTGTTTTAATGGTTGATTCGGACAAGTATCAAGTCACAGGTCCGAGATCACAGTGTGTTGTGAATGTTAAACATAAAACTTGTGCATGCAGGAAGTGGGATTTGACCGGGATGCCTTGCAAACATGCAGTTGCAGCCATATGGGATATGTCAAGGAATAGCATTGATGCTGTCATACCAGAAGACTGGGTGGATGAAGTGTATTGGCTGTCAACATGGAAGAAAGTTTATTACAATGTCATAGAGCCAATCAACGGGTCGGAGATGTGGACTCCTTCAGAGTGTCCAACAACACTCATCCCACCAAAGCATCATACACAAGTTGGAAGGCCAGAGAAGAAAAGAAAGAAGGCATATGGTGAAAAAGAACTTGAGCAGGAGTTCGACAAAGGAGGTAAAATGACCAGAAAGGGTAGTAGCATCAAGTGTGGTAAATGTGGGAATATGGGTCACAATGTCAGGAGCTGCAAAGGACAAGGGGCTGAACAATCCATTGCTTCACAGGAATCACCCACTGCCACTCAAGGTGCACCAGTTTACAATCTTGATGAGTGATGGATGGTTTGTAAGTTTAGACTATGTTTGTTAGGTTTGTCAACTTTGTTCAAGACAATGTTTTGTTGGTTTGTACCTTTATGTTTGGTTTGGTCAAGACAATGTTAGGTCTGTCAACTTTGTTCAAGACAATGTTTGGTTGGTTTGTACCTTTATGTTTGGTTTGGTCAAGACAATGTTATGTTTATATTAAAATGACCATATGATCCATTTGCAGCTGTTAGGCTTAATTATAAGGTCAAAATGACCATTTTTGTCATTTGCAGCAGTTAGGACTTAATTATAAGGTCAAAATGACCATTTTGGTCATTTGCAGCAGTTAGGACTTAATTATAAGGTCAAAATGACCATTTTGGTCATTTGCAGCAGGTTTGACTTGTTTATAAGGTCAAAATGACCATATGATCCATTTGCAGCAGGTTTGACTTGTTTTGATGTGCATTATAACTGGCATGCATGTTTGATTGTGTTTAGATGATCACAGGCAGGTTAGTTTATATTTGGCTGCTTTAGTACAAATAAGAGGCGGAAAGTGATTCGATTAGATTACATTGCAACATTTAGTACAAATAAGATGTCCAACATACAAACTTAAAACCAAACAAAATCTAGCAAATTTCAAGTGACAATCATCCAAACAAGACCAATCCGAATCAGAACCATGCTCCCCTTCATATGGGTCAAAGTACCAATCATCATCTTCATCCCAATATGTGTAATCCCATGCATGTTCCAGCACTTCAGGGTCATAATCCTTTGTCGGATCTCCGAATATCTTTTCATAATCAGTTTCTTGCTCCATGTAAGGTCTGAGTATCTCAGACTCTTGATCCTCAAAGTAGACATAACTGTCTGGTTCTTCGGCTGCAACGACGTCTTCATCCTTACCAACATCTTTGTCTTCATCCTTACCAACATCTTTCTCATTCTCAACATCCTTACCTACAGAATTACAAGAAGGCTACCAACACAAACATATAATAAGAACTTGAAAAAGACCATTGCATGAAAAAGTATAATTACAAGCAGTCAAAATACACAACCAAATCCAATTTGTCCACATTATACTACTTAACCAAAAACAGTAGAACAATCAACACCCAAGTAATCACAAAGTACATCTTCAGTTTCAACACATCTCCATTCTTGTACCGACCCAACTGTTCTTTGCAGTTAGCCAAGTCATCAATTAAACCAGGCATTACCTCTCCGCAAACCGGACATCCCTGTTCTTCACCTTTGTCAGCCCATCTTAGGAATCCACATCCTCCAACCTATTATCGGACATCATAAGCAAGACTTTCCAACAAAGTTAAGATTCAATAAGCATAAAACAGAAGAAACTTACACATCGAATATACCAACGACCAGGATTAGCTGTCGATTCTAATTGTTTCACCACTGTTTTCGCACCACATGGACATATGATGTCTGAATGTTGAGTTTTGCCCTTGAATCGAAGCACAGACGACGAAGATGAAGACATGTTCAGGGCAGTGATTAGAGGGCAGAGAATTGAGGGCAGTGAATTGAGGGATTGAGGGCAGTGAATTGAGGTCGATTGAAGAACGAGAGCATTTAGGGCAGGATTCAAGCTATTAATAGGGAAGATGAAGGTTCACTACAAACTAACGGTAACAATAACGTTGAAATGGTCAGGGGGGTAAACATGCGACATAACCCCAAACAGTGGGGGGTAAAAATGCAATTACTTCCTTAGGGGGGTAGACGTGCCAATGACCCCTAACCTCAGGGGGGTAAAATTGCAGTTTACTCAACATTTTAATATATTAAAGACAAATATGCTCATGGCATCATAGTCTAGTGATATCTTAGATTCTTAGGATGTGATAAGGCTTAGGGACCAATAAGTCATGGGTTCGATTCCCACAAGAGGGGTTTCCCAGATTTATTGGGTTTCATTTTGAATTAGTGTATAAGCATTATTGTCTAGTGGAGACGGATATGATTGGGTGGTTCCGCTCGTGACACAATGATATGCTAGTGGCCCGTCAGTGATCCAAAATTGCTGTTTAAAAAAATCAGGACAAACATGTAATCTCAAATCTTCGTAAAAAATTCTAAAACTAATCAAATACCCCATCTCATATTCGAATACACGTTACCCCATGATGATAATTAATCATATACCCCATCTCATATTCGAATACACATTACCCTATCATGATACTTTTAGTTTCGATTTACAATCAACATCTTAAATCTTTTTCTAATTTTAAGGGATGAAAACTTTAGTCTTAAGTTCCCAAGTTAAATCAAATGAAAGTGATTTTCTACCTCTCTTTAAAAGTTGGACTGTGATTAGGCTAATGAAAAGTAATGAAAATGATTTTCTATTTATTTAAAAGTTGGATAGTGATTTGGCTAAACTCGCAAAACATTAGGCTATTCAGTGTGGAAGGAGTCAAGTCCTTGGAGGATGCCACTACATGTGAGCGTCACGTCAACATTCAAGGAGCATGCCCCTCTAAGGATTGACCAAGGGAAATTGAGGATATGCCTGGTACAAACATCCTGCCCAAGACGTTGAGGACGACGATGGAGGTAAGGAAATGGTGTTGAAAACCGACGCCAAGGCTGGACGGTCATGGCCGTCCCCCACACCGACTAGCCTTATATCACAAGGGCCTTATGCCACGTGTTCCATAATTTTGTAACTCTCAACAGCAGCCACGTTTCCGATCACACAGATTCATTCGCTTGCAAACTACTCATCCAGATCCAAACCCACCACTGATTTCTCCGCACTTTTGCAATCACTCCCTATCTATGGCGACCTCAAATCTCCACATCTTCCTTCTTCTTTCCCTCTTTTTTGCCCTAATTTTCACAACAACTCAAGCTGATAGCCCCGTTGAAGAACCTGCACTTCGATCCGACAATTCAGACACTCTCCGATCCGAATTGGATAAACTCAGTTCGAAGATCCATTCACTCGGTTTGTCCTATTCTTTTACATCTATACTTTCGTGTTAATATCGTGTTAAGCTAGTTTACTTGTTGCGTACGTTAGTTTGTTAACCCTAGTTTTGTACTTGTGATCACTGATACCCGAATTATGAGGAATTTTGAGTAGTTTATGACATAGTGATTTCCAAATCATCGGTTAGGTTTAGTGTTTTGCGTTGCTTAATTTGTTAAAGAGGATATGGTTATTAACTTTATTAATTATAGTTATTATCATTTATCAGTTTTAAAGTGATCTCGTAACGTATTTAATTTTGTAGAATTACTTGTTGAGGAGAATAATCACGAGTTGAAAAGTAAAGATGAGACGATTGCTTGGACGGAGAAGGAAATTGCAGAGAAAGAGAAGATTATTTTAGAAAAGTCGGATAGTATTACATCGTTGAAAAACGAAGTAGCTTCACTTGAGGTAATACCTTTAGTGATTTTTGTTAAGGAGTCGACTGTGATTTTTTTTTTTTTTTTGGTACAGAAGTTAATGAATGGTGTTGTTTTAACAGGTTGAAGTGGCATCGCATGCTAATGAGCAGGTTAAAAAGGCGCATACGCGCGTTCATGAATTGGAGAAGGAGGTTTGTCATTTGTGTGATATATTAATCTAGTTTACTTTGTTGAGATGAGTTTTATTAAGGAAGTGTAAAATTATCGTAGTTGGAAAAACTTCAAACGGAGATAAAGTTGAAGAATGACTTAAGGGAGACCTTGGAAACTCGCACAAAAGAGTTGGAGAAGAAAACGATTGATCTAAACTCAAAGCTTAACGATGTAAGTTGTTTGGTGATTTAAACTTTTGAATGTGGAGATCTGCATTAATGTTTCTGATATGGGTATTATTCGAAAACGAAAGTATAGTCTTCTTGGACGTGAGTTTTAAACACGTGATGGCTTCTAGTTGTTAAAATCTATATGGGTATTATTCGAAAACGAAAGTATAGTCTTCTTGGACGTGAGTTTTAAACACGTGATGGTTTCTAGTGTTAAAATCTATATACCATAATTCAAAGTCAGTTTCCACTCAACTTCAAGAAGAATACAAGACTTACCAGCATATATATGGTAGCTGCTATACCTATGCAGTTTAGAAGAATTGTAAAATCGAAACCCAATTTTTGAAAATCTTTACATAAACCGATAAACGAGCCCTGCGCAACGCGCGCGGGTGGATAAAACCTAGTTTGGACCATCTGTGGTTGCATTGCGCATTAATTCGTTACAATTATATGCCTTAGTTTATGGCAATTAATGCAAATTTATCATGAACAACTTATGTTTTTTTTTTGTTAATTATTTCAAATACTTAAGAATAAACTATTTAATATTGTTTGCTTAAAGCATCTTGTGATGGTCTTCTTGCCAAACCACCTTTTCTGTTAATGGTCCTTTTAGTTCTGAATTTGTAAACATTCTTTTTTTTTTTTTTTTTGTGATTAAGACATAATTAGTTTGGTGGGTTGTGTTAAGTTGATGCCTTATGCATTTTTGTTTTGTTATTCTATTGTTTGTTTCAGCTTCAACAAGTCGCTGATGAACAGAAGAGAAAACTTCATAAAACTGAGCGTGCTCTAAAAATTGCTGAGGTTTGTCCAGATCAATGGGGTTAATAAATTCATGTGAATATGAAAAGATGCATTATCTTTATATGTATACTCATACGCAGGAGGAACTTAAGAAGGCTAAATTTGAAGCGACATCGAAAATTAAAGAACTGACTGAGGTAAAACCTGAAACTTAGCTATACCACAATGTCATTAGCTCTTTCAAATGTACATGTTCTTTTACTATGTTTCCTAAACAGATTTGAGTGATTTTACTTGCATTTTAGAAACCTTATTCATTCTGCGTTCTGTAAACTGTATTCAGGTCCATAGTGCATGGCTGCCACCTTGGCTTGCAGCCCGTTTGGCTGGTTTTCAGGTAGTTTTTTTTTTTTTTTTTAAATTTGCCATTTGTGGCTAAACAATCAGGTCTGATTACATTAGTATCATGCAGTCTTATGCGGATAGTCACTGGAAAGAACATGGAAAACCTGCTTTTGAATCACTTAAGCAAAAGGTAATATTTGTATATGTAACAGGCACTATTGCATGTGCCCGTTATTAAAATGTGCTACACATATTTTGGACATGGGCGGATCTTAGTGGAACCGTGGCAGGGCCACGGCCCTGGCAAGTTTTTCGGCCGTAGTGCTAATTTTCCGCATTTCGATCGAAATTTTGTATATATAATTATATACTATGTTCGGCCCTGGCAAGTTTTTCGGCCGTAGTGCTAATTTTAGTGCCCGTGTCTTTCGGCCCTGGCAGGTTCAACGGGCAAGATCCGCCACTGATTTTGGATAACTGTTCATTGTCCTTATGCCTTGTGAGAAACATGTAACGTACTAACGTCTCATGAGAAACATGTAACGTACTAACGTCTCATTTTTCTTGTGGCAGGCCTTTGAGAAAAAGGCACAAGCTGAAAAATGGGCCGAACCTCATGTTCAGACAATCAGAACTGTAAGTGACTTTCAAAATATGAATATCATATTGTTCGATCAGTTAAGTTTTTTAATTTTTCACTCGATTTGATTTTCTAATTCTGAATATACTCAGAAATGGATCCCAGCTGCCAGGGAACAATGGGTGTTGGTGGTAACTAACGTCGAACCGCAACTACAATCATTAACCAAGAAGACCAAAGAGGTTTATATTCAGTCTAAGGATGCTATAACTCCACACGTGATCAAAATTAAGGAAGTTGTAGACCCTCACTTTCAGGTATTTATTTATATGTTCGCATGACTGTGTAGATATTTTAGTGTGTTCGAATTATTAAACTATGCGGTGACAGACTGTCAAGAAGGTCTCCAAGCCGTACATTGACCAGATTGCCACTGCAACAAAGCCTCATCTTGATAAAGCTCGGGAAACAGTGGCACCTTACACAAAGGAGGCGGTTATTGCTTACGGGAAGTTTCTTGAATCAGCTACTAAATGTCATCATCAGGTATTTGCTGCTTGTTTAGTTTTTTTTTTTTTTTTTTTTTTTTTTTGAATTTTGAATTTTGGCAGTCTTGACCCGTTTATATACAAATGGGTCGGTTTATGTTATGCTCTATTTCATTGGGTCAAACGAGTTGAGCTAAATTATTTATAACTAAAGGAAACGTGCTAAATGGGATGGGCGGGTCAAACGGGTGAAAACCCTTTGAAATATAACCAAAATGCATAAATCCTTTTGAACCCTTTGAAATATAACCAAATGCATAAATCCTATTGTAAGTATATAATTTTTGATTATAATCAACTCATTAACTTATGTATATATCTTTAAAAGAAGTAAAGATGTTTCAGCAGAACCCACACTGAAAGTTGCCTGTTTGATCAAAACCCATTTTGATCTTTTTCAAGTTTATCTGCATATATTGTAGAGGTGTACAAATTGGTTTTTTTCAAAAACCGTTTTTTTTAAAAACCGTTTTTTTTAATAACCGGTTTCGGTTACTAACCGGTTTTTCAAGTCCAAAACAATAACCGGTTTAACCGGTTTTTGCCAAAAAAACCCGGTTTTTTACCGGTTTAACCGGTTTTTTTTAAAACCGGTTTCGGTTATTAACCGTTTTTTCATACCAAGAATCCTAACCGGTCTACAACCGGCGGTTCGGTTATAAAACCGGTTAAAAAAAACCGGTTTCGGTTTTTTTCCCGGTTCGATTCTAAAACCGGTTTTTTTGTACACCTCTAATATATTGATCCTATGCATTTTTTTATATCTGTATCTTAGGGCATATCATTTGTCTTCATTAAGTGATACATAAGTTGCTTATTGTTTTAATCCTGTTCAATATCTACTGTACTACTGAAGGTTCAAGGTGCCGTTGAAGAATCACTGAAAAAGCATGCTATTAGCAGTGCTCTTGCAACTAAGGAGTTGGTTTGGTTTACTGTACGTCTCTCTCCTCTACATATGTGTGTGTGCACGCATGCGCGTGGATCATAGAAAGAACTAAAGAAGTAAAAGTTGAATGACTGTTTCTTTGTTGCAGGCCTCTGCATTGTTGGTGCTGCCTATTTTAATCCTGTTCAAAACTTTGTCAGCAATCTTTTTGTAAGTCCCATTTTTTTTAAACATCCCTACTAAAAGTTGACGGAATAAAGAACTTATATTAATATCTTCCGACTTAAGAATATAAATCATTTTTCAATTCTCTTGAAACGACAGCAAAAAGGCTAAAAGACCAACTCGCAATCCAAACCAACCACGTCGCAAGGCCAAACGTGCACATCCCGACAAGTAATAATAATACACAGAAGACCAATGCTTTTCTTCACACGTGAATTTAAGGTATGAGCTCCTAAACTTGAAAACGAGACTACATTGTCGGCAAATAGCTCATCTGTTTTACCGGTTGATTACTGACGGACGGATTGTTGTCGAATTGGCAGATAGAAGTGATGGTTTCTGCACGGAGTGTCTGTAAAGGCTGTTGTTGTATGTTTTTGTAATGCATAGGGAAATCCAGAAAGGAAGGAAGAATAGCGAGTATAATAGAGGTGTGTATCATAGTCATTGTGGTTGATGTTAGTAACTTATTAATTTTCTTCAAATGTGGGTTATAGTCATTCTGGTTGGTGTTAGTAACTTATTAATTTGCTTCAAGATGTCGGTTTTGGTGATTTATCGAGACTACTAGAATGACTTTTTATTTTTTTAACTTGAAGCTTTATCCAGTTATAGCCCAATATTCCAACGGTACTTGTTGTCATTCCTTCTGCTTCATCTTTTCTGGGCTCCACAGTTAGAAAAGTTCCCAATCTTTTAACTTCTTTCTGGGTTCCACTATGATAAGGTTACTCGCTGTGGAGGAGGGTAGTCCTCAAAGGATGCTCCGTCACATACACGTAAGCGGGTGTGAGGATGGGCCTAAAGGGGATGGACCTAGGGTGTGAAGGATGGGCCTATATATATGTGTGTGTGTATGTATGTGTGTGTGTATAAAGAAGAGAGAGGCCCGGCGAGAACGTCTTCGGGAGGATGTCAACGATGGGGACGGACCTAGGGGGCCGGTGTGCTGGGGCGTGGCCGCTCCCCACACCGTCTAGTCTAAGAGGTTCATTGATTTTCTTCGGGTACACGTAATCTTCTATCTTCATCATCCCGAAACCAAAATCATGGCCGTCAAACTTGTTGATCTTTACTTTACCACATTCATGGTTGCAAAAGTCGTTAGGCGCTCTCTAGTTGGTCGATCGGGGAGTTGAGAGTACTGGGCCTAGGCGGAGAGTATTCGGGGAGTACTCGGGCATATTAAATTATAAAGAAATTATTTTTCGGAAATTTTATATATGTCAAATAACATAAATTTACTAATATTTATAATGAAATACATGAAAATTATATGCATTTCTTTAATATGATAGGCATAAAAATTATGGTTTTTTTTTAAGTCAAACTCGGCCCGAATTGACCTACTAGATCCGATTCTGGTTGAGGTTGATCATGTTTGATCGATTCTGAGTAGGGCTGACAATTTTATGCGAATACACGACACGAACCTACACGAAGTTAACATGTATCGTGCATGACCTTAACAGGTATCGTGTACCAAACAGGTAGACACGAGATTACCTGCTAATTTTCGTGTATAAACAGGTTAAATAACTGTTTACCTGTTAATACCCGTTAGTACACGATAAGAAATTACATTAAATAAAACTCATCAGCCATGTGCGTGTGGGTTCCTTAATTTTTTTCAATTTTCATTCCCCATTCAATTTAAAAAAATAAAATAAAACCCTAAACTCCCTCTGTAACTCTCAGATAGCATGTCGTGTTCGTGTTAACATGTAATTTTCGTGTATATCAGTCGAACAGTCGTGTTAACAGGTATTGACAGGTAATTTTCGTGTATATCGTGTCGTGTTTGAAAAAAGGGCACGATAAGTTATCGTGTTCGTGTATCGTGTCTTATCGTGTCGTGTCGTGTCGTGTCTTATCGTGTACGGGTATACACGATATGCCAGCCCTAACTCTGAGTAATTAGGCGGAGTTGAAAAATGTCATCTCGGCAGCCTACCTTGTAGTGACTACTCGGGGGGTACTCGGACTTGGAGACCTTGTTTTACAACCATGCCACATTACCGTTGCTCCCAAAAAACAATTCCAGAACCAAGAAGGCTCTGGTACCCCTTTGTTGGGGCAAACATTCAACCCATGAAACATGACATCAATAACAAGACTACTTAGGGGGTGTTTGTTTTTTTGTGAAAAGCACTTCAGAACCTCTTATGTCTGCCCCATGCAGACCACGCGCAGACGTTTGAGTCTGCAACTTGTTTGTTTTTTGAAAGTGATTTCATTAAAAAATCCTCTTCCAAACCTCTTCCCCAAACAGACCTGGCCTCACATCTTCACACCTCTTTTAAACTCTGCTCTTTTAAAACACATCTCAAAACCCTAGGATACTCCACAGCCGACCTGCATCTTCTTCCCCACAGCGACCTCCATCGATTCTCCACAGCCCGTCACCTCCATCGAGATCTCCGTTAGCCGTCACCTCCATCGAGATCTCCGTCAGCCGTCACCTCCGTCAAGATCTCCACAGCAACGACACCTCCACAGCGGGTAACTTTGTTTCGTTTGTGAATTTTGTTTCGTGATTTTGCCCTAATTTTTCGATTCTCGTTTTTTCTTGATTTTGCCCTAATGTTCGTTTGGCTGTGAAAGATGAAACTATGTTGCTGTTTAACACATGAGTTTTATTTTTGTAAAGTTCAAAAAAATGAACAGAAACCTAACCTTATTTTGACCGCCCTGTACATGTTGCAACTTTTGATATGATTTATAATTTCTTAAACATATATAGCATCTACAAAAATATTTCGTGTTGGTTAATCTGACACCTTTTACATAGCCATGTTGCTGTTTGTTTTAGTGCCATCAGAATCATTCCATTTCATGTTGCTGTTTGAGAGAGGCGTGAATGGCATTGCCAGAAATTCCCAAGGTCTTAAGAGGGTGGATCGGGAAGACGGCTAAAAGTTTAGGCCTAATAACGTAGTGAAGAACCTTATCTGCTTAACACGACTATTAGGTTTATGTTTGAGACATTGATTGCTTTTGGTTTATGTTTGACATTGTATGCTTTTGGTTTATGTTTGACATTGTATGCTTTTGGTTTATGTTAAAGACATTTTATGCTTACGCTTTTGGTTGTTTATAATTGTTAAAACAGGATCATGGATTATAATAAATTACTTCTCGTTATCTTATGTACTTGCATGTCCGGTTTTTTTGGAAGAGAGGTTTAAAACGAATGTGAGACAATGATTCATGTATGACGGGACATAAATACACGATAGAGTTATTGACATGAAATCCCAAACAATGCATTGAACTTCTATCTATGTCTCGTGAATCATTTGTCCGACTATGTGCACATTTTAGAGTAAATTATTCGTTAGAGGATAGTAAACATGTATCGATTGAGGAGAAGATGGCTGTGTTTTTGATGATAATCGGTCATAATCAACAATATGTAGTTATCAAGCATAGATTTCAACACTCAAAGCAAACAATTCATAAATATTTTTATGAAGTCTTGGATAAAATGATGCTTTTTGCCAAAGAAATGATAGTACCAACTTCTTTCAATCCTAATCCAAACATACTGGGACATAACAAGAGGCTACACCGGGTTTCTAAAGGAGCGGTTGGTGCACTAAATGGAACTTTAATACATGTTGTCCCTACTAGTAAACAAGATTTATATAGAGGAAGAGGAAAAGGGGATTGTTATCAAAACGTATTAGCAATTTGTGACTTCAACATGATTTTTACGTTCGTTGTGGCCGGCTAGGAAGGTGTAGCACATGATGCTAGAATATTATCAGAGGCATTATCAGATCCAAATGCACCATTCCTGTTTCCACCACAAGGTATGTTTATGTTTTGTTAAATATTTATAACTTTGTTTATATTTTATAATTAATTGTATATCTTTACAGACAAGTATTATCTTTGTGATGTCGCGTATGCACACATACGGGGATTTATGGCCCCATATCGTAATGTGAGGTATTGGCTAGGAGATTTTCGCCAAAGACGTGCATTGACTAATAAAGAGAAATTTAACCATGCTCATGCAAGACTTCAGAACATAATTGAGCGTGTTTTTGGTGTCTTGAAAGCAAAGGAACATTACCATTGCATGTTTCGCGCTACATAATTTTACAAGAAAAGAGGGTTTGAGCGATGAATTGTTTACAGAATACGATCAACCCAATGTTTCGTTGCATAATAGGCAAGTGCACGTTGATGCTTATGAAGATGAGGTTGAAGCACATGATACTGCATCGGATCGGGAATATATGACTCAGTTACGGGATGAGATTGCTGAGCAGTTAATGCAAAGCATGGATTCAATGATATAAAAAAAGAGTTAAATGTCATTTTAGTCCCTGTGGTTTGGGCCATTTTGCCAGTTTAGTCCAAAGGTTTCATTTTTAACATGTGGGTCCAAAAAAGTTTCACCGTTGCCATTTTAGCCCACTGGGTTAACTTCATCCATTAATTCTGTTAACGAGAAGGGCAATTCGGTCATTTTATATGTAATTCTGTTAACTAGAAGGGCAATTCGGCCATATAAAATGACCGAATTGCCCTTCTCGTTAACAGAAAAAATAAATGAACTTAACCCAGTGGACTAAAATGGCAACGGTGAAACCTTTTTGGACCCACAGGTTAAAAATGAAACCTTTGGACTAAACAGGCAAAATGGCCCAAACCATAGGGACTAAAATGACATTTAACTCTATAAAAAATGTTGTTGTCTTTTTATGAATATTATTTCAGTATTGTATAACTATTATTTATGTTTGGATGTTAAAAAACTCTTTTAAGTTAAATAAAATCAGTTTATTTCAGCAGCTTGCAGAAGTTAAAAAACAAACAGTCTTCTTCTTGCAGACTGCAGAGATTTGGTCCACCTCTTCAGCTGCAGATGTCTGCAGACGTGGTCCGCACACTACAGACGTTTTACCTCTGAAAAAACAAACAACGCCTTAAAGAATTGTTGCACCATATTAAGGTTAATAAATTGATGTTTAAGCTTGCATAACCACTCCTGGCCTAGGTTTCACAAGGCAAAAGTCCATAATGCTAATTTTTGTGTGTGCCACTGTTCATTAATGTTTATTAATCGCCATAGAGGAAAACAACACACATGAGCTCCACACTTACTCGAGCTGACCAAAGAAATGTAATGCCCACAATTACCAACTAATGCCTTTGAGTTGACAAAAGCTGAACCTGCCTTAATGTATATGTACAACACTGGTCTGAGCTAACCTTGTGCTATAAGCGGTCTGTCGAATCCCAGAAGTTCTCAAGCCTTGCTATGGAGATTCGTCTACGTCCAAATTAGCCTTCGAGGTAACTACAAAAAAGAACACCGTTAGCCTCGCCACAGAGGACCCGGGGGGGGGGGGGGGGGAATCCGTGACCAAGCTTTGGCGTGAGAATAAGAAAACTTGCCAGGTGGTAAATAGGGTTCTGACTCGACGGATCGGTCGGAGTGAATGGTGTGGATTCCTGATTAAAGTATTCAATGAGTTTTCAGAGAATGTTATAAGAGTAAATGCTTGTGATGTGTATCAGGGTTTTTTTGAATGCTTCCTCCTTGACTTATATGGAGCTCTCTGCTTATCAGGCGGGGTCTAGGGTTGTTCACGAGCCGAACCGAACCGATCAGACCTTTGCTTGTGCTCGGTTCGTTTACAAACCGAACCGAACCGAACATTTTTTCAACCGAGCCGAAGTCGAGCGAGCGTCTTTCGATCCGAGCATTTTTCGAACGAACGTCGAGCGAGTATCGAGCGTCGCAGAATAAACAAGGAAAGTGACGATGGGGTGCTAGTTATTAGAATAAAGTGCGGTTTTCGTCCTTGATGTTTCGTCCGATAGAACAAAAGTAAAAATCGTCATACTAAAGGTAAAGATATAACAAAAGACTTCAAAATTAATTGTAAACATGGAGAAGATAATGATACTGTAATAAAAAATAATTATACTCGAAGTAATTTTTGTATACTCAAAGTATATTTATTTATTCTTTTCCATGATATACTTAGATCACTATAACAAGATTATGTTGCTAACGGTGTGCTAGACTTCTTTTACCTATTAATAATTGTTTCGAGTATATTTTTTTAATAAAAACATTAAATTTTATAATGTATTCAATAGAATTGTAAGTAATTAAATAAAATACAAACAATAACAAAACAAAAAAAAATTACATATACTTTTAGTTCTTAATCAAATAAATAAATACTTAAAAGTTGAAACTTATTTGACATGTGTGTATTGGGTTTTCCAATGAGACTCAAGTTAAATTCCCACTTGTGTTATATTGGGGTAGATATTGGGCAATGATGGTGACAAACCCACCGAGGGGGGTTCGATCCTTAGCCACACCCCGGTTTTCATCCGGCTGTTACTTCAGCGAGGCATCTCGTGTGGAGGCAGTACGGTTTTCGGGGGACCGCTGTAACCAAGTTTGACCAACCTAGCGCGGCCCCGGTTAAGACAACGTAGTCTGGGCAGATCTTGGCTAGGGCCGTTGGGTACACTTGTGTTGGATAGAGGTTTGTGGATGGAGGGTTTGTGTTAAAGTTTGTTTGAAACCCCCCAAGTCGTAGATCAAATTGCAGTTGAGCCAATGGTGTAGTCATACACCTAGATTAACTCCTCATCTATTAAAGGATTTGGCTCATCAAACCCTTCCGGAGGTGGTGGGTTTGAAGGTCGAGGAGGGGAGATTGCAGAAGGTGGAGGGTTTGCGAGATTAGGATTTAAACGGAGGGATCACCTAGGCCTTTGTGCCGATGGAGGGTAGACTGTTGTCAGTTGAGGGTTTGCGAGATCATGATTTAAATAGAGTGATCGCCTGAGGCTCGACGGCCTGGCTGCATCGCTTTGATTAAAACTGCCACCCATAACTTCGAAGTAGTCTGGTATTTGTAGTGAATTGTGAAGTGAGATATGCAAATATGGGAAAGAGATGTATTTATATTTTATAGGAATGGAAAAAATAGTCGTTTAAAACTAGCCGTTGGAACGACAACCGTTTGAAAATATAACCATTGAAACAATAACCGTTTGAAATATAGCCGTTGGAACAATAATCGTTTGATAATAAGAAATTAAAATTAAATAAATTAATTTTTTATTATCAAATATACATACTTTAATAAATAATTAATATTTATATAATTTATAAGTGAAAAATATATTTTTTAATATAAATGAATTACAAATTCTTTTTATATGATTGATAAGTAAAAGAGTTTATTACACATATATGTAACAAGTTTGGATATTAACGTCAAATTCTGTTAATTTTTCTATTAAATTCAAGGGTATTTCAGTCTTTATACGTTTAAAGAACTAACTGTGTAACTTAATTAGTGGAGTGGATGGACCATTTATGTGATACTATCCGTCTTCTATTAGAGAGGATAATCTAAGTTAAAAGAGTGTATTGTTATATCGTTGGAATCTAATTATCAGACGAAACAATATCAAAAGAGAATGTTCAAGACATTATTTGAGCTACCCAAATGACGAATCATACATATTAGATCCAAATGAAGCGGAAGACAAACTATTTCCAAATTTCAATTAAACTCACACATAATCAGTTACCAAAATTCAGAAAATCTGTTATTTCTTCTGTTACAACTAAATCTGTGACACTTAATTTGTTTTTTTATTTTGCTTAAGTGATGATCATTAATCATACATAAAATGAACAGAAATCCAAATCATGAAATATACAATGAATAAAAACTATACATAAAACGAACAGGATCCAAATCATGACATATGCAATGAATCAAAAACTGAAAAGAGTAAACTGAAAAGAGTAGACTAGATGTGGACCGTGATTTTGAATTTCTAGGGATAGAATTGAAGCCGGAAGATGTCATCGAAGCTGCTCCTTCGTTAGCATTAGATGAAGCTTCCACATCGTCTGCCGGATGTCTATAACTAACCATTTTGGCCCCTAAGTCTAACCATTTTGGCCCTCATGGTCTCTATAACTAACCATTTTGGCCCCCATGATCTCTAGACTTAGGGGCCAAAATGGTTAGTTATAGAGACCATGGGGGCATATATGTTAAAAATTCTTATTTTGGGCTAATATAGTAAAAGTGATATAACCACAGGGGCCAAAAACGTAATTTACCCAATTCTAAAAAATCAAAAAAATTCTAAAAAATCAAAAAAATTCTAAAAATAAAAAATTATAAAAGTAAAAAAAAAAATAAAAATTATAAAAATCATAAAAATTCTAAAAAATAAAAAAATCTAAAAAATAAAAGAAACTAAAAAATTAGAATTTTTTATGATTTTTTTTTATTTTTTAGAATTTTTTTTGGATTTTTTAGAATTGGATCAAAATGGCAATTGAAAAGATTTAAAATGAAAATCCTCAAAATACTCCTGGTTAAAAATGGGGTTTTTGGATGGAGTTAGGGTATGTGATCAAAATGGCAACAAAATGGAAAAGTTAGAGACCTAGAGGCGAAAAAAAAAACTATTTGTACAAACCTCAAGGACTAAAATGGCAATTAACTCTATAATATATTTGTGATTTATTTTTATTATTTCGTTAACTAGTATATTTATTTAGATTTGATTACTGGTTTTTATAATGTTTTTAATTTTAATAAATTTGTTTTTTAGTTTTTATTATCTTTATTTTATATATTTGCTTTTTAAATTTATGTTATTTTAATTTAAACAATTTTAATTTTTTTTATTAAAATTTATCGTTTTAGCAAAGTTCTATAGTAAGTACTTTTAAAAACATTTTTAAGTGTCGTATCGGCCAATGTGGGGTAGCCCACTTGGTAGAGGCTCTTGTCTGTTGGAGAAAATGTAGGTCCGGCTAGGGGAGGATCTAGTCGCCTAATCCTTGTTGTCAAACACACCCGGTTGTGCGGAATCCAACCGGGATAGCAAACCGAGATCGAGATCGAGAGAAGATAATGAACAAGAACACGAAAAGGACACCGAGACTCAACGATTAACACCACTGTATTAATACTTGAAAACGATTACAAATCAATGTTTACAAATCAATATTTGCAAACTCTCTCTAAGATCTTTCGGTTCTAAGATCTTTCGGTTCTCTCTTGTCTTTTGTTCACTCCTCACCACTCTTCTACTACCGAAATCACAAAGATATTCGGTATTTATATTTGTTACACTTGTGGCCTTGTGCGATTGGTGTAAGGGGGTTTGGCCCAGCCTTCAAGCCCAAAGAAAAAGGCCCAATAGTAGAGCATTCACGTCCAGATCCAACTGTTTCATATTTTGAGGTTTAGTCAACTTATGGTGACATCATCATGACATCTCCAAGGTGATGTCATGGTGATGTGTCGACGGGAAAGTCCGCGGCGCTTTGTGCTTCGCGTGTCGAACTCTGGGACGCACGACGGAGGAATGTCGAGACGTCGGGCTTGAGCCGAAGCTAACCGGGTCGAACCGAATCGAGTTGAACCGAACCAAGTCGCGTCCACAAAATATGTATCAACAAACTCCCCCTTGGACGCTACTCGTGAGGTTCAACTTCCATGTCTTCCATGTCGGAGGATCTTCAAAGTCTTCACGCGTCGTAAGTAGAAAGTGTATCAACAAACTCCCTTTTCATTTAGGTAGTGTGTCAATAAACTCCCCCTTAAAATGAACTCTCCAATGAGTTATGCTCGTGAATCTTTTGACTTGTCAAATCTTCAGATCCTTGTGGTGTTGATGAAGGGTCAGCGGCAACTCGACCATTTTATACTTTGAGTGCCTCCACTTCGTGTCTTCATTCCAAAGCTTGTCATCGAACATGTTCTCCTCGCCTTTAGCATCTGCACATGCAAGAAAGCTAAACGCATAATGAGAACAACCGCTTGGAATATAGTTAACATTTAAACAAACGACACATATGAGATCAAATCTCAATCAAACACCGACCGACAACAGTTTGAAAGTTTAACAAAATGTTCAATTTTAGTCCTTTAACTTTCAAAACTTGTTAACTTCGACAGTTTATGAAGGTGCAATTGTTTTCCGGCTTAGAATCAGGATTTTGGGTAAGATAGACTCGAGTTCCAACATCAGTCAATCAAAAATAAACTAGAAGCAAAATCTTTTTGGCTTTTATAAAGTTTAAATTAAAACACACCTAAAATCTTTTTGGAATTTTTCATTTTTCAAAAGTAAAGACGGAAAGCAATAAATAAATATATACAAAGATGCAGAAACTAAAAGCAGTAAACAAATATTTACAGACATTCTTTTTGCGAGTTTCGAGGGTAAGAGAATCATATCAGTGTACGGTCATGTCAAAACGCTCTTTTTGTTCAATTAGTTAACATTTAGATAAGCATCCTATAACAATTATCGGTATTGTTGTCCACATAAGCTCAACTTATCATTTGTAATCATGGCGAGGGGATACGTTAAGGTATGATTTATACTTACCGACCGGTGTTCATCCACATCACGACACATTCCCGTATCAAGGTATGCACGAGAGTTCATCTTACCGGTGAGTATACCGATTATCATCTGTTTGACCGTATATGATGTGAGATTCTCACTTATTTTGTTTGAAAACAAGCCCTATGTGATAGAATCACTTATTGATGAGGAACTTGATTTTCAGATGCATGAGGGCACAGGAGCAAGTCCGTGAACAGGTCAGTACTTTCGTACAGCAGAGAGACGAACTTGACTCCCGCAAAGAATCTGTGATAATTTATCACTTATTTTGTTTGGACATGTGATTGTTGATCACTTATTGAGGTCGTATGCAATATGTACACGTATGTATGGTATCATGGAAGATCTAGACTTGCGTCCCCGTTATTTTTCGGTAAAAGAAACAACCATGATACCCAGATGATAAGCAGCATAAAGACCGAATATCTCAGAACCTCGGCAATCTCTCAAACGAAATTTCGGTACTAAGACCATATGCCAATGAGTGGTTCCCACCTGGTCTTCAGTCGATTTAAGTTTATATCATCCTGCACACTTTAAAATGATTGTGAGCCTACCGATACATTTTATATAGAGCTGCTTATCATTTTTCATTTAAGGTTTAAAGAGGTTTAGACAGACCACTGATGTACTATCATTTTCTCTTTTGCTCGCCAGGAAACTCATTTTTGTTTTTCTAATGTTTTTGTGCTTTTGAAATTTTTCGATGTTTTTGAATTTTCAAATTTGGATTTTACTCCCCCTAAAATCAACAAACTAAGATAAAATTTAAAAGACACAAAGATATTTACAAAAACGATTTCCCGATGTTGGTTAACTCATGTTTTACCTCAATGCCATTTACCAAAATTAATTTTGAATCAGAAATGATTTAACGAATTTTGGAAAAATCAGTTGGCATGTCGGTAAGCGGTGCGGACCATGACAACATTGTCTGGCCAAAGAGTGCTACAAGAGGATAACAATTCATAAAGCAGCTTAAATATCGACAAGTATAGGAGAGATTAGAAATTTAAAACCGTATCCTGCAACTGCCTCGTGCATTGCAAGGAATCTGAGCGCTCTCCCAAACTGGATATCCACCCGGTGTGGATTTCAAAGACGACTTTTGTAGCTACTGAGAAATCTCTTGACAGCAACAAGATCATAACCCTTTGGGTCCGGCTGGTCTTCCACATTGCACCAGCGAAGGTTTTTGTCTTTCTCTTTCAGAAGTAGTGTGCGGTTGTTCAATCCATGCCAAGGCATCCGCACACCCGGTTGGTTTATTCAACAAACACATTTTCTTCAATCACACCGCGTAGAAATGTACACTGCACGTTCATCTTGTTAATTTGAACTTCAGACGTGCTGCAGGTGCGTACATTTTGATTGAATCTATCCTGGGGACCCGATCAAAGCCTTGAACAATCAAACTTTTGATGATTTGCAATTTGTCGAAGCTTTTCAAACTCTTTTAACAGACACTTCTGTTCTCTTTCCATTTTCTCCAACAAAGGCAGCAATTTCTTCTGTTGCCTATTTTGTGTATGGACGCTCCACTATCAACAATCTTACGACTATCGAAAGTTCCTCCTGGAATATCCTACACACTCACTGAAAGATTAGTTGAAGAGGGGGACCCAAGCCTTAACAGACTTGGGTCGTCCTTCATCATCGACAAAGGTTATTTCAACCTCGCGATGACCTGAAACTGGCGAGACTCCCCCTGAAACTTTATCCGTTTTAGGTCTCCAAGCTTGTTTTTGTTTCCCGGATTGTGTATTATTTACAGATTTAGAAATCTCCGGTTGTAACGATTGTGACAAAATTGGTTTCTTTTTAACAGGTTCTGGTTTTAAAGCCTTTTCGATCACCTTCACATTTTTACGTCGTTGTTTTGTTTCCTGTTCTTTAACAGTGCGTTTATCATGTTTTGGAGAAACAGGACGACGTTGTGAGTGACCTTGTTCAGAGGGGGCTCTTTCAACAAAATTTGGTTTGGGCGAGTTTTTGCAGTCTTTAATGATGTGCCCAAACTTCCCACATTTGAAACAAGTTCTCCTTTCAACAAACTTAGGAGAATTTGATCGACGACCTGACGTAGAAGTTGCAGACCCAGAGGTACTAGCTTCACACCCGTTTGTGTGTTGGGTGTAATTGTTATCACTGTTACGTTTCAAAATGTTGACTTTTTGTACAAAATCGGTATTTGATTTATTTTCAAAAGTCTCCACTTTATCAGTACCTTTGGAGGCCACAAACTTAACGTCTTTTGCTTTCTTCTTGTAACGAGCTTCTTTTGATTCAACCTTAGCCTTTGGCTTTGAAGCTCGTTGTTGTTGTTTACCCTTAAAAGCAATTGGTTGTTGCTTTGTCGGTGATTTCTGTTTTCCAAATTGTTTTCTGATTTTAGCTTTTGGAATTGTGTCACATTGAGTTACAATGACTCCTGGAATTGTCTTTCCCAAAAACTTGTTTGTAGTATCTTCAAACACTTTGTCAATCAAAGATTGATTGACGTTTTTGATTGGAAAATCTTTGTCTGAATAAATTTTACTATCACCAACTAAAGTATACAACAAGTTATTGCTCTTAATAGCAGACACACATTCTTTGTCATCCTTGACATTCTTGACAGGATCTATCACTTGCTTGGCAACTGGTTGCACGATAGGAGTAGGAGGATCACACAGAATATGATTCTCAATTGGAATTTCTACTCCTTTCGTCTCATCAAGTGATTCATCCTGGTCACTTATATCTGATTCATCATCTGAAGAATCATAGTCCTCAATGGTTGGAGGACTTTGATTTGAAGCACATGATGACTTTTCCTTGCTATCAGATGAGCCCTCCGATGAATTGTCCGTTTTGAACCCTAAGCCAGTTGTAACTTCCTCATAATCAAGAGGTACAGTTGGCTCAAAACGCGGCATTTCCTCCTCATCGGGCTTGAGCTGGACCTAACCGAGTCGAAATCAAGTCGAACCGAGCTGAGTCGAACTGAGCCGAGTCGCGTCCACACAAAGTGTATCAACAAACTCCCCCTTGGACGCTACTCGTGAGGTTCGTCTTCTGTGATGGTTCGTCTTCCGTGTCTCTCTTATCTTTTGTTCACTCCTCACCACTCTTCTACTGAAATCACTGAGATATTCGGTATTAATATGTTGTTCACTTGTGCGATTTGGGCTTTGGGCTCACTTGTGCGATTGGCTTGTCTTAGGCCCAAGTGACAATGGCCCAAAACCCTCTACGGTTTCAATCTTCAACAAATATGCAGATTGTACAACATAGTCAACATGATGACATCATTATGACATCATCATGATGATGTCATGATGATGTGGCAGCGGGAACCGGCTCGCGGCGCTTTGTGCTTCGCGTGTCGAACTCTGGGACGCACGACGGAGGAATGTCGAGACGTCGGGCTTGAGCCGAAGCTAACCGGGTCGAACCGAATCGAGTTGAACCGAACCAAGTCGCGTCCACAAAATATGTATCAACAGAAAATACCAGGGTTCAAATCCTAGCATGGGGCGTAATGTAGTATTTATTGGTGTAGTTTAGGAAATGTAAACTTTGTCATTCGAAAAAAAAGTATTGTATCGTATAGTGTAAGTCTCGTATAAACCTCGTATCGGCCTTGTATAAGCCTATGGATGTAGTATCGTATCGTATAGTGTATAGTATAAGTCTCGTATAGGCCTTGTATATATGCCTATAGGCCTATACGGGACCTATAGTACACCTATAGGCCTATACGAGTGTTGTATGGTATCCTATACTATCGTATCATATCATATAGTATCATATCGTATAGTGTATAGTATAAGTCTCGTATAGGTTCCCTATAGGTATTGTATGTGCCTATAGGCCTATACGGGACCTAAACCACACCTATAGGCCTATAAGGACCTATACTACACCTATAGGCTTATACGGGTGTTGTATGGTATCTTATAGTATCGTATTGCATCGCATCGCATCGCATCGTATAGTGTATAGCATATAAGTCTCGTATATGTTTCCTATAGGTCTTGTATATGCCTATAGGCCTACACAGGACCTAAACCACACATATAGTCCTATACGGGACCTATATTACACCTATTAGCCTATACGGGTGTTATAACGTATCCTATAATATCGTATAGTAATGTATTGTATCGTATAGTGTAGTATAAGTCTCGTATATGTTTACGATACTACATCTGTAGTTCTATACGAGGCTTATACGGGACCTATACTATACGGGACCCATACTACACTATACGATATCACACTTATAGGCTTATACGAAGTCAATACGTGACCTATACGATATTTATTTAAAATGATTAATGATGTATAAAATAGTTTGTAAGACATGCCTACTTTTTTATTTATTTAAAATAGAAAACTTTTTTTTAATAAAACTTTGCTAAAACGATTAATATTGTATAAATGTTTCTAAAAAAAACTACCTTTATATACGCTGCGTATAGGCCTATACGCAGCGTATATAAAGGGTCAAAAAGACAATTTTACCCCTGGTTTGGGCTACGTATAGCCCCCAATCCAGGGTTAAAATGGTCTTTTTTACCAAACTTGCCCCATAAATACGCCACATACACGGCTATACGCGGCATATAGTAAAAAAGACCATTTTACCCCTGGATTGGGGGCTATACGAAGCCCAAACAAGGGGTAAATTGTCTTTTTAACCCTTTATATACGCTGCGTATAGGCCTATACGGAGCATATATAAAGGGTTGTTTTTTTATAAAACTATTAATAATGTATAAATGTTTCTAAAAAACACTTATATACGCCGCATATAGGCCTATACGCGTATAGGAGCAGCCAGACCAGAACTGACATTAGTATTTTTATGCAACCTTATACTCTGCGTATAAATCTATACGCAGCGTATATAAAACTTAAAGTGTGCAAATAGGCACCTTAGGCGTGCGAACAGTTTGAGCCAAATAAAAACACACCCACGCAGAATATTAAGGATTGCATCACGTCAGGTGAGGCTTCTTTCACCACTAAAAATTTCATTTTCAATGGGTTAAAGTTTCCTCTAAACATCAATTGATAACATAATAAGAATCAGTACTAAAATAACACAATCCAATACGTTTATTTGGTTTATTTGTGAAGCACAGAATCTTATCCATTGAAAAGGTGGAGTGTTGCAAGTTGGGGTGAATTGATCTGGTTATTTACAAGGTCTTTATGACCGCTACCTCCATCATCAACATCATTCTCCTCTGCTGCAGTAACCTGTAAGTCAAAGATGTACAAAGTTTTGTTACTTATGTTTTCCTATTTCATTCCAGCTTATAAAAAGCAAGAAATTAGCAAATATATGAGCTTTTGGTAATCTTTATATAAAAAACTACAAAATACATAAAAGGGAACTTGTAAGAAATATATAGGCAAACAAGATCTGAGCTTTTGGTAATCTTTATATAAAAAACTACAAAATACATAAAAGGGAATTTGTAAGAAATATATAGGCAAACAAGATCAGGAAAATGATGCTACTTTCTCTCTCTCTCTATAATATATATATATGGTAAGGTTCATGCGAGAACCACCTTTATTGCGAGAACCAATGTGAACACAACCTAAAATAGCTAAAAAAACCTAAAAAAAACTAACCCCCCCCCCCAAACCCAAGCTAAAATGCTAAAAACTAAACCCCCAAAAAATATATATATAAAAAAATCAAAAAAACACACAAATTTTTTTTTTAATTTTTTTTAAGTTAAAATCGCTACTTTTATTAGAAAAAAAAAAAATTGTAAAATTCCCCAAAAAAACCTTAACCACCCCCCCCCCCCCCAAGCTAAATGCTAAAAACTAAAACCCCCAAAAAACCTAACCCCCCCAAACCCAAGCTAAAATGCTAAAAACTAAACCAAAAAAAACCTAAAAAAATAAAAAAAACAAATGTTTTTTTTTTCTTCATATTTTTTAAGTTAAAATCGCTACTTTTAGTAGCCAAAAAAAATATTTAGCTACTAAAAGTAGCGATTTTTTTATAAAAAATATTAAAAAAAAAATGTGTGTTTTTAGCTATTTTTGGTTGTGTTCACATTGGTTCTCGCAATAAAGGGTGGTTCCTAACGGATCCTTGTCCTATATATATATAGGGGACCGCTAAAATGAAAACCACCTCCAGTTGTAAGAACCATGAAAACTTTTGATCCGGGGCGAGTTGGACCAATTTTTTTTTCATAAACGTAGATGCGTGTATTATAAACACATTTGTAAAATTTTTTTTTTTTAATAAAAATGTCGTGTGTGTAGTTTTGAGCACCACAAGTTTGTGTTTACGGCTACCGTAAATTTTGAATGTGTTTATAATACACGCATCTACGTTTATGAAATTTTTTTTTGGTCCAACTCGCCCCGTACGGTGTAGTTCTCATGGTTCTTACAACTAGAGGTGGTTTTCATTTTAGCGGTCCCCTATATATATATGAGTAAAATACCCGGATAGTCCCTGTGGTTTGATAAAGTTTCACCTTTAGTCCCCACCTTTTCAAAATTACATGTATGGTCCCTATGGTTTGACGATTTGTTACTCGGATAGTCCCTGAGATGGATGAAGATTAGCTTTTCTAGTTAAGTTGGTGCAGAATGACTAAAATGCCCTCACCTTTATAAAAACAACTAATACTAAATTTGAGACATCTAAATATGTGTATATAATGCGGGACCCACCAATAAAAAAAAAAAAAAAACTAAAAAACACCTCACCCTGTCAACAACACAACCTTTCTTCTCCATTTCTGTCTCTCACAAAAGAAGGTAAAGTCAAGATCTAGCCATTAATGAAGATTCTTAGATTAAATTCTCACCATTATGGAGAACAAATGGGGATTTCTTGAAATCCACCTTCTTTGACAATCAAACCCCCATGAATTCATTCCTAGAATAGAAAATCGGTAACCGGCACATAGATGTCTGGCGAAGATCGAAAGACGGAGCCACTGCCATGCTTTGACAGTGGCGTCTGACGGTGGTTCTTTCAACATACGCGACCAACGGTAAGGGTTATGGTTGTCTCAATTGACGATGGTGGTTAAGATCTACTCCGGTGCGTTTTCCGGTGAGTGGTTCTAGTTGATGTTTGAAGAAGAGGTGAGTTTTCTGATGATTGTTGTCCTGATGGTGTTTAATGATTGTTGATAGTGAGTGTTGTAGTTGCCGGTAGTTAATAGCCGTAGAACACAGTGGTGATTAGGGGAAACAGTGATCGAGTTTTGGTGTTGGTTCTGGCTATCTCTGGTGAAATTAGCGGTGGATGAGGCGGGAAAAAAAGAGATGCAGGTGGGTGGTGGTTATGGTGGAGGTGGGTGGTGGTTATGGCGGAGGTGGAGGTGGAGGTGGATGGTGGTTATGGTGGTTGCAGGTGGTGTATGAAGGAGAGGTGGGGTCATACAACTTTTTTTAATTAAATTATTTTTATTATTTAGGTGGGTTTGATTAAGGTGGGACCCACTGAGTCTTAATGATTATTAGTTTAATTTATGTTTTAGTTTTTAATTTTTGTTTTTAATAGCAAGGACATTTTGGTCATTTCATAAAAACTTAACTGGAAAATCTAACCTCCATCCACCACAGGGACTATCCGAGTAACAAATTGCCAAACCACAGGGACTATATATGTAATTTTGAAAATGTGGGGACTAAAGGTGAAATTTTACCAAACCACAAGGACTATCCAGGCATTTTACTCTATATATATATATGGGAAGGATCCACTAAAAAGTGGATTTTTCCTAAGTACCCTAAGAACGATTGTGTTGATGACATGTAGCACTCCTAATAAGTAGGAATGAAGGACATTTTGGTCCTTATATATAGGAGTGAAAATGGCATGTGACACCCCTTTTGTTTTTTAAAAATACAACAAAAAAATCTAGTACAAAAAAATATAGCACAAAAATATGTAGTACAAAAAAAATATTGCACGAAAAAATTCAGCAAAAAAAATGTAGTACAAAAAAATCCAGCACAAAAAATTGAGAAAAAAAATTTAGCACAAAAATATAGTACAAAAATCAAGCACAAAAAAATGTTATACAACATTGAAATACAACGCATTTTAGTGGGTTTTTAGTCTTCATATTTTATATAGCAATATGGTACTCAAATTAAAGATAAAAGACGCTCGATTTTATGGTGAAATTTTTATGAAAAAATAATGTCGTATAAAAAAGTTATGAACGTTTAAAAAATGGGGGTGGAATATGCATGTGCCTTGCATGTGGAGAGAGAGTCTATAAATAGGATTTTCCCAAGATACCCTTACACTCCTCCTTTCTCCTACACTTTCATCTTAACCATTGATTTGAAAAATGAATGGTTAAGATTACTTCTCATCCTACTTAGGCAAAATAAACTTTTTATTTGATCTTACCCCTATATATATATATAGGATAAGGATCATGTGAGAAGTAGTAGACTAATTGAGAAACTTGAGAAGCATTCTGGATCACACATTTTCCCTAAGCAAAAAAATGCAAAAAAAGGTGAAAAAAATGCAAATTTTTTTTTTTTGGAAAAATCGTAGCTTTTTCTTTAAGGATTTAATTTTTTATTTTAATTTTTTTTTTGGGATTTATACACATGTGTATATTGTTAATCTTTTAACTATACATATATGTATATTGTCAATTATACATATATGTATATACATGTTTAAAATTGAAAAACAAGTGTTATTTAGGGTTTAGCATTAGTATTTAGGGTTTAGCTTTATGGTTTAGGGTTTAGCTTTAGGGTTTAACATTAGGGTTTAGCAATAGTATTTAGGGTTTAGCATTAGAGTTTAGCTTTTGGGTTTAGCATTAGGGTTTAGCTTTAGCTTTAGGGTTTAGCTTTAGCTTTAGGGTTTAGCATTAAGGGTTTAGGTTTAGCTTTAGGGTTTAGCATTAGTGTTTAGCTTTAGGGTTTAGAATTAGAGTTTAGCTTTATGGTTTAGCATTAGGGTCTAGCTTTAGGGTTTAGGGTTTAGCATTAAGGTTTAGCTTTAGTGTTTAGGGTTTAGGGTTTATAACACATATTTTTTTAATTTTAAACATGTATATACATATATGTATAGTTAAAAGATTAACAATATATACATGTGTATAAATCCCAAAATTTAAAAAAAAAATAAAAAAAAATAAAAAAATTAAATCCTTAAAAAAACTGCGATTTTTCCAAAAAAAAAAATTATATATATATATATATCATTTTTTTTCCCTTTTTTTGTATTTTTTGCTTAGGGAAAATGTGTGGTCCAGATTGCTTCTTAAGTTTCTCAAATAGGGTGGACTTCTCTTAGGATCCCTACCCTATATATATATATATATATATATATATATATATATATATATATATATATATATATATATGAGACATAGTTAAACAAGGATATTAATTCCCTGGCTTGGATATAACAAGTACATTGTTTCGGCTTAAGATCTTTTTAAAGAAATAACTTGGGATGTGCTTACCAATGGGGTGGGGGTCCATTGGCAAAGACAAAACCTTTAAACACCTTGGGAATGGAGGTCTTGGGTTCAAGTCACATGGATGACATGAATAAAAGAAATTTGCCGTTCAAAAGAAAAAAAAAACTTAGGAGGTGCTTAGGATTGCTTATCAAAACTGCTTATAATATTGTTGCGATGCAACAATAAGCAGGCCTTGAGATTACTTGTCTGACTGCTTATCTAATCATTTATGAGTGAAATAAGCAAATACTGATAAGCAAACTTAACAAGAATCCTCCATAGACTTGGAAGCGAAGCGCCAAGCGCAAAAGTGCACACCACTTTTCATACCCGAGGCACAACCAATTATATTATTATTTTTAAATATGTCCTATAGCTAGGTTTCCAGCATCATTCACCTAATATTTACACACAAATAAGCTTTATGTGTTTTTATATTGAGATTACATACTTGTACAACCTGAAAAGGATGTACGAAGCGTTGAAAATACATGAGGCGCCTCAAGAGTCAAGTTTTTGCCAAAAAGGCGCTCCTCAGCTGTGCTTCATGTAAAACTCATGCCTTGTGTAGTCCAAAGCATTGAGGCCCGGGCCTAGGCACACTTTTTAAAACCAAGCCGATAGATAGATGCCTAATAGCTAAATATTGTTCACAATTTTCAAAGGGCACAGGAGTAAAAAACTAAAAAACTTACCTGTTTTTTCAATTCTTCTATTTCTTCACTTAGCTTGTTTTCCTGTTCTCACAAATATAAAACTAGATTAGATTAGATTCGTATCACTGTACTTTGTCATGCTCCAATCATTCTTATACTTTCAAACAAGATAAAGGAATATGGTCTCATGTGTTGGAATAAAAAAAAACCTTTAAAAAGAAAATTGTGGCACCAAAGTGAAATAATCTTTTAATGACCTTGCAAATAACTAGATGAATTAGCCTCACATAAAATAAATCAACCGGCGAGACTCCGTCAGCAATCAAGTCATCACCAAATATGCATAACCTTGGTCGCTATTTTGAATTACGACCACGAAGTCATCATATTAGTTGCTTGTATATAATTTAGGATAATGGATAATGTACGCAACATAGTCACATGGTTTGCAATAAGCTCCGGTACGGGAACGTAAAACGGGATCGCAATTCGCTAGGTCCCTAAAATTCGGTACGAGGAGGGGTAGGCTCATTTCGGATCGCTTCGGTACATGTACCATATAATGTGGTACGATTACAACATAAAGAAGCACGAAAACTCTTTTAATACATTCAATGTACAACTAACCAAGCTATATGTACAATAAATAAACTCAAAAAAGAAGAAAATAAACAAATTAGAAAATATTAGGGTCAAATTTGACCAAAACTGTAACATTAAGGATAAAACTGTAACATAAAGGAAATAATAGGATGTATTGTAAACCCTAAAAAAACAGCTGCCGTTACTTTCATCGTCTTCCACATTCCACCTTCTGGTTTTCTTTCCACATACAATGGTTCAACATTTCAATAAAAAAATCAGAATTGTGAATTGAGAATGGGAATGAGGGAAGTCAGAATACTCAAGAAGCGTGTTTCGCAAATTAGGAATTCGTGATTCCTATATCAACCGGTATGACTCAATTATTTGTTCGGAATGCTAATTTCACTGTCGAATTCAGGATTTGGAGCGTTCCCGGAACGCGTTCATACCGCGAATCGGTACGCTCGATCCGGATCGTAGATCATGGCATATTGAGCGATTTATGTGACTATGGTTCTTCGTGGGCCCAGTAACATTCTTCGTGATCATACTGGGCTAAGCTTATATATAACAGCACATTCTCCTCAGAACAGTTAAGAGAGCTTTGGTTTGAGCCTGTAAACACTGTGTGTATGTGTTTGTAATTGTTCTCTTCCATTTAATCAAGATAGTGAATCTTTGGTTACTTGTGCGTAACAAGCTAGGATCATAACTGTATATTGTTTTAACTTTTAACTTTTCATAATCTAAACTATCAACAGTCAACAATAGATATATAATGCAGTAGTCAAAATATTGCATTACATTGCGAGGTTGCACAGTGGATTGTTGGTACAGTTTTTGTGTCTGTCGCTTGTTCTTATTATGTAATGTAATGTACGGTCTTTTGGTTATCGAGTCTGTACGTTTTGGTCGAGTCGACCAAGTCAAGATATCCTCCTATCTTGACTAGTTACGACATTTACATAGTTGTGTATGTAATGCAGTTGCAAGCATGAGGGAAGTCGGAAGTCAGAATACTCAAGAAGCTTGTTTCGCAAATTAGGAATTCGTGATTCCTATGTCAACAGGTATGACTCAATTCTTTGTTCGGAATGCTAATTTCATTGTCGAATTCGCGATTTGGAGCGTTCCCGGAACGCATTCGTACCGCGAATCGGTACGCTCGATCCGGATCGTAGATCATGGCCTATTGAGCGATTTATGTGACTATGGTTCTTCGTGGGCCCAGTAACATTCTTCGTGATGTTACTGGGCTGAGCTTATATATAACAGCACATTCTCCTCAGAAGAGTTAAAATAGCTTTGGTTTGAGCCTGTAAACACTATGTGTATGTGTTTGAAATTGTTCTCTTCCATTTAATCAAGATAGTGAATCTTTGGTTACTTGTGCGTAACAAGCTAGGATCATAACTGTATATTGTTTTAAATTTTCATAATCTAAACTATCAACAGTCAACAATAGATATAAAATGCAGTAGTCAAAATGTTGCATTAAATTGCGAGGTTGCACAGTGGATTGTTGGTACAGTTTTTGTGTCTGTCGCTTGTTCTTATTATGTAATGTAATGTACGGTCTTTTTGATTATCGAGTCTGTACGTTTTGGTCGAGTCGACCAAGTCAAGATATCCTCCTATCTTGAATAGGTACGACATTTACATAGTTGTATGTAATGCAGTTGCAAGCATGTGCATTCTGCAAATTAGTTTTTGGTTTTTCTTTACTGTTCTGCATTCTGCACAATGTGTTAGTGTTTTGCTGTTTGCAGCCTCCCACGAAGAACCTTCTTTGTGGTTAATCTGTTTTTTCGTAGAGATGTTTCATGAAGAACCTGATTCTTCTTGTGCTGAGGTTCTTCGCATAGTCACATGGTTCGCAGTACACTCCGGTATGGGAACGTAAAACGGGATCGCAATTCGCTAGGTCCCTAAAATTCAGTACGAGGAGGGGTAGGCTCATTTCGGATCGCTTCGGTACATGTACCATATAATTATTAGCCGAACATTATTCAGCAGGGAATTATTTTCCATATATTGTTGATTGTATTGTATTTAGATATGATTATCGTGTCCTTATTTAGGCTAGGGTTCAATCCCTATATAAAGGGATCCATTGTATCAATTCTATTCATTCAGAAAATAATATTACAACCACTTTCATGGTATCAGAGCCCTAGGTTCTGCATACCCTCTTCCCTCCTTCCCTCTTTTGTTTTTTTTCTGCTGTTTCGACAACCCCTGGTCTGCGCCGAAAACCCTAGCCTCCTCACACCATGTCCGGCGACGAAAAGAAAGATGAGCCCGAGTTTTCTGGCTCCGATAAACCACTCAAACAGCTGCACCCAGCCTACTCGGTCACCAACGTGCAGTCAAAGATACGTACCCTTCTTGGGTTAAGCTGTTTCGATTCCATGTTGTGGCCTATCAAGTTACTGACCACATCGATGGAACTGAACCCCCACCAGAGACCGCAGCCGAGTACAAAGCTTGGAAGGAACTTGATGCTCTCGTTCTCCAATGGATTCTCAGCACTGTATCCGATGATCTTTTACCCCGAGTTCTCGATAGCGGCACCACGGCTCGCCATGCTTGGGTGAAACTCGAAAAACTTTACCTAAGCAACAAGAAAGCTCGGGTGGGGCCCTTGAAACAAGGTTTTGCAAGCTCACTTTATCTGCTTGTTCGTCTTTGGACGACTATTGTCAGTGTCTCAAAGACTTAGCAAATCAGCTGGAAGACATGGACCATCCCGTAACTGAAGATAGGTTGGTACTTCAACTTGTTCGAGGCTTGCCTGCAGAATATGACACAACCGCCTCTCTCATCAATGCCAATAATGCGGATTGGGATCTTGCTCGTAGCATGCTGGAAGATGAACGTATTCGACAAGAAGCCCGTCAAAAGACCAACCAGTCCGTTCATGTAGCCACCACTCCAAACCACTCACAACCACAACCGCATCCTAACCATCACCCCCAATCTGGCTCCCTTAACCCACCATCCCAACAGCCTTACTACCACCGAACTGGTCGTGGCCGGGGTCGAAGCAACCGGGGACGTGGCTCTGGTCGCGGACCGACATCATCTTCTCAACCTTGGCCCTCAAGTCACCCAACCTACCCTCAATGGGCTTGGTGGAACACTCCACCTTGCCCCTACCCAACTCAACCTGCTTTCCAGCCCACTACACCATACAACCTACCCACGGCCCAAACCCAATCGGCCCATTACTCTCCTGCACCTCAGCCTCACCCAGTCCAACCTACTGCCGCCTACCCTTCGGCCCCATATCAGCCGTAGGCCCACTTCAGCCCCAATCTGCCCACGGGTTATAACCCCATGTGTCCATCAGATCTCAATGCCGCCTTCTCCTCGATGCAGCTTAACTATGACCCGAACTCAGTAATGGACACAGGCGCTACATCTCACTCCATGGATGAACCAGGTATGATCAAAATTCCCGATTCTTTTCCTATTTACAGTAATATTATGGTCGGCAATGGCGCAACTTTGCCAGTTCAAGGGTCTGGTACGGGCTATTTAACCTTACCCAACCGCACTTACATACTACCCAGACTCCTTTACTGCCCTCAAATTATTAAAAAGTAAATATCTGTTAGACGATTTACTCGTGATAACAGTGTGTCCATTGAATTTGACCACTTTGGTTTTTCTTTGAAGGACCTTCGAACTGGGCGTCTACTTTCCCGCCACAATAGCACCGGGGATCTCTATCCTGTCACACCACCAGAACTACCACCTCAAGCAGCTTTCATCACCTCATCTTCTCTTCCATGGCACGATCGTTTGGGGCACCCAGGCGCGCAAGTCTTGGACGTCCTCAGTCGTCATTTTGATTTTAATTTTTCTTGTTCTTGTAATAAGAACAAATCATCTACTATTTGTCATTCTTGTCAACTTTCCAATAGCAAACGTTTACCCTTTCATGCATCTAATTCTTATACTTTTGCACCGTTTGATATCATTCATTGTGACCTTTGGACTTCACCCGTGTCAAGTAAATCTGGGTATAAATATTATATGGTATTGATTGATAACTTTTCACATTTTACTTGGGTCTACCCGCTAAAATACAAATCTGAAACTTTTCCCACTTTTGTTAAATTTCACCGTCTAATTGCCACACAATTCAACAGACAAATTAAAACCTTTCAGTGCGACCTTGGTGGTGAGTTTGACAACAATGCCTTTAAAACCTTTGCTACCCAACATGGCCAGTTATTCCGTTTCTCATGTCCCCAAACTTCTTCCTAAAACGGCCGTGCCGAGCGCATGATTCGTCGTCTAAACGACATCATCCGCGCTCTCCTTATCCACTCCCACCTTCCACCTAGCTTTTGGGTCGAGGCCCTACACACCGCCGTTTACCTACACTAAAAGACTCAACTTTTTTACACCTACCTTTGCTCTCTACCTTCGGCACCCCACATATGACCACCTTCGGGTCTTCGGCTGCGCTTGCTATCCGAACACTTCCGCTACTCAACCACACAAACTTCACCCAAGATCCACCAGGTGTATTTTCCTTGGTTACCCACCAGACTTTCGTGGGTACCAGTGCTTTGACCCCACCACCGGGAAAGTCTCAATTTCCCGGCACGTCATTCGATGAAACTGTCTTCCCCTATACCATTCCCGTTCCCGCCACCTCCCACCCGGTTTCACCTTTGCCCCATCCATGGCTCCTACCTACCAGCCCCCAAAGCCTACGACCACCCCACGGCCCACTACCGTATCACCCTTCCCTTACACATACTCTCGCCGCAACCGCCTACCCCACCAAACCCCAGCACCTCAATCGGCCCCTCCTAACCCACCCATTATCCATCCGACCAGCCCACCCCACCTTTCCGGCCCTCACCTACAGCCATCACCTCCTTTTTCTCAGCCACATACGGTTGTTCCCCAGTCACCGGCTATACCCCAGCCACCTACCCAACCGCATTCGTCCCATCCGATGGCTACCAGGTCCAAAACAGGTAGCCTGAAGCCTCCTATTTATTCCCTTCACACCACTACCATCTCCCCCGTCCCCAAAACCTATAACCAGGCTTTTACCGACCGGAACTGGCTGCGCGCCATGCAGGATGAATATTCTGCTTTACAGGAAAATGAGACGTGGGATTTGGTCCCTAGACCGGTTGATAGACCGGTGATCAGATGCATGTGGCTCTTTCGCCACAAGTTTAAATCGGATGGTACGTTGGAAAGGTACAAGGCACGCTTAGTTGTTAATGGGAAATCGAAAACTGTGGGCATTGACTGTGAGGATACTTTTAGCCCTGTGGTGAAACCTGCCACGATTCGCACCGTACTGTCTCTCGCAGTTTCCAAAGGTTGGCCCATTCATCAGTTAGATGTCAAAAACGCTTTTCTGCATGGCCACCTAAACGAGACAGTCTTCATGCACAAACCGCCTGGTTTTATTGATAAACGGTTCCCAGGTTTTGTTTGCAGGTTAAAGAAATCGCTATACAGGCTTAAACAGGCCCCACGCGCTTGGTACACACGTTTTGCAAATTATATCTTATCCCACGGGTTTCAAAGTAGCGCGTGTGACAATTCTTTGTTTATATACAGTACCGGTCATGATATTGCTTATATTTTACTATATGTGGATGACATTGTACTCACAGCTTCTTCTGACAAGCTTCTGCGTGACATCATTCAGACGCTCTCTCGAGAGTTCGCCATGTCTGACCTTGGTACACTGCATCACTTTTTGGGGATCAAGGTAACCCACATGGCCACTGCTCTGTTTTTGGATCAAACTCAGTATGCGAAAGACAATATTAATCGGGCCAATATGACAGCATGTAAACCTTGTGCCACTCCTGTTGATCTTTCTTCAAAATTAAGTGCGACTGATGGTCCGTTGTTCCATGACCCCACTCTTTACCGAAGCCTTGCCGGAGCCCTACAGTATCTCACTTTCAACAGACCAGACATATCTTATGCCGTGCAGCAGGTCTGCTTGTTTATGCATGAGCCTCATGATCCCCAATATGCCTTTATGAAGCGAATCATTCGATACATTCAGGGGACCCTAGACTATGGTATTCGTATGGTCAAATCAGCTACAAATTCCTTGGTTGCATACTCGGACGTGGACTGGGGCGGCTGTCCATATTCTCGGAGATCTACGAGTGGATATTGTGTTTTTCTTGGAAATAATTTAATATCTTGGTCGTCTAAGCGTCAAGCTATCGTCTCCCGCTCTAGTGCAGAGGCTGAGTACCGCGGTGTTGCTAATGCGGTTGTTGAAGTCACTTGGATTCGTAATCTCCTGCTAGAGCTACGTGTCCCCCTTACACAGGCTTCGGTCGTCTTCTGTGATAACGTTTCAGCAGTGTACTTGTCTGATAACCCCGTGCAGCAACCGCGCACCAAACATATCGAAATTGATATTCATTTTGTTCGCGAAAAGGTGCGCCTCGGACATGTACGAGTTCTCCATGTTCCTGCTCCGTATCAATACGCCGATATCTTTACGAAGGGCTTATCTCGGCAACTTTTTCAGACATTCAGATCCAGTTTGACCGTTTGCCCCATGACCGCTCAAACTGCGGGGGAGTATTAGCCGAACATTATTCAGCAGGGAATTATTTTCCATATATTGTTGATTGTATTATATTTAGATATGATTATCATTTCCCTATTTAGGCTAGGGTTCAATCCCTATATAAAGGGATCCATTGTATCAATTCTATTCATTCAGAAAATAATATTACAGCCACTTTCAATAATGTGGTACGATTACAACATAAAGAAGCATGAAAACTCTTTTAATACATTCAATGTACAACTAACCAAGCTATATGTACTATAAATAAACTCAAAAATGAAGAAAATAAACAAATTAGAAAATATTAGGGTCAAATTTGACCAAAACTGTAACATTAAGGATTAAACTGTAACATAAAGGAAATAATAGGATGTATTGTAAACCCTAACAAAAACAACTGCCGTCACTTTCATCGTCTTCCAGATTCCACCTTCTGGTTTTCTTTCCACATACAATGGTTCAACATTTCAATAAAAAATCAGAATTGCGAATTGAGAATGGGAATGAGGGAAGTCGGAAGTCAGAATACTCAAGAAGCGTGTTTCGCAAATTAGGAATTCGTGATTCCTATATCAACAGGTATGGCTCAATTATTTGTTCGGAATGCTAATTTCACAGTCAAATTCGCGTTTTGGAGCGTTCCTGGAACGCGCTCGTACCGCGAATCGGTACATTCGATCCGGATCGTGGATCATGGCCTATTGAGATATTTATGTGACTACGGTTCTTCGTGGGCCTAGTAACATTCTTCGTGATGTTACTGGACTGAGCTTATATATAACAACACATTCTCCTCAGAACAGTTAAGAGAGCTTTGGTTTGAGACTGTAAACACTGTGTGTATGTGTTTGTAATTGTTCTCTTCCATTTAATCAAGATAGTGAATCTTTGGTTACTTGTGCGTAACAAGCTAGGATGATAACTGTATATTGTTTTAACTTTTCATAATATAAACTATCAACAGTCAACAATAGATATAAAATGCAGTAGTCAAAATGTTGCATTATATTGCGAGGTTGCACAGTGGATTGTTGGTACAATTTTTGTGTCTGTCGCTTGTTCTTATTATGTAATGTAATGTACGGTCTTTTGGTTATCGAGTGTGTACGTTTTGGTCGAGTCGACCAAGTCAAGATATCCTCCTATCTTGACTAGTTACGACATTTACATAGTTGTGTATGTAATGCAGTTGCAAGCATGTGCATTCTGCAAGTTAGTTTTTGGTTTTTCTTTACTGTTCTGCGTTCTGCACAATGTGTTAGTGTTTTGCTGTTTGCAGCCTCCCACGAAGAACCATTCTTCGTGGGATATGAACATCATGAAGAACCTTCTTCGTAGTTAATCTGGTTTTTCATAGAGATGTTTCACGAAGAACCAGATTCTTCTTGGGCTGAGGTTCTTCGCATAGTCACATGGTTCGCAGTACGCTCCGGTACGGCAACGTAAAACGGGATTGCAATTCGCTAGGTCCCAAAAATTCGGTAGGAGGAGGGGTAGACTCATTTCGGATCGTTTCGGTACATGTACCATATAATGTGGTACGATAACAACATAAAGAAGCACGAAAACTCTTTTAATACATTCAATGTACGACTAACCAAGCTATATGTACAATAAATAAACTCAAAAAAGAAGAAAATAAACAAATTAGAAAATATTAGGGTCAAATTTGACCAAAATTGTAACATTAAGGATTAAACTGTAACATAAAGGAAATAATAGGATATATTGTAAACCGTAAAAAAACAACTGCCGTCACTTTCATCGTCTTCCACATTCCACCTTCTGGTTTTCTTTCCACATACAATGGTTCAACATTTCAATAAAAAATCAGAATTGCGAATTGAGAATGGGAATGGGAAGTCGGAAGTCAGAATACTCAAGAAGCGTGTTTCGTAAATTAGGAATTCGTGATTCCTATATCAACCGGTATGACTCAATTATTTGTTCGGAATGCTAATTCCACTGTCGAATTCGCGATTTGGAGCGTTCCCAGAACGCGTTCGTACCGCGAATCGGTACGCTCGATCCGGATCATAGATCATGGCCTATTGAGCGATTTATGTGACTTTGGTTCTTCGTGGGCCCAATAACATTCTTCGTGATGTTACTGGGCTGAGCTTATATATAACAGAACATTCTCCTCAGAACAGTTAAGAGAGCTTTGGTTTGAGTCTGTAAACACTGTGTGTATGTGTTTGTAATTGTTCTCTTCCATTTAATCAAGATAGTGAATCTTCAGTTACTTGTGCGTAACAAGCTAGGATCATAACTGTATATTGTTTTAACTTTTAACTTTTCATAATCTAAACTATCACCAGTCAACAATAGATATAAAATGCAGTAGTCAAAATGTTGCATTATATTGCGAGGTTGCACAGTGTATTGTTGGTACAGTTTTTGTGTATGTCGCTTGTTCTTATTATGTAATGTAATGTACGGTCTTTTGGTTATCGAGTGTGTACGTTTTGGTCGAGTCGACCAAGTCAAGATATCCTCCTATCTTGACTAGTTACAACATTTACATAGTTGTGTATGTAATGCAGTTGCAAGCATGTGCATTCTGCAAGTTAGTTTTTGGTTTTTCTTTACTATTCTGCGTTCTGCACAATGTGTTAGTGTTTTGCTGTTTGCAGGCTCCCACGAAGAACCATTCTTCGTGGGATATGAACATCATGAAGAACCTTCTCCGTGGTTAATCTGGTTTTTCGTAGAGATATTTCACGAAGAACCTGATTCTTCTTGGGCTGATGTTCTTCGCATAGTCACATGGTTCGCAGTACGCTCCGGTACGGGAACGTAAAACGGGATCGCAATTCGCTAGGTCCCTAAAATTCGGTACGAGGAGGGGTAGGCTCATTTCGGATCGCTTCGGTACATGTACCATATAATGTGGTACGATTACAACATAAAGAAGCACGAAAACTCTTTAATACCTTCAATGTACAACTAACCAAGCTATATGTACAATAAATAAACTCAAAAAAGAAGAAAGTAAACAAATTAGAAAATTTTTGGGTCAAATTTGACCAAAACTGTAACATTAAGGATTAAACAATAGGATGTATTGTAAACCCTAAAAAAAAACAACTGTCGTCACTTTCATCGTCTTCCACATTCCACCTTCTGGTTTTCTTTCCACATACAATGGTTCAACATTTCAATAAAAAATCAGAATTGCGAATTGAGAATGGGAATGAGGGAAGTCAGAATACTCAAGAAGCGTGTTTCGCAAATTAGGAATTCGTGATTCCTATATCAACAGGTATGACTCAATTATTTGTTCGGAATGCTAATTTCACAGTCAAATTCGCGTTTTGGAGAGTTCCTGGAACGCGTTCATACCGCGAATCGATACGTTCGATCCAGATCGTGGATCATGGCCTATTGAGCGACTTACGTGACTACGGTTCTTCGTGGGCCTAGTAACATTCTTCGTGATGTTACTGGGCTGAGGTTATATATAACAGCACATTCTCCTCAGAACAGTTAAGAGAGCTTTGGTTTGAGTCTGTAAACACTGTGTGTATGTGTTTGTAATTGTTCTCTTCTATTTAATCAAGATAGTGAATCTTTGGTTACTTGTGCGTAACAAGCTAGGATCATAACCGTATATTTTTTTAACTTTTAACTTTTCATAATCTAAACTATCAACAGTCAACAATAGATATAAAATGCAGTAGTCGAAATGTTGCATTATATTGCGAGGTTGCACAGCGTATTGTTGGTACAGTTTTTGTGTCTGTCGCTTGTTCTTATTATGTAATGTAATGTACGGTCTTTTTTGGTTATCGAGTGTGTACGTTTTGGTCGAGTCGACCAAGTCAAGATATCCTCCTATCTTGACTAGTTACGACATTTACATAGTTGTGTATGTAATGCAGTTGCAAGCATGTGCATTCTGCAAGTTAGTTTTTGGTTTTTCTTTACTGTTCTGCGTTCTGCACAATGTGTTAGTGTTTTGCTGTTTGCAGCCTCCCACGAAGAACCATTCTTCGTGGGATATGAACATCATGAAGAACCTTCTCCGTGGTTAATCTGGTTTTTCGTAGAGATGTTTCACGAAGAACCTGATTCTTCTTGGGCTGAGGTTCTTCGCATAGTCACATGGTTCGCAGTACGCTCCGGTTCGGGAACGTAAAACAGGAACGTAAAACGGGATCGCAATTCGCTAGGTCCCTAAAATTCGGTACGAGGAGGGGTAGGCTCATTTCAGATCGGTTTGGTACATGTACCATATAATGTGGTACGATTACAACATAAAGAAGCATGAAAACTCTTTAATACATTCATTGTACAACTAACCAAGCTATATGTACAATAAATAAACTCAAAAAAGAAGAAAATAAACAAATTAGAAAATATTGGGGTCAAATTTGACCAAAACTGTAACATTAAGGATTAAACAATAGGATGTATTGTAAACCCTAAAAAAAACTACTGCCGTCACTTTCATCGTCTTCCACATTCCACCTTCTGGTTTTCTTTCCACATACAATGGTTCAACATTTCAATAAAAAATCAGAATTGCGAATTGAGAATGGGAATGAGGGAAGTCGGAAGTCAGAATACTCAAGAAGCGTGTTTCGCAAATTAGGAATTCGTAATTCCTATATCAACAGGTATGACTCAATTATTTGTTCGGAATGCTAATTTCACTGTCGAATTCGCGATTTGGAGCGTTCCCGGAACGCTTTGGTAACGCGAATCGGTACGCTCGATCCAGATCGTATATCATGGCCTATTGAGCGATTTATGTGACTATGGTTCTTCGTGGGTCCAGTAACATTCTTCGTGATGTTACTGGGCTGAGCTTATATATAACAACACATTCTGCTCAGAACAGTTAAGAGAGCTTTGGTTTGAGTCTGTAAACACTGTGTGTATGTGTTCGTAATTGTTCTCTTCTATTTAATCAAGATAGTGAATCTTTGGTTACTTGTGCATAACAAGCTAGGATCATAACTGTATATTGTTTTAATTTTTAACTTTTCATAATCTAAACTATCAACAGTCAACAATAGAGTCAACAATAGATATAAAATGCAGTAGTCAAAATGTTGCATTATATTGCGAGGTTGCACAGTGGATTGTTGGTACAGTTTTTGTGTCTGTCGCTTGTTCGTATTATGTAATGTAATGTAATGTACGGTCTTTTGGTTATCGAGTCTGTACATTTTGGTCGAGTCGACCAAGTCAAGATATCCTCCTATCTTTACTAGTTACGACATTTATATAGTTGTGTATGTAATGCAGTTGCAAGCATGTGCATTCTGCAAGTTACTTTTTGGTTTTTCTTTACTGTTGTGCGTTCTGCACAATGTGTTAGTGTTTTGCTGATTGCAGCCTCCCACGAAGAACCATTCTTCGTGGGATATAAACATCATGAAGAACCTTCTTCGTGGTTAATCTGGTTTTTCGTAGAGATTTTTTACGAAGAACCTGATTCTTCTTGGGTTGAGGTTCTTCGCATAGTCACATGGTTCGCAGTACGCTCAGGTACGGGCTATGCAGTTAATGTGGAAAAATATCGGTTATCGGTCAAGGACCGATATATGAGATATCGTTTATCGCGGTGAGATATCGGTAATTTCTAATATCATGCATAAATATATATATATATATATATATATTTATATTTATATTTATATTCATATCTAGAGACTATATATATACTAGAAGTCTAATATCATGCATACATATATATATATATATTTATATATATACAAGAGGTGGTAGAAAGTCTAGGTGTGGGAATGAAAGTCTCAAAAGGTGGTAAATACTTTGTCCCACATTGGTGTGGGAACAAAGTGAGTCGGTGTTTATAAGGTAAAACATTTACTACTCCATTGTAGCTTTATGACATGTTTTACCACAAGTCCTACCCGCGCGCGCAGGGGGGGTGCAAAAAAATGGGTTTCTGAGCTGGAAATTTGGTTGAACTCGTGCGTGCCCGCGCATCCTACGGACACGAATGCAGCTCCGAAACCCCGGGTCCCGCGTGAGGCAGTTTTTACACCATTTAACTTCGTTTTTTTTTTGCTGAAATCCAGAATTTTTTTATACAAAATTGGCCCAGCCGAGATATCGCGAGACAACCGATACGTTTTAGCAAGATATCGGCGATATTTCGGCGTTGACCACCGATATTATCGTTGACCGATATATGACCGATATCGGAAACCGATATTTTGGTGAGGGGCCGATAACCGAGATATCGCCGAGATATCATCGAGATTAACTGCATAGGGTACGGGAACGTAAAACGGGATCGCAATTCGCTAGGTCCCTAAAATTCGGTACGAGGAGGGGTTGGCTCATTTCGGATCGCTTCGGTTCAAGTACCATATAATGTGGTACGATTACAACATAAAGAAGCACGAAAAATCTTTAATACATTCAATGTACAACTAACCAAGCTATATGTACAATAAATAAACTCAAAAAAGAAAATAAACAAAGTAGAAAATATTTGGGTCAAATTTGACCAAAACTGTAACATTAAGGATTAAACAATAGGATGTATTTTAAACCCTAAAAAAACAACTGCCGTCACTTTCATCGTCTTCCACATTCCACCTTCTGGTTTTCTTTCCACATACAATGGTTCAACATTTCAATAAAAAATCAGAATTGCGAATTGAGAATGGGAATGAGGGAAGTCGGAAGTCAGAATACTCAAGAAGCGTGTTTCGCAAATTAGGAATTCGTGATTCCTATGTCAACAGGTATGACTCAATTATTTGTTCGGAATGCTAATTTCACTGTCGAATTCGCGATTTGGAGCGTTCCTGGAACGCGTTCATACCGCGAATCGGTACGCTCGATCCGGATCGTAGATCATGGCTTATTGAGCGATTTATGTGACTATGGTTCTTCGTGGGCCCAGTAACATTCTTCGTGATGTTACTAGGCTGAGCTTATATATAACAGCACATTCTCCTCAGAAGAGTTAAAATATCTTTGGTTTGAGTCTGTAAATACTGTGTGTATGTGTTTGTAATTGTTCTCTTCCATTTAATCAAGATAGTGAATCTTTGGTTACTTGTGCGTAAATCATAACTGTATATTGTTTTAACTTTTCATAATCTAAACTATCAACATTCAACAATAGATATAAAATGCAGTAGTCAAAATGTTGCATTATATTGCGAGGTTGCACAGTGGATTGTTGGTACTGTTTTTGTGTCTGTCGCTTGTTCTTATTATGTAATGTAATGTACGGTCTTTTGGTTATCGAGTCTGTACGTTTTGGTCGAGTCGACCAAGTCAAGATATCCTCCTATCTTGACTTGGTACGACATTTACATAGTTGTGTATGTAATGCAGTTGCAAGCATGTGCATTCTGCAAGTTAGTTTTTGGTTTTTCTTTACTGTTCTGCGTTCTGCACAATGTGTTAGTGTTTTGCTATTTGCAGCCTCCCACGAAGAACCATTCTTCGTGGGATATGAACATCACAAAGAACCTTCTTCGTGGTTAATCTGGTTTTTCGTAGAGATGTTTCACGAAGAACCTGATTCTTCTTGGGCTGAGGTTCTTCGCATAGTCACATGGTTCGCAGTACACTCCGGTACGGGAACTTAAAACGGGATCGCAATTCGCTAGGTTCCTAAAATTCGCCACGAGGAGGGGTAGGCTCATTTCAGATCGCTTCGGTACATGTACCATATAATGTGGTACGATTACAATATAAAGAAGCACGAAAACTCTTTTAATACATTCAATGTACAACTAACCAAGCTATATGTACAATAAATAAACTTAAAAAAGAAGAAAATAAACAAATTAGAAAATATTAGGGTCAAATTTGACCAAAACTGTAACATTAAGGATTAAACTATAACATAAAGAAAATAATAGGATGTATTGTAAACCCTAAAAAAACAACTGCCGTCACTTTCATCGTCTTCCACATTCCATCTTCTGGTTTTCTTTCCACATACAATGGTTCAACATTTCAATAAAAAATCAGAATTGCGAATTGAGAATGGGAATGGAAATGGGAATGAGGGAAGTCGGAAATCGGAATACTCAAGAAGCGTGTTTCGCAAAGTAGGAATTCGTGATTCCTATATCAACAGGTATGACTCAATTATTTTTTCGGAATGCTAATTTCACTGTCGAATTCGCGATTTGGAGCGTTCCCGGAACTTGTTCGTACCGCGAATCGGTACGCTCGATCCGGATTGTAGATCATGGCCTATTGAGCGATTTATGTGACTATGGTTCTTCGTGGGCCCAGTAACATTCTTCGTGATGTTACATGGCTGGGGCTTATATATAACAGCACATTCTCCTCAGAACAGTTAAGAGAGCTTTGGTTTGAGTCTGTAAACACTGTGTGTATGTGTTTGTAATTGTTCTCTTCCATTTAATCAAGATAGTAAAACTTTGGTTACTTGTGCGTGTTTTACTTTGCTTTGGTTGCATTCTTACAAGGATTCCGCACTTGTAATTGTGTTCTAACAACAAGAAAGTAGGTTTCTTGATCCTCCAAGTGGACCTAAATGGATAACAAGCTAGGATCATAGCTCTATATTGTTTTCACTTTCCATAATCTAAACTATCAACACTCAACAATAGACATAAAATGCAGGAGTCAACGTCAAAATGTTGCAATATATTGCGAGGTTTAGTATGCTATAACTCTTAAGAAGAATATAAAAACGAGCATTTCTCAAGCTTGACTTGTAAGAACTAATCGAGTTTGAGTTGGGTTAGTTTGTTTATTATATTGTTTATGTTGATGTCGATTAAGAGTTGTTATGCGGAGTTCCAGTCTAGTTGGAGTCTAATGAGTTGTCTTGGTTAGAAAGTTATTGTAGTTATGAGGAGTTAGAAGTCCAGTTGGAGTCTAATAAGTTGTCTTGGTTAGCAAGTTATTGTAGTATAAGTAGAGGGTTTGGGTCATTGTAGTTTGGGGTTTTCGTTCCATGCATTTCAAAAGCTACATGTTTTTTTTTTCTAGAAGCATACCTTTTCTTTAAGGGTTGATATGTACTCCATCATTAGCTGTGTCTGCATTAAAAACCAAACTAAAGTCAATTTATAAACCCTTACCAAAAACCAATTCTGTCCTCGTTTAATGACAAACCACCCCTCTAATGTAGATGCTTTTGTAAGTTGTGAAGATAACATGGTACCAGATGGTCTTAAGTGCTTTTGTGTGTGCGTTGGAGTTTTTTGGCCCGGGGGGTTGTTATAGGGGAGCATCCCTAGAGCAAAAAATAGAATATGAGCACATCACATACGGGACTTTATTCTAATCGGTCTTTATAAGAATATCGCATCTTGTCGAAACCCCAAGGAGAGTCTAGTGTTGTAACTAATAAAAGTGGTCAAAGCCACAAGGTGCAAAGGGCCCTCTGTGTGCCTACCTTAAGGAACAAGACCCATTGAAAGTGCACATCCTAGACAAAAAGTGTAATAACAGGGGAAGTAAAAGATGCAAAGGTCTCGCCATGTACCCATATGCGAAAAATTCCCAATAAAAATATCCACAATAGAAAGCCAAGTTAGAAAAGATTGATGAATACATGTTGACATCCATTTTCTATAACTGATTGAAGCGACGATTCAATGGTATCTTCCATGAACGATCTTGATCCACTCAAGTATGATGGATATACCAAACACTTGGTCTGATTAACCAATGTGAAGCATTGGAAACAAAAAAGAAATATGTACGTATGATAGTAGTAAAAAATAACTAAGCATTTAGCCTGTTATCAACGAAGCATAGGCCATTATAAATTCAATCGTATCAAACATAAAAAGACTAATTCAATCGTAGCACTACCTTCAGTACACTAAAACAATTTCAATGAACATGTAGCACAAGCTCAACTACTAGCAGCAAAAGCACAGAATATCCGTCAACCAAAATCCTAACTTCATGTACATATTACCCCAGTGTTGCTTCGTGCAGAATACTTTTGAATCTTTTAGTGAAGCAAATTTCACGAATATACAATGAATACTTAATTTAGAACTTAACCTTACAAGGAGTTTAGAATATTTCTACACCTTCAACATCCATTGACAGGTTAATAGAACCTTAAAAACTATAAATATACCAACAAAAAGAAGACCATGATGGATGATTTCCCAACATTCTGTAAAAATTAACAGAATAACTAGATGTAACAGTTAAACACAAGTACTATAAAGATTATTAAAAACCGAGATATGCAACAATAAAATAGCTTGGGAACATAATTGAATATAATCACCTTTCTTAATCGTATTTGCGTGAGAGCAGCATCAAGTTCTTGTTCTAGTTGTGTCATGTCATTCACAGAGAGCTCTTCTGCATTTCTCTCTTCAGTAAGCCTGTGAAAAGAGTTTAATTACTATTCTGTTTGATACAAACTGGTGGTCCCATTTGCATACCACTATGATCTTGCATTTCGTTATTTGTTCGAACTTGTTACTTATTTATATGTTTTGTGTGTACAAGCTCGTGTAGACTATGTTACCTGTCCACTGTCTGTAGAAGCTCTTTGCATGTTTGGAATCTATTGCACTCCAGGAGAAATTCCTGTTGCAATAATTGTCAACTAGCCCATTAAATCATTAACCCATTACACATATAACATTTTGTTTAGCATGATAACGACAAAATAGCTATTCAAAATATTAGTCCTTACTAGATCTTTGAGCGCTCCATTGGTGGTTGTCTCTCCAGTTCCAAGGCAGCTTCTCTGGTATCTAGAAATAATACGATCCATACTGAAACGTAGGTGGTTATTATATGGTTAGATTGTGCATTAAGATACAAAGTGCACGAATTCAAATATATATCTTCAAGCTGGTCATATGCATTGATTAGAATATTTGCAAGATTATTACACATTCTGAAATAATTGAGTGCGGGTGAGAACGTAATAATGACATACCGAAAGTTTTGTATTTAACCAGACTTAAAACCGATGATATATTGAAACTAATGGAAAATCTCAAATAGAAAAATTGAAAACATGAATAGTGGGTTTGGGGCCCTTGATCGATATTTGACGGCATGCATCATATTGGTCCATATCCATAAAGTTAGGGAATATGACCATTGTATATCAGGTGAATGGGACTATTGCAACACTTGTTACATTAGAATGTGTATTTAAGAGGCTACAAGTTTCGAGCTTCTCTTTAATAACAAGTCGGAATAAAGAAGTATTGATGACCTAGCTAGGTAATCCAACAATATGAGCCCACCTTTCATTCCTAAAATCTATATCCTTCCACATTTGAATTGTTAAATGATGTCATCAAGTCTCGAGCCAGTATGTTGAATTTGAATATGTAGGCATCAAAGGGGGTCACTGGGTACGTATTAGCAGACCACTAATATTCGTCTTTCTCGGGCATTCAGATGGATTCTTATATTTTAATTATTCCCTCTATATCATCTATCTGCCATCTCAAAAACTAGGACAAACGACTCCGTGGTTTTATGTAAGAAAAATGTTCCATGTGTGATTAGCCATTAAGGCAAGGTTCGGATGGATAAGTTTAATACACAACCCATCTTAATGTTCCAAACGTTCCTTCCATGCCATCTTAGCTTTAATTAAGCGTACTTGATTAAAAAAATAAGCATAGAAATGGATTTTAGTATTTCAGTTAAAAACTCCTTAATTGTAGAGTCTCTAGAAAAATTATTTCCCCCTACCCACTATTTTAGCTCTTGCTTAGTTTTGGTAGTAAACTTATAGTAGATTCCAAGTCCCCAAATCTCGAGCGTTAGGTAAATTGATGCATGGGACAACCGCTGAACCACTTATGCATAGAGCTTTTAATTTTAATAGGCATTACGAAGATGCTTAACTTGATTCTCTTCTACACATTCATGCATTGAATCTGGAGAGAATGTGAGAATCAAATGATTATTTGTAAACATAATCTATTGTCAGGCAAAACACAATAAAACGAAGGAAGAGAAACAAACACAAAAATAAGAATCTTACATAGTTGGAAAAGTTAAGTGTTCGGCTAAATACCAAACGCAAGAACCGAGATGACCTAAGGAGTAAAAGACACAACGAGCAAAGGGCTCGCATATTACCTAGGCGCAAAAAAAGATTATTATTAAGTGATACATCTTGGAACAACACCTAGAAAATTAGTTACTAATGGGAGGGGCCCTATACAATATATATCGCTAAGTCCCCAACTCTCATGACTATATGTATCTACTTATCCCTTTGTAATCTCTAAATACCGTGTTGGTTCATTAAATCCATCCACCATAGAAATCCATGTCACACTTCTACTTATCATTAATTTCTTATATGTTCCCATGTTTTTGACTAATGTCAAAGATTAATCCTAGAGAGTATGGGATTCGTCTACTGTTAGTAGATCGTGACATCTAACGAGGGCTACGTTCTTGTAAAAGCTGGAGTTAATCCTAATTTACTAAAACAACTTGGATAATGAAGAGGTTGATCAAGTTAGTTTGAGTTCATTTAGCATTTATATATCTAGTTGTTTGAATTTAAAAAATAAGGTTTGAATAAGTAGGAGTTTGTTGATTGTGTTTATAATTTGATAAAATTCGAGTCCAAATAGGTTAAGGATTGTGTTTAGTATATAAATAGATGGTTAAGTGTCACAACTCAAATAAGAGAACTCAACTTAAAAGACCAGCCTGGTGGGTGATAGAGCCCATTTGATCTATAACCTCCACATTTGTTGCCCATACAACCAATGTGAAACGAGTTTCATACCTTGGGGTGTTTTCAGTTCGTAACAGTTAGGGTTAGGGACTTAGGGTTAGTGTAAATTATTTGGGTTTTTTCCTAATTCATCATAATAAAAGAGTCGAACGAGTCTTTTATTTGTGTGATCGATCAAGGGCCTTTTCTCCATAAGTAGATTGAGGCCCAACTTTTCGCTTGAAGGGGAGACGATGAAGCAAAAAATTACCCCCACTTTTGTGTTGTGAGTTCAAATCAAGGTGCATAGTTGGGTGTAAAAAATGTTAGTAAAAAAAAGGTTATGAGGTGAATGTAAAACAATATTGATGAGATCTTTGCCACCTTAATTCCAAAAAGTACAAAAGCACCTCCTTAAAATTATGTTTCTCAAACTCCTAATAAAATGGGTGATAGGATCAAGGTGTACACTACAAGAAAAAACCCCTATAGGGACGACACCTACAGAGACGACTTTTGTAACCAATAGGGACGAGGCTGTAGAGACAAATCTTATAGAGACGATATGTCGGCTCTGTAGGTGAAAAAGACCTATATAGAGAGAACATGTCCTCTCTATAAGCTGAAAAAATGTCCTCTCTGTAAGGTTTTTTTCTTGTAGTGTGTATTCTATCTACATCACCCTCTTATCTGTCTTAAATCAGTAAATCTCAATGAGTACATAATAGTGTACTTGTCAAGGCCAATAACCTAGAAGAAACCCCGTACACTTATTACATAAAAAAATATAAGCTCCGTACAGAACATATATATAAATTACTCTGAAACATACATTAGCAAATGTTTGTAGAAAGAAATTGCGAAACGACATCAAATAACATATAAAACGCTGATGAAATTCACCTGTTACTAGTACTGCTGCCGTTAGAAAACTCATAGAGCTTTCCTCTGGCGGAGAAGACGATGACGGCGACGTCGGCGTCACAGAGGACGGAAAGATGGCGAGCTTTCTTAAACAACCCTGATCTCCTCTTGGAGAAAGTGACTAACCTGCTGCTCTTGTCTTCGATCCGCTTCATTTCGAGCTTTCTCCGACCCATTCTTCTTTTTCCGGCGATGTGTGTAGAGCTAACTTTTCAACTTCCGGTGGTGTCTTCTACCCTATCTTATCTTATCTATATCTATATCATAATATCTCTTTATTGTTATTTATTGTGCTACCAATGACAATATTGGTTAACGATGTCCTCTTTAAATATTGTGGACTGTAGCCCTACTCACACCGCCAATTTAAACCAATGCTTTCCACCGTATATTTTAGACACGTGCTATATCAAAAATGATGATTAGATTAAATTACATTTTTGTCCTCTAGATATAGATATTTACAAAAGTTAGGGTTTTACTCTTGGTCCCCATTTTAGTTTTTAGTTAAATACAAAAACATTTTCATCACCTTCACTATTTTCTATCCCATATCTTAATTGAAAGTTATATTTTACAAAACTTATAGAGTAAATTACGTTTTTTGTCCTTGTGGTTATATCACTTTTACTATATTAGCCAAAAATAAGAATTTTTAATATATTTGCCCTCATGATCTCTATAACTAACCATTTTGACCCCTAAGTCTAACCATTTTGGCCTCTATAGTCTCTATAACTAACCATCTTGGCCACCATGATCTCTAGACTTAGGGGCCAAAATAGTTAGCTATAGAGACCATAGGGGCAGATTAGGGCTGGCAATTGGGTACCTGTTAAGACACGATTAGACCTGTTTGACTGAAAAATACATCCTTTGACTTTTTTAATTTTTAAAATAATTAAAATTACAATGTTAGAATCTATCATTTATTCATCTTTGTACATAAAACATAAAACTGTTTTATAAACATGAGGTAGAAAGTAGTTAAACGAGTCGTAATCATGTTTGAAACTTATGTTGTGCGCGCCGTCAGAAACCTGTTAAACCTGTTAAGACACGATTTGCCAGCCTTAGGGCAGATATGTTAAAAATTCTTATTTTGGTATAATATAGTAAAAATGATATAACCACAGGGGTCAAAAACGTAATTTACTCAAACTTATATTTTATTTTAAAAATTCATACACATCTCATCCATCATTTTTATTTTATCTTAATCATAAACGCATATTTTATCATACTTCTTGTCATTTGATGGTCATCACATCGGCGAAGACGTGGTGGCCTTGCCGCGACCGGAAAATTAATTACGCACACTTACCGTTCGGGCTTTGGTGGAAAATGAATACGTCGATTAATAGGACGGTGCCACGCGGATAGGTACACCTCACACGCCGACGTACTCACCGGATTCCTTCATTCTTTCTTTGGCTCTTAGTTACCGATGTATGAATTGTGTGTGAGTTGTTAAGTGTCCCAAAAGGAAAGTAAGAAACTTGTGCGGTCAAAACCAAAAAGAGAAAACTACACTGGCGCAATTGGACGTTGTAAATTGATATATATAATAATGAATAAAAGTTATTTTCAGGGATATTGAATTTATTATAAATAACTTCAGTTTTTTACAATTTGGTCGATGCACTTCCAATTTATGAATTGTACCACGCCATTCCCAACTTTCAACTTATTTTCATCTAACACTCCCAAACTAACTGAAGCCTAACACATTTAGTTTTTTGTTGATGTGGCACTTGTTTAGTGATGTGGCATCTAACGTCGAATTCGTTAAGTTTTGGAGTGCCAGGGTAAAACAAGTTGAAAATTTGGGTGGCGTGGTATAATTCGTAAGTTGGGAGTGCTATTGTCCAAACGATAAAAGTGAATGTAATTTAAATCCAATATCCATTTTTATATATAAAGTTAGCGTGTCATCTTTTTTATAATTTAAGCTTGGGGTAGAGAAATGATGGATGAGATGGAGTGAGTTTTTAGTAGATTAAAAAAAAAATAAAGATGGCGGAGGGGATGATGGATGGGATGGGAATGCTCTTAGATGTTTAAATTATGTGAAACCAGTGGAATTTCCCGTGCTATATGATGGGTTTTCGGTCGGTATTGGTTTGGTCTGGTGTGATGTAATCGGTACGATACCAGCACCCGGTATATAACAATCGGCACATGTTTTACATTGATGGAAATAAGATAAGATAAAATGAATACTAGTACTGGTACCGATGTTGTTCGGAGTCCTGGTACGGTACAGGTTCAATTCATCACAGTCCTGGTACGGCACATGTTTTACATTGATGGAAATAAGATAAGATAAGATAAAATGAATACTAGAATGTAAAGGTTCAATTCATCACAGTCCTGGTACGGTACATGCACTAAGTATAGTTTACGATACAAAAGAAACAGTTAACAATCAACAATACATACATATATATATATACATATATTTTCAACAACTACAAACATTAATGTCGGCGGGCATAGTTCTGGCTTTTTATTGGGTTACATGGGCATCAAAATGAATAGTGCCAGGCAGCTGTCTGGCACTCCCCAATTGGCCCAACAAATTTACGCTTTTATCCCGCTTTAAAACTACGATTTTGCCATCAGTTCAAAATTATGTTTTTACCCCCACTTAAAAACAAATTTACGCTTTTGCTCCCAGCTATAAATTTTAATTTTTCTCTGGGTTCAAAATTACGTCTTTGCCTTGTTTAAATTTACAGTTCTACCATTAGTTTTTTTCTCATTATAATTAGGATTTTGCCATCAGTTCAAAGTTATGTTTTTTCCCCAACTTAAAAATAAATTTATGCCTTTGCTCCCAGCTAAAAATTTCAATTTTGCCCTCAGTTCCAAATTATGATTTTGCCCAGTTTAGATTTGCATTTTTGCCATTAGTTTTTTTTTCTCACAACCAAGTTACGATTTTGCCCTCAAATTAAATTTACATTTTCCCCACCGTTTTTTTTATGTTTCCCTGGTTAAATTACAAATTTGCTCCCAGTGTAAAATTACAGTCATGCCGGCAGATGCCTGACACTCCCCCATTGGTCCATTTAATTTACGATTTTATCCCTGAAAAAAAAATTATGATTTCGCTCTCAGTTCAAAATTACGGTTTCCCCATCGTTTTAATTTTTTTTTGCAAAAGTATAAAAGTTTTTTTTAATTGGTTGACTCGATTTAATTTTTTCCCGTGTCAAGGAGCTGCCTAACACTTGCTCATTAGTCCTGAAAAATTACAGTTTTGCCCTGCGCCGAAAAATACGGTCTGATCATCGTTTTAGATTGATTGAGAATTATTCGGCCATCGCCCCGCAAAGCGGGCGGGGCATCAACTAGTATATATATACATACATACATATGAGAAGGATCCGTTAGGAACCACCCTTTATTGCGAGAACCAATGTGAACACAACCAAAAATAGCTAAAAAAAAATTAATATTTTTTACGTCAAAATCGCTAATTTTCGTTACCAAAAAAATTAAATTTTTTTTTTAAATTTTTTGAGGGGGGTTGGGGGGTTAGGTTTTTTTGGTGTGTTCACATTGGTTCTTATAGTTCTCACAAAAAAGGTGTTTCTCAAATGAACCTTACCCTACATACGTATGTATAGGGTCAAGATTTAGGGAAAACAGTGAAAAATGTGAGAAGAGTGAGAACGCTTATTGTCACAGCCCCCGACCCCACCCTGGGAGCGGAAGCCGTGAACCAGTCAGATGGTATCGGTGTTTATTAATTACGCATCGGAATTTTTTTTATCAGGATCGTAGTTAGGAAATAATTTCAGAGTTTATAAAACACCAAACTTTTAATATTAAACAAATGGGCTAAAACCCATATTTCATTCAATTGTTTTTATAGGGATAAATCCAAATAAATAAAACATAAATTTCTTCTTTTATTCAGGTATGTATAACCACTTTATTTAAGCCTTCAGTGCTCCATAGTTGGCTTCTATTATCTTTACAGCAAATTACCTGAAACACGTTTTGAAAACATTTTATCAGTAATAAATACTGGCGAGTTCATTCCATTTTTATAAAATATATTGTTATACTTTTACAGCAACAAGGTTTTTATATTTGTTTATATTTACCCAAAAACTCAATCAGTATTTGTCATATGGTGGCAGTTCCGATGTGACAGTGGTTATATCACTCATTGGCTCACTTTCGTCCAATAGTGAATTTATCAAGTAATAGATATATAGTATATCTTACTATTATATTGGTCACTAGGCGATTCCTTTGACGGTGGTCAAATCACTGTTGATCATTCTCTCAACTAGTGACTCGGGTCATATTACTGTTGATCATTCTCTCAACTAGTAATTGTGGTCATATCACTGTTGATCATTCTTTCAACTAGTGACTCGGGTCATATTACTGTTGATCATTCTCTCAACTAGTAATTGTGGTCATATCACTGTTGATCATTCTTTCAACTAGTGACTCGGGTCATATTACTGTTGATCATTCTCTCAACTAGTAATTGTGGTCATATCACTGTTGATCATTCTTTCAACTAGTGACTCTGGTCATAACACTGTTGATCATTCTCTCAACTAGTTAGTGCCTTTGGTCATGTCACTATTGATCATTCTCTCAACTAGTGACTCTGGACTTAGTAGTGTCCCGTGACATTACTTTGTCAAATATATTTTCTATGGCACAAAACCACTTAACCCAGAAAATGAAATATATCATTTTCTGTCAAACTAATAGCTATAACTTTATCAAATATAATATATTAACATAACTAAGATTAAAATATAATCTTAGTATATTAAAAGTAGAATATATTATTTTTGACATATTTTATTATGATATACATTTATGTCAAATATAACATTTAATAATTTAGTATATTACATATTATATTATATTTGTAGAAAATATATGATGTTTAATAGTCTAGTAAAATATATTTAAGTCTTTCTTTTTCATTATTTATATATAAGTTTATTCATCATGTCAATTTGCTTTGACAAACCTGGCCTAGCTAGGTGTTCCAAACCAACCGCATAACATTGCCCATTCCATATATATATATATATATATATATATATATAAATTAATAAGATATATTCAATATTTTAATATAGTAATGTAAAAATAATATTAGTTATAGGCTATGGCTATTGGGGCATAATTCCCCCGTGCTTGTGGTCATGCTACTATTGGCTAACTTTTTGGCCAATAGTAACGAGGGTTAAGTAACGTATAAAAATCCAACATAGTGGCAACTATTGTATAATATAAAAACTTAATTACTGTAAGTATATCTAATAAACATTTAGGTTTTTGAAAAGCATTTTTAAATATAAATGTATTGCAAAAATGTGATAAAAGAAGAATGACTCACAAACGGTGAGAAAAGTAGAAGGACTCACCTTGTAACTTTAGGATTCAACTAGAAAGCCTCCTGGTATAAATCTTGGGTATAACTCCCGAGCTATTTTAAAAATATATAATGCACTCGTGTTAAGTATAGTAACCCCAATTCAACTTTATCCCTACGTCACGAGACAGAACCCCAACGAACTTAGTCGGGCAGAGCCTTGACATGCGTTACGGGGCTCCAGATCAATCGGAAAGGGTATCGGTGATCGGGAGTTAAAACACTTAAAACGGGGCAGGGCTTTGGAGTATTATAGGGTGAATAAATAAATAATATATATATATATATATATGTATAGAGTACATAGGGAGAGGTGAAAGAAGGAATAGAGGGACAGAAAAAAATGAAGATGTTAGCATTCTATTTATATAGTACTCCAAAAATGTGAAATCTTACACGTACACACAAGGAATTTAATGTTCATATACACACGTCCATCATACATATTTCAAGAGTTCTAAATTTTAAATATTATTTTATTATTATATATAATATAATTAATTCAGCTGCTTCACTTATTTGGCACGTATAACTTCTAAAATATGACTTTTTATAAAATAATAAATATGTCATTAGAACGAGAATAATCTTATCTACATTTTGAACCAAGTTTCATTAAAAACAGAGTAGGTTCAAATACAATGTATTTTTATAATTTAATTATTAGATGGTTCCTAGGCCCGTCTAGGTACTTCATACTTCTAACAGTCAACTTACCCGTAGTCTACCCGTTTAACAATATAAGTTTTTATGTACTTTTATTTTAATAGAAAGGTCACCCATATACAGGCCAATTAATTAGTATAACATTCCAACCAACTATATATTAAATAGTTTTTAAAACTATATGGGTTAAAAAAATAAAACTAGTTACTAGTGGTTACTAAATTTAAACAATATATAACTCTTATATGAAAAAAAAAATGGATATGTTACATCCTCCTCACCTTGTTTTAAATCTCGTCCTCGAGATTTGGGCTACGATGTCTCCTTTAGAGTTATCTTATGTCTTAGTCAATAAGAATAATATTAAGGTAAATGACACCGAATCAAGACATGTTCAAATGAATACGTGTTTTACGATAAACAGGGCTCAATGGTTCAACTGAATTATTTCTAGGAATCGATGCCAATTGAATGAGATGAAATGATATAATTTTCAAGGTGACTAGGTTCAAGTCAAAAGAGATATATGATAGATGTCTAAGTTGAATGTTTACAAGTTGTGAATGAATTTTAGAATCAATAGAATTCATTATCAAAGGAAACTTACTTTGATTGTCAACTGAGAAAGACTCAGAATCAACAAGCTCAAAATGAAATAGAAGCTTGAAAATGGTTTGTCAACTATCACTTGTTCTTATTATGTAATGTAATGTACGGTCTTTTGGTTATCGAGTATGTACGTTTTGGTCGAGTCGACCAAGTCAAGATATCCTCCTATCTTGACTAGTTACGACATTTACATAGTTGTGTATGTAATGCAGTTGCAAGCATGTGCATTCTGCAAGTTAGTTTTTGGTTTTTCTTTACTGTTCTGCGTTCTGCACAATGTGTTAGTGTTTTGCTGTTTGCAGCCTCCCACGAAGAACCATTCTTCGTGGGATATGAACATCATGACGAACCTTCTTCGTGGTTAATCTGGTTTTTCGTAGAGATGTTTCACGAAGAACCTGATTCTTCTTGGGCTGAAGTTCTTCGCATAGTCACATGGTTCGCAGTACGCTCCGGTACGGGAACGTAAAACGGGATCGCAATTCGCTAGGTTGTTGGTACACTTTATGTGGACGCGACTCGACTCGGTTCGATTCGGTTCGGGTCGACTCGGTTAGGTCCGGCTCAAGTCCGACGTCACGACATTCCTCCGTCGTGCGCCCCAGAGTTCGACACGCGAAGCACGGAGCGCCGCAAACCAAGTCCCGTTTACACATCACCATGACATCATCATTGTGATGTCATGATGATGTCACAACCTTTGACTAAATGAAAGTTGTAAACATATTCATCACTTGGGCCGATTCTCTTCATTTGGGCCGTAATTCTTAAAGTGGGCTCTTGATTTGTTTTGGGCCACTACAATCGACGAAACAAAGAATAAGATTAATATGTATGTCGACGAAACAGAATGTATTTCGTCGACTTTAGTGTTTCGTCGTGGCTTCGTTGCGTTGCGTTTTGTCATAGTCTGTGTCTGTCTAGTATAAATACCCCTCACAGTTTCTGTGTGAAACAGATGAGAGCTGTGAGACTTTGAGAGAGTCTGTAAAACATTGTTTGTATATGTTTGTATCCGTTCTCGTCCCTAATCAATAGATATTGAATCTTTGGTTACGCGTGTGTTTTACACTTTGTTTGGTTTTCACCGTCACGGGGATTCCGCACCCGTTACCGTGTTTGTGATAAACAAGGATAGGTTTTCGTTATCGATCCACCGGAAAAACGGGACCTACAAGTGGTATCAGAGCCTTGGCTCTTTTCCTTGTTTAAAATCAAACATTGTCGTGTTTGAAACAAGTGTGTTATTGTGATTTTTCAGATTTCGTTTTTAAAAGTTTATATATTTTCTGGAAAAATACTTCAAAAATCAGTTGGATATTGTCATGTGCTAAAAGTTTTATCAAAAACATTGTTGTCTTGATTGTTCACGTTGAAAAAAAAAACGGGTTTTAGTAAAAGTTTTGAGCAAACTCGTGTTCGAAAATTTATCAGGTTCATCAAATCTTCAAAAAGTTCATGTGTGTTCTTCATATAATTCACTTTTTAATCCTTTGAGAAGTTACTGTGTAAATTGTTTGTGAATTTAAATTTCATATTGGTTTGAAACTTGTGCTTCCAAAAGTAAGATGAACATGATGTAATGTTTGAAAATTGTGACTTGTGTCAGAGATAATAAGGCTTCTTTGAAAAATTGGCTCACTTGTCAGAAGATAAGATTTCTTTGAAAAATAATCCTTGATCTTATCCCAAAACAATCAGTTTCGTCACACACAAACCTGTGTTTCGTCAACCAATACACAAGGTTTTGTCTTTCACAAACAAACATTTGATTATTTTTTTTCAGTTTCGTCGCATAACTAAAAAAAATTTGAGTTTCGTCGCCAATATTTTATATTCTGTTTCGTCATAAGTCAAACATCAGATCTGTTTCGTCGTATTAATTAATCAGATCTGTTTCGTCGTTTTAATTAAACAACCTGTTTCGTCGATATAAAACAAAACTGAATTGGGCTTCAAAACCATTGGGCTTCACATGAATTGGGCTTCACATTTAATCAAAACTGATTTGGGCTTCAAAACTGTTTCGTCGTACTGAATTGAGTTACATTCTGATTCGTCGCACATAAAAATTCAGTTTCGTCGATACATCATTCAAATCAGTTTCGTCGCAGCCAGTTATCACTTCTGTTTCGTCGACCAAGAGTACACATCAACATAAATCTGTTTCGTCGCACATGAGATAAGATCTGTTTCGTCGAACAAAATCTGTTTCGTCGAAGTACACATCATCAATCAGTTTCGTCGCAAGTCAATATCAAACTTGTTTCGTCGATAGCGTTTCGTCGAGTTTGTTATCATTTTTAAACAGAAGGTTTGCAAAAGTGTGATAACAGTCTGTTTTCAAGAGTGTGATAAGTTTTTCACATACATACATCAAATATGAGCTGCACAAGCCCATGGGATTGGAGTACGGACTCACAACCAGTTCAAAAACCGACTTCGATGGCCGAATATTTAAGAAGTACCATACCTCAACAACAACAATCTATTAGTGCAAGTCAATGGGCTTTGGTATCAAATCAAAATCAAAGCATTCAGAATATTTTGCTTAGCGAGAGCGAAACAGGTAGCAACAATCGGCCGCCAAAGTTAAATCACATGAACGACTATCCAACATGGAAATGTCGTTTCCACACATACATTCAAGGGCAAAGCACTGAACTTTGGACGTGTTTCCTTACTGCATGCAACCCTGCCCTCGAAGTAGCAGCATCAACTTCAGCGGGTTTTACTAATATGCTTGAAAACGACAAAAAGGCATATGATCTGGAGAAGAAGGCGTATGCTATTCTCACTCAAGCACTTCACAAAGACATCTATCATCAATTTTCTTATTGTAAGAACACGAAAGAGTTATGGGATGCATTGGTAGCGAGAGGAGAAGGAAATGCAGCTTCTAGAAAGACACGCCATGATTTATTGAAGAAAGAGTTTGAATCATTTCGATTCTTGGATAATGAAACTCTGTATGATATGACTTCTCGCTTTTATCATTTGATGAGTGAAATGTGTTCTTATAATGTTGCTGCAACTCATCCGGAAATGATTGCACGTTTTGCTGATGCTCTACCTCCTAAGTGGAGTCCATTTATTGAACTTCTAAAGCATACGGGCGCTATGGATACAGCCAATGGCACTCTCCATGAATTCATTCAGAAGTTGGAGCACAAGAACGAAGAAGAAATTCGGAAAGCAAAAATGATTGCACCTCCTCAAAACACAGAAATGTATTTGTCGGGTTTTGGTCCTTCAGCTAGCTCTAGTTCCATTCAGCAACCGAAGCTTCAAACGGCGTTTGTGTCAAATACAAGCTCATCACCGTTTCAACAGTGGAATCAAAGTGCTTACATGTCACAATCCATACCCCAACCTCAAGCCCAACCACAACAACAACAAGCACATTATACCAACAATCCTTTACCCCAAAACACCAACACTGTCAGAGTTGATACTGTTAGTACATTTATGTCTATCGCCTTCGTCAATCCGAGCCGTAGCAAGAAACAGAAGAAAACGAGTCGTTATATTAGTGATAGCTAGACAAAAAGACAAGGTGACATAATTGTAATAATGAGAAATCTCATTAAATGCCTTGGACTATAAATAGGAGATTATGTCATAGATTAGGGACTTTTGGCTACATTTGTCATTTGGAGCTTTCTAGATCTAGAGAGAGAATCTAGAGAGAGAAAGTGATTCAAGGTGCTGTACGATTTCAGATTTCTAATAGAATCACGTTTATATTACATCGTGTGTTTTAGGTCGCGTTCGTGTATGGATTCCGCACGTTATACGTTCGTTTCGCAATCGTTTCGGAGTCAAAACCTGTCCTACAAGTGGTATCAGAGCAGGAGCTCGATTGCACTGATCTATCACACATTTCCACGCAGAAAATCATCAGATTCATATCCGAATTTCATCTACTTCTTCATTTTTTCATATTTTTCACGTTCTTCACTGTTTTTCGTCAAATTGAACGGGTTTTTACGGTCCAAATCGTCTGATTTTTTGATATGTTGTGCAAAAACACTTGATCTATAACCCTACCAAGTTTCAGATCCTAATTCCTAGCCGTTTAGGAGAAATCTGAGTTTTTGTGTCCGACATCGCGTGAAAATTGGTGACCGTTTGAACGAAACTGGACTGACCGTTTGAAATTGGCACCCTACCGTTTGAATCTGACCCTGACCGTTTGAAAATATTGGGTTAACCGTTTGAAGCTGACATGACCGTTTGAAAATTGTATGACCGTTTGAACTGATGGTTCCCGTTTGAGGGTGTGACCGTTTGAAGGTGTGACCGTTTGAGGGTGTGACCGTTTGAGATATGATTTCCGTTTGAAAGTGGTTCAGTAGTTCACGTTAAAGTTGCAGCCCTTTATTATAAATGGTCCAATAAAAACGAAATAGTTAATTGTGTTGTCAGCATATTATAACTCAAACTGTTATCACGTGATTAAGTTGGACGGATCTATCATAGTGTTTGTCGGTTGCATGTGAAGAATCAAACGTGTTGGACTTTGGTTACATATAGTCATAGATTACATTGAATTTTGGCCCAATCACACTAATTAAATCATTACAGTATTGGCCATTTGATTTGAACATTAAGAGTGCATGTGAAATTGAATTGCATATTGAATGTTGTCAGCTATTATCATCGATTAAAACACCACATGTTTTGAGGTCTAATAAGTCTTTGTTGTCAGCCCACCATACCATCGGCCCAATCAGTAGATCTTGTGATTCGAGAAGTTAAAATAAATAGCATCAGTAGATATTGTCGGCACAATTAATTGAATTGATAAAACATATTAATCGGTTCAATCAGTAAGGCCCATGTGACTTCAGTTTTCGGCCCAATCACTAATTTTGTGTGTTATAGATTGTCGGCAAATTGTCTTTGATAATATCAAACTGCATGTGAAATCATTAATGCATTGCATGTGTATATTTTGAAAATCACATTTAATTGTTGAGATCCAAAAGTTTTTGTCGTGTAGTGTTATCAATCGAGTGGTAGGTTGATTGTATTTCCACCCTATTCAAAGTCATCACAATCCGATTCAAGGTCAAAGCGTCGGATACACGCCCAAGCGGATCCCCACCCGATCCATTGTGATTCAAAGAGATAACATCATGGCTGAAATAAAAGAGGAAAACAAAGACAAAGACACAGTTGAAATCAAAGTGAAAACCAGAGAAGAGATTCTGGAAGAAAAGACTTACAGAGAAAGAAATGTTGTTTTAAACAGAATGGATGACATGCAAGAAGAGTATGAGAGTGCAGTGAGCAACAGAAGATGGGATAAAAAGAGAGAATGTTACTTCAACAGAGAAGGAGAACCAGTTGTTCCAAAGAAAGACATAATCTTTGATGATGTTCTTCTCATAATTCCTTTGAGAGCCGAATACTATAGAAATGTGATGAAAGATGACACATATGCTAAAAGACATGAAAAGGAGATCAGATATGCCATGACATCGTGTCTAAGAAAAATGGATGAAGAGAGAATGAAAAAGAGTGTTGAAGAGATGGTGAACAATCTGAAGAAAGTTGCTGAAGAGGTTAAAGCTGAAGCTGTGAAAGTTGAAGAAGTAAAAGAAGAAGTTGTTGTGAATGAAGAAGTTGAGAAAGCTGTTATTGAAGAGCAGCAAATTGGAGAAAATGTGAAGAAAGCAGAAGAAGAAGTAAAGAATGAGAATTTGAAAGCTGGTAATGCTGGTGATGAAGTCGATGTTGAAGAAAATCAAAATGTTGCTGAGTTGAAACAGACAGAGGCAGCCGAAAACACCGAGGTGCTAATCACTGAGGTAAATTCTAATCCTAACATCTTGACTGAAACTGTTGAACAGTGCAAGAAATGCATGGAACCGTGCAGAGCTTGTACTGAAAAATATGAGCAATTCAAAACAAGAGATCTTGAATTCACTAAAATTGAAAACATTTTTAAAGAAAAATGCAAAGAAATGCTAGAAAAAGAAAAAGTTTTAAAAGAAAAATGATGAAAAACTTTTAGAAAAATGTAAAAAGTTAGAAATAGAAAATGAAGTTTTGAAAGAAAATGTTTCTAAAATGACAGAAGAATGTTCACAAAAAGAAATTGTTTGTCAAGAAATGAAGAAAGAATATGACTCAATGAAATTAGCATATCATATTACGAAAGAGTCATACGAAAAAGTGAAAGATGAAATGAAATATGCTCAATCAAGAATGAATTATCTTTCTGAAACAACTAAAGAACTTAAACGAATGTATTCAATAAAACAAGATGTTGTTAATTCCTATATTGAGGATGTTGCTAAGCTAAAGCGACAGATTGCTGATCTAGAACAGGATAACAACAAGTTAAAAAGTTATCACGTGTCGTCATATGTGCTTGAACGAATTTTTAATATAAAACCGGGAGATGGTGCGTCTGAGCAAAACAAGAAAGGCATTGGCTCAGGGTTTCATCAAGTTCCACCACCGGAAAAATTTGCATTTTATGATGAGGAATAGGTCGAAAAAGCTTTCAACATGGTAGACCAATTGCCAGACAACATTGACATAACCTATTCCAAATCTGATGATTCTCATGATTCAGAGGTGGTAGGTAAAGTCGTTGAAAGTGTGTTGAAAGAAGAGTCGGTTGATACATGTAAATCTGAATCACAGGATGAAGATGAAGGAAATTTTCATGATAGTTATCTGAAAAATACAAAATCCGAGAAAAGTTTGAATGATGATTCAAAAGGATTGGTTTATACCATGATTAGATCGGACAAATTGTTCTTAGATGTTGTATTCCCGATTCAGAATGTGATTTCAGAAAAGGTTGATAAAGTTTTCAAAATGGTTGAGATTGAGAAGTCTGAGATTTCAAAGTTTGTTGGTAAGAGTCATAGAGGTTCGTATAACAAACCTGGTTACAACAAGAAAAACATGAAGGCTGGGTTGGGTTATAAGAAGAAACAGAATCGAAACAAAAATGAAACGCCAAATTATCAGGCAAAAATGAGTTTTGTTCAAGGAAACAGTTTAGCAGAAGAAAAAGAACTCAAAATGAGACAGTCTAATGATGAGTTCTTTGCTAAAAAGCAAAAGCAACAACCACAGGTCAAAGATGTGTCCATGAGAACATGTTTCAAATGTGATCAAAAAGGACATCTTGCACGCAAGTGTCCTAATCTAAAACCTGTGGATGTTGATATAAAGAAGATTGATGTTGAGAAACAGAAACCTGAGGATGTGAAACACAGGTCAACCAAATTTGACTCAAAACAAACTTGGAGGTATAACACAAACAAGTTTGTTTCGAACCAAACTTGGAAATCAAAACCGAATAGGTTCGATTCAGAACAGACCTGGAATTCTCACACACCCAGATTTAGAACAACACAAAGTTGGCAAAAATCAGTTGATATGACAAAACCTTAAGAGTTTTGGAAACCAAAAGTTGTTGTTCAAAATCAAAAAGTTCAAAACGAGTCACATTTTTACAAAAGAGGTACTCCAAAAGGACAAACATGGAGTGTTAAGAAACAAGTGTCTTTGGTAAAAGATGAGAAAATTGAAGTTAAAGATGAAAAAGTCTTTATTCAGAATGAAAAAGATTTTCCGAAGTTAAATGATACATATTGTGTTGAAATGCCTAAGGTTCAACAGACCTTGGCTAAATTGTTCAAGTAATTGAGTAGTTTGTTTGTGCAGGTGCTCATGGAATTTGAAGATTGTGAGTTTGGAATTCAGAGCAGCCTGGCACAACTAGAGGAGGAGGCTGCTGCTGGACCCTGTGTTGGTTGAAACAGGGAGTTTATTTGTTTTTCTGTACATAAATAAACAATATTTTCAAAAACCCTAAAAATTTGAAAAAAAAATTAAAAACAAAAAATATGTTTGTTTTTAATTTTTGTCAAATATTCAAAAATACAAAAATATGTGTTGATTGAATACGCCGAAACCCTCACGGCTGAATAAACATGATTATTTTCACAAGATTGAAAAACGGTTTTCAAACTGTAAATATCAATGTGTTGTAAATCATGGGGGTACATTAGATTTTCTGCAAATCAGAGCATGAGAAGCAGAAAATGGATGGCGAGACAAAGCTATTAGTATTGGTTGTCAAATTTTCTTTAAATGATTTTGCATTTTAGGGGGAGTAATATTGTCAGAAAATCCAAAAACATTAGAAAATTTGAAAAAGCCAAAAACATGATAAAATTCAAAAATTGAGTTTTTGTGTAAAAAGAGGAAATGATAGTACATCAGTAGACAGTTACAGTACGCTAAAGAAATGGAAAGTTTAAATGTGTTAAACGATCTCACTGTGGATGTGTCGATAGATTTTTATACATTTAGTAAACTTTTTCGGGATATAAACCTAAATTCAAACTTGCTTATTTCGTGGGGAACACTTCTTGGATATATAGGTAACCCCTGAAATTTCGTTTGAAAGGTCCCTCTTTCTGAGATACTAGGTCTTTATGTTTAGTGATATCTGGGGTATTATTCCGGGACTTCTGTTGAATGGAAGTTCTGACCTAGTCTCCGAATAATACTTTTCGCATTGCTTGAAAAATAGCGCCGCCCTCAGCAAATTGATGAAACAATAAAATTGATAGTCATTGCTGTTGTAACAAAAGATCCTCTAAAGGGGACACACCCAAAGTCGAACCGTCATCTCTCTGCTGAACGGAAGTTCTGACCTGAGCTCTCACGGTTTTGTACTATAATTTATTCCCCTTACAGATATCATCTAGGTATACTCACCTGTAAGACTGAATATTGGGATCTGGATACGGGAGTATATTCAAGAGGTGGGACACATGAATGAGTTTAAGTTCTTAATACATCTAATTCGTATCCTGAATCAGTTGAAGTTTGTGTGAAAATTTAAGTGGACAAGTATATCGACAATCTAAGTGAATTGTTTAATTCTTAATGTGTAACTAAGCTCAACGGTACTTGTGACTTGTCAAAAACTGATATGATCCTCTGACGTATACTCAAACAAAAATAGTGTCTGTAAATATGTTTGTATATATTTCTTTACTGGTTTATATTTTCAGAAAATACAAAAAGATTTTTGATTCTGTTTTATTTTCGACAACTGATGTCTAAAATGCTGAGTTTCAAAATCTAAGTAAGCTGATTGTGTTTCTGAAAATAAAACAAGTTCATTAATTTGAAACTTGAATTAAAAATCAAAAATAAAAAACAGTTTGTGATATCTCCAAGGTCATTAGTTTGGACTTGGTTGATTAACTGTGACGGATTTGGATGCTTATACTGTTATAGAGCTAGTTTCCGATTCGATTCGATGAAACTGCCAAATTCATGAAAATTGTTTGTCTAGAATGTTTGAGTGAGCTAGGTTACAATTCCTGGATAGCTGAAATTTGAAATGCTGTTAGTTATAAATGTTTGAGTGATTGCAGATGAGATTCCAGACAATGATCCCGGAAGCTGAGTCTAAGGGGGAGTCTGAAGACGAGCTCAACGCAAAAGGAAGCGTAAATTCAAGGAGTCATGTAACTATTCTGAAAGAGCTTGTATACGGAAAGCAAGGTGTCGATCCCAAAGCACGGAAGCTTGATGAAAGGGGGAGCCTGATGAAGAAAAGAGTCTACAAAAAGGAGAAGCTGAAGCTGAAGACAGATCCACCGGGATTCTGTTTGAGAAGATTCAAAGAGAGAGAGAAAAAGAAGACGCTACGAGTTTGACTCAATGATCGAGATTGACTGCGGCAATATCCAAGGGGGAGTCTGTTAGTACATTTATGTCTATCGCCTTCGTCAATCCGAGCCGTAGCAAGAAACAGAAGAAAACGAGTCGTTATATTAGTGATAGCTAGACAAAAAGACAAGGTGGCATAATTGTAATAATGAGAAATCTCATTAAATGCCTTGGACTATAAATAGGAGATTATGTCATAGATTAGGGACTTTTGGCTACATTTGTCATTTGGAGCTTTCTAGATCTAGAGAGAGAATCTAGAGAGAGAAATTGATTCAAGGTGCTGTATGATTTCAGATTTCTAATAGAATCACGTTTATATTACATCGTGTGTTTTAGGTCGCGTTCGTGTACGGATTCCGCACGTTATACGTTCGTTTCGCAATCGTTTCGGAGTCAAAACCGGTCCTACAGATACTTCCAATCTTTCAAAAGTCAGTGTAGAAGTTGCAAAGGAACATTTGGAACTTCTCAACACAATGTTCAGTTCCTACTGTGGATTGGTAGCAAATCAAATTGGAAACATCAATATGACCAATGAAGATTATCAGCAGATAGACCGTGATGAAATGGAGTTAATGGATATCAAGTGGGCGTTTGCAAGTGCTGTTAGAAGGGCAAAGGATTTCATGTCTCGAACTGGAAGAACAAGCTTGGAAGGCAAAAATAATACGAAGTACGGGTTTGATAAAGACGCGGTTACTTGTTTCAATTGTGGCGAAAAGGGTCACTTCAAACGTGAGTGCACCCGACCAAGCAAACAAGGCAATCAGAATCCGTTCAGAAATCAGACGAGTACTTCTAATGCAAATCAAGACAATCGTGAACAAAGGATAGTAGAGGTGAACAAAAATCAGAATCAGAACCAGTCTGGACCCTCAAACACCAACAGAGCATTAGTTGTTCAAGCTGACGAAGGGTGTAATTGGTCTGTACAATTCGGAGATAATGATCAAGGAGGTGGAACCGCATGCTATGCAAAAATCATCAATTACATCAAGCATGTTCACAAGGAAGAGTTTTCTGAAAGTGACGACAGCTCGGGTTATAGCGGGAGCTCAGATGAAGAAAGCTCAAATGCGGGAGATTATAATTCTAAAGATGGATCTTTTTCTTATCAGACTGCCTTTATGGCTAATGTCACAGCTTCTACAAGTCAGGTACAATCTGAAACTCCTAGCATATGTAGTGATTGTGCTGATATGAAACATGAATGTGCTGAATTGAAGCTTGTATCTGAAACGGTTCATAGTCACAATCAGAGTCTAGTTATTGAACTGTCAAAGTGCAAAGAGGCAAATATGGCTTTAGTTAGAAACGAAAAGGATTTTAAATCTGTAATTGAAACCTTAAAGAAAAGTGTTACTGTTTATCATAAACAAGTTAGCATTAACGATTACATTAACATTGTTGAGGAAACCAAAAAGGAACTAGCCATTGCCAAATGTGAGCATGATGCAATCAAGCTCAAATTGGAGAGTTATTCTAACTCCCGATTTGTGCTCGATCACATTATTGACGTTCAACAACTGAAGGGAAATGTGAGAGGTGTTGGGTATAAGAAGTGTCCGCCCCCTTTGAGATAAAATTATACTCGAATGCCCGATGAGGAAGAAATGCCACGTTTTGAGCCAACTGTACCTCTTGATTATGGGGAAGTTACAACTGGCTTAGGATTCAAAATGGACAATTCATCGGAGGGCTCATCTGATCGGAAAGAAAAGTCATCATGTGCTTCAAATCAAAGTCCTCCCACAGTTGAGGACTATGATTCGTCCGATGATGAACCATATGTGAGTGATGAGGATAAATCTCTTGAGAAGAACAAAGGAGTAGAAGTGCCTTTTGAGAATCACATTCTGTGTGATCCTCCTACTCCTGTTGTGCAATCAACTGGTGTTAAACAAGAGATAGATCCTATCACTAAGACAAAGTCTACTGTTAAAAGTGATAACGTGTTGTACACTTTAGTCGGTGATGACAAAATTTATTCAAACAAAGATTTTCCAATTAAATATGTCAATCAATCTTTGATTGACCAAGTGTTTAAAGATACTACCAGTAAGTTTTTGGAAAAGGGGATCCCGAGAGTTACAGTAACTCAGTGTGATCCGATTCTAAAAGCTGAAGTTAGAAGAAAATTTGGAAATCAAAAATCACCAACGAAGCAACAACCTATCGCTTTTAAGGGTAAACAGCAACAGCAGCGAGCTCAAAATTCTAAAGGTTCACAACCGAAGGTTGAGACCAAAGGAGCTCGTTTCAAGAAGAAAAACAATGATGTTAAATTTGTAGCATCAAATGGTACTGATAAAATTGAGACTTTTGAAAACAAATCAAACACCGATTTTATCCAACAAGTCAATATTTTAAAACGTAACAGTCAAAACAATTACACTCAACATACAAACGGGTGTTATGAGAAAGCAAGTACCTCAGGTTCTACAGGTTCAACATGTGAAAGTCGAACCGGATCTCCCAAGTTTGTTGAGAGGAGATCGTGTTTCAAATGTGGGGAGTTTGGACACATTATCAAAAACTGCACAAACTCTCCAAAACCAAATTTTGTAGAAAGAGCCCCTTATGAACAAGGTCACTCACAAAGTCGTCCTGTTTCTCCAAAACATGATAAACGCACTATTAAAGAACAGGAAACAAAACAACGACATAAGAATGTGAAGGTGATTGAAAAGGCTTTAAAACCGGAAAATGTTAAAAGGAAACCAAGTTCACAACAACCGTTAAAACCAGAAATTGTAATTAATACACAATCTGGTAAATGGAAACAAGCTTGGAAACCGAAAACAGGTGAAGGTTCAGGGGGAGGCGTGAAATTTCCAAATCATCAAGAGATTGAAATTACATTTCTTGATTCTCCGGGGCAACCTAAGTCTATGAAGGCTTGGGTCCCCCTCTCCAACTAATCTCTGAGTGAGTGTGCAGGATGTTCCAGGAGGAACTTTCGATAGTCATAGGATTATTGATAGTGGAATGTTCATGCACAAGAACGGCGACAAAAGAAATTGTTGCCGTTGATGGAGAGAAAAAGAAAAGAAGACAGAATTGTCTGTCGAAAGAGATTGAAAGCTTCGACAAAATGAAAATCATTCCAAAAGTTTGATTGTTCAAGGCTTTGATCGGGTCCCCAGGATAGATTCAATCAAAATGTACGCACCTGCAGCATGTCTGAAGATTCATAATCCACAAGATGAACGTGCAGTGTACATTTCTTCGCGGTGTGATTGAAGAAAATGTGTTTGTTGAATAAACCAACCTGGGTGTGCGGATGCCTTGGCGTGGATTGAACAACCGCACACTACTTCTGAAAGAGAAAGACAAAGACCTTCGCTGGTGCAATGTGGAAGACCAGCCTGACCCAGAGGTCTATGATCTTGTTGCTGTGAAGAGATTTCTCAGTAGCTACAAAATCGACCTTGAAATCCACACCGGGTGGATATCCAGTTCGGGAGAGCACTCAGATTCCTTGCAATGCACGAAACAGTTGCAGGATACGGTTTTAAATTCTAATCTCTCCTATACTTGTCGATATTTTAGCTGCTTTAACCTCATCTCGTACAGCACTCTTTGGCCAGACACGTTGAACTCAAATATCACCTCACACGTGATTGTTTCACTATGAAACTCGTCAATGTTGTCATGGTCCGCACCGCTTACCGACATGCCAACTGATTTTTCCAAAATTCGATAAATCAATTCTGATTAAAATTAATTTTGGTAAACGACATTGAGGTAAAGCATGAGTTAACCAACATCGGGAAATCGTTTTTGTAAATATCTTTGTGTCTTTTAAATTTATCTTAGTTTGTTGATTTTAGGGGGAGTAAATCCAATATTTGAAAATTCAAAAACATCGAAAAATTTCAAAACGCAAAAACAATAGAAAAACAAAAATGAGTTTCCTGGCGAGAAAAAGAGAAAATGATAGTAAATCAGTGGTCTGTCGAAACCTCTTTAAACTGAAATGCAAAATGAAAAATGATAAGCAGCTCTATATAAGATGTATCGGTAGGCTCACAATCATTTTAAAGTGTGCAGGGCGATATAAACCTTAAATCGACTGAAGACCAGGTGGGAACCGCACATTGGCATATGGTCTTGGTACCGAAATTTCGTTTGATTGATTGCCGAGGTTCTGAGATATTCGGTCTTTATGCTGTCTTATCATCTGGATATCATGGTTGTATCAAACCGGAAAAATAACGGAGACGAAGTCTAAGATCTTCCATGATACTATACATACGTGTACATATTGCATTCGACCTCAATAAGTGATCAACAATCACATGTCCAAACAAAATAAGTGATAATGTATCACAGATTCTTTGCGGGAGTCAAGTTCGTCTCTTTGCTGTACGAAAGTACTGACCTGTTCACGGACTTGCTCCTGTGCCCTTCATGCATCTGAAAATCAAGTTCCTCATAAATAAGTGATTCTATCACATAGGACTTGTTTTCAATCAAATAAGTGAGTTTCTCACATTCTTTTATACGGTCAAACAGATGATAAACAGTATACTCACCGGTAAGATGAACTCTCGCACATGCCTTGATACGGGAATGTGTCATGTGTGGATGAACACCGGTCGGTAAGTATAAATCATACCTTAACGTATCCCCTCGCCATTATCACATCTGATAAGTTGAGCTTATGTGGACAACAATACCGATAATTGTTATAGGATGCTTATCTAAATGTTAACTAATTGAACAAAAAGAGTTGTTTTGGAATCACCGTACACTGATATGATTCTCTTACCCTCGAAACTCGCAAAAAGAATGCATGTAAATATTTGTTTACTGCTTTAGTTTCTGCATCTTTGTATATATTTATTTATTGCTTTCCGTCTTTACATTTGAAAAATGAAAAATTCCAAAAAGATTTTAGGTGTGTTTTAATATAAACTTTATAAAATCCAAAAAGATTTTGCTTCTAGTTTATTTTTGATTGACCGATGTTGGAACTCGAGTCTATCCTACCCAAAATCTTGATCGTAAGCCGGAAAACAATTGCATCTTCATAAACTGTCGAAGTTAAAAAGTTTTGAAAGTTAAGAACTAAAATTGAACAAATTTGTTTAAACTTTCAAACTGTTGTCGGTCGGTAGTTGATTGAGATTTGATCTCATATCTGTCATTTGTTTAATTTGTCTATATTCCAAGCGGTTGTTCTCATTACGTGTTTAGCTTTCTTGTATGTGCAGATGCGACATCAGAATCAGCTAAAGGCGAAGAGAACGTGTCTGATGACAAGCCGTAAAGTGAAGACACGACGTTGATGCAATCAGAAGATCAAGATGATCGGATTGCAGTTGATCACTCATCAACACCACAAGGATCTAAAGAATTGACAATCAAAAGATTCATGGGCATAACTCAATGGAGAGTTCATTCCAATGGGGAGTTTGTTAACACACTACCTAAATGACAAGGGAGTTTGTTGATACACTTTCTACTTACGACACGTGAAGACTTTGAAGATCCTCCGACACAAAAGACACAGAAGACGAACCTCACGAGTAGCGTCCAAGGGGGAGTTTGTTGGTACACTTTATGTGGACGCGACTCGACTCGGTTCGATTCGGTTTGGGTCGACTCGGTTTGGGTCGACTCGGTTAGGTCTGGCTCAAGTTCGACGTCATGACATTCCTCCGTCGTGCGCCCCAGAGTTCGACACGCGAAGCACGGAGCGCCGCAAACCAAGTCCCGTTTACACATCACCATGACATCATCATTGTGATGTCATGATGATGTCACAACCTTTGACTAAATGAAAGTTGTAAACAGATTCATCACTTGGGCCGATTCTCTTCATTTGGGCCGTAATTCTTGAAGTGGGCTCTTGATTTGTTTTGGGCCACTACAATCGACGAAACAAAGAATAAGATTAATATGTATGTCGACGAAACAGAATGTATTTCGTCGACTTTAGTGTTTCGTCGTGGCTTCGTTGCGTTTCGTCATAGTCTGTGTCTGTCTAGTATAAATACCCCTCACAGTTTCTGTGTGAAACAGATGAGAGCTGTGAGACTTTGAGAGAGTCTGTAAAACATTTTTTGTATATGTTTGTATCCGTTCTCGTCCCTAATCAATAGATATTGAATCTTTGGTTACGCGTGTGTTTTACACTTTGTTTGGTTTGCACCGTCACGGGGATTCCGCACCCGTTACCGTGTTTGTGATAAACAAGGATAGGTTTTCGTTATCGATCCACCGGAAAAACGGGACCTACATAGGTCCCTAAAATTCGGTACGAGGAGGGGTAGGCTCATTTCGGATCGCTTCGGTACATGTACCATATAATGTGGTACGATTACAACATAAAGAAGCACGAAAACTCTTTAATACATTCAATGTACAACTAACCAAGCTATACGTACAATAAATAAACTCAAAAAAGAAGAAAATAAACAAATTAGAAAATATTTGGGTCAAATTTGACCAAAACTGTAACATTAAGGATTAAACAATAGGATGTATTGTAAACCCTAAAAAAAACAACTGCCGTCACTTTCATCGTCTTCCACATTCCACCTTCTGGTTTTCTTTCCACATACAATGGTTCAACATTTCAATAAAAAATCAGAATTGCAAATTGAGAATGGGAATAAGGGAAGTCGGAAGTCAGAATACTCAAGAAGCGTGTTTCGCAAATTAGGAATTCGTGATTCCTATGTCAACAGGTACGACTCAATTATTTGTTCGGAATGCTAATTTCACTGTCGAATTTGCGATTTGGAGCGTTCCCAAAACGCATTTGTACCGCGAATCGGTACGCTCGATCCGGATCGTAGATCATGGCCTATTGAGTGATTTATGTGACTGTGGTTCTTCGTAGGCCCAGTAACATTCTTCGTGATGTTACTGGGCTGAGCTTATATATAACAGCACATTCTCCTCAGAAGAGTTAAAATAGCTTATGTTTGAGTCTGTAAACACTATGTGTATGTGTTTGTAATTGTTCTCTCCCATTTAATCAAGATAGTGAATCTTTGGTTACTTGTGCGTAACAAGCTAGGATCATAACTGTATATTGTTTTAACTTTTCATAATCTAAACTATCAACAGTCAACAATAGATATAAAATGCAGTAGTCAAAATGTTACATTATATTGCGAGGTTGCACAGTGGATTGTTGGTACAGTTTTTGTGTCTGTCGCTTGTTCTTATTATGTAATGTAATGTATGGTCTTTCGGTTATCGAGTCTGTACATTTTGGTCGAGTCGACCAAGTCAAGATATCCTCCTATATTGACTAGGTACGACATTTACATAGTTGTATGTAATGCAGTTGCAAGCATGTGCATTCTGCAAGTTAGTTTTTGGTTTTTCTTTACTGTTCTGCGTTCTGCACAATGTGTTTGTGTTTTGCTGTTTGCAGCCTCCCACGTAGAACCATTCTTCGTGGGATATGAACATCACGAAGAACCTTCTTCGTGGTTAATCTGTTTTTTCGTAGAGATGTTTCACGAAGAACCTGATTCTTCTTGGGCTGAGGTTCTTCGCATAGTCAAATGGTTCGCAGTACACTCCGGTACGGGAAAGTAAAACGGGATCGTAATTCGCTAGGTCCCTAAAATTCGGTACGAGGACGGGAAGGCTCATTTCGGATCGCTTCGGTACTTGTACCATATAATGTGGTACGATTACAACATAAAGAAGCACGAAAACTCTTTTAATACATTCAATGTACAACTAACCAAGCTATATGTACAATAAATAAACTCAAAAAATGAAGAAAATAAACAAATTATAAAATATTAGGGTCAAATTTGACCAAAACTATAACATTAAGGATTAAACTGTAACATAAAGGAAATAATAGGATGTATTGTAAACCCTAACAAAAACAACTGCCGTCACTTTCATCGTCTTCCATATTCCACCTTCTGGATTTCTTTCCACATACTATGGTTCAACATTTCAATAAAAAAAGCAGAATTGCGAATTGAGAATGGGAATGAGGGAAGTCGGAAGTCAGAATACTCAAGAAGCGTGTTTCGCAAATTAGGAATTCGTGATTCCTATATCAACAGGTATGACCTCATTATTTGTTCGGAATGTTAATTTCACAGTCAAATTCGCGTTTTGGAGCGTTCCTGGAACGCGTTCATACCGCGAATCGGTACGTTCGATCCGGATCGTGGATCATGGCCTATTGCGCGATTTATGTGACTACGGTTCTTCGTGGGCCTAGTAACATTCTTCGTGATCTTACTGGGTTGAGCTTATATATAGCAGCACATTCTCCTCAGAACAGTTAAGAGAGCTTTGGTTTGAGTCTGTAAACACTGTGTGTATGTGTTTGTAGTTGTTGTCTTCCATTTAATCAAGATAGTGAATCTTTGGTTACTTGTGCGTAACAAGCTAGGATGATAACTGTATATAGTTTTAACTTTTCATAATCTAAACTATCAACAGTCAACAATAGATATAAAATGCAGTAGTCAAAATGTTGCATTATATTGCGAGGTTGCACACTGGATTGTTGGTACAGTTTTTGTGTCTGTTGCTTGTTCTTATTATGTAATGTAATGTACCGTCTTTTGGTTATCGAGTCTGTACGTTTTGGTCGAGTCGACCAAGTCAAGATATCCTCCTATCTTGACTAGTTACGACATTTACATAGTTGTGTATGTAATGCAGTTGCAGGCATGTGCATTCTGCATGTTAGTTTTCGGTTTTTCTTTACTGTTCTGCGTTCTGCACAATGTGTTAGTGTTTTGCTGTTTGCAGCCTCCCACGAAGAACCATTCTTCGTGGGATATGATCATGACGAACCTTTTTCGTGGTTAATCTGGTTTTTCGTAGAGATGTTTCACGAAGAACCTGATTCTTCTTGGGCTGAAGTTCTTCTCATAGTCACATGGTTCGCAGTACGCTCCGGTACGGGAACGTAAAACGGGATCGCAATTCGCTAGGTCCCTAAAATTCGGTACGAGGAGGGGTAGGCTCATTTCGAATCGCTTCGGTACATGTACCATATAATGTGGTACGATTACAACATAAAGAAGCACGAAAACTCTTTAATACATTCAATGTACAACTAACCAAGCTATACGTACAATAAATAAACTCAAAAAAGAAGAAAATAAACAAATTAGAAAATATTTGGGTCAAATTTGACCAAAACTGTAACATTAAGGATTAAACAATAGGATGTATTGTAAACCCTAAAAAAAAACTACCGTCACTTTCATCGTCTTCCACATTCCACCTTCTGGTTTTCTTTCCACATACAAAGGTTCAACATTTAATTAAAAAATCAGAATTGCGAATTGAGAATGGGAATAAGGGAAGTCGGAAGTCAGAATACTCAAGAAGCGTGTTTCGCAACTTAGGAATTCGTGATTCCTAAGTCAACAGGTATGACTCAATTATTTGTTCGGAATGTTAATTTCACTATCGAATTTGCGATTTGGAGCGTTCCCAGAATGCATTTGTACCACGAATCGGTACACTCGATCCGGATCGTAAATCATGGCCTATTGAGCGATTTATGTGACTATGGTTCTTCGTGGGCCCAGTAACATTCTTCGTGATGTTACTGGGCTGAGCTTATATATAACAGCACATTCTCCTCAAAAGAGTTAAAATAGCTTTGGTTTGAGTCTGTAAACACTATGTGTATGTGTTTGTAATTGTTCTCTTCCATTTAATCAAGATAGTGAATCTTTGGTTACTTGTGCGTAACAAGCTAGGATGATAACTGTATATTGTTTTAACTTTTCATAATGTAAACTATCAACAGTCAACAATAGATATAAAATGCAGTAGTCAAAATGTTGCATTATATTGCGAGGTTGCACAATGGATTGTTGGTACAGTTTTTGTGTCTGTTGCTTGTTCTTATTATGTAATGTAATGTACGGTCTTTTGGTTATCGAGTCTGTACGTTTTGGTCGAGTCGACCAAGTCAAGATATCCTCTTATCTTGACTAGTTACGACATTTACATAGTTGTGTATGTAATGCAGTTGCAAGCATGTGCATTCTGCATGTTAGTTTTTGGTTTTTCTTTACTGTTCTGCGTTCTGCACAATGTGTTAGTGTTTTGCTGTTTGAAGCCTCCCACGAAGAACCATTCTTCGTGGGATATGATCATGACGAACCTTCTTCGTGGTTAACCTGGTTTTTCGTAGAGATGTTTCACGAAGAACCTGATTCTTCTTGGCCTGAAGTTCTTCTCATAGTCACATGGTTTGCAGTACACTCCGGTACGGGAACGTAAAACGGGATCGCAATTCGCTAGGTCCCTAAAATTCGGTACGAGGAGGGGTAGGCTCATTTCGAATCGCTTCGGTACATGTACCATATAATGTGGTATGATTACAACATAAAGAAGCACGCAAACTCTTTAATACATTCAATGTACAACTAACCAAGCTATACGTACAATAAATAAACTCAAAAAAGAAGAAAATAAACAAATTAGAAAATATTTGGGTCAAATTTGACCAAAACTGTAACATTAAGGATTAAACAATAGGATGTATTATAAACCCTAAAAAAACAACTGCCGTCACTTTCATCGTCTTCCACATTCCACCTTCTGGTTTTCTTTCCACATACAATGGTTCAACATTTCAATAAAAAATCAGAATTGCGAATTGAGAATGGGAATGAGGGAAGTCGGAAATCAGAATACTCAAGAAGCGTGTTTCGCAAATTAGGAATTCGTGATTCCTATGTCAACAGGTATGGCTCAATTATTTGTTCGTAATGCTAATTTCACTGTCGAATTTCTGAATTGGAGCGTTCCTGGAACGCATTCGTACCGCGAATCGGTACGCTCGATCCGGATCGTAGATCATGGCATATTGAGCGATTTATGTGACTATGGTTCTTCGTGGGCCCAGTAACATTCTTCGTGATGTTACTGGGCTGAGCTTATATATAACAGCACATTCTCCTCAGAAGAGTTAAAATAGCTTTGGTTTGAGTCTGTAAACACTATGTGTATGTGTTTGTAATTGTTCTCTCCCATTTAATCAAGATAGTGAATCTTTGGTTACTTGTGCGTAACAAGCTAGGATCATAACTGTATATTGTTTTAACTTTTCATAATCTAAATTATCAACAGTCAACAGTAGATATAAAATGCAGTAGTCAAAATGTTACATTATATTGCGAGGTTGCACAGTGGATTGTTGGTACGGTTTTTGTGTCTGTCGCTTGTTCTTATTATGTAATGTAACGTACGGTCTTTTGGTTATCGAGTCTGTACGTTTTGGTCGAGTCGACGAAGTCAAGATATCCTCCTATCTTGACTAGGTACGACATTTACATAGTTGTATGTAATGCAGTTGCAAGCATGTGCATTCTGCAAGTTAGTTTTTGGTTTTTCTTTACTGTTCTGCGTTCTGCACTATGTGTTAGTGTTTTGCTGTTTGCAGCCTCCCATGAAGAACCATTCTTCGTGGGATATGAACATCACGAAGAACCTTCTTCATGGTTAATCTGTTTTTTCGTAGAGATGTTTCACGAAGAACCTGATTCTTCTTGGGCTGAGGTTCTTCGCATAGTCACATGGTTCGCAGAACACTCCGGTACGGGAAAGTAAAACGGGATCGTAATTCGCTAGGTCCCTAAAATTCGGTACGAGGAGGGGAAGGCTCATTTCGGATCGCTTCGGTACATGTACCATATAATGTGGTACGATTACAACATAAAGAAGCACGAAAACTCTTTTAATACATTCAATGTACAACTAACCAAGCTATATGTACAATAAATAAACTCAAAAATGAAGAAAATAAACAAATTAGAAAATATTAGGGTCAAATTTGACCAAAACTATAACATTAAGGATTAAACTGTAACATAAAGGAAATAATAGGATGTATTGTAAACCCTAACAAAAACAACTGCCGTCACTTTCATCGTCTTCCATATTCCACCTTCTGGATTTCTTTCCACATACTATGGTTCAACATTTCAATAAAAAAATCAGAATTGCGAATTGAGAATGGGAATGAGGGAAGTCGGAAGTCAGAATACTCAAGAAGCGTGTTTCGCAAATTAGGAATTCGTGATTCCTATATCAACAGGTATGACCTCATTATTTGTTCGGAATGTTAATTTCACAGTCAAATTCGCGTTTTGGAGCGTTCCTGGAACGCGTTCATACCGCGAATCGGTACGTTCGATCCGGATCGTGGATCATGGCCTATTGCGCGATTTATGTGACTACGGTTCTTCGTGGGCCTAGTAACATTCTTCGTGATCTTACTGGGTTGAGCTTATATATAGCAGCACATTCTCCTCAGAACAGTTAAGAGAGCTTTGGTTTGAGTCTGTAAACACTGTGTGTATGTGTTTGTAGTTGTTCTCTTCCATTTAATCAAGATAGTGAATCTTTGGTTACTTGTGCGTAACAAGCTAGGATGATAACTGTATATTGTTTTAACTTTTCATAATCTAAACTATCAACAGTCAACAATAGATATAAAATGCAGTAGTCAAAATGTTGCATTATATTGCGAGGTTGCACAGTGGATTGTTGGTACAGTTTTTGTGTCTGTTGCTTGTTCTTATTATGTAATGTAATGTACGGTCTTTTGGTTATCGAGTCTGTATGATTTGGTCGAGTCGACCAAGTCAAGATATCCTCCTATCTTGACTAGTTACGACATTTACATAGTTGTGTATGTAATCCAGTTGCAGGCATGTGCATTCTGCATGTTAGTTTTTGGTTTTTCTTTACTGTTCTGCGTTCTGCACAATGTGTTAGTGTTTTGCTGTTTGCAGCCTCCCACGAAGAACCATTCTTCGTGGGATATGATCATGACGAACCTTCTTCGTGGTTAATCTGGTTTTTCGTAGAGATGTTTCACGAAGAACCTGATTCTTCTTGGGCTGAAGTTCTTCTCATAGTCACATGGTTCGCAGTACGCTCCGGTACGGGAACGTAAAACGGGATCGCAATTCAGTAGGTCCCTAAAATTCGGTACGAGGAGGGGTAGGCTCATTTCGAATCGCTTCGGTACATGTACCATATAATGTGGTACGATTACAACATAAAGAAGCACGAAAACTCTTTAATACATTCAATGTACAACTAACCAAGCTATACGTACAATAAATAAACTCAAAAAAGAAGAAAATAAACAAATTAGAAAATATTTGGGTCAAATTTGACCAAAACTGTAACATTAAGGATTAAACAATAGGATGTATTGTAAACCCAAAAAAAAAAAAACGGCCGTCACTTTCATCGTCTTCCACATTCCACCTTCTGGTTTTCTTTCCACATACAAAGGTTCAACATTTCAATAAAAAATCAGAATTGCGAATTGAGAATGGGAATAAGGGAAGTCGGAAGTCAGAATACTCAAGAAGCGTGTTTCGAAAATTAGGAATTCGTGATTCCTATGTCAACAGGTATGACTCAATTATTTGTTCGGAATGTTAATTTTACTGTCGAATTTGCGATTTGGAGCGTTCCCAGAACGCATTTGTACAACGAATCGGTACACTCGATCCGGATCGTAGATCATGGCCTATTGAGCGATTTATGTGACTATGGTTCTTCGTGGGCCCAGTAACATTCTTCGTGATGTTACTGGGCTGAGCTTATATATAACAGCACATTCTCCTCAAAAGAGTTAAAATAGCTTTGGTTTGAGTCTGTAAACACTATGTGTATGTGTTTGTAATTGTTCTCTTCCATTTAATCAAGATAGTGAATCTTTGGTTACTTGTGCGTAACAAGCTAGGATCATAACTGTATATTGTTTTAACTTTTCATAATCTAAACTATCAACAGTCAACAATAGATATAAAATGCAGTAGTCAAAATGTTGCATTATATTGCGAGGTTGCACAGTGGATTGTTGGTACAGTTTTTGTGTCTGTCCCTTGTTCTTATTATGTAATGTACGGTCTTTTGGTTATCGAGTCTGTACGTTTTGGTCGAGTCGACCAAGTAAAGATATCCTCCTATCTTGACTAGGTACGACATTTAAATAGTTGTATGTAATGCAGTTGCAAGCATGTGCATTCTGCAAGTTAGTTTTTGGTTTTTCTTTACTGTTCTGCGTTCTGCACAATGTGTTAGTGTTTTGCTGTTTGCAGCCTCCCACGAAGAACCATTCTTCGTGGGATATGAACATCACGAAGAACCTTCTTCGTGGTTAATCTGTTTTTTCGTAGAGATGTTTCATGAAGAACCTAATTCTTCTTGGGCTGAGGTTCTTCGCATAGTCACATGGTTCGCAGTACACTCCGGTACGGGAAAGTAAAACGGGATCGCAATTCACTAGGTCCCTAAAATTCGGTACGAGGAGGGGAAGGCACATTTCGGATCGCTTCGGTACATGTACCATATAATGTGGTACGATTACAACATAAAGAAGCACGAAAACTCTTTTAATACATTCAATGTACAACTAACCAAGCTATATGTACAATAAATAAACTCAAAAATGAAGAAAATAAACAAATTAGAAAATATTAGGGTCAAATTTGACCAAAACTATAACATTAAGGATTAAACTGTAACATAAAGGAAATAATATGATGTATTGTAAACCCTAACAAAAACAATTACCGTCACTTTCATCGTCTTCCACATTCCACCTTCTGGTTTTCTTTCCACATACTATGGTTCAACATTTCAATAAAAAATCAGAATTGCGAATTGAGTATGGGAATGAGGGAAGTCGGAAGTCAAAATACTCAAGAAGCGTGTTTCGCAAATTAGGAATTCGTGATTCCTATATCAACATGTATGACCTTATTATTTGTTCGGAATGCTAATTTCACAGTCAAATTCGCGTTTTGGAGCGTTCCTGGAACGCGTTCGTACCGCGAATCGGTACGTTCGATCCGGATCGTGGATCATGGCCTATTGGGCGATTTATGTGACTACGGTTCTTCGGGGGCCTAGTAACATTCTTCGTGATCTTACTGGGTTGAGCTTATATATAACAACACATTCTCCTCAGAACAGTTAAGAGTGCTTTGGTTTGAGTCTGTAAACACTGTGTGTATGTGTTTGTAGTTGTTCGCTTCCATTTAATCAAGATAGTGAATCTTTGGTTACTTGTGCGTAACAAGCTAGGATGATAACTGTATATTGTTTTAACTTTTCATAATCTAAACTATCAACAGTCAACAATATATATAAAATGCAGTAGTCAAAATGTAGCATTATATTGCGAGGTTGCACAGTGGATTGTTGGTACAATTTTTGTGTCTGTTGCTTGTTCTTATTATGTAATGTAATGTACGGTCTTTTGGTTATCGAGTCTGTACGTTTTGGTCGAGTCGACCAAGTCAAGATATCCTCCTATCTTGACTAGTTACGACATTTACTTAGTTATGTATGTAATGCAGTTGCAAGGATGTGCATTCTGCATGTTAGTTTTTGGTTTTTCTTTACTGTTCTGCGTTCAGCACAATGTGTTAGTGTTTTGCTGTTTGCAGCCTCCTACGAAGAACCATTCTTCGTGGGATATGATCATGACGAACCTTCTTCGTGGTTAACCTGGGTTTTCGTAGAGATGTTTCACGAAGAACCTGATTCTTCTTGTCCTGAAGTTCTTCTCATAGTCACATGGTTCGCAGTACACTCCGGTACGGGAACGTAAAACGGGATCGCAATTCGCTAGGTCCCTAAAATTCGGTACGAGGAGGGGTAGGCTCATTTCGAATCGCTTCGGTACATGTACCATATAATGTGGTACGATTACAACATAAAGAAGCACGAAAACTCTTTAATACATTCAATGTACAACTAACCAAGCCATACGTACAATAAATAAACTCAAAAAAGAAGAAAATAAACAAATAAGAAAATATTTGGGTCAAATTTGACCAAAATTGTAATATTAAGGATTAAACAATAGGATGTATTGTAAAACCTAAAAAAACAACTGCCATCACTTTCATCGTCTTCCACATTCCACCTTCTGGTTTTCTTTCCACATACATTGGTTCAACATTTCAATAAAAAATTAGAATTGCGAATTGAGAATGGGAATGAGGGAAGTCGGAAATCAGAATACTCAAGAAGCGTCTTTCGCAAATTAGGAATTCGTGATTCCTATGTCAACAGGTATGGTTCAATTATTTGTTCGTAATGCTAATTTCACTGTCGAATTTCTGAATTGGAGCGTTCCCGGAACGCATTCGTACCGCGAATCGGTACGCTCGATCCGGATCGTAGATCATGGCCTATTGAGCGATTTATGTGACTATGGTTCTTCGTGGGCCCAGTAACATTCTTCGTGATGTTACTGGGCTGAGCTTATATATAACAGCACATTCTCCTCAGAAGAGTTAAAATAGCTTTGGTTTGAGTCTGTAAACACTATGTGTATGTGTTTGTAATTGTTCTCTTCCATTTAATCAAGATAGTGAATCTTTGGTTACTTGTGCGTAACAAGCTAGGATCATAACTGTATATTGTTTTAACTTTCATAATCTAAACTATCAACAGTCAACAATAGATATAAAATGCAATAGTCAAAATGTTGCATTATATTGCGAGGTTGCACAGTGGATTGTTGGTACAGTTTTTGTGTCTGTCGCTTGTTCTTATTATGTAATGTAATGTACGGTCTTTTGGTTATCGAGTCTGTACATTTTGGTTGAGTCGACCAAGTCAAGATATCCTCCTATCTTGACTAGGTACGACATTTACATAGTTGTATGTAATGCAGTTGCAAGCATGTGCATTCTGCAAGTTAGTTTTTGGTTTTTCTTTACTGTTCTGCGTTCTGCACAATGTGTTAGTGTTTTGCTGTTTGCAGCCTCCCACGAAGAACCATTCTTCGTGGGAGATGAACATCACGAAGAATCTTCTTCGTGGTTAATCTGTTTTTTTTGTAGAGATGTTTCACGAAGAACCTGATTCTTCTTGGGCTAAGGTTCTTCGCATAGTCACATGGTTCGCAGTACACTTCGGTACGGGAACGTAAAATGGGATGGCAATTCGCTAGGTCCCTAAAATTCGGTACGAGCAGGGGTAGGCTCATTTCGGATCGCTTCGGTACATGTACCATATAATGTGGTACGATTACAACATAAAGAAGCACGAGAACTCTTTTAATACATTCAATGTACAACTAACCAAGCTATATGTACAATAAATAAACTCAAAAATGAAAATAAACAAATTAGAAAATATTAGGGTCAAATTTGACCAAAACTGTAACATTAAGGATTAAACTGTAACATAAAGGAAATAATAGGATGTATTGTAAACCCTAACAAAAACAGCTGCCGTCACTTTCATCGTCTTCCACATTCCACCTTCTGGTTTTCTTTCCACATACTATGGTTCAACATTTCAATAAAAAATCAGAATTGCGAATTGAGAATGGGAATGAGGGAAGTCGGAAGTCAGAATACTCAAGAAGCGTGTTTCGCAAATTAGGAATTCGTGATTCCTATATCAACATGTATGACTCAAGTATTTGTTCGGAATGCTAATTTCACAGTCAAATTCGCGTTTTGGAGCGTTCCAGGAACGTGTTCGTACCGCGAATCGGTACGTTCGATCTGGATCGCGGATCATGGCAAGATATCCTCCTCTCTTGACTAGTTACGACATTTACATAGTTGTATATGTAATGCAATTGCAAGCATGTGCATTCTGCAAGTTAGTTTTTGGTTTTTCTTTACTGTTCTGCGTTCTGCACAATGTGTTAGTGTTTTGCTGTTTGCAGCCTCCCACGAAGAACCATTCTTCGTGGGATATGAACATCATGAAGAACCTTGATGGATATAAAGCATCCATCAAGAAGAGTTGAAGCTGTTTCTAAGGTACCATCGGCAAGTTCTACCTCATATTTTATGTCTAGAGTCTTAATAGGCAAATTCATTGACTTACAAAACTTATGGTCTACAAAAGACTTATCAGCACCTGAATCAAATAAGACTCTAGCATAATTATTATTAATGAGGAAGGTACCTGTTATGACGTTTTCATCGTTCACCGCTTCCCTAGCATTCATTTGGAAAACCCTTGCATTGGTTTTCTTTGCCTCCTCGGGCTTCTTAACATTCTTGGGGCAATTGGTCTTGATGTGCCCCTTTTCATTGCAACCATAACAGGTTGCATCCTTAATGTTCTGGCACTCTACAGATTTGTGCCCTTTCTTTTTACAAATCCCACATGGTTTAGCTTGTTGGTCTTGGTTGCACTTTCCAAAGTGCCTCTTATTGCAGGTTTTGTATCTGGGCTTATCACTTGACTGCCCCTTTTTTAAATTAAAGTTCCCTTTATTCTTCTTGTTTGACTGAGGGAACTTGTCTTCCTCTCTCTTCCTTTTCCCTTCATCAGTAGCTTTCTTTGCCCTACTCCTCACAACATCAAGAGTGAGGGACAAAGATAGATCCACATCAGATCTATATGTGGTTGGCTTAGAAGCCTTAACATTCCCTTTTACTTCAGGGGCCAAACCACCGATGAAACGCGCAATGCGTTTTGGTTCAGGGGTAACTATGTATGGTACATGCCTCGACATCGAGTTGAAGCTAGTCACATAGGATCTACAATCCAGATCCTTCATTACCAGGGTAAGGAAATCAGTCTCTATCCTTTCAACCTCATGTTGAGGACAATAAGTGTCCTTCACCAAATCAACAAACTTGTTCCAAGAAAGGTTATACAAAGGAACCTTTCCAGTGGCTTGCACTAATGCCTTCCACCATGTAAGGGCATCGCCCTTGAAGGATTGAGACACAAACTTCACTATATCTTCTTTAGCACACCCACTGATGTCTATCACAGTCTCCATTTCATCTAACCACTTCATACAGTCTATCGCTCCCTTTTCTCCTGTAAAATCCCCCGGTTTACAGGAGACAAAGTATTTATAGGTACAACCCTTGGTGTACCTGGGAGTCGGTTCGAGGACAACTTGCCTCTGTGGTTCACTTTTCTGATTGGACGAGTGTTGGGACTCACTCTTCTTCTGTGTATGCAAATGAGAATGGGACTTTGAATGAGTTTTGGACCGAACATTACTCGAATCCTTAAACTTATCATCCACAGCCTGAGCGACTGCTGTGGTTATCATTGCTTGCAATTCAGCAGCATTGATGTTGATCCTGGTATTGTGGTTGTCTCCCACGGGATGACTGTTTACTTCATCGGATCCAGCCATGATTTGGGTACTATATAAAACAATAATGTTATATTTAAATTATGCACTAAATCATCACATTGATGATTAGATGGTCATGGTATTATTAAACCATATAAACCATTTTAAGAAAATAATAATAATCAATGAGATATAATTCTTTATATTTTAGTAGACAGGGGAGTATAAATCACAACTGTCAATGTCATGAAAGACATTTTAATTTAGCACAAGGCTCGTTTCGAAGGACATTTAGATAGCGCAAAAGGCTTTGTCACAGGGACGATTATGATCATTGATCTCTTGGATCAGTGATTTCTTTAAGGGTCGAACAAAGTTCATCGCCTTTTTGACAAGAAGTCTATAAATTAAAACTTTCATTGTCATTATTACACATTTGCTTATAAGCATACATCTCAAATGGATGTTTTAGGTGTTTACATCATATTGATGTTTATTAGCCATGATTCATATATATCGTATAGGCTATGATAGTGACTTGGAAAGTCCAAGTACATTTGGAAGCTTGTGTGGTTTTCCGTACCGCACAATCAGGAATGTTAACATGTTTTCAGATGTTAACAGGGAGTTATTTTCTTAAAAAGGTTGTACCATTATAGCCATTTAATATTTTGGCTAGGTTATACCTCTAAGAATTTCTTTGGCAGATCAATCAAATTTGAAATGATATAGCATGATGTAATAAAATACATATTTAGAAATCGAAAATAACTTCATTAAACCACGAAATTAGTACAATGATGCCCTAAACGGGACTTGAAACAACACACTGCCCACGCAGGGGCTACGAAAATAGAAAATAAGTCCATGCAGGGACTTGGTACTGAAAATAAGGAAAATGTCCTCGTAGGGACTTGATTAAAGGACAATACAAGATAAAATAAAGAACTTCCTACTTCTTCTTGCCTTTAATAAGGTTTGCAAGGCCTTTGAGAAAACCATTGTGCTTCTTCTTAGTTTCATTGGCTTCACGTTCAACCCGGTCTAACCTCTGTAAAATCTCCTGAGTTTGTTCTTGTTGGTGAGGAGAGGTTGTTGGTAAGGTGGGTATTGGTATCCCTGTACCGGATATCCAGTTGGGTAAACTGGAGGGTAAGAAGAAGGATAAAGTGCATTGTACTGAGCAGCTGTAAGGTATGGATCATGGTTTCCATAATCCGATGGGTATCCAGATGGATTATACCCAGATGAACCTGGGTATGTCGGGATCGGGTTGTCAAACCCCACTGGTGGTAGCGGTGGTGCATGAGAAACTGGCGGAGGGTTGACCTCCGGCACCGCGTGCGAGGGTCCACCCATTTGGGGGTCCTTGGGAATAGGAGGGTAAGAACTTGAACCATGAGGGGATGCGAACCGTGGTCCCCCACGTACAGACATTCGAGTATTTCTTCTTCGCCTTGGCGGCTCGGGAGGTGGTTGAGGTGGTTCCTCAACTGGTATAGGTGGTGAGGTAACAGTTTGAAGGTAAGGTTCATTCAAAGGAAGCTGAGCCGGGGAGTTGTGATGTGAAGGGGTAAAGAACCAATCATACTGAGCTATCCTTTCAGCATACGAATCAGGCCCTCGGTACGGCGATCCTTGATATGGAGAACCACTCGAGATGCTAATAGGGTGGCCCGGTGTTCCGGTTTGCATTTCAGGGTCCGGATCGTCGTCCATTTCCATCTCCTGAGAGAAATGATCCTCGGGTCCTAGAGGATTGAAACCCAAAAAGTCGCTGACGTATTCATTGGGATTAAACTGAGCTGGAGAGTAGGTAGAATCCGAGTGATGAAGAGATTGGGGATGAAGGGAGTGGTGAGATTGGTTCGAGTGATGTGATCCCTGTGAATGATGGGAAAATTAGGGTTCATCAAGAATGGGCAACCCAAAGTATGGAGGGTCGGATGGTGAGGATCCTAGTGAGACAGAATGCCTCGCTGGCTCGAAGCTATGACTCCAATGGTCCCGTGAGTCAGAGCCAGAGAGTGTATCAGATGGGGTACGTCGGTGGGAGGGTCCCGCGTGGCCTGATGGCCCTACTCTCATTGGTCCTTTTCCTTTGCCTCTCACTCGTGGCAGCATTTTCCAATTGGTAACCTGTCAAAACAAGTAAATATAATATAAACAACAAAAAGAAAGTTAAGGATAAATCCTAGGTCATTAGCCTAGACTCGGAAGTCTAAGGAATGTGTTTATTGTGTCATTGAGATTAAACCAAAAAGGTTAGTGTTTAATTCACTCAATGTTGGCTCTGATACCAACCTGTCACACCCCGATATTTCCACGTATTACCGGTGGGCCCGGTGGGGAGTATCGTGACGTCATTGATATCATCATAGTCAAACAACACAAATTTAAATGCACAGCGGAAGCAAAAGATAGATTCATTTCAACTGAATAAATTGTAATATTAAGTATCACAAAATAGTTGAAACAGATCCACAGGCGGATCAAAAGAAAAAGGAAATTGTTCAACAGACTTTAACATCTAGAGCTTGCGAGACTTGGTTATTGATGCCTGGAGTAGCCAGCCTATTACGTATAGTACCCGCACTTAGCCTTTTTGGAAAATACGTCAGTTTACACTGGTAAATACAATTAACTGACTCATTTTGAAAAGGTTTTAGAAAATTGATTTGAATGCACATGGCACAAAAATTCTTTTATAACTTGGGACAATTATTAAAAATAATCTTGTATACAGTTTTACTTATTTCTCGTCCGTCAGGGCTGGTTTGTAGGGCCGGTCTAGATTAACTGACACGCCACAGGTATAATACCCACAAGGTTGACTCCTTTAAGTGGACTACCAGTTTTTACATATGCAACTGTCAGGTGTACGCCTACACCCCGTGCTTAGGTCGTGGCCATTTCTTTGAATGATGCCAAGGATATCCGGGACATGGTCATTTAACCCCCAAAGGCCATACACCAAATAATACAGAATAAAACGAGTTATGTAAATACATTAATCACAATCCGATTTAAATGACTATATACCCGACCAAGCGGTAATATTATAATACCGTATCCCAAGCCCGTATAGGGAAAATAAGTTAAGAGTATTTACCTGAGCTAAATATAAATTCAATCCCAGCCGTATATCAAATCAGCAAGTACAGATAGCTTTTACTGGGCTCCTAAATCTGGAACGAAGGTTTTTAATAACCTATTAGATTCCTAACAAGTCTTAATTAAGCCTATGCTTAGACCGGTTAGTTTTTAAAGGAGGATACGGTTCAAAACGCATGATTAAGCGATGACCGGTTTAGAATGTGGTTTTGTAACACCCCGAAAATGGGTTTGGTGATCAAACCACATTAGCACTAAAAGACGGGTAAAGTACCGTTAGTGGTAAAATTTACCCGGTAAATATTAGGATTTAAATAATTAATCCTAATATTAAATAAAAAGTGAATAAAAGCTTTTAAGGTAATAAAATGGATAAAAGGCCCGAGTTAACGGGACCTAAAATAAACTTAGTCATAAATATTCCCGAACCCGCTAAGTTAACTAGGAATATTAAACCTAGTTAATAAGTGGGAATATTATTGAAAATAATTAGGTTGTGACCTAATTAATAACTAACCAAACACGAGGGACCAAAGCCGGGTAACTTGAAAAAGGAATTATAAACTTAAAAATAAAACACAACACACACACAAGAGTGTGTGTGCGTGCGTGAGAATGGCCAGGAGAAGCTCCTAGAGAGCTCAAACCCTAGAATCAACAAATTCACCAAATTGGAGCTCGAATCAAGATCCAAATCAATGCATGAACGCGTAGAAACGATCACCAAGTCAAGGGGATCGTGAGGTATGTTGAAGTTCTAACATTCGTGAAGTTGTAAAAATTTGATAATCATCCTAATCGCGAATTAGGCATGAATTAGAGAAGCTATGGCTAGATTAGTGATGTATACTTGCTTAGGAACGAAACCCTAAGTGAAAATCATGCATATGATGCTATGACTTGAATGATTTGGTGATTACCTATATGTGTGTTAAATGGGTTTATTGACAATATGAAGAACACTCGGATTAGAGTGTTAATTTGATGAATATTGATTGTTATGAAATAAGTTCTTGATGTAGTTCATGAACACTAGACATAGAGGTTTGATTTTGATGTAAATCTTGGTGAAAATAATTAGTTATGAACTAGTTAGTAAATATGTGAAATTATGCACATTAGGTGTTTGTTAAAATGCCTAAATGAGAACTAAAGTATTGAATTTTAGAGTGAAAACACATATTTGAATGATATGGCAATTACACGTGATATGAAGTGATGAGACTTCTAAATACTATGTTGATTTAGACTTAATGTAGTAAACATGTGATTGAAAGTAGTTAACTTTAGATAAGTTAAGTTAACTAATCATGAAGCCGAATAGTAGCTTCGGCATAGAAAACAAGTGAGGTGGAATAGCCGTGATTGTTAATGACTAATTTAACCGCGTTGTAAATGTTTGACAATAGTTTGACGCGTAACAAGCTAGGTGAAAGCTTGGAAGAGGGAGCGGGTCAAACGGAGCAAGTACGGAAAGAAAAGCGTGGCGTGGATGCGAGGTAAGTGTAATTTACACACTTATGTAGAATACTCGTTTATTCGATACGTTGTAAACGTGATAATGATAATATTGGAAATATGGAAATTTGTCAAGTGTCGACTAATGTAAATCAAGGATAAAAGGATACCCATGGTGTAAGCCGAAATGGGTTGAAATTGTAAGAAAAGAGTGTAAAAGAAAAAGGGTATGGTTATAAAATCCGGGATGGGATGGATGTATGAATTGGAAATCAAAAACGATGTTTTTGATTAAATAAATAATGTTGGGCATATAGTCCAAACGGGTTGAATGGTGGTGATAACACCATTTGACAATATCGACTAATGTGGTTGTCAAGTCTTATGTTAACAGGACCGATTAGCAAATCGGATAATTGCGTCACCATTGATGGTGTGATAATGAAAACAAGGTATAAATCGGGTCTACTTGTTGATCCGGGCCAGGTACGTGTAATTATGTTGTAGTTAAAAGTGCTATTTTGGTCGAATAATTGAGAGAGAGTCCTTAGTCATAAAAGGACTAAAATCGACCAAAACGCCCTTGTAGGCTAAATGGAACAAATGATCCTTAAAGGTTGTTTGGAAACGAGTTTTACAATTAGATAATTACTTAGGAGTAGTATAGAAGTTGAAGGATGTAACACGTTAGTCAAATGGCTCTATTCGAGTCTTTGCCGTAAAATAACGATTTGAAGGGTAAATTTTGGTATATATAAATCACCACATTGAATCCACCACAAATATAGTTGTGGTGGAAGATCCTTTGATAAGAAATGTGGACATATGTATTTGGAAATGAATGAAAGCAATTGGTGCTTATAATATGCTTAAATACCTCAAACGGGTCAAAATAAGCATATGGGTGAAAATGGGTTAAAGAAGGTATATAATTCTATAATCGGAACCTAATATGTTAGACATCATTGAATTTAATAGGTTTGTGAGAAATAAGGGTCAAACAAACTTGTATGTTTGATAAAATCACAAACGGGTCAAATTTTGGTAAAAGAGTAATAAGCCGAAGACTTAAAAGTCTTAAATTTTATCAAGCCGGATGTCGGATTTTAACTCCATATGATGGAGAATCAAATTTCAAACATGTAGGAAGAAACGGTAGGTCAAACGGATAAGCGGTTTGATAGATACGAAAGATCTCGTGTCAATTTACGGCAAAATGGAAAAGCTAGATGCAGGGTCCACCGTAAATTACGGTGCCACCGTAATTTACGGTGGAGCTGATATGGTTACGGTGGTAACCTACTGTTGTACGGTAGAAGAATATGAACACAGGGGCCACCGTAACTTACGGTGCCACCGTAAGTTACGGTGGAGATCATTTTCAAGTTCTTGTTTTTCTTTTGAAAATCAATTGTCTCCCGGACTCGTTTGGACATGATTTAAACCCCGTAAGACTAAAGCACTTCATGTTTATGAAATGTAGGTACACTTTGGGATGCCGGAAGACGATCAAGCTCAACGAAGAACTGAACACGATATAGATACATGCTTCCGCACTTTGCCACGTTGTAAATTTTAAACAACGAATTCAACCACGTGATGTAGAATAACTTATGATTTGTAAAAGTTTTAATAAACCCGTATTTTTATAGTATGTGTAGTCCTAGCCACACATCAGATTGTGGTATTTTACATGTAAAATCGCTAAATCGAAAATAGGGTGTTACAGGTTTAGACCCGACAAGCTTGTATACTTGTGTAATAAGGGTAAACTAAACACATTCTGGATTTTGAGATGAAAATGATATGGTTTGACCCGTTTCGGCTAATCTATGCAAACTAGTTACAAACGCCGATCCGAACGCGAAAAGTGCGTAACGAGTAACCAAAAGAGTCATACACATGTTTCCTAAGTTAATATGCCTTAAATATGTTGTGATATCAGTAAGATATCTTCTATTATGCCCAGAACGGATTTAAACTCAAATTACGCCCCATAGGGGTATTTTGGTCATTTTAAAGGTTATAAAAGAGTTTAAATATAAATCTGAGTTTCGGGTCTGATGTAATCAGTAAAAATACTTAATTTACTAAGTTATATCAGTAGGGTATAACCTATATGTGAAATTTATCATTTCTAACCATACTATGCACCGAAGGGGCATTTTGGTAATTTCACCTAAGGTTTAAAGGTCAAATCTGGAAATCTAAGTTTAAAACTTTTGCTTACTGTTAAAATATTAAAATTTATTTAAAACATCAGTAGGTATCAAGTCTTATATATCTAAAATGGTTTTAATACATACTATGCGCTTAAAACGCGTAAAAAGGCGATTTTAAGCGATTTTCGGGTTTTATAAGAAAAGCTGATATTTTTATTATTCCAGAAGGCTTAAAATATTCTATTTATCATATTGGATCAGTAGAAAAAGGTTTGGTATCAAAAGGATTGGTAAAACTCATTTTATAGCCTAAAAGGGCAAAACCGACAATTACCGGATCAAGCTTAGAACTCTATGTTATGCTTAGCCTAAAAATAAATAAAAATCTCCAAAAATCCCAAAATATTATTTTATATCAGTAGGTAACAAGTTTGGTATCAAAATTTGGGTTTAGATAGGCTATATGCTAATTACGCCATTTAATTACTAAAAAGCTTTCTAATTACGCTATTGAGCGTAACTCTTAATCTAGACCTCAAACTGATATCAAATTTTAGGTACAAGTTTATAAATCAGTAACTAAGGTTTCTATTCTTTTACTTTTTCAAAAATCACGTTTTAAGGTCATATGGGCATAATAGTCAACATTTAGGCATTTAACGGAAATATGCGTATGAATCGGATAACTAATGAACCAAGTTGTATAATCACAGAGGGTTATACTTATATGAAACCTGGTCCTAATAAGGCTCTAAGACATTTCTAAACTATGCTCTAATGGGTAAGAACTGAAAGTCAAAGCAAAAGTCTACTTTTGCGACTTTCGGTTCCGAACCGAGCTTAAACTGAAAATTGTCGAGTTGAACATGTTTAGACATGTTCTTACATTAATTACCAAGTTATATTAACGATAAAACAGGTTGCATAGCTTCTACATTGCTAATTATGCATTAATTTGAAAATAAGCTTTCTGTTGACTTTTTGAGATTAACTTTGACCTAACAATTGACCTAGTTAGAGTGTGAATCAGAGGGTGCCCTTTTAAGGGTTTATTGCCCACATAATTACCAACTCATAGGTACTTTCAATTTGAAATTTGACTTGACAAATTAAGACTAATGACGAAGTCAAATCTTAATTACGACGGTTTGACTTTAGGCTAATTAACTAAGCAAAACTGAATTAAGGAAGGTTAAGGATACTTACCAAGGTCATATGCATGACTAATGACTTCTAGAAAGTGGCCTTGAGCTCCAGGAATCTCCAGAGAGGAAGTTATGAGAGTTTTCAAGTGAGTGCCCAAATGTTGCAACTTGAAACTTCTTATATAGGGTCTTAAATCTTACAAGATCATGCCAAATAAGTCTATGGGATAATTCCTGATCATCCCAAATGTCCCTAGGCCTTTCTAAACCATCAAACAAGCCCCTGGTATCAAAAACCAGGTCTCAAAGTCGGTGTAACCTGCTGTAACAGGCAGCTGCCAAGAAAATGGTAGCTGGTGGTCCTCAGGCGGCCCGCGTAAGCCTTGGTCTTGTCCTTACGCGGCCCGTGTCAAGGGTGGCTCCGGTTAACAAGTTTGCCTTAATTGCAATTTAGGTCCCTGGTCCTTCTAAACGTGGGTTTAACATTATTTCTTGCATTTTTGGCCCTCTAACTTAACTTTTAAGGGCTCCAAGATATATACAAACTTTGTTAAGTCCTTGGTTAACTTTGTGATCACCCGTAAAGCCTTAAATTTCAACGTTGACGCTTTTAACCCCTCGTATACGAATATTGTCATAACTTTCTCATACTTTATCGAAACCTTGTGAAAATTTTATCACTTATTCTCGTGAGTATAATTAATCATTACAAAGCTCCGGGTTTGCTAAAAGGTCACTCAGAGGTATACTTTAAACACGTTGACATATTTAACCCCTGTAGTTTGTAATTCCTCACTTTCTTTCACAATTAGCTTCGTATGATCCATGATTTATTCGTTTAAGGGTATAAACATCGTGTAGGGGTTGTTGAAAGATATATTTATCCATTGTTGACACTTTGAACCCTTTTATTCACATACTTTCTTTGTTTGTCAACTTTAGTCCCCTTAAAGTAATTCTTTACACGTTTAAAGTCCATGGCACGTGTCAATATAATATTGGACATGAATTTTAGAGGTTTTACAAGAAACGACAGATGGTGATTCGGTTCACATAGATAAGGTTTTGCAAGAAGAAAAGATAGAACTCTTAGGTCATAAATTTTCTGCAAACCTGTTACCTATGAATTTAGCTGGATTCGATGTTGTTAGGAATAGATTGGTTAGTAGCCAACCATGCTCGAATCCTCTGTGATAAGAATTCCATAGAAATACATACACCCACAGGAGAAGTAGTTGTGATTACAGGAGACAAGCCATGTAAGCCAATGAAATTCATTTCAGTAATGAAAGTGGCCAGTTATTCAAGAAAACAAGGAATATTATATATGATTTCGGTAATCATTAACACTAAAGGTAAGAAACTTAAGGAGATTCTAGTAGTATCAGAATACCCGGATGTATTTCCAGAAGAACTATCTGGATTACCACCCGATAGGGAAGTAGAATTTAGAATTCATCTAATTCCTGGAACTACACCGATAGCTAAGGCACCTTATCGGTTAGTACCCACCGAAATGTTAGAATTGAAAAGGCAATTAGATGAATTGCTCAGTAAAGGATTCATACAACCTAGTTCATCCCCTTGGGGAGCACCTGTGTTGTTTGTGAAAAAGAAGGATGGGTCGATGCGAATGTGTATCGATTATAGGGAATTGAATAAGGTTACAATTAAGAATCGATACCCATTACCTAGGATTGATGATCTTTTTGATCAACTTCAGGGAGCTAGATATTTTTCTAAGATAGATTTACGCTCCGGATACCATCAGTTGAAAGTACAAGAAGAAGACATACCTAAAACCGCCTTCAGAACTAGGTATGGTCATTACGAGTTTACAGTCATGCCCTTTGGATTAACAAATGCTCCAGCAGCATTCATGGACATGATGAATAGGATCTGTAAACCGTATTTTGATAAATTCGTCGTTGTCTTCATCGACGATATACTTATTTATTCCAAAAGTCAGGACGAGCATTGTGAACACCTACATACACTCTTAACTTTGTTAAGAAAAGAGAAGCTTTACGCCAAATTCTCGAAGTGTGAATTCTGGCTACATGAGGTACAATTTTTAGGACACATGGTGAATCACGAAGGTATTCACGTAGATCCCTCCAAAATAGAAGCAATCACCAAATGGAAGGTCCCGCAATTAGCTATGGAAGTTAGAAGTTTTCTAGGGTTAGCCAGATACTATAGACGATTTATTAAGGATTTTTCTAAAATAGCTGTACCATTAACTAAGCTAACCTGTAAAGCAGTGAAGTTTTAATGGGGATCTAGACAAGAAGAGGCTTTTAAGATTTTAAAGCAAAGATTAACAAACGCCCCAATTCTTGCCTTACCAGAAGGGACAGAAGATTTTGAAGTTTATTGTGATGCTTCTAAGCTAGGATTAGTATGTGTGTTAATGCAACGCAAGAAGGTAATTGCGTACGCCTCAAGGCAATTGAAAAAGCACAAAGAAAATTATACGACGCACGACTTAGAATTAGGAGCCATAATTTTTGCCCTTAAGATTTGGAGACACTATCTGTATAGAAGTAAGTTTATAGTCTATACTGATCATAAGAGTTTAAGATACATATTTGGACAAAAAAGAATTAAACATGAGGCAAAGAAGATGGATGGAGATTTTAAGTGATTACGACTGTGATATTCAATATCACGAAGGAAAGGCAAATGTAGTAGCAGATGCCTTAAGTCGTAAGTATCATGAAAAGCAAAAGCGAGTTCGTGCTCTTAGATTAAATCTACAGTTAGATTTAAAGGAACAATTGAAAAACATTCAAGAAACAGCCATCAAGGATGATGCTGAAGGAATTAAGGGAAGAATAAAAGAACTAGAGCAAGGGACTGATGGAATTTGGAGATTCCACAAGAAAAGAATTTGGGTGCCTAAGCAAGGAGAGTTAAGAAATAAGATTTTAGAGGAGGCCCATAAATCTAGGTATACCATGCATCCTGGTAATAATAAGATGTACCAAGATTTAAGGAATAATTTCTGGTGGATAGGAACGAAAAAGGACATAGCTAGATATGTATCTAAGTGTCTAACTTGTTCGTAAGTTAAGGCAGAACACTAGAAACCTTCGGGACTACTACAACAATTAGAAATGCCTGTTTGAAAATGGGAACTAATAACCATGGACTTTGTTACTAAGTTACCCAAAACCAGAAAAGGTAACGACGTAATTTGGGTAATTGTGGATCGATTAACCAAATCAGCTCATTTCCTGCCCATGAAGGAAACCTTTAGTATGGAAAGATTAGCCAAGTTATATGTAGACGAGGTAGTATCCTTACATGGAGTCCCACTCTCCATTGTATCGGATAGGGATAGTCGTTTCACTTCACATTTCTGGACAAGTTTCTAAGAAGCAATGGGGACACGATTGAATTTAAGTACGGCTTACCATCCCCAAACAGACGGACAAAGTGAAAGGACGATCCAGACCCTGGAAGACATGCTCAGGGCATGTGTGATAGATTTTGGAGGAAACTGGGACAACCATTTACCCTTAATTGAATTCTCCTATAACAATAGTTATCATTCAAGCATCGAAGCTGCCCCATTTGAAGCACTGTATGGACGAAAGTGTAGAACTCCAGTTTGTTGGGCAGAAATAGGAGAAAGCCAATTATCAGGTCCTGGGATCGTGCAAGAAACCACTGACAATATCACTCAAATTAAGGAAAGACTAAAGACGGCTCGAGATCGCCAGAAGAGTTATGCAGACAATAGATGCAAGCCACTAGAATTTCAAGTTGGAGACAGGGTACTCTTAAAAGTTTCTCCTTGGAAATGATTAGTTCGGTTCGGTAAGAAAGGAAAGTTAAGTCCAAGATACGTAGGACCATTCCCAGTAATCCAGAGAATAGGACCAGTCGCCTATCGCTTACAACTACCAGAAGAACTAGCAGGAGTACATGACGTGTTTCATGTATCCAACCTCAAGAAATGTCTATCGGACGAATCGCTAGTAGTCCCTCTTCAAAACATAGAGGTAAATGAAAAGTTGAAGTTCATGGAAAACCCACTTCAAATAGAAGACAGAAAGATTAAGTTTCTCAAACACAAAAGATTGGTACTTGTCAAAGTCAGGTGGAATTCAAAAAGAGGACCCGAGTATACCTGGGAGCTAGAATCGGAGATGAAGCAAAAATATCCTCACTTATTTCAGTAAATCTCGAGGAAGAGATTTTAATTAAGGTGGGGAGGATGTAAGGACCTGCAAAAATGTCCATAAACGACCCGTAAGTGAAAACCCGGACCCCTGAAACCCTAATGTGCATGAAAAACCAAGAAAACAAGATAAGCATTCCAAGATAAGCTCACGAAGTAAAACGTAAGCTTAGGCATACGCGGGCCGCGTCAAAGTGTTGTTGACCGGATAAGCATTCCAGGCCACGTGGCAACCCTACTGATGACACGCTAGCCCTACACGTAGACTAGGGGCTCTCGCGGGCCGCGTAAGAGTCAGGCTAGGGTTTACGCGGGCCGCGTAAAACCCAAAAATTTGCTATAAATTGCTGGTGCATGAGTAGTTCATCTGTGTTCGAAATTTCAATCAAAAAACGAAGTCTACTGCTCAAATTCGAATTTCTAAGTAGGGAAACGCTGCTACGAGTACAGGGTAATAACTCGATCACTGCTACGATATAATGTCCGATCGATTGAAACCAATCCGATGGATGTTTAAATGTTGCCTATAATTGGGCTATGCCTTTGTCATTCGTCGTGAAGGTTTTTATTTCGTGAGCTTATCGTAAATGTTGTATTAAGTTACTGACCTAGTTTCGTATGCATTGCTGTTTAAATTAGGTTATCAGGCTAATCAGTAGGCTAAACTCTGCCCGTCTAAACTTGCAATGTGAGTCATTCTCTTTTTATCAAAAGTGTTTTACAATACTCCAATTATTTTCAAAGTTATAATTACGGGGATTAAGTCGTGGTTATCTTGAATCACTGGCTAGTGGGGTATTGTGCACATTACTAATTTCTCACGGTTAGGTTCATCAACCTAACAGTGATAATCATCACTACTTGGGTGAAAGGACCCAATAGTGGTAGGACCATCGTCACCAGGGTGTGACACGGCGCCAGATAAAAATAAGATAGTAACCATTGTAATCGCTCTTATGCTGTAATTCATAACTAATGTGTCGTTTTGTTTAACCTGAATGACTCGCCAGTATTTCCCCGCTGATAAAATATTTTAAAACATGTTTCAGGCAACCTACTGTGAATCAAGGAAAAGTGCCACGGAGCATTAATAAAGCTTGAAGTGGTGGCTCAGTTATTTAAATAAACATGTTTTGTAAAAACAGGGAATTTCCTAGTGAAATTCCTGTAGGACCGTGTTCCGGAACCGAAACCGTGATTACCATGATTATGTTCATAGACGAGAAGATTAGAGACAGATGAAATACTTACTTGTATAGATTTGATAACATAACAAAGCAAGCCGGCCCGATTAACAAGCTAACCGAACCATACCAAAGGAGTACACATCCGAGGAGAGACCAAGTGGTGATCTCTCCCTGTTAGGACTCAAACCTCTAAAACTTCCAAATGTTGCAAATGGCAAGGGGTTGCTATTTATAGCCACACCACCTTGTCTTGCAAACACACACGGTCAAACAAATAACCCTCTCGTTTGACCACTTCAAACGAGCGGGGCAATACACGTTCGTTTGACCATTTCACTAACTATTACATATTCAGCATAAAATAAATCTAATCTATTCGACAAGCATCGGACATAAAATCTGTATCAACAAATTCCTCCTTGTCCGTTGCTGTCGAATGCCGAAAATGCAACTGCAATCGATCTTCAATCAAGTATTCATCTTCTCTGAGTTAACAAATTCCCCCTTGACCGATGATCCAGGTAAGTAGTATCTTGACGCTTCTTGTATAATAGTTCCCCCTCAAAGTATGCGTATCCGTGTTGGGTGTTGTACAATTTCCTCAAAAGGCTCAATTGACCGATCTTCCGCTGATCTTCCAATACTCCAACCGGCATTTGATAAGGGTTCCATTCTTTAAAAAACTGCATCAAGTCTTGATCTTCAAGCATACTACATTGGTAGAGGTTTCTGGTGAACTGTCTTCTGTAAACCGTCTTTGTGGAATCGACCAAGTAATGCACTTTAATCTTTAGCATCAACACTCAGGAAAGTCAGCTAGACCAAGTGTATCCCTTGCAAGCTCAACCAGCATGCTTAGTTGAACTACATCCAGATCTCATTGTCTCGCCTTTGTGAAGTTGACCACGTAATGCACTACGGATCTTCAGCATCAGTACTCAGGAAGTCAGCTAGACCAAGTACATCGTTTGCAAACTCAACGAATTGAGTTACCCCTAGATCCCTGTAAAATCCCAAAGAAACATCAAACCCAAAACCGAATCCTGCAGGTCTTCAGTCTTGAACTATCAGCTTTCATAAAGATTCCCCAGGTCTTCAGTGAACAGCGCTTTTGTAACTACTGTAGACTTAAGATGCCTGTATGTTTCCGTGCAAAACCCTTCACGCTGGCTGGAGAATTAATTTAAATCCTCAAATATGTGTCTGTGCAAAACATTCCACGCCGAACCGTTGGTATCACCAGAAAATCACAAACTCTACCACCCGTGATTGGGTTTAGAAATTTACCGAAGAAATTCATCATACGTTTTATTCCCCCATTTCTTTGGTAAGATCTCTAAACCTTAACAGATTCCCTCCACTTCAAAGGAACTGTCGTCAACTTTCAAATGTTCACCAATTCCCTTCACTTAGCGGAACTGTCGTCAATCTTCACTGAATGTTCTCGGTTCTGAAAAATCACGAAAACGACTTTCTTCTTTGCATATTCTAGTTGAATAAGAACGTCCCCTAATACCCCGTAGGATCCGACTTGTATCTCTCCAAAGACTTTGTGAACTCGTTAGGACCGGTATTGACATTCTAGGTTCATTCATTCGTTACCAAATGCGAGAATATGACAATAAACAAAAAGATTTCTTCGTTGCATATTCTAGTTGATAAAGAAATTTCGCCTAGTACCCCGTAGGATCCGACTTGTATCCCTCCAAAGACTTTATGAACTCGTTAGGACCGATATTGAAGTTCCAGGTTCATACGTTCGTTTTCAAATGCGAGAATATGACAATAAACAAAATGCTTTCGAACATTTACGAATAACCGATAACAATCATAAATATTGACGTGCGGAAGTGAACATACCGTTCTTGTTTTTGGCCCATAGTAGTCAAGTCACCAAGTTTGACGTTCGCATCGGTAACCGTGATTTCTTCGGTATATTTCTAAACCTTAACAGATTCCCTCCACTTCAAAGGAACTGTCGTCAACTTTCAAATGTTCACCAATTCCCTTTACTTAGCGGAACTGTCGTCAATCTTCACTGAATGTTCTCGGTTCTGAAAAATCACGAAAACGACTTTCTTCTTTGCATATTCTAGTTGAATAAGAACGTCCCCTAATACCCCGTAGGATCCGACTTGTATCCCTCCAAAGACTTTGTGAACTCGTTAGGATCGGTATTGACATTCTAGGTTCATTCATTCGTTACCAAATGCGAGAATATGACAATAAACAAAAAGATTTCTTCGTTGCATATTCTAGTTGATAAAGAAATTTCGCCTAGTACCCCGTAGGATCCGACTTGTATCCCTCCAAAGACTTTGTGAACTCGTTAGGACCGGTATTGACGTTCCAGGTTCATACGTTCGTTTTCAAATGCGAGAATATGACAATAAACAAAATGCTTTCGAACATTTACGAATAACCGATAACAATCATAAATATTCACGTGCGGAAGTGAACATACCGTTCTTGTTTTTGGCCCATAGTATTCAAGTCACCAAGTTTGACGTTCGCATCGGTAACCGTGATTTCTTCGGTATATTTCTAAACCTTAACAGATTCCCTCCACTTCAAAGGAACTGTTGTCAACTTTCAAATGTTCACCAATTCCCTTTACTTAGCGGAACTGTCGTCAATCTTCACTGAATGTTCTCGGTTCCGAAAAATCACGAAAACGACTTTCTTCTTTGCATATTCTAGTTGAATAAGAACGTCCCCTAATACCCCGTAGGATCCGACTTGTATCCCTCCAAAGACTTTGTGAACTCGTTAGGACCGGTATTGACATTCTAGGTTCATTCATTCGTTACCAAATGCGAGAATATGACAATAAACAAAAAAGATTTCTTCGTTGCATATTCTAGTTGATAAAGAAATTTCGCCTAGTACCCCGTAGGATCCGACTTGTATCCCTCCAAAGACTTTGTGAACTCGTTAGGACCGGTATTGACGTTCCAGGTTCATACGTTCGTTTTCAAATGCGAGAATATGACAATAAACAAAATGATTTCGAACATTTACGAATAACCGATAACAATCATAAATATTGACGTGCGGAAGTGAACATACCGTTCTTGTTTTTGGCCCATAGTAGTCAAGTCACCAAGTTTGACGTTCGCATCGGTAACCGTGACTACCCCACATTTTTCAAAATATCATCATCTTTTGTTTTCATCATGCCACATTATCCCGCGCGCTCCCAAATTCGTACGAATTTGATGTTGAAATTTGGAAGCCCGATTCAAATCAACTTCGCGAAAACCCGACCCCACTCAATAAATGCAGACGGTTGCCCACATTAGAAATATCTTGGCCCACTAAAACAAATCAACAAAAGATTAATGTGTTTCTTATAAAAAGGCCCAACGATTATTCTTGAACTGTAATTACTTGGCCCAAAATTTCAAACACCTTCCATATATAACTACACAAGGAGCCCAAAAGTCAAAGAACCCTATTTTAATTTTGAAGTGATTCAACATATCTGATCTCTCTCTTCGATACACACCCTCATAAACCCCCAAAACAAAAAGTAACTTGTGCAGCCACTATTCATCATCATCTACCAGACGCACTCCTTCAATTTGATCCCTAAATTCACCACAAACCCCCCCAAATTTCAGAAATCAAACATCGACATCACCAGAAATTTGATCGTCGTCCTCCATCTCTTCTGTGCGATACCCAAACTCCAAACCTCTGATCGATGAACAAACTCAAAATCAGAACCCCCCAAAAAAATTAGCAGCCGCTATTAATCATGTCTGTGTTTGCGATGAACAAAGCTCCCAAAACAAAAATCAGGAAACATCTGATGGATCCCTTCATCGACTAAATTAATGTCACTTGCAGACATCATCTTCCTTCTTCGATGAACAATCAGCAGCAGCCGTTCTTGTCTCCTGCGATAACAAGAACATCCAACAAACCCCCTTTTTTTGTTGCTGAACTGTTTTGACGAAATCAGGATTTGTTGCTGAACTGTTAGTGTTTTCGTCCAGATCAAGTGTGATGAAGATAGGTGTTTTCGTCTGAAGATAAACAATGACGAAAATGGTGATTTCGTCTGAGACCAGTGATTTCGCCCAGGGTGATTTCGTCAAGATCAAGATGATTTCGCCCAAGGTGATTTTGTCCAAGATCAAGTTGACGAAGTTGGGTGATTTCGTCAGCTGGGATTTCGTCGTAGGGTATCAACAGGAACCCTAGTGTTTCTTACCAGCCGCCAAGCACATCTCAAGAACACAAGCACCGTTTATTTTGCAGATTTGACAAAAATCATTGTATATATGATATTTGATGATGATAACTTGATTATTTAGGTGTGAAATACAAAACCCAACTCTTGTATATGTTATGTTTCATCTAGACCCGAGAATTTCAGTCCAGATCTGGGTTTTTCACCATTTTTACATCTTGAACAAAAGCATAAAAATCACAGATCTAGAGCTCATGTGACTTAGTAAACGGTTAGATTTACTAAATCGGGTACCATGGCTCTGATACCAATTGTAGGACCGTGTTCCGGAACCGAAACCGTGATTATCATGATTATGTTCATAGACGGGAAGATTAGAGACGGATGAAATACTTACTTGTATAGATTTGATAACATAACAAAGCAAGCCAGCCCGGTTAACAAGCTAACCGAACCATACCATACCAAAGGAGTACACATCCGAGGAGAGACCAACTGGTGATCTCTCCCTGTTAGGACTCAAACCTCTAAAACTTCCAAATGTTGCAAATGGCAAGGGGTTGCTATTTATAGCCACACCCCCTTGTCTTGCAAACACACACGGTCAAATAAATAACCCTCTCGTTTGACCACTTCAAACGAGCGGGTCAATACACGTTCGTTTGACCATTTCACTAACTATTACATATTCAGCATAAAATAAATCTAATCTATTCGACAAGCATCAGACACAAAATCTGTATCAACAATTCCTCTATTGTAAATTACGGGGTGTGTCCCAATTTATGGAATGAAATAAGTGGGCATTTTCAAGTTTAAAAGATCCTGTCAAACTTCCGCTGTCAACTCAAATAATAAAATACCACGGGTTTCTGTCCCGCGGTTCCTGAACCGGGTAACACCGGGACGGGGGCCGTGACAATTATATTGTGTGTATTGACTATAATGATATCAACTACGTCACGATACTCCCCGCCGGGCCCACCGGTAATATGTGGAAATATCGGGGTGTGACAGGAAGACTTGGAGAAAGCGGGCTTCAAGATTAACACCTTCGATGCCGAAGGTGCTACATAGACGGGTGAGACGGTTGATATGTGCAGGCGTATCCTCATCATCACGACCGTGGAACTGACAAGAGTTGTTAATGGCAGTCATGATGTATGATGGAAATTGCCAGGACTTGTCATTGGTGATTTCAGGGATGGTGATGGGTGAATTTGCGGTAAAACCTGAGGTGGAACGCTGGTGGACAGTTTGGTTATCGGCCATTTGGTGAGCTGGTGGTGGACTAGGGTGACGGGAGGGTGGTGGGGAGTTGTGGGGTGATGACTTCGGGGTGAAGTCGTAGTTCGGTGGTTTAGATTGTAGTGTAGAGTCAGAAGGGGCTGAAGATGAAGTTGAAGATTTTCGAACCTGAAAATTGGGTGTGGAGAAGGAAGACTTGTCGATCGGCGGCTTCACAGGTCCCTGAGAACGCGTGTGGGGCATTAACTGCAAAACCGAAAACAAACAAGTAAGACGACTCCAACAAAAGACTCTAAAAAAACAAAAAAAAAAAAAAAACACTAAAATTACTTGGACTCCTACGACTCATAAATAAACAAAAAGCACGTACCGATATCAGTTGAAATCCAAACAAAGTAGTTAACGCAATTGCCAAGAATCCCCGGCAACGGCGCCAAAAACTTAATGTGCAATAAGTAGTTCAAATAAATAAACTAGAATAACCCTAAATTTAGACTCAAGTAATAATAATCAAGACTCTCTCTAACTTGACTAAACTACTCACCGGCAAGTGAACCGGTCTACTCTAGCAAAGAAAAGCAAGTCCGGATGTCGAACCCACAAGGACTCTAATTAATCACGATAAAGACTTTATTTAGACTTGACACTGACACGACTTAACTATTGTTGTGTTTTAAGGGGGGTTTTACTAAAATCCTAAAAATTGAAATTAAAATAAAATTAGACTAAGACACGACCAAAAACTAAGGTTTGATTCAGATGAGATTAACGACTACCTAGGCTTGAATCCAGTTTAACTGTGAATGGACTTCTAACGGTATTATTGTTGTATGGAGTCGGGATCGTAAAATACTAAACCCTAAGGTATTTCAAGCTAAGACTTCCCGACCCTTCTCAGGAAGAAACCTAGGAAACCCTACAAGGATGTTATGAACACCGACTGTTAGACTTCCTCTCAGTCCTCTAACGACTCTAAAAGTGCCCTAATTCGACTATCTACCTCTCAGTGCGATAATCTAAGGCAATCCTAGATTCTAACTTGATTTACTAGACACATATGCAATTAGGGAACTAAGATTGACTTCTCTCAAAACCTATCTTAGCTATATATTGCACCGCGACCTAATAACTAACTCGAGCCTCTCAGCGACAAGTTAAGCAGAATACTTAATTCTAATTGTATTTTAATTACTGTTTCTAAGGCTATCGGCCGATTTACCCAAACATCACCCGAACCGGCAAGGATACAAATAATCAACACAAATTTATTATGTGAAAGACATTCACCAAAATCTATGTGAAACAGTAAATAATCAACAATCAAAAGTAAATACGCACACGCACCAAATCAAAAATTCTAGAACAATTTACTTTCAAAGATCAATCTATAACAAACAATAAAGACCGTTAAAAATCCAACTTGATTAAACTATCATCTTGCCTAGGTAGTAACAAAGGTTTTAGCCACTAAACATGATGTCTAAAATAAGCAAAGCAAGTTCAAAACAAGAATTCATCGGAAAAGTATTGAAACACAAAAATAAAGAAAACCGGGAGATAAGACCCGAACAATCTTCGTTCCTACGCTCCAAGCTTCAACCGAATGATTCCCGCAAGCTAAAGCACTCCGGAATACTCGAAAACTTCTCTGAAATTCGCCCTGGGTTTCCTTGATTTGTAAGTTGTTGTTAATGATGATTATCCCTTGGTTTTTATACTCAAACCCTAATTTAACGAATTAAAACGTCAGGTAATGCCCGTCGCGTTGCGCGACGGGTGGAGATGTCCCTGGTGGCGCGACGCCACCATCCATAAAATCAGACTTTGTTTTAAGCTGGCGTCACGCAACTGATATGATCATCTGCCCATGGCGCGACGCCACGGGCAATTTTCCACAGAATGTTGATTGTAAAATCCTGCTCCAACTCCCAAAATCTCCAAAATAATTCTAACACTTATTCCAAATAGTTCCGGGACTTGATGTTTCAGCATTTTAGCTCGGTTCCACTCAATTTTCAGCCACTTTATGTATCAAGACCTGGAAAACCGAAATATGATCAATAGCACGTAATTCTAAATAAAACTAAACTATAAATAACGATAAATTGTACAAACTATACACGAATAAAGGATGTATTTTGAAATACATCATCTAGTCTAAGAGGTTCATTGATTTTCTTCGGGTACATGTAATCTTCTATCTTCATCATCCCGAAACCAAAATCATGGCCGTCAAACTTGTTGATCTTTACTTTACCACATTCATGGTTGCAAAAGTCGTTAAGCGCTCCCTAGTCGGTCGATCGGGGAGTTAAGAGTACTGGGCCTAGGCGGAGAGTATTCGGGGAGTACTCGGACATGTTAAATTATAAAGAAATTATTTTTCGGAAATTTTATATATGTCAAATAACATAAATTTACTAATATTTATAATGAAATACATGAAAATTATATGCATTTCTTTAATATGATAGGCATAAAAATTATGGTTTTTTTTTAAAGTCAAACTCGGCCCGAATTGACCTACTAGATCTGATTCTGGTTGAGGTTGATCTTGTTTGATCGATTCTGAGTAGGGCTGACAATTTTACACGAATACACGACATGAACCTATACGAAGTTAACATGTATCGTGTATGGCCTTAACATGTATCGTGTACCAAACAGGTAGACACGAGATTACCTGTTAATTTTCGTGTATAAACAGGTTAAATAACTGTTTACCTGTTAATACCCGTTAGTACACGATAAGAAATTAAATTAAATAAAACTCATCAGCCATGTGCGTGTGGGTTCCTTAATTCTTTTCAATTTTCATTCCCCATTCAATTTAAAAAAATAAAATAAAACCCTAAACTCCCTCTGTAACTCTCAGATAGCATGTCGTGTTCGTGTTAATAGGTAATTTTCGTGTATATCAGTCGAACAGTCGTGTTAACAGGTAATGACAGGTAATTTTTGTGTATATCGTGTCGTGTTTGTGTTTGGAAAAATGGCACGATAAGTTATCATGTCGTGTTCGTGTATCGTGTCTTATCGTGTCGTGTCTTATCGTGTCGTGTCTTATCGTGTACGGGTATACACGATATGCCAGCCCTAACTCTGAGTAATTAGGTGGAGTTGAAAAATGTCGTCTCGGCAGCCTACCTTGTAGTGACTACTCGGGGGATACTCGGACTTGGAGACCTTGTTTTACAACCATGCCACATTACCGTTGCTCCCAAAAAACAATTCCAGAACCAAGAAGGCTCTGGTACCACTTTGTTGGGGCAAACATTCAACCCATGAAACATGACATCAATAACAAGACTACTTAGGGGGTGTTTGTTTTTTGTGAAAAGCACTTCAGAACCTCTTATGTCTGCCCCATGCAGACCATGCGCAGACGTTTGAGTCTGCAGCTTGTTTGTTTTTTGAAAGTGATTTCATTAAAAAAATCTCTTCCAAACCTCTTCCCCAAACAGACCTGGCCTCACATCTTCACACCTCTTCTAAACTCTGCTCTTTTAAAACACATCTCAAAACCCTAGGATACTCCACAGCCGACCGGCATCTTCTTCCCCACAGCGACTTCCATCGATTCTCCACAGCCCGTCACCTCCATCGAGATCTCCGTCAGCTGTCACCTCCATCGAGATCTCCGTCAGCCGTCACCTCCCTCAAGATCTCCACAGCAGCGACACCTCCACAACGGGTAACTTTGTTTCGTTTGTGAATTTTGTTTCGTGATTTTGCCCTAATTTTTCAATTCTCCTAATGTTCGTTTGGCTGTGAAAGATGAAACTATGTTGCTGTTTAACACATGAGTTTTATTTTTGTAAAGTTCAAAAAAATGAACAGAAACCTAACCTTATTTTGACCGCCCTGCACATGTTGCAACTTTTGATATGATTTATAATTTCTTAAACATATATAGCATCTACAAAAATATATCGTGTTGGTTAATCTGACAGCTTTTACATAGCCATGTTGCTGTTTGTTTTAGTGCCATCAGAATCATTCCATTTCATGTTGCTGTTTGAGAGAGGCGTGAATGGCATTGCCAGAAATTCCCAAGGTCTTAAGAGGGTGGATCGGGAAGACGGCTAAAAGTTTAGGCCTAATAACGTAGTGAAGAACCTTATCTGCTTAACGACTATTAGGTTTATGTTTGAGACATTGATTGCTTTTGGTTTATGTTTGACATTGTATGCTTTTGGTTTATGTTTGACATTGTATGCTTTTGGTTTATGTTAAAGACATTTTATGCTTACGCTTTTGGTTGTTTATAATTGTTAAAACAGGATCATGGATTATAATAAGAAATTACTTCTCGTTATCTTATGTACTTGCATGTCCGGTTTTTTTTGGAAGAGAGGTTTAAAACGAATGTGAGACAATGATTCGTGTATGACGGGACATAAATACACGATAGAGTTATTGACAGGAAATCCCAAACAATGCATTGAACTTCTATGTATGTCTCGTGAATCATTTATCCGACTATGTGCACATTTTAGAGTAAATTATTCGTTAGAGGATAGTAAACATGTATCGATTGAGGAGAAGATGGCTGTGTTTTTTATGATAATCGGTCATAATCAACGATATGTAGTTATCAAGCATAGATTTCAACACTCAAAGCAAACAATTCATAAATATTTTTATGAAGTCTTGGATAAAATGATGCTTTTTGCCAAAGAAATGATAGTACCAACTTCTTTCAATCCTAATCAAAACATACTGGGACATATAACAAGAGGCTACAACGGGTTTCTAAAGGTGCGGTTGGTGCACTAAATGGAACTTTAATACATGTTGTTGTCCCTACTAGTAAACAAGATTTATATAGAGGAAGAGGAAAAGGGGATTGTTATCAAAACGTATTAGCAATTTGTGACTTCAACATGATTTTTACGTTCGTCGTGGCCGGCTAGGAAGGTGTAGCACATGATGCTAGAATATTATCAGAGGCATTATCAGATCCAAATGCACCATTCCTGTTTCCACCACAAGGTATGTTTATGTTTTGTTAAATATTTATAACTTTGTTTATATTTTATAATTAATTGTATATCTTAACAGACAAGTATTATCTTTGTGATGTCGCGTATGCACACATACGGGGATTTATGGCCCCATATCGTAATGTGAGGTATTGGCTAGGAGATTTTCGCCGAAGACGTGCATTGACTAATAAAGAGAAATTTAACCATGCTCATGCAAGACTTCAGAACATAATTGAGCGTGTTTTTGGTGTCTTGAAAGCAAAGGAACATTACCATTGCATGTTTCGCGCAACATAATTTTACAAGAAAAGAGGGTTTGAGCGATGAATTGTTTACAGAATACGATCAATTCAATGTTTCGTTGCATAATAGGCAAGTGCACGTTGATGCTTATGAAGATGAGGTTGAAGCACATGGTACTGCATCGGATTGGGAATATATGACTAAGTTACGGGATGAGATTGCTGAGCAGTTAATGCAAAGCATGGATTCAATGATATAAAAAAAATGTTGTTGTCTTTTTATGAATATTATTTCAGTATTGTATAACTATTATTTATGTTTGATTGTTAAAAAACTCTTTTAAGTTAAATAAAATCAATTTATTTATATTTCAGTTTATTTCAGCAGCTTGCAGAAGTTAAAAATCAAACAGTCTTCTTCTTGCAGACTGCAGAGATTTGGTCCACCTCTTCAGCTGCAGATGTCTGCAGACGTGGTCCGCACACTGCAGGCGTTTTACCTCTGAAAAAACAAACAACACCTTAAAGAATTGTTGCACCACATTAAGGTTAATAAATTGATGTTTAAGCTTGCATAACCACTCCTGGCCTAGGTTTCACAAGGCAAAAGTCCATAATGCTAATTTTTGTGCGTGCCACTGTTCATTAGTGTTTATTAATCGCCATAGAGGAAAACAACAAACATGAGCTCCACACTTACTCGAGCTGACCAAAGAAATGTAATGCCCACAATTACCAACGAATGCCTTTGAGTTGACAAAAGCTGAACCTGCCTTAATGTATATGTACAACACTGGTCTGAGCTAACCTTGTGCTATAAGCGGTCTGTCGAATCCCAGAAGTTCTCAAGCCTTGCTATGGAGATTCGTTTACGTCCAAATTAGTCTTCGAGGTAACTACAAAAAAGAACACCGTTAGCCTCGCCACGGAGGACCCGGGGGGGGGGGGGGGTCTGTGACCAAGCTTTGGCGTGAGAATAAGAAAACTTGCCGGGTGGTAAATAGGGTTCTGACTTGACGGATTGGTCGGAGTGAATGGTGTGGATTCCTGATTAAAGTATTCAATGAGTTTTCAGAGAATGTTATAAGAGTAAATGCTTGTGATGTGTATCAGGGTTTTTTTTAATGCTTCCTCCTTGACTTATATGGAGCTCTCTGCTTATCAGGCGGGTCTAGGGTTGTTCACGAGCCGAACCGAACCGATCAGACCTTTGCTTGTGCTCGGTTCGTTTACAAACCAAACCGAACCGAACATTTTTTCAACTGGGCCGAAGTCGAGCGAGCGTCTTTCGATCCGAGCATTTTTCGAACGAACGTCGAGCGAGTATCGAGCGTCGCAGAATAAACAAGGAAAGTGACGATGGGGTGCTAGTTATTAGAATAAAGTGCGGTTTTCGTCCTTGATGTTTCGTCCGATAGAACAAAAGTAAAAATCGTCATACTAAAGGTAAAGATATAACAAAAGACTTCAAAATTAATTGTAAACATGGAGAAGATAATGATACTGTAATAAAAAATAATTATACTCGAAGTAATTTTTGTATACACAAAGTATATTTATTTATTTATTCTTTTCCATGATATACTTAGATCACTATAACAATATTATGTTGCTAACGGTGTGCTAGACTTCTTTTACCTATTAATAATTGTTTCGAGTATATTTTTTAATAAAAACATTAAATTTTATAATGTATTCAATAGAATTGTAAGTAATTAAATAAAATACAAACAACAACAAAACAAAAAAAAAAAATTACATATACTTTTAGTTCTTAATCAAATAAATAAATACTTAAAAGTTGAAACTTATTTGACATGTGTGTATTGGGTTTTCGAATGAGACTCAAGTTAAATTCCCACTTGTGTTATATTGGGGTAGATATTGGGCAATGATGGTGACAAACCCACCGAGGGGGGTTCGATCCTTAGCCGCACCCCGGTTTTCATCCGGCTGTTACTTCAGCGAGGCATCTCGTGTGGAGGCATTACGGTTTTCGGGGGAACGCTGTAACCAAGTTTGGCCAACCTAGCGCGGCCCCGGTTAAGACAACGTAGTCTGGGCAGATCTTGGCTAGGGCCGTCGTTTAGCCGGTGTGACATTGGATCACTCAAAAAGAAAGTTACCGTTCAAAAAAATATGATGTTCATGTTTATACCAAGAAAATAGATCGGTGATGTTGTTGAGTTTTTCAAGTAGGCTTCCAAGCTGAAAAAGAAGAAAACACATTTAAGTAAATAATTGGGCCACATACTATGTTTTAAAAAGTCCACTAATAAAAAATAGGGTTGCGCTTAGAGGTGCACAAACCGGTTAATTTTAATAACCGGATCGGTTAACCAGTTATACCGGTTAATTTGACTTTTTGACTTTAACCGGTTAATGCTTTAACCGGTTATTACTTTAACCGGTTATTTTTTTAACTGGTCCGGTTAATTACTTTAACCGGTTATTTTCGGTTATTAACCGGTTTTTTTTGCCTTTTTTTTGAATTTTTCGGTTATTTTTTCGGTTAACCAGTCTATCGGTTAAAAAACCGGTTTAAAAAAAACCTGTTATTATACTAAACACTTATAACCGGTTACTAACCTACGGTTAAATAACCTATTGAACCGGTTATTCCTAAATCGGTTAATAACCGGTTACGTTTAATTAACCGGTTATTTTGTGCACCTCTAGTTGCGCTTTTGTTATATTTTCATCCTATCTTCCCAATTTAAAAGCACACCCAATGATAAGTCCGTTAGAGGTGCTTACATGACGTGGTTCGGAGGTAGGGTGGTCCGCTCAAATGGACCCGTCCGGTTGTTGTTGGGGTGGGCCCCAAGTGGGGTATTCGATTAAATAAAAAAATCTATTTTCTAATGTTTTTTAAATAATGTTTCTTAAAATTAAAAAATTAAACCAAATGAATTATATAAAACAAATAAAAAATTTACATAAACCAAATTAAACAATTACACAGACCTAAAATTAAATTATTACCCAAACGCAACTAAACTATTAAATAATCCTAATTAAGCATACAATATTAATTCCTAATTTAACACATAAAAACCCTAAAAATCCCAACGAAAAAGGTCGTTCGGTGGAGGAGACACACTACGATCTCTATCACGATTGTTCAACCTATAATCTTGAGGTATGTGTCCCCAGTCAGAAGTTGGAGAGGATGGTTCATCGTGCACCGGTGATAGGTATTCCTCACACAAGTCTGTTTCGTACCCTTCAGCCCAGTTGGGTACACTTGTGTTGGATAGAGGTTTGTGGATGGAGGGTTTGTGTTAAAGTTTGTTTGAAACCCCCCAAGTCGTAGATCAAATTGCAGTTGAGCCATGGTGTAGTCATACACCTAGATTAACTCCTCATCTGTTAAAGGATTTGGCTCATCAAACCCATCCGGAGGTGGTGGGTTTGAAGGTCGAGGAGGGGAGATTGCAGCAGGTGGAGGGTTTGCGAGATTAGGATTTAAACGGAGGGATCACTTAGGCCTTTGTGCCGATGGAGGGTAGACTGTTGTCAGTTGAGGGTTTGCGAGATCATGATTTAAATAGAGTGATCGCCTGAGGCTCGACGGTCTGGCTGCATCGCTTTGGTTAAAATTGTCACCCATAACTTCGAATTAGTTTGGTATTTGTAGTGAATTGTGAAGTGAGATATGCAAATATGGGAAAGAGATGTATTTATAGGAATTGAAAAAATAGTCGTTTAAAACTAGCCGTTGGAACGACAACCGTTTGAAAATATAACCATTGAAACAATAACCGTTTGAAATATAGCCGTTGGAACAATAATCGTTTGATAATAAGAAATTAAAATTAAATAAATTAATTTTTTATTATCAAATATTCATACTTTAATAAATAATTAATATTTATATAATTTATAAGTCAAAAATATATTTTTTAATATAAATGAATTACAAATTCTTTTTATATGATTGATAAGTAAAAGAGTTTATTACACATATATGTAACAAGTTTGGGTATTAACGTCAAATTCTGTTAATTTTTCTATTAAATTCAAGGGTATTTCAGTCTTTATACGTTTAAAGAACTAACCGTGTAACTTAGTGGAGTGGATGGACCATTTATGTGATACTATCCGTCTTCTATTAGAGAGGATAATCTAAGTTAAAAGAGTGTATTGTTATATCGTTGGAATCTAATTATCAGACGAATCTAAATATCTGTGAAACAATATCATAAGAGAATGTTCAAGACATTATTTGAGCTACCCAAATGACGAATCATACATATTATTATATATATCAATCCACATCGTGGTATTGCGCCAGTGTAGTTTTTGATATTAGAATATTGAGCACTTAAATTTATTTCTTTTGAATCGGCAAAGCCGAATCAAAAAATTGCCTTATCTTCTTCATTCAAGTTGTTGCAATTCAAAGGGTCCCACACTATTTATTATCCTACATATACAAAAACGAGTTTAGGGAATAGTACCAGACAGTTTACCTAGCACTTCCCTATTGTACCAACCCATTTTTAATTTAATTTTATTACCAGTCTAAAATTACGGTTTCGTCTTTTGTTTAAAATTACGTTTTTGCCCCTAATTCAAAATAAAATTATATTTTTTCCCTGGCTCAAAATTTACGCTTTTGCCCTCAGTTCAAAAACCCATTTCTAATTCCACTCCCAGTTTAAATTTACAGTTTCGCCCTTCGTCTAGAATTACGCTTTTGCCCCCCCTTCAAAATAAAAATATGTTTTTGACCCTAGCTTGAAATTACGATTTTGCCCCCAGCTCAAAATTACGTTTTTGCCCACAGTTCAAAATAAAATTATGTTTTCCCATATAGCTTAAAATTATGATTTTGCCCTCAGTTTAAAATTATGATTTCACCCCCAGTTCAAAATATTTTTCCGATTTTGCCTTCTGTTCAAAATTATGATTTTGCTCCAATTTCAAAAATTACGATTTCTCCCCCAGTTAAAAATTATGATCTTGCCATCGTTTTACTTTTTTTTTTTTGCAAAACTATAGTATTGTTTTATTTTGCTTGGTTGACTCAATGTAACTTTTATTGTGTCAAGCAGTTGTCTAACACTCGCTCATTGGTCCTGACAAATTAGTATTTTACCCCAACTCAAAATCACAGAGCTGTTATTTTTTTATTTTTTTGCAAAACTATGGTAGTGTTTTCGTTTAATTGGTTGTCTCGATGTATTTTTTTAGATCGTGTTATAAGTAGTGTGTACAAGTAACCTAAATACATGCATACATGTTATGAAACAAATGAATATTTGATTTAACGCCCTGCAACGCGAGCGGGCATAGGTGTAATTTTATTCGTTCAGGCATGCCTGGTACATGCTCATTTGTCCTGAAAAATTACAATTTTGCTCCAAGTTTAAAATTATAGTTTTTCCATCGTTTTAGTTTTATTTTAGTAAATGTATGGTAGTGTTTTTGTTTTAATTGGTTGACTCGATGTATTTTTTTTAGATCGTGTTATGAGTAGTATATACAAGTAACCGAAACGCAGACATACGTGTTATGAGAGAGAAATATTCGACTTATTGCCCCGCAACGCGGGCGGGTCAAAAACTAGTTTAATTCAAAAGCAGAATCCACACATAATTCAATTGAAAAGGGTCCGAATATAATATCATTAGTCTGCATGTACTTGTGAAAATAATGTCACGTGTGAATAATTGTTTGAATATTCTTTTTATTATGTCCGCATATGTTTATGTGTGTATGTATGGTATGTATATCTATTAAATGAGGGAATTCACATATGGTCCACCAATCCGATTTTGTATTAAACAATAATAGTGATTGTATATGTCCACTAGTTAGATCCAAATGAAACGGAAGACAAACTATTTCCAAATTGAGTTAATAGCCAAAATGTCCCTGAGGTTTGCTCACTTTTGCCACTTTAGTCCAAAATCCAAATTTTTTAAATCTGGGTCCCTGAGGTTTGCATTTTGTTGCCATTTTAGTCCAAATTTCAAAAACCCCCTTTTTGAGTGTTGAAACCTGATTGTTTTGTCCTTTTGTGCAAGGGCATTTTGGTCATTTTAATTTTATTATAACAAACCCATATAAAAAACAAACCCAGATCATCTTTCAAAGCAGATTAACTCTCTCTCTCTCTTCTCTCTCTCTCTTTAGCACCACCACCACCACCGCCACCTCTCTGCACCTCCTCTCTCTCTCACACTAAACACACAGATACAACACGGATACACTCTCTGTCTCTCAGTTCTCTCTCTCTACACAGATCCGGGTAGTGAGCAACAATGTTTTGTCATGCCATCGGGTACCCAAATCATCCCCAATCTTTCATACCTAAACCCTAATGATATCGATCTCGATTCCACTTACCGTTACCCACTGTACATCATTCTTCCACAATCCATCAGGTACACCCACTTCGTATATTCATCAATCAATCAATGAACATCAACACCTGTAACTTAGCCATCGTGAACGAAACACCCAACAACACACAACCTGCAAGTCTGCAATGAACATCAACACCTGCAACTTAGCCATCGTCATCCCCAAAAAAAACCCTAAGAGCAGGCTTGATAGAAAAAGGGACTTGATTCTCAGCAGCCTTCATACAAGCTTCACACAACCTGCAAGTCTGCAATTAAATCAAATCGATCAAAAAAACCTTAACATCGTCTTCAATCAAATCGATCAAAAAAACCCTAACAGCAGCCTGCAAGTCCTCCACAGCCTGCAATTAAATCAAATCGATCAAAGTCACCTTCATCACTACAGCCGCTGCCGAAACTTCGAACCTCCTTCATCAGCATCAATCAATCAGATGTTCATCTTCATCATCGACAACTTCAGCGATTCATCATCACAACTTCAGCGATTCATCATCGGAGTTCATTTCTTTATCCTCTCTCTCTCTCTGCTCTCCTGAACATACGTGTGTGTAGGCTTGAAATCGGAGTGTCGGCTGTCACCGGAAAACGGCGATGGTCGCCGGTAAATGAGGAAGGAGGTGTGGGTGTGACTGTTGGATGGGACGACGCCGGAGTGGCGGTGGTGAGAAGGGGGAGGAGGTGGCGGTGGTGGTGGTGCTATAGAGAGAGAGAAGAGAGAGAGCTGATCTGGTTCTTGATCTGCTTTGAGATCTGAGTTCTTGATCTGAGTTTTTATAATAACTCATAAAAATGACCAAAATACCCCTGCACAAAAGGACAAAACAGGTTGGTTTCAACACTCAAAAAAAGGGGGTTTTGGATTTTGGACTAAAATGGCAACAAAATGCAAACCTCAGGGACCCAGATTTAAAAATTTTGGATTTTGGACTAAAGTGGCAAAAGTGAGCAAAGCTCAGGGACCATTTTGGCTATTAACTCTTCCAAATTTCAATTAAACTCACACATAATCAGTTACCAAAATTCAGAAAATCTGTTATTTCTTCTGTTACAACTAAATCTGTGACACTTAATTTGTTTTTTTATTTTGCTTAAGTGATGATCATTAATCATACATAAAATGAACAGAAATCCAAATCATGAAATATACAATGAATAAAAACTATACATAAAACGAACAGGATCCAAATCATGACATATGCAATGAATCAAAAACTGAAAAGAGTAGACTAGATGATTTTAGGACTCAGATGTGGACCGTGATTTTGAATTTCTAGGGATAGAATTGAAGCCGGAAGATGTCATCGAAGCTGCTCCTTCGTTAGCATTAGATGAAGTTTCCACATCGTCTGCCGGATGTGGAACGGCTTTCGTCTGCCGGAACCGGTGCCATAACACAGATGAAACACCAGACGAGAGTTCTCTGAACCGCGGGGTGTGGCGCAAACCTAAAATCAATTTCTACATAGGATGTGGAGATGGGGCTGACCGGTGGGATTGGGACGATGGTGGGCTTGGATTTGGATGAAAGCTATGTAGACGATGGTGGTGGTGGTGGTGGGGGTGGGGTTTAATTAACTTTAAGTTTTTTTATTTACATAAATTACAAATGTAGTCTCTTTCATTAAATTAGCCTTAATTACAAAAGTAGTCCCTCTAGTTGGTAATGGGTAGATTAGTCATTTTGGTTATATTTAACAGAAAATTTAACGGACGTTAGTCTTAGTACCTCAACTAGTTACAAATCGAAACTATAGAACCTTAACCTGTTACAAAAAAAATATATATATCATTACTCAAAGGTGTTACTTTCAATAAACAACATGGACTTTCTGTGTTATTAACTCTAAAGAAAATAAAAAAATAAAAAAAGGAGTTAAATGCAAGGATGTCCCTGTGGTTTGCCATTTTTTCGCCTTTAGTCACCGACTTTCTAAAATTACAGCTATAGTCCTCAACTTTTCAATTTTCGTTTCTGGATAGTCCTTGTGCCTAACATCAGTTAGTTTTCTCAGTTAAGCGGGCATGAAATGAGAAAAATACTCTTTTCTTAAAAAGGCAAACCACAGGGACTATCCATGCATTTAATAAATAAGAAAAATGAAAATCTCATTAATAAATCAAATTTCAAGTGGGCCCCACAACCTACCCCAACCACACCCTAACCCCTGTCATCTTCTGCTTCTTCCCCACATCCATCACCCACCTGCAATGAGATTATGTGTTTACAGTTGTCTCACAACAATGTGGATTAGACATATCAAAGAGAAGCTGAAGTGCCTTGAGAAGTAAACTTGATGGAGATACACAATGCCTTTCATCTTTAGGTGTTTTAAACCCCTCACCTTTAAACACATGGCCTAAGTGTCCCCCACATGCAATGCAAGTAATTTCGGTCCTCCTTCCATCTGGGTCGGGCTGCAAAATCAGATGGGTATTTCTCAATTTGAAGAAACAAAATCTTAATTTAGCTATATTTGTCACTTGGGTTAGACAAAATATATTGGATAAAGTTCTGACCTTGACAGCTGCAAACAGATCGTGTGGTTGCTTGTCTGTTCAAAATTTTTCTGGTTTGGAACGGTGGTGGTTGATGAAGATGGGTGGTGAGAGTGGAGGTAGTTGGTGGTCACGTGTGGGTTGAGGGAGGTGGCAGAGGGTGGTGGAAACGACTGGGTGGGTTGAAAGGCACCTCCGACGAACTGTCAGACCAAACCCCCATCTCCGGCGAATCGACATCTCCGGCAAACTGCCTCCACTCTCACCACCTAATTCACATCTGAATATACAGTAGGGGAGAGGGTGGAGGTGGGTATGTTGGTGAAAGGTAGGCCCCCACTTTATTAAATAATTAAATAGATATTTAATAATATTTTTATTAAGTATTTATTAGTAAGGACATTTTGGACATTTCATACCCATTTAACTGAGAAAACTAACTCCATCCGTGCCAGGGACTATCCGGGAACGAAATTAAGTTGGGGACTATAGCTGTAATTTTAAAAAGTTAGGGACTAAAGGTGAAAAATGGGCAAACCACAGGGACTATCTGGACACTTTTCTCTAAAAAAGTATAAATAAAATGAAAAAGTAGGTTATGAGCCGGATAATAAGGTGAAGCTCTAGAGTGGTTTATGGCTGAAAGAAAAAGTAGGGGTTTGGGGCGATGCGGGTTTGGAATGATGTGACATGATGTGGCATGCTGACTAGACAATTTGAAGTTTGGACCAGTGTTATAGTTGTAGATGCTCTAAGAGCATTCATAATACTAAACTAATCCAAGATTCAGGACTTGTCACATCAACATGTTACATCATTCCAAATCATAACCATTCTTAACCCCACTTTTTTTTCAACACTAAACCACTTCAAACCTCCACCCCCATTATCAATCTCATAATACCACTTATTTTTCTTTTATTTAAACTATATCTAATTTACATAATATAGAGTTAATTGCCATTTTAGTCCCTGAGGTTTGTCCAAATTTGCTATTTTAGTACAAATAATTTTTTTCGCCTCTGGGTCCTGACTTTTCCCTTTTGTTGATATTTTGATCACATACCCTAACTCCATCCAAAAACCCCATTTTTTAACTAGGGGTATTTTGGGGATTTTCATTTTAAATCTTTTCAATTGCCATTTTGATCTAATTCTAAAAAATCAAAAAAATCATAAAAACTCTAAAAAATCAAAGAATTCTAAAAAATAAAAAAAATTCTAAAAGTCAAAAAAATTATAAAAAACAAAAAAATTCTAAAAAATCTAAAATTTCTAAAAAATAAAAAAAATCTAAAAAATTCTAAAAATAAAAAAAAATCATAAAAATTCTAAAAAATAAAAAAATCTAAAAAATAAAAGAATCTAAAAAATTAGAATTTTTTATGATTTTTTTTATTTTTTAGAATTTTTTTTATTTTTTAGAAATTTTTTATTTTTTAGAATTTTTTTGGATTTTTTAGAATTGGATCAAAATGGCAATTGAAAAGATTTAAAATGAAAATCCCCAAAATACCCCTGGTTAAAAATGGGGTGTTTGGATGGAGTTAGGGTATGTGATCAAAATGGCAACAAAAGAGAAAAGTTAGGGACCTAGAGGCGAAAAAAACTATTTGTACAAACCTCAAGGACTAAAATGGCAATCTATACTATCTATTAAAGGAGCTTAGAAGCTGATGTCGATTTGCTTACGTGTCAAACAATTGGATATGCCACTAGATTTTATAATTTAAAGTTCATATTTTTTAAATTTTATGTTTCCTACATCCGTATGTATATTATATATGCATGGAAAACCTTATATTTTTACCTATACTTTGCCTACATACATGTAGGTAATTTAACCTACACAGAACGCACATATGTGTAGGTTATATAAAAAATGAAAATTTTTGGTATTTTGTTTTAAATTCTAGTGTGAGAAAGAATGGATCTCCCATTTGCAACATTTTCCTTTACTTTTTAGGTTTTTAGGATTGAAAAAATGGGTAATTCATTTTGTTCTGCGTGTTCTCGCAATATTTAGTGTTCTGCATAGAACCTTCCCCTATATATATATATATATATATAGGTAGAGGGTCCTGTAAAAAGTGCTCAAAGTGTGAGAAGTGTATTATAACACTATATATAATACTATATAACACCATTTAAACACCGTATAACAATATGTAACACCATATAATACCATATAACACTATGTAACACTATATATCATTATATAACAAATATAACACTATAGGTTGTCTGATAGCATGTCTATGATAGATGTATAGTGTTATATTTGTTATATAATGATATATAGTGTTACATAGTGTTATATGGTATTATATGGTGTTACATATTGTTATACGGTGTTTATATGGTGTTATATAGTATTATATATAGTGTTATAATACACTTCTCACACTTTAGGCCATTTTTACACTATCCTTACCCTATATATATATACATATATAAATCTATAAATCTAAAAAATCAGATTATATGGGGAGTGATTTTTTAGGAGGGAATTTCAAAATTCAAACCTTCAAATATACTTAAACCTAAAATCAAATTCAAAATTCAAACCCTCCTCTTCTCTTTCTCTTTCTAATTCCAGCAGATCTAGATCTATATCTGCATCTTAAATTTCAACTTAAATTTCTCAAATCATCACCAAATTTCTCAAATTCCATCAAATTCCTCCTCTGCCCCTTTCTCTCGATTCAACTTAAATTTCTCAAATCATCACCAAATTTCTGAAATCAAACACTCATTCTTCTCCTCCTACCGAGCAATCTTTCCATCTAGGGTTTTAAGATCCGCATCATCATCAGTTCGGTTTCACAAATAGTGAGTCCCCAATTTCATCTACATCATTTTCAATTTCATTTAGTTACTTCTTACATTCGACTAATATAATTTCAATCAACTGAAGGCCCTTAAGAAAGGAGTAAAACTAGCAACGAAGAAGAAAACGGTACGATCTCCGAACATTTGTTAGGATTTTTATTCATGTTTAGTTTTAATTTACGATTTAGCAACTGTTGTGGTTCAGGAGAAAGTTGTGAACCCATTGTTTGAGAAGAGGCCGAAGCAGTTTGGAATCGGTGGAGCGTTGCCGCCGAAGAAGGATGTGCATAGGTTTGTTAGATGGCCACAAGTTTCATGATTCAGAGGAAGAGGAGGATTTTGAAACAGAGGTTGAAGGTTCCACCGGCTTTGAATCAGTTTACTAAGATGCTTGATAAGAATCTAGGTATGTGCTGAAATTGCTTTTCAATTTTATAGTTGAATCAAGTTATAAAACGGGTTTTTGTGGATTGATTTGTTTGTGACTGTTGAAGTTTTAATAGTTGGTTGTTTGTTAGTGTTGTAACATATATGTATCCTGTATGTGGTGAGTATATGGATTTCTACTTAAAATGTTGGAGAAATAAAACATTTGTTTCTAATTATATTGATTTGTTATAGGTATTGTATGTATCTTTACATAGACATGAAGGTGGAACATTTTATCCTGGTACTGGCACAGTCCGAACTAATGTCAGATCATGAACATGATGATTCCGATACTGAGTTCATTGATATCGATATAGCTGGTTCTTATGGTTGGGTTAGTATGTTTAATTTAATGGAATATTTAATTTCATTTATAAAAAATATATATACTTATGGAGTTGATGTCAGCAGCGGTATATGTGTTTTGTCATGCTCAACTTTGACTTGGTTTCATCTTGCAAATGGTTATGCAGCCTAAAAATGGAAGCTTAAGGACAATATGCAAGACCGTGAAGTTGTGAAGTGCAAGGTATTCCATTTAGTATTCTTTTTCTCTTATGTTTTAACTATTTTTTAGTTATTTGACTATATAATCTTTTAACTGTTAACTTTCATTAACTAAAATATCACAGTTAACAATTTAGTTAGATAATAAAAGCCGCTGGACGTAGGGGTGTTCTTCGGGTTTTTTTATCAGGTTTCGGGTTTTTTTATTGGGTTTCGGGTTTTTTGCTAGGAAAAAGTGACTCGATAATTGAACCATTTAACTATCGGTTTGGTCAAGTTCGGGTACTTCAGGTTAGGTGTAATTGGTTTTTGGGTTAAGTTGTAAATTTAAAAAAAAATCACAAATGATTTCTGTAAGGACCTGCAAAAATGTCCATAAACGGCCAGTAAGTGAAAACCCGGACCCCTGAAACCCTAATGTGCATGAAAAACCAAGAAAACAAGAATTTTGAGTTTCACGCGGGCCGCGTAAAACGTAAGCTTAGGCTTACGCGGGCCGCGTCAAAGTAAAGTTGACCGGATAAGCATTCCAGACCATGTGTCGCACACGTGGTAGACCTACCTGTGGCACACAAGCCCTACACGTAGACTAGGGGCCCTCGCGAGCCGCGTAAGATTCAAGTTAAGGTTGACGGGGGCCATGACAGAAAAAGGTGCTCACGGCCCCCGTCCCGGTGTTACCTGGTCCAGGAGCCGCGGGACAGAAACCCGTGGTATTTATTATTTGAGTTGACAGCGGAAGTTTGACAGGAACTTTTAAAACTTGAAAATGCCCAATTATTTTATTTCACGATTTGGGACAAACCCCATAATTTACAGTAAAGGAAATTTCACGAGGAAATCCCTTGTTTTTACAAAACATGTTTATTTATTTTATTGAGCCACCACTTCAAGCTTGTTAGTGCTCCGTAGCACTTTTTCCTTGATTCACAGTAAATCACCTGAAACATATTTAAAAATATTTTATCAGCGGGGAAATACTGGCAAGTCATTCAGGTTAAAGAAAACGACACATTAGTTATAGATTACAGCATAAGAGCGATTACAATGGCTACTATCTTATTTTTATCTGGCGCCGTGTCACACCTTGGTGACGATGGTCATACCACTATTGGGTCCTTTTACCCAAGTAGTGATGATTATCACTGTTAGGTTGGTGAACCTAACCGTGAGAAATTTAGTAATGTGCACAATACCCCACTTGCCAGTGATTTAAGATAACCAAGACTTAATCATTGTAATATATAACTAGAAAACATTTGGGTATTGTAAAACATTTTTGAGAAAAAGAGAATGACTCACATTGCAAGTTTAGACGGGCAGAGTTTAGCCTACTGATTTAGCCGTGTAACCTAGTTAAAATAACAATGCATATGAAACTAGGTCAGTAACTTAATACAACATTTACGATAAGCTCACGAAATCAAAACCCTCATGACGAATGACAAAGTATAACCTAAATTTGGGCAGCACTTAAACATCCATCGGATGTTTCAATCGATCAGACATTGTATCGTAGTAGTGATCGAGTTAATACCCTGTATCGTAGGAGCGTTTTCCTACTTTAAACTTGATTTTTGAACAGAATAAGTGTGATTTTGAAAGTTTTCTTGAGCACAGACGATCAGGCCATGCACAGGCAATTTATAGCAAAATTTAAGGTTTTACGCGGCCCGCGTAAACCTAAACTTGAATCTTACGCGGCCCGCGAGGGCCCCTAGTCTACCTGTAGGGCTTGTGTGTCACCGGTAGGTCTGCCACGTGTGTGACACGTGGCCTGGAACGCTTATCCGGTCAACTTTACTTTGACGTGGCCCGCGTAAGCCTAAGCTTACGTTTTACGCGGCCTGCTTGAAACTCAAAATTCTTGTTTTCTTGGTTTTTCATGCACATTAGGGTTTCAAGGGTCCGGGTTTTCACTTACGGGTCATTTATGGACATTTTTGCAGGTCCTTACATCCTCCCCACCTTATTTAAAATCTCGTCCTCGAGATTTACCGAAATAAGTGAGGATACTTTCTCTTCATTTCCAATTCTAGCTCCCAACTATATTCGGGTCCTCTTTTTGAATCCCACTTGACTTTTACCAGTACCAATCTTTTGTGTTTGAAGAATTTAATCTTTCCGTCTTCTATCTGAAGTGGTTTCTCTACGAACTTTAACTTTTCATTTACCTCTATATCTTGAAGAGGTACGACCAGGGATTCGTCAGATAAACATTTCTTGAGGTTGGATACATGAAATACATCATGTACCCCAGCTAACTCTTCTGGTAGTTGTAAGCGATAGGCGACCAGTCCTATTCTTTGGATTACTGGGAATGTGTGTTTAATAATAATATAATAATAAAATAATAATGAATAACTTAAAATAAAACTTTTGTAATATATTTGGTGTGTACGGATGCATACTAAAATATATAAAAATATGGAAGTCGCAAAGTCGACAATTTTGGCTATACGTGTTGACATGATTATGTGTGATTGTTTTATTGTGATTGATCATTAATTATTTTATTTTATGCCAATAATTTATACATTTGTATATTGAAAAATTACCAGATGGAACACGCTGGTAATGAACCAGTTAACGAGGTTAACCAATCCGAGCAAAACAATGAAGATCACTTTTTTAACAGACAAGATATAGAAAATATTGTTGCTCAAGGAATAGCCAATGCTATTCCAGCAATCCTTGCTGCTGCCCGAAATCCAGTTGAACCTCCGCCGCCTACACTCAGCAAACGTACTCGTGATGACAACTTCAGTAATAGTGTAAATGGAGGCGGTAACGATAATAATGATGATGTGATGCAAGCCCCATTCCTTAAGAAAATGCAAGCTGCAACGCCTGGTTGCACTTACAAGGAATTTCTTGCCTGTAAACCAATCGAATTTGCAGGCAATGAAGGGGCAACTGCAGCACTGCATTGGTTAGAGAAAACCGAAGCAGTAATTAAAATAAGTAAAGGTGCCGAGGAAGACAAAGTCATGTAAGCATCCCATCTTTTTAAAGAAGGGGCACTAGAATGGTGTAACACAGTATTACAAGCCAAGGGAAGCGAAGTGGCTTATGCCATGAATTGGGAAGAATTTAAGAGACTAGTAGAAAGAAAATTCTGTCCCGAATATTGTAACACCCCAAAAACGGGTTTGGTAATCAAACTCCGTTAATACTAAAAGACGGGTAAAGTATCGTTAGTAGTAAAAATAACCAGGTAAATAATTGGATTTAAATAAGAAATCCTAATAATTAAATACAAGCGAATCAAAGTTTTAAGAGTTTGAGTTTATAAGAGCCCGAGTTAACGGGACTTAAAATACAACGGGTTAGAACTCCCGAACCCATTAAATTAACTAGGAATAATTAACCTAGTTAATAATATGTGATTAAGTTATAAATAATGGATTATAACTTAAATAGATCGAAATAAAACCTTGAGGGACTAAAAATGGACAATTGGAAACAAGTTTATAATTAAAACTTAAAAACACCAAAACACACACATATGTGTGTGTTTTGGTCGATGTTTACAGGAGAAAAAAGGGGGTTCCCTTCCAAGAACCCTAACTCACAAAAATTGCCAAAATCAAAGAGAAATCAAGCCAAGAATTTGGGGCTTTTAATAAAATCGTGATCACCAAGCCTAGGGGATCACAAGGTATGTTGAATTTTGATGTTTATTGATATTTCGAATTTGTGATGAACATGCATGAACGAAATTCTTGCATGAATATTCAATGTTATAGTGATATTAGTGTGGGTACAAGTCTAGGAACAAACCCTAGATGCAAACTTGTAGAATTGTGCCATAAACTAGTGATTTATCAAATAGCCAAGTATGAGCTAAGTGGGTTTTGTTGATTTGATGAAATTGATGTGTATAAACATCATATTAATTCATATGAATGAACTATTTGAACAAATTAGAGATTTTGTTAAGAGTTCATAAGTGGTTAGAAGTGGGTTTTGACACAAGAGTTAAATCCATGGTTATGATGGTCAAAGTGTATATATGCATACAATGACTAAAATTACATGTTGATTTATGGTTACTTGAGGTATGAATTAGATAACATGTTAGTAGAAGTAGCATCTCAAAAGATGACGCTCACTAAGTGGTTGATAATGTGCCTAAATCGAGTCATGTGAACTTGTTAGTGCATTCATATTTGTAAATTGGTGGTTTGACTTTTAAAAGTCAAACCGACCTATGATAAGGTTCATTAAGAATAGTGGTAAAAGATTCATAAGGTGTGAAGGTCATGATCTTGAATGACTAATCTAACCACCTTGAAAATGATGATGATAGTTTGACGCGTAACAAGCTAGGTGGAAGCTTGATGAGGGAACGGGTCAAACGAATCACGAAGGAAAGGAAAAGCGTAGTTCGGATGCGAGGTAAGTTAAACTTACGCCCTTTTTACTTTTATTACAAAATGCTTATTTGTGAGCATGGAATACGATTTATATTAAGTAAATGAAACATGATGTTCCGGCGCGATATAATGCTAGTCGGAACAAGCGAAAATGGTAGAAACCATAAATTATGGTAGAAAAGGGGTAAAAATGGTGAAATGGTAATCCGGACATGGGTTAACGAATAGATAAAGGGATTTAAAACGACACCATTTGGCATAAGTCATAATGGGTCAAATAAAACAGGAAACGACTTTCAAGTTGGATGATTTCAAAAAGTAAACCGGGATAGGTTTAAGGGGTGAATTGGTAATTAAGTGCCATCTTATAATGACAATTGGTCATTTCGACTAAACGGGTCAAATGGTGTTGTTAACACCATTTGTCAATAATATTTGATGATTGCTTGTTGAGTTTTATGATCACAGGAATTAACACATGGTTAGCATTGCTATTATCTAGATATTAATAGCGAAAGGTATTAAAACGGGTCAATATGTTGATCCGATCCAGGTACGCATAATTATGTTGTAGTTAAAAGTGTTATTTTGGTCGAATAATTGGTGAGAGTCCTTCGTCGTAAAAGAAGGACCAAAATCGACCAAAACGCCCTTGTAGGCTAAATTGAACAAACAACCCTTAAGGGTTGTTTGGAAACGAATTTCATGATTAGATAGATACTTAGAATAAGTATAGAAGTTGAAAGATGTAATATGTTAGTCAAATAGCTCTATTTGAGTCTTGCCGTAAAATAACAATCCGAAGGGTAAAACTCGGAACATATAGATATACACATTGAAATCCAACACACAAAGAGTTATAGTTGAAGATTACTTGATAAGAAATGTAGGAATAAGATGCTAGAAATGAATGAAAGCGATTTCAAGCTTTAAAGTGCTTAAATACCCTTAACGGGTCAAAATAAGCATACGAGCGAAAACGGGTTTAAATTGTGTAATAAACCTATGATTAGAACCTAATATAGTAGGTAACATTAAATTTAAGAAGTTTATGAGATATAGGAATCAAATAAATACGTTTGTTTGATAAAATGCATAAACGGGTTAAAATTCGGTAAAAAGGCAACGAATCGAAGGCTTAGAAGTCTCAAAGTTTCTTATGTTGGATGTAGAATTTTAACTCCATAAGATGGAGGATTAAATTACGGACGCGTAGGAAAAAGAATCGGGTAAAACAGATCAATAACGAAGAAGTTATGGCCGTTTCCGTGAAATCAGGTCGTGCTGGGAATCTGCAGCACCAGCAAACAACATTCGGTCGAAAACAGGTGCTAGCGTAGCGCGAGCATGTGCTAGCGCTACGCGAGCATGTGTCAGTTTCGTGAAAATCGTTTATTTTAACCGTTGATGCATTGCGAACCCGTTTAAATACGTTCTAAGTTACGTATGACTAATCCAACTCATGTTTTATGAGTTTCAGGTAAAATTTTAGCACCGGAGGACGATCAAGCACAATGAAGAACCGAACACGATCAAGAAATAAGCTTCCGCACGACGTTTCGTTGTTACATTTAAATGACGACTTAATTACATTATGTTCTAAACTTCTAACTTTTGTAAGAGGTTTTTAATAAGCCGTATTTCCGTTGTATATGTAATCTTAATTACATGATTGTTTTTCGTAAATTATACGTTAAACCGTTAAATAATAATAAGGGTGTTACAAATATGAAAAGGAACAAATGACAAATAAATTCCTAAACCACCGAATGGTGGATGTTGATTGTCGAGGGTATACTTCGACATTCTTCGAGTATGCTAGAATTGTACCTACCCTGGCTTCGCCAGAGTAGTATGACCCAATAGTGGATGGCCTGATCGTCTATGAATGGGCCTACGTATCTTGGACTTAGCTTTCCTTTCTTTCCACTCTGTGTCTTTTGAGCACAGACGATCAGGCCATCCACTATCATCCACTAAGTGTCTAACTTGTTCACAAGTTAAGGCAGAACACCAGAATCCTTCAGGATTACTCCAACAATTAGAAATTCCTGTATGGAAATGGGAACTAATAACCATGGACTTTGTTACTAAGTTACCCAAAACCAGAAAGGGTAATGACGCGATTTGGGTAATTGTGGATCGATTAACCAAATCAGCTCATTTTCTACCCACGAAAGAAACCTTTAGCATGGAAAGATTAGCCAAGTTATACGTAGACGAGGTAGTATCCTTACATGGAGTTCCACTCTCCATTGTATCGGATAGGGATAGTCGCTTCACTTCACATTTCTGGACAAGTTTCCAAGAAGCCATGGGGACGCAGTTAAATTTAAGTACAACCTACCATCCCCAAACAGATGGACAAAGTAAAAGGACGATCCAAAACCTGGAAGACATGCTCAGGGCGTGTGTGATAGATTTTGGAGGAAACTGGGATAACCATTTACCTTTAATTGAATTCTCCTATAACAATAGTTATCATTCAAGCATCGAAGTTGCCCCGTTCGAAGCACTGTATGGAAGAAAGTGTAGAACTCCAGTTTGCTGGGCAGAAATAGGAGAAAGTCAGTTATCAGGTCCCGAAATCGTGCATGAAACCACCGACAAGATCACTCAAATCAAGGAAAGACTGAAAACATCTCGAGATCGCCAGAAGAATTATGCAGACAATCGACGCAAGCCGCTAGAATTTCAAATTGGAGACAAGGTACTCTTGAAAGTTTATCCTTGGAAAGGGGTAGTCCGATTCGGAAAGAAAGGAAAGCTAAGTCCAAGATACATAGGACCATTCCCAGTAATCCAAAGAATAGGACCGGTCGCCTATCGCTTACAACTACCAGAAGAGTTAGCCGGGGTACATGATGTATTTCATGTATCCAACCTCAAGAAATGTTTATCTGACGAATCGATGGTCGCACCTCTTCAAGATATAGAGGTAAATGAAAAGTTAAAGTTCGTAGAGAAACCACTTCAGATAGAAGACAGAAAGATTAAATTCCTCAAACACAAAAGATTGGTACTGGTGAAAGTCAAGTGGAATTCAAAAAGAGGACCCAAATATACTTGGGAGCTAGAATCAGAAATGAAGCGAAAGTATCCTCACTTATTTCGGTAAATCTCGAGGACGAGATCTTAAATAAGGTGGGGAGGATGTAAGGACCTGCAAAAATGTCCATAAACGACCCGTAAGTGAAAACCCGGATGTAACACCCATCCATTTAATTCATTAATTAATCGTATGAAATATGATTTAAATAAACAAAATATTTAACTAACAAAAACTTAGTTGGTAAACTAAGTTATACTTCATCATAGTGTTTAACATAGTCAAATAACTAGTTTAAAACATAAGTCGTTCAGTAGTGATTACACATCTACATAGTTTAGCTAGATTTAATTAGTGCGGAAGCATCCAAAAGTTTTGTGTTCGGTTCTTGAAGCATCAACTTGATCGTTGCCTACAAACTTGCAATACCTAGAAACTGGAAATTTTTAACCAAAATTAGTATCAGAGTTCTTAGAAATATTACATAATCGAAACTACGCTCAAAAAACGGATTCGATTAACCAGGATATGCATATTTTAACATAAAAGTCAGGGCTCTACCGTAACTTACGGAAGCCACCGTAAGTTACGGTAGACGATGGATCACCTTGGTCTGCCGTAAGGCAGTATATAACTGCCGTAACGTTTTTGTTCTCTACCGTAAGTTACGGTGACCGTAACTTACGGTGGACTCTGTAACTTTATGTTTGTCCCATTTATTCATTTCACCCAAACCCGAATCCTCGGATTTCTCATTCTAACAAACCAACATGCTAAATTCTTGTATTCTAATATGCCTTTTATTAACAATAACAAAGACCGAGTAACCATATTACGATGCATTAGCCACGCATTATTTGATTATTCGACCCGTTTGGCTCATCTAAGGAATCCTCCATTATGATGACTACCAACGAGATCTAACCAATTCTTGACCTATTATTCAATATAGCGAACATTATCGCTTTAATTCAACTCAACTTTTATTCTACAATTCAACTACACATATGCTAATTATCAAAATTTACCAAATGTAACGAATCAAGTTACATACCTTCAATGCATGCCTTTCAAACGCAAGTCACCACCGGCTTGTCCGCTCGACGCTCCGGTATCCTTTCCTATAGAGTTCAACCATAGCATGTTTAGAACTCCTTTTCAATTACACATTACATAACCCGCCCAAACATCACAATACACGTTTTTAACTTAATTTGCAGTTTCGAGCCTTCTTTGAGGCATTTCTACAAACACTTATAGGGCAGAATTTTATATCATTTATATTCTAGTTCATGGCTTGTCTCTTGGCCTCGATTAACATTAATTTAGCTACCACATATAGAATTAAGCATGAAATTTTCATAAATCAGTTTCTATGAATCAATTTACGCTAGGATAGCCTTCTAAACTCTAGTGTTCATCATTTTCTCACAAAACCCATGAATCACCTTCAATGTGTTCATGAAATTTTCAGAATTTAGGCATGATTTCACATATTGTTGTCTAGGTTTTACTCCTAGACATTATATCATTCCTATTCTACCCAAATAACAAACATGCATCATAAATTTTCAGATTTCCCAAATTCATGAGAATTTTCAGATCACAAATCTCAGCTCGGATTTCGTTTTGGATCCGATTTGAACCTTCAATTTAGGTGTTTTGTGGAATTTAGGGTTTTGAAAAGCTTGGTCGCCCTTCCCCCTGTTTGATCGATCCCAACATCCTCACAAAGGGGTGTTTGTGTTTTATTAAAATGTTTTTATTAAAACTATTTTCAAGTTTAACACTTTCGGTCCCTCTAGTTTCTTTTATTTTATTTCTATGTCTTTAACTACTCATAAGTAATAAACTAACTAGGTTAGTGTCATTACTAGTTATTTTATTTTACTAATTTATTTGCAACTTAATTGCAAATTTAAGAATATGTATTTTCGGGATGTTACAAGTCCACCCCCCTTAAAAAGGGTTTCGTCCCCGAAACCAGAGCACGTACCGAATAATGTAGGGTAGAGACGTCGCATCTCCTCTTCGGACTCCCACGTAGTGTCCGAACCTTTCCTATGCTCCCACTTGATCTTAACTTGATCGATTTGTTTGTTTCGCAAGTGCTTAATCTTTCGATCTAAAATCTCCAATGGCCTTACCACATAATTCAGGCTATCATCCACTTCGATATCGTCGTAATGGATGTAAGATGTTTCCTCCGCTAGACATTTCCGCAGTTGCGACACATGAAATGTGCCATGTATCCCACTCAACTCTTCCGGTAGTTCGAGGCGATAAGCCACCTTGCCAACCCGTTCGATGATTTTAAATGGCCCGATAAACCTCGGGCTTAGTTTCCCCCTTTTTCTGAATCTGATCACTCCCTTCCATGGGGAAACCTTTAACATAACCATGTCGCCTACCCGAAATTCTATCGGTCTTCGTCTTTTGTCGGCATAAGACTTTTGCCTATCTTGGGCTGCTTTCAAATGGGCTCGCACCACTTCAATTTTCTCATTAGTGGCCTGAACTATGTCTTTATGTGCCAGTTCCCGCAGACCCACTTCACCCCAACACACCGGGGTTCTGCATTTCCTACCGTATAGCATCTCGTAAGGTGCCATGCCGATACTTGAATGATAACTATTGTTATACGAAAATTCGGCTAAGGGTAGATAAACATCCCAACTTCCACCAAAGTCGATGATACACGCCCGCAACATATCCTCTAGCGTTTGTATTGTTCTTTCACTCTGCCCATCCGTTTGAGGATGGTAGGCAGTGCTAATGAAGAGTTTTGTTCCCATTTGTTCTTGAAAATCTCGCCAAAATTTCGAAGTAAACCGGGTATCTCTATCCGATACGATGGATACCGGTACTCCGTGACGTGCCACTATTTCATTTGTATATACTTCGGACATCTTTTCCGAAGTATATGTTTCGCGTATAGGAATAAAATGTGCACTCTTCGTCAATCTATCCACAATCACCCACATAGCGTCAAATCCCCGAATCGTTTTAGGTAGTTTGGTTAATAGGTCCATAGTGATATGTTCCCATTTCCAAACCGGGATCTCCAAGGGTTGCAGTTTCCCATACGGTTTCTGGTGTTCCGCTTTGACTTGTAAACAAGTCAAGCATTTCTCCACGTATTTCACCACATCCCTCTTCATTCCGGGCCACCAATAATTTTGTTTCAGATCGTTATACATCTTGGTCGCACCAGGATGAATAGAATATCAGGATTTATGGGCTTCATCAAGTAGTAGCGCCTTCACCCCACAAGTGTTTGGAACCCATATTCTTCCGGATCGAGTCTTCAACCCGTTCTTTCCATCCGACAAGTCTTTTAACTGACCGATTATTCTTTCTTTCTTCCAGTTCTCCTCTTTTATTGCTTCATCTTATGCCCCTCGGATTCGTTCAAGTATGCCCGAGGTCACAATGAGCTGCAATGATTGTACTCGTATCGGGGCATAATATGCCTTTCGGCTCAACGCATCAACCACTACATTGCCTTTCCCGGGGTGGTAGTGTATTTCACAATCGTAATCCTTGACCGTTTCTAACCAGCGTCTCTGGCGCATATTTAACTCCTTCTGATCGAAGAAGTATTTTAGGCTCTTGTGGTCGGTGAATATGGTGCACTTTACCCCATATAAATAGTGTCTCCATATTTTTAACGCAAATACCACCGCAGCCAATTTGAGATCGTGCGTGGGATACTTCTTTTCATGTATCTTCAATTGCCTCGAGGCATAAGCTATAACTTTGCCCCGTTGCATCAAAACGCATCCGAGCCCTGATAATGAGGCATCCGAGTAAACCACTAAATCTTCGAATCCATCCGGCAACGTTAATACCGGAGCTTGAGTTAATTTCTCTTTTAGCGTCTGAAACGCCCTTTCTTGTTCAACACCCCAAATGAACTTTTCCTCCTTCCGGGTTAACTTTGTTAGTGGCGACGCAATCTTGGAGAAATCTTGAATGGATCTCCTATAGTATCCCGCAAGCCCTAAGAAGCTTCTAATTTCCGAAGGGTTCTTCGGGGGATTCCCTTTCGACACGGTCTCGATCTTTGACGGATCTACCAATACTCTATCGGCACTTATGATGTGGCCGAGAAATTGCACCTCTCGTAACCAAAAGGCACACTTAGAGAATTTCGCATACAACCTTTCTCGTCTAAGTGTCTCTAACACCTCTTGTAAGTGGTGTGCATGCTCAGCTTCACTTTTCGAATACACCAAAATATCATCGATGAACACGATGACCAATTTATCCAACATTGGCTTGCAAACCCGGTTCATGAGGTCCATGAAAGCCGCGGGTGCATTTGTTAGCCCAAAAGACATTACGAGGAACTCGTAATGTCTGTATCGCGTGCGGAAAGCCGTCTTCGATACATCTTCCTCCTTGACCTTTAGTTGGTGATACCCCGATCTAAGGTCAATCTTTGAAAACCAGTTCGCGCCTTGTAATTGGTCGAATAGATCATCTATCCTCGGAAGCGGGTATCGGTTCTTTACCGTGAGTTTGTTTAACTCCCGGTAATCGATACACATGCGCATGCTTCCGTCTTTCTTTTTCACGAACAGTACCGGTGCGCCCCAATGAGACACACTCGGCCTTATGAATCCTTTGTTGTGCAGGTCTTGAATCTGGGACATCAACTCTTGTAATTCCGACGGCGCGAGTCGGTACGGTGCTTTAGCTACGGGTTTTGCACCCGGAATCAATTCAATTCCGAACTATACTTCCCTTTCGGGCGGTATCCCCAGTAAATCTCCCGGTAACACATCTTCATAGTTCCGTACCACGGGTATATCTTCAATCTTCAGTGATTCCTTCTCGGGCTCATTCGCGTATATCATAAACGCCTTACATCCTTGCTTCATAAGCTTGTGTGCTTTCAACATCGAGCATATTATGGGGTTACCTCCTTTTTCGCCATAGATAGTGGCGTGTTTTCCGCTCGGAGACGTTAGCTTTATCTCCTTATGGAAACACACAACCTTTGCGTGGTGCTGAGATAGCCAATCCATCCCAAAAACTACTTGAAATTCCCCCATTGACATCGGGATTAGGTCTATCAAGTATTCTTCGTCATCGATGCTTTATTTACAGCCTCGACAAATATCACAAACAATAAAACTTTTGTTATCCCCTATTTCAACCTCTAAGGGCACATATAATTTTGTCAATACAAATGAAGGATGTTGAATAAATCCATGCGAAATGAAGGATTTATTCGCACCCATATCAAACAATATACGTGCAGGAATTGAGTTAATCATGAATATACCTGAGACCACATCGGGTTCTGTTTTCGCCTCAGCCGCGGTAAGTTGGAAGGACCTAGTCTTCGCCTTTGGAGCTTCTGTTGGAGATTCTTTAGTGTCTCTCTTTCCAACCAATTCTGGGCATTCAGACTTTTTGTGGCCGGGCTGATAACATTTATAGCAAATGGAAACCTTTCCGGGACATAACGATGCGGTGTGTCCCGTCTTTCGACATACCGGACACGGCTTGTCTTTGAAGCGGCATTCACCCTTGTGCCCCTTTCCACACACCTTGCAACTTGGCGACCCGCCTTTAGCATCCACTTTCTTTCCCGATTCCACAGTTCGAGCTTTCTTTGTAGGGATTGGATTCATATCATGTGCCCTTCGTTCACCCCTTTCAACTTGTTTCTTCAATTCAATTTCCCGTTCCCGAGCAACGTTTATGATCTCGGCAAGGGTTTCGTATTTTGAAGGAGTCATAAACTCCCTATACTCGGCGCTCAACATGTTATAGTAGTAGTAGATCTTCTGTTCTTCATTCGTCACCAATTCGTTGCAAAATTTCATCTTATCCATAAACGTCGCCGTGATCTTGTCTATGGTCTCGCCCTTGTGTCTAAGTTGCATGAACTCTTCTTTGATTTTATTAATGACCACCTTGGGACTATGATGTTTAAGAAACGGCGTCTTAAACTCTTCCCATGTCATGGCCCTCGCCGCGTCGGCTCCTATTTCCTTCTTTTTATTGTCCCACCAATCTTTGGCTTGACCCCTCAGCTGACCCGTTCCGTAAGCAACAAAGTCACTTTCGTCACAATGGGTCCTTTCGAACACTCCTTCAACATCGCTTAACCATCTCTGGCATATTATCGGGTCAACCTCCCCGTTGTAGATTGGTGGTTTACACGCCATAAACTCTTTGTACGAACATCCCTTACGTTCTCCCGATTTATCTTTTATAAGGTTGACACTATCTTCCAACCTTTTGACTCATTCTTCGACAAGCGACAACACCGTGTTTTGAATTTTGTCTATAAACCCGGATAGACTACCTTCAATTGCCTTTCCCACTTCATCGGCAATTATCTCTTTCATTTGTTCGGTGCTTGTCGGCACCAGATCATTATCGTTTCCTTTCGACATCTTGAAACTGAAATGTTTACATTAAACATTAAACATTAAACATTTCATTTATAACATAGCTTTATTTGCTTTGGTTTAGCCAAGTGCGTGACTTGCTTTTACCGTTCACATTCGGTGCACTTTCCGGGTTTGAGTGTGTTAACACACCCTTCCCATGCACATTAATTTGCATCTCATTTCTTACATAAGATAGAATCTACTAAAATGATGAATTAATTCTTACCGGACGATTGATCAAGCTTGAACCGAACACTTGTTGACAACCTTAAGATCTGATTACCAACTTGTAACACCCATCCATTTAATTCATTAATTAATCGTATGAAATATGATTTAAATAAACAAAATATTTAACTAACAAAAACTTAGTTGGTAAACTAAGTTATACTTCATCATAGTGTTTAACATAGTCAAATAACTAGTTTAAAACATAAGTCGTTCAGTAGTGATTACACATCTACATAGTTTAGCTAGATTTAATTAGTGCGGAAGCATCCAAAAGTTTGGTGTTCGGTTCTTGAAGCATCAACTTGATCGTCGCCCACATACTTGCAATACCTAGAAACTGGAAATTTTTAACCAAAATTAGTATCAGAGTTATTAGAAATATTACATAATCGAAACTACGCTAAAAAACGGATTCGATTAACCAGGATATGCATATTTTAACATAAAAGTCAGGGCTCTACCGTAACTTACCGTAGCCACCGTAAGTTACGGGTTTCTGTCCCGCGGCTCCTAGACCAGGTAACACCAGGACGGGGGCCATTACTCCAACAATTAGAAATGCCTGTATGGAAATGGGAACTAATAACCATGGACTTTGTTACTAAGTTACCCAAAACCAGAAAGGTAAATGACGCGATTTGGGTAATTGTGGATCGATTAACCAAATCAGCTCATTTTCTACCCATGAAAGAAACCTATAGCATGGAAAGATTAGCCAAGTTATACGTAGACGAGGTAGTATCCTTAGATGGAGTTCCACTCTTCATTGTATCGGATAGGGATAGTCGCTTCACTTCACATTTCTGGACAAGTTTCCAAGAAGCCATGGGGACGCGGTTAAATTTAAGTACAACCTACCATCCCCAAACAGTTGGACAAAGTGAAAGGACGATCCAAACCCTGGAAGACATGCTCAGGGCGTGTGTGATATATTTTGGGGGAAACCGGGACAACCATTTACCTTTAATTGAATTCTCCTATAACAATAGTTATCATTCAAGCATCGAAGCTGCCCCGTTCGAAGCACTGTATGGAAGAAAGTGTAGAACTCCAGTTTGCTGGGCAGAAATAGGAGAAAGTCAGTTATCAGGTCCCAAAATCTATCAAGAAACCACCGACAAGATCACTCAAATCAAGGAAAGACTGAAAACGGCTCGAGATCGCCAGAAGAATTATGCAGACAATCGACGCAAGCCGCTAGAATTTCAAATTGGAGACAAGGTACTCTTGAATGTTTCTCCTTGGAAAGGGGTAGTCCGATTCGGAAAGAAAGGAAAGCTAAGTCCAAGATACGTAGGACCATTTCCAGTAATCTAAAGAATAGGACCGGTCGCCTATCGCTTACAACTACCAGAAGAGTTAGCCGGGGTACATGATATATTTCATGTATCCAACCTCAAGAAATGTTTATCTGACGAATCCCTGGTCATACCTCTTCAAGATATAGAGGTAAATGAAAAGTTAAATTTCGTAGAGAAACCACTTCAGATAGAAGACAAAAAGATTAAATTCCTCAAACACAAAAGATTGGTACTGGTAAAAGTCAAGTGGGATTCAAAAAGAGGACCCGAATATACTTGGGAGCTAGAATCGGAAATGAAGCGAAAGTATCCTCACTTATTTTGGTAAATCTCGAGGACGAGATTTTAAATAAGGTGGGGAGGATGTAAGGACCTGTAAAAATGTCCATAAACGACCCATGGCAGACCTACCTGTGACACACAAGCCCTACACGTAGACTAGGGGCCCTCGCGGGCCGCGTAAGATTCAAGTTAAGGTTTACGGGGGCCGCGTAAAACCTTAAATTTTGCTATAAATTGCCTATGCTTGGCCTGGTCGTCTGTGCTCGAGAAAACTTTCAAAATCACACTTATTCTGTTCGAAAATCAAGTTTAAAGTAGGAAACGCTGCTACGATACAGGGTATTAACTCGATCACTGCTACGATACAATGTTTGATCGATTGAAACCGATCTGATGGATGTTTAAGTGCTGCCCAACTCAGGGCTATACTTTGTCATTCGTCGTGAGGGTTTTGATTTTGTGAGCTTATCGTAAATGTTGTATTAAGTTACTGACCTAGTTTCGTGTGCATTGTTGTTTAAATTAGGTTATCAGGCTTATTAGTAGGCTAAACTCTGCCCAACTAAACTTGCAATGTGAGTCATTCTCTTTTTATCAACAATGTTTTACAATACTCAAATTATTTTCAAAGTTATAGTTACAGGGATTAAGTCTTGGTTACTTGAATCACTGGCAAATGGGGTATTGTGCACATTACTAATTTCTCACGGTTAGGTTCACCAACCTAACAGTGATAATCATCACTACTTGGGTGAAAGGACCCAATAGTGGTATGACCATCGTCACCAGGGTGTGACACGCCGCCAGATAAAAATAAGTTAGTAACCAATTATAATCGCTCTTATGCTGTAATTGTCACACCCCGACCACGTAAAACAACAAAACATGGCGGAAACGTCGGGGAGTGTTGTAACAGAATTAATTGTTTCATAACCATGGCAATTTAAGTTATATTTTATTTATCAAACAAGAGAGTTACATTGTCTTAAAACAGGAAATAAAGAGTACATAACATAATTAAACTAGTTCTTGCTTCATTTTAAGTCACTAAGGCACATGTCCGCCCTAATGTCACGATCATCATCCTAAGCAACAGCTCCTGAAAACACATGTGAAAATAGGTACGTCAGCATAAAAATGCATGTGAGATACATAGGTTTTGTGAAAATAGGATTCATGACTTAGGTTTGAGAAAATGTTTAATAAAATTTAGTCATGAACCTTGTAAATTGTTTTGTTGTTGTAAATCCTTTGAAAAGCAATAAGATCAGATGATATGTATAAATAAAAGAATAATATATGGTTAAATGAATAACCAAGTAAAATAAGTTGTATAAAATAACTGTTTTGTAAACCAAAGTCTTGTGAAAAACATGTTACTTGTGTAAAATGTATAAGTCCAAATTGAATGATTTAAATAACGCTATGACATGTAATATAATACAATCACTTATATATAGGAAGTACCAGCGGCGTATCCACCATGCTTGTATCATACTACTCACATCTCGTTACTTAAGTCACTTAAACAAACCACCAATGTACAAAGTCTACGTTTAAACCAATTGTCAAAAAGTCCTTGTATAAACCATATCAGATGTTAAAAGTCCAAATATGGTCAAGTAATGTGTAACAATTGTTATGTATGGTAAGTAATGTGTTGTTACATAAACCAAATGTAAAAATGTACAAAACAAAGTATTTTGAATATATCAAAAAGTTATGTTTTGCAAAGTAAATGCATGTTATATTGATACAAACACTTATGTGGTAAGTTAACGCATACATTCAAGCCTTGAGACAGGCGGATAACCCTAAGTCAAGGTTATCAAAAGAAATGTTTTCGGATTTAGTCATTCCTTACACCCAAACAAACCTAGGATGTCAGGAATGGGATTTGTCAAGTCCTATGGTACCACTACTTACTACCGAGCGGTTTAGCTAATGTTAATGAACGTATATAAGTCCCGTTTGTACAAACCAAATGTTATACCAAATGTAAACATGTTATATGAAAACAATGTACTAAGTATGCTAAGTTAACATACAAAGCAGAAAAGTTATGTAAATCAATATACTAAGTATGCCAAGTAAACATACATAGCAAAACAATGTAATGTAAATCATGTACTATAAGTGTACTAATGAACATAGCAAGTATATGATGTGCAAACAGGAAAGCATGAAAGTAACAAGTAGGCACATGTGTTTCACCCCAAAACAGTTTGAAAACAGTAAAAGAGGGGTCTATGTACTCACTTGAGATTGCCTAGAAGTCCTTGTGTTACAACCAAACAATGCTAGAGATCACGGAAATCAAACGGCACCTAATATAGGTAACTATGTTAATAAACGGACCTATTCGGAGGATCGGGTAGCATGAGGGTTCGTAAACCAAACGAGTATGGGAACTCATATAATATGGTTTAACAAAGCCTACATACTAAAATGAAACCTAACCTAAGTGCTTACGACCCGTTTAGGTAGCTTATGCTACTTTAATGCGTCGTCCATGTAAAACGCGTTTGGAACGCCTAACTAGTCCTATGATAAGTAGAGTATGCCTTAACATGTCTAATATTGTTGCCAAATCAGTTTAGATATAAAAAATTATGTTACATATGCTTAAAATGAATTTTGGCGTAAAAAGGGCATTTTGGTCATTTACCTAAGGCATATAAACTACCTATCATACAACTAACTAAACATCGTGACCATAAGGTATATGTAACACCCTTGTTATTATTATAAGGTTTTCATATAGTTTACGGAAATAAACATGTAATTATGATTACATGTACTTTGAATAATAATACGGTTAATTTAAATCTTTTATAAATGAAGGTTTATATACATCGTAATGAATTCGAGTTTGACGTTTAAAAGTTACGACGAAATATCGTGTGGAAGCTTTTATCTTTATCGTGTTCGGTTCTTCATCGAGCTTGATCTTCATTCGGGCACTCTTGGCGATCACCTATGATCAAAACCAAGTTAAAAGTTAGTTTTGATAGTTAAATAATAAGTTTAAACAAGTTACATGGGTCAAACAATCAAAAAAATAAGGTTTTTCCGAAACTAGGGGGCGTCGCGTGACGCCTAGCCCCCTTTTTAGCAGAATGTTGCTTAAACAGTTGCTGTACATACCCAGCATAACCCGATTTCACAGAAACAAGCATAACTCTCTCGTTTTTAATCCGTTTTACCCGATTCTTTTTCCCACGCGTCCGTAATTTAATTCTCCATCATATGGAGTTAAAATTCAACATCCAACATAATAAATTTTGAGACTTCTAAGCCTTCGACTCGTTACTTTTTTTTATCAAATTTTAACCCGTTTATGCATTTTATCAAACAAACATGTTTGTTTGATCCCAAATTCTCATGATCTTCTTATTTTCGATATATCCTATTATATTAGGTTCTAGTTGCGGGTTTCTTATGCAATCTTAACCTATTTTGCATATATACTTGTTTTGACCCGTTAAGGGTGTTTAACATTTGCAAGCTTTAAATCACGCTTCAATTAGTTTACATCCTATCCCCATTTTTATACGTATCCCAAGGACTCCATTTAACAAAACGCTTAACTCTAAACAACTCTTAAAGGTTGTTTGCCCAATTTACCCCTCAAGGGCCTTTTGGTCAATTTTAGTCCTTCTTTTAGTAACGAAGGACATTCACTAATAGTTGACCAAAATATCACTTCTAACTACATCCTTATATTTGCGTACCTGGCTCGGGTCAGACTATTGACCCGTTTTAATACCTTGCTTCAACAATTTGCATATTTCATAGCAACACTAATTCGTAGGCCGCTTTTTCCTGTACGCATAAGACTCGACAAGTGCTTATTAGTCGTGATTTATCAAATGGTATTAACATTACCATTTGACCCGTTTAGTCTAAACGACCATCCATTTTGCTCTTATATTCCAATGGTATTTATTTACCATTTTATTAAGTAAGTCATTTCGGATTCCTTACGTTTTGGTTATGACTTTTAAATCCGTTTCGTACACGTTAACCCAACATGGCTTATGCCAATTGGTGTCGTTTTAAACTTCATCCCATATCCATTTATACATGACGAAAGCACCATTTTTCCATTTGTTTTTATTCGTTTAGGCATACTTACAAAGTGGCCATTCAAAGATTCATTTTATATGTGTCATCTACGACCAAATGTCCATTTCGCATTTTTGATATGTTCCGACCCGTACCACTTCGTGTCGGAACCAAAGTTCGAATACAACTTTTGCCGTAATTGTAACCGAGAATTAAATGCATATCTTGCAAAAAGGGTGTAAGCTTTACTTACCTCTTATCCGGTTTGCGCTTTTCGTCTCGTACTTGATTTGTTTGACCCGCTTTCTCCCCAAGCTTCACCTAGCTTATTAAGCGCCAACTATTATTTCATCATTCACAAGGTGGTTAGTTTAATCATGACTTAGTACGATTATTCCACCTTACGCATTTTTATATCCAATTATCATTCATCACAACACCTTATATAATCAAGTTCTTCAAATGAACTAGTAGGTACCCAAATTCACTTAGGCATTACATCGAACACCTTATGAGCATGAAATTTTTACTACTAGAAATCAAGCTCATGACTAACTATTTAACCAAGATTTAAACATCTTTTCACATGTTCATGACAAATCTTCATATCAACAAATCCGGATTTGCTTCATAGAGCTCTAATACACTAAGTTAACAAAGATAATCCTAGTGTTTAACATAATTCTCCAAAACCCACTTGACACATGAGAGTATGATCATGAATTCACAATCATGAACATCAGTTTAACAAATAAATGACTAGGGTTTACTCCTAGACATAGTTTCATCCCTAATTTCATCCAAACAACGAACATGCAAGCTCAGATTCGAATCTCATAAGTTCATCTAAAATTTAAGATGGAACCACATAGCAAAATTTCGCATACCTCATGATCCCTTTACTGAGGTGATCACTAATCTATGCTTGGATTTCGATTCGGAGCAGATTTGAGCCTTCAATTTGGTGAAAATGCAAGAGCTAGGATTGTGAGGGGAGTCTTGGTAGCCCCCTGTGTTCTTGATCGACCAGACACCCCAAAATGGGTGTTTGGTGTTTCTTTTTTTTTTATTAACTTTCAAATTTAACAACATAAGCCCCTCAACTTTAGTTTGGTTTATAACTTGATATTTTGTTCTTTCATTTAATTACAAGACTTGTACTAGGTTATTTATTTCCTAGTTACTTTATCTTGTTCTCGACCCGTTTTATTTTAAGTCCCGTTAAATCTCGGGCCTTTTACATACTTTGCTTTCTCAAAGTATTTCTCATCCTTTTAATAAATATTAGATTTATTTATTCATATCCTAAAATTTACCGGGTAAGTTTTACCACTAACTGTATTTTACCCGTCCTGTAGTATTAACGTGGTTTGATTACCAAACCCGTTTTCGGGGTGTTACAGTATAAACTTGGAAGGTTATTCCCTATACACTATGGTCACCTAATGTGTTTGGTCGGATCCTAATGATCTACCAAATGGGTCGGGTTCGAAAGTATAAGCGATTGTTTAGATCGCTTACCTTACGACCCTATATAAGCACTAAACTAAAAGTGACGAGCTAAGCATGTTAAAACATGCTTAACTAAGTTAGAAAACAAGTTTGGTATCAAAACAAACGGTTTTGATACCTAAAAGTAGTTTGGTTACAAAATATGCAAGAATACGCATTTTGGCCGAAACTACAACTCGTCACTGAGCCTAGATAACGTGGTAATCAATAGGCATGATCACAAGGGACTATAGCCATCGTGATTACGCTCACGTTGCGAAGTTCAACCGAACTTCGTGTTGACCATAAACTGGTCAACGCAGAAAACGCTAAAAGAACGAAAGAGGACTTACAACGGGTCCAAGAACGGAAGTTTTGATCCGAATATTCTCAGGTATGAAGTGATAAACACATCAACTTAGAGAACAATTTCAGATTCAAAGGTGTGGGTTTTGAGTTGGGAACTTGAGGGGTATTTATAGATTTCTTAGGACCGTTAAGATCGTTCATCGAATAACGTGCTTTGATCTTGTCCGTACATGTGCACCCATGGTTTTACAAAACCATTGGAGCCCCTAGATTAAGCCCATAGTTTCAGAAATACCATGTGCAAGAGGATTATGGGTTGGAATTGGCTGGAAACAGGCTGGAAACAGCTTTCTACTGATCTGGGGAAGCCTTACGGACCGTATGGTCCTCCCCTTACGGACCCTATGCTGGTCTGCAGACCAGCAACTTTCAAAGTTGACAGTTTTGGTCCCTGTGCATGTATCGTATTATTTTGGCACTTATAACACCCGTCAAACCCATTTTTAGGCTCCATAAGGATGTTAAAGCATAGGGAACATGAAACATGCTCAGAAATATGTCTGATGTCAGTTCGTTTGGCCGTACGGTTGCGTTGTTCGGTTAATTACGACGGAAGTCGTAACGAACGCAAAAACGATCCAATTTAAGCGACGAATGAATTTTTCTTATGCCAAACACTAAAATAAAATATTTTAATGCTTACATAAATTTTTGGATGTCCGGATGTATTCAGAATGTAAGTTATGCACGAAAATGCAAACTTATGCACTTTTTGACGCTTTTAGTCCCTGAATGACCCAAAAGTTTATTTTAGCACACCGAACCCATCAAAGCCTGTTTCTAAGCCATGTAAAGGATATTTATGGTATGTTTAACTTATGGTCATGTTCCGGAATGTCTGTTCTAGTACGAATCGTCATACTTTCGCAGTTTGTTAAATTTAGTCCATGTAAGCGAATTAACTTGATTTTGCCATACCAAAGCCTTCAAAACTTATTCCTAAGTTATGTAAAGGTTATTTAAGGTAGGTTAAGTATATGTTGATGTTCTGGAGTATTTGTCGCGTTAAACTGACTACGTTTACGCACCAGTTTGCGTATAACTCTCCAGAAAGCGATATAGAGTTTGAAATTGAATAAAAGTCAAAACATGAAAAATGTCAAACATAAACAAACAAACATTGGGAATAAATAACTTTGTTTTATTGATAACTGAACTGTTTACAATGATTGCAGACACAGGTGTCACAATAATCTATAACTAAGGTGTCATTTTATTTAACCTGAATGACTCGCCAGTATTTCCCCGCTAATAAAATATTTTTAAACATGTTTCAGGTGATTTACTGTGAATCAAGGAAAAAGTGCTACGGAGCACTAACAAGCTTGAAGTGGTGGCTCAATAAAATAAATAAACATGTTTTGTAAAAACAATGGATTTCCTCGTGAAATTTCCTTTACTGTAAATTATGGGGTTTGTCCCAAATCGTGAAATAAAATAATTGGGCATTTTCAAGTTTTAAAAGATCTTGTTAAACTTCCGCTGTCAACTCAAATAATAAATACCACGGGTTTCTGTCCCGCGGCTTCTGGACCGGGTCACACCGGGCCGGGGGCCGTGACAGAAAAAGGCGGTATCAGGCCGCGTAAGATTCAAGTTAAGGTTTACGCGGGCCACATAAAACCTTAAATTTTTCTATAAATTTCCTATGCATGGCCTGATCGTCTGTGCTCGAGAAAACTTTCAAAATCACACTTATTATGTTCGAAAATCAAGTTTAAAGTAGGAAAACGCTGCTACGATACAGGGTATTAACTCGATCACTGCTACGATACAATGTCCGATCGATTGAAACCGATCCGATGGATGTTTAAGTGCTGCCCAAATCAGGGCTATACTTTGTCATTCGTCGTGAGGGTTTTGATTTCGTGAGCTTATCATAAATGTTGTATTAAGTTACTGACCTAGTTTCGTGTGCATTGTTGTTTAAATTAGGTTATCAGGCTTATTAGTAGGCTAAACTCTGCCCAACTAAACTTGCAATGTGAGTCATTCTCTTTTTCTCAAAAATGTTTTACAATACCCAAATGTTTTCTAGTTATATATTACAGGGATTAAGTCCTGGTTATCTTAAATCACTGGCAAGTGGGGTATTGTGCACATTACTAATTTCTCACGGTTAGGTTCACCAACCTAACAGTGATAATCATCTGGCACTCCGAAATTTTACTATCCATAGCACATATATGGACATCACTGGAAATCCATCAGGCTATCAGGCTGATATTGAAGAGCCAATAGTATTCCAGGCCCAGCCACAAGAGAAACCAAAGTCGAAAAAGAGAAGGAGACTCGTAGGCTGGAGGCGTATGCGTAGGAAGAAACCAGCGGCACAGAAAGTTATCAAAACTGAGGATCCAAAGGATAAAGGTAAAGGAAAGAAAATCGGAGAGAGTTCAGGGCAAGCCCAGGAGATGCCACCATGGGAGGAGCTGGATCGCAAACTGGCAAATAGCGACCTCATCGGACCTGCCGACGAAAACCTCTTCAATTACCCAGTTCAATCACAACTTCCAGTTAATCTAGAGCCTGCTATTCCAGATCCTATTGTCAACCCCCGATCTCTACAAGGAGCGCTGGAAGAATGGTGGACCACTGACTGGCAATTTCAGAATCTCTTGAATAACCCTAACACCTTTTTTCCACAGTTTGACCCTGAACCTTCACTAAACCCACCTATGAGCGCAGAAAACTTGGATGAAATCCATCACTACGGCGCGGAACTGGTGGATGCAGGAAATAGAATTAGGGATGTGGGAGAAAGAATCTCGTGGAAATACGACGAGAGGGAGCGTCGTTTCTGAGATGCCAGCTGACTATGGTTTTGTGATTATGGGAATGTGTGTTTAATAATAATATAATAATAAAATAATAATGAATAACTTAAAATAAAACTTTTGAAATATATTTGGTGTGTACAGATGCGTACTAAAATATATAAAAATATGGAAGTCGCAAAGTCGACAATTTTGGCTATACGTGTTGACAAGATTATGTGTGATTGTTTTATTGTGATTGATCATTAATTATTTTATTTTATGCCAATATTTTATACATTTGTATATTGAAAAATTACCAGATGGAACACGCTGGTAATGAACCAGTTAACGAGGTTAACCAATCCGAGCAAAACAATGAAGATCACTTTCTTAACAGACAAGGTATAGAAAATATTGTTGCTCAAGGAATAGCCAATGCTATTCCAGCAATCCTTGCTGCTGCCCGAAATCAAGTTGAACCTCCGCCGCCTACACTCAGCAAACGTACTCGTGATGACAACTTCAGTAATAGTGTAAATGGAGGCGGTAACAATAATAATGATGATGTGATGCAAGCCCCATTCCTTACGAAAATGAAAGCTGCAACGCCTGGTTGCACTTACAAGGAATTTCTTGCCAGTAAACCAATCGATTTTGCAGGCAATGAAGGGGCAACTGTGTGACAACTGTCACTTTTCCATACATTCCGTACACTAAATAAACAGTAATATGTGCTTTAATGACTGTGCATGATCTAGTTTACAAGACAAATAAATTTCTGATTACTATACAAGTAAATTCATGCACATTTTATACTACAAAAATTACATTATGCATTAATGAACAGCGTTGCGTCAGAAATACTAGTAAACTCACTGGTAAGACACATTGTGTCAACAATTCTACAGAAAGCAGTTAGACAATAGAATTGGAGCCTAGGTGTAGGTCCAATGACAAGAATACATTAAAACACAAAATTACATACAAGGGTTAACATATAGACATTCCGGAAGCAAGAATATGCACTAAAAAGCACCCGAAACGCACTTTAAGTGCAGAATTTTACAAAATTCAGCTATAATCAGCTTTTTAACACATAAATATTGTGCAAAATTCATGTTTTATTATCCAGAATACCCTCCTAAGTGTTGGGAATTAAAAGGGTTACAAAAAGATACACAAAGGACACTAAACGGTGCAATTTAGCACTTTAACGAACCGGTATTTACAAAAAGGAAGATGAAGTATTCATCTCAAAGGTGCCCCTCCAACTACTAGGAATTCTCCTTATTCCTATTTCATCGTGCCTATACGCGTGTAACGATAACCAGTGTTAGCGCGTGGACCACCGCAATGGTCCTTTCCATGACAGAGGTATGAGGGCAGTAGTGTCCCCTCCTTGATTGATCACCTGCTTGGACGAGAGAAAATTAGGGTAACGGTGCAAGACAATTTATTATTACGGGGGCCCACGTAATAACAACTTGTAGTGCATGGAAATCCTGGTGGACTCTGCGGGTCAAGATAAAGATCACCATCCCTCCAAAAATAATCACTAGGTGTTCACACCCTCATATGGTAGAACAATACCTAGACCAGTGCTTTAGCACTTTATAAAGTAGGAAACCTGTCTTTGCCTACTTCGTGCCGGACACTTTTACCGGTGTACGAGACGTTTGAGAACTGATATATAAGCGAGTGAAGAAGGATAACATTCTGAAAGATTCAGTGACGTTACGCACTCTATCACCTCTACATGAACAACCCCATCTCTTGGAAAATATACACATCAGTAAAGCTAAAGACCCAAGAAAACCAATGTAGCAGGAAATAACTGAAACTTGAATGACCAAGGCGATGTAGCCTCGAGTTCATTGTTCCCATTACAAACAATAAGCCAAGTTGCCAAGCCTATGTGAAGGCTCAGTAATTATTTCCTCGCTCATACATTATGGATTATATATGCATGTGATATTGAGTGATTACATGTTGGCTTATGGTACTATGTACCTCATAGAAAATTATGGGATGTTGTCTAACCCACCTCAAAACCCCCAGCCATCACAGAGGCTATAGACTTGAGTGTCACTCTTACTGAGGAAGCTCTACGCGTGGGAAAATTTTCAGAATCTGAGGATAACAAGAAAGAGACTCATGTGGAGTCATCAGGCAACAAGAAGAGGAAGCCTCCAAACCAAAAAGTAGGCACCCAAGTCAGCTATGGAAGCCCTAAGGCAAACAAAAGAAAGGAAGTGAACTCACCGCGTTGCTGGAAAGCTGATGGAGCCACTAATAAAGCTGGAGGTAAGACTTACTCGGGGACTAAGCCGAGGCGCGAGGAATGCACTTTTCACCATGAAGATCAATGTCTGAGACCTAAGGGTGGAAAGTATGGAAAAGAAGGACACAACAAGGATGCATGTTGGGCGAAGGATCCAGATGGAAGAGATAATAAAGTACCAGGTTGCTACAAATGTGGTGAAGCAGGGCACTTTAGGAAAGATTGCCCTAGGAAGAACCAAGCAAGGAAGGGTCTTCACGACCGGAGCTCGTGAAACACGCCAGGATCCAGATGTGGTTAAGGGTACATTCCCTATTAACCAATCTGATGTACCCATTTTTGATTAAAACTGGCATCAACTTTAACCCTGTATGCTTAGAACTTAAGAAACTGCCTGGCCTAGTTTCAAGTAGAATAGACGTTCCGTATTATTTAGAAATGGGCATATAGAAGGCTAGATTAAGCAGACAAAACAATTAAGGATTGTATTTTGGGACTCAGAAGGCCGGAACCTTCTGTTACCATTACCTTGGGAAGTCATGATATGATAGTCAGCATGGATTGGATATCCAAATTTAGAGTTGAAGTCGTTCGATGCAAGGAAATTCAATCACACCCCTATTGCGAGTGATGAAACAATTTAGTGCACAACCTCCTTGCAATAGTTGCAAGGGTGATAGACCGTGGGTCTGCGACATCTCTCGTTGGTCAAAGAGACACTGAAGCATCTCCAAGAAGACTGCATAGCCTTCCTAGCTCATGATGCCGATAAGGAGACCTAGGAGCTAGGACTACAAGACAACTCCGTGGTGGAGGAATTCCCAGAAGCCTTTCTGAAGACTTGCCAGGAACGCCCCTCCGCAACAATAAGAGGAGTTTAGGATAAACCTCGTGCCAGGAGCGGCACCAGTTCCGAATGACGCCTTACCGACTAGCTTCGTCCGCGAAGCATGAACCTCCGATATAACCGCAAGAGCTACTAGACAGAAGAAATTAAGGACATGACATCCTTAGTTAAGGACACAAAGAGAAAGTTGACAGTTTACACTTTGCATCAATTCCAGAAAATTGGATATCAAGGATTTGCATCCTTTGCCAAGGATTGATAAACTGAACAGACCAATCGTAAGGTTCTAGTTACCACTCAAAGATCGACTTGAGGACAGGATATCCACAACTGTGAATACAAGAAGGAAATATCCCTAAAACGACCTTTAGGACTCGCTTCAAGCATTACGAGTTCCTTGTCGTACCATTTGGCTTAACACATGCATCAACAATATTCATGGACCTCATGAATCGAACGTGTAAGCCATACCTGGATAGATCATTATTATAATTATTGGCTACATCCTTATGTGGCCAACGACCAGGGAAGGTCGTGAGCAACAGCTGCAATTTACCTTGCAACTCTTAGAGAAAGAACAATTATGTGCTATGATGACGAAAAACGGATTCGAATTCGCAAAGTGAGAATTTTAAGATACATGGTGGATAAGAACGAGATTCATGACAACCCTACAATCAAGAGCTAAGGAGTTAGAGTTGCAATTATGCGACGCTTCTCGACAAAGTCCCGATTGCACGAGACCACAAAATTGCATACGCGGCACATTGGTTAAGGAATCATGAGAAGAAACCTCGATCTAGATACAGTAATTGCGCGCCGCAAAGTTGACGTCATTACCTGAAAGAAAACGCCGCACGATCTTTTCTGATCACAAGGGTTGTAGCACACCGTTGATCGTAAAACTTGAATATTAACGTAAATGGACCAAGCTACTGAACGATGCAGACTGTATGAACACGATACGTGCTTGTGTGATAAACTTTGATGAAAAGTTGGAACACTCACTTGCCCTTAGTGTAGTTTCCTTACAACAGTATTTATCACACCACCGTTTAAACCGCTTCGTGTGAAGCTTTAGATAGAACATAATAAGACAATCCCCGTCGTGTTGAACGGAGACCAGGAATAAACAATCAACTGGCCCGAGTTGGTCCAAGAGAAACTAGAGGAAAGATCGTTTAGATATGTGATCTTACTCGCGAAATACAGAAAGATTTCGCCGATGAGCGGCGGAAATCGTAGGAATTTGAAACAAGAAGTACGACCTTAATAGAAACCTCGCCTAGAGAAGGCATGGTGTGAATTGGAGAACGTAAAGGATATCGGAACCATTGCTCACAAGATGAAACTTCCAGAAAAAGACCAGTAGTGATCGCGACACATTCCATGTGTCTAGTCTTTAGAGGAGTCTAACACAAGGAACAGTCGTTGTTCCCACAAATAAGATTCACGTCTATGACAAACGACAATACTATAAAACCTGTTAAGGTTTCGGACCAAGAGTCCACAATACTATAGAACCTGTTAAGGTTTCGGACCAAGAGTCCACAATACTATAGATCCTGCTAAGGTTTCGGACCAAGAGTCCACAATACTATAGAACCTGTTAAGGTTACGGACCAAGAGTCCACAAGACACAGAAAAGACATAATTGATTTACTGGAGTACGATAGAATACATGATATGACCCAGAGCACGTGAGAACATGAAGACACATTTCGAATATAAGTGACCACATTTGATTCACAACTCCCCTGCGACCGATGGCATCGCTTGAATTTTGGGACGAAATTCTTTAACGAGGGGAGACTGTGACAACTGTCACTTTTCCATACATTCCGTACACTAAATAAACAGTAATTTGTGCTTTAATGACTGTGCATGATCTAGTTTACAAGACAAATAAATTTCTGATTACTATACAAGTAAATTCATGTACATTTTATACTACAAAAATTACATTATGCATTAATGAACAGCGTTGCGTCAGAAATACTAGTAAACTCACCGGTAAGACACATTGTGTCAACAATTCTGCAGAAAGCAGTTAGACAATAGAATTGGAGCCTAGGTGTAGGTCCAATGACAAGAATACATTAAAACCCAAAAGTACATACAAGGGTTAACATATAGACATTCCGGAAGCTAGAATATGCACTAAAAAGCACCCGAAACACACTTTAAGTGCAGAATTTTACAAAATTCAGCTATAATCACCTTTTTAACACATAAATATTGTGCAGAATTCATGTTTTATTATCCAGAATACCCTCCTAAGTGTTGGGAATTAAAAGGGTTACAAAAAGATACATAAAGGACACTAAACGGTGCAATTTAGCACTTTAACGAACCAGTATTTAACCGAACAACCGAACATTACCCGGAACATCAAAATATTACTAGAAGCATTGTTTTAATGTTTTTGAGTTAGTTATGGTCCCCGAACACCATAACACCTCTTATAACATTATAACACACCAAGTCTCTAAAAACTACACTTGAAAGCTTAACTTATTTATGAATTAGAGATTGGAAAGTTGCACTTTACCCCCCCCCCCCCCTATATGTTCACGGTTCAAAGGGGGTGGCCCCCACCAAATATTTGCAAAATCTTGCCAATATCCCATTAGATCTTTCTTAGATTTCTTTTGATTCACTAGATTTCCTTGGATCCTATATGATATCTTAGAAGATCTTGCAAGTATTATATAAAGTCATAAGACCCCACTTTTGATTTTATGAAATCTTGCTAAAATCCTTCAAATCTTGCCAAGATATATTTAGATTTTATATGATCTTTCTTAGATCTCCTTAGATTCATTTTGATTTTATTTGGATATTGTAAGATCTTAAAAAGATATGTGAAGATCTTGAAAGCACTATATATATCACCTTCACCATTTCACCACTCAACACCACACATCCCTCATACACTCTCTCTCCCTCTCGGCCTAGAAGTGCCGCCACCATCACCACCATCCAATCCATTCCAAGCTAGTTACATGGTGCAAGAAGGTGTTTAAGAAGGTTTAGAGCTTGTAGATCTTGAAGAACCTTCTTCATTTGCTTTTACCCACCATTTTTGTCATCTTCAAGTTCTAGTAATCTTCCCTAGCCTTGTTGCTAGTGGTGAGCCCTCATGATCCCTTATTATTTCATATCTTGATGGTTAAAAGATGATATTTATTGATAAGCACAAGAACACTAAAGAATATGAAAAAAAAGCTTAAAAATATAAGAATACATGTTGAATATGTTGATTTGCTTTTGGTTGATTGATTGTTAATGTTAGTAATGTTTGACATCATAAGAAACCTACTAGATTGTGATTAAACACATGATCTAGTAAGTTAAAGTGGTGATCTTGTGAAAGACCAAGATCTTCATGCTTTATGCCTTCATGAACTCGAATAATGAAATGGGTTTTCTTATGTAAAGATGGTTTAAACGAAATAAAAATCTTGTAAATAGATGATTATAAGAATAATTTTCCCAAGAAACCAAGTTTATTTACAAGATTTACAAGTCATGGTTTCTAAGTAAACTAATAATATTTTTAGTATTTAAACAAGACTAGAGACATGTATGTAACAAGAAAAATACAAGAGAAGTATTTTTAGAAAAAATCATCTTACAAGTTGTAAATGACTAGATCTTTTAATAAAGTGATTTACAAACAAATAACCATGTTTTTAGGGGTAACTAAACCTACTAAATAACATGGTAAGTTACTACAAGTTTTTACAAAAACTTCAAGTTCATGATGTAGTGAAATTACTTGATTTTGACACTCGGTAAGTGTTAAATGAGTTGATGATTGTTATGTTGATTTTAAAAGAAAATAAACACATGTTTTGAAAACATGGGAAAACCTCCATTTTCAGGGGAAACCATGCCAAAATTTTTATAAATTTTGACACTTAGAAAAATATAAGTTTTTGAGAAACTTATTCCCTAAAAATGTATTTACAAACACTTACCAAGGTTTCCCAAATTTTTAGGTTAAGAAATGATGATTTCTTCAAGATTAAAATTGATATTAAGTATGTATATTTTTGGAGAAAATATATATATTTATTGATCGCCAAATTTTGTGCTAAGTGTATGTAGTATGTATTATATGTGATAGTGTATTAGGACTTGAAAATACACTAAGTACTCCCAAGGAGTAGAAATACAAGAATACACATACAACATGCTTAGACAAATACAAGAAAATATATTTATGAAAATATATTACTTGATAGAATAAATAACTTAGACAAGTTATGATCATGAAATGAAATGATTGGACAAGATACATAAATCGGGTGAAAAATACAAGATACTTATATTTATTTTTGAGAAAATAATATAAGTAAGATACATAGTTAAAAATATAAATCATTTTTAACACAAGAATACATACACAAAAGATAGTGACTTGTACTTGTGCGATACAAGTCTAGTGACTAACGTTAATAAAACCACGTTTAGGTCACGACGCTAGATAAGCAAATCCGGTGAAGTCTACGACGCAGGAACGCAAAGTTGTGAGTTCATGCTCCACCTTTTCTCTTAACTGTTTTTGGTTTTATAACTCTCGGGGGTGAAATACATGTTACGAATACTTAAACGGTATGAATTGCCTATGAAATGAGATACTAGATCATGTGAGCATAGACTTAATACTAAAAATGCCATAAACTCTTGGTGAAAACCAGTACCAAGTAGTGCTAAAAATACCATAAAGTCTTGGTGAAAACCAGTACCAAGTAGTGCTAAAAATACCATAAAGTCTTGGTGAAAACTAGTACCAAGCAGTGTTAAAAATGCCATAAATTCTTGGTGAAAACTAGTACCAAGAAGTGCTAGCCATAAAGTCTTGGTGAAAACTAGTACCAAGCCATTAAAACATTCATTAGGGACGAGGGTTAGATCTAACAGGTACAGCCGAACCCCACTCATGGTCACAACTAGTACCTAGTAGTGCTTCGGAGTCCCAGTCGAGGGAAATCAACACAGTCGAGGTTAATCGACACAGTCGAGGTTAATCGACACAGTCAAGGGAAATTGACACATTCAAGGTAAAACATTCATTACGAGTGCTCCCTATGTCCTCACATGCCCTAAAGTCCTTGTAAAACATTCATATTCATACACGCTTTTCATACATGTTTACAAAGAAGTCTCTCAAAGGTTTACAAGATTACGAGTACTCACACAAAACGCATGAACTCGCTCAACTTTTGTTGATGTTTTCCAAAATTACATGTATTTCAGGTAACATGATGGATCTTGGGCGCGGGTGTTGTTTCTAGAAGTAGACTTCAAGTTTAGATGTCATCCACTTTTGACGGTTTGTAACCGAGTCGAAGGTTGTGTTTTAAAACTTAAGTGAGAAGTGTTTGTAATACTCAAATTTTATGAATGGATGAACATCGTTTTAAAGCATGTAGTTGTTTATTATGATTGAATGCAATGATAACAAACCAGTAACACATCATACGCTTCCGCAAAAGACAAGGTGTGACAAACTGCAGCACTGCGTTGGTTAGAGAAAACCGAAGCAGTAATTAAAATAAGTAAATGTGCTGAGGAAGACAAAGTCATGTACGCTTCGCATCTTTTTAAAGAAGGGGCACTAGAATGGTGGTACACAGTATTACAAGCCAAGGGAAGCGAAGTGGCTTATGCCATGAATTGGGAAGAATTTAAGAGACTAGTAGAAAGAAAATTATGTCCCGAATATGAAAAGGAACAAATGACAAATAAATTCCTAATCCACCGAATGGTGGATGTTGATTGTCGAGGGTATACTTCGACATTCTTTGAGTATGCTAGAATTGTACCTACCATGGCTTCGCCAGAACCGGTACTTATTTCTCGCTATATTTGGGGTTTGATTAGCGAGATTCGCGATACCGTCAAGGCTGCAAGACCTCGCACAATTGACGATGCTGTGGAATTAACCAACACCTTAACCGACGGACTAGTATGCACAAGAGAAGAAAATCGGAAGAAGGAAGTGGCCCAAAAGATTACCCAAGGATTCCGTGTGGGTAATAGTAGTAATTTCAAGAAAAAGGGAACCGGGCAATCTTCCACTGCTCCATTTTGCAGTACCTGTAAAAGAAAGCATTTTGGAAGATGCAAAGGGTATTGCAATTTCTGTAAAATTCCAGGGCATCAAGAAGAAGATTGCAGGAGGAAGAAATCAACAATCTGCTTCAACTGTGGAGAAGCTGGACATTTTAGACCAGACTGCCCCAAATTGGTCAAACCAGCTGACAACAAAGCCAAACCTGCAGAAGGAACTACCAAAAAGAATGCAAGAGCATTCCAGTTGACTACCCAAGAAGCAGAACTCATCCCAGATGTGATAGCTGGTACGTTCCTAGTTCACGACATTTATGCAAAAGTATTATTTGACTATGGTGCAAACCAAAGTTTTATAAATACTTCATTCTGCCAAAACTCTTAAACTACCCTTAACCAACCTTAGACAAATTTTTACTGTCGAAACAGCAGATGGGAATTCTGTTAACATAAATAAGGTCTTGCGAGAAGAAAAGATAGAACTCTTAGGTCATAAATTTTCTGCAAACCTGTTACCTATGAATTTAGCCGGATTCAATGTCGTGTTAGGAATGGATTGGTTGGTAGCCAACCATGCTCGAATCCTCTATGATAAGAATTCCATAGAAATTCATACACCCACAGGAGAAGTAGTAATGATTACAGGAGATAAGCCACGTAAGCCAATGAAATTCATTTCAGTAATGAAAATGGCCAGTTATTCAAGAAAACAAGGAATAGTGTTTATGATTACGACAATCATCAACACTAAAGGTAAGGAACTTAAGGAAATTCCTGTAGTATCAGAATACCCGGATGTATTTCCGGAAGAACTACCTGGATTACCACCCGATGGAGAAGTAGAATTTAGAATTTATCTAATTCCTGGAACTACACCGATAGCCAAGGCACCTTATCGGTTAGCACCCACCGAAATGTTAGAATTGAAAAAACAGTTAGATGAATTGCTCAATAAAGGATTTATACAACCTAGTTCATCCCCATGGGGAGCACCAGTATTGTTTGTAAAGAAGAAAGATGGTTCGATGCGAATGTGTATCGATTATAGGGAATTAAATAAGGTTACCATTAAGAATCGATACCCATTACCTAGGATTGATGATCTTTTCGATCAACTTCAGGGGGCTAGATATTTTTCTAAGATAGATTTACGCTCCGGATACCATCAGTTGAAAGTACAAGAAGAAGACATACCTAAAACTGCTTTCAGAACTAGGTATGGCCATTAAGAGTTTACAGTCATGCCCTTTGGATTAACAAATGCTCCTGCAGCATTCATGGACATGATGAATAAAATATGTAAACCGTACTTGGATAAATTTGTAATTGTCTTTATCGACGATATACTCATTTATTCTAAAAGTCAGGACGAGCATTCTGAACATTTACGAGTACTCTTAACTTTGTTAAGAAAAGAGAAGCTTTACGCTAAATTCTCGAAGTGTGAATTTTGGCTACAAGAGGTACAATTTTTAGGACACATGGTGAATCACGAAGGTATTCACGTAGATCCCTCCAAAATAGAAGCGATCACCAAATGGAAGGTCCCGCAATCAGCTATGGAAGTTAGAAGTTTTCTAGGATTAGCCGGATACTATAGACGGTTTATTAAAGACTTTTCTAAGATAGATGTGCCATCAACTAAGCTAACCTGTAAAGCAGTGAAGTTTGAATGGGGATCTAGACAAGAAGAGGCTTTTAAAATTTTAAAGCAAAAGTTAACAAACGCCCCAATTCTTGCCTTACCAGAAGGGACAGAAGATTTTGAAGTTTACTGTGATGCTTCTAAGTGAGGATTAGGATGTGTGCTAATGCAACGCAAGAAGGTAATTGCATATGCATCAAGACAATTGAATAAGCACGAAGAAAATTATACGACTCATGACTTAGAATTAGGAGCGATAATTTTTTCCCTTAAGATTTGGAGACATTATCTGTATGGAAGTAAGTTTACCGTTTATACAGATCATAAAAGTTTAAGATATATATTTGGGCAAAAAGAATTGAACATGATACAAAGAAGATGGATGGAAATTCTACGTGACTACGATTGTGATATTCAATATCACGAAGGAAAAGCAAACGTAGTTGCAGATGCCTTAAGTTGTAAGAATCATGAAAAGCAAAAGCGAGTTCGTGCTCTTCGATTAAATCTACAGTTAGATTTAATGGAACAACTGAAAAACATTCAAGAAACAGCAATCAAGGATGATGCTGAACGTATCGGATAGGGATAGTCGCTTCACTTCACATTTCTGGACAAGTTTCCAAGAAGCCATGGGGACGCGGTTAAATTTAAGTACAGCCTACCATCCCCAAATAGATGGACAAAGTGAAAGGACGATCCAAACCCTGGAAGACATGCCCAGGGCGTGTGTGATAGATTTTGGAGGAAACTGGGACAACCATTTACCTTTAATTGAATTCTCCTATAACAACAGTTATCATTCAAGCATCGAAGTTGCCCCGTTCGAAGCACTGTATGGAAGAAAGTGTAGAACTCCAGTTTGTTGGGCAGAAATAGGAGAAAGTCAGTTATCAGGTCCCGAAATCGTGCAAGAAACCACCGACAACATCACTCAAATCAATGAAAGACTGAAAACAACTCGAGATCGCCAGAAGAATTATGCAGACAATCGACGCAAGCCGCTAGAATTTCAAATTGGAGACAAGGTACTCTTGAAAGTTTCTCCCTGGAAAGGGGTAGTCTGATTCGGAAAGAAAGGAAAGCTAAGTCCAAGATACGTAGGACCATTCCCAGTAATCCAAAGAATAGGACTGGTCGCCTATCGCTTACAACTACCAGAAGAGTTTGCCGGGGTACATGATGTATTTCATGTATCCAACCTCAAGAAATGTTTATCTGACGAATCCCTGGTCGTACCTCTTCAAGATATAGAGGTAAATGAAAAGTTAAAGTTCGTAGAGAAACCACTTCAGATAGAAGACAGAAAGATTAAATTCCTCAAACACAAAAGATTGGTACTGGTCAAAGTCAAGTGAAATTCAAAAAGAGGACTCGAATATACTTGGGAGCTAGAATCAGAAATGAAGCGAAAATATCCTCACTTATTTCGGTAAATCTCGAGGACGAGATCTTAAATAAGGTGGGGAGGATGCAAGGACCTGCAAAAATGTCCATAAAGGACCCGTAAGTGAAAACCCGGACCCCTGAAACCCTAATGTGCATGAAAAACCAAGAAAACAAGAATTTTGAGTTTCACGCGGGCCGCGTAAAACGTAAGCTTATCCTTACGCGGGTTGCGTCAAAGTAAAGTTGACCGGATAAGCGTTCCAGGCCACGTGTCGCACATGTGGCAGACCTACCGGTGACACACAAGCCCTACACGTAGACTAGGGGCCCTCGCGGGCCGCGTAAGATTCAAGTTAAGGTTTACGCGGGCCGCGTAAAACCTTAAATTTTGCTATAAATTGCCTATGCATGGCCTGATTGTCTGTGCTCGAGAAAACTTTCAAAATCACACTTATTCTGTTCGAAAATCAAGTTTAAAGTAGGAAAACGCTGCTACAATACAGGGCATTAACTCGATCACTGCTACGATACAATGTCCGATCGATTGAAACCGATCCAATGGATGTTTAAGTGCTGCCCAAATCAGGGCTATACTTTGTCATTCGTCGTGAGGGTTTTGATTTCGTGAGCTTATCGTAAATGTTGTATTAAGTTACTGACCTAGTTTCATGTGCATTGTTGTTTAAATTAGGTTATCAGGCTTATTAGTAGGCTAAACTCTGCCCAACTAAACTTGCAATGTGAGTCATTCTCTTTTTCTCAAAAATGTTTTACAATACCCAAATGTTTTCTAGTTATATATTACAGGGATTAAGTCTTGGTTATCTTAAATCATTGGCAAGTGGGGTATTGTGGACATTACTAATTTCTCACGGTTAGGTTCACCAACCTAACAGTGATAATCATCACTACTTGGGTGAAAGGACCCAATAGTGGTATGACCATCGTCACCAGGGTGTGACACGACGCCAGATAAAAATAAGATAGTAGCCATTGTAATCGCTCTTATGCTGTAATCTATAACTAATGTGTCGTTTTCTTTAACCTGAATGACTTGCCAGTATTTCCCCGCTGATAAAATATTTTTAAATATGTTTCAGGTGACTTACTGTGAATCAAGGAAAAGTGCTACGGAGCACTAACAAGCTTGAAGTGGTGGCTCAATAAAATAAATAAACTTGTTTTGTAAAACAAGGGATTTCCTTGTGAAATTCCCTTCACTGTAAATTATAGGGTTTGTCCCAAATTGTGAAATAAAATAATTGGGCATTTTCAAGTTTTAAAAGATCCTGTTAAACTTCCGCTGTCAACTCAAATAATAAATACCACGGGTTTCTGTCCCGCGGCTTCTGGACCGGGTCACACCGGGCCGGGGGCCGTGACAGAAAAAGGTGGTATCATTTGAACATGAGACAAAGAAGATGGATGGAAATTCTAAGTGACTACGATTGTAATATTCAATATCACGAAGGAAAAGCAAACGTAGTTGCAGATGCCTTAAGTCGTAAGAATCATGAAAAGCAAAAGCGAGTTCGTGCTCTTAGATTAAATCTACAGTTAGATTTAATGGAATAACTGAAAAACATTCAAGATACAGCAATCAAGGATAATGCTGAAGGAATGAAAGGACAAATAAAGGAATTTGAGCAAGGAAGTGATAGAATTTGGAGATTCCATAAGAAAAGGATTTGGATACCTAAGCAAGGAAATTTAAGAGATAAGATTTTAGAAGAAGCCCATAAATCTAGGTATACCATGCATCCTGGTAATAATAAGATGTACCAAGATTTAAGGATTAACTTCTGGTGGATAGGAATGAAAAAGGACATAGCTAGATATGTTTCTAAGTGTCTAACTTGTTCACAAGTTAAGGCAGAACACCAGAAACCTTTAGGATTACTCCAACAATTAGAAATGCCTGTATGGAAATGGGACCTAATAACCATGGACTTTGTTACTAAGTTACCCAAAACCAGAAAGGGTAATAACGCGATTTGGGTAATTGTGGATCGATTAACCAAATCAGCTCATTTTCTACCCATGAAAGAAACCTTTAGCATGGAAATATTAGCCAAGTTATATGTAGACGAGGTAGTATCCTTACATGGAGTTCCACCCTCCATTGTATCGGATAGGGATAGTCGCTTCACTTCACATTTCTGGACAAGTTTCCAAGAAGCCATGGGGACGCGGTTAAATTTAAGTACAACCTACCATCCCCAAACAGATGGACAAAGTGAAAGGACGATCCAAACCCTGGAAGACATGCTCAGGGTGTGTGTGATAGATTTTGGAGGAAACTGGGACAACCATTTAACTTTAATTGAATTCTCCTATAACAATAGTTATCATTCAAGCATCGAAGCTGCCCCGTTCGAAGCACTGTATGGAAAAGTGTAGAACTCCAGTTTGCTTGGCAGAAATAGGAGAAAGTCAGTTATCAGGTCCCGAAATCGAGCAAGAAACCACCGACAAGATGACTCAAATCAAGGAAAGACTGAAAACGGCTTGAGATCACCAGAAGAATTATGCAGACAATCGACGCAAGCCGCTAGAATTTCAAATTGGAGACAAGGTACTTTTGAAAGTTTCTCCTTGGAAAGGGGTAGTCCGATTTGGAAAGAAAGGAAAGCTAAGTCCAAGATACGTAGGACCATTCCCAGTAATCCAAAGAATAGGACCGGTCGCCTATCGCTTACAACTACCAGAAGAGTTAGCCGGGGTACATGATGTATTTCATGTATCCAACCTCTAGAAATGTTTATCTGACGAATCCCTAGTCGTACCTCTTCAAGATATAGAGGTAAATGAAAAGTTAAAGTTCGTAGAGAAACCACTTCAGATAGAAGACAGAAAGATTAAATTCCTCAAACACAAAAGATTGGTACTGGTAAAAGTCAAGTGGGATTAAAAAAGAGGACCCGAATATACTTGGGAGCTAGAATCGGAAATGAAGCGAAAGTATCCTCACTTATTTCGGTAAATCTCGAGGATGAGATTTTAAATAAGGTGGGGAGGATGTAAGGACCTGCAAAAATGTCCATAAATGACCCGTAAGTGAAAACCCGGACCCCTGAAACCCTAATGTGCATGAAAAACCAAGAAAACAAGAATTTTGAGTTTCACGCGGGCCGCGTAAAACGTAAGCTTAGGCTTACGTGGGCCGCGTCAAAGTAAAGTTGACCGGATAAGCAATCCAGGCCACGTGTCGCACACGTGGCAGACCTACCTGTGACACACAAGCCCTACACGTAGACTAGGGGCCCTCGCTCGTAAGATTCAAGTTAAGGTTTACGCGGGCCGCGTAAAACCATAAATTTTGCTATAAATTGCATGTGCATGGCCTGATCGTCTGTGCTAAATAAAACTTTCAAAATCACACTTATTATGTTCGAAAATCAAGTTTAAAGTAGGAAAACGCTGCTAGGATACAGGGTATTAACTCGATCACTGCTACGATACAATGCCCGATCTATTGAAACCGATCCGATGGATGTTTAAGTGCTGCCCAAATTTGGGCTATACTTGGTCATTCGTCGTGAGGGTTTTGATTTCGTGAGCTTATCGTAAATGTTGTATTAAGTTACTGACCTAGTTTCGTATGCATTGTTATTTTAACTAGGTTACACGGCTAAATCAGTAGGCTAACTCTGCCCGTCTAAACTTACAATGTGAGTCATTCTCTTTTTCTCAAAAATGTTTTACAATACCCAAATGTTTTCTAGTTATATATTACAGGGATTAAGTCTTGGTTATCTTAAATCACTGGCAAGTGGGGTATTGTGCACATTACTAATTTCTCACGGTTAGGTTCACCAACCTAACAGTGATAATCATCACTACTTGGGTGAAAAGACCCAATAGTGGTATGACCATCGTCACCAGGGCGTGACAGGGCGCCAGATAAAAATAAGATAGTAGCCATTATAATCGCTCTTATGCTGTAATCTATAACTAAGGTGTCATTTTATTTAACCTGAATGACTCGCCAGTATTTTCCCGCTGATAAAATATTTTTAAACATGTTTCAGGTGATTTACTGCAAATCAAGGAAAAAGTGCTACGGAGCACTAACAAGCTTGAAGTGGTGGCTAAATAAAATAAATAAACATGTTTTGTAAAAACAAGGGATTTCCTCGTGAAATTTCCTTTACTGTAAACTATGGGGTTTGTCCCAAATCGTGAAATAAAATAATTGGGCATTTTCAAGTTTTAAAGATCATGTTAAACTTCCGCTGTCAACTCAAATAATAAATACCACGGGTTTCTGTCTCGCGCCTCCTGGACCAGGTAACACCGGGACGGGGGCCGTGACAATTTCATCCAAAAAAATTTCTCCTAGACAAGAAAAAGAATTCATATGTATTAAGGCAGGGATCTATAAAAAAATAGTTGTAGAATATAGGGGTGTTCACGGTCTGATTTGGACGTTTTTTACGTCAGACCGTGGGCCGAGCCGAACTGTTATTAACGGTTTAAGATTATTCAAAACTAAAACCAAACCGTTCAAATTTAAAACCGAACCGTTACTAACGGTTTGGTTCCGGTTTGATTTTGCGGTTTGGGCTTTTGTTGGGCCTTCTTTATAAAATGTATAAACTATAAAATAAAAAGGTTTTAAAATTACATAAAGAAGTTAATTACATAAAAGTTGCCAAAGTTTGAATGCAGTAGCACTAGCAGGACAATTTGATTGTTGGATGTTCAATACAAAAAAGCCTAGATTATGTAAAGAAATAATATTTTCATTAGCCGAGTACTAACACAAGATGTAAGTCCAAATTGTTTAAGAAAAAAGATAGTCCATTATGCAATTTGAATGAAGCCGAATAAACGGAGATTGTCACCATGTCAGTATACAGATGTGTGTATATGATATTAAAAAATGAAATATGTTTCAAACTTACGGTCTGGTTCAGATTTATACAGTCGGTTTAACCAAAACATTCGCTACGATTTGAAAATATTGAAACCGACTGACCAAAATTAAAAGAAAAAATCGACCATCAAACTAAACCGATGACTGGTTTGGCCGCATAAATCTATTCCTACTGTTTCGTTGACTGAATGTTCATACTACTTTGTGATTTATTCAGTTTTGAGTATTATAGTCCTTGTGTTCGTCTAATATATAGTTATGAACTGAATGTTCATACTACTTTGTGATTTATTCAGTTTTGAGTATTATCTTCCTTGTGTTTGTCTAATATATAGTTATTTTCACAGACAAAAAATAACCATTTTCAAGAATGAGCAATATTTGTTGACTGGCCAATGTAAATGCAAAAATGACCAAGTGTTCATTGGCTTTTAAGTTTAACTGTACGCATAATGACAAAGATACCCTGCAACGACCGAATATAGTGAACCAAAATCAGTATTATGAGTTTGAAATCGCTTTTGGTAGCTCAGACGAACGAACAAGTGACGGTGTTGGTTCAGAAGCATGGTCGGAGACCTGCGGTGCGTTATTGGTCTCTAGGGTTGGCGAATCGACTTTCCGGCGAAGCCGGCTAAGGTTCAGGCCGAGATTACAACTACACAGGTAAGCCCAACACGAAATATTTCATTTTTGGATGCTTCGATTTCTTTTAGATCGGTGGTATCGACACTTTTTCACTTAAATCTGTTGTTGACCCAGTGTCTTTTTAGATTCCGACCAGACCTAGGGGATCTGTTGTTCAATCGATGGTTGATGTTGATTCTCAGGAAAAGTGCTCACCGTGGTGGCTTGATGGATCCTCTTTTGAGAAGTTTCTGGTGTTAAAACTTAACGCTTTCACAGTTTCACTTTTCTCATACTTGCATTAATAATATACATCATCTTAACCTATTATTATTGACCTCATTTTGTAGGAATACCCGCATAGTAAGGATGGACTAAAGTCTAATATCATCCGTGTGATTGAAAATTTTGAAATGGTGGCTTTTCGGTCAAAGTTTGACACCTGGTCTCAATCTGTTGAGGTGGCAGTCTCGGAGGATGGTAGAGGTAAGGTGGCTGGTTAGTGATTACATGCTCTACACTTTTGCTCTGCAAGATGCTAAAATGAAAATTAAACTTGAACCATTTTACACCAGTGTTACACTTTATATTACTTGACAAGTGATTTTTACTTGTGTTTATTTTTTTAGCGCTTTTAAAGCGACAAAGGCTCAACGTGAGGGGCTTACTAAAAGCTGCTCCAGTTAATAAGGAGGAACCTCAACCATATATATTGATTGCACTGGAAATTTACAGGTAATCTTTTTAATATATAATATACATGATGCATGTGCAGGTATTCTTACACGGTTTTGTATTAATTTTTCACAGGTTTGGCGTGTAAATGGCCAAGAGAAGATACTTCTTCGAGTTTCTGGTCAGTCAAAGTTCAAGAGGAATGCCTTGGTGAATATCAAGAGGAATGCCTTATAGGGACATGGTTTGGAAAGTTGAGGTATTTCTTTTCAGATCAAATTTTGTGCTTTTCGCCTATATAACAAAACTCATGTTCAAGCTTGTGGTAAATCATAACGACGTTTTAAGCTTGGGTATGCTGAAATGTTTGCAATGCAAACATAAATGTAAATCTCTGCACTTGAAACCAGAATCTTATGATTATTATTACTATTATTGTTAGCGTAGCTGTTGGTAAAGACTTTTGACATAATAATAAGTCAAATAAGATTTCTGGTGCCAATCGATTTTGATCGTATAATATGTATTATATTAAAAAAACATGACTTTGACTAATATTCATTTATAATTTTAATTACATCTGATGTGTCTCTCTTGCAGAGAAGTGACCATCATCTTTGACATACAAATCTCTGATGCATTTTCACATGTGGATATTAGCATTCCACAAGCCAAAGCCAGGTTCTTAAATTTTTGTTTATGATGTTTTCTGTGTAGAAGCATTCTTATCACCTGTTTTTAGTAGGTCATCTTAAAATAATGTCATTAAGTTTAGAGGTGCCATCTTTTATGATTTATCTTAATACAAGTCTATTCGAGTAGTTTTATAGCCCAGCAAGTCAAAGAGGTTGGATTTAAATATGAAGTAGATCATACAGGTTGAAATTTGTCCTAAGAAAATTTTAAATGCTTACACCCTTTTAAATTGTTTCATCAAAAAAGTAGATTATTGTTATATGATATAAATTTTGAGTGCATTTTGATACCATCTTTATAAATTTGAAAATATTTACAAAAAAGAGTTGGTGGGTCAACAAATACCAACTCAAGAAGTTTGACTTTGACCCATCTTATTTTACTACCTTTATACCTTTTGGTTGAATGCGAATAGCTATTTTATATATTTGGTTTAATATCTTATTCCACATCCTTTTGATGTCAATATTTGTGGCAGGCTTAATCGCCATATTGAGCATATTCTTGGATGCATTAAATCGCTGCCTTCTGCCAAGTTAAATGAGCCCGGGACTTCCGTTGCTCCACAACTTGAGTCCTTAGTCCAAAGAATATATGTTGAACTAGATCAATAGCGTATTCGATAGCTTATTTCAGTACACATGCACAAAGACCAAGTGAACATATAAGAGAACCACCATTACTATGCAAATGATTTTAGGTAAGAATGTTCTTAAACATATATTATTTTTTACCATAAAAGTAACAAAACACGTGAGTTGGGTCAAAATCCATTGAGGTTAAAATGTGACATAATTTGTTGCAGGTTGTAACACCTAATTTAGCTTACGTATTATTATATATATAATTAGTATTATTATATATAACCATAATCTTATGATTATATATAACCACATGTTCATAACTTCAACAACTTTTTTTCGGATCAGGTTTCTGAGATGGTGGATTCAGTTTCTCAAAAGGAGTATCCGGAAGCTCGATTTTAGCTCGAATGGGGTGTGTACGATTGTTCAAGTTATCGATTTTAAGAACTCGCATGGACCGTTTAAGTGGGAGCTTCGTCAAGCTACCAATCCGACATGGATTCATGTGAAAAATGTTTCTGGTCGAATTTTGTTAAATGATTTCGATCGTATCTTGGTTTTTTCATGTGAGAATTTCATTAGAAGTTAAAGATACAATTTTTTTATTGATTTATGTAATCTTTTAATCAAATTATAGAAGTTTTGATGTCAGATTCTTGTGAAATTTGGCAGAGTTGCATACTTCCGCCATCAAAAGTCTGTCTGGAGTGGTCTACATACTGTCTTTATCATTGTTTTATAAAGATATGTAACTAAACGCAAACAATTTAAATGATATATTATAATCTGTTTTTTAGTATTTGATTTCGATCGATATTAAACTTACCCGTGTGTTCACACGGGTCTTACTACTAGTTAACTCTATAATATATTTGTGATTTATTTTTATTATTTCGTTAACTAGTATATTTATTTAGATTTGATTACTGGTTTTTATAATGTTTTTAATTTTAATAAATTTGTTTTTTTAGTTTTTATTATCTTTATTTTATATATTTGCTTTTTAAATTTATGTTATTTTATTTTTTTATGTTATTTTAATTTAAACAATTTTAATTTTTTATTAATATTTATCGTTTTAGCAAAGCTCTATAATAAGTACTTTTAAAAACATTTTTAAGTGTCGTATCGGCCAATGTGGGGTAGCCCACTTGGTAGAGGCTCTTGTCTGTTGGAGAAAAGACCAGGGTTCAAATCCTAGCATGGGGCGTAATGTAGTATTTATTGGTGTAGTTTAGGAAATGTAAACTTTGTCATTCGAAAAAAAAAATATTGTATCGTATAGTGTAAGTCTCGTATAAACCTCGTATCGACCTTGTATAAGCCTATGGATGTAGTATCGTATCGTATCGTATCGTATCGTATAGTGTATAGTATAAGTCTCGTATAGGTCTTGTATATATGACTATAGGCTATACGGGACCTATAGTACACCTATAGGCCTATACGTGTGTTGTATGGTATCCTATACTATCGTATCATATCATATAGTATCATATCGTATAGTGTGTAGTATAAGTCTCGTATAGGTTCCCTATAGGTATTGTATGTGCCTATAGGCCTATACGGGACCTAAACCACACCTATAGGCCTATAAGGACCTATACTACACCTATAGGCTTATACGGGTGTTGTATGGTATCCTATAGTATCGTATTGCATCGTATAGTGTATATCATATAAGTCTCGTATATGTTTCCTATAGGTCTTGTATATGCCTATAGGCCTACACAGGACCTAAACCACACATATAGTCCTATACGGGACATATATTACACCTATTAGCCTATACGGGTGTTATAACGTATCCTATAATATCGTATAGAATTGTATCGAATAGTGTAGTATAAGTCTCGCATATGTTTACCATACTACATCTGTAGTTCTATACGAGGCTTATACGGGACCTATACTATACGATACTATACCTATACGGGACCCATACGATATCACACTTATAGGCTTATACGAGGTCAATACGTAACCTATACGATACGATATTTATTTAAAATGATTAATGATGTATAAAAAAGTTTGTAAGACATACTTACTTTTTTATTTATTTAAAATAGAAAACTTTTTTTTAATAAAACTTTGCTAAAACGATTAATATTGTATAAATGTTTCTAAAAAAAACTACCTTTCATATACGCTGTGTATAGCCCTATACGCAACATATATAAAGGGTCAAAAAGACAATTTTACCCCTGGTTTGGGCTACGTATAGCCCCCAATCCAGGGTTAAAATGGTCCTTTTTACCAAACTTGCTCCATAAATACGCCACATACACGGCTATACGCGGCGTATAGTAAAAAAAAAACCATTTTACCCCTGGATTGGGGGCTATACGAAGCCCAAACTAGGGGTAAAATTGTCTTTTTAACCCTTTATATATGATGCGTATAGGCCTATACGCAACATATATAAAGGGTTGTTTTTTTATAAAACTATTAATAATGTATAAATGTTTCTAAAAAAACACTTATATACGCCGCATATAGACCTATACGCGGCGTATAGGAGCAGCCAAACCAGAACTGACATTAGTATTTTTATGCAACCCTATACTCTGCGTATAAATCTATACGTAGCGTATATAAACCTTAAAGTGTGCATATAGGCACCTTAGGCGTGCCAACAGTTTGAGCCAAATAAAAACACACCCACGCAGAATATTAAGGATTGCATCACGTCAGGTGAGGCTTCTTTCACCACTAAAAATTTCATTTTCAATGGGTTAAAGTTTCCTCTAAACATCAATTGATAACATAATAAGAATCAGTACTAAAATAACAAAATCCAATACGTTTATTTGGTTTATTTGTGAAGCACAGAATCTTATCCATTGAAAAGGTGGAGTGTTGTAAGTTGGGGTGAATTGATCTGGTTATTTACAAGGTCTTTATGACCGCTACCTCCATCATCAACATCATTCTCCTCTGCTGCAGTAACCTGTAAGTCAAAGATGTACAAAGTTTTGTTACTTATCCTATTTCATTCCAGCTTATAAAAAGCAAGAAATTAGCAAATATATGAGCTTTTGGTAATCTTTATATAAAATACTACAAAATACATAAAAGGGAACTTGTAAGAAATATATAGGCAAACAAGATCAGGAAAATGATGCTACTTTCTCTCTCTCTCTATAATATATATATATACATATATATATATATAGGGGGCCGCTAGAATGAGAACCACCCCGAGTAATGAGAATCGCGAGAACCACACCATCCGGGGCGAGGTGGACCAAAATTTTTTTTTTTACAACTAGATGTGTGTATTATAAACACATTCGTAAAAAAAAAAATTTAAAAAAAATGCCGTGTGGGTAGTTTTTTACACCACAAGTTCGGTGTTTTTTTTTTTTTTGTTTTTTTTTTTACACCAAACTTGTGGTGTAAAAAACTACCCACACGGCATTTTTAAATTTTTTTTTTTACGAATGTGTTTATAATACACACATCTAGTTGTAAAAAAAAATTTTTGGTCCACCTCGCCCCGGATGGTGTGGTTCTCGTGGTTCTCATAACTCGAGGTGGTTCTCATTCTAGCGGTCCCCTATATATATATATATAGGGTAAGGTTCATGTGAGAACCACCTTTATTGCGAGAACCAATGTGAACACAACATAAAATATAAAATAGCTAAAAAAACATAAAAAAAACTAACCCCCCCCCCCCCCCAAACCCAAGCTAAAATGCTAAAACCTAAACCCCCAAAAAACCTAAAAAAATAAAAAAATAAAAAAAACATACAATTTTTTTAATATTTTTAAAGTTAAAATCGTTAATTTTAGTAGCAAAAAAAAAAAAAAATTGTAAAATTCCCCATAAAAACCTAAAACCCCCAAAAAACCTAAAAAAAACCTAACCCCCCACCCCCCAAGCTAAAATGCTAAAAACTAAACCCCAAAATTACATAAAAAAAATAAAAAAATCACACAATTTTTTTTAAAATATTTTTAAGTTAAAATCGCTACTTTTAGTAGCCAAAAAAACATTTTTTTTTTGCTACTAAAAGTAGCGATTTTTTTTATAAAAAATATTATAAAAAAAAAATTTGTGTGTTTTTTAGCTATTTTTTATTGTGTTCACATTGGTTCTCGCGGTTCTCGCAATAAAGGGTGGTTCCTAACGGATCCTTGTCATACATACATATGTATATATAGGGAGAAGATCATGCGAGAACCACCTCTTATTGCGAGAACCGCGAGAACCAATGTGAACACAACCAAAAATGCCTAAAAATAGCTAAAAATCACACAAAGTTTTTTTTTTTTTTTTTTTTAATATTTTTTATATAAAAATCGCTACTTTTCGAAGTAAAAAAAAAAAAATTTTGGCCACTAAAAGAAGCGATTTGAGCAAAAAAAATATTAAATTTTTTTTTAGATTTTTTAAGGTTTTTTAGGGTTTAGTTTTTAGCATTTTAGCTTGGGGGGGGGGGGGGGTTTAGGTTTTTGGGGGGTTTTAGTTTTTAGCATTTAGCTTGGGGGGGGGGGGTGGGGGGGTTAGGTTTTTGGGGGGGGGGGGGTGGGGGTTAGGTTTTTTTAGGAGTTAATTACATAGTTAGTCCCTGTGGTTTGCATAAAGTAACATACTTAGGTACCAATAGTTTAAAATCACATTCTAGGGTATTAACTTTTCATTTTGTAACGTTTGGAGGTATTAACGTTATTTGTAGGTTTAAAATCACATTCTATTAGTACCCAATTATGTTATTTTGTGCAAACCACAGGGACTAACTATGTTAATACCCTAGAAGTAAATACCTCCAAATGTTACAAAATGAAAAGTTAATACCCTAAAAGGTGATTTTAAACTATTAGTACCTAAGTATGTTATTTTGTGCAAACAACGGGGACTAACTATGTAATTAACTCGTTTTTTAGCTATTTTAGGTTGTGTTCACATTGGTTCTCGCGGTTCTCGCAATAAGGGTGGTTCTCGCATGAACTCCTCCCTGTATATATATATATATATATATATATATATATATATATATATATATGGGAAGGATCCACAAAAAAATGGATTTTGCTTAAGTAGTCTAAGAAGTATTGTGATGATGACATGTGACACTCCTAACAAGTAGGAATGAAGGACATTTTGCTCCTTAAATATAGGAGTAAAAATGACATATGACACCCTTTTTGTTTTTTAAAATTACAACAAAAAAAATATAGTACAAAAAAAATATAGCAAAAAAAAATATAACACAAAATATGTAGTTAAAAAAATATTGCACGAAAAAATTCAGCAAAAAAAATGTAGTACAAAAAAATCCCGCACAAAAAATTGAGAAAAAAAATTTAAGACAAAAAAATTTAGCACAAAAATATAGTACAAAAATCAAAAGCACAAAAAAATGTTATACAACATTGAAATACAACACATTTTAATGGGTTTTTTAATCTTCATATTTTATATAGCAATATGGTACTCAAATTAAAGATAAAAGACGCTCGATTTTATGGTGAAATTTTTATGAAAAAATAATGTCGTATAAAAAAGTTATGAACGTTTAAAAAGTGGGGGTGGAATATGCATGTGCCTTGCATGTGGAGAGAGAAAGTCTATAAATAGGATTTTCTCAAGATACCCTTGCACTCCTCCTTTCTCCTACACTTTCATCTTAACCATTGATTTGAAAAATGAATGGTTAAGATTACTTCTCATCCTACTTAGACAAAATAAACTATTTATTTGATCTTACCCCCTATATATATAGGATAAGGATCATGTGAGAAGTAGTAGGCTAATTGAGAAACATTCTGGACCACACATTTTCCCTAAGAAAAAAATGCAAAAAAAGGTAAAAAAATGCAATTTTTTTTTTTTTTTTTGGAAAAATCGTAGCTTTTTCTTTAAGGATTTAATTTTTTTTTTATTTTTTTTTTGTGATTTATACACATGTGTATATTGTTAATCTTTTAACTATACATATATGTATATTGTCAATTATACATATATGTATACACATGTTTAAAATTGAAAAATAAGTGTTATTTAGGGTTTAGCATTCGTATTTAGGGTTTAGCATTAGGGTTTATATATATATATATATATATATGCTTTTTTTTCACTTTTTTTTTTCATTTTTTGCTTAGGGAAAATGTGTGGTCCAGATTGCTTCTCAAGTTTCTCAAATATGATGGACTTCTCTTAGGATCCCTACCCTATATATATATATATATATAGTTAAACAAGGATATTAATTCCCTCGCTTGGATATAACAAGTACATTGTTTCGGCTTAAGATCTTTTTAAAGAAATAACTTGGGAGGTGCTTACCAATGGGGTGGGGGTCCATTGGCAAAGGCAAAGCCTTTAAACACCTTAGGAGGGGAGGTCTTGGGTTCAAGTCACATGGATGACATGAATAAAAGAAATTTGCCGTTCAAAAGAAAAAAAAAACTTGGGAGGTGCTTAGGATTGCTTATCAAAACTGCTTATAATATTGTTGCGATGCAACAATAAGCAGGCCTTGAGATTACTTGTCTAACTGCTTATCTAATCATTTATGAGTGAAATAAGCAAATACTAATAAGCAAACTCAACAAGAATCCTCCATAGACTTGGAAGCGAAGCGCCAAGCGCAAAAGTGCACACCACTTTTCAAACCCGAGGCGCAACCAATTATATTATTTTTTTTAAATATGTCCTATAGCTAGGTTTCCAGCATCATTCACCTAATATTTACACACAAATAAGCTTTATGTGTTTTTATATTGAGATTACATACTTGTACAACCTGAAAAGGATGTACGAAGCGTTGAAAATACATGAGGCGCCTCAAGAGTCAAGTTTTTGCCAAAAAGGCGCGCCTCAGCTGCGCTTCATGTAAAACTCACGCCTTGTGTAGTCCAAAGCATTAAGGCCCACGCCTAGGCACACTTTTTAAAACCAAACCGATAGATAGATGCCTAATAGCTAAATATTGTTCACAATTTTCAAAGGGCACAGGAGTAAAAAACTTACCTGTTTTTTCAATTCTTCTATTTCTTCACTTAGCTTGTTTTCCTGTTCTCAAAAATATAAAACTAGATTAGATTAGATTCGTATCACTGTACTTTGTCATGCTCCAATCATTCTTATGCTTTCAAACAAGATAAAGGAATATGGTCTCATGTGTTGGAATAAAAAAAACTTTAAAAAGAAAATTGTGGCACCAAAGTGAAATAATCTTTTAATGACCTTGCAAATAACTAGATGAATTAGCCCCACATAAAATAAATCAACCGGCGAGACTCCGTCAGCAATCAAGTTATCACCAAATATGCATAACCTTGGTCGCTATTTTGAATTACGACCACGAAGTCATCATATTAGTTGCTTGTATATAATTTAGGATAATGTACGCAGCATAGTCACATGGTTCGCAATACGCTCCGGTACGGGAACGTAAAACGGGATCGCAATTCGCTAGGTCCCTACAATTCGGTACGAGGAGGGGTAGGCTCATTTCGGATCGCTTCGGTACATGTACCATATAATGTGATACGATTACAACATAAAGAAGCATGAAAACTCTTTTAATACATTCAATGTACAACTAACCAAGCTATATGTACAATAAATAAACTCAAAAAAGAAGAAAATAAACAAATTAGAAAATATTAGGGTCAAATTTGACCAAAACTGTAACATTAAGGATTAAACTGTAACATAAAGGAAATAATAGGATGTATTGTAAACCCTAAAAAAAACAACTGCCGTCACTTTCATCGTCTTCCACATTCCACCTTCTGGTTTTCTTTCCACATACAATGGTTCAACATTTCAATAAAAAAATCAGAATTGCGAATTGAGAATGGGAAGTCGGAAGTCAGAATACTAAAGAAGCGTGTTTCGCAAATTAGGAATTCGTGATTCCTATATCAACCGGTATCACTCAATTATTTGTTCGGAATGCTAATTTCACTGTCGAATTCGTGATTTCGAGCGTTCCCAGAACGCGTTCGTACCGCGAATCGGTATGCTCGATCCGGATCGTTGATCATGGCCTATTGAGCAATTTATGTGACTATGGTTCTTCGTGGGCCCAGTAACATTCTTCGTGATGTTACTGGGCTGAGCTTATATATAACAGCACATTCTCCTCATAACAGTTAAGAGAGCTTTGGTTTGAGCATGTAAACACTGTGTGTATGTGTTTGTAATTGTTCTCTTCCATTTAATCAAGATAGTGAATCTTTGGACTTGTGCATAACAAGCTAGGATCATAACTGTATATTGTTTTAACTTTTCATAATCTAAACTATCAACAGTCAACAATAGATATATAATGCAGTAGTCAAAATGTTGCATTACATTGCGAGGTTGCACAGTGGATTGTTGGTACAGTTTTTGTGTCTGTCGCTTGTTCTTATTATGTAATGTAATGTACGGTCTTTTGGTTATCGAGTCTGTAGGTTTTGGTCGAGTCGACCATGTCAAGATATCCTCCTATCTTGACTAGTTACGACATTTACATAGTTGTGTATGTAATGCAGTTGCAAGCATGTGTATTCTGCAAGTTAGTTTTTGGTTTTTCTTTACTGTTCTGCATTCTGCACAATGTGTTAGTGTTTTGCTGTATGCAGCCTCCCACGAAGAACCATTCTTCGTGGGATATGAACATCATAAAGAACCTTCTTCGTGGTTAATCTGATTTTTCGTAGAGATGTTTCACGAAGAACCTGATTCTTCTTGGGCTGAGGTTCTTCGCATAGTCACTTGGTTCGCAGTACGCTCCGGTACGGGAACGTAAAACGGGATCGCAATTCGCTAGGTCCCTAAAATTCGGTACGAGGAGGGGTAGGCTCATTTCGGATCGCTTCGGTACATGTACCATATAATGTGGTACGATTACAACATAAAGAAGCACGAAAACTCTTTAATACATTCAATGTACAACTAACCAAGCTATATGTACAATAAATAAACTCAAAACAGAAGAAAATAAACAAATTAGAAAATATTTAGGTCAAATTTGACCAAAAATGTAACATTAAGGATTAAACAATAGGATGTATTGTAAACCCTAAAAAAAACAATTGCCGTCACTTTCATCGTCTTCCACATTCCACCTTCTGGTTTTCTTTCCACATACAATGGGAAAGAGGGAAAAGGGGAGTCGGAAGTCAGAATACTCAAGAAGCGTGTTTCGCAAATTAGGAATTCGTGATTCCTATGTCAACAGGTATGACTCAATTATTGGTTCGGAAGGCTAATTTCACTGTCGAATTCGCGATTTGGAGCATTCCCGGAACGCATTCGTACCGCGAATCGGTACGCTCGATCCGGTTCGTAGATCATGGCCTATTGAGCGATTTATGTGACTATGGTTCCTCGTGGGCCCAGTAACATTCTTCGTGATGTTAATGGGCAGCACATTCTCCTCGGAACAGTTAAGAGAGCTTTGGTTTGAGTCTGTAAACACTGTGTGTATGTGTTTGTAATTGTTCTCTTCCATTTAATCAAGATAGTGAATCTTTGGTTACTTGTGCGCAACAAGCTAGGATCATAACTGTATATTGTTTTAACTTTTCATAATCTAAACTATCAACAGTCAACAATAGATATAAAATGCAGTAGTCAAAATGTTGCATTATATTGCGAGGTTGCACAATGGATTGTTAGTACAGTTTTTATGTCTATCGCTTGTTCTTATTATGTAATGTAATGTATGGTCATTTGGTTATCGAGTCTGTATGTTTTGGTCGAGTCGACCAAGTCAAGATATCCTCCTATCTTGACTAGTTACGACATTTACATAGTTGTGTATGTAATGCAGTTACAAGCATGTGCATTCTGCAAGTTAGTTTTTGGTTTTTCTTTACTGTTCTGCGTTCTGCACAATGTGTTAGAGTTTTGTTGTTTGCAGCCTCCCACGAAGAACCATTCTTCGTGGGATATGAACATCATGAAGAACCTTCTTCGTGGTTAATCTGGTTTTTCGTAGAGATGTTTCACGAAGAACCTGATTCTTCTTGGGCTGAAGTTCTTCGCATAGTTACATGGTTCGCAGTACGCTCCGGTACGGGAACGTAAAACGGGATCGCAATTCGCTAGGTCCCATAAAATTCGGTACGAGGAGGGGTAGGCTCATTTCGGATCGCTTCGGTACATGTACCATATAACGTGGTACGATTACAACATAAAGAAGCACGAAAACTCTTTAATACATTCAATGTACAACTAACCAAGCTATACGTACAATAAATAAACTCGAAAAAGAAGAAAATAAACAAATTAGAAAATATTTGGGTCAAATTTGACCAAAACTGTAACATTAAGGATTAAACAATAGGATGTATTGTAAACCCTAAAAAAAACAAGTGCCGTCACTTTCATCGTCTTCCACATTCCACCTTCTGGTTTTCTTTCCACATACAATGGTTCAATATTTCAATAAAAAATTGGAATTGCGAATTGAGAATGGGAAAGAGGGAAGTCGGAAGTCAGAATACTCAAGAAGCGTGTTTCGCAAATTAGGAATTCGTGATTCCTATATCAACAGGTATGACTCAATTATTTGTTCGGAATGCTAATTTCACCGTCGAATTCGCGATTTGGAGCGTTCCCGGAACACGTACGTACCGCGAATCGGTACTCTCGATCTGGATCGTAGATCATGGCCTATTGAGCGATTTATGTGACTATGGTTCTTCGTGGGCCCAGTAACATTCTTCGTGATGTTACTGGGCTGAGCTTATATATAACAGCACATTCTCCTCAGAACAGTTAAGAGAGCTTTGGTTTGAGTCTGTAAACACTGTGTATGTGTTGTAATTGTTCTCTTCGATTTAATCAAGATAGTGAATCTTTGGTTACTTGTGCGTAACAAGCTAGGATCATAACTGTATATTGTTTGAACTTTTAACTTTTCATAATCTAAACTATCAACAGTCAACAATAGATATAAAATGCAGTAGTCAAAATGTTGCATTATATTGCGAGGTTGCACAGTGGATTGTTGGTACAGTTTTTGTGTCTGTCGCTTGTTCTTATTATGTAATGTAATGTACGGTCTTTTGGTTATCGGATCTGTACGTTTTGGTCGAGTCGACCAAGTCAAGATATCCTCTTATCTTTACTAGTTACGACATTTACATAGTTGTGTATGTAATGCAGTTGCAAGCATGTGCATTCTGCAAGTTACTTTTTGGTTTTTCTTGGTTGTTCTGCGTTCTGCACAATGTGTTAGTGTTTTGCTGTTTGCAGCCTCCCACGAAGAACCATTCTTCGTGGGATATAAACATCATGAAGAACCTTCTTCGTGGTTAATCTGGTTTTTCGTAGCCACATGGTTCGCAGTACGCTCCGGTACGAGAACGTAAAACGGGATCGCAATTCGCTAGGTCCCTAAAATTCGGTACGAGGAGGGGTAGGCTCATTTCAGATCGCTTCGGTACATGTACCATATAATGTGGTACGATTACAACATAAAGAAGCACGAAAACTCTTTAATACATTCAATGTACAACTAATCAAGCAATATGTACAATAAATAAACTCAAAAAAGAAGAAAACAAACAAATTAGAAAATATTTGGGTCAAATTTGACCAAAACTGTAACATTAAGGATTAAACTGTAACATAAAGGAAATAGTAGGATGTATTGTAAACCCTAAAAAAAACAACTGTCGTCGCTTTCATCGTCTTCCACATTGCACCTTCTGGTTTTCTTTCCACATACAATGGTTCAACATTTCAAAAAAAAAATCAGAATTGTGAATTGAGAATGGGAATGAGGGAAGTCGGAAGTCAGAATACTCAAGAAGCGTGTTTCGCAAATTAGGAATTCGTGATTTCTATATCAACCGATATGACTCAATTATTTGTTCGGAATGCTAATTTCACTGTCGAATTCGCGATTTGGAGAGTTCCCGGAACGCGTTCGTACCGCGAATCGGTACGCTCGATCCGGATCATTGATCATAGCCTATTGAGCGATTTATGTGACTTTGGTTCTTCGTGGGCCCAGTAACATTCTTCGTGATGTTACTGGGCTGAGCTTATATATAACAGCACATTCTCCTCAGAACAGTTAAGAGAGCTTTGGTTGGAGTCTGTAAACACTGTGTGTATGTGTTTGTGTTGGTGCACTTGTGTCTGTACTTTGTCTGTATTCGGTCACGATATAAAACGATGTCTTTGTAGTCCTGTAAGTTTGACTAAGTCAACCATCCTCCGGTTTGACTTGGTCAAACAGTTAGAAAATGTTTGAAAGATGGCTGGGTCGAAGGGTGTGTCATCGAAGGATTGTTTAGATCCTTCGATGAGCTCGAAAGATAGCCTTCGATTGATGGACCTCGAAAGATGCCATCCTTCGAGGTACATGTTGATCATTCGAGCTGTTTCTGGTCGATAGATGATCCTTCGACACAGACCTGCTGTTTCGGGTATATATACCTATGTAGTGTGTTCATTTCAAGAGAGACAGTTTGGAGAGCTTGAAAGTTAGACACGAGAGAAGCACTCTGCGGAGAGCATTCTGTCAAAACACACACACACTTAGAGAGTTTGCAAAACACTTTTGTAAACATTGTGCTTGTAACCGGAACCTTTCATACGTTTAATACAAGTGGTGTTAATCGGTGAATATTGTGTGTCTTGTGTTTGTGCTTGTTTCTACTCCCGGTTTGCATGCTAGCTTGGATTCCACACTCGCTAGTGTGTTAGATATATCAAGGAATAGGTTAAACCTCAACCTTCGAGGGACCTACAAGTGGTATCAGAGCCGTGGCTCTTTTCCTTGTTAAAAACCGGGTTTTATACAAGCTTTGGAGTGTTTTTGGACAAAAACTCACTTGCTTTAGCTCCCGTTTTTACTGATTTTCTCGCTGTTTCTTGACGTTAAAACGGTTCTAAACTGTCGGGTGTGTTATGGGAAGGCTTGGGTAACTTGAAAACTTGTTTTTAAGGTGTTTGGTGATCTCCGACCAAGATTCCGGCTTACTCCGGTACCGGTTTCTGGGTTGAACCTTGGTTTTTCGTTATATTTTATTATTCAAAAACTGTTCTGCATGCAGAAGATATGGTCTGACCATACCTTCTGCCTTCTGCCGAAAGTTTCTTCACCAACCCATCAACTTTTCACCAACCTGTCACTCATTTGTCAACTGTGTCAGAATCGTTCGAAAGACATCCTTCGAGGTCGAAAGATCATCTTTCGATCAAAGGAGGTTCGACAGATTATCATCTTTCGAGCATCCTTCGATTCAAGGAATCTTTTCGAAACATTCATCTTTCGATCAACAGTTCTTTTTCGAAAGACAAGGATCCTTCGATTGGAGAGTCTTTCGAAATCATTGTTCGAAACTCAACAGTGATCTTTCGAACACTGTTGATCCTTCGAACAGGTGTTGATCCTTCGATCCTAGTTTGTTTAACCTTAACAAGTTTGTGTTTTTGCTTGTCTTTCGATCTCAGATCCTTCGAACAGATCCTTCAGCTGGTGTTATATTATTAGTATTATTGATAAAAAATGAATCCAAGATGGAATAGACCGGCGGTAAATTCTGATATGTATTTTGGTACTTCGTCTCCTGCACCAGTGTCTTCTCAAGCTAATACTGGTCAATGGGCTTTCGTATCAAATCAAACTCCTAGTATTCAAAGCATTCTCTTAAGCGAGAGTGAAACGGGAAGTTTGAATCGGCCTCCGAAGTTGATGCACTTATATGAATATCCAGGATGGATTGACAGATTTCATACATATGTTCTTGGTAAAAAATACAGAGTTGTGGTTGCGGTTCATCACAGATTTCGATCAAACAATAGAGGTTGCTGCATCATCTGCTGCTACGTTTGCAGATCTTACAGAAGATCAGAAGAAGGTTTATGATTTAGAAAAGAAGGCTTATGCCATACTCACTCAAGCGTTAAGTAAAGATATTTATCATCAGTTTGTGAGTTACAAGACAACGAAGAGGTTATGGGATGCATTGAAGGCAAGGGGCATAGGAAATGAAGCGACACGTCAATTGAGAAAGGAGCTGCTGAAGAAAGAATTTGATGGTTTTACTTGTATGGAGAATGAATCTTTAGGAGATTTGGCAAGTCGATTTAATCATTTGCTGACTGAATTGTCAAACTTTGAGGTCGTTACACCTCAAGCAGAGATTGTGAAAAAGTTTGCAGATGCGTTGCCACCTCAATGGAATACTTTCTTGGAAATCATGAAGTACAATGGCACTCTAGCTACGACAAGCTACAATGACTTTGTTCAAATCCTGGAAAACAAGAATCAGGAAGAAACTCTTAAGGCAAAAAGAGTTCCAGTGCCACAAAATCCAGAAATGTATTATGGAACTTCTAGCACTTCTACAAAGCCTTCTTCACATGCTCCACTTCAAACAGCGTTTGTTTCTCACACTGACATGTTTGGCAATACCATCCAAGTTCCAGTCCCTCCAAAGACAGACATGTTTGGAAATCCGCTTGAACCAGTTTCTCAACCAGCACCACAACAGCAAAGCCAACGAACTATCAGAGCAACTGATATGTTCGGAAATCCTTTACCTGTTCGATCTACCGAAGCAACTGATATGTTTGGAAATCCATTACCTGCTCAATCTACCGGACCTACAACAGACATGTATGGGAATCCACTTCCTCCTCCTCAACAGCAAGCGTGTTATGGAAGCACATCATCTGCTGGTCAACAATCAAAGCCGAATACAGTACGGCTCGACACCTCAAGCTTTTCTAAAGTCAGTGTGGAAGTAGCCAAGGAACACATGGAGCTGCTAAACACTTTGGTGAGCGCATACTGTGGATTAGTTGAAGGTCAGATTGGCAACATTAATCTGACACAAGAAGACTATCAGCAGATAGATAAAGAGGAGATGGAAATGATGGACATCAAGTGGGCCTTTGCCAGTGCTGTTAGGCGAGCAAAGGATTTTATGGAAAGAACGGGCAGAACCAGCTTGGAAAGCAAGAAAGACACCAAGTATGGGTTTGATAAGCAAGCTGTTAAATGCTTCAATTGTGGGGAACGTGGTCATTTCAAGCGTGAATGTACGAGGCCATCTCAACATGGAAACCAGAATCCTTTTAGAGGTCAAGGCAACCAGCAGAACCAGAACAGGAACAATGTTCGCACATTGGTGCCTGTCAACAACCAGACTCAAGCAGGACCATCAAATGCCAACCAGGCACTTGTGGTTCAAGTAGATGAAGGCTGTGATTGGTCAATCCAGTTGGGAAATGATGCTCCAGATGGAACAGCTTGTTTTGCTAAAATCGTCAAGGATTTAAATCACGCCAGTGGTGGAGAATCTTCCGCCAATGGTGGTGACTCTTCTGAGGATGAAGACTCTTCTGGTTATAGTGGAAGCTCGGATGAAGAATCCTCCACTTCAGGCAATGATCAGGTGGATGAGACATCAAGTGCGTCAGTCGATGCAAATATTGATGAGCTATTGGGAGAAGCTGCAGCAGAAACTCAAAGAAGATCTATTTTGGTGGATCAAGCTGCTTATTCTTCGTCTTCTCTCCATTCAGCCTTTATGGCTAATGTCGACAGTTCATCAAGTCAGGTATGTGTCGATGAACCCACTTCTGTTAGCTGTGATAATTGTGATAGTTTAACTGTTAAATGTGCTGATTTAGAAGCAAACATGTCTGAATTGCAAGGCAAACATGATGCTGTGCAAGCTAGTTTGTTTGACTTGCAAGACAAACATGTTTCATTGAATGATAAGTGGTGTGAATTGCAAAGCAAACACGAGGCTTTGCAGGAGAAATATGATGTGACATTCATTCACAACCAGAAGTTGACCGTTGATCTTTCCAAGTGCACTGAAGCCAACATGTTTTATGAAAACCATGAAAAGGAATTTAAGTCAATGATTGAAACGTTAAAGAAAGATAAAACAGAGCTGACAAAAATGGTTTCCAGAAAACAAACTGATATTAATTTGTATATAACTCGTCTTAAGGTAATGCAAAAAGAAATGGCTTGTGTTAAAACAGAAAGTGAGGCGATCCGACTCAAGTTAGACAGTTATTTGAGTTCTAGCTATGTGTTGGATCACATCATTGATGTACAGAAAGAGAAACGAGATGTCACATGCATAGGTTACAAGAAATGTCCACCACCCGTGAGAAATAATTATGATGCCATGCCTGATGAGGAATATAGAACTCACTTTGAACCATCTGTTCCTCTAGATGTTAATGAATTTGCAACAGGACTCGGATACAAGAAAGAAGTATCATCAGATTCGGATGTGTCAGCAGATACTTTTGTAACTGCTGAACCGAATCAGACTCCTCCAGTTGTGATTGAGGATGCTGATTCTTCTGATGATGAATCTGATGATACTGATTCGGAAAAGTCTGATGCGGTGATAAACGAAGAGGACATACCTCTTGAGAATCATATTCTGTGTGATCCTCCTGCAAAACCCGCTAAGACTATTGCAATCGAGTCCTCGTCTGAGAAAGAGTCGGAGAGTGTGGATTTGCTGTACACTCTTGTTGGTGATGATAAAATTTATTCAGACAAAGATTTTCCTATTAAGAATGTTAATCAATCTTTAATCAGTAAAGTCTTTGAAAATTCAACAAGTAAGTTTTTGGGTAAGAAAGGATCACACATTGTGGTAACACAGTGCCCTCCTATCCCCAAGGCTGAAGTTAGAAAACAATTTGGCAATCAACAATTACCAACAGTGCAAAAACAGCAAAATCATGCCAAACCAAAAGGGAAATTACCGGCTCAAGGTCAAAGGAAGCCGAATCAAAAGAAGAAAAAGAATGTGAACTTTGTGAAATCTAAAGGAACGGACAAAATTGAAACGTTTGAAAATCAATCTATCTTAGATTTTGTCAAGAAAGCAACTGTGATGAAAAGAAATGAACCAAGTTGTTCGAAACCTAGTACTTCGAGATCACAAAGTTCATCTTCATCATCGGCAAGACGACCACATGATACTTCGGGGTTTGTTGAACGAAGATCATGTTTTGAATGTGGTACAATTGGGCATATCATTCGAAATTGCCCGTATCTTCATAAGTTAAAAGGAAAAGATGATGATCCCCGTGACAAAACTGACCGCAAACGATCTGTTTCTGTAAAACAAGATCCCCGCCTTGTAAAAGAAAGGGAAAAGAAACAGAAACGCCAACAGGTCAAGAAAATTGAAAGGGCAATTAAAACCGATGTGGTTAACAAACCATCTGTTTCTGTCAAACCAAACAATTTAAAAACTTCAGACAACCATGAAGTTAAGGTTTTAAAGAATAACACTGGTATAACAAAACAGACCTGGAAACCAAAAACGGTTAAAAATTCAGGGGGACCATCACAATTTTCAAATCATCAAAGAATAGAAGTTATCGTTATTGATGAAAATGGAAGACCCAAGACCACAATGGCTTGGGTCCCCATCTCCAACTAATTGTGTGAGTTCATGTGCAGGGTGTTCCAGGAGGAACTGTCAGTAGTCATTGGATTGTTGATAGTGGGGCATCCAGGCATATGACAGGCGACATGAAGCTTCTCTACGACGTCAAATCTATTAGAGGAGGTTATGTTGCTTTTGCTGGAGATAAGGGCGGATATATTACGGGTGAAGGAATGATTTCCAACGGGGTTGTTAGCTTTGACAAGATCAACTTCGTACAACAACTTGATCACAATCTTCTTAGTGTTTCTCAAATTTGTGATAAGCAGTTCTCAGTACACTTTGATGCAAATGGATGTTATGTGCTGAAACCCGGCTTCAAAATTCCAAAAGAATGGATTCTCTTGTCGGCTCCAAGGATAAATGATTTATATGTCCTTGATATGAGCCAAGCTATCACAACATCTGCACAAGCAACTTGTTTCGTTTCCAAAGCCACAGAAAAAGACACAATCTCTTGGCACAGACGAATGGGTCACATTCACTTACGCAAAATGAATCATTTGGTGTCAAATGAATTAGTGAATGGTGTTCCTCTTAAAAACTTCCATCTTCAAGACGTCTGTGTCTCGTGCCAGAAAGGAAAACAAACGAAGAAGCGACACCCTACAAAGAAAGTCAACACGGTGGCAGTTCCTCTTGAACGTTTGCACATGGATTTGTTCGGTCCTGTCAAGCACAAAAGCATCAGGAATCATCAATATTGCCTCGTGATAACTGATGATTATTCAAGATTTTCTTGGGTGGCGTTCATGGCACATAAGAGTGAAACCTTCGGTATTATCAAAAACTTGATCATTCAGATTGAGAATCTATATAAGTTGAAGGTTAGGCGGATACGTAGCGACAATGGTACTGAATTCAAAAATCATGCCATGGCGGAGTTTTGCACTTCAAAGGGTATTCTTCACGAATTTAGTGCAGCTTATACTCCTCAACAGAATGGCGTCGCTGAACGTAAGAACCGCACATTGATCGAGACTGCTAGGACAATGTTAGTAGAGTCACAATTGCCGATTCCATTCTGGACTGAAGCTGTGTCTTCTGCATGTTATACGTTGAACCGAGTCCTTACAGTCAAAAGGCACAACAAGACCTGCTTTGAGCTTATTAACAAACGGAAACCAGATTTGTCATATCTTGAACCGTTTGGAGCTCCGTGCACAATAATCGATCCTAATGGAAAGTTTGGGGCAAGAGCCATTGAGGGATACTTTCTTGGGTATTCCACCCCAAACTTAAGAGTCTGGAATCTAGAGACTAAAAGGGTCGAGGAATGGTCTGAAGTCAGAGTACAAAGGCACACTTTACCAGTCAAAAATCCTGGTCAGCCTTGGATGTTTGAGTACGATGACTTTTTCAATTCGATCAATGTTGAAGCAGTTGAAGAAAATGCTGCGACAAGGATGTTTTTCGAGAGTGACAATGCAACAGATTCACCGTTGGTTCGTCCCATTATTGTCAATCAAGAACCATCTTCAGTGAACAACAATGCTCTCGACAATGAGGATTTTCACGATGCTACCGAATTGAACGAATCTTCAGAGGATGATGAATTTCTCGATGCAGATCAAGAAGCCCCAATAACAGCAGTTCATGGTACTTCAGAGGGTACACCTCCAGTGGGCGTCCCTGGAACAGCTGAAGCTACTGCATCATCCTCTTCGGCAATTCCGGGCATTGAATTGGTTGTTGATCTCAATGATCTCAATCTCAACAATCTGGGTACAAACATTCCAGTTCAAGATAATCCAGAGACAAGGATTCATAATACCCATCCTCAACAAAACATCATCGGAAATGTACTGAGTGGCGTTCAAACAAGAAACATGTTGCGAAACCACAACAATGCAGGCTTGTATGCAGCTATCAGAGAATCTGGGCAACAAAACGATTGGTCTTTCACGTGTTATGTCTCACAGGAAGAGCCAAGAACTTGGAAAGAAGCATTGAAAGATAGCTCTTGGGTTGAAGCAATGCAGGAAGAACTGCAGCAATTCCAGAAGCTTGGTGTCTGGAAACTCGTAGAGAAACCTGCTGGTTACAAGAAGATTGGTACCCGTTGGGTGTTTAAATGCAAAAAGGATGACCGTGGAATCGTTATTCGAAACAAAGCAAGGCTAGTCGTTCAAGGTTTTCGTCAGATAGAAGGAATCGACTACAACGAAGTGTATGCACCTGTTGCACGTCTAGAAGCAATTCGGATTTTTCTGGCTTATGCCTCATTCAAAGGTTTCAAGGTATACCAGATGGACGTGAAAAGTGCATTCTTACATGGTGTGGTAGAAGAAGAGGTGTACGTCGAACAGCCTCCAGGTTTTGAAGATCCTATCCATCCCGATCGGGTTTGGTTGCTCAACAAAGCTCTCTATGGTCTTCATCAAGCACCGCGAGCTTGGTACGCAACCTTATCTAATTATCTGCTGGAGAATGGATTTCGAAGAGGTCTTATCGATTGTACTCTTTTCGTCAAAGAACAAGATGGAGATCTTCTACTGGTACAGGTATACGTTGATGATATTATTTTTGGTTCTACTAATGATGTTTTGTGTAGGAATTTCGAGCGCATTATGCAGGATAAATTCGAGATGAGTGCTATGGGGGAAATGACTTTCTTTTTGGGCCTACAAGTACAACAAACTGAGTCTGGGATATTCATCCATCAGACTAAATATGTTGGTGACATCTTGAGCCGGTTCCAGATGTCTGATGCAACGCCCATCGGTACCCCATTGCCGCAAAATCACGGAATTACTCCAGACTTGAAGGGTGAAGCTGTTAGCCCCTCACACTACCGCGCGATGATCGGATCTCTTATGTACCTCACAGCATCAAGACCAGATATAATGTACCCAACGTGCCTGCTTGCCAGATATCAAGTCAACCCGAAGGCCTCACATCTTGCAGCTGTAAAAAGGATCTTTCGTTATTTGAAGGGTTACCCTGACACCGGTCTATGGTACCATAGGGATAATAACTTTGACTTGATCGCATTCAGTGATTCTGATTTTGGCGGATGCAAAATCGACGGCAAATCCACAACGGCTGGATGTCAGTTTTTAGGAAATCGCCTAGTCACCTGGCAGTGCAAGAAGCAGACGTGCGTCGCTACATCAACATGCGAAGCTGAATATATTGCTGCCTCAAGTTGTTGCTCCCAAGTCCTATGGATCCAACAACAAATGCGCGACTACGGTTTTGAATTCCTAACTACTCCTATTTACGTTGATAATTCTGCTGCCTTACAGATCACTAAAAATCCTGTGCAGCATTCAAAGACTAAGCACATCGATATTAAGTATCACTTCATACGTGATTGCTTTGAGAAAAGGCTAATCGATGTTGCTTATGTCCACACCGATGACCAACGTGCCGACCTTTTTACCAAAGCATTTGACAAATCAAGATTTGACTATTTATTATTGGTAAACGGCATTAAGGTCAAGCAAGAGTAATCCACATCGGAAAATCATTTTTGTAAATACCTTTGTGTTTTAAATTTGTCTTAGTTTATTGATTTTAGGGGAAGTAAATCCAAATTTGAAAATCCAAAAACATTGAAAAATTTCAAAAACACAAAAACAATAGAAAAGCAAAAATGAGTTTCCTGGCGAGAAAAAGAGAAAATGATAGTACATCAGTGGTCTGTCTAAACCTCTTTAAACCTAAAATGAAAAATGTTAAGCAGCTCTATATAAGATGTATCGGTAGGCTCACAATCATTTTAAAGTGTGCAGGGTGATATAAACTTAAATCGACTGAAGACTGGGTGGGAACCATTCATTGGCATATGGTCTTGGTACCGAAATTTCGTTTGAGAGATTGCCGAGGTTCTGAGATATTCGGTCTTTATGCTGCTTATCATCTGGGTATCATGGTTGTTTCTATAAAAGACGAAGTCTAAGATCTTCCATGATACTATACATACGTGTACATATTACATATTGCATACGACCTCAATAAGTGATAAACAATCACATGTCCAAACAAATAAGTGATAATATATCACAAATTCTTTCCGGGAGTCAAGTTCGTCTCTCTGCTGTACGAAAGTACTGACCTGTTCACGGACTTGCTCCTGTGCCCTCATGCATACGAAAATCAAGTTCCTCATCAATAAGTGATTCTATCACATAGGGCTTGTTTTCAAATCAAAATAAATGAGAATCTCACATCATATACGGTCAAACAGATGATAATCGGTATACTCACCGGTAAGATGAACCCTCGTGCATACCTTGATACGGGAATGTGTCGTGATGTGGATGAACACCGGTCGGTAAGTATAAATCTTACCTTAACGTATCCCCTCGCCATGATTACAAATGATAAGTTGAGTTTATGTGGACAACAATACCGATAATCTTTATAGGATGCTTATCTTAATGTTAACTAAAAGAACAACAAGAACGTTTTGGCATGACCGTTCACTGATATGATTCTCTTACCCTCGAAACTCGCAAAAAGAATGTTTGTATATATTTATTTACTGCTTTCAGTCTTTACATTTGAAATATTCAAAAATACCAAAAAGATTTTAGGTGTGTTTTAATATAAACTTTATAAAAGCCAAAAAGATTTTATTTCTATCCTATTTTCGATCGTATGATGTTGGAGCTCGAGTCTTCGTTACCTGAAACCTGAACGAAAACCGAAAACGACTAAATCTTCATAAACGGTCGAAATTTGCAAGTTTTGAAAGTTAAAAACCTAAAATTGATAAAAATTCTTAAAACTTTCAAACTGTCGGACGGTGTTTGATTATGCAATGGTCACATGTGTGTCGTTTACTTATGATGTTCCAAGCAGTTGTTCTCATTACGCGTTTAGATTTCTTGCATGTGCAGATTCTAAAGGCAAGGAGAACATGGTCGATGACAAGCTTCGGAATGAAGACACGACGTGAAGGCACTCAAATGATGAAGATGATCGAGTTGCCGCTGACCATCATCAATACCACAAGGATCTCAATTCATAACGAACAAGTATTTCACGAGCATAACTCAAGGGGGAGCTTATGTTAAGGGGGAGTTTGTCAACACACTTCCTACATGAAACGGGGAGTTTGTTGGTACACTTTCTGCTTTCAAGACGTGAGGACTTTAAAGATCCTCCGACATTGAAGACTTGAAAGGACGTCAAAGTTGAAGACACAAAGATCGAGACAAAGCTAAAGTTATAAAGATCGAGACAAAGCTAGATACAAAGCTACAGCCAAGGGGGAGTTTGTTGGTGCACTTGTGTCTGTACTTTGTCTGTATTCGGTCACGATATAAAACGATGTCTTTGTAGTCCTGTAAGTTTGACTAAGTCAACCATCCTCCGGTTTGACTTGGTCAAACAGTTAGAAAATGTTTGAAAGATGGCTGGGTCGAAGGGTGTGTCATTGAAGGATTGTTTAGATCCTTCGATGAGCTCGAAAGATAGCCTTCGATTGATGGACCTCGAAAGATGCCATCCTTCGAGGTACATGTTGATCATTCGAGCTGTTTCTGGTCGATAGATGATCCTTCGATCATCTATCTGATCCTTCGACACAGACCTGCTGTTTCGGGTATATATACCCATGTAGTGTGTTCATTTCAAGAGAGACAGTTTGGAGAGCTTGAAAGTTAGACACGAGAGAAGCACTCTGCGGAGAGCATTCTGTCAAAACACACACACACTTAGAGAGTTTGCAAAACACTTTTGTAAACATTGTGCTTGTAACCGGAACCTTTCATACGTTTAATACAAGTGGTGTTAATCGGTGAATATTGTGTGTCTTGTGTTTGTGCTTGTTTCTACTCCCGGTTTGCATGCTAGCTTGGATTCCGCACTCGCTAGTGTGTTAGATATATCAAGGAATAGGTTAAACCTCAACCTTCGAGGGACCTACAGTTTGTAATTGTTCTCTTCCATTTAATCAAGATAGTGAATCTTTGGTTACTTGTGCGTAACAAGCTAGGATCGCAACTGTATATTGTTTTAACTTTTAACTTTTCATAATCTAAACTATCAAAAGTCAACAATAGATATAAAATGCAGTAGTCAAAATGTTGCATTATATTGCGAGGTTGCACAGCGTATTATTGGTACAGTTTTTGTGTCTGTCGCTTGTTCTTATTATGTAATGTAATGTACGGTCTTTTGGTTATCGAGTGTGTACGTTTTGGTCGAGTCGACCAAGTCAAGATATCCTCCTATCTTGACTAGTTACGACATTTACATAGTTGTGTATGTAATGCAGTTGCAAGCATGTGCATTCTGCATGTTAGTTTTTGGTTTTTCTTTACTCTTCTGCGTTCTGCACAATGTGTTAGTGTTTTGCTGTTTGCAGCCTCCCACGAAGAACCATTCTTCGTGGGATATGAACATCATGAAGAACCTTCTCCATGGTTAATCTGGTTTTTCATAGAGATGTTTCACGAAGAACCTGATTCTTCTTGAGCTGAGGTTCTTCGCATAGTCACATGGTTCTTAGTACGCTCCGATACGGGAACGTAAAACGGGATCACAATTCGCTAGGTCCCTAAAATTCGGTACGAGGAGGGGTAGGCGCATTTCGGATCGCTTGGGTACATGTACCATATAATGTGGTACGATTACAACATAAAGAAGCACCAAAACTCTTTAATACATTCAATGTACAACTTATATGTACAATAAATAAACTCAAAAAAGAAGAAAATAAACAAATTAGAAAATATTTGGGTCAAATTTGACTAAAAATGTAACATTAAGGATTAAACAATAGGATGTATTGTAAACCCTAAAAAAAACCACTGCCGTCACTTTCATCGTCTTCCACATTCCACCTTCTGGTTTTCTTTCCAGATACAATGGTTCAACTTTTCAATAAAAAATCAGAATTGCGAATTGAGAATGGGAATGAGGGAAGTCGAAAGTCAGAATACTCAAGAAGCGTGTTTCGCAAATTAGGAATTCGTGATTCCTATATCAACAGGTATGACTCAATTATTTGTTCGGAATGCTAATTTCAATGTCGAATTCGCGATTTGGAGCGTTCCCGGAACGCGTTCATATCGAGAATCGGTACGCTCGATCCAGATCTTAGATCATGGCCTATTGAGCGATTTATGTGACAATGGTTCTTCGTGGGCACAGTAACATTCTTCGTGATGTTACTGGGCTGAGCTTATATATAACAGCACATTCTCCTCAGAACAGTTAAGATAGCTTTGGTTTCAGTCTGTAAACACTGTGTGTATGTGTTTGTAATTGTTCTCTTTCATTTAATCAAGAAAGTGAATCTTTGGTTACTTGTGCGTAACAAGCTAGGATCATAACTGTATATTGTTTTAGCTTTTAACTTTTCATAATCTAAACTATCAACAATCAACAATAGATATAAAATGCAGTAGTCAAAATGTTGCATTATATTGCGAGGTTGCACAGTGGATTGTTGGTACAGTTTTTGTGTCTGTCGCTTGTTCTTATTATGTAATGTACGGTCTTTTGGTTATCGAGTCTGTACGTTTTGGTCGAGGCGACCAAGTCAAGATATCCTCCTATCTTTACTAGTTACGACATTTACATAGTTGTGTATGTAATGCAGTTGCAAGCATGTGCATTCTGCAAGTTACTTTTTGGTTTTTCTTTACTATTGTGCGTTCTGCACAACGTGTTAGTGTTTTGCTATTTGCAGCCTCCCACGAAGAACCATTCTTCGTGGGATATAAACATCATGAAGAACCTTCTTCGTGGTTAATCTGGTTTTTCGTAGAGATGTTTCACGAAGAACCTGATTCTTCTTGGGTTGAGGTTCTTCGCATAGTCACATGGTTTGCAGTACGCTTCGGTACGGGAACGTAAAACGGGATCGCAATTCGCTAGGTCCCTAAAATTCGGTACGAGGAGGGGTAGGCTCATTTCGGATCGCTTCGGTACATGTACCATATAATGTGGTACGATTACAACATAAAGAAGCACGAAAACTGTTTAATACATTCAATGTACAACTAACCAAGCTATATGTACAATAAATAAACTCAAAAAAGAAGAAAATAAACAAATTAGAAAATATTTGGGTCAAATTTGACCAAAACTGTAACATTAAGGATTAAACAATAGGATGTATTGTAAACCCTAAAAAAAACAACTGCCGTCACTTTCATCGTCTTCCACATTCCACCTTCTGGTTTTCTTTCCACATACAATGGTTCAACATTTGAATAAAAAATCAGAATTGCGAATTGAGAATGAGGGAAGTCGGAAGTCAGAATACTCAAGAAGCGTGTTTCGCAAATTAGGAATTCGTGATTCCTGTGTGTATGTGTTTGTAATTGTTCTCTTCCATTTAATCAAGATAGTGAATTTTTGGTTACTTGTGCGTGTTTTACTTTGCTTTGGTTGCATTCTTACAAGGATTCCGCACTTGTAATTGTGTTCTAACAACAAGAAAGTAGGTTTCTTGATCCCCCAAGTGGACCTACATGGATAACAAGCTAGGATAATAGCTCTATATTGTTTTCACTTTCCATAATCTAAACTCTCAACACTCAACAATAGACATAAAATGCAGTAGTCAACGTCAAAATGTTGCAATATATTGCGAGGTTTAGTATGCTATAATTCTTAAGAAGAATATAAAAACGAGCATTTCTCAAGCTTGACTTGTAAGAACTAATCGAGTTTGAGTTGGGTTAGTTTGTTTATTATATTGTTTATGTTGATGTGGATTAAGAGTTGTTATGCGGAGTTCCAGTCTAGTTGGAGTCTAATGAGTTGTCTTGGTTAGAAAGTTATTGTAGTTACGAGGAGTTAGAAGTCCAGTTGGAGTCTAATAAGTTGTCTTGGTTAGCAAGTTATTGTAGTATAAGTAGAGGGTTTGGGTCATTGTAGTTTGGGGTTTTCGTTCCATGCATTTCAAAAGCTACATGTTTTTTTTCTAGATATATATTTTGGGAGTTGGGACGGATCACTTATCCAGGGGTCTAACATACTCATGTATACAAAATTGTGCAACGGACCTCAAGAGTATTATATAGAAAAACCGAACTAGTAGAAGCATACCTTTTATTTAAGGGTTGATATGTACTCCATCATTAGTTGTGTCTGCATCAAAAACCAAACTAAAGTCAATTTATAAACCCTTACCAAAAACCAATTATGTCCTCGTTTAATGACAAACCACCCCTCTAATGTAGATGCTTTTGTAAGTTGTGAAGATAACATGGTACCAGATGGTCTTAAGTGCTTTTGTGTGTGCGTTGGAGTTTTTTGGCCCGGGGGTTGTTATAGGGGAGCATCCCTAGAGCAAAAAATAGAATATGAGCACATCACATACGGGACTTTATTCTAATCGGTCTTTATAAGAATATCGCATCTTGTCGAAACCCCAAGGAGAGTCTAGTGTTGTAACTAATCAAAGTGGTCAAAGTCACAAGGTGCAAAGGGCCCTCCGTGTGCCTACCTTATGTTGTCAAAGACGCAAGGCGCAGGCGAGGTGCATCGGCCTCGCCCGGAGCCTAGGCGCAAGGCGCAAAAAAAGCGTGGGCTTTTTTTAGAAAAGCGCACATAGAGAAAAAAAAATATAAAAATATGTTATGCTTTGAAAATAAATAAGATTCCACATATATAATTAAAAAAAACTATTATACATGTCATTTAAGATCATGGAGCTAATAGTTAGTAGCAAAAGTTTAGGACTTGTATGTTAAGTTTTGGGTGTGTGAATAAAAGTCTCAAAAGGTGGTAAATACTTTGTCCCACATCGGTGTGGGGACAAAGTGAGTGGTTGTTTATAAGGTAAAGTCTTTACTACTCTATTGTAGCTTTATGACATGTTTTACCACAAGTCCTACCCGCGCGCAGGGGGGGGGGGGGTTGCAAAAATGAGTTTCTGAGTTGGAATTTGGTTGAACTCATGCGTGCCCACACCTGCGGACACGAATGCAGTTCCGAAAAGCCCGGGCGCGCGCTTTTTGCGCTTTTGACAACATAGAATAACAGGGGAAGTAAAAGATGCAAAGGTCTCGCCATGTACCCATATGCGAAAAATTCCCAATAAAAATATCCACAATAGAAAGCCAAGTTAGAAAAGATTGATGAATGAATACATGTTGACATCCATTTTCTATAACTGACTGAAGCGACGATTCAATGGTATCTTCCATGAACGATCTTGATCCACTCAAGTATGATGGATATACCAAACACTTGGTCTGGTTAACCAATGTGAAGCATTGGAAACAAAAAAGAAATATGTACGTATGATAGTAGTAAAAAATAACTAAGCATTTAGCCTGTTATCAAATGTGATACTTTGAAACCAATGAAGAATATGTAGACAGGAATCAACGAAGCATAGGCCATTATAAATTCAATCTTATCAAACATAAAAAGACTAGTTCAATCGTAGCACTACCTTCAGTACACTAAAACAATTTCAATGAACATGTAGCACAAGCTCAACTACTAGCAGCAAAAGCGCAGAATATCCGTCAACCAAAATCCTAACTTCATATACATATTACCCCAGTGTTTCTTCGTGCAGAATACTTTTGAATCTTTTAGTGAAGCAAACTTCACGAATATACAATGAATACTTAATTTAGAACTTAACCTTACAAGGAGTTTAGAATATTTCTACACCTTCAACATCCATTGACAGGTTAATAGAACCTTAAAAACTATAAATATACCAACAAAAAGAAGACCATGATGGATGATTTCCCAACATTCTGTAAAAATTAACAGAATAACTAGATGTAACAGTTAAACACAAGTACTATAAAGATTATTAAAAACCGAGATACGCAACAATAAAATAGCTTGGGAACATAATTGAATATAATCACCTTTCTTAATCGTACTTGCGTGAGAGCAGCATCAAGTTCTTGTTCTAGTTGTGTCATGTCATTCACAGAGAGCTCTTCTGCATTACTCTCTTCAGTAAGCCTGTGAAAAGAGTTTAATTACTATTCTGTTTGATACAAACTGGTGGTCCCATTTGCATACCACTATGATCTTGCATTTCGTTATTTGTTCGAACTTGTTACTTATTTATATGTTTTGTGTGTACAAGCTCGTGTAGACTATGTTACCTGTCCACTGTCTGTAGAAGCTCTTTGCATGTTTGGAATCTATTGCACTCCAGGAGAAATTCCTGTTGCAATAATTGCCAACTAGCCCATTAAATCATTAACCCATTACACATATAACATTTTGTTTAGCATGATAATGACAAAATAGCTATTCAAAATATTAGTCCTTACTAGATCTTTGAGCGCTCCATTGGTGGTTGTCTCTCCAGTTCCAAGGCAGCTTCTCTGGTATCTAGAAATAATACGATCCATACTGAAACGTAGGTGGTTATTATATGGTTAGATTGTGCATTAAGATACAAAGTGCACGAATTCAAATATATATCTTCAAGCTGGTCATATGCATTGATTAGAATATTTGCAAGATTATTACACATTCTGAAATAATTGAGTGCGGGTGAGAACGTAATAATGACATACCGAAAGTTTTGTATTTAACCAGACTTAAAACCGATGATATATTGAAACTAATGGAAAATCTCAAATAGATTTCCTTTTACCTGTGCATAGAAAAATTGAAAATATGAATAGTGGGTTTGGGGCCCTTGATCGATATTTGACGGCATGCATCATATTGGTCCATATCCATAAAGTTAGGGAATATGACCATTGTATATCAGGTGAATGGGACTATTGCAACACTTGTTACATTAGAATGTGTATTTAAGAGGCTACAAGTTTCGAGCTTCTCTTTAATAACAAGTTGGAATAAAGAAGTATTGATGACCTAGCTAGGTAATCCAACAATATGAGCCCACCTTACATTCCTAAAATCTATATCCTTCCACATTTGAATTGTTAAATGATGTCATCAAGTCTCGAGCCAGTATGTTGAATTTGAATATGTAGCATCAAAGGGGGTCACTGGGTACGTATTAGCAGACCACTAAGACTCGTCTTTCTCGGGCATTCAGATGGATTCTTAAATTTTAATTATTCCCTCTATATCATCTATCTGCCATCTCAAAAACTAGGACAAACGACTCTGTGGTTTTATGTAAGAAAAATGTTCCATGTGTGATTAGCCATTAAGGCAAGGTTCGGATGGATAAGTTTAATACACAACCCATCTTAATGTTCCAAAAGTTCCTTCCATGCCATCTTAGCTTTAATTAAGCGTACTTGATTAAAAAAATAAGCATAGAAATGGATTTTAGTATTTCAGTTAAAAACTCCTTAATTGTAGAGTCTCTAGAAAAATGATTTCCCCCTACCCACTATTTTAGCTCTTGCTTAGTTTTGGTAGTAAACTTATAGTAGATTCCAAGTCCCCAAATCTCGAGCGTTAGGTAAATTGATGCATGGGACAACCGTTGAACCACTTATGCATAGAGCTTTTAATTTTAATAGGCATTACGAAGATGCTTAACTTGATTCTCTTCTACACATTCATGCATTGAATCTGGAGAGAATGTGAGAATCAAATGATTATTTGTAAACATAATCTATTGTCAGGCAAAACACAATAAAACGAAGGAAGAGAAACAAACACAAAAATAAGAATCTTACATAGTTGGAAAAGTTAAGTGTTCGGCTAAATACCAAACGCAAGAACCGAGATGACCTAAGGAGTAAAAGACACAACGAGCAAAGGGCTCGCATATTACCTAGGCGCAAAAAAAGATTATTATTAAGTGATACATCTTGGAACAACACCTAGAAAATTAGTTACTAATGGGAGGGGCCCTATACAATATACATCGCTAAGTCCCCAACTCTCATGACTATATGTATCTACTTATCCCTTTGTAATCTCTAAATACCGTGTTGGTTCATTAAATCCATCCATCATAGAAATCCATGTCACACTTCTACTTATCATTAATTTCTTATATGTTCCCATGTTGTTGACTAATGTCAAAGATTAATCCTAGAGAGTATGGGATTCGTCTACTGTTAGTAGATCGTGACATCTAACGAGGGCTACGTTCTTGTAAAAGCTGGAGTTAATCCTAATTTACTAAAACAAGTTGGATAATGAAGAGGTTGATCAAGTTAGTTTGAGTTCATTTAGCATTTATATATCTAGTTGTTTGAATTTAAAAAATAAGGTTTGAATAAGTAGGAGTTTGTTGATTGTGTTTATAATTTGATAAAATTCGAGTCCAAATAGGTTAAGGATTGTGTTTAGTATATAAATAGAAGGTTAAGTGTCACAACTCAAATAAGAGAACTCAACTTAAAAGACCAGCCTGGTGGGTGAGAGAGCCCATTTGATCAATAACCTCCACATTTGTTGCCCATACAACCAATGTGAAACGAGTTTCATACCTTGGGGCTTGGGGTGTTTTCAGTTCGTAACAGTTAGGGTTAGGGACTTAGGGTTAGTGTAAATTATTTGGGTTTTTTCCTAATTCATCATAATAAAAGAGTCGAACGAGTCGTTTATTTGTGTGATCGATCAAGGGCCTTTTCTCCGTAAGTAGATTGAGGCCCAACTTTTCGCTTGCAGGGGAGACGATGAAGCAAAAAATTACCCCCACTTTTGTGTTGTGAGTTCAAATCCAGGTGCATAGTTAAGTGTAAAAAATGTTAGCAAAAAAAAGGTTATGAGGTGAATGTAAAACAATATTGATGAGATCTTTGCCACCTTAATTCCAAAAAGTACAAAAGCACCTCCTTAAAATTATGTTTCTCAGGGTGTCTTCTATCTACATCACCCTCTCATCTTTGTCTTAAATCAGTAAATCTCAATGAGTACATAATAGCGTACTTGTCAAGGCCAATAACCTAGAAACCCCGTACCCTTATTTGTTATTACATAAAAAATATAAGCTCCGTACAGAACATATATAAAAATTATTCTGAAACATACATTAGCAAATGTTTGTAGAAAGAAATTGCGAAACGACATCAAATAACATATAAAACGCTGATGAAATTCACCTGTTACTAGTACTGCTGCCGTTAGAAAACTCAAAGAGCTTTCCTCTGGCGGAGAAGACGATGACGGCGACGTCGGCGTCGCAGAGGACGGAAAGATGGCGAGCTTTCTTAAACAACCCTGATCTCCTCTTGGAGAAAGTGACTAACCTGCTGCTCTTGTCTTCGATCCGCTTCATTTCGAGCTTTCTCCGACCCATTCTTCTTTTTCCGGCGATGTGTGTAGAGCTAACTTTTCAACTTCCGGTGGTGTCTTCTACCCTATCTCTCTTATCTATATCTATATCATAATATCTCTTTATTGTTATTTATTGTGCTACAATGACAATATTGGTTAACGATGTCCTCTTTAAATATTGTGGACTGTAGCCCTACTCACACCGCCAATTTAAACCAATGCTTTCCACCGTATATTTTAGACACGTGCTATATCAAAACACACCGCCACATGATGATTAGAATAAATTACATTTTTGTCCTCTAGATATAGATATTGACAAAAGTTAGGGTTTTACTCTTGGTCCCCATTTTATTTAAATACAAAAACATTTTCATCACCTTCACTATTTTCTATCCCATATCTTAATTGAAAGTTATAATTTACAAAACTCATAGAGTAAATTACGTTTTTGGCCCTTGTGGTTATATCACTTTTACTATATTAGACCAAAATAAGAATTTTTAACATATCTGCCCACATGGTCTCTATAACTAAGCATTTTGACCCCTAAGTCTAACCATTTTGGCCTCCATGGTCTCTATAACTAACCATTTTGACCCCATGATCTCTAGACTTAGGGGCCAAAATGGTTAGCTGTAGAGACCATAGGGACAGATATGTTAAAAATTCTTATTTTGGGCTAATATAGTAAAAATGATATAACCACAGAGGTCAAAAACGTAATTTACTCAAACTTATATCTTATTTTAAAAATTCATACACATCTCATCCATCATTTTTATTTTATCTTAATCATAAACGCTTATTTTATCATACTTCTTGTCATTTGATGGTCATCACATCGGCGAAGACGTGGTGGCCTTGCCGCGGCCGGAAAATTAATTACGCACACTTACCGTTCGGGCTTTGGTGGAAAATGAATACGTCGATTAATAGGACGGTGCCACGTGGATAGGTACACCTCAAACGCCGACGTACTCACCGGATTCCTTCGTTCTTTCTTTGGCTCTTAGTTACTAATGTATGAATTGTGTGTGAGTTGTTAAGTGTCCCAAAAGGAAAGTAAGAAACTTGTGCGGTCAAAACCAAAAAGAGAAAACTACACTGGCGCAATTGGACGTTGTAAATTGATATATATAATAATGAATAAAAGTTATTTTCAAGGATATTGAATTTATTATAAATAACTTCAGTTTTTTACAATTTGGTCGATGCACTTCCAACTTATGAATTGTACCACGCCATTCCCAACTTTCAACTTATTTTCCCAAACTAACTGAACCCTAACACATTTAGTTTTTTGTTGATGTGGCACTTGTTTAGTGATGTGGCATCTAACGTCGAATTCGTTAAGTTTTGGAGTGCCAGGGTAAAACAAGTTGAAAATTTGGGTGGCGTGGTATAATTCGTAAGTTGGGAGTGCTATTGTCCAAATGATGAAAGTGAATGTAATTTAAATCCAATATCCATTTTTATATATAAAGTTAGTTTGTCATCTTTTTTATAATTTAAGCTTGGGGTAGAGAAATGATGGATGAGATGGAGTGAGTTTTTAGTAGATTTAAAAAAAATAAAGATGGCGGAGGGGATGATGGATGGGATGGGAATGCTCTTAGATGTTTAAATTATGTGAAACCAGTGGAATTTCCCGTGCTATATGATGGGTTTTCGGTCGGTATTGGTTTGGTTTGGTGTGATGTAATCGGTACGATACCAGCACTCGGTATATAACAATCGGCACATGTTTTACATTGATGGAAATAAGATAAGATAAAATGAATACTAGTACTGGTACCGATGTTGTTCGGAGTCCTGGTACGGTACAGGTTCAATTCATCACAGTCCTGGTACGGCACATGTTTTACATTGATGGAAATAAGATAAGATAAGATAAAATGAATACTAGACTGTAAAGGTTCAATTCATCACAGTCCTGGTACGGTACAGGCACTAAGTATAGTTTACGATACAAAAGAAACAGTTAACAATCAACAATACATACATATATATATATATACATATATTTTCAACAACTACAAACATTAATGTCGGTGGGCATAGTTCTGGCTTTTTATTGGGTTACATGGGCAGCAAAATGAATAGTGTCAGGCAGCTGTCTGGCACTCCCCCATTGGCCCAACAAATTTACGCTTTTATCCCGCTTTAAAACTACGATTTTGCCGTCAGTTCAAAATTATGTTTTTACCCCACTTAAAAACAAATTTACGCTTTTGCTCCCAGCTAAAAATTTCAATTTTTCCCTGGGTTCAAAATTACGTCTTTGCCCTGTTTAAATTTACAGTTCTACCATTAGTTTTTTTCTCATTATAATTAGGATTTTGCCATCAGTTCAAAGTTATGTTTTTCCCCAACTTAAAAATAAATTTATGCCTTTGCTCCCAGCTAAAAATTTCAATTTTGCCCTCAGTTCCAAATTACGATTTTGCCCAGTTTAAATTTACATTTTTGCCATTAGTTTTTTTTTCTCACAACCAAGTTACGATTTTGCCCTCAAATTAAATTTACATTTTCCCCACCGTTTTTTTTTATGTTTCCCTGGTTAAATTACAAATTTGCTCCCAGTGTAAAATTACAGGCATGCCGGCAGATGCCTGACACTCCCCCATTGGTCCATTTAATTTACGATTTTATCCCTGAAAAAAAAATTATGATTTCGCTCTCAGTTCAAAATTACGGTTTCCCCATCGTTTTAATTTTTTTGCAAAAGTATAAAAGTTTTTTTTAATTGGTTGACTCGATTTAATTTTTTCCCGTGTCAAGGAGCTGCCTAACACTTGCTCATTAGTCCTGAAAAATTACAGTTTTGCTCTGCGCCGAAAAATACGGTCTGATCATCGTTTTAGATTGATTGAGAATTATTCGGCCATCGCCCCGCAAAGCGGGCGGGGCATCAACTAGTATATATATACATACATACATATGAGAAGGATCCGTTAGGAACCACCCTTTATTGCGAGAACCAATGTGAACACAACAAAAAATAGCTAAAAAAATTAATATTTTTTATGTTAAAATCGCTAATTTTCGTTACCAAAAAAATTATTTTTTTTTTAATTTTTTGAGGGTGGTTGGGGGTTAGGTTTTTTTGGTGTGTTCACATTGGTTCTTATAGTTCTCACAAAAAAATGTGGTTCTCAAATGAACCTTACCCTACATACATATGTATAGGGTCAAGATTTAGGGAAAACAATGAAAAATGTGAGAACAGTGAGAACACTTATTGTCACAGCCCCCGACCCCACCCTGGGAGCGGAAGCCGTGAACCAGTCAGATGGTATCGGTGTTTATTAATTACGCAGCGGATTTTTTTTATCAGGATCGTAGTTAGGAAATAATTTCAGAGTTTATAAAACACCAAACTTTTAATATTAAACAAATGGGCTAAAACCCATATTTCATTCAATTGTTTTTATAGGGATAAATCCAAATAAATAAAACATAAATTTCTTCTTTTATTCAGGTATGTATAGCCACTTTATTTAAGCCTTCAGTGCTCCATAGTTGGCTTCTATTATCTTTACAGCAAATTACCTGAAACACGTTTTGAAAACTTTTTATCAGTAATAAATACTGGCGAGTTCATTTCATTTTTATAAAATATATTGTTATACTTTTACAGCAACAAGGTTTTTATATTTGTTTATATTTATCCAAAAACTCAATCAGTATTTGTCATATGGTGGCAGTTCCGATGTGACGGTGGTCATATCACTCATTGGCTCACTTTCGTCTAATAGTGAATTTATCAAGTAATAGATATATAGTATATCTTACTATTATATTGGTCACTAGGCGATTCATGTGACGGTGGTCAAATCACTGTTGATCATTCTCTCAACTAGTGACTCGGGTCATATTATTGTTGATCATTCTCTCAACTAGTAATTGTGGTCATATCACTGTTGATCATGCTTTCAACTAGTGACTCGGGTCATATTACTGTTGATCATTCTCTCAACTAGTAATTGTGGTCATATCACCGTTGATCATTCTTTCAACTAGTGACTCTAGTCATAACACTGTTGATCATTCTCTCAACTAGTGCCTTTGGTCATGTCACTGTTGATCATTCTCTCAACTAGTGACTCTGGACTTAGTAGTGTCCCGTGACATTACTTTGTCAAATATATTTTCTATGGCACAAAACCACTTAACCTAGAAAATGAAATATATCATTTTCTGTCAAACTAATATCTATAACTTTATCAAATATAATATATTAATTAAATAATTGTGATATTATTCTTTAATATATTAACGTAACTAAGATTAAAATATAATCTTAGTATATTAAAAGTAGAATATATTATTTTTGACATATTTTATTATGATATACATTTATGTCAAATATAACATTTAATAATTTAGTATATTACATATTATATTATATTTGTAGAAAATATATGATGTTTAATAGTCTAGTAAAATATATTTAAGTCTTTTTCTTTTTCATTATTTATATATAAGTTTATTCATCATGTCAATTTGCTTTGACAAACTTGGCCTAGCTAGGTGTCCAAAACCAACCGCATAACATTGCCCATTCCATATATGTATATAAATTTATAAGATATATTCAATATTTTAATATAGTAATGTAAAAATAATATTAGTTATAGGCTATGGCTACTGGGGCATAATTCCCCCGTGCTTGTGGTCATGCTACTATTGGCTAACTTTTTGGCCAATAGTAACAAGGGTTAAGTAACGTATAAAAATCCAACATAGTGGCAACTATTGTATAATATAGAAACTTAGGGGTTGGATCATGAGAAAACTAGTTTAAATGAGAAAACCAAAAAACTAACCAAAAAAGCCTAAAAAAAACCTAAACACATACCAAATTTTTTTTTTTTTACAATTTTTTATATAAAAAACGCCACTTTTTATGTATGGAAAAAAAATTTCAAAAAAAAAAAAATTTTTTTTTGGTTGTACTGCACATGTGCACTGATACATAAAGCTTAAACCACTTAACCCACCCCCCACCGACACCCCCCAAAAACCTAAATTCACCCTCCCACCAAAAGCCTAACCCCCCCACCCCCCACCCCCCAAAAACCTAAACCCCCCCCCACCCCCCACCCTCCCGAAAACCTAAAACTAAACCCTAAACATAAACCCGAAAAAAACCTAAACCCCCCCACCCCCCAAAAACCTAAACCCCCTCCCCCCACACCCAAAAACCTAATCCTAAACCCCCCACCCCCACCCCCCAAAAACCTAAACCCCCTCCCCCCCACACCCGAAAACCTAAAACTAAACCCTAAACATAAACCCGAAAAAAACCTAAACCCCCCACCCCCCAAAAACCTAAACCCCCCTCCCCCCCACACCCAAAAACCTAATCCTAATCCTAAACCTAAAAAAAAACCAACCCTAAAAGCTAAACTAGACTCAAAAAGTTAATTTTAAGCATCTAATGCAATTGTATTACATGTTATATTGCACATGTGCACTACTATAATAATAGTATTGGAAACAAGACGACACCATAAATATTTTTTTATGTCATAAAAAATATGCTCGAATATACTTGAATGAAAGATACAAAAATTTGTGATCTTATGGTGCCATTTTTGTTTTAAAATGATAACGTATGGAGAAATGGGAAATGTTTGAAAAATTATATATTTTTTTTTCCAATTTTACCCCTCCTTCATTAAAAGTCCCCCCCCCCCCCTCCTTCATTAAAAGTCTTCCCCCTCCTTTTTAGGTGTTTTTAGTTAGTTTTCTAGTTTTCTCATTTATATCTAGTTTTCTCATGATCCTCTCCCTAGAAACTTAATTACTGTAAGTATATCTAATAAACATTTAGGGTTTTTGAAAAGCATTTTTAAATATAGTAGTATTGCAAAAATGTGATAAAAGAAGAATGACTCACAAACGGTGAGAAAAGTAGAACGGACTCACCTTGTAACTTTATGATTCAACTAGAAAGCCTCCTGGTATAAATCTTGGGTATAACTCCTGAGCTATTTTAAAAATATAAAATGCACTCGTGTTAAGTATAGTAACCCTAATTCAACCTTATCCCTATGTCACGAGACAGAACCCCAACGAACTTAGTCGAGCAGAGCCTTGACATGCGTTATGGGGCTCCAGATCAATCGGATTATGGGGCTCCAGATCAATCGGAAAGGGTATCGGTGATCGGGAGTTAAAACACTTAAAACGGGGCAGGGCTTTGGAGTATTATAGGGTGAATAAATAAATAATATATATATATATAGAGAGAGAGAGAGAGAGTACATAGCGAGAGGTGAAAGAAAGAATAGAGGGACAGAAAAAAATGAAGATGTTAGCATTCTATTTATATAGTACTCCAAAAATGTGAAATCTTACACGTACACACAAGGAATTTAATGTTCATATACACACGTCCATCATACATATTTCAAGAGTTCTAAATTTTAAATATTATTTTATTATTATATATAATATAATTAATTCAGCTGCTTCACTTATTTGGCACGTATAAGTTCTAAAATATGACTTTTTATAAAACAATAAATATGTCATTAGAACGAGAATAATCTTATCTACATTTTGAACCAAGTTTCATTAAAAACAGAGTAGGTTCAAATACAATGTATTTTTATAATTTAATTATTAGATGGTTCCTAGGCCCGTCTAGGTACTTCATACGTCTAACAGTCAACTTACCTGTAGTCTACCCGTTTAACAATATAAGTTTTTATATACTTTTATTTTAATAGAAATGTCACCCATATACAGGCCAAATAATTAGTATAACATTCCAACCAACTATATATAAAATAGTTTTTAAAACTATATGGGTTAAAAAAATAAAACTAGTTACTAGTGGTTAATAAATTTAAACAACATATAACTCTTATATGAAAAAAAATGGATATGTTACATCCTCCTCACCTTGTTTTAAATCTCGTCCTCGAGATTTGGGCTACGATGCATCCTTTAGAGTTATCTTATGTCTTAGTCAATAAGAATAATATTAAGGTAAATGACACTGAATCAAGACATGTTCAAATGAATATGTGTTTTACAATAAACAGGGCTCAATGGTTCAACTGAATTATTTCTAGGAATCGATGCCAATTGAATGAGATGAAATGATATAATTTTCAAGGTGACTAGGTTCAAGTCAAAAGAGATATATGATAGATGTCTAAGTTGAATGTTTACAAGTTGTGAATGAATTTTAGAATCAATAGAATACATTATCAAAGGAAACTTACTTTGATTGTCAACTGAGAAAGACTCAGAATCAACAAGCTCAAAATGAAATAGAAGCTTGAAAATGATTTGTCAACTATCGCTTGTTCTTATTATGTAATGTAATGTACGGTCTTTTGGTTATCGAGTATGTACGTTTTGGTCGAGTCGACCAAGTCAAGATATCCTCCTATCTTGACTAGTTACGACATTTACATAGTTGTGTATGTAATGCAGTTGCAAGCATGTGCATTCTGCAAGTTAGTTTTTGGTTTTTCTTTACTGTTCTGCGTTCTGCACAATGTGTTAGTGTTTTGCTGTTTGCAGCCTCCCACGAAGAACCATTCTTCGTGGGATATGAACATCATGACGAACCTTCTTCGTGGTTAATCTGGTTTTTCGTAGAGATGTTTCACGAAGAACCTGATTCTTCTTGGGCTGAAGTTCTTCGCATAGTCACATGGTTCGCAGTACGCTCCGGTACGGGAACGTAAAACGGGTTCGCAATTCGCTAGGTCCCTAAAATTCGGTACGAGGAGGGGTAGGCTCATTTCGGATCGCTTCGGTACATGTACCATATAATGTGGTATGATTACAACATAAATAAGCACGAAAACTCTTTAATACATTCAATGTACAACTAACCAATCTATACGTACAATAAATAAACTCAAAAAAGAAGAAAATAAACAAATTAGAAAATATTTGGGTCAAATTTGACCAAAACTGTAACATTAAGGATTAAACAATAGGATGTATTGTAAACCCTAAAAAAACAACTGTAACACCTCGAAAATTCACGTCCTATAAAGTGTTGACACGTGTCATATGTTTGAACGTGTGAAAGAATGTTATGAAAGGACTAAAGTTGACAAACATGAAAAGTATATGAAAATACGAGTTCTAAATGTCAACAGTGAATAAATATATTGTACATTAACCCTACATGATGTTTATATCACCAAACGAATAAATCATGGATCATACGAAGCTAAAAGTGAGATATTACCAACCACAGGGGTTAAATGTGTCAACATGTTTAAGTTATACCTCTGAGTGACCTTTTGACAAACCCGAAGCTTTGTAACGGTTAATTATGCTCACTAGAATGCACGATATAAATTTCATAAAGTTTCGTAATCGTATGAGAAAGTTATGATCAAATTCGTATGTGAGGGGTTAAAGTGTCAACGTTGAAAGTTAGGACCTTTCGGGTAACAATAAAGTTAACCGAGGACTTAACAAAGTGGGTAAATATCTTGAAGCCCTTATATGTCAAATTAGAGGGTTCAAATTGCAATAAATAAGCTAGTTGACCTTTCGGAAGGGCCAAGAGACGAGATGCAACATCTTGAAAACGTTTTTGTCTGATCAGAAGACCCAAGCGGGCCACGTAAGCCCATAACAACATCTTACGCGGGCCGCCTGGACCGCCCAGATACAGAATCTTCAAACAGCAGCCTGTAAACGCGCTCAACCGACCTTTAACTGATATTTTCACATTGTGGGCGACCCCTAAACAGTTCCTAGAGCACTAGGGACACTTGTGGGTAAGTTATGGTCAGTGGTAGACTTAGATGTCAACAATCTATGGTGAAAAAATCACTATAAAAGGGCCATGAGTTGCAACCAATGCTTCACACCTTCCATCTGCACATTGGAGCATTTCTGGAGCTAAGGACTTCTCTCTAAGCTTCACATTTCGTGCATGGGACTTCAGTAAGTTTGCTAATCCTTCCTTAGTTAAGTTTTTGCTTAGTTATAGCTTAAAAGTCAAACCGTCGTAATTAACGGTTGACTTTAAGATTAATCACTAATGGTCCAGTGATTAGTCGAATCAAAAGTAGTTATAAGTTGGTAATTATGTGGGTAATAAACCCTTAAAAGGGTTCCCCCTGATTCCCACCCTAACTAGGTCAAATGTCGGGTCAAACTTGTGAATAAAAAGTCAACAGGATACTTAGTTTCTAATTTATGCATGATTAGCAATGTAGAACACATACAACCTGTTTGATCATTAATATAACTTGGTAATTAGTGTAATAACATGTCTAAACATGTTCAACCCGACAATTTCCTGTTTAGACCCGGTTCGGAACCGAAAGTCGCAAAGCTTTGACTTTTGCTTTGACTTCAGTTCTGACCCGTTATGGTATGTTTTTGAAATACCTTAGAGCTTCATTTGGACAAGGTTACATGCTAGTATAACCCTCTGTGATTATACACCATGGTTCATTAGTTAACCAATTAATACGCATGATTCCGTTAATTGCTCATATGTTGACCATTATGGCCTTTTCACCTTAAAACGTGATTTTTGCAAATGTAAAAGAGTAGAAACTTTAGTTACTAATATATAAACTTGTACCCAAAGTTTGACATCAGTTTGAGGTATAGTTTGAGAGTTATGCTCATTAGCGTAAATTGAAAGCTTTATGTTAATTAAACGGCGTAATTAGCGTATAGCCTAGTTAAGCCTACTTTTTGATATCAAACTTATTACCCACTGATGTAATATATTATTTTGGGATTTTTGAAGATTTTTAATTAATTTTAGGCTGAGCATAACTCATAGTCGTAGGCTTAATCCGGTAATTGTCGGTTTTGCCCTTACGGGCCATAAAATGAGTTTTACATATCTAATCGACTCCAAACCTTTTGCTACTGATTAGAAATGATAAATAAATTATTTTAAGCCTTCTGGAATGATAAAAATATCAGATTTCTATATAGAACCCGTAAACGGCTTCTAATCGCCTTTTTAAGCGTTTTTAACGCATAGTATGTACTAAAACTATTTTAAACATACAAGGGTTGATACCTACTGATATTTTAGGTAAATTATAATATTTTAACAGTAAGCAAAAGTTATTTAACTCATACTTCAGTTTTGAGCTTTTCGGCTTATGTGAAATTACCAAAATGCCCCTACGGTGCATAGTTTGGTTATAATTGATAAATTTCACATATCTACTTTACCCTACTGTTATAACTTATCAAACTAAGTATTTTTGCTGATTATATCAGACCTGTAACTCAGGTAAATACTTAAACTATTTTATAACCTTGTAAATGACCAAACTACCCCTACGGGGCATAGTTTGTGTTCAAATTCGTTTCGGGCATAATAAAAGACATCTTACCGATGTCACAACATATTTGAAGCATATTAACTTAGGAAATCTGTATATGGCTCTTACGGATACCCGTTACGCTTATTACGCGTTCGGTTCGGTTTATGTAACAAGTTTACATAAATTAGCCGAAACGGGTCAAGCCTTATCAGTTTTATCTCAAAATCCAGAATGTGTATGAAATACCCATATTAAGAAAGTCTCCGAACTTGTCGGGTCTAAATCACATTCTATCAGGTCTTCGCTTAATCGTGCGTACGAACCGTATCTTGAAACTAACCGGTCTAAGCTTAAGCTTAATTAAAGACCCGTTAGGATTCTAATAGGTTATTATAAACCTTCGTTCCAGATTAGGAGGACCAGTAAAAGCTACTTGCATTTTGCTTATTGTGATTATTACATTGCTCTGGTAAATACTTTTAACTTATTTTCCCTATACGGGCTTGGGTTACGGTATATAGAATACCGCTTGGTCGGGCATCAAATCTTCCATCGTTAGGTGGTTAATTGAATAATTTGATCGGCCCGTTTAAACAGTTTTGTTTACTTAAAAGCCTTTGAGGGGTTAATGACCATGTCCCGGATATCCTTGGCATCATTTTACGAAATGGCCACGACTTAAGCGCGAGGTGTAGGCGTACACCCGTCAGTGCACAAAAGAATAATGTGGTGTGTCTATTGATCTTTAACCCGGACACGATCCGGGCTACTGAACGCATAAGGAACATGTAATCCGTCTAAAAGATTATATATTTAAATAATTCTCCCAAGTTATAAAATGTTTATGCCATGTGCATCCAAATCAATTTTCAATCATTTTCCAAAATGAGTCAGTTGATTGTATTTACCAGTGTAAACTGACGTATTTTCCCAAAAAGATTAAATACAGGTACTAAGCGTAATTGGCTGGGATTTCCCCTTAGCATCAATAGAAGTCTCGCAAGCTTAAGATGCCTATCGTCTGTTGAACTATTGTTTCCAATTTATTTTCGATCCGTCTGTGGATAAACAATCGACTATTGTGATACTTGATATTACAACATTATATTCGGTTGAATTATATCTTACAATTTGCTTCCGCTGTGCATATTAAATATTGTGTTGTTTGACTATTATGTTGCCAACCACGTCACGATACTCCCCACCGGGCCCACTGGTGACACGTGGAACCCGGGGTGTGACAGGTTGGTATCAGAGCCAACACTGAGTGAATTAAACACTAGCCTTTTGTGTTTAATCTCAGTTACACAATTGCACATTCATAAATCTTCGAGTCTAGACAAATAACATAAGGCAAATTCTATTTTGTTTTGTGTTGTCCTTTATTTTATATATATTTTTGTTGTTATCTCATGTTATATTGACAGGATTGAAAATGCCGCCAAGATTCATTAGACGTAGAGGACGAGGGAAGGGGCCAATCACTGCCCCCAATGATAATGAAGCCGGGCCTTCGCATATGCGAGCTCCTTCGACCACCGAGAGTGACGATCCTCGACAGAACCGGAGGAACCTCTTCGAGCCGGCTAGACGGTCGGTTTCGCACAGTTCAACACCTCCTGTTCATAACCCTTATGGGCCACAGCTGGAGTATGAGCCCAACAACCCTCAACCTTCCTACATACCTTTACAGCGATCCTTATCGCACAATTCCTTTGGTGACCCTACACCTGTTTTTAGGGGCCGGTTTAACCCGGTAAATTTTATACAAGAACCAGTGGGTTTTAACCCATTCTGACCGGAGGACCACTTCTCGGGAGATAACGCTATGGATATGGACGAGGACACGGATCCCGTCGAACCTGCCAGTGGTACACCGAACCATCCCATTGAGATTTCGGATGGCTCTTCTTTTCACGGATCACCCTACGGTGGTCCAGACAGCTTTCAGGCGAGGTTTACTCAGCACGAGTGGTACTTCACACCCTCGCACCATTCATCACCTCACCAGCAGCAGCAGCAGGATCCCTCTGTGGATTCACGGTTTGTGGCAGTCACGCCACCACCTCCTCCGCCACCAGTTCAGCCGGCACCTCCACAACCGCCGAGGCGTAGGAGAACCGGAGCGCGTATGTCTGCGCGAGCAGGAGACTTTCATTTTAGTTCTCCTCGTCAGTCAAGTGGCAGCCATTATCTGCCACTTCAGGAAGACCCACAAATGGGTGGACCTTCACACCCAGTTGCACAGCTACCACCACCGATGAGTTTTGATAACCCGATTCCAGCATACACGGGTTCTATGGCGTACAACCCGTTTGAACAGCCAGCTCACACCAACTACGATTACGCTGAAGCCGACCCCTACATGGTAGCGGCCAATTACAACGCCTTTAACCCAGAAGGACCCTATGGCGCTCCTTGGGAAGTAGGGTACCCAACTAGTGGGTACCAGATACCTGCCAGACCTATTATACGGACGCAATCGCAGCCACCACGGTTTTCTCCCCCAGAACGGGAGGAAATTCTTCAGAGACTGGACCAGGTTGAGCGAGACTTTCACCGCGAACGCAGGGAACGACAGACTTTCTTCCAAGGATTGACAATCCTAATAAAAGGGAAGAGCAAGAAGGACCATTGAATCCTTCCACTGTTGTTGTGAATTCCTTGTATCATTTGAGCCTCTGCGTGGGCCTGTCTTGCTGTATAAACCCCTGCGTGGGTATGTTTGTTTGTTTTGACCCCTGCGTGGGTCTATCTTTCTGTTAACCCCTACGAGGGTATGTTATTGTTTAAGTCCCTGCATGGACTATTATGTTACTTGTGTAAGTCCCTGCGTGGACTATTATGTTGTTTGTTGTTAAGCCCCTGCATGGGCAAGTTCTTGTTTAAAACCCCTACGTGGGTAAACTTGTTTGTCTAAAAAGTCCCGTTTAGGGCGATATGTAATATTTTGATAATTAATGGAATGTAAGTTTATAAATTTCATGTTTGCTATTATGTGCATAAATAAATTATATATGAAATAAATAAATCAAAATCATTCCTTTTAATAAAAATCTGCCTAATAATTATTGAATAAGAATCTTAAGAGTGAAACCTAGCCTGAGTGTCCTTCTAAATACCTGGCCATGATGGTAAGACCTGTTTAAAAGATTCGAATCCCTGTTAACATCTGTAAACATGTTAACACTCCTGGCAGATGTGATTCGTTAAAATCACACACGTCATTTTGTAAAAGGATTCTTTTTAAAGATTCCTAACCCAATATAATGATCTCTGAATCATGGGTTTAAATCATCAATTTGGATGATCATATTTTGACCATACGTGGTAATATAGAGCCTACGGGCCTTATCCATTTCTACATGGGCCAAAAGACAGTGGTAGCTATGACTCCCTGTCCGAAAAAAAAGGGTAATGAACTAGGTTCAAACCTTCATGCCTTGATTCTCTGAAATCATGGCTTATATCATCCTATAAGATGATCATATTATAAATATCCCTTAGAAGGGAAGTGCCTACGGGCTATAGTTAATGTCCTCTGAGACTAAAGACAGTGGTAGCTATGACTCCCTGTCAGAAAAGGTAATGAACTATGATTCAAACCTTAAAGCCGTAATTCTCTGAAATCATGGCTTATGATTTAAAATGTCCATGTGACTAGGCCTTTTGTGCTACTAATAAAACTGTTATTGTTTTATAATTAGGATAAATTATAATAGAAATCTTAATTAAATGCGATTAATAAATTAACCAAATATGGTCTCTGTTTACCATGGTTAATGAATTACCCTAAGGGGCAATTCGATAATAAACTCCCAAATAAACTATTGTCCTTGTTTTCTGTAATAGTTCAATTAAAATGGCTAACTCAGACGAAATTAATAGCCATCCAGTGGAGAATAACGATAATGCCCGAATTAATTTAACGGGTGCTGAATTGAAAGCGTTGGTAGACGACGCAGTTACAAAAGCCTTAGAGCGGCAGTACGAAGAGTATAGTGGGACTCGGAGTAGGACCCTATCTACTCCGCATTCGAAGCCACCTTCCAAGAAGGAAGAACTGAAGAAAGATGATGATCGACTCTCCTCAAACCACCACAGTGCTCCATCTCAACAAATAATACTAAATCAAGGACCCCGTGACAAGGGTTGCTCCTATAAATACTTCGTTTCGTGCAAGCCCAGAGATTTTACTGGGGAAAAGGGGGCCATTGACTGCATGACGTGGTTAGACGAGATGGACACAGTTGTGGATATCAGCGGATGCGCTGAGAGGGGTGTGGTCAAGTATGTGTCGCAATCTTTTAAAGGCGAAGCTTTAGCCTGGTGGAGATCACTGATTCAAGCCACCGGGAAAATCCCATTGTACAACATGTCATGGGATCAATTTGTTGCCCTCATCAGGGAAAATTACTGTCCCCAGCATGAGGTGGAGAAGATAGAGTCTGATTTTCTATCATTGGTTATGACAAACCTTGACTGTCAAGCTTACCTCACGAGCTTCAACACAATGTCCCAGTTGGTTCCGTATCTGGTGACCCCGGAACCAAAAATAATAGCTCGTTTTATCGGTGGTTTAGCCCCCGAGATAAAGGCAAACGTGAAGGCTTCTCGGCCAGCTACTTTTAGATCTGTAGCCGACATATCTTTGTCCCTCACTTTGGATGCGGTCAGGCAAAGATCACTGAGGAATAGGATGCTGAGAAGAGAAAACGTGAAGATGATAGTTTACGGAGGTCGAACAAGAAGCACCGTGGAAACGGTGACAACAAGAGGGGATCTGAGTCAAGGAAAGATGGGCATCAGTCTGGTGAGAAGCCCAAATGCAAGATTTGCAAGAAACAGCACTTTGGAAAGTGCAGACTCGAGTCGAACTCGCAAACTCAGTCAAAAACCTATGCTTGTGGTATATGCAAGTCCAAGGATCACAAGACCTTGGATTGCAAACAGCTGAAAGACGCAACGTGCTACCATTGCAATGAGAAAGGGCACATTAAAACCAACTGCCCTAAATACGCCAAGAAGCCTGAAGAGGCCAAGAAGACCAATGCTAGAGTCTTTAGAATGGATGCAAAGGAAGCGGTTCTAGACGACAACGTGATTACATGTACTTTCCTTGTAAATGATGTCTATGCAAGAGTACTTTTTGATTCAGGCGCTGATAAGTCTTTCGTTGATAATAAGTTTTGTGAATTGCTGAAATTACCTGTCAAAACCTTAAGTGTGAATTATGAGGTAGAGTTAGCAGATGGCACCCTAGAAACCGTCTCTACTGTGTTAGATGGATGTGTTATATCCATTAAGAACCACTCTTTTCCTCTATCCCTACTTCCCTTTAAATTGGCCGGTTTTGACATAGTATTGGGTATGGACTGGTTATCTCATAACCAGGCCCAAATTGTCTGCAACAGAAAGCAAGTGGTGATTAAGACTCCGTCTGGTGAATCACTTACCATTCGGGGAGATACCCAATATGGACTGCCTGAGCAAGTGACTATGCTCAAGGCTTCCAAGTGTTTAAAGAAGGGTTGTGTCATCTACATGGCACAAGTGACTATTGATGAGCCGAAACCAAAGATAGAAGACATCCCCGTCATTTCTGAATACCCTGAAGTGTTTCCTGAAGATCTACCTGGTTTGCCACCAGATAGACAAGTCGAATTCAGAATTGATATCATCCCTGGAGCAGATCCTGTTGCTAGAGCACCTTATAGGTTGGCGCCCACGGAAATGAAGGAATTAAGGACACAACTGGATGAATTGCTAGCTAAACGTTTCATAAAACCTAGTTCGTCTCCTTGGGGAGCACCTGTCTTGTTTGTCAAGAAGAAGGATGGATCGATGCGTCTGTGCATCGATTACCGTGAGCTTAATAAGGTCACGATCAAGAATAGGTATCTTTTGCCCAGGATCGACGATTTGTTCGATCAATTGCAAGGGGCAAGTTATTTCTCGAAGATTGACTTGAGGTCAGGATACCATCAACTGAAAGTTAGAGATGAAGACGTACATAAAACTGCATTTAGGACTCGTTATGGTCATTACGAGTTCCTAGTGATGCCTTTTGGGCTCACTAATGCACCGGCCGCGTTCATGGATCTCATGAATCGCGTTTGCAAGCCGTACTTAGACAAATTCGTCATCGTTTTCATCGACGACATTCTTATTTACTCAAAGAGCCAAGCTGACCATGAGAAACACCTTCGCTGTATTCTCAAACTGCTACATCATGAGAAGCTCTATGCCAAATTCTCCAAGTGTGAATTCTGGCTTCGAGAAGTCCAATTCCTTGGACACGTGGTGAGTGAGCGTGGTATCCAAGTGGATCCCGCTAAAGTTGAAGCTGTTATGAACCGGCAAGAGCCAAGGACGCCTACAGAGATTCGTAGCTTCCTGGGATTGGCAGGATATTACAGCCGTTTTATTGAAAATTTTTCAAGGATTGCTGCACCCCTAACTTCCTTGACTAAGAAGAAAGTAAAGTTCGTTTGGGGCCCTAAGCAGCAAGAGTCCTTTGATATCCTTAAGCAGAAGTTGAGCAATGCTCCTGTATTGACATTGCCTGAAGGAACCGAAGAATTTGTGGTTTACTGCGATGCATCGCACACTGGCATGGGGTGTGTGCTTATGCAGAAAGGCAAGGTTATTGCCTACGCTTCAAGACAATTAAAGGTGCATGAAAAGAATTACACCACCCATGACTTGGAGTTGGGTGCCGTTGTATTTGCACTGAAGCTCTGGAGGCATTATTTATATGGAATCAAGTGTGTGATCTATTCTGATCACAAGAGCCTCCAGCACCTGTTTAATCAGAAGGATTTAAACATGAGGCCGCGCCGTTGGATGGAGACTTTAAATGATTATGATTGTGAAATCAGATACCATCCCGGCAAGGCGAATGTAGTCGCTGATGCCTTGAGTCGAAAGGAAAGGGTGAAACCCATCCGAATCAATGCCAAGCGCATGGAGATAAAGAACAGTTTGACTGAAAGGTTGTTAGCTGCACAGAAGGAAGCTGTGTTGGAAGCTAACTATCCTAATGAAAAGCTAGGAGTAACTGAGGAGCAGTTATCTCTTGGCAAAGACGGAATTCTTAGATTGAATGGACGAATATGGGTTCCAATTTATGGAGGACTTCGGGATGTTATCCTCCAGGAAGCCCATAGTTCCAAATATTCCGTTCATCCTGGAGCTGATAAGATGTACCAGGATCTAAGGGCAAACTATTGGTGGATAGGCTTGAAAAAGTCTGTAGCTGCCTATGTAGCTAAGTGCTTGACTTGTACGCAAGTCAAAGCAGAACATCAAAAGCCGTCAGGCTTGCTACAACAGCCTGAACTTCCTACGTGGAAGTGGGAAATGGTAACTATGGATTTTATCACCAAGTTACCTAAGACAAGGAAAGGAAATGATACAATATGGGTTATAGTTGATAGACTGACTAAGTCAGCACATTTCTTACCCATCAAGGAGACTTATAGCTCCGACATGTTAGCCCAGTTATACGTGGATAAGATTGTAGCCTTACATGGCATACCTGTGTCTATTATCTTTGACAGAGATACTAGATACACGTCACATTTTTGGAAGAGTTTCCAACAATCTTTGGGCACGCGTTTGAATTTCAGTACGGCTTACCATCCTCAGACAGACGGTCAGAGTGAGCGTACTATTCAAACTTTGGAAGACATGCTACGTGCATGTGTGATCGATTTGGGTGGTAGTTGGGATAACCACCTACCACTAATTGAGTTCTCCTACAACAATAGCTACCACACCAGCATAAAGGTTGCGCCTTTCGAGGCCTTATACGGTAGAAAGTGTAGAACGACCGTTTGTTGGGCGGAAGTTGGAGATGTCCAATTATCAGGACCAGAGATAGTCTTTGAAACTACGGACAAGATTGTCCAGATTCGTGACCGTCTCAAAGCTGCCCGGGATAGGCAGAAGAGTTACGCAGATCCAAAGCGTAAAGCTTTTCACTTCGAAGTAGGTGACAAAGTATTACTTAAGGTATCACCCTGGAAGGGGGTGATGCAATTTGGTAAGAAAGGCAAGCTAAGCCCGAGATACATAGGACCTTTCGAGGTTATCGAACGTGTCGGGTCAGTTGCCTATAAGCTAAACTTACCTGAAGAGCTCAGTGGTATTCATAATGTATTCCACATCTGCAATCTGAAGAAGTGTTTCGCTGACGAATCACTGGTCATACCACATACATATGTGCATATAGATGAGAGCTTGAAATTTGTGGAAAAACCATTGTCGATTGAAGATCGACAGGTTAAGAAGCTTCGAAGGAAGCATGTGCCTATTGTAAAGGTAAAATGGGATGCCCGTAGAGGACCCGAATATACGTGGGAAGTTGAATCCACGATGAAAGAAAAGTACCCTTATTTATTTCAGTAAATCTCGGGTTGAGATTTATTTTAAGGGGGTGAGGATGTAACACCTCGAAAATTCACGTCCTATAAAGTGTTGACACGTGTCATATGTTTGAACGTGTGAAAGAATGTTATGAAAGGACTAAAGTTGACAAACATGAAAAGTATATGAAAATACGAGTTCTAAATGTCAACAGTGAATAAATATATTGTACATTAACCCTACATGATGTTTATATCACCAAACGAATAAATCATGGATCATACGAAGCTAAAAGTGAGATATTACCAACCACAGGGGTTAAATGTGTCAACATGTTTAAGTTATACCTCTGAGTGACCTTTTGACAAACCCGAAGCTTTGTAACGGTTAATTATGCTCACTAGAATGCACGATATAAATTTCATAAAGTTTCGTAATCGTATGAGAAAGTTATGATCAAATTCGTATGTGAGGGGTTAAAGTGTCAACGTTGAAAGTTAGGACCTTTCGGGTAACAATAAAGTTAACCGTGGACTTAACAAAGTGGGTAAATATCTTGAAGCCCTTATATGTCAAATTAGAGGGTTCAAATTGCAAGAAATAAGCTAGTTGACCTTTCGGAAGGGCCAAGAGACGAGATGCAACATCTTGAAAACGTTTTTGTCTGATCAGAAGACCCAAGCGGGCCGCGTAAGCCCATAACAACATCTTACGCGGGCCGCCTGGACCGCCCAGATACAGAATCTTCAAACAGCAGCCTGTAAACGCGCTCAACCGACCTTTAACTGATATTTTCACATTGTGGGCGACCCCTAAACAGTTCCTAGAGCACTAGGGACACTTGTGAGTAAGTTATGGTCAGTGGTAGACTTAGATGTCAACAATCTTTGGTGAAAAATTCACTATAAAAGGGCCATGAGTTGCAACCAATGCTTCACACCTTCCATCTGCACATTGGAGCATTTCTGGAGCTAAGGACTTCTCTCTAAGCTTCACATTTCGTGCATAGGACTTTAGTAAGTTTGCTAATCCTTCCTTAGTTAAGTTTTTGCTTAGTTATAGCTTAAAAGTCAAACCATCGTAATTAACGGTTGACTTTAAGATTAATCACTAATGGTCCAGTGATTAGTCGAATCAAAAGTAGTTATAAGTTGGTAATTATGTGGGTAATAAACCCTTAAAAGGGTTCCCCCTGATTCCCACCCTAACTAGGTCAAATGTCGGGTCAAACTTGTGAATAAAAAGTCAACATGATACTTAGTTTCTAATTTATGCATGATTAGCAATGTATAACACATACAACCTGTTTGATCATTAATATAACTTGGTAATTAGTGTAATAACATGTCTAAACATGTTCAACCCGATAATTTCCTGTTTAGACCCGGTTCGGAACCGAAAGTCGCAAAGCTTTGACTTTTGCTTTGACTTCAGTTCTGACCCGTTATGGTATGTTTTAGAAATACCTTAGAGCTTCATTTGGAGCAGGTTACATGCTAGTATAACCCTCTGTGATTATACACCATGGTTCATTAGTTAACCAATTAATACGCATGATTCCGTTAATTGCTCATATGTTGACCATTATGCCCTTTTCACCTTAAAACGTGATTTTTGCAAATGTAAAAGAGTAGAAACTTTAGTTACTGATATATAAACTTGTACCCAAAGTTTGACATCAGTTTGAGGTATAGTTTGAGAGTTATGCTCATTAGCGTAAATTGAAAGCTTTATGTTAATTAAACGGCGTAATTAGCGTATAGCCTAGTTAAGCCTACTTTTTTGTAAGTGCAGTTCCTGCCGGGTAACTGTCGCTTATCAGTTCTGGTCAACCAAAGCAGAAGTCCAAGTTAAAGTCAACGATAATGAAGAATTCTAGACTACATGAAGACCATGCACTGATCAAGGGGGAGTTTGTTAATGCACTTTGGGTGAAAAGTGCATGCCTTCCAATTGTTAGGGTCTTTATTGTACATTTCTTGGAACTTAGTCCAAGGTTTATCCTTGGACAATTTGTCCAAGTTTTGGTCTAGAACTTTGGTCAGGGGTTTGGTTTTTGTCTGAGTTTTGTCCCTAGTCTATATATATGTGTTGTATAGGATTAGGGCAGACTCAGGGGGGGAACCAAGATAAACCCTTGAAGCTTTGTGCACCTCTCACAAGATCCCATCTATTCTCCATCACTGTGTGTATTCTAGAGAGAGAGGGAGACTATGTGTTAGTGAGAGAAAGCTAGGTTTAGATCTTTGTGATCTAAACCAGCTTGTAGATGATGTATACTCCTTTGGTTTGTGTAATCTGTGATGACTGATTCATCAATAAAGAGATTCATCTTCTACATATTTCTATCTTGTTCATATTTTGTTCTTCATGTCTTGAATCAAGTGCAATGTTTGATGTTCGTCATCGATCCGGTGGTTCAACAGTGGTATCAGAGCATGGTTACCGATTCAGAATGGTCTAACCGCCTTCTGAATCACCATTGCTCTTGATTTGATGTTTGTTTCCGCCAAACATCTTGAAGACTTGAAGATTTTGCAGAAAAGTTGAAGAAAATGAAGCTGTTCGTGGTTGTTTTGTTCTCTAAGTTGTTGCAGATATGAGGTTTGATCCAAAAATTGCTCTGGCCGAGTTTTTCTTAGTGTTAAACTTGTCTGAGTTTTAAAACTCTGTGTTTGTGTTTCCGGGGTTTTTGGTGAACCAGTGTGAAGTCACACTGGGGAGATAGTCCGGAGATTTGTTTCTAAGTCTCTGTCCGAGTTTTAAAACATTCAATTCCGAGTTTTGAACCGTCTGAGTTTTGGTTGTTCTGAGTTTTTAAACGTCCACCGTTTCAACATGTTTCCGAGTTTTATTTTGAAATATGTTGATGTTCCGAGTTTTGTTACTATTCCGAGTTTAAACTGTTAATATGTTTGATCTGAGTTTTGTGTTGTTTGAACTGCTTCTGAGTTTTAAACTTGTCTCCGTGTCCGAGTTTTACTGGGTCAGAGTTTTACAAGACTCCGAACTCTGTTAAGATGAGTGTCTCCGAGTTTAGATAACATGAGTGTCTGTTAATATTTTCCGAGTTCTGTTAACATGAGTGTCTCTGAGTTTTACAAGTGTTCAGGTCAGAGTCCTTTTTTTATCAGTTTTGTCCGAGTTTCACAGGATCTGTTCCGAGCTTCATTAACAGTTGTCCGAGTTTCAAAACTCGGAATCTCTTGTGCATCCGGTTCGTTAACAGTTGTCCGAGTTTTGTTTAAACAGATCAAAACTCGGAATCTCTGAAAGGTCAAATCTGTAAATGTCTCCGATGATTATGTTGATAGTCGGATTTGTTGTTTCCGGGCAGTGGATAGTTTCTGGTGACGATCGATGATGGAGGTTAAGGTGGTTTCAGCGAAGTTAGCGAGGTGTCGGTGAGGTGTTTATTAGCCGGGGATTTTAAAAGGTGATCGGAATTCGTTTTTGTTCACCGGAGATGTTGTTTTCCTTTGGATGTTGTCGGCTAGGGTTTTGGTAATTGCAACCTGCATGGGCTTGAGTAATAATGGGCTAATGATTATGGAATGTGAGATCTAATCATTCCTTGGGCCAACTTGGAGAATGACAGCTGGTGATATCATGGAATGCATATGTATTTTCGATGGATCCACTAACAAATGTGAAAATGTTTGTTATTTTGATGGGGGCCACACTAGAGCATGAATGCTGTTGATATAATTTTTTTCTTTTCTTTTTGGGCCCACATACGATGACATATCTTTGTTGCAGCTGGATGTTCTTTTTCTATGAGCAAATGATTATTCCTCATTCCTCATGAAAGTTACAACGTTTTTCTTATGGATCCCTATTTCTACTTCCACCGAGTTTGGAAACTTGAAGTCGGTTTCGGATTATCGAAAAGTTTTATGGTACTTATGCTGTCCGGATCAAGTGAGGAGGTGAAGAGAATAAGATTTGCTTGGATTTCTGTATTGTTTACAAAGAAAAAGGGGGAGTAAAAATTTTGAAGTTCCTGTTTTCTTCGTAAATATAAAGCTTGTGCGTAAAAGGCTCGTGTGTAATGGAATTTCGTCATGTGTGTTTGTGTTGTTAATCAAGTGTTGACGTGATGAAGTTGATTTCTCGGTTGACGACTAGTTAAAGATTGAGCCTTATTATGTTGCTGTTTAGAGTAGAGAAGATTAGTTTCTTGGTCCCTCTTTAGTAGAGAAGATTAGTTTCTTGGTCCCTCTTCCAAGACGGTTGCTAGTCAGTTCTCGAAATAATATGGTGCATCTTGTTAAGGGGAAGATCAGAGATGAAAGCCATCGGGGATTCAGTGGATTCATGAAGATAGGAGATTGATTCATGAAGATTCGTGACGAGATGAGATCGTACATGAAGGGTTGAAGACTTTTGATTAAGATGGTGGATGTACTTTTACAAAGTTCAGTTTGTTATTAACTTATCGAACTGAGCTTCATGTCTTTGCGAAATTTGAAGTTTTTGATGTTAGGCATTGGAAATCCGACGCTTCGTTCTTCTACTGGTTAGGTTTGAAGATTAATGTATCGAGCGATATTCCTACATGTGGTTGTAGGTTGTTTCGCGTTAACTTGATTCGGGAGTAGTTTGAGGGGGAGGATCTACAATGTTCGATGTTGGATTCTTCGGGTTTCTCAAAGCGGCCTTAAGTGATCGTCAGCAAGTCTTTAATTAGAAGGGTTGAAGATCGCTGTGCTCTACCTAAGAGATCAAGTCTCAGCTAAAGTTGAAAGCATGCATGATATCATCAGTCAAGGGAGAGTCTCTAAGTGCAGTATCCGATGATTGAAGATTATCGATGCCACACAGAACTGATGCAACAGTTAAGGGGGAGACTGTAAGTGCAGTTCCTGCCGGGTAACTGTCGCTTATCAGTTCTGGTCAACCAAAGCAGAAGTCCAAGTTAAAGTCAACGATAATGAAGAATTCTAGACTACATGAAGACCATGCACTGATCAAGGGGGAGTTTGTTAATGCACTTTGGGTGAAAAGTGCATGCCTTCCAATTGTTAGGGTCTTTATTGTACATATCTTGGAACTTAGTCCAAGGTTTATCCTTGGACAATTTGTCCAAGTTTTGGTCTAGAACTTTGGTCAGGGGTTTGGTTTTTGTCTGAGTTTTGTCCCTAGTCTATATATATGTGTTGTATAGGATTAGGGCAGGCTCAAGGGGGAACCAAGATAAACCCTTGAAGCTTTGTGCACCTCTCACAAGATCCCATCTATTCTCCATCACTGTGTGTATTCTAGAGAGAGAGAGGGAGACTATGTGTTAGTGAGAGAAAGCTAGGTTTAGATCTTTGTGATCTAAACCAGCTTGTAGATGATGTATACTCCTTTGGTTTGTGTAATCTGTGATGACTGATTCATCAATAAAGAGATTCATCTTCTACATATTTCTATCTTGTTCATATTTTGTTCTTCATGTCTTGAATCAAGTGCAATGTCTTGAATCAAGTGCAATGTTTGATGTCTTGTAAATGATTTTTGTATTGTTTACAAAGAAATAGGGGGAGTAAAAAATTTGAAATTCCTGTTTTCTTTGTAAACCAAAAGCTCGTGGTGCTACATCGAAACAAGTTCATGTTTACTATCTTTGAGATTAACTTAGTGTTAATCTTACCGGTGGCGAAGTGTTTATAACATGAAGCAAGTTAGAGCTAGTGTATGATTGAGTTTTGTCAAGTTTGTTCGAGGTTTAATCAAGTGTTGACGTGATGAAGCAAATTGTTCTTTTGGCAACTAGTTGAAGGTCAAGCCTTTATCGTATGCCGGTTAGAGTAGAGATGATTAGTCTTCTTGATCTCTCTTCCAAGTTGGTGACTGAAGATATCAATGTTAGACATAACTGATTGCAACAGTTAAGGGGGAGACTGTAAGTGCAGTTCCTGCCGGGTAACTGTCGCTTATCAGTTCTGGTCAACCAAAGTAGTTGTCCAAGTTAAAGTCAACGATATTGAAGAATTCAAGACCACACGAAGACCATGCATTGATCAAGGGGGAGTTTGTTAATGCACTTTAGGTGATAAGTGCATGTCTTTCAATTTGTAGGGTCTTTATTGTACATGTATTGAAACTTAGTCCAAGGTTTATCCTTGGACAAGTTATCCAAGTTTTAGGCTAGACTTTTGTCTGAGTTTTGGTCCCTAGTCTATATATATGTGTTGTATAGGATTAGGGCAAGCGATCAGAAAATCGATCAAGAAGCTTTGTGCACCTCTCCTAACTTCTTGTTCCTCCTGGTGTGCACATCCTAGAGAGAGAGACTATGTGTTAGTGAGAGAAAGCTAGGGTTTAGATCTTTGTGATCTAAACCAGCTTGTAGATGATGTATACTCTTTTGGTATGTAATCTGTGATGACTGATTCGTTAATAAAGAGATTCATCTTCTACATCTTGTTCATATTTTGTTCTTCATGTCTTGAATCAAGTGCAATGTTTGATGTTCGTCATCGATCCGGTGCTTAAAATTTTTGATATCAAACTTATTACCCACTGATGTAATATATTATTTTGGGATTTTTGAAGATTTTTAATTAATTTTAGGCTGAGCATAACTCATAGTCGTAAGCTTAATCCGGTAATTGTCGGTTTTGCCCTTATGGGCCATAAAATGAGTTTTACATATCTAATCGACTCCAAACCTTTTGCTACTGATTAGAAATGATAAATAAATTATTTTAAGCCTTCTGGAATGATAAAAATATCAGATTTCTATATAGAACCCGGAAACGGCTTCTAATCGCCTTTTTAAGCGTTTTTAACGCATAGTATGTACTAAAACTATTTTAAACATACAAGGGTTGATACCTACTGATATTTTAGGTAAATTATAATATTTTAACAGTAAGTAAAAGTTATTTAACTCAGACTTCAGTTTTGAGCTTTTCGGCTTATGTGAAATTACCAAAATGCCCCTACGGTGCATAGTTTGGTTATAATTGATAAATTTCACATATCTACTTTACCCTACTGTTATAACTTATCAAACTAAGTATTTTTTCTGATTATATCAGACCTGTAACTCAGGTAAATACTTAAACTCTTTTATAACCTTGTAAATGACCAAACTACCCCTACGGGGCATAGTTTGTGTTCAAATTCGTTTCGGGCATAATAAAAGACATCTTACCGATGTCACAACATATTTGAAGCATATTAACTTAGGAAACCTGTATATGGCTCTTACGGATTCCCGTTACGCATATTACGCGTTCGGTTCGGTTTATGTAACAAGTTTACATAAATTAGCCGAAACGGGTCAAGCCTTATCGGTTTTATCTCAAAATCCAGAATGTGTATGAAATACCCATATTAAGCAAGTCTCCGAACTTGTCGGGTCTAAATCACATTCTATCCGGTCTTCGCTTAATCGTGCGTACGAACCGTATCTTGAAACTAACCGGTCTAAGCTTAAGCTTAATTAAAGACCCGTTAGGATTCTAATAGGTTATTATAAACCTTCGTTCCAGATTAGGAGGACCAGTAAAAGCTACTTACATTTTGCTTATTGTGATTATTACATTGCTCAGGTAAATACTTTTAACTTATTTTCCCTATACGGGCTTGGGTTACGGTATATAGAATACCGCTTGGTCGGGCATCAAATCTTCCATCGTTAGGTGGTTAATTGAATAATTTGATCGGCCCGTTTAAACAGTTTTGTTTACTTAAAATCCTTTGGGGGGTTAATGACCATGTCCCGGATATCCTTGGCATCATTTTACGAAATGGCCATGACTTAAGCGCGGGGTGTAGGCGTACACCCGTCAGTGCACAAAAGAATAATGTGGTGTGTCTATTGATCTTTAACCCGGACACGATCCGGGCTACTGAACGCATAAGGAACATGTAATCCGTCTACAAGATTATATATTTAAATAATTCTCCCAAGTTATAAAATGTTTATGCCACGTGCATCCAAATCAATTTTCAATCATTTTCCAAAATGAGTCAGTTGATTGTATTTACCAGTGTAAACTGACGTATTTTCCCAAAAAGATTAAATGCAGGTACTAAGCGTAATTGGCTGAGATTTCTCCTTAGCATCAATAGAAGTCTCGCAAGCTTAAGATGCCTATCGTCTGTTGAACTATTGTTTCCAATTTATTTTCGATCCGTCTGTGGATAAACAATCGACTATTGTGATACTTGATATTACAACATTATATTCGGTTGAATTATATCTTACAATTTGCTTCCGCTGTGCATATTAAATGTTGTGTTGTTTGACTATTATGTTGCCAACCACGTCACGATACTCCCCACCGGGTCCACCGGTGACACGTGGAACCCGGGGTGTGACAACAACTGCCGTCACTTTCATCGTCTTCCACATTCCACCTTCTGGTTTTCTTTCCACATACAATGGTTCAACATTTCAATAAAAAATCAGAATTGCGAATTGAGAATGGGAATAAGGGAAGTCGGAAGTCAGAATACTCAAGAAGCGTGTTTCGCAAATTAGGAATTCGTGATTCCTATATCAACAGGTATGACTCAATTATTTGTTCGGAATGCTAATTTCACTGTCAAATTTGCGATTTGGAGCGTTCCCAGAACGCATTCGTACCGCGAATCGGTACGCTCGATCCGGCTCGTAGATCATGGCCTATTGAGCGATTTATGTGACTATGGTTCTTCGTGGGCCCAGTAACATTCTTCGTGATGTTACTGGGCTGAGCTTATATATAACAGCACATTCTCCTCAGAAGAGTTAAAATAGCTTTGGTTTGAGTCTGTAAACACTATGTGTATGTGTTTGTTCTCTTCCATTTAATCAAGATAGTGAATCTTTGGTTAATTGTGCGTAACAAGCTAGGATCATAACTGTATATTGTTTTAACTTTTCATAATCTAAACTATCAACAGTCAACAATAGATATAAAATGCAGTAGTCAAAATGTTGCATTATATTGCGAGGTTGCACAGTGGATTGTTAGTACAGTTTTTGTGTCTGTCGCTTGTTCTTATTATGTAATGTAATGTACGGTCTTTTGGTTATCGAGTCTGTATGTTTTGGTCGAGTCGACCAAGTCAAGATATCCTCCTATCTTGACTAGGTACGACATTTACATAGTTGTATGTAATGCAGTTGCAAGCATGTGCATTCTACAAGTTAGTTTTTGGTTTTTCTTTACTGTTCTGCGTTCTGCACAATGTGTTAGTGTTTTGCTGTTTGCAGCCTCCCACGAAGAACCGTTCTTCATGGGATATAAACATCACGAAGAACCTTCTTCGTGGTTAATCTGTTTTTTCGTAGAGATGTTTCACGAAGAACCTGATTCTTCTTGGGCTGAGGTTCTTCGCATAGTCACATGTTTCGCAGTACACTCCGGTACGGGAACGTAAAACGGGATCGCAATTCGCTAGGTCCCTAAAATTCGGTACGAGGAAGGGCAGGCTCATTTCGGATCGCTTCGGTACTTGTACCATATAATGTGGTACGATTACAATATAAAGAAGCACGAAAACTCTTTTAATACATTCAATGTACAACTAACCAAGCTATATGTACAATAAATAAACTCAAAAATGAAAATAAACAAATTAGAAAATATTAGGGTCAAATTTGACCAAAACTGTAACATTAAGGATTAAACTGTAACATAAAGGAAATAATAGGATGTATTGTAAACCCTAACAAAAACAACTGCCGTCACTTTCATCGTCTTCCACATTCCACCTTCTGGTTTTCTTTCCACATACTATGGTTCAACATTTCAATAAAAAATCAGAATTGCGAATTGAGAATGGGAATGAGGGAAGTCGGAAGTCAGAATACTCAAGAAGCGTGTTTCGCAAATTAGGAATTAGTGATTCCTATATCAACATGTATGACTCAATTATTTGTTCGGAATGCTAATTTCACAGTCAAATTCGTGTTTTGGAGCGTTCCTAGAACGCGTTCGTACCGCGAATCGGTACGTTCGATCCGGATCGTGGATCATGGCCTATTGAGCGATTTATGTGACTACGGTTCTTCGTGGGCCTAGTAACATTCTTCGTGATGTTACTGGGCTGAGCTTATATATAACAGCACATTCTCCTCAGAACAGTTAAGAGAGCTTTGGTTTGAGTCTGTAAACACTGTGTGTATGTGTTTGTAATTGTTCTCTTCCATTTAATCAAGATAGTGAATCTTTGGTTACTTGTTCGTAACAAGCTAGGATCCTAACTGTATATTGTTTTAACTTTTCATAATCTAAACTATCAACAGTCAACAATAGATATAAAATGCAGTGGTCAAAATGTTGCATTATATTGCGAGGTTGGACAGTGGATTGTTGGTACAGTTTTTGTGTCTGTTGCTTGTTCTTATTATGTAATGTAATGTACGGTCTTTTGGTTATCGAGTCTGTATATTTTGGTCGAGTCGACCAAGTCAAGATATCCTCCTCTCTTGACTAGTTACGACATTTACATAGTTGTGTATGTAATGCAATTGCAAGCATGTGCATTCTGCAAGTTAGTTTTTGGTTTTTCTTTACTATTCTGCGTTCTGCACAATGTGTTAGTGTTTTGCTGTTTGCAGCCTCCCACGAAGAACCATTCTTCGTGGGGATATGAACATCATGAAGAACCTTGATGGATATAAAGCATCCATCAAGAAGAGTTGAAGTTGTTTCTAAGGTACCATCGGCAAGTTCTACCTCATATTTTATGTCTAGAGTCTTAATAGGCAAAATTAGTGACTTACAAAACTTATGGTCTACAAAAGACTTATCAGCACCTGAATCAAATTAGACTCTAGCATAATTATTATTAATGAGGAAGGTACATGTTATGACGTTTTCATCGTTCACCGCTTCCCTAGCAATCATTTGGAAAACCCTTGCATTGGTTTTCTTTGCCTTCTCAGGCTTCTTAACATTCTTGGGGCAATTGGTCTTGATGTGCCCCTTTTCATTGCAACCATAACAGGTTGCATCCTTAATGTTCCGGCACTCTACAGATTTGTGCCCTTTCTTTTTACAAATCCCACATGGTTTAGCTTGTGGGTCTTGGTTGCACTTTCCAAAGTGCCTCTTATTGCAGGTTTTGCATCTGGGCTTATCACTTGACTGCCCCTTTTTTAAATTAAAGTTCCCTTTATTCTTCTTGTTTGACTGAGGGAACTTGTTTTCCTCTCTCTTCCTTTTCCCTTCATCAGTAGCTTTCTTTGCCCTACTCCTCACAACATCAAGAGTGAGGGACAAAGATAGATCCACAGCAGATCTATATGTGGTTGGCTTAGAAGCCTTAACATTCCCTTTTACTTCAGGGGCCAAACCACCGATGAAACGAGCAATGCGTTTGGGTTCAGGGGTAACTAAGTATGGTACAAGCCTCGACATTGAGTTGAAGCTAGTCACATAGGATCTACAATCCAGATCCTTCATTACCATGGTAAGGAAATCAGTCTCTATCCTTTCAACCTCATGTTGAGGACAATAAGTGTCCTTCACCAAATCAACAAACTTGTTCCAAGAAAGGTTATACAAAGGAACCTTTCCAGTGGCTTGCACTAATGCCTTCCACCATGTAAGGGCATCGCCCTTGAAGGATTGAGACACAAAATTCACTATATCTTCTTTAGCACACCCACTGATGTCTATCACAGTCTCCATTTCATCTAACCACTTTATACAGTCTATCGCTCCCTTTTCTCCTGTAAAATCCCTCAGTTTACAGGAGACAAAGTATTTATAGGTACAACCCTTGGTGTACCTGGGAGTCGGTTCAAGGACAACTTGCCTCTGTGGTTCACTTTTCTGATTGGACGAGTGTTGGGACTCACTCTTCTTCTGTGTATGCGAATGAGAATGGGACTTTGAATGAGTTTTGGACCGAACATTACTCGAATCCTTAAACTTATCATCCACTCCCTGAGCGACTGCTGTGGTTATCATTGCTTGCAATTCAGCAGCAGTGATGTTGATCCTGGTATTGTGGTTGTCTCCCACGGGATGACTATTTACTTCATCAGATCCAGCCATGATTTGGGTACTATATAAAACAATAATGTTATATTTAAATTATGCACTAAATCATCATATTGATGATTAGATGGTCATGGTATTATTAAACCATATAAACCATTTTAAGAAAATAATAATAATCAATGAGATATAATTCTTTATATTTTAGTAGACAGGGGAATATAAATCACAACTGTCAATGTCATGAAAAACATTTTAATTTAGCACAAGGCTCGTTTCGAAGGACATTTAGATAGCGCAAAAGGCTTTGTCACAGGGATGATTATGATCATTGATCTCTTGGATCAGTGATTTCTTTAAGGGTCGAACAAAGTTCATCGCCTTTTTGACAAGAAGTCTATAAATTAAAACTTTCATTGTCATTATTACACATTTGCTTATAAGCATACATCTCAAATGGATGTTTTAGGTGTTTACATCATATTGATGTTTATTAGCCATGATTCATATATATCGTATAGGCTATGATAGTGACTTGGAAAGTCCAAGTACATTTGAAGCTTGTGTGGTTTTCCGTACCGCACAATCAGGAATGTTAACATGTTTTCAGATGTTAATAGGGAGTTATTTTCTTAAAAAGGTTGTACCATTATAGCCATTTAATATTTTGGCTAGGTTATACCTCTAAGAATTTCTTTGGCAGATCAATCAAATTTGAAATGATATAGCATGATGTAATAAAATACATATTTAGAAATCGAAAATAACTTCATTAAACCACGAAATTAGTACAATGATGCCCTAAACGGGACTTGAAACAACACACTGCCCACGCAGGGGCTACAGAAATAGAAAATAAGTCCACGCAGGGACTTGGTACTGAAAATAAGGAAAATGTCCTCGCAGGGACTTGATTAAAGGACAATACAAGATAAAATAAACAACTTCCTACTTCTTCTTGCCTTTAATAAGGTTCGCAAGGCCTTTGAGAAAACCATTGTGCTTCTTCTTAGTTTCATTGGCTTCACGTTCCACCCGGTCTAACCTCTGTAAAATCTCCTGAGTTTGTTCCTGTTGGTGAGGAGGAGGTTGTTGGTAAGGTGGGTATTGGTATCCCTGTACCGGATATCCAGTTGGGTAAACTGGAGGGTAAGAAGAAGGATAAAGTGCATTGTGCTAAGCAGCTGTAAGGTATGGATCATGCTTTCCATAATCCGATGGGTATCCGGATGGATTATACCCAGATGATCCTGGGTATGTCAGGATCGGGTTGTCAAACCCCACTGGTGGTAGCGGTGGTGCATGAGAAACTGGCGGAGGGTTGACCTCCGACACCGGGTGCGAGGGTCCACCCATTTGGGGGTCCTCGGGAATAGGAGGGTAAGAACTTGAACCATGAGGGGATGCGAACCGTGGTCCCCCACGTACAGACATTCGAGCATTTCTTCTTCGCCTTGGTGGCTCGGGAGGCGGTTGAGGTGGTTCCTCAACTGGTATAGGTGGTGAGGTAACAGTTTGAAGGTAAGGCTCATTCAAAGGAAGCTGAGCCGGGGAGTTGTGATGTGAAGGGGTAAAGAACCAATCATACTGAGCCATCCTTTCAGCATGAATCAGGCCCTCGGTACGGCGATCCTTGATGTGGAGAACCACTCGAGATGCTAATAGGGTGGCCCGGTGTTCCGGTTTGCATTTCAGGGTCCGGATCGTCGTCCATTTCCATCTCCTGAGAGAAATGATCCTCGGGTCCTAGAGGATTGAAACCCAAAAAGTCGTTGATGTATTCATTGGGATTAAACTGAGCTGGAGAGTAGGTAGAATCCGAGTGATGAAGATAATGGGGATGAAGGGAGTGGTGAGATTGGTTCGAGTGATGTGATCCCTGTGAATGATGGGAAAATTAGGGTTCATCAAGAATGGGCAACCCAAAGTATGGAGGGTCGGATGGTGAGGATCCTAGTGAGATAGAATGCCTCGCTGGCTCGAAGCTATGAATCCATTGGTCCCGTGAGTCAGAGCCAGAGAGTGTATCAGATGGGGTAGGTCGGTGGGAGGGTCCCGCGTGGCCTGATGGCCCTCCTCTCATTGGTCCTTTTCCTTTGCCTCTCACTCGTGGCGGCATTTTCCAATTGGTAACCTGTCAAAACAAGTAAATATAATATAAACAACAAAAAGAAAGTTAAGGATAAATCCTAGGTCATTAGCCTAGACTCGGAAGTCTAAGGAATGTGCTTATTATGTCATTGAGATTAAACAAAAAAGGTTAGTGTTTAATTCACTCAATGTTGGCTCTGATACCAACCTGTCACACCCCGATATTTCCACGTATTACCGGTGGGCCCGGTGGGGAGTATCGTGACGTCATTGATATCATCATAGTCAAACAACACAAATTTAAATGCACAGCGGAAGCAAAAGATAGATTCATTTCAACTGAATAAATTGTAATATTAAGTATCACAAAATAGTTGAAACAGATCCACAGGCGGATCAAAAGAAAAAGGAAATTGTTCAACAGAATTTAACATCTAGAGCTTGCGAGACTTGGTTATTGATGCCTGGAGTAGCCAGCCTATTATGTATAGTACCTGCACTTAGCCTTTTTGGAAAATACGTCAGTTTACACTGGTAAATACAATTAACTGACTCATTTTGAAAAGGTTTTAGAAAATTGATTTGAATGCACATGGCACAAAAATTCTTTTATAACTTGGGACAATTATTAAAAATAATCTTGTATACAGTTTTACTTATTTGTCGTCCGTCAGGGCAGGTTTGTATGGCCGGTCTAGATTAACTAACACGCCACAGGTATAATACCCACAAGGTTGATTCCTTTAAGTGGACTACCAGTTTTTACATATGCAACTGTCATGTGTACGCCTACACCCCGTGCTTAGGTCGTGGCCATTTCTTTGAATGATGCCAAGGATATCCGGGACATGGTCATTTAACCCCCAAAGGCCATACACCAAATAATACAGAATAAAACGAGTTATGTAAATACATTAATCACAATCCGATTTAAATGACTACATACCCGACCAAGCAGTATTATTATAATACCGTATCCCAAGCCCGTATAGGGAAAATAAGTTAAGAGTATTTACCTGAGCTAAATATAAATTCAATCCCAGCCGTATATCAAATCAGCAAGTACAGATAGCTTTTACTGGGCTCCTAAATCTGGAACGAAGGTTTTTAATAACCTATTAGATTCCTAACAGGTCTTAATTAAGCCTATGCTTAGACCGGTTAGTTTTTAAAGGAGGATACGGTTCAAAACGCATGATTAAGCGATGACCGGTTTAGAATGTGGTTTAGACCCGAAAAGCTTGTATACTTGTGTAATAAGGGTAAACTAAACACATTCTGGATTTTGAGATGAAAATGATATGGTTTGACCCGTTTCGGCTAGTATATGCAAACTAGTTACATACGCCGATCCGAATGCGAAAAGTGCGTAACGAGTAACCAAAAGAGTCATACACAGGTTTCCTAAGTTAATATGCCTTAAATATGTTGTGATATCAGTAAGATATCTTCTATTATGCCCAAAACGGATTTAAACTCAAATTACGCCCCGTAGGGGTATTTTGGTCATTTTAAAGGTTATAAAAGAGTTTAAATATAAATCTGAGTTTCGGGTCTGATGTAATCAGTAAAAATACTTAATTTACTAAGTTATATCAGTAGGGTATAACCTATATGTGAAATTTATCATTTCTAACCATACTATGCACCGAAGGGACATTTTGGTAATTTCACCTAAGGTTTAAAGGTCAAATCTGGAAATCTGAGTTTAAAACTTTTGCTTACTGTTAAAATATAAAAATTTATTTAAAACATCAGTAGGTATCAAGTCTTATATATCTAAAATGGTTTTAATACATACTATGCGCTTAAAACGCGTAAAAAGGCGATTTTAAGCGATTTTCGGGTTTTATAAGAAAAGCTAATATTTTTATTATTCCAGAAGGCTTAAAATATTCTATTTATCATATTGGATCAGTAGAAAAAGGTTTGGTATCAAAAGGATTGGTAAAACTCATTTTATAGCCTAAAAGGGAAAAACCGACAATTACCGGATCAAGGTTAGAACTAATGTTATGCTTAGCCTAAAAATAAATAAAAATCTCTAAAAATCCCAAAATATTATTTTATATCAGTAGGTAACAAGTTTGGTATCAAAATTTGGGTTTAGATAGGCTATATGCTAATTACGCCATTTAATTACTAAAAAGCTTTCTAATTACGCTATTGAGCGTAACTCTTAATCTAGACCTCAAACTGATATCAAATTTTAGGTACAAGTTTATAAATCAGTAACTAAGGTTTCTATTCTGTTACTTTTTCAAAAATCACGTTTTAAGGTCATATGGGCATAATAGTCAACATTTAGGCATTTAACGGAAATATGCATATGAATCGGATAACTAATGAACCAAGTTGTATAATCACAGAGGGTTATACTTATATGAAACCTGGTCCTAATAAGGCTCTAAGACATTTCTAAACTATGCTCTAATGGGTCAGAACTGAAAGTCAAAGCAGAAGTCTACTTTTGCAACTTTCGGTTCCGAACCGAGCTTAAACTGAAAATTGTCGAGTTGAACATGTTTAGACATGTTCTTACATTAATTGCCAAGTTATATTAATGACAAAACAGGGTGCATAGCTTCTACATTGCTAATTATGTATTAATTTGAAAATAAGCTTTCTGTTGACTTTTTTAGATTAACTTTGACCCGACAATTGACCTAGTTAGAGTGGGAATCAGAGGGTGCCCTTTTAAGGGTTTATTGCCCACATAATTACCAACTCATAGGTACTTTCAATTTGAAATTTGACTGGACACATTTAGATTAATGACGAAGTCAAATCTTAATTATGACGGTTTGACTTTAGGCTAATTAACTAAGCAAAACTGAATTAAGGAAGGTTAAGGATACTTACCAAGGTCCTATGCACGACTAATGACTTCTAGAAAGTGGCCTTGAGCTCCAGGAATCTCCAGAGAGGAAGTTATGAGAGTTTTCAAGTGAGTTCCCAAATGTTGCAACTTGAAACTTCTTATATAGGGTCTTAAATCTTACAAGATCATGCCAAATAAGTCTATGGGATGATTCCTGATCATCCCAAGTGTCCCTAGGCCTTTCTAAACCATCAAACAAGCCCCTGGTATCAAAAACCAGGTCTCAAAGTCGGTGTAACCTGCTGTAACAGGCAACTGCTAAGAAAATGGGAGCTGGTGGTCCTCAGGCGGCCCGCGTAAGCCTTGGGCTTGTCCTTACGCGGCCCGTGTCAAGGGTGGCTCCGGTTAACAAGTTTGCCTTAATTGCAATTTGTCACACCCCGAATTCCACGAGTCACCGATGGGCCCGGTGGAGAGTATCGTGACGTAGTTGATATCATCATAGTCAAACAACACAATATATAAATGCACAGCGGAAGCAAAAGATAAATATATTACGATCCGAATATAAAGTAATATCAAGTATTACAACGGAGAGTAAAGGATCCACAGGCGGATCTAATAAAAGAAAACTGTTCAACAGACTTTAGGCATCTAGAACTTGCAAGATTCCCTATTGACGCCCTGAGCTCCTTCCAGCCTATTACGTACTTGTACCTGTCACTTAGACTTTGGAAAATACGTCAGTTTTCACTGGTAAATACACTCAACCGACTCATTTGAAAAGAGTTTAAGAAAATTGGTTTAGGTGCACAAGGCACGAAAATATGTTGACACTTTGATTAAAATGCTCAAGGCAAAATTAATCTTTTATACTTGGGACAAACTATATTTCATGTTATCAGTTTTACATAACTTGCTCTACATACGGGGTCCGGTTCTATGCCGGTTCAAGATTAACCAACACACCACTATTCCCTTATTGGGTACAATTTATTATTAAACATATGCACTATTCCCTTATTGGGTACAATTTATTATTAAACATATGGCATCTGTCAGGTGTATGCCTACACCCCGTGCTTAGGTCGTGGCCATTGCATTTAAAGAGTCAAGGATATCCAGGACACGGTCGCATTAACCCCCAATGTTTCAGTCAAGCAATACGAATTAAAACAGGTTATTTGGATTTCCCGACCCATTTGTCTTTGAATCCCATACCTGACCATGCGGTATTTATATTACCGTATCCCAAGCCCGTAATAGGGAAAATAAGTTAAGAGTATTTACCTGAGCTAGCTCCTGTCTTAAATAGCAAGAATTATAATAACTCAGCCGTATTCACTTAAGTAAGCGTAGGTACAATTTACCGGAAGGCTCTAGTCTGGAATGATGGTATAAATAACCAATTAGAATGCTAACGGGTCTTTAATTAAGCCTAAGCTTAGACCGGTTAATTATACGGTTCAAACGCACGATTAGGCGAAGACCGGAATAGAATGTGATTAAGACCCGACAAGATTGAAGACTTTCCTTATATGGGTAATCTAGGCACATTCTGAATTTTGGGGTAAAACCGATAAGGTTTGACCCGTTTCGGCTAATTTATGTAAACTAGTTACAAAAGCCGAACCGAACGCAAAAGAGGCGTAACGGGTAACCATAAGAGTCATATACAGGTTTCCTAAGTTAATATGCCTTAAACATGTCGTGATATCAGTAGGATATCTTCCATTATGCCCAAAACGAGTTTAAACTCAAAATAAGCCCCGTAGGGGTATTTTGGTCATTTTAAAGGTTATAAAATAGATTTAATGAACTTCTGAGGTTCGGGTCTGAATACATCAGTAAAATGACTTATTTTAACAGGGTATATCAATTGGTAATAAGTCTTGTGTGACAAAATGGTTTTAAACCCAAACTATGCGTTTAATACGCGTAAAAAGCTATTTTAAGCGATTTCCGGGTTATACAGGAAATCTGAGTTTTCTGATCAGGTTATAAAGTTCAAAATACTTTATTTATTATATAAAATCAGTAGCAATTGGATTGGTATCAAAAGGGCTTGTAAAACTCATTTTATGGCCTAAAAGGGCATTATGGTCAACATTAAGCATTTAACGGAAACGTGTAAACGAATCGGAAAATCAACGATCCAACCACAGAGGGTTATACTATCACGTAGCCTGGTCCTAAGGAAACTCTAAGGCATTTCCAAATCATACTAAAACGGGCCAGAACTGAAGTCAAAGCAAAAGTCAAAGTTTTGAGACTTTCGGTTCCGAACCGGGTCTAAACAGAAAATTGTCGGGTTGAACATGTTTAGACATGTTCTTACACTAGTTACCAAGTTATATTAATGATAAAACAGGTTGTAGGGGTTCTACATTGCTAATTATGCATAAATTGGAAAATAAGCATTCTGTTGACTTTTTACTAACAAGTTTGACCCGACATTTGACCTAGTTAGAGTGGGAATCAGAGGGTGCCCCTTTAAGGGTTTATTACCCACATAATTACCAACTTATAACTACTTTCAATTCGACTAATCACTGGACCATTAGTGATTAATCGCTAAGTCAACCGTTAATTATGACGGTTTGACTTTTAAGCTAAAACTAAGCAAAAACTTAACTAGGAAAGGTTAAGCATACTTACCAAGGCCCTAAGCACGATTAGTGATCACTTGAGAGAAGTCTTGAGCTCCAGAAATTATCAGGAATGCAAGAGAAAGGTGTGAAGAACTTGTTGCAACTTAGTGGCTTTATATAGTGATCAAGAACCCACTAGATTGTTGACATGCAAGTCTACAACTGACCACAATTCATCCACAAGTGTCCCTAAGTGTCTAGGGGTTGTTTAGGGGTCGTCCAATATGAGGAAAATCGAGTTAAAGGCGGTTACAAGGCTATGGCAGACAAGAAATCCAACAAAATCGGAATTCTGTTCAGATAAGGCCGTCGCGTAGTGCGACAGCAAAGTTTCTAGTGCTCGCGCTACGCGAGCATGTGTGGTTCAGCCAAACCAATTTTCCATTAATTTCAGTTTTGGTCCCTGGTCCTTCTAAAGGTCGCTTTCATGTCTTGTTTTGCACAATGAACCCTCTAAATTGACTTATAAGGGCCTTAAGACATTTACCCACTTTGTTTAGTCCTCGGTTAACTTTATTGTTACCCGAAAAGTCATAAACTTCAACGTTGACGCTTTAACCCCTCGCGTACGAATATTGTCATAACTTCCTCATTCTTTATCGAAACTTTGTGAAATTTTAATCACTTATTCTAGTGAGCATAATTAATCATTACAAAGCTTCGGGTTCACTAAAAGGTCACTCAGAGGTATACTTTAAACATGTTGACACATTTAACCCCCGTAGTTTGTAATCTCTCACTTTCTTTCACAATTAGCTTCGTATGATCCATAATTTATTCGTTTAAGGGTATAAACATCATGTAGGGTTATTGTAAAGTATATTTATCCATTGTTGACGTTTTGAACCCTTATTTTCACATAGTTTCTTTGTTTGTCAACTTTAGTCCCTCTAAAGTATTCTTTCACACGTTCAAAGCTTATGACACGTGTCAATACATTATTGGACGTAAATTTTCGAGGTGTTACATCCTCACCCCCTTAAAATAAATCTCGACCTCGAGATTTGTTAAAGTAAAGGAAGTATTTTCTACCTTATATTGGGCTTAATCTTCCCCAGTACCTTTGAGCCTCTAAGGCACTCTAATTGACCTTTATAATAGGTACATGTATCTTTTTGGAGCTTCTAATCCTGTCGATCCTTAATCAACATAGGTTGCTCATACAATCATAGATCTGCATATCATTATGTGATAGTGCTTTTTGGCTTATTGGCGAAACACATCCTTCAGTCACTAGTGTGTAATGTATTGCGAGCTCCGCCAAGCTCCTTAAATAGGTTTTAGCTTATAAGCTACTTGATCTTGATACATTCGATTTCCTTCGAATGGTTCTATATATTCAGAGCTTAACTAGCCTGAAAATTTAACAAATTTGGCACACCCTTCCTGGGTGTTTTCTTTTGTTGAACCTTATTCTTTAACAAGAACTTAGGAGGGTTGCTACTTTCATATATTCTTAATTTTCTGCCGTATACTGGCAACTTACAATCGACTATGGATTTGTATGATCTCAATTGTTGTTTCCTAGGTAACTTTCAGATCCTGATAATTGGACTTACCAATCTATTGTCCTAACAATAGATGTTTACCAATCCATCTATACAAGGTCTCCAAAGGAGCACCCTTGATGCTTATATATCAACTATTATAGAAAAGCTGATTTTAAGGTGAGATGGTTATTCCAACCACTGCTTGAAACTATTCTTAAGGAATAGCTAATCCTTATAGCTAGTTGAATAACTCGACGATCCTGGGTAGTTGATGGCGATTCTCAATCGTTGTCTAAATAGGATTGCGGTAATGAATGCATAAGCAAAATGAATCGTCTTTCATGATTAACTATACCGAATTCTCAGGATATCGAGTTAGACTATATGAATCTCCTATCTTAAAATTTACTTAATCAGGGTTTCGGTTATTCCATAATCAACATGAGTTCTTACAACACTTCAACCCAAAGCGGGATGTTAATCTTAACTCTACTTGCCTCTTAGGAGGTAAACAGGGTAGTTTTAGGAGAATAATCAAGATACAAGGAGGTTACAGAGATTTTCCAAATCTCAGGCTCCAGTTCATCCATCATTGCTTGTGTCAAATAAGTGACACATTTATGTTATAAGTCCACGAATTCCTTAATCGGGAACATTTACTTGGACAATTCCAGTCTGGATATCTTCTTTGAATACTACTAGTCGACTTTAGTACAATATGACCATTGGGATATCTCAGGGGTTCCATGTATTAAACCTCCATACTGATCAGACATGGAAGTAATCTATGGGACACACTAGGATACGCCAATCCTCATATGTCACTTTTATCAAACATAGTTTGGCATTCGCAGGCGATAGAAAAACAATGAGAAAAATAATTAAAATAACATATGTTGTCGTACTCTATGCGAAGAAAGAGTACTCTTAGATTTTTTGGAAGGATTCCTTGCCGATACTAGAAGAATCGGTTACTATGGTTTCCTTGGTAAGTTATACCTTGTGGATAATATAAAAGTTTGCTAAGCTTATGGTTTATGAAGATTTATTATTGCCTGTATTAAATCAGGACACTTAGCATAAATTATCATTGGTAAATGATAAGGAATGTACTTGATGACATCGTGAACTGCCTCTTGGCATTCATCAGGTGAGTTCAGGCATTTCTTCTCTTAGCCTTTCCAGGCTTAGCTGCACCTTCATTGGCAGCTTTATGGTATCTAGTTCTGATGCGGCCTTACTCACCACAGCCGTGACAGACTGCATTCTTTATGTCCCTATATTCATGGGAAAATGATGACCCGTTCCTTTGCAGATGTCACACTGCTTTGGTCCTTGTTCTAATCGACACTGTCCCTAGTGTCTTTTATAGCAATTCTTACATACAGGCTTCTTACTGAACTTTTGTTGGTTCTTATTAAGCTTGTACTTGCTCTTTTTCTTAGATTTTCTGGGAGTTATCATCCTCCTTTGGTTCATCCTTCATATTTGAAGTGTGAATAAAGCTCTTCTCATGAGCAATTAAACGTGGTTTTGAATGAAATTTAGAGCGAGAAGCATTCGGCTCTTTGGATTGTTTCATGATCTTTTCCAAGGTCCTTCCAACTGCTGCGTCAACCACAGCCTGAAGATTAACTCCATTAATATTGAGGTTTACGTTTGTCGCTTCATTAACTTTCGTCGCATTAATAGTATTGCGACTGTCGTCTACCTCATCCGAGTTTTCCATACTCGAAACTTGGTACCAATCACCAAAATTTAACAATTATTAGTCATCATCCTGATGACCTGACTTAGATTAGCCACGGCATTCATAAACCGTATGGGCTATTCTGTTCCGAACATTCCTAGTGAACGTTATTTGAACGTATATCCATTATATTTAGCCTAGGTCATAAAAGGACTATCAATGGCATTCAAGGTTTGGAGTGAGTCCAATACCTGCTTGACAGGGGACCATAATGTCACAACTGTCTTTGTCACAAGGACGATTATAAATAGCTCAAAGGCTAGCCTTACATGACTTTTGTTATATATATACATATATGGCATAGAAGCCTGTCGCGAGGGACGTAGAAAGATATGGCATAAAGCCCAGTCATGAAGGACATAAGTAATCATATGGCGCAAAGGCCTTGTCACAATGACATTCAGATACGGCACAAATGGCCTAGTCGCGTAGACAAGTTTAATTTATAAGCCATGATTTCAGAGAATTGAGGCATTAAGGTGTGAATCAAAGTTCATTACCTTTTCTTGACAGGGAGTTGTAGGCTACCACTGTCTTTAGTCTCAGAGGACATTAATTATAGCCCGTAGGCACTTCCCTTCTAAGGGATGATTATTTTAATAAGGAAAAGTGGAGTAATCCAATTTAAGGATGACTCATGCGGTTTTATCGAAACGTCTGTCAGGAATGTTAACATGTTACAGATGTTAACAAGGATTTGAATCTCTTGAATAGGTTATACCATCTTGGCCTCGTCATATAGGCTAGGTTTACCTTTAAGATTCTTCTTAATATTTAAACACAGAACAATCCCAAATTGAGATGTTAATAAGGATCTTAATCTAAATTGAGGACCTGCCATCTTGGCCCTGTTCTTTAAAATGATACATGGCTAGGTCTTGTCCTTTTTAGATTTTGCCATTTTATTATAATGGTAGATCTTATAAAAAGGAATGTTATTATTTCGTATTTCATATTCATACGTAATGATAAATAGATTTAGATAAAACATCCCGATGATTTTAAAAGAGGTACAGAATTGCCCTAAATGGGACTTGAAAGGAATAATGCTGTCCTCGAAGGGACTGAAAGATAAATATGTCCTTATGAGGACTATTAAGGAAACGATCTTCAGCAAAAGGAGTTTCTTCTTCATTTTATTTCTGAATGCTTTCCCCTTGGTTGCACGTTTCGTCCTCGTCGCGGTACGAAGCTCAGCTTTTCAAAGCTCCAGATGTGGAGAATTTCTATTACAGCTTCTTCGCTTGGCGACGTATCCAATATATAAAAAAAATTTTGGAAGCAAAGTTTTTCCAGATTATGGTTGAGAGTATTCCTATGTTAAGTCTAGACTCAGAAGGTCAAGGAATGTGCTAATGTGTCACTGAGATTAAACACAAAAGCTAGTGTTTAATTCACTCAATGTTGGCTCTGATACCAACCTGTCACACCCCGAATTCCACGAGTCACCGGTGGGCCCGGTGGGGAGTATCGTGACGTAGTTGATATCATCATAGTCAAACAACACAATATATAAATGCACAGCGGAAGCAAAAGATAAATATATTACGATCCGAATATAAAGTAATATCAAGTATTACAACGGAGAGTAAAGGATCCACAGGCGGATCTAATAAAAGAAAACTGTTCAACAGACTTTAGGCATCTAGAACTTGCAAGATTCCCTATTGACGCCCTGAGCTCCTTCCAGCCTATTACGTACTTGTACCTGTCACTTAGACTTTGGAAAATACGTCAGTTTTCACTGGTAAATACACTCAACCGACTCATTTGAAAAGAGTTTAAGAAAATTGGTTTAGGTGCACAAGGCACGAAAATATGTTGACACTTTGATTAAAATGCTCAAGGCAAAATTAATCTTTTATACTTGGGACAAACTATATTTCATGTTATCAGTTTTACAAAACTTGCTCTACATACGGGGTCCGGTTCTATGCCGGTTCAAGATTAACCAACACACCACTATTCCCTTATTGGGAATCCCTTATTGGGTACAATTTATTATTAAACATATGCACTATTCCCTTATTGGGAATCCCTTATTGGGTACAATTTATTATTAAACATATGGCATCTGTCAGGTGTATGCCTACACCCCGTGCTTAGGTCGTGGCCATTGCATTTAATGAGTCAAGGATATCCAGGACACGGTCGCATTAACCCCCAATGTTTCAGTCAAGCAATACGAATTAAAACAGGTTATTTGGATTTCCCGAATCATTTGTCTTTGAATCCATACCTGACCATGCGGTATTTATATTACCGTATCCCAAGCCCGTAATAGGGAAAATAAGTTAAGAGTATTTACCTGAGCTAGCTCCTGTCTTAAATAGCAAGAATTATAATAACTCGGCCGTATTCACTTAAGTAAGCGTAGGTACAATTTACCGGAAGGCTCTAGTCTGGAATGATGGTATAAATAACCAATTAGAATGCTAACGGGTCTTTAATTAAGCCTAAGCTTAGACCGGTTAATTATACGGTTCAAACGCACGATTAGGCGAAGACCGGAATAGAATGTGATTTAGACCCGACAAGATTGAAGACTTGCCTTATATGGGTAATCTAGGCACATTCTGAATTTTGGGGTAAAACCGATAAGGTTTGACCCGTTTCGGCTAATTTATGTAAACTAGTTACATAAGCCGAACCGAACGTGAAAGAGGCGTAACGGGTAACCATAAGAGTCATATACAGGTTTCCTAAGTTAATATGCCTTAAACATGTCGTGATATCAGTAGGATATCTTCCATTATGCCCAAAATGAGTTTAAACTCAAAATAAGCCCCGTAGGGGTATTTTGGTCATTTTAAAGGTTATAAAATAGATTTAATGAACTTCTGAGGTTCGGGTATGAATAAATCAGTAAAATGACTTATTTTAACAGGGTATATCAATTGGTAATAACTCTTGTGTGACAAAATGGTTTTAAACCCAAACTATGCGTTTAATACGCGTAAAAAGCTATTTTAAGCGATTTCCGGGTTATACAGGAAATCTAAGTTTTCTGATCAGGTTATAAAGTTAAAAATACTTTATTTATTATATAAAATCAGTAGCAATTGGATTGGTATCAAAAGGGCTTGTAAAACTCATTTTATGGCCTAAAAGGGCATTATGGTCAACATTAAGCATTTAACGGAAACGTGTAAACGAATTGGACAATCAACGATCCAACCATAGAGGGTTATACTATCACGTAGCCTGGTCCTAAGGAAACTCTAAGGCATTTCCAAATCATACTAAAACGGGCCAGAACTGAAGTCAAAGCAAAAGTCAAAGTTTTGCGACTTTCGGTTCCGAACCGGGTCTAAACAGAAAATTGTCAGGTTGAACATGTTTAGACATATTCATACACTAATTACCAAGTTATATTAATGATAAAACAGTTTGTAGGGGTTCTACATTGCTAATTATGCATAAATTGGAAAATAAGCATTCTGTTGACTTTTTACTAACAAGTTTGACCCGACATTTGACCTAGTTAGAGTGGGAATCAGAGGGTGCCCTTTTAAGGGTTTATTACCCACATAATTACCAACTTATAACTACTTTCAATTCGACTAATCACTGGACCATTAGTGATTAATCGCTAAGTCAACCATTAATTACGACGGTTTGACTTTTAAGCTAAAACTAAGCAAAAACTTAACTAAGAAAGGTTAAGCATACTTACCAAGGCCCTAAGCACGATTAGTGATCACTTGAGAGAAGTCTTGAGCTCCAGAAATGATCAGGAATGCAAGAGAAAGGTGTGAAGAACTTGTTGCAACTTAGTGGCTTTATATAGTGATCAAGAACCCACTAGATTGTTGACATGCAAGTCTACAACTGACCACAATTCATCCACAAGTGTCCCTAAGTGTCTAGGTATTGTTTAGGGGTCGTCCAATATGAGGAAAATCGAGTTAAAGGCGGTTACAAGGCTATGGCAGACAAGAAATCCAACAAAATCGGAATTCTGTTCAGATAAGGCCGTCGCGTAGCGCGACGGCAAAGTGTCTAGTGCTCGCTCTACGCGAGCATGTGTGGTTCAGCCAAACCAATTTTCCATTAATTGCAGTTATGGTCCCTGGTCCTTCTAAAGGTCGCTTTCATGTCTTGTTTTGCACAATGAACCCTCTAAATTGACCTATAAGGGCCTTAAGACATTTACCCACTTTGTTTAGTCCTCGGTTAACTTTATTGTTACCCGAAAAGTCATAAACTTCAACGTTGACGCTTTAACCCCTCGCGTACGAATATTGTCATAACTTCCTCATTCTTTATCGAAACTTTGTGAAATTTTAATCACTTATTCTAGTGAGCATAATTAATCATTACAAAGCTTCGGGTTCACTAAAAGGTCACTCAGAGGTATACTTTAAACATGTTGACACATTTAACCCCCGTAGTTTGTAATCTCTCACTTTCTTTCACAATTAGCTTCGTGTGATCCATAATTTATTCGTTTAAGGGTATAAACATCATGTAGGGTTATTGTAAAGTATATTTATCCATTGTTGACGTTTTGAACCTTTATTTTCACATAGTTTCTTTGTTTGTCAACTTTAGTCCCTCTAAAGTATTCTTTCACACGTTCAAAGGTTATGACACGTGTCAATACATTATTAGACGTAAATTTTCGAGGTGTTACACAATTTAGGTCCCTGGTCCTTCTAAACGTGGTTTTAACTTTATTTCTTGCATTTTTGGCCCTCTAACTTAACTTTTAAGGGCTCCAAGATATATACAAACTTTGTTAAGTCCTTGGTTAACTTTGTGATCACCCGTAAAGCCTTATATTTCAACGTTGACGCTTTTAACCCCTTGTATATGAATATTGTCATAACTTTCTCATACTTTATCGAAACCTTGTGAAATTTTTATCACTTATTCTCATGAGTATAATTAATCATTACAAAGCTTCAGGTTTGCTAAAAGGTCACTCAGAGGTATACTTTAAACATGTTGACATATTTAACCCCTGTAGTTTGTAATTCCTCACTTTCTTTCACAATTAGCTTCGTATGATCCATGATTTATTCGTTTAAGGGTATAAACATCGTGTAGGGTTGTTGAAAGATATATTTATCCATTGTTGACACTTTGAACCCTTTTATTCACATACTTTCTTTGTTTGTAAACTTTAGTCCCTCTAAAGTAATTCTTTACATGTTTAAAGTCCATGACACGTGTCAATATAATATTGGACATGAATTTTTGAGGTGTTACAAGAAACGGCAGATGGTAATTCGGTTCACATAGATAAGGTTTTGCAAGAAGAAAAGATAGAACTCTTAGGTCATAAATTTTCTGCAAACCTGTTACCTATGAATTTAGCTGGATTCGATGTTGTGTTAGGAATGGATTGGTTAGTAGCCAACCATGCTCGAATCCTCTGTGATAAGAATTCCATAGAAATACATACACCCACAGGAGAAGTAGTGGTGATTACAGGAGACAAGCCACGTAAGCCAATGAAATTCATTTCAGTAATGAAAGTGGCCAGTTATTCAAGAAAACAAGGAATATTATATATGATTTCGGTAATCATTAACACTAAAGGTAAGAAACTTAAGGAGATTCTAGTAGTATCAGAATACCCGGATGTATTTCCAGAAGAACTATTTGGATTACCACCCGATAGGGAAGTAGAATTTAGAATTCATCTAATTCCTGGAACTACACCGATAGCTAAGGCACCTTATCGGTTAGCACCCACCGAAATGTTAGAATTGAAAAAGCAATTAGATGAATTGCTCAGTAAAGGATTCATACAACCTAGTTCATCCCCTTGGGGAGCACCTGTGTTATTTGTGAAAAAGAAGGATGGGTCGATGCGAATGTGTATCGATTATAGGGAATTGAATAAGGTTACAATTAAGAATCGATACCCATTACCTAGGATTGATGATCTTTTTGATCAACTTCAGGGAGCTAGATATTTTTCTAAGATAGATTTACGCTCCGGATACCATCAGTTGAAAGTACAAGAAGAAGACATACCTAAAACTGTCTTCAGAACTAGGTATGGTCATTACGAGTTTACAGTCATGCCCTTTGGATTAACAAATGCTTCAGCAGCATTCATGGACATGATGAATAGGATCTGTAAACCGTATTTGGATAAATTCGTAATTGTCTTCATCGACGATATACTTATTTATTCCAAAAGTCAGGACGAGCATTGTGAACACCTACATACACTCTTAACTTTGTTAAGAAAAGAGAAGCTTTACGCCAAATTCTCGAAGTGTGAATTCTGGCTACAGGAGGTACAATTTTTAGGACACATGGTGAATCACGAAGGTATTCACGTAGATCCCTCCAAAATAGAAGCAATCACCAAATGGAAGGTCCCGCAATCAGCTATGGAAGTTAGAAGTTTTCTAGGGTTAGCCGGATACTATAGACGATTTATTAAGGATTTTTCTAAAATAGCTGTACCATTAACTAAGCTAACCTGTAAAGCAGTGAAGTTTGAATGGGGATCTAGAAAAGAAGAGGCTTTTAAGATTTTAAAGCAAAGATTAACAAACGCCCCAATTCTTGCCTTACCAGAAGGGACAGAAGATTTTGAAGTTTATTGTGATGCTTCTAAGCTAGGATTAGGATGTGTGTTAATGCAACGCAAGAAGGTAATTGCGTACGCCTCAAGGCAATTGAAAAAGCACGAAGAAAATTATACGACGCACGACTTAGAATTAGGAGCCATAATTTTTGCCCTTAAGATTTGGAGACACTATCTGTATGGCAGTAAGTTTACACTCTATACAGATCATAAGAGTTTAAGATACATATTTGGACAAAAAGAATTAAACATGAGGCAAAGAAGATGGATGGAGATTTTAAGTGATTGCGACTGTGATATTCAATATCACGAAGGAAAGGCAAATGTAGTAGCAGATGCCTTAAGTCGTAAGTATCATGAAAAGCAAAAGCGAGTTCGTGCTCTTAGATTAAATCTACAGTTAGATTTAATGGAACAATTGAAAAACATTCAAGAAACAACCATCAAGGATGATGCTGAAGGAATGAAGGGAAGAATAAAAGAACTAGAGCAAGGGACTGATCGAATTTGGAGATTCCACAAGAAAAGAATTTGGGTGCCTAAGCAAGGAGAGTTAAGAAATAAGATTTTAGATTAGGCCCATAAATCTTGGTATACCATGCATCCTGGTAATAATAAGATGTACCAAGATTTAAGGAATAATTTCTGGTGGATAGGAACGAAAAAGGACATAGCTAGATATGTATCTAAGTGTCTAACTTGTTCGCAAGTTAAGGCTGAACACCAGAAACCTTCGGGACTACTACAACAATTAGAAATGCCTGTTTGGAAATGGGAACTAATAACCATGGACTTTGTTACTAAGTTACCCAAAACCAGAAAAGGTAACGACGCAATTTGGGTAATTGTGGATCGATTAACCAAATCAGCTCATTTCCTGCCCATGAAGGAAACCTTTAGTATGGAAAGATTAGCCAAGTTATATGTAGACGAGGTAGTATCCTTACATGGAGTCCCACTCTCCATTGTATCAGATAGGGATAGTCGTTTCACTTCACATTTCTGGACAAGTTTCCAAGAAGCAATGGGGACACGATTGAATTTAAGTACGGCTTACCATCCCCAAACAGACGGACAAAGTGAAAGGACGATCCAGACCTTGGAAGACATGCTCAGGGCATGTGTGATAGATTTTGGAGGAAACTGGGACAACCATTTACCCTTAATTGAATTCTCCTATAACAATAGTTATCATTCAAGCATCGAAGCTGCCCCATTCGAAGCACTGTATGGACGAAAGTGTAGAACTCCAGTTTGTTGGGCAGAAATAGGAGAAAGCCAATTATCAGGTCCTGAGATCGTGCAAGAAACCACTGACAAGATCACTCAAATTAAGGAAAGACTAAAGACGGCTCGAGATCGCCAGAAGAGTTATGCAGACAATAGACGCAAGCCACTAGAATTTCAAGTTGGAGACATGGTACTCTTGAAAGTTTCTCCTTGGAAAGGAGTAGTTCGGTTCGGTAAGAAAGGAAAGCTAAGTCCAAGATACGTAGGACCATTCCCAGTAATCCAGAGAATAGGACCAGTCGCCTATCGCTTACAACTACCAGAAGAACTAGCAGGAGTACATGACGTGTTTCATGTATCCAACCTCAAGAAATGTCTATCGGACGAATCGCTAGTAGTCCCTCTTCAAAACATAGAGGTAAATGAAAAGTTCAAGTTCGTGGAGAAACCACTTCAAATAGAATACAGAAAGATTAAGTTTCTCAAACACAAAAGATTGGTACTTGTCAAAGTCAGGTGGAATTCAAAAAGAGGACCCGAGTATACCTGGGAGCTAGAATCGGAGATGAAGCAAAAATATCCTCACTTATTTCAGTAAATCTCGAGGACTAGATTTTAATTAAGGTGGGGAGGATGTAAGCACCTGCAAAAATGTCCCTAAACGACCCGTAAGTGAAAACCCGGACCCCTGAAACCCTAATGTGCATGAAAAACCAAGAAAACAAGATTTCTCAAGTTCACGCGGGCCGCGTAAAACGTAAGCTTAGGCTTACGCGGACCACGTCAAAGTGTTGTTGACCGGATAAGCATTCCAGGCCACGTGTCACACACGTGGCAACCCTACTGATGACACGCTAGCCCTACACGTAGACTAGGGGCTCTCGCGGGCCGCGTAAGAGTCAGGCTAGGGTTTACGCGGGCTGCGTAAAACCCAAAAATTTGCTATAAATTGCTGGTGCATGAGTAGTTCATCTGTGTTCGAAATTTCAATCAAAAAACGAAGTCTACTGCTCAAATTCGAATTTCTAAGTAGGGAAACGCTGCTACGAGTACAGGGTAATAACTCGATCACTGCTACGATATAATGTCCGATCAATTGAAACCAATCCGATGGATGTTTAAGTGCTGCCTATAATTGGGCTATGCCTTTGTCATTCATCGTGAAGGTTTTGATTTCGTGAGCTTATCATAAATGTTGTATTAAGTTACTGACCCAGTTTCGTATGCATTGCTGTTTAAATTAGGTTATCAGGCTAATCAGTAGGCTAAACTCTGCCCGTCTAAACTTGCAATGTGAGTCATTCTCTTTTTATCAAAAGTGTTTTACAATACTCCAATTATTTTCAAAGTTATAATTACCGGGATTAAGTCGTGGTTATCTTGAATCACTGGCTAGTGGGGTATTGTGCACATTACTAATTTCTCACGGTTAGGTTCATCAACCTAACAGTGATAATCATCACTACTTGGGTGAAAGGACCCAATAGTGGTATGACCATCGTCACCAGGGTGTGACACGGCGCCAGATAAAAATAAGATAGTAGCCATTATAATCGCTCTTATGCTGTAGTTCATAACTAATCTGCCGTTTTGTTTAACCTGAATGACTCGCCAGTATTTCCCCGCTGATAAAATATTTTAAAACATGTTTCAGGCGACCTACTGTGAATCAAGGAAAAGTGCTACGGAGCATTAATAAAGCTTGAAGTGGTGGCTCAGTTAAATAAATAAACATGCTTTGTAAAACAGGGAAATTCCTCGTGAAATTCCTCTATTGTAAATTACGGGGTGTGTCCCAATTTATGGAATGAAATAAGTGGGCATTTTCAAGTTTAAAAGATCATGTTAAACTTCCGCTGTCAACTCAAATAATAAAATACCACGGGTTTCTGTCCCGCGGCTCCTGGACCGGGTAACACCGGGACGGGGGCCGTGACAGCAAAAGGTGGTATCAGAGCCACTGATTTAAGCCAATTAAGTATTTAGAAATACTTAATTTTCTGATTTCCATTTTGTGAATTTAAGTTGATAAATGAAATTTTAATTTTTTGTGTTTCTTCATGTATGTTAACAGCATGAATGAACTATCAGAAGCACTTCAAAACTTTACTATCCATACCACAGATATGGATACCATCGATACCTTTACTGGCTACCAGGTTGATACTGAAGAGCCAATGGTATTCCAAGCCCAACCTCAGGAGAAACCAAAACCGAAAAAGAGAAGAAGATTTGTAGGCTGGAGGTGTGTGCGTAGGAAGAAACCAGCAACACAGAAAACTATAAAGATTGAGGATCCGAAGGATAAAGGTAAAGGAAAGGAGATCGGGGAAAGTTCAAGGCAAACCCAGGAAATGCCATCATGGGAGGAGCTGGATCGTAAACTAGCACTTAGTGACCTCATCGTACCTGCCGATGAAAACCTCTTCAATTTCCCAATTGAAGCACAACTTCCAGTTAATCTGGAACCTGCTATTCCAGATCCTACTATCCACCCCCGAACTCTACCAGGAGAGCTGGAAGAATGGTGGACCACTGACTGGCAATTTCAGAATCTTTTAAATAACCCTAATACCTCCCCCCCCCCCCAATTTGATCCTGAGCCTCCATTACACCCCCCTATGAGCACAGAAAACTTAGCTGAACTTCGCCACTATGGCAAGGAGTTGGTGGACGCAGGAAATAGAATCCGGGAAGTGGGGGAGAGAATATCATGGACATACGACGAGAGGGAACGTCGTTTCTGAAATACCAACAGATGGGATCGTATGTGGTTGTGGGAATGTGTGTTTAATAATAATATAATAATAAAAATATAATCATGTAAAATAACTAAAAATAAAACTTGTGTAACATATCTGGTAATGTACGGATGCATATTAATATATAAAAATATTAACGAGGCAAAGTCGAAAATTTTGGCTATACGTGTTGACGTGATTATGTGTGATTGTTTTATTGTGTTTGGTTGTTATTTATTGCTAATCGCTTATATATTTTAATTACCAGATGGAACACACTGGTAATGAACCAGTTAACAAAGTTAACCAATCTGAGCAAAACAATGGAGACCAATTACTTAACAGACAATATATAGAAAATATTGTTGCTCAAGGAATAGCCAATGCTATTCCAGCAATCCTTGCTGCTGCTCGAAATCCAGTTGAACCTTAACCAGTTGTTCCCAGCAAACGTACTCACGGCGACAATTTCAGTAATAGTGTGAATGGAGGCGGCAACATTAACAACAATGATAATGATGTGATGCAAGCCCCATTTCTTAAAAGAATGAAAGCTGCAACGCCTGGTTGCACTTACAAGGAATTTCTTGCCTGTAAACCAATCGAATTTGCAGGCAATGAAGGGGCAACTGCAGCACTGCGTTGGTTAGAGAAAACCGAGGCAGTAATCAAAATAAGTAAGTGTGCCGAGGAGGATAAGGTTATGTATGCATCTCACCTTTTTAAGGAAGGAGCACTAGAATGGTGGAACACGATACTACAAGCTAAGGGAAGTGATGTGGCTTATGCCATGAATTGGGAAGAATTTAAAAGTCTGGTGGAAAGAAAATTATGTCCTGAATATGAAAAGGAACAAATGACAAATAAGTTCCTCAATCACCGGATGGTAGACGTTGATTGTCGAGGGTATACTTCGACATTTTTATTTTATCTTAACCATAAACACTTATTTTATCATACTTCTTGTTTTCATTTGATGGAGAATGAATAAAAGTTATTTTTAGGGATATTGAATTTATTATAAACTATGGTTAAGACCCGCCCGCGTTGCGGCGCTGGTACATCGTAAACATTGAATGGATTAGTCCAAACGTTATATGATGCATTAACCATATGAAAGCACACATTTTGACGTATCCACTTGAACTCAATGTAACATGTATAAGCATTGTGATTGGATTAAACATAAAGTAAAACAAATTCATATCGAACAATCACAACGTATTATATGTGACCCAACTCATACATAAAAAACGTAACGGTATGAAGAAAAATATGCACATGTAATCGAAATGGATTAATTAGTGCTTTCGAAAAAAAGGAAGAAAAAGAAACCATAATTTGACTCCACTCGGTTCGAAACAAACATTACGAAACATACATAAAATAAGCACGAAAACATATTATATTTGACGTGAATCATTTCCCAAAAAAGTTTACGTCGAAACATAGAACAACTTGAATTTATACCAAAACGTACATAAAAATATGCACATAAAAATGGTTTCTTTAAACGAAAACGTATTATATTTAACTTGACTCGTCTAAAAAAAAGTTTACGTCGGAATGCGACCCGTCGCAATGCGGCGGGGATTCTTTAGTTATAACTAAGTCGATCTAGGACCCGCACGTTATGTTAAACCTGTCAAACGGGAAAAAATAGACGATGTAAAGACGTTCACCCACACACGCACGTTGCGTCGTGTTAACTCGCAAAATTTAGAATGAAACGTAAAAACGTTAAACCAAAGACGCACGTTGCGATGTGTTAAGTCACAAAATTTAGAACCAAGCATAAAGCGAAAAAATTTACGGAAAATGAAAACTATAAAGGACCAAAGTTTAAAGTAAAAAACGTTGTGAGGATAGATTGCAAAAGATAAAAAGTTCTAGGTTAAAAGTAAAAAAAAAAAACACAAATAGTTTTGAGTTAAAAGTAATTTATGAAATACTTTTGGGTGAAAAGTAAAAAAAAATCTATTTTTTTTGGAAAACCCCCAAAGCCAAGGCAACGACAACCATATGCATAACCATTTTTTCTTTGAAAAACCCCCAAAGCACACCCCGCGTTGCGGCGGGGCGTAAAACGGTGTCAAATAGTACTAATGTCACACAACCGTTATCGACCACCAACAGTGACTCGACCTAGGATCTGCGTGTTGCGACGAATCTGTCAAACATGAAAAAATAGAGGTAAAAACGTTGAACCACACATGCACGTTGTGCCGTGTTAACTTGCTAATTTCGAAACAAAACATAAAAAAGTTGAAGCACACTCGTACGTTGTGTCGTATTAACTCGAAAAATTTAGAACTATACGTAAAACAAAAATTTGCGAAAGATGAAAACTATAAGTGACAAAAGTTGTGAAGTTAAATTGAAAATAATGAAAAGTTTTGGGTTAAAGTTAAAAAAACAAATTATATAGGGTTAAAATTGCAAAAGGTAAAATCCTTTGGATTAAAAGTAAAAAATTTGTTTTTTTTTTTTTTTTGAAAAATGCCCAAAGCACAAGTTACAAGTTCTTATGCACAAAAACCTTACTAAGTTATATATGGAATAATAACTTCAATTTTCATAATTTGGTTGATGCACTTCTAACTTATGAGTTATACCACGGCACTCCCAACTTTCAACTTAATTTCCTCTGACACTCCCAAACTAATTGAACCCTAACACATTTAGTTTTTTGTTGATGTGTCACTTGTTTAGTGATGTGGCATCTAACGTCGAATTCGATAAGTATTGGAGTGCCAGGGTAAAACAAGTTGAAAATTTGGGTGGTGTGGTATAATTCGTAAGTTGGGAGTGCTATTGTCCAAATGATGAAAGTTAATGTTATTTAAATCCAATATCCATTTTTATATATAAAGTTAGGGTGTCATCTTTTTTTATAATTTAGGCTTGGGGTAGAGAAATGATGGATGAGATGGAGTGAGTTTTTAGTAGATTTAAAAAAAATTAAAGATGGCGGAGGGGATGATGGATGGAATGGGAATGCTCTTAGATGTTTAAATTATGTGAAACCAGTGGAATTTTCCGTGCCATATGATGGGTTTTCGATCGGTATTGGTTTGGTTTTGGTTTGGTGTGATGTAATAGGTACGATACCAGCACTCGGTATATAACAATCGGCACATGTTTTACATTGATGGAAATAAGATAAAATTAAATGAATAGTAGTACCGGTACCGATGTCGTTCGGACTGTAAAGGTTCAATTCATCACAGTCCTGGTACGGTACAGGCACTAAGTATAGTTTACGATACAAAAGAAACAGTTAACAATCAACAATACATATATATATATATATATACATACATACATAGGAGAAGGATCTGTTATGAACCACTCTTTATTGCGAGAACCGCGAGAACCAATGTGAATACAACCAAAAATACCTAAAAAACACAAAAAAAAAAATTAATATTTTTTTATCTCAAAGTCGCTAATTTTCGTTACAAAAAAAATTAAATTTTTTTTTAATTTTTTAGCTACTAAAAATAGCGATTTTGATGTAAAAAAATATTAAATTTTTTTTGTGTGTTTTTTTAGATTTTTTTAGGTTTTTTGGGGGTTTAGTTTTTAGCATTTTAGCTTGGGTGGGGGGGGGGGGTTGTGGGGGTTTAGGTTTTTTTGAGGGGGGGATTAGGTTTTTTCTTTTAGGTTTTTTTATGTGTTCACACTGATTCTCACAATAAAGGTGTTTCTCAAATGAATCTTACCTTACATACTGACGTGTGGGTTTTCAAATGATGATATGTATTCGAATAATTTTGATTATTCGATAAAAAAAAATTTATGTGCTTATCATATACTTGCAAGTTGCATATATACGTTTATGTCGACTAGCCTATATCTCCAAAAAAGTCTAATGCTACCATGTGTATACATGAAAATTAAATACATGCTTTGCTACTTGAATAACTCTTTTGGTTGATTATCTACAACCGCTTAATAGGCACTATGGTGTTACTCTGACAAAAATAGCTACGGCTATTATGTTATTCTTTTTTATAAAACAGTCCTTTTTATAAGAAGATTACAAGTATGACATTTAAAAATGATTTACTCAGAGAAATATAACAAAATCTAAAAAGTAGGAGAAAGCCTAATGGAATACTGAATTTAACATATTTTCATCTTTGGCAGCGCTGTTCGGAAAAAAATCTTTTGCCCAGTACCTCGGTTTGGAGAAAAATGACAGGTTTTGTATTTTCTCTCTATTTCTCATGTATTCTGAATAGCAGAGCTTTTACATTTAAACCATCTGTTCACAACCCTATAACCACACAATTTCTTCCTTCTAATTTACCAATTGCTATTCCTACATTAAAACTATTCTATTGCACATAATAATAATAATAATAATAATAATAATAATAATAATAATAATAATAATGTATTTTATAATATATAATTTTTAGTCTCAGTTTTACCATTTATATTTTTAATAAGATATGTCTTAATTTTTCCCGATTTCTTAATTAATTTTTCTGCGATCACTTGCGTTTATTAACTTTAAAAAAAGAAAAAAACTAAATACGCGTTTGTGTTTAAATTTATTTTATCAGTGTTCCGGTATAAATTATGTAGATAGATGTTTGTTTTTGTGTTTTTTTATCGTCGGCTATACAAGTGTCGCGCATCCTAAACAGCGGACCCAATTCTAACCAAACTATAACGGCACCGATACCCTATTTACTTTTATCCCTTTCAATCAATATAAAGCACATGTCGACATCCTTTTAAACATATTACAACTTTTTTTTTCTCTTTCAGTTGCTATGTGAGTGCATGAAACTAAATGAACAAACACTGGTTGAATTTCCACCGCGTAATGCGGAAGATCTAACTTATATATATATATATATATATAGGGCCATGATCATTTCAGAACCATAAATATTTACAGAACTCGCAGAACTCCTAATAAACAATCTTTTTATTTATATATTTTTATGTTTAGGATAATTTTATCATTTATTATGTGTATTTTTACGATTACATACATGTTAAGAGTAATTTTATCATTTTTTATATGTAATTTTATAATTACACATATGTAAACTAGTTTTTTTACATATATGTAATTAGTTATGACACATATATAATTTTGGCAATAAACATATGTAAACTACTTTTAACATGTATGTAATCAAAGAAATACATCTAATAGATGATAAAAAGATCCTAAATACAAAAACTTATATATAAAATGATTGTTTATTAGGAGTTCTGTAGTTATTTAGAGTTCTGAAATGAACTCAACCATATATATATATATATATATATATATACACACACATATAAATATAAGGCAAGGTTCATTTGAGAAGAAAATTTAATTGAGAATAAAAAGAACAAAGGGTAATTGTTATGGGCCATTTTCTGAACATATATCCTGACTAATATTCTGCTTTTGATTGTTTATTTGTGATCAGGATACCGGGTCAGGATATTGGTAACATCCTGGTGCGATATCCTGGTATTAACTGAATTAACCACGTGCAGATTAGAAGGTGTGGGTCCCTAACAGTCAAGTGGACCTCTTCTCCTTAAGACTCGGACAAACCAGTTATATGAGAGACGTTGAACCCGGAAGAAGTGGACTACAACGTTCACTTGAGGAATATTCGAAGCATCCCGGTTTAATATGATAGTTAGTTGATTTCGTTTAACTATAAATAGATTGATCGGATCAGATTAAGTCACACACTCTCTTTCGCACACTTTACTCTCTAGCTACTAGCAATCACTACACACAAACACTTGTACTCAAATTACATTGTAACACCTAGTTGATCCGCATCATATCCTGCACTGTATCCTGATATTTGAAGTAATAGAAGAACAAGGCAGCTGCGATTTTCAGCTCCCAAGGTTTTGTGCTGGCGATCTAGATTGATCAAGGTCTTTCCTCGTACATCCTGTGTCACACTTTACATTTTCGCTCATTGTTTGATCATAGATACAGCTCTATATCCTGAGTCGTATCCTGAAACTATTTTTACAAATAACCTAACTAGCATATTTTCATCACACATTTCTAGCACACTACCTCACTTAACTAATTTGATAACTAAATTGCTTCGGTAATTTTTGACCAAAACAATTTGGCGCCCACCGTGGGGCAAGTGGTGTTATTTCTACTAAAAGCTTTTGCAAAATCGTTACTTGGTTTTCTATTTTCAAAACTTTTTGCCACACTATTTTCAATGGCCTCAAGATCAAACATGAGCTCTTCCACCGTGTCTGCTACAACCTCTGCAACAATTGGTTCGGTGTTTCCACCACCTCCTCCGAGAATGCAAGCCTCTTCGCAAGGAACTGAAAGTCATGTGGCTCGGGATGTTATTCCTGCTCGCAATGTCCAGGGATCCGCTCCTGTTTTAGCTTCTAACGAAGAGATTCTAAATTTGTTTGGTAGTGTACAGGAACAGATGAGGCAGCAGCAGGAAACTAATCAGATGCTGATGAGAGAGATACAACTCTTGAAGTCTGGCCCAAGTCGGCCTGCTGAAAATACCGTCACTCCCTTGCAACCCAGGGCTTTGAACTTCAGTTCTGCAGTCTATACTGAGGATAACCGGGGGAATATTGTGCCTAGCCATTCCCAGAATCATACTCCTGAGATACCTTCTTCAGTAAGAGTATCAACTGTGAGAAGCTCATGATATGCTTCAGGATATGGCCAGAACCCCCAAGCTGGTAATGTATCTAATAATAATAATACTCTTGCTACTAATGGTGTTGGATCTTTGCAGGATGCAGGTATGACGTCAGCATTTTCCAGGGAGCTTCAAAAACTGAAGGACATGATATCCAGTGTACCTGGGGTGGTTCAGCCAATTCCTGAAGTATCCCAGGACAGCCATAGGATATCCCGGTTTGCATATCCTATTTGTGATGCTGAAATCCCAAAAAGATTTCAAACCCCCAACATGAAGCTCTATGACGGAACTACGGATCCTGAGGAGCATATCGCCTAGTATAGGGAAAGGATGGAAATCAACCCTATCCCTCCAGACCTCAAAGAAGCGTGCTTGTGCAAGGGTTTCGGTTCTACCTTAACAGGATCAGCCTTAAAATGGTTGTTAAACGTTCCTCCTCACTCGATTACTTCTTTTGCTCATTTAGTTAATTTATTTAATAGTCAATTTTCTTGCAGCCGGAGTTTTGAGAAATTAACCAGTGATCTTTACAGGATAACTCAAGGACCTCAGGAATCCTTGAGGGATTATGTGAACAAGTTTAGTCGGGAATCCTTGGATATCCCACATCTTGATGTTGCAACGGCCGTGCAAGTGTTCAAGATGGGGTTGCAGAAAGATTCTCAATTTTATCAGGATCTTGTAATGAATCCCTGCAGAAATCTCGACGAAGCTCGTAACAGGGCTTTAAGATACATTCGGCTGGAGGATGATAAAAAGATGCAAGAGAGAATGAATTCGTCCACAACTTATGAGTCAACCAACAGGAAATCAAAATCCTTGTATAAGCCATACCGTTCTAAACCGTATGGCAGAAATGATGGCAAAAAAGTGAATGCTGTTGAAGACGAGGATCCTGAGAGGTATCCTGAGTTGTCTGAATATTGTTTTTCTATTAACATATGTTAATGCACTTTGGGTGATAAGTGCATGCCTTCCAATTGTTAGGGTCTTTATTGTACATGTCTTGAAACTTAGTCCAAGGTTTATCCTTGGAGAATTTGTCCAAGTTTATGTCTAGACTTTTGTCAGGGGTTGTGTTTAGGCAAAAGTCAGGGTTTTTTGTGTAGATTGTTTTGTCCGGACTTCTAGTATGTCATGGAGTCCATGGTTTGTCTTGTATGGTCTTTGGGCCCTTGTCTCCAGACAATATGTTGTCCAGAGTTTGTCTTGTATATATACCTTTATGTGGAATAGACAACAGGGCGATTCTTTGTGAAATTATGTGCACCTTTCTAACCCTAATTATTGTGTGTGTGTTTTGTCTGGCGGCTACTGTGTGTGACGTCATCCATCTTCCTCATCAAGAATACTCTGTGTATTCTTGATTTCTCTCAGAGATCTTTACATTCTAGTGTTTCATCTACAGTGGTTGATCATCAGGTGGATTCCGCACACCTGTTGGTTGCATTAGCTGAGTGAGATCTTGGATTAGGAGGCCTTACAAGTGGTATCAGAGCAGTGTGCTCATACTACTGTAGGTGTTTCTTAGTTTGAAGGTTTTTGTGAGAAAAGTTCAAACTTTGATAGGGTTTAATGAGTGTTTATTGAGTTTTTGTGATTTATTCTTGATTCCTCAGTCATTTCTAGTGATTTGGTGATGGATTTTGAGTAGTTTAGTGATTTTTGTGTTGATCTTCATCTGGGTTTTTACAAAGTCTTCATAGCATTCATACTGTGTTTTGGAGTTTTTTTTGAAAGATTCCTTGTTTGATCTTCAAAAATCTTGTAGGTGTTTTAATTCTGTGTTTGTGTTTCCGGGGTATTGGCGAACTAGTGTGAAGTCACACTAGGGAGATAATCCGAAAGCTGGTTCTAAGCTTGTCCGAGTTTCAAACTTGGTCCGATTTTTCCTTTTTTGGTATAGTTGGTCCAAGTTTACCTCTATAGCTTTAGTCCGAGTTTGTTATAAAGTCTGAGTTTCTTATAAAGGTTTCCAAGGTTTAAGTCCAAGGTTTATTTCCAAGGTTTAAGTCCAAGGTTTAAGTCCAAGGTTTAAGTCCAAGGTTTATTTCCAAGGTTTAAGTCCAAGGTTTACCTATACTTATTTAGTCCGAGTTTTAAATCTTCAGTACACTTGACGAGTTTAGTATTTGTTTTTAATAGGTCCCAGTTTAAAGTTCTTAGTCCCAGTTTTGTTTTTCTTTAAAGAGTATCCGAGCTTAATTCCTAACAGTGTAGTGTCCGAGTTTTTTTGTTTGTGTTCCATTTCAGGTGGTGATCCGGGTTCAACACTCTGATAACTTCTCAGACATTGCACTCCGTGTTTTCTCTCCAGGTTTTGGACTTAGAAAACTCTCCCAATGACTATTTTTGCTTGGAAACCTACTGTTAACTTTCTGTTTAAACTCACTGTTTCTTTCACAACTATTTCGACATGGCAAACAACAATCTGACTGCAATGGTGCAAAACCTCAAGCACAATGCTGAGGTAGGGAGTAATGACAAACCTCCTTTGTTGATAAACGAGCTTGATTTTCCTGAGTGGAAGGAGCGTTTCGAAAGGTATGTTAGAGCGAAAGACATCAAGATCTGGTTGTGCATCATTAAAGGATGTGGAGCTACTCCAGTAAGAACGTTAACGATTGATACTTATTTGGCACTCACCGATGACCAAAGAAAATTCTATGATTGTGAAGAGAAAGCAATATCGATGATTACAATGGCTATGACACAATCTATACTTCATACTTTCCGTAAGAGAAGTAATTCAAAGGAGTTGTGGGATAGCATGATTGAACGGTACGAGGGAAATGCACTGTACAAGAAACGACGTCTTGAACGATTGAAGACTCAATTCGTTGTGTTTAAAGCTTTAAAGAATGAGCCATTCGATGAAACGGTAAATCGATTTTATCATCTGTTGAGCGAACTTGATCGGAGTCAAGAAGGCATCTACACTGAATTTGAGAAAGTTGAGAAGTTTCTGAATTGCCTTCCCAGAGAATGGAATATGTACACCGCTTTGATTAGAGAAGGAGCTCTCTACGAGGAGCTCTCATTGGAAGAAGCTGTACAAAAAACTGAAGGGTTATGCTTGGAATATGGAAGATCAAGCATCTGATTTCGAGAAGATCCAAGATCCTCAGTTATATAAAGCTTCAAAACCGACGGATAAGGTTAGTAATGGAGGAGCCGGTGTTGCCCTATATTCAGAGAATGAAGTTCCTGCTAGTGGAGCTCAGAAATCTCAAGAAACAAACTTGAACATTCCAAAGTTAGATGCAAGCTGCTTAAAGTTGATAGAAGAAAACATGAGCCTTTTGGCGTCTTTCATGACTGCCTACGAGAACTTCTGTCTTGGAAAGCTCGTTGAACCGTCAAGTCTCGATGAGGACTTTGACCAAATAGACCAAGACGAAATGGAAGAACTTGATTTACAACTCAATATGGCACTCTTAGTCCGTAGAGCGAAGAAATTTCTATTGAGAACGGGTTGGAAGTTCATAGGAGGTCAGACAAAGACTCGAATGGGAGTCGACATGTCAAAGGTGAAATGTTACAACTGCAGCATCTACGGGCATTTCGCACGTGATTGTCGGAAGCCGAAGATGGAAAGATCGAACAGAGAAAACAACTCTCAAGGAAACAACTCAAGACCTCACAACAATTCAGCAACTACTTCAAACTCAAGTGCTCGTCCAAGTGGTTCTGAAAATCTTGCACCTTCGACAAACAATGTTATGGTGGCTCAACCTCTACAAAATGTGACTGAGCCTTACGACTGGGGTTGCGCATTGGAAGACATTTCGGGAGCTATTGTTTCACAAGCCTTTATAGCTAAAATTGTCGACGAAGAAGTGTGTGAAGAGGTTATCGAAGAGGCTAGCATTGAGGAACTTGCAGTTGTAGCTGAGGTTTTTGGGGAAAGTTTGATTCGGGCAATGTTGCTGAGAATGAAGATAACTTGAATGAAGAGTCTGTTGAAAAGTCTAACAAAACAGAAGATGGAGAAAAGGGAGAATGCTTTGAGTTCAACATCTCCACAGCCGAAATGCAGCAATTTGCGGATCCAGAAGCTAAAAGGTTGGAAGAAAACTCGGTAGAAAATGAAGCATGTGCATTCATGGCTGGCATTGAAGTAAAATCATCTTCTGTAGATAAGCGATGTGCAAGATGTGTAGAGTTTGTCACCAAGATTGACAGATATGCACTTCACAACACAAATCTGATTGCAGATTTAGAAAAATCCAGAGAACTCATTGTTGTTTTGTCTAATTCGGATAAAGAACACCGAATTAAGATAAAAGCACTGAAAAATGATATCTCTGAATTTGAGAGACTTGTGGCACAGGGAACTCTTAAAAATCAGGAATTAAGATCTGAACTTGAAATGAACCAAAATTGTGTTTTGGAAAAGAACAAAATCATTTTGGAAAAAGATAATCTGATTTTAGATTTGCAACGAAAAATTGAAAAGTTCGGGGATTCATCTGAAGTGATGAATTTCTGTATTAACAGCCAACGTCTCAAAGAATCTGAGGAAGAAATGTTCGGCATCGGTTATAAGAAAGTGCCTCCACCGGTAAACCATAATTATACATCGATGCCAAGCATTGATCCTGAATTGGCAAATTTTGTGCCAAAGACCCCTCTGACGATTGAACCACAAAGTGAGTCAGAATCTGAGCCTGGTGAGGCTTCTGACTCAGAACAGTCGAAGGTGAGTGAAGTCACAAAGAAAAATGAGCTAAATTTTGATAACATTAAGAATTTGATAAGCAATAAAATTTTGGAAATGTTCAATCAAGTTCAAAATGCGAAGTCAAAACCAAAGTCACGTGGGAAACCTAAAAAGAATTTGAAAAATATCCCTAAAACTGAGTTTGTTAAAGGGGAAGATTTTATCAAAGAGGAAGAGAAAATCGAAACAGGTTCAACCTCTCAGTTTGTCAACCAAATTTTGAAAAATCCCACTAACGCCTCATCATCTTCAACCAGTCATGAGGAACGTCCAAAGAATGCTGCGAAAGTTCGCAAATGTTATAAGTGTCGTGGGAAAGGACATTTAGCAGCAGATTGTCCAGATGACAAGGGTAAATCCCATGTTGATCCTGATCAAAAGAAACCTTTTGTTGAAAAACCGCAAAATGAAACAGTTAATGTTGAAAAGAAAAAAGGTAAAAATCAGAAGGTTGAGACAAAAAAAAAGTGATTAAACAAGAAGTAAAACCAGTTGTCAAAACAAATGTTAAATCACAACAAAAACAGGATCATGGGGAGAAACCAGTTGTTATTAATCGTGGTGAAGGATCAGAAAGTTCATCTCAAAGACATGATACTCGTGAGCAAACCCCTCACAGACGACAAAATCATGTTACTTTCCAAACATATGAGAATGACCAACGTTCTGGAGGTTCGAACAACAACTATGTTAGACCTCATGCACAAAACAGATTCGTGAATGACCGAAATGCGTCACCCCCCCCCCCCGATTTCCAAATCAAAGACAGCATTCGGATAATCATCCACGATCATTCTCAAGACACGATGATGTTCCTAGATTTGGTAGGAATTTTGAGCCACCCAGGAATCAAAATTACGGTTACCAAAACTATGGAAGCCGAGGTTATGGAAACTCTAGTTATACCAACAGATCGTCAACTCCGTATAATCCACGATTTACGAGGAGTCATTCCAACAATTTCCGAAATGGAAATGGAGGACACAGAGGCGATGATGGTTATTTCAAAGAGTTTTCTTATGTTGACGAATCGGGACGACCCAAGACCATCATGGCTTGGGTCCCACATTCTAACTAAATTTTCTTGTTGGGGAGTGTAGGAGCAGCTGAAGAGGGCTATCTATATTTGGTATATCGATAGTGGCTGTTCCAGACACATGACGGGAAATAAAGAGTTGTTGAGTAATTTCAAACAAATTCAAGGTGGTTATGTTAATTTTGCCGGTGAGAAGGGTGGATACATCACTGGTGAAGGTTCGGTGTCAAATGGAAAAATTACGCTGCATAAAGTGAACTACGTTGAAGAACTGAAGCATAACTTGATGTCGGTTTCTCAAATCTGTGATAACAAGTACACGATGTTGTTCACTGATAAAGCTTGCTTTGTTTTGCGTCCGGGATTTGCTGTTCCCGAAGATTGGATCGTAATGATGGCTCCAAGGGTGAATAACACATATGTCATGGATATGCGCCCGTTGGTCAACTCGTCTGCTCCAGTGACATGTTTACTTTCAAAGGCGACTGAAGATCAATCGTATCTCTGGCACAGGAGAATGGGCCACGTGCATCTGCGAAAAATGAACCACTTAGTGAAAAACAACTTAGTGTTGGGGGTTCCTTTACGTAGTTTCAATATGCACAACAAATGTGAATCATGTGAAAAAGGAAAAATCAAATGAAAGCCTCACAAACCGAAAACTGTTAACTCAATCCAAAAACCACTTGAATTGCTTCACATGGATCTTTTCGGCCCAATCCATGTTGCTAGCATTGGTGGTATGTCCTATTGCCTAGTTGTCACTGACGATTTCTCACGATACTCGTGGGTATTTTTCTTAAAAGCAAAGGACCAAACTGCTGGTATTTTAAGAGACTTGTTCAAACAACTTGAGAAAAATTATTCATTTCCTGTTAAGAAAATCCGAAGTGACAACGGCACTGCATGTTATGTGTTAAATCATGTGCTTACGGTCAAAAGAGAAGATAAAACGTGTTATGAATTGCTTGAAAACAAGAAACCAAACTTATCTGGTTTTCAACCTTTTGGGATCAAGTGTGTTATCAAACGCACCAAAGATACTCCTAAAATGGGGGAAGTTGGAGAAGTAGGGTTCTTTTTGGGATATGCCAATGGAACTCCAAACAAACGCGTTTATAACGTTAAGAAGCGTACAGTGGAGATCGTGTTTGATATAACTCCTTTGAGTTACGATCCTCCACCGTCCGAATTCGGTCCTAAAAGCGGTTATGATTATGATAAATTATTTGATTCATTTGATCTTCCTGATGTTTCAGAAGAAGATTCGGAGGTTGACTACACACATCTTGTGAACAAAGATAAAGTGGAAGCAAGCTGGAGAGCAAGTATTCCTACTAATGTGTCTCTGAATGTTACAGTCGCTGATTCTTCGATTGTAAACGAAGTTGTTGCTGAGCAGATCCCCAATGCAGCTGCTCAAACTACAAATGGTGATCTTTACGTTGATTTTTCAGAATATCCAAATGTTAATGTGTCTTCTGGAAATGATCAAGCTTCTAGTAGTAATGCAAATGCTGAGGGGGAGATTCAATCAAATTTGGGAAACAATCTTCAGGCTCCAGCTATCCCAATTCAAAGAACAAATATTCATCATCCTGTTGATAGTATTATTGGGAATCCAAATGCGGGAGTGCAAACGCGAAGGAGTATTTCAAGATGCAATGTCTGTTCTCTGCTATCAAGAATGAAGAAATCTACAATCTTAGCCTACATGAATGTTTTATCTCTCAGATAGAGCCAAAGAACTATCAGATGGCTCTGAAGGATAATTCTTGGTGTGAGGCGATGCAAGAAGAGTTAGCTCAGTTCGACAAGTTAAAGGTGTGGAATTTGGTCGATCTTCCAAAGGGCCAACATGTAATCAACACGAAATGGGTTTTCAAGTGTAAGAAAGACGATAAGGGTGTTGTCGTCTAAAACAAAGCACGGTTGGTTGTTCAAGGCTTCGATCAAGAGGAAGGGATTGATTATACAGAAGTTTATGCACCGGTGGCAAGACTGGAAGCCATTCGTTTGTTTCTAGCTTTTGCTGCACACATGCGTTTCAAAGTCTATCAGTTGGATGTGAAAAGCGCGTTCCTTTATGGGAAATTGCATGAAACTGTGTATGTATCCCAACCACCGGGTTTCGAAGCTCCAGAGTCTGAGAACAAAGTCTATCTGTTGGACAAAGCTCTCTACGGTCTCCATCAGGCTCCCCGGGCGTGGTACGAGACTTTATCAAGACATCTATTGGAGCACGGGTTCTCGCGTGGCACGATCGACTCTACACTGTTCATATTGAAGAAAGGGGGAGATTTTCTGATCGTGCAAATTTACGTTGACGACATAATTTTTGGTTCTTCAAATGAAGAATTGTGTCGTGAGTTCGAGGATGTGATGAAGTCAAAATTTGAAATGAGCGCGATGGGCGAGCTATCGTTCTTTCTAGGCCTTCAAGTGAGTCAAGAAAAGACCGGGACGTACGTGCATCAGACGAAGTATATCCACGAGATTCTAAAAAAAATTGGATTGGAAGATAGCTTACCCTATGACACGCCTCTGCCGACAAATCACAAGCTTTCTCCCGATAAGGAGAAAGATCCTGAAGTGGATCCGACTCTATATCGAGCAATGATAGGTTCGCTAATGTATCTTACTGCTTCACGACCAGATATTATGTTTTCTGTTTGTTTGTGTACCAGGTTCCAATCAACTCCGAAAGAGTCTCACATGAAAGCGGTCAAGCGTATCTTCAGATACCTGAAAGGGACGCCTAAGCTTGGATTGTGGTATCCAGCTGAAGGTGGTCTGGATTTGCTGGCGTATGCTGACGCAGACTTCGGAGGGTGCCCGGTGAATAGAAAGTCAACCTCAGGCGGAGCACAACTTCTTGGGAACCGTCTTGTCTCTTGGCAATGCAAAAAGCAAGTTGCCGTTTCTTTATCCACGTGCGAGGCCGAGTACATTGCTGCATCAAGCTGTTGTGCTCAGGTCTTGTGGATTCAGCAGCAGATGAGGGACTACGGTTTGAATTTTACTCGAACACCTATTCTTGTCGATAACAACTCTGGCATTTCCATAACTAACAATCCAGTTAATCACTCACGCACTAAGCACATAGATGTTAGGCATCATTTCATTCGCGACTGTGCTGAGAAGGGTTTAATAGAAGTGGTTAGGGTAGACACCTTGGATAATCTTGCCGACCTGTTTACGAAGACATTCGATCGGGCTAGATTCGAAGATCTGGTCCGAATGATCGGCATGATCAACCCTGAGTAAAATGCTTTTCAAAACTCGCATAGAAACGTTATTTTATGTTTGATGTACAGTTCTTACCGCTTTAAAAAAAAAAATTGAAAAACTCCAAAAATATTTTACTTAGTTGTAGGATAAATTTTAAGAAAAATACAAAAACATTTGAAAAATATAAAATGAAGTCGTGTTGAGATATAAGGGAAATGATAGTACATCGGTTAGTCGTATCTAGTGCAGGATTATAGTAATATATAAAATTAACCGTTAACTGTAACAGCTTCATTATACGTTGCTTCGGTAGGTTTTACGTGTCAATAAGAACCTGTTTTTGGTATATAAACATAATGAACTGCGTAACTTGTGTGGTACATCTCTCGGATATATGGTCTTGGTACCGTAATTTCGTTTGATAGATTGCCGAGGTTCTGAGATACGTGGTCTTTATGCTGTTTATCATCTGGGTATCATGGTTGTTTCTTTACCGAAAACAACGGGGACGCAAGTCTAGATCTTCCATGATACCATACATACGTGTAAATATAATACATGATGCATTCGACCTCAATAAGTGATAAACAATCACATGTCCCACAAAATAAGTGATAATATATCACAGCTTTTATGCGGGAGTCAAGTTCGTCTCTTTGTCTGTACGATGGTACTAACCTGTTCACGAACTTGCTCCTGTGCCCTCATGCATCTGAAAATCAAGTTCCTCATCAATAAGTGATTCTATCACATAGGGCTTGTTTTCAATTCTAAATAAGTGAGTATCTCACATCTTTTTATATGTTAAAACAGATGATAAATTGTATACTCACCAGTAAGATGAACTCTCGTGCATACCTTGATACGGGAGTATATTCTGAGGTGGGTAAACATAGTTACAATCAGTTATTAATACACTTAATCACATATCTCGAAAACAGTGTTCGAAAGCGTGCTAATACTTAAGTGGACCACAATACCGTTGAACATCTTGAACTATTAATATCATTCTTAGAACTCAAACTGATAAACTATGTTCTCGTGTTGGATATTAAATGAAAAACCGATATGATCCTTTTACTCCGATTTCACAAAAAGATAATTAGTGTAAATATGTTCTTAGGTTTAATTTCTTTAATTTAGTTTAAATTGAAAAACAACAAAAATATTTTGGTTTCTTGTTTCTATGTGCGAGTTATTATTCTGAAAATTCTCTATGGGTTGTGAACATTCTTTAATAAGGCGTTAAACACTAGGTTCGGTAACTTAAAATAAGTCTTTTTCATAAAAATCGGTCGTGCAAGATACATCTAAGTGTGTGTGTGAAACTTCGTCATTTTAAAGGGTTCGATAAAATTTTTGTTCAAAGTTGTGATATTTTTCCTGTTCAAACCTTTATGTCCTAGAGTGTGTTGATTTTGAAGGTCAATTATTTCGTAGAATTTCAAAGATTATATTGATCATTAAAATTCAGTGTTTCACAAAAGTTTGGAAAACAAAATGTAGAGTTTGATAATGATCGGTCATGTTTATGGTTCGAGTCGGTCAAAGTCTTATTTTGGATTTTATAAAACAAATATTAAAGAAAACCTTTCTGGTTTTCAAGTCAGAGCTTCAAGTCCGAGTTTTATTACATAAACCCTCGTCCGAGTTTTAGTTTGTTTATAAAGATTTTCGGTTTAGAGCTTCTCCTCTCTCATTCAACTGCATCGACCCCCTCTCTTCCCTCAGTTCACTGTTCTTTCAAATCTCTTTCACTTGTGAATAGAACCTTAAGTCTTCTTTAAGGTATGTGTTTCTTCACTCATAATATCTTCATTGTCTCAATTTTGGTAAGAATCTTGATTTCTAGGGCTTGGATTCTCATCTTGGTTGAACTTGTGTTCTTATTTCTTGTTGATTCATGTTTAAATGTTCTTTCCTTGTTGAATGTTGTTGATAATTGATGTTAGTGAACTACTTTGAAGGTAGGGTTTTGTGAGAAAATTTGGGGGTTTTGTGTTTGGCTTCAAGAACTTGGTGTTCTTGAGGTTGGGGGTTTTGAATCTTGAAGAAAGTTGAATGTTTGAGTTAATTTTGAGCTTTGTTGGTTAAAATCTTGCTTGGATGTGTTTTGAATATGCTTGATTAGGTAAAAAATTTGCTTGTTTGAGTGTAGTTTTAGTGGAGTCTTTGTGATGTTCTTGGCGGGTATCTTTTGGGTATAAGGAAGAAAATGAAAGAGATTTGAAATATCGCTTTTTGATCTTCAAAAGTTTGTGAACTTTGTTGTTTGAATATCGGAGAAATGGCATGTTTGTTTTCGTAAGTTCGGTAATGAATCAAGTTTATTTTGATGAGGATATTCAAAATTTTATTGCCGTTAACAGGTCCGGGTCTTTTTGTTTGATCAAAATCGTTTTGGTTCTGTTCCGAGTTTTGGTTCAGTTCCGAGTTTTCGAAGTAAACAACAGTATCCGAGTTTTGTTTGATCAAAATCGTTTTGGTTCAGTTCCGAGTTTTCGAAGTAAACAACAATATCCGAGTTTGTATCCGTGTTTGTTTGATCAAAATCGTTTTGGTTCAGTTCCGAGTTCATAATCTTTTCCGTGTTATTGAAACAGTTCCGATTTTTCACAAACTGTTCAGGGTATTGCTTTGTGTTCCCGGTATTTGGTCCGAGTTTTTCATAAACTGTTCCGAGTTTTAGCAGGCCCGGGCTTTAGTAAACAGATTTAGACGGTCCGCGTCTTGTTTCGAGTAACCTGTTTGGTAAATTGTTTGGCATTAGTCCAAGTAAAGGGAAGCTCGGACTTCTTTAGAGTAAACCATTAGTTAGTCCGGGTTTTATTGGGGTTTCTTTAACAGTTCAGCTCTTCATTAACAGTTCTGATCCGAGTAATGGTCTAATCCGGATGGAAATAGCTCACTGAGAACTGTTGGGTTTAATAGTATGTTTGCTTCTGTTAGTATTCATACCTAATGCATGTGTTTCGTTTCTGTTTTGATTTCCAACAGATATGGCAGATCCACCTCGTCCTGTTCGAAAATTTCATCGTCATCACAATTAGATTGCATTGATAAACGAAAACGTTCGTGGTGGAGCTGAATATTCTGATATTATGCGTTTTCTTCGAAATTCAAGAATTTGTTTCGCGATTTCAGAAAATATTCACCAAGTACAAGAGTATATTGAAGATTTTTGGCGTACGGCTCAGATTGTTGATAATTCTATCGAAGCTACTATTCATGGAAGCCCTATTGTTATCACAGAAGCCGTTATTCGTGCGGCTTTGCGGTTTGGTGACTTAGATTATGGAAACACGTGTTATGTAAAGCAAATTCGTGAACGTGGGGCTAGATCTTTCGGTTACGTGGGTTGTTTTACCAGGAAGGAGATCGCCAAAGGATTGATTCTTGGGCAGTGGAGATATTTTTTTCATGTAATGATGCAGTGTTTAGCTCCATGAAAATCGGGAATGGATGGCATGGCTCATGATCTTCTTTCTGCAATGATTGGGTTAACTTACAAACAGCCATACAATTTCTCACTGATGATTTTCCAAGCTTTCAAACATCATATTGGTCTAAAAGAAAATGATAAGCGATTGATGATTCTGTATCCTCGTTTTCTTTCGCATATTATTCGACACTTGTTGCCAAATCTTCCGTTCGATGTAACTCTACCTGCGCACGCTCAAGCGCCCATGCATACTCGTATTTTCACCGACTGTACCAAGGTTAATGTGTCAAAGAAGACTGATGTTCGTCCTGTTACGACTCCTTTGCTTGGCGCAATTGTTCAAGAGAACTACACTCCGGAAAATGATCCAATTTGGTTAAACATTCGGAATGGTGTTGCTCAAATCTTTAGTGGAGGAATGCAGGCAGTTGAGGCTAATGTTCACGAACCCGTGGTTGTTCAACCTCAGGTTGATCTTCAATAACCACCGGTTAATATTCCGGAACCTGAACCCATTGAAGAACCAGTTATTGATGAACCAATTGTTGTTGCTTCTGTTCAGGAAAATGTTTTTGTTGATACTCCAGTTTCTATGTCTTCGGCAACGGGAGTTGCTGTAGAAACTGATGAGGTGATCCTAGAGCTTCATGCGGCTCTGGAAGCGGGTCGGTCTTCCCGTGCAGTTGATAAAGGGAAGCGATCTATCGAAGAAGTTTCTGTGGATGAGTCTGTTATTGATATGCTAACTAAAAAGCAATACCTCCTGTTAGTTCTAAAGAACCTTCAAAATCGTATCACACCTTCTGAAAGGGAAAAACTTGATTTATTTCGAGCAAAGGTTGCTTCTTTCGGTCCCTCTTCCGACTGGAGTATACGCTTAGCGAGTTGGAATGATAGAGCGAACGATTTGGATTCAATCGCTTTTAGTTTTTCTTCTGATGATGAGGATGAAGACCGTCGTCGTCCTGATACTGTCCGTGTGTCAGCTCCTCTCAAGACGTATAAGCGACGACGGGTTATTGTTTTGAATATTCAGTCTTCGAGTCCGATATTTGCTTCAGTTGTGGTTACATCATGCACTGCTCCATCAGATTCCAGAGGTCTCCTAAATTTGGAGTTATCTATCGCTCTTCCGTCACTGTCTACTTCACTTCCATTCACTTCATTTGTGGAAGCTACCAGCATGACTACTTCTGTTCATCCGTTTACGCCGATGATGTCTTCTCAGATTCCTACAGTGCCGCTTTTTGGATCGTTATCTTCTCCAATGGGTACGGGCAATTTGTTTGCCTTATCAGGAAGTTCTTCCTTGCCACCGCGGCCTAGTGTTTTCATCGTTATGCGAGCGCCAAAGACACGGAAAGTCCGTCCGAAGGTTGCTTTCGGTCCAAGTCCGCCAGTGCGATCGAAGAAAGGATCTCAGAGACCTCCAGCTTTACCGTTATCAGGTCCTAGGCCATCCGGTGGATAACCATCTGGTTCTAGACCTGCTGCTCCTAGAACTTCGACAGCTTCTACCTCGAGACCGTCAAGTTCTGGTCAAGAGCAGAATTTTCAAGAGTTTGTTCGTGGTAAATTTCAGGATGCTGCTAAGGTCATGGTACAACATAAGGATCATATCACGAAGCAGCAGAAAGAAATTGATTACTTGAAGAAAAAGGAAGCGGTTCGAGATCAGCAGATGACACAGTTTTTTCGTCTAACCAAAGACCAAAGTATTCAGTTGGGAAAGTTCATAACGCAAGATGTCTCGACTTCAGCCCGACAGGAGACTTTGGCTAGGGCAACGGATCGGCTTCTCGGTATTGTGACGGATCTCGTGTCACTCCTTGCTGCTCAGGGGGAGAATTCGGATTTTCAGATTCAGGGTCAATGTAAGATAGATGAGCTAAAGAAAATCAGAGATGATCTCGACAAGGACAAGGATCCCGACGCAGCGATGCAGGGGGAGCAGTCAAGGAGCGCACGTGCTCCTGAAGCTGCAACCTCGGCTCAAGTTGAGGGGGAGTCCTCGGGTGCAGCCGCAGGGGGAGATAAAGGTCATGTAGATGCTGATACAGGTGCCTTATCTGATTCTGAATTGGATCCTACTGTTGATTTGGTTTTAGGAGATGGTAAAGTGGTTGAGGAACTGGTTGAAGACTGGCGAACTGATGACGAACTAGCTGGTAAGTTCGAGTTCATTGAGACTGCGCAAGGGAAAAGGATCGAGTACGAGTCCCTACCGGTTAACATTGATGATATTAGAAGCTTTGTGTTTGGAAGTGAAATGCCTGAAGAAATCTATAATCCTATTCGAGTTCCCGAGGAAGTTAGTTTGGCAGCTCACAAATGGTTTAAACCTCTTTCCGACGAAACTCAAAGGAAGATGTATATGAACACAAAAGGTGAGTATTCGGGTCAGATTCGAAGTTGGGATATTGATGAACAACACAACTTGGTGATGATTAAAAGGACCGATGGGGTACAGTATTTCAGGCCATGGGCCAAGTTCCTTCAGACTCTTCCAGCTCGGGATCTCCATCACATTGCTCAGCTGAATCTCAACAATGATACGAATGTTGCTAGCATCAGAGGATTAATTCCTCATCTCGTTGCTGAGAGTCGAGCAAGTAAATGGAAGACTTTCAAGCCAGCAGTTGGTCGGGGAGTTAAGTACTTCAATAAGTTTACCGGCAAGGAAGAATGGAAGATGGTCTATCCTCCAGCGAGATGCTTCCGTAAAATCCCTATGCGCAAATTTGATCTCGATAAATTTGAAAGCTTAGGTTATTGGTATCTCGATGGCAAGACTGGGGAAGCAGTGATTACCGAGAAGAAAGTGACTGATGAGATTGCAAAAATTCTGGATCCGATTTGGCTTGTCAACCTAAGGGAAGCACATCTGAAGAAGCTTCGACGCCTGCCTCTGAAATACCTTAAAGAAGATCGTGAGCTAGCTGATCAGTTCGTCAAGGTAGTTCAGTTCTATGTGAAGAACAAGGTATGGGCAGGAAGCGAGTACTTGAAGCAAGGATGAAGAATTCAAGACCACATGAAGACCATGCACTGATCAAGGGGGAGTTTGTTAATGCACTTTGGGTGATAAGTGCATGCCTTCCAATTGTTAGGGTCTTTATTGTACATGTCTTGAAACTTAGTCCAAGGTTTATCCTTGGACAATTTGTCCAAGTTTATGTCTAGACTTTTGTCAGGGGTTGTGTTTAGGTAAAAGTCAGGGTTTTTGTGTAGATTGTTTTGTCCGGACTTCTAGTATGTCATGGAGTCCGTGGTTTATCTTGTATGGGCTTTGGGCCCTTGTCTCCAGACAATGTGTTGTCCGAAGTTTGTCTTGTATATATACCTTTATGTGGAATAGACAACAGGGCGATTCTTTATGAAATTCCGTGCACCTTTCTAACCCTAATTATTGTGTCTGTGTTTTGTCTGGAGGCTACTGTGTGTGACGTCATCCATCTTCCTCATCAAGAATACTCTGTGTATTCTTGATTTCTCTCACAGATCTTTGCATTCTAGTGTTTCATCTATAGTGGTTGATCATCAGGTGGATTCCGCACACCTGTTGGTTGCATTAGCTGAGTGAGATCTTGGATTAGGAGGCCTTACAACATACCTGAACTAATGTATGCTATGCAGGGTTTAGGAGACAAAGCAAGGTGGCCCCGAAAGAATCAACAAAAGGCTGATTGGAAGGACAAGTCCAAATGATGTGCCTTCCATGAGGATTTCGGGCATATTACTGAAGATTGTATCGCTTTGAGAAAGGAAATAAGTTATCTCTTGAGTAAGGGATATTTGAAGGACCCCTTGGGAAAAAAGAAGAATAAGGGCCAGGATCCTGAGAAGGATCCTGAGCGTGCAACATCACCTCCTGCGGATGCAAAAATAATTAACTTTATTTCAGGAGGTTCCGACATTTGCGGCACATCGTATTCTGCGGCAAAAAGACACGCGAAGGAAGCTAAGGCAGAGAGGGGAGATAAGCCAACAAGAGTGTCAACCCTCACGACTGACAAAGTCATCACCTTCGACAATGATGACAGGGATACTGTCCAGGATCCCCACCATGATGCTTTAGTAATAACCTTATATGTTGCTAACCATTTTGTACGCAGGATATTGGTGGATAATGGCAGCTCAGTCAACATAATTCAGCTGGAAACATTGAAGATGATGAATTTATCCCCAATGGATATCACTTCAAAATCCACTGTGCTCGTTGGTTTCAGCGGAGAAGCTAGGAATACCGTGGGAGAGATAAAGTTGCCCGTGTATATTCAAGGGGTTAACTCAATGCAGCGCTTTTGTGTCATGGACTCTCTATCCTGCTATAATATTATACTAGGTAGGCCTTGGATCCATGATATGAAGGCTGTTCCTTCAACCTACCATCAATGCATCAAGATCCCTACCCCTTGGGGAGTTGTCAAGGTGGAAAGTGATCAACAGGAAGCAAAGGAGTGTTATTCTTCTTCGATGAAATCCTTAACAAAGCCTAGTGCAACATAGCAATTAAAGATTCGAGGCCAGGATGTCATGGAGGCTTCAGAGCAGGATGTAAAAAAAGTGATCCTGGATCAGAATAATCCGGATATCTCGGTGCTCGTGGGAACCAATATCCCCCAGGATATTGAAGATCAATTGACTAATTTTTTGAGATGCAGGATGTCAACATTCGCGTGGAAGCACGAGGATATGACAGGTATTTCCAAGGATATTATAACACATAAGCTTGGTATTGACAGATCATTCAAGCTTGTCCAACAAAAAAGAAGGAAATTTGCTCCGGAGCGAAATGTGATAATCCAAGAGGAAGTTGAAAGACTACTAAGGAGCAAGATGATTAGGGAAGTAAAGTTTCCTAAATGGTTGGCGAATGTAGTTGTGGTGCAAAAGAAAAACGAGAAATGGAGAGTTTGTGTAGATTACACAGACTTAAACAAAGCTTGTCCCAAAGACCCATTTCCTCTTCCTCACATTGACTCAATGGTGGATGCTACTGCCGGCCATGAGATGTTAACCTTCATGGATGCATCTTCAGGATTCCAGCAGATCCAAATGGAACCTTCAGACCAGGAGGATACTGCCTTCATGACACCAACATGTATTTATTGCTACACTGCTATGCCTTTTGGTTTAAAAAATGCAGGTGCAACATATCAAAGATTGGTGAACATGATGTTCAAAGACAAACTGGGGGACACTATGGAGGTGTACATCGACGACATGGTGTTGAAATCTAAAAAGGCTGAGGATCACCTCCAAGATATTAAGGGAGCATTTGATATTCTGAATCAGTACAACATGAAGCTAAATCCTGCTAAGTGCCATTTCGGAGTAGGGGCAGGAAAGTTTCTAGGATATATGGTAACTAAAAGAGGGATAGAGGCAAGCCCGGGGCAGATTAAAGCTATCTTAGATATCAAATCACCTTCAAATATGAAGGATGTTCAACGGTTAACAGGACGAGTAGCAGCATTGAATAGATTTATTTCAAGATCCTCGGAAAAGTGCAAGGAATTTTATGATATCCTGAAGAAGAATAAGAAGTTTGAATGGGGAGCAAAGCATGAAGCAGCCTTGCAGGATTTGAAGCAGTATCTTTCAACTGCACCCCTATTGATGAAGCCTGAGGATGGTGAACCATTATCCCTGTATCTTGCGGTATCAGGGAATGCAGTAAGTGCTGTCTGTGTAAAGGATCATGAAGGTCAGCAGTATCCTGTTTATTATGTTAGTAAAAGTTTATTAGATGCTGAAACTAGGTATTCTCACTTAGAGAAATTGATATTAGCCCTAGTTATGGCATCAACAAAACTTAGACATTATTTTGAAACACATAGGATTCACGTTAAAACCAACTATCCTGTTAAAAATGTGCTTAGGAAACCCGAGATGTCAGGTAGGATGGCTAAATGGTCAGTGAAATTAAGTGCCTTTGATCTAGTATATGAACCTAGAAATGCCATAAAGTCTCAGGCTTTAGCTGACTTTATGGCTGATTTCAGTAGTGATATTAAGAATGAAGTAGACCTAGAAGTACAACAGCTAGGAGAAAACTTAGAATCATGGACGCTATATACTGATGGTGCATCTAATGTAAGAGGTGTAGGTTTGGGTATACTACCAAAATCGCCACAGGGGGACATATTACCCCAGGCTATTAGATGTGAGTTTCCTGCCACTAATAATGAGGCAGAATATGAAGCTTTAATTACAGGATTAGAATTGGCTAAAAGTATGAATATCAAGAGTTTGCAAGTATATGTTGATTCTTTGTTAATTACTAATCATTTTAATGGAACCTATGCAGTTAAAGGTGAGAAGTTAATCGAGTATCTCGAAATTCTCAAAAAATTAGCAGGATATTTCGATATTTTTATACTTGAACAGGTACCAAGAGAGGATAATGCTGAAGCTGATGCCTTGGCAAATCTAGGATCATCAGTCAGGATACCGGAAGGAACTCGAATGGCTCCAGTCATAAGATATCTCAAGGAAGGACACATCCCGAAGGATGAGAATCCTAAGGCCTTTAGAATGAAGGTATCACGATTCACTATTATAAATAATGTCTTGTATAAGAAATCTCTTGCAGGACCATATCTGAGGTGCTTAGAGGACCCCAAAACCAAGGAAGTGCTTCAGGATATACACGAAGGGGATTGTGGTAACCATACTGGGGGCAGGTCGTTGTTCTCAAAGGCATTAAGAACAGGATATTATTGGCCGACGATGAGAAAAGATGTTGCAGAATACGCTCGAAGATGTGATGCTTGTCAAAGACACAGTAATATATTACATCAGCCGGCTGAGTCACTTTATCCTATAGCTTCACCTTGGCCATTCATGAAGTGAGGAATGGTTATAGTAGGAAAATTGCCAAAGGCTCCAGGAAGAAAAGTCTTCATGCTGGCAATGACCGATTATTTCTCTAAGTGGGTCGAAGCTGAAGCATTCGTTCAAGTTAGAGATCAAGAAGTGGTATCCTTCATAAAAAGGAATATCCTGACTAGGTTTGGAGTACCAGCTAAGATAATTTGTGACAATGGATCTCAATTTATAAGTAAGAGGACTACTGACTTTTGCAAGAGTTGGGGAATCAAAATGATTACATCCACACCGGTACATCCTAAAGCAAATGGACAAGCAGAATCCTCAAACATGATAATTGTCAACAACCTGAAAAAGAGACTAGGGGCTAAAAAGGAAGATGGGCAGAAGAGCTACCCTTTGTTTTGTGGGCTGATAGGATGACGGTGAATAGTGCGACTGGCCAAACCCCGTTTTCCTTGGTATTTGGAGCGGAAGCGGTGATCCCGACAGAAATGGTAATACCTACAGCGAGATCCAACCTTCGGGATCCTGAGCAGAATCCTGAAGTCCTATGCCAGGAATTGGATACTATCAATGAAACAAGAGATGCAGCAAGACTAAGGATGGCGGCATATCAACAGAGGATATCTAAAGCATATAACAAGAATATAAGGACTAGAAGGTTCCAGGTTGGAGATTGGGTATTGAGGAAGGCTTTCCAGAATACTACTAATCCTGCTGATGGAAAGTTGGCTCCAAAATGGGAAGGACCCTATGAGGTTGAATCAGAATCAGGAAAAGGAGTATACCGACTCAAGAATATGGAGGGGGATATGCTACCAAGATCCTGGAATGCTATACATCTAAAGCTTTATTTCAAGTGAGTTTGGAATTTAAATTCTAACTCAGGATGGTATGGATTCTATCTCTTCTATTAAATTTTAATATTATCTATTGTTTTGAACCCATTACTGACTTAAGCATCGGAGGGGTGTTAGCCAGGCTAACACCCACCTTAGCTTACAGTTGTTTTGCAGTATATGCTTCGGGATATAGCTCCAGGATATACATTCAGGACACTTTGAAAGATTAGAGGATTTCCCCCCTCTCTCACGTTTAAGGGATCCTGATCCCTTCCCAGGTTTAAAGGTATTCACCTTTCTCTCGAATTGGGTTTAAACACCCCGCCTGGAGCGCAAGTTATCCAGGGATAGTTCAAGATAGCGGGGCCAGACCATGTAAAAGTGGCTGACAATTTCGTTATTGTTGGCTATATCCTGGATCCTAAAGGTATACGAGGATTGATCACCCTCTCTCACGAAAGGGTATTTTCATACTCTCTAAGGTTTAAAGGTTATCACATTTCTAAGTCTTGGAGTTTATACACTCCCGCCTGCAGCGCACGAAAATTTGGGATTTTCCCCAGGATACCTATGGGATTTTCCCCAAGATACTATGGATTTTATCTCCAGTATGTTTTTGGGTTCTACCCCAGTAACACAAGAACTGTCCAAACAGTTGAAACTTGAATTCAAAAATTTTCTAAGTGTTTGAAGACTTTATACACAGGGGACATTCCTCCCAAGGCGATTATGTAAGGCTCAAACAGTCAAACTCAAACCTAGTTGTTATGGCTCATTTTCTGCGTATACATATCTTGACTAATATCCCGCTTTTTATTGTTTATTTGTGACCAGGATGCTGAACGGGGATATTGCTAACATCTTGGGCGATATCCTGAGTTTGAGTGAATTAAACACGTGCAGGTTAATGGCTGTAAGTTACTAACGGTCATCAGGACTTCATCTCATCAAGACTCGGGCGTATTTGTTATGAGGAAGCCGTTGAACCCGAAAGACCAGGTCTACAACGTTCGATTAAGGAATATTCGGTGGATCCCAGAAGTTTAGGATAGTTTGTTACATTATCTATACTATAAATAGATGGGGGCGGATCAGTTTAAGGCACACAATTTACACTTACACTCTCGAACACTTTCACTCTCGAGCTCATTGCAAACATCACACTTGTATTCAAATTTCCTTGTAACACATAGTCGATCCGCACCACATCCTGCACTGTATCCTGACGTTTGAAGTAATAAGAAGAACAAGGCAGCTGCGATTGTCAGCTCCCGAGGTTTTATGCCGGCGATCTAGATTGATCAAGGGCTTTCCTCGTACATCACGTGTCCACCTTTACATTTTTGCTCATTGTTTTATCATAGATACAGCTCTATATCCAGAGCCGTATCCTGAAACTGTTTTCATATCTAATTTTATCAATACATTTTTTACGCATATTTCTAGCACACTACCTCACTTAACTAATTTGATCACTAAATTGCTTAGGTAATTTTTGACCAAAACAATTTGGCGCCCACCGTGGGGCAAGTGGTGCTCTCTTTACTAAAAATTTTTGTGAAATCGCTAATCGGCTTTCTATTTTCAAAACTTTTTGCCACATTGTCCATAATGGCCTCAAGATCAAACATGAGTTCCTCTACTGTGTCTGCTATGACTTCTGCTACTACTGGTTCGGTGCTTCCACCACCTCCTCCAAGGATGCCAGCCTCTTCACGACCTCAGGATATTATCCCTACTCGCAGTGTTCAGGAATCTGCTCCCGTTCTAGCTTCTAATGATGAAATTCTTACTTTATTTGGAAGTGTACAGGAACAAATGAGGCAGCAACAGGAAACAAACCAAATGCTTTTAAGGGAAATACAACTACTGAAGTCTGGCTCGAGCAGATCTGCTGAAGATAATGTCACTCCATTACATCCCAGAACGTTGAACTTTAGTTCAGCTGTGTATACTGAGGATAACAGGGGGAATATTGTGCCCAGCCTTCCTCAGAATCATACTCCTGAAATACCCTCCTCGGTCAGGATGTCAACCATGAGGAGCTCAGGATATGCTTCAGGATATGGGCAAAATCCTCCAACGGGTAACGCGTCAAACAATAATAATACTCATGCTACTAACAATAGTGGATCTTTGCAGGATACAGGTGTAACATCAGCACTTACTAGGGAACTTCAGAAGTTGAAGGACATGATATCTAGTGTACCTGGGGTGGTCCAGCCGATCCCGGAAGTGTCCCAAGACAGCTACAAGATATCTCGCTTTGCATATCCTATCTGCGATGCTGAGATCCCAAAGAGATTCCAAACCCCCAACATGAAGCTTTATGATGGGACTACGGATCCTGAGGAGCATATTGCTCAGTATAGGGAAAGAATGGAGATTAACCCTATCCCTCCGGAGCTCAAGGAAGCGTGCTTGTGCAAGGGATTTGGTTCCACTCTAACAGGATCAGCCTTAAAATGGCTGTTAAACGTTCCTCCTCACTCAATTACTTCGTTTGCTCATTTGGTTAATTTATTTAACAGTCAATTTTCTTGTAGTCGGAGTTTTGAGAAACTAACCAGTGATCTTTACAGGATAACTCAAGGGCCTCAGGAATCCTTGAGGGATTATGTGAACAAATTCAGTCGAGAATCCTTGGATATCCCACATCTTGATGTTGCAACAGCTGTGCAAGCTTTTAAGATGGGATTACAAAAGGATTCTCAGTTTTATCAGGATCTTGTAATGAATCCCTGCAGGAATCTTGACGAAGCTCGTAACAGGGCTTTGAGATATATCCGTCTGGAAGATGACAGGAAGATGCAAGAAAGGATGAACTCATCTAACACTTATGAGTCAACTAACGGGAAGTCAGAATCCTCATTCAAGTCATATAGGCCTAAGCCATATGGTAGAAATGAGAACAAGAGAGTGAATGCTGTCGAAGATGAGGATCCTGAAGAGTATCCTGAGTTGTCTGAATATTGCTTTTCTGTTAACATTCCTGAATTGATGTATGCCATGCAGGGTCTAGGAGACAAGGCTAGGTGGCCTCGAAAGAATCAACAAAAGGCTGACTGGAAAGATAAGTCAAAATGGTGTGCTTTCCACGAAGATTTCGGACATGTAACTGAGGATTGCATTGCTCTAAGGAAAGAAATAAGCTATCTTCTAAGCAAGGGATATCTGAAAGATCTCTTAGGAAGAAAGAAGAATAAGGGTCAGGATACTGAGAAGGATCCTGAGCGGGCAGCATCACCTCCTGCGGATGCCAAGATAATCAACTTCATTTCGGGAGGATCCGACATTTGTGGAACTTCGTATTCGGCAGCAAAGAGACACGCAAAGGAAGCTAAGGCCGAAAGGGGAGACAAACCTGTCAGGATGACTACCCTTACGACTGACAAAGTGATCACTTTTGATGCTGATGACAGGGATACTGTCCAGGATCCTCACCATGATGCTCTGGTAATAACGTTATATGTGGCTAACCATTTTGTACGCAGGATATTGGTTGATAATGGCAGCTCCGTCAACATAATCCAACTAGAAACTCTGAAGAGAATGAATGTATCTCCAATGGATATCACTTCAAAGTCTACCGTGCTTGTTGGGTTCAGTGGAGAGGCTAGAAACACAGTGGGAGAGATAAAGTTGCCAGTATACGTTGAAGGAGTCAACTCGATACAACGTTTCTGTGTGATGGATTCTCTATCCTGCTATAACATCATACTGGGAAGACCGTGGATTCACGATATGAAGGCTGTGCCATCAACATATCACCAATGCATCAAGATACCTACCCCTTGGGGAGTTGTCAAAGTTGATAGTGATCAGCAGGAGGCGAAAGAATGCTACTCATCCTCGATGAAATCCTCAACCAAACCTAGTGCAGCATAGCAATTAAAGACGCGGTCCCAGGATATCGTGGAGGATCCGGAGCAGGATGTGAAGAAAATTATCTTGGACCAGGATAATCCCGATATTTCGGTGCTCGTAGGGACCAATATCCCTCAGGATATTGAAGAACAATTAATTAACTTTTTGAAATGTAGGATGTCAACGTTTGCATGGAAGCATGAGGATATGACAGGCATATCCAAAGACATTATTACTCACAAGCTTGGAATTGATAAATCATTGAAGCCTGCTCAGCAAAAAAGAAGGAAGTTTGCTCCTGAGCGGAACACGGTTATCCAGGAGGAAGTTGAGAGATTATTAAAGTCCAGAATGATCAGAGAGGTTAAGTTCCCAAGGTGGCTAGCAAACGTGGTCGTAGTACAGAAGAAAAATGGGAAATGGAGAGTTTGTGTAGACTACACAGACTTGAACAAAGCTTGTCCTAAAGACCCATTTCCTCTTCCCCACATTGATGCAATGGTAGATGCCACTGCCGGGCATGAAATGCTGACCTTCATGGACGCATCCTCAGGATTTCAACAGATCCAAATGGAGCCTTCTGACCAGGAAGATACTGCCTTCATGACACCAACAGGTATTTATTGTTATACAGCTATGCCTTTTGGTTTGAAAAATGCAGGTGCAACATACCAAAGATTGGTAAACATGATGTTCAAAGACAAACTGGGGGACACCATGGAGGTATATATCGATGATATGGTGGTGAAATCTAAAAAGGCTGAGGATCACCTCCAGGATATCAAGGGAGCATTTGATATCCTGGATCGATACAACATGAAGCTGAATCCTGCTAAATGCCATTTCGGAGTGGGGGCAGGAAAGTTTCTTGGATATATGGTGACAAAAAGGGGGATAGAAGCAAGCCCAGAGCAGATCAAAGCTATCCTGGATATAAAATCACCCTCAAATATGAAGGACGTACAAAGATTGACAGGCCGAGTAGCAGCTTTAAACAGGTTTATCTCGAGATCCTCAGAGAAGTGCAAAGATTTTTATGATATCCTGAAGAAGAACAAAAGATTCGAATGGGGGGAGAAGCATGAAGCAGCTTTGCAGGATTTGAAACGATATCTCTTAACCACACCTTTATTGGTGAAGCCTGAAAATGGTGAACCACTATCCCTATACCTTGCTGTATCAGGGAATGCTGTAAGTGATGTTCTTATAAAAGACCATGAAGGTCAGCAATATCCTGTTTACTATGTTAGTAAAAGTTTGTTAGATGCTGAAACTAGGTACTCTCAATTAGAAAAATTAATATTAGCTCTAGTCATGGCATCAACGAAACTTAGACATTACTTTGAGACACATAGGATTCATGTTAAAACAAATTATCCTGTCAAAAATGTGCTTAGGAAACCAGAGATGTCAGGCAGGATGGCCAAGTGGTCAGTAAAGTTAAGTGCTTATGATTTAGTATATGAACCTAGAAATGCCATAAAGTCTCAAGCTTTAGCTGACTTTGTGGCTGATTTCAGTAGTGATATTCAGGATGAGGTAGACCTAGAAGTTCAACAGTTAGGAGAATCCTCAGGATCCTGGACATTATATACTGATGGTGCATCTAATGTAAGAGGAGTAGGATTAGGAATACTACTAAAATCGCCACAGGGGGACATATTACCCCAGGCTATTAGGTGTGAATTCCCTGCTACTAATAATGAGGCAGAATATGAAGCTTTAATTGCAGGATTAGAATTGGCTAAGAGTATGAGTATCAAAAATTTGCAAGTATATGTTGACTCTTTGCTAATTACTAACCATTTTAATGGATCCTATGCAGTTAAGGGTGAGAAATTAATCGAATATCTCGATATTCTTAAAAAATTTGCAGGATATTTCGATGTTTTTATACTTGAACAGGTACCAAGGGAGGATAATGCTGAAGCGGATGCCTTAGCAAATTTGGGATCATCGATCAGGATACCTGAAGGGACCCAAATACCAATATTACATGTCTTATATCCTGCAACGAATCCTCAGGATAAAGAAGTAGCGGGTATTCAGGATCCTGGAGCAGAGCATCCTGAAGAGGATCCTAAATCCTGGACGGCTCCAATCATGAGATATCTCAAAGAAGGACACATCCCTGGAAATGAAAATCCTAAGGCATTTAGGATGAAGGTATCACGATCCACTATTATAAATAATATTTTATACAAGAAATCTCTTGCAGGACCGTATTTGAGGTGCTTGGAGGATCCTGAAGCCAAAGAAGTACTTTAGGATATACAGGAAGGGGATTGTGGTGACCATGCTGGGGGCAGGTCGTTATTCTCAAAAGTATTAAGGACAGGATATTATTGGCCAACGATGAGAAAAGATGCCGCAGAATATGCTCGAAGATGTGACGCATGTCAAAGACATAGTAACATACTGCATCAACCTGCTGAACCATTGTATCCTATTGTTTCCCCTTGGCCATTTATGAAGTGGGGAATGGATATAGTGGGAAAGCTACCAAAAGCTCCGGGAGGAAAAGTCTTTATGCTAGCAATGACGGATTATTTCTCTAAGTGGGTTGAAGCTGAAGCATTTGTTCAAGTTAGAGACCAAGAAGTAGTATCCTTCATAAAGAGGAATATCCTGACCAGATTCGGAGTACCAGCTGAGATAATCTGTGACAATGGTTCTCAGTTTATAAGCAAGAGAACTACTGACTTTTGTAAGAGTTGGGGAATCAAAATGATAACATCTACTCCAGTACATCCTCAAGCGAATGGACAAGCAGAATCCTCAAACAAGATAATTGTCAATAACTTAAAGAAAATGCTTGGGGCCAAAAAAGGAAGATAGGCAGAAGAATTATCCTTTGTTTTGTGGGCTGATAGGACAACGGTAAAGAATGCAACAGGCCAAACCCCATTTTCCTTGGTATTTGGAGCAGAAGCGATGATTCCAACGGAAATGACAATACCTACTGCAAGATCTACCCTAAGTGATCCTGAGCAGAATCCTGGAGCCTTGAGTCAGGATTTAGACACTATAGATGAGAAGAGAGATGCGGCAAGGCTAAGGATGGCAGCATATCAACAGAGAATATCCAGGGCATATAACAAGAATATTAGGACCAGAAGATTTAAGGTTGGAGATTGGGTATTAAGAAAGGCTTTTCAGAATACTACTAATCCTGCCGATGGCAAGTTAGCTCCAAAATGGGAAGGACCATACGAAGTTGAATCAGAAGCAGGGAAAGGAGCATACAGACTCAAGAATATGAAAGGGGATATGCTACCAAGATCTTGGAATGCTATACACCTTAAGCTCTATTTCAAGTGAGTTTAGAATTTAATTTCTAACTCAGGATGGTATGAATTCTACCTTTTTTAAATATGTTTGGTTTAATTTGTTCTTTGTAACCCAATACTGACTTAAGCATCGGAGGGGTGTTAGCCAAGCTAACACCCACCTTAGTTTACAATTGTTTTGTAGGATATGTTTCAGGATATAGCTCCAGGATATGTACTCAGGATAACTCGAAAGATTAGAGGATTGGCCCCCTCTCTCACGTATAAGGGATCCTGATCCCTTCACAGGTTTAAAGGTATTCACCTTTCTTCCGAATTGGGTTTAAACACCCCGCCTGGAGCGCAAGTTATTCAGGGATAGTTCAAGGTGGTGGGACCAGTCCATGTAAAAGTGGCTGACAATTTCGTTACTGTTGGCTATATCCTGAATCCTAAAGGTATATGAGGATTGATCACCCTCTCTCACGAAAGGGTATTTTCATACTCTCTAAGGTTTAAAGGTTTTCACCTTTCTAAGTCTTGGAGTTTATACACTCCCGCCTGTAGCGCATGAAAATTTGGGATTTTCCCCGAGATACAAGGGATTTATCTCCAGTACATCCATGGGTTTTACCCTTGGGACAAAAAAAAATAAAAAAAATAAAAAAATTTGCCTATACAATGGAAACTGACATTCAGAAGATTTCTAAAGCATTTGAAGACACTATACACAGGGGACATTCCTACCAAGGTGGTGATGTAAGGCTAAAAGGATAAGGCTCGGAACTAATGCATTAAGTACCTCGCACAGGGGACATCTTCATTGAAGAAGTTGCAAAAAGATTGAGGCTTGGTAATAGGGTTATATACTACTCCGGGTATGATCTTTCCTTTGTAAACATCGTCTTAATTTTTAGTAACATTATGTTAAGTATCCTGATATATATTCTCAAAGTCCTTTTAAGGATATTTGGTTAAGGTGTTTGAAACTAGTATTAGTTTGGAACTTTGATCATTTAATTATTATTGAAAACTGGTTTTGGAAAAATAGATTGTTTTTCAAAAGCTTTTTGCAAAGTTGAACGAGCATTTGGGGGTCCTACCTAATAAAAAAGTTTTTGTAACATATTGTTGAGCATATTGATCAGGATATTTTCATAAGATGACAATACAAAATTTTTACAAAGCTAAGAGTTACACTAAGTAATGCAAGGCAATAACAAACAAATAAAAAGATTCTTGAAGCAATCAACACTGGTTGATAACCGAGGGTTTCATCCTGAAACCCAGGACCCATCCACCTTCGGCTATCAAATTATTTCGACACAGAAATAAAAATTGTTCATAAAAACATAAAATTGTTCGAATGATTTAAAGGAAATAAGCTCTAGGGGGTAGTGCCTTCTTGGTCCATAGTGGTTTCAGCAACATCCGTCTTGGGATCCGCCTCAGCATCCTTCTCAGCATCGGTTGCTTTTTCAACTGCTTTGGAAGATTCTTCGACAGTTGATTTGGAAGAGGTGCCGCCGAGGTTCTTCAGCTTGGTCTCCCAAGCACCAACATCCCAAGAAGGGCATTCGAAACCTAATGTTTTGGCTTCATGGGCCATCTTCAACCTGGCTTGAAGGAGAGAAATGACGACGGAACTTTTGAGGCTTTCCCGGTAGCTGACCATATCCCGTTCGTACTGCACATGGGCGGCTTCCAGATCGGCCTGGGCTTGAAGAGTAGCTTTGTTGAGAGCAACTTGGTGTTCCTGGATTATAGCTTTGAATTTCTCCTCGTAGTGACGAGATTTGGCGGCTGCAATCATGCCTTGGTCGGAGATTGTGATTTCTGCTTCCTTTAGCTTAGATTCAAGCGTCTTGTTAAGCTTGCAGGATTCTTGATATAAATGAACCAAACGCTCAAGACCCTACAAAGGTAAGAGGACAGGGATTAATATTGTTAAATCTTTGAAAATAATGTAAATCGCAGGATATGATATGAGAATACTAACCTGGTTAAGAAAAGAAGTCATAAACCCGCTGGCTTCAATGAACCCGTGCTTCTCATAAGGAAAGGTGTCGGAAATGACAGGGGAATCAGGTTCTTTCCTTTTGCGGGAACTAGAACTCCGGGGTTTGGTAGCCGGTGAAGGTTTGGGAATAATGATGGCTTTGGAACTGCTAGGTTTAGATGTGGCTGTGGTCTTGGGGCTAGGTTCTTTCTTGACCTGGATCTGATCAGAATAACTGTCCAATTTGTCAAGGTCAAAGACTTCAGGGATCTTGGCTGGTGCTGCATAAAGGGAAAAGTCTTACTCTTTATCTTATCATTATATTGTTTTGACTAATTATTTTGAAAGTAATTCTTACCAGACATCTCAGATGATGAGTATTGACTGGAACTCGGGACGTGTGTGGTGAAAGTCCTGTATATTGCAGGTAACTGGTAAACAGTATTGATTCTCTCTTCTGACTCAGCGGTAGGGGGAGCGACTTCCTTGAAGTTCACTGCATAAAGATCAAAAAGAAGAGTATTAATAGAAGATAACAATCAAATGGTCTATGAGGATATTTATGATCCTACCGGTGGTTAACCACTCCACCGGAAGGCTGGCACCCTCAGCAATGGAGTCTCGTTTAACAAAGAAAAATTTGCGTTGCCATCCGTCTTCGTTTTTGGTGGCCTTGAGAATCAGGGGTTTGCTGGAGGTCGAGAAGAGCAAGAACCGGCTAGAGCCGTGGGATCGGAGGCGATAAGCAATAGGCAAATCCTCGATACGAAGGTCGGAACAATGGAGATTTTTGATTTGATTAAGTACAATTAGTACTCTCCAAACCATGGGCATGGTTTGAGCAAAAGAGATGCCGGTGGTTCGAAAGAATTGCATCATGAATTCAGGAAAAGGGTATCGAAGACCTAGTGAAAAAGGATATGCTAGAAAACAAACCCATTCAGTGGAAGAAACATCCGATCGAATTGACCGATCGAATGGTCTGAAGACCGTGTTATCAGGGAAAGCACCGGAGGCTCTTAAAGCTGCAATGTCTGCGTTGTCAAAAGCACAGATCTCCTTTTCGGGATTTTTAAGGAGATTCTGCTGGGTGAAGGTCTCGGCGTCCATTGCGAGTAAGGTGATGTAAATTGATAAAAAGTAAATTGAAAATGGAGGATTACCTGAAGGTTCTGTTGAAGATATCTGCTTTTCAAACAAGAAAAGAGAAGATATAAAGGCATTGTGGATCTCCATTGAGTAAAAAACGCGTTGGAGGTTTCGATGTGATCTTGACCGTCGCTTCGTTTTAAATGCCTTGAGTTATGGGATAAGATTTTTGAAATATATCCGTTGGATTGGTATACCAACCGATATATTTGGGGACAATTGTTATGGCTTATTTTCTGAGTATACATATCTTGACTAATATCCCGCTTTTTATTGTTTATTTGTGACCAGGATGCTGAACGGGGATATTGCTAACATCTTGGGCGATATCCTGAGTTTGAGTGAATTAAACACGTGCAGGTTAATGGCTGTAAGTTACTAACGGTCATCATGACTTCTTCTCCTCAAGACTCGGGCGTATTTGTTATGAGGAAGCCGTTGAACCCGAAAGACCAGGTCTACGACGTTCGATTAAGGAATATTCGGTGGATCCCGGAAGTTTAGGATAGTTTGTTACATTATCTATACTATAAATAGATGGGGGCGGATCAGTTTAAGGCACACAATTTACACTTACACTCTCGAACACTTTCACTCTCGAGCTCATTGCAAACATCACACTTGTATTCAAATTTCCTTGTAACACATAGTCGATCCGCACCACATCCTGCACTGTATCCTGACGTTTGAAGTAATAAGAAGAACAAGGCAGCTGCGATTGTCAGCTCCCGAGGTTTTATGCCGGCGATCTAGATTGATCAAGGGCTTTCCTCGTACATCACGTGTCCACCTTTACATTTTTGCTCATTGTTTGATCATAGATACAGCTCTATATCCAGAGCCGTATCCTGAAACTGCTTTCATATCTAATTTTATCAATACATTTTTTACACATATTTCTAGCACACTACCTCACGTAACTAATTTGATCACTAAATTGCTTAGGTAATTTTTGACCAAAACACTAGTATACTAGGTATCTCAGACTGGGGACATCATAGTTGAAGAAGTTGCAAAAGGATTGAAGCTCGACACTAGGGTTACACTCTATTCCTGGTATGATCTTTCCTTTGTAAACCTTACATAAGTTATTTAAACTTTTGAAACTGTGTTTAAGGTACGAATATCCTGATAAGGATATATCTTTAGGATATGTTCTCAAAATGTGTTTTCGGGATACGTTTCAGGATATCCGATTGGAATATTTGGGAAATAATACTTGGGTTGAAAATTAGTACTCTGGTCAAACAAGTGTTATCGAAACGGATTTCGAAAAATAAATTATCTTTAGAAACTTTGTCTAAATTGTTTGGGTTTTGAGAAGTCCTGTTTGACGAAAGTCTTCGTAGGATACCACTGAGTATATTGATCAGGATATTTTCAAAAGAAATAATTGTGCTAATTTTGCAAAATTAAAATCTAAACTAAGTGATGCATGACAAAAAATTAAAAAGAACAGCAAATAGGTCAAAGGGTGGTATTATTTAAAATAGACGATACTAGCCGATAACCAAAGGCTTCGTCCTAAAACCTAGGACACATCCACCTTTGGTTATCAAATTGTTTTAATTCAAGGGAATAAAATTGTTCAAACAAACGAAACTCTCAAATAAAAGGGAAATAAGTTTTAGGAGGCAACGCCTTCTTCGTTTATGGCATTTTCGACAGCATCCTTCTCAGGATCAGTTTGAACATCCCTCTCAGCACTAGTTGGTTTTTCAACTGCCTTTGAAGATCCTTCAGCTGCGGGTTTAACAGGATTGCTGCCGAGACTCCTTAGCTTTGCCTCCCAGCCATTGACATCCCAAGAGGGGCATTCGATGCCCAATGCCTTGGCTTCGTGGGCCATCTTTAGCCTGGCCTGAAGAAGGGAAGTAACGACGGAACTTTTAAGGCCTTCCCGGTAGCTGATCATATCCTGTTCATGTTGAGCATGGGCAGCGTCAAGATCGGCTTGGGCCTCAAGAGCAGCTTTGTTGAGGGCGGCCTGGTGTTCTTGGGTCATAGCCTTGAACTTCTCCTCGTAATGTCGAGATTTGGCGGCTGCAATCATGCCCTGATCGGAGATGGTGACCTCGGCTTTCTTCAACTTAGACTCGAGCGTCTTGTTGAGCCTACATGATTCTTGATATAAATGAACCAGACGTTCAAGACCCTGCAAAATAAGAGAACAGGTATTGGTAAACACTTATAACCAGCATGAGGTGCAGGATATAGCTCGAGGATACTAACCTGGTTGAGAAAAGAAGTCATGAATCCGCTTGCCTCAATGAATCCATGATTCTCATAGGGGAACGTATCAGAGATGGTAGGTGAATCAGGCTCTTTCCTTTTGCGAGAACTTGAACTCCGGGGCTTAGTAGCTGGCGAAGGCTTGGGAATGATGATGTCCTTAGAGCTACTGGGCTTGGATGAGGCTGTGGCCTTGGGACTGGGCTCCTTCTTGACCTGGACGTGATCGGAATAACTATCCAGCTCATCAAGGTCGAAAACCTCAGGGATCTTGGCTGGTGCTGCATAAAGGGAAGAGTCCTACATCCTTATTACTCTCCATTATATTATATTACTCTAATCAGTCATTTCCAAAGTAACTCTTACCAGACATTTCAGATGATGAATATTGACTGGAACTTGGGATGTGTGTGGTAAAACTCCTGTCACTTGTCGGTAACTGGTAAACTGCTTCGATTCTTTTTTCTGATTCCGCAGTAGGGGGAGCTACTTCCTTAAAGTTCACTGCAAAAGGATCAAGTAAGAAGATATTAGCACAGGATAAAAGTCTAGAAGCACATGGGGATATTCATGATCCTATCGGTGGTTAACCACTCCACCGGAAGACTAGCACCCTCATAGATGGAGTCTCGCTTGACGAAGAAGAATTTGCGTTGCCATCCGTCCTCGTTTTTGGTGGCCTTAAGTATAAGGGGTTTGCTGGAAGTTGAAAAGAGCAAGAACCGACTGGAACCGTGTGATCGGAGGCGGTAAGCAATCGGCATATCCTCGACGCAGAGGTCGGGATAATGAAGGTTTTTGATTTGGTTGAGCATGATCAATACTCTCCAAACCATGGGCATGGTTTGGGCAAAGGAAATACCAGTAGTTTGAAAGAATTGCATCATGAACTCAGGAAATGGATACCGAAGACCTAGCGAGAAAGGGTATGCCGGAAAACAGACCCAGTCGGCAGAAGAAACATCTGATCGAATTGATCGATCGAATGGTCTAAAAATCGTGCCATCGGGGAACGCGCCGGAGGCTCTCAATGCCACAATGTTTGCGTTATCAAAAGCGCAGATCTCCTTCTCGGGATTTTTGAGAAGATTTTGCTGAACGAAGGAGTCCGACGATTCACCGGTTTGAGAGTGGACTCTAGTGGCCATTGGAGAAAAAATAAAATTAACAGGAAATGAGGAAGGGATGAGTGATTACCTGGAGATTCTGTTGATGATATCTGGTTATCAAACAAGAAGAGAGAAGATATAGGGGCGTAATGGATATCCATCGAGTGAAAAGCGCGTTGGGAGTTACATAGTGTTATCTTGACCGTCGCTTCAATTTAATAACCTCGGTTTGCGAGATAAAGTTTTAAAATATATCCGTTGGATTGGTACACCAACAAATATATTTTGGGGACAATTGTTATGGGCCATTTTCTGAACATATATCCTGACTAATATTCTGCTTTTGATTGTTTATTTGTGATCAGGATACCGGGTCAGGATATTGGTAAGATCCTGGTGCGATATCCTGGTATTAACTGAATTAACCACGTGCAGATTAGAAGGTGCGGGTCCCTAACGGTCAAGTGGACCTCTTCTCCTTAAGACTCGGACAAACCAGTTATATGAGATACGTTGAACCCGGAAGAAGTGGACTACATCGTTCACTTGAGGAATATTCGAAGCATCCCGGTTTAATAGGATAGTTAGTTGATTTCGTTTAACTATAAATAGATTGATCGGATCAGATTAAGTCACACACTCTCTTTCGTACACTTTACTCTCTAGCTACTAGCAATCACTACACACAAATACTTGTACTCAAATTATATTGTAACACCTAGTTGATCCGCATCATATCCTGCACTGTATCCTGATATTTGAAGTAATAGAAGAACAAGGCAGCTGCGATTGTCAGCTCCCGAGGTTTTGTGCCGGCGATCTAGATTGATCAAGGGCTTTCCTCGTACATCCTGTGTCACACTTTACATTTTCGCTCATTGTTTGATCATAGATACAACTCTATATCCTGAGCCGTATCCTGAAACTGTTTTTACAAATAACCTAACTAGCATATTTTCATCACACATTTCTAGCACATTACCTCACTTAACTAATTTGATCACTAAATTGCTTTGGTAATTTTTTACCAAAACAGTAATTTTGTAAAACATTAAATAGTTTTTCGCTTATCTCATTTATTATCATTTTTTACTAATTAATTAGTCATAAAAACTATTATCCTCCACACTAACTTTTTTTGCCTACACACATCAAAAAGTTGTCCTACATATTTCAAAATTCATCCTACACGTTGAAATTTATCTTACACAACTCGTAATTTATCCTATACAACTTCTAATTTATCCAACACTTTAAATTATTTTATTTTATATTTTTGAAAAAATATATATTTTGAAGATAAGTTACAAAAAAAATAATGTATTAGCTATTAAAGAGGAAGACTACAAATCAATGACCTATGTAGATATACCAATGTACCCTTATAGTAAAATTAAATACTTATATTAAATAAAGTAAAATAAAACATTCTTATTGGTTGAAATTTGTTCTTTTTTCTTCTTACAAAAAAATTCTTCTCATTTGAACTCTCCACTATAAATATATATACACATTTAAAACCGGTTTTTAAATTAAACCGGATTAGGCTAAAATATGGTTCAACCGGTTGAACCAGGTTGTAAAAAATCAAAGAATTCTAAAATATTCAAAAAAATCTAAAAAATCAAAAAAAATATAAAATATAAAAAATAAAAAATTATAAAAGTCAAAAAAATAATAAAAAACAAAAAAATTCTAAAAAATCTAAAATTTCTAAAAAATAAAAAAATTCTAAAAAATTCTAAAAATAAAAAAACTCATAAAAATTCTAAAAAATAAAAGAAACTAAAAAATTAGAAATTTTTATGATTTTTTCTACTTTTTAGAATTTTTTTGTATTTTTTAGAATTGGATCAAAATGGCAATTGAAAAGATTTAAAATGAAAATCCACAAAATACCCCTGGTTAAAAATGGGATTTTTGGATGGAGTTAGGGTATGTGATCAAAATGGCAACAAAATGGAAAAGTTAGGGACCTAGAGGCGAAAAAAAACTATTTGTACAAACCTCAAGGACTAAAATAGCAATTAACTCTATATATATATTTGTGATTTATTTTTATTATTTCGTTAACTAGTATATTTATTTAGATTTGATTACTGGTTTTTATAATGTTTTTAATTTTAATAAATTTGTTTTTTAGTTTTTATTATCTTTATTTTATATATTTGCTTTTTAAATTTATGTTATTTTATTTTTTTATGTTATTTTAATTTAAACAATTTTAATTTTTTTATTAAAATTTATCGTTTTAGCAAAGTTCTATAATAAGTACTTTTAAAAACATTTTTAAGTGTCGTTTCGGCCAATGTGGGGTAGCCCACTTGGTAGAGGCTCTTGTCTGTTGGAGAAAAGACCAGGGTTCAAATCCTAGCATGGGGCGTAATGTAGTATTTATTGGTGTAGTTTAGGAAATGTAAACTTTGTCATTCGAAAAAAAAAGTATTGTATCGTATAGTGTAAGTCTCGTATAAACCTCGTATCGGCCTTGTATAAGCCTATGGATGTAATATCGTATCGTATAGTGTATAGTATAAGTCTCGTATAGGTCTTGTATATATGCCTATAGGCCTATACGGGACCTATAGTACACCTATAGGGCTATACGAGTGTTGTATGGATCCTATACTATCGTATCATATCATATCATATAGTATCATATCGTATAGTATAGTGTATAGTATAAGTCTCGTATAGGTTCCCTATAGGTATTTATGTGCCTATAGGCCTATACGGGACCTAAACCACACCTATAGGCCTATAAGGACCTATACTACACCTATAGGCTTATACGGGTGTTGTATGGTATCCTATAGTATCGTATTGCATCGTATAGTGTATAGCATATAAGTCTCGTATATGTTTCCTATAGGTCTTGTATATGCCTATAATATTACACCTATTAGCCTATACGAGTGTTATAACGTATCCTATAATATCGTATAGTATTGTATTGTATTGTATCGTATAGTGTAGTATAAGTCTCGTATATGTTTACGATACTACATCTGTAGTTCTATACGAGGCTTATACGGGACCTATACTATACGATACTATATCTATACGGGACCCATACTACACTATACGATATCACACTTATAGGCTTATACGAGGTCAATAAGTGACCTATACGATACGATATTTATTTAAAATGATTAATGATGTATAAAAAAGTTTGTAAGACACTTACTTTTTTATTTATTTAAAACAGAAAACTTTTTTTTTAATAAAACTTTGCTAAAACGATTAATATTGTATAAATGTTTCTAAAAAAAACTACCTTTTATATACGCTGCGTATAGGCCTATACGCAGTGTAGATAAAGGGTCAAAAAGACAATTATATCCCTGGTTTGGGCTACGTATAGCCCTCAATCCAGGGTTAAAATGGTTTTTTTTTTACCAAACTTGCCCCATAAATACGCCACATACACGGCTATACGCGGCGTCTAGTAAAAAAGACCATTTTACCCCTGGATTGGGGGCTATACGAAGCCCAAACAAGGGGTAAAATTGTCTTTTTAACCCTTTATATACGCTGCGTATAGGCCTATACGCAGCATATATAAAGGGTTGTTTTTTTATAAAACTATTAATAATGTATAAATGTTTCTAAAAAACACTTATATACGCCGCATATAGGCCTATACGCGGCGTATAGGAGCAGCCAGACCAGAACTGACATTAGTATTTTTATGCAACCCTATACTCTGTGTATAAATCTATACGCAGCGTATATAAACCTTAAAGTGTGCAAATAAGCACCTTAGGTGTGCCAACAGTTTGAGCCAAATAAAAACACACCCACGCAGAATATTAAGGATTGCATCACGTCAGGTGAGACTTCTTTCACCACTAAAAATTTCATTTTCAATGGGTTAAAGTTTCCTCTAAACATCAATTGATAACATAATAAGAATCAGTACTAAAATAACAAAATCCAATACGTTTATTTGGTTTATTTGTGAAGCACAGAATCTTATCCATTGAAAAGGTGGAGTGTTGTAAGTTGGGGTGAATTGATCTGGTTATTTACAAGGGCTTTATGACCGCTACCTCCATCATCAACATCATTCTCCTCTGCTGCAGTAACCTGTAAGTCAAAGATGTACAAAGTTTTGTTACTTATGTTTTCCTATTTCATTCCAGCTTATAAAAAGCAAGAAATTAGCAAATATATGAGCTTTTGGTAATCTTTATATAAAAAACTACAAAATACATGAAAGGGAACTTGTAAGAAATATATAGGCAAACAAGATCAGGAAAATGATGCTACTTTCTCTCTCTCTCTCTCTATAATATATATATATATATATATATATATATATATTAAACACACAATTTTTTTTAACCTAACCCCCCCCCCCCCAAGCTAAATGCTAAAAATTAAAACCCCCAAAAAACCCAAAAAAACCTAATCCCCCCCCCCCCCCAAGCTAAATGCTAAAAACTAAAACCCCCAAAAAACCTAACCACCCCCCCCCCCCCCCCAAAAAAAAAAAAACCTAAACCCCCTCCCCCCCAACCCAACCCAAGCTAAAATGCTAAAAACTAAACCCCCAAAAAACCTAAAAAAAACAAATGTTTTTTTTTTAATATTTTTTAAGTTAAAATCGCTACTTTTAGTAGCAAAAAAAAAATTTTTTTTGCTACTAAAAGTAGCGATTTTTTTTATAAAAAATATTAAAAAAAAATTTGTGTGTTTTTTAGCTATTTTTAGGTATTTTTGGTTGTGTTCACATTGGTTATCGCGGTTCTCGCAATAAAGGGTTGTTCCTAACGGATCCTTGTCCTATATATATATATATGGGAAGGATCCACTAAAAAGTGGATTTTGCCTAAGTAGCCAAAGAACGATTGTGATGATGACATGTGGCACTCCTAATAAGTAGGAATAAAGGACATTTTGGTCCTTATATATAGGAGTGAAAATGACATGTGACACCCCTTTTGTTTTTTAAAAATACAACAAAAAAAATCTAGTACAAAAAAATATAGCACAAAAATATGTAGTACGAAAAAATATTGCACGAAAAAATTCAGCAAAAAAAATGTAGTACAAAAAAATCAAGCACAAAAAATTGAGAAAAAAAAAATTAAGACAAATTTAGCACAAAAATATAGTACAAAAATCAAGCACAAAAAAATGTTATACAACATTGAAATGCAACACATTTTAGTGGGTTTTTTTAGTCTTCATATTTTATATAGCAATATGGTACTCAAATTAAAGATAAAAGACGCTCGATTTTATGGTGATTTTTTTATGAAAAAATAATGTCGTATAAAAAAGTTATGAACGTTTTAAAAAGGGGGGTGGAATATGCATGTGTCTTGCATGTGGAGAGAGAGTCTATAAATAGGATTTTCCCAAGATACCCTTGCACTCCTCCTTTCTCCTACACTTTCATCTTAACCATTGATTTGAAAAATGAATGGTTAAGATTACTTCTCATCCTACTTAGATAAAATAAATTTTTTATTTGATCTTACCCCTATATATATAGGATAAGGATCATGTGAGAAATAGTAGACTAATTGAGAAACTTGAGAAGCATTCTGGATCACACATTTTCCCTTAAGCAAAAAAATGAAAAAAAAGGTGGAGAAAATGCGAATTTTTTTTTTTTTTTTGAAAAATCGTAGCTTTTTCTTTAAGGATTTAATTTTTTATTTTTTATTAAAAAAAAAATTTTTTTTTAGGATTTATACACATGTGGATATTGTTAATCTTTTAACTATACATATATGTATATACATGTTTAAAATTGAAAAACAAGTGTTATTTAGGGTTTAGCATTAGTATTTAAGGTTTAGCATTAGGGTTTAGGGTTTAGCTTTATGGTTTAGGGTTTAGCTTTAGGGTTTAGCATTAGGGTTTAGCAATAGTATTTAGGGTTTAGCTTTAGCTTTAGGGTTTATCTTTAGGGTTTAGCATTAAGGGTTTAGCTTTAGCTTTAGGGTTTAGCTTTAGGGTTTAGAATTAGGGTTTAGCTTTAGTGTTTAAGGTTTATAACACATATTTTTTCAATTTTAAACATGTATATACATATATGTATAGTTAAAAGATTAACAATATAAACATGTGTATAAATCCCAAAATTAAAAAAAATTAAAAATAAAAAATTAAATCCTTAAAAAAAAGCTGCGCTTTTTCCAAAAAAAAAAATTATATATATATATTTTTGCATTTTTTTCTTTTTTATTTTTTTGCATTTTTTGCTTAGGGAAATTTGTGTGGTCCAGATTGCTTCTCAAGTTTCTCAAATAGGGTGGACTTCTCTTAGGATCCCTACCCTATATATATATATATATATATATTAGACATAGTTAAACAAGGATATTAATTCCCTGGCTTGGATATAACAAGTACATTGTTTCGGGTTAAGATCTTTTTAAAGAAATAACTTGGGAGGTGCTTACCAATGGGGTGGAGGTCCATTGGCAAAGGCAAAGCCTTTAAACACCTTGGGAGGGGAGGTCTTGGGTTCAAGTCACAAGGATGACATGAATAAAAGAAATTTGCCGTTCAAAAGAAAAAAAAAAACTTGGGAGGTGCTTAGGATTGCTTATCAAAACTGCTTATAATATTGTTGCGATGCAACAATAAGCAGGCCTTGAGATTACTTGTCTAACTGCTTATCTAATCATTTATGAGTGAAATAAGCAAATACTGATAAGCAAACTTAACAAGAATCCTCCATAGACTTGGAAGCGAAGCGCCAAGCGCAAAAGTGCACACCACTTTTCATACCCGAGGCGCAACCAATTATATTATTTTTTTTAAATATGTCCTATAGCTAGGTTTCCAGTATCATTCACCTAATATTTACACACAAATAAGCTTTATGTGTTTTTATATTGAGATTACATACTTGTACAACCTGAAAAGGATGTACGAAGCGTTGAAAATACATGAGGCGCCTCAAGAGTCAAGTTTTTGCCAAAAAGGCGCGCCTCAGCTGCGCTTCATGTAAAACTCACGCCTTGTGTAGTCCAAAGCATTGAGGCCCGCGCCTAGGCACACTTTTTAAAACCAAGCCGATAGATAGATGCCTAATAGCTATATTGTTCACAATTTTCAAAGGGCACAACAGTAAAAAACTTACCTGTTTTTTCAATTCTTCTATTTCTTCACTTAGCTTGTTTTCCTGTTCTCACAAATATAAAACTAGATTACATTAGATTCGTATCAATGTACTTTGTCATGCTCCAATCATTCTTATGCTTTCAAACAAGATAAAGGAATATGGTCTCATGTGTTGGAATAAAAAAAAACTTTAAAAAGAAAATTCTGGCACCAAAGTGAAATAATCTTTTAATGACCTTGCAAATAACTAGATGAATTAGCCCCACATAAAATAAATCAACCGGTGAGACTCCGTCAGCAATCAAGTTATCACCAAATATGCATAACCTTGGTCGCTATTTTGAATTACGACCACGAAGTCATCATATTAGTTGCTTGTATATAATTTAGGATAATGTACTCAGCATAGTCACATGGTTTGCAATACGCTCCGGTACGGGAACGTAAAACGGGATCGCAATTCGCTAGGTCCCTAAAATTCGGTACGAGGAGGGGTAGGCTCATTTCGGATCGTTTCGGTACATGTACCATATAATGTGGTACGTAACCAACTGGGGTGTCCCAGTTGGCCAGTCCCACCTCTACTCTTCACAGAGACCCGGGTTCGAGTCCAGGCAGGGGGTATTCTGCCACCTTCTTCCCAGAGGGAAACGGACTCAGCTCGAGCTCGGGATGGGGTATTCACCGCCAGGCAGCATTGGGACGTTGCTAGCTTGTGGAGTGGGATCACTCCAGCGGGCGGGAGATCCGTGCAATAACCCCCCCCCCCCCCCCCAATATAATGTGGTACGATTACAACATAAACGAAAACTCTTTTAATACATTCAATGTACAACTAACCAAGCTAAATGTACAATAAATAAACTCAAAAAAAAAAACAAATTAGAAAATATTAGGGTCAAATTTGACCAAAACTGTAACATAAAGGAAATAATAGGATGTATTGTAAACCCTAACAAAAACAACGGCCGTCACTTTCATCGTCTTCCATATTCCACCTTCTGGTTTTCTTTCCACATACAATGGTTCAACATTTCAATAAAAAATCAAAATTGCGAATTGAGAATGGGAATGAGGGAAGTCGGAAGTCAGAATACTCAAGAAGCGTGTTTCGCAAATTAGGAATTTGTGATTCCTATATCAACAGGTATGACTCAATTATTTGTTCGGAATGCTAATTTCACAGTCAAATTCGCGTTTTGGAGCGTTCCTGGAACGCGTTCGTACCGCGAATCGGTACGTTCGATCCGGATCGTGGATCATGGCCTATTAAGCGATTTATGTGACTACGGTTCTTCGTGGGCCTAGTAACATTCTTCGTGATGTTACTGGGCTGAGCTTATATATAACAGCACATTCTCCTCATAACAGTTAAGTTAAGAGAGCTTTGGTTTGAGTCTGTAAACACTGTGTGTATGTGTTTGTAATTGTTCTCTTCCATTTAATCAAGATAGTGAATCTTTGGTTACTTGTGCGTAACAAGCTAGGATCATAACTGTATATTGTTTTAACTTTTCATAATCTAAACTATCAACAGTCAACAATAGATATAAAATGCAGTAGTCAAAAGGTTGCATTATATTGCGAGGTTGCACAGTGGATTGTTGGTACAGTTTTTGTGTCTGTCGCTTGTTCTTATAATGTAATGTAATGTAATGTACGGTCTTTTGGTTATCGAGTCTGTACGTTTTGGTCGAGTCGACCAAGTCAAGATATCCTCCTATCTTGACTAGTTACGACATTTACATAGTTGTGTATGTAATGCAGTTGCAAGCATGTGCATTCTGCAAGTTAGTTTTTGGTTTTTCTTTACTGTTCTGCGTTCTGCACAATGTGTTAGTGTTTTTCTGTTTGCAGCCTCCCATGAAGAACCATTCTTCGTGGGATATGAACATCATGAAGAACCTTCTTCGTAGTTAATCTGGTTTTTCGTAGAGATGTTTCACGAAGAACCTGATTCTTCTTGGGCTGAGGTTCTTCGCATAGTCACATGGTTCGCAGTACGCTCCGGTACGGGAACGTAAAACGGGATCGCAATTCGCTAGGTCCCTAAAATTCGGTACGAGGAGGGGTAGGCTCATTTCGGATCGCTTCGGTACATGTACCATATAATGTGGTACGATTACAACATAAAGAAGCATGAAAACTCTTTAATACATTCAATGTACAACTAACCAAGCTATATGTGCAATAAATAAACTCAAAAAAGAAGAAAATAAACAAATTAGAAAATATTTGGGTCAAATTTGACCAAAACTGTAACATTAAGTATTAAACAATAGGATGTATTGTAAACCCTAAAAAAAACAATTGCCGTCACTTTCATCGTCTTCCACATTCCACCTTCTGGTTTTCTTTCCACATACAATGGTTCAACATTTCAATAAAAAATCAGAATTGCGAATTGAGAATGGGAATGAGGGAAGTCGGAAGTCAGAATACTCAAGAAGCGTGTTTCGCAAATTAGGAATTCGTGATTCCTATGTCAACAGGTATGACTCAATTATTTGTTCGGAATGCTAATTTCATTGTCGAATTCGCGATTTGGAGCGTTCCCTGAACGCGTTCATACCGCGAATCGGTACGCTCGATCCGGATCTTAGATCATGGCTTATTGAGCGATTTATGTGACTATGGTTCTTCGTGGGCCCAGTAACATTCTTCGTGATGTTACTGGGCTGAGCTTATATATAACAGCACATTCTCCTCAGAAGAGTTAAAATAGCTTTGGTTTGAGTCTGTAAACACTGTGTGTATGTGTTTGTAATTGTTCTCTTCCATTTAATCAAGATAGTGAATCTTTGGTTACTTGTGCGTAACAAGCTAGGATCATAACTGTATATTGTTTTAACTTTTCATAATCTAAACTATCAACAGTCAACAATAGATATAAAATGCAGTAGTCAAAATGTTGCATTATATTGCGAGGTTGCACAGTGGATTGTTGGTACTGTTTTTGTGTCTGTCGCTTGTTCTTATTATGTAATGTAATGTACGGTCTTTTGGTTATCGAGTCTGTACGTTTTGGTCGAGTCAACCAAGTCAAGATATCCTCCTATCTTGACTAGGTACGACATTTACATAGTTGTGTATGTAATGCAGTTGCAAGCATGTGCATTCTGCAAGTTAGTTTTTGGTTTTTCTTTACTGTTCTGCGTTCTGCACAATGTGTTAGTGTTTTGCTATTTGCAGCCTCCCACGAAGAACCATTCTTCGTGGGATATGAACATCACGAAGAACCTTCTTCGTGGTTAATCTGGTTTTTCATAGAGATGTTTCACGAAGAACCTGATTCTTCTTGGGCTGAGGTTCTTCGCATAGTCACATGGTTCGCAGTACACTCCGGTACGGGAACGTAAAACGGGATCGCAATTCGCTAGGTCCCTAAAATTCGGTACGAGGAGGGGTAGGCTCATTTCGGATCGCTTCGGTACATGTACCATATAATCTAGTACGATTACAATATAAAGAAGCACGAAAACTCTTTTAATACATTCAATGTACAACTAACCAAGCTATATGTACAATAAATAAACTCAAAAAAGAAGAAAATAAACAAATTAGAAAATATTAGGGTCAAATTTGACCAAAATTGTAACATTAAGGATTAAACTGTAACATAAAGGAAATAATAGGATGTATTGTAAACCCTAAAAAAAACAACTGCCGTCACTTTCATCGTCTTCCACATTCCATCTTCTGGTTTTCTTTCCACATACAATGGTTCAACATTTCAATAAAAAATCAGAATTGCGAATTGAGAATGGGAATGAGGGAAGTCGGAAGTCAGAATACTCAAGAAGCGTGTTTCGCAAAGTAGGAATTCGTGATTCCTATATCAACAGGTATGACTCAATTATTTGTTCGGAATGCTAATTTCACTGTCGAATTCGCGATTTGGAGCGTTCCCGGAACGCGTTCGTACCGCGAATCGGTATGCTCGATCCGGATTGTAGATCATGGCCTATTGAGCGATTTATGTGACTATGGTTCTTCGTGGGCCCAGTAACATTCTTCGTGATGTTACTGGGCTCGGGCTTATATATAACAGCACATTCTCCTCAGAACAGTTAAGAGAGCTTTGGTTTGAGTCTGTAAACACTGTGTGTATGTGTTTGTAATTGTTCTCTTCCATTTAATAAAGATAGTGAATCTTTGGTTACTTGTGCGTGTTTTACTTTGCTTTGGTTGCATTCTTACAAGGATTCCGCACTTGTAATTGTGTTCTAACAACAAGAAAGTAGGTTTCTTGATCCTCCAAGTAGACCTACATGGATAACAAGCTAGGATCATAGCTCTATATTGTTTTCACTTTCCATAATCTAAACTATCAACACTCAACAATAGACATAAAATGCAGTAGTCAACGTCAAAATGTTGCAATATATTGCGAGGTTTAGTATGCTATAACTCTTAAGAAGAATATAAAAACGAGCATTTCTCAAGCTTGACTTGTAAGAACTAATCGAGTTTGAGTTGGGTTAGTTTGTTTATTATATTGTTTATGTTGATGTGTATTAAGAGTTGTTATGCGGAGTTCCAGTCTAGTTGGAGTCTAATGAGTTGTCTTGGTTAGAAAGTTATTGTAGTTATGAGGAGTTTGAAGTCCAGTTGGAGTCTAATAAGTTGTCTTGGTTAGCAAGTTATTGTAGTATAAGTAGAGGGTTTGGGTCATTGTAGTTTGGGGTTTTCGTTCCATTCATTTCAAAAGCTACATGTTTTTTTTCTAGATATATATTTTGGGAGTTGGGATGGATCACTTATCCAGGGGTCTAACATACTCATGTATACAAAATTGTGCAACGGACCTCAAGAGTATTATATAGAAAAACCGAACTAGCAGAAGCATACCTTTTCTTTAAGGGTTGATATGTACTCCATCATTAGCTGTGTCTGCATCAAAAACCAAACTAAAGTCAATTTATAAACCCTTACCAAAAACCAATTATGTCCTCGTTTAATGACAAACCACCCCTCTAATGTAGATGCTTTTGTAAGTTGTGAAGATAACATGGTACCGGATGGTCTTAAGTGCTTTTGTGTGTGCGTTGGAGTTTTTTGGCCCGGGGGGTTGTTATAGGGGACTCCCTAGAGCAAAAAATAAAATATGAGCACATCACATACGGGACTTTATTCTAATCGGTCTTTATAAGAATATCGCATCTTGTCGAAACCCCAAGGAGAGTCTAGTGTTGTAACTAATCAAAGTGGTCAAAGTCACAAGGTGCAAAGGGCCCTCCGTGTGCCTACCTTAAGGAACAAGACCCATTGAAAGTGCACATCCTAGACAAAAAGTGTAATAACAGGGGAAATAAAAGATGCAAAGGTCTCGCAATGTACCCATATGCAACAAATTCCCAATAAAAATCAATGTTGCAGAAGGCGTTCTAGGCGGCCGATTAATCGGCGCCTAGGCGCTAATCGGTTACTTGTCGCCTAAAAATGAGCAAATCGGCCAAAAAAATCGGTCCTGGTCAAAGTCGGTCTAAATCGGACCAAGGCGGACCTAGTCGGAGTTAATCGGGTGAAATCGGACTAATCGGACCTGGAATTTTTACTCATTTAAGCCGATTTTAAGATCCGATCGATGGTTTTAAAGGGTTACACGCTATAAGTTATAACCCTAATTTATTCAGCAGTCAATATTCTAAAGAAACTTACCTAAATCAATGTCTGACACTTACAAATTCGACCGCCGTCCATCGCCAACGTCGGAATGACGGGACCTTGAGTTGTCTTCTCTGACGGGACTGCAACATTCATCGAAGGTCTGATGAACAATGGACAGGGGAGACGCGTATGAAGAAAGAGGGTGGGATTAGGTTTAATAATGTTTGGGAGTTTTAACATTTAGCCCCTCTCTATTTTCAGTAGTTTACACTTGGTCCCTAAACTATCAATTTTGTAGATAAAAAGTATAAAACTAATGTTTTTTATATATAAAATTATAAAATTATACATAAAAAACCCAATCCAATTAATCCCTATTAATCCCGATTAATCCCTAGGCGGTACCCCACCGCCCGACTAGCGCTTGACGCCTTCTACAACATTGATAAAAATATACACAATAGAAAGCCAAGTTAGAAAAGATTGATGAATACATGTTGACATCCATTTTCTATAACTGATTGAAGCGACGATTCAATGATATCTTCCATGAACGATCTTGATCCACTCAAGTATGATGGATATACCAAACACTTGGTCTGATTAACCAATGTGAAGCAATGGAAACAAAAAAGAAATATGTACGTATGATAGTAGTAAAAAATAACTAAGCATTTAGCCTGTTATCAAATGTGATACTTTGAAACCAATGAAGAATATGTAGACAGGAATCAACGAAGCATAGGCCATTATAAATTCAATCGTATCAAACATAAAAAGACTAATTCAATCTGTAGGACCGGGTTTCGTGACCGAAACCGTGATTCGCGTGATTATGTTCATAGACGGGAAGACTAGAGATGATAAACAAACAACTTTGTATTAATCCGGTAGTAAAACATTACAAATCGGCCCGATTACAAGATAACCGAACTAATACCAAAGGAGTATACATCCAGGGAGAGACCAAGTGGTGATCTCTCCCGGTGAGGTCTCAAACCTCCTCTCACTCTCTTGTTTTGCAAATGACAAAGTGTTGGTATTTATACCCAACACAGGTTGTATGGTCGAAGGATCTAACAGACCGATCGATAGATCATCTGTCGATCACAAAGCCATCGAAGGATCCACATATACTTCGAAGGATGGCATATCCTTCGAAGTCCATCGGTATCCATCGAATGATATCTTTCGAGCTCATCGAAGGATATACACAATCCTTCAATGCCTTATCCTTCGACACAAAACATTATACAACCATAATCTAACTGTTTGTCTAGCAAAACCCACACGGTCAACCGAATAACCCTCTCGTTTGACCACTTCAAACGAGCGGGTCTATACACATTCGATAGACCGTTTCACTAACTATTACAAATTCAGCGTAAAATAATAACTAATCTATTCGACAAGCATCGGACACAAAATCTGCATCAACAAATTCCCCCTTGTCCGTTGCTGTCGAATGCTGAAAATGCAACTGCAATCGATCTTCAGTCAAGTATTCATCTTCTCTGTGTTAACAAATTCCCCCTTGACCGATGATCCAGGTAAGTAGTATCTTGATGCTCCTTGTATAATATTTCCCCCTTAAAGTACGCGTATCCGTGTTGGGTGTTGTGCAATTTCCTCAATTGACCGATCTTCCGCTGATCTTCCAATACTCCAACCGGCATTTGATAAGGGTTCCAATCTTTAAGAACTGCATCAAGTCTTGATCTTGTCATAAGAACTCTATTTCATACAAGCATACTACATTGATAGAGATTTCTGGTGAACTGTCTTCTGTAAACCGTCTTTGTGGAATCGACCAAGTAATGCACTTTAATCTTCAGCATCAACACTCAGGAAAGTCAGCTAGACCAAGTGTATCCCTTGCAAGCTCAACCAGCATGCTTAGTTGAACTACATCCAGATCTCATTGTCTCGCCTTTGTGAAGTTGACCACGTAATGCACTACGGATCTTCAGCATCAGTACTCAGGAAGTCAGCTAGACCAAGTACATCGTTTGCAAACTCAACGAATTGAGTTACCCCCAGATCCCTGTAAAATCCCAAAGAAACATCAAACCCAAAACCGAATCCTGCAGGCCTTCAGTCTTGAACTATCAGCTTTCATAAAGATTCCCCAGGTCTTCAGTGAACAGCGCTTTTGTAACTACTGTAGACTTTAGAAACCTGTATTTTTCCGTGCAAAACCCTTCACGCTGGCTGGAGAATTAATTAAAATCCTCAAATATGTGTATGTGCAAAACATTCCACGCCGAACCGATTGTATCACCAGAAAATCACAAACTCTACCACCTGTGATTGCGTTTAGAAATTTACCGAAGAAATTCATCATAGATACCACCCCCATTTCTTTGGTAAAATCTCTAAACCTTAACAGATTCTTTCCACTTCAAAGAAACTGTCGTCAAATGTTCACCAATTCCCTCCACTGAGCGGAACTGTCGTCAATCTTTATTGAATGTTCTCGGTTCCGAAAAATCACGAAAACGACTTTCTTCTTTGCATATTCTAGTTGAATAAGAACGTCCCCTAGTACCCCGTAGGATCCGACTTGTATCCCTCCAAAGACTTTGTGAACTCGTTAGGACCGGTATTGACATTCTAGGTTCATTCATTCGTTACCAAATGCGAGAATATGACAATAAACAAAAAGATTTCTTCGTTGCATATTCTAGTTGATAAAGAAATTTCGCCTAGTACCCCGTAGGATCCGACTTGTATCCCTCCAAAGACTTTGTGAACTCGTTAGGACCGGTATTGACGTTCAAGGTTCATACGTTCGTCTTCAAATGCGAGAATATGACAATAAACAAAATGCTTTCGAACATTTACGAATAACCGGTAACAATCATAAACATTGACGTGCGGAAGTGAACATACCGTTCTGTTTTTGGCCCATAATAGTCGCGTCACCATTTTTGACATTTGCATCGGTAACCGTGACTACCCCACATTTTTCAAAAATAATCAAGTTCTCATCATTTTTTTTTATTTTTTTTTTTTATTTTTTATTTTTTATTTTTTTAAAAAAACAAAATGTTTTCATCATTCCGCATCATCCCGCGTGCTTCCGAACCCGTACGTATTTGACGTTGACATTTAGAGGCACGGTTCAAATAAACTTCGCGAACACCCGACCCGACTCCAAGTGAATTAAATGAGCAACCCCAACAATCTGTCTGATCTCATAAAATTCCACAACATCTGGCTCCTTCGAAACATCTGGATCCTTCGATACACAACAACTCCAGCAGCTCTTTTCTCTGGATCCTTCGAAACATCTGGATCCTTCGAAACAGAAGATATATGCTGGATCCTTCGATACACAACATCGAAATTGTTGATGATCCTTCGAAGTATATATCTTTCGAAGTTGTTGGAGACCTTCGAAGTCTGTCTCATCTTTCGAAGTTGATGATCCTTCGAAACACCTTCGAAGTTGGACATGGCTGATCCTTCGTACACTGCTGATCTTCAAGGCTGATCCTTCGAATATATCTTTCGGGGAGAGGATGATCCTTCGAAATTATCTTTCGAAGTTGAGGGTGAGGATTATCCTTCGAATATATCTGTCTGATCTTTCGAAGTTCCTTACATCTTTCGGGCTTTCAATTTTTATTTCTTTTCTTTACATCTTTCGAAATATGAAGCTGCCAAGAACATCAAGAACACAGCCTCTGTGTAAATCTGCAGATTTGATGAAAACACTTTGTATACAGTTTTTGATGATGATAACTTGAATGTTTAGGGGAAAAACATAAAACCCAACACTCGTTTCAGCACAGATCTGAATATTCGGGTCCAGATCTGAGTTTTTCTTGATTTTCACCATTTTTACATCTTGAACAAAAAGCACAAAAATCACAGATCTAGAGCACATGTGACTTAGTAAACGGTTAGATTTACTAAATCGGGCACCATGGCTCTGATACCAATTGTAGGACCGGGTTTCGTGACCGAAACCGTGATTCGCGTGATTATGTTCATAGACGGGAAGACTAGAGATGATAAACAAACAACTTTGTATTAATCCGGTAGTAAAACATTACAAATCGGCCCGATTACAAGATAACCGAACTAATACCAAAGGAGTATACATCCAGGGAGAGACCAAGTGGTGATCTCTCCCGGTGAGGTCTCAAACCTCCTCTCACTCTCTTGTTTTGCAAATGACAAAGTGTTGGTATTTATACCCAACACAGGTTGTATGGTCGAAGGATCTAACAGACCGATCGATAGATCATCTGTCGATCACAAAGCCATCGAAGGATCCACATATACTTCGAAGGATGGCATATCCTTCGAAGTCCATCGGTATCCATCGAATGATATCTTTCGAGCTCATCGAAGGATATACACAATCCTTCGATGCCTTATCCTTCGACACAAAACATTATACAACCATAATCTAACTGTTTGTCTAGCAAAACCCACACGGTCAACCGAATAACCCTCTCGTTTGACCACTTCAAACGAGCGGGTCTATACACGTTCGATAGACCGTTTCACTAACTATTACAAATTCAGCGTAAAATAATAACTAATCTATTCGACAAGCATCGGACACAAAATCTGCATCAACACAATCGTAGCACTACCTTCAGTACACTAAAACAATTTCAATGAACATGTAGCACAAGCTCAACTACTAGCAGCAAAAGCGCAGAATATCCGTCAACCAAAATCCTAACTTCATATACATATTACCCCAGTGTTGCTTCGTGCAGAATACTTTTGAATCTTTTAGTGAAGCAAATTTCACGAATATACAATGAATACTTAATTTAGAACTTAACCTTACAAGGAGTTTAGAATATTTCTACACCTTCAACATCCATTGACAGGTTAATAGAACCTTAAAAACTATAAATATACCAACAAAAAGAAGACCATGATGGATGATTTCCCAACATTCTGTAAAAATTAACAGAATAACTAGATGTAACAGTTAAACACAAGTACTATAAAGATTATTAAAAACCGAGATATGCAACAATAAAATAGCTTGGGAACATAATTGAATATAATCACCTTTCTTAATCGTATTTGAGTGAGAGCAGCATCAAGTTCTTGTTCTAGTTGTGTCATGTCATTCACAGAGAGCTCTTCTGCATTACTCTCTTCAGTAAGCCTGTGAAAAGAGTTAAATTACTATTCTGTTTGATACAAACTGGTGGTCCCATTTGCATACCACTATGATCTTGCATTTCGTTATTTGTTCGAACTTGTTACTTATTTATATGTTTTGTGTGTACAAGCTCGTGTAGACTATGTTACCTGTCCACTGTCTGTAGAAGCTCTTTGCATGTTTGGAATCTATTGCACTCCAGGAGAAATTCCTGTTGCAATAATTGCCAACTAGCCCATTAAATCATTAACCCATTACACATATAACATTTTGTTTAGCATGATAACGACAAAATAGCTATTCAAAATATTAGTCCTTACTAGATCTTTGAGCGCTCCATTGGTGGTTGTCTCTCCAGTTCCAAGGCAGCTTCTCTGGTATCTAGAAATAATACGATCCATACTGAAACGTAGGTGGTTATTATATGGTTAGATTGTGCATTAAGATACAAAGTGCACGAATTCAAATATATATCTTCAAGCTGGTCATATGCATTGATTAGAATATTTGCAAGATTATTACACATTCTGAAATAATTGAGTGCGGGTGAGAATGTAATAATGACATACCGAAAGTTTTGTATTTAACCAGACTTAAAACCGATGATATATTGAAACTAATGGAAAATCTCAAATAGATTTCCTTTTACCTGTGCATAGAAAAATTGAAAATATGAATAGTGGGTTTGGGGCCCTTGATCGATATTTGACGGCATGCATCATATTGGTCCATATCCATAAAGTTAGGGAATATGACCATTGTATATCAGGTGAATGGGACTATTGCAACACTTGTTACATTAGAATGTGTATTTAAGAGGCTACAAGTTTCGAGCTTCTCTTTAATAACAAGTTGGAATAAAGAAGTATTGATGACCTAGCTAGGTAATCCAACAATATGAGCCCACCTTACATTCCTAAAATCTATATCCTTCCACATTTGAATTGTTAAATGATGTCATCAAGTCTCGAGCCAGTATGTTGAATTTGAATATGTAGCATCAAAGGGGGTCACTGGGTACGTATTAGCAGACCACTAAGACTCGTCTTTCTCGGGCATTCAGATGGCTTCTTAAATTTTAATTATTCCCTCTATATCATCTATCTGCCATCTCAAAAACTAGGACAAACGACTCCGTGGTTTTATGTAAGAAAAATGTTCCATGTGTGATTAGCCATTAAGGCAAGGTTCGGATCATCATCATCATCATCATCATCATACTCAGTAAATCCCACCAATAGCAAAGCAAAGGTAGGGTCTGAGGAGGGTAAGATGTAGACAGCCTTACCTCTACCCCGTAGGAATAGAGAGGCTGCTTCCAGTGAGACCCCCGGCTCGATGGATAAGTTTAATACACAGCCCATCTTAATGTTCCAAAAGTTCCTTCCATGCCATCTTAGCTTTAATTAAGCGTACTTGATTAAAAAACTAAGCATAGAAATGGATTTTAGTATTTCAGTTAAAAACTCCTTAATTGTAGAGTCTCTAGAAAAATGATTTCCCCCTACCCACTATTTTAGCTCTTGATTAGTTTTGGTAGTAAACTTATAGTAGATTCCAAGTCCCCAAATCTCGAGCGTTAGGTAAATTGATGCATGGGACAACCGCTGAACCACTTATGCATAGAGCTTTTAATTTTAATAGGCATTACGAAGATGCTTAACTTGATTCTCTTCTACACATTCATGCATTGAATCCGGAGAGAATGTGAGAATCAAATGATTATTTGTAAACATAATCTATTGTCAGGCAAAACACAATAAAACGAAGGAAGAGAAACAAACACAAAAATAAGAATCTTACATAGTTGGAAAAGTTAAGTGTTCGGCTAAATACCAAACGCAAGAACCGAGATGACCTAAGGAGTAAAAGACACAACGAGCAAAGGGCTCGCATATTACCTAGGCGCAAAAAAAGATTATTATTAAGTGATACATCTTGGAACAACACCTAGAAAATTAGTTACTAATGGGAGGGGCCCTATACAATATATATCGCTAAGTCCCCAACTCTCATGACTATATGTATCTACTTATCCCTTTGTAATCTCTAAATACCGTGTTGGTTCATTAAATCCATCCACCATAGAAATCCATGTCACACTTCTGCTTATCATTAATTTCTTATATGTTCCCATGTTGTTGACTAATGTCAAAGATTAATCCTAGAGAGTATGGGGTTCGTCTACTGTTAGTAGATCGTGACATCTAACGAGGGCTACGTTCTTGTAAAAGCTGGAGTTAATCCTAATTTACTAAAACAAGTTGGATAATGAAGAGGTTGATCAAGTTAGTTTGAGTTCATTTAGCATTTATATATCTAGTTGTTTGAATTTAAAAAATAAGGTTTGAATAAGTAGGAGTTTGTTGATTGTGTTTATAATTTGATAAAATTCGAGTCCAAATAGGTTAAGGATTGTGTTTAGTATATAAATAGATGGTTAAGTGTCACAACTCAAATAAGAGAACTCAACTTAAAAGACCAGCCTGGTGGGTGAGAGAGCCCATTTGATCTATAACCTCCACATTTGTTGCCCATACAACCAATGTGAAACGAGTTTCATACCTTGGGGTGTTTTCAGTTCGTAACAGTTAGGGTTAGGGACTTAGGGTTAGTGTAAATTATTTGGGTTTTTTCCTAATTCATCATAATAAAAGAGTCAAACGAGTCGTTTATTTGTGTGATCGATCAAGGGCCTTTTCTCCATAAGTAGATTGAGGCCCAACTTTTCGCTTGCAGGGGAGACGATGAAGCAAAAATTTACCCCCACTTTTGTGTTGTGAGTTCAAATCAAGGTGCATAGTTGGGTGTAAAAAATGTTGGTAAAAAAAAGGTTATGAGGTGAATGTAAAACAATATTGATGAGATCTTTGCCACCTTAATTCCAAAAAGTACAAAAGCACCTCCTTAAAATTATGTTTCTCAAACTCGTGTATTCTATCTACATCACCCTCTTATCTGTCTTAAATCAGTAAATCTCAATGAGTACATAATAGCGTACTTGTCAAGGCCAATAACCTAGAAACCCCGTACCCTTATTACATAAAAAAATATAAGCTCCGTACAGAACATATATATAAATTATTCTGAAACATACATTAGCAAATGTTTGTAGAAAGAAATTGCGAAACGACATCAAATAACATATAAAACGCTGATGAAATTCACCTGTTACTAGTACTGCTGCCGTTAGAAAACTCATAGAGCTTTCCTCTGGCGGAGAAGACGATGACGGCGACATCGGCGTCACAGAGGACGGAAAGATGGCGAGCTTTCTTAAACAACCCTGATCTCCTCTTGGAGAAAGTGACTAACCTGCTGCTCTTGTCTTCGATCCGCTTCATTTCGAGCTTTCTCCGACCCATTCTTCTTTTTCCGGCGATGTGTGTAGAGCTAACTTTTCAACTTCCGGTGGTTTCTTCTACCCTATCTCTCTTATCTATATCATAATATCTCTTTATTGTGCTACCAATCACAATATTTGTTAACGATATCCTCTTAGACTAATGGGTATGGGGGTCGGCTAGCCCCGGCTTGGTCCGGCGCCGAGCCCCCACACCGCCCCCCTTAGCCCCGGCCCGGCCCAAACGTCCCACATGCGCCGATTCAGTCGAGGCCCCACCTTTGAAACTATCCGTTGCCATTTACCCCCAAACGGCTATTTTTAAAAAAAAAAAAATAAAAAAAAATTTCATTTTTCAATTTAAATACCCAATATCTCAACCATTTTTATACATTTCTATCCTTTCTACTCCCATTCTTCTCCAATTCTCTTCCTTTTTTATAAAAACACTCCATATTTTTTATACCTTATTCTCTAAATCATGTATCCTTTCAACCCGAACAACCCCAACCCGAACAACCCCAACCCGAACGACCCCAACCCGAACCAACCTAACTTTTTTTCGACCCCCGCTTACACTCCGAGTATGGATCAATCGTGGGGGGCTCCGCAATTTCCTTTTTCGGGTTTCCAACAAACACCCAACGCATTCTCACAAGTGTCTCAAGTTCAACAACTCCAACAATACCAAGCGCTACAACAAATGATGCAACGCAACTCGTTTGAACAACTCCAATCGCAACCGCCAACTTCCCAACCGGTTAACCTTGACGATGATGATGATGAAGTCGTCCCCGAATCGCCACCGCAAGAGCTCAACCGAAAAAAAAACAAGGGGAAGGGGAAGAAGGTTGAAAACGTACCCGAAACCATGTCGGAGAAAAGGGGCCGGCTCGAGTGGAGGGGGCGGCTCAGGTGGAGGGGGCGGCTCGAAGGCATCGGAGAAAATGGACGACTTGATAAACGAATTCCGTGAGTTCAAACAGTTCGCGGCCGAAAAATACACTCACAAGAAAACCGTGTCGGCCGACCAAGCTCGAGCGGAAGATTTTAGGATTATGAGGTTGGATCTCGACTCGGTTCCGGAGGAGGAACGAGCGGTTTATCGGAGGATGAAGGAAGAAGTGATGAAAAAATGGTCGTCGTAGGTTGTTTTTTTATTTTTAGGAAATGTAATTTTTTATTTTTATTTTTCGGTAATTTTTTTTTTTAGGAAATGTAATTTTTTTTTTTAGGAAATGTAATTTTTTTTTTTTTAGGAAATGTAATTTTTTTTTATAAAGTTTTAATTAACTTAATAAATTAAAACTTAGGAAATTATAAAATAATGAGGTGGGGCCGCATCCCACACGAGCCTCCATCCCCCTCAAATTTCATGGAGGCCCATCCCCCACGAGCCGCCCACGTGGCGCCTACGTGGAGGCTCATCCCATTTGGGATGGGCCAAACCATACCCTTTAGTCTTAAAACCAATGCTTTCCACCGTATATTTTAGACACGTGCTATATCAAAACACACCGCCACATGATGATTAGATTAAATTACATTTTTGTCCTCTAGATATAGATATTGACAAAAGTTAGGGTTTTACTCATGGTCCCCATTTTAGTTTTTTGTTAAATACAAAAACATTTTCATCACCTTCACTATTTTCTATCCTATATCTTAATTGAAAGTTATATTTTACAAAACTTATATCTTATTTTAAAAATTCATACATATCCCATCCATCATTTTTGTTTTATCTTAATCATAAACACTTATTTTATCATACTTCTTGTTTTCAATTGATGGAGAATGAATAAAAGTTATTTTTAGGGATATTGAATTTATTATAAATAACTTCAATTTTCACAATCTGGTTGATGCACTTCCAACTTATGAGTTATACCACGCCATTCCCAACTTTCAACTTATTTTCCTCTGACACTCCCAAACTAACTGAACCCTAACACATTTAGTTTTTTGTTGATGTGCCACTTGTTTAGTGATGTGGCGTCTAACGTCGAATTCGATAAGTATTGGAGTGCCAGGGTAAAACAAGTTGAAAATTTGGGTGTGCGTGGTATAATTCGTAAGTTGGGAGTGCTATTGTCCAAATGATGAAAGTTAATGTTATTTAAATCCAATATCCATTTTTATATATAAAGCTAGGGTGTCATCTTTTTTATAATTTAGGCTTGGGGTAGATAAATGATGGATGAGATGGAGTGAGTTTTTAGTAGATTTAAAAAAAATTAAAGATGGCGGAAGGGATGATGGATGGGATGGGAATGCTCTTAGATGTTTAAATTATGTGAAACCAGTGGAATTTCCTGTGCCATATGATGGGTTTTCGGTCGGTATTGGTTTGGTTTGGTTTAGTTTGGTGTGATGTAATCGGTACGATACCAGCACTCGGTATATAACAATCGGCACATGTTTTACATTGATGGAAATAAGATAAAATAAAATGAATAGTAGTACCGGTACCGATGTCGTTCGGACTGTAAAGGTTCAATTCATCACAGTCCTGGTACGGTACAGGCACTAAGTATAGTTTACGATACAAAAGAAACAGTTAACAATCAACAATACATATATATATATATATACATACATACATACATACATACATACATACATACATAGGAGAAGGATCCGTTATGAACCACCCTTTATTGCGAGAACCACGAGAACCAATGTGAGCACAACAAAAAATACCTAAAAAACACAACAAAAAAAAAATATTTTTTTTATCTCAAAATCGCTAATTTTCGTTACAAAAAAAATTAAATTTTTTAGCTACTAAAAATAGCGATTTTGATGTAAAAAAATATTTAAAAAAATTGTGTTTTTTTTAGGTTTTTTGGGAGTTTAGTTTTTAGCATTTTAGCTTGGGTGGGGGAGGGGGGGGTGTGGGTGTTTAGGTTTTTTTGAGGGGGGCCGAGGGGGATTAGGTTTTTTTTTTAGGTTTTTTGATGTGTTCACACTGGTTCTCACAATAAAGGTGTTTCTCAAATGAATCTTACCTTACATACTGACAATGTGTGGTTTTTCAAATGATGATATGTATTCGAATAATTTTGATTATTCGATAAAAAAAATTTATGTGCTTATTATACACTTGCAAGTTGCATATATACGTTTATGTCGACTAGCCTATATCTCCAAAAAGTCTAATGCTACCATGTGTAAACATGAAAATTAAATACATGCTTTGCTACTTGAATAACTCTTTTGGTTGATTATCTACAACCGCTTAATAGGCACTATGGTGTTACTTTAACAAAAATAGCTACGGCTATTATGTTATTCTTTTTTTTTATAAAATAGTCCTTTTTATAAGAAGATTACAAGTATGACATTTAAAAATGATTTACTCAGAGAAATATAACAAAATCTAAAAAGTAGGAGAAAGCCTAATGGAATACTGAATTTAACATATTTTCATCTTTGGCAGCGCTGTTCGGAAAAAATCTTTTGCCCAGTACCTCGGTTTGGAGAAAAATGACAGGTTTTGTATTTTCTCTCTATTTCTCGTGTATTCTGAATAGCAGAGCTTTTACATTTAAACCATCTGTTCACAACCCTATAAGGCTACGGGGTGTGGATGGGGCTCTATGGGGCTTTATAGGTGACACGTAGGATCCAAGTGTACCATGGAGCCCCTCTTTAATTTGGAGGGTGTGGATGGAGCCCCTGTTAAACAAAATTTAAAAAAAAAAAAAAATTGATTGGTTTAAAACTAATAGGTCCCACCTGAAATCACGTTAAAGCTCGTTATCACGATGGCAGGGCTTCAATGGCGCCCCACCTATAGCGCCCGGGGTGTGGTTAAAAGTGGATGGGGGCGCTATACAAGTCTAGGTGGCGGAAGGGTGGCGCCCCACACCCTCCGGCCTAACCACACAATTTCTTCCTTCTAATTTACCAATTGCTATTCCTACATTAAAACTATTCTATTGCACAGGATATGAATAATAATAATAATAATGTATTTTATAATATATAATTTTTAGTTTCAGTTTTACCATTTATATTTTTAATAAGATATGTCTTAATTTTTCCCGATTACTTAATTAATTTTTCTGCGATCGCTTGCGTTTATTAACTTTAAAAAAAGAAAAAAACTAAATACGCATTTGTGTTTAAATTTATTTTAGGAAAATTGGTATTTAATAAACCAACCTTTAGCCAGTTGGTAAATAATAATCCAACCTATAGAATTGGTATATAATAATCCTACCTATCAACATGTTGGTACTCAATGAACTTCTGTTAATTTTTTTTTAACTGAAGTTAGTTTTTAAGTTTTATTTATTACACAAACAGTCCCTGTAGTTATAAGTTACTAGTTTTAAGTTTTATTTATTACACAAACAGTCCCTGTAGTTATAAAAAAATCATTAAAAATCAAAAAAATTCTAAAAAATCATAAAAATTCTAAACAAAACAAAAAAATCTTAAAAAATAAAAAAAAATTCTGATTGAATTACAACAGATCCAAAAACATCAGGATCCTCTTTCAACAAAAAAATTCGATTGAATTACAACAAATCAAAAAAATTTCTGATTGAATTACAACAAATCAAAAAAAATCGATTTTTCGGGCATCTTTCAACAACATCAGGATCCTCTTCAGACGCCATAAGCACCACCAATTACAACAGATCCAAAAACACGCAGAATTCAGCAATAGCAACAGAGCTTCCGATCGAACGAACACCGCAACCAAACCCTAGAGTTCGTACTGTTCAGAAAACGCTTCGCAAGCAACGTAAAAAGCCTCGATCGACGATTGAATTCTGAAGTAATTTCCAGCAAAACACATCACCAATAATGTATGTAAACTCTTCGAACGAATCAAATTTCTGGAAATTGTTAGTGAATTTGTCGCAAATCGGTTATTCATACCGCAAAAACGTTCAGATCCGAAATCATTTACGTATGAAATTGAGCGATTTGTGTGAGAATTGAATCAATTGATGAACAAACCTTGCAGATCAATACTAGTGTAGCAGATTTGAGAAGGTTTCAGACGGAGAAGTTGCGATTTGAAAGCGAATTTTTGGATTATGGTGGATGTTTTTATAGAACCCTAACCCTAATCCCCAATTTGAGCGATGAAATAGGTATCAAGTGTGTTTGAATTTTGATTTTTTTTTAGTTTAATAAATTGGAAATAGGCATGAGAGTTTGATTTTTAATTTTTAATATTTTATTTGCTGGTTTCTAGGAATGAGTAAAGTTATAAGAAATATTTTTTTGGTTTTTTTACAATTTTTATGATTTTTTATAATTTTTTTGATTTTTTAGGATTTTTATGATTTTTTAATAACTACAGGGACTGTTTGTGTAATAAATAAAACTTAAAACTAGTAACTTATACCTACAGGGACTGTTTGTGTAATAAATAAAACTTAAAAACTAACTTCAGTTAAAAAAAGTTAACAGAAGTTCATTGAGTACCAACATATTGATAGGTAGGATTATTATATACCAATTCTGTAGGTTGGATTATTATTTACCAACTGGTTAAAGGTTGGTTTATTAAATACCAATTTTCCTTTATTTTATCAGTGTTCCGGTATAAATTATGTAGATAGAGGTTTGTTTTTTGTGTTTTTTTATCGTCGGCTATACAAATGTCGCGCATCCTAAACAGAGGACCCAATTCTTACCAAACTATAACGGCACCGATACCCTATTTACTGTTATCCTTTTCAATCAATATAAAGCACATGTCGACATCCTTTTAAACATATTACAACTTTTTTTTTTCTCTTTCAGTTGCTATAGTGAGTGCATGAAACTAAATGAACCAACACTGGTTGAATTTCCGCCACGTAATGCGGAAGATCTAACTTATATATATATATATAGTGCCAGGATCATTTCAGAACCATAAATATTTACAGAACTCGCAGAACTCCTAATAAACAATCTTTTTATTTATATATTTTTATGTTTAGGATAATTTTGTCATTTATTATGTGTATTTTTACGATTACATACATGTTAAGAGTAATTTTATCATTTTTTATATGTAATTTTATAATTACACATATGTAAACTAGTTTTTTTACATATATGTAATTAGTTATGACACATATATATAATTTTGGCAATAAACGTATGTAAACTACTTTTAACATGTATGTAATCAAAGAAATACATATAATAGATGATAAAAAGATCCTAAATACAAAAACTTATATATAAAATGATTGTTTATTAGGAGTTCTGTAGTTATTTAGAGTTCTGAAATGAACTCAACCCTATATATATATATATATACACATATAAATATATATACACATTTAAAACCAGTTTTTAAATTAAACCGGATTAGGCTAAAATATGGTTCAACCGGTTGAACCAGGTTGTACCGAGTGGTTCAACCGGGTTGACTAGTTAACTGTATAATTTCATAGATTACAACATCAACTAAAAAATTAATCCAAAAATGCATGATTACATATTAAAAGATAATCCAAAAGCTAATCCATAATAAAAAATAGGGATTTTTACATATTTCCCCCTCCTAAGTAGCTTTATTACATATTTCCTAAACCCATAAATTTAATTACATATTTCCCCTTCCTAAAGAAGCCTTATTACATATTTCCTCAATCTCTAAATTTTTAGAGTAAATTACAAGTTTTGTCCTTTATGTTTGTACCAAATTGCAGGCGGTATCCTTTGCCTTTAAATTTGACGAGTTTTGTCCTTAACGTTTCAAAATCTTACATGTTATGTCCTTTAGCTCTGACTCAGTCAGATTTTTTTTGTTAAATATGGCCATGTGCTTTGCACATGAGGTCATTCTTATCATTTCATATTTCCAGGGGTTATTTTGTAATTTTTTTATCCAGGGACTATTTTATACCTAACTTAAAAAAATATATATACTCTCTCTTTCTTCTCTCTCATTGAAACTCCCCCTCTTTCTCTTCTCTCTCCTTACCACCGCCACCAACCATCAGTCCCCTACCTGCATCTCCTCATCTTTTCTTCTCTTCTCTTTGTTGTAGCAGTTGCTCCATGGACCAAGATTTCATCTCAAAACCCTAAACTCATTTCTCTTTTCCCCCAAAATCCCAACTCCCTCCGCCACCGCCACAAACATCCACCATGTCCGACGTTGAAAAGTATTTGTAGAGAAATCAGTTAACGTTGTGGAGGATAAATCTGATGTGTTCAGTGAGAAGAAGCTGGTTGAAAATCGGTTTGTGTTTCCGAATTTTGTTGATTCGAGTGGTGCGTCTGTTGAAGAGTTGGTGCATCATGCTGGTTATTGTAACCTAGTAACTCAACTACAAAAAGTATTTCAAATGGGAACTCTAGAACCCCCTGCCCCCCCCCCCCCCCCCCCCCCTATTGACTAAATATCGTGAACCAAAAAGCATTACAAAATTATCCATAAAAGCCTCACCTTTTTCCCTATATATAAGCAAAAATCCACCATTTTGAAAAATTTGGGGATGGAAGGTTAGTGGGTGTAGTGATGAAAGATGGTGAAGGGGTGTGGGGGGGGGGGGGGGGGGGGGGGGAGTTATGTTACTTTGATTTCGGTTTTAGGTGTTGTGCAAAGCTTTGATTTACATGAGAAAGAACTTGACGGAGGAAAGCTTGTGGGATTTGTACGCGAGAGATGATGAAGGAGAGAGTTTATATATTTTCTTTAAGTTTGGTACAAAATAGTCCCTGAATAAAATTCTTTTACAAAATAGCCCCTTGAAATGTGAAATGACAAGAATTCCTTTTTAACAATAAAAAACTGACTGAGTTAGGGTTAAAGGACATAACATGCAAGATTTTAAAACGTTAAGGACAAAACTCGTCAAATTTAAAGGCAAAGGATACCGCCTGCAATTTGGTACAAACATAAAGGACAAAACTTGTAATTTACTCAAATTTTTATTACATATTTCCCCAATCTCTAAATTTAATTACATATTTCACCTTCCTAAACCCCATATATTACATATTTATCCATTTCATTAAAAAAATACTCTTATAGAATTACTATTTTACCCCTAATGAGTTTATTAAATAAATAACTACAGTATATTTCCAAGCTTCACCTTTGAACCCGGATAGAAAACATTCGTTTTGGTGCTTCTGTCTTGAGTGGAAAATCAAGAACAAAAAGGTTTATTTATTTTCTTGTTGCTTAATCTCGATTAGAAAGAAACCGAAGGCACAAATTTGCGCTTCTAGTTCGTTGTTTCAATTTCTGATTATTGATTAGTAAGTTAGTAACCTTACCGTTGCCATAGTTCTGGATCACCATTAGAAATATTATATCTAGGGCTAGGTGATCGATAATCAATACCAAGATAGCCGGCGAATTACCTGCATGTACAAGCTTCGTCGCATACGTTAGGATCACAACAAGTGCAATCTCCAATGCTGATATCCACATTGCAACTCTTCTTTTTTATCCGGTATATATCTTGTTTAAGTTGAGGAGACTATGCCATGGTGAGCCAGAATGATGTGGAATATATTATAAGTTTTCATTTGTATGGCAACGTTAAGATTACTAACTTACTAATCAATAATCAGAAACTGAAACAACGAACTAGAAGCACAAATCTGTGCCTCCGGTTTCTTTCTAATCGAGATTAAGCAACAAAAAATAAATAAACCTTTTTGTTCTTGATTTGCCGCTCAAGACGAAGCAACAAAACAAATGTTTTCTATCCGGGTTCAAAGGTGAAGCTAGGAAATATACTGTAGTTATTTATTTAATAGACTTATTAGGGGTAAAACAGTAATTCTATAAGAGTATTTTTAATTAAATGGATAAATATGTAATATATGGGGTTTAAGAAGGTGAAATATGTAATTAAATTTAGAGATTGGGGAAATATGTAATAAAAATTTAGAGATTGGGGAAATATGTAATAAGGCTTCTTTAAGAAGGGGAAATATGTAACTAAATTTATGGGTTGGGGAAATATGTAATAAAACTGCTTAGGAGGGGGGAAATATGTAAAAATCCCTAAAAAATAATCCAAAAGATAATTGAAAATCATTCAATATTCCAACAAGCTTTTTTTTTTTAATGAAAGTGTACAATTTGTTTAACTCATTTGAGTGTTGATTACAAGTTCATGATCGCATAAAAGATGAAATTCACTATTATCGCGATCCTCATCAACTAGAGGATAACTATTTTCGTTTCATACAATATTAAATAAGAAGTTTTAGTTACAAATAATTATCATATATAAAAATTACGTAAGATAAGTAACATATATAATAAAAATAAGTAACAACCCAAACTAAAATAACCTTGGGCCGGTACCGGTATTACGTTTCAAACCGGTATACCGGATTTTACTGCCGGTACAAACCTTATGCCGTTTCACTTATTTACCGGGGTGTTTCATACCGGATTTACATCTGAAAACGGTAATACCGGTATAACCGGCCGGTATTTACCGGTTTTTAAAACACTGTTGTATATATAATCAGGAGAGAACGCCCTAAAGTGTGAGAATGGTGAGAACGGATCCTGGTTGAACACGTGGCACGCGACATTATCAAGGCGGATGGGGCTCTTTTGTCTTTTTATCATCCCTTTTTCCATTTTTCGTGTATCACAATACTGGTTTATTTTTGGCGTATAAGATTTGTTTGGCGTTTAGTTAGATTCAATAACTATCTGGCGTTTTACAGGTCTTTTTTAGATCTGTCTTGTTCAATTAATCGTTTTTGTGTCAAATAGATAACAGTTTGGCGTTTATGGCGTTCCCAAATTCAATAAAATTAATTAATAATTCTAACATCTTGGCGTCCATGGTGCTACCAAAATCATTATATACATTTAATAATTCAAACTATACATTTTTTTGGCGTTTTGTATATTTTACCAGTTGAATTAATCCCATATATCTTATAGGGTTTTGACCAGTTATGTCTTATGAGGTTTCGACCAAGGTTGCGAGTCGCAACCACTTGGTTCCGACTCGGAATGGCATTCATGGCGTTCTTAATAATTCATTAATAATTCAAAAGATTACAATAACACGAGATCAAAACAAACTAATAGTCTTCTGTGTATGGGATTACATCAGAGATGTACCCATCGCTTTGTTCATCGCTTTCTTCATATTCATCATCATGTTGTGCATTGGCGTATAACGTGTAAGGACCTTCAAAAATGTCCCAAACCAACCCGGAAGTGCAAACCCGGACCCCTGAAACCCTAATGTGCATGGAAAACCAAGAAAACAAGAAATCTGGTCTCCAGGCGGGCCGCGTAAAGATTAATCATGGCCTTACGCGGGCCGCGTCAACCTTAAGTTGACCAGATAAGCGTTACAGTCCACGTGGCATCCACCTGGCAACCCTACTCGTGACCCAGCAAACCTGCACGTAGACTAGGTGGCCACGCGGGCCGCGTAAGGATCGACTTAAGGTTCACGCGGGCCGCGACAGACCCATTTTTCACCTATAAATAGATTTGGCTACGAGCAGTTCACTGGTGTCGAAATCTCAATCAAAATCACGAAGAAAACTGCTCAAAAGTCGAAAATCATATTTACTGTAGTGAGGCGCTGCTACGATACAGGGTATTAACTCGATCGCTGCTACGATTCAATGTCCGATCGATTGAAACTATCCGATGGATGTTTAAGTGCTGCCCACATTAGGGCCATACTTTGTCATTCGTCGTGAATTCGATGGATGTTTAAGTATTGCACTTTGTCATTTGTTGTGAGGGTTTTAGTCTCGTGAGTTATAGTAAATGCTGTATTAGTTACTGACCTAGTTCGTGTGCATTGTTATTTAAATTAGGTTACAAGGCTAATCAGTAGGCTAAACTCTGCCCGTTTAAATCTGCAATGTGAGTCATTCTCTTTTATCAAAAGTGTTTTACAATACTCCAATTATTTCCATTGTAATCGCTCTTATGCTGTAATGTATAACTAATGTGTCGTTTTAATTAATCTGAATGACTCGCCAGCATTTCCCCGCTGATAAAATATTTTTAAAACATGTTTCAGGCGACCTGCTGTGAAGCAAGGAAAACGTGCTACGGAGCACTAACAAGCTTGAAGAGGTGGCTCAGTTAAAATAAATAAACATGTTTTATAAATCAGGGAATTTCCTTGTGAAATTCCTCTATTGTAAATTACGGGGTTTATCCCGAGTTATGAAATAAAATAATCGGGCATTTCAAGTTTTAAAAAGATCCTGTAAAATCTTCCACTGTCAACTCAATAAATACCACGGGTTTCTGTCCCGCGGCTCCTGGACCGGGTAAAACAGGGGCGGGGGCCGTGACAGAAAAAGGTGGTATCAGAGCCACTGATTTAAGCCTATTAAGTATTTAAAAATACTTAATTTTCCTGATTACTATTTTGTGATCATGTGTTTTGTCTTATCTGACTATTTGTTACAGTATGGGTAAGCAAAGAATTTCGGACATTTATCGTCAATCAGATAGTTCACCAAAAGATAAGGGAATTTCATTTTAATAAAATTCCTCAAGATACTCAGCAGATACGGAGGAAGGAATATTTGTTCGTAAGGCACAATTTGAGAAACCACTTACCCCTAAGAAAATAAGTTGTATTATTAGAAAAAAGTCAAGAGAAAGTAAAGAAGTCACAACCAAAAGGAGTGATGATTACTAAGGAAACTCAGGAAATAGGCCCTAACCCACCATGGGAAGATGAGTTGGATGAAAAATGGGCAAATCTCTATATGTTAGCCACTACAGCAGTAAATGCTAACTTATAGTTGAATCGTCAAACCAGTACCAGTACCTATGTCCCCTATGAGCCAGAAACTTTAAAGAAACTTGCCCATTAGATAAACAACTCAGTAAGAAAAGATAGACTAAAAATAAATTATTAATGCACAATCCCTAGTATATTTTAAATTTCAGTTGTACTTTGTAATATATATAAAAATCGCAATATTTCATACTTAATTTTCTGATTACCTTTATGTGAAAATTCAAGTTACAAACTTTTAACTTAGAATTTTGTGTGTTTCTTCATATCTGCTAAACAGCATGAATGAGTTGTCTGAAGCCCTTCAGAATCTCAATCTCTATACTGTTAATGTGGAAGTTTCCAAAGACTTTACCGGTTATTGTGCCAACATGGAGGAACCTATGGAATTTCAAACCCAACCTCCTGAGAAACCAAAGCCAAAGAAAAGAAGAAGATTAGTAGGCTGGAGACGGGTGCGTAGGAGGAAACCGGCAACACGGAAAATTATAAAGACAGAGGATCCCAAAGGTAAAGGCAAGGAAATAGAGATTGGAGAAAGTTCTAGGCAAGACCAGGAAATACCACCCTGGGAGGAATTGGATCATAAACTGGCACTTAGTGACCTCATCGGACCTGCCGGTGAAAACCTTTTTAATTACCCAGTGGAAGCACAACTTCCAGTTGACCTAGAGCCTGAAATCCCAGATCCTATTATCCACTCCCAACCTCTACCAGCAGAACTCGAAGAGTGGTGGACCACCGACTGGCAATTTCAGAACCTCCTAAATAACCCTAATACCTTTTTCCCTCAATTTGACTCCGAACCTCCATTACACCCGCCTATGAGTACGGAAAACTTGGCGGAACTCCGCCATTATTGCGAGGAGCTGATTGATGCAGGGAATCGAATTAGGGAAGTAGGAGAAAGAATATCTTGGAAATACGACGAAAGGGAACGTCGTTTCTAAGATGCCAGCTGGCGAGGATGGTGTAACTGTGGTTGTGTGGTTATAGGAATATGTGTTTAATAATAATAATATAATAATAAAATATAAGTATGTGAAATAACTAAAATAAAACTCTTGTAAGATAACCAGTTTGTACGGATGCCTATTATATAAAATATCGAACGTCGAAAGATCGACAATTTTGGCTATACGTGTTGACATGATTATGTGCGATTGTTTTATTATGTTTGATTGTTAATTCCTTTATGCTAATCACTTATATAAATTAATTACCAGATGGCACACGCTGGTAATGAACAAGTTAATGAAGTGAATCAATCTGAGCAAAACCAGGAAGATCAATTTCTGAATAGGCAAGATATCGAGAATATCGTTGCTCAAGGAATAGCCAATGCTATTCCATCAATCCTGGCTGCGGCTCGAAATCCAGTTGAACCTCAACAAATTATTCCTAGCAAACGTACTCATGAAGACAACTTTAGTAATAGCGTAAATGGAGGCGTCAACCATACTAATAACAACAACGATGGGATGCAAGCCCCACTCCTTAAGAAAATGAAAGCTGCAACGCCTGGTTGCACTTATAAGGAGTTTCTTGCCTGTAAACCGGTTGAATTTGCAGGCAACGAAGGGGCGACTGCTGCACTGCGTTGGTTAGAGAAAACCGAGGCAGTGATTAAAATAAGTAAATGTGTTGAGGAAGACAAGGTCATGTACACGTCGCATCTTTTTAAAGAAGGGCGTTAGAATGGTGGAATACGGTACTTCAAGCGAAGGGAAGCGATGTGGCCTATGCCATGAGCTGGGAAGAATTTAAGTGGCTGGTGGAAAGAAAATTCTGCCCTGAATATGAGAAAGAACAAATGGCGAATAAATTCTTAAACCACCGGATGGTGGATGTAGACTGTCGAGGGTATACTTCGACGTTCTTCGAATATGCAAGAGTGGTACCAACCCTGGCTTCGCCAGAACCGGTACTTATTTCCCGTTATATTTGGGGATTGATTGGCGAAATCCGTGATATCGTGAAGGCTGCGAGACCCCGCACTATTGACGATGTTGTGGAATTAGCCAACACTTTGACGGACGGACTGGTACGTACGCGAGAAGAGAACCGGAAGAAGGAAGTGGCCCAAAAGATTACCCAGTGATTTCGTATGGGTAACCGTAGTAATTTCAAGAGAAAGGGAACCGGGCAATCTTCCACTGTTCCATTTTGCAATGTCTGTAAAAGGAAGCATTTTGGAAGATGCAAAGGATATTGCAATTTCTGCAAAATTCCGGGCACCAAGAAGAAGATTGTAGGAAGAAGAAAGCAACAATCTGCTACAACTGCGGAGAAGCTGGACATTTTAGGCCAGATTGTCCTAAATTGGCCAAACCAGCTGATAACAAAGCCAAACCTGCAGAAGGAGCTACCAAGAAGAACGCAAGAGCCTTCCAGTTGACTACTCAGGAAGCAGAACTAATTCCTGACGTAATAGCTGGTACGTACCTAGTTCACAACGTTTATGCAAAAGTATTATTTGACTCTGGTGCAAACCAAAGTTTTATAAATACTTTATTCTGCCAAGCTCTTAACCTACCTTTAACCAACCTTAGGCAGATTTTTACGGTAGAAACGGCAGATCGGAATTCTGTTAATATAGATAAGGTTTTGCGAGAAGAAAAGATAGAACTCTTAGGCCATGAATTTTCTACAAACCTGCTACCTATGAAGTTAGCCGAATTCGATGTGGTATTAGGAATGGATTGGTTAGTAGCCAACCATGCTCGAATTCTTTGTGATAAGAATTCCATAGAAATTCATACACCCACATGAGAATTAGTGGTGATTACAGGAGATAAGCCACGAAAGCCACTAAAATTCATTTCAGTAATGAAGTTGGCCAGTTATTCAAGAAAACAAGAAATAGTGTATATGATTTCGGTAATCAATAACACTAAGGGTAAGGAACTCAAAGAAATTCCTGTAGTAACAGAATACCCAGAGGTATTCCCAGAAGAACTACCAGTATTACCACCTGATAGGGAAGTAGAATTTAGAATTCATCTAATTCCTGGAACTACTCCGATAGCCAAGGCACCTTATCTGTTAGCACCCACCGAAATGCTAGAATTGAAAAAGCAGTTAGATGAATTACTAAGCAAAGGATTCATACAACCTAGTTCATCCCCGTGGGGAGCTCCAGTATTGTTTGTAAAGAAAAAGGATGGTTCGATGCGAATGTGTATCGATTATAGGGAACTAAATAAGGTTACAATTAAGAATCGATACCCATTACCTAGGATTGATGATCTTTTTGATCAATTGGAAGGAGCTAGATACTTTTCTAAGATAGATTTATGCTCCGGATATCATCAAGTGGAATTACAAGAAGAAGACATACCTAAAACTGCTTTCAGAACTAGGTATGGTCATTACGAGTTTACAGTCATGCCCTTCGGACTAACAAATGCTCCTGCAACATTTATGGACATGATGAATAGAATCTGTAAACCTTACTTGGATAAATTCATAATTGTCTTCATCGACGATATACTTATTTATTCCAAAAGCCAGGAGGAGCATTGTGAGCACCTGCATGCACTCTTAAATTTGTTAAGAAAGGAACAACTTTACGCCAAATTCTCGAAGTGTGAATTTTGGCTACAGGATGTGCAATTTTTAGGTCACATGGTGAATCACGAAGGTATTCATGTAGATCCTGCTAAGATAGAAGCGATCACCAAATGGAAGGCCCCGCAATCAGCCATGGAAATTAGAAGTTTTCTAGGGTTAGCTGGATATTATAGACGATTTATTAAGGATTTTTCCAAGATAGCTATACCATTAACTAAGCTAACCTGTAAATTAGTTAAGTTTGAATGGGGACCTAAACAAGAAGAAGCTTTTAGGATTTAAAAAAAAAAGTTAACAAACGCTCCAATTCTAGCTTTACCAGAAGGAACAGAGAATGTTGAAGTTTACTGCGATGCTTCTAAGTTAGGATTAGGGTGTGTACTAATGCAACGCAAAAAGGTAATTGTGTATGCCTCAAGACAATTAAAGAAGCACGAATAAAATTATACGACTCATGACTTAGAATTAGGAGCCATAATTGTTGCCCTTAAGATTTGGAGACACTATTTGTATGGAAGTAAGTTTACTGTCTATACAGACCATAAAAGCTTAAGTTACATTTTTGGGCAAAAAGAATTAAACATGAGGCAAAGGAGATGGATGGAAATCCTAAGTGATTACCACTGAGATATTCAATATCACGAAGGAAAAGCAAACATAGTTGCTGATGCTTTAAGTCGTAAGTATCATGAGAAACAACGACGAGTTCGTGCTCTTAGATTAAGTCTACAACTAGACTTAATGGAACAACTGAAGAACATTCAAGAAACAGCAATCAAGGATGAGGCTGAAGGAATGAAGGGAAGAATAAAGGAATTAGAACAAGGAAGTGATGGAATTTGGAGATTCCACAAGAAAAGGGTTTGGGTACCTAAGCAAGGAGAGATAAGAAATAAGATTTTAGAGGAAGCTCATAAATCTAGGTATACCATGCATCCTGGTAACAATAAGATGTACCAAGATTTAAGAAATAACTTCTGGTGGATAGGAATGAAAAAGGATATAGCTAGATATGTTTCTAAGTGTCTTACTTGTTCACAAGTCAAGGCAGAACACCAAAAACCATCAGGTCTACTACAACAATTAGAAATGCCTGTATGGAAATGGGAACTTATAACCATGGACTTCGTTACTAAGTTACCCAAAACCAGAAAAGGTAATGACGCGATTTGGGTAATTATGGATCGATTAACCAAATCATCTCATTTCCTACCCATGAAAGAAACCTTTAGCATGGAAAGGTTAGCAAAATTGTACGTAGACGAGGTAGTATCCTTACATGGAGTTCCACTCTCCATTGTATCGGATAGGGATAGTCATTTCACTTCCCACTTCTGGACAAGTTTCCAAGAAGCCATGGGAACCCGACTAAATCTAAGCACTGCATATCATCCTCAGACAGACGGACAAAGTGAAAGAACGATCCAAACTCTAGAAGACATGATCAGAGCACGTGTAATAGATTTTGGTGGAAACTGGGATGACCACCTACCCTTAATTGAATTCTCCTATAACAATAGTTATCATTCAAGCATCGAAGCTGCACCATTCGAAGCACTGTACGGACGTAAGTGTAGAACTCCAGTATGTTGGGCAGAAATAGGAGCAAGCCAATTATCAGGTCCTGAAATTGTGCAAGAAACTACCGATAAAATTACTCAAATCAAGGAAAGACTGAAAACAGCTCGAGATCGCCAGAAGAGTTATGCTGATAATCGACGCAAGCCACTAGAGTTTCAAGTTGGAGACAAGTTACTCTTGAAAGTTTCTCCTTGGAAAGGAGTAGTTCGGTTCGGTAAGAAAGGAAAGCTAAGTCCAAGGTACGTAGGACCATTCCCAGTAATCCAACGTATAGGACCAGTTGCTTATCGCTTACAACTACCAGAGGAGCTAGCTGGAGTACATGACGTATTTCATGTATCCAACCTCAAGAAATGTCTATCGGACGAATCATTAGTAGTCCCTCTTCAAGACATCCAAGTAAATGAAAAGTTGAAATTTGTGGAGAAACCACTTCAGATAGAAGACAGAAAGATCAAGTTTCTCAAGCACAAAAGACTAGTACTGGTCAAAGTCAAATGGGATTCAAAGAGAGGACCCGAGTACACTTGGAAGCTGGAATCAGAGATGAAGCGAAAGTATCCTCACTTATTTCAGTAAATCTCGAGGACGAGATTTTAAATAAGGTGGGGAGAATGTAAGGACCTTCAAAAATGTCCCAAACCAACCCGGAAGTGCAAACCCGGACCCCTGAAACCCTAATGTGCATGAAAAACCAAGAAAACAAGAAATCTGGTCTCCAGGCGGGCCGCGTAAAGATTAAGCATGGCCTTACGCGGGCTGCGTCAACCTTAAGTTGACCAGATAAGCGTTACAGTCCACGTGGCATCCACCTGGCAACCCTACTCGTGACCCAGCAAACCTACACGTAGACTAGGTGGCCACGCGGGCCGTGTAAGGATCGACTTAAGGTTCACGCGGGCCGCGACAGACCCATTTTTCACCTATAAATAGATTTGGCTATGAGCAGTTCACTGGTGTCGAAATCTCAATCAAAATCACGAAGAAAACTGCTCAAAAGTCGAAAATCATATTTACAGTAGTGAGGCGCTGCTACGATACCGGGTATTAACTCGATCGCTGCTACGATTCAATGTCCGATCGATTGAAACTATCCTATGGATGTTTAAGTGATGCCCACATTAGGGCCATACTTTGTCATTCGTCGTGAATTCGATGGATGTTTAAGTATTGCACTTTGTCATTTGTTGTGAGGGTTTTAGTCTCGTGAGTTATCGTAAATGTTGTATTAGTTACTGACCTAGTTCGTGTGCATTGTTATTTAAATTAGGTTACAAGGCTAATCAGCAGGCTAAACTCTGCTCGTTTAAATCTGCAATGTGAGTCATTCTCTTTTATCAAAAGTGTTTTACAATACTCCAATTATTTTCAAAGGTTATAATTACAGGGATTAAGTCATGGTTATCTTGAATCACTGGCTAGTGGGGTATTGTGCACATTACTAATTTCTCACAGTTAGGCTAATAAATCCTAACAGTGATAATCATCACTACTTGGGGAAAGGACCCAATAGTGGTATGACCATCGTCACCAGGAGGTGACACGGCGCCAGATAAAAATAAGATAGAAGCCTTTGTAATCGCTCTTATGCTGTAATGTATAACTAATGTGTCGTTTTAATTAATCTGAATGACTCGCCAGCATTTCTCCGCTGATAACATATTTTTAAAACATGTTTCAGGCGACCTGCTGTGAAGCAAGGAAAACGTGCTACGGAGCAGTAACAAGCTTGAAGAGGTGGCTCAGTTAAAATAAATAAACATGTTTTATAAATCACGGAATTTCCTTGTGAAATTCCTCTATTGTAAATTACGGGGTTTATCCCGAGTTATGAAATAAAATAATCGGGCATTTCAAGTTTTAAAAAGATCCTGTAAAATCTTCCACTGTCAACTCAATAAATACCACGGGTTTCTGTCCCGCGGCTCCTGGACCCGGTAAAACCGGGGCGGGGGCCGTGACATAACGTCATTATGTCATCTCGTCTTTGCTGCAGCCTATACTTAAATATCATAACAACCCTGGATATTGTATCGTTGAAGGTGCTAAATCACAGAGTTGTTCAAGAAGATGTAGTCTCTCTGTCTCCAGCATTTCTTCCATCGACAATGAATATTCCACCCCGTGTTGATAAGTCACTTTAACCGTTCTTGTTTTTTCATCCGAACCCCAACTGCTAACTGTTGGTAGACCAGTATCGTCAATATCATCATCATCATCTGCTGGAAACTTTCTCTTCTATCTTCTTATTACCTTTGGAGTTCTTTCACAATCATCGGCCATTGGAACCCCAAGGGCCAGAATATCCCTCTGAACGGCTTCATCCATGCTAAGTATGGCCATGATTGTCTTGATTTTCACCATTATCCTGTTAGAGAACTTTAGGACGAAACGTTTCTCCGACCTATCAAACCTCCATGCAATAGCTTGAGCCGTTTTTTTAAGTTTTTCTGGCGTTTTAGTCAAGGTGTGGCGTGTTAAAGAATATGTGGAGTGTTAAGTTTTGTTTACCTGTTCTACTTATATAATGATTTTTTTTGCCGCCATGTAGGATGCAGTCCTATAACGTTAGGCAATTATGGCGTTTTTTAAAAGAAAAATAAATTCAAGTAGTGATGTAGTGGGATATTATTAGTAAGTGTAATTAATTAAATATTAATAATAAATTTTCCGTCGTTTCAGTTTACTGTTTGTTCAGCTTAATTTGTTTAATGGTTGTAACACGTCCCATCTTTTTTAGATTTTGACATTTTGTATTTTAGTGGCGTTTATACAAAGATGGCACATTGTTCTGTTTCTCTTGCACATTGTTTTATATATTTTTCTAAAAAAATGCTTGTAAAACCCCAAGATGCCACAAATTTTATTATAATTATAAACTTTGGCTTTTGTGGCATCTTGGCGTTTTACAAGCAATTTTTTAGAGAAATAATGTATTTTTTTATTGGAAAATTAGAAAACAAACCACAGAAAGAAAAATATTAGAAGCGAAAAAAATAAATTAAATATCCTAATCGAATTTCTTTTCCAAATCTTCACTGTCATCGGTCTATTTCTTCTTTGAAACTACAAGAACCGTCACAAATATATGGTGTTTTTGACTTTGGTGTGATTTATTGTTTTTTTTTGTTGTTGAAGTGGCTTTTTGTGGATGTTGAACACAAAATGACGTGGGTTTTTTGTTTGGTCTTCATCTTTATCTTCATCCCACTCTTCAGTGTCATCGGTCTCTTCATGCCATTCAAATATTCATCAAGAACAAAGCACACAAAATGACATATGTCCGTCATTAGTCTCTTTTTCTTGAAGATTTGTACATCTCATGCAGCAAAATGTTATTGAGTTACCCCCCTCAGCTAACAATCCATTCACTGAAACTTCACGTAGAACAATATTGAATATCCAAGAAACGATGTTTGCCATCTTTGAATTTTTCAACTTTTTGGCGTTTTACAGTGAGTGGTATTTAGGAACCATGACATTTGTTTTTGTTTTGATCTTCCATTCTTTCGATCCTCTATGTTGTATAACCGAGCTGTGAATTTGGTCAATCGATTGGTCGGTCGAAGGGAAAGGAAGTTTAAGCCACACCAACACCGACCACTGGATTGTCACACCCTGACTTTTGCGGAAGCGTGGTTATTGGTGTGACTTCTTAATACCATAGCATTCAATCATAACAACGCTATATGATAAAAACATGAGATGTTCATCCATTAAATAAGTTTAGAAAATACTACAACATTCTTGTCTTAAAAACATCGATACCCAAATTAAGTTACAAACCATGACTTGTTTAAATGAGTTCATAAAGACTCCACAAAAGACTTTAAATAAAACCTGAGTTTAGAATTATGTATCCCGTCCGGAGTAGGATACACTCCCTAAACTCGACAACCATGGATAACATCTCTTATTCAAACGCAGTGTAACAACTCTCATTAAAAAGTCCTAATTATTATTTTAATTGTCCAAATAGGAAACCCTAATTGAGAAACCCAAGTAATTTTAAACAAACCCTAAAATTTTCAGAACAATCGGAATCAGGATTAGGGCCCCTAAAACTCAGGGGGGGGGGGTAAACCCTAATTGGTAATATCTATACAGTTCGTTGTCAAAAAATCGAAATAACACGAAACCAACTCAGCAAGCCTACTGGGACACAAGGCTACCCTAGGGTAGATTGTTACCTCCCGCGACACGCGACAGAAACAAGGTCACACTTCGCGACACGCGGGGGAGACCATTTTCAAGTATAAATAGAACAGTCTGTTTCATGCAATTGAGTGTTAATTCGACGTAAAAACTCAATACGTACGCTGAGTTATAGTATAATCACTACAAAACACACACACGATTCACGAAGTGCTGCCGCAATACAGGGTAATAACTCGATCGCTGATACGATTCAATGTCCGATCGATTAAACTATCCAATGGATGTTTAAGTGCTGCCCACATTAGGGTTTATGCTTTGTCATTCGTTGTTAACTCAATGGATGTTTAAGTATCGCACTTTGTCATTCGTTGTGAAGGTTTTAATCTCGTGAGTTATCGTAAATGCTGTATTAAGTTACTAACCTAGTTTGTGTGCATTATTATTTAAACTAGGTTATCAAGGCTAATCAGTAGGATAAGCTCTGTTCGAAATTAAATCTGCAATGTGAGTCATTCTCTTTTTATCAAATTACTTTACAAAACCCTATTTATTTCAAAGTTATAATTACAGGGATTAAGTCTTGTTATCTGAAATTACTGCCAGTATGTGGGGGGATGTGCACATAGCTACTAATTATTTATCATTTGTGGATGAACGGACCCAACAAGTGATATGTCCACAGTCACAAGTCCGGTCAAGTGACAACTGGGTCAGTTAATTCAAAAGATAGAAACATTGTAATCGCTCTTAATACTGTAAATTATAACAAACAGGTCGTTTTATTTAAATAGAATGATTCACTCAGTATTTCCCGCTGACAAAACCTTTTTCAAACATGTTTCAGGTGATCTGTTGTGATCAAGGAAAAGTGCCGAGAAGCACTACAAGCTTAAAGAAGTGGCTCAGTATAAAATAAAGAAACATGTTTTGTAAAATAAAAGATTTCTTCGTGAAATCTCAAGATTGTAAATTACCGGGTTTTATCCCGAGTTGTGAAATAAAATAATCGGGAAATATTTCAGTTTTAAAAAGATCCTGAAGAAACTTCCGCTGTTAATTAAATACCACGGGATTTCTGTCCCGCGGCTCCTGAAACGGGTAAAACCGGGTCAGGGGACGTGACAGAAAAAGGTAGTATCAGAGCCACTGATTTAAGTCTATTAAGTATTTAGAAATACTTAATTTTTACTGATTGCCAATTATGTGATTATGTGTTTTATTAACTGATTATTTGTTAGTTACAGTATGGGTAAACAAAAGCTGTCAAACATCTATCTTAAACTAGATAGGTCATCCAACGAGAAGGGAAGTTCATCCCAAACAAAACCTTATGTAATTCCTGAAGAAGGAATATTTGTCCGTAAAGCGCAGTATGAAGAACCACTTTCTCCTAGTAAAAGAAATCTGATTATTAGAAAAAGTAAGGAGAAAATAAAGAAATTTCAAGAGAAGAAAGTTAAACAGGAAACCCAGGAATTAACCAATAAAACACCTTGGGAGGATAAATTAGTTGAGAAATGGGCAGATCTTTATATGCTAGCTACTGTAGCAGTAAATGCAAATCTCTAAATATTTTAAAATCAAGTTTTAGCGCCTACAGTCCAGAAATTTTATCCAGTAAATAAATAAATTTACAATAAAACCTCGTGTATTTTAAATTTTCATTTGTTTTGTATTTACCCAGTATGAAATAATATTTAAAGAGATTTCCTATGAAAATTTTGTTATACATTAGTAATTGTGTGTATTTTGCATAACAGCATGAGTGACTTGTCTAACGCCCTTCAAAACCTAAATCTCTATCCAGTAAAAATAGAGGTTTTCCAAGATTTCAATAGGTATATACCAGACATAGAAGAACCTGTTGAATTCAATGCTTCACCACCTCCAGAGAAACCTAAACCCAAGAAGAGGAGGAGATTTGTGGGATGGAGACGTGTGCGTAGGAGGAAGCCTACAACCAGGAAAATTCCTAAAATAGAAAATCCTTTAGACAAAGGAAAAGGGGTTGAAGTCAGTGAAGGTTTTAGGTCATTGGAAATGGAATTGGGAGAAGATTCTAGGCCACCAGGAATGGAATATGGAGGAAGTTCTAGACAAATCCAGAGAGAAGTCGGAGAAAGTTCTAGACAGGTGGAGGAGTTACCTTTTCAGGAAGAATTAGATCGGGCATTGGCAAGCTGTGATGTTGTCAGGCCAATTAATAATAATCTGTACCCTACTATTGAAAATCAACTACCAATAAACTTAGAACCAGCAATTCCAGACCCTATAATCCATACTCAGCCTCTGGGGATAGACGAATGGTGGACAAATGATTGGCAGTTTCAAAACCTAATCAATAGTCCTTATTCCTTTCTTCCTCAGTTCGACCCGGAACCATTACCAAATCCACCCATGAGTAACGAGAATTTAGCAGAACTTCGCCATTTTGGCGAAGAGTTGATGGATGCGGGAAATAGAATCCGGGAGATAGGGGGACAAATTGCTTGGAAGTATGATGAAAGGGAGCTTCGTTTTTAGGACGACAAGTGACGAGAGATAGTAAGATAGTAAAACTGTGGTTGTGTAATAGTAAAAGTAAATAGTGAAATCAGTCTGTAGAATAACTACGAATAAAACTCTGTAAGATATTGGTGTGTAGTGATGCATACTATAAAAGATATAAAATGAAATCGAGAAATCGATATTTTTGACTATACGTGTATTGTGAAAATTGTTTAAATTGTTTTTGTGTATAATTGTTAATTATCAGATACTAATAAAATTATATATATTAATTATCAGATGGCAAACATTGGTAATGAACCAGTAAATGAGGTTAATCAGTCTGAGCAACACCCAGGAGATCAATATATGACTAGGCAAGATATCGAAAATATTGTTGCTCAAGGGATAGCCAATGCTATTCCAGCAATCGTTGCTGCTGTAAAGAATCCAATCGAACCGCAACAAATCGTTCCTAGCAAACGTATTTTTGAAGATAACTTCAGTAATAGTGTAAACGGAGGCAATGATCATGTTAATCATGATAATGAACCACGGCAAGCTCCGCTCCCTAAGAAAATGAAAGCCGCAACACCTGGTTGTACTTTCAAAGAATTCCTTGCTTGCAAACCCACTGAATTTGCAGGCAATGAAGGAGCAACTGCGGCACTACGTTGGTTAGAGAAAACCGAGGCAGTGATTATCATAAGTAAATGTGTTCAGGATGATCAGGTCATGTACGCGTCAAATCTTTTCAAAGAAGGGGCGCTCGAATGGTGGAACACTGTGTTACAAGCTAAAGGAAGAAATAGGGCTTATGCTATGATTTGGGAAGAATTTAAGAATCTTGTAGAAAGAAAATTCTGTCCTGAATATGAAAAGGATCAAATGGCAAATAAGTTCTTAAACCATCGTATGACGGGTGTAGATTGTCGCGGTTATACTTCGACATTCTTTGAATATGCTAGAGTGGTACCAACGCTGGCTTCGCCAGAACCGGTACTCATTTCTCGCTATATTTGGGGACTGATTAGTGAAATCCGTAACATAGTTAAAGCTGCGAGACCTCGCACTATTGACGATGCGGTGGAATTAGCTAATACCCTAACTGACGAACTAGTACGCACCCAAGATGAAAACAGGAAGAAGGAATTAGCTCAGAAAATTACCCAAGGATTTCGTACGGGTAATAATAACAGCTTCAAGAGAAGAGGAACAGGGCAATCTTCAACTTTGCCGTTCTGTCAAAATTGCAAAAAGAAACATTTTGGAAAATGCAAGGTATATTGCAATTTTTGCAAAACTGTAGGACATCGTTAAGAAAATTGCAGGAAGAAATCCATAATTTGTTACAATTGTGGAGAGACAGGACATTTCAAAACAGAATGTCCTAAAGTGATCAAACCAGCGGAAAACAAAGCCAAGATAGCCGACGGAGCTATTAAGAAGAATGCCAGGGCATTTCAGTTGACCACTCAAGAAGCAGAACTCATCCCAGATGTGATAGCGGGTACGTTCTTGGTTCACAACAATTACGCCAAAGTATTATTTGACTCTGGTGCAAACCAAAGTTTTATTAATACTTCATTTTGCCAAGCTCTTAATATACCCTTAACCAACATTGGGCAAATTTTTACAGTCGAAACGGCCGATGGGAATTCAGTTAAAATAGATAAAATTCTGCAAAATGTAGAAATAGAACTTTTAAGTCATAAATTTTCTGCAACCCTATTACCTATGAAATTAGCTGAATTTGATGTTGTGTTAGGAATGGATTGGTTGGTAGCCAACCATGCTCGAATTCTTTGTGATAAGAATTCTATAAAAATTCAAACACCTACCGGAGAAGTTATTATGATTACAGGAAATAAACCACATAAACCCATGAAGTTCATATCAGTAATGAAAATTGCTAGTTATGAACGAAAGCAAGGAATAGTGTATATGATTTCGGTAATCATTAGCACTAAGGATAAAGAACTTAAGGAGATTCCTGTAGTCTCAGAATACCCAGATGTATTCCCAGAAGAGTTACCAGGGTTACCACCAGATAGGGAGGTAGAATTTAGGATTCATCTAATTCAAGGAACTACACCGATAGCCAAGGCACCTTATCGGTTAGCACCCACAGAAATGTTAGAACTGAAAACGCAATTAGATGAATTACTAAGTAAAGGATTCATACAACCTAGCTCATCCCCTTGGAGAGCGCCAGTGTTGTTTGTAAAGAAGAAGGACGGTTCAATGAGAATGTGTATCGATTATAGAGAATTAAATAAGGTTACAATTAAGAATCGATACCCAATACCTAGGATTGATGATCTGTTTGATCAACTTCAAGGAGCTAGATATTTTTCTAAGATAGATTTACGCTCTGGATATCATCAATTGAAGGTACAGGAAGAAGACATACCTAAAACTACTTTCAGAACTAGGTATGGTCATTACGAGTTTACAGTCATGCCCTTTGGGTTAACAAATGCACCCGCAACATTCATGGACATGATGAATAGGATCTGTAAACCGTATTTGGATAAATTTGTAATTGTTTTCATAGACGATATACTTATTTATTCAAAAAGTCAGACAGAACATTTTGAGCATTTGCATGCACTCTTAACTTTGTTAAGAAAAGAAAAATTGTACGCCAAATTCTCAAAGTGTGAATTTTGGTTGCAAGAAGTGCAATTTTTAGGACACATGGTGAATCACGAAGGGATTCATGTAGATCCTGCTAAGATAGAGGCAATTACCAATTGGAAGGTTCTGCAAACCGCAATGGAAATTAGAAGTTTTATAGGTTTAGCTGGGTATTATAGACGGTTTATTAAGGATTTTTCCAAAATAGCTGTACCATTAACTAAGCTAACCTGTAAAGCCATTAAGTTTGAATGGGGACCTAAGCAAGAAGAAGCCTTTAGAATATTGAAGCAGAAATTAACAAATGCTCAAATCCTAGCTTTACCGGAAGGGTCTGAAGATTTTGAAGTTTACTGTGATGCTTCAAAACTAGGATTAGGATGTGTGCTAATGCAACGCAAGAAAGTAATTGCGTATGCTTCAAGGCAATTGAAAAAGCATGAAGAAAATTATACGACTCATGACTTAGAGTTAGGAGCCGTAATTTTTGCCCTTAAGATTTGGAGACATTATCTTTACGGAAGTAAATTTACTGTCTATACAGACCACAAAAGTTTAAAATATATTTTTGGGCAAAAAGAGTTAAACATGAGACAAAGAAGATGGATGGAAATCCTAAGTGATTACGACTGTGATATTCAGTATCACGAAGGAAAGGCAAATGTAGTTGCAGATGCCTTAAGTCGTAAGTATCATGAGAAACAACGACGAGTTTGTGCTCTCAGGTTAAATCTACAATTAGATTTAATGGAACAAATAAAGAGTGTTCAGGAAACAGCAATCAAGGAAGATGCTGACGGAATGAAAGGAAGAATAAAAGAGTTAGAACAAGGATCTGATGGAATTTGGAAATTCCATAAGAAAAGGATTTGGGTACCGAAGCAGGGAGAATTAAGAGATAAGATTTTAGAGGAAGCTCATAAATCTAGATATACCATACACCCTGGAAACAATAAAATGTACCAAGATTTAAGAAAGAATTTCTGGTGGATAGGCATGAAGAAGGACATAGCTAGATATGTTTCTAAGTGTCTTACTTGTTCACAAGTTAAGGCAGAACACCAGAAACCTTCAGGTCTACTACAACAGTTAGAAATGCCTGTATGGAAATGGGAACTCATAACAATGGATTTTGTTACTAAGTTACCCAAAACCAGAAAAGGTAATGGTGCGATTTGGGTAATTGTGGATCGATTAACCAAATCTGCTCACTTTCTACCTATGAAAGAAATCTTTAGCATGGAAAGACTGGCAAAGTTGTATGTAGATGAAGTTGTATCTCTACATGGAGTTCCACTCTCCATTGTATCAGATAGGGATAGTCGTTTCACTTCTCATTTCTGGAAAAGTTTCCAAAAAGCTATGGGAACTCGACTAAATTTAAGCACGGCTTATCATCCTCAAACGGACGGGCAAAGTGAAAGAACGATCCAAACTCTAGAAGACATGCTCCGAGCATGTGTGATAGATTTTGGTGGAAATTGGGACGACCATTTACCGTTAATTGAATTCTCCTATAACAATAGTTATCATTCAAGTATCGAAACTGCCCCATTCGAAGCACTATATGGAAGAAAGTGCAGAACTCCAGTATGTTGGGCAGAAATAGGAGAAAGTCAATTGTCAGGTCCTGCGATAGTACAAGAGACGACCGACAAAATTTCACAAATCAAGGAAAGACTGAAAACGGCTAGAGATCGCCAGAAGAGTTATGCAGACAATAGATGTAAGTCGTTAAAATTTCAAGTTGGAGACAGAGTACTGTTGAAAGTTTCTCCTTGGAAAGGAGTGGTTAGATTTGGTAAGAAAGGAAAGCTAAGTCCAAGATACGTAGGACCATTTCTAGTAATCCAACGTATAGGACCAGTTGCTTATCGTTTACAACTACCAGAGGAATTAGCTGGAGTACATGATGTATTTCATGTATCCAACCTCAAGAAATGTCTATCAGACGAATCTTTAGTAATACCTCTCCAAGATATAGAGGTAAACGAAAAGCTAAAATTTGTTGAGAAACCTCTTCAGATAGAAGACAGAAAAGTGAAGTTTCTCAAGCACAAACGACTAGTTTTAGTCAAAGTTAAGTGGGATTCAAAGAAGGGAGCTGAATACACTTGGGAGCTGGAATCAGAAATGAAGAGAAAGTATCCTTACTTATTCCAGTAAATCTCGAGGACGAGATTTTTATTAAGGTAGGGAGAATGTAACAACTCTCATTAAAAAGTCCTAATTATTATTTTAATTGTCCAAATAGGAAACCCTAATTGAGAAACCCAAGTAATTTTGAACAAACCCTAAAATTTTCAGAACAATCGGAATCAGGATTAGGGCCCCTAAAACTCAGGGGGGGGGGGGTAAACCCTAATTGGTAATATCTATACAGTTCGTTGTCAAAAATTCGAAATAACACGAAACCAACTCAGCAAGCCTACTGGGACACAAGGCTACCCTAGGGTAGATTGTTACCTCCCGCGACACGCGACAGAAACAAGGTCACCCTTCGCGACACGCAGGGGAGACCATTTTCAAGTATACATAGAACAGTCTGTTTCATGCAATTGAGTGTTAATTCGACGTAAAAACTCAATACGTACGCTGAGTTATAGTATAATCACTACAAAACACACACACGATTCACGAAGTGCTGCCGCAATACAGGGTAATAACTCGATCGCTGATACGATTCAATGTCCGATCGATTAAACTATCCAATGGATGTTTAAGTGCTGCCCACATTAGGGTTTATGCTTTGTCATTCGTTGTTAATTCAATGGATGTTTAAGTATCGCACTTTGTCATTCGTTGCGAAGGTTTTAATCTCGTGAGTTATCGTAAATGTTGTATTAAGTTACTAACCTAGTTTGTGTGCATTATTATTTAAACTAGGTTATCAAGGCTAATCAGTAGGATAAGCTCTGTTCGAAATTAAATCTGCAATGTGAGTCATTCTCTTTTTATCAAATTACTTTACAAAACCATATTTATTTCAAAGTTATAATTACAGGGATTAAGTCTTGTTATCTGAAATTACTGCAAGTATGTAGGGGGATGTGCACATAGCTACTAATTATTTATCATTTGTGGGTGAACGGACCCAACAAGTGATATGTCCACAGTCACAAGTCCGGTCAAGTGACAACTGGGTCAGTTAATTCAAAAGATAGAAACATTGTAATCGCTCTTAATACTGTAAATTATAACAAACAGGTCGTTTTATTTAAATAGAATGATTTACTCAGTATTTCCCGCTGACAAAACCTTTTTCAAACATGTTTCAGGTGATCTGTTGTGATCAAGGAAAAGTGCCGAGAAGCACTACAAGCTTAAAGAAGTGGCTCAGTATAAAATAAAGAAACATGTTTTGTAAAATAAAAGATTTCTTCGTGAAATCTCAAGATTGTAAATTACCGGGTTTTATCCCGAGTTGTGAAATAAAATAATCGGGAAATATTTCAGTTTTAAAAAGATCCTGAAGAAACTTCCGCTGTTAATTAAATACCACGGGATTTCTGTCCCGCGGCTCCTGAAACGGGTAAAACCGGGTCGGGGGACGTGACACGTTGCTTGAAAAAAACATGCAACACTTGCCAGATCCACTAGTTCCCTGAAATAGATGTAGTTTAAAAATATCAACAAAAGTTGAGCGAGTTCATGTGTAAGTTTATGAATAAACCTTTAAAGTATGTCTTGTATGTATGTATTTCCCTGGTATGCAGCAATAAGGAAAAACATATCACCAATGGGTTGTAAAGCCAATGGTATGTGTGAAATGGTGCAGGAAGACTCAAACCTAGCAAATTTATACCAGGCCTCCGGCAGGAAGACATAGTCACCCTATGGGCCACCCTGGTCCCCATGGGTGTGGGCTCGCTATACCCAAATAGATCTATCACTCATGTCCCTCGGTTCTACAACGAGGATTAATGGCCTTAAGTGTTATACCCACCTTTCACATGATCAAGCAGTAAACCCTCCTTAAGCTATCCATACCATGTATAAAACGTTTGTAATAATCGTAACATGTATTTCACCCCCGAAGTATAAAACTGAAAACAGTTAAAAGAAAAGGGGGACATGAACTCACTGTATTGCGTCTTCAGAACTAGCAACTCAAGTCTCCGCAGCAACACGACTACCTACAGTAGACTAACGTCTATTAGACGAACGGGCCGTGCCTTGGCTTAGAGTTTAACGTTTTTGAGTTATGTTTCTATTATGCCTCTAATATTATTCTGTACAATACTTCTCAAGTATTTAACTTCGTATTTTCCTTCCCAAGGATGGGGGTATTTTATACATGTACTTTCGTATTCCCGTATTCGTATTCTCAAACTAATATATTTCCAAGTCTCACTTTAGAAAATATATGTATAACTTATTTGTCAAAAATAATGTATTCCAAGAATATATATATTTTCCCAACAATCATATATCTTCTAAATATACTAGGAAAATATATTTTTATCTCCCAAAAATAATATATTTTCTTCTTGTTGAAAATATGACATAACTTGGTAATAGGTACAAAATCGTATTTTCACTTCTTTCGTTTCAAAATAATATTTACCAAAAATATATTGTAACAGTATTTTTCCGGAATAATTCATAAGGTACGTTTTTGCGTTCGAATTCACAATATCAAGTGTGTAACTTAAATATTTATTCCTTGCGATTTTTGGTATTATTTTTGGATTGTAAATTTCATGGTATTTGTTAAGTTATATTATTTTACCCTAAAATAATATAACTATTCCACAAAGTATACAAATATTCACACAAGTGTCTTAATATAAAATATATATATTCTAAATATATATTTATCCATTTTTATTTACCAAAAACCATCCTCCAATACTTGTATTTTGTAACAAAATTTTATGGCAAGGTTTATATTGAAAAACATAGTTTAAAACATGCTTCTAAACACTTGTTTAGAAAATATTTTCTAAGTGTTTGTATTTTTAGAAAATTTCGCCATAGTTCCCTTTGAAAATGGAGGTGTCCATGCTATTTAGCATATCATTTTCTTTTCAAAAATCATTCAAACAATCAACAATCATACCCTAAACATCATGCACTTACCAAGTGCAAAAACTATACAACTTACATAATAACATGAACTTGATCTTTCACAAAAATGCGTAGTAACTTGGGAAAGTGTTTAGTAGCCTTAGTTACCCTCCAAAACATATTTACTACTTGGTAAACTTCATTCTTGAAGATTTTAGATGTTTACAACTTGTAACCACATTTTACAAAAATGTTTATTTATAACATCTTCTTGTTCTTCTAGTATCTCTACACTTGTTTTATCACTAAAAATGGTGTAGGTTTAAGTAAAAACCATGATCTTCCAAAAATCATATTTTGAACTTGGTTTTCTTGGAAAATCATTCATGAGTCTTGGATCTATAAGTTTACTAGCTTACTTTGTTTACTATTTTTCAAGAAATCTCTTTATTCATCAAGTTCATGTTCATACAAGAAGATGATCATTTTATGTTGTTACATAATCATCCTCCCACTTGCTAGATTATGTGTTTAATCACCATCTAGCAAGCTCCATGTGATGATTAACATCATCATCTCAAGAAATCAACAAGCAAATATTATTCATACACTAAACAACATCATATCATCCATTTTTCATCATATGTTAAGCTTTATGTTCAAGATTCAAGATTATGTCTTTTAGTGTTCTTGTGCTTTTCAACATATTAAATCTTTTAACCAATCAAAATAGAAGTAAACAAAGGTCAAGAGAGTCTTACTACTAGCTTTAAGCTAGGGAAGAACAATGATGAAAATGGAGTGGATAAAGGCTAATGATGGAGGTCCTTCAAGTTCTTCAAGCACCAAGCCTTCTAATCTTGCACCTTACACCTTGTGATAACCTTGGAATAGATGGAACAAGACTTGATGATGGTGGTGGTGTATGGAAGGGGGTTCGGCCGAAAGCTTTATGAGGGAAAGAGTGAGAGGTGAAGTGGTGAGAAGATGAAGGTGCTTAGTGTTCTTATAACCCCCAACTCTATTGTCCAATGGTCTTGATGTCCCTCCAAGTACAAACATGATCTTAGCCAAATCTAAGCAAGATCATGAGGGATTTAGAAGATCAAGAGAAATCTTGAGTGTGGGGGCCACTCCTTGGGCCGTAAATATCAAAGGGGGGGGGGGGTTAAATGTAACTTGAATGATAAGTAGGTTAATTAGTGGATGTTAAGTGTAAAAATCTAGTGTTTATGTGTAACATGCATTATATAGTGTGTTAGGGTGATCGGGAACCATAACTAGCTCAGAAAAAGTAAAACAATGCTTCTAGCAATATTTTGGTGTTCCGGGTAATGTCCGGTTGTTCGGTTAGATACCGGTTCGTTAAAGTGTCAAGTGATTCCGTTTAGTGTTCATTAAGTACTCTTTTGTGACACTTTTAATTCCCGACACTTAGGAAAGCATACAGGACCATTTTGCCATATTTTTGCATGTTACTAGCATGTTAAAATGCTGATTTTTGCTGATTAATGCAGAATTCTGCACTTTGAGTGGTTTTTAGGCACTTTCCGGCACTTAAACTATCACCTAGTGACGCAGTTTTAAGGTCCCTACTTCCCTACACTCCATACTAGTGTAGTACCTTGTTTCTGGCCCTTACGGGGTCTCAAAACACTGTCTGTCTATGTACTGAACCCCGTCAGCATATTCTTGATTTATCCGGTAATTGTGCTAACTGTGCTTTGTGCATCATGTATGTCAATAAAGTTTGCATGTAATAATGATGTGACAGTATATAATATGTGATGCACATGTAGGTATGATGCAATAATCAGAAAGCAGATCAAGTCATTAATGAAAATTTAGCACAGTCATTAAGCACTAATCATAGTTAATTAATTGTACGGATGCATGCAAATTTGGCGGTTGTCACATGGATTGATTTCACAATCCAACAATCCCATAGAATTGTAACAACCCGTTTTTTGAAAGTCAAGGTCAAAGTCAAGATTGAAGTCAAAGGAAGAAAAGATTGCTAATTGCGATCTGTCACTCCTTGCTCAACTACTATTTGACTTCTTTGACTTGTAATCGAATTCTATTATTTATTTGTTTTAGTTGTATTATGTGGAGTATCTATTAATAATCGAGGTTTAATCACTATTTAATCGTATGTTTAATCGCTTATCGACTTATCGCTATCGCATTCGCAACTCGAATTATGTGTTCTGTATATTGTTTTACGTGTGTGTGCCATTATGTGTTACTTGTGCATGTTATGTTTATGTTGAGGTGTTAATCGCAATCGCAATTCTATCGCAATTGCAATCTAAATCGCAAACGCTAAACGCAAGTTATTTATAGTGATTGTATGTTAGATATAGTAGTTATGTTATTTGAGTAACTTATGGGTAATACTATCGCATCGCTCACTCGAATCGCATCGCAACGCTCAACACGCGAATCGAAACGACAAAACTCAACGCACCTGACACCTGGATCGAGTGGCCAACTGATCGAGTGGCCATCCGATCGGTGACCAATCCGACACTTCAGCACTTTCCTCTTTTGGAAACCCTATAAATATCCTCCTGTCACATCATTTGTGATGTGACAGCTCTCCTACTCGACCAGCCGCTCTCAAGCCTCTTTTCTCTCGATTTCTCGCGATTCTTGTAAGTTTTCAACTCAAATCTTGTACTTCTATGATCTACACGCACTCCTTTATCTTTTTCACCTTTGAATCTTAACTTTTAAGCGTGAAATCACCGGATTTGAGGTGTTCTAGGGTGATGTCATCATGGAGTTCTTATGAACTTCAAAGTTTGGCTTCATTCCACCAAGAACAACTTAGATCTGAAGGATTTCCACTTGAAAAATCAATGTTTTCGCATAGATCTACACATATTCATGGTTAAAAGGATTGAAATATGGTTTTCTAACTTTCTTTCAACTCTTTTACACTCAATGCACTCAAAACCGATAGAATCGGAGCTCGTTCTGACCTTCTACTCTTTCTTAGTGATATGTGGGTTCAAGATCTGAATTCTATCTAAGGGACAACTGATTTCGGGTTAAGCATGAACCACCGTCTCGAACAGTTAACTGATCGGGCTAGGGTGATTCCTGTTCGATCGGATCACTTGGGTCAAGATGGGGTTTCTGTTATTTAGCACGTTGTCAACCGTCTCGAATAAACCGCAAACATTCAAAATAATCAAGTTCAAAACGATTGGATTCGTGGGACGGATTGCCGTCCGATCGGATTGCCATCCGATCGAACTGCAATCCGATCGGATTGCACTTGAGCTTCCAAACACTTAATCATTTTCAAAGGACTGAACGTCGAACGGATTGCCATCCGATCGGATAGCCATCCGATCGAACGACCATCCGATCATATGACGTTTGGAACTTTGGTACTTAATCATTTTCAAAGAACAGTAGTTTCCAACGGATTGCTATCCGATCGGATTGCCATCCGATCGAGTGACAATCCTCCTGTGAACTTGTTCTCACTAAGTGTCCTACCAATCGGATCGCTATCCGATCGAACGACCATTCGATCGATCGTCCTGAAGGGTAGAGATACTTCTCTGTTTTTAAAATGCTACAACGAAAACTTCAAAGCCATCATACACAAACACATCCTTACCAAGCGAATGTCAATCCAATCGAATGGCCATCCGATCGGATTACCATTCGACACTCGGACACTTTTCACTGTTTTACGCGCCCCTTTTCGCTTATGCTATCGTTAACTGTTCAGGCTAATCTCTCAGCGCTCCCTTCAATCCAAGGCAGTGTTTATTATGTTAAACGCTATCAGTGAGTATACTCGATCCCTTTTTGCTTTATGCACTTTTGGGTGTTACATACGTTACTTATTCTAAATCACAATCTACACACGATGCAAACACTATTTATACGCTGACCGTTATTGCATGCTACGTGTTATTTGATGAATGCTTGTATGTTATGTTAACACAGTGATTGTTTCCTGACACCTTAGCAACGATAGTACTATAGTTTGGACTCAGCACCTGTCGTGGACAGGGGTTGTTAAGGGCTTTACTTCACGTGTCCCAGTGGGGATATGTGTTGCGCATTCTACAACTCGCAGTCACGTCTGTGCATATTTCTCTGTCGATAACCTACTTGCCTTCACTTGTACATGTTTCATGCTGGTTATGCGTAAACTATTTCGAACTCTATTATGTTATATCAAACTTGTATGCTCACCTTTACACTATGTGTATTGACTTTATTTTAACGTATGTGACAGGTGCTTAAGATGCTAGGAATTGCTGTGCTTTGGTGAATGAAGCTAGGGGTCTAGTTATGTCACGCTTAAATCTGAGTCGTCGGAACAGTATTTGTTTTTGAGACAATTATTTGTAATAACTGTTTTTATTTGGATATGTTGTGGTATTGGACATGACGTTTAATTATCTGGTAATGAATAGTTGTTATGGATAGTCATGGACAATCTGTTTCGCTCAGTGTCATGCCCCGATGTTTCCGCCATCGGTTGGGGTGTGACAAGAATATGGTTTACCGTCTCTTCCCTCAACCCGCATCGCTCGCACAACTGGTCCGGAATAACGACCCCCTTATAGCAAGATTAACTTTGGACGGTATGCGATTTAGGCAGGCTCTCCAATTAAAAAAAATAATCTTCGGTGGGAGCCATATCTTCCGATTTGCTTGCTTCATGTATCAAATATCAAAGTCCAGCCACGTTTAAGGGATGTTGGGCTCCAAGCCCAATAATCTTTTCCATCCTTCACATTTATGTTGTGATAAGTAGGGCTGTTCAAATTGCTCGGCGCTCGATGCTCGTTCGGAAAATGCTCGGAATTTGCTCGTTCGATTCAGCTCGATTAAAAAAATGCTCGGTTCGGTTTGTAAACGAACGGAGCACGAGCAAAGGTCCGCTCAGTTCGGTTCGGATCGGTTGGCTCGATTTATTTTTTAATATATATATATATATATATATATTTGTGTGTGTGTGTATCATTTTTAATGAAATGACTAGAGACCAACATTAACAGTGTTTGGTCCAAGATCCAAATAGAGTTCATTTAAGTAATTAGAATTGAAATCCAATACCAATAGTCCATTATCCAATACTTAAATGTCCATTTGAGTAATTGAATCAAAATTTCAAATACTAAAAGGTGAAGTGTCGATCAATACTCAAGTCTCAACCCGCCATTTGATTCAGAAGTGCAAGTCCCTAATCAAAACCCCCCATTGGCCATCGTTATTCGATTTCTCCATCGCCACTTGCCAAGACGCCAACTCGTCAGGGTTTTGCTTCAACCGATTCATTCAATTTCAGACTTCCGATAGAACAACGGTATGTTTCAATCGGTCCACGATTTATCTTCCCGCTTAGTTAATCTCGGTAGAACCTAGTTGAGTGTTTTTGTATTCCTTGTTATTTGTTAAATTTTTACTTGTGTTCTATTGGACGAAACATCAGGGATGAAAACTGCACTTTATTCTAATAACTAGCACTCCCATCGTCACTTTCCTTGTTTATTCTGCGACGCTCGATACTCGCTTGACGTTCGTTCGGAAAATGCTCGGCTCGAAAGACGCTCGCTCGACTTTGGCTCGGTTGAAAAAATGCTCGGTTCGGTTCGGATCGGTTTGTAAACGAACCGAGCATGAGCAAAGGTCTGATCGGTTCGATTCGGCTTGTGAACAGCCCTAGTGATAAGCAAGTTGTACCAACATTTCCATTTGTTCTAGTTCAACACCACCATTAGGCATATGAGACCAAACTAAATCCTATTGACCCAGCCGTGCCATTTCCACCATATCCCTTACCTTTGCTTCCTTGAAGTTGGTAATTTTATACAGATCCTTTAGAGCCTCTTTAATCGGTCCGATTTCGTGCCAATTATCTATCCAAAATAAAATCTCCTTGCCCGAACCAACGACTCCTAACAAATTTTCGTGATTAGGTAAACCGAATTTCAAGAAATCTTTTCCCACTGCGCCGATGTCTTTCCAAATGCCCACGATACGCTTATTAAACGGGTAAGATTGAGACTCTTTTTTTGTAACATGAATAGCGCGAATGACTTTAACCCAAAGAGCGGACTCACTAGCTTTAAATTTCCACCACCATTTTGCAAGAAGAGCTAAGTTGAGACTCCAAATGTCGCCAATACCCAAACCCCCATGTCTTCTAGGGCCCAACATCTTGTCCTAACAATTCATTTTATCTTTTTGTTGCCATTATTATTTCCCCAAATATAATTCCTCCTATTTTTCTCAAGCGCTTTCCACAAACAAACTGGGGCTTTGAAAAGCGAAAAGAAATAGTTAGGGAATGCACCAAGAACCGCTTTCGCCAATGTAATCCGACCCGCCAAAGAAAGATTTTTTGCATTCCATCCAGAAAGCTTAGAATTGAGTTTATCGATCATGGGCTTCCAAAATTTGACGCGTTTCATGTTAGCTCCTATAGGAAGGCCCAAGAAAGTAAACGGAAACGAACCCGCTTTGCAATGTATGAGATTAGCCATATTGTGTACCTCCTCTTCGTTCACCCCTGTCCCATAATGACAACTTTTATCTAAGTTAACTTTCAGCCCCGAGCAAAGATAAAAGCACCTAAGAATGCGATTAATATTCCCTATGTTTTCTTCCGTCCAAGCCCCAATGAATACCACATCATCGGCGTAAAATAGATGCGTTAAAGTGGGACCTCCGTTAGGAAGATCCCACCCCCCCTGAAATTGACCCGCCTCCACGCCCTATCCATAATTTTGTTCAAAGCTTCCAACATTAAAACGAATAGAAAGGGAGATAACGAGTCGCCTTGTCGGAGAAGCCTATAAAGCTGAAATTCCGAAGTCGGGGAACCATTTACAAGCACCGAAGATCTCCCCGACTTGAGGCATGATTTGATCCAGTTACACCAAAGATTTGGGAAGTTCATACCTTAAAGCACATCCAAGAGAAAATTCCAATTTACGGAATCATACGCCTTTCAAAAATCAACTTTAAAATCAAGAACTCTTTGTTTAAGGATATGTTGAATATTATTAAGGATAGAGAGAGAATATGTTAAACATTATTAAGGAAGATGCATTAACTAATTCACAGTCATGGGTTCGTGTATTCATTGGTATAATTTGCTTCAGTTGGGTAATGGGCTAAGAGTTTTACCATAGTGGGTTTTCGAGTGATGGGTTTCTCCTCGAATAATGAGCGGGCCAGGTCATTAGCGTTATATGTGTTCGTAGGGTATGTGTGGCCTTTCACCATTGAGTTTACCCGGATAACCAGGCTTATATAGTATCCGTTGGTCGTTAAAAATAACAATTCACATGTGTATAAATAACAAAGCAAATGTATTCTACTTAAGGATCCAGAGAGAGAATATGTTTTGCTTATGAGACTATACATTTCAGCCCCTTTTTCACTATTTAGGATTCTGTATTACTTGGTTGCGTATTTTTCTATTGTAGTTTATTGCGTAAGATAAAAACTTAAAAGTGTAAAGTGTATAACAGGCTTTTTTTTGGAAAAAAATGTATATTGCATCCCTTTTCTATAATTTTATTACAGAGTGTATATTTTTTCTTGAAAAATATATATATTGCATCGCTTTGCTATAATTTTATTTATTATGATTGTGCGTTCTTATATCGATTATTGCTTGTGTATTGTTAGTGATGGATACTTGATAATGTATCATGCTTATAACTAACAATTATTTGGAAAAATGCATAGTTTGATTAAATACATTGGTTTAGTTGTGTTGTAATCGTGTATGTTAAACTTGATAAAAAGTTTACTTGTAATATGTTGGGATAACTCATCACACTAGAAAGTCTGGACCATTATCCTAGGCCAGAAGGGCAAAGCGCGAGCATGGCCGGCCCTGAGGGTGGGTGGGGAGGACCACCGGCCAGAGTCCGATATTTCGAAGGGCGCGTTATTTAAAAAAAATTCGATATGTATATGTAAAAAAAATTAATATGGTATACCCATACAAACACCAACATAGGCACACTTACATAACTATTTTTATGGTTTAGATTAGTTATTAGCCTATTGGCATTAGGTTTAGACCTTTAGTGAGCCCAATACCCAATTTCGTTAGGGCCAAAGGGCACATTTTCTCGAGCTCGAAAAGGGTACACGAATTCTCAGGGCAGGCCCTGAGCGCGAGGCAAGACCACAAAAGGTCAAAAGACAGAATGTCGGACCACACTGACCACATGTACCAAACATATTACCATGAATTGAATGACTTGGTCAGCACATGGGGAGATGATATAGACATGACATCCATGAACTCCCCCAAAAACCTAAGGGAAAAGGTTTTGGTTTCTTGGCCAAGCTCTGATCTAAATGGGACAACGAATAGCCTAAACTCGAATCATGAGACCAGTAACGGATCCAACTCTGTTTCGTGGGTTCACATAAACCCACTCGGTTTGGAAAACATTGAAAAAAATAGTAAGAACCTTGTATGATTTGAAAAAAAGTTAGTGAGAACCTACCAAAACAAACCCACTAGAAAAAGTTCCTGAATCCGTTCTGCATGAGACCAAATACATATAAACTCTACCTCAACCTGGGTTTGACCTTAAAAGCCTATGTGGCTAGGGTAAGGATATATAGAAAACCACTTTTATTGAGAAAACCCGGGAAACTCAAAGCTCCCGACTTTTTTTTTTTGAAAAAAATAACACATGTAATATACATGTTTTTAAGAGTTTTGGGCCAAAAAAAACAAAAAAGCGCCGGAGGAATTTTAAAAAAAATAAATAAACAAGTTTCAACATTTTTTGCCTAACACGTGTTAGTCAACAAAGTTGCTGAAATTTGTTTATTTTTTTAAAAAATAATCCTTCGGCGCTTTTTCGATTTTTTTGCCCAAAACTCTTAAAAACATGTATATTACGTGTGGTAATTTTTTCAAAAAAAAAAGTCGGGAGCTTTGAGTTTCCCATGTTTTCTCAATAAAAGTGGTTTTCTTTTTATCTTTAGCCTATCTGGCTATAGACATGGGCAAAAAAACCGGTTTTTTAACCGAAACCGGTTAATAACCGTAACCGAAACCGGTTTTTAACCGGTACCAACATAACCGGTTTGGGTTTTTTAATAACCGGCGGTTCCTAACCGGTTTTAGATTTTGTTAGTAATAACCGGTTTATAACCGGTTAATTAAAAACCGGTTTGTTTGGGCTGTAAATAACCGGTTAACCGGTCGCATTTTATTGGTCTTCAACAGCAGAAATCACAGCAGCAGCACAGAACGATTTTAAGACCTGGATGTTACCGTTTGAAAAGAAAACAACGGTAATATTACCGTTTGGGACCAGTTTTGAAGTGTATAAATAAGATATCAATGCATATGTATAATCCCACTTCAATTCTAGCTCAAAAACACACATACAAAATACGTTTCAACTTTCAAATGGCGAGTTCGAGTGGCGATGCTTCGACCGTTGTTGGTTCATCTAGCGAGTTGTTTATGAAGAAGATCTTGACCACGAATAGGGACCCGACACTATGGGTGAATTTTGATTTATGCGAGATGTCGAATGGAAAAGAAAAGGCGAGGTGCAAAAATTGCGGGGCGTTTCTTGCGGCGTCATCGAACTCTACTTTGAGAGCACATGTGACGTCGCATTGCAAGCCATTAAAAAAAATCCCGCCAAAGATCAAGCGCAAATATCACGGGGTATGGGTGTTTGGAATTTCGACCCGGAGGCGGTTCGTTTAAGGATGGCTCAATTTGTTATTCAACAATCGTTGCCGTTCGATCACTTTGACAATCCGCGCTTGACTAAGTTGATTCAAGAGACGCTTCAACCACGTTATGTTCACGTAAGTCGTTCAACTCTTAGACGCGATTGTTTAAAGATGTGGTCAAAAGCTAAAAAAGAAATGATTTTAGGTTTTGAAAAATTAAACACCGGTGTTAATTTAACAACCGACGTATGGTCGGCTCCATTTGGTTTACCGGATTCTTACATTTGTGTTACCGCGCATTGGATCGATCCCAATTCGTGGAACATGATGAAACGTACACTCGCGTTCGATTTATTTGGTTATCCACACACGGGGGAAAATATATTTCATGTCTTAGACGATGTTATCAAAACTTATAAATTAGAAAATAAAATACTTTCTATTGCTTTTGATAATGCGTCGAACAACACAACCGCGGTGCAAATGTTAAAAATAAAATACAATCCGATTTGCGATGGAGAATTTTATCATAGCCGATGTGTTGCGCACATCATTAACTTGGTTGTGCAAGACGGGCTAAATGTTGAGTCCGTTAAAGAAGTTAAAGAAACTTTTAAAGATATGTTACGTGACGTTTTTCAAGGTAGTCGAAAAAGATATGCGGATTATAGAAAATGGTGTAAAGCTTTAAATAAGAAATGCTATAGCGCACATTTTGACATGGTCGTCCGTTGGAACTCTACGTGGAAAATGTTTGATAGCGCGATAATGCAAAAAGAAACCTTAAAATCTTTCCACGATAGTCTTGCAACGTCCGGGTTGGTGGAACCATTTGATGACGATGGTTGGAAGTGTATTGAAACGTTAACACAATTACTTGAAGTTTTTAGAACCGCGACAAAGATTTTATCGGGAGTTTATTATCCCACTAGTTCTTTGGTGCTTAAACAACTATTTTTGATGTGTCAAAAAGTAAACGACTTTGAATTCCAAGGTGACATTTACGAACATATGATTGTTCCAATGAGAGAAAAGTTTAAAAAATATTTTCAAGAAATGCCACCGGTTTTTACATGTGCCGCCGCCTTGAACCCGACTATAAATATTGCGGGTGTTGAGATGATGATTTCGGATATTTGTTCGGATTTGGAGTTAAATGATGCCGACCCACATTTTACAAGAAATGCACTAAAACGTTTTGACGTTTCTTTAAACAATATTTTTGATCATTACTCTCAAAGATATGGTAATGTGTCATCGTTACACCAACAAATGGCGGCGAGCTCGAAGGCGTCGAGAAAAGATGCGGACTTAAATTTCTATAATTCCTTAAGAAATGAAAATAGTAAACGTTCTCGAGGTGATGCATCAAATAGTGAACTCGGAAGGTATAAATATACCGATTTTTTAGCAACCTTGTCACCCGACGAGTTTCACAACTTTGATGTTTTGGCTTGGTGGAAAATACAAGAACCGCATTATCCCGTTTTAGCCGCCATGGCACGTGATCTACTAAGCTCCCAAGCTTCTACGGTAGCTTCGGAGTCGGTTTTTTCTCTTAGTGGAAGGGTACTATCTATTCGACGAACAAGACTTACACCGGAGGCGATGGAAATGTGCATTTGTTTGAAGGATTACTTGGATGGCGTGGAACGTATACAACATATTTCAAGTCTTGAGGGCGAGCTTGAGGTGGAAGAACAATTACATGATGTTGAAGTTTTTCAAGGACGGGCGCAACCACTTTCCGATGACGAACTCATGTACGATGAATCCGTACGCTCTAATAGCCCCCGAAGCGACTAAACGAAGAAACGAAGAAATGACGAAACAAAACTACAAGACGACAACTTCATTCTAGACTAGTTAAGAAAATTGTATTGGATATTTTCATGTTTATTAATGTAATGTTACTTGATCTACTAATATAATTATAAAAAATATGTTTCTGCAAGATTTTATATAATTCTGCATGTTTTTAAATGATTCTGCAGCTTTTTTGTATGTTTTTATATAATTCTGCAGGTTAAAATAATTCTGCAGGATTTGTATAAGTTTCTGCATGTTTTTATAAAAATCTGCATGTTTTTATATAATTCTGCAGCATTTTTTTAACTTTCTGCAGTTTTTATGTAATTCTGCATGTTTTTATAACTTTCTGCATGTTTTTAAATGATTCTGCATGTTTTTATAAAATTCTGCATGTTACATATGATTCTGCAGCTTTTTTTTTTAACTTTCTGCAGTTTTAATATAATTCTGCATGTTTTTTATAACTTTCTGCATGTTATTCTGCATGTTTTTATAATTCTGCATGTTTTTATAACTTTCTGCATGTTTTTATAACTTTCTGCAGTTTTAATATATGATTCTGCAGCTTTTTTTTTAAATTTCTGCATGTTTTTATAAAAGTCTGCATGTTTTATAAATTAACCGAAAAAACCGGTTTTTATTAACCGGTTCACTAGTTAACCGGTTTTTCGTAACCGGCCGGTTATTATCGGGTACTGATTTTCGTTGTTAATAACCGGTTATTAACCGGTCGGTTATTAACCATAACCGGTTTTTTTTTTTGGGCCCAATAACTGTCACAACCGGTTAACCGGTTTAGGTTATTAAAAAAACCGAAATGTGCATGTCTATCTGGCTATGCCCATCCATTGTCGACCCATTAAGTTTAGGCCCAATATTTCTCTCCGTGAATTGAGAGCTGAGAGCTCAATTTTAGTACCTAGCTTACTCAATGCTAGATAACAATAAGCAACCACACTCAAGTTTAGTATCTAGCTTAAAGGAACTATGTTTTTCAGGTTGCGCAAGATTTGGATAGCGACTAATTATACACTTCTTACATGAGTCTTGTGCTTAATAGCTTAAAATTGGTCGAAGGCGTTGTGATCTATTTACCCTTTTTCAACTTGATAGGTCAAAGACATTATCACAACCATTGGGTCTCATTTAAACTATGGAACTGTTTCGGCTTTTTGTGGTAGTTTGGTTTGATAGGAGATTTAGAAAGGTATATCATTCTCGATTATAAGTCATGGGGAAGGATCCACTAAAAAGTAAATTTTGCCTAAGTAGCCTAAGAAGTATTGTGATGATGACATGTGACACTCCTAATAAGTAGGAATGAAGGGCATTTTGGTTCTTATAAATAGGAGTGAAAATGACATGTGACATCTCTTTTGTTTTTTTAAAATAGAACAAAAAAAATATAGTACAAAAAAATCTAGCACAAAAAAATCTAGCACAAAAAATGTAGCACAAAAAATGTAGTACAAAAAAATATAGCACAAAAAAATCTAGTACAAAAAAATATAGCACGAAAAAATTCAGCAAAAAAATATAATATAAAAAAATCCAGCACAAAAAATTGAGGAAAAAAAATTTAAGACAAAAAAATTTAGCACAAAATATAGTACAAAATTCAGCACAAAAAATGTTATACAACATAGAAATACAACACATTTAAGTGAATTTTTTTAGTCTTCATATTTTATATAGCAATATGGTACTCAAATTAAAGATAAAAAGACGCTGGATTTTACGGTGAAATTTTTATGAAAAAATAATGTCGTATAAAAAAGTTATGAACGTTTAAAAAATGGGGGTGAGATATGCATATGCCTTGCATGTGGAGAGAGAAAGTTCATAATTAGAATTTTCCCAAGATACCCTTGCACTCCTCCTTTCTCATACCCTTTCATCTTAACCATTGATTTGAAAAATAAATGGTTAAGATTCATTCTCATTCTACTTAGGGAAAATTAAATTTTTATTTGATATTACCCCTATAACTCATAACCAATTATTTGGGCTTTAGCCCAAGTCATTACCAAAGTTTGAAAAAACCACTAGTGAAGCTATAAACAAAATTAGACATAGCGTTTTTCGGCCCAAACTAAAACTAAGCATAATTTAATAATATAGGCCTAAAAATAACAAAAAATCACATTTAAAAGAAATTAATTAACGAAGCCAAATTTGGGAAATAGATATCCTTAAAAGATAACCATCACTGGTGCTCGAGTGGTGGCCACGGGTATTTAAGTTCCACCTATGGTGGGTCCGGATGAGTTTTCCTCTCCAGGTCTCAAGTTCGAGTCTGGATGATAGGAGTTTCTAATTGAGGGGTTTAAATTGAGGATCTATTGTCCGAGGGGCTTTCTAACGCGGACCCGGTTAAGACAACGTATTCTAGACCTCCTGACATTCACGAATAATTCACACCTTTCAAAAACTAACCTTAAAAGATGCACGTTTTTAATACTTTCATTTGTAAAAACTACGTATAAAATAAATGTGATAGCATCTATAGTATATAATAATATATAATAAAAAGAAACTATTTAGAGGACACTTGTCATCATATTAAGCCATGTATCTTTTGATTTCCCCATCAATCTCTTAGGGTCTGTTTGGTATGGGTTAATGGAATGGACGAAGGAATGGAATGGACGAGGTAATGGAATGGACGAGGGAATGCAATGGATCATTACCATTCCATGTCTTGTTTGGTTACCATGTGTGAATGGAATGAATTATTATTGTGTATTGCACGGTAGGCAAGAAAAACAGGGTAATAAAATCAGCGGTGAGTGGTGGTGGTCGGTGGTAGTGATTGTGGGTGGTTATAGGTGGCGGTGGTGGGTGTCGGCGGCAGCGATGGGTGGTGGTGGTGGCGGCGAGTGGTGGTGCGGCGGTGACGACGAGTGGTGGTGGCGGCAAGGTGGCCTTTGGTGGTGGGTGGCATCAGAGGTGGCGGTGGGTGGCGGCAGTTGGTGGTGGTGGGATCGACGATGGTGCTGGGCGGCGGCGGCGAGTGGCGTTGGCGGTTGGTCGCGGTTGTGGGTGATAACGGTGGCGAGTGGGTGGCGGCGGCGACGGTGGCTGTCGGGGTGAGGTGGTGGCGGGTGGCGGTGATGGTGTCGATGGTGGGTGGTGGGTGGTGGTGGTGGTGTGTTCTGGCGAAGGTGGTGGGTTGTGGCGAACGTGGTGGGTTATGGTGTTGATGAATGGTGCAAGAGGGGATGGAATGGAAAAAAAAACATGGGGGGTGGAAGGAATGATTTTGAGGGAATGGAATGCCTTTTGGAATGAGTGATTCCATTTCATTGACCAACCAAACACCATTTTCTTCATTCCCTCGTAATCATCCATTCCATTCCACCTCTCATTCCTGCATATCAAACACTACCTTATGGATAATAATTATTTATAGATAACCCTCCTGGCGGAAATATCGGAGTGAGACGAGGATAGATTGCTCGTTGCACAGAACACTAAAAGTGACAATAGAATTAACGTAAACTGATTTCATTTCATTTCAAAAATGGATTATAAGACAAGAATTTCAAATACAATATGATCCAGTACAACAAACAAGGTACAACAAAACATGATACAAAATTGATACAAGTTAAAATCTACGATTTCTAGGTGTGTATCTTAAGGCCTCGTCACTACGCCCATTTAATCATCATCATCATCATCCTGCAACATGTTATAAAATATAGATCAACACACAAGAAATTGGCGAGTATACAAGTTTTTGATACATAACATAATTAAATAAGTTTGAACAAATCCACATGGCAAACTAGTTATTCAAGATAAACAATAAACTGACATGTGAACAAACTAGTCAACCCAAAGTTAAATACAAAAAGACTTAACATGACCCAACGTTCACAGGCGGTGCATTACTCCTATAGCGCTATGCATGTTAAGGGTAGGCTCGTACGACGTTAATGACAAGTTCAACACAAAACGTACAAACCCAGATTAAAGTATCAAGTATAACGTATGCATGCATGTATAAGGATGGTTCGTGCATTTTGTATAAAAGTCTAAGTGTAAGTTTAATATGATAACATATTGCACCCCAAAGTGTAAGAAATACAAGGGGGTTCGAGTATACTCACAGTTTTGCTAATTCTTCGTTAGAATCCTAGTGAGCGTAGTTTTGGCAGGAGTAGGCAGACGTAGTATAGGAACACCTAGGTTATTCTACCCTGCGAGCAAAGGGATGAAGGTATTAGTACAGGAACACCGAGGTTACCCTACAGGGCGAACAAAGGTGTGAGTTGGGGTTGGAGAACTAAGTTACAGAATTTAAAATATTTAGTATAATATGAAATTAACAGGTAAAATAAACAGTAAGTGTACTCTGATTATCAGTGATTGGGAACACGACATCAGAATGATGAGAACGAAAATACGAACAGTTCGTAAGAGGTTGTCTGGGACGGATGTGCCATTCGTGCGGATGTGCCATCCGTGCGAATGGGACTGTTGTCGGACAGAGTCTCGTTTTGAAAGTTTTAACTATTACTCAGTTAAGTTCATGTTTCTGTTGAGTTTATTAGTTATAGTATTAGTGTATCATTAGTCCAATAATATCAGGAGTCTCATAGAGGTCATGCATGGAGGTTAATACCTCATTATTGATCACCAAAGCACAAATCAGTTAAACTGATCGGTTGGTCATGATTTACAAAAAGGAAATGACAGAATGTAAAGGTAACCGAACAATGTACAACCCAGGTGTGCCAACACGACATAGAAAGAGTTAACTAAGTGTCGGAGGCTGGACGGGGTTCACTTGTTCTAGGTCTAGGAAGTCGTTTGGGTGTTCGTTTTCGAGTTTAAGTGAGGTGGTGGTTTTTGATTGGAAACCAAGGTTCCCACAGACACACACTGATGCTCCAGAATTAACCATACGAAGAATAGCAATCTGGAAATCATTCAACACTTGAAAATCGTCGGAACATGAAGAACGATACATTCGCACGGATGCACCTGCCATTTTGAGCGGATGTGGCTGTTCTTGAGGTAAATCAGTTCGGTTTTGTTTGAACTGACCAACTACTCAACTGGAATTGGTTACATCTTGAACCTACAACTATTTCTTCAGCTTGTGAGCTCGACGAACCTCAGATCCAGTCAAGTTTAAGTTCAGAAAGTTTGTAAAATGGTTTTTGGAAAAGTTCCACTTCATTTCCAGCTTGGTCCTCAACATTTTGAGAGTTTATATCAGATTGCCCAAGCAAATCTGAGAACCAAGTGAAAGATGAGGAAGAATCTAAGTAAAACTTGTAAAATTAGAAAGAGTAAAAGATTAAGATGAAGAACAGAAGCTATTTGTCACACCCCAACCGATGGCGGAATCATCGTGGCGCGGCACTAGGCGAACCAGATTGCTCAAGAGAATCCATAACGACTATTTATTACCAATATTTAGCAAGTTTAATATCCCATACTATTAAACAAACATTCCAACAAATGTCATAACAAATATCATGTCTCTTAAACAAAACAAGTCCGACAACCTAGATTTTATTTGGTGAGTTTTTAGACTTCCTATCCATTTGCAGCATAGGATAATCATCAACCTGTCACATACGTTAAAATAAAGTCAATACAATAATGTAAAGGTGACTACACAAGTTTAGCATAGATATACTATAAAAAGCGTTTACGCATAACCAGCATGTATTGCGTTGTGTTGTGTTGTGTTGTGTTGCGTTTCGGTGTGATAATCGGGTTGCGAGTATAATCCATAAACATATAAAGCACACACAAGTAAGGCATATAAGAACACATAGCATAACATTACTACTATTAACAGTGTTTGCGATTTAGCGATTTAGCGCGATAAGTGAGTGCGAAGGCGAGAGTGGTTACCGAATAAACAAACACACTCGGCAAGTAAAGTAGCATAATTCTCTGTGATTCATGTTGCGTTAGCGTTGAGCGTTTGCTAATATAAAGCGTTTAAGCGTGTAGTGGTGCTGTGTGATGAAAATGTATTTAGTATAACGTAAACCTTTATTTATATCGAATCTTGGAGTACAAAACGGTTACAAATCGAAGTAAGTAGCAAACGGATAACAATCCGAAAAGTCGGGTTGTTACAGTCACCCATACTTTAGGAAATTTCGTTTCGAAATTAAGTAGTAGACGTAACAAAGAGTTGTGGATATTTAGCTTTCATATAACTTTCGAGTTCCCAAGTGAACTCTCCGTCGCGTTTGCCTTCCCAGCGAACCTTCACTATGGGAATGCGAGAGCGTCGAAGTTTCTTGGTCTCTCGATCCCTGATTTCTACTGGCTTTTCCACAAAGTGCAGAGTTTCGTTTACTTGCAGGTCTTCGAGAGGTACGCGAAGATTTTCTTCAGCTAGACACTTCTTGAGGTTTGAGACATGGAAAGTCGGGTGTACGTTGCTGAGTTCAACACGTAATTTAAGTCGGTAGGCCACTTTACCAATTCTTTCTAGAATCTTAAAGGGACCCACGCATCGTGGCGCTGATTTCCCTTTCTCGCCGAATCGGATCACCCCCTTCCAAGGTGAAGCCTTTAGGAGTACGTGATCACCAACTTCGAACTCTAGGGGCTTGCGGCGTTTATCGGCGTAACTCTTTTGACGACTCCGAGCTTTCAGGAGATTGTCTCGTATATGGAGAATCTTGTCTGTCGTTTCGTGTATTAACTCGAGACCAATGATATGTGCGTCTCCGATCTCGTGCCATACAATAGGCGAACGATATTTTCTACGTAGTGCCTCAAAGGGTGCCATCTGAATACTAGCGTGATAACTGTTATTGTACGAGAATTCTACTAAAGGTAAATTCGAATCCCAATTACCACCAAAATCTATAACGCACGATACTAGTGGTCATAATTGATAGAATTCCTCAGTCACACCCCAACCGACGGCGGAAACATCGGGGCGGGGCACTGAGCGAAACAGATTGTCCAAGAGATTCCATAACAACTATGATTACCAAATATTTAAGCATTACATCCCATACCGTAACATATAAAGTAGCACAATCATTACAGACAAATTGTTCTCAAAGACAAAATAGAAATTGTTCCGATAACTCATAAATTGTTTATTTGTTTCTAGACTCTCCTAGACTTGATTTCCACAAAAGCAAGCAAGCGTAAGCACTGTAACACCCTTACCATTATAAAAGGGTTTTTGTACTAATAACGACAATTAAATGTGTGATTACGAATACACATACATATAAAATATGGGTTTACTGAAAACTTTTACAGTTTTAAAAAAATAGTACAACATAATGTAATTGAGTTCGTCGTTTAAAAGTTACGACGTAACACCGTGCGGAAGCTTTAATCTCGTGTGTTCGGTTCTTCGTTGACATTGAACTTCACCCATCCTAAGTTCAAACGTACCTACACTGTAAATTTATCACAAACGTTAGTATATGAGACCCTAGAACCCGTCTAAACGGACCCGAAAGCTCAAAATCATCGAATAAACAAAATAAAAATTTTGTTTGGAAGTCGACCGTAGGCTACGGTTCACAGACCGTAGCTTACGGTTCACCATATTACTTCAACCAGAACTTCTAGACCATAGGCTACGGTCCAGGACCGTAGCTTATGGTCTGATCAGCAGATTTTGTTTGTTTTCCGTTTTTAGTACGAAAACCTTCATAACTTTATATCCGTTTGTCCGATTTACGTGATTCTTTTTCCTACGCATTCGTAATTTAATTCTCCATCTCATGGAGTAAAAATCCTACATCTAAATCACAAAATTTTAGATTTCAAGCTCTCGGCTTGAAATTCAATTATAACACTTTTTGACCCGTTAAGGGTATTTATGCACTTTTAGGTTTAAATTACGCTCATTCCTTGTATGTCTCATAATTCCCACCCATTCATATTGATTAGTCTTCCACCACAACTATAATTGTGGTGGATTTAACGTACTTAACTACTTATTTCGAGTTCTATCCCTCGGATAAGTCATTTTACGGCAAGACGCACTTTAAGGCGTTTAACCCTAGAAAGTTTATGCCTACAACTTTTATATGCTTCTACGGGTTGCAAGGTCATAATATAAGTTTCTAAACAATCTCTAAGGGTCGTTTGCCCGGTTGGCCCATCAAGGGCCTTTTGGTCGATTTTAGTCCTTCATTTTTGCGATGAAGGACTTTCACTAAATATTTGACCAATCATTGCACTTTTAACTATAAGTCTATATATGCGCACCTGGCCCGGGTCAACAAATAGACCCGATTTATACCTCGCTTTAATTATCACATATTCTGTGGCGACACATTTATCAGAATTGCTAATCGCTCCTGTTAACAAAAGACTTGACAATCACATTAGTCGATATTGTCAAATGGTGTTATCACCACCATTTGACCCGTTTAGCCTATATGACCAAACATTTACGTATGTAGCAAAACATGGTTATTAAATTACCAATTTGTCCATCGGACCCATTTCGGGTTTTTCTCTCGTTAGATCCCTTTCCTTACTTATTTAGCCCATTTTGGCTTACGCCATGAGTATCCTTTTAGCTTCGGTTTACATTAGTCGACACTTGACCAAATTTCCCTGTTTACCCTTTTTCTCAATATTAGATTACACTACACGATAATATTTACAAAAACTCATAATTTCTTAGTCATTTCATGACTAATTTACCATTTCGCCCTTCTTACCATAACCCATGGTTTTTATCGTTTACATTAGTTCCGACCCGTATTAAATGCGTCGGAAACCGATATTTCCCATATTATCTTTATCGTATTTATACTTATAGAATAAGTAACTATTCTACAAAAAGGGTGTAAGTTTCACTTACCTCTTATCTGATTTACGCTTTTCTTCTCGTACTTGATCCGTTTGACCCGCTTCCTCCCAAGCCTTCATCTAGCTTGTCAAGAGTCAAACTATCATCATTATTTACAAGGTGGTTAGATTAGTCTTTAACAATCACGACTATTCCACCTCACGCATTTTATATCCAAAATTATCATTTATCGTATTATAGGTCGGTTTGACCTTTTTAAAGTCAACAACCTATTAACATAAGTAATTACACAATGTAATTCGACTACTTGTTTAACTACTTGATCAATTACCCGGTAACATCATTCTTAGGCTATCATTTACCCACTTTATTTACCAAGTTTTATAATCATAATCCATTGAATTAACACGACATTAATATTTCTTAACACATGATGATATCAAACAAAACTTTTAACATAACTTTATCATCATTTCATCTTATTATACAAAATCCATTTCATGATATGTATGATCTATGTACTCAAACACCTAAACTATTCAAGTACTTTGCCTTTACTATCTAATATGATGATTCCAACCGCAAGTTAGACACCAACATCATCATATCATAAATAACCACTTAGTACACATATGGGTAATCACCAAATCCTTAGTTTTATCACTAATTCTTCTAGTTTTCAACTAGGGTTTTGCATCTAAGCCTGAATTCAACACAATATCACTCATACATTCAACATCCATTTCCGAATTTTGATTATGAGTTTTATCATAGATTTCAAGACTTCACCAAACTACGAAATTTGAGATACCTTACGATCCCCTTGACTTGGTGATCGGTTATACGTGTTCATGCATCTGATTCGGGTTAGATTTGACCTTCAATTTGATGCTTTTGTTGAAATTAGGGTTAGACCCCTTTTTCTTCTCCCCTGGTCGATCGAACTAGAACACACACTTTTGTGTGTGTTTTAATTTAATAATTTTTTTTGTTTTATAAATGTTTTAATTAAAACATTTTCCTATTTACCCACCTTTAGTCCCTCATGTTTTTGGTTTGTTATTAAGTAGGCCACAACCTACTTATTTCTAATACCATTCCCTCTAATTAACTAGGTTAATTATTCCTAGCTAACTTAGTAAGTTTGGGGAGTTAAAAACCCATTTTATTTTAAGTCCCGTCAACTCGGGCTTCTTAAAATTTTGTTTTCTCAAAACATTTATTTTCCTTTTTAATTAATATTAGGATTATTTGTTTAAGTCCTAATATTCACCGAGTTAATTTTACCACTAACGGTATTTTACCTGCTCTTTGGTATTAATGGGGTTTAATTACTAAACCCGTTTTCGGGGTGTTACAAGTCTACCCCCCTTAAAGAGGTTTCGTCCCTGAAACCTTATTTACGTATTTCTTTTAATTTAGACTAAACGAACTTAGTTTCGTTTTCAATACATTCATTCGTTCCTTTCGATCTAATGTTTTCATTTATATTGACGCGTACGTCTTTCATGTGCAAGGCCTCATGGGCCGTTATTTTTAGCTTATATCCTATATCTTTGTTAACCGAGTTGTCACTTGATCACTTAGTTTCATCAGTCTGTTAACATGTTTATCCCGCTCTTGTCTTATATTAACAAGCGCTTTGCATTTGTCATGATATTTTTTTTAACTTGAACAGTTTTACCGGCTAGACTAATTAGTCGCCGTCACTTCATACCCCGTCATCCGGGTATGCTATTTTGCCATCTCCGGCCTTATGTGTGTTTAAGATTTTCTAAATCCCCTCATACTACTTATGTTTGTTAAAACGTTGCTTTTAACTAAAAACTAAATTTTTAGTTTACGTTTTATCTGTCAACTCGTGTCAATTTCTCACATCAGGAAGTTTACGTCCAAGGATTTATCCCCTTCCGTTGTCATTTTGATAATGACTTCGCCCTTTTTGTGACGTAACACAATTTAAATAATTGTGGATTCTTTTGTCAATTTTTGCCCGTTTAAATGTTTTTTTGTGAAATTCTTCACTTTTGTCAACCAGACCTTTCACAATCTCTTCGCTTTAACCCATTCAATTAACTTAGCGAAACCCATCGCTTTTATACTAACTTTACCTCCTGTTATTATTTTACGCGGGGAGTTGCAACTAGTTTCCTTGTTTTACGTTATTGACACGTAGGTTCTTTCACATAGTCTCGTAGGCTTTTTCCTCAGATTTCCACCTTCTAAGGTAAAATCCATCAATTTGTTTCTTTCTATTCGTGACCCGAGAGTCTTTTGGTCCTGTAGATTCAACATTAATTATAATCCCGTAGGTTATGATGACCCCATAGATCATCTTTTATTCGTATCCTTATTCAATGTGCATATATGTACATAAATGGTGTCAAGGCACCCCTTTTTAAGTTTAGAAATCATCCGTTTTCGTTCTTGAATTCTATGGACCTTGAACGTAGTCTAAGGCTACATTTGCTTTCTTCCGAATTATCCTTCCAACTCTATGGCTTCTAACGTCATTGACACGTCGGTTTGTCCTACGCTTACCGTTACTCGGTTCTTACCTATACTTCCTTACGACCCGTTACCCGGGTTCCTTATCTTAGTGTTTTTAACATTCTTGTTTCACTAGTTTGCGCTTTCCTTACTATTTCAAGCGTTATTCCTTAATTAACTCGTTTGACTCATTTTGGGTGAAATTTCATCACTTATGAGTATCAAACTTCGTTCTTTATTCGACCCGTCCAACTTTGAAATGGTTGAACGTAATTATTAAAATTTGTGTTTGCAATTTCTCATCGTCTTTTTGTCATGACTCATATTCCGAGTCTTTTGACTTTCTATTTCGCGTTCCCGTCTCTTGGCTTACGCATTCACTCACAATCCTACTCATCCATCGGGTATCTTTACTGAAGTCATCATCAAGTAACCATTCTTATATGGTTTTAGACGTCACCTTAATTTATTTGGTCGTCTTAGCGAAATCTATCTCTTTTATTCAGTCTAGTCCTTTATTCTTTATTTAATTCATTTGACTTGTCCGTGTGAATTTCATCACTTGTGACAGTCAAACTCTTATCTCTATGCCTTAGCATTCCTATTAGTCGGTCTGTACTTTCATTTACTTTAATCTTTATCCCTTCTCTCGGGCTCGTTATTCTAACGTAATACGCTCCCTTCATCCGACTTATGTTTACGTTTAGTATCAAACATCTTACTTGTTTGATTTATTTGGGTACCTTTTTAGTTCGTCCCAGTCACCCTGTCCTTACTACATCGGACGTAAATGTGTCCATCATAAAAGTTCATGGTACCACGTGTTCACTACTTACTTGGCCAGAATAAGCGATTAACACCTAATATACATGACCTTTTATAATTTTCACATTACACCCCATGTAAGTAACGCCTCTATTCAGTTTTCTTGGAAATAATATCCGGGATAAGTATTCTATTCAGGTTTTCCAAGCTTTTCATTTACATATACAACAGTCATTCTCTACATGTTTGTTGCGTATTGCTATTTGTGCGATTAAATTTAAAATGTGCACCTGGTAATGCTTGCCCTAACGGGCTTCTCTTTCCGTTAGTCTTGTTTGCGGTCGCTACGCGATTTAGGTCCTTGATGAGTATGCTTTGCTTGTCATACATCGGACCGTTCCACAGTCATATCCGCAATTTATTCAATTCTCGTCATCTTCAGATGCAAGTGTCCTTCAATTAAAATATTCACAAAGGTTAGTAATGTCGACATCAATTATCGCCCGTATTATAATACGAGGCTTTCTGTTATACGTGTCAACGCACGTAATTTCATTAACTGTATCAATCATTTTAATTGGGGTAGTGTGTATTACGCGATAACCCTATGTGTTGTTCTCAACACTTTAAACATACTAAACCATTGATATACATGTACTTACCGGATTTGTGATCATGCCTCGAACCGAACACACTCTTTAACCATGAGCTCTGATTACCAACTTGTAAAACCCTTACTATTATAAAAGGGTTTTTATACTAATAACGACAATTAAATGTGTGCTTATGAATACACATACATATAAAATACGGGTTTATTGAAAACTTTTACAGTTTAAAAAATAGTACAACATAATGTAATTGAGTTCGTCGTTTAAAAGTTACGACGTAACACTGTGCGGAAGCTTTAATCTCGTGTGTTCGGTTCTTCGTTGAGCTTGATCTTCACCCATCCTAAGTTCAAACATACCTACACTGTAAATTTATCACAAACGTTAGTATATGAGACCCTAGAACCCGTCTAAACGGACCCGAAAGTTCAAAATCATCAGATAAACAAAATAAAAATTTTGTTTGGAAGTCGACCGTAGGCTACAGTTCATAGACCATAGCTTACGGTTCACCATATTACTTCAACCAGAACTTCTGGACCGTAGGCTACGGTCCAGGACCGTAGCTTATGGTCCGATCAGCAGATTTTGTTTGTTTTCCGTTTTTAGTACGAAAACCTTCATAACTTTCTATCCGTTTGTCCGATTTACGTGATTCTTTTTCCTACGCGTTCGTAATTTAATTCTCCATCTCATGGAGTAAAAATATACATCTAAATCACAAAATTTTAGATTTCAAGCTCTCGGCTTGAAATTCAATTATAACACTTTTTGACCCGTTAAGGGTATTTATGCACTTTTAGGTTTTTTATACGCTCATTCCTTGTATGCCTCATAATTCCCACACATTCATATTGATTAGTCTTCCACCACAACTATAATTGTGGTGGATTTAACGTACTTAACTAGTTATTACGAGTTCTATCCTTCGGATATGTCATTTTACGGCAAGACGCACTTTAAGGCGTTTAACCCTAGAAAGTTTATGCCTACAACTTTTATATGCTTGTATGGGTTGCAAGGTCATAATATAAGTTTCTAAAAAACCTCTAAGGGTCGTTTGCCCTGTTGGCCCATCAATGGCCTTTTGGTCGATTTTAGTCCTTCATTTTGCGATAAAGGACTTTCACTAAATATTTGACCAATCATTGCACTTTTAACTATAAGTCTATATATGCGTACCTGGCCCGGGTCAACAAATAGACCCGATTTATACCTCGCTTTAATTATCACATATTCTGTGGCGACGCATTAATCAGAATTGCTAATCGCTCCTGTTAACAAAAGACTTGACAATCACATTAGTCGATATTGTCAAATGGTGTTATCACCACCATTTGACCCGTTTGGCCTATAGGACCAAACATTTACATATGTAGCAAAACATGGTTATTAAATTACCAATTTTCCCATCCGACCCATTTCGGGTTTTACTCTCGTTAGATCCATTTCCTTACTTATTTAGCCCATTTTGGCTTACGCCACGAGTATCCTTTTAGCTTCGGTTTACATTAGTCGACACTTGACCAAATTTCCCTTTTTACCCTTTTTCTCAATATTAGATTACAATACAAGGTAATATTTACAAAAACTCATAATTTCTGAGTCATTTCATGACCAATTTACCATTTTGCCCTTTTTACCATAACCCATGCTTTTTATCGTTTACATTAGTTCTGACCCGTATTAAATGCGTCGGAAATCGATATTTCCCATATTATCTTTATCGTATTTATACTTATAGAATAAGTAACTAATCTACAAAAAGGGTGTAAGTTTCACTTACCTCTTATCCGGCTTACGCTCTTCTTCTCGTACTTGATCCGTTTTACCCGCTTCCTCCCAAGACTTCATCTAGCTTGTCAAGAGTCAAACTATCATCATTATTTACAAGGTGGTTAGATTAGTCTTTAACAATCACGACTATTCTACCTCACGCATTTTATATCCAAAATTATCATTTATCGTATTATAGGTCGGTTTGACCTTTTTAAAGTCAACAGCCTATTAACATAAGTAATTACACAATGTAGCTCGACTACTCGTTTAACTACTTGATCAATTACCCGGTAGCATCATTCTTAGGCTACCATTTACCCACTTTATTTACCAATTTTTATAATCATAATCCATTAAATTAACACGACATTAATATTTCTTAACACATGATGATATCAAACAACACTTTTAACATAACTTTATCATCATTTCATCTTATTATACAAAACCCATTTCATGATATGTATGATCTATGTACTCAAACACCTAAATTGTTCAAGTACTTTGCCTTTACTATCTAATATGATGATTCTAACCGCAAGTTAGACACCACCATCATCATATCATAAATACCCACTTAGTACACATATGGGTAATCACCAAATCCCTAGTTTTATCACTAATTCTTCTAGTTTTCAACTAGGGTTTTGCTTCTAAGCCTGAATTCAACACAATATCACTCATACATTCAACATCCATTTCCGAATTTTGATTATGAGTGTTCATCATAGATTTCAAGACATCACCAAACTACAAAATTTGACATACCTTACGATCCCCTTGACTTGGTGATCGGTTATACGTGTTCTTGCATCTGATTCGGGTTAGATTTGACCTTCAATTTGATGCTTTTGTTGAAATTAGGGTTAGACCCCTTTTTCTTCTCCCTTGGTCGATCGAACTAGAACACACACTTTTGTGTGTGTTTTAATTTAATAATTTTTTTGTTTTATAAATGTTTTAATTAAAACATTTTCCTATTTACCCACCTTTAGTCCCTCATGTTTTTGGTTTGTTATTAAATAGGCCACAATCCAAGACTGTGTTTATCCGTTAAACACGTTCTGTGAGTATACTCGATCCCTTTTTGCTTAAAGCACTTTTGGGTGTTACATACGTACCTATATCAAATCACATTGAACACACAACGCAAATACTTTTTATACGCTAACCGCCCTGCATGTTATACGTGTTATTCGATTAATGCTTGTATGTTATGTTTACACAGTGATTGTTGCCTGACACCTTAGCAACGATAATACTATAGTTTGGACTCAGCACCTATCACGGACGGGGGTTGCTAAGGGTATTTCTTCACGTGTCACAATGGTGATATGTGTTGCGCACTCTACAACTCGCAGTCATGTCTGTGCATATTTCATTGTCGATAACTTACTAGCTTCGCATTATTACGTGTACATGCTGGTTATGCGTAAATCGCTTTCGCTTCTATTTTAACGTATATGACAGGTATTTAGGGTGCTTACGCTTGCTTGCTTTTGTGGAAATCAAGTCTAGGGGAGTCTAGAAATAAATAAACAATTTATGAGTTGTCGAAACAATTTCTATTTTGTCTTTGAGAACAATTTGTCTGTAATGACTGTGCTACTTTATATGTTACGGTATGGGACGTAATACTTAAATATTTGGTAATCATAGTTGTTATGAAATCTCTTGGACAGTCTGTTTCGCTCAGTGCCACGCCCCGATGTTTCCGCCATCGGTTGGGGTGTGACAGATTGGTATCAGAGCCATAACTATAGGGAATTAGGAAAGACTCGACCTAGTCCAGGTCGATGTCTTAGAATTGACCTAGTCTATAGTCTAAGTACCAATAGACCGACTTGTAGGGGTTATGTACAAGCTTGCTTGATATTCTCGCTTGAATTCGCTAAAACACTACACTCTTACGCGAACATCGCATACTACCGCTTCGCGCAAGGCCAGCTTTTCCTAAGGCTGGCAAAGCACACACAAACGGATGATCTGGTTGAGATTAGGTGTGAAAGCCGCAAACTCTCGATCAAATCTCTCGTTCAATGCGCCTTTTTATTATAAACACGAGAATTTGCGTTGAATCAGGTGTGAAATCCATACTTCGACGCAAGTCTCCCTCTCTATCTCGTGATTTTGTCACACAAACAGGAAAGAAATTATTAAGTTAGGGAGTAAATTGCCATTTTAGTCCCTGAGTTTTGTCCAAATTTGCCATTTTGATCCAAATAGTTTTATTTTCCCCCCTGGGCCCCTGACTTTTACATTTGTTGCCATTTTGATCACTTTGCCTAACTCCATCCAAAAACCAAGTTACTCTTTTCAATTTAAACCTTTTCAGTTGCCATTTTGATCCAATTCCAAAAAATCAAAAAAATTCCAAAAAATTCTAAAAAATTCTAAAAAATTCAAAAAAATCTAAAAAATTCTAAAAAATCATAAAAATTCTAAAAAATCATAAAAAATCTAAAAAATTCAAAAAAATATAAAAATCAAAAAAATTCTAAAAAAGCATAAAAATTCTAAAAAATCCAAATAATTCTAAACGGTTCGCGTCGAAATGGTTCGGTTCGATACGGTACGGGTCGATACGGTACGGGTCGAAACGGTTCGGTTCGAAACGGTTCGCGTCGAAACGGTTCGGTTCGAAAGGGTTCGCGTCGAAACGGTACGGTTCGAAACGGTTCGGCTCGAAACGGTTCGGGTTCGAAACGGTACGGTTCGAAACGGTTCGGGTTCGAAACGGTTCGCGTCGAAACGGTTCGGTTCGATACGGTACGAGTCGAAACGGTTCGGTTCGAAACGGTTCGCGTCGAAACGGTACGGTTCGAAACGGTTCGGCTCGAAACGGTTCGGTTCGAAACGGTTCGGGTTCGAAACGGTACGGTTCGAAACGGTTCGGGTTCGAAACGGTTCGCGTCGAAACGGTTCGGTTCGAAACGGTTCGCGTCGAAACGGTACGGGTCGAAACGGTACGGGTCGAAACGGTACGGGTCGAAACGCTTCGCGTCGAAACGGTACGGGTCGAAACGGTTCGTGTCGAAACGGTTCGGGTTCGAAACGGTTCGCGTCGAAACGGTACGGGTCGATACGGTACGGGTCGAAACGGTACGGGTCGAAACGGTTCGCGTCGAAACGATTCGGTTCGATACGGTACGGGTCGAAACGGTTCGGTTCGAAACGGTTCGCGTCGAAACGGTTCGGTTCGAAACGGTACGGGTCGAAACGGTACGGGTCGAAACGCTTCGCGTCGAAACGGTTCGGCTCGAAACGGTTCGGGTTCGAAACGGTACGGGTCGAAACGGTTCGTGTCGAAACGGTTCGGCTCGAAACGGTTCGCGTCGAAACGGTTCGGTTCGATACGGTACGGGTCGAAACGGTACGGTTCGAAACGGTTCGCGTCGAAACGGTACGGTTCGATACGGTACGGGTTCGAAACGGTTCGCGTCGAAACGGTTCGGTTCGATACAGTACGGGTCGAAACGGTTCGGTTCGAAACGGTACAGGTCGAAACGGTTCGTGCCGAAACATTTAATGATTTTTCGATTTTTTAGAATTTTTTTGATTTTTTAGAATTTTTATGATTTTTAGAATTTTTTATATTTTTTTGAATTTTTTAGAATTTTTATGATTTTTTAGAATTTTTTAGATTTTTTTGAATTTTTTAGATTTTTTTGAATTTTTTAGATTTTTTTGAATTTTTTTGAATTTTTTTTTATTTTTTGGGATTTTTTTGGAATTTTTTTGATTTTTTGGAATTGGATCAAAATGGCAACTGAAAACATTTTTTAAGGAAATCCCCAAAATACCCCTGTTACAAACTGGGTTTTTGGATGGAGTTAGGCAAAGTGATCAAAATGGCAACAAAATGTAAAAGTCAGGGACCCAAGGGGGAAAATAAAACTATTTGGATCAAAATGGCAAATTTGGACAAAACTCAGGGACTAAAATGGCAATTTACTCTTAAGTTAGGGGTGAAACCCGCACCTTAATGACTTATTCTACTCCATATTTGGGTTTTACAAAACTCTCACCAAAGTCTCGATGGGTTCCAAACACATGAGCCGCGTAACGGTCGAAAGGATGCGTGCCGATCGCCCGGATTGAGGCAAGAGCACAGTCTAATAAGCCAATGCGTGTACTCGAAGTCTATGAGAATAGTTGAATCACTTTGGGAAATCACAGACTAGCACACCCATGACATTCCGATTTTCGCTGATTTTACGCTTATCGCTTTTATGTGTTTCGATTCTGGGGATCGCCACCACTGACTCTGTGAATTATCACTTTTCTGCGAGATTTTACATGTTTTTTATGATTTTATGTGTTATCTATGTTTCGGTTTTGGTGATTTACTCGCTTTTCGCTCATCGCTTTGATAAACGCGCACGACACGCACAACTATTCACATCTCAAAACGCTAACAAATTGTAGATGCACTACACGCTTTTCGCAACGCTACTCGCTGTTTATGCTACTCACTATCGCTACTCGCATTCGCAACATCGATCGCTTTTTCACAGTTGTGAAGGATAGGGGAATACGTGAAATATATGTAGGTGAATACGTGCAAAATATAGTTGAATATGTGCTTCTGTGCTTACGTGGACTATGTGCTTATGTACTTACATGCTTCTGTGGATTATGTGTCTTATGTGAGACGTGTTCCTGTGCTTTATATGAAGTAGCTTTTGGAGATTCGCTAGACTATACTAAGGTTTAAGCGACTTGTGTCTGAGTCCTATGGCGATGTCTGCTGCAGTCAGTGTCGTCATTTGGATCGCATACCTCTCGCGCTGCTCGTCGCAATCACGAAGACAAGCGCATCGCTGCGCTAGTCGCCAAGCAAATGGCAAAGGTCATTCCGCAAATTGTCAGCAAGCTTAATGAGAACGCTAGCAAGTCCTCTGAGGAATCAAGGACTGACTCGCCTAAATCTACTTTTAGCTTCAAGCAGTTAAAGGCCTGCGGCCCCAAAGAGTTCACCGGCGAAGACGGGCCCAGTTCCATGTTTCAATGGTTCGACTCAATTGAAGTTACCCTGTGCCAAAGCGGCTGTCCTGATAACCTTCACAATGTCAACGCAACTGACGTTTTCCAGTCCAGGGCTCTGGACTGGTGGACTACCGAAAGGAACATGCGGGGGAATGACGCAGCCTGTGGGCTTACTTGGTAGGAATTGAAGGAGATCATGATGAAGGAATTCTGCCCTCCCCATGAGCTTCAGAAGCTGGAGGACGAGTTTTGGAACATAAAGCAGGAAGGTGGCGACAATGCTGGTCTAACTACCCGCTTTAAGCAGCTAAGCATCATTTGCCCTGGTCAAGTCTCTACTGCTGATATCACCATCAAGGAATACATCCGTGCTTTAACGGATTGTGTTGCTGATTTCGTGCAAGCCGCCAAGACAACCACCATCGAAGAGACCTATCTGCTCGCTGCCGAGATTAATGACAAGCGAGTTAGGGCTGGTTACTTCGATAAAACCACCAAGAGTCTCCATCAAGTTACCGCTACTCCCACCGCTGAAACCGCCGCATCACAAGCTTCCAAGTCTTCACGTTGCAAGTGCAAGAACAACGACAACAACAAAAACTGTGCTGTCACAACCGCTCCTCTCAATGCCGTTCCTGTCCAACAGCAGAACCAGAACCGCCAAGTAGCGGCACCAGTGACCAACGCACCGCCGACAAAGCGTGCGTATACCTGTCCACACCCTCTCTCTCCTACTTGTACTTATCATCATCCTGTTGGGATCGCATGTCGATTTTGTGTTCACTGTAACCTTTACGGCCACTTTACTGTAAACTGCGTACTGGTCCCCGTCAAGCTCAAGTTCAAGCTTCTGCTCCACCAGCTCTACTTCCCACTCCAAAGGGACAACAGCAGCTCCTACTCCCGCTGCTCATGCAAGAGCTTGCTATGCGTGTGGTGATCCCAACCACTTAGCAGATGTATGCCCGAACAGAGTGGTGAAGCAAGAGCCACAGCAGCAGCCAGCGCAGCAACAACACCAACAGCAGCCGCAGCAGCAACAGCCAGCTCGGCAAGCAGCCCGCGGGCGAGTCTTCAACATCAACGCCCGTCAGGCTCAGGCAAACAACAACGTGGTTAATGGTACGTTTCTCGTAAATGGTATATATATGCTTCGTGTTTGTTTGATACTGGAGTCGATAACTGTTTTGTATCGTTCAAATTCGAAAGGCTCCTAAACCGTAAACGCGTTAATCTCCCATCGACATTCAACGTAGAAGTTGCCACTGAAAGAACCGTCACTGTTAGTTCCGTTCTACGTGATTGTACCCTTGAGCTCAACAATCACGTTTTTCCGATCAATCTTATCCCAATGCAGCTCGGTAGCTTTGACGTTATCACCGGCATGGATTTTCTTCGTGAAAATCATACTGAAATCGTTTGTTTCGAAAAGATGATCCATTTCTCTCTTTCAAATGCTGATCAATTGTGCGTCTATGGAGATATCTCTTCGAAGAAATTACAACTCATATCGTGTGTCCAAGCAAGCAAGTATCTCCGCAAGGAATACAGAGCTTACTTGGCACACATCGTAGTAGCGGAGAAGGAAAAGAAAGAGAAGCCAATGGGAGAAGTGCCCGTGGTTTGTGATTTTCCTGCCGTCTTTCTTGATGATTTACCTAGTTTACCGCCATCTCGTTGTTTTGGTCAAAAATTACCTAAGCAATTTAGTGATCAAATTAGTTAAGTGAGGTAGTGTGCTAGAGATATGTATGAAAAATGTGTTAACAATATTTGATATAAAAACAGTTTCAGGATACAGCTCAGGATATAAAGATGTGTCTATGATCAAACAATGAGCAAAAAAGTAAAGGTTGACACGTGATGTACGAGGAAAGCCCTTGATCAATCTAGATCGCCGGCATAAAACCTTGGGAGCTGACAATCGCAGCTGCCTCGTTCTTCTATTGCTTCAAATATCAGAATACAGTACAGGATGTGGTGCGGATCGACTATGTGTTACAATGTAATTTGAGTACAAGTGTTGTGTGTAGTGTTTGAAATGAACTAGAGAGGAAGTGTTCGAGAGTGTAAGTGTGAAATTGCGTGCCTTAAACTGATCCGCCCTCATCTATTTATAGTAAAGATAATGTAACAAACTATCCTAAACTTCCGGGATCCAGCGAATATTCCCACTCGAACGTTGAGGACCAAGTCTTTCGGGTTCAACGGCTTCCTCATAACAAATACGTCCGAGTCTTGAGGAGAAGAAGTCCTGATGACCGTTAGTAACTTACAGCCATTAACCTGCACGTGTTTAATTCACTCAACTTTAGGATATCGCCCGGGATGTTAGCAATATCCCCGTCCAGTATCCTGGTCACAAATAAACAATTGAAAGCGGGATATTAATCAGGATATGTATACTCAGAAAATGACCCATAACAATTGTCCCCAAATATATCGGTTGGTATACCAATCCAACGGATATATTTCAAAAGTTTCATTTCACCAATTAAGGCAATCAATGTGACGAGACCCTTGAAATGACAATGTGCAACTTCCAAGGCATTATTTACTCTTTACCCCCTACAATTAGCCTATATTAACCGAGGGACTTCACATTATGGTTATCTTTATCTTCAAGAGAATATCAGGTACTTTCTCCCTCTCTCTTATCTATTTCCATTGTTCATATTTCCTTCTCTCCGACTGTTATCCTTCATGGCGACCCGTACTAGATCGCAAATGGCGGATTCTGAGTCTCCCTTCCATAAACAAAATTTACTTCAAAAACCTTCAAAAGAAGTATGTTCTTTTGATAATTCCGACATCGCAGCCCTACGAGCTTCCGGTGCTTTTCCCACCGGAACAATCTTCCGTCCATTCGACCGAGAGGTCCGATCGGATTTTTGTTCCGACGAATGGGTTTGCTTTTTTGCATATCCTTTTTCATTAGGGCTTCGATGTCCATTTTCTCCCTTCATTTCTCGCTTCTTTGAGCTTACCGGTCTTAGTTTTGCCCAAACCATGCCCATGGTTTGGCGCGTGTTAATCACCCTGGAGCAGATTAAGGCTCATCATATACCTGATCTATGCATCGAAGACCTTCCGATGGCCTACCGTCTAAGGTCACATGGTTCCAGCCGGTTTCTCCTTTTTTCTATTTCCAGCGATCCTCTCATTCTTAAGGCCACTAAGAATGAGGATAAATGGACAAGAAAATTCTTCTTTGTGAAAAGAGACTCCATTGATAAGGGTTTTGACCTCCCTAAAAGATGGTTGACTTCTGGTAGGACTTAGGGTTTTAGGACTATCCCCAATCATATCCCGAACCTCAATCCTGAACCAATATCCTGATGTGTTTATTCTCTTTCTTGCAGCAAACTTCAAGGAACTAGCTCCCCCTAGTGCTAAATCAGAAGGAAGAATAAAAGAGATCTACAAGCTTCCAGAGGGTGAAAGAACCTTTAACCTGTTACTCACAAGCTCTAGTCAGAGATCAAGCTCCAACATGTCTGGTAAGCATATTTTCAAGAATTATCTTCATATTAAATTGATTATTATTTTATTGTATAGTAATATAACAAGTTTAAAACATCTTCCCTCGTGCAGTGCCAGTTATTAACCTCGAAGGCTTCCAACTCGATGAGCTGGACAGTTATTCCAGCCTTGAACCTGTCAAGCAAGAATCTAACCCGAAATCATCCGTTACACCAAAACTCACCAGTTCAAAGACCTCCACTGTTCCCAAAGCTCCCCCAGCATCCCGGACCCGGGCCTCCAGCTCCCGGAAAAGAAAGGAAGTCGAACCCTCTGCTCCACCCCATGTATTCCCATTCGAGAACCACGGGTTCACAGAATCCAGCACATTTATGACCGGCTTCCTTAACCAGGTTAATATCCTGAGCTGTATCCTGCATCATATGCTTAATAGAAATGTTCATTTAGAATAGTGCCTGTTTTATTACCTTGCAGGGCCTTGAACGCCTGGTCTTCCTTTACGAGGACGCATGTGGCTCCAACGTCATGCTTGAAAGCCAGCTGAAAAAGGCCAAGGCCACCATTGCAGATCAAGCAGCGATTGCCACCGCTAAATCAGAACACTATGAAGCTAAGTATAAGGCTATGACTCAGGATCACCAAGCCGCCATCCAAATGATAACCCAAGAGGCTCAAGCCAAGTCTGACGCAGCCCAACTTCAACACGAGCAGGCCATGGCTTCATACCGAGAGAGCCTCAAGAATTCCGTCGTGATCTCCCTTCTCCAGGCCAGGCTGAAAATGGCTTACGAGGCGATGGCTTTGGGTTTGCAATGCCCTTCTTGGAACATCAAGGCCTGGGAGGCGAAGTTAAGAGATCTTGGGGGAAATCCTGTGGAGCCTCCTGCCAAATCTGTTGTGGAAGAGTCCGCCAAAGCAATGGATGCTAGCGCTTCAAAGGATGTTTCTGAGAATGCTGGGGCAAATGCTGGGAAGAATGCTGGTGAAAAGGATGCTGTTGCAGATGCTGAGAAGAATCCCGAGGATGATGCTGGTATGGATGCCGGGAAAGAGGTTGCTGTTCAAGAAGGTGCTGCCCCTTAGGCAGCGGAGTGGGCGATGATGGATATACGTGCCAAGGCCGGAGCCCACTTTTAAATTTCATGGTAGTGGTTGCATAAACAATTTACTTTTCTTGTCTTCGAACAATTTACATTTCCTGCATTAGAACAATATGATGACCAAAGGTGGATGGGTCCTAGGTTTTAGGATGAAGCCCTTGGTCATCGATTAGTATAACCTGTTTTGAATGTGGTAACGGTTGTAGGTGGACAGGTCCTGTTTTGAGATAGATCCTCCAACCGTTACACAAGTATGGTAGAAACTAATTGTGCTTTTGGTGGATGGGCCTCGGTTTGAGGTGAATCCAAAAGCACAACTTTTGACTTGTTAATAATATAACTATCTTTTGACTTATTTGCTGTTGCCTTGCATTACTTAGTGTAACTCTTAGCTTTGTAAAAATTTTGTATTGTTATCTTATGAAAATATCCTGATCAACATGCTCAATGATATATATTAAAAACTGTCATTAGACTCGTTCAACTTTGTAGAAAGTTCTTTAAAGAGTGAAAAACAATTTATCTTTCCTGTTTTGATAATACTTAAATGATCAAAGTTTCGAACTAGTATTAGTATCAAATATTTTGAGAAATATATTTTGAGAACATACCAGGATATTTAATCTCTTACCAAACACAGTATTATCAAAAACTTAAACGATGTTTTCAAAGGAAAGATCATACCAGGAATAGGGTATAAACCTATTACCAAACTTCAATCCCTTTGCAACTCTTCCAATGAAGATGTCCCCTGTCTGAGACACTTAGTGCATTAGTTCTGAATCTTATCCTTTGAGCTTCACATCATTGCTTTGGTAGGAATGTCCCCTGTGTACAATGTCTTCAAATACTTAGAAATCTTCTGGATATCAGTTCCCATCGTATAGACAATTTTTCATGTTACAGGGGTAAAACCCAAGAATGTTCTGGAGATAAATTCCTTGTACCCTGGGGAAAATCCCAAATTTTCATGCGCTACAGGCGGGAGTGTATAAACTCCAAGACTTAGAAAGGTGAAAACCTTTAAACCTTAGAGAGTATGAAAATACCCTTTCGTGAGAGAGGGTGATCAATCCTCATATACCTTTAGGATTCAGGATATAGCCAACAGTAACGAAATTGTCAGCCACTTTTACATGGACTGGTCCCGCCACCTTGAACTATCCCTGAATAACTTGCGCTCCAGGCGGGGTGTTTAAACCCAATTCGGAAGAAATGTGAATACCTTTAAACCTGTGAAGGGATCAGGATCCCTTGTACGTGAGAGAGGGGGCCAATCCTCTAATCTTCCGAAGTATCCTGAGTGAGCATCCTGGAGCTATATCCCGAAGCATATACTGCAAAATATCCTTACACTAAGGTGGGTGTTAGCTTGGCTAACACCCCTCCAATGCTTAAGTTAGTATTGGGTTTCAAAGAATAAATTAAACCAAACCTATTTAAAATAGATAGAAATCATACCATCCTGAGTTAGAAATTAAATTCTAAACTCACTTGAAATAAAGCTTAAGGTGTATAGCATTCCAAGATCTCGGTAGCATATCCCCTTCCATATTCTTGAGTCTATATGCTCCTTTCCCTGCTTCTGATTCAACTTCATATGGTCCTTCCCATTTTGGAGCTAGCTTGCCATCGGCAGGATTAGTAGTATTCTGAAAAACCTTTCTCAACACCCAATCTCCAACCTTAAATCTTCTGGTCCTGATATTCTTGTTATATGCTCTGGATATTCTTTGTTGATATGCTGCCATCCTTAGCCTTGCTGCATCTCTCTTTTCATCTATAGTATCCAAATCTTGACTCAAGGCTTCAGGATTCTGTTCAGGATCACTTAGGGTAGATCTTGCAGTAGGTATTGTCATTTCCGTTGGAATCATTGCTTCTGCTCCAAATACCAAGGAAAATGGGGTTTGGCCTGTTGCGTTCTCTACCGTTGTCCTATCAGCCCACAAAACAAAGGGTAATTCTTCTGCCCATCTTCCTTTTTTGGTTCCAAGCCTCTTCTTTAAGTTATTGACAATTATCTTGTTTGAGGATTCTGCTTGTCCATTCGCTTGAGGATGTACTGGAGTAGATGTTATCATTTTGATTCCCCAACTCTTGCAAAAGTCAGTAGTCCTTTTGCTTATAAATTGAGAACCATTGTCACAGATTATCTCGGCTGGTACTCCAAATCTGGTCAGGATATTTCTCTTTATGAAGGATACGACTTCTTGATCCCTAACTTGAACAAATGCCTCGGCTTCAACCCATTTGGAGAAATAATCTGTCATTGCCAACATAAAAACCTTCCCTCCTAAAGCCTTTGGAAGCTTTCCCACTATATCCATACCCCACTTCATAAATGGCCAAGGGGAAACAATAGGATATAATGGTTCAGCAGGCTGATGCAATATGTTGCTATGTCTTTGACATGCGTCACATCTTCGAGCATATTCTGCGGCATCTTTTCTCATTGTTGGCCAATAATATCATGTCCTTAATACTTTTGAGAATAATGACCTGCCCCCAGTATGGTTACCACAATCCCCTTCATGTATATCCTGAAGTACTTCTTTGGCTTCAGGATCCTCCAAGCACCTCAAATACGGTCCTGCAAGAGATTTCTTGTATAAAACATTATTTATAATAGTGAATCGTGATACCTTCATCCTAAATGCCTTAGGATTTTCATTTCCGGGGATGTGTCCTTCTTTGAGATATCTCACAATTGGAGCCGTCCAGGATTTAGGATCCTGTTCAGGATATTCCGCTCCAGGATCCCGAATACCCGCTACTTCTTTATCCTGAGGATTCGTTGCAGGATATAAGACATGTAATATTGGTATTTGGGTCCCTTCAGGTATCCTGATCGATGATCCCAAATTTGCTAAGGCATCCGCTTCAGCATTATCCTCCCTTGGTACCTGTTCAAGTGTAAAAACATCGAAATATCCTGCTAATTTTTTGAGAATATCGAGATATTCGATTAATCTCTCACCCTTAACTGCATAGGATCCATTAAAATGGTTAGTAATTAACAAGGAGTCAACATATACTTGCAAATTCTTGATACTCATATTCTTAGCCAATTCTAATCCTGCAATTAAAGCTTCATATTCTGCCTCATTATTAGTAGCAGGAAATTCACACCTAATAGCCTGGGTAATATGTCCCCTGTGGCGATTTTAGTAGTATACCTAAACCTACACCTCTTATATTGGATGCACCATCAGTATTTAATGTCCAGGATCCTGAAGATTCTCCTAACTGTTGAACTTCAAGGTCTACCTCATCCTGAATATCACTACTGAAATCAGGCACAAAGTCAGCTAAAGCCTGAGACTTTATGGCATTTCTAGGTTCATATACTAAATCATAAGCACTTAACTTTACTGACCACTTGGCCATCCTGCCTGACATCTCTGGTTTCCTAAGCACATTTTTGACAGGATAATTCGTTTTAACATGGATCCTATGTGTCTCAAAATAATGTCTAAGCTTTGTCGATGCCATGACTAGAGCTAATATCAATTTTTCTAAATGAGAATACCTAGTTTCAGCATCTAACAAACTTTTACTAACATAATATACAGGATATTGCTGACCTTCATGGTCTTTTATAAGAACGGCACTTACAGCATTCCCTGATACAGCGAGGTATAGGGATAGTGGTTCACCATTTTCAGGCTTCATCAATAGAGGTGCGGTTGAGAGATATCGCTTCAAATCTTGCAAGGCTGCTTCATGCTTTGCTCCCCATTCAAATTTCTTATTCTTCTTGAGGATATCATAGAATTCCTTGCATTTTTCTGAGGATCTTGAAATAAATCTATTCAAAGCTGCTACTCGGCCTATCAACCTTTGTACGTCCTTCATATTTGAGGGTGATTTTATATCCAGGATAGCTTTGATCTGCTCTGGGCTTGCTTCTATCCCCCTTTTTGTCACCATATATCCAAGAAACTTTCCTGCCCCCACTCCGAAATGGCACTTAGCAGGATTCAGCTTCATGTTGTATTGATCCAGGATATCAAACGCTCCCTTGATATCCTGGAGGTGATCCTCAGCTCTTTTAGATTTTACCACCATATCGTCAATATATACCTCCATGGTGTCCCCCAGCTTATCTTTGAACATCATGTTTACCAATCTCTGGTATGTTGCACCTGCATTTTTCAAACCGAAAGGCATAGCAGTATAGCAATATACACCTGTTGGTGTCATGAAAGCAGTATCCTCCTGATCCGAAGGCTCCATTTGAATCTGCTGAAATCCTGAGGATGCGTCCATGAATGTTAACATTTCATGTCCAGCAGTAGCATCTACCATTGCATCGATATGAGGGAGAGGAAATGGATCTTTAGGACAAGCCTTGTTCAAGTCCGTGTAATCTACATAGACTCTCCATTTCCCGTTTTTCTTCTGTACCACAACTACGTTTGCTAGCCATTTTGGAAACTTGACTTCTCTGATCATCCTGGACTTCAACAATCTTTCAACCTCCTCTTGGATAATCGCATTCCGCTCAGGAGCGAATTTTCTTCTTTTTTGCTGAACAGGCTTGAATGATTTGTCAATTCCAAGCTTGTGAGTGATAATGTCTTTGGATATGCCTGTCATATCCTCATGCTTCCATGCAAACGTTGACATCCTGTATTTCAAAAAGTTAGTTAACTGGTCTTCAATATCCTGAGGGATATTGGTTCCTACGAGCACCGAGATATCAGGATTATCCTGCTCCAGGATAATTTTCTTCACATCCTGCTCCGAATCCTCCACGATATCCTGGGCCCGCATCTTTAATTGCTATGCTGTACTAGGCTTAGTTGAGGATTTCATCGAGGATGAGTAGCATTCTTTCGCTTCCTGTTGATCGCTTTCCACCTTGACAACCCCCCAAGGGGTAGGGATCTTGATGCATTGGTGATATGTTGATGGCACAGCCTTCATATCGTGAATCCATGGTCTTCCCAGTATGATGTTATAGCAGGATAAGGAGTCCATCACACAGAAGCGTTGTATTGAGTTGACCCCTTCAACATATACTGGTAACTTTATCTCCCCTACGGTATTCCTAGCTTCTCCACTGAAACCAACGAGCACAGTGAACTTCGAAGTGATATCTATCGGAGATACATTCATCCTCTTCAATGTTTCCAGCTGGATTATATTGACAGAACTACCGTTGTCTACCAGTATCCTGCGTACAAAATGGTTAGCCACATATAATGTTATTACTAAAGCATCATGGTGAGGATCCTGAACAGTATCCTTGTCATCACTATCGAAAGTGATCACTTTATCAGTTGTGAGGGTAGTCATCCTGACTGGTCTGTCTCCCCTCTCACTCTTAGCTTCCTTTGCATGTCTCTTGGCCGCCGAATACGAAGTCCCACAAATGTCGGATCCTCCTGAAATAAAGTTAATTATCTTGGCATCTGCTGGGGGTGATGCTGCTCGTTCAGGATCCTTCTCGGGATCCTGCCCTTTATTCTTCTTTTTTCCCAGCAAGTCCTTCAGATACCCCTTGCTTAACAGGTAACTTATTTCTTTCCTTAATGCAATGCAATCCTTGGTCATATGTCCGAAGTCTTCGTGGAAGGCACACCATTTGGATTTATCCTTCCAATCAGCTTTCTGCTGGTTCTTTCGAGGCCACCTAGCCTTGTCCCCTAAGCCCTGCATAGCATACATTAATTCAGGTATATTAACAGAAAAGCAGTATTCAGATAAATCAGGATATTCTTCAGGATCCTCATCTTCAACAGCGTTAACTTTCTTGTTATCATTTCTGCCATATGGCCTGGAGCGATACGGCTTATATGAGGTCTCTGATTTCCTGTTAGTTGATTCATAGGTTGAGGTAGAATTCATCCTCTCCTGCATCTTCTTATCATCTTCCAGACGGATATATCTCAAAGCCCTGTTACGAGCTTCGTCGAGATTCCTGCAGGGATTCATTACAAGATCCAGATAAAACTGAGAATCCTTTTGCAACCCCATCTTAAAAGCTTGCACAGCTGTTGCAACATCAAGATGTGGGATATCCAAGGATTCTCGACTGAATTTGTTCACATAATCCTTCAAGGATTCCTGAGGCCCTTGAGTTATCCAAATGAGCAAACGAAGTAATTGAGTGAGGAGGGACGTTTAACAGCCATTTTAAGGCTGATCCTGTCAGGGTAGAACCGAATCCCTTGCACAAGCATGCTTCCTTGAGCTCCGGAGGGATAGGGTTAATCTCCATTCTTTCCCTATACTGGGCAATATGCTCTTCAGGGTCCGTAGTCCCATCGTACAGCTTCATGTTGGGAGTTTGAAATCTTTTTGGGATTCCAGCATCACAGATGGGATATGCAAAGCGGGATATCCTGTGGCTGTCCTGGGATACTTCCGGAATTGGCTGGACCACTCCAGGTACACTGGATATCATGTCCTTCAATTTCTGGAGCTCCCTGGTAAATGTTGACGTCATACCTGCATCCTGCAAGGAGCCATTGTTGTTAGTAGCAAGAATATTATTATTTGACACATTACCGTTCTGAGGATTTTGGCCATATCCTGAAGCATATCCTGCACTCCTCACAGTCGACATCCTGACCGAAGAGGGTATCTCAGGGGTATGATTCTAAGAATGGCTTGGGACGATATTCCCCCTATTATCCTCAGTATAAACTGCGGAACTGAAGTTCAAAGCCCTGGGCTGTATAGGAGTGACAGTTTCTTCAGCGGGTCTACTCGAGCTAGCTTTTAAGAGTTGTATTTCTCTTAACAGCATTTGGTTAATCTCCTGTTGCTGCCTCATTTGTTCCTGCACACTTCCAAATAAAGTAAAAATTTCATCATTAAAGGCTAAAACGGGAGCAGATCCCTGGACACTCCGAGTAGGGATAACATCTTGAGATTGTGAAGAAAATGGCATCCTTGGAGGAGGTGGTGGAAGCACCGAACCGGTAGTAGCAGAGGTTGCAGCAGACATAGTGGAAGAGCTCATGTTTGATCTTGAGGCCATTGTAAACAATGTGGCAAAAAGTTTTGAAAATAGAAAACCGATTAACGATTTTACAAAGATTTTTAGTAAAAGTAGCACCACTTGCCCCACGGTGGGCGCCAAATTGTTTTGGTCAAAAATTACCTAAGCAATTTAGCGATCAAATTAGTTAAGTGAGGTAGTGTGCTAGAGATATGTATGAAAAATGTGTTAACAATATTTGATATAAAAACAGTTTCAGGATACAGCTCAGGATATAAAGCTGTGTCTATGATCAAACAATGAGCAAAAAAGTAAAGGTTGACACGTGATGTACGAGGAAAGCCCTTGATCAATCTAGATCGTCGGCATAAAACCTCGGGAGCTGACAATCGCAGCTGCCTCGTTCTTCTATTGCTTCAAATATCAGAATACAGTGCAGGATGTGGTGCGGATCGACTATGTGTTACAATGTAATTTGAGTACAAGTGTTGTGTGTAGTGTTTGAAATGAACTAGAGAGGAAGTGTTCGAGAGTGTAAGTGTGAAATTGCGTGCCTTAAACTGATCCGCCCTCATCTATTTATAGTAAAGATAATGTAACAAACTATCCTAAACTTCCGGGATCCAGCGAATATTCCCACTCGAACGTTGAGGACCAAGTCTTTCGGGTTCAACGGCTTCCTCATAACAAATACGTCCGAGTCTTGAGGAGAAGATGTCCTGATGACCGTTAGTAACTTACAGCCATTAACCTGCACGTGTTTAATTCACTCAACTTTAGGATATCGCCCGGGATGTTAGCAATATCCCCGTCCAGTATCCTGGTCACAAATAAACAATTGAAAGCGGGATATTAGTCAGGATATGTATACTCAGAAAATGACCCATAACACTCGTGATATCGATTTTCGAATTGACCTTATTCTTGGAGCTAATCCTGTTGCCAACGCTCCCTATCGACTCGCTCCGTCTGAAATGCGCGAACTCTCGAGTCAACTCCAGGAATTTCTTGATAAAGGCTTCATTCGCCCTAGCACCTCTCCTTGGGGCACTCCTGTCCTTTTCGTCAAAAAGAAGGACGGATCGTTCTGGATGTGCATCGATTATAGGGAACTCAATAAGCTGACTATCAAGAATCGCTATCCTTTACCTCGAATCGACGATTTGTTTGATCAATTACAAGGTGCTACGTGTATTTCCAAGATCGATCTACGTTCAGGCTATCATCAACTATGAATCCAAGAGGAAGATATACCCAAAACCGCTTTTCGCACCCGATACGGTCACTATGAGTTTTTCGTTATGCCCTTTGGTCTTACTAACACCCCTACAGTCTTTATAGACCTAATGAATCGCGTGTGTAAACCCTATCTCGACCGCTTCATCATCGTGATTATCGATGATATCCTGATCTATTCCAAGTCAAAAGCCTAACACGCGCGACATCTCAGTTTGGTTCTTGAACTACTCCAAGGAAACCGCCTTTATTCCAAGTTCTCCAAGTGTGAATTTTGGCTCGAGAGGTTCAATTCCTCGGTCACATTGTAAATAGTCAAGGTATTCATGTCGATCTTGCGAAGATTGAAGCAGTTAAGAGTTGGGTTACACCAAAGAACCCGTCTAAAGTTCGTTCTTTCCTCGGATTGGCGGGTTATTACCGTCGATTCATCGCTGATTTCTCGAAAATCGATGTCCCGCTTACTTCTCTTACGCACAATGACAAACCTTTTGTTTGGAAAACTGAACAAGATGAAGCCTTTCAAACTCTCAAGCTTATGCTCTGCAACGCACCCGTTCTCGCTTTACCCGACGAAAACGACCACTTCATAGTCTATTGTGATGCCTCCAACCTCGGTCTCGATTGTGTTCTTATGCAACGGGACACGTTATCGCGTACGCGTCTTGTCAGCTCAAGTTCCACGAGAAGAACGATACGACCCATGATCTCGAGCTTGGTGCAGTTTTTTTTGCATTAAATATTTGGTGACACTACCTATACAGTACTAAGTGTACGATCTTCACAGATCATAAGAGCCTACAACTCATCTTGAGCTAAAAGAAACTGAATATGTGCCAGCGCCGATGGCTTGAACTTCTCAACGATTACGACTGTGAGATTCGTTACCATCCAGGCAAAGCAAATGTCGTTGCCGATGCTCTCAGTCGACGAAGCTATTTGCATAGCATTCTTAATACTCAAGCCCAACATAATCTTGAAGCTCTTATTCGCGACGCCCAACATGCTTGTTTTACCGAACACACCTTGAAGAAAGAAATGATCATTAACAACGGCGAACAACTGGTGAATAAATTGAATGGTATATTCCATTATCTTGACCGAATTTAGATTCCCAAACGCACCAACTTACAAGAGATTCTGCTAAACGAAGCCCACAAGTCTCGATATTACATTCATTCCAGTGCCGATAAGATGTACCAGGACCTTCGCTACAAGTACTGGTGGCCGGGCATGAAGAAGGATATCGCTATCTATATTTCGAAGTCCCTAACCTGCTCGAAGGTCAAGGTTGAACAACAACGCCCCTCTGGCTTACTCGTACAACCCAAGATCCCTATGTAGAAATGGGAGAGTATAGCCATGGACTTCATAACGAAACTCCCGTGCACGCCACCAGGTCACGATAGCATCTGGGTTATCGTTGATCGTCTTACTAAATCTGCTCATTTTCTGCCAATACGAGAAGACTTTAAGGTAGAACGATTAGCACGGATCTACACCGACGAGATCAACTGTCGACACAGGACGCCTCGTGATATCATCTCTGACCGCGATGGTCGGTTTACCTCGCGCCTTTGGGAAACTTTTTAATTTTCCCTCGGTACTACTCTTAATCTAAGTACCACTTTCGATCCCCAAACCGACGGTCATACTGAACGCACGATTCGCACCCTTGAAGACATGCTTCACTTGTGTATTATAGATTTCGGTAGTAATTGGGATTCGCATTTACCTTTAGTTGAATTCTCGTATAATAACACTTATCATTCTAGGATTCAAATGGCACCATTTGAGGCATTATACGGAAGAAAATGTCGATCGCCTATTGTATGGCACGAGATCAGGGATGTGCAAATTACCGGTCCTGAGCTGTTGCAAGAAATGACTGATAAGATCCTCCAAATTCGCCGACAGACGTCGCAAGCCCCTTGAATTTGACGTTGGCGATCACGTACTCCTAAAGGTTTCACCTTGGAAGGGGGTGATCAGATTCGGCAAGAAAGGAAAGCTCGTGCCTCCGTATGTTGGACCCTCTAAGATTCTGGAAAGAATTAGCAAAGTGGCCTACAGACTCGAACTACCGGAGGAACTCAGCAACGTCCATTTGACTTTCCATGTCTCGAACCTCAGAAAGTGCCTAGCCGAGCAGAATTTACAAGTCCCACTTGAGGATCTACAAGTGGACGAAACATTACACTTCGTGGAAAAGCCAGTCGAGATCATGGACCGAGAAACCAAGAAACTCCGACGCTCACGCATTCCTATTGTGAAGGTTCGTTGGGAAGGCAAACGCGGCACCGAGTTCACCTGGGAACTCGAGAGTGATATGAAAGTTAAGTATCCACGTCTATTTGATACGCCTGTGCCTTAATTTCGGGACAAAATTCCCTAAAGTAGGGGAGGCTGTAACAACCCCATTTTTCAAGTCAAAGTACAAGTCAAAGTCAAAGGAAGAAAAGATTGCTAATTAGATCTGTCTTTTCTTGCTTAATTATTGCTTGTACTCTCAAACCTCGATGAATCGATACTTGAGACTACGCTTGTTAGTTGTATTATGTGAAGTAACAATGCGATAAAGATAACTAAACGCTAATCTACTTAACACTTATCACATCGCTATCGCATCGCAACTCGAATTACAGGTTATGGATATTGTTTTACGTGTGTGTGCCTTTATGTGTTACTTGTGCATGTTTATATTTGTTTGGGTTGATAATCGCTAACGCAATCGCAACTCTATCACAACGCAATCTCATCGCGGACTCGAGTAATAAGTTCTACTTTTAGGTTATTTAGTGGTTATGTTATTTTTGTAACTATTGTTTAATACTGTCGCATCGCTTACTCGCGACGCATCGCAACGCTCAAAACGAAAGTCGGAAAATAACCCACTCGAGCCATCCGATCGAAGGACCATTCGATCGAATGGCCATCCGTCAGGATGACCATCCGATCGGAAGGCCCCCCGATCTGTTCTCCTTTACACCGCCTTTCCCCTCCTTCTCCTATAAATACCAGCAGTCACATTACTGTTCATGTGATGTGACAGCTCTCGTTCGACCAGCATGTTCCAGCCCTATTTTCTCTCGATTCCTCACGATTCTTGTAAGTTTCTACCCCAAATCTTGTACTTCTATCACCCACACACACTTTCCCACCAATTTCACCCACAAATCTCAACTTTTCACCATGAAATCGATGGATTCGAGCTGTTCTAAGATGATGTCATCATGGGTTCTCAAGAACACCAAAGTATGACTTCATTCCACCAAGAACAACTCGGATGTAAAGGATTTCTACAATATTTAAACACTGATTTCTCCTAAATCTAAACATAATCAAAGTGTTTCAAACCTTTCTTCAAAATTCTCAACTTTTTGGTCAAAACCGATAGAATCAGAGCTCGTTCAAGCCTTCTACTCATTCTATAGTGAAGTGTTGGACTGAGAACGGATTTCTATCAGAGAAGACGACCGATTCACGGGTTGAACATGAAATCCCATCAAGAACAATCACCGGACAAAAGGGGTGATTCCCATCCGATCGGATGACTAGGCTTACGGTGGTTCCCGTTGTTTGACACGTTGTTATACCGTCTCGGTTCACACGCTAAACTTAGTTAATTTTACAAAAACTTTCCAACTCGAACAAGTCGCCCGGACGAACGGCCTCCGATGGGATAGCCATCCGATCGAATGGTTATTCGGCCCAGGGACTTGTGTTGTTTAACACTTAAACAATTTCAAAAGTTTCAAAGAATATAGTCCCCACTCGGATTGCCATCCGAGCGGACGGCCATCCGGCCGGATGACCGTCCGATCGGTCGGTCGATCTGAAGGGTAGAGACATTCCATGTATTTTGAAATGCTACAACGAAAACTTCAAAGTCCACATCATCCACAAACACATCCATCCCAAACGGACAACCCTCCGAGCGAATGGCCACCCGTCCGGATGACCATTCGTCCAGATGACCATCCGTCCGGACAGTCATCCGATCGGATGACAATCCGTCCCACGTCACTTCAACTCACCGTTCAACGCTTACACTGTCGTACTGTGTTCAGGCTAATCTCTCAGCACTCCCTTCAATCCAAGATTGTGTTTATCCGTTAAACACGTTCTGTGAGTATACTCGATCCCTTTTTGCTTAAAGCACTTTTGGGTGTTACATACGTACCTATATCAAATCACATCGAACACACAACGCAAATACTTTTTATACGCTAACCGCCCTGCATGTTATACGTGTTATTCGATGAATGCTTGTATGTTATGTTTACACAGTGATTATTGCCTGACACCTTAGCAATGATAGTACTATAGTTTGGACTCAGCACTAGTCGCGGACGGGGGTTGCTAAGGGTATTTTTTCACGTGTCACAGTGGTGATATGTGTTGCGCACTCTATAACTCGCAGTCACGTCTGTGCATATTTCATTGTCGATAACTTACTAGTTTCACATTATTACGTGTACATGCTGGTTATGCTTAAATCGCTTTCGCTACTATTATACTATTAAACTTGTATGCTCACCTTTACACTATTTGTATTTACTTTTATTTTAACGTATGTGACAGGTATTTAGGATGCTTATGCTTGCTTGCTTTTGTGGAAATCAAGTCTAGGGGAGTCTAGAAACAAATGAATAATTTATGAGTTGTCGGAACAGTTTCTATTTTGTCTTTGAGAACAATTTGTCTGTAATAACTGTGCTACTTTATATGTTACGGTATGGGACGTAATGCTTAAATATTTGGTAATCATAGTTGTTATGGAATCACTTGGACAATCTGTTTCGCTCAGTGCCGCGCCCCGATGTTTCCACCATCGGTTGGGGTGTGACATCCTCGGTAGAAAAATGAGTTAACCAATGATTTGTTTAAAGAGAATGGCTATCCATGGGTGTGGGGGTAGGGGTGGGTGGTAGTTTGATGATGATGGTGGGCAGAATGAGTGGTGGAGGTGGTCATCGTCATCATTCAGGTATGTGTGTGTAGTAGTGAGAGATATTGAAGATGGATGAAGTAGAGAGGGTGTGGAGCCGGAGCAGATGACGTTCTGGCCGAATCTAAAGAAACATAGAGTGAAGAGTAGAGTAAAAAATAATAGACAGATGAAGCTATTAACCCCCATTGTTTGTGAGTTGAAGGTGGAAGTTGTAAAAGTACCGGTACTGTTTTGGAAAATTTTAAACTAATAGACTGTAATAGTTATTTTCAACAAACCACATGGACGAAAAACGTAATTAACTCTTTATTTGTTTACATTGTAGTTTTAACAAGTTAACGTCAGCCTGCGCGTTGCGGCGGGTAGTTGATTATCAGTGTTTTAGTATCATTGTTTTAGATGTGAAAATTCTTAAGTGTATTCAAAACATTATTTTCTTTGGGTGAAAATCGGATGGTTGAAACAAATGTAGCAGTTGTCTTATATACGTAACTACACTCTTTCACAATCATGTCATTCGCATTTAAGTTACGTCGGTTCATCGATTGAAAACATTCATGCTTAATTATAAACAAAATGTTAATTTGTTGATTGAACTTTTATCTGTTAATATACTCACCACTATAAGAATGGTAGTAGAGCCAATTTGTTTTGAAGCGTTGCGACGGTTCACGTTTCCGCTAACCTGTGATGCGTTGTTCTTTTTAGATCTCAACATATCTATGCGGCGTTTATATTTTTATTTATGCTTTTATATAGATTTTATTTGAAGTTCCACTTTTATATAGATTTTATTTTGTGTACAAATTGGGTCATCAATTTAGTTTTACAATCTGGACCTCCTTGATCGTATCCTCTTCCTAACATCAACCAACAATATTAACAACACTATATTTCTTAGAACCTTATAACATTTTAATAGGAACTTTAAAAAAATTAGAAAAATATTTGTACACTGACGATGGTGATGATCAACCTAATATTTTAGTGTACACTGAAAAACAATAAAAAGGATAAAACTCAATATTTTAATATAAATAAAAAATAAAAAAAGGAGAAAAAAATGCTTTATTTCTTAAAAACTCTTCTCGTCTTGTTTTTTATACTTATCCTGATGTGTCAATGTCGCCATTCCTAAGTAATATTCTCTGAAACCTCTAATCTTCATCAATACCTTGAAAACGACATCCGAAACTACACACCAAATTCTAAATCACAAACAAGGCGATTCAATTCAATCACCACAACCTACAATATCAATCAACCAGAGGATGTCTCGCCGGATAGATGAGTACGGCGACGACACGGAGGACGACGACGCGGTGGAAGAGGACGACGGATATATGGCAGCAGTCGCGGCGGCGGAGATCCGACTTTATTGATGATGAGGACGAAGAAGAGGATTGTTGGTAAAATTATGTTGGTGATAAAGTAACCATCGTCATACGCGGAGATGCTGATTATGAAAAACATTCAAAATACCATAAAAAGAGGATTATTGTATGTTGCATCGCTTTTGTTCAAATTAACAAAACAGGCTATGATTTATTCCAATATAACATTCACATTTAATTCTTATTTCTGAAGATTTTTTTTCCTCTGCAGATGGTTTGTTTCGTCATTAGCAACCCAAATCTGAATGATAAGCAACATATATTCAGAATTAAGAAACGAACATATAAAACCTGAATAAGTGCGTTTGATTACTCGATGGAACTGATGATGAATGATGATGGAAGGAATGGATGGAGAGCAATTCAAACAATGGCGACCGAGATGCTTCAATTAGTGGCATTTCATTTATCCTAATTATTTGAAAGGGTGTATGTGTCGGTTTAAAATTCTAATACGTGGAAGTGGTGGAAACTACCAACCTGTTTTTAATCATAACCTTTTAGTTATCCAACCGGTGCCTTTAATTCATTGCATAACTTTTATAAACTGTCATAGGAACCGACGCAATACTTGGAACTGATTTTTCTTTTTGGATGGTTATAAATGCCTTAAAATGCCAACTGGTGTCAGTTACCTTCCTAAGTCATAAGCAGGGACGCTATCTTTAAACATACCTTAAGTTGGTTTTTGTATGGTATAGTAATAGTAATAAGTGGAGCATTATGGTCATTTTAAATAAACTAAGAGAATAACTAGATGACGTTAGTAAAGGTGAACTGTGTTACAAAAATGAAAATACAGAGACTATTTTGTTGAGTGTGAATTGATGTGTGTCGTGTGTTATAGGTTTAGCCCTTTTTACACTTTAGTCAAGTTTTAAATTTATAAAACATGATATTTTACTAACACCAAACACACATATGGGCAAGTGCACCCATCGTGAGCGTAATATAGTGTTGGTAAGATATCGAGGTCGTCCAAGGACACAAGAGCTTTTAGTACCGGTTTATCCTCAACGTCTAATCAAATCAAAAATTTAGAAAAAGGTTTTAAACTAGAAAATAAAAACTAAAATGCTGAAAAATAAAAATAAAAATAAAAACAGATAGACAAGATGAATCACTTGGATCCGACTCGCCTTTAGTGTAACCTTTGATTATTTCCGCACTTTTGCACTTTTTAAGAGATTATCTTAGTTATAGTAGTAGGCCCCTCTTTTGAAGGTGACGTTACCCTCAACCCAGTAGTTTGAGTCAGCAAGGATACAATCCTAAAGGATCGGAATATTGAAAGATAATTAATTAATTTATTAATGCATAATGTGGTAGGCCCCTCTTTTGAAGGTGACGTTACTCTCGGTTAAGTAGTTTGAGTCAGCAGGGATACAATCCTAAATAGCCGGGTTAAAGTTTTAATAGTAGTTTACATATGAGGGGGTCAAGAAGTTCGGACCCCCGCCATCCAATACCAGTGGGTATTGAAGGAGGTCCTACTAAAATTGACCCAGGTCCTTGCAGGATCTATACACTGAACAAAACAAGACTTTTATCAAACCATTCTCTTAACCCCTGACCAGGTAGCCAACATATCTCCATATAGACCGTGGAGATATGAATGGTGAAAATCTTTTATTTTATATAGACAGTAAAATAACGCCAAGACACCATGGACAAATGATAAGGAAGATTCACCTTCAACATAAGAAACTAGTTATTAAAGTCATTAATTCATAACCAAATAAAAAGTGCGAAAAGATTAAAAATAAAAAGTATTACGCTAAATGCTTGTCTTCACCAAGTGATGTAAGAGACTTAGGCAAACATGGCCTTTGATTGTCAAGAACTCTTACGATCAATCTTGGATCCCGAGACTACTACACACACTCTATGATGGATGATGGATGATGGTGGTGGATGTGGGTTGTGATGGTGGTGGAGGGTGGTTGTAGTGTGAGAGAGGTGGTTTGCCAAGGGATGGTTTGCAAGTGAAACAAGCACCCCTATTTATATCCTGCACAGAAGCCCGGACACGGCCCCATGTCTACCCATCTTCTCTTACTTCATTAAATGCAGTTTGTCTGCATTAGTTGACCACGCCCCCGTGTCCGCTGGGCACGACCCCGTATGCAGAAGCGTATCTGTACTATCAAGATTTGCCTAGATTCTGCGAATCTTTGCGTTGACCACGGCCCCATGTCCGCTGGGCACGCCCCCGTGGTGGGTGATAGAAGCTTCTACAACTTTGTCTTTTCTGCAGACACTTGGGCACGCCCCGGTGCTAACTGAGCACGGGGCGTGTTCAGCCTTCTGTTCTCTTGTTTTTGCTTGGGGAGATGTTGTCGAGGGGTCGGGCATGCCACGTTTATTCCTTTCCTTGTATTATTGTTAGATTTGGCTGCATTTTTGCTTCTTTTGTTCATTTGAGCTCATTTAATCCTGAAAATACAAAAGGAAGACAAAAACACACTTTTTCCAGCATTAGTACTAAAAAAGAGTTAGTTTTATGCCACATTTGATGTAATTTATATGTTGCATTTTGCACACATCAAATACCCCCACACTTGAATCTTTGCTTGTGCTCAAGCAAAACTCTTTATAATGTGGCTTACACTCCCAAATGGAATGGGTAGAAGAGAAGGTTTTTGGGCTTGTCATAGAGTGTCGGGATTCCAAGATTTTTTATTAGGTTTTATTTTTATTTTATTTACAATCCTATTCGTCATGATTTATTTAGAACATTACATAAGATAAATTACTTATTAGGGCATAACATGCCTCTTTAAAATTCCATTTATATACAAGTTCACATACCTCACGGGGGATCACTCAACACTCGCCCGAAAATGTATTTTTGTGAAACACTCGAGAGCGGCATGGAACTTACTCCTACCATAAGCTTGCCAAGCAATCAATCCTCCTCCTTTTTAACTATAAACCTTTGTAAATATCAAGAGGACTTTTTGGGGAAGGGTTAGGCTTGGGTTAAAGGTAAGTGGTTGGGTTAGTGGTTAGTAGAAAAGGGCGAAAGGCGTAAAAAACATTGGTTTTCGTAAAACATTTTGTTTTTGTGACTTTTTATTCCAATGAAGCATTATTCAAACAAGCCTTCTTTTGATGAGCTTTGTTTGTTTATTGCTAACTTCATTTTTCTTTTCTAAATTTTATTTTATTTATTTATTTTTTTATATGGAAGTCACAAGAAAACCGAGTTTTGTTACTAAAATAAAGGGTTTAAAATGAAAAAGGGTTTTGGTGGGTAAAAAGGGTGTTTGATTTGGGTTAAGAAATGAAAAAGGTTTAGGCTCAAAGGGGTTAACTAGGGGGATTTTGGGTAGGTGGTAAAAAAAATGGTGTTGAAATAAAAAAAAATGGTTAGTCCTAATGCCTCCATCATTTACTTACTATGGTTTAAGTTGGTAAGGACCAGGAATGTATCGTCGTGGCAAGTTCTAGAGTTGTAAGAACCAAGCGGCTATTCACACAAGAAACGAAAAATGAGCATTTAGTTTAAAGATGTGTATTTATATGCTCAATAAAGGCTCAAAACTCACTTTTTGTGGGAATGGGTTTTTATGTGATCAAGTATATATAATCAAATTTTAACTAGATTTGTCATGTCGTTTTCATAATTTTCTTATGTTGGTTCTTTTTATCATGACGCTATCGGTTGTAAATTTGTAAAATATAACCTTTTTATAGCTTGTAATTCCCAAATTAAACCAAGACAAGTAAAAAAATTAAAGATTTTGAAACAATTTGGGGTGTTTGGTTCCAATAGAGTTTTGTGTAAGGCTTGTAATTAGGACTTGCAAAATTCAAGGTTTTGGCATCCCCCCCACACTTAAATTACACATTGTCCTCAATGTGTCCCAAAAATAAGTTTTTAGGTTGATTGAATGTGTAAAAGTGCCTTTAAAAATAAATTTTTATGTTACTGGGCAACTGGACACGGGCCCGTGGTGTCCGGGCACGGCCCCGTGTTCAGGTTGCCAGTAACAAAAATTGGTAAAAAGAAACAGAAGCCTGGGCACGGGGGCGTGTTTAGCGAACACGCCCCGTGTCCAGTTACCTGAACTAGGCGATTTTCTGCAGATGGTTCAGCACGGGGCCGTGTTGGTTGGACACGGCCCGTGCCGAACTTGCTGTAATGAAGAAAAATTTGCGGGAGGCTCTGTTTTTGTGCATGGGGCGCTGGTTCAAGTTTCCCTTAGTATCCTTCATCATCCTGAGTATGTTTTATTCCTGAAAATTAAAACTAAACTAGAAAACATAAAAACTAATCTAAACTAAACTAAGGATAGTTCCGCGGAATGCCTCCGTGGTGCGTCACGTTTATAAGGGTCCTTGGCTAGACCCAAAGCCATCATATGTTACCCAAGTGGGATGTTTTGCATCCCATGTTGCACCGTCGGAGATCATCATCCAAACTTGTGTCTACGACTTGCATGTAATTGACCGGATCGTCGTCTTCTACTCTCTTACCAACTCCGAACTTTATTTCCTTGTCCCCAACCCTCAATGTTAGTGTCCCGCCGTTCATGTCCACCATTGCGTGGGCCGTAGCTAAGAACGGTCTTCCCAAGATGAGTGGTACTTCGGTATCTTCCTCCATATCTAGTATGACAAAGTCGGCTGGGAAGACAAATTCTCCGACTTTGACTAGTATATTTTCAGCGACACCTTGCGGGTATTTAACTGACCTGTCGGCGAGTTGTATGCTCATTTTTGTAGGGCTTGTTTTTCCTAGGCCGAGTCGGTCGAACATTGATGCGGGCATGAGGTTAATACTAGCCCCAAGGTCGGCTAGTGCGTTACGAATAGGCGATTCCCCGATTGAACAAGGGATGGTGAAGCTTCCGGGATCGATCTTCTTTTGCGGGAGTTTGTTGAGTAGCAAGGCGGAGCATTCTTCACTTAAATTAACTAATTCCAATGATTCAATTTTCCTTTTGTGAGTGAGGAAGTCCCTCATAAATTTTGAATATTTAGGCATTTGAGTTAAGACGTCAACAAATGGAATATTAACATGCAATTGTTTTAATAGATTTATGAATTTTGAGAATTGCTCATCGGTCTTTTGGCGGATTAACTGACCGGGGTATGGTACCGAGGGATTCTTGGTGGGCTCTTAAGGTGGAGGGGCCGTCTCTTGTTGGGGCTTCGGTGGAGTCGTGGTTTGGCTAGATCGGCTCTTTTCAACTAGGGGTAGCGGAGCCTCCTCGGGACCCATGGTGCAGTTTCTCAACGTGATGAGATGCACTTGCGCCTTTGGGTTGGTTTCGGTATTGCTTGGTAACGCGCCTTGAGGTCTCTCGGAGAAATTTTGAGCTAGTTGACTTACTTGTTTTTCAATGTTTTGAATACTAGCTTGTTGATTTCTAAAATTCGATTCCAGTTGTTGAAATCGATCCGAGTTTTTCTTTTCGGTGTCGGAGATGAGGCGAGATACTGTATCTTCAAGCCTTTCTCGTCCTCCTTGTTGTTGAGAGAAATTTTGTGACTCGTTTCTTGGTTGTTGAAAGTTTATTCGTTGGTTTAGATTTTGTTGGTTACTACTATTGCCGGGTTCTCTCCAACCAAGGTTAGGGTGGTTACGCCATCCTTGGTTGTAGGTACCCGTTGGGGGACCTGACGGCCTAGGTCTATTATCAATGTAGTTTACTGATTCTGTTTGATTATCCATTTCTTTCATACAACTCCAATTTTCATGTGGCCCACCACACCCCTCGCAAGCCATAACCGAAGCCGTTTTTGCCATTTCTAACTTTTTGATTTTTGAAGAAAGGGCTTTGATTTGGGCTTGCAAGGAAGTGCTCTCATCAACCTTATGGGCGCCCGGGGCAATAGATTTCGTGCCTCGGGGAGTGTGCCATTGAAAATTGGTTTGAGCAATTTCCTCAATTTGATTATAAATTTCATTTGGGCGGCGATTACCTAAAAGTCCCCCGCAGCTGGAGTCGAGTGTTTGTCTTGTGTGTGGCAACAACCCATTATAGAAGGTGGATACTTGTTGCCACACCGCAAGACCATGATGAGGACACTTTCTTAGTAGCTCCTTGAACCTTTCCCAAGTTTCATATAAGGATTCCCCGTCCTCTTGTGAATATGTGTTAATATCAGTCATTAATTTAGCCGTTTTAGCCGGAGGGAAATACTTATATAGAAACTTGTGGGCTAGTTCATCCCAGGTGTTTACCGAGCCAACTGGGAGGGTATTAAGCCAAGCCTTAGCTCGGTCTTTTAGTGAAAATGGAAACATTCGAAGGTGGATGGCGTCATTTGATGCTCCATTAATCCGAAAAGTATCACATATCTCCAAGAAGTTAGTGATATGTAAATGGGGATCTTCGTCCGCAAGCCCATGGAAGGTTGGGGAGTTTTGGAGCATTTGTATCAAATGCGGTCGAAGTTCGAAGTTGTTGGCATCGACGTTCGGTGCATTGATAGCGGCGCCGAGATTACCTACGGTGGGTCGTAGGTAATCGATTAGGGTACGTTGATCCGCCATTGGAAGTGGTTTCCCTGAAACTTTCTCTTGGTTTTTAGCTTTAAGTCTTTTTCTTAGAAAGCGTTCGGGTTCGTCAAGAGGTTCTTTTATGTCTCTACTAGAACTGGAGCTCATACACTACGTAGAAATTCAGATGTGGCGCCCGGGTTCCAAGTCTTGCAATAAAAACAGAAAAGAATATTGGTCAGAAGGTTCACCTCGGCCCCGTGCTCAGATGAACACGGCCCGTGGTCGGAGATACAGTGATTGTTTTCCGGATCCCTGTTACTGGGGAATTCGACACGGCCCCGTGCTCAACTCTCTGTAACCCGGAAAATAAAAACTGCCAGTGACAATGCTGGGCACGACCCGTGTCCGACCAGGCATGGCCAGTGCTGAGCTCTGCAGAAACTGTAAATCTAAGAAAAAATCCAAAAAAAAAAAAAACAGAAAAATAAGATAAAATGATTAGGCCGTTGATTCCTAACTTTCTTAAAATCCTGTGTCCCCGGCAACGGCGCCAAAAACTTGATGTGTGTCGTGTGTTATACGTTTTTATGTATATTTTTAGCCCTTTTTACACTTTAGTCAAGTTTTAAATTTATAAAACACGATATTTTACTAACACCAAACACACATATGGGCAAGTGCACCCATCGTGAGCGTAGTATAGTGTTGGTAAGATACCGAGGTCGTCCAAGGACACAAGAGCTTTTAGTAACAGTTTATCCTCAACGTCTAATCAAATCAAAAATTTAGAAAAAGGTTTTAAACTAGAAAATAAAAACTAAAATGCTGAAAAATAAAAATAAAAATAAAAACAGATAGACAAGATGAATCACTTGGATCCGACTCGCCTTTAGTGTAACCTTTGATTATTTCCGCACTTTTGCACTTTTTAAGAGATTATCTTAGTTATAGTAGTAGGCCCCTCTTTTGAAGGTGACGTTACCCTCAACCCAGTAGTTTGAGTCAGCAATGATAAAATCCTAAAGGGTCGGAATATTGAAAGATAATTAATTAAGTTATTAATGCATAATGTGGTAGGCCCCTCTTTTGAAGGTGACGTTACCCTCGGTTAAGTAGTTTGAGTCAGCAGGGATACAATCCTAAATAGCCGGGTTAAAGTTTTAATAGTAGTTTACATATGAGGGGGTCAAGGAGTTTGGACCCCCGCCATCCAATACCAGTGGGTATTAAAGGAGGTCCTACTAAAATTGACCCAGGTCCTTGCAGGATCTATACACTGAACAAGGCAAGACTCTTACCAAACCATTCCCTTAACCCCCGACCAGGTAGCCAACATATCTCCATATAGACCGTGGAGATATGAATGGTGAAAATCTTTTATTTTATATAGACAGTAAAATAACGCCAAGACACCACGGACAAATGATAAGGAAGATTCACCTTCAACATAAGAAACTAGTTATTAAAGTCATTAATTCATAACCAAATAAAAAGTGCGAAAAGATTAAAAATAAAAAGTATTACGCTAAATGCTTGTCTTCACCAAGTGATGTAAGAGACTTAGGCAAACATGGCCTTTGATTGTCAAGAACTCTTACGATCAATCTTGGATCCCGAGACTACTACACACACTCTATGATGGATGATGGTGGTGGATGTGGGTTGTGATGGTGGTGGAGGGTGGGTGTAGTGTGAGAGAGGTGGTTTGCCAAGGGATGGTTTGCAAGTGAGCCAAGCACCCCTATTTATAGCCTGCACAGAAGCCCGGACACGGCCTCGTGTCCATTGGGCACGGCCCCGTGTCCACCCATCTTCTCTTACTTCATTAAATGCAGTTTGTCTGCATTAGTTGACCACGCCCCCGTGTCCGCTGGGCATGACACCGTGTGCAGAAGCGTATCTGTACTATCAAGATTTGCCTAGATTCTGCGAATCTTTGCGTTGACCACGACACCGTGTCCACTGGGCACGCCCCCGTGGTGGGTGATAGAAGCTTCTACAACTTTGTCTTTTCTGCAGACACTTGGGCACGCCCCCGTGCTCACTGAGCACGGGGCGTGTTCAGCCTTCTGTTCTCTTGTTTTTGCTTGGGGAGATGCTGTCGAGGGGTCGGGCATGCCACATTTATTCCTTTCCTTGTATTATTGTTAGATTTGGCTGCATTTTTGCTTCTTTTGTTCATTTGAGCTCATTTAATCCTGAAAATACAAAAGGAAGACAAAAACACACTTTTTCCAGCATTAGTACTAAAAAAGGGTTAGTTTTATGCCACATTTGATGTAATTTATATGTTGCATTTTGCACACATCATGAATCCACCAGAGCAAGTGGACATCAGAAAATCCTTTCTGATCAAAACAGGATAAGAAGATAAAGGGCTAAGATGATCCAATCTTCTCTGAAACCCATTTTTACGGATCATGTTTTGAGACATTCTTCTCTTTCCTAAATCTTATATATATGAGATTGTTATGTATCTGTAAAATTGTACCAAGCTTAATAACAAATACTCCTAGTTACCGAGAATGGATGTAGGTCAGAACCAGACCGAACCACTATAAATATTTGTGTTCTTCAACAGAAAAGTGTGGGTGTGTGAGTTCTGTGTTCGTGTGTGTATCCTGATCCTAACAACTGGTATCAGAGCTCAGGCTCTTGTTGTTAAACCAAACAGAAATCGAACAGAAACAGAGGTGTAGAGGAAGGAGATACCTGACAGTGCAGAAATCTGAACTAGGGTTCCGATTTGCATCGGTTTCAGCCGTCTCTTCATAGCAGCTGTCTTCTTTTCAGAACCAGCAGTTGTCACTGCCGCCAGAACCGCCATCGTCATCGCCAGAACCGCCGGCAGTTCCGCCGCCCCACCTGCTCAATTCGCCGCAGCCGTCGCCGCTGTCTATGGTTCTGATTGAACCAAGTTAAAGGGTTGCTAAGATATTTGAAGGGGGCTTCAAAAGTGGCATTACAGTTTAAGGGGAAAGATGTTATTCTGAAGGGTTTTGCGGATGCTGACCTTGGTGGTTGTAAAGAATCTTACAAAAGCACTACCCGGATATGTCTTTACAGTGGGAGGCACTGCAATAAGCTGGATGTCCAGATTGCAGAAAAGTGTTACCCTTTCAACCACAGAAGCAGAGTATATGGCAGTTGATGAAGCAAGCAAAGAGCTTATATGGTTGAAGAATTTTCTCAAAGGGCTCGGCAAGGAACAAGTTGATTGTGCACTGATTTTTGACAATCAAAGTGCTGATTGTGCACTGTTTTGTGATAATCAAAGTGCAATTCATCTTGCAAATAATCATGTCTTCCATTCGAAGACAAAACACATACAGCTGAGATATCACTTCATCAGAGAGCAAGTTAGTGAAGGCACTCTGAAGTTGAAGAAGATCAAAGGAACTGAAAATCCATCTGATTTGTTGACTAAGGTTGTCACCTTAGAGAAGTTGAAGCTTTGCATAGCTTCAACTGGCCTTCAGGATAATTGAAGAGAAGGCCGGGTAACTAGGAATGTGTTAAGATCAAAGTTTTTACAGAGATACTGATGCACAGTTGAAGCACAGGTGAAGATTATTCCGTGGCTTCAAGTGGGAGATTGTTGAGTGTGAATCCGCTAGAGCAAGTGGACATCAGAAAATCCTTTCTGATCAAAACAGGATAAAAAGATAAAGGGCTGAGATGATCCAATCTTCTCTGAAACCCATTTTTTACGGATCATGTTTTGGGACATTCTTCTCTTTCCTCAATCTTATATATATGAAATTGTTATGTATCTGTAAAATTGTACCAAGCTTAATAACAAATACTCCTAGTTACCGAGAGTGGATGTAGGTCAGAACCAGACCGAACCACTATAAATCTTTGTGTTCTTCAACAGAAAAGTGTGGGTGCGTGAGTTTTGTGTTCGTGTGTGTATCCTGATCCTAACAACTGGTATCAGAGCTCAGGCTCTTGTTGTTAAACCGAACAGAAATCAAACAGAAACAGAGGTGTAGAGGAAGGAGATACCTGACAGTGCAGAAATCTGAACTAGGGTTCCGATTTGCATCGGTTTCAGCCGTCTCTTCACAGTAGCCGTCTTCTGTTCAGAACCAGCAGTCGTCGCTGCCGCCAGAACCGCCATCGTCACCGCCAGAACCGCCGGCAGTTCCGCCGCCCCACCTGATCGATTCGCCGCAGCCGTCGCCGCTGTCTAGGGTTCCGATTGAACCCAGTTTGGCTCTTGTGTGACACACGAACAGGAGAGAAGAATAATTTGACCAGTGAGATCGAACTAGGGTTTCGATTGAACCCAGCCTCCTGTTCATCGCAGGAAGTAGAAGAAAAGAGAGAGCAGACTCCTTTTTTTTCTGGTGGAATTGGGAAAGAAGAAACAAGTGAACGTGCTTTTATTTTCTGGTGGAAAATTGAGTTTCTCAATTTTAACAGAATCGCCCCTCAACTTTGACAAACATCCATCACAACCCACTGCTACTTGTTCATTGCCATTTAAGGCTTGAAACATATAAGTTATTTGTTTCTGATTATTGCTTTTGCTCGTATAAATTACCACTTAGCAGTACAAACCCGTTTGGTTAGTAGTAATTTGGTAATTTTTTTTAAATGGCAGAAGATAGTAAAATAAAGATTGATAAGATCGATGGAAGTGATATGGATTTTGGAAAATGCAAATTGAAGATATATTGTATCAGAAAAGTTTGCATTTGCCTATGTCGGGTGAACAACCAGACGACATGTATGATGAAGAATGGAAGTTGTTGGATAGACAAGCTTTGGGTGTGGTTAGGCTTTATTTGGCAAAGAGTGTTGCTTACAACATTGTCAATGAAACAACCACATATGGTGTATTGAAAGCTTTGTCCAACATGTATGAAAAATCATTCGCTTCAAACAAAGTATTCCTCATCCGACAATTGGTTAGCATCAAGATGAAGGAAGGCATGTCGGTTACCGCTCACATAAATGAGTTTAACTCGATTATCTCTCGTTTAGCCTCAGTTGAAATAAAGTTTGAAGATGAAGTACAAGCGCTACTCCTTTTATCATCGTTGCCCGACAGTTGGTCAGGCACAGTCACAGCTGTTAGTAGTGCATCCGGCACTACCAAACTTACTTTCGATAGTATTCGTGACTTGATAGTAAACGAAGATATCAGATGGAGAAGCAGTGGTGAGACTTCTAATTTTAGTTCTTTATTGCATACAGAAAGTAGAGGAAGAAGAAACGAAAGAGGACATAGTCGAGGCAGGTCCAAGTCCACAAGAAGGGGACAGTCAAAGAACAGAAAAGACGTTGAATGTTGGAATTGCAAAGAAAAAGGTCACTATAGAAGCCAATGTACAAAACCCGCTTCAAAGAAAGAAGTAAACAGTGTATCCTCGGAAGAATTAGGTGATGTTCTCATCTGTTATGTTGAAGATTCAGTTGAATCTTGGATTATGGATTCGGGTGCTTCTTTCCATGCTATGTCATGCCCAGATATGGTTAAGAATCTACGAACAGGTAACTTTGGTAAAGTTCGTTTAGCAGATGATCAAATGCTTGATATCACAGGTATTGGAGATGTAGACTTGAAGACCTCATTAGGAACTATATGGACATTGAAAAATGTCAGAGTTATTCCTAATTTGAGGAGAAAGTTGATTTCAGTTGGTAAACTGGATGATGAAGGGTTTAATGTTCACTTTGGGGGTGGACAATGGAAAGTGATCAAAGGCAATTTAGTGATTGCCAAAGGAAAGAAGCAAGGTACTCTATACATGGCAGAAGTTTCTGCTGAAGGTGTTCATGCAATGACCACCGGTCCGAGTCCATCAAATTTATGGCACAACCGATTCGGACACATGAGCGAAAAGGGATTGAAGATGTTGGCTCAGAAAGGTAAGTTTCCAGACTTGAAGAAAGTGGAAACTGAATTCTGTGAACCTTGTGTTCTTGGAAAACAAAAGATGGTTACTTTTGTGAAGACAGGGAGGACACCGAAAGCTCAGAAGTTAGAGCTTGTTCACTCAGATGTATATGGACCAACCTTAGTTTTATCTCTAGGAGGCTCAAGATATTATGTTACTTTCATCGATGATTCAACACGAAAGGTATGGGTATATTTTCTTAAGCATAAATCTGCTGTATTTGATGCTTTTAAGATATGGAAATCTGCTGTTGAAAATGAAACTAACTTGAAGGTAAAGTGCTTAAAGTCTGATAATGGTGGTGAATACATAAGCAAGCAGTTCACTGACTATTGCGCCAAGGAAGGGATAAAGATGATCAAGACAGTTCCCGGAACTCCTCAGCAGAATGGTGTAGCTGAGAGAATGAATAGAACTCTAAATGAGAGGGCTAGAAGCATGAGGCTAAATGCCGGGATGCCCAAGACATTCTGGGTCGATGCAGTTAGCACTGCAGCCTACTTGATCAACCGTTCACCAACCGGCCCCTTAGATTTCAAGTTGCCTAAAGAAATGTGTCAAGGAAAGGAGGCAAGTCTCGAACACTTACGAGTCTTTGGTTATAGTGCTTACGATTTGTTAGAAGCTGGTAACAGGGATAAGTTATACTCAAAATCCAAGAAGTGCACATTCATTGGTTATGGGTCAGAACAAATGGGTTACATGCTTTGGGATAATGAAGGCAGAAAAGTAATCAGGAGCAAGAATGTCGTCTTCAATGAAAACGAATTGTATAAAGACAGAAACACCAAAGGACCAGAAGTTCAGAAAGACTATGTTGAATTTGAAAGTGGTGAAACAAGAAAAGAAGCTTCAGTCGACATTCCAGAAAATGGGAATGAGTCAATCGACAGTGGGAGCTCAGGAGATGATTCTAGTAATGATTCTGCAGAAGAAGAAGAAGAGGTCGCTCCTCAAATCCCAGAATCCCCAGAAACTCCTCAGTTTCAACCAAGAAGATCCTCTAGAGTCATTAGACCACCACACAGATATTCATCATCCATCAATTACATACTTTTGACAGAAAATGGTGAACCCCAGTGTTACTCAGAAGCCATGGGGTTGAAAGATTCATTGCAGTGGGAGTTAGCAATGAAAGATGAGATGAAGTCGCTTGAGAAGAACAAGACATGTCACTTAACAAAACTTCCATTTGGGAAGAAGGCTCTTCATAACAAGTGGGTTTTCGGGGTCAAGGATGAACATAATGGTACCAAACGGTACAAAGCAAGATTAGTAGTCAAGGGATTTCAGCAGAAAGAGGGAATTGATTTCAATGAAATATTTTCTCCAGTGGTGAAAATGACTACCATCTGACTTGTTCTCAGTATTGTAGCAGCAGAAGGCTTGCATCTAGAGCAACTATGTTGATGCATTTTTAGTGTCTGTAACTAGTCTTGTTTTAACGATGTATTTTGAATGGTCTTTTATTAATTATCGAGTCTGTATGTTATGTTGACCAAGTCAGATATCCTCCTATCTACTTGTGTACAACTTATTTGTCTCTTTTGGTATGTAATGTTTTATGAACAATGCATGTTGCATTAAAGGGTAGTTTTGTCATTACTATGTTTATATGTTGCTGATTGTTGCTGTCTGATAACAGGAACAAACACAACAGTTGCAGTCTTCGACGAAACAGACTTCTGTTTTGTCGGAACACTTCATGGCGAAACAGACTTGTGTTTCGTTAAAGGTCATGACGAATCAGACCTTGATTCGTCATGTATTGGGCTGTTCCAGGCCCAATGTCTGGCCCATATTCAGATTCGTCAAACACTTCTGTGTTTCGTCGACATCAGTGGCCAGGGACTATATAAGCAACACTTTGTGTTCATTTGAACTCAGAGAGATAAGAAACAGACCATAGTAACAAAACTCTGCCAAAATTTCGTCTGAACTGTGTTTGTATCAGTTGTAATAGGTTCTTATCCCGTTAATCAATCGAGTGTGTATCATTGATTAATCCGTTGTTTTTATTGCTATATATGTTTGATTTGGCATAGTTACGTGGATTCCGCACACGTAACCGTGTTTACTATAAACAAGAGATTCGGTTCGTAATCGATCCTCAGATTTCGGGACCTACAAGTGGTATCAGAGCTTTGGCTCTTATCCTTGTTTAAAATCAAACTTGTTCGGTTTTATCAAGTATTTTGTGTGTGTTTTTCTGAAAACTTGTTCTTGAAAAATTAATATTTTCTGGAAAAATATTCATAAATCTGCTGTTTTAGTGTTGTTTGCTACTGATTTTTATCAAAAACCTAAGTTAGATTGTTTGTTTATGCTTTAAACCGGGTTTTTAGTGAAAATCTAGTGTATTTTCGTGTTTCGGAAATTTATCGGTGATCGGAAAACTCATCGGAAACTTCATGTTCTTGAGTGTGTTCTTCATATATTCATAAGTGTTCTTGTTATAAGCTGAGAATTTGATCTGATAATTGATTAAAACAAAGTGTTGTAACTTATAAAACAATATCTTGACTTTTGTGTAAAAGTGATAATTGGTTTCAGTAACAAAGTCTGTTTCGTGGAAAATAAGAGTTACAAACATACTTGTGTCAGGGTTAAATATCTTGTTGTCTCATCTTATCCTTGACTGGTCAGTAGATATTTTAAATATCTAAATCCACTGACTTTTACCCAGTTTTGACGAAACACACAGCCGACGAATCACATCTGTTTCGTCGCAACACCTTTGACGAATCAAACGTCTGTTTCGCCACAACATCTTTGACGAAACAAAATTCTGTTTCGCCACGAATCACAATTATCACAAGTCTGTTTCGTCGTCATTCATTCAGACGAAACAAACCTGTTTCGTGAACTCTGTTTCGTCGAAAACAGATCTGTTTTAAACAGAAGACTTATATCAGTTTGCTTACTGTTTGTTTTCAAGAAATTTGTGCAGGTACTATCATACATACATCAAATATGAGTTGTACTAGTCCATGGGATTGGAGTATGGATTCTAGACCACGTGAAGATCCGACGTCCGCAGCAGCGTGGGTGAAGTGTGTTTATGGTCAACCAACTATAAGTGCCGGACAATGGGCTTTGGCATCCAATCAGAACCAAAACATTCAAAATCTTCTGATTAGCGAGAGCGAAACGGGTAGCAACAATCGCCCGCCAAAGTTGAATCATATGAACGAGTTTCCATCATGGAAAGGTCGTTTCATTACATATGTTCAAGGTCAAAGCACTGATATTTGGAGGTGTTTCATTACTCCACGCAATGATGCTCTTGAAGTAGCAGCGTCAACGGCCGAAGGTTTTACTAACATGCAGGAAAATGACAAGAAAGCATATGAATTTGAGAAAAAGTCATTTGCTGTTCTTACTCAAGCACTTCATAAAGATATCTATCATCAGTTTTCTTATAGTAAGGACACTAAATCCTTATGGGATTGTTTGGTGACAAGAGGAGAAGGAAACGCAGCTTCCAGAAAGACACGGCATGATTTATTAAAGAAAGAGTTTGAGTCGTTCCAGTTCTTGGAAAACGAAACTCTAAATGATATGACCACACGGTTTTATCATTTGATTAGTGAGATGTTTGCCTATACTGTTACTGCATCTCAAAAGGAAGTTTGTGCACGATTTGCTGATTCTCTACCACCAAAGTGGAGTTCATACATCGAGCTTCTAAAACATACAGGTATTCTAGATGCTGACACTATAACTATCTATGAATTTGTACAGAAGCTGGAACATAAAAATGATGAAGAAATCCGAAAAGCAAAACGCATTGCTGCTCCTCAGAATGTTGAAATGTATAATGGTGGAGGTTTTGATCCGTCAGCTAGTCTGAGGCAACCAAAGTTACAAACGGCGTTTGTATCAGATACAAACTCTTCTCCGTTTCCTCAACAAACTCAGACTTATTCTGGAGGAGGTTTTATTCCTTTTATACCTCCAGTAAATACTACTCAACCTCAAGCATATTCAGGAGGAGGTTTTAATCCATCCCTACCACAACAACAACAAGTCCAACCACAACAACAACAGCAAGCTCATTATACCAACAATCCTCCAACTCCAAACCCTAACACAGTCAAAGTTGATACATCAAACCTCTCAAATGTTAGCATTGAAGTAGCAAAGGAACATATGGAACTTATTAATACCATGGTCAGTGCTTACTGCGGTTTGGTCGCAGGTCAAATTGGAAACATCAATTTAACCAACGAAGACTATCTACAAATTAACCGTGATGAAATGGAGTTGATGGATATAAAGTGGGCATTCACAAGTGCTGTTAGAAGGGCGAAGGACTTTATGGTTCGAACAGGAAGAAGTTCTTTGGAAAGCAAACAAGATACAAAGTACGGTTTTGATAAAGAAGCAGTTACATGCTTCAATTGTGGGGAAAAGGGTCACTTCAAACGTGAGTGCACTCGACCAAGCAGACAAGGCAATCAGAACCCATTCCGTAATCAGACGAGTACTTCAAATTCTAATCAAGACAATCGTGGAAAAGGGATAGTGGCTGTAACCAACACCACTAACCAGAATCAGTCTGGACCATCAAATGAAAGTCGTGCATTAACCGTACAAGCTGATGAAGGGTTTAATTGGTCTTTACAACTTGGGGAAAGTGATCAAGGTAAAGGAGGAACGGCGTGTTATGCTAAGATTATCAATCACATCAAGCACGTTCATAAGGAAGAATTTTCTGATAGTGACGACAGTTCTGGTAATACCGGGAGTTCTGATGAAGAAAGTTCTACTTCGAGTTCTGAATCTGATGTGAGCAAAGAAGCAAGTTCTAATCTTGATGACTTATTGAATGAAGCAGAAGATTTGAAATGTCAGAAATCAGTTCTGATCAAGAAGGCTGAGGTAGTATCTAAAGAAATGGAGAAATTCTTTTCTGAAGACGGATCTTTCTCTTATCAGACTGCCTTTATGGCAAATGTCTCAGATTCTACAAGCCAGGTAAAATCTGAAATTCTTATCAACTGTAGAGATTGTGAGTATATGAAAAGTGAATTTGATAGAATAAAGCTTCACTGTGATTCGATTCATATTCACAATCAGAATTTAGTTGTTGAAATGGCTAAATGCAAAGAATCGAATATGGCTTTGATTCGAAACGAAAAAGAATTTAAATCTATGATTGAAATTCAAAAGAAAAATGTTTCCGAAGTGACAAAAACTGTTTATCATAAACAAGTTAGTATAAATGAATACATTAACATTGTTGAGGAAACTAAAAAGGAACTAGCCATTGCCAAATGTGAGCATGATGCAATCAAGCAAAAATTGGAGAGTTACTCTAACTCCCGATTTGTGCTCGATCACATTATTGATGTTCAACAACTAAAGGGAAACAAGAAAGGTGTTGGGTATAAGAAGTGTCCGCCCCCTTTAAGACATGATTATACTTATATGCCTGATGAAGAAGAAATGCCACGATTTGAATCCAGTGTGCCTCTTAATTATGAGGAAGTAACTACTGGCCTAGGGTTCAAATCGGACAATTCTCCAAGTACAAATTCTGAGCAAAAAGAGTCAACATCTACGAAACAAGGTCCTCCAACCATTGAGGACTATGAGTCGTCGGATGATGAATCTGAATCAGATGTGAGTAAACAGGATAAATCACTTGACAAACTTAAAGGAGTAGAAGTTCCAATTGAGAATCATATTCTGTGTGGTCCTCCTACCCCTGCTGTTCAATCTGTTGTTCAACAAGTGATAAATCCTGTGTCTACTGTTAAAAGTAATATTGTGTTGTACACTTTGGTTGGTGACTCTAAAATCTATTCAGATAATGATTTTCAAATTAAAAATGTCAATCCTTCATTGATTGATAATGTTTTTGAAAATAACACAAGTAAGTTTGTGGGAAAGTCGATTCAGGGAGTTAATGTGACTCAATGTAATCCAATTCCTAAGACTGAAATTAAAAAGAAATTTGGAAATCAGAAATCACCTTCAAAGCAACAACCTATTGCTTCTAAGGGTAAACAATCAGATCAACGAGCTAAAGTGTCAAATGTTTCTAAATCAAAATTTGAAACAAAAGGAGCTCGTTATCATAAGAAAAACAGCAACGTCAAATTTGTGGAATCGAGGGGTACAGATAAAATTGAGACTTTTGCTAACAAGTCAAACACTGATTTTGTACAAGTCAAAATTTTAAAACGTGATAGTCAAAACAATTACACTCAACATTCAAACGGGTGTGATGAAAAAGCTAGTACCTCGGGTTATACAAATTCGACATCTGATCGTCGATCCAGTTCTCCTAAGTTTGTTGAAAGGAGAACGTGTTTTAAATGTGGGGAGTTTGGGCACATCATCAAAGATTGTGCTAACACTCCGAAAGCGAAATTTGTTGAAAGAGCATCACCTGAATCGATTCACTCTAAATGTCGTCCTGTTTCGCCTAAACATGATAAAAGAACTATTAAAGAACAGGAATCGAAACAACGACATCAAGATGTGAAGAAAATAGAAAAGGCTTTAAAATCTAAGGTAAATTCTGTTCCAAGGGAACCAAGTTCACCTGTAAAACCAGAAATTTCAAAATTTGTTTACAAAACTCAATCTGGTAAACAAAAACAAACTTGGAAACCTAGGAAGAGTGAAGGTTCAGGGGGAGCTGTTTGTTTGGAAAACCATCAACAAATCGAGATCACTATTCGTGATGCTCAGGGACGACCCAAGACCACTTTGGCTTGGGTCCCCATCCTTAACTAATCATTGGATGATATGTGCAGGATGTTCCAGGAGGAACTATTAATAGTCATTGGATTGTTGATAGTGGGGCATCTAGGCACATGACGGGCGACTTACGGCTTCTATATGATGTGAGAAACATTAAAGGAGGCTATGTTGCTTTCACTGGAGACAAAGGCGGTTACATCACTGGAGAGGGAATGATTTCCAATGGTGTGGTATGTTTCGATAAGATCAATTATGTTCGTCAAATTGATCATAATCTTCTCAGTGTGTCGCAAATCTGCGATAAAAAGTTCACCGTGCATTTCGATGATGCCGGTTGTTATGTGCTTAAACCTGGTTTCAAAATTCCTGATGAATGGATTCTCTTATCGGCTCCAAGAATCAATGATCTTTATGTTCTTGATATGAGTCAAGCGATTACGACTTCTGCACAAGTCACATGTTTTGTCTCGAAAGCCACGGAGAAGGAGTCTATATCTTGGCACAGAAGAATGGGACACATTCACTTAAGAAAAATGAACCATTTGGTGAAAAACAATCTTGTGAATGGCGTACCCGTGAGAAGTTTTCATCTACAAGATATCTGTGTTTCGTGCCAGAAAGGGAAACAAACAAAGAAGTCTCACCCTTTGAAGAAAATCAACACTGTTGGCATGCCTCTCGAACGTCTTCATATGGACCTCTTTGGACCTATGAGACACAAAACAACGTTCGGAGATGTGTATTGTTTAGTAGTTACTGATGACTACTCTAGATTTTCTTGGGTAGCTTTTATGGCACACAAGAGTGATACTCCTCAAATCCTCAAGGATCTTCTTACAATGTTGGAAAATCTCTACTCGTTGAAAGTTAAGAGGATCAGAAGCGACAATGGAACTGAATTCAAAAACCGGATTATGGATGAGTTCTGTACATCTAAAGGCATTCTTCATGAATACAGTTCTCCTTACACTCCACAACAAAATGGTGTCGCGGAGAGGAAGAATCGGACGATAATTGAAACTGCAAGAACAATGCTGGTAGAGTCGGCATTTCCTGTTCAGTTCTGGGCAGAGGCTGTGTCGACTGCTTGCTACACATTAAACCGAGTTCTTACGGTTAAGAGACATGGCAAGACTTGTTTCGAACTTCTACAGAAAAGGAAACCAGATCTTTCAATTCTAGAACCTTTTGGTGGTCCATGCACTATGATTGATCCGGATGGAAAGTTTGGAGCGAAAGCTATCGAGGGTTTCTTCCTTGGATATGCTACACCAAATTTTCGTGTTTGGAATCTGACTACCAAAAAGATTGAACTATGGAGTGAAGTACGGGTTCAGAGATATACAGATCCTGTTAAAGCTCCAGGTGATCCTTGGATGTTCGATTATGATGGGCTATTTAACTCCTTTGACCTGCCGATTTTTTATGAAGATTCTGCAGCTGCTAGAATGATATTTGATAGTGACAATGCTGCTGAGTCATCATTAGTTAGACCTGTTGTTGTTAACTCACAAAGTTCTAATTCGTCTAACAACACGGTTCAAAATGAGGAAGTTGAGAATGCTACTGAATACAATGAGTCATCAGAAGAAGATGAAGAAAATCTTGATGCGACTGAAGGTACTAAATCTCCAGTTGTTCCAGTTCAGGGTATTTCTGTTGATACTCCTCATGTGCAAGTCGATGATACTGCTGAAGGAAATGCATCCACTTCTACGCATATTCCAGGTGTAGAGTTGGTTGTTGATCTTAATATTAACAATTTGGGTGTTAATGCTCGTGTTCCTGAAAATCCTGAAATGAGGATACACGATACCCATCCACAACAGAATATCATAGGAGATGTCCAACAAGGTGTGCAGACACGTAATCAGCTGAGAAACAACCCGAGTGCTGGTTTGTATTCAGCTATTAGAGAATCTGGTCTACAAAATGATTGGTCTTTCGCGTGTTACGTTTCACAAGAAGAACCAAAATCTTATAAGGAAGCTTTAAAAGATAATTCATGGGTTGAAGCCATGCAGGACGAACTGCAGCAATTTCAAAAGCTTGGTGTTTGGAAGCTTGTTGAAAAACCGGAGAATTACAAGAAAATTGGAACACGATGGGTTTATAAATGCAAGAAAGATGATCGTGGAGTTGTTATTCGCAACAAAGCGAGACTGGTTGTTCAGGGCTTTCGTCAGATTGAAGGCATTGACTACAATGAAGTTTATGCACCTGTTGCACGTCTGGAAGCTATTCGAATCTTCTTAGCTTATGCTTCTTTCAAAGGATTCAAAGTTTACCAGATGGACGTTAAAAGTGCTTTTCTTCATGGTATTGTTCAAGAAGAGGTGCATGTCGAACAACCTCCAGGTTTTGAAGATCCTATTCACCCCGATCGGGTTTGGTTGCTCAACAAAGCTCTTTATGGTCTACATCAAGCACCTAGGGCTTGGTACGCAACCTTATCAAACTATCTTCTGGAGAATGGATTTAGACGAGGTCTTATTGATTGCACACTCTTTATCAAAGAACAAGATGAAGATCTTTTGCTGGTGCAGGTATATGTTGATGATATAATATTTGGGTCTACTAATGACTCTTTATGCAGGCAATTCGAACGTGTTATGCAAGAAAAGTTCGAAATGGGCGCTATGGGAGAGATGAATTTCTTTTTGGGCCTTCAAGTTCAACAAACAGAGTCTGGGATATTCATCCATCAGACTAAATATGTTGGTGACATTTTGAGCCGATTCCAAATGTCAGATGCAACGCCCATTGGTACCCCACTTCCGCAGAATCACGGGATTACTCCGGATTTGAAGGGAGAAAGCATCAACTCCTCGTACTATCGTGCCATAATCGGATCTCTCATGTATCTTACCGCTTCGAGGCCTGATATCATGTACCCAACATGCTTAGTAGCAAGATATCAAGCAAACCCGAAGGCCTCTCATCTGTCAGCTGTCAAAAGGATTCTACGCTATTTAAAGGGATGCCCAGACCTCGGTCTTTGGTACCCTAAGGATGATAGTTTTGAATTAATTGCATACAGTGATTCTGATTTCGGTGGTTGCAAAATCGATGGCAAATCGACAACAGCAGGATGTCAGTTCCTAGGAAATCGACTCGTCACGTGGCAGTGCAAGAAGCAAACGTGTGTTGCTACATCAACATGTGAAGCAGAATATATTGCTGCCTCGAGTTGTTGCTCCCAAGTTCTTTGGATACAACAACAAATGCGCGACTACGGTTTAGAATTCCTATCTACTCGTATTTTTGTTGATAATAATGCTGCCTTGCAAATCACTAGAAATCCTGTGCAGCATTCCAAGACTAAACACATCGACATTAAATATCACTTCATACGTGATTGTTTTGACAAGAAATTAATCGATGTCGTTCATGTCCCCACTGATCACCAACGTGCCGACCTGTTTACAAAAGCTTTTGATAAATCACGTTTTGATTATCTACTTTTGGTCAATGGCATTAAGGTGATACCTGAGTAAACTTCTTTGGCTGATCGTTTTTGTAAATATTTTCGTAAACTTTGAAAATTCAAAAAGATTTTAGTTTTCGTAAACTTTGCGAATTTTAGGGGGAGATATTTCAAGAAAATACAAAAACATTGCAAAAGTTCAAAATCCAAAAAGATGTCTTTACTTTCTGTCGTTTCGTTTGAAAAATTAAAAAAAAAACAATAGAAAAACCAAAAATGAGTTTCTTGGATAAAGGAAAATGATGAATTACAAACTGGTGTGGTCGGTCAATGTGCTCAAAATGCAAAATAAAAAGAAAAATGATAAGTATCTCTACTAACGATGTATCGGTAGGCTCACAATCAGACTAAAATGTGCAGGATGATACAAACCTAACAGACTTCAAGTCAGGTGGGAACCGCTCATTGGCATATGGTCTTAGTACCGAAATTTCGTTTGAGAGATTGCCGAGATCTGAAATATTCGGTCTTTATGCTGCTTATCATCTGGGTATCATGGTTGTATCAAACCGTAAAAATAACGGAGACGAAGTCTAAGATCTTCCATGATACTATACATACGTGTATATACTGCATTCGACCTCAATAAGTGATCAACAATCACATGTCCAAACAAAATAAGTGATTATATATCACAGATTCTTTGCGGGAGTCAAGTTCGTCTCTCTGCTGTACGAAAGTACTGACCTGTTCACGGACTTGCTCCTGTGCCCTCATGCATCTGAAAATCAAGTTCCTCATCAATAAGTGATTCTATCACATAGGACTTGTTTTCAATCAAAATAAGTGAGTCTCTCACATTTTTATACGGTCAAACAGATGATAATCGGTATACTCACCGGTAAGATGAATTCTCGTGCATACCTTGATACGGGAATGTGTCGTGAGTGGATTTACATCGACTTGTAAGTATAATCCTTACCGTTAATCGTATCTCTTAAATTATGATTATGTCTGATCAGTTTGAGCTTATGTGGACCACAATACCGATAATCGAGGTAGTATACTTATCCAGAGCTTTAAACAGAAATCAAAATCATGTTGACTAAGACCGTAAGCTGGTATGATTCCTTGTCCTTGAGATTCGCAAAAAGATTGCACTTGTACAGTTGTTTAGTGTTTTTAACAGTTTTCCGCATTTTCATTTAGTTTACTATGCTTTAAATTTGTTTTTAGTATATTTGTGAAAAGTTCGTTTTTGATTAAGCCGAAGTTGTTGCTTGGTGTTTTCTACCGGAAGCCTGAAACCTTCTTCATAAAAACGTTCTTGCATTTGAAAATTCAAACTGAATGGAATTGTGTTCATAATCTGTTTTGACTGCAAAATATTTCCAGCCTGTGTTACTGTTTTGACTGCAAAATATTTCCAGCCTGGGTGTTGCTGTTTTGAAAAATCTGTTGGTGAAACAGACCTGTCACGAATCACAAGTGTTGACGAATCAACATAGTCGACGAATCAGACCTAAGTTGGCGAATCAAATCTGATTCGTCATAACAGACGACGAATCACAGGAGCCCAAATCTGTTTCGTCATGGGCTAAAGTTAAGGCCCAAGTTCAAGCCCAAGTTTCTGTTTCGCCGGGCCCATTTCAGTTTCGTCGAATCCTCTGATTCGTGAAACAAGGCAGAAACAGCCAACCACACTTTCTTCTGAAGTTGTTGAAGTTCAAGGCAGAAACAGCCAACCATGTTGGATGTATGTTCAAGATATTCACTGCGTTGCTATTAAACGTGAATATGGAATTCTGTATTTCAATTCATTACTGAGCATTCTTTCCTTACCATTTTATGATGTCTCTGCGTTGACAAGGCTTAAGCTTATCAATCGTGAAAAATACGATGGCGCTACTTTATTTGAGCGTCTGGTGAAAGTAAACAAGAAGTCTGGCTGGAAGGATGAATCCTACAAGCCACAATTTCCTGTTTATCAACCGATCAAGTTTACTCTTGATCCGGACACCAACACTTGCAGATATAAACTTGTTTATCAGCCACCGAGGGTTGTAGATAAAATCCCATTGATGCCTATGAAGCAGGATTTTCTGGAAGACATGGCATTGTGGTGCTACGACTCGGATACTCATGAAGCTGTTATTGTGTTTAGAGATGGTCGTGCTAACTACAGGATGTTGGATCCGATGTGGATCGTCAACATGTCTGAAGCTGATATTGGAAGATTATATCGTCATGATATTTTCTATGAAGACCAAGATGCACGCCAAGCGTTAAAGTTTCAGCGAGTAGCGTGTTTTTGCTACTACAGGGGTATTCATTCGGGCAGTACGTGGTCCGAACAACACTGAAGGAAGATTAGAAGACCAAAGACGAGTAACAGACAAGGGGGAGTTTGTTGATGCATTTTTAGTGTCTGTAACTAGTCTTGTTTTAACGATGTATTTTGAATGGTCTTTTATTAATTATCGAGTCTGTATGTTATGTTGACCAAGTCAGATATCCTCCTATCTACTTGTGTACAACTTATTTGTCTCTTTTGGTATGTAATGTTTTATGAACAATGCATGTTGCATTAAAGGGTAGTTTTGTCATTACTATGTTTATATGTTGCTGATTGTTGCTGTCTGATAACAGGAACAAACACAACAGTTGCAGTCTTCGACGAAACAGACTTCTGTTTCGTCGGAACACTTCATGGCGAAACAGACTTGTGTTTCGTTAAAGGTCATGACGAATCAGACCTTGATTCGTCATGTATTGGGCTGTTCCAGGCCCAATGTCTGGCCCATATTCAGATTCGTCAAACACTTCTGTGTTTCGTCGACATCAGTGGCCAGGGACTATATAAGCAACACTTTGTGTTCATTTGAACTCAGAGAGATAAGAAACAGACCATAGTAACAAAACTCTGCCAAAATTTCGTCTGAACTGTGTTTGTATCAGTTGTAATAGGTTCTTATCCCGTTAATCAATCGAGTGTGTATCATTGATTAATCCGTTGTTTTTATTGCTATATATGTTTGATTTGGCATAGTTACGTGGATTCCGCACACGTAACCGTGTTTACTATAAACAAGAGATTCGGTTCGTAATCGATCCTCAGATTTCGGGACCTACAAACTAGATGTCAAGACAGCTTTTCTACATGGTGAACTAGAAGAAGATATCTACATGACACAACCAGAAGGTTTTCAGGTTAAAGGCAAAGAAAACTTGGTGTGTAAGTTGAAGAAGAGTTTGTATGGTCTGAAACAAGCGCCCAGACAATGGTATTTGAAGTTTGATAACTTCATGGGAAGAATCGGATACAAGAGATGTGACAATGACCATTGTTGTTACATCAAGAGGTTTAAGGGTTCTTATATCATTCTATTACTATACGTGGATGATATGTTGATTGCAGGTTCAGACATGACAGAGATCAAGAAGCTGAAGAAGCAGATGTCTGAAGAGTTTGAGATGAAAGACTTGGGAGCTGCAAACCAAATACTCGGGATGAGTATTTTCAGAAACAAAGAAGATGGTTCTTTGACACTCTCTCAAGAGAAGTACATTGAGAAAGTGTTAGAAAGATTCAGCCTTAAAGATGCCAAGATTCGAAGCACACCTTTGGGAAGTCACTTTAAGCTTTCTAAAGTTCAGTCACCCAGATCAGATGAAGACAAAGCAGAAATGGCTAAAGTTCCGTATGCATCGGCAGTTGGTAGCCTCATGTATGCAATGGTATGCACGAGACCAGATATAGCTCATGCAGTGGGAGTTGTTAGTCGGTTTATGTCCAATCCAGGGAGAGAACATTGGGAAGCAGTTAAATGGTTGCTAAGATATTTGAAGGGGACTTCAAAAGTGGCATTACAGTTTAAGGGGAAATATGTTATTCTGAAGGGTTTTGCGGATGCTGACCTTGGTGGTTGTAAAGAATCTTACAAAAGCACCACCGGATATGTCTTTACAGTGGGAGGCACTGCAATAAGCTGGATGTCCAGATTGCAGAAAAGTGTTGCCCTTTCAACCACAGAAGCAGAGTATATGGCAGTTGCTGAAGCAAGCAAAGAGCTTATATGGTTGAAGAATTTTCTCAAAGAGCTCGGCAAGGAACAAGTTGATTGTGTACTGTTTTGTGACAATCAAAGTGCAATTCATCTTGCAAAGAATCATGTATTCCATTCGAAGACAAAACACATACAGCTGAGATATCACTTCATCAGAGAGCAAGTTAGTGAAGGCACTCTGAAGTTGAAGAAGATCAAAGGAAGTGAAAATCCATCTGAGGTTGTCACCTTAGAGAAGTCGAAGCTTTGCATAGCTTCAACTGGCCTTCAGGATAATTGAAGAGAAGGCCGGGTAACTAGGAATGTGTTAAGATCAAAGTTTTAACAGAGATACTGATGCACAGTTGAAGCACAGGTGAAGATTATTCCGTGGCTTCAAGTGGGAGATTGTTGAGTGTGAATCCACTAGAGCAAGTGGACATCAGAAAATCCTTTCTGATCAAAACAGGATAAGAAGATAAAGGGCTAAGATGATCCAATCTTCTCTGAAACCCATTTTTTACGGATCATGTTTTGGGACATTCTTCTCTTTCCTCAATCTTATATATATGAGATTGTTATGTATCTGTAAAATTGTACCAAGCTTAATAACAAATACTCCTAGTTACCGAGAGTGGACGTAGGTCAGAACCAGACCGAACCACTATAAATCTTTGTGTTCTTCAACAGAAAAGTGTGGGTGTGTGAGTTCTGTGTTCGTGTGTGTATCCTGATCCTAACATATTTTAGAAAAATTTAAAGTAATAGATCGTAATGGTTATTTTCAACATGTAATTATTCTATTCTTAAAATACACTTTAGTTTAACCCACATGTCGTCACACCTATTACGTCATCCACCAGCATCTAACAATTATTTTTCGTGTAAACATACAACATAGGGCAGTGAACAGTACAGAATCTTTATCATAGAATACAATGTCACAGCCACGTAGCTTGCTTTGAGTGGTTAGAAAAAAACATTAAAAATTGAAAATAAAGGTTTCCTGTTGGTGAAGCTCTTGATGATAGTGGTGCCTCCGTACCTCATCTTGATAAACACGCATTCATCCTAAAAACCACACATACACAACAGGATTACATAAAAGCAACCACAATCATATAAAGGGCCTATTTTCTCCAAAAACCAAATGATAAACACAAGAATGATAGTTAGTGTAGAAGCATGAAACAATGTTTTTATCTAGATAATTGGCTCTTTTGATTTGCCAAGTGCAGATCTTAGCCTTTAATAAAAGGGAGAGTGTTGTAAGTTGAGGTGAATTGATCTGGTTAGTTGCAAGGTTGTTAAGACACCACATCCATCACAAACATCATTCTCCTCTACTGATGCAACCTGTAAGTCAAAGATCTACTCAGTTTAGCTGCTAATATTTTCTTATTTCATTCCAGCTTCAATTTTATTCATATATAGTTTATATAGAAAGCAAGAAATTAGCAGCTTTGGGCAATCTTTGTATAAAAACTACAAAAGGAATATATAGGCAAACAAGATCTTGGAACTGATGCTAGTTTTTCTATAATTAGACATGGTGAAACAAGGTAATAACAAAAACAAGCACATCCCCTTGCTTAGATTTAGCAAGTATGTTTGTTTCAGCTTCAGATCTTTCCAAAAACTAATTTGGTAGGCGTTTTGGATAGTTTATATAAACATACTGATCAAATAAGATCTTGGAATTTATATTTAAAATTTACATCGAGATAGTTGGTAAACGGGCAACAAGCTGCGCTGCTACCCTTTTTTGAATAGCAAAACGAAGTCTTTTAAAAAAAGTAAAATAAGAAGTAAGATGGATGTCTTACCTGGATGAAAATTATTGGAAATTTCAAGGCAAATAAAAAGCTTAGCAGCTTCTCCAATTCTTCTTTTGTTTCACTTAGCTTATTTTCCTGTTCTCACAAATACAAAAGTAAATTAGATTCATATTTTTTTTGTGTTCATTCAGGCTCTAATCATTGTTATGCTTTTGAACAGGATGGAGGGATATGGTCTCATGGTACCAAAATGAAAGTCTTTAACGACCTTGGAACTAGCCGGATCAATTAACCTCCACATACACAATAAATCAACTGGCTGGAATCCATAAGCAATCAAGCTATCACTAAACACAGGTAGTTTTGGTCAATTTTTTTCGAGTTATGACTAACAAATCTTCATATAAGTTGCTTATATATACATAAAAAGAATAGCATGTGTTGAGGTCACCATGTATTTGACATTTGAGTTTTTTTGCATAAATAGGGGAGTTGAACCCCAAAAGAGTGAAACTAGGTGGGCTGCAAAATTTTTATTGTTTTTAGAAAGTTCTCTGTTTGAATCAGCGTGCTTCTACCAAGATTATGCATGATCTGCAGGTTTCCTGAAAAGTTTCTGAAACATCGCTGTTACAGACTTATACTTTATGAAGACCGCTCTTTCAAACTAAGACATTATTTATGTTCGCTGTTTGGATCCAATACGTTATTTAAGTCCGCTGTTTCAAAGTAAGATGTATAAAAGTCCGCTGTTTCAAAGTAAGAAGTATAAAAGTTCGCTGTTTGCATCCAATACCTTAGATACAGACGACTACGACTAATAATAAAAATATCATATATTTACGACTTCTTGCGTTTCGACGCTCGTTACGGACCTACACACGTTACGGACAACTTCGACTAATAATAAAAATATTATCTATTTACGACTTGTTACGGAATCGACGCTCGTTACGGACCTACGCGCGTTACGGACGACTTCGACTAGTAATAATATTATATATTTACGACGTGCTATGTTTCGGCGCTCGTTACGGACCTACGTGCGTTACGGACGACTTCGACTAATAATAAAAATATTATATGTTTACGACGTGTTATGTTTCGACGCTCCTTACGGACCTACGTGCGTTACGGACAACTTTGACTAAATAAAAAAACTATTATATATTTACGACTTCTTACGTTTCGACGCTTGTTACGTACCTACACGCATTAAGGACGACTTTGACTAAATTAAAAAACTATTATATATGTACGACTTGTTACATTTCGATGCTCGTTACGGACCTACGCACGTTACGGACGACTTAGACTAAATAAAAACACTATTATATATTTATGACTTCTTACGTTTCGACAATCGTTACGGACCTACGCGTGTTATGGACAACTTCGACTAATAATAAAAATATTATATATTTACGACTTGTTACGGAATCGACGCTCGTTACGATCTACGCGCGTTACGGACGACTTCGACTAAATAAAAAACTATTATATATTTATGACTTCTTACGTTTCGACGCCTACGCGCGTTACGGACGACTTCGACTAAATAAAAAAAACTATTATATATTTACGACTTGTTACATTTCGACGCTCGTTACGGACCTACGCGCGTTACGGACGACTTGGACTAAATTAAAAAAACTATTATATATTTACGACTTCTTATGTTTCGACGATCGTTACGGACCTACATGCATTACGGACGACTTCGACTAATAATAATAATATTATATATTTATGACTTGTTACAGAATCGACGCTCGTTACAGACCTATGCACGTTACGGACGACTTCGACTAATAATAAAAACATTATATATTTACGACTTCTTACGTTTCGACGCTCGTTACGGACCTACGCGTGTTACGGACGACTTCGACTAATAATAAAAATATTATATATATACGACTTCTTACGTTTCGACGCTCGTTACGGACCTACGCGTGTTACGGACGACTTCGACTAATAATAAAAATATTATATATATACGACTTCTTACGTTTCGACGCTCGTTACGGACCTACGCGCGTTACGAACGACTTCGACTAATAATAAAAATATTATATATTTACGACTTGTTACGGAATCGACGCTCGTTACGGACGTGCGCGCGTTACGGACGACTTCGACTAATAATAAAAATATTATGTGTTTACGACTTCTTACGTTTCGACGCTCGTTACGGTAGTCGAAGTCGTCCGTAACGCGCGTAGGTCCGTAACGAGCGTCGAAACGCAAGAAGTCGTAAACACATAATATTTTTATTATTAGTCGAAGTCGTCCGTAACGCGCGTAGGTCCGTAACGAACGGTGCAACCCGCAATGACATAAAAGTTTGATAGAATTTGAACAGGGGTTGTTCTACTTTATTTTTATTGCCATATACATATAAGGTTGCATATTTATTTTCCTGACCTATCCTTTGTTTCAAACAACGAAGTTTATTACTTCTTCATAATAAACAGCGAACTTCTATTATGTATTTCTTTAAAATAGCGAACTTCTGCTATGTATAGGTTGGAAGCAGCTATCTTCTACAAGGTATAACATCCAAACAGCGGAGTTCTTTTAGATCCTGTTTTGAAACCGCGAAGTTCTGTGGTTATGCAGGAAACCTGCAGGTTGTGCAGATTTTTGGTAGAAGCACGCTGATTCAAACAGCGAACTTCCTAAAAACGATCAAAATTTTGCAGCCCACCTAGTTTCACTCTTTTGGGGTTCAACTCCCCTATTTATGCAAAAAACTCTCGACATTTCCCATTGAGGACAACCAAGAGTGTATTTGGTTCCGTTTTTGGCCCAAAACATGATGAAGAAAAATACCTTTTAATATTTTCTGAAGATAAAAATATCCTTGTTTTTATTTAGTAAGAATTACGATTTGATACATGAAGAACTTTAATTTATATATGAATGAAACTGAATACATACCTGGGTGAACTAAGATTGGACAAAATACTTATGATTGGATAAACTCCAATAACATAAGAAATTAAGTCCAAAGATAAACTCCAATAACCTAAGAAGTTATGTCCAAACCGTGGTGTATCGTTGGAGTTGCTAACACCATTGATAATTACAGTCCCTTTCTATTTAAATTTGTCAAAAACATTGTGAGCGATCAAGTCGTCGATGTTAATCTGTAATTCAAAAATATATGAAACATTTTTTTTGTGAATGGTTACATCCTACCTTTGTTTTGTTATCTATCAAGTCCTTAAAAGTTCATTTGGTTTACTTAGAAACCGAGGGACTAAAGCGATACCTTCAAGCCTTGACGACCTAATAAATCACATAACTGCACTGTGAAAGTATGCAGGGCTGACTCAAAGACAACCATATTTCAAAGAAAATTGCTGCAAACAATGTTTCGATGTTTTCCATATTGTAGTTGTGTACAGCACCATAGTTTGCTGCACCTAACACACTCCCAAATATGTTTACTATCTCAGCTTTACATAATACTCTATATGATTTATTATCTAACCGGCTATGTAGCAAGCTGCAACAGGAATGTGGAATCAAAGGTGCAATGGGGCCAAGTCTCCTAGTGTTGTTGCTTATCATCTCCCCAGACCGGCATGACTGGCATGCCATTTGACTGTGCTAGTTCAAGTGTCAATGGGTATGTTTGGCGTAAAGCAGTTAATGCTTATGCTTTGTTTCTAAAAAGCACTTAACAAAAGAACAAACCTTTGTTTGGGTAGAACTTTAGTTTAAATTTTCCCTACAAAACAAGCTATTCAAACTAGCAATAAAAATAAGCGTAAGATTTTTAAAAGCAAAACTACTCTACCCTTCCACAATTATCACGTCATGTGCCTAATGATATTGATGTACATGTTCTTTATGTCATTTTGACTTTTTGAGTTGTACACCCTCTGCAACTACTTTTGCCAAATACTTACTTATCATCGACAGTTGCAGCTAAAGCAACAGCTCCAAGCGAGCCACCATTGCCAAACATTCCTTAGCCTTAACGTATAGCTGGTTCCTACGGATAGCTGTCTAAATCATTTATTTTCGGACCGTCCACATCCACAAGGGTCAAATAACGTAGGATAGTGGGGGCGGGAGGGGGCGGCTGACCCCCCGAACAGAGTGTGTAGTTTTCGTATAGAAATTTTTGGGTATGTACGTTTTCAACCCCCGTTTTATAGAAATTTTTGGATGTGTACGTTTTCGACCCCCCGGTCGGAAATCTCAAGCTTCGCCACTACATACTTATATTTACAAAGTTATACAATGGACCTCAAGAGTATATGCAGAAAATCATAGTAGAACCATACCTTTTCTTTTAAGGATGATATGTACTTAGGGCTGCAAACGAACCGAACGAACACGAACAAGACCTTGTTCGTGTTCGTTTGTTAAGAAATATATCTGTTCGTGAACCGTTCACGAACACTTATCGAACGAGATTTTGTGATCGTGTTCGTTTGTTAAGGAAATGAACTTGTTCGTGTTCGTTTGTTTTTGTTTGTTAATTTTAGGCAACGAACGTTGGCGAACACAAATGAGCACAACCTAATGTTCATGAACACAAATGGAAACAAACGAACACAAACAATCGTTCATGAACAGAATATATAATACACCGACACTTATTAGATATTTAATTTGTCAAAATTTTGGAGTATTTAAATAAATATAAAAACTAAAAACACTAATGAAGTATCGAACACAAACGAACATGTTACCGAACGTTCACGAACATAAACAAACAAACACGGCCTCTGTTCATGTTTGTTCATTTAACTAAACGAACGAAATTTCTTGTTCGTGTTCGTTTGTTTAGTAAACGAACGAACACAAACGAACTTCCCGCCAAACGGTTCACGAACTGTTCGTCAAACGTTTGGTTCGTTTGCAGCCCTATACTTCATCATTAGCTGTGCCCTACATAAAAAAAAAACAGAAATACAGTCAAATTATTGTTAGGATCTCGGTTCTGAACACACAAACAAACCGCAGAAAAGTAAAGAAACACGAGAATTATATATATATATATATTGTTCCCATTAAGTCTAACCACTTTTTGAATCAATCTCTATCGTCGGATCTATTAGAAGAGTATATAAACTTAATTATATATGTGTTATGTATGTATTAGAATATTAAACCTATATTTATAAGTGTGTAGCGATAATATTCGAACGGTTGTGTTGGTTTGAGAGACACCGTTTAAATGGCGGTTATTCCCTCCAAAACCAACCACCTTATAACCGTCATGTATGATGTGTATATATTGATCTTGCCGGGAACATTTACCAGTACCAAGACAATTTCATACTTGAATTGTCCATTTATATCAAACTGCATTTATTTGTTCTTGTGAACCTTAAACATGAATCCAAATAATCAACTTTGTTCCGCTGCAAATCACTGTGATAATCAACAAAGTGGTATCAGAGCCACGGTGGATTATGATGATGATGGTCTCTATTCGTCTGCGTCTATTTTACCCTGCAAGCATTGCTCCGATGAAAAGAAGGAACAAAGGAAGACAAATTCAATTCAGAAAAGATGTTACTACTGCAATCAGCCTGGTCATCAAATCGTTTCTTGCAAGACAAAGGAGAACGATGAAGCAACACTTTTGATCCGTCAAGCCATTAATACTGGCATTCAAAAGCAAGAAGAAAACAAAGTTAAAAGCATGGAATTCATCGTCAATGGTACTGAAGGAGTCCTGTGGTCTGAGATTTGGTATGTAAGCACAAGTTTTAAACATCACTATGCTGGTAATTTAGATGTATTCAAGAGAATTAAAAGCATGTTTGGTGTCGAAACCAAAACCGGTGAAAATAATTTCTTTTTATAAGAGGAATAGGGGCTGTGGATGTAGTGTCTGGAAACGAGAAATTTCGAATTCAAAGTGTGTATTATACTCCTGAATTAGATCGAAATATTCTTTGTCTTGATCAATTAGTGATTCAAGGATACACGGTACAATTCATCGGTGAAAAATGCAAGATTTTTCCCACCTTTAGTGTACCTGTTGTAAATAGAAGGAATGAAATCTCTGGTCTTACAAGGGAAGATGCGATTGGAATGAGAGAAAAAGAATCAATAAACAATCTAGAATTAGATCATGAAGCATATAAAACAGATTATTTGAACAAATATTTCGAAAGTCTGAATATATCTTCAAGTGAACCTGATGATTCTACAAGCCATGTCTTTCAATGAATTTCAAGACTGTAAAGCATTACTCGAGATGCTGGAAGATGTTGTGTATGTTAACAAGTATAAGTTTAATCTGGAAAGTAAGTTTGATGAGATGGTTGACTGGTTCTTAAGAAAGAAGTTAGAGATTACTACAAGACCAGTTCCTGCATATGCTTCTGATAATCGAAAGGTCAATCTATTAGAATTATATATGGCAGTTAAAAGAGAAGGAGGACACATGCGAGTTACTGAAAATAACCTGTGGGCTGTAGTTGCTAAAGATATAGGCTTTGATTATCATGACGGAGAATTTATGAGGCTGATGTATGTTATGTATCTTGATGTGCTTGTTTATTATTACAAGATTAAATCAACACAGCAGAAGGTGTCCGAGAAAGAGATTGCTGAGGATGTGGCAGAAGTAAGAAGGAGCTGGAGTTTAGAAAATCAGGAAGGAACCTGAAGAAACAACGCTGCTGAACAAGATGGAGAGCATTATGCGTTCTATGCAGGTAATGACTGGCACAGGCTGAAAACGCTGCAAAGGAGGAGGAAATTCGATTTCAAACAGGCTGAAAAGGCGGTGAATGAAGCGAACAAAAGTGTTATGATGCACTCTCGAAAGAACAATTAAGTTTAGGGGAGTGTATTAGAGTATATAAACTTAATTATATATGTGTTATGTATGTATTAGAATATTAAACCTATATTTATAAGTGTGTAACAATAATATTCGAACGGTTGTGTTGGTTTGAGAGACACCGTTTAAATGGCGGTTATTCCCTCCAAAACCAACCACCTTATAACCGTCATGTATGATGTGTATATATTGATCTTGCCGGGAACATTTACTGGTACCAATACAATTTCCTACTCGAATTGTCCATTTTATATCAAACTGCATTTACTTGTTCTTGTGATCCTTAAACATGAATCCAAATAATCAACTTTGTTCCGCTGCAAATCACTGTGATAATCAACAAAGTGGTATCAGAGCCACGGTGGATTATGATGATGATGGTCTCTATTCGTCTGCGTCTGTTTCACATGTTGGCGGAAGCCGATATCATCATCATCATCGTATTCGTGTTTGTGACTCTGTACGTGTGTGTTTGTACATAAGAGAGTGCAAAACGAATTCTTGTTAAATGGATATTGTACTGAATATCTTGGTAAAACATAATGTTACAGTGGGTTTGAATATATATACAAAAGGAAACGGAAGTTATGTTTGTTGTTGAACCGGTGTGATGGTTGCCGATAAGGTAACCATTTGGTTGCAACCTTAAACAAACAACTAAACATTATCCTAATCTAGGATATCTAAATTACAATTATAATAATAACTACATATATATATATATATATATATATATATATATATAGTTTAGTTTGTATATATTTAACACCTGCCCCTAAACTAAACTAGGTTAATCCTGGGGACATTGAAACCTCCTTCGTTTAATAAAACCATTAGCCGCATTCCAGTTTCCTATAATCATGCACAGGTTTTCATTCTTTCATATTTTGTCGATCCATGCCTAAATCTTTTGTGATAACCAGATTGAATAGATCCATATTGTGACATATCAAGAACAGTGAAATCTTGAAGGTCTTTATCCTTGGTCTTGGGATCTTTTAATTGAATAGTACAAACATTCAGCATTTCCCTTATAAAGGCAATCACTGCATCTTTTAATTGCATATAATGGTTATGAATTGTATGTCCTAGTTCTCGATAGCAATGATGTATTGGTTGTTCTCTTGTTTTCCGTTCCATTATAGGTCTTTTTAATTTCCAGAAATTTACGTGATCCGAATTGCTAAATTCCCATTTCATTGCTAATAGTCCTTCTGTCGTGTAACATCATTCTTCTGTCACTAAAGCCTTCCTTTCTTTGTCGCTAAAGTGTATCACTGAATCTCTATTTCTTCTCTGTCGATGCATGAGTACATTCTCCAAAACAGGGACTTGCAATTCATGAATGTTTTCTTCAGTTTCTTGTTCTCTAATTCTTGATTTGATCTTATTCTTCAAAAATAACACCAATCTTCCTTTCTTTATCATACTTCTAGAATTTCTTAAAAAATGAATCTTTGTATAAAGTTTCATATCTTCTTTGAAAAACATTAATTCATTTACCGTTGCCGGTGAGCGATTTCGGTTGCGTTGGTCTTCTGATTCCTGTAAGTGGTATGGAATCCTTTGCGTCCGATTGTTTTCTTGTTCTTCATAATCATCGTTGTAATTCCTAATTTTTCTTTTGTGATGTCTTCGATTATCTATCGATTTCTCGATCGTTGCCTTTTCCTTGTCGTCTTTTCTATTATAACAACAGTCCTCGTCTTGTTGTATCTTATCCTTTTTATTCAGAACATCTTCACAGGCCATCTCATCTCTTTCGAGATCGTCTTCTTCTTTATCCTGTTTCTCGAATTCAATTTCTTGTAACATTGAATTATCTTCTTTCCGTATTATTACTTCGCATGCATCTCCGTTATCTTCGTGACGTCCCGATTCGTATTCCAGTAATGCAATTTCGTATTGCAATTCCATTATTGGAATCTCTAGTTCCAGGATTGCAATCGCGCGTAATCGGGGACTTATATAATCGGGATCGTTGTTTATTTCTCGCCCGTTTCCTTGTCCATTGTTCATCTTTATCATCCGTCTCTTCCGGGGATCGTGTAATTCTGATCGTAATTATCTGTAATTTCTAACCATGGGCTCTGATACCACATGTTGGCGGAAGCCGATATCATCATAATCGTATTCGTGTTTGTGACTCTGTATGTGTGTGTTTGTACATAAGAGAGTGCAAAAGAATTCTTGTTAAATGGATATTGTATTGAATATCTTGGTAAAACATAATGTTACAGTGGGTTTGAATATATATACAAAAGGAAACGGCAGTTATGTTTGTTGTTGAACCGGTGTAACGGTTGCCGATAAGGTAACCATTTGGTTGCAACCTTAAACAAACAACTAAACATTATCCTAACCTAGGATATCTAAATTACAATTATAATAATTACATATATATATAGTTTAGTTTATATATATTTAACAGGATCATGTTGAGATTAAATCTCAGCCGTTTAAACTCCCAAGTGTAACCGCCATGTCGGCAGTTTTCAGCAGTTTTGTAGAGTGGTAGTTTCCTTCCACCTTTTTCTACCCATGATTCCCACAAGCCACGTTTTCTACAAAACTGAATCGTGGGTTTAATACGGTTGGATGGTTGTTCTCAAATTTGCACGTATGAATGTTGCCTTCTCCCCACATCCCCCTCTTTCTTTAAACATATATTTCAGCAATCACTTCCATCTTCCTGTTCACTTACTCACAAATTTAAGCTATTTACGAGTCCGATCTTTGACATATCAAAATAAAAGGCTGCCAATTGCTGGAGATAGATCGTTACCTATAAGCTACGTGGTTGTGACATTGTATTCTATGGTAAATGTCGATAGTTAAGGAAGATTAAATCTCCACAACGATGCATTAATGATCTTCTTTTTATAAAGGAAATCAACTTCGATTCTTGAATAATCCACATCACTTCTGCTTCTATTGTAGAATTTGAGCACATGTGAGTTTTCGAAACTTCGTTATCCTTCACTCAACTGACGTCGCCCGTTCAAACTCCGGACAAGGTCTGGCCGACGTCTCAGACCTTTTGATATGATTCTTCCAGGCATTAGTGCATCTATTAGTGTCAGGCTTCTTCATCGTGACCGGCAGCGTGGCTCATGATGCGGTCCTAGGGGGCTTAATTTGGTAATTGAAACATTTTTACAAGATGAAAATTAGTAATTAATTAGTTTCTTCAAGGTTTGTTCTTTGTTGATTTCATTATTAAAGCTTTGTTCATCATTGAATGATTTCGATTTATATTTTGAAAATTTGTGGATTTCAATCTTCAACGTTTGTTACTAAGTTTCTTGAATTCTGATTTGCGTTGTCCTACCTAGAAAAGCCAGACGGTTTTGTTTATGTGCCCTCAAAAGCTCGGAAGCACGGAAACGCCAATTAGGTGTCGTCTCCCATCCCGGGGACTGCTAGGGGACGGAAACGGCACGGGGACGGCCGGGAAACGTCCCCGGCATGTTGGGTATGGCAGGAAACGTGATGCAGAAGGGAACGGCATGTTGGGGACGTGCAGGAAACGTTTCCGGCATGTTTCCGTATTTTTTTTAAAAAAAGAGAGATCTAGAGAGAGAGGAGGTCGCCGGAGATCAGCATCCACCGGAGAAAAAAGGACGCCGGAGGTACGGAAAAAGGGGGAAATGTTTTCTGGCGAGATTAGGTTAGAGGCACTCGAGAAGAGAAGGTAGAGACGAGAGAGATAGAAGATGACGGCAGAGGGAAAGTAGGGTGTGGTTTCTCCGATTTCTTTTTCTCTGTGTGTTGTTTCCTTCAAAATTTTACTTTACCTATTGTTATTGCATATACAACTGTCTCCAATTCAATTCCCCATAAGACTTTTCATTTTTTATTTCCTTTATATTTTATTTAGTTTATTTCAAATCCTAGGTCTTGTTTTAGAACCTGTAAAAACACAATGAAGAGCCACGTTTAATAATTTAGGTAGAGGTTCCTGTAAAAAAAGGGTTTTTTTTTGTGAGAAAGGTAAGGAAAAATCTACACTTTGATCTAATGGTTGAGATCATAATGGCAAAATTGTAAATAATGTTTAGTATTAAACATATTAATTTTCTAGATTAAGGGTATATAGGTAAATTTAACATTTTTAAAATAAGAAACTAACATTAATGCACATGTAACTTTCCCCCGTCTTTTTTAAACGTCAATAACTTTTTACACGTAACTTTTTTTAAAAAAATTACACCATAATAACGAGCGTTTTTTTTATCTTTAATATGAGTACCATATTGCTATACTTATATAGAGAAAAAAATATGTTTGGATCAGATGTTTAGTCCATGAATGGTGTTATATACTTACTGAATGGTGTTATATACTTGCTGAATGGTGTTATATACGTACTGAATTGTGTTATATACGTACTGAATGGTGTTATATACTTGCTGAATGGTGTTATATACGTACTGAATGGTGTTAATTTGTTATATACTTGATGAATGGTGTTATATACTTGCTGAAAGGTGTTATATACTTGCTGAATGGTGTTATATACTTACTGAATGGTGTTATATACTTGCGGAATGGTGTTATATACTTACTGAATGGTGTTATATACTTGCTGAATGGTGTTTATAGAGATCTTTTAAAAAAAATCCAGTTCCTATAATTAAGGTGGCGGTTATGGGAAGTTTTTAATTAATGATAAAATTACTTGTTTATCCTTTTGAATTAATTTAGATTTATGACACATGTCATCTCCACAATATTTCTCACATTTCTCACACTTTTAACCTTTTTTACAATAACCTTACCCTATATATGAATAATGAGTAAGTGTTAGGCAGCTCATTGACACGAAAAACAATTAAATCGAGTCAACCAATTAAAACGAAACATTTTTATAGTTTTGGTAAAAAAAAAAAAACTAAAATGATGGCAATATTGTAATTTTTAACTGAGGAAAATTTGTATTTTTTGACTGGGGTAGAAGTGTAATTTGCCAAAAGCTAAAGTGATGGCAGTACTATAAATTTGAACCAGGGGAAAATTTGTAATTTTTCACAAGGGTAAATTCGTAATTTTGAACTTGGGGTAACAGCGTAATATAAATTTGAACTAAGGGCACAATCGTAATTTTAAGCTGGAGGCAAAACCACAATTTTATTTTGAACCGAGGGCAAAATCGTAATTTTGAGTTAGGAGCAAAACCATAATTTTATTTTGAACTGGGGAAAAAACGTAATTTTGAACTGAGAGCGAAATCATAATTTTTAAAACGGGGAAAAATCATTTTTTGAACAGAGGGCAAAATCGTAATTTTTAGCTGCGGGCAAAAGCAGATTTTGATTTTGAATTGGGGTGCGAAAAGGTAATTATGAGCTGAGGGCAAAACCACAATTTTATTTTGAATCGAGGGAAAAATCGTAATTTTGAGCTGGGGGCAAAAGAGTAATTTTATTTTGAGCTGGCGGCAAAAACGTTATTTTAAAATGGATATAAAATAATAAACTGTTTGGTCCAATGGGGGAGTGCCAGGCAAAATCGTAATTTTGCATTGAGGGCAAAATCGTAATTTTGAGATGAGGACAAAAGCGTAATTTTATTTTGAGCTAGAGGCAAAACGGTAATTTTAAACACACACACACACACACATATATATATATATATATAATTTCTTTCTTGTATTGACTTTCATACATAATGTTTTTTTATGTTTAATTTTTTAAAAATTAGTTTTGAGTTATTTTTTTTATATCTTTTAAAACTTAAAATATTTATGCCTAACAAAGTATATTTAACTATTTTTGGGGTTTTGTGTTACATTATCTTTAATATATATTTATTTTTTTATATGCTTTTATTCCCGTACCCGTCCCTGCTTCTTGAATTTTTTAGTTTTGCCGTTTCCCGTTCCCGTACCCGTCCCCGTACCCCGTTCCCGTTCCCGTACCCGTCCCAGTGCATCATAGCTCTAAAGCGGTTGCTCATGAAGTTAAAGAAATTGGTAAAACTCGACATGCTTTTATTTTATTATCGTCTGCTTCACCTATTGAATGAATAGGCGAGATGCATTTGGGAGTCCCATGTTTGGTTACTTAATTTTTGCATTTTTTTTCTAAAAGAGTGGAACACTCGCTAAGGGATGTAAATGATACAACCATAATCACTCTTGCAACATTTTTTTTCTCTTATTTTTTGTACAGAGAAGAAGGAGCCGGATAAATGAGATAATGAAGGCCTTACAAAAATTGCTTCCAAACTCAAATAAGGTTAGAGTTTTCAACACATAATTAGCTCTAAATTTGTTTATGATTTACAACATTTCTTGGTCCAATTTTTTTTAAAATTTTGCAGTTGTGTTTTTTACTGGTAGACTAATAAGGCTTTAATGTTGGATGAAGCCCTCCAATATCTCAAGCAGCTTCAACTTTGAGTGCCATCCAATATGCACTTCTAGAATATAAAACGTTATGTCTGATGTTCAGATGTAAACCATGAAGAATAGAGTAAAGTTATATGAAGCTCTTCAGCTCCCACATTCATGAAGCAACTTAAGGTGTGTGACAACCCTCATAATTACATGTATCCATACGATTAATTAATATTAAATTTTGCTAGAAACATTGTTTAATTATTTCTTGGCTAGTTACGATCCCCGTACACCGTAACACCCACTAGTAAGCTACTAACTAAAACATGTAACCTTATACTTGTATTTGAATAACCTTATACTTGTATTTGAATACTATAAGTCACCTACTTATCCTCCTTATGTTGACTAAGTATTACTTCTCCTCCTTATGTTGACTAAATATTAGAATCCAAGATTTGATCTCTATATTTAAGTTAATCTTGGCTTGTTCATGTTGACTAAACACTAGAAATGATGACTATAAATATGGTGCATAACTTCACAATCTTCACACCATCTTTCTCATTCTCTATCTTTCTCTCTTGGCTCACTCTAAAACCACCACCACCATTCCATTGTTGAGCTTGTTTCAAGTGTTAGAAGGTGATACAAGGAAGCTTGAAGGTCTTGAAGAATCCTTCTCATTTGCTTTCATCATCCATCATTGTCATCTTTTCTCTAGTGATCTTCCCTAGTTTTAAGCTAGTTGTAAGACTTCTTTAAACTCTTGTTTACTTCATATATTAGTAGTTAAAGATTATATTATGATGAAATAATGCTGGTATGATGTTGTTGTTGATCACTATACATGTTAACGGAACAAATAGAACTTGCGTTAAAGCACTATAAGCTAAAAACAGGAAGCTGTCAAGCTGTTACAGCCGCCTTCAGTCGGCTGTAACCAGGTCATAACTTAACGAAAAATTTATTTTCTTGAGTCTATAATGTGTTATTTTGAAATACGGTTCTAATGACACTGGAATCATAATTTTTGGACTTCGTTTGCTATTTTTAAAGGGTCGTTTTTCACAACAGCAAAAGCTGCGTTTTTACTGCAGAAAATGCGTGTTATGTGTTTCGTCATAACTTGAAATCTGTATAGAATTAGCTCATGAAATCTGTACTGTAGATGACCACTAATGTCATTGTAATTCTCCCACTGGAATTTCGTTAATCGGACTTACGATGAATTTTAAATGAATTTTTCCGTGGACTGCAGTCAGAAAGTGATGAATCTGATTTGCAGCCCAGTAAATGAATTTTTATAAAATATTAGTAATGAATTGAATCCCGATATTTTTACACATTAATACTTGGGTTGTTTAAAACATTCTGTAAAAATTTGGGAATTTTTGGAATAAGTTAACTATTTTATTAAATTACTCGAAAACAGTCCAGTTTTGGATGTTTAAGCTGAAACAATATAACTAGTGATTTGCATGTCTAAATGTCGGTTATGATCTAACGTGTTATATGTCAATGAAAGTGTTATGTGCAATATCGTATGCTTGCTTTTGAATGGTAATAGATGGGGAAGTTTATATGGGCGTGAATTGTTAAAGTGAGTATATGTTATCTGGTAGATGTGTGTAGGAACTTCTTGCTTATTTGAAGTCACTAATAAACTAAGTGGTAATCATACTAGGACGTGATTGACCAACACCTATTGTTAGCTATTTTTGAGAGTCAAACCGAGCAACCAAAGGTGAGTTCACACTCCTAAGGCATGGGATTCCCGGTGGGTTGGGAATGGGATTGAATAACTATTTATATTATCAACACTACTAGACTACCTAACATTGTCCTCGGATTGAGAAGGGCACGTACGTTAAACCTACGTACACTCATACTTGCTACTGTCCTCGGATTGGGAAGGGCACGTACGTAAAACCTACGTACACTCATACTTGCTACTGTCCTCGGATTGGGAAGGGCACGTACGTAAAACCTACGTACACTCATACTTAACACTGTCCTCGGATTGGGAAGGACACTTATGGATACAACTAGTCTAGTAACATACAACATGGGAAGCCCCCACTAAATATCGTAAAAAGGTTTGGGAAACAAGGATACTGGTTAACACATGGTTATGAAACAAAATTTACGATTTCAGAAACGAACTCAATAACTGAACAATCAACTGTGAACTCGCTCAACTTTGTTGTTGATTTGTTGTTACATGCCTTGCAGGCCTTTAGGTGCATATCATTGGAACTTGTTGTCTGGGAGGCTGGAGTGGTCATGGGTCAAGATACATGAAATCGTAATACAAGACTAATGATTTTTACATGAGGTTTATAAACACTTAACTAATGAATTATGCTTCCGCTGTATGATGTGAATTATTTGTAATGTGTAACACTGAATGTTAAATCAATGAAAGTTTCATTTAAATATATCTATGAGTTCAATGTGATTGGTGGCTAGATCCTGGTATGTCACACGCCTCGCGGGGGTTTTCCGCTTGTGGTATTTTGAGGGTGTGACAGATTGGTATCAGAGCCATTGGTTATAGTGAACTTGGTTTTAAAAAGGGGAAAAACGTTTTTGTAAAACCAGACTATAACCGAACAGTTTTGAACACGTGAATACGACCATGACACTCAGCTCCAGATTGCAAGGTTCGTCTCTTGTATACTCATTGTACTGCATAACTAGTGAACACTTACATATGATAATGCATGTGATTACACGTTTAGCACAACAGTATGAATTCATGTATTACTTTCATGTGTTATGTGACTGATAGGGTGGTATTTCCCTGCACATTCATGACTTACGCTTCGTGATGCTCTCTGTTTACTACTCGAGTTTGAGGAACCATTTGACATGAGTTAAGAAGAGCTGAGATGAGCATGCAAGTCACAATATTATTGTGGGTGCACACATAATAATAATGTGGGGTGCATGCGAGTCCCAGTGAGGCTTAACAAGTGGAAAAGGCATTCCGTTCTGTTATTTGATCGATGTGAAACATAACAAACCTATAGGGGTCATAACAGTGATTGTCCCCTACTCGAACGTGAACTTTTCATTCATCTCTAGATGCCTTCGAATCTCGATGCTATCGAGCATTACCTGAACACCCATCTGAACACCTAGCGAACCGTGTAGAATGTGAGGTGCTTATACGAACGTCCCTAAGTTGAATGTAGCAGCATCGAATGATTGAGCGATACCATTTTCACATCTCTTCGTTTGCTGGAACTCACGTATTGACGTCTTAGACTCCGAAGTGTGATCACTTCTGCAACACTCCCGCAGCATACCGAGTATTACTCAATCGACTCGCTAGATCGATGGACATGAGGATGAGCATAGTACCTTACCAACCTCAGTACCTTGACGACCTTGGCTACCGGCAACGAGAAACCACGAAATGGTTTCAACCGAATCCTTAATCCCTGTCTGCGACTCATGGGAGTCAACTCTTACGAAACAATTAGGACACCAGCAATAACAATCGACTATAACGGGGAATGTGCAACTGCCAGCACAGTGAGTAGCACTTTAGGAACATGCAGTAACTATTCCACCTATTAGGCTAAAGCATGACTTCACTAAGTTATAAGAACCCAACTACTTTGACTTGTCATTGATGTCGTTCATTCGTGTAATAAATGATATCCATCTTATTATGTGTTTTCTATCCTCATCATTGATTTTATGAAACTATTCCACCAAAAACATTTCGTTTTGATTCCTATGACCTTATGTTTTCCCCTACTGCTTGTAGAATCTTAATTGGTTCAATGACTCTCTTGCCCATGAATTTCCTATTTAACATAGTCATTAAAACATGATCACATTACATCATTTTACTAAAGATATCCACTATCAAGCAGAAACCAAACCAACTTTTCTCGCATGACTACAAGGTCTTATAAACAATATAAGATCGTTTTATCAAAACTCTTTTCAAGTTCAAATTATTTTCGGGATCATACATGTTCAAATTCAAAATTTCAAACTAGCTACGGTAAACTATTTTAAAACGTATCATGGAAACTTAAACGGATTAACCATTGGACTGATTAAGTATCAAAAAGGGGCAACGCCCAGAATCGAACTCAGGTCACTACTCTCACAAACATGCACATTAACCACTCTGCCAAGCCTTCTGATCATTCAAACTACCTAACCTTCAAACTTTAACTAAGCGACAATTTCGTTGATTCTTTTAAAATTGCCGCCAAGAACATGACAGCAACAACCATTTTTTTCAAACATATCGTCGCCGATTTTTTTTTCCGACTCCTGATTTCTCGGCAATTGATTTGAACACGTGTTTCCATTTTTGTCGATCAGTGTGAACCTAGACTTTTGATAGCACAATTACGGCTCATCATAAATCATTTCCGGACTTTACGAGATTTGCAAGAGCTATAAAAACTGGACCGTTCTACCTTCTCACATCACCACAACACCTTCTTAAACTCCATATCACTCCCACACTCACCGGAGAAACTCACCACTTAACCCCAATATTCAAATGGCATACTTCCCAGTAGCACATGCTGAATCCTCAAATGCAGCAGGAATTCATCCATTCCTCCGGTTTGCTGAGTTACCCACTCGTGAGAAGTATCAAAAACTCAAAGATCTTGAAATTTTTACCATTGGCGGTATTGATTGGCTTCGAATAGAAATGGTTGACCCCAGTGATTCACTGGCAATATTACTATCACACAATACACCCTGGCGCCGTTTCTTCGACATCTTAGAGCCATCATATGATGAACTGGTATACGAATTCTTGTCCACTTTCTATTACCAACCTAATAGAAGTCTTACCGAGGAATCCATTCATTTTCGGCTTTGTGGACAACCTTATAACATGTCATTAACAGAATTTGCAGTTCGTCTGGGTATATATACCGATGAGGAAGTTACACAGCCCATTTTTACGAGGGCATTAACCTCCTATTCCTATGTGAAAATGAAAAAATATTGGCAACGCCATGCATCAAAAGCATGGTGCGGCAACAATAATTCTATAAACTTCAAAGACCCTCGTTATCGGTATATGCACCGTGTTTTAGCCAACACTATCACGGGGCGCCAGATTAATTAACAAAGGGTTACTTCAACCGGACTCTTTCATTTGTATAGTATTTTTGAGCAAGTTCCTTGTAATATTTCCCACGAGCTTGCTGCATATTTTTTTGTCAACAAACCAATCCTCTGAAAAGTATCATGGGAGGATCTTACATTACAAAATTAGCAAAATCATTTGGTGTCTTAAGTGATCAGATTATTCAAGGATTATCTCTACCAAAGGCACATGGGATTGTAAATGTTAACATCATTAGTCTAACCCCTGTTCATAATTATGCACCAACTCAACCATTCCAGTCGGAGGGAGCTCCATTGATCTTAGAAAGTAACTCCACACAAAATTTGCAACAATCATTGTTGCAATTTCCTCCAACATCTTTTTACCGATATGACATGCTACCACAGCTGCCATACACACAAGAACATATTACCACTAACATATTCCAACCATTCGCATCAAACGTTTCACAAGGCCTCTCACCCATAGTTATTGAGGAGGATCCAACAATGCAAGAAACTTATGAAAACATGATGCTCCAAGAACAGTTAGCACCGGAATCACTTTTGCCACAATCTTTCCTAGCACTATTGAACGAAGTAGAGCAACTACCACCAACTGATGTAGCAGGCCCAAGTATGGTGCCTCAAATGGATCTACCTCCAGATTCAATGGTAGTTGAAGTAACTAGGCTAAACAGTCAGGTTCAAAATTTGTCCCAGCAAACACAAGAACTGACTGAAAGAAATCAATGGTTGGAAAGCATGCTAGCTGCTCGTATGCAACTGGATCCACTACCTCCACTACCTGATAATTTTGAGCTTGAAATTGATCCATTACATGACTTATTTCAAATGTAAATTTGTTCACATCATAATAGACTATCAAATTATTATGATTTTTTTTTAATACCTACATTCTATTTGGTGTTTTTACCTACAAGTAATACATATATGATCATAAATAAGAAGTTTATGAATCATAATCAGTTGGCATGACCAGTTAGACCACACCAAGTAAAATGATAATGTGTAATCGACTTTAGTAATGGCTGGGAAAAACCACCTCCCGTTAGTGGAGTTTTCGTATAACAACAGTTACGACAACAGTATCCAGGCCGCTCCGTTTGAGGCATTGTACGGACGTAGATGCCGATCGCCTCTTTGTTGGGCAGAAGTTGGTGACAGTCAAATCACTGGCCCAGAACTTGTAGTAGATACAACCGAGAAGATTGCTCAGATATGACAACAAATGGCGGCAGCTCGTGACCGTCAGAAAACCATGCTGATAAGCGAAGGAAACCACTCGAGTTCCAGGTTGGAGATCGAGTGCTACTTAAAGTCTCACCTTGGAAAGGTGTAGTTCGTTTTGGCAAATGAGGCAAACTAAATCCGCGTTATGTCGGACCGTTCGAAATCATTGAGAAAATTTGGCAAAGTCGCTTACAAGTTGAATCTACCTGAAGAACTCAACGGAGTTCACAACGTATTCCACGTGTCAAATCTGAAAAAGTGTCTGTCAGATGAGACCCTCATAGTTCCCTTAAAGGAGCTCACAATCGACGACCAGTTGCGATTCGTCGAGGAACCAGTTGAAATCACAGACCAAGACATTAAGATTCTCAAGAATACCATAATACCCCTTGTTCGAGTTCGTTGGAACTCCCGTCGTGGCCCAGAGTATACCTAGGAACGAAAAGACCAAATGAAACACAAGTATCCCCAGTTGTTTGAGAAAAGTGCAACCACTACTGAGGCTGAAGCTACTGCGGAATTTCAGGACGAAATTCCAAACCAACGGGGGGATGATGTGACACCCCAAGAAAAACCAGTAAATCACGCAGCTTAACTAGCTTCCTCAGTAACCACGTGCTAAATTTCGGGACGAAATTTTCTTAACAGGGGGAGAATGTGACAACCCTCATAATTACATGTATCCATACGATTAATTAATATTAAATTTTGCTAGAAACATTGTTTAATTATTTCTTGGCTAGTTACTATCCCCGTACACCGTAACACCCACTAGAAAGCTACTAACTAAAACATGTAACCTTATACTTGTATTTGAATAACCTTATACTTGTATTTGAATACTATAAGTCACCTACTTATCCTCCTTATGTTGACTAAGTATTACTTCTCCTCCTTATGTTGACTAAATATTAGAATCCAAGATTTGATCTCTATATTTAAGTTAATCTTGGCTTGTTCATGTTGACTAAACACTAGAAATGATGACTATAAATATGGTGCATAACTTCACAATCTTCACACCATCTTTCTCATTCTCTATCTCTCTCTCTTGGCTCACTCTAAAACCACCACCACCATTCCATTGTTGAGCTTGTTTCAAGTGTTAGAAGGTGATACAAGGAAGCTTGAAGGTCTTGAAGTATCCTTCTCATTTGCTTTCATCATCCATCCTTGTCATCTTTTCTCTAGTGATCTTCCCTAGCTTTAAGCTAGTTGTAAGACTTCTTTAAACTCTTGTCTACTTCATGTGTTAGTAGTTAAAGATTATATTATGATGAAATAATACTGGTATGATGTTGTTGTTGATCACTATACATGTTAACGGAACAAATAGAACTTGCGTTAAAGCACTATAAGCTGAAAACAGGAAGTTGTCAAGCTGTTACAGCCGCCTTCAGTCGGCTGTAACCAGGTCATAACTTAACGAAAAATTTATTTTCTTGAGTCTATAATGTGTTATTTCGAAATACGGTTCTAATGACACTGGAATCATAATTTTTGGACTTCGTTTGCTATTTTTAAAGAGTCGTTTTTCACAACAGCAAAAACTGCATTTTTACTGCAGAAAATGCGTGTTATGTGTTTCGTCATAACTTGAAATCTGTATAGAATTAGCTCATGAAATCTGTACTGTAGATGACCACTGATGTCATTGTAATTCTCCCACTATAATTTCGTCAATCGGACTTACGATGAATTTTAAATGAATTTTTCCGTGGACTGCAGTCAGAAAGTGACGAATCTGATTTGCAGCCCAGTAAATGAATTTTTATAAAATATTAGTAATGAATTGGATCCCGATATTTTTACACATTAATATTTGGGTTGTTTAAAACATTCTGTAAAAATTTGGGAATTTTTGGAATAAGTTAACTATTTTATTAAATTACTCGAAAACAGTCCAGTTTTGGATGTTTAAGCTGAAACAATATAACTAGTGATTTGCATGTCTAAATGTCGGTTATGATCTAACGTGTTATATGTCAATGAAAGTGTTATGTACAATATCGTATGCTTGCTTTTGAATGGTAATAGATGGGGAAGTTTATATGGGCGTGAATTGTTAAAGTGAGTATATGTTATGTGGTAGATGTGTGTAGGAACTTCTTGCTTATTTGAAGTCACTAATAAACTAAGTGGTAATCATACTAGGACGTGATTGACCAACACCTATTGTTAGCTATTTTTGAGAGTCAAACCGAGCAACCAAAGGTGAGTTCACACTCCTAAGGCATGGGATTCCTGGTGGGTTTGGAATGGGATTGAATAACTATTTATATTATCAACACTACTAGACTACCTAACACTGTCCTCGGATTGAGAAGGGCACGTACGTAAAACCTACGTACACTCATACTTGCTACTGTCCTCGGATTGGGAAGGGCACGTACGTAAAACCTACTTACACTCATACTTGCTACTGTCCTCGGATTGGGAAGGGCACGTACGTAAAACCTACGTACACTCATACTTAACACTGTCCTCGGATTGGGAAGGACACTTATGGATACAACTAGTCTAGTAACATACAACATGGGAAGCCCCCACTAAATATCGTAAAAAGGTTTGGGAAACAAGGATACTGGTTAACACATGGTTATGAAACAAAATTTACGATTTCAGAAACGAACTCAATAACTGAACAATCAACTGTGAACTCGCTCAACTTTGTTGTTGAATTGTTGTTACATGCCTTGCAGGCCTTTAGGTGCATATCATTGGAACTTGCTGTCTGGGAGGCTGGAGTGGTCATGGGTCAAGATACATGAAATCGTAATACAAGACTAATGATTTTTACATGAGGTTTATAAACACTTAACTAATGAATTATGCTTCCGCTGTATGCTGTGAATTATTTGTAATATGTAACACTGAATGTTAAATCAATGAAAGTTTCATTTAAATATATCTATGAGTTCAATGTGATTGGTGGCTAGATCCTGGTATGTCACACGCCTCGCGGGGGTTTTCCGCTTGTGGTATTTTGAGGGTGTGACAAGGTGCTGTTTGTTTTTCCAGAGGTAAAACGTCTGCAGTCTGCGGACCACATCTGCAGACATCTGTAGCAGAAGAGGTGAACCAAACCTCTGCAGTCTGCAATGAGAAGACTGTTTTTTTTAACTTCTGCAAACAGAAGAAATCATAAACATAATTTTTAAACATAATTTTTTTCTTATTTTTTAAATCACTGCAACAAACAGTGTTCTTCTAGCCATTATAAGTTTTAAACATAATTTTTTTCTTATTTTTTAAATCATAAAAATGAAATTTCATGTGGTTCCAAAATGTTGCAGTGATTCCAATATAGTACCAAAATGGATCACTGGTTCCAAAAAAATCACATTTTCTGTTTTTTAAATCACAGACAAATGAAATTGCAAAATAATGCAACAGTGATTGCAAAATAGAATTCAAGTGATTCAGCGATGATTTCTAATAATATTGCAAAGAAGCTGTCCAGAACATAAACCATAAACCGTAAGAAACCATATTTAAGAAGTCACAGTGATCGGATCCAAGCAAATCAAATCCACAAAATAAAAACCACATTTTCTTTCAAAAACTCACGTCTTTGAAGGCAAATGTGAGGCGATTCAACGAAGAAGTGGTCGGTACCGTTGGGAGGATGAATTTCTCCATGAATGCTCCGTAATCGGCAGCAGCAGGGGAGATGGGAAGGAGATCGACAGCAGCAGCAAGGGAGAAGGGATGAGATCGACAGCAGCAGCAGGGGAGAAGGGAGGAGATCAGCGGCGTGGAGAAGAGGCGGAGGAGCTACGGCGGCGGCGGCAGCTATGTAGAGGGGAGAAGGGAGGAGATGAGGAGGAGCTAGGGTTTTCTTTGGGGGTGTTTTGTTTGTGGTATCTGGCAAAATGGAAGAGGGGAGAAGAGGTTAGAAGACATAGACCCACGTCTGCACCAAGAAGAGGTCTCGCAGACCTTTTTTAATGAAAGGTCTTCGAGAAAATAAACACACTACAGACTCAAACGTCTGCGCGTGGTCTGCGTGGGGCAGACATAAGAGGTCGTGAAGAGCTTTTAACAAAAAACAAACACCCCTTAAATGGACATGAAAACATGACATAACTGAACCAAATAGCTCACGTGAATCCCATTCTCAGCCTCCCAATTCAACTTACCAATGGAAACCAGCAATCAATACATGATTTTTCACATATAATCAATCAGTGTCTTCATCTTCTTTCAATGTAACTTAATTTTTTGAACTCCATGTTTAATAATTTAAATTGTTGGCTATGGATGGAAGTATGTGTATTAGTGTGTACCATACATAAAACTGCACCAAATTATTTTGTCATCAATCTCTCTTTATTTTACACAGGTGAAGTTTTAGTTTTTTTTACCATCTATCTCTAATGGATTTCATAAACTGCATACCACCATTTCATAAACCACCCGACTGATACTGTTAGTTCTCCTTCCAAAATGTCTGCTAGAATAAAGAAATGCCATAGAACATGGTGGTACTTCGATTATAGAATGACTGCCAGTTGTTATCCTTCTATCATCATGTGGGTTTCACTTTTGGTTCTATGGGTCGTATGACCCAGATGCAAATATTTTGAACAACCACATGAGGCGGGTGATATAACATAGAGTTGTATGAGTAACCCGTATAACAATGCTGGTCATATGAGGCTCATGACTTTAAAGTACGGGTCGCATGAATTTTTTGCTAAAATAATAAAAGTTAAGCTTTGAAAATGCCCTGCTCCTGCAACCATCTTATATGACCATGAGTGATTAATACTCACAAGTATCTACAACTCAAAATCCAAACTGTAACACCTCGTAAAATCACGACCAATATTATAAAGACACGTGACAGGGAAGGTAAACGTGTTAGAAACCCGGATCAAGTTGAAAGATGTATGGAAGGATTTAAAAAGTGTCAACATGTTAATTAATACCTCTGAGTGACCTTGTTATAAATCCCAAACCTTAATATGTTTTATAAACATCTGATAAATATTCAAATCCGGTTAATTCTGGCAGTAATAAATTCAAATTTTGCAAAGAATGGATCCTATGTGTGTGCTTACGACAAATTTCCATTCAAAACCTTCTTTCAAATGATACAAGAACTTGTAAATGCATGGCATCACATGCAAGGGCATGCAAGACCTGAATACATGGTCCCCTCTACTAGAAAAAGACATAAGATTTGAAGATATAAAGGTTGCGTGGTCAAGGCCTAAGAATTTACAAAATTTTGTCTTCTGATGAGAGCTTACGGACCGCAAAGACAAGGGCTTACGGTCAGCAAGGTTTGTAGCTGAGCAATGCAGTTGAAGGCGGTTACGGACCACATCGGTTTGGGCTTACGGTCCGTAAGAGGTGGATACGGACCGCAAAGGATATTGCTTACGGTCCGTAAGGCTGTCGCTGGCAGTTAAAAATTGGCAGTTGCCTGTTATAGCCGGTTACACCGCCTTACTTGCATGGTTTTCGAAATACTGGAGCATGGCCAATAGTTTTGCATGCATAAAGACACATGGGTTGATCAGGGATCTCTCATAGGCTTGTGTGTGATGATCTTGAGCAATGTTGGTTCCTATATAAAGGATTGTTGTTGCAACCATTTCACTTGCTCATTCAAACTCACTTCAAGTACTTCTCTGGAGCTTCTCTGGTTTTTCCTTAGGATCCATAATCGTGCTTAGGACTTTTGTAAGTGTCCTTAACCTTTTAAATTCAGTTTTACTTAGTTAATTAGCCTAAAGTCAAACCGTCGTAATTAGAGTTTGACTTCGTGATTATTCACAATTTGTCCAGTCGAATATCGAATTGAAAGTACCTATGATTGGTAATTATGTGGGTAATAAACCCTTAAAAGGGTACCCTCTGATTCCCACTCTAACTAGGTCAATTGTCGGGTCAAAGTTAATTACAAAAAGTCAACAGAAAGCTTATTTTCAAATAAATGCATAATTAACAATGTAGAAGCTATGCAACCTGTTTTATCATTAATATAACTTGGTAATTAATGTAAGAACATGTCTAAACATGTTCAACCCGACAATTTTCAGTATAGGCTCGGTTCGGAACCGAAAGTCGCATAATTAGACTTTTGCTTTGACTTTCAGTTCTGACCCAATGTAGCATGTTTTAGAAATGCCTTAGAGCCTTAATAGGACCAGGTTACATGTTAGTATAACCCTCTGTGATTATACAACTTGGTTCATTAGTTATCCGATTCATATGCATGTTTCCGTTAAATACTTAAATGTTGACTATTATGCCCATATGACCTTAAAATGTGATTTTTGAAAATATAAAAGAATAGAAACCTTAGTTACTGATTTATAAACTTGTCCCTAAAATTTGACATCAGTTTGAGGTCCAGATTAGGAGTTATGCTCATTAGCGTAAATGAAAAGCTTTTATTAATTAAACGACGTAATTAGAATAAAGCCTATCTAAACCCAATTTATGATACCAAACTTTTTACCTACTGATATAAAATAATATTTTGGGATTTTTGAAGATTTTTATTTATTTTTAGGCTGAGCATAACATAGGGTTCTAGCTTTGATTCGGTAATTGTCGGTTTTGCCCTTTTGGCCTATAAAATGAGTTTTACAAATATTTTTTATACCAAACCTTTTTCTAATGATCCAATATGATAAATAAAATATTTTAAGCCTTCTGGAATAATAAAAATATCAGCTTTTCATATAAAACTCGGAAATTGCTTAAAACCATCTTTTTCGCGTTTTAAGCGCATAGTATGTATTAAAACTATTTTAAATATATAAGGCTTGATACCTACTGATATTTTAAGTAAATTATTATACTTTAGCAGTAAGCAAAATTTTTAAACTCAGATTTCTAGAATTGACCTTTAAACCTTAGGTGAAATTACCAAAATGCCCCTTCGGTGCATAGTTTGGTTATAGATGGTAAATTTCACATATATGTAATACCCTACTGATGTAACCTATTAAATTAAGTATATTTACTGATTATATCAGACCTGAAACTCAAATTTATATTAAATCTCTTTTATAACCTTTTAAATGACCAAAATACCCATACGGGGCATAATTTGAGTTAAAATTCGTTTTGGGCATAATAGAAGATATCTCACTGATGTCACAATATTTTTAAGGCATATTAACTTAGGAAACCTGTATATGACTCTTATGGTTACCCGTTATGCATTTTCGCGTTCGGTTCGGTTTATGTAACTAGTTTGCATAAATTAGCCGAAACGGGTCAAACCTTATCATTTTTATCTCAAAATCCAGAATGTGTTTAGTTTACCCATATTATAAAAGTCTTCAAACTTGTCGGGTCTAAATCGCATTCTATTCCGGTCTTCGCTTAATCGTGCGTTTGAACCGTACCTTCTTTTAAAACTAACCGGTCTAAGTCTAGGCTTAATTAAAGACCCGTTCGGAATCTAATAGGTTATTAAAAACATCTGTTCCAGATTAGGAGACCCAGTAAAAGCTACTTGCACTTGCTGTTGTGAATTATACTTGCTCAGGTAAATACTTTTAACTTATTTTCCCTTATACGGGCTTGGGGTACGGTATATAAAATACCGCTTGGTCAGGCATTGAATCTTTAATCGTATGAAGGTTAATTTATTGAAATGCCCCATTTAAATTATTTTGTTTGCTTAAAGCCTTTGGGGGGTTAATGACCATGTCCCGGATATCCTTGGCATCATTCATTGAATGGCCACGACCTAAGCACGGGGTGTAGGCATACACCCGCCTGTGCATATATATATATATAAAGGTATAACCGTATGTTCGAGAATAACTCGACGCGGGATTATATCATGTGGCGTGTCTATTAATCTTTAACCCGGTATTCATCCCGGGCTACTGAACGTATAACGAACAAGTAATTCTTTTACAAGTTTATATATAATAATTATCCCAAGTTATAAAATGTTTTGTGCCTTGTGCATTCAAATCAATTTTTCTAAACCTTTTCAAAATGAGTCAGTTAATTGTATTTACCAGTGTAAACTGATGTATTTTCCCCAAAAGGCTAAGTGCAGGTACTAATCGGAATAGGCCGGTCTCTCCTAGCATAAATAAGGAGTCTTGCAAGCTCAGATGCCTTTAAATCTGTTGAACGAAGTTTTCTTTTGTTTGATCCGCCTGTGGATCCTTTACAGTCCGTTTGTAATACTTTGATATTACTATTTATTCGGTTTGTAATATGATTCATCTTTTGCTTCCGCTGTGCATTTAATTTGTGTTGCTTAACTATGATGATATCAACTACATCACGATACTCTCTACCGGGCCCACTGGTAATACGTGAAAATTCGGGGTGTGACACAAACCCTGCCATCAGAAGGAATACATTGGCTAAACAATTGATTACATTTTTGCATCTCCTATTTTATTTTTATTTCTGACCATTTTAATTTCTTGTAAAAGAGACCCATTATCACGATCTTCATTTTGATGTTAAATTGTGAAGACAAAGTGGACTTTAGAAACTGATATCTTTTCTAACTGTTGTAGTGATGATGCTGAGATTTAGAAGACTCTTGATCAAGAAATCTTTGAATTATTAAACAAAAACAATTGTACGGAAGTACAATTGAAGGAAATGCAAGAAAGATATTTAGCAATGAGCCTAAAGTTGGCAGAGGTGGATGCGAAGGGTGAAAGGCAGCAACTTATAATCACCTTATAATCTACATCATGGGAAATATGTAAATTGGGTCTTTATTCTCTTTGTAGTTTATTTTATTTAATTTTTTTGTTGGGTTTCTAGAGGATATTACATGAATACGTGTATCGTAAAGATTTGCATGCTAAGTTTCTCGGTAATTATAATCCTTTTTTTATATTCATTATATCCTTTAATAGGTGGAGAGATGTGTTATACTTTATGCCTGAAAAGTATTATTTTGTTGATTGCGTACAAGATCATAGGGTATGGAGCTAAAAGCATGTGTAACATTGAGAATCCACAGGTAACTTCACAACACCATTTATGATGAAAGGTTAAGATAGGATTTTTGTTCTTTTTTCCAATTTTAAATGTCTTGCAAGCATCTTTATATGACATGAGCTATTAATGATAGTGTGGTTAGTGGCTCTTATGGGACTTGGTAAAGTTTAAATTCAAGTTAGTTCTGTTCATAGGTTCATTCATGTTGTTACTATATAATACATTAATGTAACCCGTCCACCGGACGGGTATTAAACTAGTTTATGTGGTTCGGTCGAAGTTGGGCCTAAGTCCACTGGTTGCAACAAGGATATGTTGGCTTTATTCGGGTTTGTTCATGGGTTGCGGGTCACAGTTCGTTAGTAGTTCGTTTATTTGCATGGAATAAGCTAATCTTCAAGTGTCACATTATGCATGGCTGGATATTTGAAGAAATAAGCATTTTATTATTTTAGTTTTTATTTAATAAATTAGTAGTTGGAATTGGTACTTGATTTGACCCAAACTTTGGGTGAACGATGGAGTCTTATTCTCACGTTCCCTGTTGTAAAGGCTATATATAGGCCTTAGTTTAATGAATACATTAACCTGCTTCATTTTGCAACTTACGTACACCATTCTCCATATTTATGAACTATTTTCTTTGTTATTATTTTGATGTTCATACAGAGAAAGCTCTCTCACACCACTATTACATGAGTGTGTGTTTTACTAGGGACCTGAACCCGGTTCCAACCCTACCCGGGATCGGTTACTATCGGTTCCAGTATTCAAGCTCTAAACCCGTTTAGGAACTGGACCCGGTTCCTACAAGAACCGGTTCCCCTACACTATAACAAGAACCGGGTCCGGGTAGGAACCAGTTCCGGGTACAAAAAAAACCGATATGCCCATCTCTAGTTATTGCACTTGTGATGAGAAATTACAAGTACGAGAACGTATATTTATAATAAAGATTTTGGGTTTCTAACTTGGGTGGAGATACAATAGGAAGTTAATTTGGCTAGGAAGGCTAGGAATTGATCTTGACCATCCATTTAGTTAATTAAGGGCTAAGATTAAATCAGGGAAATTGAAAAGAAGAAAAGAGGCGCGTGAGTTTGTTCAAGGGCATTCTAGTCAATCCAAGCCAATAGTTTCTCTCTCCTCCAATTCCCCCCATTTTTTAAACGTTAATAACTCTTTCATACGACATTATTTTTTTATAAAAATTGCACCAAAAAACGAGCGTTTTTTTATCTTTAAAACGAGTATACTATTGCTATATTTAAAAAAAAAATTTAAACCCAGTTGTGTAAAACGCAATAGAAAAACCACCAGTTACGTAAAACGCAATGAAAAAAAATCCCTAAAAAATGACATTTTTCTAAAACGCAATGCACCAAAAACACAAAGAAATGACTTATTTGTAAAATGCAATGGCCAGAAAACACAAAGAAATGTCTTATTTCTAAAACGCAATAGACGGAAAACACATAAAAAAGTGTTTTACCTAAAACGCAATGCACAAAAAACACAAAGAAATGTCTTATTTGTAAAACGCAATGGCCAGAAAACACAAAGAATTGTTTTATTTGTAAAACGCAATGGCCAAAAAACACTTAAAAATGTCTCATTTCTAAAACGCAATGACCTAAAAAAACAAAAGAAAGTGTTCTCTGTAAAACGCAATGGACTGAAAACACCTAAAAATGTGTTTTACCTAAAACGCAATGACTAAAAACACTTCAAAAATGTGTTTTACCTAAAACGCAATGACTAAAGATACTTAAAAATGTGTTTTTTCTAAAACGCAATAGCCAGAAAACACATAAAGCTCAACCCCAGCCAGGGGCTCTGCCCCTTGGACCCCGCCAGGGGCTGCCGCCCCCGGACCCCCGCCAAGATCGTAAAACGCAATGACTAAATAAAAACCCAGATCATGAAAATGAAATTAAAGAATTTCTTACATGGATCGAAGCCGGTTTCTTCATCAATTGACGAAATTTGAAATGATAGAAACACTTATCAGCGATTGAATCGAACAAATCGAGTGATTATCTTCAAAATCACCGGAAAAAACGAGATTTTGTATGAAATTAAACTGGGTTTTCTTCAAAAAAAACTGAAGAACACGTTGATCGGGGGTTTGAATCATTGATTGGTGATGAAAATCGCACTATAATGTAGTGATTATTGAGATAGAAAGTGAAGAAATGGTTGAAGATGGTGGGTTTTGAAAATGGTGAGTTTTGAAGTTACTGGGTTTTGAAAAAGGAAAAAGAAAGGGTTGGATTGACTAAAATACCCTTTTTCTTTATTTTAAATGTTGCCACATGTCATCCTCTTATTGCTTCCTATCCTTCCTAGCGAAATTAATCTTCCTATTTGATCTTTTCCCTTCTAACTTACTAGTACCACAAGAAATAATAATTGAACTAGATTGCTAGAATTAATGCGAAGTAGCCCACGAATTTGGGCCTCCAAACCCCACAATTATAGGCCCTTACCAACAACCAATTATCTCCTCTTTTAAGAAAAAACCTTTAATATATATATATATTGTATGCCATATAAATAGAAAACTATAAGTCTAGAACTATGAAATGTCATCACAAAAGTTGTAAATGTATTATATTGCAACACCAATTAGAATGTTTTCACTACGAACCACTGAACATGAAATCCAAAGCCATCAAAAGTTCTATTAGTTGCCAAATTGTCAATATCGTTATCAGTGGCGTCTCTGAGAATTCACGTACCCTGTTCGAGCTCGAAAAATGTGCCCATAAGCTTGAGACTTCACCATTCTTCCGCTCGTTTCCTTTTTTGACGTTTTTGTCATCCGAATGCTTGTTTAGGAGCCATTAACGCCTAAAAATAATAATCGATGTTCACTTAACAAGATACGGGTTCAATCAACAATTAACAGTCACAAAAATTAACAACAATTAACCGACTAACAACAATCAACAATCAGAATCTGATGTTAAGAAACAACTAACAATCACAACAATATCATCAAGTATCAGAATCTAATGTTAACAACAATTATCAGACCTTTTAACTTCATAATGAAATCAACCAGCAAATCAAACAGTGAAACAATTACGAACATATGAAATCAAACATTCAAACAGTGAAACAATTACCGAATTACGCACTGTGTCGTCGAGTTCTGAACTACGATGGTCGTTCTGTCTTCTCACTTATGTGTTGTCGTTCAATGAATCAATGTCAGCCCTGCAATTCCTTCTGTCGTTCGGTGTTTCCAAATCCAATTGACGTTTCAGTTTCCGTGTTTTTTTTATTGTTTATGTTTTAAAATCTTATTAGTATGGGTTGGGCCCAATAAACCTAATGTATTTGGGCTAAATTATAAAACATAAAAAGGTATTTGATAATGGGCCTCTATATTGGATTTGGTATGTATTTACAATTTAAAAATAAATAACACACACACATATATATAGGGAGGGGCTCATGCGAGAACTACCCTTATTGTGAGAACCTTGAGAACCAATGTGAACACAACCTAAAATAGCTAAAAAACAAACCTAACCCCCCCCCCCCCCCCAAAAAAAAAAAAACCTAAACCCCCCCCCCCCCCCAAGCTAAAATGCTAAAAACTAAACCCCCAAAAAACCTTAAAAAATCTAAAAAAATCTAAAATTTTTTTTTTGAATTTTTTATGTTAAAATCGCTACTTTTAGAAGCAAAAAAAAAAAAAAAAAATTTAAAAAAAAAAAAATTTTTTTTTTTTTTTTGCTTCGAAAAGTAGCGATTTTTTTATAAAAAATATTAAAAAATTCAAAAAAAAAATTTTTGTGTGATTTTTAGGCATTTTTGGTGTGTTCACATTGGTTCTCGCGGTTCTCACAATAAGAGGTGGTTCTCGCATGATCTTCTCCCTATATATATATATATATATATAGGGGAAGGTTTAAATGAGAACGCTAAATATTGTGAGAACCGTGAGAACAAATGAAAAAACCGCAAGAACTTGGTCAAAAACAATTCAAATTCAAAAAAATTTTCTACACTTATCATTATTATTCGAATACAATGTTAGAAATTTAATTTACACGTTTAAATTTACGTGAATTCGTAAATAAAGAAAATTTACACATGCGTAAGTTTGCCATTTACACATGTGTAAATCTGTTATATTTACACATGTGTAAAAAATCTAAAAAGAGTGATTTTGAAAGGAGAATGAATTATTTGATGTTGTAAATTCTTTTCTTGATGTTATATTTTAATTATAATGAGATTTGTATTAAAAAATTTGGTTTTGATTAGTTTTCTCATTCGTTCTCACGGTTCTCGCAATATTTAGCATTCTCAAGATAACCCTCCCCTATATATATATATATATATCGAATTTTTTTTTAAAATCCCGTGCCCCTCGAAATCGTGGGCCTTGTGCGGAAGTCCTCCCCGCACACCATAAGAGCCGCCCCTGATCGTCATGAAATACTAGCACCTCTTATCGATTGATAAACGAAACCCAGAAATTCCTATCAATGAAGATTAATGAAAAAGAATTGAACTTATAATTTTATGTCTTCCTTGATTTTCTAGTTTAATTACTATTTCATGAATCTAAAGTTTTTTCTTTTAATCCACATAAATTGGCATCGTACTAGAGTTGGGAAACACGCTCCTCTGGCAACGTTTAAATAATTCGGTGATAATTTATTTTTGATACCATGTCTAATTGTAGGGACGAACTTTGGAGCAAAGCTAAGGTTGATGCCATGTGACCTGAATGTCACATGTTCGAGTCATCAAAAGAACCATTTAAGTGTCCATATACACCATAATAGGGTCTAGTGTTTTTAACTGTTTAATCCCTAACACCAGGAGTCTTAAGTCACAACAAGAAAACATAAGTTTGGTTTAGGCCTTTCTTTTGCGTTGGCTAAGCCCAATTAAGGTTGATTTAGGCTTGTTTTTGGTTGTTTCAGAAACGTTCTCAATTATATTGGAGAAAGGGCACATTGGAAATTATTATTAAGGAAAAAGAAAGAACATAAAATTTCCCTAACAAAAAAATTCCTCAACAATGAGAAAACAACATGAACTCGATAGGAATGCCGGAAATATTTGCGATTGGGACAGGTATTCGATGTATAACATAGGGTATGGAATCACGCGTGGATTTGGAACGAGTATGGTTATAATATTAGGTTATACCTACTCGACTACCAGTTTGCCCACATTAAAATCGAATATATTAATGTATTATATAATTTGGGGAAGGTTAACATACAATAGCCCCTTAACGTGGGACGGTACGCGACTGTGCGAAGTGAACTACGCATGTTCATTTTTAAACTATGCACGTTATTTGCATAATTACGCATAGGTAGGGTTAAACCCTAATTACACATGTTATTGTGGTGGTCGCGTACGGTCGCACGTTAAGAGCCTTTTGTATTTTAAACTTTCACTATATAATATGATAAAAAATAATACAACAAGTGGTATGCTAACGTTGTTAAAATTTGAAATCACTAAATTACATAATTGTAAAAAGTGTAATTGAATATTTTATCGGTTTGTAAAATGAGTTTATGATCGGGTTTCGAGTAATGGATCCCAACGGCAATTTTAAACACACAAGTCACAACTAGTAATGAGTATACCCACAAACTCAATGGATAAACGGTAAAGGGTGCCAACGATTTGGCTAGGATTACCGAAAGCCCTCCCATACATGACCTATTGCCATCCCAAGATCATATGTTAATAAGAAAGGAAAAGCATTATGTTAATAAAACTTGTAAGCGGAAACATGTGCCCGAACAAAGCTCACCAAGGTGTAAGATCTAATATATCAATCTTTATAACTCCTCTAAGGAGTTGTTTGTTTACCTTTTAATGGGGCTCTTAATGGTTCAGACATCTTACTGGTTCAACACTTAATGGTTTAGACTGTTTGTTTCGTGAGCAGATGTCTGAATGGTTCGGACATTTGCCTCTGAATGGTTAAGTTTTATACAGAGTCTGAGTGGTTAAGACCTCTAATCTGAATTGGTCAGACATTTGTCTCTAAAGGGTTAAGCATTATACTGCCTTTTAATGGTTCAGACCTCTTACTTGTTCAGCACTTAACGGTTCAGACCTCTTACTGGTTCAGCACTTAACCATTCAGAAGTTGACAAACAGCCCCTAAGTAGCAATATCTTTTTTCGTACAGCCAAAACAGTATTAGATCATATGGTACGCTTGAGCATTTGCATAGTGGATCCTTAAAAGCCCTTATTGGAAAACCAAACCGCTAATCAATGGTGAACTAGGTTTTTGATAACATTAGGCCGTGGGGTATGGGGCGGGGGTTTGGGCGTGGGTTGGGGTAAAACGCCCAAGTGACCACCCCGGGTGGGCTTGGGTTTGGGCGTGGCCCCTTGGAGCTTGGCTTTCAAGCCGGGCGTGGGGCGGTATGGCGAAGCGAGCTGGCATGTTCTCATTGGGTCACCCGCCACGTGGGCAGGCGGGTGTTTAAAATTTTGAAATTCAAACTGGTCCCCCCATCCCCCCATCTTCTATAACCGCCACCCGGGTCCCCAATGTCCTATATATTGGAACCCCAACCCACCGGTCCCCCATCCCACGAACCAAAACCCCACCCAATACACCCACTGTCTTGAACCCGCTACCCCGCTGGTCTCCCCCATCCCACGAACCCAACACCACTATGGCATCCTGGACCCGTCAAGAAGAAATGGCACTCGTAACTAGCGTCGTCGACGCTATGAAGGGGCGGCCACCGGGCCAAACAAAATATTGGGCGGAAGCATTCGCGGCCTACCAACAAAACGTCGGTAACGACCGCCACAACCTCAACGCGTGCCAACATAAATGGCGCGACCTACGGCCCAAGCTCGAGCGTTTCAAGGCTTACTACGAAGCGGTTCCCGGTGGCGAGTTAAGCCACGAGGACCGGGTGACGGTGGCAAACATAGAGTTTCGAAGCGTGGAAAAGAAGGCGTTCGACAAGATCGAACTTTTTGAAATTTTTTTAACGCTTTAGGTTTTTTTATTTTGTAATTTTTAGAAGTTATGTAATTTTTACGATTATGTAATTTTTAAAATTTTAATGAAGTTGTAGGTTTTTTTATAAATGTTGTGTGATTTTTTATAAATTTTTTGTATTTTTTTTTTTTAACATTTATGCCACGCGGTGCACCCAACCCACGCCCCGCCATACCCCGCGGACACGTAACCTGGCAGTGGGCTGGCTCCCTTTACACGTGTCACCAAATGCCCAACCCAAGCCCCAACCCAAGCCCCACCATACCCCACGGTCTTAGCTAAACATTGTTTTTCTTCCTTTCTTGACTCTTTTTTAGGAAATATCACTTCTTCTAAGCCAAAAGAAGTAAATCATGGCTCTAAGAGCGTCTCTCCAAGAATAATATGTAGGAACCGTTCGCATAAATTAAATAAAATAAACAAATTTTATTAAACTTGATTACAATACAGAAATGAGAAAACAAATTACTGGTACAATTACAACTGAAATAAAGACAATACAAGAATGAAAATGAAACAGAATTGGCTGAGGCACGTGAACACACGCTTCCCTTAAAACAAATTCCGAGTCTCCCAGGAGTACTCGTTTTGTTTCCCAGGGTACAACAGCCGGAGCAGTAGTACTGCCGGAGTAGACCTACAACCCGAAGGTTACCTTGAGACTGCAAAGAAAAGATCAGAAAAATTTCTAGAGAGAAAGTTGTGATTGCTGTTGTGTAGCTGGTGTTCTTCTCTGCTGGGTATGGAGCTGTATTTATACAGCTCCAGATTCGAAACAGTTAAAAACGAATTAAAGAGAGGTTTAAATTGCATTAAACGTCTTCAATGCAATTTAAGACGTCATTTAATTCTCAGTCTAAGCCCATTAACTCGTCAGTTACGAAGCTGAACTGAAACTGTTCTGTTATTCAATGCTGGAAGCTTTCTGCGCGCGCGCGCCCATGCGTGGTGCGGCCTCTTGGCTCACAACCGTGCGCCGCGCGCCCATGCGTGGTGCGGCCTCTTGGCTCACAGCCGTGGGCCGCGCGCCCATGCGCGGTGCGGCCTCTCGGCTCACAGCCGTGCGCCGCGCGCCCATGCGCGGTGCGGCCTCTTGGCTCAAAGCCGTGCGCGCGCGCCACGTCACCCATGCGGTGCGTCCTCTTGGCTCAAGTCCATGCGCGCGTGCGCCACGTCACCTGTGCGGCTATACGAGCGCGCCACACAGTCGCGCCGTATTGGCTCACTCTGGTGCGCCGCGCACGACACAGCAGGACCCATGCACCATGCGTGCACCCGCGCGCGCATGACTGCCACGTCATGCGCCGCATCACCTACCACTTGGTCCTTGCAACCCTAGTGCTCCACCACGCGCACGTGGTCAAAAATACAAAGGCGGCTCTCAAGCGGCTCGCGGCGATGCGAAGTGCAAAGTGCGCCATCAAAGCGCCACATTGCGCCTCATCGCCCACGCCACGCGCGCGCGCGCGAGCGTGTGCGAGTGCGAGTGCGAGTGCGAGTTAGGGTGCTCCGCACCCTTCGCGAGGACACTAGTGTGTGCTTCCATGAAACAATAAGGATGGAGAGTTCCACCTTAAATACCCATTTAAGTTCCAACTCTCATCCGATGTGGGACAAGGTGCTACTTTCCCTTTTGTTTCAGCATTGAATGTTCCAAACACCCAACTTTGAGCATCGATATCTCATTCATCTTAGCTCCGTTTTGGACGTGGTTTAGTTCGTTGCGAAGGTCTTCCAACATAGAACACAAACCCACAAATAAATATATAAAACCCGCTCATTTTATTATATTTATTTCTAGTCCAAAATAGGAAAAAATCATTTTCCTATATTTGTGAAAAATGCTATTTTCACTTATTTTCCAACAATCCCCCACATGAAAAATGTTATTTTCATCAAATTTCCAACAATCCCCCACATGTATGGAAATGGATCTTTTCCTTACACTTTTCAACGATAAACTTCGACAGTTGAGTATTGCAAGATAGGTAGGTTTTACTCTTTGAACCTTCTTTTGTGAAGCGCACTTAGCTTACTAGCGGTATGTAGACGCGATGTCCTTGAACATACCCCCATTTGTGTAAACGACAATACACTTCACACAATACTCTCCCTGGTTTGGCCAACTCCTCATTGTCGTGTCCTATTATGGTCCTGGAACACTAGCCTGGTTCTGCGAGAGCTCTAGGATTTGCGCACCCCACAAATCCATTCGAAGCGACCCTACTTCTCTCTAACATAGGTGATTCCTCTGAATCATTAAAAGCATCATGGTTATTTGATTTCCCGAAATCCTTAACCTTAATATGCTTAGCCTTACTTCAATGTCACTGATTGGAATGGACTAGGAAGTATATAACTAACTCCCTTTTATTTGGTTTGGGGTACTCCCCCACAGTGACTCCGTTTGGTAATATGATTAAGTTGTCCTATTGAACTTAGATCTTGGGATCTCCAGTCAACTAAGTTAGGTTTCCCTCATATTCCCATTTACCACGGGCTTTAGTCCCATTCCTCTTGACGACGTTTCTACTAACTCTCTGCTTAAGCCTTTTGTAAACGGGTCCGCAATGTTATCCGCTGATCTCACATAATCAATTGTGATAACACCCGTTGAGAGTAGTTGTCGTATCGTGTTATGTCTACGTCGCATATGCCTTGATCTGCCATTGTACATCAAGCTTTGAGCTCTACCAATCGCTGATTGGCTATCACAATGTACACATATGGCTGGCAAAGGCTTTGGCCATCTTGGAATATCTTCCACGAATTGACGTAGCCATTCCGCCTCCTCGCCTGACTTATCCAAGGCGATAAATTCGGATTCCATTGTGGATCTTGCTATGACCGTTTGCTTAGAAGACTTCCAAGCAATAGCAGCTCCTCCAAGTGTAAATACATAACCACTTGTTGATTTGGAATCTTTATTATCCGATATCCAGTTTGCATCAGTGTATCCTTCAATCACTGCTGGTTGTCGGGTATAATGCAGTCCATAATCTCTTGTGTATCTTATGTATTTAAGCACCCTCGTGATAGCCTTCCAATGATCCGCGCACGGATTGCTGGTGTATCTACTTAGCCTACTCACCGCGTAAGCCAAGTCGGGTCTAGTACATGTCATTAGATACATTAGACTGCCAATAATTCTTGAATACTCTAACTGAGCAACTCCATCTCCCTTATTCTTCTTAAGATGTTGGGAGGTATCAACTGGAGTTCGAGCTACACTCGTATCTCCCGAGTTGAATTTTTCAAGAATTTTATCCACATAGTGAGATTGACTTAACACAAGACCTTCTTGGGTTCTTATGATCTTTACTCCAAGAATCACATCAGCTAAACCCATGTCTTTCATGTCAAATCTCGCTTTCAACATGCTTTTAGTAGCTTTGATAATTTTATCATTACTCCCAATGATAAGCATATCGTCTACATAAAGGCATAAAATCACATAACCTTCATTTGTGTCTTTGAAATAAACACATTTGTCGCACTCATTTATTTTGAAACCATTGTCAATCATGACATGATCAAACTTTTGGTGCCATTGTTTTGGTGCTTGCTTCAAGCCATACAAAGACTTGACGAGTTTACATACTTTACCCTCTTGACCTGGGGCGGAGAAACCTTCAGGTTGCTCCATGTAAATCTCTTCTTCTAAATCGCCATTTAGAAATGCGGTTTTAACATCCATTTGGTGAACTTCCAAATTTCTTAAAGCCGCTATAGCAAGAACCAATCTAATCGAGGTTATGCGCGTCACAGGCGAGTAGGTATCAAAGTAATCTAGACCTTCCTTTTGTCTAAATCCTTTAATCACCAACCTAGCCTTGTATTTATCAATACTTCCATCAGTTTTCATCTTCCTTTTGAATATCCAACGATATCCAAGTGGTTTGCAACCAGGTGGAAGATCTACTAACTCCCAAGTATGATTTTGCAATATAGAATCTATTTCATTTCTTATTGCTTCTTTCCATTGAGGTCCTTCTGAAGAAGAAACCGCTTCGCGATATGTATTGGGCTCGCCCTCTACCATATAGCTAACGAAGTCTGGACCGAAGGATTTTTCAACCCTTGGCCTTTTGCTTCGCCTACGGTCACTTTCTTCAACCTCAGATTGTTCATGTGTCTTATCATGAACTACCTCATCATCTCGTCTAGATGAGCTTTCACCTACTTCAAAATTAGGTGTTAATGACGTTGCATGTGTTTGTCTTCTCAAAGGAAACACATTTTCAAAGTAAGACACAACGTTAGGATTCACCTCCATGATAGTGTTTACGTGTACATCAGGATTCTTGGACTCATGTACAAGAAAGCGATGTGCACTACTTTGATGCGCATACCCAATAAATATGCAATCAACAGTTTTGGGTCCTATCCTAAGAGCCTTAGGAGGTGGTACAATCACCTTTGCTAGGCACCCCCACACTTTCAAGTATTTATATGAAGGCTTTTTCTTTTTCCATAACTCATATGGAGTCTCGTCTCTCTTTTTCAATGGTATCTTGTTCAAAAGATAATTGGCCGAGAGAATGGCCTCCCCCCACATTTCCTGGCTCACCCCAGAACTTATCAACATGGCGTTCATCATTTCTTTCAATGTGCGGTTCTTTCGTTCCGCCACGCCATTTGATTGTGGAGAATAAGGAGGTGTACACTCATGTACAATGCCACTTTTTGCGCATAAATCGGCAAAAGGTGCAACATATTCGCCTCCTCGGTCGCTTCGCAAAGCTTTTATCTTCTTTTGAAGTTGATTCTCAACTTCATTTTTATACAAGATAAATTTACTTATTGCTTCATCTTTACTTTTTAGTAAATATACATAGCAATATTTAGTACTATCGTCAATAAACGTGATGAAGTACTTATTTCCACCTCTTGTGGGTACCGCTTTTAAATCACAAATATCGGTGTGAATTAAATCAAGGGGTTCGGTTATTCGTTCAACCGATTTGGATGATGTTCTTGTAAGTTTGGATTCTACACATGTTTCACATTTATAGTGTGAATCAATATGGAATGTTGGTATGCAATTTAAATTGATTAAACGGCGTAAAGAATTAAAATTAACGTGACCTAATCTACCATGCCATTTATTCGATTCAGAAAACTCAAGCATATAAGTAGAAGTAGTAGCAATTTTATTCATGTCCTTTTTGACAGCCATTACATTCAATTTGAACATACCATTTTGGGCATAGCCCTTGCCTACATACATTCCTCGTTTAGTTAACACAAATTGATCGCTCTCAAAGACTAAACGAAATCCAAACTTGTTAAGCAACCAACCCGAGACTAGATTCTTGCGCAAGTCCGGGACATACAACACGTTGCTTAGAGTGAGCTCCTTCCCCGAAGTCCACTTCAAGATCACCGTTCCTTCACCCATGATGTCAGCGGTGGCTGTATTTCCCATATACAGCTTATCTTCTCCAGAAAGCGCCTTGAAGGTGGTAAATAGGCTTCTGTCCGCGCAAGCATGACGGGTCGCGCCCGTATCAATCCACCATCCTTTTGGAGTGTTGGTCACAGTATTGACCTCATCCATCATCGCGCTTTTGTCGGAAATCATTGCCACCAAAGGCATTCCGTCTTCATCCACCATATGCGCACGCTCACGCTTTGGTTTCTTGCATTGGTTAGCCCGATGCCCCGGCTCGTCACAGTTGTAACAAGTTCCTTGGAACGTTGGAGGTTTCTTTTTCACAACCCCTTTCTTCGGTCCAAGTTTGCTAGCCTTTGCTTTCTCCTTGTCCTTTTTCCCCTTACCCTTCGCGCCCTTAGAGGATTGCCCATGCTCAACCAAATTTGCGCTAGCAGAAGCTTGCGCTTGGTTGCCTTTAAGGGCAATTCTATTGCCCTCTTCAATCCGAAGACGAACAATAAGGTCCTCTAAAGTCATCTCCTTTCGTTTGTGTTTAAGATAATTCTTAAAATCCACCCAACCAGGAGGTAACTTTTCAATCAACGCTGCCACTTGAAATGTCTCGCTAAGTGTCATGCCTTCCGCAAAGATGTCATGTAGTATAATTTGGAATTCTTGGACTTGATTCATAACACTTTTAGAATCAACCATTTTGAAATCCAAAAAACGGGCTACCACAAATTTCTTTGTGCCAGCATCCTCCGTTTTGTACTTCTTGTCCAAGGCATCCCAAAGTTCTTTGGAAGTCTTGACGTTGTAGTACACATTATACAACGCATCTGCTAGGCCGTTTAACACATAGCCACGACATATGAAATCCGAATGCTTCCACGCATCTACCGCGCACTGTCTTTGTGCGTCGGTCTCCCCTTCCACAGGTTGGGGAGCGGTTTCCGTCAAGAACCTCGCAAGGTTCATGGTGGTCAGGTAGAAGAACATCTTCTGTTGCCACCTTTTGAAGTGTAGACCCGAGAACTTCTCGGGTCGTTCCGCGTGATTGGCCACTGTGGACGCTCCCACAGTGGTGGCGTTCAAGGGGGTTCCCGTCACAACATTCGCAGTGTTGTTAACGTTGACATTCTCGTTCGACATGCTGTAAAATTAAAAATTTAAACTTTTTAGTCCAAAAAATTCTGTTTTACGCACAAAACAGAAGTAAACTAATAAATTTTAATTTTACCACAATTTACTGTTTCGGCTTCTAAGTCCAACTTTGAAGACCAAAAACAGAAAATTTATAATTTTAGAACTTACTGACTGGCTTCTAAGTCCAACTTTGAAGACCAAATCAGAAAGTTTTATCAATTTTTAGGACAAATTCTGAAGTAAGCAAAAAATGTTTTCAACCAAAGTCGCTCCTTTGAAGATGAAAACACAAAAAATCTGTTTTTAAAACCCAAACTGAGTGAAAACAAAACTGGTTTGAATCACAAACAGAATGGTTTTGATTACACGAACGGTTTTAAAAATTTGTTTTAAGATTGTAGGAACCGTTCGCATAAATTAAATAAAATAAACAAATTTTATTAAACTTGATTACAATACAGAAATGAGAAAACAAATTACTGGTACAATTACAACTGAAATAAAGACAATACAAGAATGAAGATGAAACAGAATTGGCTGAGGCACGTGAACACACGCTTCCCTTAAAACAAATTCCGAGTCTCCCAGGAGTACTCGTTTTGTTTCCCAGGGTACAACAGCCGGAGCAGTAGTACTGCCGGAGTAGACCTACAACCCGAAGGTTACCTTGAGACTGCAAAGAAAAGATCAGAAAAATTTCTAGAGAGAAAGTTGTGATTGCTGTTGTGTAGCTGGTGTTCTTCTCTGCTGGGTATGGAGCTGTATTTATACAGCTCCAGATTCGAAACAGTTAAAAACGAATTAAAGAGAGGTTTAAATTGCATTAAACGTCTTCAATGCAATTTAAGACGTCATTTAATTCTCAGTCTAAGCCCATTAACTCGTCAGTTACGAAGCTGAACTGAAACTGTTCTGTTATTCAATGCTGGAAGCTTTCTGCGCGCGCGCGCCCATGCGTGGTGCGGCCTCTTGGCTCAAAGCCGTGCGCGCGCGCCACGTCACCCATGCGGTGCGTCCTCTTGGCTCAAGTCCATGCGCGCGTGCGCCACGTCACCTGTGCGGCTATACGAGCGCGCCACACAGTCGCGCCGTATTGGCTCACTCTGGTGCGCCGCGCACGACACAGCAGGACCCATGCACCATGCGTGCACCCGCGCGCGCATGACTGCCACGTCATGCGCCGCATCACCTACCACTTGGTCCTTGCAACCCTAGTGCTCCACCACGCGCACGTGGTCAAAAATACAAAGGCGGCTCTCAAGCGGCTCGCGGCGATGCGAGCGTGCGAAGTGCGCCATCAAAGCGCCACATTGCGCCTCATCGCCTCATCGCCCACGCCACGCGCGCGCGAGCGTGTGCGAGTGCGAGTTAGGGTGCTCAGCACCCTTCGCGAGGACACTAGTGTGTGCTTCCATGAAACAATAAGGATGGAGAGTTCCACCTTAAATACCCATTTAAGTTCCAACTCTCATCCGATGTGGGACAAGGTGCTACTTTCCCTTTTGTTTCAGCATTGAATGTTCCAAACACCCAACTTTGAGCATCGATATCTCATTCATCTTAGCTCCGTTTTGGACGTGGTTTAGTTCGTTGCGAAGGTCTTCCAACATAGAACACAAACCCACAAATAAATATATAAAACCCGCTCATTTTATTATATTTATTTCTAGTCCAAAATAGGAAAAAATCATTTTCCTATATTTGTGAAAAATGTTATTTTCACTTATTTTCCAACATAATAGAACATGAATAGCGGTTTCACACCTTGTGAATTTGAACGCGATCATTCATATTGTTCCATACAACTAAGGAGTACTAGGACTGACAAACATTGGGTGAATGGGACTATTGAGACGCCATTCGCATCTGCATCGGAACACATAAGAGGCTACAGTTTGATCTTCATCTCACCAATTTTATCTTGTATATCGATGCGCAGCCAACGCCGTCCCCATTTATGCCCCCACTTTGCAATCAAATCTCAAGCCATGACTAACGATCTTGAACTCGGACATATATGATGCCAAATAGCAAACCACTAGAAGGCATCATTTTCGCTTCCAATTATGCTAATCATGCACATTGCACACTGAGATGATTCTTATTTGGAAATATTATCCACCTCTATATATCTATTTGTCATCTTAAACACTATTTCCATATAATCAGAAGAAATAACTAACCCTCCTTAATTTTGCAAGAGCACTTCCATGCCACCCGTTTAATATATCTAGTGGAAGTATAACTAGTCATGTGCAATTGCTTAAATAAATAAGCATAAAAGAAAAAGGATTTTAATAATTAAGTAAGTTGTGTGTAGAAGAAAAAAACTATTAAACTATTGGTTGTGGTACTAAACTTGTTGTACTTGCTAACACTCCAAAATCTGCTTTCAGTACAAATTATTAACTCATTGTACCGGGGCCACCAAAAATAAACCGACTAGAACGTACTTCAGATCTGGATCCTAATCGTAGAGTATATCAGCAAGCTCTGGAGCTATAGATCAAATCGAAGATGTATGTATATACGTAAATTAACCCTAGAAACTACTTCCAGTGTATCTAAAAAATTAAGGTCTTTACAGAAGAGTACAAGTCTAGAAATGATTCATCAGGAAGGAACGTGTGTATATATATATAGGGGATGGTTCAAATGAAAACCACTTTTATTGTGAAAATTCGAAAACTAACTAAAAAAAGCCTAAAAACACACACAAAAATTTTTTTTTTCAATTTTTTTTATAAAAATCGCTAGTTTTTATATATGAAAAAAAAAACTTTTTTTCAAAAAAAAAATATATATATTTTTTGTAGTACACATGTGAGTACACATACACATGTGCACTACACAAATTTTTTTTTTTTGAAATTTTTTTATATAAAAAAACCTGCGAAAATTAATATGCAAAAAAAAAATATTTTTGGTATGTTTTTTTTTTGGTTTTTTTAATTAGTTTTCGAGTTTTCAGAATAACTAGTGGTTTTCATTTGAACCTTCCCACATATATATATATACATATATATAGGGAGGAGATCATGCGAGAACCACCCTTATTGCATATATATATATAGGGAGGAGATCATGCGAGAACCACTCTTATTGCGAGAACCGCGAGAACCAATGTGAACACAACCTAAAATAGCTAAAAAAACCTAAAAAAAACCTAACCCCCACCCCCCCCCCCCCCCAAAAAAAAAAACCTAACCCCCCCCCCCCCCCCCCCACCCCAAAAAAAAGTGGGGAACTGGGGAACAGGGGCAATTTTGTCAAAATACTTTCCAAAATATAATGTGTTTATTATTATTCTTTTTTTTTGAACGGGGTCTTTTCCGGCTGCCATAAGCCACCACCACCACGATGATCCTGAATAACCGTCAAACCGTTGATTTCCACCAATGGATTCCGGTGAAAATCGGCCAGTTTTCATCTACGTTTATGATTTAAACTTGCAATTCATCCGATTTATCTCCATCTTGTTTGAATCCGGATTACTAACAACATCATTCACCCTCTAGATCTAGGGTTTCATCGTTCAGAAATCAATTCATCAGGTAAATTTTCATTGTTCGGTTTCAATTTTGTTCTAGATTCACCGGTTATGATGTTTATAGGTTTTTTTGTATGATATTGTGCGAATTACTTGTGGATCTATGTGTTTGATGTATGTGTAATGTGCGTTTGATGATATAATTTCAGATCTAGCGTTTAATCGGTTATGAATGTTGAAATCTATGTGTGTTTGCTTGTATTTGTAGTAGTTATTTGTTGTGAAGAAGGTGTGTATTGATGATCTCGATGGAATTTATTTTTTATTCTGATCTTAAACTTGTTCATTTAGTGAAGAGTTTATTGATTATGTGTTGAGTAGTGTTTCATTTTAAATGATTTGTTAGGTAGTTAGGGATGATGAAAACTATAGATTTTAAACTTGGTTACTCGTGTGAGGTGTAAAAATATAGATTACAAAAGTTTTAACATGTTAGGCTGGACGGTATGGAACCGCGCCCAGCCCGTCGTGGATCGTCGCCGGCGTCGAGTCACCCCCCCCCCCCCCCGGTCACTGTCGAGGACGTCGAGTTGCGGACGTTCAAGACGGTCCAAGCTGGTGGGCCCCCTTTGTTTCTGATTTGTACAGTAGGCTTCAATACTTGTACATAGGGCATAGAAATTAAAAAATAAAAGTAAAAAAAGTGGTGGGGTAGGATCATCCTCCCATACCCTCTAGTTTTGTGGGATGGACCATCCTTGGGAGGACTATGATGTGGTGCCTACGTGGCGGATCATCCTCCCTTGGAGGACCATCACCATACCATCTAGCCTTAAATGGATTTCCTTTTACAGGTAACACAACATTGCCATTTAATTCTGTGACTATTTTTAACATGTTAATTTTACATGTATAATAAATAATCAAGCGGCTCAAGGATGTCAACTGGAATTGTGAGGTATCTATCTCTTGCCCTTATCTGAAAAAGATAGCAGCATACTGCTATTATGTATATGTGGTTTGTTGGATCTTTAGCTGTTTTTGCCATTGCTTGAATCTTTGAGTAGCTAACATGTCCTTAGATATACTTGTGCAATTCTCTCACTTGCTTAAAAAGTATAATAAGCTTGTGCCATACAGTTAATTTGAGAATATTAGACAAGAGAAATATCCATGATCCTTAGAGGATTGTCATTATATATATCTTCCTAAATATGACACAGGGTGTGCAAGTCTCTTCTGTTCTTCCTATTTGTTTGCATGTCTATTTTATTTATGGTTTAATTGCAGTTTCTTTGATGTAGGAAACGTCATCGCCTGAGTGTGGATTTTAAAATATTGTGGTTAATATGTGTGTTATGTAGGTGAGAGGGGTGATATCGGATTTCTTTAACCTATGTCCTAATGCAAAGACTGATACAAAGGTTCTAGCAGAGGCGATTGAAAATCTTCTCACACCACTTGGACTGCAGAAAGTAAAGACGGAAAGGATACAAAGATTATCTGAAGGATATTTATGGGATGACTGGACACACATCACTCAACTCCATGGCGTTGGGAAGTAAGTGACTGTATTGTTTTGTTTTTGACTTAGCACATTGATTAATGTCATGATTTTTCATGTACGCCGCAGATGCCTATGTAATATTTGTTAAAGGGTAGTGGAGGCACATGATACCCGCAGATCATATGCTAGACAGGTACCGGAAAATTCGCAGACGGTGTTGAGTTCGTGGAAAGCCCCTAAACAGATCAGCAAACCAGAAAAGCTGCAGTTATAAAAGTAAAGCCAAAAGTTAAATCAAAATATCACAACCAAGTCATTCAGGAGCTAAAAATGATGCAAGTATTTGGTATTTGTTCAAGGCCCGTTTAGCATGAACCAATAGCAAACATGTTAAAATAAGTTTTTTACTATAAACTTTAACATGTTAAATAAAATTTTGCATTAATCAACTAGGTTCGATTCAACTTTATTTGACCAAATTATACATTGAATTTCGAATTCTAGTTCAAAATATTAAAATAAATTTTGTGTGGAGTCTATGGGGCCTAAAATATTAAATTAAATAAATTTAAAATGTTAAATAAGCGTTTGCATTGAACAACTAAACTCGAACTGACTTTATTTGACCAAACACGTTAAAATAAGTTTTTTTACGATAAATTTTAGCATATTAAACAAAATTTTGCGTTGATCAACTTGGTTCGATTCAACTTTATTTGACCAAATTATATATTGACTTTCGGATTATAGTCCAAAATATTAAAACAACGTTTTGTGTGGAGTCTAGGGGCCTCAAAGTATTAAATTAAATAAATTTAACATGTTAAATGAGCGTTTGTATTGAACAACTAAACTCGAACTGGCTTTATTTGACCAAACACGTTAAAATAAGTTTTTTACGATAAATTTTTACATGTTAAACAAAATTTTGGATTGACCAACTAGGTTCGATTCAACTTTATTTGACCAAATTATATATTGATTTTCGGATTATAGTCCAAAATATTAAAAACAAAGTTTTGTGTGGAGTCTAGGGGTCTCAAAATATTAAATTAAATAAATTTAACATGTTAAATGAGCATTTGCATTGAACATCCAAACTCGACTTGACGTTATTTGACCAAACATGTTAAAATAAGTTTTTTACTATAAACTTTAACATGTTAAATAAAATTTTGCATTAATCAACTAGGTTCGACTCAACTTTATTTGACCAAATTATACATTGAATTTCGAATTCTAGTTCAAAATATTAAAATAAATTATATGTGGAGTCCATGGGGCCAAAAAATATTAAATTAAATAAATTTAAAATGTTAAATAAGCGTTTGCATTGAACAACTAAACTCGAACTGACTTTATTTGACCAAACACGTTAAAATAAGTTTTTCACAATAAATTTTAACATGTTAAACAAAATTTTGCGTTGATCAACTTGGTTCGATTCAACTTTATTTGACCAAATTATATATTGAATTTTGGATTATAGTTAAAAATATTAAAACAAAGTTTTGTGTGGAGTCTGTGGGCCTCAAAATATTAAATTAAATAAATTTAACATGTTAAATGAGCGTTTGTATTGAACAACTAAACTCTAACTGACTTTCTTTAATCAAACACGTTAAAATAAGTTTTTACGATAAATTTTAACATGTTAAATTTTTTTTTGCGTTGATCAACTTGGTTCGATTCAACTTTATTTGACCAAATTATATATTGACTCTCGGATTATAGTCCAAAATATTAAAAACAAAGTTTTGTGTGGAGTCTAGGGGTCTCAAAATATTAAATTAAATAAATTTAACATGTTAAATGAGCATTTGCATTGAACAACTAAACTCGACTTGACGTTATTTGACCAAACATGTTAAAATAAGTTTTTTACTATAAACTTTAACATGTTAAATAAAATTTTGCATTAATCAACTAGGTTCAATTCAACTTTATTTGACCAAATTATACATTGAATTTCGAATTCTAGTTCAAAATATTAAAATAAATTTTGTGTGGAGTCTATGGGGCCTAAAAATATTAAATTAAATAAATTTAAAATGTTAAATAAGCGTTTGCATTGAACAACTAAACTCGAATTGACTTTATTTGACCAAACACGTTAAAATAAGTTTTTTACGATAAATTTTAACATGTTAAACAAAATTTTCCGTTGATCAACTTGGTTCGATTCAACTTTATTTGACCAAATTATATATTGACTTTCGGATTATAGTTCAAAATATTTAAACAAAGTTTTATGTGGAGTCTATGTGCCTCAAAATATTAAATTAAATAAAGTTAACATGTTAAATGAACGTTTGTATTAAACAACTAAACTCGAACTGACTTTATTTGACCAAACACGTTAAAATAAGTTTTTTACGATAAATTTTAACATGTTAAAAAAAATTGCGTTGATCAACTTGGTTCGATTCAACTTTATTTGACCAAATTATATATTGACTTTCGGATTATAGTTCAAAATATTAAAAACAAACTTTTGTGTGGAGTCTATGGGGCCTAAAATATTAAATTAAATAAATTTAAAATGTTAAATAAGCGTTTGCATTGAACAACTAAACTCGAACTGACTTTATTTGACCAAACACGTTAAAATAAGTTTTTTACGATAAATTTTAACATGTTAAACAAAATTTTGCGTTGATCAACTTGGTTCGATTCAACTTTATTTGACCAAATTATATATTCACTTTCGGATTTTTGTTCAAAATATTAAAACAAAGTTTTGTGTGGAGTCTATGGGCCTCAAAATATTAAATTAAATAAATTAAACATGTTAAATGAGCGTTTGTATTGAACAACTAAACTCAAACTAACTTTATTTGACCAAACACGTTAAAATAAGTTTTTTACGATAAATTTTAACATGTTAAAAAAATTTTGCGTTGATCAACTTGGTTCGATTCAACTTTATTTGACCAAATTATATCTTGACTTTCGGATTATAGTCCAAAATATTAAAACAAAGTTTTGTGTGCAGTCTAAGGGCCTCAAAATATTAAATTAAATAAATTTAACATGTTAAATGAGCGTTTGTATTGAACAACTAAACTCGAACTGACTTTATTTGACCAAACACGTTAAAATAAGTTTTTTACGATAAATTTTAACATGTTAAATTTTATTTTTTTTGCCCTTATCAACTTGGTTCAATTCAACTTTATTTGACCAAATTATATATTGACTTTCGGATTATAGTCCAAAATATTAAAACAAAGTTTTGTGTGGAGTCTAGGGGCCTCAAAATATTAAATTAAATAAATTTAACTTGTTAAATGAGTGTTTGTATTGAACAACTAAACTCGAACAGACTTTATTCGACCAAACACGTTCAAATAATTTTTTTACAATAAATTTTAACATGTTAAACAAAATTTTGCATTGACCAACTAGGTTCGATTCAACTTTATTTGACCAAATTATATATTGATTTTCGGATTATAGTCCAAAATATTAAAAACAAAGTTTTGTGTGGAGTCTAGGGGTCTCAAAATATTAAATTAAATAAATTTAACATGTTAAATGAGCATTTGCATTGAACAACTAAACTCGACTTGACGTTATTTGACCAAACATGTTAAAATAAGTTTTTTACTATAAACTTTAACATGTTAAATAAAATTTTACATTAATCAACTATGTTCGATTCAACTTTATTTGACCAAATTATACATTGAATTTCGAATTCTAGTTCAAAATATTAAAATAAATTATGTGTGGAGTCCATGTTGCCTAAAAATATTAAATTAAATAAATTTAAAATGTTAAATAAGCGTTTGCATTGAACAACTAAACTCGAACTGACTTTCTTTACCAAACACGTTAAAATAAGTTTTTTTCAATAAATTTTAACATGTTAAACAAAATTTTGCGTTGATCAACTTGGTTCGATTCAACTTTATTTGACCAAATTATATATTGACTTTCGGATTATAGTTCAAAATATTAAAACAAAGTTTTGTGTGGAGTCTGTGGGCCACAAAATATTAAATTAAATAAATTTAACATGTTAAATGAGCGTTTGTATTGAACAACTAAACTCTAACTGACTTTCTTTAACCAAACACATTAAAATATGTTTTTACGATAAATTTTAACATGTTAAATTTTTTTTTTGCGTTGATCAACTTGGTTCGATTCAACTTTATTTGACCAAATTATATATTGACTTTCGGATTATAGTCCAAAATATTAAAAACAAAGTTTTGTGTGGAGTCTAGGGGTCTCAAAATATTAAATTTAATAAATTTAACATGTTAAATGAGCATTTGCATTGAACAACTAAACTCGACTTGACGTTATTTGACCAAACATGTTAAATTAAGTTTTTTACTATAAACTTTAACATGTTAAATAAAATTTTGCATTAATCGACTAGGTTCAATTCAACTTTATTTGACCAAATTATACATTGAATTTCGAATTCTAGTTCAAAATATTAAAATAAATTTTGTGTGGAGTCTATAAGGCTTAAAAATATTAAATTAAATAAATTTAAAATGTTAAATAAGCGTTTGCATTGAACAACTAAACTCGAATTGACTTTATTTGACCAAACACGTTAAAATAAGTTTTTTACGATAAATTTTAACATGTTAAACAAAATTTTGCGTTGATCAACCTGGTTCGATTCAACTTTATTTGACCAAATTATATATTGACTTTCGGATTATAGTTCAAAATATTTAAACAAAGTTTTGTGTGGAGTCTATGGGCCTCAAAATATTAAATTAAATAAATTTAACATGTTAAATGAGCGTTTGTATTAAACAACTAAACTCGAACTGACTTTATTTGACCAAACACGTTAAAATAAGTTTTTTACGATAAATTTTAACATGTTAAAAAAAATTTGCGTTGATCAACTTGGTTCGATTCAACTTTATTTGACCAAATTATATATTGACTTTCGGATTATAGTCCAAAATATTAAAAACAAAGTTTTGTGTGGAGTCTATGGGGCCTAAAATATTAAATTAAATAAATTTAAAATGTTAAATAAGCATTTGCATTGAACAACTAAACTCGAACTGACTTTATTTGACCAAACACATTAAAATAAGTTTTTTACGATAAATTTTAACATGTTAAACAAAATTTTGCGTTGATCAACTTGGTTCGATTCAACTTTATTTGACCAAATTATATATTGACTTTCGGATTTTTGTTCAAAATATTAAAACAAAGTTTTGTGTGGAGACTTTGGGCCTCAAAATATTAAATTAAATAAATTTAACATGTTAAATGAGCGTTTGTATTGAACAACTAAACTCGAACTGACTTTATTTGACCAAACACGTTAAAATAAGTTTTTTACAATAAATTTTAACATGTTAAAAAAATTTTGCGTTGATCAACTTGGTTCGATTCAACTTTATTTCACCAAATTATATCTTGACTTTCGGATTATAGTCCAAAATATTAAAACAAAGTTTTGTGTGCAGTCTAGGGGCCTCAAAATATTAAATTAAATAAATTTAACATGTTAAATGAGCGTTTGTATTGAACAACTAAACTCGAACTGACTTTATTTGACCAAACACTTTAAAATAAGTTTTTTACGATAAATTTTAACATGTTAAAATTTTTTTTGCGTTGATCAACTTGGTTCAATTCAACTTTATTTGACCAAATTATATATTGAATTTCGGATTATAGTCCAAAATATTAAAACAAAGTTTTGTGTGGAGTCTAGGGGCCTCAAAATATTAAATTAAATAAATTTAACTTGTTAAATGAGTGTTTGTATTGAACAACTAAACTCGAACTGACTTTATTTGACCAAACATGTTAAAATAAGTTTTTTACTATAAATTTTAACATGTTAAACAAAATTTTGCATTGACCAACTAGGTTCGATTCAACTTTATTTGACCAAATTATATATTGACGTTCGGATTATAGTCCAAAATATTAAAACAAAGTTTTGTGTGGAGTCTAGGGGTCTCAAAATATTAAATTAAATAAATTGAACATTTTAAATGAGCATTTGCATTGAACAACTAAACTCGACTTGACGTTATTTGACCAAACATGTTAAAATAAGTTTTTTACTATAAACTTTAACATGTTAAATAAAATTTTGCATTAATCAACTAGGTTCGATTTAACTTTATTTGACCAAATTATACATTGAATTTCGAATTCTAGTTCAAAATATTAAAATAAATTTTGTGTGAAGTCTATGGGGCCTAAAAATATTAAATTAAGTAAATTTAAAATGTTAAATAAGCGTTTGCTTTGAACAACTAAACTCGAACTGACTTTGTTGGACCAAACACGTTAAAAAAGTTTTTTACGATAAATTTTAACATGTTAAACAAAATCTTGCGTTGATCAACTTGGTTCGATTCAACTTTATTTGACCAAATTATATATTGACTTTCAGATTATAGTCCAAGATATTAAAACAAAGTTTTGTGTGGAGTCTAGGGGTCTCAAAATATTAAATTAAATAAATTGAACATGTTAAATGAGCGTTTGTATTGAACAACTAAACTCGAACTGACTTTATTTAACCAAACACGTTAAAATAAGTTTTTTACGATAAATTTTAACATGTTAAACAAAATTTTGCGTTGACCAACTAGATTCGATTCAACTTTATTTGACCAAATTATATATTGACTTTCGGATTATAGTTCAAAATATTAAAACAAAGTTTTGTGTGGAGTCTAGGGGTCTCAAAATATTAAATTAAATAAATTGAACATGTTAAATGAGAATTTGGATTGAACAACTAAACTCGACTTGACGTTATTTGACCAAACATGTTAAAATAAGTTTTTTTACTATAAACTTTAACATGTTAAATAAAATTTTGCATTAATCAACTAGGTTCGATTTAACTTTATTTGACCAAATTATACATTGAATTTCGAATTCTAGTTCAAACTATTAAAATAAATTTTGTGTGGAGTCTATTGGGCCTAAAAATATTAAATTAAATAAATTTAAAATGTTAAATAAGCGTTTGCATTGAACAACTAAACTCGAACTGACTTTATTTGACCAAACACATTAAAATAAGTTTTTTACGATAAATTTTAACATGTTAAACAAAATTTTGCGTTGATCAACTTGGTTCGATTCAACTTTATTTGACCAAATTATACATTGAATTTCGAATTCTAGTTCAAAATATTAAAATAAATTTTGTGTGTAGTCTATGGGGCCTCAAAATATTAAATTAAACATATTTAGCATGTTAAATGAGCGTTTGTCTCGAACAACTAAACTCAAAATGACTTTATTTTACCAAACATATTAAAATAAGTTTTTAACTATAAACTTTAACATGTTAAATGAAATTTTGCATTGATCAATTATATTCGATTCAACTTTATTTGACAAAATTATATATTGAATTTCAGATTGTAGTTCAAAATATTAAAGTAAAGTATTCTATGGGGTCTAGGGGCATCAAAATATTAAATTAAATAAATTTAACATGTTAAATGAGCGTTTGCATTAAAGAACTAAACTCAAATTGACTTTATTTGACCAAACATGTTAAAATAAGTTTTTTACATGTTAAATGAGCGTTTGCATTGATCAACTAGGTTCGATTTACCTTTATTTGACCAAATTATACATTGAATTTTGAATGGTTTCTCAGTTGCCCACATTTCTGTGTTCCCCATTGAAATCAACCCTTGTTCACTATTTTTGTAGCTAATATGTTTGTGAGAATATAAGTTCGACTATGCTATCTCTTTTGTAAATAGATGTATATGCAAGTGGACAATAAAAGTCAAAGATTACAAGAAAAACTAAACGGTGAATCCATAAATTACTTTATATGACTACATTTTCCGCAATGCCAATTGTAGGAACATTAGCTTGAACTCCAATATGGCAAGATGAGCGAAAGCCTGTATATAAAGAGTTTAACAAATGCTAGCTCCCTTGACAACATGGTGTAGAAATCACATTTTGTCACATGTTAGAACCAAAATGAGGTATACATACACCAATGTGTTCTTAGTCATTCATGTTAATAACCTTGTTCTATATAATAGGATAAGTACCTTACAAGTCTTCGTCCTATCCAATTCAGTTGTCAGCACCCCTCTGCTCTCCTTCAACTGCCTTAATTCCTAACAAGTTCACAAAAGCCAGCTATTGTATTGTTATAACAAAAATACCATTAACAAAGGTGCTAATTTTGACCCACTTAGGTATTCAATTGTTATCCTTAATGAGCCCGTTTTGACCAGTTACCCAACCTGCCCATTTTGCTACCTACCGAAAATAAATAAAGAAAACACCTACAACAGTCAGCAAGTAAAAAAACATACCTCTTCAGTCTCACGCAAACGTTCAAATGCAAAATCATTGAAGTAAGATTAAAAAAAACAAATTCAGGTAATAGATGTCATAAATCAGTAAATAAAGTTTGGAGTTTAAATTGATGGACAATAAGATGTCTCCGAAGTCACTAGGTAGTGTGTTTGGAACTGCCATATTTATAAGAGTGAACATATTTGTGGCATGGGGTTAAACTGATGAACATATTTAACTTTGTTCCTTATAATAAGAAACAAAAAACTGAAGATGCCTCCAAACATATTTCCCAATCCTCAAACATATTTCCTTTGGGAACACTAGAACTCTAACCCTGCATTACTACTAAGAATCAGTGAAAAGGCCACAAAGTAATGACAAAAATCATTAAATATGGCAAAAAACACAAAACAATATGATGTTTTCAAGCACCTGCGGCGTCGCATGAACGAACAATTAGCATAAATGTTTTTTACATGTAAAAATAAATAAAAATATAAATATAAATAGTTTTTTTCTATGCAGTTATAGCGGTCCAAAATCGAATAGAGGTCAAGGTCCGCTATACGATATATAGGTTATAGTGGTGGTATAGCGGTGATATATGATCCAAAGATTTGTTGGTTTTTAATGAGTTGAAGCTATAACCGCTATATAGGTTTCCAAATAGCGGCCAAATAACGGCCAAATAGCGGTATTTAGCGCCGCTAATAGCGGAACCGCTATAGGCCACCGCTATTTGGACCGCTACACACCCTGAGGTCCGCTTTTAGGTTTTTTTTATCATGTAACACTAGTGTTTCTTTCTATTTTTTCATAAAAGAACTCATAACAACATCAAATCTTTTAATACATCAAGTTACAACTTGTTAGAGCACATAAGGTATAAGTTCCGGATTCTGCATACCTCAATTGAATCTAGTTTCATAATCTTATACTCCATTTACAAAATTCTTGTCCATTCAAACACTCATATCGATTCAAAACTGGATAACTTTGGTTTTCTATCAATTAATGGAAGTATTATTTAGTGAATCTTTAAGATGATACACCATAGGCAAACTAAATAATCATAATTATGATTCAATTGATATATGCTTTTTATAAATATACAACTTGAGAAAGTCAATGTAATCCTCTCTTAATGATGCTAAGAACAGAAGAAATCAAAGCATGTGATTGATCTAGTGTATCATACTTATCAAACTTCACATTGACATCTGATAACGAGATCGATTTCATCAGATCTGGTATCAACTCTTACATCATAAACAATTATCTAACGCAATCATTCCGCAAAACTTAATTAATGTCAATCAAAGGAAAACAGAAGCAAATCCTAATAAATTAAATAAATGAAAGTTGATTAAAACATCACGTACCTTGCAATAACAGGACAGGTCAAATACTGAAATACGATAGCTAACGGTAGAACTTTTAGATCCAACCAATGTGTGCAATACTGAAACGAAAATGAACAAAACTCGAATTTACATGATCAAATTGTGGTGCTAAACAACAACTACAAAGTTAACTGTTTATGCAACTTGCCTATTCATCATCGTCATCGTTAAATCGAGCCTTAACTTGATATCCTTTATCAATTGTACATATAAAACACTATAAAATCACGTTTCGGAAGTGAGCAATAGAGAAACTCTGTAAGGATCCGTCTTTAGTGAGGGAGGATCGGCGGCCAGACGCCGCCAATGGCAGTGGTAACTCCGTAAGTATCTTGTCTTTAGCGAGGGAGGATCGGCGGCCGGATGCCACCGATGGCGGTGGTTGTTCATGGAATCCAGAGGCTTCAGGGACTATCGAATGGAAAAGAAATTGAAACCGGGTCACTTTTTTTCCGATTATGCCCTTCCGTGTGGTTTCTATAACCAAACGATCAATTAAATTACAGCCGTTGATATTTTTAATCTAATGGTCAAGAGATTGGTTCCCATGTTCCCCACTTTTTTAGTGTTCCCCAATGAACCTCACACTATATATATATATATATATATATATATATATATATATATATATAGGGTAAGGTTCATGTGAGAACCACCCTTATTGCGAGAACCAATGTGAACACAACCTAAAATAGCTAAAAAAACCTAACCCCCACCCCCCCCCCCCCAAAAAAACACCTAACCCCCCCCCCCCCCAAGCTAAAAACTAAAACCCCCAAAAAACCTAACCCCCCCCCCCCCAAAACCTAAACCCCCTCCCCCACCCCCCAAAAACCTAAACCCCCCCCCCCCCACCCAAGCTAAAATGCTAAAAACTAAACCCCCAAAAAACCTAAAAAAATAAAAAATAAAATCTAAATTTTTTTTAATATTTTTTTATGTTAAAATCGCTACTTTTAGTAGCCAAAATTTTTTTTTAAAAAAAAAAAAACATTTTTTTAATTTTTTTTTTTTGCTTCGAAAAGTAGCGATTTTTTTATAAAAAATATAAAAAAAAAATTTGTGTGATTTTTAGCTATTTTTAGGCATTTTTGGTTGTGTTCACATTGGTTCTCGCGGTTCTCGCAATAAGAGGTGGTTCCTAACGGATCTTTGTCCTATATATATATATATATATATATATATATAGGGAGAAGATCATGCGAGAACCACCTCTTATTGCGAGAACTGCGAGAACCAAGTGTGAACGCAACAATACTCAAACTACCAGGGCTGGAATGTAAAATCCGATATTTCCATATATCAGTCATCGGATCCATTCAAAATTGGTACTATTCGTCTGACGCCGCCTATCGCCTCCGTCTCCGGCAACACGATTCCGACCACCGATCGAGGATTCCGTCAATGTATCTTTAATTCCGGTCACATTCGCAACACCTCAACGACTTAATTCATGTATTACGACAATTCATCAAATTTCTGCAAACCCTAACATTCTTACAGCATCTTCGTCATCTCTCATCTTACAAGGTAATGTATATGTTTTCAAAATGCGCATCTAATTGTGTAATTTAACACCTTCTTTTCAACAATCTCAACCTTATAATCAAATTCATAATCGATATGTTCTATATGCATGTTTAACATATCCGTCTGTTTCATCATTAACTTGTATACATTTTACTGACAACTGTTTGTTTACTAATAATTAACTGTAATAACTCAATTAATCACCATCGAATTGTTCAAAACTATCAAATGCCCCATCAATCCTGAATTCAGATATATGTATGTTTGACCTGTGTTATATAATTTACAATTTACAACAAATCTTTATGCAAATATTTGTTCATTAAGATCTGTATACATAATCATAACTGAAATGTTTTATGTTATGTTAATACATACATTAAATTTACACTTGTTTCATAAATATTAAACTGATTTGTTAACATTTAACTATTATTTTATCTTATTTATTACATATGCATATATGCATATACATTACTTTTTGCATCTATGTTCCTTCTAATACGATCACATTTGTTTACACACATTTACAAATGTTACACTGTTTGTCATTCTACATATTGTTACATCATACTATGTTTTTTTTATATACTTTCATACATAATCTACAACATGTGATCAATATAATAACAACAAATGTTACTCACCTTAATTGCAGATATTATGGCATCATCTGATTCGTCTTCAGTAAACGCCCCAATCAATATTATTCGAAATGATCAACATTGTCCAACACCAATGCAATCTGATAAAGGGTTAATTCCTATAATTGATTCATCTTGTGCTGTTGCAGCTATCTACCCCATAGATGACATTGTGATATATGATAATTTTGAAATCCCGTCTAACACACAGTCATATTCTGATTCTGGTTCGTCTTCTTATGTGTCAACTTTATCAAAAACACCAAAACGACTACAATTCCTACATAAAGAACAGAAAGGTATTACATTACTCCATCATCCTTTGTTTAAAAACAATTTACATATATACCATTCATTTAATATCAACACCTGATTCCATTATTATACACGTTCTGTTATAATACTTATAACAATATTCTAATATCATCTTTTCACAACAATCTAATCTATAAACAAACTGTTATACTACCATATGTCCATTATAATTAATTTTACACAATTTCATGCATACCATATTCAATATGCATATATGCATATGAATTATGTTCATTACACACTTATACATACATGACCATTTTTATTCATACATACATTATAAAATGCATATATAAACACATTCATATACTACTATATCATTACATACATTCAATCACAAAATCTGACATTTCAACATCTTATTCCCAATCCATTAATACTTGCACTATTCATACATTAGGTTACAACATAATTACATTATTTTTTTATAATATGCATTATGAACCTTATATTCATTTACTCATTCAACAGGTACATTTATAAGTTCAGTTTATTCGTGTAACACCTCAAAAATTTACGTCTTATAATGTGTTGACACGTGTCATAACCTTTGAACGTGTGAAAGAATACTTTCGAGGGACTAAAGTTGACAAACAATGAAACTATGAAAATATAAGGGTTCAAAATTTCAACAATGAATAAATATACTTTACAATAACCCTACATGATGTTTATACCCTTAAACGAATAAATCATGGATCATACGTAGCTGATTGTGAAAGAATGTGAGAGATTACAAACTACAGGGGTTAAATGTGTCAACATGTTTAAGTTATACCTCTGAGTGGCCTTTTAGCAAACTCGAAGCTTTGTAACGATTATTTATGCTCACTAGAATGTGTGATAAAAATTTCACCGAGTTTCGTTATTGTATGAGAAAGTTATGATAAAATTCGTACGCGAGGGGTTAGATACGTCAACATGGAAATTTATGACTTTTCGGGTAAACACAAGGTGGCCAAGGACTTCACAAAGTGGGTATAAGTCTTAAAGCCCCTATATGTCAATTTTAAAGGCTTAGAATGCAAGAAACAATGAGAAAACGACCTTTCGGGGGACCAAGGGCCAAAAATGCAATAAAGGAAAGTTGTGTAACCTGAACCGGAGGCCCAAGCGGGCCGCGTAAGACTTAACAACATCTTACGCGGGCCGCCTACGACTACCAGTTGCAGAAACAACAGCCAGCTGCCTGTTCAGCCCTTCCACCGACTCCAAATGCATTTCCTTGATACAATGGGCTTCCTAAACTGGTTTTGAGGCTATAGGGGACACTTGTAAACATCCATGATCAATTATAGACTTACATGTCAACAATCAAAGGAGATTTAAACACTATATAAGGGCCATGATATGCAACTTTTGTTCCTACAATCATAACTCATCTTTGGAGCATTTCTGGAACTCAAGTGCAGACCCAAGACCTTCCTAATCGTTCATTAGACACGTGTAAGTATGCTTAACCTTCTTTAATTGAGTTTAGCTTAGTTGTTTAGCTAAAAGTCAAACCGTCGTAATTACGATTTGACTTCGAGATTAATTAATAATGGCTCAGTCAAATCTCGAATTAAAAGTACCTTTAAGTAGGTAATTATGTGGGTAATAAACCCTTAAAAAGGTACTCCCTGATTTCCATCCTAACTAGGTCGTTTGTCGAGTCAAACATGATTAGAAAAAGTCAACAGTAATGTAATCTTTTGTTTAACGCATAATTAACAATGTAAAAGGCGTGTAACCTATTTTATCATTCATATAACTTGGTAATAAGTATAAGAGCTTGTCTAAGCTTGTTTGATTCGACAATTTTCTGTTTAGAACCGATTCGGAACCGAAAGTCGCAAAACTTTGACTTTCGCTTTGACTTCAATTCTGACCCGGTTTAGTTAGGTTTAGACATGCCTTAAAGTTCCATTAGGACCTAGTAACATGTTTGTAAAACCCTCTGTGTTTTTACCACTTGAATCCTTAATTGTCCGACGTTTCCGTTAATTGCTTAAATATTGACCATAATGCCCTTATGACCATAAAACGAGAATTTTGGATATATGAAAGTACAATAATCTTTGTTACTGATTATTAAACATGTCCCTAAATTTTCACATCAGTTGGAGGTCTAGATTAGGAGTTATGCTTAATGACGTAATTAGAACGTTTCTTAGTAATTAAACGACGTCATTAGCGTAAAGCCTATCTAAACCCAATTTTTGACACCAAAACTTTTACCCACTGATGTAACATAATATTTTGGGATTTTTGAAGATTTTTAATTATTTTTAAACTGATCATAAGCTAGGATTATCGCCTTAATTCGGTAAATACCGAATATGCCCTTTTAAGCCATAAAATGAGTTTTACAAATCCTTTTGACACCAATCCAATTGCTACTGATTTTAAATAATAAATGGCGTGTTTTGAACCTGTTGAACTGATCAGAAAACTCAGAATCCTATATTAACCCGTAAATCGCTTAAAACGACATTATACGCATATTAAACGCATAGTTTGGGTTTAAAACTATTTTGGCATATAAGACTTATCACCAAATGTTATAACCTGTTAAAATAAGCTATTTTACTGATTTATTCAGACCCGGATCACAGAAGATTAATTAATCCCATATATAATCTTTAAAATGACCAAAATACCCCTACGGGGTTTAATTATAGATTAAACTCGTTTTGGGCATAATGGAAGGTATCCTACTGATATCACAACATATTTAAGGCAAGTTAACTTAGGAAACCTGTTTAGGACTCTTACGGTTACCCGTTACGCTTCATACGCGATCGGTTCGGTTTATGTAACTAGTTTGCATAAATTAGCCGAAACGGGTCAAACCTTATCATTTTAATCTCAAATTCCAGAATGTGTTTAGTTTACCCATATTAAACAAGTCTTCAAACTTGTCGGGTCTAAATCACATTCTATTCCGGTCTTCGCTTAATCGTGCGTACGAACCGTATCTTTGAAATTAACCGGTCTAAGCTTAAGCTTAACTAAAGACCCGTTAGGATTCTAATAGGTTATTATAAACCTTCGTTCCAGAATAGGAGACCCGGTAAAAGATACTTGCACTCGCTGATTGTGATTTATACTTGCTCAGGTAAATACTTTTAACTTATTTTCCCTTATACGGGCTTGGGGTACGGTATATAAAATACCGCTTGGTCGGGCATTCGACCTTAATCATGTGTTGGTTAAGTATTATCGAGATGACCGTTTAAATTGTTTTGTTTGCTTAAAGCCTTTGGGGGGTTAATGACCATGTCCCGGATATCTCTGGCATCATTTTACGAAATGGCCACGACCTTAGCACACAGGTGTAGGCGTACACCTGTCAGTGTCTCATATAAATAATGTGGTGTGTCTATTGATCTTTAACCCGACATGAACCGGGCTACTGAACGCATAAGAAACATGTAAATCTTTTACGAGTATTATATTCAAATAATTATCCCAAGTAATAAAATATTATTTGTGCCTTGTGCCTTAAATTCATTTTCTTAAACTCTTTTCAAAATGAGTCGGTTGATTGTATTTACCAGTGTAAACTGACGTATTTTCTCAAAAAGGTTAAGTGCAGGTACTACGCGTAATAGGCTGGCTTTTCTCCTAGCATCCACCATAAGTCTCGCAAGCTTGGATGTCATAGACTGTTGAACATTGTTTTCCTTTTATTTTGATCTACCTGTGGATTTATATTCAACTATTTGTGATACTTAATATTACAATATTGTTTGGTTGAAATGAATCTATACTTTGCTTCCGCTGTGCATTTAAATATTGTGTTGTTTGACTATTATGTTGCCAACCACGTCACGATACTCCCCACCGTGCCCACCGGTGACACGTGGAATTCGGTGTGTGACAATTCGTCACCCGATGGTACCAAATTTTGGACTCCCGACGCTGACATTCAATACATGCCATCCATTGGAAGTGTCTTCCAACATTGGGATGATGCTATCATGATGTATAAACAATACGCTTCCAAGGCTGGATTTTCTGTCCGTATTGGCACTTTGAAATCAAAACCAGACCCATCCAATCCCAACATAAGAATTCCTACACATCGGTATCTTTTATGTTCAAAAAATGGCAAGCCAAAACATAACATTTTCGATTCTTCACTACCACCTACAAACAACAAACGACGTAGCCGATACACCGTCTCTAATTGTGGTGCATGTGCCCGTTTTCGATATTTGGAAACAACAAATCAATTTCAATTATATAGCATTGATGAGCAACATAATCATTGCATGATCAGTAGTGAAAATGCTGATCTTCTCAGACAAAATAGACAAGTAACTTTTGAAAATCAACAATTTATACATCAGGTCGGGTTAAACAAAATAGGGCCAAGCATTGCCCACAATATTCAAGTTTCCTTAAAAGGTGGACCACAAAATGTGCAGGGTACTACAGTGGATTTTAAAAATGTAAGTAGAGACTTTCGAATATTCATTGGTGACCGCGTCCGCGATGCAAACCTTTTTGTTGACACCTTACAAGCAAGAAGCCAAAACCGTCAAGATTTCATCTTTGAATATGTTGTTACAAACAACGAGCTTCGTTCTGCTTTTTGGGCTGACTTTGTATCCTTACGTAATTACGAAGCTTTTGGAGACGTGTGTGGATTTGATGCTACATATGATACAAATAAGTATGTCAACTTTCAATATTATTAAATAACAACATATTTATGATCACATGTTTATGTGTAATTCATGCACATATGCATAAGTTGTATATTCATTTTGTATATAAATATGTATACATATATGCATAACACATTTACTTCAAATTTATTATAATTTGCTTGTTATGCACTTATGCATACACCATATATTCATTTATTATTTTCCGCATATCAACTTATGCATAACTGCATATAATCCAATCCTATTATGCTATTTAAAATATACATATATAACATTAACCACATGCATATATGCATACAATATCATCTGCATACATGTTTGTATTCATATCCTTACACATACATTACATCATATGCATATGTGCATATGTTAATATAACACTATATTCCATTTTATCATCATACACATAAATTCTGTTTATTCACGCCTACATACCACAACATACATTTTTTTACCTACATGTCGTAACTTTATTTTATGATTTGTATTATTAATACATATTACAATACATATGTTGCAGATACAAGATGATTTTTGTTCCATTTACTGGTGTTGATCACCACAAACGTTGTGTACTTTTCGGTGCTGGATTACTATATGATGAAACAATTGAATCATACACTTGGCTGCTACAAATGTTCCTTAAAGCCCACAAAAAAACAACCTTCACTTATACTTACTGACCAGGATGCTTCTATGAAACAAGCTGTGTTAAATGTATTCACCGAATCCACCCACCGTTTATGTATGTGGCACATAACGGATAAACTGCCCGCTAAGGTAACGATAATATTAACTTTATCCTATTCACTATTTCAATGTACATATATATAATCATTCTTTTACTAATATTATAATTTAACATTTTTTATTTATAAATTGTCAACCACTTACAGATATCTGGTGATATACTTGCAAATGGGAATTTGAGAAAATCAATACACAAACTTGTTTGGAACTTGTTCATATCAGTTGAAACATTTGAAGCACAATGGCAACTTTTAATGAAGGAGTATAAACTTGAAAACCACAAATGGTTGACCGATATGTATAACATTCGCATACGTTAGGCACCATGTTACTTCAGAGATATTCCGTTATGCTGTTTGATGAAAACGACATCCAGTTGCGAGAGTTCTAATGCACGTTTCAAAACTAACTCTAGAGAAACAAACTCCCTTGTCCAATTCTTAATGTGCTATGATACTGCTGTTGATTCCAATCGTAACAAACAACGTAAGAATGAGTTTGATAGTGACACACGCACACCAAAATTTTTAACAACCCTTCCCATTGAAATTCAATCATCTGAGATATACACCTGGAATATATTTTTGGAAGTTCAAAAAGAGATTCATCGAAGACTGTTGCATTGTATCATTTCTGAGCGTCCCACCACGTCTGTCGACTCTATTTATAATGTTAGACATCTTAACAAACACAGAGTTACTGTCAACACGTTCGAGGTACCTATCTTGTTAACTATTAATTATTTCTTTTTCTTTTTTTTTCTTTTTTTTTATTTACCTTAAATATATGTATATATGCATATGTGCATAATATATGTGCTGCATATTTATTATAATTTACATTGTATGCATATATGCATACATCATATGATTACTTATTATTTACTTCATCCCAACTTATTCATACTTACATATATTCCTATTTTATTATGCATACATGTAACTAACACTACAACATGCATATATGCCTACAATACCATATGCATACATATTCATATTCATAACATTCGACAACATGTACACTGTATGTACATATTCATATTTTAATATGCCGCTTTATGATATCTATATTATAATAATGTACAACACACATTTATTACATATTTTTATAACTATCCATCATCAAGCCTTAACATACGTCGTATGGAAGTCGTACTCCATACGTAATCATACATTCTCCCATAAATTGTTTACATATTTTTTTATTATATTATGTTATATGCATATATACCACTTTATTATGTTATTCAATACAAACAATACATCATTCATATTTATACACATCCACTTCACTTATATAGTTATTTAACTTACACCATTCATATTCATGCAGGTTTACGCTGATATCCCATTACACACTTATACTTGTTCCTGCATGGGATTTACACGTATCGGTTATTTGTGCCGTCATATATTTTGCGTATTTTGGTTCAAATCAATTGATCGTATTCCCATCCAATACATGAGTGGGCGATGGAAACGTGATGCAGTCCCATCCAGCGTGTACAACTTATCACACATGTGTTCAACAGAGATGAGTGAGACTGGTACACTAAAAACTGAAATACTTGATTTACTTACCCAATGCATGAATCGGATTGGAAAAAACCCTGATCGACTTCGTTCACTATTTACACAAATACGATCCATTAGAAACGAAATATATAAAGATTTACCTGATGAACCAGAACATAACCCAAAGGCTGCTAACATCAGTGATATCATCAACCTTCCAATTCATTCAGCTTCAACAATCCAGCAGCCTATGGGCATACGAAACAAAGGTTCGGGCACCAAGAAAAGACGGGTCGGTCCGGGTGAAAAATTGTTAAACGTCGTAAACGTCCTGCGCGTTTGTGCAACCATTGTAACAAATACGTATTTGATCATGATAGTCGCAATTGTATAAAAGTCAAAGAGGCAAAACGGACTGCTTACAAGGCCAAATGTGATGCTGCGGCTACTGCCAACCTTCCTCCTCCCCGTTATGATGTATCGGACAATGAATTTGATTTTGAACCTACATATGCATCTTCCTATTCTGATGAAGAGTTCTACAACGACAAACCTATTGATATAGTGGACGATACGATTGCAACAAATACTCAACAAGTCGACCTGACACCTTCAAAAACATCTAACTAACCCATTAGAAGTTCGTCCAGAACCCGTCGTGACCCCAACTATGTTTACAATACTGAATCAGAAGACGATGTTTGATATGTTTTTCCCCTGTTTGACCTTTTCATTTTTATTAGTAACATTTGATCATCTTTTTATTCGTATCAACTATATTAAACATATCGTTTATCATGTTTTACATTCTGTTGTGTTTATCTTTTCAGTTTCATTCACCTTTTAACATGCATATCGTTACAATCTATGTTTACCTGTTTAAATATGCATATATGAATAAATTAAGTATATATATATATATATAATATGCATATATGCATATTAACACAGTTTTATCACATGCTACCTTCTGTCATATTTATATAACTATTGCAACATCACATCCACCATTACAACCCTACATCTAATCGTTCCATATCTATATATGCATATATGCATAAACCCGTATGTATATATTGATATACATATGTACATATAAATTATTACATATTTCTATATTGTTATCAAATATACATCCATTTTACATTATATTATTTCTATTTACATAACTAAAACCATTTATATTACAACATACTACATTATTACACATCATATGCATATACAACCGTATCTTGTTACATCCTATCTATATAATTTTATATATATGTGCATTCATTCCGTATGTATCAACATGTTTGTTATATGCATTCATTTATATTCTTCTAATTACCATATTCATATATGCATACATATATATGTCAATACGTATGTAGCAAATTAATTTTATATGCATATATACATACATGTACATCATACTACTTTCCATATCTATTTGTTCGCATTTACCCTGTTCAATTTACAATATACATACAACATTATAAATACAACAACATTCACCAACATCCTTTAATATCAATCAATAAAAAAAATAATAATAATAATTAACAATCCATTTTACAAATTGCATATAGTATCCTTTCATAACATATGCATACTTTACATACTACATATAAAACTCCAGTAACATCATAACATTACAACCACCAAAATATAAATATATATATATATATATAATATCATATATCATTTCACCATCAATCCAACAATATTCATAATATCATACCATTTTCCAATTGTTAGACTACCTATCCAATCACTTAACAAACCATATCATCAGTCTATTTACCATTTTCTAACCCCGTTCAATAAACCATATAACTTCCAACCACCCTACTGTTTCGCTAATCCTCTCCAGCACTCCTCCTGCAGTTTTGCTACTGTTTTCAATTTACCCTTTTTCTCAACATTCTTCACATTCTCAACCGCTACCTTCGCTATCTCTAACACCCTTTTTCTATAAATGTTTGACGGTGATAACATCAATGTTGTTGCTATTCGCATTCGCATGTTATTCAATTGATGTTGCTTCACATCCTTCAAATCACTGAATCCACAATTAAACTCCTTTGTACTCCCCTTGTAACATTCCATATGGCGCATTGCAAATACCCCACAATCTTTCACATTATCCTTTGTTCCCCACGTAATCTTCAATCTCTTTATTACACCTTTTCTAAGCTTTTCTGTATCCGGGTGGTTTACTGACTTCATGTATGTACACATGTAATTTTTCTGCATAATAAACGCCAAAACAAAAAATAAAAAATTAACATCAATTGACAATATACATAAATATTACATTAATTTTACATACCACTTTGCATGGTGTCCCCATGTATCTAAAATCTGATGATGTCTTTACATGCACTGCATCTCTGTTTGAATCCATGTTATCTATCACCTGCACATCTCCTGTATCCAAATCCATACAAATAAGATAAAAATGTGCCTTCTCGATCATTGGTACCACTATTATATTAAAAGCTCTCAAATCCAACAGCGTGTCGTCCCTTTCAAATATTTCTCTCAAATACTTTTTCACAGTTCTCAAAGCCAACTCCTCATCTTGCTTTTTCTTCAGCATATATTCCGGCTGCAATTTGTTTTTTGTCACATCAATTATATATATTTATATATATATATATATATGTAAAAACTGTAACAATAAGATTAATATTTTTATATCTATTTTATTTTTATTTCTATTTTTTTTATTTTTTTATAAACATATTATTTTATATATTATTAATTTTATGCATCTATGCATATAGAATAACACATAATATAACCCATATGCATATCTGCATATTATAATATAACCCATATGCATATATGCATATTATACTTTCATTCATATGCATACATGCATATCATACTTCAATCCATATGCATTATTGCATATCACTTGTTTTATATAAATATATATATATATATATATTAAATTTTATTCTGTATACATATATACATATCCAATCACTTTGTTATTAACAATCCTATATGCATATTATAATTTAATTCATATGCATAACATAATTTTCTTTATATGCATATATGCATACTATCTGTTAACTTGACATATTACATTATCCTATATATACATATATGCATATTCACATATTAACTTATTATCCAACACATGTTTACATTTGCATATTATACATATGTATTTATATTAATATATAAACATACTATCCACTTACGAAGTTTGATGTATAACAAAACAACCGTCTTTTCCCGCTAACCACCATCCTTTTCTCCTTATCATTTAACATTGTTGCCCAACAATCTATCAGATTCGTTGATATCTCCTTCCTGAAATCTAGCGTGTTCATTGTATGCCCCAAAGCATACAATCCATGTTGTGTTTCAAACATCTTCAACCTGCATGCACATATATTTTTTCAATTATCCAATAATAATTAAATTGTTTTAACAATGTTTTTTACAACTCTATACACTTTATATGCATTACGCATATTCGTAACAAACATACATGCATATAAATTACATACATAATTATATATATATATACAACTTACATAAAGCTTAATCCGGATTTTTCCTTTTTCTTTTCTGTGTCAACTTCGCCTTTCCCATCTTCGTCATGTACGCCTTTCCCATCTTCGTCATCCTTCTTCTTTCTCTCCATCCTACAGTATATTTTTTTGTTTTTTTTACAAATCAATACAAATGAAATCTACAACACGCTACCTAAATATATACATATATGAATTCATATACATATTTATTTATAACTATACACACACACGCACAACAAACAATAATTACCTTTTTTTCCATCCCAATGACCATCACAAAATTCCATAACAATTTTTCTGTCTCGTCCAACGGTTTATTCATCGGTACTATTCCTCGCACTCATCATCATCTGTTTCTTGCGAACTTGGGGTCAATAATACAAATGATGGCATTGACTTATCAACTACCATCTCCCCTTTCTTACGATACTTATTCGCCACCTTTTTTTGTGCTACCGATTTATCAGCTGTATGTACATCCTTAGTACCCTCGCTTTCATCATTTTTCTTCTCACATTCCTCCCCTTCCTTTGTATCATCCGTCATTACGTTTTTCTTCAACATACTAATAACATCATCTACAATTTCATCCACGTTCTGTTTAACCTTTTCCATCTTTACACCTTCCTTGAAAGACTCATTAAACATCCCAATCACCTTCAACAGTTGTTCATCGTCTGGATTAAGCAAAAACTGTCTTTCCAACTCTTCCTTTATATCATTCATCTGATGCTTCAATGCGATTACCGTATCTTCTATATCATCCATATGTGTCTGCATTTATTATTTTTCATTCCTTTTTTAGTATTCCAATAACAAATTTATTACATATATTATACAATATTACCATTATTACACTATTCACATCTTCCTATGAATTACACATCATTATTCAAATTATACATCATTATATGCATATATGCATATACTATAAATTTGTTTATGCACATATGCATATACATTTTATACCCTCATATGCATATGCACATACACATAATCAACCGATTATGCGCATATGCATATGTGATTTTACACTCACCTTATTATATTTAAGAAAATAATAATACTAATAATAATAATAATAATAATAATAATAATAATAACATATTTTTTTACACATTTTTATATTCATTTACTACATATACATTCCCAATACATTCAAATATTTTATTAATTTAACCGTATTTATTCATTTATGCATTTACATTTCATATACTCATATGCATATATGCATATTAATTACATACCTACTATTCTCCTCTGTTTATACCAATACCAACTAATATTCATACGTTTATATGCATACTTAACTTAATATACACATTTGTTTATACCATCATATGCATATGCATATATGCATAGATACCATTTCAAACATTATATGCATAAATACCTTTTTTTTTCCCGACACCTTTGCATCAATATCACCTTTCTTTTTAACATCTCCTTTCTTATCAGCGTATTTCTACATTACATCAAACAAATGCATCATATAACAATTTAGCATATTATATATGGAAAATATACATTTTTCATCACACAATATTTACATACCTCAAACGGGCTTCCTTCATTCCATATAACTTCATTCGCATCCTTCTTTGTATCTTCCATTTCAACATCCATTTCGTCATTTTTGTATTCATCTTGTTTAAAGCTGTCCCTCAATATTGCCCTTCCAAACCCGCCATTCGCAATCTCATATTTTTCCCTCCTACTCAGCATATCTTTTGTCCAAAACTGTAATGGACCATTCGTTCTTTCTTTATTCAATTCTCCACATACCGTCATATCCACATATAACATCTGCACACATTAAACGACATACTAATCATCCAAAACAACCGATTTCATTCACAAACATATACAAATATACAATCATTTATTATAAAAACAAACTTACAGTCAATGTTGGAATTGGCCCGTTGTATGAACTTTTGTTTCTTCCCTTTTTCCAACCGTTTTTGCAACACATTATCTTATTGCATATGTATGCACACCAGTTTACGTCCTCCACTTCTGTACTCTCATCAAATTTGTTGAAATAATCTGTTATGCACCGTCCATCCATATTCACCCCAACAAGAGTATTCATAACTACTGTCAAAAAATCGTATTTGAATTTCCAGCTGACATCATCCCTATTCTCTTCAATCCGTTTTACAATGTTTGCTGGTGTTATCAACTTCCCTTTGTACAATGCTTCCCATTCCTTTTTTTTCAAAAATTCAGCATCTTTCTTTTTTTCCTTGTCATCCAATACTATACCGACATTCTTTAATCCTAAAAGATTGCTCACCTCAGTCTCATTGACCTTTATGCTTCCATTTTGCATTTTAATCTCCATTGTTGATTCATCAAAACTATCCATTATGAAATACGCAAGCTTTGATGGTATTGAATCTGTATTAATTGTCAGCATCCTTCCAAAACCCATGTTAACCACCGTTTCTCTTTGTGCTTTTGACAACATTTTTACCACATAGCTCAACTGGTGTGGTGATATCCTACATTGCAATGCCATTAAAATGTTCTCTTTTTTTGTTTTAGCATTTGCTTTTTTTCTTTGCAACACTCTTTATCCGTCTGTTCAACCTAACACCTTCATCTTTTCCTGCATTCAAACCAATAAGATATTCATTATACGTTTATGTTACATACTCACTTAATATCATTATATTAAACAAGTATGTCGTACCTTTGCTTGGTTGTTCAACTGTTGTTGTGTTTTTTACATTCTCCACATCTTTATTGTTAACGTTGTTTTTTTTTTGTTTTCCTTATCATCGACACAATTGGTTCATTATCTTCTATATCATCATTATGTTTCCTTTTTCTAATATGTGTTGGATTTGCATCAGTTTTCTTAACATCGGCTCTAAATGTCACTTTCCTTTGTTCCTTTTCATCACCTGTTGTACAAACATGCAATTAAACAATGTTAATATACTAAAACTGATAACATGTACGTTTACATATTTTTACCATTAATTTATATGCATAAATGCATACCATTAAGATATATGCAACTGTACATGTATAAATATTGTATATGCATCAACATGTATGCATAAATGCATACCATTAATGAATGTGCAGAAAAATCATACCATTAATATATATGCAAATGTAAATGTAAACATATTGTATATACAACAACTTGTATGCATAAATGCATACAATTAATCTATATGTAAATGTACATGTAAACATATTGTATATTCAAAAAACCTTTATGCATAAATGCATACCATTAATAAATATGAATAAATGCATACCATTAATATATATGCAACTGTAAATATAAAACATATTGTATACGAAACAACTTGTATGCATAAATGCATACCATTAATCAATATGCAACTGTACATGTAAACATACTGTATATTCAATAACCTGTATGCATAAATGCATACCATAAATATATATGCATATATGCATACCATTAATATATATGCATACCATTAATCTATATGTAACTGTAAATGTAAAACATATTGTATATGCAACTGTAAATGTATACATATTACTTTGCATACTTTATATGTACATATCACATTGTATGCATATATGCATACTTTGTCAAAACTAACATAATCATACATTTGTGTACTAAATGACCTGTGTATTAATACAACGTACAAAAATTAAGCTCTGTTTCAATAATTTTACACAAACAATTGTAATCATTTAACTAATATCACAAAATATACAATCTACATCTATTAACATACTAAATACTGTAATTAACAAAAAAAAACGCCATTAAAATACCATATTATCTTTCAGAATTTAACTAAAATGTGTTATACGGGTGAAATGTGCCCTAATTTGTTGTAAATGTACAAAAAATGTGTTTCAATTTCAAATTACTGTACATTTTACATGTGTAAACTAAAAATACAATAAATCTATGTATAATTTGTTACCTGTAGTCTTCTTCTTCAGAATGCCCTTCGATCTACCCTGTCTGGTTTCACGTTTGTCATCCGATTCACTGATTTCATATGTCTTCATTATACTGTATTATCGGCGATTATAATACTCCGCAACAACTTAGAACAGCCGTAAATGCCGCCGGTTATCGATCGTAATCGCTTGAAATGGATCCCTCGCCTGAAATTGTTACAAATCGTCGCCGGATGATGATTATAATACTCCGCAACAACTACTCCGCAACAACTTAGAACAGCCGTGATTGCCGCCGGTTATCGATCGTAGTTGCCTGAAATTGTTACAAATCGCCGTCGCCGGATGAGTCGTTTGTGTGTGTTTTCGAATAGTTTACAATAAACCCTAAATACAATCCACAGTTGCGCGTTATTACAGATCTAGCCCTACGTCCCTTTTTTTTATAACTTTAATTAAAGTTTATATTTGGTCCTTGTAAGTGGTTCTCGCGGTTCTCGCAATAAATGGAGTTCTCGCATGAGCCCCTCCCTATATATATATATATAATATAGGGTCAGGATTTAGAGAGAACGGTGAGAACAATTTTGGAGTTGACATGTGGCATTGATGCTAAATTACACTAAAGGGTAATATTGTCAAAAAACCCACACACATGAACTGGGTGTTCAAATAAAACGCCATAAAAACACCACAATGAGAAAAACGCCATGAAAATACCCAGTTAAAACGCCATAAAACACTCAGTTTAGAAAAAACGCCATGAAAAATTCAGTTTAAAAGGCCATAAAACACTCAGTTCAGAAAAACGCCATTAAAATACCTAGTTAAAACGCCATAAAAACACATAGTTCAGAAAAACGTCATAAAAATAACTAGTCTAAAACGCCATAAAACACACAGTTCAGAAAACGGCATAAAACCCATTTCATTTTTTTTCGAAAAGTATATCAATAGTATACTCATTGGAAAGATAAAAAAAAACTCTGAGTTTTATGGTGTAATTTTTTTTAGAAAAATAATCACGTATAAAAAAGTTATTGGCGTTTAAATATGATAGGGGAACTGGCATGTGATTAGCATGTGCACCCTTGTTTGGATCTTCCAATTTTACCCCTCTTGCTAGTTATAAGGTTTCCATTATTTACAAAAATGACACCGCATCATCTTAGCCACAAATCACAAAGATCCTGTGGCTGAAAATCGTTCTCACTGTTCTCACACTTCAAATCGTTCTCTCCTGATCTCGTTCCTATATATATATAGAGTGGGGATCCTACGGAAAGTGTGTTTTTCCTAGAAGTCTAGGAAACGATCTGGGCTATCCAATGGGTGTGTTTAATGGTTGAGATCATCTTTGTGACATTTTGGTAATATGTGTTTCTTAAAAAGAGGATTATTTAATTAATCAGGGGTAGATATGTCATTTAGCTTGTTTTAAATATGAAAATAATTGTCATTCCATAACCACCCCAAATTTCTTGCGTTTTTTTTTTCTCTCTCTCTCCCTTTCTCTTCCTTCTATCCTTCATGAAGAAACACATCAAGAAAACACATCGTATTAATCTGCTTGCTAATCTGCTTGCTGTTAAAACACGGCGTCAAGAAATCCTCCAGCATTACCAGCATGGATGGTAAAACACAGCGTATAAATATGCTTGCTGTTAAAACACAACTGTATGAATCTGAATGCTAAAACACAATTGTATGAATCTGCTTGCTGTTAAAACACAACTGTATGAATCTGCTTGTTGTTAAAACACAACTGTATGAATCTGCTTGCTGTTAAAACACAACTGTATGAATCTGAATGCTAAAACACAACTGTATGAATCTGCTTGCTGTTAAAACACAACTGTATGAATCTGAATGCTAAAACACAACTGTATGAATCTGCTTGCTGGTAAAACACAACTATATGAATCTGAATGCTAACACACAACTGTATGAATCTGCTTGCTGTTAAAACACAACTGTATGAATCTGAATGCTAAAACACAACTGTATAAATCTTCTTGCTGTTAAAACACAACGTCAAGAACATTCTGGTGGTTTCCAGACATAATTAAAAATCGATACAGACTAGATAATAGTAAACAGAAAAAGAAGTGTATTTGCCATATCCGCAATCAAGAATTGTGTTTGAAGCCATAACTATCTCTCACGTAAAAAATGATTTACGAATAAAGTTGATCAAGATTGTGAAAGGAACGAATGAGAATTTGATTGATATTTACATCTGGTAGTAATTCGCAAATCATGGAGAATCAGTTACCATAAAATCGTGCATAGTTAGTTAATGAGATATAAATTTCAAAATTAAAATAAAATGTCAAATTACACAATTGCCCTTTTAGTTAAAATCCTTCAATGCCACATGTCACGTTCTGATTGCTTCATAGACTTTCTAGGAAAATAAGGCTTTCTACCCAACTCCTACTCATATATATATATATGAGGAGATAGAGAAATTGAATAACATACATATATAAAAAGACGTCGCAGAAGACGGAAAGATGCACTGTTCTTCTCTATCCCGGCTACCGAACTTTTCAACTTCCGGTAAACCCTACCCCATCTGTTGTATCTATATCAATCTCTATTCACGGTGGTTAACGAAGGAAGCATGGCTCTCTTGTTGACAATTTACAGTATTTTTTTGAACGGCAAGGAACGATGTGCCAACCACGCCATGACATCAGGCGTTGTGGACGACTACTTAACCGCCACCAGCCCCTTGGCTCCCCCATATGCGCGGAAACCTAACCTGCGGTGGAATAATCGGTAAAACTTCGCCTCTCATCCAAGACGAACCGGCGCCACCCGTATTCGCCCTTCACCTGGATGCCGGAGAAAATAATGAGGAGGGTGGGAGTTGAACCTGGTCACAAGGAACACCAAGACTTTCCCCAACCACTCCACCACTACCTCATTGGCTGACAATTTACAATCTACTTCAACAATTTTGACATGTGAGTTATCAAAACACAGCGCCAAATAATTGCCCGTATTTCAAGTGTATCCTTACGCTCGGTCTTGTTTGTTTTCAAGGATGATTTCAATTCTCTAGTATATTGTTCGAAGCTAGTACGCGTTTCCATGCCACTTTTTATGTATCTATTTTGCTTTTCTCAGTCAATTAATTGCAGTATTTGTATCGTACATATACTTGGGTTAACAATCAAAAGAGGTAAAAATCATTGTCATTACTTTAAAGCAATCAAACAAAAACCATAAGCCAATAACACAATAAGTAAAAACATTAATGGAAGTGAGATCAAACACATTTAAACACACGGGAATAGTTCCAGTCTTCTTCTTTCTAGGATTAATCCTATAAAACATCTTGGTTCCACCACATATATAAATTCTCATAATTGAATTGGACCAAATATCAAAATCTTACATAAACCCACAAAAATAAGACAAATATTTTGTCTAAAATGATGGATCTTCAAATAAACGAATAACAAAAAAACAAGTGTGGAATGTAATAGAAAGTAGACAAAATTGCAGAAAACAACCTTTATGTATACCCAAAACTGCACTTTATACCTTTCACTATGAAATCCGCCAAAACCAACCTTTACGTTCATGTTTTGCTACAAGTTCAACCTTTACACCTAACTCTGTTAATATTCTTGGTTAAATCACCTCACATGCAAAGCATGTGAGGGTATTATTGTCATTTCAACCTTGTTTTTTTTTTTGTTTATTAATAAATTATATAATATTAATTCAATGAATACCCAGAAAACTGTGATTACCTTTCTTTATGGAAACTGATAGTTTGGGCCAATCATTTCGAAAAATTGTGTTGAAAACCCATTGAACATAATTTCGAAATTCATCATAGTTTGGGCCAATCATTAAACAAGATTGCCACCTCTACTTTTTTGTTACTAGATTCCCAAGCCTCCCTAACAAAACACAGGCTGAGAACATTTGATACTAACAAATATATGAAGCTTTGACAAATTTCAACAATGGCACATAGATAATATGGAGGACAAAAAAGATTCATGCTTGAAATGCTACAACAGGAAAAGATTGACCAGATCACTAGAACTGAAGACCATGTTCTCTAGCTGCATCAGCAGTTGCAGGTGGGGCAGTTGAAAAACTTCACATGTTTCAACTTTAACAACTCCATTAAAGATTAAAATATGCTACATAACTCAAAAACTCATCTCAATTGAATAATATAACTTAAAAAAAACAATCTCTCACCTGTTCACCATGTAGAAACCATCAAAGTGAGCCCAATTCGATCTCGAACAGGTTCAATTCAACGAAATCAATTAATCTTTGAGCATGTTTCTCTCAGGCATTTGAACAAACACTTGCAGGGGGTGTTTGTTGGACCTAAAATTCGAACAAAAAGCTCAAATCTTTCCACCTAATTTGGATCAAAATTATTCAAAAACTCAATAATCAAACTCAATTTGATGAACCCAGAACGGATCAAAATTATTCAAAGAATTATGAGAATTTCGGGTAGAAACAAAAAGGAAAAACAGGTCATCGTCTCCGACGACCTCCGCCGCTCCGATGCTTGATCTGTTCCGTTCCAGATCTTGATCTGTTCCGTTCCAGATCTGCTCGATGCTTGATCCGTTCCAGATTGCTCGATGCTTGATCTGCTCGATGCTTGATCCGTTCCAGATCTGCTCGATGTTGTTCTCGATCCATTAATGCAAAGGTGAGTTAATTCCATCAATAACCCGTTTCAAGTTAAAATCGATAAATTGAATGTTGTTCTCGATCCACTGAATGTTGTTCTTGATCCATTAATGTTCTCGATCTATGAGCATTTCATCTTCAGATCTGCTGTTCTCGATCCACTGAATGTTGTTCTCGATCCACTGACAAAGAAGGGGCCAAAGGAACAGATTATAAAAGGGGCCAAAGGAAAAGACAGATATGCCCTCACGTGCATCGCACGTGGGGCAACTTAACTGACTTTTTTGACTAGGTTAGGTGTAAAGGTTGAACTTGTAGCAAAACATGAACGTAAAGGTTGGTTTTGGCGGATTTCATAGTGAAAGGTATAAAGTGCAGTTTTGGGTATACATAAAGGTTGTTTTCTGCAATTTTGTCTAGAAAGTAACTGAAAAACTAACTTCATTAGTGTTTAGGGATTATATAGTAAATTGTAAAGTTTAAGGGTACTAACGGTAACTATTAAAGTTCAGGGACCAAATATCAAAATCTTACATAAACCCACAAAAATCAAGACAAATATTTTGTCTAAAATGATGGATCTTCAAATAAACGTATAACAAAACAACAAGGGTGGAATGTAAAAAAAGTAACGGAAAATCTAACTTTATTAGTGTTTAGGGATTGTATAGTAAATTGTAAAGTTTAAGGGTATTAACAGTAACTATTAAAGTTCAGGGTTATTTATTAAACATTTCTAAATCAAAGAAGTAAAAAAACCATGAGAAATGGGGTTGCAATGATTTAAACTTGTGTCAATTGCCTCAAAACAAAGCATAATTTCCACTACACCATTATCTATCTTTGTGTTAAAACTTCTTCCTATGAGTTTATATATTAACACTACAATCAGGAAAAAAAAGAAAAAAAGCAAACCAGTAGTCAACCGCCAAAATTAACCAACGATTGCTAAGTACTATTCCCCTCCATAGGGAATGTAATACAAGGAATATAAAATGAAAATAGGTTAAATGGTTCATTTATTACACATGATCAAACATAACTCTAAAATTTAAACATAACTTTAAAATTTAACTGAGTTAGATCAAAAGAACACCGTATGTAATCATGTGCAAAGGACATCATGATCCTCCTCTTTGTTTTCGGTTCGCAAATCATGTGAGATGCCTTGAGTCATGACTTTATTTATTGGGACACACATCCGTGTGGTGTCTCCAGGGGACATCCGCGGTGAAGGAATGGGCGCTGAACAAAGAGGAAGATCAGGGTTTAAGACATTAAGCTTTTATGGTCCAAATGAATATGAGTTCTCAATTATTCTTTTAATATCTTTAGAAAATAAGTTTTGTTTTTATTTTAATTTTTTGTAAATTAAATTAAATAAATCAAAATTTAAAAAAATAAATAATTTAACATGTATAAAAAACAATGAATATACGCGCTTTGAAATTAAAGCTAATGTGGGTTAGCCTACTTCTTAGAGGCACATAACCTGAGCAAGGGAATGTTTTAGAATATTTGGTGTAAAGTAGAGAGAGTAACATTTGTCGTTTAAAAATAAAATAAAACAGTAATCATATGAAAATTCCAAAAATGTTTGTGACATATGTTTGATAGGGGAGATAGATATTCTCAAAAGCTACACGTTTTGAATCATATTTTAAACAACCCACTTGTCATAACACCTCATTACACACGTTTTTTAATCGTTTTTAGGCTATCCACCAGACATCTAACATTTATTTTTCATGCAGACATACAGCAGTGAAGAGGACAGAACCTTTACCATAGAATACAATGTCACAACCACGTAGCTTGCTTTGAGTGGCTAGAAAAAAAAAATAATATTAAAATTTGAAAATAGAAAATTGCAAATAGACCTTTCCTGTTGGTGAAGCTCTTGATTATAGTGGTGTACCTCATCTTGATAAACACCCATTCATCCTAAAAACCACACATACACAAAAGGACTGCAGTAGATGAGGTTTCTTTCACAACCATACATTCAGATTCAAATGGGTCGAGTTTTCTCCAAACACCAAATGATAAACACAAGAATGTAGCATAGTTATTGCCTCTTTTGATTTGCCAAAGTACAGATCTTAGCCTTTAAACAAGGGAGGAGTGTTGTAAGTTGAGGTGAATTGATCTGGTTAGTTGCAAGGTTGTTAAGACACCACCTCCATCACTAAACATCATTCTCCTCTGCTGGTGCAACATGTAAGTCAAAGATCTACTCAGTTTTGCTACTTTTTTTTTCTAGCTTTAATTTTAACAATGTTTAGTCATATAGAAAGCAAGAAGTTAGCAAAGATGTGAGCTTTGGCTAAATCTTTGTATAAAAACTTCAAAAGGAATATATAGGCAAACCAGATCTAGAAACTGATGCTAGTTTTTCTATATTTACAAGATCCAATATCTATATAAATAGTCAAACAAGATAATGTATGAGAGTTTTTCAATGGGAAAATTACCAAAATGTTGGTTGACTAAGAGTGTTTTCAAATTTGTCACCCTCATGCGTCCTTGGAAGGAGTACTCAGCCTCGGAAGTGTCCGCCTTTCATGTTGAAGCGTCCGCCTGTCATGTTGAAGCGTCCGTTCTCTTTTCAAGCGACATGTGTCCAATGAAGCGTCCGCCTCAGTTTTGCTAACGCGTCCGTGAAGCTTCGGAAGCGTCGGCAACGACGCAGCTTTGTATTTTTTGTGCATACATGGGATCCCGTTCATGGAGTCAAATTTTTATAACTTATAAACATTGTAACATGGGATCACGTTAACATACATGTTATTTTTAAACGATATAAACATGTTATTTTTTAGTTAAATTTTTTAGTCCCATTTTTTTAACTTATAATCATGTTAACGGAGTCAAAAATTTTTATATTAAACACTATTAATATTAAACATCAAAACATAACATAATAAAAAACCAAAATAACAACACATAATACTCTAAAACCATATCATAATAGCCTTCCACTCCGAGACATGTTTGAATTCATGTCCCTCGTCATGACGGTAGTTGATGAGGGCCACTTCCTTCTGATCGTCCTCACCAAGGTCCGGCATTTCTGTCTCCACTTTCTTGAAATACCGATCAAACCTCTCACATTCTAACCGCAGGACACGAAACCTGGAGGATAATGCGTCAACGGTCCGGTTGTGGTCCGGACCACGTAGTTGGGCGAAAATCTGTTGAACACGAACCCAGAGCCCACCGTGTCCTCGTCGTGGAGGATCGGTCATGGCCTCCTCCCATGCTTCGCAAAGAGCAATATCTTCAACGTCAGTCCACGAGTTGGCTATTTTCAGGTCGTTGACGGCGTCGGAGTTGTTATAGTGAAATGGCTGAGAAAAGTTTGCAAAGTCACTTTGAAAAAGGCGGGTGGTGATAAGTTATAAGTGAACGGGGTTGTTATATAGTGGGGTAAATGTGTGCAACGGTAAAGTTAAACGGCTTTTTAGTTTCCCTTTTTTTCGTTAATTATTTAAGCATCGGCCGAGCCTCGGGAAGCGTCAGTCAAGCCTCGGGAAGCGTCGGCCAAGCCTCGGAAGCGTCGGTCAAGCCTCGGAAGCGTCGTCCAAGCCTCGGAAGCGTACACAGGGACGCTTCAAAAAGTATATGGTTATGATGCGTCGGTGACTGACGCATTTTGCTAACGGAGGCGGACGCTTCAACATGTCGGAGACACGTGTCGGATTGAAAAGAAACGGACGCTTCAACGTGATAGGCGGACACTTCCGAGGCTGTGAGGACGTTCCAATGACGCATGAATGTGACAAAATTGAAAAGTCACTTGGTCAACCAACATTTTGGTAATTTTCCCTTTTTCAATATATTAGACATGGTCAAACAAGGTAATACCAAATACAAGGATATTATTCCCTAGCTTAGATTTAGCTAGTATGTTAGTTTCAGCAGGTGTTTTGGATAGTTTATCTAATCCGCTAAACCAATCATTAAAAAGTAAGATAAAATATGAAATAAGAATGAAAAGATGAGCAGATTTATCAACCAATCCACCTAGTCACCTAGATGGAAGGACACCAAATAAAAAGTAGTTTAGATTTGTATTTTCTGTGTTTATTCAAACTCTAATTGTGGTTATGCTTTTAAATAGGATGGAGGGATATGGTCTCGTCTCATGGTACCAAAATGGAAGTCTATAACGACCTTGGAACTAGCCGGATCAATTGGCCTCCACGTACACAATGAATCAACTGGCTGGAGTCCATAAGCAATCAAGTTATCGCTACACAGGTAATTCGGGATGTTTTCCATGAAACATTTCCGTAGAGGACCTGTCGGAACAGGTTTGATAACTTTTGTGCTGTTCACGAAAATTTTTCTGAGCAGCTCCCTAGTTTGTTTTCTGCAGCTAACACTCTTAAATGCATAATGCATTTACTATCTCGGCTAGTCGGCTTTGAATATTACTCTATATGATTTAAATGTTTTTATCTAACTGGCAATGCAGCAAGCAGCAAAAGGACTGTGGTATCAAAGGGGCAATGGGGCCTAGTCTCCTAGTATTGTGGCGTGACCGACACATCGTTTGATTGTGCTAGTTCGAGTGTCAGTGGATATGTTTGGCGCAGGGCTCTTAAAGCTTATGCTTTCGTTTTTGAAAAGAAGCACTTTTAAAAAACAAACCCTTGTTTGGATAATAAATTTAGCTATTTTATAAAAACGCATGCCCAACAAAATAAGCTACTCAAAGTCTCAAACTAGCGTCAAAGATAAGCTTCGAATTTTTAAAATCAAAATCACTCTTTAACACCCTTTCACAAGCATCATGTATCCAATCTAATAGTATTAATGTATATGTCTTAATATTTATTGAGAGGCTAAATATTTTTAGGCAAGTGGAAAGCACTTCCAAAGGTTATTGTTAAAGAGTTATGAAATGTAGATAAAAGTTTGAAATTTTCCGTAGTATATACAAATATATCATTAGTTATATGTTAAAGAGATATCAGCAGTTGTTAAAATATTGCATATTTCTTATCAAAACTGCAGATATTGCATATTTCTTTAACTATGTAATGCATTGTTAATACATTCTTAAAGCTACATGCTCTTTTTCTAGTGGTCATTGATTTTGGACCGTCCATGTACATAGGGGTCTAATAACATACTCTTGTATACAAAATTATGTAACGGGCTTCATACGTAGAAAACTCATAGTAGAAGCATACCTTTTCTTTAAGGGTTGATATGTACTCCATCATTAGTTGTGTCTGCATAAAACTTACGGTTAATTTATAATCCCTTACCCACAACCAACCAAATTCTCCATCAAGAACAAACCTTCAATACTTTGTGTGCCATATAAAGTAGGAAACAAGTTGTAACTACGCAATGCCGTCACACAAGTTGTGCACGCATCACCAATTAGTATGTTTTCGCTACAAAACCACTGGAAAGTATGTTCAAGGCAAAAGTTGTTGAATTAAAGTGTAGGGGTTTGTGAGAGATGGCAAATCTCAAGGTACTTATACATTATATTAGATCTGCTTTTATGCAAATACAACAGTCGACTCTAGGCAAGAGGCGAGAGCTTCACGTATTCGAGGCGCCATGTATTTTATTAATATTAATAATTTAATAAGAACTAGGCGAGCTGCAAAGGATGAATAGAATAAAATAGAATAATAGTAATAACTAGACTTAAAGACTCTTATATGTACTACCAAAATGGCTCAAAAAATAAAACAAAAGGAATCAAAAACAGATAAAAATATAGAAAGAAAAAAAAAATCAACGCTCCTGTAAAACAGAAGAAAAAGAAAGAAAACTCGATTTGTAAAAAATAAAAAATAAAAAGGGGGTTATGTGGTGTATAAAACAAAAAACACTATATATTCAAAAAATTAACTCTACAGCCTGCAAGTATGTCTACAGCGTTGCCCCTCTCCTCTCCTCCCCGTCTGCTCTCCCTTCTCCCTCACTAGCCTGCAACTCCAGTCTCAGTAATCTGCAACTATCGCCTCCGGCAACCACCAGCTGTTGTTGTCTACGACCCATTCTAAGCGCCGCCTCTGGCAGCTTAATGTAGTCCCAGCGCCTCACCATGCATTTTCCCCGGTGCCTTGACAGCCTCACCCTCAAGAAGAGATGGGCATAATAACCGGTTCCAAACCCGAACCGGTAGAACCGACCCGTACCCGGTTCCAGTTCCAACCCGATGTATAGAAGAACCGGTTCCGGGTTCAAAATACCCGGCGGTTCTTACCCGGTTCCATAGTTCTTGATAATAAACGGGTCGTACCCGGTTCCTACCCGCACCTGGTTAATACCCGTACCCGGTTCCACTGTACCCGGTAATAAGTTACCGTTAGAACCGGTTACTAGCCGTTAGAATCGATTCTTGGAGGTTGCAAAAAGCATTAAATGCCAAATGTGATCGTTGGAACCGGGTTACATCAAACACACAAAACATTTGAAGAACCGGTCCCGGATCCTTCACCCTTTTCATTTTTCGCCTTGGTCACGGGGCAATGGCGGTCGATGTGTTTCTTTAGCGTCGAGTTGGCGGCCGCTTTCATGAACTTTCTGCAACCTTTGCACCTAGCCATCTCATGGTTATCGGTCATCAAACACAAATCGAAATGCTTCCAAATTGACGGGTTTTGTTTGGTTTCCAAAACCATAACAACCTCGTCATTGCATGCCATTGTATCTTCGAAAATATGAAATCAAATGTTGAAGTGTTGAATGTTTGTAGTAGTAAGGAAAGGGAATGGAGAAGATGAGGTATATATACAAAAAAAAACAATTTTTATATTATATAATCGGTTTCCAACGGTATTATATCCGTTGGAACCAGTTCCAACAGTAAGTGGCAACTTTTTCGTTTGAAAAACCCGATAGAACCGGTTCCAAACAGTGCCCGTAACCGGTTACATCGGTTATAGTTTTATTGACGACTACCCGGGTTCAACTCGGAACCGGTTCTTCAGAGAACCCGGTTCCCCTAACTAGTATCAGTACCCGGGTACGGGTAGGAACCGGTTCCGGGTATTAATAATACTCGATTATGCCCATATCTACCCTCAAGCGCCACTTTTTTAAAACAAGCTTGAGGGCTTATGGCTTCAGCATGTGATGCGGGCCCAAGTGTAGAGGAGCGGACCATCTTGTATTTGGAGGCCCAAGATCGGTAACAAAAGGGGCTTCACTAAAATGGCTCTAACTTGGGCTACGGGGGCCCGTTTTGGGCGTGTGACCAGGCGAAACGATCGTGAGAACGAGCTCCACCTTGCTGCAAACAGCCTACGGCGGTTTGGGTCATCGTCCGGGCCTAAAAACGCTTATTTCTATCGGTTATTTGTCTTTTTATGTTTTTTCGGTGTTTTGGGGCATTTTGTTTTTGGGCTTGTGTTTGGCCCATGGCTTGTTTGTGGCCCATTTCGAATTTCTGTCATTATTTATATGTTGCTATTGTAATCTGGAAGGGCAGACTTCAATTTTCAATTTACTCAATTTTCACTTCAAATTATGTACCCTTTGGGTTGAATTTTGAGGGTTTGGGGAAGATTATCATGGTATTCGCAGAATCAACGTGATTTGTTCTTCGTTATCATAACACGCACTACATCAGTTTGCCTCGTGCACACCATTGCCTTGAGACCGGAAAGGGAGCCAGCTCATCGAGTCACCGCACCAAACAAAGAGAATACTTTCTATAAATATACTTTGTATTTGATCTTTTGTGTATCTTTTTATATTTCATATCGTTTCTTTATATCACACATAATAAGTATAAATTTTGATACGAATACATATAACCCTAATATGTATTCATACAAAATTAAAGAGAATATAACATTATTCATTTTAAATAATGATTGAAAGAAGAAAAGGAAGTCATCTCGAGCCATCACTCCCATCTCAGCTTATAAAGGAAGACACACAACCCTTCTTTTAGGCCATGCGTAGTCATAACGCCCCTTTGTGGGCGTTATGCGACACGTGGCGCGCCACGTGTGCGGGTGGGCGTTATGGGGCGTTATGCATTTAAGCCCGTAGTCATAAAGCCCCTGTCTAATCATTACTCAATTATTAATTTCTAATTTTTTATAAAAACAGAAAATAAATAAAAAAAACTGCAAATAAATAAAAACAGAAAATTAATTAAGAAAACTGATAATAAATAAAAACAGAAAACAATTAAAAACAGAATATATAAATTGAAAAATAAATAAAAACAGAAAATAAATAAAAAAACAGAAAAAAAAAACAGAAAAAAAAACAACGAAAAAAACAGATTTTTAATTTTCTCAATAAAACCAACCCAAAGCCCATAAAAAACATCACATAAATAACCAGCCCAAAGCCCCATAAAAAACAAAACCCTAAAATCCTTCTTCCTTGTCTTCCTCCTTCTTCATATACCTGCAACACAAAAGCAACACAAAAACAGAGCATTAAATATATGTATGTATATATGTTTGTGAGTGAGTGAGGGGAAAATCAGAAAACTAAAAAAAAAAAAATTCAAACAAACACACACAATAACGCCGCTATAGACATCGCGCCGGAGAAAATTTTTTGGGGCATGGCGCCCTTCGTGGCGGTGTGCAGCGGCGCCATACGGCGCTATGGGGCTGCATACCGCCCCACTACATACAGTCTTAACACCCAAGCTTGGGGTTGAGCATTGTTTAACGTCAGGCCATACCTGACTTTTTGTCACCTCACATGGGTGTAAGACTATTACACACGGTCTTAAAGGATGATTTTGATTCGCTAATACTGTGGAAGGTTATATAATATGAATAATTTATTAATTTTAATTTGTTTATAATCATTTTTGTTTTTTTTTTTTATTATCATGTTCATAGAGCCAGATCCTATTTAAGTAATATTAAAAACTAATGTAAGGCTATCTCACTTGGTAAAGACTATTGTCTCTTGGGAGGAGGAATTGGGTTCAGTCCTAAGCAAGAAGTAGTTTAGCATTAATTTGGTGTAAATTAGATAAGCATTGCCATTAAAAAAAAAGTAATCTTGAAATTTTTGTTGACTTATGCGTAAGTTGTAAGTATGCTTAAATAAAATTTTACTCTGATATATCATATATCGTACTTGTATTTTTGTTACCATTCAAGGAAGTTAACATTTGCGTTGAATCAAAAACATGAAACCAGATATAGAAAAGAGTATATTGACTACGATTTTCTTACTTTTCACGATTAGCACTCACTTTTCACAATTAATACGTATTACAATTAATACTTATTTTTCTAAAATTATATGTATGTTCACCGTAGTTTACAATTTGGTTACACTAGTGCTTCCTAGCATGGATTGACGTTAGTTTACTCAGTTAAGTTCATGTAAAGTAATAAAACTAACTTACTACTAAATGTAAAAACAAAAAAATTACAAATTAAAGTAGTGGGCCCTACAATATATATATATATATATAATAAATTTAAATATGTAAATAATGAAACTCCTTCACAATCACCGACAAAAAATCTAAATTGCCATTTGACGTTAAGGCACCATTGTTAACGTACCATATCTCTGTATCACCTATTCACCCACATAAATACACAAAAGGATTACATTTACATAAACAAAACAGCAGATGAGATAATGTTTCTTTCACAACCAACAGCTAACACAACATTATCACAGTTGGTGTTGAATCTTGAAGCAGTTGACAAAAATCTATAATAACAATATTACATTTTTTTTTTGAACGGCAAGGTGTCACAATTTTTTGGGTGCGAGACACCCCACACCCCCCCTCATTGGGGAGGCCCGTCGCCCCACTCCGGCCAGACGTGAGTGTCTTAACCGTGCCCCAGCTGGCATCAGAGTGTGACCGGCGTCCAAAGGAAAAACCCCACAGGTGCCTCGCCCATCGTAGGGCTTGACGAGTTGAGAGCCGCCACAGAGGGGAATAAACCGCCTCAAGTGGGGATCGAACCCGGGCATCATGGGTAAAACCCTGGTGCCTCACATATGATGGAAACGGGGATCGAACCGGCGCCTCTTGCGAGGCAAACCAGCCTACCCACCGCTCCACCACATGATCATTGGCAATAACAATATTACATAATCCAATATTTTTATGGGTTATGTTAAACACACCCAAAGTCAACTTTCTTTTACTTTTTTACCACAAGTCAACTTTACAACTTTCCATAAACTAATAATTTCTCATTTAATCATAGTATTGGGTCTATAACCTAACTTACTTTTTTTTATATAAACATTGAAATTAACTTTCTTTTTAATAAAACATACTAAAAAAATCTGTTTCTGAATTTTTTTATATAATAATGTGATTGTAATAATTTTATTAAAGCGTTAAATTTTTATTGTTTTTTAGTTATACATCTTATATATAAATAACAAAATATAGCATACTTCAAAAAAGCCTAACTTCATGAGCTAGAGATTTTCTACTTGTTGAGAACGAAGCTCAATATTTATATATGATTCTATTGGTTTAAAAAACAATATATTAATAAAACATGTTATCGTTCAGTTTTTTTTATAATCCATTTATTAAATATTGTATCATTTTTTATTACCCATTTATTAAATATTGTATCACTAAAAGTTTGCAACTTCATAATTCGGCCAGTCCGATTTTTTATGGAGTAACGAACTGTACTAATATCGTATATCAAACCGATACGAACCAATTAGGTGTTTTGGCACTACTGATACTGAAATGTTAAACCCGATGGAAATTATGGATTTCGAGCACTAGCTGTTTGCCTCGAACTTAATGAATATGAATACTATGAGTACATTCGACAGCAAATGAGAGAAGATATTTAACATCACAGAGCTCTTACAATTGCCTTAGTAAATGACGAGAACTATTATGTCATGGTGGAATTACAAAGAGGGTACCCAATACGCAATGCTTACAATCACGCCTTATTGGAATTTTCGCAACATTAACATGTCTGCGGCTGGATGGTAGACCATGTATAGGTGGCGTCTAGAATTATATACCCAACTTTATCGTCGTGAAAGCAGGGGCGGATCTACCCTTCAAGAAGGGGTAACTTCCGTTGTCCCTTGACGCTCTGATGGTAGTGTAAATTTTGGAAAAATTTAATTTTTTTTTCAATTTCGTTACCCCTTTTCTTTGAAACGTTGCCCCTATAATAATTTTCTAGATCCGCCACTGCGTGAAAGTGGTTTTGTCGATCTAGGTGATTAATTGTTTTAATGTTTGCACGCTTATTTTTTTATTAGAGACTCGTTATTCATTTATTAATGATGAACTTTTTCATTTTCGTGTTTATAATAAAGTATCTTGATTATTTATTTATTAATATTGATATTAATACTAATAATATAATAATAGTATACAAAATATAAAAAGTAACAAAAGTATTAGGGTATCCGGGGCACCAAGCGGGGAGTGGCTCGGTGACCACATTCCCCGATCGGGAACACCGCCGCCATCCCTGCGGTGACCCAATTCGGGGAGGGTGGTCGGGGGGAGTTCACCGAAGAAGGGGAGATGATATGGTGGGGCCAGCCGCATTTTCAACCAATGAAAACTTTTTTTTTTTTTTTGAATAAAAAAACAATTCCCCTAAGAGGGGAGTGCCGCCATCAAATTGGGGTGCGAGAGGAGTTTAAGAGGGGAGTTGACGTGGCATAACCTGATTGGGTGTGCGTAAGAGAGGAGACTCCCCTCTTAGGGGAGTGCCCCGAATACCCTTATAAAATAAAATAAGATAAAAAAACATAATTATTACTTTTGACTTTATAATAAAACATAATTATTACTTTTAACTTTATAATAAAATAATATAATAAAGTAGTTAATCATTACTAAATCATTAATAAATTTGACTTTTGGGTATATTAATCTTTATCTTGAGTATATTTATCACACCCCTATTTTTATTTGGGTTATTGTCTCTTTTGATTGGCTGAGTACGGATCTTTGACTTTAGAAAAGAGTGAGTGTTGTAAGTTGAGGTAAATTGATCTTGTTAGTTGCAAGATTGTTAAGACCCCACTTCCATCACTAACAACATTTTATGTTTGGGTCGGACCTAAAAAAAATTATATGTTTGGGTCGGATGTCGGTGATTCGATTCGGGTCGGATCGGGTCAAATATTAATATCAAATAAAATACGTTCTCAAACATTAAAACGTAAACATTGTTTAACAAACAATTGAACAAAGACACGAAAACATTAAAAAGAAGAGGAAGGTGGGTACCCGGTGGCCGGTTCTCCTGGATGAAGAATTATAGTTCTGCTCGTCTTCCTTTAAGATTTTTGAATTCGTCAATTATGGACTCCGAATCAAAGCTCTCAGCAATCTCCTTTTCTATGTAAATCACCATACTTTTTGCTAGATACTGATCTGACATCTTATTGCGAAGTCGAGTCTTAAATATTCGCTTCATTAACTGGTTCATTATTCGGTTCATTATTCGCTTCATTAACCGGTTCGCTTGTTGAAGCTTTTTGCCGTTTAATCTCATTGTTTCCATCAACTTGTTCTTCATTCTTTCTTTTAAAAAAAGAAGTTATGATTTTGTTTTTCCCCATAGCGTAATCTAACAAGAAACAAGTCAACAATACAAGTTAAATCCCTAATTTATTTCAACAAGTTAACAAAATCATGGTTACAGCCTAATTAACCATCAACAAGGCATTTCCTTTTTCTAATATCTAGCATGGTTATAGCCTAATTTCACCCCTAAATCCCTAATTTCAACAAGTTAATGGCAAAAAATCGGTCCAATTTCATCCCTAATTTAAACCTAAATCACATAAATTAAGCCCTAATTTAAACCTAAAGATAAAAAAAAACACATACCTCGTCTCCTCGAAGTCGATTAGTCGAACGAAGAAGACAGCCCACAGCCGCTGCGTTTTTTTCTTCTGTTCTCCTCGAGCTCCACTCTCCAGTTCGCAGCAACAGCAAGCAAAAGCAGTTTTTTTTTTTTTTTTTCCTTCTGTGACCGGTTAGCAGCAGCAAGTAGCAACATGTTTAAGTGTTTAACTAATGGGCTATTCAAGACTTCAAGTTATAATGGGCTAAGTTTGGGCTTTTAAGTAATGGACTAAGTTAGAATGGTTTTTTTTTTTGGTTTTTTGACCGGATAGCAGCAAGTCAGCAACATGTTTAACTAATAAATATTTTTTTATAAAACAGGAGGGGTCGAAAACGTATATACCAAAAAAAAAAAATTAAACCGGGGGTGCAAAAAAATATATACCTAATTTTTTTTTTAAACCGGGGGGGTGAATACATATAAACCTAAAAATTTCTATACGAAAAATAGATACGTAACACTACTTCGCAAAAAGTTCGGGGGGTTGGGCGCCCCCCCCCCCCCCGGCCCCTCATATCCTGCGCCACTGTCTGCAGATGCAAACTGTAAGTAAAGATCTGCTCAGTTTTGCTTTGCTGCTTACTTTTTTCCTATTTCATTCCAGTCTCATTTTTAACCACATTTAGACATATAGAAAGCAAGAAATGAGCAAAGATATAAGCTTTGGGCAATTTTTAATAAAAACTACCAAAGGTAATATATAGGCAAACAAGATCTATAAACTGATGCTAGTTTTTATATATACAGCCAAGCAAAAACTACAAAAGGAATATATAGGCAAACAAGATCTATAAACTGATGCTAGTTTTTCTATATACAGCCAAGCAAGATTAGATGATGTATGCTAGTTTTTCTATATATTAAGACTTGATTAAACAACAGCATAACAATTCATTGGGAATAGCCCAATGGTGTTGGTGAGTTAAATAAGGTGTAGAATAGGTGGAGGTCATGGGTTCAATCCCCATGGCATGCAAGTTTAGCCATTCAAAAAAAAAAAAAAAAAAAAAAAAACGGCATAACAGACACACGGATATTTTTTTGGCTTAGATCTAGCAAGTATGTTTGTTTCAGATCTTTCCAAAAACTAATTTGGAAAGTGATGCAACAATAAGATTTAGGAGTCTTTATGAGTCATCTAAGAGTAAAAATAGGTAATAAACTGATAAGCAGATTTAACAAGCAATCCACCATAGATGGATGTAGGGGTGCAAACAAGTCTGCTGCTGCTCGTGTAGGGGTGTTCAAAAATATCCGTATCCGAAAATCCGATCCAAACTATCCGATATCCGAATCCAAAATATCCTAAAATGGATATCCGAAATTTCGGATATCCGAATTTTCGGATTCGGATAGTGATTTTGAAATTTTCGGATATTTCGGATATCCGAAAATTTAACTTTTATTTTTTATCGGATATCCGAAAAATATCCGAAACTATCCGAAAAATGTCCGAAACTATCCGAAAAATATCCAAAACTATCCGAAATATCCGAAAAATATCCGAAAATTTATATCCGGATATCCAAAACTATCCGGAATATCCGGTTCAGAATACTAAAAAATAATAAAAAAAATAAAAATTAAATAACTAATGGATATTCGGATATCCGATTCACTATCCGATCTTTCAGATATCCGAAAATTCGGATACGGATTCGGATAGTGAAATCAGGTATCCGAAAATTTCGGATATCCGAAATTCGGTTATCCGAATTATCTGATATCCGGTTTTGAACACCCCTACTCGTGAGCTACTCGAGATCGACTCAAAACAAGCCGAGTTTATACGAGCTCGAGCTAAAAGCTTGTTTAGTAAACGAGCCCGAGCTTCACTTATCGAGCTCCAGCCGATTAACGAGCTTAAACAAGCCTTTTATTTGTATAAATTTTATTTACTTTATTAAATATATACATATATGTGTGTGTTTAATAATTATTATTGATAAAATTATGATCAATATCATAGTTATTAAATGTGAGCGCCTCCTTCGCCTAGGCGATATTTTTAGGCGAAGCGCATTCAATGCGCTTATGGTTCCAAGCAATTAAAGCGTTCCTATGAGCAGTTAATATTAATTCATTAATTTTTTAATGATATTCTTTAATATTTAAAGCTTCGACATAACCAATTCTAGGCAGATAAAGCTGTAATTAAAACCTTTAATAAGTGCTTTTTCTTCGATGTTTAATATATACCAGGGTTTTCGATGTTGCATAAAGACCCTTAGTTTTTTAAATCCATGTCACTAATGCTTTAAAACTTCAGTCTAGTCCCTGCACTTTAGTTGTTGTCAGCTTGAACACAATATGTTCATTTAATTTTAAAACCAGATGTTTGTTCAATTTGATATTGTGTTGTCAGCTTGAACACAATATGTTCATTTAATTTTAAAACCAGATGTTTGTTCAATTTGATATTGTAAAATGAAAGTATGAAACTAAACAAACAGGTTAACTTTATAGTTCCTAAAAATTATAAATTAACAATATGTTATTCAATTTTTTATCATTACATTCAAGTTTTGCTTATTTTATTTATAGAAAGTATTACTTCGTATTTTAATTTTTGTTTTATACAAGTGCGCTTTATTTTTCTCGGGCCCTCGCGTGTTTTGCGCCTTGCGCCTAGGCCCTAGACAAGACCTATGCGCCTTGAGTCCGCCAAGCGCATTTGATAACTATGATCAATATATACATATATTATGTTATATAAAAATAATTATAGATAATATATTTTAATTAACACATAATAAACGAGACGAGCCGAGCCCGAGCCAAGTTCGAACTTCGAACTTGAAAAACTACTCACTAGCCGAGCTAGAGCTTTAGCAGCAAAGCTCAAGCCAAGCTTTTTCCAGCTCTCATAAGTTAAATAAGCTCGAGCTCAGGCCCGACTCGTTTACACCCCTAGATGGATGTCTTAAATTTCACTTTTTGTCCTTTATGTATTATCTGAATTTTGAAACTTGCCATTTAAAAGTTTGAATTTCAGTTTATGTCCTTAAATCACATGTTTTATATCACTTTAAGTCCTTTGCACCAAACTGAGTTAAATTACTCAGTTAGGTTTATTTAATGCAAGGGTATTATTGGTATTTTAGTGAAATTTACTTTAATTAATAATGCAAAAGATAAATTATTAATCTTTGACTAAAAAATACAGAATATTCAAAAAAGAACCGACATTGCTGATTCTCATTTGATATCACAGAAAACATTAAAACAAATCACTTGTGCAGGTTTGATTAAACCTGTAGACACTCAAATCAAGAATGATATCGAACCTATACTATTAATTTCATGACTGAGACAAGATCTTGTTGCAATTTCAGTTGTAAATGTGCACTACCTTAGTATCTGTTACACATATGAACTCAATTCCAAAAAAAAATTCTCAGAATTTACAAAACCATGTCATTTTTTAAACTAAAATGCAACCCTTTTGACATCCAAACTCAAATTGTACCCTTTATCCTAAATCGAAGATACCAATCACTCCTACCGACACAAACAAGAAGAATCAGAAAGAAAAAAGGAAACCCACATCAATTATTGGGACTAATTGCAATAAGAACACACAGATCGACAAAAAGTTGATAACTTTTACCAAGTATAATGCTTAGGGTTTAGAGGGAGAATATCACACACAAGACACTCCCCAAACTCCACTCTCTCAAATAATCTCTCACACACGAATCCTAGAATGAAATAATTAAACGATCGATTACCGGATTGATGCACGCTAACCTGACCTTGATTAAATAGTTTTGTTTGGAATACCAAAACCCTAAATCGCAGATCGCTCGCTCGGGTCGGGTCGGGTCACACTCCACTCTCGGATCTCTCTTTCGCTTCCAGCTACGCTTCTCTATTTTAAGATCATTGTACAGTTGCCGGTCGACGTTATTGGCAGCAGGATTTCGGTGGTGGGACGGCGAATTACGGCGGAGATCTTCGCCGGAAAGCCATGAAGTTTGTTCTCCACCATTAACTCCTGTAGTAGTATTGTCTTGTTCCAAATCGAAGTGCAGAGATGACTGGTGATACATGTTTGATTGGTTTGGTCTGAAGTTGAATCTGTGGATTTGAATTTTAGGGCTTGGATCAAGAGATGATGGGTTGCAGAAACTAAAATTGAAAAAGGAAATTGGGTTTGAAAGAGAGAGAGACAGAGATAGTAAATTTCAGTAATAGTTTATCTTTTGGCCCATGACTTTATAGCCTAGTGGCATCTTGGGGATGGGATAAGACTTTGGGACCAATAGGTCCTGGGTTCGATTCCCACAAGGGGGTTTTCCCATATTTATTGGGTTTTCTTCTGAATTGGTGTATAGGCATTATGCCTTGTGGAGATGGATATGATCGGGTGGTTCCGCTGGTGACACGATAATACTTCAGTGGTCCGTCAGTGATACAAATTTGCCGTTCAAAAAAAAAAGTTTATCTTTTGTATTATTAATTAAAGTAAATTTCACTAAAATACCAATAATACCCTTGCATTAAATAAACCTAACTGAGTAATTTAACTCAGTTTGGAGTAAAGGACTTAAAGTGATATAAAACATGTGATTTAAGAACAAACTAAAATTAAAACTTTTAAATGGCACGTTTCAAAATTCAGATAATACATAAGAGGTAAAAAGTGAAATTTACTCCTAAAAAATATCTTGTATTTTTCTAAGGACACAAGAATAAGAAACATACCAGCTTTTCCAATTCTTATGTTTCTTCACTTAAGCTTATTTTCCTGTTATCACAAATATAAAAGCTGGTTAACTTTGTAGGGTTAGGATATAATAGGAAGTTTATTTGGCTAAGAAGGCTAGGAAGTAATCTTGACCATCCATTTAGTTAATCAAGGGCTAAGATTAAATGAGAGAAATTGAAAGGGAGAAAAGAGGCGCGTGGGTTTGTTTAGGGGCATTCTAGTCAATCCAATGCAATAGTTTCTCTCTCCTCCAATTCCCACCAATTTTAAACGTTAATAACTCTTTCATACGCCACTATTTTTTTATAAAAAATTGCACCAAAAAACGAGCGTTTTTTCATCTTTAAAACGAGTATACTATTGCTATATTTTCAAAAAAAAAAAAATTAAAACCCAGTTGCGTAAAATGCAATGGAAAAAACCCAGTTGCGTAAAACGCAATGAAAAAAAAACCTAAAAAATGACATTTTTCTAAAACGCAATGCACCAAAAACACAAAGAAATGTCTTATTTGTAAAACGCAATGGCCAAAAAACACAAAGAAATGTCTTATTTCTAAAACGCAATAGCCTAAAAACACAAAAGAAAATGTACTTTCTAAAACGCAATGGACTGAAAACACATAAAAATGTGTTTTACCTAAAACGCAATGCACCAAAAACACAAACAAATGTCTTATTTCTAAAACGCAATGGCCAGAAAACACTTAAAATGTCTGTTTTATAAAACGCAATGGACTGAAAACACATAAAAATGTGTTTTACCTAAAACGCAATGCACCAAAAACACAAAGAAATGTCTTATTTATAAAACGCAATGGCCAGAAAACACTTAAAAATGTCTCCTTTCTAAAACGCAATGGCCTAAAAAACAAAAGAAAGTGTTCTCTCTAAAACGCAATGGACTGAAAACACCTAAAAATGTGTTTTACCTAAAACGTAATGACTAAAAACACTTCAAAAATGTGTTTTTCTAAAACGCAATGGCAAGAAAACACATAAAAATGTCTTAGTTCTAAAACGCAATGTAACACCCCAAAAATGGGTCTGGTAATTTAAACCCGGTTAATATAAAGGAACGGGTAAAAATACCGTTAGGGGTAAAAGTGAACCCGTAAATGAATATTAACTAGGAATAATTAACCTAGTTGAATATTAGTATCGTTGGTATTAAACGAAGGGTTGTAGCCTTATTTAATTAAAACGAAACATGAGGGACCAAAGTGAACAACTTGAAAGTTGTTTTATTAAAAGTAAACAACACACACACATAGAGACACATAGTGTGTGTGTGTGTGTGTTCATCAACGAGCAGGAGGCTCCCAAGGAGCCTCAAACCCTAATTCCATCATTATGCTCAAATTGAAAGGCAAGATGACGCTTAAAATCATAACCGAGCATGGATAAATGATCACCATCACGAGGGGATCATAAGGTATGTCTTAAATCTAAGATTTGTGATCATGGGTGAAGTGGGTTATGTTCTAATCCGTGAGTTAATATGAAATTAACCATGTACAAGGGTTAGAATCCTCGTATAGAACATGGGTTACGTATGGTTTGTGTTAATTTGATGATTAGAGGTAAACCCCGTTTGTTATGGTGAAGATGATAACTAGAATCACCCCCTATGTCTAAGTCTTGTGGAAAGATTGATGTATTATCTGGGTATGATGAATTCTTGTTAGATGAATTAGGAGAAATATGATGATGCTATGTTTGATGTTTATGTGTTAATGATACTTGTTGATTAGTAAGAAGATTTGATGAAATATGAATGAACTAGGAAGATTATGCATAAACTAGTTGTACATGGTGCCTAGGAAGTAGTACGTACACCACGTGTTTGATGAAATGTCTAAATGACAATAATAGGTGAAGGTTGTGTTATGATGATGTTGAGTATGCTATATGCTTGTTTGAATCGGCTAATGAAATACATATGTGAGATATGAACTTGATATGATCGTTCATATGAATAATCATGTATGCTAATAAGGATGTAAATGTAATGACATGAAAGTATAGGAATCATGTCAAGATGGATGGGAGCGTGGAAGGCTAACGGGACAAGAAGACTCAAGTAAGCGAATACAAATAAGGACGCGTAAGGTAAGTAAATCTCGGACTTACACTTTAGATGTAAAATGTACTGTAGTATGATGATTATTGTGATTTATGTGAGAAAGTATTAAACAATGGAAGTAATAAGGTAAGTTTACGGAAAAAGAGTCGAAAATGGATAGAAAAGAAATTTTAGTTAAGTATGGGTAAGGAAGGGAATATACATGTTAGTGTTATGCACAAGGATGAAATAAGTAATTATACATGTGGGTAAGATGTAAGTTGTAAATGAAGGGGGTATGATTGGTAAGGTATTTATGCATGAATTGGAAATTAGTTAAATTACACATATGAGATAAGTCTAATGATATTGATTGTTTTCTGTTAAGAATGAATTGGAAGTGCAGGTATACTAATAATGAAGAATGAAGGTTAAGTATGGAAGTCAGACGAGAGGGTTCGAAGGGACTTATATGAACAAGAATAAAAGATGTTGATGCTTGATTATGCACGTTTTAAAGTATATGTATTATGACATCGGTTGCTAATGAAGTAATTGGTTGTGGTGACCGCAGGTTGTACAGGTTTATGGGTGTTTCTTCAAGAAGTGTACGCGGTTGAAGATCGAGTCAATACATGGGTTGTACGTGGGTGTGTATGTGGTCATTTAATTTGATATAAGTTTGTCAGTTTTTGGTTAATTTACAAATGGGATTAATGTATTTAAGAGAAAGAAAGAATATCATGAAAGAAATTTTAGGTATGTATTTTCCGCTGCGAATCTTAGGTTAAAATCTATTTAGGGCGTTACACGCAAAGGCCTAAAAACACCAAAGAAAGTGTTCTCTCTAAAACGCATTGAACCAGGACAATAGTTTTGTCTGTGCTGTGAATTGTCTGAACCAATGCAGTTTACGAATGCAGTTTTCCAAAGGCAATTTACAGAAAAAATAACTTTTCCAAAGGCAACCCCAGCCAGGGGCTCTGCCCCTTGGACCCCGCCAGGGGCTGCTGTCACACCCCGACCGCGTAAAACAACAAATCGCGGCAGAAACATCGGGGCGTGTTGCAACAGAATCATTGTTTCATAACCATGGATACAAAAAGTGTTTCGTTTTATTAAACATTGAATATTTACATCTTCGGGAAATCTAAATACACAATTTAAACATAGTCTATCATTGTTATTGAGTCACTAAGGCCTCGTCCAGTCCTATGTGAGCATGCATCCTATCAATCGATATCATTCAACAATACCTGAAACATATATGAAAACGAGGTCAGCAAAGAAATGCTGGCGAATACATTGGTTTTGTAGGAGTGTCGAAATCATGGCTAGTTTAGATGTTGCAATACTTTATTAAAAACCTTGTTTTGAAACGAGTATAATATTGCAACTTAATTAACCAACTCAAATCAAGCGGGTTATAGTTTGTAAAACCTCGTAGCCATGACTCTTAACCCAAAAACATTTGTTTTAGTAAAGCGAATTGTGAAACATCTCGGAATAAATCGTTAATAAAACTCGTTAATAAATCTCGTTAAAAACTCGTATAGTTTATATCATATCGAAAACCTCGTTTGTGTGACATCGTTTGAAAATTGTTTACCCAAGTGAACTAAATAACGCCACGGTATGTAATATGATGAAATCACTTATATATAGGAAGTACCAGCGGAGTATCCACCATGCTTTCATCACATTACACCCGTCTCGTTATCTAAACACTAACTAAAAATCAATCGTTTACCCAAATCGTTTTAACATCGTATCGTCCAAATCGTTTACAAATCGTTTACATCGTCCAAATCGTTTACAAATCGTTTACATCGTCCAAATCGTTTAACTCGTTAATACATCGCGTGAAAACCAATCGTTTACCCAAATCGTATAATTCGTTTTAGGTCGTGAAACTACTTATATGGTCGTCTCGCTAATAACATTCAAACCTTCGTGACTCGTCCCTCGTCGCTTCTCGTTCTCGCATTAATAAACCCTTACCAAAGGGTAAATTAACAATTACAGATTCAGTCGCTACCCACCACCCCCACACATAACCACGGGTGCAGTAAGATAACGGGATTTGTCAGATCCTATGGTACCATAACCTAATACTGGTCGGCTTGATCATTGCTAATGAATGTCATTTGTTATGTAACTACAACCAACAAATTTGTTCACTTTTTGAAATCGTTATTAGTTTTTGAAACCATTGAAATCGTTTTTGAAACCATTGTTATAATCAATGTTGTAGAAGGCGCTAGGCGCTAGTCGGGCGGTGAGGTACCGCCTAGGGATTAATCGGGATTAATAGGGATTAATCGGGATTAATCGGATTGGACTTTTATATATAATTTTACATTTTTTTTTATAAATATGTAGTTAATTTTATACTTTTTATATATAATTTTACAAGTTTAGGAACCATATGTAAACTAGTGCAAGATAGAGGGGCTAAATATCAAAATACCCAAACTTAATATACCCTAAGTCCGATTAATTCCGACTAAGACCGATTAATTCCGATTAATTCCGACTAATCGGTTTAATGGGCTGCAAAAGACTGGACCGGTTAATTCCGACTAAGACCGATTTTCACCGATTACGACCGACTTTGACCGACTTTGACTAAAACCGATTAATTGGACCGACTAGGTTAAAATTAGTCAGTAGACTACCGCCTAGCGCCTAGGCGGCGATTAATCGGCCGCCTAGGCTGATTTCTGCAACAGTGGTTATAATATCGAAAATCGTTTTGATACCATCGTTAAAACCTTAAAAACATTTAGCACATATGAGTCACCCCAAAACAATTGAAAGCAGTAAAATAGGGGAATAATGTACTCGCCTGAGAATGCTTAGAGGTCTTGAACAACAACCAAGCAAAGCTAGAGGGAGCACGGAATCAATCGGCAGTCTAAAACCATATAAATAAACCGGGCCTGAGTCGGAAGATCGGATAGAATGAGGGCTTGTAGACCAAATGAGTATGGGAACTCATGTAATATGGTTTAACAAAGCCTACATACTACTATGAAACCAAACCTAAGTGCTTTCGACCCATCGCGACCCATTAAGGTAGCTTATGCTACTTTAACGCGTCGTGCGCGCAAAGCGCGTTCGAGACGTCTAACTAGTCCTATGACAAGTATTATATGCCTATACATGTTTTATCATGTTGTATAATCAGTTATGTATAAAAGTTTAGGTTACATAAGCTAAATTACCAATTATACATGAAAAGGGTATTTTGGTAATTTACCTAAGGCATATAAACTACCTATCATACAACTACTTAACGAAGTGACCATAAGGTATAACCTCGGAAGGTTATTCCCTATATACTATGGTCACCTAATGTATTTGGTCGGATCCTGATGATCGACCAAATGGGTCGGGTTCGAAGGTATAAGCGATTTATTAGATCGCTTACCCTACGACCCTAGACAACGTGGTAATCAGTAGGCATAGTCCCAAGGGACTATAACCAACGTGATTACACTCACGTTGCGAAGTTCAAACGAACTTCGCATTGACCATAAACTGGTCAATGCAGAAAGTCAAACAAAGTTTGACTTTCAGACTCGAAAAGACTCGAAAAGCAATAAAAGAACGAAAGAATACTTACGAAGGGTCCCCGAATGCTAATCTCGATTCAAGAATCTCAGGTATGAAACAATGGTTTCAACTTAGAGTTTCTCAAATCAAAATTCTAGTGAGTTTAGCAATGGATGGCATGGGGTATTTATAGGATTTCCCGAACCGTTAGGATCGTTTCTTGGAAAAAGTGCTTCAATCTTGGCCATACACTTGCACCCATGGTATTGTAATACCATGTGCACATCAAACCAGCCCATAGTATTTCCCAAAACCATGTGCAAAGGTGGTATAGGCCAGATTCAATGTTTCTGCACAGAAAGTTTCAAAAATGGCAGATTTGGTCCCTGTAGTGTAATAAGGCCTTTTCCGACGCGTTTAAGGCCCGTTAACCCCATTTCAAAGCTCTAAAATGAAGTTAAAGTAAAGGGAACTTAAAATGTTCTTAAAAATATCTCGTATGTCGGTTCGTTTAGCCGTACGGTTGCGTTGTTCGGCTAATTACGACGGAATGCGCACAAGCGCGAAAAACGATCCAAATGACGCGACGAATGGATTTTTCTTATTCCAAACACTAAAATAAAATATTTTAGTGCTTACATAAATTTTTGGATGTCCGGAGGTATTCAGAACGTAAGATATGCGCGAAAATGCGAACTTGTGCACTTTTTTACACTTTTAGTCCCTGAATGAGCATCAAGTTTATTTTAGCATACCGTACCCCTCAAAGCCTATTTATAAGCTATGTAAAGGATATTTAGGGTATGTTTAACTTATGATCAAGTTCCGGAATGTTCGTTACAGTTCAAATTGGCATACTTTCGCAGTTTGTCAAGTTTAGTCCCTATAGACGAATTAACTTGTTTTTGCCATACCAAAGCCTTCAAAACTTATTTCTAAGTTATGTAAGGGTTATTTAAGGTATGTTAAGCCAATGTCACTATTCCATAGTGTTTGTTGCATTAAACTGGTTATATTTACGCATTGGTGCGCGTATAACCTTCCAGAAAGCGATTTAGAGTTTGAAATAGAACAAAAATTGATATGTGCAAATGATACACATATTTTTACAAATCCCAAGTATGAAATACAATATTTCATTGGTTTGGTATTTGTTTGATGGTCGCAGTGACCCAGGTGTCACAGTCTCCCCTACTTCAGGAAATTTCGTCCCGAAATTTAATTAGAGGAAACGTGTGAGAGCTTGAAAACATGAAGTTGAAAAGACAAAACAACACTGGTTAGGGTTCTGAACTTCTAGTAACTTTAAATAACATTATGCTTTCAATGCAAGAGGGACACTTATATACAAGTATATGAAGCGCCATTGGTGCGTCCACCGTACCTCCATTACATTGTTCATGTTTCATTATTTGTCGTCACTATCGGTTCTTACACATGATAAATCTTACTGTGGTTTCTATGCACTAAATTTCATAATTATGTACGCGTCCATAATTAGACAATTCCTTGCACAGTTCACACAGTCTATTTTATAATGTGTAGGGTAAAACCAAATGAACAAACCTGTGATGAGTGTGACTGGACCACCATAAGGTTCTTTCAGCTGTATCATCACATGCCATTCTTAACCAGATCTTGAATCAATCTTTAACTAGACCACTCAAGGGTCTCTCATCGAATCATGGAATGGTACTATATAACCCAAGGGTCTTAACTACTACGTAGAAGCCCATAAGGATTAAGGTAGTACCTTTTAAATATCCTACTATGAATCCCTCATATGAAGATATGAAAGATTTTATGAGGATTTGAAAATCGGATCACACAAAAACATAGAGGAGAACACATAAACACATATCACATAATCGCATAATCGCACACTCGCATTATTGTTTAAATTGACCTTTAAATTTGTTATCTTTGGACACGGGTATTTAAAGCATACAAGGAATCAAATCCTTAATTGCAGCAATTTGGATGGATCCATATGAATACCCTGCTTGTTGACTACATGACCCAAAAACTGAACTTCTTTAAGCCAAAATTTCCTCTTGGAGGATTTAGCGAAAAGTTTGTTCCTTCTTTAAGGGTTCCAGTGTCAATGAAGGTGTTGATTGTTATCGGCTCGGGACATGAATAGATCAAGATGTCATCAATAACAACAATGACGAACTGATCCAAATAAGGCTTGCAGACTCTATTTATTAAGTCCATGTAGATGGCTGGAGCATTTGTCAACCCAAAAGGCATGACTATAAACTCGTAATGGCCATACTTCGTGCAGAAAGCCATTTTGATAATTCCTGCATCTCGAACGGTGCAAGATGATAAGGTGCTTTCGCAATTGGGTTGGCATTGGGTACAAGGTCAAAAATGAAACTCGACTTGACGAACTGGAGGCAAACCAGGCAGTTCATCAGGAAACACCTCTGGATAATCCCAAACAATCGGAATATCCTGAATACTCTTGCTCTTGCCTTTCTCCTCGGTGACATGTGCTAGAAAAGCAACATATCCTTTTCGTAAATAACTTTGGGCTTTTGATTTAAAAGAAACAAGCGTTTAAGGTTCTCGGGGAGGTCACAAGCGATCATAAAAATGACAGAACCACACGAGTAGTTTGTCTTTGTGTTGACATCATAAGGTTGGATCAAACATTCATACAATTGCATTAGTTAAAGAAAATAAAAACCACAAATTTTTATTTATATAACAACCGCATTGTCTTTAAATGTTTCAAGATAACAACCAGAGGAAATACAAAATACTAATCGTTTATCACTGCATCGTTGATTGCCTCATTGATGTTATACACTCGTCCACGTGCTGGATTCACATTGACGTTGTCGTTCGCATTTGGGTTTGCGTTAGCATTTGCATTCACCAGTCTCGGACAGTTGTGGCGGAAGTGACCAATCTCTCCGCAGTTGAAACATGAAGCCAGTGGGAATCTCACAGCATTCCCTTGAACCGGAGCTTGAACCTGAGCAGCCTGATTTTGTCCAAAACGACAAACATTGGCCATATGCCCAAGTCTACCACACGTCGTGCATTGCCTGCAAGCTTGTTGTGCAACGTGATGACCGTTGCAACGAGCACAGTGAGGTGCGGTACCAGCGTATGCCTTCTTTGCAGGTGGCTGAGCCGGTGGGTTCTGCAGGTTCTGAGCAGTCTTTCTGTAACAGCAAAGTTTTGGGCACCTTTTCGCTTTCTTAATTTCTTCGATGACTCACCTTCTTCACCCTTTTTCTTGTCCTTTCCAGAATCAGTCTCCTTCTTTTTATCACCCTTGCGGGTGAGTTTACCCTTCCTGACTTGGGTCTCAGTCAGGGTAGCAGACAACTCTATTGCTTGGCGAAGGGTAGGACGATTTACACCGATCAAAATCTCTAGAATGGAATCGGGTAAACCATCGATGTATCTCTCGATCGCTTTCTCCAGAGGGGTAACCATGGTGGGACACAATAGACTGAGTTCTTCAAAACGATCCGTGTACGCACGGTGTTCAGCCCCATCTTGCTTTAAGTCGTCAAACTCTCGTTCCAAAACTCGAATCTCGTGACGGGGACAAAACTCCTTCATCATGAGAGCCCGAAGCTCCGCCCATGTTTGTGCCAGAGCCACTTCGGCACCCCTATCGCGCATAACACCATTCCACCAAGTAAGCGCTCGCTTTTCAAACACACTCAAAGCAAATTCCACCTTACGCGCATCCTGACACTGCACATGTCTGAATGTGTTCTCGATACTCTTAAACCACTGCAGGAGCGCAGTTGCTCCTTGCGACCCAGAAAACTTAAGTGGCTTCGCAGAATTGAAGTTCTTGAAATTACATTGTGCGTTATTGTTGTTGTTATTATTGTTGTTGTTGTTGTTGTTAAATATCTCGTGGACTTGGGTTACAACACCGGGAAGTACAGCAGCCACTTGCTGAGAAACCAGGGCTGCGATTTCTTCAATAGTAAAAGTTCGAGGATCGCGTCGAGGAGGCATTGTCTAACAGGGAAACAAAAGAATCGAGTGAGGTTGAAATTTAGGAAAAATAAAAGAGGTATTGACAAAACCCAAGGAAGGCGATCATTTGTTTGTTACCTCGAACAAACAAACGACACGCAGTGACTAATCAAAGTAAATAGGTTAAAATAATGTATCGCGAAGACATGCTCGCCTATAAGTGAACACTCATCCCAAGAATTCCCAGGTAAGCACAACTGGTCTCGCGTCTGATGAGATATATACGAAGTGCTTGCCTAGACAGAAAACCCAGAATACAGGCATTCACCCTTCCAGTTTGCACGTGTTCACATTATTTAAAACCCAAAACCTTGACGAGATTTTATTTATTTATTTATTTTTTTGAAAATTCAAAGGGGTTCAAAACCTTATAACAGAGGGTTCAAAACCTTATAACAGAGGGTTCAAAACCTAGTAATCAATCATCCTAGAACAGATGATTAGTTTTCAAAGCGGTTTTGAAATTTATGTTCTTGTTGTGGTCGTCGCCTAAGGATAGGTGACGGTATTGTTTTATGACTAAACGCAAGTAAACTCGCGTTAGGGTCCTAAGAAGTTATAGTCTAGGTCAAAGCATTACTAATAACCTAATTCCCTATAACCATTGGCTCTGATACCAACTTTTCTGTCACACCCTGACCGCGTAAAACAACAAATCGCGGCGGAAACATCGGGGCGTGTTGCAACAGAATCATTGTTTCATAACCATGGATACAAAAAGTGTTTCGTTTTATTAAACATTGAATATTTACATCGTCGGGAAATCTAAATACACAATTTAAAATAGTCTATCATTGTTATTGAGTCACTAAGGCCTCGTCCAGTCCTATGTGAGCATGCATCCTATCAATCGATATCATTCAACAATACCTGAAACATATATGAAAACGAGGTCAGCAAAGAAATGCTGGCGAATACATTGGTTTTGTAGGAGTGTCGAAATCATGGCTAGTTTAGATGTTGCAATACTTTATTAAAAACCTTGTTTTGAAAAGAGTATAATATTGCAACTTAATTAACCAACTCAAATCAAGAAGGTTATAGTTTGTAAAACCTCGTAGCCATGACTCTTAACCCAAAAACATTTGTTTTAGTAAAGCGAATTGTGAAACATCTCGGAATAAATCGTTAATAAAACTCGTTAATAAATCTCGTTAAAAACTCGTATAGTTTATATCATATCGAAAACCTCGTTTGTGTGACATCGTTTGAAAATTGTTTACCCAAGTGAACTAAATAACGCCACGGTATGTAATATGATGAAATCACTTATATATAGGAAGTACCAGCGGAGTATCCACCATGCTTTCATCACATTACACCCGTCTCGTTATCTAAACACTAACTAAAAATCAATCGTTTACCCAAATCGTTTTAACATCGTATCGTCCAAATCGTTTACAAATCGTTTACATCGTCCAAATCGTTTAACTCGTTAATACATCGCGTGAAAACCAATCGTTTACCCAAATCGTATAATTCGTTTTAGGTCGTGAAACTACTTATATGGTCGTCTCGCTAATAACATTCAAACCTTCGTGACTCGTCCCTCGTCGCTTCTCGTTCTCGCATTAATAAACCCTTACCAAAGGGTAAATTAACAATTACAGATTCAGTCGCTACCCACCACCCCCACACATAACCACGGGTGCAGTAAGATAACGGGATTTGTCAGATCCTATGGTACCATAACCTAATACTGGTCGGCTTGATCATTGCTAATGAATGTCATTTGTTATGTAACTACAACCAACAAATTTGTTCACTTTTTGAAATCGTTATTAGTTTTTGAATCCATTGAAATCGTTTTTGAAACCATTGTTATAATATCGAAAATCGTTTTGATACCATCGTTAAAACCTTAAAAACATTTAGCACATATGAGTCACCCCAAAACAATTGAAAGCAGTAAAATAGGAGAATAATGTACTCGCCTGAGAATGCTTAGAGGTCTTGAACAACAACCAAGCAAAGCTAGAGGGAGCACGGAATCAATCGGCAGTCTAAAACCATATAAATAAACCGGGCCTGAGTCGGAAGATCGGATAGAATGAGGGCTTGTAGACCAAATGAGTATGGGAACTCATGTAATATGGTTTAACAAAGCCTACATACTACTATGAAACCAAACCTAAGTGCTTTCGACCCATCGCGACCCATTAAGGTAGCTTATGCTACTTTAACGCGTCGTGCGCGCAAAGCGCGTTCGAGACGTCTAACTAGTCCTATGACAAGTATTATATGCCTATACATGTTTTATCATGTTGTATAATCAGTTATGTATAAAAGTTTAGGTTACATAAGCTAAATTACCAATTATACATGAAAAGGGTATTTTGGTAATTTACCTAAGGCATATAAACTACCTATCATACAACTACTTAACGAAGTGACCATAAGGTATAACCTCGGAAGGTTATTCCCTATATACTATGGTCACCTAATGTATTTGGTCGGATCCTGATGATCGACCAAATGGGTCGGGTTCGAAGGTATAAGCGATTTATTAGATCGCTTACCCTACGACCCTAGACAACGTGGTAATCAGTAGGCATAGTCCCAAGGGACTATAACCAACGTGATTACACTCACGTTGCGAAGTTCAAACGAACTTCGCATTGACCATAAACTGGTCAATGCAGAAAGTCAAACAAAGTTTGACTTTCAGACTCGAAAAGACTCGAAAAGCAATAAAAGAACGAAAGAATACTTACGAAGGGTCCCCGAATGCTAATCTCGATTCAAGAATCTCAGGTATGAAACAATGGTTTCAACTTAGAGTTTCTCAAATCAAAATTCTAGTGAGTTTAGCAATGGATGGCATGGGGTATTTATAGGATTTCCCGAACCGTTAGGATCGTTTCTTGGAAAAAGTGCTTCAATCTTGGCCATACACTTGCACCCATGGTATTGTAATACCATGTGCACATCAAACCAGCCCATAGTATTTCCCAAAACCATGTGCAAAGGTGGTATAGGCCAGATTCAATGTTTCTGCACAGAAAGTTTCAAAAATGGCAGATTTGGTCCCTGTAGTGTAATAAGGCCTTTTCCGACGCGTTTAAGGCCCGTTAACCCCATTTCAAAGCTCTAAAATGAAGTTAAAGTAAAGGGAACTTAAAATGTTCTTAAAAATATCTCGTATGTCGGTTCGTTTAGCCGTACGGTTGCGTTGTTCGGCTAATTACGACGGAATGCGCACAAGCGCGAAAAACGATCCAAATGACGCGACGAATGGATTTTTCTTATTCCAAACACTAAAATAAAATATTTTAGTGCTTACATAAATTTTTGGATGTCCGGAGGTATTCAGAACGTAAGATATGCGCGAAAATGCGAACTTGTGCACTTTTTTACACTTTTAGTCCCTGAATGAGCATCAAGTTTATTTTAGCATACCGTACCCCTCAAAGCCTATTTATAAGCTATGTAAAGGATATTTAGGGTATGTTTAACTTATGATCAAGTTCCGGAATGTTCGTTACAGTTCAAATTGGCATACTTTCGCAGTTTGTCAAGTTTAGTCCCTATAGACGAATTAACTTGTTTTTGCCATACCAAAGCCTTCAAAACTTATTTCTAAGTTATGTAAGGGTTATTTAAGGTATGTTAAGCCAATGTCACTATTCCATAGTGTTTGTTGCATTAAACTGGTTATATTTACGCATTGGTGCGCGTATAACCTTCCAGAAAGCGATTTAGAGTTTGAAATAGAACAAAAATTGATATGTGCAAATGATACACATATTTTTACAAATCCCAAGTATGAAATACAATATTTCATTGGTTTGGTATTTGTTTGATGGTCGCAGTGACCCAGGTGTCACAGTCTCCCCTACTTCAGGAAATTTCGTCCCGAAATTTAATTAGAGGAAACTTGTGAGAGCTTGAAAACATGAAGTTGAAAAGACAAAACAACACTGGTTAGGGTTCTGAACTTCTAGTAACTTTAAATAACATTATGCTTTCAATGCAAGAGGGACACTTATATACAAGTATATGAAGCGCCATTGGTGCGTCCACCGTACCTCCATTACATTGTTCATGTTTCATTATTTGTCGTCACTATCGGTTCTTACACATGATAAATCTTACTGTGGTTTCTATGCACTAAATTTCATAATTATGTACGCGTCCATAATTAGACAATTCCTTGCACAGTTCACACAGTCTATTTTATAATGTGTAGGGTAAAACCAAATGAACAAACCTGTGATGAGTGTGACTGGACCACCATAGGGTTCTTTCAGCTGTATCATCACATGCCATTCTTAACCAGATCTTGAATCAATCTTTAACTAGACCACTCAAGGGTCTCTCATCGAATCATGGAATGGTACTATATAACCCAAGGGTCTTAACTACTACGTAGAAGCCCATAAGGATTAAGGTAGTACCTTTTAAATATCCTACTATGAATCCCTCATATGAAGATATGAAAGATTTTATGAGGATTTGAAAATCGGATCACACAAAAACATAGAGGAGAACACATAAACACATATCACATAATCGCATAATCGCACACTCGCATTATTGTTTAAATTGACCTTTAAATTTGTTATCTTTGGACACGGGTATTTAAAGCATACAAGGAATCAAATCCTTAATTGCAGCAATTTGGATGGATCCATATGAATACCCTGCTTGTTGACTACATGACCCAAAAACTGAACTTCTTTAAGCCAAAATTTCCTCTTGGAGGATTTAGCGAAAAGTTTGTTCCTTCTTTAAGGGTTCCAGTGTCAATGAAGGTGTTGATTGTTATCGGCTCGGGACATGAATAGATCAAGATGTCATCAATAACAACAATGACGAACTGATCCAAATAAGGCTTGCAGACTCTATTTATTAAGTCCATGTAGATGGCTGGAGCATTTGTCAACCCAAAAGGCATGACTATAAACTCGTAATGGCCATACTTCGTGCAGAAAGCCATTTTGATAATTCCTGCATCTCGAACGGTGCAAGATGATAAGGTGCTTTCGCAATTGGGTTGGCATTGGGTACAAGGTCAAAAATGAAACTCGACTTGACGAACTGGAGGCAAACCAGGCAGTTCATCAGGAAACACCTCTGGATAATCCCAAACAATCGGAATATCCTGAATACTCTTGCTCTTGCCTTTCTCCTCGGTGACATGTGCTAGAAAAGCAACATATCCTTTTCGTAAATAACTTTGGGCTTTTGATTTAAAAGAAACAAGCGTTTAAGGTTCTCGGGGAGGTCACAAGCGATCATAAAAATGACAGAACCACACGAGTAGTTTGTCTTTGTGTTGACATCATAAGGTTGGATCAAACATTCATACAATTGCATTAGTTAAAGAAAATAAAAACCACAAATTTTTATTTATATAACAACCGCATTGTCTTTAAATGTTTCAAGATAACAACCAGAGGAAATACAAAATACTAATCGTTTATCACTGCATCGTTGATTGCCTCATTGATGTTATACACTCGTCCACGTGCTGGATTCACATTGACGTTGTCGTTCGCATTTGGGTTTGCGTTAGCATTTGCATTCACCAGTCTCGGACAGTTGTGGCGGAAGTGACCAATCTCTCCGCAGTTGAAACATGAAGCCAGTGGGAATCTCACAGCATTCCCTTGAACCGGAGCTTGAACCTGAGCAGCCTGATTTTGTCCAAAACGACAAACATTGGCCATATGCCCAAGTCTACCACACGTCGTGCATTGCCTGCAAGCTTGTTGTGCAACGTGATGACCGTTGCAACGAGCACAGTGAGGTGCGGTACCAGCGTATGCCTTCTTTGCAGGTGGCTGAGCCGGTGGGTTCTGCAGGTTCTGAGCAGTCTTTCTGTAACAGCAAAGTTTTGGGCACCTTTTCGCTTTCTTAATTTCTTCGATGACTCACCTTCTTCACCCTTTTTCTTGTCCTTTCCAGAATCAGTCTCCTTCTTTTTATCACCCTTGCGGGTGAGTTTACCCTTCCTGACTTGGGTCTCAGTCAGGGTAGCAGACAACTCTATTGCTTGGCGAAGGGTAGGACGATTTACACCGATCAAAATCTCTAGAATGGAATCGGGTAAACCATCGATGTATCTCTCGATCGCTTTCTCCAGAGGGGTAACCATGGTGGGACACAATAGACTGAGTTCTTCAAAACGATCCGTGTACGCACGGTGTTCAGCCCCATCTTGCTTTAAGTCGTCAAACTCTCGTTCCAAAACTCGAATCTCGTGACGGGGACAAAACTCCTTCATCATGAGAGCCCGAAGCTCCGCCCATGTTTGTGCCAGAGCCACTTCGGCACCCCTATCGCGCATAACACCATTCCACCAAGTAAGCGCTCGCTTTTCAAACACACTCAAAGCAAATTCCACCTTACGCGCATCCTGACACTGCACATGTCTGAATGTGTTCTCGATACTCTTAAACCACTGCAGGAGCGCAGTTGCTCCTTGCGACCCAGAAAACTTAAGTGGCTTCGCAGAATTGAAGTTCTTGAAATTACATTGTGCGTTATTGTTGTTGTTATTATTGTTGTTGTTGTTGTTGTTAAATATCTCGTGGACTTGGGTTACAACACCGGGAAGTACAGCAGCCACTTGCTGAGAAACCAGGGCTGCGATTTCTTCAATACTATGGTCACCTAATGTATTTGGTCGGATCCTGATGATCGACCAAATGGGTCGGGTTCGAAGGTATAAGCGATTTATTAGATCGCTTACCCTACGACCCTAGACAACGTGGTAATCAGTAGGCATAGTCCCAAGGGACTATAACCAACGTGATTACACTCACGTTGCGAAGTTCAAACGAACTTCGCATTGACCATAAACTGGTCAATGCAGAAAGTCAAACAAAGTTTGACTTTCAGACTCGAAAAGACTCGAAAAGCAATAAAAGAACGAAAGAATACTTACGAAGGGTCCCCGAATGCTAATCTCGATTCAAGAATCTCAGGTATGAAACAATGGTTTCAACTTAGAGTTTCTCAAATCAAAATTCTAGTGAGTTTAGCAATGGATGGCATGGGGTATTTATAGGATTTCCCGAACCGTTAGGATCGTTTCTTGGAAAAAGTGCTTCAATCTTGGCCATACACTTGCACCCATGGTATTGTAATACCATGTGCACATCAAACCAGCCCATAGTATTTCCCAAAACCATGTGCAAAGGTGGTATAGGCCAGATTCAATGTTTCTGCACAGAAAGTTTCAAAAATGGCAGATTTGGTCCCTGTAGTGTAATAAGGCCTTTTCCGATGCGTTTAAGGCCCGTTAACCCCATTTCAAAGCTCTAAATTGAAGTTAAAGTAAAGGGAACTTAAAATGTTCTTAAAAATATCTCGGATGTCGGTTCGTTTAGCCGTACGGTTGCGTTGTTCGGCTAATTACGACGGAATGCGCACAAGCGCGAAAAACGATCCAAATGACGCGACGAATAGATTTTTCTTATGCCAAACACTAAAATAAAATATTTTAGTGCTTACATAAATTTTTGGATGTCCGGAGGTATTCAGAACGTAAGATATGCCCGAAAATGCAAACTTGTGCACTTTTTTACACTTTTAGTCACTGAATGAGCATAAAGTTTATTTTAGCATACCGTACCCCTCAAAGCCTATTTATAAGCTATGTAAACGATATCTAGGGTATGTTTAACTTATGATCAAGTTCCGGAATGTTAAGGTCCTCAAGCGTACTAGGATACCCCTCGTTCGAGTTCGTTGGAACTCACGTCGCGGCCCAGAGTTCACCTGGGAACGCGAAGATCAGATGAAACAAAAGTATCCCCAACTGTTCGCAACCGGTACAACTACTACTGAGACTGAAGCTACGGAATTTCGGGACGAAATTCCAGATCAACGGGGGGAGGATGTGACACCCCAGGAAAACCAGGAAAACCATGCAACTTAACTAGCTTCCTCAGTGAGTACGTGCTAAATTTCGGGACGAAATTTCTTTCAACTTGGGGATAATGTGACAACTCGTATTTCCAAACCAATCTTTGTACTTCGATGTAATGTATGTGTACGATATGTGACTTTATGAAAGTGAATGTTTATGTGAATGCTATGTTATTACGTGCTTGTGTAATGTATGTATGATATAAGCACACAACACACACTCGACCGCACAAGTCATTCGGGCTACACAACTGTACTCGGACTCTTGGAGCAGCCCAAGTGTGGGTTCGGCCCATCCCCTTAGTCGATTAACACATGGGGGTGTTAGCACCGTCTCACACTTTATCAAAACAAACAAACCTACAAACCCTAGTGCTCTCCTCTCTCTCTCTCTCTAAGCCGACGGCTATCCGGATCCTCTCGAAGTCCTTGTGATTCCTACCTTGCTTTCGGTTAGTATATGATCACTATCGTTATATGATTATTATTGTTTGACTTTGATTACTGTTATAACTTGATCGAATGACAATATGGCTAAGTGTTTGATCTTGAATTGTTTGATGTAGAATAGGTTAGTAATCGGTTATATTTATGATCTTTGGATTGATATCATTGACTAATTTTTGACACCATGAATATTATTTGTTAGTGGGTGATGATTGTGGACATATGATTGAATCGATGTGTATGGCTTTCTTGAAATCATGTGAATGTCAGTATGCATGGGTTGTTTAAAAGTCAATTCCATTAAATATATATGCATCAGTACATGTGTTCATACATTTTAACAAGGGTCCAATCATCTTATGGCATTCAAGACTTGATGACATCATGGGTAAGACCTTATGAATGGAAATCAGATTGTGTGTGTGTCGATTAATTGAGTTGTCGGCTAGTATGCATGTATCGGCCATGTGATCTCTGTTTTAGTTCCACTATCAAGTTAGGAAATTAGTAAATTACTACATATCATAGTTTGGTCCAATAATCTTTGAGATGATTAAATGGTGGTCGGCCATTGTAGGTTATTTCGATAAATGATCATGTGTGGTTGTTGTTCATCATTATGATGTTAGAGTTATGTGAAACATTCGTTAAAAGTAATGATTTGATCGATATGGTTTGATTAGAATCATTAATCCTGTTGATTGATTTTTATGCAAATTATGGAAACTATTATAATGGTCAAATGATTAATTGGAATAGATGTAACTGATTGCTAGAATCACGAAAGTTTGTTAACCAATCGTACAAGACCCTTAGTCGCATAAGGAGACCATTCGCACAAGCCTTGTCAGTCGTACAAGACACCTCCAGTCGCACAAGAGTTACTGGACCGCACAAATTGAATTGTTGTTTAACTGTTGGGCCGGGTATGTTTGGGCCGGATTAATTCAACCGCACAAGAGTACTTGAGTCGCACAAGATGATTTGTTTATTGTTTTTGGGCCGTAAGTTATATGCATTGGGCTGGGTTTTATTGGGCTTTAATGGACGACTCGCACAAGGCCATTTAAGCTTGTGCGAGCCCAATCTTGAATACGCTATTAACTGTTGAACGTGTTGATGTATGTTGCCATGACCCGTACGTGTTTCGTATTTGCTATCTATGTGATACTTATGTGCTTAACTCGAACGTGAACCTGACTTGTATAATAACCATGATAGGACGTGGTTGACCACTAGCATTTAGACTTGACCTTTCGTTTACCTACCGAGCAATCCAAGGTGAGTTCACACTCTACAAAGCATGGGATTCCCAGGGGTTGGGAATGGGGTTAAGGAATATGGATTCCTTGTCCTTTCTTGGGTAGGACAGTAATGGTTCAGGAATGTAATTCCTCGTCCTCACGGACAGATAACTATACTAGACCAAAACTCTCTATCACGAAGTCCCTCCTTTTTATATCGACTTAATCGCCGGGCCAATGGCGAGCGGGTCATTAGTTAGATAGCGCTATTTAGGTCTGACAAGCCTCACACCGTGCCGCAGAGGACGGGCGTGAACTAATGGATCTGGGGCACGTCAATGCTGATAGACATTGACAGTTTCAGGGCACTTAAACATGACTTCAGTCAGTAGTCGATATGGTAACGAGTCTAGTGGATACATGGGGTAGCCCCCACGGCCGAAATGCCAGATAACTATCATGGGGTAGCCCCCAAAGGCAGGATTGCCAGAGTAAATGGGTTAAACAAAGGGTTAAACAAATCACGTTTTCAACTATGGGGTAACCCCCACGGCAGGAACGCCAGTTAAAGGAAACTGTTTTTGGAACAACTTAAAATGAACACCCAACCGTGAACTCACTCAACTTGTTGTTGACTCGTTACTACATGCTTTGCAGGTCTATAGGTACTTAGCTGGAGCTTGCACAAGGGAGAGTCGTTGTGGGACATGGACAGCTGTGTGCCATGTTAAACATTTGGATATTTGAACTCTTGATTTGGTTTTAAACATTATGCTTCCGCTCATAACTTAACTATGTTTGTTTTGGACACTAATCACGTTGGTTGTACTTTTACAATTAATTATATACTTGTTCGATATGATTAGTGGTTTGATCCTGGTCAGTCACGCCTCCAAGCGGTGATACTCCGCATGTGGATTTTGGGGGTGTGACAGATTGGTATCAGAGCCATTGGTTATAGAGAACTTGGTTTTAATAAAGGAAAACGTTTTTGTTAAAACCAGACTATAACCTGTACAGTGCTCTACGATCCACAACGACGCTTCACCCCACGTGCAAGGCTCGACATTCTAGGTGATATAATTTATGCTTACATTGCCTACTTGCTAGAATACGTAGAACTTTGCTCATGATATGCTTAGCTAGTATAGCTACTCTTGCTTGAACACGTGTGTGCTTACTCTCCTCTGTCATCGCACTTTCGCGAACCCCTCTCACCCATGTTTCCTTTATATGAAGATCATGTCTGGACGCATTAACATGACTCAAGCCCAGTTGACGGCTCTGATTAACGAACAAGTTGCTGCGGCACTTGCAGCCGCACAGGCAGGAGGTATACCCTGCAGTTTAAAACTCATTCTAGGATCTTTAGATCCTACTCTCGTGAATCTATCCTTGTGTTAAACTTTGCCCTTTCTTACACCCACAACAGGTCAGCATGCTCAGCCGCCTGTGTGCACCTTCAAAACTTTCATGGACTGCCGACCCACTACTTTTAGTGGCACTGAAGGAGCAGTAGGTCTCCTCCACTGGTTTGAGAAACTAGAATCTGTGTTCGAAATGTGTGAATGCCCTGAGGCACGCAGGGTGAAATATGCTACCGGCACTCTTGAGGGTTTAGCCCTCACATGGTGGAATGCTCAAGTCCAAATGCTGGGGTTGGTTGCTGCTAACGCCACCCCATGGAACAATTTTAAGGAGATGATCAAGGAGGAATACTGCAGTCGTGATGACATTCATAAGCTGGAAGTCGAATTCTTCAACCTCAAGATGACGGGGTCAGAAATTGAGGCGTATACGAAGAGATCGAATGAGCTTGCATTGCTGTGTCCAACCATGGTGGACCCCCCAATTAAGCGTATTGAACTTTATCTTAAGGGCCTAGTGCCAGCAATCCAAAGTCATGTGACATCAGCAAACCTCGCCACCTACCAGCAGGTTGTTCAATTGGCTCACCGTCTCACTGATCAGGCGGTGGAGCAAAACAAGTTACCAAAACGTATTAGTGCTACAGCTACCTCTGAACCTTCCAGTGATAACAAACGTAAATGGGATGGAGCTTCAAGCAGAGGTTCGACTTCTGTTCAATCCCAGTCGCAGCAGAGAAGAACTGAAGAGTATAAGAGTCCTAGTCAGCAATCGTCAGGTAGCCAAAGTCAGGGTGGATACAAAGGAAATCACCCCAAATGTAATCGTTGCAACTTGCATCACCGCGGGCCATGCACCAGGGGTAACTGTCATCGGTGCAACAAGCCAGGCCACGCGGCAAAGGATTGTAGAAGCTTATACCCAGCAAACCAGAATCGTCAGCAACTGCAAGATCAACAGAATCAACGCCAGCAACAGCAGCCGCAGGGTAACAACAAAGGGTGCTTTCAGTGTGGAGCTGAAGGCCACTTCAAGAGAGATTGTCCCCAGCTGAACAGGAACCAGAACAACAATAACAACAATCAGGGGAATGGGAACAACGGGGGTAACAATGGCAATGGAGCAAGGGGCCGTGCGTTCGTTATTGGTAACGGAGAAGCTAGGAATGATCCCAATGTCGCGACGGGTAAGTTCCTTCTCGACGACTTTTACGTTACTGTCCTATTTGATTCGGGTGCTGATACTAGTTATGTGTCCCAAAAAGTTAGTCAACTGCTTAAGCGTACCCCAACACCTTTGAATCCCAAACACGCTGTAGAGTTAGCTAATGGTAAAAGTATAGAGGTCACCCACGTAGTTACAGGTTGTAACCTAGTACTTGCTGATCACACTTTCTCGATCGACCTTCTTCCTATCACTCTGGGTAGTTTCGACGTTGTCATTGGGATGGACTGGTTATCCCAACACCAAGCTGAGATTCTTTGCAACGAAAAGATTGTCCGTATTCCGCGCCCCGGTGGGGAACCTCTTATAATTTGTGGCGACAAGAGTGGTGCTGTCGTGAGCATCATTTCTTCTCTTAAGGCCCAAAAGTGTTTGCGCAAGGGCCACACTGCCTTTCTGGCTCTCGTTACTGACACCTCGAAGAAGGAGAAAAAGATAGAAGACTTTCCGATTGTACGCGACTATCCTGTGGTATTTCCTGAGGAACTACCTGGCCTCCCGCCTCATCGTCAGGTCGAGTTTCAAATCGAGTTAGCTCCTGGAGCGGCGCCCATAGCTCGTGCACCGTATCGTTTAGCTCCATCAGAGTTGAAAGAGCTATCTACGCAACTACAAGAACTCTTAGATAAGGGTTTTATTCGTCCTAGCTCTTCGCCCTGGGGAGCTCCAGTGCTATTTGTGAAGAAGAAAGACGGTACGTTCAGAATGTGCATCGACTACCGTGAATTGAACAAGGTGACTGTGAAGAACCGCTACCCTCTTCCACGCATTGACGATTTGTTCGACCAGCTACAAGGGTCGAGCTACTATTCAAAGATCGATTTGAGATCAGGATATCACCAGCTGAGAGTCCGAGAAGAGGACATCTCTAAAACAGCCTTTAGAACCCGTTATGGACACTATGAGTTTTTGGTCATGCCTTTTGGGATGACAAACGCACCGGCGGTCTTCATGGACTTGATGAATCGAGTGTGCAAGCCTTACTTAGACAAGTTCGTTATTGTCTTCATCGATGACATCCTGATTTATTCGAAGAGTCAGGAGGAACACGAGCAACATTTACGACTTATTTTGGAACTTCTTCGAAAGGAACAGCTGTACGCCAAGTTTTCAAAATGTGACTTCTGGCTTCGTGAAGTCCATTTCTTAGGCCATGTAGTGAACAAGGATGGGATTCACGTTGATCCATCCAAGGTGGAGTCAATCAAGAGCTGGCCTGCACCCCGTACGCCAACGGAAATTCGCCAATTCTTGGGATTGGCAGGTTACTACAGGAGGTTTATTAAGGATTTTTCCAAGATTGCACAACCTCTTACTTCACTAACGCAGAAGGGCGTTGTTTATCGTTGGGGAAACGCACAGGAGTTAGCGTTTCAGCACTTAAAGGATAGACTTTGCAGTGCACCTATTCTTTCATTGCCAGAGGGCACAGACGACTTCGTGGTTTACTGCGACGCATCCATTCAGGGTCTTGGCTGTGTATTGATGCAGCGGGATAAGGTTATAGCCTACGCCTCACGTCAACTCAAAGTTCATGAAAAGAACTACACTACACACGATCTAGAGCTGGGAGCGGTTATTTTTGCACTTAAGATATGGCGACACTACTTGTATGGCACTAAGTGTGCTATCTACACTGATCACAGAAGCCTCGAGCACATCTTCAAACAGAAGGAACTCAACATGCGACAGCGACGATGGGTCGAACTGCTGAATGACTACGAATGCTCGATCAGGTACCACCTGGGCAAAGCCAACGTTGTGGCTGACGCCCTCAGTCGAAAGGACACTGCACCCAAGCGCGTACGAGCTTTACAACTTACTATACAGTCTAGTCTTCCTTCTCAAATACGAAATGCTCAGGTAGAAGCATTGAAACCAGAAAACATCAGGGCTGAGGCCCTACGCGGTTCAAGGCAACGCTTAGAACAGAAGGAGGACGGTGCTTACTACGTAACAGGACGCATTTGGGTCCCACTTTATGGCAACCTACGAGAACTTGTGATGGATGAGGCACACAAGTCTCGCTACTCAGTGCACCCTGGTTCGGATAAAATGTACCACGATATCAAAACCACGTATTGGTGGCCTAGTATGAAGGCCCACATAGCAACATACGTTAGCAAGTGCTTGACTTGTGCGAGAGTCAAGGCGGAATACCAGAAACCTTCAGGCCCCCTTCAACAACCAGAGATACCACAATGGAAATGGGAGCAAATTTCCATGGATTTTGTTACTGGCCTGCCTAGATCTCAATGTGGTAATGATACTATTTGGGTGATCGTGGATCGACTCACAAAGTCTGCTCACTTCCTGGCTATCAAAGAAACGGATAAGTTCTCCACTCTAGCAGAAGTATACCTTAAGGAAGTTGTCTCGAGGCACGGGGTGCCCATCTCTATCATCTCGGATCGAGATGCACGTTTTACATCAGAACTATAGCAAGCAATGCACAAATCCTTTGGCTCAAGGCTAGATATGAGCACAGCTTATCACCCGCAAACGGATGGGCAGTCGGAACGTACCATCCAGACTCTCGAAGACATGCTTAGGGCATGTGTAATTGATTTTGGCAATGGCTGGGAAAAGCATCTGCCACTTGTGGAATTTTCGTACAACAATAGCTACCACACCAGCATTAAAGCTGCTCCGTTTGAGGCATTGTACGGGCGTAAATGCCGGTCACCTCTTTGTTGGGCAGAGGTGGGGGATAGTCAGATTACTGGTCCAGAACATGTAGTGGACACAACAGAGAAAATTGCTCAGATACGACAACGAATGGCGGCAGCTCGTGACCGTCAGAAAGTCTACGCCGATAAGGGCATGAAACCACTAGAGCTCCAGGTTGGGGAGCGTGTACTACTCAAAGTTTCACCCTGGAAGGGTGTGGTTCGTTTTGGGAAATGGGGCAAGCTTAACCCACGATACGTTGGACCTTTCGAAGTCATTGAGAAAATAGGCAAGGTGGCCTACAGACTGAACTTACCAGCAGAACTTAGTGCAGTTCACGATGTTTTCCACGTGTCGAATCTGAAGAAATGTCTGTCAGAAGAGACCCACGTAGTTCCTTTGAAGGAGCTCACGATCGACGAGCAGTTACGATTTGTCGAGGAACCTGTTGAAATCACGGACCGGGATGTTAAGGTCCTCAAGCGTACTAGGATACCCCTCGTTCGAGTTCGTTGGAACTCACGTCGCGGCCCAGAGTTCACCTGGGAACGCGAAGATCAGATGAAACAAAAGTATCCCCAACTGTTCGCAACCGGTACAACTACTACTGAGACTGAAGCTACGGAATTTCGGGACGAAATTCCAGATCAACGGGGGGAGGATGTGACACCCCAGGAAAACCATGCAACTTAACTAGCTTCCTCAGTGAGTACGTGCTAAATTTCGGGACGAAATTTCTTTCAACTTGGGGATAATGTGACAACTCGTATTTCCAAACCAATCTTTGTACTTCGATGTAATGTATGTGTACGATATGTGACTTTATGAAAGTGAATGTTTATGTGAATGCTATGTTATTACGTGCTTGTGTAATGTATGTATGATATAAGCGCACAACACACACTCGAACGCACAAGTCATTCGGGCTACACAACTGTACTCGGACTCTTGGAGCAGCCCAAGTGTGGGTTCGGCCCATCCCCTTAGTCGATTAACACATGGGGGTGTTAGCACCGTCTCACACTTTATCAAAACAAACAAACCTACAAACCCTAGTGCTCTCCTCTCTCTCTCTCTAAGCCGACGGCTATCCGGATCCTCTCGAAGTCCTTGTGATTCCTACCTTGCTTTCGGTTAGTATATGATCACTATCGTTATATGATTATTATTGTTTGACTTTGATTACTGTTATAACTTGATCGAATGACAATATGGCTAAGTGTTTGATCTTGAATTGTTTGATGTAGAATAGGTTAGTAATCGGTTATATTTATGATCTTTGGATTGATATCATTGACTAATTTTTGACACCATGAATATTATTTGTTAGTGGGTGATGATTGTGGACATATGATTGAATCGATGTGTATGGCTTTCTTGAAATCATGTGAATGTCAGTATGCATGGGTTGTTTAAAAGTCAATTCCATTAAATATATATGCATCAGTACATGTGTTCATACATTTTAACAAGGGTCCAATCATCTTATGGCATTCAAGACTTGATGACATCATGGGTAAGACCTTATGAATGGAAATCAGATTGTGTGTGTGTCGATTAATTGAGTTGTCGGCTAGTATGCATGTATCGGCCATGTGATCTCTGTTTTAGTTCCACTATCAAGTTAGGAAATTAGTAAATTACTACATATCATAGTTTGGTCCAATAATCTTTGAGATGATTAAATGGTGGTCGGCCATTGTAGGTTATTTCGATAAATGATCATGTGTGGTTGTTGTTCATCATTATGATGTTAGAGTTATATGAAACATTCGTTAAAAGTAATGATTTGATCGATATGGTTTGATTAGAATCATTAATCCTGTTGATTGATTTTTATGCAAATTATGGAAACTATTATAATGGTCAAATGATTAATTGGAATAGATGTAACTGATTGCTAGAATCACGAAAGTTTGTTAACCAATCGTACAAGACCCTTAGTCGCATAAGGAGACCATTCGCACAAGCCTTGTCAGTCGTACAAGACACCTCCAGTCGCACAAGAGTTACTGGACCGCACAAATTGAATTGTTGTTTAACTGTTGGGCCGGGTATGTTTGGGCCGGATTAATTCAACCGCACAAGAGTACTTGAGTCGCACAAGATGATTTGTTTATTGTTTTTGGGCCGTAAGTTATATACAAGGCCATATAAGCTTGTGCGAGCCCAATCTTGAATACGCTATTAACTGTTGAACGTGTTGATGTATGTTGCCATGACCCGTACGTGTTTCTTATTTGCTATCTATGTGATACTTATGTGCTTAACTCGAACGTGAACCTGACTTGTATAATAACCATGATAGGACGTGGTTGACCACTAGCATTTAGACTTGACCTTTCGTTTACCTACCGAGCAATCCAAGGTGAGTTCACACTCTACAAAGCATGGGATTCCCAGGGGTTGGGAATGGGGTTAAGGAATATGGATTCCTCGTCCTTTCTTGGGTAGGACAGTAATGGTTCAGGAATGTAATTCCTCGTCCTCACGGACAGATAACTATACTAGACCAAAACTCTCTATCACGAAGTCCCTCCTTTTTATATCGACTTAATCGCCGGGCCAATGGCGAGCGGGTCATTAGTTAGATAGCGCTATTTAGGTCTGACAAGCCTCACACCGTGCCGTAGAGGACGGGCGTGAACTAATGGATCTGGGGTACGTCAATGCTGATAGACATTGACAGTTTCAGGGCACTTAAACATGACTTCAGTCAGTAGTCGATATGGTAACGAGTCTAGTGGATACATGGGGTAGCCCCCACGGCCGAAATGCCAGATAACTATCATGGGGTAGCCACCACGGCAGGATTGCCAGAGTAAATGGGTTAAACAAAGGGTTAAACAAATCACGTTTTCAACTATGGGGTAACCCCCACGGCAGGAACGCCAGTTAAAGGAAACTGTTTTTGGAACAACTTAAAACGAACACCCAACCGTGAACTCACTCAACTTGTTGTTGACTCGTTACTACATGCTTTGCAGGTCTATAGGTACTTAGCTGGAGCTTGCACAAGGGAGAGTCGTTGTGGGACATGGACAGTTGTGTGCCATGTTAAACATTTGGATATTTGAACTCTTGATTTGGTTTTAAACATTATGCTTCCGCTCATAACTTAACTATGTTTGTTTTGGACACTAATCACGTTGGTTGGACTTTTACAATTAATTATATACTTGTTCGATATGATTAGTGGTTTGATCCTGGTCAGTCACGCCTCCAAGCGGTGATACTCCGCATGTGGATTTTGGGGGTGTGACATAACCTTCCAGAAAGCGATTTAGAGTTTGAAATAGAACAAAAATTGATATGTGCAAATGATACACATATTTTTACAAATCCCAAGTATGAAATACAATATTTCATTGGTTTGGTATTTGTTTGATGGTCGCAGTGACCCAGGTGTCACAGCTGCCGCCCCTGGGACCCTGCTACCAGGGGCGCTGCCCCCGGACACCCGCCAAGATCGTAAAACGCAATGACTAAATCAAAAACCCAGATAATAAAAATGAAATCAAAGAATTTCTTACATGGATCGAAGTCAGTTTCTTCAACGATTGACTAAATTTGAATGATTGAAACACTTATCAGAGATCGAATCGAACGGGTCGAGTGATTATCTTCAAAATCACCGGAAAAAACGAGATTTTGTATGAAATTAAACTGGGTTTTCTTCAAAAAAGCTGAAGAACACGTTGATCGGGTGTTTGAATCATTGATTGGTGACGAAAATCGCACTATAATGTAGTGATTATTGAGATAGAATGTGAAGAAATGGTTGAAGATGGTGGGTTTTGAAAATGGTGGGTTTTGATGTTACTGGGAAGAAGAAGGAAGAAGAAAAGGGTAAGATTGACGAAAATACCATTTCTCTTTATTTTAAAATTTGCCACGTCCTAATCCTATTGCTTCCTATACTTTCTAGCCAAAATAAACTTCCTATTTGATCCCCACCCTAGCTTTGTATTATTGTGTTTATGCAAGCTCTAATCATTTTTATGCATCCACACAGGACAAAGGCATATGGTCTCATGGTACCAAGGTGAAATAATCTTTAACGACCTTGCAACTTTCCGGATCAATTAACTTCCGCATACACTAAATCAACCGGCTGGAGCCCATAACATTGGCGAAGCTTCCCCCCCCCCCCAAATTTTCCGAAACTGAGGGGGCGGAAACGTATATACCTAAAAAATTTCTATACGAAAGTACTATTCATAACACTACGCATCAAAAAGTTCGGAGGGGGCGGGCGCCCCCTCGGGCTATGCCTAAGCTGCGCCACTGGCCTATAAGCAGTCAAGTTATCACCAGACACCTGTAACTTTGATCAAAATTTCAAATATGACCAACAAGTCTTCGTATAAGTTGCTTTATATAATTAAAGGACGGCAATTGTTGTGGTCACCCATGTATTTCCCATAAAGAATACCCAAGAGTGTATTTGGTATCAAGAAAATACTTTTTAATATTTTCTATAAGATAAAAATACCCTTCTTTTGAGATATTAAGAATCAACGATGTGATACATAAGAACTATAGTTTTTTATACAGATGAAACTGGGATACATATCTGGGTATTCAAGATTGGACAACTTCAATTATATAAGCAAGAGTGAGACCATAAAGGATTCCTTCTACTATTCATTCCTTACATAATACTCTTTAAATTTAAATGTTTTCATACAGCAAGCTGCAAAAGGAATGTGGTATCAAAGGTGCAACGGGGCCAAGTCTCCCGGTGGCGAAGCTTGAGATCTCCGACCGGGGGTCGAAAACGTATAGTTGAATCACTTTTTTTCGCCGGATTATTCCAATTAAAGATCAAGGTATGTTTTAGATAAGTTTTTTGTTCTTTTATTTAATGATTAAGAGAAATAGAAGTAGGGATGGTTTGAACTTTGATGCTTTTTGTTTGTTAATGTGATAGGAAGTTAGGAACTAGGGTTTGATTGTTTGAAAATTGAAATGGACCCAACCCGATCTAATTCGACCCGCTATGAAACTTTGTTTGTTTGTGTTTACTTGTTTTACATGACCCGGCACGATCCGACCCGCTATGAACCGATTGTTTTTATACAGCTTGGGGTTAAATCTTTAAAAAAATTCCGCACCTACAGGAAAAAAAATTTGGGTCCACCACTGCCTGATAGTGGTCCAAGATATCGACAATAAGTTTCTAGCAGGAGGAGCTGTGGGAGAAGCTAAAGCTGAAGCATCTATTCATGAATTAAATTTTAACTCTTTAAAAAACAAAGAAGGCATAGGAAAAAAACTAAGTTGTGAATGTGGGGCTAGTCTACTTGGTAGAGGCATATACCTCTTAGAGATGAGATCCCATGTTCAAATCTGGGTAAGGAAGATCTGTAAGATTAAATATATTATGTAACAATATTTAATCTATAGCCATTATAATCATTTACATAATATAGACCAAAATATATAATAACCTATTAAATAATTAGATGAAGGCACATCAAACGCTCAAAACCAAGACAACGCTGAACCCGATAGTCCACTCAGGAGGTCATCTAGGCAAAGAAGGCCTACTAATTGGGATGATTATGTTACCTACCTGACTGAAATGGATCCTGGAAAGCTCAATGATCCTATCTCTTACAATGAAGCCATTAGCAGTGATTAGTCTTCTGAATGGAATAAAGCAATGATTGATGAGCTTGAATCCATGAAGAAAAATGACGTTTGGGATTTGGTAGAATTACCCAACGGAGCCAAACCCGTAGGATGTAAATGGGTATTCAAAACAAAACTGGATCCGAATGGGAACGTTGAACGCTACAAAGCGAGATTGGTTGCAAAGGGCTACACTCAGAAAGAGGGAATTGATTATCAAGAGACGTTTTCACCTGTCTCTCATAAAGATTCATTAAGGATCGTCATGGCCCTAGTAGCTCATTTCGATTTAGAGCTACATCAGATGGACGTTAAAACCGCTTTCCTTAACGGAGATTTAGACGAAGATGTTTACATGAAACAACCTGAAGGCTTTAAACCTGAAGGTGAGGAGCATCTAGTCTGTAAGTTGAAGAAATCCATTTACGGGTTAAAACAAGCATCACGTCAGTGGTACCTCAAGTTTGATGAAGTCATGAAGAAACAAGGTTTTATGAAGAATCAAGTGGATCAATGCACCTACCTCAAGATGAGTGGGAGCAACTTTACTATACTTGTCCTTTACGTAGATGATATTCTATTGGCAAGTAATAGTTTAGACATGTTGCATGAGTCGAAGCGGTTACTTTCGCATAACTTCGACATGAAGGATCTCGGAGAGGCTTCTTACGTCATTGGCATCGAAATTCACCGAGATAGACACAAAGGGATCTTAGGATTGTCCCAAAGGGCCTACATAGATCGTGTCCTTACACGTTACAACATGCAACAGTGCAAACCCTCCGTCGCTCCAGTAGTTAAGGGAGATGTTTTCGGTTCATTTCAGTGTCCGACAACAGAGGTTGAGAAGGAGCAAATGAGCCAGATACCTTACGCGTCAGTAGTCGGGAGCTTGATGTATGCTCAAGTCGGTACTCGCCCAGATATCGCTTATATTGCTGGAATGTTAGGCCGTTATCAGACTAATCCTGGCCTAGATCATTGGAAAGCAGCTAAGAAGGTACTTCGATATCTGCAAGGGACGAAAGACTATAAACTGACTTATAGAAGAAGTGATCATTTAGAAGTGGTGAGCTATTCTGATTCTGACTTTGCAAAGTGCAAAGATGACAAGAAATCCACTTCGGGCTATATCTTTATGTTAGCAGGCGGCCCTATCTCATGGAAGAGTCATAAACAACAGTTGACCACAACTTCCACAATGATGGCAGAGTACATTGCTGTTTATAATGCAACCTGTCATGGAATGTTGCTTAGAAATCTGATCACTGGACTCAAAATCGTTAATTCCATTTCTAGACCATTGAAGCTTTACTGTGATAATTCCGCTGCCGTTAGTTTCTCGAACAGTAACAGTTCGACTGGAGCTGGTTTATATCTCGATACAAAATATCTGTTCGTACGTGAACGAGTTGAGGAAAATAATTTTTGTATCGAGTATATTAGTACTAAAGATATGCTTGCGGATCCGATGACTAAAGGTCTCCCTCCTAAGGTTTACGAAGAACATGTTCGGAATATGGGATTTAGTAAAGACCTTATTTGAGCATATTGTACTAGCTTATGTTTTATGTTAATGAAATTTCCTCAGTTTGATTTTGTATGTCTCTTAGAATATGTTCAACCGGTATAATGGCATATTGACAAATAAAGTTACAAATCAAACAAAGGGCTTACGCGTATTTTGATCATGACGATTAGGTTTTAAATTAAGGCTATAGTATGATTAATGGGGGTCCTGAGTCGCATAATGATTCAACGGCTGTATTTCTCTGCTATAGTACTTGTTTAAGGCTAAAATGAGTGTTAACTCCTGATCAGGCTTATCTAATACTCATAGTAAATGATTACTCGGCTAAGTGGGAGAATGTAAGATTAAATATATTATGTAACAATATTTAATCTATAGCCATTATAATCATTTACATAATATAGATCAAAATATATAATAACCTATTAAATAATTAGTTGGTAATTGTTGATGGACCATATTACCCTTATTAACTAATTTAGGTTTCCTCCTGGGTGCTCATATAAGGAGAATCATATGGAGGTTAAGGGGTTAGACAATCACACATCAGAAACACCCCATAAGCATAACATCAATTTTCGACCTTCTCTCCTAACCGATACCCTTTTCGGTTTTCTAAGACCCCATCATCAGTCAGCACCCTAAGGAGGAACCAGATCAAGATGACAAGCATGTCGAACTCCATAACTGGATTCTCCACTGCACTATCTGCTGTGACAGGTATGTTTTCATGTTTTCTTTCATGTTTGAACAGAACCGAACGCAACAAGATCAATTTAGGATTATTAGAGTAATATGGTATAAGCAAGCGTTGCCATGATGAGATCCCATGTTCAAATCTGGGCAAGGAAGATCAATTTAGGATTATTAGAGTAATATGGTATGAGCAAGCGTTGCCATTAAAAAAAAATAAAACAAAAAAGCTAGTTAAAAGTTGAGTAGTTTTGATTATTTAAAGTTATAGTAAAAATACGGGTGATATAGTCATCTTAAAAGATGCTAAACCGAAGTAAATTTAGAATTTTAAAGTTTTAGTAAAAATAATGGTAAAATAGTCATTCTATAATTTGTTTTTAATAAAATAAACGCAAGTGAGTAATTTACAATATTTTTAGTAAGGAGATGATATATGCAATTTATTGAGTAAATATGCAACTAATAAAGTTATATAGGGGAATATATACAATTGTCCATGTACTTTTAACATAAGTTTACCACTTAGTATCGAAAGTGAATATTTACGAAAAACCATCACAATACTAATGGTGATCATTTTAAGTTTGCTACGGAATTTGTGGTTGAAAAATGTATGTGACAACTTTAGCAAAGAGCAGTCGATTTTGCTACATAGATTGTACAATGATTTTTGTAACGGATTATGCTATGAGGTTTTTTTAATAATAAATAAATAAAACTATTGAGGATTTTCTATTTCCAAACACTACAATGATTTTTGTAACGGATTATGTTATGAGGTTTTTTTAATCATAAATAAATAAAACTATTGAGGATTTTCTATTTCCAAACACAATAAAAATCATGTAACTAAACATAGAAAATGTTAATAAACCAACTACATGGGACAGTGGCGGTGCTAGCCCAGAAATTCATGGGCATCCCAATTTTTTTTTTTTTTGAAACTTGGCCTGTAATAATCTCACCTAAACCTTATTGGTCATTAATAATTCCACCTCAGAATATTCCCCTCACCAGTCTCACCTTTCACTTATTTTTCCTACAATGGTCCCCCGTTAAAAAAACTTAACGGAGTTAAGCTTTTTTCCAAATTACAAACAGATTTTTTAGGGCTTTTGATTAGAACGGCGATACGAGTCCATTGATGTAAAACTTGCCTCGAAACGGTGCTCCAAACGATGAAAACGGCGCTTCAATTCGGGTGTTTAAATTTCCAATTAACTAAAATCAAGTCACTTGGAGCACCATTTCGAAGTAAGTTTTACATCAATGGACTCATATCATCGTTCTGATCAAAAGCACTAAAAAATTTGTTTGTAATTTGGAAAAAAAAACTTAACTCCGTTAAGTTTTTTTAACGGGTGACCATTGTAGGAAAAACAGGTGAAAGGTGGGACTGGTGGGAGGAATATTCTGAGGTGAGATTATTAATGACCAATAAGGTGTAGGTGGGATTATTACAGGCCAATTCCCTTTTTTTTTTTATCAAGAGTATCCATTGTTTAAAACCAATTTTTTTTTTTACGAAAACGGTATGGAGACGGGGTTGAAAGATAGCCCGTGCTACCCCTTCTAATACACTAGCTTCGCCCCTGCATGTGGAAGGGAGTATGGGTGCTTGCATCTAGGGGTGTGCAAGATTCCAAGGGCGGACCTATGTGCATTCAAGGGGTAACGCCCGCTACCGTTTGGCGCTCCAGCGGTAGTGTAAAATTAGTGTAAATTTTGGAAAAATTTGACGCTTTTTTCGATTTCGTTACCGCTTATTCATAAAACGTTACCGCTTGACGCGAATCCTAGATCCGCCACTGCAAGATTCCATGCCATTGTAAGTTTGTAACACTTTTATGTGTGCAAGATTGCATGCCATTGTAACATTCTTGTGTTCTATCATCAGTTCCTTTTAGGTAAATATTTCATATGCGACTTCTTGAAGAAATGTGGCTAAGTAGCGATCCTAACACAAACTTTGTTGGCAAGATGACGTACAACTGCCAAAAACATTAAACATGGCCGTTGTACTCATCAAAAGTAAGTTTTGAGTCGTTAAAAATGCATAATTCATGCAGTATTTTTAGTACGATTATGGACAATCTGGAAAGCAAGTAACATGAAGAAGTTCCAAGGCATGAATGTAAACAGCCATAAGGTAATAGAAGAGATAAAAGGAAACTGCGTATGATTGTATGAAGATCGAAGTTCAAGGAGATAACATGGGAGGAATGTTGGAATTTGGGTGTGTGTGAATGGTAGTCTCATATGGTAAAACACTTGTCCCACATTGGTGTGGAGACAAAGAAAAAGGGTATTTATAAGGTAAAACATTTACCTAACAAATATCACTTTATGACATGTTTTACCACAAGTCCCTCTCACGTGCGTGCAAGGGGGGTGCAAAAATTTGGAACCGGATTTAGTTGTACTTGTGTGTGCCCGCGCGTCCTGCAAACACGAATGCAGCTTCGAAAACCTGGTAATCGTTTTTTTGAACGAGTTTTAAAACTGAAATTAAGATGATTATTTATATACTATTATTTTGAAACATAAGTGTGCATTTATAGTTGTATATGTAGCTTTAGTGATTTTTTTATGCTAATTAATTTATTTATACACTATTATTTAGTAAAACGTGTGTGCATTTATAAGTTGTAAATGTTGCCAAGTGTGCGCATTTATAAGTTGTTCATATTGCTTAAACACGGGCAACGTGCGTGTGTGGTTAAACGTTTTTACGCCGTCTATTTTTTCCCGTTTGACAGGTTCATCGTAACGCTCGGGGTCCTAGATCGACTTAGTTATTTTTTATATGTTTTACGTTTTGGTTTAATTTCTTCGTATTAACACGCCGCAACTTTAGTGTTAGTGGTCGCTGGTAGTAGTGTGGCATTGGTGTTCGCCCCCGCCGCAACGCGGGGGTGGTTAATACTAGTTCGCATTGATGATGATCATTATTTGGTCTTCGGTTTTGATTATTAGTTTCGAAACTGACTCAATGATGACCATTATTCAGTTTTAACTCATGCAATAATTGGCCAGATTTCGGTTATAGTTTAGTGACTATAAAACCAGATGTAAGCTGCTCAGTTGAGACACACCAGAAATCATCTCTTCTCTCGATCTCTCTACAGCATTCTCCTTTTTCTTTTCAGGCAAGTGTTCAAGTCCGGCAGTGCGCTGTTGCTGCTTCCAACCGGCATACCCTGGGAACAGACGACGAATCTGTTTAAGGGAATTGTGTCAAACACAAGCCCGGTTCTCGTTAACTATTTCTGTTTCATATTATTTTGCAGTTCTTATCAGTACCAGTTTTTCTAACAAGGAATGGCGTAGGTTCGAAATTCAAATTTAAAGAGTATAAGGAGATGAAATAGTCTGGTGTAAAATGTATGTTTTGGTTTTGTTCTTTCGTTTGTAATCGGATCGGTAACATCTTGCTTTGGATCGTTTTTGTGGAATAAAATCAGCGTTATCTTTCAAAAAAATTATATTACAGCTAGTTTTCTCCATACAATGTGTGTTCATAGATGATGTTATTAATCCTTTTTTTCTTCTTTTTTTTAACTAAAATGATTATACTTATAAGGATCTTAAGTTCCAAATTGACGCGTTGCAATAAAATAACACTTGATTTACATTGACACAAACCTATTAAAAATAAAATAAAAAATATATTATTCAACACTTGACCTACCCATCCAATGAACAAAACATTTGATCATGACTACATTGCAAAAGACACAATATAGCCAGCTATGAAGATAATAACCCTAGTGATGAAACCAACAATGTAGTTTTTTTTTTGTCACTCTTGGGTGTTTAAGAATAAATATTTGCCAACTAGTCATTATATAAGGATTGTGTATCTCGATGATTTGCAAACAAGACACCTATGTTTGGCAACCCCAGCTGACCTTCCTTAATTTTTATTAATTTGCTACAAACTTATTGTCAAATAATAAGGTAGATACCAAATGTAGGAAAATAAGATGCCAAATGAAAGAAACAAATGTGATAAGGTAGATACCAAATGTTGGAATGTTAAGATGCCAAATGAAAGAAACAAATGTGAAGCTGTTTTGGCGCAATGCACGATATTGGGATGCAAAATGTGTAAGGAATTAAGTGACATCAACATCTCTCAACTATTGGTCTAGTCACATGGGCGAAGCTTTTAAGGGGCGGGAGGGGGCGGCCGACCCCCCGAACTTTTCGCTCAGTAGTGGAGTGTATGTAGTTTTCGTATAAAAATTTTGGTTATATACGTTTTCAACCCCTCAGTTTTATAGAAATTTTTAGGTCCGGTAACTCCCCCCCCCCCCCCCCCCTCTCGGTCAGAAATCTCAAGCTTGGTCACCGTAGTAAGGTATTACGTGGCTACATGAAAAGTTTCCTATAAAGTGTGACAAAGTGACGAGCTTAATTGGTCACAAGCACACACATACACAGAGATATCATATATACATATGGCGACAACAACATGCCTACTTTCCTCCGCACGGTGTTCTGCTGATAAGCATCCCATCAATTTTAAAGCACATGATCTTAAGACTGCACTCGCAAGTGTTGTCAAGGTATTTATTAATAAACTCTGGCTTAGATTTCATTTTTCTAAGTTATAAGGCTATGCGTTATGGTTATGGTTTCATTCACTTCCTTCGTATTTCACTATCATCTCACCATATCTAATCCTATGTTGTCATTCACTCATCATATTTATATTTGTTAACATTAAAGAGAGAGAAAGAAGAGAGAGAGCGCAAGAAAATGGAGCATGGTGAGCGGTCTTCCCCTTCATCCATATCCAATGTGGCACCTCCCCGAACCCACCCTCGATTCAAAAGCGCTTAGCCTAACAAGCAGGGCCGACTCTGAGAATTCGTGTAACCCTGTTCGAGCTCAAAAAAACGTGCCCTTTGGCCTTAATGAAATTGGGTATAGGACTCACTAAAAGTCTAAACCTAATGCCAATAGGTTAATAACTAATCTAAACCATAAGAATAGTTTTGTAAGTGGGTCTATGTTGGTGTTTGTATGAGTATAACATATTAAAAAAATTACATATACATATCGGGTTTTTTTAAATAACGTGCCCTGACCGGTGGTCCTCCCTGCCTACCCCCAGGTCCGCCCCTCCTAAGGCTATAGGGTGTGGTCATGACCCTCATGACCACCATGCCCTCCACGACAGTGCCATGTCACCCACAATCCAAAATCACTACCCTAAGGGTCAGTGGAGGAACTAGTCCATTAAATCAGGGGTATCCCAAAAATTTTTTTTACCGTGCAATCATACAATATTAGAAAAACGACAATAAATAAATAAATAAAGTAAAGCAAATACCTAATAGATTTGTTCTATTCTTTTTTTCATAGCTTGAAATCGCTCCATCACATCGTCGTATTTTACATTATGAAAAAATCTTTTTCAACCCACAAACCATGGCGTTGTTCAAATGAATTATTTAATTATTTGGGTTTTATTAGTTATTATAATTTGGGCTTAATTATAATAAAACTAATTATTTGGGCTTAGTTACTAAAGGTTTTGGGCTTAATGAATAATATCAAGTTTCATAATCTTCTCGGGTATCCTCGTATATGTTTAGGGGTATCTTATGTATAAAACCGAAAAAAATTACATTGCGAATACGGGGTTGTGCCGTAGCTCGTGCTACGGCTAAGGGTACATTGGTTCCGCCCCTGCTAAGGGTGTGGTCATGACTCAAACCACTATCCCCTTATTTATTTTAAATTATTTTTCTCTAAAGAAAAAGGAATTGATTACTTGAAAAATGGAAAGGAGGACCATGGTTGTCATGGTTTAATTCATGTTCTTATGTGACAAATCATGTCTCAACCATAACCCACACACCCTTTAGCCTAACAAACATCTGCATCAAAAGCATCAGATCAACATGAAAGACCATGTGCAATGGTCATAGAGTGAGAACTTTTATTCATTGCTACCTCAACTTCACATTACCATACTCGTACTTCACTCACTCACTCAACCTTGCTATGGTCTCACTCACCTTTTTTTTTTAATAAAACAATTGCTTAATAAAAATATAAGATCGATATTAACTATTTTTATAGACATTAAAATGCCATATCACTTAAAGTTGAAAAAAACATAAAAGTATATTAAAATGCCATATCACTTAAAGTTGAAAAAAAAAACATAAAAGTATTTGAGTAAATTACACTTTGTGTTTTATGTATTACTAGAAATAGAAATATAGAACAAGCCCTTTAAAAAAAAAAAAAAAATAAACAATTAGAGATTATGTCCAAAATTACTATGTTTTGTAACAATTTATGTCATTTTAAGCAAATTGAGTTAGTAAAGTCAGTTATCTCCAAAATAACCAAGGGGAAATTAGTCTATTCACATACTGTCTCTCTCTATAGAGCCTAATCCACCACTATGACTAACCCACCACTTGCCTGACCTCTCTCTTTCTCTCTCTCCCACCTCTCTCTCTCAATAAATAGATCTTCATCATCATGCATGTAGAACACATTGATAACCCGACCTGTTTAATCGAACCCACCTTCACAAAGTCCGTGACTCAAACCTTATTAACATATATTGAAGGTTCCTTCAAACATTACAAATGAACATTTATTTATAGGTTATTCTAGTAACCCACTAATTAAGTTGGGTCAAAGTAACCGAATATTGACTAAACACTTAAATGAAATAGAATATTGACTAGACTCGTAATTGAAATAGTAAACATGACTAAATTAATAGAGTAAAGTGCCATTTTGGTCCCTGTGGTTTGGGCACTTTTACCATTTTAGTCCAAATCTCAAATGTTTTACATCTGGGTCCCTGTGGTTTGCATTTTGTTGCCATTTTAGTCCAAAATCCAAAAACCCTCTATTTTAACTGTTGAAAACTGATTATTTTGTCCTTTGGTGCAGTGGCATTTTGGTCCTTTTTTAAATTTCATTTTTTTTCAATAAAACCCAGATCAAAATAATCATCTCTCTCTCTTCTCTCTCTCTCTATAGCACCACCACCACCGCCACCTCCTCCATCTCTCTCTTCTCTCTCTCTATAGCACCATCACCACCGCCACTCCAAACATCATCATCAAAACCCAGATCAAGAACATCATCAAAACCCAGACAAGAACATCATCAAAACCCAGACATCATCAGAACATCATCAAAACCCAGATAAAAAACATCATCAAATATCATATTTGCAATAAAACCCAGATCAAGAACATCATTAAAACCCAGATTCCAATATTCCATACCTATATAACTGAACTGCCTTCGCTTTCCTTCCTGGACATCACGACCTAATCTCTGAGGAGGTGGCGGAGTGTCGGAGACATTCAAGCCCTAATAAAATCCAGAATTTGTGTAATAGTTCAACCCACAAAAATTCAAAAATTCAACTATTACATATTCACAATAAAACAGAATTTTATTAGGAACTATTACATATTCATAATCCTAAATCCAGATCTTTCCCCAAATTCCTTTTCCTCATCTCCTTTATCTTCAACCCACAACCACCACCGTCACATTCAACCACCACAACTTCCACCTCCACCACCATGACCCCCACCGTCACCTTCACCACCCCCTGTCACTACCTATCCCTATCGCCGCCACCGAATTCAAAAATGAACAATTACCTAGGTAACTCCGACGGAATCATTCCGGCGAGTCTGAAATCATGAAGGGTGAGTAAAATTAAACGGTTTTCAAGCGGAATCTAATGAAACAAAAGCCAATCGCCACATTCAAGCCCTAATAAAATTCCTGGGATTTTATCAAAAATCCTTCATCGATCAGACTGTGAAGCTTCTATACTGGCCACATTCAAGCCCTGTCACTACCTATCCCCATCGCCACCACCAAATTCAAAAATGAACAATTACCTAGGTAACTCCGACGGAATCATTCCGGCGAGTCTGAAATCGTGAAGGGTGAGTAAAATTAAACGGTTTTCAAGCGGAATCTAATGAAACAAAAGCCAATCGCCACATTCAAGCCCTAATAAAATTCCTGGGATTTTATCAAAAATCCTTCATCGATCAGACTGTGAAGCTTCTATACTGGCCACATTCAAGCCCTAATAACCGGATCTAAAGAAACAAAAGTCAATCGAAGCCGGTTCCACTCGAAATGAAACCTGTAGGATGCGTAGCGAGGGTTGGTTTTGAGGGTTGAGCAACTCACCGGAGATGGGGTTTGGAGGCTATTGTGGTGGTGGGGGGAGATGGTTGAGACGGAGATGGAGACGATGGTGACAGTGGTGGCTACTTCTCCGATGCATCACCGCCGGTTGTACCGGAATCATCACCGGCAATTGTTGTGGCGGTGGTGTTATAGAGAGAGAGAAGAGAGAGAATCAGAGGTGTGTTTAGAGAGAGAGAGAGAGAGTTGCAGAGATTATGGGGGGGTTTTTGGGATTTTATTATAATTTTTTTTTAATTTTATTTATATATATATTAATGTTTAAGATGGACGATTATACCCCTGCACAAAAGGACAAACGAATCAGCATTCAACAGTCAAAATATGGGTTTTTTGGATTTTGGACCAAAATGACAATAAAAGTGAAACCACAAGGAACCAGATGTAAAAAGTTTGAGATTTGGACTAAAATGGCAAAAATGCCTAAACCACAGGGACCAAAATGGCAATTTACTCAAAATAATAATTTCTCTCCTTTAGGTCCCAAGTTCAACTTCCACTACCATCACTGTGAAGGAAATTGGTGCTGACAATGAAGTTTAGAACTAGGCATTTCTAGAAGAGGATGCATTTGCTCGATTGAGGGCATCCCAGGATGCTTATCCGGTGATTTAATTGATCGTTCAAAAAAATAAATGATAAAACAAATAATAAAAATATAAAATAAAAACTAGATTATTAAAAAAGATTTTCTGATAGAGTTATGAATCTTTTTCCACCCTTCTTTCACATTTTCGTTGGTTCACAAACGAGTCGCTCATTCGAGTTATTGGCCTCGCATCATTTTTCCGTATTTAATGGAGCGTTTTGGTTGGTGAGTTGCTTTGCTTCTCTATTGTCACCATCATCTTTGGATTCATATATTCATCCATTATTAAATATGTTGGTGGTTCAATAATCACGACCTTAAGAAAATGAAGTTATTAATTTCGTATCATCTTTCTTCTCTTCATTTATTTTCTTGGTTTCCTGACTATCCACCATGCTAACATCTTTCGTGATACATTTATTTTTTTGAAATATCATTTTTGCCCTTAGTCTAATTTAACTTAACTGACTTTACTAACTCAGTTTGCTTAAAAGTACATAAATTGTTACAAAACATAATTATTTTTTATATAATCTGTAATTGTTTTTTTAATGGAATGTTCATAATTCTTCTGGTAATACATAAAGGACACAAAATGTAATTTACTCAAAGTATTTTATTTTGAAAACAACTAGGTTGCGTAAAAATGTAATTTACTCACAAACTACAACAGAGTTATATGATATGCACGATTTTATTTATATGCTCTTAAGAATATATATTTCACACTAACATAACCAGTTGAAATTGTAGGAAATTGGTCACATTTTTATTAATAAAACTAATTGCCCGGATGGTCCCTGTGGTTTCACGTTTAGTCCCTACCTTTCGGAAATAGCAGGTATGCTCTCTATGGTTTGTCATTTTGTTACTCGGATAGTCCCCTGACATTTACTCTAGGGATTATCCGAGTAACAAAATGCAAACCATAGGGAGCATACCTGCTATTTTCAAACTAACTGACATCTATTCAGGGGACAATCCGAATAACAAAATAAAAAACCAAAGGGAACATAACTGCTATTTTCAAAAGGTGGGGACTAAACGTGAAACAACAGGGACTATCCGGGCAATTAACTCTAAAAAATTGAAGATGCTCTCTTTAAACATTTGGGAAATTGTAGCACATGAACCATGTACAAATTCAAATGAAAATAAATATGAACTACAACATATTTAATAAAACAATCGATTCAAACCAATATCTTTAAAAGATAAAGTCTTCAACTTGATCTTTAACCGCGTCTATTTGTATGGTTCGTTGTGTTTTCAGTCCGTTGTGTAGGATTCAACGAGGTCTTGAACCACATCTTCTTGTACAATAATTTCATACAAAAAGAACAAAAAAATGTTGACGATTATGGCTGAGGCACGTGTTCAACACGCTTCCATTAAAACAGATTTCGCGCCTCTACTAAAGACGACGCGTCTGTCTCCCAGGGTACAACAGTCGAAGCAGTTTGTACTGTCGGAAATGGCCACGCGGCCGAGGTTACACCGAATAGAATTATAGTGTTTGAACTTATGGAAAAATACTGATACGAATGTGATGGAATCGAGTAGAGAAAACTCATCTCTCTATAATTCCCAACATATGGATGTTCAAGTATTCACCACTTCTCTAAGAATTCTTCATACATATTATCTTTCTCTTGTAGTTTTCTCATTATTCCAATGAGTCACATAGCCTACCATTTTTTACAAGAGTTGTGGGTAGTGAAGAGTTTCTCTTAATTGGTGATTTTATTAGAGACATAAAACTCTAATAAAAGTTTCACTTAATTAGTGATTTAATTAGAGACATAAAGCTCTAATAAAAGCTAATCAAGTAACATAAAACTCTACTCAAGAGTTTCACATATGGAGTTTAATTAGTAATTATAATTTCACTCAATTATAAATTAACCAAATATCCATTCACTAATTTTCCCAACAATCCCCCACATGAATGTAGATTATTCAAAAGACTTAAAATTTCCAATGTAACCTCGATAGTTGAGTTTTGCATACGATAGGTAGGTGTTACCCTTTGAACCTTCGCTCATGAAATGCACTTAGCCCACTAGCTCTGAGTAGATCTCGATGTCTTTGAACTCGTCTGCCGTTTGTGTAGACGACAATACACTTCACACAAGACTCTCCTTAGCCGGGTCATCTCCTCATAGTCGTGTCCAATAATGGTTATGAAACTTTCCTGGTTCTGCGAGAGCTCTAGGAATTGTGCCCTCAATTCCATTCGAAGCGACCCCACTTCTCTCTAACATAGGTGATTCTCCTTAGATCATTAAATGCATTGTGGTTATCGTGATTTATCCAAATCATTTACCACATATTATGCTTAGCCTCACTCTTTGTCACTGAATATCATAGGAATAAACTAGGACGTATTTAAACACCCTTTTATACTTTGGGGGTATGTATAACCATATATACTAGCTTATGCATATCATTTATGCCCCCACAATGACCACCTTTAGGCATATGAGTTAGTTATCCTATTGAACTTAGATCTTGGGATCTCCAGTCAACTAAGTTAGGTGTCCTTCACATACCCTTTTTCCATGGGCTTCAGTCTCATTCCACAACTTGATATCTAATAAACCCTCAGGTTGTTGGATCCATAGCATTGACAAATAACTTTGCGTATTTGAGATCAGTTGTCATGATGTGTTCTTAACTCGTAAGTTAATTTTGCCTATTGTCAACTTCTAAGACTATAACCTCAGTGGCCATCTGAATCTAGTTATAATATATGTCTTTGTAAGATACGCTTATCATTTAAGGCAAACACATCTCCATTATGCACTACGACCTTTGTGTCCTCCACATAGTCGTCTGTTTGCAATATTGCCAAACTTTTATGATACAAATGCAAGACACCCCCACATTTAAGTGTTATAGGATATCATCCAGATGGGGTAATGAAAACCATTTCTACATACCCTTATAGGGTTGTTTCTAAATGGATCCTCCCCCACATTTCTTGTCATTTGATCAATATTTCCGTAACTTCACTTATGAAGACATTTATACACATATGATTGAATAAGATCAACCTCATTGTATCAGTGAATTCAACTCATATTGCATTAGCTTACATAAGTTTCCGAGCTAACCAAAGCAACACATGCCATTGTCATAAGTTTGCCACCAACTTAGAATAATTCTAATTTAACACCTAGAATAAGCCTAGACAATGAGTTCTCCTCATTAGCTTTTCGAACAAATTCTTCAAAAGTTACATGTCTTTTCCTTATAATGAATGAAAATTCTCCCTCAACTTTGTCCATACACAAATTCTTTTTGTGTTCATACACATTTGAATGTTTAGAGTTAATTAGTCTCCGTCAAGACCCATAATTAACCAAGTACTAGTCTAGCATGCTTTAGACTACAATACTTTAGCATGTGAACAGAAGATGCATCATTCTGATTCTTCACATCCCTAAGGATATTATAATATCACTTTGCAACATTCATCTCTTGTTAAGACAAAATAATGAGACTTATTCATAATCCTAAAACATCAATATTTAGGAAGGTCTCACAAATTACTGTATATAGCACATAGCTAAATTTCATCATTCATTTAAGGAACATAACTTGTTTACCTTTGATCCAAGTCACTTGGTGAACACATTCATCACCAACAAGATGAATGTTTCTCGTCTACAATCACTATTATGTGTGAGATAGAGTCAACTAGATCGACACTCAACAACATGGCATTCATATTTTTGCCATAAGTGATTTGCACACATCTATTGTTATTGATTAGGAGATATGTATATTTAGGATGCTCTCCCAAATAAAGGTAAAATCTCCATTTAGATCTAACAATAATCAAGTGGTAGACGCATCTACTTATAAATCTCACAAGATTTATTAAAGGTATACAATAACATATAGTACTTTTACTTTCATATGTTAGAATTCACATTTGTGGATTTTCCAATGACTTCTAATGAAGTATGTCGACATGAATGTCGTTAGTGTATTTCATCTCAATACACTAATTACATTCTTTCATTACTCACTCATGATGTGGTTATACATTTGATGTTTCGTCTTTGACTTTTAGTCAATGTAACAACTCTCAAGTCGTTTATGTCCAAGTATTTTCATGTACCATCCGTTTAAAACCATATTCTTTTAAACAATGTATAACCGACGTTATAATTATTTTCCACAAAAATAATTTATACGTCACAACCATTAGTGATTTATTTCTTTGTAAAAAATTGCATGTGTTATCCGAATATATTGAACACAAAACAATAAAATACATTGGAAACTAAATCATTAGTGCCAATCACTTTTGAAATTTAAACGGAAGCATAGACAATATGTAGACATCAAATAGCAAAGTGTTTTTATCTTCAACACTTTATAATCTGACCGAAATCTTCTTAACAATATTGTCCCATGGCATGTCTTGAGGTACTCCCTCAATAAGACTCCATGCACTTGTAAGTACAAGTTCCCCATTTAATCTTGAAACTTTAAACTTTGACAATTATGCTCAAAACAACACCAAGTTGTTACAAATACTACATTTAAGCAGTAAACTTGAACGATTAATTTGTTCACAACAACACTAAGTTGTTTTTCACCAAATAACATTTTCTAACACGCATGTTAGAAAAAAAACTGTTATACCAAGCACATTATAGAATCGAACGTTTACATAAAACGTTTTCGAAAGATATAGTTTATAAAATAAACCATTTCTCATCATTTTAATGCACACATAGGAATGTTTACATAAAACATTCCTGTTCATTATGAACAATCTCTAACCCCGTATTCGTGATACACATTTTATAAAACACGTGTTAGAAAATTTAAGTCATTTTATATAAAACATGACCATTTAGATTTAGAAACCACATATTAAAGTTGGTGATAAAATCACACACAACTACACCATCACTTTATGGTGATTTAATTCTTGTATTCTTACTCTTGTATTTTTTTTCAATCTCATCAAGTTAGGCACATAGCCTACTTTTAATACAAGAGACATGGGGTGGAGATAACTCTCACTTAATGTCACGGCCCCCGTCCCGGTGTGACCCAGTCCAGGAGCCGCGGGACAGAAACTCGTGGTATTTATTATTTGATTTAACAGCGGAAGTTTAACAGGATCTTTTGAAACTTGAAAATGCCCAATTATTTTATTTCATAAATTGGGACAAACCCCATAATTTACAGTAAAGGTAATTTCACGAGGAAATCCCTTGTTTTACAAAACATGTTTATTTATTTTACTGAGCCACCACTTCAAGCTTGTTAGTGCTCCGTAGCACGTTTTCCTTGATTCACAGTAAGTCACCTGAAACATGTTTAAAAATATTTTATCAGCGGGGAAATACTGGCGAGTCATTCAGGTTAAATAAAACGACACATTAGTTATAGATTACAGTATAAGAGCGATTACAATGGCTACTATCTTATTTTTATCTGGTGCCGTGTCACACCCTGGTGACGATGGTCATACCACTATTGGGTCCTTTCACCCAACTAGTGATGATTATCACTGTTAGGTTGGTGAACCTAACCGTGAGAGATTAGTAATGTGCACAATACCCCACTTGCCAGTGATTCAAGATAACCAAGACTTAATCCCTGTAATTATAACTCTTGAAAATAATTTGAGTATTGTAAAACATTGTTGATAAAAAGAGAATGACTCACATTGCAGATTTAATTGAGCAGAGTTTAGCCTACTGATTTAGCCTTGTAACCTAATTTAAATAGCAAGGCACACGAAACTAGGTCAGTAACTTAATACAACTCTTTACGATAAACTCACGAAATCAAAACCCTCACGACGAATGACAAAGTATAGCCCAAATACGGGCAGCACTTAAACATCCGTCGGATCGGTTTCAATCGATCGGACATTGTATCGTAGCAGTGATCGAGTTAATACACTGTATCGTAGCAGCGCTTGGACACCTAAAGACTCGTTTTCTGCAGAATTTGGACGTTTTGAAGCTAAATTTTCGAATACAGAAGCAAGTCCCATGCACAGGCAATTTATAGCAACATTTCAGGTTTTACGCGACTCGCGTTAACCTTAACAAAACTTTTACGCGGCCCGCGAGGGCCCCTAGTCTACGTGTAGGGCTTGTGTGTCACGAGTAGGGTTGCCACGTGTGCGACACGTGGCCTGGAACGCTTATCCAGTCAACTTTACTTTGACGCGGCCCGCGTAAGCCTAGGCTTACGTTTTACGCGGCCCGCCTGAAACTCAAAATTCTTGTTTTCTTGGTTTTTCATGCGTATTAGGGTTTCAGGGGTCCGGGTTTTCACTTACGGGTCGTTTATGGACATTTTTGTAGGTCCTTACATCCTCCCCACCTTATTTAAAATCTCGTCCTCGAGATTTACTGAAATAAGTGAGGATATTTTCGCTTCATCTCCGATTCCAGCTTCCAGGTATACTCAGGTCCTCTTTTCGAATCCCACTTGACTTTGACAAGTACCAATCTTTTGTGTTTAAGGAATTTAATCTTTCTGTCTTCTATCTGAAGTGGTTTCTCTACTAACTTTAACTTTTCATTTACCTCTATGTTTTGAAGAGGGACTACTTGCGACTCGTCAGATAGACATTTCTTGAGGTTAGATACATGAAATACATCATGCACTCCAGCTAGCTCTTCTGGTAGTTGTAAACGATAGGTAACCGGTCCTATCCGTTGAATTACTGGGAAGGGTCCTACATATCTTGGACTTAGCTTTCCTTTCTTTCCGAACCGAACTACTCCTTTCCAAGGAGAAACTTTCAAGAGTACCCTGTCTCCAATTTGAAATTCTAGCGGCTTGCGTCGATTGTCTGCATAACTTTTCTGACGATCTCGAGCCGTTTTCAGTCTTTCCTTGATTTGAGTTATCTTGTCGGTGGTTTCTTGTATGATTTCAGGACCTGATAATTGGCTTTCTCCTACTTCTGCCCATCAAACTGGAGTTCTACACTTTCGTCCATATAGTGTTTCAAACGGGGCAGCTTCGATGCTTGAATGATCACTATTGTTATAGGAGAATTCAATTAAAGGTAAATGGTTGTCCCAGTTTCCTCCAAAATCTATCACACATGCCCTGAGCATGTCTTCCAGGGTTTGGATCGTCCTTTCACTTTGTCCGTCTGTTTGGGGATGGTATGCAGTACTTAAATTCAATCGTGTCCCCATTGCTTCTTGGAAACTTGTCCAGAAATGTGAAGTGAAATGACTATCTCTATCCGATACAATAGAGAGTGGAACTCCATATAAGGATACTACCTCGTCTACGTATAACTTGGCTAATCTTTCCATGTTAAAGGTTTCCTTCATGGGTAGAAAATGAGCTGACTTGGTTAATCGATCCACAATTACCCAAATCGCGTTATTACCCTTTTTGGTTTTGGGCAACTTAGTAACAAAGTCCATGGTTATTAATTCCCATTTCCATACAGGCATTTCTAATTGTTGGAGTAACCCTGAAGGTTTCTGGTGTTCTGTTTTAACTTGTGAACAAGTTAGACACTTAGATACATATCTAGCTATATCCTTTTTCATTCCTATCCACCAGAAATTATTCCTTAAATCTTGGTACATCTTATTATTACCAGGATGCATGGTATACCTAGATTTATGGGCTTCCTCTAAAATCTTATTTCTTAAATCTCCCTGCTTAGGTACCCAAATCCTTTTCTTGTGGAATCTCCAAATTCCATCAGCCCCTTGCTCTAAATCTTTTATCCTTCTTTTCATTCCTTCAGCATCATCCTTGAGTGTTGTTTCTTGAATGTTTCTCAGTTGTTCCATTAAATCTAACTGTAGATTTAATCTAAGAGCACGAACTCGTTTTTTCTTTACATGATACTTACGACTGAGGGCATCTGCGACTACATTTGCTTTTGCTTCATGATATTGAATATCACAGTCGTAATCACTTAGAATTTCCATCCATCTTCTTTGCCTCATATTTAATTCCTTTTGCCCAAATATGTGTCACGACCCCGGCCCGGTTTGACCCGGTCCAGGAGCCGCGGGACAGAAATCCCGTGGTATTTATTTAAGTTGGCAGCGGAATGATTAACATGATCGTTTAAAACTTGAAAATGCCGATCATCTTATTTCATAAATATTCGGGATAACCCCGTAATTTACAATCAAGGCGATTTCACTGGGAAACCCCTATTTTTTTACAAAAACATGTTTATTCATTTTATTGAGCCACATCATCAAGCTTGTAGTGCTACACGACACTTTTTCCTTGATCACAGCAGATCACCAGAAACATGTTTTAAAAAGGTTTTATCAGAGGGGAAATACTGGCGAGTCATTCAAGTTGCATAAAACGACACATTGTTATAATATACAGTATTAAGGGTGATTACATTGTTTATATAAACCAATTACCCCAAATCGATATTTGTCACTCGACTGTATCTATGACTGTGGTCAGATCACCCATTGGCTAACTCGTTGTCCAATGATGACGGGAAACAAGTAATGTATACAAAACCCCACATACCGGCAGTAATTGAATATTACAAAGACTTAATTCCTGTAATTATAACTTTGAAACAAATAGGGTTTTGAAAACAATTTGATAAAAAGAGAATGAATCACATTGCAAGTTTAATCGGGCAGAGTTTAGTCTACTGATAAGCCTGTTAACCTAATTCAAATAACAATGCACACGAAAACTAGGTTAGTAACTTTAATCCAACTTTTACGACAACTCACGAGATCAAAACCTTCACAATGAATGACAAAGTGCGATACTTAAACATCCATCGAATTCACGACGAATGACAAAGCATAACCAGAGTTTGGGCAGCACTTAAACATCTATCGGATTGGTTTCTATCGATCAGACATTAAATCGTAGTAGTGATCGAGTTATTACCCTGTTGTCGCGGCAGCGTTTCGTGTTATGTGTGTGTTTTGAACTGTTTAGACGATATCTCAGTGTACGAAATGAATTTTAACGTCGAACCAACGCCGAAATGCAAGTGCCACACCCCTCTATATATACTGGAAAAACGGCGCCCTCGCGTGGCGCGAGGGGTACCACCCTAGCATAGGGTAGCCCCGTGTCTCAGTAGCTTGGGTGAGTCAACCGTTCGTTAAAATTCGATTCCTATCAAAAACTGTTTGGATAATACTGACTAGGAAATACCCCCCCCCCCCTGAGTTTTAGGGGCCCTGATCCTGATTCCGATTGTTCTGAAAATTTTAGGGGTCATGCAGTATCACTTGGGGGTCTCAATTAGGGTTTCCTATTGGGTAAAATAAGATAAGAAATGGTAATTTTAATGAGGGTTGTTACATCCTCCCCACCTTATAAAATTCTCGTCCTCGAGATTTACTGGAACAAGTAGGGATACTTTCGCTTCATCTCCGATTCCAGCTCCCAAGTGTACTCAGGTCCTCTCTTCGAATCCCACTTGACTTTGACCAGTATGAGTCTTTTGTGTTTGAGAAACTTGACCTTTCTGTCTTCTGTCTGTAGTGGCTTCTCACCAAATTTTAACTTTTCATTTACCTCTACATCTTGAAGAGGTACTACCAGGGATTCGTCAGATAAACATTTCTTGAGGTTGGATACATGAAACACGTCATGCACTCCAGCTAATTCTTCTGGTAGTTGTAAACGATAAGCAACTGGTCCTATTCGTTGGATTATTGGGAATGGTCCTACGTACCTTGGACTTAGCTTTCCCTTCTTTCCGAACCGAACAACTCCTTTCCAAGGAGAAACTTTTAAGAGTACCTTATCTCCGACTTGAAATTCTAGCGGCTTGCGTCTATTATCTGCATAACTTTTCTGACGATCACGAGCCGTTTTTCAGTCTTTCCTTGATTTGAGTGATCTTGTCGGTGGTTTCTTATACCATTTCAGGACCCGATAATTGGATTTCCCCTATTTCTGCCCAACAAACTGGAGTTCTACACTTTCGTCCATACAGTGCTTCGAATGGGGCAGCTTCGATACTTGAATGATAACTATTGTTATAGGAGAAATCAATTAAAGGTAGGTGGTCATCCCAGTTTCCACCAAAATCTATCACACATGCCCTGAGCATGTCTTCCAGAGTTTGGATCGTCCTTTCACTTTGTCCATCTGTTTGAGGATGATATGCAGTGCTCAAGTTTAATTTAGTCCCCATGGCTTCTTGGAAACTTGTCCAAAAATGCGAAGTGAAACGACTATCTCTATCCGATATAATGGAGAGTGGAACTCCATGTAGGGATACTATTTCGTCTACGTACAACTTTGCTAACCTTTCCATGCTAAAGGTTTCCTTCATGGGTAGAAAATGAGCTGATTTGGTTAATCGATCCACAATTACCCAAATCGCATCATTACCTTTTCTGGTTTTGGGCAACTTAGTAACAAAGTCCATGGTTATTAGTTCCCGTTTCCAAACAGGCATTTCTAATTGTTGAAGTAGACCTGAGGGTTTCTGGTGTTCTGCCTTAACTTGTGAACAAGCTAGACACTTAGATACATATCTAGCCATGTCCTTTTTCATTCATATCCACCAGAAGTTATTTCTTAAATCTTGGTACAACTTATTGTTACCAGGGTGCATGGTATACCTAGATTTATGGGGTTCCTCTAAAATCTTATTTCTTAATTCTCCTTGCTTAGGTACCCAAATTCTCTTCTTATGGAATCTTCAAATTCCATCAGCTCCTTGCTCTAATTCCTTTATTCTTCCTTTCAGTCTTTCAGCATCATCCTTGATTGCTGTTTCCTGAATGTTTTTCAGTTGTTCCATTAAGTCTAATTGTAAACTTAATCTAAGAGCACGAACTCGTCGTTGTTTCTCATGATATTTACAACTTAAAGCATCTGCAACTACATTTGCTTTCCCTTTGTGATATTGAATATCACAGTCGTAGTCACTTAGAATTCCCATCCATCTTCTTTGCCTCATATTCAATTCTTTTTGCTCAAATATGTACTTTAAGCTCTTATGATCTGTATAAACTGTAAACTTACTGCCATACAGATAGTGCCTCCAAATCTTAAGGGCAAAAATTATCGACCCTATTTCTAAGTCGTGCGTCGTATAATTTTCCTCGTGTTTCTTCAATTGCCTTGAAGCATACACAATTACCTTCTTGCGTTGCATTAACACACATCCTAATCCTAGCTTAGAAGCATCACAGTATACTTCAAAATCTTCTGTTCCTTCTGGTAAGGCAAGGATTGGGGTGTTTGTTAACTTTTGTTTTAAAATTCTAAAAGCCTCTTCTTGCTTAAGTCCCCATTCAAACTTAACTGTTTTACATGTTAGCTTAGTTAATGGTACAACTATTTTTGAAAAATCCTTAATAAAACGCCTATAGTACCTAGCTAATCCTAGAAAAATTCTTACTTCTGTAGCTGATTGCGGGACCCTCCATTTGGTAATTGCTTCTATTTTAGCAGGATCTACGTGAATACCTTCGTGATTCACCATGTGTCATAAAAATTGCACCTCCTGTAGCCAAAATTCACACTTTGAGAATTTGGCGTAAAGCTTCTCCTTTCTTAACAAAGTTAAGAGTGCATGTAGGTGCTCACAATGCTCGTCCTGACTTTTGGAATAAATAAGTATATCGTCGATGAAGACACTTATGAATTTATCCAAGTAGGGTTTACAGATCCTATTCATCATGTCCATAAATGCTGCAGGAGCATTTGTTAGTCCGAAGGGCATGACTGTAAACTCGTAATGACCATACCTAGTTCTGAAAGCAGTTTTAGGTATGTCTTCTTCTTGCACCTTCAACTGATGATATCCGGAGCGAAAATCTATCTTAGAAAAATATCTAGCTCCTTGGAGTTGATCAAAGAGATCATCAATTCTAGGTAATGGGTATCGATTCTTAATTGTAACCTTATTTAGTTCCCTATAATCTATACACATTCGCATCGAACCATCCTTTTTCTTTACAAACAACACTGGTGCTCCCCAAGGGGATGAACTAGGTTGTATGAATCCTTTACTGAGCAATTCATCTAATTGCTTTTTCAGTTCTAACATTTCAGTGGGTGCTAATCGATAAGGTGCCTTTGCTACGGGTGTAGTTCCAGGAATTAAATGAATTCTAAATTCTACCTCCCTATCTGGTGGTAATCCTGGTAACTCCTCTGGGAATACATCCGAGTATTCTGATACTACCGGAATTTCCTTAAGTTCCTTACCCTTATTGCTAATGATTACCGAAATCATATACACTATTCCTTTCTTTCGTTCATAACTAGCAACTTTCATTACTGAAATGAACTTCATGGGTTTTTGCGGCTTATCTCCTGTAACCATGATTACTTCTCCGGTGGGTGCACGAATTTCTATGGAGTTCTTATCACAAAGGATTCGAGCATGGTTGGCTACTAACCAATCCATTCCTAATACAATATCGAATCCAGCTAAATTCATAGGTAATAGGTTTGCAGAAAAGTTATGACCTAAAAGTTTTATATTTTCTTCTTGCAAAATGGTGTCTATATTAACAGAGTTCCCGTCTGCCGTTTCTACTATAAAAACTTGCCTAAGTTTTGTTAAGGGTATAGCTTAAGAGCTTGGCAGAATGAAGCATTTATAAAACTTTGGTTTGCACCAGAGTCAAATAATACTTTCGCATAAACGTTATGAACTAGGAACGTACCAGCTATTACGTCAGGAATCAATTCAGCTTCCTGCGTAGTCAATTGGAAGGCTCTTATGTTTTTCTTGGTAGTTCCTTCTGCAGGTTTAGCCTTATTATCTGCTGGTTTGACCAACTTAGGGCATTCTGGTTTGAAATGCCCAACTTCTCCACAGTTATAGCAGACCCTTGTTTTCTTTCTGCAATCCTCTTCACGATGTCCTATAGCTTTGCAGAAGTTGCAGAGTTCATTACATTTTCCAAAATGTTTCTTTTTGCAGTTTCTGCAGAACGGCGGAGTAGAAGATTGCCCAGTTCCTCTTTTCTTGAATTTGCTAATATTACCCACACGAAATCCTTGGGTAATTTTCTGAGCCAATTCCTTCTTCCTATTTTCTTCTCGCGTACGCACCAGTCCGTCTGTCAAAGTGTTGGCTAATTCTACCGCATCATCGATCGTGCGGGGTCTCGCAGCTTTGACAATATCACGGATCTTGCTAATTAAACCCTAGATGTAGCGAGAAATAAGTTCCGGCTCTGGCGAAGCCAAAGTAGGCACAATTCGAGCATATTCGAAAAATTTCGAAGTATACCCTCGGCAATCAACATTCACCATTCGGTGGCTCAGGAATTTATTTGCCATCTGCTCTTTTTCATATTCTGGGCAGAATTTTCTTTCCACCAGACACTTAAACTCCTCCCAACTCATGGCATAGGCCAGGTCACTTCCCTTGAATTGTAATACCGTATTCCACCATTCTAATGCTTCTTCCTTGAAAAGGTGAGAAGCATACATGACTTTATCTCCCTCGGCACATTTACTTATTTTAATTACTGCCTCGGTTTTCTCCAACCAACGCACCGCCGCAGTCTCCCCTTCATTGCCTGCAAATTCAACGGGTTTACAGGCAAGAAATTCCTTGTAAGTGCAACCAGGCGTTGCAGCTTTCATTCTTTTGAGAATTGGGGCTTGCGGTACATCAATATCATTATTATTAATGTTACCGCCTCCATTAACGCTATTACCGAAGTTGTCTTCATGAGTATGTTTGCTAGGAATAATCTGTTGAGGTTCAATTGGATTTCGTGCAGCAGCAAGAATTGCTGGAATAGCATTGGCTATTCCTTGAGCAACGATGTTCTCGATATCTTGCCTATTCAGAAATTGATCTTCATGGTTTTGCTCAGATTGGTTACCCTCGTTAACTTGTTCATTACCAACGTGTTCCATCTGGTAATTAATATATATAAGTTATTAGCATAAAATAAATAACAACCAAACATAATAAAACAACCGCACATAATCAAGTTAACATATATAGCCAAAATTGTCGATTTTCGACTTCCATTTTTATATATACTAGTATGCTTTCGTACACACCCGGTATCTTACAAAAGTTTTATTTTTAGTTATTTTACACGATTATATTATATTAGTATTATTAAACACATATTTCCACAACCACATACGAACTCATCAGCTGGCACTTTAAAAACGACGTTCCCCCTCGTCGTACTTCCAGGATATCCTCTCCCCTACTTCCCGGATTCTATTTCCGGCGTCCACCAATTCCTCGCCATAGTGGTGGAGTTCAGCCAGGTTCTCAGTGCTCATAGGTGGGTGTAGTGGAGGCTCCGGGTCAAACTGGGGGAAAAAGGTATTAGGGTTATTGAGGAGATTCTGAAACTGCCAGTCGGTGGTCCACCACTCTTCTAGCTCTGCTGGTAGAGGTTGGGAGTGGATAATAGGATCTGGGATATCAGGCTCTAAATCAACTGGAAGTTGTGCCTCCGCTGGGTAATTAAAGAGGTTTGCATCGGCAGGTCCGATGAGGTCACTTAGTGCCAGTTTATGATCCAGCTCTTCCCAAGATGGCATTTCCTGGTTTTGCCTGGAACTTTCTCCGATCTCTATTCCCGTACCTTTTGATGTGGTAAATGCGGTCTATAAAAACTAACCTAATCTAGACACCCTAGTTTTAAATTTATAAACTAAGACTATCCTAATGCTAGACCACTGACAGGCAAGTGTACCTATCGTACGTAGTAAAGCCTAATGAAGTCCGAGTATCGAACCCACGAGACACTAGCGACGCTAAACTAGACTCTGACTAAACTAAATACTTAATTGGATTAATTTGTGTTTTTGAGATTCTTTTCTAACTCTACTAAAACGAGTAAATAAGATAACAGAGAAAGCAAGCAAGACGGTGAAGTGACGGGAAGCAGACAATGATGAGAAAGAACTACCCAGGCATCGAATCCCTAGAATCATGCAACGCTATCTTGACTATGGCAATGGTTAAATATCCTACTCCCTCGATTAACCCCCCGCTAGAGATGTATCAAACGAAAGATAAAGACGAAATGCGAAGTGCTAGAACGAACCGGCTCGACCTATCGATACCAAATCCTACGAGAATCAAGCAATGAAAGTAACTCTACCCCCAAAACTCTCAAAACACAAAGCAAACCAACCCTTGAAGATTGAAATCCTAGGAAACCTTAACCACGATGTAATAAACGAGCCCGAGCTATCGGTCACCCAATCCACCCACCAATGATTAGCTAATAACCTAGCTCACCTTAATCGTCTTTCGAGTCACAAGATGAGGATGCAAGTTTTAGTATATTGATTTTAATTATTAATCGAATTGGTCAATTTCTCAACTCAATATTCAAACCGAAAACCCTAAGATCAACGATTCAAATTAAACTCCAAGTCTAGGGGATATTTCTATGTGCCTAAACCGTTGAATTCATCAACCAATAATCAATCAAAACACACCAACATGCAATATCAAGATCACTCACAAGGCAAAGTTATGTAAATCACATCAAATAACCATAATCATGTCAAAATCGCATTACAATCATCAAGTTCATCTAAACTCAGGTAGTTTAAGAAAATTAGCCAAGAATCATATTCAAGAACAAGAAACGAGTCTCAAACGAAAAGCAAATCATGTTTATAATTTTGTAAAACACAAAGTCTAACAAAACCAAAAATAATAAATTGCAAACCAAACCCGAAGCTCGAATCGCGACTTGAAGCTCGAACCAATCCTTTCTTCTCTTTCTTTACTCTTGATCGCCTCTCTTTCTTCTTTCGTGTATGGCTGCCGTCTGCTTCTTTCTGTCGTATATGTATATGTCTAACTCAATATATATTGCCTCTCTTTTTGATGTTGTTAATTCGTGCCCTCCAACCTCTGCTGCCGTGATATGTTGAAAATTAATAGGCCCAATAAAATACAAAGCAATTCACCCATTCGAAATTATGCATGGCTGGGACATCAAGTTTTTTTGGGCGGCCCACTTCTCGTTTCAATCATCTCATCTTTTTAACGGCCTAAGTCCACTAGCCATTTAGTTCCTTTATAGCCCATCTAGAAGATTAATTTTGCAAGTCCATCAAGCAATCTTTAAATATTCAATATTTCAATTTCTATACCTGCATTACGTTTAGACAGACAATTAAGTTTGAGTAATAATACAACTACTAAGTTCTAAAACTCATTTAATTGCATTAATTATATCTTCACATGCACTTACGTTTTCTTTTCATCTCATCTCCTTTAATATTTAATCATGATATCAATGTTTACTCATTTTAATTATCACAATTTATCTTTTTAGTTGAACCATTTTATTCGTTTTCACTTGAAACCTTTAATTTGTTTATATAAACCAGAAACAAGTAGATTTTAATAAAACACAGCCCTATTGCCATTCAAAAGTGTAGGAATAGTGATATAAAAATATGTATATTTTAGACCACATCACCTTTATCTTTGGGATCCTCCGTCTTTATAACTTTTCGTGTTGCTGGTTTCTTCCTGCGCACACGTCTCCAGCCCACGAATCTTCTTCTCTTCTTTGGCCTGGGTTTCTCCGGAGGTTGGGCTTGAAATTCCATAGGTTCATCCATGTTGGCACAATAACCGGTAAAGTCTTTGGAAACTTCCACATTCACAGAATAAAGATTGAGATTCTGAAGAGCTTCAGACAACTCATTGAAAACACACAAAATTCTAGGTTAAAATTTTGTAAGTTAAATTTTCACAGGCTAATATTTAGTACAACCCTTCAAGTATCATTGTTCAACCAGAAAAATGGCAAACATTGCGACTTTTGTATATATATGTTTATTACCAATTACAACTGAAATTCAATATATACTAGGGGTTGTGTATTCATAATTTATTATGTTCTACATGCCTTTATATAAGGTTTATTCTATCTTCTCTTACTAAGTTGTTTATCTAATGGGCAAAGTTTCTTTAAAGTTTCTGGCTTATAGATGATATGGGTGCTAGTACTGGGTCAGGGTGTTGGCAGTTTAATTTAATCAAAAGTTAACATTTACTGCTGTAGTGGCTAACATATAGAGATTTGCCCATTGTTCATCTAATTCATTTTCCCATGGTGGGTTATTGCCTATTTTCTGGGTCTCCTTAATCATTACTCCTTTTGGTTGTGACCTCTTTATTTTCTCTTGACTTTTGCTAATAATCCAACTTCTTTTCTTAGTGGTAAGTGGTTTCTCAAACTGTGCCTTACGAACAAATATTCCTTCCTCAGTATCTGCTGAGTATCTTAAGGAATTTGATTGAAATAAGGTTCCTTTATCTTTTAGTGAACTATCTAATTGACGATAGATATCCGAAATTCTTTGCTTACCTATACTGTAAACTAACAAATAGTTAGATACACAACAAACACATAATCACAGAATAGCAATCAGAAAAATTAAGTATTTCTAAATACTTAATTGGAAATCAGTGGCTCTGATACCACCTTTTTCTGTCACGGCCCCCGGCCCGGTTTGACCCGGTTCAGGAGCCGCGGGACAGAAATCCCGTGGTATTTATTTAAGTTGGCAGCGGAATGATTAACAGGATCGTTTAAAACTTGAAAATGCCGATTATCTTATTTCATAATTATTCGGGATAACCCCGTAATTTACAATCAAGGCGATTTCACTGGGAAACCCCTATTTTTTACAAACATGGCACTTTTTCCTTGATCACAGCAGATCACCTGAAACATGTTTTAAAAAGGTTTTATCAGCGGGGAAATACTGGCGAGTCATTCAAGTTGCATAAAACGACACATTATTATAATATACAGTATTAAGGGTGATTACATTGTTTATATCAACCAATTACCCCAAATCGGTATTTGTCACTCGACTGTATCTATGACTGTGGTCAGATCACCCATTGGCTAACTCGTTGTCCAATGGTGACGGGAAACAAGTAATGTATACAAAACCCCACATACCGACAGTAATTGAATATTACAAAGACTTAATCCCTGTAATTATAACTTTGAAACAAATAGGGTTTTGAAAACAATTTGATAAAAAGAGAATGACTCACATTGCAAGTTTAATCGGGCAGAGTTTAGTCTACTGATAAGCCTGTTAACCTAATTCAAATAACAATGCACACGAAAACTAGGTTAGTAACTTTAATCCAACTTTTACGACAACTCACGAGATCAAAACCTTCACAATGAATGACAAAGTGCGATACTTAAACATCCATCGAATTCACGACGAATGACAAAGCATAACCAGAGTTTGGGCAGCACTTAAACATCTATCGGATTGGTTTCTATCGATCGGACATTAAATCGTAGTAGTGATCGAGTTATTACCCTGTTGTCGCGGCAGCGTTTCGTGTTATGTGTGTGTTTTGAACTGTTTAGACGATATCTCAGTGTACGAAATGAATTTTAACGTCGAACCAACGCCGAAATGCAAGTGCCACACTCCTCTATATATACTGGAAAAACGGCGCCCTCGCGTGGCGCGAGGGCCCGTCGCGTGGCGCGAGGGGTACCACCCTAGCATAGGGTAGCCCCGTGTCTCAGTAGCTTGGGTGAGTCAACCGTTCGTTAAAATTCGATTCCTATCAAAAACTGTTTGGATAATACTGACTAGGAAATACCCCCCCCCCCCCCCCTGAGTTTTAGGGGCCCTGATCCTGATTCCGATTGTTCTGAAAATTTTTGGGGTCATGCAGTATCACTTGGGGGTCTCAATTAGGGTTTCCTATTGGGTAAAATAAGATAAGAAATGGTAATTTTAATGAGGGTTGTTACAATATGTATCTTAAACTCTTATGATCTGTATAGACTGTAAACTTACTGCCATATAGATAGTGTCTCCAAATCTTAAGGGCAAAAATTATTGCTCCAATTCTAAGTCGTGCGTCGTATAATTCTATTCGTGCTTTTTCAATTGCCTTGAGGCATACGCAATTATCTTTTTGCGTTTCATCAGCACACATCCTAATCCCAACTTAGAGGCATCACAATAAACTTCAAAATCTTCTGTCCCTTCTGGTAAGGCAAGAATTGGGGCGTTTGTTAACATTTGCTTTAAAATCTTAAAAGCCTTTTCTTGTCTAGATCCCTATTCAAACTTCACTGCTTTACAGGTTAGCTTAGTTAATGGTACCGCTATCTTAGAGAAATCCTTAATAAATCGTCTATAGTATCCGGCTAATCCTTGAAAACTTCTAACTTCCATAGCTGATTGCGGGACCTTCTATTTGGTGATCGCTTCTATTTTGGAGGGATCACCGTGAATACCTTCGTGATTCACCATATGTCCTAAAAATTGCACCTCCTGTAGCCAAAATTCACACTTCAAGAATTTGGCATAAAGCTTCTCTTTTCTTAACAAAGTTAAGAGTGCATGTAGGTGCTCACAATGCTCGTCCTGACTTTTGGAATAAATAAGTATATCGTCGATGAAGATAATTACGAATTTATCCAAATACTGTTTACAGATCCTATTCATCATGTCCATAAATGCTGCAGGAGCATTTGTTAATCCAAAGGGCATGACTGTAAACTCGTAATGACCATACCTAGTTCTGAAGGCAGTTTTAGGTATGTATTCTTCTTGTACTTTCAATTGATGGTATCCGGAGCGTAAATCTATCTTAGAAAAATATCTAGCTCCCTGAAGTTGATCGAAAAGATCATCAATCCTAGGTAATGGGTATCGATTCTTAATTGTAACCTTGTTCAATTCCCTGTAATCGATACACATTCGCATTGAACCATCCTTCTTTTTCACAAATAGCACGGGGGCTCCCCACGGGGATGAACTAGGTTGTATGAATCCTTTGTTTAATAATTCATCTAACTGCTTTTCAATTCTAACATTTCGGTGGGTGCTAACCGATAAGGTGCCTTGGCTATCGGTGTAGTTCCAGGAATTAGATGAATTCTAAATTCTACTTCCCTATCGGGTGGTAATCTAGGTAGTTCTTCTGGAAATACATCCGGGTATTCTGATACTACTGGAATTTCCTTAAGTTCCTTACCTTTAGTGTTGATGATTGCCGAAATCATATACACTATTCCTTGTTTTCTTGAATAACTAGCCACTTTCATTACTGAATTGAATTTTATTGGTTTCCGGGGTTTATCTCCTGTAACCACAAGTACTTCTCCTGTGGGTGCATGGATTTCTATGGAATTCCTATCACGGAGGATTCGAGCATGGTTAGCTACTAACCAATCCATTCCTAACACAACATCGAATCCAGCTAAATTCAAAGGTAACAGGTTTGCAGAAAATTTATGGCCTAAGAGTTCTATCTTTCCTTTTTGCAAAATCTTATCTATGTGAACAGCATTTCCATCTGCGGTTTCTACTGTAAAAACTTGTCTAAGGTTGGTTAAGGGTAACTATTCCTTGTTTTCTTGAATAACTAGCCACTTTCATTACTGAATTGAATTTTATTGGTTTCCGGGGTTTATCTCCTGTAACCACAAGTACTTCTCCTGTGGGTGCATGGATTTCTATGGAATTCCTATCACGGAGGATTCGAGCATGGTTAGCTACTAACCAATCCATTCCTAACACAACATCGAATCCAGCTAAATTAATAGGTAACAGGTTTGCAGAAAATTTATGGCCTAAGAGTTCTATCTTTCCTTTTTGCAAAATCTTATCTATGTGAACAGCATTTCCATCTGCGGTTTCTACTGTAAAAACTTGTCTAAGGTTGGTTAAGGGTAAGTTAAGAGCTTGGCAGAATGAAGTGTTTATGAAACTTTGGTTTACCCCAGAGTCAAATAACACTTTTGCATAAACATCGTGAACTAGGAACGTACCAGCTATCACATCTGGGATGAGTTCTGCTTCTTGGGTAGTCAACTGGAATGCTCTTGCATTCTTTTTGGTAGTTCCTTCTGCAGGTTTGGCTTTGTTGTTAGCTGGTTTGACCAATTTGGGGCAGTCTGGTCTAAAATGTCCAGCTTCTCCATAGTTGAAGCAGATTGTTGATTTCTTCCTCCTGCAATCTTCCTCTTGATGCCCTGGAATTTTGCAGAAATTGCAATACCCTTTGCATTTTCCAAAATGCTTTCTTTTACAAGTACTGCAAAATGGAGTGGTGGAAGATTGCCCGGTTCCATTTTTCTTGAAATTACTACTATTACCCACACGGAATCCTTGGGTAATCTTTTGAGCTACTTCCTTCTTCTGGTTTTATTCTCTTGTGCGTACCAGCCAGTCGGTCAGGGTGTTGGCTAATTCTACTGCATCGTCAATTGTGCGGGGTCTCGCAGCTTTGACGATATCGCGAATCTCGCTAATTAAGCCCCAAATATAGCGAGAAATAAGTTCCGGTTCTGGCGAAGCCAGGGTAGGTACAATTCTAGCATACTCGAAGAATGTCGAAGTATACCCTCGACAATCAACATCCACCATCCGGTGGTTTAGGAACTTATTTGTCATTTGTTCCTTTTCATATTCGGGACAAAATTTTCTTTCTACTAATCTCTTAAATTCTTCCCAATTCATGGCATAAGCCACATCGCTTCCCTTGGCTTGTAGTACCGTGTTCCACCATTCTAGTGCCTCTTCTTTAAAAAGATGCGACGCGTACATGACCTTGTCTTCCTCGGCACATTTACTTATTTTAATTACTGCTTCCGTTTTCTCTAACCAACGCAGTGCAGCAGTTGCCCCTTCATTTTCTGCAAATTCGATTGGTTTACAGGCAAGAAATTCCTTGTAAATGCAACCAGGCATTGCAGCTTTCATTTTCTTAAGAAATGGGGCTTGCATCACATCATTATCATTATCATTATTATTATTGTTGACGCCTCCATTTACAATATTACTGAAGTTGTCATCACGAGTACGTTTGCTGGGAGTAGGTGGTGGAGGTTCAACTGGATTTCGGGCAGCAGCAAGGATTGCTGGAATAGCATTGGCTATTCCTTGAGCAACAATATTTTCTATATCTTGCCTATTAAGAAATTGATCCTCATTGTTTTGCTCAGATTGGTTAACTTCGTTAACTGGCTCATTGACGGCGGGTTCCATCTGATAATTGTCAATAAAGGTATAAATTATTGGCACAAAATAAAATAAATAACAATCAGTCATAATAAAACAATCACACATAATTATGTCAACACGTATAGCCAAAATTGTCGACTTTGCGACGTTGATATTTTTATATATATTAGTATGCATCCATACACACCAGTTATATTACAAAAGTTTTATTTTAAGTTATTTTACATGATTATATTTTTATTAATATTATTTTATTATTATTAAACACGTAACCACACAACCACATACGATCCCTGTCAGCTGGCACTTTAGAAACGACGTTCCCTCTCGTCGTATTTCCATGATATCCTTTCCCCCACTTCCCGGATTCTATTTCCTGCGTCCACCAGCTCCTCGCCATAGTGGCAGAGTTCAGCCAAGTTCTCGGTGCTCATTGGTGGGTTTGGTTGTAACGCCCTAACACGTTTTAACCAAATTTCGACGCAGCGGAAAATACATACTAAAAACTTCTTTATAAGTTATTCTTTTCTTTCACTTAAATACATTAATCCCTTTTTATAAATTAATTAAAAAGTAACATACGTATCGAATTAAGTAACCACATACACACCCACGTACAATCCATGTCTTGACTCGATCTTCAACCACGTACTCTGCTTGAGCAAAACATTCATAAACCTGTACAACCTGCATTCACCATAACCAATTACTTCATTAGCAACCGATGACATAATATATATACTTTAAAACGTGCATAATCAAGCATCAACATCTCTTATTCTCGTTCATATAAGTCCATTCGTCTATCCATTCGGACACTCTCGTCTGACTTCCATACTTAACCTTCATTCCCCATTATTAGTATACCTGCACTTCCATTTCATTCTTAACAGAAAACAATTAGCATCATTATACTTTCCTATCCACTTTCGACTCCTTTTTCCGTAAACTTACCTATTTACTTCCATTGTTTAATACTTTCTCACATGTATCACAATAATCATCATACTACAATATATTTTACATCTAAAGTGTAAGTCCGGGATTTACTTACCTTGTGCGTCCATAATTGCGTTCGCTTACTTGAGTCTCCTTAGTCCGTTAGCCTTCCACGCTCTCAACCATCTTAACATGATTCCTATACATTCATGTCATTACATTCACATCCTTATTAGCATATATGCTTATACATATGAACAACCATATCAAATTCACATCTCATATATGACCTTCGTTAATCCATTCAAACAAGCATAAAACATACTCAACATTATCCCTACACAATCTTCACATGAACTATATATGGTTACCCATCACTAGCATACAATTTCACTTATTATTGTCTTTTAGACATTTCATCAAACACTTGGTGTGCGTACTACTTTCTAAGCATGATGTACAAGTATTTCATGATTTTCTTCCTAATTATCACTTCCATTCATCAATACAAGTAACCATCATATAAAGTCTATACCATACTCAATCCATGTACAAGTACACATCACATACTACACATATTCATAATCAAGTTCATACCATTTCATAGATTAAACACAAACCCACCTAGCTAAGTGTAGTAATTCATCCACACACCCAAATTATAGCAATTTACTAAGAATCTTCACATAGGGTTTGTTCCTAAATGAGCATACATCACTAACTTAGCCATAGCTTCTCTAATCCATACATAATCCACGATTATGATGATTATTCAAACTTTACAACTTCACGAATCATCAAAATTTTACATACCTTATGATCCCCTAGCTTGGGTGATCATTAATTCACGTTCGGTTATGAATTTAGACTTCATTTGGCCCTTCAATTTGATGATATTGTTGAACTAGGGTTTTGGCTCCATGGGAGCCTCTTCTTGAACGATCCAGAACACACACACGAGGTGTGTGTGTGTGTGTGTTTTCATTTAATAAAACAACTTTCAAGTTGTCCCACTTTGGTCCCTCATGTTTCGTTTTAATTAAATAAGGCCACAACCCTTCGTTTAATACCAACGATACTAATATTCAACTAGGTTAGTCATTCCTAGTTAATATTCATTTACGGGTTCAATTTTACCCCTAACGGTATTTTTACCCGTTCCTTTATATTAACCGGGTTTAAATTACCAAACCCATTTTTGGGGTGTTACATTGGTGCAGGCTCAGGGTCAAATTGGGGAAAATAGGTGTTAGGGTTATTCAAGAGATTCTGAAATTGCCAATCACTTGTCCACCATTCCTCCAGCTCTCCGGGTAGAACTTGGTGGTTGACAATGGGATCTGGGATAGCAGGTGCTAAGTTAACTGGAAGTTGTGATTCAGCGGGGTAATTGAAGAGGTCTTCATTGGCAGGTCTAATGAGGTCACAATTTGCCAGCTTGCGATCAAGCTCCACCCAGGGTGGCATTTCCTTGGCTTGCCCTGAACTTTCCCCGATTTCTTTTCCTTTCCCTTTATCATTTGGGTCCTCAGTCTTTTTAACCCTCTGTGCGGCACATGTTTATTTCATAAATTGGGACAAACCCCATAATTTACAGTAAAGGTAATTTCACGAGGAAATCCCTTGTTTTACAAAACATGTTTATTTATTTTACTGAGCCACCACTTCAAGCTTGTTAGTGCTCCGTAGCATGTTTTCCTTGATTCACAGTAAGTCACCTGAAACATGTTTAAAAATATTTTATCAGCGGGGAAATACTGGCGAGTGATTCAGGTTAAATAAAACGACACATTAGTTATAGATTACAGCATAAGAGCAATTACAATGGCTACTATCTTATTTTTATCTGGCGCCGTGTCACACCCTGGTGACGATGGTCATACCACTATTGGGTCCTTTCACCCAAGTAGTGATGATTATCACTGTTAGGTTGGTGAACCTAACCGTGAGAGATTAGTAATGTGCACAATACCCCACTTGCCAGTGATTCAAGATAACCAAGACTTAATCCCTGTAATTATAACTCTTGAAAATAATTTGAGTATTGTAAAACATTGTTGATAAAAAGAGAATGACTCACATTGCAGATTTAATTGAGCAGAGTTTAGCCTACTGATTTAGCCTTGTAACCTAATTTAAATAGCAATGCACACGAAACTAGGTCAGTAACTTAATACAACTCTTTACGATAAACTCACGAAATCAAAACCCTCACGACGAATGACAAAGTATACCCCAAATACGGGCAGCACTTAAACATCCATCGGATCGGTTTCAATCGATCGGACATTGTATCGTAGCAGTGATCGAGTTAATACCCTGTATCATAGCAGCGCCTGGACACCTAAAGACTCGTTTTCTACAGAATTTGGACGTTTTGAAGATAAATTTTCGAATACAAAAGAAAGTCCAATGCACAGGCAATTTATAGCAACATTTCAGGTTTTACGCGGCCCGCGTAAACCTTAACAAAACTTTTACGCGGCCCTCGAGGGCCCCTAGTCTACGTGTAGGGCTTGTGTGTCACGAGTAGGGTTGCCACGTGTGCGACACGTGGCCTGGAACGCTTATTCGGTCAACTTTACTTTGACGCGGCCTGCGTAAGCCTAGGCTTACGTTTTACGCGGCCCGCCTGAAACTCAAAATTCTTGTTTTCTTGGTTTTTCATGCGTATTAGGGTTTCAGGGGTCCGGGTTTTCACTTACGGGTCGTTTATGGACATTTTTGTAGGTCCTTACACTTAATTAAAGATCTTATTAGAGACACAAACTCTAATAAAAACTAATAAATTGACATGAAACCCTCCTTAAGAGTTTATCTTCCATATGAAGAGTCTAGTAAATGATTTTAATTTCATTAAATTCATATAAATACCACACCATCACTTTATGGTGATTTAATTTCTTGAAACCAATCAAACATCAACTTTCATGTATGACATTTTATTTCTAAATCATACAAAGCATTAAAAACAATGCTACAATAAATTACTTATATAAAATGTTTACATAAAACATTTCAAAGCATTTGTATTTTAACCATTTTTAACAATAATGTTAAAATGAAAGAAATTCTAACGTGCACGTTATAAATATTAACATTTCCACAAAATGTTAATTCAACTTGCTAAAAACACAGATATGGTTCAAATAAATAAGTCATTTCTAATGCACACGTTAGAAACTAAACAATTAAAAAATTGCTTCCAAACTAACGCTTTTCATGAACATTTCTAACACACGTGTTAGAAGACAAATGATTACAAAAATCATTATAAGACTTATTTGTTCATATCAATCCATGGGTGGATGAAGAGTCTACTTTAAATAGACACTTAATTAGAGACGTAAAACTCTAATCAAGTAACATAAAACTCTTATTTAAAGACATAAAAAACTCTACTTAAGAGAATTTAACGTTTACAAAAAAACGTATGGTTTACACCAATAATTCCGGTCTAACACACATGTTAGAGCCCCTGACTTTATAGCCTAGTGGCATCTTGGGGGTGGGATAAGGCTTTGGGACCAATAGGTCCTGGGTTCGATTCCCACAATGGGGGTTTTTCCCATATTTATTGGGTTTCCTCCTGAATTGGTGTATAGGCATTGCCTAGTGGAGATGGATACGATCGGGTGGTTCTGCTGGTGGCACGATGATACTCCAGTGGTCCGTCAGTGATCCAAATTTGCCGTTAAAAAAAACACACATGTTAGAGAATTTAACGTTTACAAAAAACGTATGGTTTACACCAATAAACCCGATCTAACACAAAAGTTAGAAAAAATAACGATTCCCAAAATCGTTTCAAAACCAAACGTTGGAACCAAAACTATTCGTTTTGTACCACGGTATAGGATTTAAGATTGTATCTCAATCTCAAAAAATCCAAACATAACAAGTTGTACTACAAACATATTTCCCAAAATAAACATTTATAAGATCATAACCTCTAAAAATATCTTTTTTATTCTATTATAAATCCTTTCGTAAACCCAAAATCCTTATAAATAAGGTTTTTAAGATTGTACCAACAATCTCATGAAATCTGTTTTAAGTTTGTAGGAATTAGGTTCACCTTTTGTAAAATATAATTACAAAATATATAATAACGAGACTCTCGTTATTCGTAGGAAATATCACATACAAAACCGGTTGCAATAACTAAATAAAAAGAATATAAAATATAATTATATATACCAATCTTGATTCAAGCCGCATCTCTGGTGGATCCTTCACGCGCACTTAATAGCATCCTAGACTCGACTATTCAAGATAAAGTCTTCAACTTGATCTTTAACCGCGTCTATTTGTATGGTTCGTTGTGTTTTCAGTCCGTTGTGTAGGATTCAACGATGTCTTGAACCACGTCTTCTTGTACAATAATTTCCTACAAAAAGAACAAACAAATGTTGACGATTATGGCTGAGGTACGTGTTCAACACGCTTCCCTTAAAACAGATTTCCCGCCTCTACTAAAGACGACGCGTTTGTCTCCTAGGGTACAACAGCCGAAGCAGTCTGTACTGCCAGAAATGGCCACGCGCCCGAGGTTACACCGAATAGAATTATAGTGTTTGAACTTATGGAAAAATACTGATACGAAGGTGATGGAATCGAGTAGAGAAAACTCATCTCTCTATAATTCCCAACATATGGATGTTCAAGTCTTCACCACTTCTCCAAGAATTCTTCATACATATTATATTTCTCTTGTAGTTTTCTCATTCTTCCAATGAGTCACATAGCCTACTATTTTTTACAAGAGTTGTGGGTAGTGAAGAGTTTCTCTTAATTGGTGATTTTATTAGAGACATAAAACTCTAATAAAAGTTTCACTTAATTAGTGATTTAATTAGAGACATAAAACTCTAATAAAAGATAATAAAGTAACATAAAACTCTACTCAAGAGTTTCACATATGGAGTTTAATTAGTAATTATAATTTCACTCAATTATAAGTTAACTAAATATCCATTCACTGATTTTCCCAACAGAAATTTGGATGGAAGTTACATTACCAACTTCAAATAACCCCATTATTGGTGTATGAACATATTTAAAGTTGCGTAACTTACACTTTTCGGCCTTTATGTTGGTTTCGGATTGCAGTTGATATCCTTTAACTTTAATAATTACAGTCACAATCCTTTATTTGTAAAACTTATTACGCTATACGTCCTTTAGCACTAACCAAGTTAATATTTTAAGTCACGTTTAATCACATGAGGGTAAATTGATAATTTACTCATTTGTTTACACATAAAACCCCATTTTTCTCTTAGTCATCTCTCTCCTCTTTCTCTATCTCTCTTTCTTCAATCAACCTCGTCACCCACATAAAAACCCATCTTTCTCTCAGCCATCTCTCTCCTCTTTTTTTATCTCTCTTTCTTCAACCAACCTCCATCACCAAAGATAAAAAATCTGCAAAGATTTTCACCCCACTGCCATATCTGGGTCTTCAATCACTAATAGAATTATAACTGAATTTTTCTCAACAATTAATTTATTGAATTTGTAACATTCCATGGAATCTTCATCATCAGACAACAATATAGTAGCAGTAACAAAAATCAAATTTAAATAACAACCTCAAATAAATCAATATAATTGCACCAATCTTCATTCAAAATTCTAAAAACCAATAATCCCCTTGAAAACAGAATCAAATGAAACGTATGGAGCCAAATCTTTAATCCAGTTGCAACAAAAAAACATACCTACCGATCCAGTCCAACAATCCCCCACCACCGCGATCCACTAGGGTTCCAGATCTGATAATAACCATTAAACACACCTACCACTTGTTTTATCTCAGATACGTGAATCGATTGTCGAGATCTACGAGGGTTTTCACATCTGAAGGAGGTTATCATGGGTTGAAGAGTTTTGATCAAAACGGTGAGGGTGGTTCCAATGTCGGTTGCCGGAGTGGCGTCGGTTGCCGGAGTGGTGCTTGTGAAGGGTTTAGGTGGTGACCAGAATGGTGGTAGTGAGGCGTTTAAGCCGTCCCCAAAGTGGTGGTCGGTGTGGTGGCGAAATGGGGTCGGAATTATGGTGGTGGTGAGGCTTAGGTACAGTGGCTGGGTTTTACAGAGAAAGAAGAAGAAAGTGTGTTTGTGTGTGTGAGAGAGAGAGAGAGAGATTATGTTGGTTATAAATATATTATATATTATCTTGTTTATTTTATAAATGTAATTTTAAATAAATAGGTAAAATTACAAAATTACCCTTATGTGCCTTGCACATGATCATACTTAACTTAAAATATTAACCTGGTTAGTGCTAAAGGACGTAGGGTGTAATGAGTTTTACAAATAAATGATTATGACTGTAATTATTGAAGTTAAAGGTTATCCACTGCAATCCGATACAAACATAAAAGACGAAAAGTGTAATTTATCCTTTAAAGTTTGTGACTAGGGATGACAATGGGTCGGGTTCGGATCAGATATTGGTAATCTCATACCCATACCCGGTTCTAAAATCGCGTCCAACACCCGATCCAATACCCGTCGGGTATTTGTCGGGTATCGGGTATACCCATTAGTTCGTTAAAAAATATACATTAGGATTTCTAAATACATTTTTTTAGTATTGTAATTATTATATTATTTTATTTATACAACAACTATTCTAAACTAGTATTTAACCCCGCGTTGCGGGGCGTAGCTCGTAAACCATGCTAAGTAGTAAGCAAACACCAAACAAAACCCGGAAAACCGTAGAACAAAAACGTGAATTTATATCGCCACGTGACGTCAAACGTAGGCAAAAAATACAAATTTATGTCGTGAGCTAGTGTAAAACGTAAACGAACTCGAATTTATAGCGAGACAACTTTAACTTTAAAAACCAAAAAAAAAAAAAGAACTTACAAAGCTAAAAATAAAATATAGAAATTTATTGGCTTAAAAATGTAAACCACAATTAAAAAAAAAAACTAACTCCAATACACAAAAAAAAAAAAAAAAAATTACCACCCTCGTCAGTCACCGATTAAGGGTTGTTTGACAACTTCTAAATTGTTAAGTGTTGAACCAATAAGAGGTCTGAACCATTAACTGCTGAACCTAGGGCTGTAAACGAACCGAACGTTCAGCGAACAGTTCATGAACCGTTCGGCGGGAAGTTCGTTTATGTACGTTCGTTTAGTAAATGAACGAACACGAACAAGAAATTTCGTTCGTTAAGTTAAACGAACAAACATGAACAGAGGTTGCGTTCGTTCGTTTATATTCGTGAACGTTCGGTAATGTGTTCGTTTATGTTCGCCAGCGTTCGGTAATGAGTTCATTTATGTTTGCTTGTTAACATTTATTTATGTTAGTTCGTTTAAAGGTTTTTATATGTTGTATTTTGTTTTATTATTTCTAGTTTTTAAAATTTTGAAACCCTAGTTATCTTATATGCCTCTCACAACATCCATATTTTCACTATTTCAATTTTAGTTTGTGTTAAGGCTTAACAAACTCTTAATTTTGTGTATATCATGTTTTTGATAATCACGCCAACTCTGTTCGGATAATTATGTTAAGTGTTTATTTTTTATTTTTTGGATTCTTCGTAATGTTTGTGATGAAAATGCAGATTTTATTTTAAAATGAATATTGTGTTCATAAACGTCGTCATTTATGTTCATGAAATTTGTTAGAGTTCATTAGCATATGGTAAGTGTTCGTGAACAGTTCACGAACATGTTCGTTTCCTTAATGAACGAACACGAACAAGAAATCTCGCTCGGTAAGCGTTCGTGAACAGTTCATGAACAAGCTTGTTCCTTAACGAACGAACACGAACACGACCTTGTTCGTGTTCGTTCGGTTCGTTTACAGCCCTAGCTGAACCATTAAGAGCCAGTATAAAGCTTAACCCTTCAGAGGAAAATGTCTGACCAATTCAGATTAGAGCTCTTAACCATTCAGACTCTGTATAATACTTAATCATTCAGAAGCAAATGTCTGAACCATTCAGACATCTGCTCACGAAACAAACGGTATGAACCATTAAGTGTTGAACTAGTAAGATGTCTGAATCTTTAAAAGACTCATTAAAAGGTAAACGAACAGCCACTAACTTTATGGTGCAAAAATAAATGAAAAACAAAGTGATGGCATTTTGGTAATAAAGTCTCAAAAGAGGGTTTCTATATGTACTGCATATAAGAAACTACTCTAAATGTATATAGTAACAGTAATACTTAAAAATTTACATTACCTACATATAAGTTTTATCATAAGTTAATAATAACTTTATAATACTTATACACTTACATGTATATATACTTCATAACATATAAAATATAAATACTATTATCAAATGCATATACTAAAAGAAAATGTATTTTTTTTTATTTTATGAATATACTAAAATAAATCACTAATAGACAAGGGTTAATGGAAAATGAAAATAAAAATTAAAAAATCGGGTATATGATCAGGTAAACGGGTATGTGGTTTCGGGTAATCGAGTCGGGTATCACCTGATTCCATACCCGTGAAATTTTTTAAAAATAATCCCATACCCGACCCAATACCTTTCGGGTATCGGGTACCTGTCCCATTTGTGTCGGGTTTCGGGTATACCCGTCGGGCTTAGGTATTTATGCCATTCCTATTTGTGATGGAATGTTTAGGTTATAAAAAGAAACGTGACACTTATTATAAATCATTCTTTGTTGATGTTTTAATATCATTTTTCTATCATTGCTTCAAATTATGAGCAGCCAACAACACAAAAAGTGAAGATCTCATCCCTCAAAGTTGAAGCTGTTAAAGCTCTCAAGATGGTTTCAACCACGATATTAGATACCATGGCAGATTTCATCTTTCAATTTGTTGACCAACCAAAGATTCCATCTCAGGTATACCAATCCATTCTCCACATATGAGATTTCATGTATTTTGAGTTTTTTAATAAAACAAAATTAATTTTGGTGACTAAATTGTCCAAACTTTTATTTTTAATACGAGTAAAATGTCATTTTCGTCCCTGAGGATTGACCGCTTTTGTGACTTTTGTCCCTGAGGTGTCATTTTCATCTAAAAAGTTTGAAATCTTGCAATTTTCAACCCTGGGACTATTTTTCGAGGGACGAAAGTCGCAATAAATTGTCAACCTCTGTTAGGATCGAACGCTCTCACACACGAACTCGGACCACACACACTCTCTGCTCCCACAATCTGCCACAATCAAGAACACAAGGATTTACGTGGTTCGGTCTAAACTGACCTACGTCCATGGGTAACTAGGAGTTTATATTTCTTGGTGAGGTACAAAGATTATAATACAAATGAATCTCTTATATAGAGATTGAAGAAAGAGAAAGCAAGTCACAAACATGATCCGGGAATAATGGGGAATAGAGAAGATTGGATAACCCTATCTCCTTATCCTCTTATCCTTTGATCAGAAAAGCTTTTCTGATGTCCACTTGATCAAGTGGCTTCATACTCAACAATCTCCCACTTGAAGCTACGGAATAATATTTACCTGTGCTTCAACTGTGCATCTGTATTTTTGTAAAAACTTTTGATCTTAGCTCCTTCCTAGTTACTCCAGCCTTTTCTTCAATTATCCTGAAGGCCCGTTGAAGCTTCCATTAGCTCCAACACATCAGTCATGGCTAAGTCTGCCCCTGACCCATTCTCTGTTCCTATCAGCTCCCACTGACTTGAACTACCCGATCCTGGAACATTCTGAGAACAAACACTCTCTGAATAAAGCAGATTATCAACTGGAGAGTCTTTGACAGCTAGAATATTGGTTCTCTTAACCCACTGTCGTCTGGTAACTCTGACTGAAGCACGTCCCGTGCTCCCACTACCACGAATGCCCCTGACTGGTTTTACTGAACCTTTTCCAGTACGTTGATCCTGAATCTGACCTGTGACTCTGGGTTTGCCATCTGCAAAGCAAACCTTCTTCTGTCCACGGGATTCTGTGAACCGTATCTTGGTCTTCTTCTGAAATGGGACGGTTACTCCCTTAGACGGTAAACTGACCATATACAACGAACCCCGTTTCTTTCCTCGAGCTACGACTAGATTTCCCTTTAGAACCTTCCACTGCCCGTTCCTGAACTTAACCTCGTGCCCCTGTTCATCCAATTGCCCAACAGAAATCAACTGTTTCTTCAAACTTGGAATTACCCAGACATCCTTCAAAGTCCATGAACCGACTGGAGTCTTCAGATCTAAGTCACCCATGCTCATCACATCAAGAACCTTATCGTTCGCCAGTCTTACCTTACCAAAATCACCTTCTTTCAGATTTCGCAGTGCTTCACTACTGTGGGTAGCGTGAAATGAAGCACCCGAATCCATAACCCAGGAATCCACACTGCTCTCCACACTACAGATCAAAACATCATCATCTGAGTGGTCTACTGTAGCGTTAACTTCTTTCTTCTCATTTGGACATTGATTCCTAAAATGTCCCACCTCTTTGTAGTTCCAACAGGTTACATCACCTCGAGCCCTAGACTGACTCCTCTTTTTGTTCCTGCTCCGACTATCTCTGTTATTCTTCCTTCCTCTGCCAACATTCAGTAATTCACTCGATGATCCACTCGAACTTCTCCTTCTGACATCCTCGCTCAGAATAAGATCACGAATCCCTTCAAAAGTAAATCCGCTGGTACCCGATGAACTGGAAATCGCTGTAACAGTTCCAGACCAACTGTCTGGCAAAGAAGATAACAGTAGCAAAGCTTGAACTTCATCTTCGAATTTGATGTCCACTGACACAAGTCTGGCCAAAATCGTATTCAACTTGTTGATGTGCTCTGTGACTGAACTACCTTCCCTCATCCTAGTATTCACCAGCTCTCGAATCAGAAAGACCTTATTAGCTGCCGAAGGCTTCTCGTACATGTTAGATAGGGCTAACATCATGCCATTAGTTGTGGTTTCCTTCATGATGTTGAATGCCACAGTCTTTGATAACGCCAATGTAATAACTGCCCTGGCTTTCCTGTCTTTTGATTCCCAATCTGCCGGTTCCACCCTTTCTGATCTAACTCCTGATAACACAATATCAATATCTTTTTGAACCAATAATGCCTCAATCTGCATCTTCCACCAGCTAAAATCTGTACCGTTAAACTTGTCGATTTGCACCTTCCCGTCTTCTGCCATGATAACTCAAACACGACTAAACAAAACTGAAATTGAAAAATAAACCGAAAATCAAACTGAAACAACCGAAACAAGCACTGGTCTACGGTTCTGTTTCTTTGATCTTCAACGAAACGATATACTGAAAAATTGCTGGTTTAACCGGTCAAAAAACTGATCTTGAAATTATAAACCTTCTGCCTAATGCCCCAAAAAAAACTTAGTTCTTTGACAAATAAAAGTTTGGCTACTACTGCCAAAGGATTAAATAAAAAAGAACTAAACCCAATTTTCTTCTTTGTTTAAAGTTGAGGGGCCTCCTTGGTCAAATTGAGAAACTTCAATTTTCCACCAAAAAAAAAGAGGACATAAAGCACGGTACGTGCTTCTTCTTCCCCACAGAACAACAATTCTGCTCTCCTTCTTCTCTTCTCCTCTTCTGGACGCAATCAACACCCAGAAAAGGCAAGGACCGAAAACCCTAGGTAACGGCGGCTACTGGGTCAGCAAACCCTAGTCGCGACGGTGAAAAGAACGGAGGCGGCGGCGGTTCTGGCGGCTTTTGATGGCGGTGGAGTCGGTTCTGATGGCGGTGGAGGCGGTTCTGATGGCGGTGGCCGCGATTCTGACGGCGGTGGCCGTGATTCTGACGACGGCGGTTTCTGACCGGAATCCTAGTTCCGGTATCACAAGTCAGTATCTTCTCTTTCATGTACACCTCCTGTTCGTGTGAGTCGATCAAGAGCCCTGTGCTCTGATACCAGTTGTTAGGATCGAACGCTCTCACACACGAACTCGGACCACACACACTCTCTGCTCTCACAATCTACCACAATCAAGAACACAAGGATTTACGTTGTTTGGTCTAAACTGACGTCCACGTGTAACTAGGAGTTTATATTTCTTGGTGAGGTACAAAGATTACAATACAAATGAATCTCTTATATAGAGATTGAAGAAAGAGTAAACAAGTCACAAACATGATCCGGGAATAATGGGGAACAGAGAAGATTGGATAACCCTATCTTCTTATCCTCTTATCCTTTGATCAGAAAAGCTTTTCTGATGTCCACTTGATCAAGTGGCTTCATACTCAACAACCTCAAGGATGACAAAGGCAAAAAAACCGAAGGTGAAGGGCTGCAATGCACAAAAAAGTCGTTTTGGATGAAACAGACAAATACACCCAAACCTCAGGGACGATTTTGGCAATTTACTTTTGTAATATATACTTTTTAAATATATGGATAAATTGACTAAATTGTCCAATTTTAACTGGGTTAGAGTCAAAGGACATACGATGTAAGATTTTTAAAACATAACTGATGATTCTTGTAATCTCGAAAGGTAAATGACATCTATTGCAATTTGGTATAAACATAAAGGACAAAAAGTGTAATTTCCTCAATGAATTATGAACCAAATGAAACTGAAAATTGTTGACAAAGGCACCAAAATAACATACCAAAAATAAAAGGATTGATTAAACATACCCCACTCATTAGTTTTTTTTTTTTTTTTGCTCATACTAAACACCCCCTCCCCACTCCTGATTATACCCCCCATTGTGAGAGGAAAACTGCCGGTCCTACGCGGGCCCCACCTGTAAGTATGTGAAAGAAGGGGGGTGTAAAAAGTAATTAGGGGGTGTAGAAAGTAGCACCCTTTTTTTTTATTTGCTCCCCATAACAATTTCAAATCAATATAATTTTGTCTTTGATTTGACAACTTAAAGTATAGTGGGTACGACAAGTAAAAATAGAAGAGGCGTGATACTTTAAAGATGATACATTCTATTAGAGACGCCCAATTATATATCACTAGTTCACTCCTTGCCATTGTTCTAATTATATTAACAAATCCTTTAGGCTTCGGTCCTTAAGCCTTACATGATGCACCATTTTAATGGTTTTTGGTATACCGTTTTAATGGTTATTTTTTCATGCACCATATTAATGGTTTATGCTATATATTCACTGTCTTTATGCACTATTTTAAGCAACAGTTCGATCATCAGACGCCAAGTCCTTATGTGTGGGTTAGATGTGAGCTAAGCTCCTATCTTGGGGTCTATAATTACCATCCATATTCTTTAACACACTAATGTATTTTAGAATATTCTTTGTCACACTTATTTAAATTCAGAAAAACTTCGCGCCAGTTGAGGAGATCGGAGAGTTGATCAAAGTCGATTGTTGTCAAGGCAATATCCCTGAAGATTTTCCAGAGGGTGTTTACATTCGAAATGGTGCTTATTTATTTTTCAATAACTTTGTCAACAAATGCCTGTGCATTATACAATTTACAACATCTAGGCGTACGATTCTCAAATATTAAAGTTGTACGCAGGACCAAATCCGTTATTTGGAGGTTTAAAACTTTCAGTTTCGGCGTTTGGAAAAACGGATAGTTTGTGGATTGAAGGAGAAGGGATGCTTCATGCACTATATTTCAAAAAAGATGAACAAGGAAAATGGAGCTTTTACTACAAAAATAGATATGTGGAAACAGATACATATAAGATGGAATCAAAAAGGAAGAAACCAGCTTTTCTTCCCATTGTAGAAGGAGATCCCTTAGCAACATTAGCTGCATCATTTTTCAATGTGGTAGGCTTTCCTATATCTTGTGAAAGTTTCATGTATGAAAACTTAATCTAACAAAAATATTGAGCATTATATAAGAAAAGGTAATTAATACCATTTTTTGCTTTTATCCACAATTCATCACACCTTTGATGAATAATAATTCTTGTTAATTGACAAACATGTATATAGAAAAGGAGAGCAAAAACGGCTAAGGTTTATTATTATGAAAAGTGCATACAATAAAATAAGTGTTTGTGAGTAAGATAAAGATAACAATACTACCCTGAAATGCAACTTAGTATAATAAAAGACAAGAATAACTGTCACAGTATTGTTTTGCTAATGGTTCAGTTTTGTGACTTTGGCAGTTAAGATTTGGCCAGGAGTACAAAATCATGAGTAACACCAATGTCTTTGAGCATGGAGGAAAACATTATTCTACTGCTGAGAACTATATACCACAAGAGATAGATTTAATTAGCCTTGAAACTTATGGCAATTGGAACCCGGGTAGAACTTGGTCTCGACCTTTCACTTCACACCCAAAGGTTTTTTTCTTAGAACGACGACACACACTTCTTAATTCTACACCACTTAAAATTTATCTAAACATCTACAACGGGGTTTGAACCTACCCCTTTTACTTGATAGGAATTCACCAATGCCATTGGGCTAATGTCCTCTTGGCTCACACCCGAAGATTAATTAATTAGCGATGTTCTATGTTAACTTTCCATATAACGGGACCAACATTCCAAAAATGTGTTTTTTTTTTCAAGATCTCGTTAGAACTTTAATTTTCTGTTATGTGTAGAAAGCACCAGGAACTGGAGAACTGGTTACAGTAGGGTTTGAGCCAAAGAAACCTTATTGCATAGTGGGTATAGTATCAGGTACTTCAATAAATGTATACTAATATATTATCCTTGTAATTATCAATATTTTTTAATCAAGCTGCTTTGATAGCTGATGGAAAAGAACTTGTCCACAAAGTGGACCTGCAACTGGATCAATGCTCACTTTTCCATGATGTGGGTGTTACAAACAAGTGAGTTCCATCAGTTGGTATTATCAATTTGGGTTGTATATATATATAGATGGTATAATAATATGTATTTTGTTTTTCTAATTAATGTACAGGTACACCATATTGGTTGATTTTATGCTCACAATAAGCCCAGAGAGGGTAATGAAAGGAGGCTCGTAAGTATATACAACCTTTCCTCACAAGAATATATTAGAAAGTAATGAAAACCCCGTGAGTTATGTCGTATTAATCAACTATGTATAGAAAATTTGTTCACAAGAACATGTTATAGAATAATGAAAACCTTGTGAGTTATTACGTATTAATCAACTATATATAGGATATAACAAGGATAATTACAAAGAAAACCTAATCAAATCATATCTCCTGATTATGGTAATTACAATAAACCGTTATCTAATACATACTAGCTAGTTTTAACTACCATTCATTAAACGGAACAGAAAGAAAAAAGAACATAAAAGGTGTAGTGGTAACGTGTCTCCTCTCTATTAAAGAGGTGGATGGTTCAAATCGTGCATGGTACAGGTATAAGTGTATGTTAGTTTGCCGCTAAAAAAAATAATAAATGAAAGTTATGTTTATTGCGGTTTAGGTTATTCAAGTACGAGAGGGAGAAAGATGCAAGGATCGCAGTGATTCCTCGATACGGTGATGCAGATTCGATTAAGTGGTTTCATATCGAACCATGTGTTTCTTATCATCTAATGAACACCTTCGAAGATGGTGACGAGGTGCGTATCTTATATCATTATTATAATTGTCATTGAGCTTCCCAACTCTTTGTTTCAGTATAAATCCTTCATATTCTTCTAGACCCTAACATGATGTGATTTTATCATAGGTTGTTGTAAGAGGATGCAAGGCTAATGCAGCCATTATTCCAGGCCCTGAATGGGGTGAGAATAAATTTGAATGGTTCTCTAGAGGATTTAATTTTAAAAAGATTAACTCAAGTAACCGGATTGATCAAAGAGTGAAAGAAGAGGGGATGTTGTTTACATGTGTTAGGGAGTGGATATTGAACTTGAAAACAATGGAGGTTAAGGAGAGAGATGTAACTGGAACAGAATACTCGATGGACTTTCCAACGATTAATGCAGACTTTACAGGTCTTAAACATAATTACGGTTACACGCAGGTCATTGACTCCTTTGCAAGCGCTGAATCAGGTGATTTTATTCAAATTGTTATCTACACAGAAAAATTCATCAGCATAAAATGATTTTTCTTAAAGTGGCAGTGAAACCCAATATGAATACAATTTTACCCGCCTTTTCAGTTTAATTTTTCTTTTGGATTTGTAGGTGGTTAGAGGTGTGGTAAGTATGTATGGACACTTTTTAAAAGTTGTACAAATAGGCAGAACCCTGACAAAGATTTTGAGAGTTCGCTGAGGTAGCAAGCAAACTTGGCTGAGTTTTCTGGTCAAATGAACGAACTCTCTTTTTGTCCATATCCAAGTTTGTTTGCCACACCAGCGAACTGAAAAAAACATTGTCACATTTCCCTCGAGTTCGCTGAGTTTGCTGGTCAAACGAGCGAACTCTCTTTTTGTCCATATCCAAGTTTGTTTGCCACACCAACGAACTCAAAAAAAAAAACATTGTCACATTTCCCTCGCGTTTGCTCATATCATAGGTGTAGCGAAGTGTTTATTTGTACAACGATTTTCACCTACAACTCCAAAAAAAATAGTATGTTTAGGTAAAAGTAAGACTTTATGACGCTTTTGAGTCACTTGTACACGTGTCACTAAACGACACTTCCCTTTATAGCAAATATGTTACAGGGGCCTAAGCAACTATATGTTTTGTTACAGGGAAGGCTAAATATGGAGGGCTAGCTAAATTATACTTTGAAGAATCAAATAAACAAAGAACTCATGATGATGGAACTGTAAAAGTCAAGTATCATTGGTTACCAAAAAATAACTTCTGCACAGGATTAGTTTTTGTGGCTAAGCCAGAATCCACAGAAGAAGATGATGGTTGGATTGTTACATTTGCTCATGATGAAGAGAATGACACTTCTTATGTATGTATTAGATTTCTCTATCAGTAGTAATTAATAAACACACATATTGACAACTATGTCTCTTTACATGTGCGTTTTTTTTTTTTTTTTTGTGTGGTCACAGGTACTAGTAGTTGACGCTAAGAACTTCGGGGAGGAGCCAATAGCTAAAATAAAGCTCCCTCAACGCGTGCCATATGGTTTTCATGGGTCTTTCTTTACATCCAGATAAACAGGCACCGGAACCTATAAAATGCGGTTGAAGCTGGTCTATTCATTGATGGATTTCTATGATAGGTGAATACCTGCTAGCATATTAGATCAAACTGGATATGCTTATACTGTTTATTTGTCAATTTCTTTTGATGTGTGATCGTCGATATGTTTGTGTCCGAATCTATTTATGGATAAACGTGAGCCGTTATCTCTTGAGATACTACTACTAACATACTGCTAGGAGATTTTTAGTGTTATCATGATCATTTTAGTATAACTGGATTTACTTAAAACCAAAGGGATGTAAGAATATATATTGATTCAAAAAAAATGTGTAGAGTACAATGTACACGCTCGATATGATTATCCTTGTTTCATCCACCTAGGATCTATGGAGTAGTGGCAGACCCATGATTTTTTTATCACAGGGGCAAAATATGGGCATACAAAATATGGGTCAAATAATGATAAAATTACCCGCATCCTAAAGCGATAAAACTAACACATCAAAATATGTATACCAAGCAAATGAACAACAAGAAAGAATACGATTTGCTAACCTTTTTACGCTAGCATAACAATTGCTCAATATTTCATGGACATAAGCACTTTGATAAATTCTTTGAATGTGCAACTTTTCTATTTGGGGATAGTTTGGGTTCGTCAAGTATTCTGGCGTTTGACCTATTTTTCAGATTCCAATTTTATATTTTGCCATTACATCTTATGCATTGCAAAAAGAAATGAGATATTTCAGTAACAAGTTAACAACCATGAATATATTAAATATTTTTAAATCCTCAGTGTATCTAAAGTCAAATAATGAAATAAATGGACATGAAAAAAAAATTGTTTGTCGGCTTCGAAAGGGGCGTGGAAGCTGTCACCTAGGCGGTTCAAATTAAATGATAAATTTGATCTGTGACGTTAATGCACATTGGTTTGATTGTGTCCACAAAAAATGTGTCATTTGTCATTTACTAATTCTTGCAACATGTCTTATTCACTGATTTCTCCATCACATTGAATTGATTTTAAAGGTTGGGGTTTGGCAATTGGGTTGTGACAGAGATAATGAAATAGATAATTGGTTAGAAAGACGATGAAAAATAAAGGGAAAATTACCAAGTGGTCAAGTTTGACCATGACTTTTTCAAAATAGAAAACAAGCTGACTAAACCAACAATTTGAAAGCTTAGACCGTGGGGTATGGTGGGCTTGGGTTGGGGCATGGGTTGGGTCATTTGTTGACACGTGAAATGGGAAAAAAACCCACGCCCATGGGGTATGGTGGGGCTTGGGTTGGGGGCATGAGTTGACACATGGGGGCATGTGAAATGGCTAGTTTGGTTTGGCCATTGAGAGCCCGCCATGTCACCTTGCTAGTCCGCCCCACGCCCGGCTTCAAACCCACGCCAAATGGGCCACACCCAAACCCAAGCCCCAACCCAAGCCCCCGGGGTGGTGACTTGGGCGTTTTCAGCCAACCCAACCCACGCCCCAACCCAAGCCCCATACCCCACAGTCTTAGCCGGTTCATTTTCTGTTTTAATGATTTGACTCGTCAAATGATTATTTTGGTAATTTTCACTAAAATAAAACAACCCCATAAACAACTAAGTCATTGAAAGAAAAGAAAATGCAATCTTGGGACCAAAGGTAGAATTACTTTGCTATTAGAGGGTTATTCGTGACCCGTTAGTCAAAATCTAAAAAGGTAGGGGTGAAGTCGGTTAACCGTAGGTTTGATTAACCAAGGGTTCAATTAATTGATAAGTATTAACCGTAACCGTAATTGATGGTTAGTTAACCGTTATTCGGTTAACCATTGGTTATGGGTCGGTTTCGGTTAATTTTGGTTAATTATCCAATGTACATAAAACTTGAAAACTATAAACTCATGAATATTAAACTTGCAAAATTATATAGATAACACATGCATATTAGACCCTCAATTGAACTAAAATATTAAGAAAAATTTAGTGGGCTGTGAACTTATAAATTGATTATATATATAGATAGATTATATATATATACACACATATGTTTGGCTAATTGGTTCGGTTCGGTTATTTTCAGTTTTAGATATATGATTCCCCGAAACCGAAAATTCAGTTATTCAGAAAACGAAAACCGAACCAACGGTTATTGTTTCTGTTCGTTTTTTTCAATTCGATTAATTCAGTTATTCGGTTTCAATTAGTTCGGTTTTATGCACACCCTGTAAAAAGGTAGAATGCATGAGTGATTCTAAAACCCAACTAGAAATCCGATTTATACGGCAATTTAAATTTAACGATTTATATGTATTTTTGCTTATGGCTTCTACTATAATCAACTTACATAAAAAAAAAAACATCTCAATTGGCTGATTTCTTTGATCATTCATCCCACCCAATACGATCCCTTATCTCCCATCGCTTGTTAAGAGGTAGGCATCTTAAATTACTGGTTTTTTTTATTAAAAATCTTAAATTTTGGCCATAAAAATCTCTGGGTTTTGTAAACCCTGATCAGTTCATAGAAAATAGTTGTGTCAATTTAACTATGGTTTGATTTGATCTTTTTTGCGGGTGTGAATTTGAATATATAATTAGGGTTTTTTATGTTTCTAAGATCCGAATGCATCTTTTGAGTTTTGGTTTTGGTTTTGGAGTTCTAATTGGTTGTTGCCTTGCCTCTGTGTGTGTTCATGTGAATGCATCTTTCACTTCTGGTATATGCATATGTACCATATCTTCGTACTGCTTTGATCATTAGACTATACATTGTGGATTAACTAAAAAGTGCAAAAGTTTACCCCTTCGGTTTAAGTGTTTAACTAAACAACACTTGCCTTCACACGGGTTTAGTGGTTTAACTGAAAAAACGTGGGTGATGTGGCACCACGTGATTGGCTCAAAAAAATATGTATTTTTTTAGGTTAAGGGGTAATGGGGTAACGAAGAAGAGGGGGGGGGGGGGGGGGGGGGGGGGGGGGGGTCATCCCTTGTCGTCGCATGGGATTAATGCCCACAACGTTTAGTCTTAGTATGCAATGTTAACCATTTGGGGGAGAAAATACGTTTACATCTTGCTTTCTGGTGACGGTTCGAGCTGGGGGTCTCACTGGAAGCAGCCTCTCTATTCCTACGGGGTAGAGGTAAGGCTGTCTATATCTTATCCTCCTCAGACTCTACCTTAGTTTTGCTATTGATGGGATTTACTGAGTATGATGATGATGATGATCTCTGGTGACGGTTGCATTCTTTTTAGTGTATATTATTTGTATCTTACTATCTTTACTCGTCTTATCTTGTTTGATGATTATTACTTCATGTTGATGATATGGATCTTCATGCAAAAAAAATTTCAAAAAGTAGGTACCTTTTGATTTTGAATTTTACATTATGTTTGAGTAGCACATTTAGTGACTTGATTTGGGTACTACTGACACATGGTTTGCTACATTTATGTGTTCTTGTATATATAAATGAGTTAGAACTTACAACTTCTTTTCATCATTATTTGATTGACTGGCAGTGAATTAAATTACTTAACCTCCGATGGAGATTACCACCAAACGAATGGCTGTAGTTGTTGGAGCCCTCGGAGTTGTTTCCTTCATACTAGGTGTTATCGCTGAAAACAAGAAGGTATTAAATTTTCAACCTTACTCCTCCAGCCGTCTAATTTCATATGTTCATAAAAAAAATCAGTCGGCTATTGGCATAACCATGGTTTTAAAAAACAGTTGAGGTGTGCGCCTCGAGGGGCACTTCGAGGCAAAACGCCCAAAAAACGATTCTGAGGCGCGCCTCAGGGGTTTTATATTGTATGCGCGCCTCAGAGGGGCTGAGGCGCTAAAAAGGTTGCGCCTTAGGGGTTTTTTATATTTGTTTTTGATGTTATTGACTATTTGTGTCAATTTCAAGCAATTTATGTCTTTTTATGTGTGTTTTTGATGATTTTGATGATGAATTTAGTTAGTATTATTATTTTTATAAGATATATAATTTTTATATTTATTTTTTAGTTCCGCCTCAAGCTCACGCCTCGGTTCGCCTCGAGGCTTATGCCTCGTGAGGCGAAGGGAAAACACCTCGAAACTCGTTTCCGTTCCTTGAGCATAACACAGAACAATTTGTTTTTTTATGACAATGGATCTTTTCTTGTATTTCCAGCCTGCATCCGGAACCCCGATCACAGGGAAGGATGTTGTTATCTGCAAGTATCCAGCGGACCCCACAGTGATATTAGGGTATTTGTCATTTGGATTTCTTGTTATCTCAACTTTGGCTGGTGCGTTTTCGTTGTTTTACCCTTACAAAGGGAAGTCTATTCCGTGGCCTGCGTTATTTCAAAGCACAAGTTTCTTCATATTCTTCTTGGTTGCTTTGTAAGTACACACATCACCTTAATCTTGAATGCTGTTTCAATTCTACACATAGCTGTCAATAGAGAATAGCGGTAAACAGCGACAAGCTACCTATATGCTACGTAGCGATAATGACGAAATAATGCCCGCTATTTCAATTTTAGCGATAAAGTATTAGAAAATTTAAGAAATATTTACACGTATATTTTATCAAAATACACTATTTTTACATGTGTATTTTATCTAAATACGCTTCTTTTTTCAATCGTGAAACAAAAAACCGTAATGGTCATCACTATTTATATTTATAAATAAAAAAAATAAAAAGAAATAACAGAAAAAAGTCGCTGTTTGTCGCTAAACGCCCAATAGCGCCATATGGGCACATCGCTACGTAGCGCGCTATAGCCGCTATTGACAAACTATGATTCTACATGTTGATCATTATAGAACATAGCGAACCAATGAGAAAAAACTTGAAATGGCCGTTTCTTCACTTATAGAACATAATGAACATGTGTAATTATCTTGCCGATGGCCCATTTCAACCTGACACCTCTGTCGACCCGTTATTAAACTGGCCCGACCTGCTTATCTTCCAACCTCTGCTGATATTTTGATATGTGTACCAAAATTGCAGGGGTTCGACTGGACTAGCAGCAGCGATGCTTTTGTGGCCCACAATTACAGAGCACAGACACCTTTTGAGTAATGTCTATTACAACCTTGAAACAACTTGCCCGACTGCAAAAACCGGGCTGCTTGGTGGTGGGCGTTTTTAGCCCTTGATGCAGCTCTTTTCTGGCTGGTTTCCCTCATGTTGGCCGATAATGCACGAGAAGATTACTTTGATGATGTTAAAGGTGCTGGCGATGATGCTAAATATCATGATGACAGCGTTGTTAAAGGCAGTGCTTAAGTTTAGCTATCATTAACCACTGTAAATACTTTTATAGTTTTATCATATACATTCATGAAAAACATGTTTATGATAAAGTTTTAAGTCATATTATGCTTGTTAAATGAGTAGTTTTTACATGGGATGTTGTTTCTTGTTCTGTGTAGGTTGCAACTTCTTCTGCGCGTTACTTATTTATCTGTCGATTTTAGAATTTACTCTATCTTTTAACAGGTCAAACAAGATATTCGTAAAAGGAAACGGGTCGGGTGAGCCAAATGTCACTTTAAGCGTGTTTTTAGTGTATAAAACTTTCTAAATTGAGTTTTCAAAAACCTTATTTACTACTAATACAATTAAGATAACTTTTTTTGTTAACTGGTACACACAAAATGCACTATGGAGAATGTCAAACTACTTGTAGGACAACTGTGGATGCTTGTAACACTAACAAGCTTGAAAAACAAACCACTCTTACAATGCCTTAACAAAAAACAAAACAAAATAAAGCGCTTACAAGATCCGTTTTCCATTGTTTCAACTCTTTAAACTTTGGAACAACGATTTACAAAGGAAATCAAAAACCGACGAATATCATATCATATCCAACGTTTGCGATTTCGCGAAGAAGATTGATTCGCTCTTTGAAACCATCGATCCCATCCGCCATCCGCTGGCCCTCTTGTCCTGTTCATCTTAATTTATCAGTACCAATGTTCAACTCAAACTCACCTAAAATCTAAATCAATCATTTGCAGCATCTTGCAACTATAATCTATACACTTATATCGGTCCCCTAGTAAAATATCGGTGTCAAATATCGGTCAGAATATCAGTACCGATATTATCGGCGATATTGACCGATATATCACTGAATTATTAGTGTTAAATTGCTATATACATAAATTTTGCATGATATTAAAATTACCGATATCGGTGATATCTCACCGAGATAACCTATATTTCAAATATCGGTCCTTGACCAGTATCCGATATTGTACCGGACCAGCATATACTATAAAATAATAATCTTAAAGAAGTGACAAAAAAGTACAAAAGAGTCTTACACAGGTAGCAGAGCATCTGTACTTGATTCAACACTGGATACCAGCCTACACACATAATCAAATTCAACTAAAAAACAATTAATCAATCATTACTAAAATTAATAAACAAATTTCAATTCACATACTGTTGACACACAAGTGATGATTCACCAAGTGTTTCCAGCTGATCCAGCTCTTCCTGAATCATAACTCAACAATTAATATTATTATTATTCAATGATGATCTAAAAAACAGGCTTCCTGATCCTGATTCAGCAACTGTTTGTTACCTGAATAACCTGAATTTGTTGAGTCTGTTGAGATATGATGGCAGCTAATCTGTGCTTGCCTATGAAGTTGGAAGATTTCAAACCTGAAAATGTTTGATGGGTGTGACCATTGTTGACAACATTGGGTTGTGTTTGTGATGAGGATCCATTAGGTTGAGAGGGTGAATCCATGAATATGAATATGAATATGAGTTGGGTTGTGTTGTGTTGGGTTTGAAAAGAAAAGAAAAGAAAAGTAAAGTTGGAAAGGGAATAAAGAAAGGATTAGGATGAAGCACATAAACCCATCTAGTTTCTATTGGTTGGTCAACAACTTGTGAAGGGGTTGGTCTTTGATATCAACAAGTGGATGTGTATGGATATACAAAGAAAGGAAAATGAAAATGAAAAAAAGAAAAAGAAAAAGAAAAATACTTTTTTTATTTAAAAAATGATTAATCACTTTATACTCTATGGGTTAACTTTACAACTAGACACTTAAAAACTTGTACTTGAAAAACATGGTCTTTAATGATTGAGATTAAAGACAAGGTTAACCACTATTTGATTTTACCTTACAAGTTATTTCTGAAAGAGTTGTGGGGTTAATTTCTGAAAGAGTCTGGATTAGTTAAGTTTTTATAGTGTACATAACATACAAATTTTATTAAGTTGTGGGGGTCCGCTCATGTATACATGTTAGTTTATGTATAATATGGTTATTTTGTGCGAAGCATATGAAGTATCTTTGATATACGTGTATTTTAGCAAGAGTGTATGTGTCAGTATAATTGCAAGAACATTTTACATATTGTTGTACTGGTTTAGATGCGATATTGTAATTGCACTTTTACTCATCGTTGTTATTCCACTATTTAAACGGTTTAGATGCGCCATTATTAAACGAAATAAATTCACTTTATTTGTTTCAAAACTACATTAATGGAATAAAATACACTTTCTAGAATTTGTATGCCATTAGTTATAAATGGTCTTTTTATGGAATATATTTTGTTGTGTTGGAAAGGGAAAGTTAAATGTTTATCAAAGGTTCTTTGCCAGTTAATAAGGGTGAGAGGGCACTCCCCTAAGAGGGGAGTCCCCTCTCTTACGCACACCCAATCAGGTTATGTCACGTCAACTCCCCTCTTAAACTCCCCTCACACCCCAATTTGATGGCGCCACTCCCCTCTTAGGGGAATTGCTTTTTTTATTCAAAAAAAAAAAAAAACAATTGATTGGTTGGAAATTAGATTGGCCCCACCATCTCTCTCCTTCTTCATGCGGTGAACTCCCACCGAGCTTGGTCCCCGATTTGCCTCACCGCACCAACGGCGGCGGTGTTCCCGCTAGGTGACTTGGGTCACCGAAAGGGGTTACCGCTGGTGCCCCGGATACCCTAAGGTATGTCAACAATAGTTTGCTTTGTTTGTCGTTATTACCACTTGATAATATATTTTTATCATAGAGTATTATATACTCCGAGATTCTTTAATCATGTTCACACATGCAGAAAGTGTGTTGAACTTTCTTGACTTTACAATTTGTTACCTTCATCAAGGTGACTTTTTAATAATAATAGTTGGTAACAAAAACACCCCTTCGGGCCTTCATTTGGTCAACACCACCAGCCACCCATACATAGGCTTGTCTTATAACTTGAAGGTCGCTCGAATAAAGCTTGTTTAATATAGCTTGGTTTAAAACTGAGCCGAGCCGGCTCAGCTTGGTTAGAAAGTGAGCCTAGCTCGGTTCGGTTCGGTTCGTAATGAGTCAGATTGGTTCATTTGGCTCGCTCATTAACTCGGCTCGATTTAGCTCGGGTTATTTTACTTTTCGTATACTTAATTTTAATACACACATAATATATTACAGAAAATCAGTTATTATTTGTAGGAATATATGAGTGTAGTTGGATATTGGTGGCATATTTCGAGGTTGATTAGGAAGATAATGAAGTTATATTGTACTTTAAATTTTGAAACTTATTTTGTATTTACTTGAACTCGATTGTGACTTGTAATGTATAAGGTTGAATTTGAAAGCTATGTATTCAATTCTCTTTTTAAATTCAAGCCTAAGCGAGCCAAGCCAAGCTCAAGCTTAGACTTTCAGTTTGGATTCAAATCCAAGCCGAGCCAGCTTGGTTTATAATCAAGTCAATCCCGAGCATGCCCTGGCTTGGCTCGTGAACAGCCTTACCCATACACCCATCAACGGTGTGAGGCTATGCTCAGAACTGATTCTAGCACACGTTAACACCATCAATGACTACCACCCACGATATTGACAAGCACATTTGAGATTTAAAACTAGCATTTTCAAACGTGAGTACCCTACAACCTATTCAAAATCCTACAACCTATTCAAAATCCCTTGTAAAGCATGATTGTATATCGAAACAATCACACTAATACACACATGAAAATCGAGGATGCATATGGTGGTTTGTTGTTCATCGCCAATTTGCAACGAAAATTAATGAAACAAGAGCCATTTTTACAGGTCATTAACATTTGCCTATCAAGAGTTATGATAAATATATGTTTTCTTTTTCTTTGGAACTGGGTCATATGAAAAAAGAATGGTGCATTTTCATTAAAAATATATATATATATCTCATCTATTATTTTTTGAATGTTTGAAATACATCAAAAGTCGTTAACATTCAAATTGTTGTTATTTAAACCAAGCTTGACCAAAATGAATTCTTTTTAACCATAATATCATAACCTAGATATCTAACATTATCATATATAATAATATAAAATTTGTATCGGACAATGGAACTGAATATAAGAGTTGCAACGATGCTTAGAGGGGAGCTTTTCTCATGAAATTCATCCAATACCCAAATATCATGGGGTGGTGATCCCGCCCCCTCCTGTGAATCCTTTCCCATTGCATCTTCTCGTGGTGCTCATCTTATTATTTGTGGCGCATTCAAATCGGGATGGCCATCCCACTTTGATGTTTATCTTGCGCACCCAAAGGTCGAGGCAGTGTGCCTACGCGGTACCGCCCTACTACCGAAGCCAAAGCTGAATCTACTCCCTTCCCACTCCTTAGCGTGACCATTCCATCCACCCTTAAAAGGAAGAGAGGGAGATTTGCATATGTAGAGAGAGTGTAAGAATATCTATGGTCATGGATGATAACGTTTTAATAATTTGATTGGTCATCAAGCTGACCACATGACAAGTCGACAACAATCATGAAGAAAAAAAAAATATTGAACACCCGTCACTGCAGCCACTTAATAAGAGTTGGGATTATTTACGAGAATTTAAGTTTCGTTGCTACAAATTCAAAATACGGCTAATTTATTTCGTACGTGTGTATTTAAGATGTAATAAATTATAATGTTTGAACCCCTCAAATATAATTATTATTACTATAATACTATCTATCTTCTATCTTATATAATAAAAGAAACCAATAAAAGGACATTTGTCATTATTCTAGACTATCTACTATTAGATAATTATTATTTAATTTAAATTATTAAATTTAATATATGTTTCAAACATTTAAGAAATTACAGATAAGTTTCATAAATTATCTTATTATTTATTTATATTAATTACTATGTTATTATTCTAGACCATCTACTCTCATTAAATTTAATATTTGTTTCAAACATTTAAAAAATTACGGATAAAAAGTTCCATAAATTATGTTATTATTTATTTATATTTATATTTATATTTATATTTATATTTATATTTATATTTATTACTAGGTTAGAAATTATATCTTAATAATTGAAACATATATCTAGCGTTTTCATAACGAGGGTGGATGGAACGATTTTCTTATTTATATGAATTACTAGGTTAGAAATTATATCTTAATAATTGAAACAAATATCGACCATTTTCATAATGAGGGTGGAGGAAACGATTTTCTTGCTTAACAAATAATTTATTTATTTAATAATACATCAAAAGTCGTTAACATTCAAATTGTTGTTATTTAAACCAAGCTTGACCAAAATGAATTCTTTTTAACCATAATACCAAAACCTAGATATTTAACATTATCATATATAATAATATAAAATTTGTATCGGACAATGGAACTGAATATAAGAGTTGCAACGATGCTTAGAGGGGAGCTTTTCTCATGAAATTCATCCAATACCCAAATATCATGGGGTGGTGATCCCGCCCCTCCCGTGAATCCTTTCCCATTGCACCTTCTCGTGGTGCTCATCTTATTATTTGTGGCGCATTCAAATCGGGATGGCCACCCACTTTGATGTTTATCTTGCGCACTGTAACAACTCTTGCCAAAATTATTATTTCTTATTCTAATAATGTCCATTAGGAAACCCTAATTAAGACCCCCAAATAGTATGGCATGACCCTTAATTTTTAAAACAATCGAAACTAGGATCAGGCCCCCCTAAAACTTAAGGAGGATCCCCTAATTGATAATTATCCGTCGAAAACGTTAATAAAACACGTAGTTTCGAGATTTATTGACTCATCAGGGCTATACGTACAACAAGGCAGGCCTAGCCTACTTTGGATTGCCCAGCGACAGGTGCGGAGGATCCTGTCGCGACACGCGGACGGGTTCCATTTGGGCTATAAAGCCCCTAGTCTGGGACTTGAACTGTTTGCTTGTTTCGACGTTAAATCTCACAACGTACGCACAAATATACACTGTATCGTTCAAAATAGTTATAGTACCGAGCCTCTGCTACGATAACAGGGTAATAACTCGATCACTGCTACGATACAATGTCCGATTGATTGAAACCGATCCGATGGATGTTTAAGTGCTGCCCGAATCCGGGCTATACTTTGTCATTCGCCGTGAGGGTTTTGATTCGTGAGTTTATCGTAAATGTTGTATTAAGTTACTGACCTAGTTTCGTGTGTATTTTTATTTAACTAGGTTACAAGGCTAAATCAGTAGGCAAAGTTCTGTCAAATTAAACTTGCAATGTGAGTCATTCTCTTTTTATCAAATTGCTTTACAAAACCCTAAATATTTTCCAGTTATGCTTTGCAGTGATTAAGTCTTTGCTAATCTTTAATTACTGGCAGTATGTGGGGGTTTTGTGCACATTACTACTAACGATTTATCACTTTATGTGGGCGAGCCTAATTAGTGATATGTCCACAGTCATAGATTCGGTCGAGTGACAGCTGAACCATCTAATTATAAGATAGGGGCAAATATAAAAACCCTTAATGTTGTAAATTGTAACAATGTGTCGTTTTGTGCAAATTGAATGACTCGCCAGTATTTCCCCGCTGATAAAATCTTTTTTTAAACATATTTCAGGTGACTTACTGTGAATCAGGAAAAGTGCCACGTAGCATGTAACACCTCGAAAATTCACGTCCTATAATGTGTAGACACGTGTCTTAAGTTTGAACGTGTGAAAGAATGTTATAAAAGGACTAAAGTTGACAAACATGGAAAGTATGTGATTATACGGGTTCTAAATGTCAACAGTGAATAAATATACTTCATAATAACCCTACATGATGTTTATAACATCAAACGAATAAATTATGGATCATGCGAAGCTAAAAGTGAGAGATTACAAACTACAGGGGTTAAATGTGTCAACATGTTTAAAGTTATACCTCTGAGTGACCTTTTGACAAACACGAAGCTTTGTAACTGATAATTATGCTCACTAGAATGCGCGATATAAATTTCATAAAGTTTCGTAATCGTATAAGAAAGTTATGATCAAATTCGTATACGAGGGGTTAAAGCGTTAACATTGAAAGTTATGACTTTTCGGGTTAACCGGAAGTGTCCAGGGACTTGGTAAAGTGGGTATAAGTCCTAAAGCCATTGTGGGTAAATAATAAGGGGTCAAATTGCAAATATTAAGCTTCGTTGCCCTTTCGAAGAGCCAAGGGACAAGATGTGGAAAATGGAAAATGAGAAATCTGATTTCGGGGGTTAAGGCGGGCCGCGTAAAGGTTAACCTACCTTTACGCGGGCCGCGTCAGACCATCAGATGCAGAAAAAGAAGACAGCAGCCTGTAAACGCGCTCAATCGACCAAAAACTGATATTATTGCATTGTGGGCGACCCCTAAACAGTCTTAGAGCACTAGGGACACTTGTGGGCAGCTTATGGTCAGTGCTAGACTTACTTGTCAACAAATTGTGGTGAGAAATCCACTATATAAAGGACCTAAGTTGCAACATTGTTCTTCACACCTTCACTTGCATTCTTGATCATTTCTGGAGCTCAAGCCTACTCTCAAGTGATCACATTTCGTGCATAGGACCTTGGTAAGTTTGCTAAACCCTTCTTAATTAAGTTTTAGCTTAGTTTTAGCTTAAAAGTCAAACCGTCGTAATTAACGGTTGACTTAACGATTAATCATTGTTAGTCCAGTGATTAGTCGAAATGAAAGTAGTTATAAGTTGGTAATTATGTGGGTAATAAACCCTCAAAAGGGTCCCCCTGATTCCCACTCTAACTAGGTCAAATGTCAGGTCAAACTTGTATTTAAAAAGTCAACAGAATGTGTAAATTACAATTTATGCATAATTAGCAATGTAGAACACATACAACCTGTTTGATCATTAATATAACTTGGTAATTAGTGTAAGAACATGTCTAAACATGTTCCACCCGACAATTTCCTGTTTAGACCCGGTTCGGGACCGAAAGTCGCATAGTTTGACTTATACTTTGACTTTCAGTTCTGACCCGTTTAGGCATGATTTAGAAATGCCTTAGAGCTTAATTTGGACCAGGTAACATGCTAGTATAACCCTCTGTGATTATACACCATGGTTCATTAGTTAACCAATTAATTCGCATGATTCCGTTAATTGCTCATATGTTGACCATTATGCCCTTTTCACTTTAAAACGTGATTTTTGGAAATGTAAAAGAGTAGAAACCTTACTTACTGATATTTAAACTTGCATACAAAATTGGACATCAGTTTGAGGTGTAGATTAAGAGTTATGCTCGTTAGCGTAAAATGAAAGCTTTATGTTAATTAAACGGCGTAATTAGCGTATAGACTAGTTAAGCCTACTTTTTAATATCAAACTATTTACCCACTGATGTAATATATTATTTTGGGATTTTTAAAGATTTTTAATTAATTTTAGGCTGAGCATAACTAGTAGTCGTAGGCTTAATCCGGTAATTGTCGGTTTTGCCCTTACGGGCCATAAAATGAGTTTTACATATCTAAACGACTCCAAACCTTTTGCTACTGATCACATATGATAAATAAATTATTTTAAGCCTTCTGGAATAATAAAAATATCAGCTTTATGTATCAAACCCGGAAATGGCTTCTAATCGCCTTTTAAGCGTTTTTAACGCATAGTATGTGCTATAACCATATTAAACATACAAGGGTTGATACCTACTGATATTTGAGGCAAATTATAATATTTTAATAGTAAGAAAAGGTTGTTAAACTCAGACTTTAGTTTTGAGCTTTTCGGCTTATGTGAAATTACCAAAATACCCCTACGGGGCATAGTTTGGTTATAATTGATAAATTTCACATATATACTTTAACCTATTGATATAACTTAGAAAATTGAGTATATTTTCTGATTACATCAGGCCTGTAACTCAGGTTAACATTTAAACTCTTTTACCACCTTTAAAATGACCAAACTACCCCTACGGGGCATAGTTTGTGTTTAAATTCGTTTCGGGCATAATAAAAGACATCTTACTGATGTCACAACATATTTGGAGCATATTAACTTAGAAAACCTGTAAATGGCTCTCATTATTACCCGTTACGCTTATTACGCGTTCGGTTCGGTTTATGTAACAAGTTTACATAAATTAGCCGAAACGGGTCAAACCTTATCGGTTTTATCTCAAAATCCAGAATGTGCATAAAGAACCCATATTAAACAAGTCTCTGAAATTGTCGGGTCTAAATCACATTCTATCCGGTCTTCGCTTAATCGTGCGTACGAACCGTATCTTTGAAACTAACCGGTCTAAGCTTAAGCTTAACTAAAGACCCGTTAGGATTCTAATAGGTTATTATAAACCTTCGTTCCAGATTAGGAGAACCAGTAAAAGCTACTTGCAATTTGCTTATTGTGATTTATACATTGCTCAGGTAAATACTTTTAACTTAATTGCCCTATACGGGCTTGGGTTACGGTATATAGTATACCGCTTGATCGGGCATCAAATCCTCCACCGTTGAGTGGGTAATTGAATAATTTGATCGGCTCGTTTAAACAGTCTTGTTACTTAAAGCCTTTGGGGGGTTAATGACCATGTCCCGGATATCCTTGGCATCATTTTACGAAATGGCCACGACTTAAGCGCGGGGTGTAGGCGTACACCCGTCAGTGCATAAAAGAATATTGTGGTGTGTCTATTGATCTTTAACCCGGACAAGATCCGGGCTACTGAACGCACAAGGAACATGTAATTCGTTCACAAGATTATAATATTAAATAATTATCCCAAGTTAAATAAAATGTTTATGCCACGTGCATCCAAACCAATTTTCAATCATTTTCCAAAATGAGTTAGTTGATTGTATTTACCAGTGTAAACTGACGTATTTTCCCAAAAGATTAAATGCAGGTACTAAGCGTAATTGGCTAGGATTTCTCCCTAGCATCACTAGAAGTCTCGCAAGCTTAAGATGCCTGAAGTCTGTTGAACCATTAATACTATTTGATTTTCGATCCATCTGTGGATAAACTTCCGAATATTGTGACATTTGATATTACAATATTAAATTCGGTTATATCATATTTTTAAATTTGCTTCCGCTGTGCATATTGATTATTGTGTTGTTTGACTATTATGTTGCCAACCACGTCACGATACTCCCCCTCCGGGCCCACCGGTGACACGTGGAAATCGGGGTGTGACAGGTTGGTATCAGAGCCAACACTGAGTGAATTAAACACTAGCCTTTTGTGTTTAATCTCAGTTACACAATTGCACATATCTAAACTTTCGAGTCTAGACAAATAACATAGGACAAATTCTACCTTGTTTGGTTTTTGTTTTGTCCTTTAATTTATATATATTGTTGTTGTTATCTCATATTGTATTGACAGGATTAAGAAAAATGCCGCCAAGATTCTTCAGGAGAAGAGGACGCGGAAAGGGGCCAATCACCGCCCCCAATGACAACGAGGCAGGACCATCGAATGTGCGAGCTCCTTCAACCACAGAGAGTGACGATCCCCGGCAGAACCAGAGGAACCTATTCGAGCCGGCTAGACGGTCGGTCTCGCACAGCTCCACACCTCCTGTCCATAACCCGTATGGGCCACAGCCGGAATACGAGCCCAACAACCCGCAACCTTCCTACATACCGTTGCAGCGATCCTTATCGCATCATTCTTTTGGTGACCCTACACCAGTTTTTAGGGGCCGGTTTAATCCGGAAAACTTCATAGCAGAACCAGTGGGTTTTAACCCATTGGGACCAGAGGATCATTTCTCGGGAGATCACGCGGACGATATGGACGAGGATACGGACCCCGTCGAACCTGCCAGTGGTACACCAAAGCACCCGATAGAGATCTCTGACGGATCTTCTTTCCACGGATCACCCTATGTTGGTCCAGATAGCTTTCAAGCTATGTTTACCAGGCACGAATGGTACTATACACCTCCTCGCCATTCACCGCCTCAGCAGCAACAACAGCAGCAACAGGATCCCTCTGTGGATTCAAGATTTGTGGCAGTCACGCCACCACCACCACCTCCACCGCCACCAGTTCAACCGGCACCTCCACAACCGCCAAGGCATAGAAGATCCGGAGCGCGTATGTCTGCGCGAGCAGGAGACTTTCATTTCAGCTCTCCACGTCAATCCAGTGGCAGTCACTATCCGCCACATCAGGAGGACCCACAAATGGGTGGACCCTCTAACCCAGCTGTACCACAGCCACCGCCGATGGGTTTTGACAACCCAATTCCAGCATACACGGGTTCCATGGCATACAACCCGTTCGAGCCACCGGTTCACAACAACTACAGGTACGCCGAGGCCGACCCTTACATGGTGGCAGCCAACTACAATGCCCTGCACCCAGAAGGACCGTACGGAGCACCATGGGGAGTAGGTTACCCAACTCATGGGTACCTGATACCCCCTAGGCCTATTATTTGGACGCAATCGCAGCCGCCACGGTTTTCTCCCCCAGAACGGGAGGAGATTCTTCAGAGACTGGATCAGGTGGAGCGGGACTTCCATCGTGACCGCAGGGAGAGACAGAGCTTCTTCCAAGGACTAACAAGCCTCATCAAAGGGAAGAGCAAGAAAGACCACTAAATCCTTCCAATTGTTGTTGAGCCCCTGCGTGGGCCTGTGTTTGTTTAAGCCCCTGCGTGGGTATGTATGTGTGTTTGTTTTGACCCCTGCGTGGGTCTATCTTCCGTTAACCCCTGCGAGGGTATGATGTTTGTTAAAGTCCCTGCGTGGACTAATATGTTTGCTTAAAGTCCCTGCGTGGACTAGTATGTTGTTTGACCCCTGCGTGGGTACTTGTTTGTTGAAAAAGACCCATTTAGGGCAGCGTGTAATATTTTAATAAATAAATGGAATGTTTGTTTTATAAATTTCATGTTTGCCATTATGTGCATAAATAAATTATAAATGAAATAAATAAATTAAGATCATTCCTTTTAAAATAATCTGCCTATGTAATTATTAATTAAGAATCTTAAAGTGTGAAACCTAGCCTTCGGGTCAGTATAAGACCAGGCCAAGATGGTAAGACCTGTTCAAAAGATTCAAATCCCGGTTAACATCTAAAAACATGTTAACACTCCTGGCAGACGTGATTCGTTAAAATCACTCGTCATTTTATATATATAAGGATTCTTTAAGAAGATTCCTAACCCAATTTAATGATCTCTGAATCATGGGTTTAGATGATCAATTAAGACGATCATATTTTTACCATACGTTGGTAATATAATGCCTACGGGCCTTGCTCATTTCTACATGAGCCAAAAGACAGTGGTAGCGAGGACTCCCTGTCCAAAAAAGGTAATAAACTATATTCAAACCTTAAAAGCCTTGATTCTCTGAAATCATAGCTTATAATTTATAAATGTCCTTGTGACTAGGCCTTTTTGTGCCACAAATAAAACTGTTATTGTTTTATAATTAGGATAAATTGTAATAGAAATCCTAAATAAATATGATTTATAAATTAACCAAATGTGGTCTCTGTTACCATGGTTAATGAATTGCCATAAAAGACAATTCCATAATAAACTCCCAAGTAAACTATTGTCCTTGTTTTCTGTAACAGTTCAATTAAAATGGCTAATTCTGACGAAATCAATAGCCATCCCGTGGAGGAAAACGATAACGCCCGAATTACTTTAACGGGTGCTGAATTGAAAGCGCTAGTAGATGGCGCTGTTACAAGGGCCTTGGAATGGCAGTACGAAGATTATAGTGGGACTCGGAGTAGGACCCTATCTACGCCGCACTCAAAGCCCAAAACACACTCTGAGGCTCACAGCACGCCACCTCCCAAAAATGATGGACCCAAGAAAGATGGTGATGATCGTCAGTCCACCAACCATCAAAGTGTCCCATCTCAGCAGATAGTACTGAATCAAGAACCCCGTAACAAGGGTTGCTCCTATAAATACTTCGTTTCTTGTAAGCCCAGAGATTTTATTGGGGAAAAGGGAGTCGTCGACTGCATGACGTGGTTAGACGAGATGGACACGGTTGTGGATATCAGCGGATGCGCTGAAAGGGATGTGGTCAAGTTTGTGTCGCAGTCATTTAAGGGTGAAGCTTTAGCATGGTGGAGATCTCTGATTCAAGCCACCGGGAAAATCCCATTGTACAATATGTTATGGGATCAATTTGTTGCCCTTATCAGGGAAAATTACTGCCCTCAGCATGAGGTGGAGAAGATAGAATCTGATTTTCTATCATTGGTGATGACAAACCTTGACTGTCAAGCTTACCTAACGAGCTTCAACACAATGTCCCGGTTGGTTCCTTATCTGGTAACCCCGGAGCCAAAAAGAATAGCTCGTTTTATCGGTGGTTTAGCCCCGGAAATCAAGGCAAGCGTAAAGGCTTCTCGGCCAGCTACCTTCAGGTCTGTAGCTGACATATCTTTGTCACTTACTCTGGATGCGGTCCGACAAAGATCGCTGAGGAATAAGGAGGCTGAGAAGAGAAAACATGAAAATGATGGTTCATGAGGATCGAACAAGAAACACCGTGGGAACGGTGACAACAAGAAAGGATCGGAGTCAAGGAAAGATGGGCATCACTCTGGTGAGAAGCCCAAATGCAAAATTTGCAAGAAACAACACTATGGAAAGTGCAGACTCGAGTCGAACTCACATACTCAGTCAAAAACCTATGCATGTGGAATATGCAAGTCCACGGATCACAAAACCTTGGATTGCAAGAAGATGAAAGACGCAACGTGCTACCGTTGCAATGAAAAGGGGCACATTAAAACCAACTGCCCTAAGTACACCAAGAAGCCTGAAGAGGCCAAGAAGACTAATGCTAGAGTCTTCAGAATGGACGCAAAGGAAGCGATTCAAGACGACAACGTTATTACAGGTACTTTCCTTGTAAATGATGTCTATGCAAGAGTACTATTTGATTCAGGCGCTGATAAGTCGTTTGTAGATCATAAATTTTGCAAATTGCTGAAATTACCTGTCAAAACCTTAAATGTGAATTATGAGGTGGAGTTAGCGGATGGCACCCTAGAAACCGTCTCAACTGTGTTAGATGGATGTGTTATATCCATTAAGAACCATTATTTTCCTCTGTCTCTACTTCCATTTAAATTAGCCGGTTTTGACATAGTCTTGGGCATGGACTGGTTATCTCATAACCAGGCCCAAATTGTCTGCAACAGAAAACAAGTGGTGATTAAGACTCTGTCTGGTGAATCACTTACCATTCGGGGAGATACCCAGTATGGATTGCCTGAGCAAGTGACTATGCTCAAGGCTTCCAAGTGTTTAAAGAAAGGTTGTGTCATCTACATGGCACAGGTGATTATTGATGAGCCTAAACCAAAGATAGAAGACATCCCTATCATTTCTGAATACCCAGAAGTTTTTCCGGAAGAACTACCTGGTTTGCCACCAGATAGGCAAGTGGAATTCAGGATTGATATCATCCCCGGAGCAGCACCGGTTGCTAGAGCACCTTATATGTTGGCGCCCACAGAAATGAAGGAATTGAGGACACAACTGGACGAACTGCTAGCTAAAGGTTTCATTAAACCTAGTTCGTCTCCATGGGGAGCGCCAGTCCTATTTGTGAAGAAGAAGGATGGATCGATGCGTCTGTGCATCGATTATCGTGAGCTTAATAAAGTCACGATAAAGAATAGGTATCCTCTGCCCAGGATCGATGATTTGTTCGATCAACTACAAGGAGCAAGTTATTTCTCGAAGATTGACTTGAGGTCAGGCTACCATCAACTGAAGGTCAGAGATGAAGACGTGCACAAGACAGCATTTAGGACTCGTTATGGTCATTACGAGTTCCTAGTGATGCCTTTTGGGCTCACTAATGCACCTGCCGCGTTCATGGATCTCATGAATCGCGTTTGCAAGCCATACTTAGATAAATTCGTCATCGTCTTCATCGACGACATTCTTATTTATTCTATGTAACACCTCGAAAATTCGTGTTCAATGATATAACGACACGTGTCATGTAAGACAAAAAGCGTTGTAAACCCGTATTTAATAAAGATGTTTTGGCAGGATTTGAAAGTGGCGTCATGTTAATTTTTACCTCTGAACGACCTCATTTATAAATCCCAAGACCCAAGTATATGTATATTAAACATCTAATATATTTGTAAATCCAGAAATTGTATTGACAATAATGGAATTCGAAGTGCATGATAGGTTCTATGAAAATTCTATGGAAAACCTTATTGTTCGGCACTTTCAAAGTGAATCCAAGCAAACAATTCAAAATGGTAGGGTATGTAACTATTCAAGGCCATTTTGGGAGGTCCCTAAATGATAATTGAGGCCCCAAAATCGGATAATGAGGTTGCCCTTTCGAAATACTGAAAGAACAACATTTTTGGTCCCTGATGAACGCTTGCGCACCGCAACAACAGGAGCATTACGGTGCGCAAGCAGTGCCCAGCTCCAACAGATTTGTCTGGTTGCTGTTTAAACGCATTTCTTGAACTTTAAACGGTTTTCCACATCTCCCTTGGCCCCTAAACATGTAGGACACCTGTGGCAATGTTGTGGTAAGTGCTAGACTTTGTTGTCAACACTTTGTTGTGATTGAATTCACTATAAAAGGGCCTTGAGTTGCAAACAATTCATCACACCATTTCCTTCAGCTTTCTGATCTTTCCTGGAGCTCAAACCTTCTCTCAAGTGATCACTAATCAAGCTTAGGACTTCAGTAAGTTTGCTAATCCTTTCTTAATTAAGTTTAGCTTAGTTATTTAGCTAAAAGTCAAACCATCGTAATTACGGTTTGACTTCGAGATTAATTAATAATGGCTCAGTCAAATCTCGAATTAAAAGTACCTTTAAGTAGGTAATTATGTGGGTAATAAAACCTTAAAAGGGTTTCCCCTGATTCCCACTCTAACTAGGTCAAATGTCGGGTCAAACTTACTAATAAAAAGTCAACAGAATGTTTAAAATGCAATTTATGCATGATTAGCAATGTAGAACACTTATAACATGTTTGATCATTAATATAACTTGGTAATTAGTATAAGAACATGTCTAAACATGTTCAACCCGACAATTTCCTGTTTAGACCCGGTTCGGAACCGAAAGTCGCATAGTTTGACTTATACTTTGACTTTCAGTTCTGACCCGTTATGGTATGTTTTAGAAATGCCTTAGAGCTTTATTTGGACCAGGTTACATGCTAGTATAACCCTCTGTGATTATACACCTCGGATCATTAGTTATCCAATTAATATGCATGATTCCGTTAATTGCTCATATGTTGACCGTTATGCCCTTTTCACCTTAAAACGTGATTTTTGAAAATGTAAAATAGTAGAAACCTTAATTTATGATATATAGACTTGTATGCAAAGTTTGACATCAGTTTGAGGTGTAGAATAAGAGTTATGCTCGTTAGCGTAAAATTAAAGCTTTATGTTAATAAAACGGCGTAATTAGCGTATAGCCTAGTTGAGCCTACTTTTTGATATCAAATCTTTTACCCACTGATGTAATATATTATTTTGGGATTTTTAAAGATTTTTAATAAATTTTAGGCTGAGCATAACTCATAGTCGTAGGCTTAATCCGATAATTGTCGGTTTTGCCCTTACGGGCCATAAAATGAGTTTTACATATCTAAACGACTCCAAACCTTTTGCTACTGATCACATATGATAAATAAATTATTTTAAGCCTTCTGGAAATATAAAAATATCAGATTTAAGTATCGAACCCGGAAACGGCTTCTAATCGCCTTTTTAAGCGTTTTTAACGCATAGTATGTACTAAAACTATTTTAAACATACCAAGGGTGATACCTACTGATATTTGAGGAAAATTATAATATTTTGACAGTAAGCAAAGGTTGATAAACTCAGACTTCAGTTTTGAGCTTTTCGGCCTATGTGAAATTACCAAAATACCCCTACGGGGCATAGTTTGGTAGTAATTGATAAATTTCACTTATATACTTTAACCTACTGATATAACTTGGAAAATTGAGTATATTTGCTGATTACATCAGGCCTGTAACTCAGGTTAACACTTAAACTCTTTTACAACCTTTAAAATGACCAAACTACCCCTACAGGGCATAGTTTGTGTTTAAATTCATTTCGGGCATAATAAATGATATCTTACTGATGTCACAACATATATGGAGCATATTAACTTAGGAAACCTGTAAATGGCTCTCATTATTACCCGTTACGCTTATTACGCATTCGGTTCGGTTTATGTAACAAGTTTACATAAATTAGCCGAAACGGGTCAAACCTTATCGGTTTTTTCTCAAAATCCAGAATGTGCATGAAGGACCCATATTAAACAAGTCTCTGAACTTGTCGGGTCTAAATCACATTCTATCCGGTCTTCGCTTAATCGTGCGTACGAACCGTATCTTTGAAACTAGCCGGTCTAAGCTTAAGCTTAACTAAAGACCCGTTAGGATTCTAATAGGTTATTATAAACCTTCGTTCCAGATTAGGAGAACCAGTAAAAGCTACTTGCAATTTGCTTATTGTGATTTATACATTGCTCAGGTAAATACTTTTAACTTATTTTCCCTATACGGGCTTGGGTTACGGTATATAGCATACCACTTGATCGGGCATCAAATTCTCCACCGTTGCGTGGGTAATTGAATAAATTTGATCGGCTCGTTTAAACAGTCTTGTTACTTAAAGCCTTTGGGGGGTTAATGACCATGTCCCGGATATCCTTGGCATCATTTTACGAAATGGCCACGACTTAAGCGCGGGGTGTAGGCGTACACCCGTCAGTGCACAAAAGAATATTGTGGTGTGTCTATTGATCTTTAACCCGGACAAGATCCGGGCTACTGAACGCACAAGGAACATGTAATTCGTTCACAAGATTATAATATTAAATAATTCTCCCAAGTTAAATAAAATATTTATGCCACGTGCATCCAAATAAATTTTAAATCATTTTCCAAAATGAGTCAGTTGATTGTATTTACCAGTGTAAACTGACGTATTTTCCCAAAAAGATTAAATGCAGGTACTAAGCGTAATTGGCTGGGATTTCTCCTTAGCATCACTAGAAGTCTCGCAAGCTTAAGATGCCTGAAGTCTGTTGAACCATTAATACTATTTTATTTTCGATCCATCTGTGGATAAACTTCCGAATATTGTGACATTTGATATTACAATATTAAATTTGGTTGGATCATATTTTTAAATTTGCTTCCGCTGTGCATATTGATTATTGTGTTGTTTGACTATTATGTTGCCAACCACGTCACGATACTCCCCCACCGGGCCCACCGGTGACACGTGGAAATCGGGGTGTGACAGGTTTGTATCAGAGCCAACACTGAGTGAATTAAACACTAGCCTTTTGTGTTTAATATCAGTTACACAATTGCACAATTATAAACTTTCGAGTCTAGACATATAACATAGGACAAATTCCACTTTGTTTGTGTTGTCCTTTATTTTGCATATATTTTTGTTTTGTTATCTCATGCTATATTGACAGGATTTACAAAATGCCGCCAAGATTCTTCAGGAGAAGAGGAAGAGGCAAGGGGCCAATCACCGCCCCCAATGATAATGAAGCTGGACCGTCAAATGTGCGAGCTCCATCTACTACCGAGAGTGACGTCCCTCGGCAGAATAGGAGGAACTTGTTTGAACCAGCCAGACGATCGGTATCACACAGCTCTACACCTCCGGTTCAAAACCCTTATGGGCCACAACCGGAGTACGAGCCCAACAACCCTCAGCCTTCGTATATACCCTTACAGCGATCCTTATCGCATCATTCTTTCGGGGACCCCACACCTGTTTTTAGGGGCCAGTTTAACCCGGCCAATTACATCCAAGAACCCGTGGGTTTTAACCCACTGGGGCCAGAAGATCACTTCTCCGGAGATCACGCGGAGGACATGGACGAGGACACTGATCCCGTCGAACCTGCTAGTGGTACGCCAAATCATCCCATCGAGATATCCGACGGATCTTCTTTCCACGGATCACCCTATGTTGGTCCAGATAGCTTTCAAGCTATGTTCACCAGGTACGAGTGGTACTATACACCTCCTTACCATTCGTCGCCTCAGCAACAGCAGCCGCAACAACAACAGGATCCCTCTGTGGATTCCAGATTCGTGGCAGTCACGCCACCGCCTCCACCGCCACCAGTGCAGCCGGCACCTCCGCAACCGCCACGGCGAAGGAGAACCGGTGCGCGCATGTCGTCACGAGCAGGGGATTTCCATTTCAGTTCCCCACGTCAATCCAGTGGCAGCCACTATCCGCCACATCAGGAGGACCCACAAATGGGTGTACCCTCCAACCCAGCTGTACCACAGCCACCGCCAATGGGTTTTGAGAACCCAATTCCGGCATATACGGGTTCCATGGCGTATAACCCGTTTGAACCGCCGACTCACCACAACTATGGTTACGCGGAGGCCGACCCTTACATGGTAGCGGCGAACTACAACACCCAAGGACCCTATGGAGATCCATGGGGAGTAGGGTACCCAACACATGGGTACCAGATACCTCCTAGGCCTATTATTCGGACGCAATCGCAGCCGCCACGGTTTTCTCCCCCAGAAAGGGAGGAAATCCTACAAAGGTTGGATGAAGTAGAGCGAGGCTTCCACCGTGACCGTAGGGAGAGACAGAGCTTCTTCCAAGGATTGGCAAGCTTGATCAAAGGGAAGAACAAGAAGGATCACTGAATCCTTCCAATTGTTGTTGAGCCCCTGCGTTGGCCTGTATTTGCTGTATTTGTTTAAGCCCCTGTGAGGGTATGTATGTGTGTTTGTTTTGACCCCTGCATGGGTCTATCTTCCGTTAACCCCTACGAGGGTATGATGTTTGCTTAAAGTCCCTGCGTGGACTAGTTTGTTTGTTTAAGGTCCCTGCGTGGACTATTATGTTAGTTTAAAGTCCCTGCGTGGACGAGCATGTTGATTGACCCCTGCGTGGTTAATTGTTTGTTGAAAAGACCCGTTTAGGGCAGCATGTAATATTATAATAAATTAATGGAATGTTTGTTTTATAAATTTCATGTTTGCCATTATGTACATATATAAATTATAAATGAAATAAATAAATTAAAATCATTCCTTTTGAAATAATCTGCCCATGTAATTATTAAATAAGGATCTTAAAGAGTGAAACCTAGCCTTCGGGTCATTTTAAGGTCGGGCCAAGATGGTAAGACCTGTTCAAAAGATTCAAATCCCTGTTAACATCTGTATACATGTTAACACTCCTGGCAGAAGTGGTTCGTTAAAATCACACACGTCATTTTTATATATAAAAGGATCTTTCTAAAGATTCCTAACCCAAATTTTATGATCTCTGAATCATGGGTTTAGGTCATCAATTAAGATGATCATATTTTTACCATACGTGGTAATATAGCGCCTACGGGCCCTGCTCATTTCCATATGAGCCAAAAGACAGTGGTAGCAATGACTCCCTGTCAAATAAAGGTAATGAACTAGGTTCAAACCTTCATGCGTTGATTCTCTGAAATCATAGCTTATAATTTATAAACGTCCTTGTGACTAGGCCTATTGTGCCAGTATACCTTAATGTTTTGATTCTCTGAAATCATAGATTAAATTAAAAATGTCCACGTGACTAGGCCTTTTGTGCCACAAATAAAACTGCTAATGTTTTATAACTAGGATAAATTATAATAGAAATCCTAAGTAATTATGATTTATAAATTAACCAAATATGGTCTCTGTTACCATGGTTAATGAATTGCCATAAAAGACAATTCCATAATAAACTCCCAAATAAACTATTGTCCTTGTTTTCTGCAACAGTGGAGAATAACCAGAACGCCCGAATTAATTTAACGGGTGCTGAATTGAAAGCAATAATAGACGGTGCAGTTACACAGGCATTGGAAAGGCAGTACGAAGAGTATAGTGGGACTCGTAGTAGGACCCTAACTACACAGCCTTCAAAGCCACCGTCCAAGAAGGACGACTCAAAGAAAGATGATGATCGACACTCCTCGAACCACATTGCTCCATCTCGGCAGGTTGTACTAAACCAGGGACCCCGTGACAAGGGTTGCTCTTATAAATATTTCGTTTCCTGCAAACCCCGGGATTTCACTGGGGAGAAAGGAGCCATTGACTGTATGACGTGGCTGGATGAGATGGATACGGTTGTGGATATCAGCGGATGCGCTGAGAGAGACGTGGTCAAGTTTGTGTCGCAGTCTTTTAAGGGTGAAGCATTAGCATGGTGGAGATCTCTGATTCAAGCCACCGGAAAAATCCCATTGTACAACATGTCGTGGGAACAATTTGTTGCCCTTATCAGGGAAAATTACTGCCCTCAGCATGAGGTGGAGAAGATAGAATCTGATTTTCTATCATTGGTGATGACAAACCTTGACTGTCAAGCTTACCTAACGAGCTTCAACACGATGTCCCGGTTGGTTCCATATCTGGTAACCCCGGAGCCAAAAAGAATCGCTCGTTTTATCGGTGGTTTAGCCCCAGAAATCAAGGCAAGCGTAAAAGCTTCTCGGCCAGCTACCTTCAGGTCTGTAGCTGACATATCTTTGTCACTTACTTTGGATGCGGTCCGGCAAAGGTCGCTGAGAAACAAAGAGGCTGAGAAGAGAAAACGTGAAGATGATGGTTCACGTAGATCGAACAAGAAGCACCGTGGGAACGGTGACCACAAGAAAGGATCGGAGTCAAGGAAAGATGGGCATAATTCTGGTGAGAAGCCCAAATGCAAAATTTGCAAGAAGCAGCACTTTGGAAAGTGCAGACTTGAGTCGAACTCACAGACTCAATCAAAAACCTATGCTTGTGGTATATGCAAGTCCACGGATCATAAAACCTTGGATTGCAAGAAGATGAAAGACGCAACGTGCTACCGTTGCAATGAAAAGGGCCACATTAAAACCAACTGCCCTAAGTACACCAAGAAGCCTGAAGAGGCCAAGAAGACTAATGCTAGAGTCTTCAGAATGGACACAAAGGAAGCGATTCTAGACGACAACGTTATTACAGGTACTTTCCTTGTAAATGACGTCTTTCCTAGAGTACTTTTCGATTCAGGCGCTGATAAGTCGTTTGTAGATCATAAATTTTGCAAATTGCTGAAATTACCTGTCAAAACCTTAAACGTGAATTATGAGGTGGAGTTAGCAGATGGTACACTAGAAACCGTCTCAACTGTGTTAGATGGGTGTGTTATATCCATTAAGAACCATTCTTTTCCTCTGTCTCTGCTTCCCTTTAAGTTGGCCGGTTTTGACATAGTTCTGGGTATGGACTGGTTATCTCATAACCAGGCCCAAATTGTCTGCAACAGAAAGCAAGTGGTGATAAAGACTCCGTCTGGTGAATCACTTACCATTTGGGGAGATACCCAGTATGGGCTACCTGAGCAAGCGACTATGCTCAAGGCTTCAAAATGTTTAAAGAAAGGTTGTGTCATCTACATGGCACAAGTGATTATTGATGAGCCTAAACCGAAGATAGAAGACATCCCTGTCATCTCTGAATTCCCATAAGTTTTTCCGGAAGAACTACCTGGTTTGCCACCAGATAGGCAAGTGGAATTCAGGATTGACATCATCCCCGGAGCAGCACCAGTTGCCAGAGCACCCTATAGGTTGGCTCCAACGGAGATGAAAGAATTGAGGACACAGCTAGACGAATTGCTAGCCAAGGGTTTCATAAAACCTAGTTCGTCTCCTTGGGGAGCGCCAGTCCTGTTTGTCAAGAAGAAGGACGGGTCGATGCGTCTGTGCATCGATTATCGTGAGCTTAATAAGGTCACGATCAAGAATAGGTATCCTTTACCCAGGATCGATGATTTGTTCGATCAATTGCACGGAGCAAGTTATTTCTCAAAGATTGATTTGAGGTCAGGCTACCATCAACTGAAGGTTAGAGATGAAGACGTACACAAAACAGCATTTAGGACTCGTTATGGTCATTACGAGTTCCTAGTGATGCCTTTTGGGCTCACTAATGCACCTGCCGCGTTCATGGATCTCATGAATCGCGTTTGCAAACCGTACTTAGATAAATTCGTCATCGTTTTCATCGACGACATTCTTATCTATTCGAAGAATCAAGCTGACCATGAGAAACACCTTCGCTGTATTCTCAAGCTCCTGCACCAGGAGAAGCTCTATGCCAAATTCTCCAAGTGTGAATTTTGGCTTCGAGAAGTCCAATTCCTTGGACACGTGGTTAGTGAGCGTGGTATCCAAGTGGATCCCGCTAAGGTTGAAGCAGTTATGAACTGGCAAGAACCAAAGACGCCTACAGAGATTCGTAGCTTCCTGGGATTGGCAGGATATTACAGGCGTTTCATCGAAAAATTTTCGAGGATTGCTGCACCCCTAACTTCCTTGACTAAGAAGAAAGTAAAGTTCATTTGAGGCCCTAAGCAGCAAGAGTCCTTTGATATTCTGAAGCAAAAGTTGAGCAACGCCCCAGTACTGACATTGCCAGATGGAATAGAAGAGTTCGTGGTTTACTGCGATGCTTCGCACACTGGCATGGGGTGTGTGCTTATGCAGAAAGGCAAGGTTATTGCCTATGCTTCACGGCAGTTAAAGGTGCATGAAAAGAATTACACCACCCACGACTTGGAATTGGGTGTCGTTGTATTCGCACTAAAACTGTGGAGGCATTATCTATATGGGATCAAGTGTGTGATCTATTCTGATCACAAGAGCCTTCAACATCTGTTTAATCAGAAGGAATTAAACATGAGGCAACGCCGTTGGATGGAAACTTTAAATGATTATGATTGTGAAATCAGATACCATCCCGGCAAGGCGAATGTAGTCGTCGATGCCTTGAGTAGAAAGGAGAGGGTGAAACCTATCCGAATCAATGCCAAGCGCATGGAGATAAAGAATAATTTGATTGAAAGGTTGTTAGCTGCACAGAAGGAAGCTGTGTTGGAAGCTAACTATCCTAATGAAAGGTTAGGAGTAACTGAGGAGCAGTTAACTCTTAGCAAGGACAGAATTCTAAGATTGAATGGACGAATATGGGTTCCAATTTATGGAGGACTTCGAGATGTCATCCTCCAGGAAGCCCATAGTTCCAAATACTCCGTTCATCCTGGAGCTGATAAGATGTACCAGGATCTAAAGGCAAATTATTGTTGGATAGGCTTGAAAAAGTCTGTAGCCACCCATGTAGCTAAATGCTTGACATGTGCGCAAGTCAAAGCCGAGCATCAAAAACCGTCAGGTTTGCTACAACAGCCTGAACTTCCTACGTGGAAGTGGGAAATGGTGACGATGGATTTTATCACCAAGTTGCCAAAGACAAGGAAAGGCAACGACACAATATGGGTTATAGTTGATAGACTGACTAAGTCAGCACATTTCTTACCCATCAAGGAGACTTATAGCTCCGACATGTTAGCCCAGTTATACGTTGATAAGATTGTAGCCTTACATGGCATACCTGTGTCTATTATCTCTGACCGAGATACTAGATACACGTCACATTTTTGGAAGAGTTTCCAACAATCTTTGGGCACACGTTTGAATTTTAGTACGGCTTATCATCCTCAGACTGACGGTCAGAGTGAGCGTACTATTCAAACGTTGGAAGACATGCTACGTGCATGTGCGATCGATTTGGGTGGTAGTTGGGATAAGCACCTACCACTAATTGAGTTCTCCTACAACAATAGCTACCACACCAGCATAAAGGTTGCGCCTTTTGAGGCCTTATACGGTAGAAAGTGTAGATCACCCATTTGTTGGGCAGAAGTGGGAGACGTCCAATTATCAGGACCAGAGATAGTGTTCGAAACGACGGACAAGATTGTCCAGATTCGTGACCGTCTCAAAGCTGCCCGAGATAGGCAGAAGAGTTACGCTGATCCTAAGCGTAAATATTTTCACTTCGAAGTAGGTGACAAAGTCCTACTTAAAGTGTCACCCTGGAAGGGAGTGATGCGGTTTGGTAAGAAAGGCAAGCTAAGCCCGAGATACATAGGACCTTTCGAGGTTATCAAACGTGTCGGGTCAGTTGCCTATAAATTAAACTTACCTGAAGAGCTCAGTGGAATTCACAATGTGTTCCACATCTGCAATCTGAAGAAGTGCTTCGCTGATGAATCACTGGTTATACCGCATACAGATGTGCATATAGATGAGATCTTGAAGTTTGTTGAAAAACCTGTGTCGATCGAGGATCGACAGGTTAAGAAGCTTCGAAGGAAGCATGTGCCTATTGTAAAGGTCAAATGGGATGCCCGTAGAGGTCCCGAGTATACGTGGGAGGTTGAATCCACCATGAAAGAAAAGTACCCTTATTTATTTCAGTAAATCTCGGGTCGAGATTTATTTTAAGGGGGTGAGGATGTAACACCTCCAAAATTCGTGTTCAATGATATAACGACACGTGTCATGTAAGACAAAAAGCGTTGTAAACCCGGATTTAATAAAGATGTTTTGGCAGGATTTGAAAGTGGCGTCATGTTAATTTTTACCTCTGAACGACCTCATTTATAAATCCCAAGACCCAAGTATATGTATATTAAACATCTAATATATTTGTAAATCCAGAAATTGTATTGACAATAATGGAATTCGAAGTGCATGATAGGTTCTATGAAAATTCTACGGAAAACCTTATTGTTCGGCACTTTCAAAGTGAATCCAAGCAAACAATTCAAAATGGTAGGGTATGTAACTGTTCAAGGCCATTTTGGGAGGTCCCTAAATGATAATTGAGGCCCCAAAATTAACATGACGCCACTTTCAAAATGGTAGGGTATGTAACTGTTCAAGGCCATCATGGATCATGCGAAGCTAAAAGTGAGAGATTACAAACTACAGGGGTTAAATGTGTCAACATGTTTAAAGTTATACCTCTGAGTGACCTTTTGACAAACACGAAGCTTTGTAACTGATAATTATGCTCACTAGAATGCGCGATATAAATTTCATAAAGTTTCGTAATCGTATAAGAAAGTTATGATCAAATTCGTATACGAGGGGTTAAAGCGTTAACATTGAAAGTTATGACTTTTCGGGTTAACCGGAAGTGTCCAGGGACTTGGTAAAGTGGGTATAAGTCCTAAAGCCCTTGTGGGTAAATAATAAGGGGTCAAATTGCAAATATTAAGCTTCGTTGCCCTTTCGAAGAGCCAAGGGACAAGATGTGGAAAATGGAAAATGAGAAATCTGATTTCGGGGGTTAAGGCGGGCCGCGTAAAGGTTAACCTACCTTTACGTGGGCCGCGTCAGACCATCAGATGCAGAAAAAGAAGACAGCAGCCTGTAAACGCGCTCAATCGACCAAAAACTGATATTATTGCATTGTGGGCGACCCCTAAACAGTCTTAGAGCACTAGGGACACTTGTGGGCAGCTTATGGTCAGTGCTAGACTTACTTGTCAACAAATTGTGGTGAGAAATCCACTATATAAAGGACCTAAGTTGCAACATTGTTCTTCACACCTTCACTTGCATTCCTGATCATTTCTGGAGCTCAAGCCTACTCTCAAGTGATCACATTTCGTGCATAGGACCTTGGTAAGTTTGCTAAACCCTTCTTAATTAAGTTTTAGCTTACTTTTAGCTTAAAAGTCAAACCGTCGTAATTAACGGTTGACTTAACGATTAATCATTGTTAGTCCAGTGATTAGTCGAAATGAAAGTAGTTATAAGTTGGTAATTATGTGGGTAATAAACACTCAAAAGGGTCCCCCTGATTCCCACTCTAACTAGGTCAAATGTCGGGTCAAACTTGTATTTAAAAAGTCAACAGAATGTGTAAATTACAATTTATGCATAATTAGCAATGTAGAACACATACAACCTGTTTGATCATTAATATAACTTGGTAATTAGTGTAAGAACATGTCTAAACATGTTCAACCCGACAATTTCCTGTTTAGACCCGGTTCGGGACCGAAAGTCGCATAGTTTGACTTATACTTTGACTTTCAGTTCTGACCCGTTTAGGCATGATTTAGAAATGCCTTAAAGCTTAATTTGGACCAGGTAACATGCTAGTATAACCCTCTGTGATTATACACCATGGTTCATTAGTTAACCAATTAATTCGCAAGATTCCGTTAATTGCTCATATGTTGACCATTATGCCCATTTCACTTTAAAACGTGATTTTTGGAAATGTAAAAGAGTAGAAACCTTACTTACTGATATTTAAACTTGCATACAAAATTGGACATCAGTTTGAGGTGTAGATTAAGAGTTATGCTCGTTAACGTAAAATGAAAGCTTTATGTTAATTAAACGGCATAATTAGCGTATAGACTAGTTAAGCCTACTTTTTAATATCAAACTCTTTACCCACTGATGTAATATATTATTTTGGGATTTTTAAAGATTTTTAATTAATTTTAGGCTGAGCATAACTAGTAGTCGTAGGCTTAATCCGGTAATTGTCGGTTTTGCCCTTACGGGCCATAAAATGAGTTTTACATATCTAAACGACTCCAAACCTTTTGCTACTGATCACATATGATAAATAAATTATTTTAAGCCTTCTGGAATAATAAAAATATCAGCTTTATGTATTAAACCCGGAAATGGCTTCTAATCGCCTTTTAAGCGTTTTTAACGCATAGTATGTGCTATAACCATATTAAACATACAAGGGTTGATACCTACTGATATTTGAGGCAAATTATAATATTTTAACAGTAAGCAAAGGTTGTTAAACTCAGACTTTAGTTTTGAGCTTTTCGGCTTATGTGAAATTACCAAAATACCCCTACGGGGCATAGTTTGGTTATAATTGATAAATTTCACATATATACTTTAACCTACTGATATAACTTAGAAAATTGAGTATATTTGCTGATTACATCAGGCCTGTAACTCAGGTTAACATTTAAACTCTTTTACCACCTTTAAAATGACCAAACTACCCCTACGGGGCATAGTTTGTGTTTAAATTCGTTTCGGGCATAATAAAAGACATCTTACTGAGGTCACAACATATTTGGAGCATATTAACTTAGGAAACCTGTAAATGGCTCTCATTATTACCCGTTACGCTTATTACACGTTCGGTTCGGTTTATGTAACAAGTTTACATAAATTAGCCGAAACGGGTCAAACCTTATCGGTTTTATCTCAAAATCCAGAATGTGCATAAAGAACCCATATTAAACAAGTCTCTGAACTTGTCGGGTTTAAATAACATTCTATCCGGTCTTCGCTTAATCGTGCGTACGAACCGTATCTTTGAAACTAACCGGTCTAAGCTTAAGCTTAACTAAAGACCCGTTAGGATTCTAATAGGTTATTATAAACCTTCGTTCCAGATTAGGAGAACCAGTAAAAGCTACTTGCAATTTGCTTATTGTGATTTATACATTGCTCAGGTAAATACTTTTAACTTAATTTCCCTATACGGGCTTGGGTTACGATATATAGTATACCGCTTGATCGGGCATCAAATCATCCACCGTTGAGTGGGTAATTGAATAATTTGATCGGCTCGTTTAAACAGTCTTGTTACTTAAAGCCTTTGGGGGGTTAATGACCATGTCCCGGATATCCTTGGCATCATTTTACGAAATGGCCACGACTTAAGCGCGGGGTGTAGGCGTACACCCGTCAGTGCATAAAAGAATATTGTGGTGTGTCTATTGATCTTTAACCCGGACAAGATCCGGGCTACTGAACGCACAAGGAACATGTAATTCGTTCACAAGATTATAATATTAAATAATTCTCCCAAGTTAAATAAAATGTTTATGCCACGTGCATCCAAACCAATTTTCAATCATTTTCCAAAATGAGTCAGTTGATTGTATTTACCCGTGTAAACTGACGTATTTTCCCAAAAGATTAAATGCAGGTACTAAGCGTAATTGGCTGGGATTTCTCCCTAGCATCACTAGAAGTCTCGCAAGCTTAAGATGCCTGAAGTCTGTTGAACCATTAATACTATTTGATTTTCGATCCATCTGTGGATAAACTTCCGAATATTGTGACATTTGATATTACAATATTAAATTCGGTTGTATCATATTTTTAAATTTGTTTCCGCTGTGCATATTGATTATTGTGTTGTTTGACTATTATGTTGCCAACCACGTCACGATACTCCCCCTCCGGGCCCACCGGTGACACGTGGAAATCGGGGTGTGACATAGCACTACCAGCTTGGATAAAGTGGCTCAGTAAAATAATTAAACATGTTTTGTATAAACAAGGAATTCCCCTGTGAAATTTCCTTTATTGTAAATTATGGGGTTTGTCCTAAAATGTGAAATAAAATAATTGGGCATTTTTAGTCTTAAAAGATCCTGTTAAAATTTCCGCTGTCAAAATAAACAATACCACGGTTTCTGTCCCGCGACTCCTGAAACGGGTAAAACCGGGTCGGGGGCCGTGACAGAAAAAGGTGGTATCAGAGCCACTGATTTAAGCTAATTGAGTAATTAGAAATACTTAATTATTCTGATTGTCATTCTGTGATTCTGTGAAAATTTAATTTACAATAAATAAAATTTTAACTTAAATTTGTGTGTGTGTGTCTTCATGTGTGCTAACAGCATGAATGAACTGTCGGAGGCACTCTGAAACTTTACTATCCATACCACTGACATGGATACCACAGGAAACCCATCTGGCTACCTGGCAGATACGGAGGAACCACTAACATTCCAAGCCCAGGCCCAGGAGAAACCAAAGCCGTAAAAGAGGAGGAGAATCTTGGACTGGAAACGTGGGCGTAGGAAGAAGCCAGCTGCACAGAAGGTTAAGAAGACTGAGGATCCGAAGGATAAAGGGAAAGGCAAAGAGATCGGGGAAAGTTCTGGGCAAGCCCAGGAAATGCCACCATGGGAGGAGCTGGATCGCAAACTGGCAAATTGTGACCTCATCGGACCTGCCGATGAAAACCTCTTCAATTACCCCGCTGAATCACAACTTCCAGTTAACTTGAAACCCGCTATCCCAGATCCTATTGTCAACCACCAACTTCTACCCGGAGAATTGGAGGAATGGTGGACAAATGACTGGCATTTCCAAAATTTCATGAATAACCCCAACATCTATTTTCCCCAGTTTAACCCTGAGCCTGCACCAACCCACCTATGAGCACAGAAAACTTGGCTGAACTCCGTCACTATGGAGAGGAACAGGTGGAGGCGGGAAATAGAATTCGGCATGTGGGGGAGAAAATCACGTGGAAATACGACGAGAGGGAGCGTCGTTTCTGAAAGGCCGGTTAAATGTGGCTGTGTGTTTAATAATAATAATAATAAATAATAATAATAATAATAATAATAATATAATCATGTAAAATAACTCAAATAAAACTTTTGTAATATAACTGGTGTGTATCGATGCATACTAATATATATAAAAATATGACAGTCGCAAAGTCGACAATTTTGGCTATACGTGTTAACATGATTATGTGTGATTGTTTTATTATGTTTGGTTGTTATTTATTTTGTGCCAATAATTTACATATATATATATATATATATATATATATATATATATTTATTACCAGATGGAACACGCCGTTAATGAGCCAGTTAACGAAATTAACCAATCTGAGCAAAACAATGAGGATCACTTTCTTAATAGGCAAGATATAAAAAATATCGTTGCCCAGGGAATAGCTAATGCTATCTCGGCAATCATTGCTGCTGTTAAAAGTCCTGTTGAGCCATTGCAAGCCAACCCCAGTAAACGCACGTGCGATGATAATTTCAGTAACAGTGTTAACGGAGGCGGCAACAATGACAACAACATGATTGAAGCCCCAATACTTAAGAAAATAAAAGTTGCAACACCTGGTTTCACTTATAAAGAATTTCTTGCCTGTAAACCTATTGAATTTGCAGGCAATGAAGGGGCAACTGCCGCACTGCGTTGGTTGGAGAAAACCGAGGCAGTAATTAAAATAAGTAAATGTACCGAGGAAGACAATGTTATGTATGCGTCTCACCTTTTCAAGGAAGAGGCATTAGAATGGTGGAACACGGTATTGCAAGCCAAGGGAAGTGACATGGCTTCTGCCATGAGTTGGGAAGAATTTAAGCGATTAGTGGAAAGAAAATTTTGTCCCGAATATGAAAAGGAGCAAATGGCAAATAAGTTCCTGAGCCACCGGATGGTAGATTTTGACTGCCGAGGGATATACTTCGAAATTCTTTGAATATGCCATAATTGTACCAACTCTGGCTTCGCCAGAACCGGTGCTTATTTCTCGCTATATTTGGGGTTTAATTAGCGAGATTCTTGATATCGTCAAAGCTGTGAGACCCCGCACAATTGACGATGCGGTGGAATTAGCCAACACCTTGACCGACGGGCTGGTACGTACGCGGGAAGAAAACAGGAAAAAGGAAATAGCCCAAAAGATTACCCAAGGTTTTCGTGTGGGTAATAATAGCAATTTTAAGAGAAGGGGAACTGGGTCATCTTCTACCCCGCCATTTTGCGGGAATTGCAAAAAGAAACATTTTGGAAAATGTAAAGAAAATTGCAATTACTGCAAAATTCCGGGCCACCGAGAGGAGGAATGCAAGAAGAAATCAAAGATCTGCTACAACTGTGGCGAAGCAGGGCACTTTAGGCCAGAATGTCCAAAATTAGTCAAGCCAGCTGATAACAAGGCCAAACCTGCTGACGGAACTAATAAGAAAAATGCAAGAGCCTTCCAGTTGACTACCCAGGAAGCAGATCTGATTCCCGATGTAATAGCTGGTACGTTTCCGGTACATGACGTTTATGCAAAAGTATTATTTGACTCTGGTGCAAACCAAAGTTTTATAAATACTTCATTCTGCCAAGCTCTTAAGCTACCCTTAACCAAACTTAGGCAGAATTATACGGTAGAAACAGCGGATGGTAATTCTGTTAACATAGATAAGGTTCTTCGAGAGGGAAAGATAGAACTTTCAGGCCACAAATATTCTGCAAACCTACTACCTATGAATTTAGCTGGATTCGATGTCGTGCTAGGAATGGATTGGTTAGTAGCCAACCATGCTCGAATCCTCTGCGATCAGAACTCCATAGAAATACATACCCCCTCAGGAGAAATAATTAGGATTACGGGAGATATGTCGCGGAGGCCAATGAAGTTTATTTCAGTAATGAAAGTTGCTAGTTATGAACGAAAGCAAGGAATAGTGTATATGATTTCAGTAATCATTAACGCTAAAGGTAAGGAACTTAAGGAAATCCCGGTAGTATCAGAATACCCGGATGTATTTCCAGAAGAACTACCAGGATTACCACCAGATATGGAAGTAGAGTTTAGAATTCATCTAATGCCTGGAACTACACCAATAGCTAAGGCACCCCATCGGTTAGCACCCACTGAAATGTTAGAACTGAAAAAGCAGTTAGATGAACTGCTAGGTAAAGGATTCATACAACCTAGTTCATCCCCTTGGGGAGCACCAGTGTTGTTTGTGAAAAACAAGGATGGGTCGATGCGAATGTGTATCGACTATAGAGAATTGAATATGATTACAATTAAGAATCGATACCCGTTACCTAGGATTGACGATCTTTTTGATCAACTTCAGGGAGCTAGATATTTTTCTAAGATAGACTTGCGCTCCGGATACCATCAATTGAAGGTACAAGAAGAAGACATACCTAAAACTGCTTTCAGAACTAGGTATGGTCACTACGAGTTTACAGTCATGCCATTTGGACTGACAAATGCTCCTGCAGCATTTATGGACATGATGAATAGAATCTATAAACCGTATTTGGATAAATTCGTAATTGTCTTCATCGACGATATACTTATTTATTCCAAAAGTCAGGACGAGCATTGTGAACATCTGCACACACTCTTAACTTTGTTAAGAAAGGAAAAGGTTTACGCCAAATTTTCAAAGTGTGAATTTTGGCTACTGGAAGTGCAATTCTTAGGACATATGGTGGATCACAAAGGTATTCACGTAGATCCCTCCAAGATAGAAGCGATCACCAATTGGAAGGTCCCGCAATCAGCCACTGAAGTTAGAAGTTTTCTAGGATTAGCTGGTTATTACAAACGCTTCATTAAGGATTTCTCTAAAATAGTTGTTCCATTAACTAAGTTAACATGTAAGACGGTCAAGTTTGAATGGGGACCTAGGCAAGAAGAGGCCTTTAAGGTTTTAAAACAAAGGTTAACAAACGCCCTAATTCTTGCCTTGCCAGAAGGGACAGAAGATTTTGAAGTATTCTGTAATGCTTCTAAGTTAGGATTAGGATGTGTACTAATGCAACGTAAGAAGGTAATTGCGTATGCATCAAGACAGTTGAAAAAGCACGAGGAAAATTATACGACTCATGACTTGGAATTAGGAGCAATAATTTTTGCCCTTAAGAATTGGAGACATTATCTATACGGAAGTAAGTTTACTGTCTACACGGATCATAAAAGTTTAAGGTATATATTTGGGCAAAAATAATTAAACATGAGGCAAAGAAAATGGATGGAAATTCTAAGTGACTACGACTATGATATTCAATATCATGAAGGAAAGGCAAATGTAGTAGCAGATGCCTTAAGTCGTAAGTATCATGAAAAGCAAAGGCAATTTCGTGCTCTTAGATTAAATCTCCAATTAGATTTAATGGAACAATTAAAGAATGTTCAAGAAACAGCAATCAAGAATGATCTGAAGGAATGAAAGGAAGGATAAATGAGTTAGAACAAGGGACTGATGGAATTTGGAGATTCCACAAGAAAAGGATTTGGGTACCTAAACAAGGAAATTTAAGAGAGAAAATTTTAGAGGAAGCCCATAAATCTAAATATACCATACACCCTGGAAATAATAAGATGTACCAAGATTTAAGAAGCAACTTTTGGTGGATAGGAATGAAAAATGACATAGCTAGATATGTGTCTAAATGTCTAACTTGTTCACAAGTTAAGGCAGAACACCAAAAACCTTCAGGATTACTCCAACAATTAGAAATGCATGTATGGAAATGGGAACTAATAACAATGGACTTTGTTACTAAATTACCCAAAACCAAGAAAAGTTACGACGTGATTTGGGTAATTGTGGATCGATTAACCAAATCAGCTCATTTTCTGCCAATAAAGGAAACCTTTTGTAACACCTCGTAAAATCACGTCCAATGATGTGTTGACACGTGTATTAAACTCTAATAAAGTCAAACATTGACTATGAGGGACTAATTTTGTGAAAGATCAAAAACTTTGATTATGGAAGGACTGGAATTGATATCACGCTTAAAATAAGTCTCGGAATAACCTCACACGATATTCGTATTCTCATATTAAGCCACTTGTTGGATAATCAAAACCGTTTGCACAAATCGAAAGTTTGCACGATAAAAGGGTTAGAAGCGTCAACATGTTTAATAATACCTCTGAATGACCTTTTAATAAGCCCGAAACATTATTATATCTAATCATATTCTAGAGAATGCAAAACATTGGCCATTTAAGGCTTTAATGTGGATAAATATCAATACGCACAAGTTTGTGCGTTAAAAAGGGTTGAAAGTGTCAACATGTTAATTCTTACCTCTGAGTGACCTTTTAACAAACCCAAAGAATCGTAATATTCGATAATACTCTCGGGAATGCCCAATGTGGATAACATAGGGCTTTGACGCAATAAAGCGGGAATACGCGCAAGTTTGTGCGTTAAAAGGACCAAAAGCGTCAATATTTAAAACTACACCTTTGAGCGACCATTTAAGCGAACTGGTGTGAACTGGAGTGTCGTAATACTCCGTTTTACTCCATTATACTCTTAGGAATGCTTGTGTTAACCTTGTAAGGCTTTTTACGCCATTTCGCGATAATACGCGCAAGTTCGCACATTAAAGGGTTAAAAGCGTCAATATGCCAAACTAGGCCTCTGACTGACTCTTTTAACGAATTGAGAAGTTTATGATGCTTGGTTATACTCTTGGATGTGCCTAATGTTGGAAATACAAGGCCTTGCATGCTAAAAACATCGTTTTGGAGGAGTTCGGAAGTGCAGGGGCCAAACTTGTCAACAGATGAAACTTTGTGTGAGCTGGTCTGGTCCTTACGGACCGTATACCTGGACCCTTACGGTCCGTATACCATGCCCAGTAATAGAATATTCAAAAACCAGCTTTGGTTTGCCTCCTTGTCTCACATGTTTGATTCTATGGATCATTTGATGGTTTAGAAAGATGGTATTACACCTGTAATCATCTGGTAACTTCTCATAACACTTGTTGATCATCTAAAGACCCTCCAAACACTATAAATAAGAGGTAAAATCCTTCATTTCATTTCACACATTTCTTGAGTTCTTGCTCTCCTACTCAAATCTGAGGGTCCTAATCATTTGGAACCTCCTTTTGAGTTATCTTCTGTCCTAAGGACCACTTGTAAGTGTTCCTTTCATGCTTAGTTATTTTGTTTGGCTCTTAAAGCCAAAAAGTCGAGCGTTTTCGATAAACGCTTTGACTTTTAGTTAGACCTTGAATGGTCAAGCCATTGTTCGCAACAAACATGGCTACGTGATCGTAATTAGGTAGGTGTTAAACCCTCAAAAAGGGCACCTCCTAATTACCACGTTTACTTAGTTAATTTTCGGGTCAAATTAACTAAAATAAAAGTCAAACGGGTCAGTTTTTAAATAAAATTCATAACTGATAATGTAGAGGCTATAAAATCAGTTTTATCACTTTAATAACTTGTTAAATATTAATTGAACATGTCTAAACATGTTCGACCCGACAATTCTGAGTTTAGGATCGGTTCGCAACCGAAAGTCGCAAAAGTTGACTTTTGCTTTGACTTTCAGTTCTGACCCGAATTAGCTCAGTATAGTTATGCATTAGGGTTCCTTTGTGACCATATTATATGTTAGTATAATCCTCTGAGGTTATACAACTTGGTTCATTAGAAATCCTAGTTCATTGCATGTTTCCGTTAAATGCCTAAAAGTTGACCATTATGCCCTTTTGATATTAAAACGAGATTTTTGAAAATGTGAGAGGAAAAAAACCTTTATTACTGAATTATAAACATGTCCTAAAAAATTTGACATCAGTTTGAAGTCTAAATTAAGAATTATGCTCGATATCGTAAATTGAAAGCTTTTTATTAATTAAACGGCATTTTCGGCATAAAACCTATTTAAACCCAAATTTTGACATAAAATATTTTACCTACTGATGTAATATAAAATTTTGGGATTTTTGGAATTTTTTATTAAATTTTAAAATGATCATAACATAGAGTTCTCGCATAGGCCCGGTAATTGAAGATAACGCCCTTTTTGCTAATAAAATGAGTTTTATACATCCTTTACATGCCAAACCTTTTTCTACTGATTTTTTATATTAAATAAGTTATTTTAAACAGTAAAGGTTGATCAAAATCTCAGATTTCCTTAATTAACCCGAATATCGTCAAACACCGACTTTTATGCGATTTAGGCGCATAGTATGGTTTAAAACCATATTAGGCATCTAAAGCGTGATACCTACTGATGTTATGAATAAGTTATTATACTTTAACATTAAATAAAAGTTTTGAACTCATATTTCCAAAATTAACCCTTAAAGCACATGAGAAATGACCAAAATGCCCCTACGGTGCATAGTTTGGCCATGAATGATAAATTTCACATATGCGAGATATCTTACTGATATAACTTGATAAAATAAGTATTTTTACTAATTATGTAGACCAGAAACTCAGATTATTATTTAACCTCTTTTACAAACATTAAAATGACCAAAATACCCCTACGGGGCAAAATTGGTTTTAAATTCGTTTTGGGAAAAATGGAAGGTATCCTACTAATATCACAACATATTTAAGGCATATTAACTTGTGAAACATGTTCATGACTCATTTGGTTACCCGTTAGGCACTTTACGCGTTCGGTACGGTTTATGTAACTAATTTACATGAATTAACCGAAACGGGTCAAACCTTATCATCTTCACTTCAAAATTCAGAATGTGTTTAGTTTACCCATATTATACAAGTCTCCATACTTGTCAGGTCTAAATCACATTCTAATCCGGTCTTCACTTAATCTTGCATTTTGAACCGTAAACCTTTCCTTAAAACTAACCGGTCTAAGTTACAACTTAAGTAAGACCAGTTAGGAATCTAATAGGTTAATAAAACCTTCATTCCAGATTGAGAGCCCCAGTAGAGGTACTTGTGCTTGCTGATTAGAATATACGGCTGAGTATAAATTGCATTTTACGCTCAGGTAAATACTTTTAACTTATTTTCCCTTATACGGGCTTGGGGTACGGTATATAAAATACCGCTTGGTCGGGTATTGAATTTTAATCGTATGAAGGTTAAATCATTGAGATAACCCGTTTAATCTGTTTTGTTTATTCTAAGCCTTTTGGGGGTTAATGACCATGTCCTGGATATCCTCGGCTCATTCATTAAAATGGCCACGACTTAAGCACGGGGTGTAGGCATACACCTGCCGGTGCGTATGTAAAAATAATGTACCCACCTGTTCGAGAATAACTCACCGTGGGACATATTATGTGGTGTGTCTATTAATCTTTAACCCGGTTTTCAGCCTGGGCTACTGAACGTATAATAAACATGTAATTCTTTAACAAGTTTATTTTTAAATAATTATCCCAAGTTATAAAAGAATTTTTGTGCCTTGTGCATTTAAATCAATTTTCATAAAGATTTTCAAAAGAGTCAGTTAATTGTATTTACTAGTGTAAACTGGCGTATTTTCCAAAAAAGGTTAAGTGACAGGTGCTATACGTAAATTGGCAGGGAGCTCAGGGCGTTAATAGGGAATCTTGCAAGTTCTAAAAGTCTAAAGTCTGTTGAACTGTGTTTATGTTTCTGTTTTAAGATCCGCCTGTGGATCCATCTTACAATCCGTTTGTAATATTTGATGTTACTTTCGAATCGGTTTGTGATATATGTATTTTAGACTTCCGCTGTGCATTGAACTGTGATTATTTGACTATGATGATATCAACTACGTCACGATACTCCCCACCGGGTCCACCGGTAATACGTGGAAATATCAGGGTGTGACAGGTTGGTATCAGAGCCAACATTGAGTGAATTAAACACTAGCCTTTTGTGTTTAATCTCAATGACACAGTAGCACATTCCTTGACTTCCGAGTCTAGACATGAACTAGGAATGATCTCATCTCTGTTATATGTATATATTGTTTTCGATATTTATGCATCCCAGGATTGTGTCGCCGAGCGAAGCTGCCATTGGTGGAAGCTCTCCAGACCCGAAGTATAAGAAGGATAAGCTTCGTACCACAGCTCAAATAAGCACACGACTAGTATGGAGGAATGACCTTTTGAACCCATTAACCATATTTCAAATTCTATGCCCAAGACTTTTGAAACTTCAAATGAGAAGCCAACATCGAAGGAGTTCATACCAGCTGTCCCTGAAGATCCAACTTCAAAGATAATACTTGTCACGGCCCCCGACCCGGTTTTACCCGTTTCAGGAGCCGCGGGACAGAAATCCCGTGGTATTTATTTAATAGCGGAAGTATCTTCAGGATCTTTTAAAAACTGAAATATTTCCCGATTATTTTATTTCACAACTCGGGATAAAACCCCGGTAATTTACAATCATAAGATTTCACGGAGAAATCTTTATTTTTACAAAACATGTTTCTTTATTTTATATTGAGCCACTTCCTTAAGTTTGTAGTGCTTCACGACACTTTTCCTGGATCACAACAGATCACCTGAAACATGTTTGAAAAAGGTTTTGTCAGCGGGAAATACTGAGTGAATCATTCTTTTTACTAAAATGACTCATTTGTTATAATTCACAGTATTAAGAGAGATTACAATGTTTCAGGTATCAACCAACTACCCACAGTATTTGTCATCGACTTGTTTTGGTGACTGTGGTCATACCACTATTGGCTGCCCCAATAGTGACGAATATCACAAATTTTAGGCTCGCCCACCTAAAGTGATAAAAACAGTAGTAATGTGCACAATACCCCACATACCGGCTGTAATTTGGTGATTACATAAACTTAATCACTGTAATTATAACTTTGAAAATAAACATGCTTTTGAAAGTAATTTGATAAAAAGAGAATGACTCACATTGCAGATTTAATTTGAGCAGAGCCTAGCCTACTGATTAGCCTTTTAATCCTAAATTTAATAACAGTGCACACAAAACTGGGTTAGTAATCAATACAGCATTTACGATAACTCACGAGATCAAACCCTCACAACGAATGACAAAGTGCGATACTTAAACATCCATCGAATTAACGACGAATGACAAAGCATAACCCTAATGTGGGCAGCACTTAAACATCCATTGGATATTTTAATCAATCAGACATTGAATCGTATCAGCGATCGAGTTATTACCCTGATTGCGGCAGCACTTCGTGATTCGTGTGTGTTTTTGTAGTAAACAGAACGTAATTCAGTGTGTATTTCGAGTTTGTTCGTCGTTTTAATTCCAGAAATCAATTGCCAAACCCTGCTATTTATACACGAATTTTGTCAAGCTTACGGACCGTAAGACTCAACCCTTACGGTCCGTAAGGGACACGAAATCATTATAGGGTTGCCACGTCTGGGACTAGCCTAGCTGAGTTGACAAATTCGAAAATTTCAATTTTGACAACGAGATTTGAAGATAATCGTAACTAGGGTTTACCCCCCCCCCCCCCTGAATTTTAGGGGCCCTGATCCTGATTCTGATTGTTCTGAAAATTTTAGGGTTTGTGCAGAATCACCTGGGTGTCTCAATTAGGGTTTCCTATTGGATAAAATAATAAAATAAATAGGACTTTTAATGAGAGTTGTTACATTCTCCCTACCTTAATAAAAATCTCGTCCTCGAGATTTACTGGAATAATTGAGGATACTTTCGTTTCATTTCTGATTCCAGTTCCCAAGTGTATTCGGGTCCTCGTTTCGAATCCCACTTGACTTTAACTAGCACTAGTCGTTTGTGCTTGAGAAACTTCACTTTTTTGTCTTCTATCTGAAGAGGTTTCTCAACAAATTTTAATTTTTCGTTTATCTCTATATCTTGGAGAGGTACTACCAAAGATTCGTCTGATAGACATTTCTTGAGATTGGATACATGAAATAAATCATGTACTCCAGCTAACTCTTCTGGTAGTTGTAAACGATAAGCAACTGGTCCTATACGTTGGATCACTGGAAATGGTCCTACGTACCTTGGACTTAGCTTTCCTTTCTTACCGAATCTAACAACTCCTTTCCAAGGAGAAACTTTCAATAGTACTATGTCTCCAACTTGGAATTCTAACGGCTTGCATCTATTGTCTGCATAACTCTTCTGGCGATCTCGAGCCGTCTTCAGCCTTTCCTTGATTTGAGTAATCTTGTCGGTCGTCTCTTGCACTATTTCAGGACCTGACAATTGACTTTCTCCTATTTCTGCCCAACATACTGGAGTTCTGCACTTTCTTCCATAAAGTGCCTCGAATGGGGCAGTTTCAATACTTGAATGATAACTATTATTATAGGAGAATTCAATTAAAGGTAAATGATCATCCCAATTTCCACCAAAATCTATTACACATGCTCGGAGCATGTCTTCTAGAGTTTGGATCGTCCTTTCACTTTGTCCGTCTGTTTGTGGATGATATGCAGTGCTTAAATTTAGTCGAGTTCCCATAGCTTCTTGGAAACTTTTCCAGAAATGAGAAGTGAAACGACTATCTCTATCTGATACAATGGAGAGTGGAACTCCATGTAGAGATACGACTTTATCTACATACAACTTTGCCAGTCTTTCCATGCTAAAGGTTTCTTTCATTGGTAGAAAGTGAGCAGATTTGGTTAATCGATCCACAATTACCCAAATCGCGTCATTACCTTTTCTGGTTTTGGGTAACTTAGTTACAAAATCCATTGTTATGAGTTCCCATTTCCATACAGGCATTTCTAGTTGTTGTAGTAGACCTGAAGGTTTCTGATGTTCTGCCTTAACTTGTGAACAAGTAAGACACTTAGAAACATATCTAGCTATGTCCTTCTTCATGCCTATCCACCAGAAATTCTTTCTTAAATCTTGGTACATCTTATTGTTTCCTGGATGCATGGTATATCTAGACTTATGGGCTTCTTCTAAAATTTTATTTCTTAATTCTCCCTGCTTAGGTACCCAAATTCTGCTTTTGTGGAATCTCCAAATTCCATCAGCTCCTTGCTCTAATTCTTTTATTCGTCCTTTCATTCCTTCAGCAGCATCCTCTATTGCTGTTTCTTGAAAATGCTTCAATTGTTCCATTAAATCTAATTGTAGATTTAATCTGAGAGCACGAACCCGTCGTTGTTTCTCTTGGTACTTACGACTTAAGGCGTCTGCAACTACATTTGCCTTTCCTTCATGATATTGAATATCACAGTCATAATCACTTAAGATTTCCATCCATCTCCTTTGCCTCATGTTTAACTCTTTTTGCCCGAATATATATCTTAAACTCTTATGATCTGTATAGATAGTAAATTTACTTCCGTACAGATAATGTCTCCAAATCTTAAGGGCAAAAATTACAGCTCCTAATTCTAAATCATGAGTTGTATAATTTTCTTCGTTCTTTTTCAACTTCCTTGATGCATACGCAATTACCTTCTTGCGTTGCATTAGCACACATCCAAATCCTAGTTTTGAAGCATCACAATATACTTCAAAATTTTCAGTTCCTTCTGGTAAGGCTAAGATTGGATCATTGGTTAGTTTCTATTTCAAGATCCTAAAGGCTTCTACTTGTTTAGATCACCATTCAAACTTAACGGCTTTACAGGTTAGCTTAGTTAATGGTACAACTATCTTGGAAAAATCCTTAATAAACCGTCTATAATATCCAGCTAAACCTATAAAACTTCTAATTTCCATTGCTGTTTGCGGAATCTTCCATTTGGTAATTGCTTCTATCTTAGCAGGATCTACATGAATACCTTCATGATTCACCATGTGTCCTAAAAATTGCACTTCCTTTAGCCAAAATTCACACTTCGAAAATTTGGCATAAAGCTTTTCTTTTCTTAACAAAGTTAAGAGTGCATGCAAATGCTCACAATGTTCTGTCTGACTTTTGGAATAAATAAGTATATCATCTATGAAGACAATTACAAATTTATCCAAATACGGTTTACATATCCTATTCATCATGTCCATGAATGCTGCAGGTGCATTCGTTAACCCAAAGGGCATGACTGTAAACTCGTAATGACCATACCTAGTTCTGAAAGCAGTCTTAGGTATGTCTTCTTCTTGTACCTTCAATTGATGATATCCAGAGCGTAAGTCTATCTTAGAAAAATATCTAGCTCCTTGAAGTTGATCGAAAAGATCATCAATCCTAGGTAATGGGTATCGATTCTTAATTGTAACCTTATTCAATTCTCTATAATCAATACACATTCTCATCGAACCATCCTTCTTCTTTACAAACAACACTGGTGCTCCCCAAGGGGATGAACTAGGTTGTATGAAACCTTTACTTAGTAATTCATCTAATTGCTTTTTCAGTTCTAACATTTCTGTGGGAGCTAACCGATAAGGTGCCTTGGCTATCGGTATAGTTCCTGGAATTAGATGAATCCTAAACTCTACTTCCCTATCTGGTGGTGGCCCTGGTAACTCTTCTGGGAATACATCTGGGTATTCCGAGACTACAGGAATCTCCTTAAGTTCTTTTCCCTTAGTACTAATGATTACCGAAATCATATATACTAATCCTTGCTTTCGTTCATAACTAGCAACTTTCATTACTGATATGAACTTCATGGGCTTTCGTGGTTTATCTCCTGTAATCATAATGACTTCTCCGATAGGTGCCTGAATTTCTATGGAATTCTTATCACAAAGAATTCGAGCATGGTTGGCTACTAACCAATCCATTCCTAACACAACATCAAATTCAGCTAATTTTATAGGTAATAGGTTTGCAAAGAATTTATGACCTGAAAGTCCTATTTCTACTTTTTGCAAAACCTTATCTATTTTAACTGAATTCCCATCAGCCGTTTCGACTGTGAAAATCTGCCTAAGGTTGGTTAAGGGTATATTAAGAGCTTGGCAGAATGAAGTATTTATAAAACTTTGGTTTACACCAGAGTCAAATAATACTTTTGCATACACATTGTGAACTAGGAACGTACCAGCTATCACATCTGGAATCATCTCGGCTTCCTGAGTAGTTAACTGAAAGGCTCGAACATTCTTCTTGGTAGCTCCGTCAGCTGTCTTGGCTTTGTTGTCTGCTGGTTTGACCAATTTAGGACATTCTGTTTTGAAATGTCCTGTTTCACCACAGTTAAAGCAGACTATGGTTTTCCTTCTACAGTTTTCTTCCCGATGTCCTACCACTTTGCAAAAATTGCAGGTTACATTATATTTTCCGTAATGTTTCTTTTTGCAATTCTTGCAAATTGGCGAAGTTGAAGATTGCCCTGTTCCTCTTCTTTTGAAGCTATTATTATTACCCGTATGAAAGCCTTGGGTAATTTTCTGAGCTAATTCCTTTTTCTTATTTTCATCTCTTGTGCGCACCAATTCATCCGTTAGGGTGTTGGCTAATTCCACTGCATCGTCAATAGTGCGAGGTCTCGCAGCTTTAACGATATTGCGGATTTCACCAATCAATCCCCAGATATAGCGAGAAATGAGTACCGGTTCTGGTGAAGCCAGTGTTGGTACCACTCTAGCATATTCAAAGAATATCAAAGTATAACCGCGACAATCTACACCTATCATTCTATGATTTAGGAACTTATTTTCCATTTGATCTTTTTCATATTCGGGACAGAATTTTCTTTCTACAAGACTCTTAAATTCTTCCCAGTTCATGGCATAAGCTATCATCCTTCCTTTTGCTTGTAACACCGTATTCCACCATTCTAGTGCCCCTTCTTTAAAAAGATTTGACGCGTACATGACCTGATCATCCTTGGCACATTTACTTATGGTAATCACTGCCTCGGTCTTCTCTAACCAACGCAGTGCTGCGGTCGCTCCTTCATTGCCTGCAAACTCAGATGGTTTACAAGCAAGAAATTCTTTATAAGTGCAACCAGGTGTTGCAGCTTTCATTTTCTTAGGGAGCGGAGCCTGCCAAGGCTCATTATCATGATTATTACCGCCTCCATTTACGCTATTACTGAAGTTATCTTCAGAAATGCGTTTGCTAGGAATGATTTGTTGCGGTTCGATTGGATTTCTAACAGCAGCAACAATTGCTGGAATAGCGTTGGCTATCCCTTGAGCAACGATATTTTCTATATCCTGCCTAGTCATATATTGATCCCCCGGTTGTTGCTCGGATTGATTAACCTCATTAACTGGTTCATTACCCACGTTTGCCATCTGATAATTAATATATATATTTTATTAGTATCCGATAAATAACAATTATACACAAAATTATCATACAAATTTCACAATACACATATAGCCAAAACTATCGATTTTTCGATTCCCATTTTTATATTTTATAGTATGCATTAATACACACTATTATTTTACAAAGTTTTATTTGTAGTTATTTTACAGACTGCTTTTTTTTACTATTACTATTACACAATCACAATTCCATAAATCCCCTATCCTTTGTCAGATGATATTCTAGTAACGGAGTTCCCTCTCATCGTATTTCCAGGAGATCTGTCCCCCAATCTCTTGGATCCTATTCCCAGCATCCATTAGTTCTTTGCCAAAATGGCGGAGTTCAGCCATATTTTCGTAACTTATTGATGGATTTGGTAAAGGTTCTGGATCGAACTGAGGAAAAAGCTTATAGGGATTGTTTTGGAACTGTATTTCATTAGTCAACCATTCGTCTATTCCTAAAGGTTGTGAGTGGATTGAAAGGTTTAGAATAGCTGGTTCTGAGTTCATTGGTAGTTGTGTTTCAAGAGAATGAATAAAAACATTTTCATTAACAGGCTTAATAGTATTATAGCTTGCCAATATAAAATCTTGCTCTTCCTGAGATGGTAACCCCTCAATTTGCCTAGAGCTTTCCCCAATTTCCATTTTCTTAGACTTGGGTTTCTCGAGAGGTAAAGCGTTGAATTCTATAGGTTCTTCTATGGCTGATATATACCTTTTGAAATCTCTGGAAACCTCTATTCTTACTGGATAAAGATTTAAATTCTGAAGGGCGTCAGACAAGTCACTCATGCTGTTTAGCAAAATACACACAAAATAATTATACACAGTTCATAACACAATTATTAGAAAAAACACATAATCACGTAATTGGCAATCAGTAAAAAATTAAGTATTTCTAAATACTTAATTGGCTTAAATCAGTGGCTCTGATACCACCTTTTTCTGTCACGGCCCCCGACCCGGTTTTACCCGTTTCAGGAGCCGCGGGACAGAAATCCCGTGGTATTTATTTAACAGCGGAAGTTTCTTCAGGATCTTTTAAAAACTGAAATATTTCCCGATTATTTTATTTCACAACTCAGGATAAAACCCCAGTAATTTACAATCATAAGATTTCACGGAGAAATCTTTATTTTTACAAAACATGTTTCTTTATTTTATATTGAGCCACTTCCTTAAGCTTGTAGTGCTTCACGACACTTTTCCTGGATCACAACAGATCACCTGAAACATGTTTGAAAAAGGTTTTGTCAGCGGGAAATACTGAGTGAAACATTCTTTTTACTAAAACGACTCATTTGTTTTAATTCACAGTATTAAGAGAGATTACAATGTTTCAGGTATCAACCAACTACCCACAGTATTTGTCATCGACTCGTTTCGGTGACTGTGGTCATACCACTATTGGCTGCCCCAATAGTGACGAATATCACAAATTTTAGGCTCGCCCACCTAAAGTGATAAAAACAGTAGTAATGTGCACAATACCCCACATACCGGCTGTAATTTGGTGATTACATAAACTTAATCACTGTAATTATAACTTTGAAAATAAACATGCTTTTGAAAGTAATTTGATAAAAAGAGAATGACTCACATTGCAGATTTAATTTGAGCAGAGCCTAGCCTACTGATTAGCCTTTTAATCCTAAATTTAATAACAGTGCACACAAAACTGGGTTAGTAATCAATACAGCATTTACGATAACTCACGAGATCAAACCCTCACAACGAATGACAAAGTGCGATACTTAAACATCCATCAAATTAACGACGAATGAGAAATCATAACCCTAATGTGGGCAGCACTTAAACATCCATTGGATATTTTTATCAATCGGACATTGAATCGTATCAGCGATCGAGTTATTACCCTGATTGCGGCAGCACTTCGTGATTCGTGTGTGTTTTTGTAGTAAACAGAATGTAATTCAGTGTGTATTTCGAGTTTGTTCGTCGTTTTAATTCCAGAAATCAATTGCCAAACCCTGCTATTTATACACGAATTTTGTCAAGCTTACAGACCGTAAGACTCAACCCTTACGGTCCGTAAGGGACACGAAATCATTATAGGGTTGCCACGTCTGGGACTAGCCTAGCTGAGTTGGCAAATTCGAAAATTTCAATTTTGACAACGAGATTTGAAGATAATCGTAACTAGGGTTTACCCCCCCCCCCCCTGAATTTTAGGGGCCCTGATCCTGATTCTGATTGTTCTGAAAATTTTAGGGTTTTTGCAGAATCACCTGGGTGTCTCAATTAGGGTTTCCTATTGGATAAAATAATAAAACAAATAGGACTTTTAATGAGAGTTGTTACAATACCTATGGAATCAAAGGACTCATATTTCTTACCTCCAAGTCTTGGGACCCCAACTTGGATTATACCTGTCCTGACCTTATTCATGATTCATATTATTCATTAACCATAAAATCCTTGGATTCCACTTTTGCAAAGATTTCTAATATAGAAAGATTTGGACTAACCACAAGAACCTTCTGTACCCATACCGCACTCAGGGAACCAAGGAGAAAATTTTCAGAAGTAAAATGAAGATGAAACTTCCTTGTTATGTTTCATTTCTATAGTAGTCCCTATAAGGACATATATATCTTTTAAGTCCCCGCGTGGGTGAATTTCTTTGTATAAGACCCGTTTAGGGCAATTATTGTACTTTTGAGGCTTCCTATGAAAAGTTCCTAATTTGAAATTTACTTTATACGTATGTATTATGTCCTGAATCAGAATGTCATTTCAATTTATGATTTTCTCTACCATTATGTATCAAAGAAAATCTTAAAGATATAACCTAGCCTATATGTCACTTTCGACATAGCTAAGATGGTAAAGCCTTTTTAAGATAATAGATCCTTGTTAACACCTAAGAACGTGTTAACACTCTTGGCAAATGTGGTTCGAGAAAATCACAATAGTCATCCCTATATTGGATTCTTCCAATTTCCTGATTTATCCTAATGATCTAGAAATCATGGCTTATATCATCCTATAAGATGATCATATTAGAAACATCCCTTAGTGATGAAATGCCTACGGGCTATATCTTTTGTCCTAAAAGACAAAACACAGTTGTAGTCTTTGACTCTCTGTCAAGAAAGGTAACGAACTATGTTCAAACCTTAATGCCTCGATCCTATAAGATCATGGCTTATAAATTCAAAACTATCCTTGTGACAAGGCCTTTGTGCCATTTCAATATCCTTAATAGCTTATAGCTGGATTAATTATAATGAAAATTTAAAATAAACATGATTATTAAATTAACCAAATATGGTCTATTAACACCATGGTTAATGAATCATCAAAGATGATGATTCCAAAATAGACCCCTAAGCAAAATTATTGGCGATTGTTTTATAGAAAACAAGCTTCAGCATGTCTGAACCAGATGAAGTCAACAGTCATCCCAATATGAGGAATGACAATACAAGGATGAATGTAACGGCTGCAGAGTTACAGACAATGATGGATAATGCTATCACTCGAGCCATTGACAGACAATTTAAAGAATCAAGTGGTGATCACACCAGGAATCAGTCTGCACTTCATACGGAGCCACCTTCGAAGACACATATATCTCATAAGGATGATTCTCATCATTCGTTGAATCAGAGAAGTGATCCATCCAGACAAATTGTGCTCAATCAGGAGCCACATGATAAGACCTGCTCTTTTAAATACTTTGTCTCTTGCAAACCCCGATATTTCCACGTATTACCATCCAGAGAAGACCTGCTCATCATTCGTTGAATCAGAGAAGTGATCCATCCAGGGTCTTCACTGGAGAAAAAGGAGCCATCGATTGTATGACATGGCTGGATGAGATGGACACAGTAGTAGACATCAGTTGTCACACCCCGATATTTCCACGTATTACCGGTGGGCCCGGTGGGGAGTATCGTGACGTAGTTGATATCATTATAGTCAAACAACACAATTTTAAATGCACAGCGGAAGCAAAAGATAGATTTATTTCAACTGAATATAATTGTAATATTAAGTATCACAATATAGTTGAAACAGATCCACAGGCGGATCAAAAGAAAAGGAAACATAGTTCATCAGACTTTAATGCATCCAAGCTTGCGAGACTCTTAACGATGCTAAGGAGAGGCCAGCCTATTACGCTTAGTACATGCGCTTAACCTTTTTGGGAAAATACGTCAGTTTACACTGGTAAATACAATTAACTGACTCATTTTGAAAAGGTTTAAGAAAATTGATTTGAATGCACAAGGCACAAAACATTTTATAACTTGGGATAATTACTTATATATAAAGTTGTAAAAGAATTACATGTTCGTTATACGTTCAGTAGCCCGGATTTGACACTGGGTTAAATATTAATAGACACACCACATGATATAGTCCCGCGGCGGGTTATTCCCGAAACCGGCGGTTATACCTTATTATTTATTTATGCACTGTCGGGTGTACGCCTACACCCCGTGCTTAGGTCGTGGCCATTTCGTAAAATAATGCCAAGGATATCCGGGACATGGTCATTAAACTCCCAAAGGCTTTAAACAAACAAAACAATTTAAACGGGATATTTCAATAAATTAATCTTTATACAATTAAAAATTCAATCCCGACCAATCGGTATTTTATATACCGTACCCCAAGCCCGTATAGGGAAAATAAGTTAAAAGTATTTACCTTTGCAAGTATTAATCACAAATAGCAAGTGCGTGTAGCTTTTACCGGGTCTCCTATTCTGGAACAAAGGTTTTTAATAACCTATTAGATACCTAACGGGTCTTTAATTAAGCCTAAACTTAGACCGGTTAGTTTTAAAGGAAGATACGGTTCAAACGCACGATTAAGCGAAGACCGGAATAGAATGTGATTTAGACCCGACAAGTTTGAAGACTTGTATAATATGGGTAAACTAAACACATTCTGGATTTTGAGATGAAAACGATAAGGTTTGACCCGTTTTGGTCAATTTATGCAAACTAGTTACATAAACCGAACCGAACGCGCATGATGCGTAACGGGTAACCATATGAGTCATATACAGGTTTCCTAAGTTAATATGCCTTAAATATGTTGTGACATCAGTAAGATGTCTTCTATTATGCCCAAAACGAATTTAAACTCAAACTATGCCCCGTAGGGGCATTTTGGTCATTTTAAATGTTATAAAAGAGTTTAAATAGTAATCTGAGTTACAGGTCTGATTTAATCAGTAAAAATATTTATTTTTATAAGTCGTAACAGTAGGTTATTACATATATGTGAATTTTATCATTTAAAACCAAACTATGTACCTTAGGGGTATTTTGGTAATTTCACATAGGCTTAAAAGGTCAAAACTGGAAATCTGAGTTTTAAACTTTTGCTTACTGTTAATATATAAAAATTTGCTGAAAATATCAGTAGGCATCAATCCTTATATGTTTAAAATAGTTTTAATACATACTATGTGTTAAAAATGCTTAAAAAGGCGATTTTTGGGCTATTTCCGGGTTTCTAAAGGAAAGCTGATATTTTTATTATTCCAGAAGGCTCAAAATGTTTTATTTATTATATTACATCAGTAGAAAAAGGTTTGGTATCAAAATTATTTGTAAAACTCATTTTATAGCCTAAAAGGGCAAAACCAGCAATTATCGAATCAAGCTTAGAACTCTATGTTATGCTCAGCCTAAAATTAAATAAAAATCTTCAAAAATCCCAAAATATTATTTTACATCAGTAGGTAAAAATTTTGGTATTAAAAATTGGGTTTAGATAGGCTATATGCTAATTACGCCGTTTATTTAATAAAAAGCTTTCTAATTACGCTAATGAGCATAACTCCTAATCTAGACCTCAAACTGATGTCAAATTTTAGGGATAAGTCTAATAATCAGTAATTAAGGTTTCTATTCTTTTACATTTTCAAAAATCACATTTTAAGGTCAAAAGGGCATAATAGTCAACATTTAAGCATTTAACGGAAACATGCATATGAATCGGATAACTAATGAACCAAGTTGTATAACCTCAGAGGGTTATACTAACATGAAACCTGGTCCTAATAAGGCTCTAAGGAATTTCTAAAACATGCTACATTGGGTCAGAACTGAAAGTCAAAGCAAAAGTCAAATTATGCGACTTTCGGTTCCGAACCGAGCCTAAACTGAAAATTGTCGGGTTGAACATGTTTAGACATGTTCTTACATTAATTACCAAGTTATATTAATGATAAAATAGGTTGCATTGGTTCTACATTGCTAATTATGCATTAATTTGAAAATAAGCTTTATGTTGACTTTTTAAGATTAACTTTGACCCGACAATTGACCTAGTTAGAGTGGAAATCAGAGGGTGCCCTTTTAAGGGTTTATTGCCCACATAATTACCAACTCATAGGTACTTTCAATTCGAGATTTGACTGGACAATTATTGATTAATCTCGAAGTCAAACTTTAATTATGACGGTTTGACTTTAAGCTAATAAACTAAGCTAAACTGAATTAGGAAGGGTTAAGGACACTTACAAGAGTCCTAAGCACGACTAGGGATCTTAAGAAAGCTTGTTGCTGATCAGAGGAGCTCCAGAAATGAGTCTGGTGAACTTTGCAAATGGATGAGTTCAATGTTGCAACTAGAGGAGTGCTTATATATGGAATTTGATCTCACAAGATGATGCCAAGCAACTCTATGCATGGATTCAGATCATCACAACTGTCCCTAGTGCATGGAAATCCATTTGCCCAGCCCCTGGTATCATTTTACAGGCTCATAAGTAGGTTACAGACCTGAAACTGGCACCTGCAGGTCTTTTTCTGTCGCTGGCATGTTTAGGCGCCCCGCGTAAGGAAACCCAGGGGGTTTACGTGCCTGGAATGGAGCCCCAGAACCAGCCAAACAAGTTTCAAAGTTTGCACTTTAGGTCCCTGGTCCTTCCAAACGTGGTTTTAAGGTTATTTCTTGCACTTTTGGCCCTCTAACTTGACTTTTAAGGACCTCAAGACTTATGCAAACTTGTTTAAGTCGTTGGTTAACTTTGTGATCATCCATAAGGTCATAAATTTCAATGTTGACGCTTTTAACCCCTCGTATACGAATATCGTCATAACTTTCTCGTACTTTATCGAAACCTCGTGAAATTTTTATCACATATTCTAGTGAGTATAATTTATCGTTACAAAGCTTTGGGTTCGCTAAAAGGTCACTCAGAGGTATACTTTCAACATGCTGACACATTTAACCCCTGTAGTTTGTAATCTCTCACTTTCCTTCACAATTAGCTTCGTATGATCCATGATTCATCCGTTTAAGAGTATAAACATCGTATAGGGTTGTTGTAAGGTATATTTATCCATTGTTGACACTTTGAACCCTTATATTCACATACTTTCTTTGTTTGCCAACTTTAGTCCCTCTAAGTAATCTTTTACACGTTTAAAGCTTATGACACGTGTCGATACATTATTGGACATAAATTTTCGAGGTGTTACATCCTCACCCCCTTAAAAGAAATCTCGACCTCGAGATTTACTTAAATAAATGAGGGTATTTTTCTTTCATTGTGGACTCTACCTCCCACGTATACTCGGGACCTCTACGGGCATCCCATTTGACCTTTACAATCGGTACATGCTTCCTCCGAAGCTTCTTTACCCGTCGATCCTCGATCGACAACGGTTTTTCCACAAATTTCAAGCTCTCATCTATGTGCACATCCGTATGTGGCATGACTAGCGACTCATCAGCTAGACATTTCTTTAGATTGCAGATGTGGAATACATTGTGAATACCAATGAGCTCTTCAGGTAAGTTTAACTTATAAGCCACTGCTCCTACACATTCGATGATCTCGAATGGTCCTATATACCTTGGGCTTAACTTACCTTTCTTACCAAATCGCATCACCCCCTTCCAGGGTGATACTTTAAGCAACACTTTATCACCAACCTCGAACTTTAGAGGTTTACGCCTTAAGTCTGCGTAGCTTTTTTGCCTATCTCTGGCAGCTTTCAGGCGATCACGAATTTGGACAATCTTGTCCGTTGTTTCAAAGACTATGCCAGGTCCTGATAACTGGGCTTCTCCTACTTCTGCCCAACAAATAGGCGTTATGCATTTCCTACCATATAATGCCTCAAAAGGCGCAGCCTGAATGCTTGTATGGTAGCTATTGTTATAGGAGAATTCGATCAATGGCAGGTGGTTATCCCAACTACCACCTAAGTCAATCACACATGCACGAAGCATGTCTTCCAAAGTTTGGATGGTACGCTCACTCTGCCCGTCCGTCTGAGGATGGTAAGCCGTACTAAAATTTAAGTGCGTGCCCAAAGACTGTTGGAAGCTTTTCCAAAAATGGGATGTGTATCTAGTATCTCTATCCGAGATAATAGACACTGGTACGCCATGAAGAGATACAATCTTATCTACATACAACTGGGCTAGCATGTCAGAGCTATGAGTCTCCTTGATGGGTAGGAAATGTGCTGACTTAGTCAGTCTATCTACTATCACCCAAATAGTATCATTTCCCTTCTTTGTCTTGGGTAACTTGGTGATAAAATCCATTATCACCATTTCCCACTTCCAGGTGGGAAGTTCAGGCTGTTGTAGTAATCCTGACGGCTTTTGGTGTTCAGCTTTAACTTGTGCGCACGTCAAACATTTGGCTACATAGGTAGCTATAGACTTCTTCAAGCCTATCCACCAAAAATTGGCTTTCAAATCCTGGTACATCTTGTCAGCTCCAGGATGAATGGAGTATTTAGAACTATGGGCTTCCTGGAGGATAACATCCTGAAGTCCTCCGTAAATTGGAACCCATATTCGTCCATTTAATCTTAGTATTCCGCCCTTGCCATAGGATAACTGCTCCTCAGTTACTCCTAACTTTTCATCCGGATAGTTAGTTTCTAAAACAGCTTCCTTCTGTGCAGCTAACAACCTTTCATTCAAACTATTCTTTAATTCAATGCTCTTGGCATTGATCCTTATAGGCTTCACTCTTTCCTTCCTACTTAAGGCATCGGCGACTACATTCGCCTTGCCTGGATGGTATCTTATTTCACAGTCATAATCATTCAAAGTTTCCATCCAACGTCGCTGCCTCATGTTCAAGTCCTTCTGATTGAACAGTTGTTGAAGGCTTTTGTGATCTGAAAAGATCACACACTTGGTTCCATACAAGTAATACCTCCACAGTTTTAATGCAAATACAACAGCACCCAACTCCAAGTCATGGGTGGTGTAATTCTTCTCGTGCACTTTTAACTGCCGAGAAGCATAGGCAATAACTTTGCCTTTCTGCATAAGCACACATCCCATACCTGTGTGCGACGCATCACAATAAACTACAAATTCATCAATTCCATCTGGTAACGTCAGTACTGGAGCGTTGCTCAACTTCTGCTTAAGTATGTCAAAGGATTCCTGCTGCTTAGGACCCCAGTCAAACTTAATATTCTTACGTGTCAACGAAGTTAGGGGTGCAGCAATCCTTGAGAAGTTTTTGATAAATCGCCTATAATATCCTGCTAAACCTAGAAAGCTACGAATCTCAGTAGGCGTATTTGGCTCTTGCCAATTCATGACAGCTTCAACCTTAGCGGGATCTACTTGGATACCGCGTTCACTAACAACATGTCCAAGAAATTGGATTTCACGAAGCCAGAATTCACATTTTGAAAACTTGGCATAGAGCTTTTCCCGTTGAAGCAGCTTAAGAATAAAACGGAGATGCTTCTCATGGTCAACTTGACTCTTCGAGTAAATGAGAATGTCGTCGATGAAGACGATGACGAATTTATCTAGGTAGGGCTTACAGACGCGATTCATGAGATCCATGAATGCGGCAGGTGCATTAGTGAGCCCAAAAGGCATCACTAAGAACTCGTAATGTCCATAACGAGTCCTAAATGTAGTCTTGTGAACATCTTTGTCTTTAACCTTCAGTTGATGATAGCCTGACCTCAAGTCGATCTTAGAGAAGTAACTTGCCCCTTGCAGTTGATCAAACAGATCGTCGATCCTGGGCAATGGATATCTATTCTTGATAGTGACCTTGTTGAGCTCGCGATAATCGATGCATAGACGCATTGATCCATCCTTCTTTTTCACAAACAGAATTGGTGCTCCCCAAGGAGATGAACTAGGACGAATGAAACCTTTTGCCAATAACTCATCTAGCTAAGTCCTTAATTCTTTCATCTTTGTTGGTGCCAACCTGTAAGGTGCCCTTGCAATAGGTGCTGCTCCTGGAATAATGTCAATTTTGAATTCTACTTGCCTATCTGGTGGCAAACCAGGTAGTTCTTCAGGGAAAACTTCTGGGTACTCAGAAATGACGGGAATATCTTCATTCTTAGGTTTCTGCTCATCAATAGTTACCTGTGCCATATAAATGACACATCCCTTCTACAAACACCTAGATGCCTTGAGCATAGACACTTGCTCAGGCAGTCCATACTGGGTATCTCCCTGAATGGTAAGTGATTCACCGGACGGAGTCTTAATCACCACTTGCTTCTTGTTGCACACAATCTGTCTTGGGATCAATTTGTTGCGCTGATCAAGGAAAACTTTTTTCCTCAGCATGAGGTAGAAAAGATAGAAACAGACTTCTTGACTCTGGTCAAGAAGGATTTAGATTGTCAGGCATATGTGACAAGTTTTAACACTATGTCCCGCCTAGTTCCCTATTTAGTTACCCCTGAACCTAAACGCATAGAGCGTTTTATTGGAGGCCTAGCATCAGAAATTAAGGGAAATGTTAAAGCGTCTAGGCCTACCACATATAGGTCCGTGGTGGACTTATCCTTATCTCTCACTTTAGATGCAATCAGGAATAAGACTGTTAAGACCTCTATCGAGGGAAAAAGGAAAGTAGAAGAGGAAAGCTCTCGCCGATCTGACAAGAAGAAAAAAGGAAGTTCCGAGCACTGGAAAGATTCCGAGTTTAGGAAAAACTTGAGTCAGTCTAATAACAGACCCAAATGCAGTAACTGCAGAAAGCAACATTCTGGAAAATGTACGATTAACCCAAGTGCTAAACTGTGTGGAATTTGCAAGACCAAGGGTCACAAGACTTTAGATTGCAAGGAGTTGAAGAACGCGACTTGTTACAAATGTAACGAGGAAGGGCACATCAAAACCAATTGCCCAAAACTTATAAAGAATCCTGAAGAGGCCAAGAAAACAAACGCGTGAGTCTTCCAGATGAACACCCAGGAGGTAGTACAGAATGATAACATCATAACAGGTGCTTTTCCTTATCAATGATGTTTATGCGGGAAATTGTTGATTCTGGCGCAGATAAGTCTATTGTGGACAATAAATGTTGTGAACTGATATATCCACCTGTTAGGACTCCAGACATATAACGCGAGGTAGAATTGGCAAATGATACTTTAGAGACTGCTTCAACAAATCTTAGATATATATTTTATATCTATTAGGAATCACTCTTTTCTGATATCCTTATGTCAAGCTTTCAAGCTATCCAAATTCATCAATATAATAAAGACAGATGTGACATTTTGATCCCCTGTCAAAAAGGTGATGGACTAGGTCTAAACCTTAAATGCCATTGATGGTCTTTTATGGCCTAGGCTAAGTATAAATGATATATATTTAAATAACATTCATTAAGAATGTTCGTACTATATTAGCCTGTATGGTTTATTGATACCATGGTTAGTATATGTTAGGTCATCAGGATGATGAATAGCGGTTGCTGAATTGCAACTAAGTAATTGTTTCATTTGGTGTTAGGAACCAAGTCTCGAGTATGACAAACTCGGATAAGACAACCGTCAATCGCGCCACTGATGATACGACACATTCTAATGATGCTACAATTGTGAACCTCAAAATTAACAAAGATGTTCTTCAAGCTATGATAGACACAGCTGTTGGAAAAGCTGTGAGAAAGGCCGTGAAAAAGTTCAAAGAGCCCAATGCTACTTGCTCCAAATCCCATTTAAGATTACACCCCCTTACTCACGAGAAGGATCTTGTTTATACTTTGGATGCAAAGAATGAATTAAAAAGGAAAAGGGAGAAAGATAACTCCCATATTTCTAAGAAAAAGGGTAAGCTTGAGCAAAAGGAAAACAAACAAGAGTCCAACAAGAAACCTGTATGCAAGACCTGCAAAAAGCGCCACCTCGGGAAATGCAGATTTGAATCTCAACCTCTACCTTGTGGGATCTGCAAGTCTAAGGAACATAAAACGTTGGATTGCAAGGACATAAAGGATGCAGTCTACTTCGGCTGTAATGAGAAAGGCCACATCAAGACTACATGCCCTAAATATGTCAAAGGAAATGTGGCTAAGGATAGAAAGCCTAAGAATGAAAGCGCTTAAACTCTCCTGATGGATGCCAGAAGTAGTTCATAACAATAATAACATCAGGTGCACTCTTTAACATTCATTAGGTAATGCAATACTAAGAGTTCTGTTTTGATTCAGGTACAAATAAATCCTTCATAAATTGTAAGTATAGCAAACCTTCAAAATCTTCCACAAGAACCTTAGATATTAAGCGTAAGGTAAAACTTACAGACAAAAATCATAGGAACCATTTCTTCTATTCCTGTCAGAAATCTTCAGTCATAAAATTCTAGAGTACCCTCTCTCCAAATGAAGTACGTCAGCATATGTAGTTGATATCTCTTTGATCTCTATTGATTGCGAATACCAGACGGTATGACAAAAGCGCCATATGAGGATTGATGTATCTTAAAATGTTCCATAGATTGCTTCCATGCCTGATCAGTATGGAGGTTTAATTGTCACGGCCCCCGACCCGGTTTGACCCGTTTCAGGAGCCGCGGGACAGAAATCCCGTGGTATTTAATTAATTGAGTTTAACAGCGGAAGTTTATTATCAGGATCTTTTTAAAACTGAAATATTTCCCGATTATTTTATTTCACAATGCGGGATAAAACCCCGGTAATTTATAATCATTTGATTTCACGAAGAAATCTTTTATTTTACAAAACATGTTTCTTTATTTTATCCTGAGCCACTTTCTTTAAGCTTGTAGTGCTTCACGGCACTTTTCCTGGATCATAACAGATCACCTGAAACATGTTTGAAAAAGGTTTTGTCAGCGGGAAATACTGAGTGAATCATTCTATTTACATAAAATGATGCATAGTTATTAATTACAGCATAAGAGCAATTACAATGGCTTCTGTCTTATTTTTATCTGGCGTCGTGTCACAATGGTGACGATGGTCATACCACTTTTAAGTCAATGAACCTAAATAGTGATGATTATCCCTAGTAGGTCAATGAACCTAACTGGGAGAAAATTAGTAATGTGCACAATACCCCACTAGCCAGTGATTCAAGATATCCGCGTCTTAGTCCCTGTAATTATAACTTTTGAAAATAATTTGAGGTATTGTAAAATAATTGATAAAAAGAGAATGACTCACATTGCAGATTTAATTTGAGCAGAGCCTAGCCTACTGATTTAGCCTTTTTAACCTAAATTTAATAACAGGCACACAATTCTGGGTTAGTAATCAATACAGCATTTACGATAACTCACGAGATCAAACCCTCAAAACGAATGACAAAGTGCGATACTTAAACATCCATCGAATTAACGACGAATGACAAAGCATAACCCTAATGTGGGTAGCACTTAAACATCCATTGGATATTTTGATCAATCGGACATTGAATCGTAGCAGCGATCGAGTTAATACCCTGATTGCGGCGTCAATTAGTGATCCGTGTGTGTTAATTGTGGTAAACAGAACATAACTCGGTGCCTGTAGCGAGAATTTACGTCGTTTTAACTCCTGAATTCAAGTCCCAAGGCCCTCTATTTATACATGAAATTTGCTTAGCTTACGGACCGTAAGACTCAACCCTTACGGTCCGTAAGGGACACCAAATTATTATAGAGTTGCCACATGTCCAACTAGCTCAGCTGAGTCGACAGTTTCTTAAAATTCGAATTGGACAGCTATTTATGTGGATAATCATAACTAGGAAATACCCCCCCTGAGTTTTAGGGGCCCTGATCCTGCTTCTGATTGTTCAGAAAATTTTAGGGTTTGTGCAGAATCACTTGGGTGTCTCAATTAGGGTTTCCTATTGGTCAATTAAAATAATAATTAAGACTTTTTTATGAGAGTTGTTACATTAATGCATGGAACCACAAAGATATTCCGATGGTCATATGGCACCAAAGTCAGCTAATGGTATTCAAAGAAGATATACAAAATGGAATTGTCCAAGTAAGTATCTCTGATTAAGGAATCCGTGGACTCGTAACATAAATGTGTCACTTATCTGACACAGGCAATGATAGATGAACTGGAGCCTGAGATTTGGAAAATCTCTGTAACCTCCTTGTGTCTTGATTATCTTCTCCAAAGACTACCCTGTTTACCTCCTGGAAGGCAAGTAGAGTTAAGATTTATATCCCGCATAGGGCTGCATTATTGTGAAATCTCCAAGACGATTAGTATCATCATTATTGGAAGAATCGAAACCCTAATTAAATGAGTTTTAAGATAAAGGTTCATAAAGCCTAATTCAATATTCGGAGAATTCGGTATTATTAATTAAGAAAGATGGTTCATTTTGCTTATGCATTGAATACCGCAACCCTATTTAGGCAACAATTAAGAATCGCCATCAGCTGCCCAGGATCGTCGATTTGTTCGACTAACTGTAAGGATTAGCTATTCCTTAAGATTGGTTTTAGGCAGTAGTTGGAATAACCATCTCACCTTAAATAAGCTATTTTATAACTAATAGTTAGTATGTAAGCATCAAGGCTGCTCCTTTGGAAACCTCGTATAGATGGGATGTTAAACATCTGTTGTTAGACAGAAGTTCGGTAAGTCCGAATTAGCAGGACCTGAAATTATCATGGAAACAACGGATAAGATCATATGAATCCGTAATCGTCTGAAAGTCCCCAATAATCGGCAGAAAATCAATGATTGATAAGAGTCGCAAACCTCTTAAGTTTTTAATAAGGGATAAGATTCAACAGAAAGTACCACCCTAGAAGAGGTGTACTACATTGTGAAGTAGCATGGCAAATTAAACACTGGATAAATTGTACCATTCGAGAAAATCGAATACGTCAAGATCAATAGCTTATAAGTTAAAATTTATTTAAGGAGCTTGATGGAACTCGCAATGTGTCCCACACTTGCGACTTAAAGATATGGCTAGACAATAGGTCTATCGTATTGTCACATGATGATGTGAGGATTAAAAAAAAACTTATAGTTTGTGGAGAAATCAGCGTCGATTGAGGATCGACAAGATTAGAAACTCTGAAAGAAGACGTATACCTATTATAAGGGTCAACTTGGGTGCCTTAGAGACCCAAATATGTTGTGGAAGATTAAGTCCATTATAAGACAGAAAGTACTTCCATCTTTTGAACAAATCTCGAGGTCGAGATTTCTTTTAAGCGGGTGAGGATGTAACACCTCATAAAATCACGTCTAATGATGTGTTGACACATGTATTAAACCCTAATAAAGTCAAACATTGACTATGAGGGACTAATTTTGTGAAAGATCAAAAACTTTGATTATGGAAGGACTGGAATTGATATCATGCTTAAAATAAGTCTCGGAATAACCTCACACGATATTCGTATTCTCATATTAAGCCACTTGTTGGATAATCAAAACCGTTTGCATAAATCGAAAGTTTGCATGGTAAAAGGGTTAGAAGTGTTAACATGTTTAATAATACCTCTGAATGACCTTTTAATAAACCTGAAACATTATTATATCTAATCATATTCTTGAGAATGCAAAACATTGGCCATTTAGGGCTTTAATGTGGATAAATATCAATACGCACAAGTTTGTGCGTTAAAAAAGGTTGAAAGTGTCAACATGTTAATTCTTACCTCTGAGTGACCTTTTAACAAACCCAAAGCATCATAATATTCGATAATACTCTCGGGAATGCCCAATGTGAATAACATAGGGCTTTGACGCAATAAAGCGGGAATACGCGCAAGTTTGAGCGTTAAAAGGACCAAAAGCGTCAATATTTAAAACTACACCTTTGAGCAACCATTTAAGCGAACTGGTGTGAACTGGAGTGTCGTAATACTCCATTGTACTCCATTATACTCTTAGGAATGCTTGTGTTAACCTTGTAAGGATTTTTACGCCATTTCGCGATAATACGCGCAAGTTCGCACATTAAAGGGTTAAAAGCGTCAATATGCCAAACTAGGCCTCTGACTGGCTCTTTTAACATATCGAGAAGTTTATGATGCTTGGTTATACTCTTGGATGTGCCTAATGTTGGAAATACAAGGCCTTGCGTGCTAAAAACATCGTTTCAGAGGAGTTCGAAAGTGCAGGGGCCAAACTTGTCAACAGATGAAACTTTGTGTGAGCTGGTCTGGTCCTTACGGACCATATACCTGGACTCTTACGGTCTGTATACCATGCCCAGTAATTGAATATTCAAAAACCAGCTTTGGTTTGCCTCCTTGTCTCACATGTTTGATTCTATGGATCATTTGATGGTTTGGAAAGATGGTATTACACCTGTAATCATCTTGTAACTTCTCATAACACTTGTTGATCATCTAAAGACCCTCCAAACACTATAAATAAGATGTGAAATCCTTCATTTCATTTCACACATTTCTTGAGTTCTTGCTCTCCTACTCAAATCTGAGGGTCCTGATCATTTGGAACCTCCTTTTGAGTCATCTTCTGTCCTAAGGACCACTTGTAAGTGTTCATTTCATGCTTAGTTATTTTGTTTGGCTCTTAAAGCCGAAAAGTCAAGCGTTTTTGATAAACGCTTTAACTTTTAGTTAGACCTTGTATGGTCAAGCCATTGTTCGCAACAAACATTGCTACGTGATCGTAATTAGGTAGGTGTTAAACCCTCAAAAAGGGCACCTCCTAATTACCACGTTTACTTAGTTAATTGTCGGGTCAAAGTAACTAAAATAAAAGTCAAACGGGTCAATTTTTAAATAAAATTCATAACTGATAATGTAGAGGCTATAAAATCAGTTTTATCACTTTAATAACTTGGTACATATTAATTGAACATGTCTAAACATGTTCGACCCAACAATTCTTAGTTTAGGATCGGTTCGCAACCGAAAGTCGTAAAAGTTGACTTTTGCTTTGACTTTCAGTTCTGACCCGAATTAGCTTAGTATAGTTATGCCTTAGGGTTCCTTTGTGACCATATTATATGTTAGTATAATCCTCTGAGGTTATACAACTTGGTTCCTTAGAAATCCTAGTTCATTGCATGTTTATGTTAAATGCCTAAAAGTTGACCATTATGCCATTTTGATATTAAAACGAGATTTTCGAAAATGTGAGAGGACAAAAACCTTTATTACTGAATTATAAACATGTCCTAAAAAATTTGACATCAGTTTGAAGTCTAAATTAAGAATTATGCTCGATATCGTAAATTGAAAGCTTTTTATTAATTAAACCGCATTTTCGGCATAAAGCCTATTTAAACCCAAATTTTGACATCAAATCTTTTACCTACTGATGTAATATAATATTTTGGGATTTTTGGAAATTTTTATTAAATTTTAAAATGATCATAACATAGAGTTCTCGTATAGGCCCGGTAATTGACGATAACGCCCTTTTTGCTAATAAAATGAGTTTTATACATCCTTTACATGCCAAACCTTTTTCTACTGATTTTATATATTAAAAATTTTATTTTAAACAGTAAAGGTTGATCAAAATCTCAGATTTCCTTAATTAACCCAAATATCGTCAAATACCGACTTTTATGCGATTTAGGCGCATAGTATGGTTTAAAACCATATTAGGCATCTAAAGCGTGATACCTACTGATGTTATGAATAATTTTTTATACTTTAACAGTAAATAAAAGTTTTGAACTCATATTTCCAAAATTAACCCTTAAAGCACATGAGAAATGACCAAAATGCCCCTACGGTGCATAGTTTGGCCATGAATGATAAATTTCACATATGCGAGATATCTTACTGATATAACTTGATAAAATAAGTATTTTTACTGATTATGTAGACCAGAAACTCGGATTATTATTTAACCTCTTTTATAAACATTAAAATGACCAAAATACCCCTACGGGGCATAAATTGGTTTTAAATTCGTTTTGGGCAAAATGGAAGGTATCCTACTGATATCACAACATATTTAAGGCATATATATATATATATATATATATATATATATATATATTGGTTACCCGTTATGCACATTACGCGTTCGGTACGGTTTATGTAACTAGTTTACATGAATTAACCGAAACGGGTCAAACCTTATCTTCTTCACTTCAAAATTCAGAATGTGTTTAGTTTACCCATATTACACAAGTCTCCATACTTGTCGGGTCTAAATCACATTCTAATCCGGTCTTCGCTTAATCTTGCGTTTTAAACCGTAAACCTTTCATTAAAACTAACCGGTCTAAGTTACAACTTAAGTAAGACCCGTTAGGAATCTAATAGGTTAATAAAACCTTCGTTCCAGATTGAGAGCCCCAGTAGAGGTACTTGTGCTTGCTGATTAGAATATACGGTTGAGTATAAAATGCATTTACGCTCAGGTAAATACTTTTAACTTATTTTCCCTTATACGGCCTTGGGGTACGGTATATAAAATACCGCTTGGTCGGGTATTGAATTTTAATCGTATGAAGGTTAAATCATTGAGATAACCCGTTTAATCTATTTTGTTTATTCTAAGCCTTTGGGGGGTTAATGACCATGTCCTGGATATCCTCGGCTAATTCATTGAAATGGCCACGACTTAAGCACGGGGTGTAGGCATACACCTGCCGGTGCGTATGTAAAAATAATGTACCCACCTGTTCGAGAATAACTCGCCATGGGACATATTATGTGGTGTGCCTATTAATCTTTAACCCGGTTTTCAGCCCGGGCTACTGAACGTATAATAAACATGTAATTCTTTAACAATTTTATTTTTAAATAATTATTGTCACAACCCGATATTTCCACATATTACCAATGGGCCCGGTGGGGAGTATCGTGACGTAGTTGATATCATCATAGTCAAACAACACAAATTTAAATGCACAGTGGAAGCAAAAGATAAAATATTACAAACCGATATAAAGTAATATCAAAGTATTACAAACGGAATGTAAAGGATCCACAGGCGGATCAAATAAAGATAATTGTTCAACAGATCTTAACATCTAAGCTTGCGAGACTCTTTATTGATGCTAGGATTAGCCAGCCTATTCCGATTAGTACCTGCACTTAGCATTTTTGGGAAAATACGTCAGTTTACACTGGTAAATACAATTTAACTGAGTCATTTTGAAAATGTTTAAGAAAATTGATTTGAATGCACGTGGCACAAAACTTTTTATAACTTGGGATAATTATTTATATATAAACTTGTAAAAGAATTACATGTTCGTTATACGTTCAGTAGTCCAGATTGACACCGGGTTAAAGATTAATAGACACACCACATGATATAGTACCGCAGTGAGTGCTTCCCAAAATCGGCGGTTATACCTTGTTATCTATATATACACTGTCGGGTGTACGCCTACACCCCGTGCTTAGGTCGTGGCCATTTCTTAAAATGATGCCAAGGATATCCGGGACATGGTCATTAACCCCCCAAAGGCTTTAAGCAAACAAAACAATTTAAACGGGACATTTCAATAAATTAATCTTCATACAATTAAAAATTCAATGCCCGACCAAGCGGTATTTTATATACCGTACCCCAAGCCCGTATAGGGAAAATAAGTTAAAAGTATTTACCTGAGCTAAATATAAATTCAATCCCAGCCGTATATCAAATCAGCAAGTACATATAGCTTTTACTGGGCTCCTAAATCTGGAACGAAGATTTTTAATAACCTATTAGACTCATTAAGCCTATGCTTAGACCGGTTATTTTTAAAGGAAGATACGGTTCAAAACACATGATTAAGCGATGACCGATTTAGAATGTGGTTTAGACCCGACAAGCTTGTATACTTGTGTAATAAGGGTAAACTAAACACATTCTGGATTTTGAGATAAAAATGATAAGGTTTGACCCGTTTCGGCTAATTCATGCAAACTAGTTACATAAGCCGATCCGAACGCGAAATGTGCATAACGGGTAACCAAAAGAGTCATGAACAGATTTCCTAAGTTAATATGCCTTAAATATGTTGTGATATCTGTAGGATACCTTCCATTATGCCCAAAACGAATTTAAAACCAATTTATGCCCCGTAGGGGTAATTTGGTCATTTTAAAGGTTATAAGAGAGATTAAATATTAATATAAGTTTAAGGTCTGATATAAATAAAAAAATACTTAATTTAATAAGTTATAACAGTAGGATATTACCTATATGTGAATTTTATTATTCATAACCAAACTATGCACCGAAGGGACATTTTGGTAATTTCACATAGGGCTTAAAGGTCAAAACTGGAAATCTGATTTTAAAACTTTTGCTTATTGTTAAAGTATATAAATTTACTAAAAATATCAGTAGGTGTTAAGTCTTATATATTAAGAATAGTTTTTATACATACTATACGCTTAAAACGCGTAAAAAGGTGGTTTTAAGCGATTTCCGGGTTTTTAAAGAAAAGCTGATATTTTTATCTTTCTAGAAAGCTTAAAATATTTTATTTATCATATAAAATCAGTAGCAAAAGGTTTGGAATCAAAATGTTTTGTAAAACTCAATTTATAAGCCAAAAGGGCAAAACCAGCAATTACCGAATCAAACCTAGAACCCTATGTTATGCTCAGCCTAAAAATTAATAAAAATTATCAAAAAATCCCAAAATATTATATTATATCAGTGGGTATAAAGTTTGGTATCAAAAATTGGGTTTAGATAGGCTTTATGCTAATTACGCCGTTTAATTAATAAAAAGCTTTTCATTTACGCTAATGAGCATAACTTCTAATCTAGACCTCAAACTGATGTCAAATTTTCAGGGCAAGTTTATAAATCAGTAATAAAGGTTTCTATCCTCTCACATTTTCAAAAATCTCGTTTTAGGATCAAAAGGGCATAATGGTCAACATTTAAGCATATAATAGGAACATGTAAATGAATATGATAACTAAGGATCCAAGTTGTACAACCTCAGAGGGTTATACTAACCTATAACCTGGTCCTATTAGAATCCTAAGGCATATCTAAACTAAGCTAAATCAGGTCAGAACTGAAAGTCAAAGAAAAAGTCAACTTTTGCGACTTTCGGTTCCGAACCGAGCCTATACTTAGAATTGTCGGGTTGAATCATGCTTAGGCATGTTCAACTAATATTTACCAAGTTATTTAAAGTGAGAAAACTGATTTTATGGCTTTTATATTAATAGTTATGATTTTATTTAAAACTAACCCGTTTGACTTTTATTTGACCCGACAATTTAACTAAGTAAACGTGGTAATTAGGAGGTGCCATTTTAAGGGTTTAAACACCTACCTAATTACGGTCACGTAGCCATGTTCTTGCGAACAATGGCTTAACCGTTTGAAAGTCAAAGCGTTTGTCGAAAACGCTTGACTTTTCGGCTTTTAATCGCTAAACAATTAAATTAAGCACGAAGGAAATACTTACAAGGGTCCTATGGACAGAAGGAGGTTCTCAAGAAGCCCAAGATCCTCCAAGAATTCAGAGAGCAATCATAAATGGAATGAGGTGTGAATGAAAGCCAAGACCAAGGGGGTATATATAGGTTTTTGAGAACCGTTAGGATCGTTTCTTGATAAACGAGCCTTGATCTGGACCGTACACATCTTACCCCCTGATTTCTAATACTATGGGTGCCCAAGGATTGAAGAAATACCATTTGCAAGTGCTGGATCAAGCTGGAACAGGCTGTACATGGCTGTAAATCACATTCTGCAGATCTGGCAGGTTCACACGCCCCGCGTAAGACCCAAGGGGGGTCTACGCGGCTCGCCTGGGCTGCACAGTTCAGCACAGAACTTTCAGAATTGCAGTTTCAGTCCCTGTACTTGCTTAAAGGTTATTTCTTATGTGTATAAGGCCCGTTAACCTCATTTCAAGGCTCCACCATGATGTTTAAACATAGGGGACACGAAACATGCTCAAAAACATGTCGGATGTCGGTTCGTTTGGCCATACGGTCACGTTGTTCGTCTAATTACGACGAAACACAAACGGACGCGAAAACGATCCAAATTACGCGACGAAAGGGATTTTATCATGCCGAACAATAAAATATTTTAGTGGTTATATAAATTTTTGGGTGTCCGGATATATCCAGAATGTAAGATATGCGCGAAAATGCAAACTTGTGCACTTTTTGACACTTTTAGTCCCTGCATGACTTAAAAGTTTTTTTTTGCGCAATAAACACCTCCAAGCCTATATCTAAGCTATATAAAGGATAAATAGGGCATGTTTAAATCATGGTCATATTCTAGAAGGTCCGTTACCATACGAATCGACATACTTTTGCAGTTTAACGCAATTAGTCCTTTAACCGCACAAAGTAGCGCGAAATGTCGTTTACTGACATCCAAGCCTTCCATGGCCCATAATGGGCATTCCCAAGCATATACTTAAATATTACTACACTCCTGTTCGCTTAAATGGTCACCGAAAGGCGTAGATTCAAAAGTTGACGCTTTAGGTCCCTCTAATGCGCAAACTTGCGCATTTCATCGTTTAATAGCATTGAAGCCTCATCTAATCCATATTAGGTATTCTTGAGAGTATTATAAAACATCACGATGCTTTGGGTTCGCTAAAAGGTCATTCAGAGGTATAATTAAACATATTGACACTTTTAGTCCCTCTAACTTGCAAAGTTGCGCGTAACTTTACTTATAGGCATAAAAACCTTAGACAGCCAATGTTTGGCATTCCCGAGAGTATAATCAAATATCATGAAGCTCCTGGTTTGTTAAAAGGTCATTCAGAGGTAAGAATTAACATGTTGATGCTTTTAACCCTTCATTGTGCAAACTTTCAATTCATTACGCGAACGGCTACTCTCGATCAACAAGCGGCTCATTTGTGAATATAAATACCGTACGAGGTTATTCAGAAACTTATTTTAGGTATACAAACACTTTCAGTCCTTTCACAATCAAGGTTTTCGATTTTTCGAAAAAATTAGTCCCTAAAATTCAATATTTGACTTCATTAGGGTTTATTACACGTGTCTATACATCATTGGACGTGATTTTTCCAAGGTGTTACATCCTCACCCCCTTAAAAGAAATCTCGACCTCGAGATTTGTTAAATTGATGGAAGTACTTTTTGTCGCATAATGGTCTTAATTTCTATAGCCTATTTGGAGTCTCTCCAAGCTCCCAAAGTGACCTTTATATTAGGTACATGTATCCTTTTGGAGCTTCTTAACCTGTCGATCCTTAATCGATACAGGTTGCTTATCACATCATAAATCTGCATATCATCATGTGATAGTGCTTCTCGACTTATTGGTGAAACACATCCTTAAATCATTAGTGTGTAATGCATTGCGAGCTCCGCCAAGCTCCTTGAATAGGTTTTAGTTTATAAGCTATCTGCTCTTGATACATTTGATTCCCTCGAATGATTCTATATATATGCAGAGCTTAACTAGCCCGATAATTAACAAATTGGCACACCCTTCCAGGGTGATATCTTTTGTTGAACCTTATTCCTTAACAAGAACTTAGAAGGGTTGCTGCTTTCATTAATCCTTGAGTTTCTGCCGAATACTGGCAACTTACAGATGATTATGGATTTGTATGATCTAATTCGTTGTTTCCAAGGCAACTTCCAGACCTGATAATTAGTCTTACTAATCTTCTGTCTAACAATAGATGTTTAACCTTCCATCTATGCAAGGTTTCCAAAGAAGCAGCCTTGATACTTATATAACAACTATTATTGAAAAGCTTATTTCAAGGTGAGATGGTTATTCCAACCACTGCTTAAAACTAATCTTAAGGAATAGCTAATCCTTACAGTTAGTCGAACAAATCGACGATCCTGGGCAGCTGATGGCAACTCTTAATTGTTGCCTAAATAGGGTTGCGGTAATTAATGCATAAGCAAAATAAACCGTCTTTCTTAATTAACTATACTGAATCCTCAGAATATTGAGTTATATGAATCCTCTATTTTAAAACTCACCAAATCAGGGCTTCGATTCTTCCAATGATGGTACTAGCCGTCTTGGAGATTTCATAATAATACAACCCTAAATGGGTTATAAATCTTGCCTTTCAGGAGGTAAACAGGGTAATCTTTGGAGAAGACAATCAAGACGCAAGGAGGTTACAAAGATTTCCCAAATCTCAGGCTCCAGCTCATCCATCATTGCTTGTGTCGAATGAGTGACACATTCATGTTACAAGTCCACGAATTCCTTAATCGGAGACATTTACTTGGAAACTTCCATTCTAGATATCTCCTTTGAATACCATTAGCTGACTTTAGTACTATATGACCATTGGAATATCTTTGTGGTCCCATGCATTAAACCTCCATACTGATCAGGCATGGAAGCAATCTTTGGAACATATTAAGATACATCAATCCTCATATGGCACTTTTTATCATACCGTCTGGTATTCGCAATCGATAGAGATCAAAGAGATATCAACTATATATGCTGACGCACTTCCTCTAGAGAGGATACTTCTAAAATTCTACGATTGACGGGTTCTGACAGGAACAGAAGAAATGGTTCTTATGATTTTGCTTGTAAGTTTTACCTTACACTTAATATCTGGGGTTCTTACGGGAAAATTCCTAAAAGTTTGTTAAGCTTATGGTCTTATGAGAGACTCAGCAGCACCTGAAACTAAACGTAACTCTTAGCAATAAAATCACAATAAAGGATTTATCTAGTGTCATTATTAATGTGAATTGCCTCTGATCATACATCAGGAGGGTTAAACACCTCCATTCTTAATCCTTTTAAACTTAGCTGCATAATCTTTGACAATTTTTTTTAGGGCGGTCTCAGCTCTGACTGGCTATTTCTTAATCTATATAATGTGAATAGCCGAGGTAGATCCATTATGGATTTATAATAAACAGGCTTGAAATCTTAATGTGCCCTCTTAATACCGATGATAACCACCATTAATTGTTTGCATTAAGCTTAGATTTTGGGTAGACTGAATAGTGTACTATCTCAGTCAATGAATTAAAATTTGTCACATACTGTTGACAGTCTAAGACTTTTATCGTGAGAGTCAGAAAATTCTTATTCCATCTTTTTCCATTTCATGAAGCGGATAATAGGTTTTTCTAATAAGGCCCTTAAGACTTGGTCCATCCCATATTGTATAAGAGGATCTTTCTTGTGGAATTCATTAATGTCCTCATTAATCAAGGGTATTGCCATCGAATGGCTGTGACGCATACCTTCCCGTGTCTGTTCCAGCATAACCGTTGATACACCTAATGGTTTCTACTTCATTCAACAATTTCCTGCAATCGATGGCCCCTTTTTACTATTGTAGTCTCTTGACTTCTAAGAGACGAAGTACTTTTAAGTACATCCTAAAAGGAATGGGCTCCTTGCCACGTATGATTTTGTTTGGGTTATTCTTCGCATTTGAAGTATGAATAAAGCTCTTCTCATGAGCAGCGACATGTGTTTTAGAGCGAGCAGCATCTGGCTTCTTGAACCTTTTCATGACTTCTCTCATAGTCTTTCTAATAGCTGCGTTAATTACGGTTTTAGAGATTAACTCCATTAACATTGAGGTTCACATTGAATGAATCATTAACATTTGTCGCATCTCCAGCATCGCGACTGTTGTTTGTCTCTTCTGAGTTTTCCATGCTCGAATCTTTGGTATTAAATATCATATTCAACAAGTGCTTATGCAATCCATACCCAATGTCTCCTTGAATTGTCAAAGGCTCACCATAAGGAGTCTTGATAACTACTTGCTTCTTATCATACACAATATGGTCTTGATTTTAAGACGACCAATCCATTCCTATCACTATATCGAGTCCTTCTTATTTTAACGGAAGTAAGGACAGTGGAAAAGAATGGTTCCTAATGGATATAAAACATCCTTTTAATATTGCTGATGCAGTCTCTGAGGTACCATCGGCCAATTCTACTTCATACTTAATGCTTAGAGTTTTAACAGGCAGATTTAATAGTTTACAAAATCTATTGTCTACGAAAGACTTATCTGCACTTAAATTAAATAATACTCTAGCATAAACGTCATTGATTAGGAAAGTACCTGTTGTGACATTGTCATCCTGAACGGCCTCTTGAGCATTCATTTGAGAGCTCCCAACTTTGGTCTTCTTTGCCTCCCCAGGCTTCTTGGTTTTATTTGGGCAATTTGTCTTGATGTGCCCTATTTCATTGCAACCATAGCAGGTTGCGTCCTTTATGTCTTGGCACTCCAAGGTCTTGTGCCCTTCCTTATTACAAATCCCACAAGGCCTAGTTTGTGAATCTAAAGTGCCTTTTCCTTCAGTCGCCTTCTTTGGGCAGCGGTTCTTTATGTGCCTCTTCTCGCCACAACCATAGCATGTGGCGTTCTTCAAGTCCTTGTATTCATGGGTCTTGTGATCCATCTCTTTATAGATGACACATCCCATGGTCTGTTCATAGAAACATTTTCCGAAGTGCTTCTTCCCACAGGTTTTACATTTGGGTTTTGCCTCCTTTGGCTTGGACTGGTTATAGTTCGAACCGGTCTTACCCTTTTTGAAATCTTTATTTGGGGTATTGTCGCACTTTCGCTTGTGATCCTTTAATGCTCGGTCCACGGCGTTGTTTACGGTTGTATCTATCATAGCTTGCAACTCGGTGCCCGTTAAGTTCAGTCTTGCATCAATATTCTGATCAGCTGGATGATTGTGAGCTTCAGATGAGTCAGCCATGGTGAAGCTTTGAAGGCTACAGACCAAGTAGTAATAATTGATTTAATTATGGTGAATTGTCGAGTTTGATGATTAAATAGCCATGGTGCAAATAAACCATATAGGCCAATAGATAGTATTTAATTTATTTGACTATGTTTTGCCTAGGTTTTTAAATAAACCATCTTTGGCGTTTAAACGGAATATAATCCTTCATATTTATTAGACAGGGGACATAAGTCACGACTATCCATGTCGTACTGACATTTTATATATATATATAGGGGACCGCTAAAATGAAAACCACATCTAGTTATGAGAACCATGAGAACCACTTATTAGCCCTTAGATCAACTTGATGGATGGATGAGATTAAAAGTAACAAAAATTAATATTAAATGGTTTTTGTCTTATTACGTCTTTAATATTATAATCCAAAAGGGTATTTAAGTAATTTTGTTTTTTTTTTATTAAGTTTATTGTTTTTTATTACAATTTTGTCCTATTACATTAATTATTTTTTTCTAAAATCAGATTTCTTTATTAAACAAATATTTTGAAATCAGATTTTTTATATAAAAAAATTTTATGCGCGTTTTTTTACCATCCGTTTTTTACGCGCGTTTTTTTACGACCCGTTTTACGCTCCGTTTTTCCACGCCGATTTTGCGACCGTAGTTTTTAAGTGCCGTTTTTAGGCCGGGTTTTAGGCGCCGTTTTTTGCCGCGCCGTTTTTTACGTCACGTTTTTTACAAGCCGTTTTTGCGCCCCATTTTTTACGTCCCGTTTTAACGCGCCATTTTAGCGTCCCGTTTTTATGTCCCGTTTTTACGCGCCGTTTATACGGCCCGTTTTACGCGCCGTTTATACGGCCCGTTTTACGCGCCGTTTTTCTACGCCCCGTTTTTTCACGCCGTTTTTTGCGACCGGGTTTTTACGTGCGATTTTTTATTCCCGGTTTTACGCGCCGTTTTTACACTTTTTACGTTTTACGTTAACCTTTTTAGACTTTTTACATTTTAAGTTTTACGTTAAAACTTTTTACTTTTTAAGTTAAAACTTTTTACTTTTTACGTTTTACGTTAAAACTTTTTACGTTTTACGTAAAACTTTTTACTTTTTACGTAAACCTTTTTACTTTTTACGTTTTACGTTAAAACTTTTTACGTTTTACATTAAAGCTTTTTACGTTTTACGTAAAACCTTTTACGATTTACGTTTTTTAACGCGCCGTTTTTTACGCGCCATTTTTCCAAGCGTCGTTTTTTCCACGTTTTTTAACGCGCCGATTTTTTCACGTTTTACGTAACACTTTTTACGTTTTACGTTTTTAGGTAAAACTTTTTACTTTTTACGTTTTACGACTAACGTAAAACTTTTTACATTTTACGTTTAACGTTTTTACGTTTTACGTTAAAAAGTTTACATTTTACGTTAAACTTTTTACGTTTTACATTTTACGTAAAACTTTTTATGTTTTACGTTTTACGTAAAATGTTTTATCTAAAAGTTTTTTACACAAAACGAACGCACCCAGCAAATCGCTACTCGGTAGGTGTCTCAGATAGATTGCTATCATCATCGACGTCTCAAAAAAATAAAAACCCAACAAACAAAAATCAAAAGAACGAGTGGATTTCTTGAAAAAAAATGATGTTTTGGCTCAGATTTTCCGATAATCAGAGGCTGCAAAAGTGGGGTTGCAGGTTCAATAACCTACCCTCCACCGTCCTTGCCGCGCCATCGTCATCAAAATATAGGTTTTTTTTTTCATCACCGCCCCAATTCAAACATATTCAAAGATTCAACAGATTCAAAAAGCACCAGATTCAACAAAAATCAAACCCTACAAAAACACTATCCAAAAATCACCAGATTCAACCATATTCAAAAAATCACCAGATTCAACCATATTCAAAAAACACCAGATTCAACCATATCAAACCCACAAAAGTCCCACTGATCAAAGAACAAATCCAACAAATATAATCAAAACAAAAGTCCACAGAGTTCATCAGACTCACGTAGTCCAAGAACACAGCACCACCGGGCACCGCTGTACACAAATCAAAGAACAAATCCAACAAATATAATCAAAACAAACAAGATGTACATGTAAACAAATCCAACAGAAACAAAAATCGAACCTTTGGCAAAAAAATACCAGAGTAATGAACAACACAGGAGGAGACCGGGACCTCCGCCGCTCACGGCGGCGCTGCCGCCGGCCCACCACCCAGCCGTCCACCGTCGCCGATCTTGAGAGAGAGATTAGGGGATGAAGGACACCAACAACATAGATCGGGACACCAAACAAACCACAAACATCAAATCAGGTGGTGTTCGTCGTCGATGTGCTGTGGAGAAGATGAAGATGGAGTGGAGTTGCAGGTTGGTCGGAGACGGTGCCCGAGAAGATATCAGCAGAGGAAAGGAGGTGGTTAGAAGGTGAGTTGCAGGTAGGGGTATATATGCGATGAAGGTGAGTTGGTCGGAGACGGTGCCGGAGAAGATATCAGCTCCGGCTCCTCCATGAAGGTGACACAATTTACCATTTTTTTCAAAGTAAATTGATTTGTGAATTGGGTTTTCTATGTGCAAGAGGTTTATAAACAAGATGAAGATGAGAGAGGAGAGAGGATGATATATATTAAATGAAGTGAGAGGGAAGATATGACACTTGGGGTAAAAGACCAAAATACCCCTTTGTGTTGGCTTAATCTGATTGGCTTAGAGTAGTTCTCGCGGTTCTCATAACTGGGGGTGGTTTTCATTTTAGCGGCTCCCTATATATATATATATATATATATATATATAGCACGAGGGCTTGTTCCAAAGGACTTTTGATGGCATAGATGCCTTGTCACTATGGAAATTTTAAAACATAATCGATGATTCCTTTGGATCGGAAAATTTCATAGTTCATTGTTTTGACAAGAAGTTATGAAATAAAACTATCTTTTTCATGTATACATCTTTGCCCGAAGTTATTCATCCCAATGGATGTTTTGATGTGTTCATCATGTTCGACGTTTATTAGCCATGATTCCTCTTGATCATTTATACTAAATAAGGGGTTTGGAAAATCCTAATATGAAGATGACAAGTGTGATTTTATCACATCACTGTTGTCGGGAGTGTTAACATGTTTTCAGATGTTAACAAGGATCTGAATTTCTTTTAAACAGGTCTTACCATCATAGCTAGGTCTTTAATGACATTCAAGCTAGGTTATACCTTTTAAGATTCTCTTTTAATATGTATACTGGCAGGAAGGGAATGATATTTATTTTATTCCGGATTTTCATTATAATTATCCTAGATTTAATTTAAAATATAACTATGGCACAAAAAGGCCAAGTCATAAGGGCAACTTAAATTATAAATCATGATTTTGTAGAATCAAGGTATTTAGGCTTGAACGTTGTTCATTGCCTTTTCTTGACAGGGAGTTGTAGGCTATGACTGTCGTTTGTCTTATATGACAATGAATATGGCTGTAAGCATTACATCCCTAATGGATGTTGAATTCACAAAATAAGAAAGGATTTCGGGAGAATCCAGTATAAGGATGATTTATGCGATTTTATCGAATCACATTTACCAGGAATGTTAACATGTTTACAGATGTTAACAAGGATTTGAATCTTTTGAATAGGTTCTACCATCTTGGCCTTGTCTAAAATGACATATAGGCTAGGTTGTACCTTTAAGATTCTTTTTAATATTTAACGCAGAACAATCCTAAATTGAGATATTAATAAGGATCTGAATCTAATTGAGGGACTACCATCTTGGTCTTGTCTTAAGACGACACATGGGCTAGGTCTTGTCCTTTTTAGATTTTTGCCATTTTATTATAATGGCAGATTTTATAAAAGGAATGATACTTTTCATTTATTTCTTATATTATATTCATATATATTGATAAAATGAAATTTTGATAAAGCATTCCGATGATTTAAAGGAGGTACGGAATTGCCCTGAACGGGACTTGCAAGGAATAATGTTGTCCATGAAGGGACTGAAAGATAAGAATGTCCTTATAAGGACTTACTAAGGAAACGAACTTCAGCAAAAGGAGTCTCTTCTTCATTTTATTTCCGAATGTTTCCTCCTTGGTTGCACGTTAATCCTAGTCGCAGTACGAAGCTCGGCCTTTCCTAGGCTTCAAATGGGGAGAATTTCCATTACAGCTTCTTTGCTTGGCGATATATAAAAAAAATATATAGAATTGAAAGCAATAATTCTTCGAATAGAGATGAGCGTATTCCGATGTTAAGTCTAGACTCAGAAGGTCAATGAATGTGTTACTGTGTCATTGAGATTAAACACAAAAGGCTAGTGTTTAATTCACTCAATGTTGGCTCTGATACCAACCTGTCACACCCCGATATTTCCACGTATTACCGGTGGGCCCGGTGGGGAGTATCGTGACGTAGTTGATATCATCATAGTCAAACAACACAAATTTAAATGCACAGCGGAAGCAAAAGATAAAATATTACAAACCGATATAAAGTAATATCAAAGTATTACAAACGGAATGTAAAGGATCCATAGGCGGATCAAATAAAGATAATTGTTCAACAGATCTTAACATCTAAGCTTGCGAGACTCTTTATTGATGCTAGGAGTAGCCATCCTATTCCGATTAGTACCTGCACTTAGCCTTTTTGGGAAAATACGTTAGTTTACACTGGTAAATACAATTTAACTGACTCATTTTGAAAATGTTTAAGAAAATTGATTTGAATGCATGTGGCACAAAACTTTTTATAACTTGGGATAATTATTTATATATAAACTTGTAAAAGAATTACATGTTCGTTATATGTTCAGTAGTCCGGATTGACACCGGGTTAAAGATTAATAGACACACCACATGATATAGTCCCGCGGCGAGTTATTCCTGAAACCGGCGGTTATACCTTATTATCTATATATACACTGTCAGGTGTACGCCTACACCCCGTGCTTAGGTCGTGGCCATTTCTTAAAATGATGCCAAGGATATCCGGGACATGGTCATTAACCCCCCAAAGGCTTTAAGCAAACAAAACAATTTAAACGGGACATTTCAATAAATTAATCTTCATACAATTAAAAATTCAATGCCCGACCAAGCGGTATTTTATATACCGTACCCCAAGCCCGTATAGGGAAAATAAGTTAAAAGTATTTACCTGAGCTAAATATAAATTCAATCCCAGCCGTATATCAAATCAGCAAGTACAGATAGCTTTTACTGGCCTCCTAAATCTGGAACGAAGGTTTTTAATAACCTATTAGACTCCTAACGGGTCTTAATTAAGCCTATGCTTAGACCGGTTATTTTTAAAGGAAGATACGGTTCAAAACGCATGATTAAGCGATGACCGATTTAGAATGTGGTTTAGACCTGACAAGCTTGTATACTTGTGTAATAAGGGTAAACTAAACACATTCTGGATTTTGAGATAAAAATGATAAGGTTTGACCCGTTTCGGCTAATTCATGCAAACGAGTTACATAAGCCGATCCGAACGCGAAACGTGCGTAACGGGTAACCAAAAGAGTCATGAACAGATTTCCTAAGTTAATATGCCTTAAATATGTTGTGTTATAAAGTATATAAATTTACTAAAATATCAGTAGGTATTAACTCTTATATATTAAGAATAGTTTTTATACATACTATACGCTTAAAACGCGTAAAAAGGCGGTTTTAAGCGATTTCCGGGTTTTTAAAGAAAAGCTGATATTTTTATCATTCTAGAAAGCTTAAAATATTTATTTATCATATAAAATCAGTAGCAAAAGGTTTGGGGTCAAAATGTTTTGTAAAACTCAATTTATAAGCCAAAAGGGCAAAACCGGCAATTACCGAATCAAGCCTAAAACCCTATGTTATGCTCAGCCTAAAAATAAATAAAAATTTTCAAAAATCCCAAAATATTATATTATATCAGTGGGTATAAAGTTTGGTATCAAAAATTGGGTTTAGATAGGCTTTATGCTAATTACGCCGTTTAATTAATAAAAAGCTTTTCATTTACGCTAATGAGCATAACTCCTAATCTAGACCTCAAACTGAGGTCAAATTTTCAAGGAAAGTTTATAAATCAGTAATAAAGGTTTCTATCCTCTCACATTTTCAAAAATCTTGTTTTAGGATCAAAAGGGCATAATGGTCAACATTTAAGCATATAATAGGAACATGTAAATGAATAGGATAACTAAGGATCCAAGTTGTACAACCTCAGAGGGTTATACTAACCTATAACCTGGTCCTATTAGAATCCCAAGGCATATCTAAACTAAGCTAAATTGGGTCATAACTGAAAGTCAAAGCAAAAGTCAAAGCAAAAGTCAACTTTTGCGACTTTCGGTTCCGAACCGAGCCTATACTTAGAATTGTCGGGTTGAATCATGCTTAGGCATGTTCAACTAATATTTACCAAGTTATTTAAAGTGAGAAAACTGATTTTATGGCTTTTATATTAGTAGTTATGATTTCATTTAAAACTAAACCGTTTGACTTTTATTTGACCCGACAATTTAACTAAGTAAACGTGGTAATTAGGAGGTGCCCTTTTAAGGGTTTAAACACCTACCTAATTACGGTCACGTAGCCATGTTCTTGCAAACAATGGCTTAACCGTTTGAAAGTCAAAGCGTTTGTCGCAAACGCTTGACTTTTCGGCTTTTAATCGCTAAACAATTAAACTAAGCACGAAGGAAATACTTACAAGGGTCCTATGGACAGAAGGAGGTTCTCAAGAAGCTCAAGATCCTCCAAGAATTCAGAGAGCAATCATAAATGGAATGAGGTGTGAATGAAATCCAAGACCAAGGGGGTATATATAGGTTTTTGAGAACCGTTAGGATCGTTTCTTGATAAACGAGCCTTGATCTGGACCATACACATCTTACCCCCTGATTTCTAATACTATGGGTGCCCAAGGATTGAAGAAATACCATTTGCAAGTGCTGGATCAAGCTGGAACAGGCTGTACATGGCTGTAAATCACATTCTGCAGATCTGGCAGGTTCACACGCCCCGCGTATGACCCAAGGGGGGTCTACGCGGCCCGCCTGGGCTGCACAGTTCAGCACAGAACTTTCAGAATTGCAGTTTCAGTCCCTGTACTTGCTTAAAGCTTATTTCTTATGCGTATAAGGCCCGTTAACCTCATTTCAAGGCTCCACCATGATGTTTAAACATAGGGGACACGAAACATGCTCAAAAACATGTCGGATGTCGGTTCGTTTTGCCGTACGGTCACGTTGTTCGTCTAATTACGACGAAACACGAACGGACGCGAAAAAAGATCCAAATTACGCGAAGAAAGGGATTTTATCATGCCGAACAATAAAATATTTTAGTGGTTATATAAATTTTTGGGTGTCCGGATATATCCAGAATGTAAGATATGCGCGGAAATGCAAACTTGTGCACTTTTTGACACTTTTAGTCCTTGCATGACTTAAAAGTTTATTTTTGTGCAATAAACACCTCCAACCTATATCTAAGCTATATAAAGGATAAATAGGGCATGTTTAACTCATGGTCATATTCTGGAAGGTCCGTTACCATACTAATTGACATACTTTTGCAGTTTGACTCAATTAGTCCTTTAACCGCACAAAGTAGCGCGAAATGTCGTTTACTGACATCCAAGCCTTCCATGGCCCATAATGAGCATTCCCAAGCATATAATTAAATATTACTACACTCCTATTCGTTTAAATGGTCACTGAAAGGCGTAGATTCAAAAGTTGACGCTTTAGGTCCCTCTAATGCACAAACTTGCGCATTTCACCGTTTAATAGCATTGAAGCCTCATCTAATCCATATTAGGTATTCTTGAGAGTATTATAAAACATCACGATGCTTTGGGTTCGCTAAAAGGTCATTCAGAGGTATAATTAAACATATTGACACTTTTAGTCCCTCTAACTTGCAAAGTTGCTCATAACTTTACTTATAGGCATAAAAACCTTAGACGGCCTATGTTTGGCATTCCCGAGAGTATAATCAAATATCATGAAGCTCCTGGTTTGTTAAAAGGTCATTCGGAGGTAAGAATTAACATGTTGACGCTTTTAACCCTTCATTGTGCAAACTTTCAATTCATTACGCGAACGGCTACTCTCGATCAACAAGCGGCTCATTTGTGAATATAAATACCGTACGAGGTTATTCAGAAACTTATTTTAGGTATACAAACACTTCCATTCCTTTCACAATCAAGGTTTTCGATTTTTCAAAAAAATTAGTCCCTAAAATTCAATATTTGACTTCATTAGGGTTTATTACACGTGTCTATACATCATTGGACGTGATTTTTCCGAGGTGTTACAATTATCCCAAGTTATAAAAGAATTTTTGTGCCTTGTGCATTTAAATCAATTTTCATAAAGATTTTCAAAAGAGTCAGTTAATTGTATTTAACAGTGTAAACTGGCGTATTTTCCAAAAAGGTTAAGTGACAGGTGCTATACGTAAATTGGCTGGGAGCTCAGGGCGTTAATAGGGAATCTTGCAAGTTCTAAACGTCTAAAGTCTGTTGAACTGTGTTTATGTTTCTGTTTTAAGATCTGCCTGTGGATCCATCTTACAATCCGTTTGTAATATTTGATGTTACTTTCGAATCGGTTTGTAAAATATTTATTTTAGACTTCCGCTGTGCATTGAACTGTGATTATTTAACTATGATGATATTAACTACGTTACGATACTCCCCACCAGGTCCACCGGTAATACGTGGAAATATCGGGGTGTGATACCTTTAGCATGGAAAGATTAGCAAAGTTATACGTAGATGAGGTAGTATCCTTACATGGAGTCCCACTCTCCATAGTATCTGATAGGGATAGTCGTTTCACCTCGCATTTCTGGACAAGTTTCCAAGAAGCAATGGGGACCCGATTAAATTTAAGTACTGCATACCATCCCCAAACAGACAGACAGAGTGAAAGGACGATCCAAACCCTGGAAGACATGCTCAGAGCGTGTGTAATAGATTTTGGTGGAAACTGGGATGACCACCTACCCTTAATCGAATTCTCCTATAACAATAGTTATCATGCAAGTATCGAAGTTGCCTCATTCGAAGCACTGTATGGACGAAAGTGTAGAACTCCAGTTTGTTGGGCAGAAATAGGAGAAAGCCAATTATCAGGTCCTGAGATTGTACAAGAAACCACCGACAAGATAACTTAAATCAAGGAAAGATTGAAGACGGCTCGAGATCGCCAGAAAAGTTATGCCAACAATCGACGTAAGCCATTAGAGTTTCAGGTTGGAGACAAGGTACTCTTGAAATTCTCTCCTTGGAAAGGAGTAGTCCGATTCGGTAAGAAAGGAAAGCTAAGTCCAAGGTACATAGGACCATTCCCAGTAATCCAGCGAATAGGACTAGTTGCCTATCGCTTACTGCTACCAGAAGAATTATTCGGGGTACATGATGTGTTTCATGTATCTAATCTCTAGAAATGTTTGTCTGATGAATCACTGGTAGTACATCTTCAAGATATAGAGGTAAATGAAAAGCTGAAATTTATGGAAAAACCCCTTCAAATAGAAGACAGAAAAGTCAAGTTCCTCAAACACAAGAGACTGGTGCTAGTCAAAGTAAAATGGGATTCGAAAAGAGGACCAGAGTATACCTGGGAGCTAGAATCCGAGATGAAGCGAAAATACCCTTCCTTGTTCCAGTAAATCTCGAGGAAGAGATTTTAAACAAGGTGGGGAGGGTGTAACAACTCTTGCCAAAATTATTATTTCTTATTCTAATAATGTCCATTAGGAAACCCTAATTAAGACCCCCAAATAGTATGGCATGACCCTTAATTTTTAAAACAATCGAAACTAGGATCAGGGCCCCCTAAAACTTAATGGGGGGGGGATCCCCTAATTGATAATTATCCATAAAAAACATTAATAAAACACGTAGTTTTGAGATTTATTGACTCATCAGGGCTATACGTACAACAAGGCAGGCCTAGCCTACTTTGGATTGCCCCGCGACACGCGACAGGTGCGGAGGATCCTGTCGCGACACGCGGGCGGGTTCCATTTGGGCTATAAAGCCCCTAGTCTGGGACTTGAACTGTTTGCTTGTTTCGACGTTAAATCTCACAATGTACGCACAAATATACACTGTATCGTTCAAAATAGTTATAGTACCGAGCCTCTGCTACGATAACAGGGTAATAACTCGATCACTACTACGATACAATGTCCGATTGATTGAAACCGATCCGATGGATGTTTAAGTGCTGCCCGAATCCGGGCTATACTTTGTCATTCGTTGTGAGGGTTTGGATTTCGTGAGTTTATCGTAAATGTTGTATTAAGTTACTGACCTAGTTTCGTGTGCATTGTTATTTAACTAGGTTACAAGGCTAAATCAGTAGGCAAAGTTTTGTCCAATTAAACTTGCAATGTGAGTCATTCTCTTTTTATCAAATTGCTTTACAAAACCCTAAATATTTTCCAGTTATGCTTTGCAGTGATTAAGTCTTTGCTAATCTTTAATTACTGGCAGTATGTGGGGGTTTTGTACACATTACTACTAACGGTTTATCACTTTAGGTGGGCGAGCCTAATTAGTGATATGTCCACAGTCATAGATTCGGTCGAGTAACAGCTGAACCAGCTAATTATAAGATAGGGGCAAATATAAAAACCCTTAATGCTGTAAATTGTAACAATGTGTCGTTTTGTGCAAATTGAATGACTCGCCAGTATTTCCCCGCTGACAAAATCTTTTTTTAATCATGTTTCAGGTGACTTACTGTGAATCAGGAAAAATGCCACGTAGCACTACCAGCTTGGATAAAGTGGCTCAGTAAAATAATTAAACATGTTTTGTATAAATAAGGAATTCCCCTGTGAAATTTCCTTTATTGTAAATTATGGTGTTTGTCCCAAAATGTGAAATAAAATAATTGGGCATTTTCAGTCTTAAAAGATCCTGTTAAAATTTCCGCTGCCAAAATAAACAATACCACGGGTTTCTGTCCCGCGGCTCCTGAAACGGGTAAAACCGGGTCGGGGGCCGTGACACGCACCCAAAGGTTGAGGCAGTGTGCCTACGCGGTACCGCCCTACTACCGAAGCCAAAGCTGAATCTACTCCCTTCCCACTCCTTAGCGTGACAATTCCATCCACCCTTAAAAGGAAGAGAGGGAGATTTGCATATGTAGAGAGAGTGTAAGAATATCTATGGTCATAGATGATAACGTTTTAATAATTTGATTGGTCATCAAGCTGGCCACATGACAAGTCGAAAACAATCATTAAGAAAAAAAATATTGCACACCCGTCACTGCAGCCACTTAATAAGAGTTGGGATTATTTACGAGAATTTAAGTTTCGTTGCTACAAATTCAAAATACGGCTAATTTATTTCGTACGTGTGTATTTAAGATATAATAAATTATAATGTTTTAACCCCTCAAATATAATTTTATATATATTGTTTACGAACTATCATGAATAGTAATTTTAATTTTAAAATAATATGTAGTTTTTTAATATTTTATTATTGACGTGACCGTGTCGTCCCGATCAGTCAAAAACCCAATTAAACCTAGGTAGCTAGGGTAAGTCGGGTATCGAATCCACGAAGAGCAGGTGGTCAGTATCGCACGACCCGTTCGATTAGTTAGACTATTTACAAAAATGTACAAAGTGATTATGAAGTTTGCTAATTTTATTAGTTTGTTTGATTTTAAAAAGAAATCGGAGTGAACCGACAATTTGATGTTATCTAATTAATTTAAATATTATTTTGTAGCTATAAGTTTATCTAATTGGCTAATTGCTATATGCCTAATCTAAACATTTTAACAATATTTTTAGAACTAATAAATTAAGGCCACTGTTATTTAAATAAAACTTGGGTTCACATCGTAAGAAAGTCGATGATACAGTTTGTCTTCTAATCGATGGTTCAAATGCTTTCATATTTATAAACTTGACAAACATCACAGGTTTTGATCATACATAAAACAAATTTTTGTTCGGATACCAGAAAAGTGTCTTAAAATATCGTTATAATTGTTAAATCTTCGCTATTAACTATTTGATATTTTATTTACTTAACCTGTGTAATACACGAGGTTATAACCTAGTATATTAATAAAGAAGTTGAAATGAATAGTGATTTTAATATTATAATAATATACAGTTTTTTAATACTTTTATTATTTTAATATTAAAATAATAATAATTTTCTTTACTTTTTAACTTTAATCTTTTTTTAATACCAGGGTTGCGATAAGTTTTGTGTCAACCGGTATCGAACCAGTACTTGTATCGATAATAGTAATATTATAATAATAGTTATTTTTCTTTACTTTTTAACTTTAATCCTTTTTTTTTATATCAGGGGTTGGGATAAGCTTTGTGTCAACCGGTATCGAACCAGTACTTGTATCGAAAATACCGGGACAGTCCTGTTCGGTATCAGTACATGAAGGTAAAAACCGACACTAACACAGAAAACGCCAAAAGTTGGTGCCGAATTGATATTGGAAATCTTTTGGTTCGGGAAATTCAGTGCTGCTACCCGGTACCATTTGCTCATCTCTGATCACGGTTACCGTACGAACAACGGTATCGTACAACTTTTTTTTTGTTGATTTTCTTCAACTTTTTTTTTTTTTTCTTTTTTTAGTTTCAGGGGTAGGGATGACTTGATGAGCTCGGTGCCAACCGATACAGAATCGGTATTAATACTGAAAATACCGGTTACGGTACCGGTATATGAAGGTAAAAAACATTAGTGAACCAGTACCAGGAACGCCAAAAGTCGGTACCGAATTGGTACTTAAGATCTTTCGGTTCGGCAAATTTGGTACCGGTACCCAGAACAATTTGCTCATCTCTGACCACGGGTTTCATACGAACAACATCGTTACAATACAACTTTTTTTGTTAATTTTCTTTCGGTTATCTTTTAGTGTTTTTTTCTACATTTTCTTTTTATTCTTGTCAGCAGTTCCGTTCGCAATACGCTCGTAGTGATTTAAAACATATATAAACACATACTAAATAACAAAAGAAATTCGTTGCAACGCGGCGAACTTATTTAAACCTAGTTTAATTAATGTTTTTGTTAAATATCTTTAAAATTATCCAAAAAAAAAATAATAATAACTCAACCCTTGGTGGACGGCGAAAAATCCCTTGTGGGTTACCGACCCGTAAAAATGAAATCAGTCCGCTTCCACCACTGATCCACCATGTCGTCGCACGCTATTACAGCTGCTACGGCAGCGACCGCCGCCGTTAAACAACTGTTACTCCACCGTTCATCCACCCTCCCTCTGCTACATTATAACCACCGCCACATCTCCTCTTCTCTTCTCGCAGTCGCCACTTATTCAAGCGCCCTATCTTCCTCCACACGTAACAAGAAAAAGCTCAACAGAAAAGATAATTCTGCTAGTAGCAGTCGTAGGGCATTAACAGATTCAGTAGTGAAGAGGAGAACTCGATCGGATAAAAAGTTCGATGAGGATAACTTTCGTCAATTTGGTGACACCGGCACTCATATTCCGGTCATGCTCGGTGAGGTTTTGGAGGTTTTTGATTCTCGAAAGCTTCACTCGTTTGTTGATTGCACGCTTGGAGCTGCTGGACATTCTTCTGCTGTATGTGAATTTCATTCCTATTTTATCTGTTTTGATTACTTGAATTTGATTTGTTTAAGTTAGTGTTGTTGTTTGCGTGTTTGTAATTTTATCCCCAATTTTGGAATTAGGTTGCTTAGTTAGGTTTGGAATTATACAGATGTTTGTGGATATGAAAATGTTATGTAACACACTTGTTTAATCGTCATACTCGAGTTAAAAGATTGATTCTGCTAAAATTAGGAGCATATGTTTCTGGCTCTGGTTAAACATGTAGCATTGTCTAAGACTAAGTATGTTTCTGATAGAGGCTAAGGTAAAATCGCTTTGTATTTGCACTCGTGTGGCCCGTAGGTTACTATGTACATTCATATAGGATAATGATGACTCTTGACTCTTGCTAATGACAAGTACACACTCGATATCTTGTAATCTAGGTACATAAGAAAACCTAGGATAATAAGTATCGACGTCGAGGAACCAGGGTTTTGTTTTTGGTGGAATTGGATTTGCCATTCAAAAAGGGGGTGGCGGTGCAGCTTGTTGCCCGTTTACCAGCCATTTCTATGTAATTTTCTTTATTTTAAACGTATTTAAAGTAATGTTCGAAGTTCACTTAGACGATACGCCTAAGCCTTATTTATGTAGCCCAATTGATGGTAAAGCATAAGTTTCGGAGGTCTATGGTATTACTGGATTAGTGTAGAAGTTTATATGGTGCAGCCGTGTCATTTAGTAAATCTAGTATTCTAATGAGTCAATTATTAGTCATTTCTTTGTAACCCCATTCGTCAAACTCAAAAGTATTAAACAGATATGTTACAACATTAAGTTATGTTTTTTTTCTTATTCTCCTCTTCTTTCTTGGTTTTTCCATAACATTTGTAGCAGATAAGTTAGTAGATGTCTCTTGGGATGCTTCTTTTAACTAAAAAATGATGTCTATTCCCCTTGATGGAGATAACAGATAATTCAGGCTCATCCAGAAATGCAAACATATGTTGGACTAGATTGTGATCCTGTTGCCCACGAAAAGGCAAAAACTAAGATTGATACGATCCAAGCTGCCACCAATTCCCGTGACTCAACTTCCGACTTAAAAACACATACCTTCTTGCAAAACTTCAAGCACATCAGGTCCACATTATCCGAGGTTGATGAGAAGCTTCTGATTTCAGGAATCGATGGGATCTTAATGGACTTAGGAATGTCATCCATGCAGGTAACATTTTATGCATGTTTCGGCTAGATTGTCTTTGAATTTTGTAAAAATAGTTTTCTTAATATCTAGGACCTACAGTGTTGATGTTTAATTTACTGAAGTCGTACAGTCATGCATTTTTTTTCATTTAATAGCGCCTTCATTTTTTTTCATATGCAGGTAAACAATGCCAATAGAGGATTCAGTGTGCTCTGTGATGGACCCCTAGATATGAGAATGGATCCTCAGGTCAGAACTGGCATGCGTAACTGTAATTAGGATTTAAGAGTGAATTGTTTAATTTCAGATTAATATTTCTAAGGAAAAAAATGTTCATGTGTGCCAGTTTGGAGAATGTTCATATATTTTGTTCACTTAAGTGACTGAAACAGGGATATTACAGGCCAGTTTGACAGCTGAAGACATACTAAATTCATGGCCAGAGGCAGAAATAGGACAAATTTTACGTGACTACGGGGAAGAAAACAATTGGCGCGCTCTTCAGAAAAGGGTCGTTAAGGCCCGTTTAAGTGGTGGATTACATTCTACCAGTGAACTTGTAGATCTAATTCGGAGTTGTACATCTGGTGGAAAAGGTGCCGTAATCTCTTTTGAAGTTCTTGGTTTTATTTAATCATATAAGTTATAGGTGGCATATTCAAACGGGTCAAGATGCTTTATATCTCTTCTTAAACGGATCAAATGGTTTGAACTGAATAAAGAAAATAGCTAAAATGGAATTGGGTCAATCGGGTTGAAAGAAAATCATTCAAAGTGTGTTTCTTTTTTATAATGCAAGATTATTAATGCGGTAAAAAATTGGATATCGGTCAAGGACCAATATTTGAGATATCCGTAATCATGGTGGGATATCGGTAATTTTAACATCATGCTGTATTTATATATATAGCAATTTAACACTAACAAGTAACAATTCAGTATATTCTCCTACCATTAACAAATTAACGTATTGCAACTTGCAAAACACTAACAATTGTAGCAAGTAGGAACTGATTAAGACTTAAAACACTAACATTTAACACTAATAATTAACAGTTAAGTCAAACACTAATAGCATCAATAAGGAGAAAGACGAATGGTAGAACTAAGAAATCGGTGATATATATGTCAATATCACCGATAATATCGGTCCCAATATTCAGACCGACATTTTGCACTGATATCTCACCCGATATGTCGGTGATGTATCGCGATATTGCTGTGTTACAGGAGGGAGGCAGGGTTGGATAAAGACAGCAACACGGGTATTCCAGGCTTTAAGAATAGCTGTTAATGATGAACTGAAGACGCTAGAGTCTTCATTGTACGATTGCTACCGCTGTCTTGCACCTGGCGGGAGGCTTGCAGTCATATCGTTTCACAGTCTGGAGGACAGAATTGTAAAACAGACATTTCTTAACATCATTAACACCGGTTTAACTGATGAAAACAAAAATGTTGATTCTGAAAATGACGATGAAAAAGAAGCATGGGTCAAACAGATGATCCATGGGGCTGGTGGAGTAATCCTCACAAAGAGACCTGTTACGCCTTCTGAAGATGAAGAGAAACTGAATGTTCGTTGTAGGAGTGCTAAACTCAGAGTAATACAAAGACATTGAAGCAAAATCTGAGGGGAAGATTAGGAATAGGTTATAATCTTATGGGGAGTTGAACATTTTGTTTTAGGTTTTATATATTTGATAAGTTCTTTTTAACTTTTCTCTACAGAAATCTTAAATACAAAATCATATCTAAAATAACCCAAAGTATGCTTCCCAAGATTATGCTTACTGAATGAACGTTAGCTGATATACAATTAAAACAAGTTGAAGTATTAATAAAAAAATATCTTATAAAAATTCCTATTATTTACTAATAGATTATAGACCTTGCGTTTTTTACCTGCTAATTCACACACCCTGTTAGTTCTATCGTAAAATCTACACATTTGTACACTATGAAACTTGAACCCTCAACCTTGTAGAGTTGTAGGGAGGAACACATTTTCCATACACCTTGATACCGCTAGACTACATGCCTAAGAGTTAAATCAAACTATTAGAGTGTCCGGTCATTAGACCTTATGGCCTTTCAATTAAAGGTTTTCTTCGTTCAACATGACATATTTTGCAGTTTCCAACTTAATATTGTGCGATCAATGGTAGAATCAACCATGTGATGCAAGATGTCCATGAAATTAATATCTCTGGGTACTTTTTGGTGAAAAATTACACGGCTAGAAACGAAACCAAAACATATTGTCACGTGCCACAAAACTCACCCATTTTTCAGACTTATAGGTAAAAATTACACAACATAGGTTAAACTAACGAAAGCTCACACAATTTCCGAACTAACTTCAAATCCTACGAAGCTTAAAATTGATAATAGCATATTGTTTAGACTATCTTTCTTAGATTTTGAAAATACTATTAGAGTTACATAAAAAAAGTGTTTATATAGTATACCATATTACACATTAATCCCTATACTATATCATTTAGTCTAATAGAAAGTGAGGGCTCACGGAGCCTCCCCTTCCTCTCCCTCATAAGTTGCCCACCCTACATGACCCTTCACTCCTCATTTATCACCGATTAGAACGGATTGTCCCATCTAAAAGCCCCCCTTGTATACGAAACTTAGGTATATTTTTTTTGGTGTTCAGGCTTTGCCATTTAGTGATCATTGAAAAACATTAGATGTTTGAATTAGTTAGGTCCCCGGTCAGATCATGATCGTTTAGTTAACAAGTCACATTCATTCCATTTATTCCATTAAGTTGGGCTATGAGACACATTAGATTATTAGGTCCACAAGTCAGCATGCTTTTCATTAATAAAATATTTAGTTAACTAATATATGTCAATGTCATTTACATTATGCTACGGTTTTAGTATAAGAAAATCCTATGGGCGGAGGCATGGTCGCTTTATAGGTCGTTAGAATCCAGGGGGTTTCTTTTGTTTATTTTTTTAATTATTATTTTATAGATTAATATTGAAAAGTGAAGGGTTCAAATGAGAAGAATTTTTTTGTAAGAAGAAAAAAGAAGAAATTCCAACCAATAAGAATACTTCATTTTACTTTATTTAATATTTACATTTAATTTTAGTATAAGGGTATATTGGTAAACTTACAAAAATCATTAATTTTTATTCTTCCTCTTTAATAACTAATTAAAATAAATTTGTAACTCCTTTTCAAAATATATACTTTTTCCAAATTAAAAAAACAAGTTAATTTAAAGTGTAGAATAAATTACTAGTTGTGTAGGGTAAATTATGAGTTGTGTAGGATATATTTTCAAGGCGTGTAGGATAAATTTCGACTGTGTAGGATAAAATTCTATAATGTGTAGGGTATATGTAGGAAAATTTTGATATGTGTAGGTTTTGTAGATTATATGTAGGATAATTAATGATTAGTTGACTAATTAATTAAAGAGTTAATAATTAATGATATGAGTTATAAATGAAACAGTATTTTACTAATATGTCATTTCTTCTTTTTCTTCTCACATTAAATTTCTTCTCAAATGAACCTTCCCCATATTGAAAAAGTAAACAAATTTACTTATTTAGCTCTTCTTTTCATCTTATTTGTGAAGTTTTATTTTTGTTTACAAGTTTAGTTTTCGTTACTAGGAATCAGTTTTTATTCATATTTAATAGTTTCTTAATATTCAAAAAGAAAAAAAAACTTAAATACTCCATCATTTAAATTAATCTTCAAATAATATTATAATCATATTTAATAAGTTATTGTTGGTTGATTGATTTATGCTATCAATTCAATTAAGTTTTGTTAAATATTTTAATGTAATTGGGATTGACTTGGTGACCATGCCTTAGATAAACTAATTATTAGTTGGCAAAATTGCACGTTTCGTCCTTTATGTTTCAGGTTTTCTACAGGCGCTGTCCTTTAAGTTTAAAAATTACACTCTATGTCCTTTATGTTTGCAACCTATAACAGGCGGTGTCCTTTCTTGTCAACCCAGTTAACTTTTGAAGTTAAAACCCCTCACGTGCACGTCACGTGAGGGTATATTCGTCTTTTTCCCCATTAAATATCTCTGAACCTTCATTTATTAAATATTCATCGTTAATCAAGAAGAATAATTAAACCCCCAACTGCTCATTTGGTGTTAATGGGAAATGAGCAGTTGGGAGTTTAATTATTCTTCTTGATTAACGATGAATATTTAATAAATGAAGGTTCAGAGATATTTAATGGGGAAAAAGACGAATATACCCTCACGTGACGTGCACGTGAGGGGTTTTAACTTCAAAAGTTAACTGGGTTGATAAGAAAGGACACCGCCTGTTATAGGTTGCAAACATAAAGGACATAGAGTGTAATTTTTAAACTTAAAGGACAGCGCCTGTAGAAAATCTGAAACATAAAGGACGAAACGTGCAATTTTGCCTTATTAGTTTACATACACTAGACAAATTTAGTTACTCGCGCTTCCTCAGACTCTGGTGCAAGGGTGCCCATGCCTTAGACGATGTATCCTCATTACTTATTTAAGTTTTGTTAAATATTTTATTGTAATTGGGATTGACTTGGTGACCAAAGTAAATTGTAATACACATCAAGCAAGTTCGAAGGTGCGGGAGCGCACACTTTTTTGAGTTTGTTACAGTTCTATGTATTAAGGGGAGCCCCTAATCAATGGGGGTTCCAAGGGGGCAACACATCCTTGGCGGGGGACCGGGCGCAGCACCCCTAGGAGTAGCAGCAGGGTCGCTAGGGGCGGCAACCCCTTGTTTGGGTCGAGCTGCCTGAAGGCAATCTAGTTTTCGGGAACTTTGGGCTTAATTTTAAGATGGAAAGTAAAGTCTTTTTGGAGGCAATTTTGTATTCAAAATAAAACTACCCGGAGGCGGTTACTAGCAGTTTTGATCCCTTTTTCGAAATCATGCTTTGGTCATTCATTCTCTCATTAACAAATTCACTCAAAATTTACATACAAAGTTCTTATTCTCAATATCTGAGTTGCATCCGATTGGGTTTTTGAGTAAACCATCAAAATAATTCGATCTAAAAGTGAACTACACACCTCTTAGATCATCCGTTGAAATCTCTAATTTCCAACAAGTTTTAACGATATAACTTTCCAAAATATTATACCAACTAGAGGAAGATATTATTTAAAATCAAAGAAAAAGAAAGAAAGAAAAAAACTATAATATCCAAAGAAGTTGTTAGTTAGCATAACATAATTGAGTCGACCTAACGAATCAACAAGTCACATACGAAAAAGCCTTGTAATACGGGCACTTGAATAGTCCGACTTGCATCAAGCAAGCAGGCGTCGGTCGCACGTATTTACTCTCCTTCTCACACGTGCGAGCCCACTCGACTCTCATTGGTGACACTGATGCTCATATTTATTATTTAATCCTCTCTCTCTCTCTCTCTCTCTCTCTCTCTCATCAAGGGTTTGTTTGTTTGTTTTCTCTACTTTACAGCTCAAACTTCCTGCTTCTGCTACTTCCTCAACCGCAGATCCAATTAACGGTGAATTTCACTTCAATACTCGTCTAATTTCTGCTTTTTAGCTTTAATTTCAACTACAATAGCTGTAATTTAGTGGAATTAGGCGAAATTAGTTTCATACTAGTTCAATTTTTGTTTAGTAGGTTTAGTTTGATGACATTGTGTGAAATTAGTTGCGGTTTTGATGAAATTGTGTCAAGTTAGTTCGAGTTTTAGTTGCCGTACTTGCTTTCTGATGTTGTTTAACCTATAATGATGAATTGTGATCTGTTTATGGTGAACATTATCGAGGTTTGAGGAAATTGTGTGAAATTAATTCGAGTTTTAGTTGCCGTACTTTCTTTCTGATGTTGTTTAGCTATAGTGATGAATTATGATCTGGTAATGATGAACATTATTGAGGTTTTTGGATTATGTTGTTGTTGTAATAAGCTGAACTCTGGTGTAACTAAGGGACGATTGGTAGTAGTAGTAGTAGAACATTGGCATATGGTTATACCGTTATACTGATATGTGTGATTGTGTACACGTATGTTCTTGATAATTAATTTGTATATTCATGTTTTATTTAGTATTTATGTATACATGGAAATCATTAAATTTTTGTGGCATCATTAAGTAGAAGGATAAATGGAAGAGAAGAATCAGTGATGAAAGCAGGCTAGAAGTTGCAAGATATTTTTAACTTCCTTTTATCGTCATAGGTTAATCTTCAAGTTTTTGGTTTACTCTCATAAACATGGTCTCGTAGGTCATAGCATAAGTGCATAACCTTTTTTTACATATTTATTTTGACTAAGTTATCTTCTAGGATAATATTGATCACTTGCTTATGTTGTAGACGCATACATTGCATTCGTAAAAACCTCCCAAGGTTTACGTAGAATGTTTTGTATTTACTTGTTTTATTAATTTGTGCATACTCTGTGAAAGCTGTTTTACATTGTATTAGATTTAGACATAGTTAGAAAGCTTTGTTTCCATACACTAAAAAGAAAAGGAAGAGTGTCCTTTCTTGATTTTTTTTTTTTTATTTCTTGTTTTTGTACTCTCTCAGTATTCTTTTGGTAAAATCTTATATACTGTTTTGTGTTATGTTGATATGCATCTTTCTTTCCTTTCAGGTTATAGTGAATAGTAGTCTACGAACCTTTGGTCCAAAATAGAACGTATATAGGTTTCACCAGATGGATACATTTAATCAGCATTTGCGTCCAAGGAAGGTTTTTTGATGCAGTAGTGTACCATATGATATGTAAAAACTTAATTATTATGCTTAATCAGCAAAGCAATGGCCTTTTTCCTGAAAAGTCTACAAAAGACATTGCTGGTGTACATTCTATTGTTATGCTGTTTAATTAGCATCTGCCACGGTCTCACTGCTGATGGTATGTCAACTTTATTCTTGCTTAGCTGATACTTAATCTATTTCTTTAAACACATTTATTGTGCTCATTATCCAGGTGAAGCTCTCGTTAACTTCCGGACAAGTATTATAAATTCGGATGATGTGCTTGGTCAATGGAGGCCCGAGGATCCCGATCCATGTGGGTGGAAAGGGGTAACATGTGATTCTACCAAGAGAGTTATATCTTTGTGAGTCATCTTACCTGAATAAATCATTGTTATTATTTATCTTTTTAATCTGTATGTGTGTGTTGTAATCGCTGTGGTGTTTTAACTTTTAATCTTCTCAGGAATGTTTCCAATCACAAGTTAAAGGGGCCACTATCACCAGATATTGGAAAGCTAGATCAATTGAAATTCTTGTATGTGATTTTGAAATCATCTTAAAAGGTTTGCGCATGATACAACTACTAATGATGTTTAATTGTATGTGTAATGTGTTCTAGAGATCTCCATCACAACAACTTTTATGGAGCGGTTCCTCCAGAGTTAGGGAATTGTACAGAGCTGCAAGGATTGTAAGCCATTTGGCAAGAAATAATTAGCTTCTTGTTTTTCTTTCAGTAAACTTTATGGGATATGCAGTTTGTGCTTTTGACCATCTTTGTTTGATGAAATTTTAATTTTTTATTTTCTTCTGTTTTTATATCGACAGATTTATGCAGAATAATTACTTAAGTGGATTTATTCCTACTGGATTGGGAAATCTTTCAAACCTTCAAACATTGTGAGTTAGATTTTCTCTTTAGATTAGAAACACATATACCTGTACAGAAGAGAAATTCATTTCCATTTTTAGTCATAAGAGATATCGATTGTCAAGAAGGATGGAAAGTGATAAGATCCCTTACAAACATTATTTACATCGCTTTTGCCATTGTTATGAAAATCATGATCTTTTGTAAATATTATTGGAAACTAGCTCTCTCTCTCTCTCTCTATATATATATATATATATATGTATATGTGTGTGTGTGTGCTTCTAAATTTCGTAACATAATATTTACCCTTTCAAATTACTAAAGTAGTATACCTACTCATTCCCTGGTAATTTAAATAAAATCAGTTACTTGTAAGTTATAACAGTATGCTTCACACTTTCACCAAATCAATGAATAGGAAAAAGCACCATTTTTTTGTGAATCAAATGGACTTATAATGCTCTCTTTGTTTTTCAGTGAAAAAAGTTTTATAAGTTAAGTGATTTTGTTTTATATACTACGGAATGGGTAAGCATGACATCTTTAGTGTTTTGAGTGGGTAAACATGATATCATGAAATTTAGAAGAATGTATATCAAATTTTGAACTTCCACAAGAACATATATGAGATTGGTCCATTATTTAATGTATAAAAGTAAGCCATACCTAGAACTAATATAGGTTTTGTGTCGTTATGTTGTAGGGATGTCTCTAGTAATTCTCTTGATGGAAGCATTCCCGCTTCAATCGGGAATTTAAGGAACCTCGTAAACTTGTAAGCATCTTTCTTTTCGTTTTCCGTCTTTTTGGATTTTTATTTTATTTGTTTGGTACGCCCCGCTTGCGGTATGCTCATATAATGTATATATGCGTGGGCGCTCGGGGGGCAAAAGTGAAAGTGCACTAATTTTAACGTTATTTTACTAATTTCGTGAAAATAACGTTAAAAGAGGGGGACGGTTAATCATGCATCATGTGGTGGCGTTGATAGCCAAAAGACAAAGGGGTGCATGCACTAATCGGCGTTTGTCTCAATTGCTGAGTGTTATGTGCCTTATGTCCAAGGCTTGATGCAAAACCACAATCGAGCCGGGGGTCTCATTGGAAGCAGCCTCTCTATTCCTACGGGGTAGAGGTAAGGCTGTCTACATCTCACCCTCCTCAGACCCTACCTTAGCTTTGCTATTGGTGGGATATACTGAGTATGATGATGATGATGATTTTATTTGTTTGGTGAAACTTTCGACTGACTTGTATTCATTGTAATAATCCATGAAGCAATGTGTCATCCAATTTTCTAGCTGGCCCAATTCCAACCGTTGGTGTTCTTGGCCAATTTAGAAGTGACTCGTGAGTTCTGGATTTCTCATTCCCTTATCACATTGTTCACGTAAACTAAGAAAACACATGCGTACTGTATACACATGCATATACGAAATCGTAACAGGTTATACCTTTTGGTTAAATCTTTGCAGGTTTGTGGGAAACAGCGACCTGTGCGGGGAGCAAATTAATAAGTTATGCAAAGATGATGTTGGAAGTCAACAGCCTACAGGTCTAATTGTCTTTCCTTCAATAAAGTTGTAGTTTTTTTATATAACAATATATTGGCTATGACAGTAATTGCTAATAGCTCTCTTTCTGTTTTATTCATTTCCTTGCAGGTATCTTCTGTTTTACAGTTAACTGATTTTAATTTTTATCTTTTTCGATGTAGGGAGCCAAAATGTGAAAAAGAATTCTGGACGGCTCTTAATCAGTGCTTCAGCTACTGTGGGTGCACTGTTGCTTGTTGCACTTATGTGTTTTTGGGGTTGTTTTCTGTATAAAAAACTTGGGAAAAATGATGTTAAAGGGCTCGCAAAGGATGTCATTGGAGGTGAGATTCTAATAACCGTTTGATGGCTATTAATAATTAGGGTAATGGAGAAATTTATAAGCTTAAAGTCTGAAAAGAGATATTTTAAAGTTTAATAAGTATTGAGCTTATATCGGTTATAATAAGTTTTTATAATCTCAGGTGCATCCATTGTTATGTTTCACGGGGACTTACCATACTCATCAAAAGATATCATCAAGAAATTAGAAACTTTAAATGAGGAGCACATAATTGGCGTTGGCGGCTTTGGAACAGTCTACAAGCTGGCAATGGATGACGGGAATATTTTCGCCTTAAAAAGAATAATGAAATTAAATGAGGGATTCGATCGATTTTTCGAAAGGGAGCTTACGATTCTCGGAAGCATAAAACACAAATACTTGGTGAATTTGCGAGGATATTGCAACTCTCCCACATCCAAACTGTTGCTATATGACTACCTGCCAGGTGGCAATCTGGATGAAGTTCTCCATGGTAATAACTAATAAATATAGATTCTTAGTAAAACTGCATGAAATAGAAGCGAACTTTACTTTTCTTTTTTGTGCAGTTTACCCTAGATTTTCCATATTAAAATATTTTCTAGAGTAAAATGTCATTTTCGTCCCTGAGGTTTTGGCTAGTTTTGCGACTTTCATCCAAAGGGTTGTTTTTCCACATCTGGACCCAAAAGGTTTGAAATCTTGCCATTTTCATCCGGCTTGTTAACTCCATCCATTTTTCTCCGTTAAGTCAGGGGTATTTTCGTCTTTTTTGTTAACTTAAAGGGCAATTCGGTCTTTTTTACTTTATGTACAAGCATTTAGCGTGATGTACAAGTATTCAAAACCCTTTAAGTTAAAAAAAAGACAGAAATACCCCTGACTTAACGGAGAGAAAGGGATGGAGTTAACAAGTTGGATGAAAATGGCAACATTTCAAACCTTCTGGATCAAGATGCGAAAAAACAAACCTTCGGACGAAAGTCGCAAAACTGGCCAAACCTCAGGGACGAAAATGGCATTTTACTCAATTTTCTATGAAAAGTGTGGTGTATTTTCTCTTTGTTAATCGTTAAAAACAATAGCTATGATCTTTCCAGAAAATGGCAATCAACTTGACTGGGATGCAAGACTTAAGATTATCATGGGAGCTGCAAAAGGACTAGCGTATTTGCATCATGATTGTTCGCCTCGTATTATACACAGAGACATAAAAGCAAGTAATATTTTACTTGATGGAAATTTGGAGGCTCGGGTTTCTGATTTTGGACTCGCAAAATTGCTTGAGGATGAAGAATCGCATATTACAACTATAGTTGCTGGAACTTTTGGTTATCTAGCTCCAGGTAAGAAATAAGTATATAACCACTATGGTTTTTAATCTTTGTTTGGGCAAACCGCACAACTGAAATGAAATTTATACGTTAAATTAGGTGCAAACAACTTAATCGATTTAGCAATCCATCACATTTTATCTGATTATAGCTGATGTGGCATTGGTTTATTCCATGTGATACATTCGAAATGTATGGTTTGGTGAAAAGAAAGTGAAAAACTAATTTATTTACATGTTTGAAAGATATATTATATTATTTATAATTTAATATAGAGTAAAGTACATGGATAGTCCTTGTGGTTTTCTAAAATTTTGGATCTAGTCCCTAACTTTCCAAAAGTACACAGATGGTCCCTATGATTTGCACTTTGTAACTCATTTAGTCCCCAGCCAACAAATCTAATGGTTTTAGGAGGTCCAAGTTAGAGACTAAATGTGTTACAAAGTGAACCATAGAGACCATCCATCTACTTTTGGCAAAAGTTGGGGACTAAATGCATTACAAAGTGCAAGCCAACGGGACCATCCGTGTACTTTTGGAAAATTAGGGACCAAATCCAAAATTTTGGAAAATCACATGGACCATCCGTGTACTTTACTTTAATATAACTTGTAAATGTCGAACTCGATGCTACATGCATTTACTTACATGTACATTAAAATGACAAATAAGCTGCCGTGTCAGCAAATTTGAAAAACAAACAAATGACTGACTACTGACTGAACTTGGTCATTCTTTGCTACAGTCGGTAATAAAATGTAAATTGGTTGCTAAAATTGTAAGGTGGTTTCTATTTTGTGCCAAATCTAAAGTTGGTTGTTAACTATGGGGAAAATTACTGAATTGACTTCTATTTCCTGTGATTTTCCCTTAAAGAAACCATTCATTTGTATTCAACTTATTTGTGTAACTTGTGATGCAGAGTATATGCAGAGCGGTAGAGCAACAGAGAAGACAGATGTTTATAGTTTTGGTGTACTTATGCTCGAAGTTATAAGTAGAAAAAGGCCCACCGATGCTTCGTTCATAGAGAAAGGCCTTAATATTGTCGGCTGGGTATGTTATTTGAAGTATTGCAACCTAATCCATAACATCTTGCTACCAATCTAATCTTTTTGTGGACCTATTTTTGCAGTTAAATCAGTTGGTAACGGAGGGTAGGCAGCATGAGATAATTGATGGCGACTGTGAGGGTGTCGGACCCGAAACCCTAGACCCTCTGCTCTCGGTTGCAATCCAATGTGTTTCTTCAAGCCCAGAAGACCGTCCCACGATGCACAAAGTGGTGAAAACACTTGAATCTGACGTTATGACTCCATGCCCAAGTGACTTCTATGATTCATCATCAGATTAAGTTCATTTCCGTTCTTCTGCTTACATTTCATGCAAGTGAAAACAACCACCGGGAGATGGAGAAGAGCGTTATGGTCTGCAAATTCGGTTTTCAACTTGATGATCCGTTCTTCCAGTAAAAAGATCATCTTTTCTTTATCGTTGCAGCTAATTGGGAGTTTGTAAACGGTATTTTTCTTTTTTGTGTTGATCATAATTGCTTTTTTGGGTTGTGTGATATAAGAAAGTTACCCTTTTCCATGTGTATATGATGTTTAGTTGTCACATTTCACCAAAGGATCACGGAGCATTGCCATTTCTGTATCATTTACTCTTTGTTCTTTTGTTATAATGCAAGTTTTCATCTGTTGTGATGGCCTCTTTTTTAGTATATTCGATTTTAGTACTTGTTATATATATAGTGGAACATCTTTTTTAGGTGGTATTTAGGCGTAAAAAAATTGTTGTTTAAAAAAACAACTAAGTTGTAACCATCATCTCTCAAAGATCGACACCTAGCACAAACTTGTTAACTCTTTCCTTCTCATAAAAATTTCCACTTTGTTATTCTAGCACAAACTTGTTAACTCTTTCCTTCTCATAAAAATTTCCACTTTGTTATTCTTATTAGAGATGGGCATGTAGGGTTTTTTGTTTTGTACCCGGAACCAGTTCCTAACCGGAACCGGACCCGGTTCTTGTTAGAGTGTGGGGGAACCGGTTCTTGTAGGAACCGGGTCCAGTTCCTAACCGATACAAGTCTAGACGGTCCCTAAATGACCTCAAATCATACATAATAAATAGAGACACCAACCTGAACCGAATAGACCCATACCTAAATGACCTCAATCAAACATAATAAATAGAGACACCAACCTGAACCGAATAGACCTATATAGATATAGTCGCAACCCATATGGATACAAAGGCTAAATGGGTCAACACCGCTTAAAGGATCCTAAAGAGATCTAGTAAGAGGTCGAGGGTTCAAGTCTTGCGGTTGACAAATGGTGTTTGAAAGAATGAAAGTAATAGCAATGTAGGAGATTTATACATGAATTAAATATCCATTTGGTTCTTCTGAAACAGGGTTGAAACTGTAATTGGATGAAATCACAAAGTGTGATTTTTAATTGAACCGTCATCAACAAAAAACCGACACTAGGAAAAAGATAGCACAAAATACATGTATATGTTTTTTTTTATCAGAGAGGATTGGCGCAGGGTAAGCACAAGATTATTTGGTTGCCTGCGCAATGATATTGCTTATAGAATTTGCTTCTTCTTTGGCTGCCTCCACCAAAGAGTCCTGCAAGACACCAAATATGGCACAAAATACATTATTAGCTATGTAGTTTTAAAACTTGCTCGTTTGACCTGTTAGATATGTAATATAACCCTAGTCAACCCTTTGTACGGAAGCGGGTCAAACCTGCCACCTATAACTAAGGGATATGTACCTGTGTGGCTACCAGACGGGCCACAGTCTTCTTGCTTGATTCCTGAAGTTCCCCCGCTATCAGTACCTCGTCCAGTATATAATAAGCCTGCAAAGATATTTGAAAAAAAACAAATTAATAAACAAAATGGAGCTATTTGGTTCGTTTAAGTCAAAGCTGAGAGAAGACAATGTACCTTGTGAAAATTGAAGATCAGGTCCAGCTCACAAACCTATCATATAGAGGTTCCAGTTAGAGCTAAAGTCTCGGTATAAATGAGGTCGAACTAACAATTTATTGTAGGTTTAGATAGCTTACGCTGCCAAAGTAACGATCTAGAATCTCAACATAGTGATGAATGATTTCAAGGACTTCCAATTCATTGTCTTCTTGGTTAATGCACATACAGAAGTAGAGGCTCGCGTATCTGATAAGTAAAAAAAACATGTTGGTAAAGCAACCAGTTACAAAAGACGATTAACGTAGAAGTGTTTAAAAACGAAATAATGATGGCACTTTTTTAGGGAATACCTTTTATAAACAACTTTAAATCCCCTCCATTCGACAAAATTGCAAAGCTTCGGGCCGCGTGAAAGAATCGTCCCGCTGAGTTCCCGTATTACCTACGTACAGTTGGACACCATACCAGTAAATGTTAATGACCGTAAATGGTAATTTTTTTCCTCTCGAAAGGATGTACAAGAGATGTATAGCGTAATAGTTAATCATGCATACCTTACTTCTTTCTTTCTGAGTATAAGGCGAATACCACTTGGTTAACCTAACTTTTCCTTGTCGGCTTATTAAGAGAACGAAATGAATCTGCAATAAGAGATATGACCTTATCCACATGGTAATTAGAGAAAGGTGTATATGAAACAACTGAAGCACACCATATAACCCCAATTTCATTTACACTAGGAATTGCTTCATGAGAAGTGTAGCATCATTTTCAGTTTTCTACGTCATAACTAAGATTAACACGTGTTGAAATTGAATAAAAGGAGGAATATGTAAAATTCGTGATTAATTCCTAAGACACCCGGTTGTAGACCTAATTTTGAAGGTAGTGCAACTATATATATAGTCAATAATTCTCAAACATTTACTTGATCAACTCCAAGAACCAACTATGCAACATGATTGTATAAGTACAATCCTCGGTGTCCCTAAAAGACCCATTCTTGTCATCATGGACACATTGCAAAGGTACATTCTACCCATGTCATCTCAACCATAAGACGCCTTTGGTTTATCCCTCAATAATAACCAGAAACTCCGCTGCATAACCAAGTAACAATCGTAAATCCAAATTCCCGAATACCCAAACTTTATTCTCTAATACTGAGTCTCATTACATTTTAACTTGGTAGCTTTAAATGTCACTTAACAAAGGTCCACTAATGTCTCTCCTCACTATAAACCTAAAAAGTGAATATTTTTAAAACCCTTAAAAGTGAATATTTTTGCTAACTAGCATGAAAAATACAGTATCCTCAATCACAACTCACAAGCACTTTAATCCTTGGTCTAGTCCAAGTGTAAATAATAATAATAATAATCAATAACAACATAAAAGGCAATCAATCAGTTTCAGATAGATATAAAACAGGAATAGTAATAGAAACCCTAATTAATTTCATGAATTGCTATGACAAGGTAATTAGCATATAAGGGATCTAACCATGGCTTGAGCAAAAACAAAATAACTTCACGTCCACCTTCCGATCTGACTGATAGCTCTGTTCAACAAGATGAATGAATTACAACGAAATTATTACGTGTTGTTGATCCAGAATAAACAGATCAGATATAAGCAAATTCGAAATTGAATGACAAGTTAACATAATAGGTTTTGAATGATCAAACAACAAGTTTATAGAACGTTCGGATCAGCAGAGATGGAAGTGAAGAAAACCTTGCAGAGAGAATTCGAATTGCTCTGACTGATCGTCGCCGGTGAAACAGTAAAAGCTCTCTTTCTCTCTCTCTCTCTCTCTGGCTTGTCTAAATAGACTTTGAAGTTTACTTTCACTCACAAATATCCTAAGGGCGTTTGGTTCGCGAAATAATTTGGAATTGAACTTGTATATGAATTAGAATTTTAAGAATTGGATTTGGAATTTAAACATTCCAATTGCAATTGAACATTGTTGGAATTGGAATCTCAATTCCATTTTTTGTGTTTGGTTGTCAAATGAATTGGAATCCATCACCCCGGTACCCACAACCACCAGTTCGGGTCGAAACGGTTCGTGTTGAAACGGTACGGATCGAAACGGTACGCGTCGAAACAGTTCGAGTCAAAACGGTACGGGTCGAAAACGTTACGGATCGAAACCGTTCGCGTCGAAACGGTACGGGTCGAACCGTTCGCGTCGAAACGGTACGGGTCGAAACCGTTCGCGTCGAAACGGTACTGGTCGAAACCGTTCGCGTCAAAACGGTACGGGTCAAAACTGTTTCGACGACGGTTCGGATCGAAACGATACGAGTTGAAACGGTGCGGATCGAAACGGTTGAAGATTCCAATGAATTTACTTTAATTCCTTCACATATAGGAAATATTTTGAATTCCTTTAGTTAAAGGAATTTGAAGGAATTCATGTCTAATTCCAATTCCAATTCAATTGTCAACCAAACACATGAAGATTGGAATTGGGATTTCAGTTCCATCAAATTCTGTGAACCAAACATCTTGAGAGATGGAATTCAAATTCCAATTCCTTTAAATTCCATTGAATTCATGCGAACCAAACGCCCCCTAAGTGTTTGGGATTGCTTATAAAGCAAGACTTATAACTTTGAGATAAAAAGGATGTTTTAAGGCTTTGAGAAGGATAAATGGAAAAGTTATGAGGGAATGACTTTTGAAAAAGGAGATAAGATGTGGAAAAGTCAATAAGTTGTTTTTCATAAGCAATCCCAAACACCCTGTTAACGGATTGTTAGTTTACGCCTCCATGTTCGAAGTATTGCAATTTGTAGCTTCATTTGTGAAACAACGATGTATAACTCTGATTGATTAGACATGATTTGCTAAGGGCACTCGGTATGGTTTCGGTGAAGTGATCGGGGTATGCCATTCACCGATCGGTGAATGGTTGCCGCTAAATCGGTGAGGAACATTCGGGGTCGGTGATAGCTTTTTTCGGTGTATAGTCACCGATGCGGGGAAAGGAGAGAAGGAGGAGGGAGAGGGGTTTAATGGTGGGTCCCAACCCCTTTCAACCAATCATAATTTTTTTTTTTTAATTTTTTACCACTCTCTATGTGTTTGAACCATACCCTCTGATTGAGTGCAAAATGGAGAGTGGAATTGGGACTTGACATGACATGTTATGATTGGGTAGAAAATAACTCAAACACCCTAGAGTGATTGAACCATACCCTTCACCCTAAATTGCACCTCATAAAGTTAAAATAGAACTAGTGAATACTATATTTAGTACTTTTGTTTCCTGTTGTGTAGATTCCATTATAAGTACTTGATGTTTGTGATATACTTATAATGTGTAGATTTGGTTTATGGAGTTGAGGGTCTTATTGGAGCAACCTCTCTATCCTTTGTGATGGAGGCATGATTTGTCAGTTGTCTACATCCCGCATTCTTATACCCTACCAATAGCTTTGCTATAGGGGAGCGTATTGGGTATAATTGTTGTTGCCTTTAATATAATGGGTTATTGGATTTTAATAATCCTAAGTTTCACCGGTTGGCCGATAATAATCTAACTTTAAAAATTCCCTCCAATAATCCCAACTTGTAAAAGTTTGACCGCCATTGATCTTTTTTAAACATATAAGAATTTGGTCTCCTCAATAGATTCAATTACACCTAGAGACTCCTCAATTGATTTAAGTGCACCTATGTTAGAAAAGGATCAATGGCGGTCAAACTTTTACAAGTTGGGATTATTGGAGGGAATTTTTAAAGTTGGGACTATTATCGGCCAACTGGTGAAACTTAAGATTATTAAAATCCAATAACCCATTGGATTTTAATAATCCTAAGTTTCACCTGTTGGCCGATAATAATCCCAACTTTAAAAATTCCCTTATAATCCCAACTTGTAAAAATTTGGCCGCCATTAATCCTTTTCAAACATATAAGAATTTGGTCTCCTCAATAGATTGAATTACACCTAGAGACTCCTTAATTGATTTAAGTGCACCTATGTTAGAAAAGGATCAATGGCGGCCAAACTTTTACAAGTTGGGATTATTGGAGGGAATTTTTAAAGTTGGGATCAGAGCCGGCCCAATGGGTATATGAACCTAGGCCCAAGCCTAGGGCCACCAAATTTGAAGGGCCACCAATTTTCTAATAGATCAGGCACAAATCTCTCATTTGTAAACATTACATAAACCTAATAACCCAATTCTAATAGATCAGGCCCAAATCTCTCATATGTTAACATTACATAAACCTAATAACCCAATGGCACTAAGAGACGTTTGAAAGCACGTGCAGCGGTGGGTGCCGAAGCCAAAGCGGCGATATATCACAGACCTTCTCTGTAGCGCCGTTTAGTTTTGCTCAGTTTTGCGATTTTATGATTGGCGATTTAATCTTGTGGCTCTCACTCAGGTTAGACATTCACATCCTCATTTGTTGAATAGGGAACTAGGGTGTATTTGCCAATTTGCATCTCTTGTTTAGGGATTATGCTTATTTCATTATTTGCTGATTTTAAGTTGTTGAATTAGGGCTAATTTGCTGATTTCATTTTGTTATTTAGGCCTTTAGGGCTTATTTGATTATTTTAAATTGTTGAATTAGGGCTGATTTTAAGTTGTTGAATTAGGGCTAATTACGATAATTTCATCAAACAATTTGCCTCAGTTAAAGCTAGAAAAGTAGATTTTATTTAAAGATATACTATAATTATAGAAAACATATGACTTTTAAAAAAAAATTAACTATGCGAATCATAAACTTTTTAGTTTATAATAGCCGGTCCCTAGCCCGGATAAAGGAGTAGGGTTTTATCACTAAATATGTTGAAAATGATAATTTTGCAAAAGGGCCACCACTTCGTAGTTCGATCAGGGACTCCGAAAACGTAAGAACGGCACTGGTTGGGATTATTATCGGCTAACAGGTGAAACTTATGATTATTAAAATCCAATATCCCTAATATAATTAAATAACTTGATGAAGCATATGATATAAGACTTATAGGTTGACTGTTACTTACAAATGAGATTATCACATTATCATTAAAACTGAAATATGCAAATACTCAACTACAAACTTATAAAACTTTTATAAATTAGTCATGATTAAAAAAGTAAAAGGTTGTTACATGATTTTCTATTAACGTCGTTTACATAAAATATGCCCAAAATAACTATCTGATATTGTCTCGTATTAACTTCAAATCACCTACCCAACCAACACTTTGTCTATCACTTAAGAGTTGCAACTTGCAACTTCATCAAGTATTAGTTGCAATAGTGATGACAAAAACGCCCTATAGGCGTTTCTACAAGTATTCGTTTCATCGGGTGGTATTGATGGTGTATTATTCTTCTTAGTATGAGCCTCAAGGTATTTGTACATGGAAGGCATGCTTCGAGCCTTCGACATTAGTTGCCTTTCCTAGCACAATTCCCATACAACAACCCACATCCAAACAACTACGATGCAATTTTACATCATGGATATGAATCACTTATCCAAAATTGCCTTGTTGGACGCCTTCCATCATGTATCTTGAACCTTAAAGAGGTTGCCTCATTTGATGTCAATTTGAAAGTTGAGTGAACTTATTACCCGCACGCAAAAATAAAATATATTTTACTCATACTTTATTACATAACATATATTTAATATTTGTTTTCCAGTGCTCTTCTATATTTAGAGCATCTTTAATGGCACAAAGTGGACCAGAACATGTATGCCAAGTGGTGTCCAATGGCATTGTCCGGACTCCAAAGATGCATTTATAACGCCCTGCTATTTCATACTTTCTATATTTGGAAACCTTTGCCTGTAATTCTATTTTTGGAAACTTTGTATTCTTGTAATTGTTTGTTCGTTATAATCGTTGTAAAATCCGAGACTTGAGTCATAATGAAATTCGTGTTTTCGTTACATTTGTGTTATATACGTTTTATACATGTTCATACGTTCAAAAATATCATTCATACGACACTTTATTCATACTTTGTGCTAAAAATGTCAAACTTGCAAACTATTGATCTATATGCTAAATTACGCGAATTCGATACTATTTCTCGACAAATAAACATAATTATACTTTTTTTATGTTTGATTTATGGTTTATTTACATAACATACCTTTACACATGAGTCTTGTACCAAAAACACCCTAATTTCAACTTAAAATAACATATTACGAAAGTCTAGGGGCCAAAACTGAACAAAAATAAAAAATTCAGCCATCAGACCTCCTGGTGGCCCGCGACCCGGCCCGGGATAGTCTTCGCGGCCCGCGAGAGCAGCTCAGTTCGCAGATTTGTGATCAGACGCGATTTTGAGCGGGATTTGGTGTTTTATTTGGGTTTTAAACTCATTTCTAGCATTAATTACCCACCAACCTCAACCCTAAACACTTCCCTATAAATCCCACATCTAATCCAAGCATTTGCCACTTTGCAACTTGTTCTAAACTCTCTCAAATCATTCCATAATCAACTGTTAATCAGAAATTCGAGCAGAATCATCATACTTCACTAAAGTGAGCATAACTCACTCAATACTTAGTCTTTTTCATCCATTCCTTTTTACCACTTGTTTGGAACAACCTTAGGAACATTTCCACAGGTTTTCCATAGAAAACCAAGCTCTGGAATGTCACAAAAAAGGCTCCAAAGTGGACTGTTACTTTCTGTTTTCACTTAAACTTTGTTAAACTTAGTTAAACTTGAGTTTTCTCATCTCAAACCTATGTCCTAATGCTCATAATCAATTGAATGGTTAGTTGGGCTTAAAAAACAAGGCTGAGAAATGTTAAATCAGAGGTTAAAACCTCACAAACATTCTGTTTTAGTTAGGGTTTTACCCACAAGTAGTGTTCAAGCATGAAACTTGATGAATGTGTGATAGTTTGACTAGCTTGGGCTATCCTTCATAGAAATCCACTTACTACTTGATGTTTTTCCATAGATTAGTTGTTATTATTTCCTTAATACTTGTAAGTTCATGACTCTCCTTGTTGTTTATGACAACAAGTGTAGTGGTGAACAATGTAGGTACCTAAATGGGAGCTTTGTTGTTCCTACCTCATGTATGAATCATATGACTCTAAGAGGTGCCTAAATGGAGACTTTAATCTCCTACCTCATGCTTGATCTATAGGACTTGTAGTCTTTATAATATATTTATATGTTATCTATATAATCCATATAAATATAAGTAGCTAAACTTGATGATAACTTAATAGTTAATTGTCAATAATATGTTACATCACCTATGACCATACACATGTTACGATTTTAATAGACTTTAATCTATGAAAACATACAAACTCTTTTGAGTTTCAATAGTGTTAAGAACACGTGTTATGTGTACAAGGTGATTATTTTCATATGTTATTTTCATGTTATTTAAATTCCAAATCCAAATCTTCCGATTTCCCTGAACTCACACACCTATGTTTTTCTTCATGTAGAAGGACAAGGTGCTCCAAACTAATCCATCAACCAACATCACTCGCGGGATTTCAAGTAGGAAAGCTTGCAAAATCATGAGTATACTCGACCCCGTTTTTCTTTTTATCACTTTTAGGTGCAACATGTATGTTATACAAAATTACACATCACTTGAAACTATTTTAAACTATATCCATGCTTAACATGAAACTATATGATGCTTCTTTAGACTTGTATGCTAATGTAAACTATTTGTGTCGATTATATGCTTTATTAACTTTGCTAGCCTACCTTAACAATTATAGCGTTATAGGATTAACGCACCGCCGACGAAACTTGGGGTATTGTTAAGTTAAACATGTTAACCTCCCTTTATTCTACTTGGGATAGGTTATTTTAACGCGTTTGATTCTTGGGTTTGAACATATAAGTACACCGTTTCGGCATGCTAGTAAACTCGCTTAATATGATTCATGTTGGATATGAGCACTTTAAACTATTTTATGCTATATTATGCTATGTAACAAAACTTGTATACTCGTCTTTGCTTTTGCATTGAACTCTATTTTAATACATGTTGCAGGTTGAATGATGAGATGATGTTACAAGATGAAACAAGATTTAGGTGGACTTAGATACACACCTAGATTAATTTATCTATTTTGATGTTATGTTTGTTTTGAGACAATGTTATTTCTTGTATTTGAATCTTGTATGACAATCTAGTTTTGAAATGAAATTTGAATTAAAATTATTTTTGTCACATAGTGTTATGAAGTCTCTTGCAATCTCATTTTCGTCTCATCCCGATGTTTCCACCATCGGTTGGGGTGTGACAACATTGGGATTTCTAAACACGACCAAATGGACACGGTCATATCGAAAATGTAAGGCGAGTTATGGCATTAATTTATAGTAAAAAATGGTATCCAAACATAAAATGCTTACATGTCTAGATTTATCAGTCTTAAGATTTTGGTTTAGTGGTTAAAAGGTCTTCTCTCTATTGGAGACGCATGGTTGATTCCAGCTTGGGCCATTTCGACGGATATCTGAATGAAGGGATGAATCGGGGCGTTAATCACTGGTTCGAGCCTAACGTGGAACAAGGGTTTACGAATTCTATCTAGTTTTCTTGCATTAGAGAGATTGGGGTGTTCAAGATCGGATTATCTGGTTTTCGGACACACCGATTCGAATATCCAAACGGATATCCGAATTCATAAAAAATTCCAAAAAAATTGTTTCGTGCATTGACTAAAACTAAACCTATATTCGATTTTTCAAATTTTCCACGTTAAAAAAAACGAACTATTATAAATTCACATCCGAATCCGATTATTTACTATATTTCAAATTAAACATAATACTCATATACTATATATATTTAAAAAAAAATTATTGGTTTTCGGATGTCGGATAATCCGATTATCCGAAAATTTTAGAAATCTAAATTCAACCGAAAATTCGGATTATCCGGTTTTCGGATACAAATTTTCAGATATTTCCGATTCGGTTTCTGATCCGGATTTTTTTGAACACTCTATAGAGGATTAGAGGCATAAATCTCATGACGATCGGATTAGTTGACCTTGGACGGACATAACCTCAAGTAGAGAGTTTACACGTAGAATTCTGTGTTTAAAAAAAATCTACATTAAACAAACTTGCCACATATTAATATTACCAAACCCACCCGCTCATCTAAATAATTACGAAGTCAAATTGTTTCACTTCTCTCACTTTCCCCCTTTCCAAAACGCACTGAACACACACACACTCTCTTCCCCAAATTTCGCAACCATGGCTCCCGGTGGCGATGCTCCGGCCGCCAGATCCGGCGGAAAAATCTTGAAAGAGAAACGAATTGCCGCCAGAAAGACCCCCTACGACCGCCCTACTCCGTCCCAGCCCCAGCATCCACCAGAAAGCCCTAATTGGCTCACTGGACTCGTTTCGCCTGCTAAATTTGTTGCTGGCGGTGCTTCTAAAATCCTATCTTCCATTTGGAACCCTACAAGTTGGGGCGCGCGTTCAGTTACTTCTTCAGATAGTGATGATGAGTCAGGTAAGTAATTTTATTATTTTGGGGGTTTTGTAATGTGATTTGGTTGAATTTGTTGTTTGTTGTGTAATTGTTTTGAATTGGAGTTTTGTTTATTGTTGAATAGTGTAATTCATGGAGTTTGTGTTTAAGTGTTTCTGAATTTTGAGAAATTATAGTTAGTTAGTTGTGTTAGGGTTTGTTACAAGACCTTAGAACACATTTCTTGATGAAGCCTTAATTAAAGTTTATTTTTGAAGATGAATGAGTGAAATTAAAGTTAATGTAAGTAGATTTACTGTTTATTTGATGAACACTGTATGCACATTGACAGTATTTCTTCATGCAATATTTGTAACCAAAAGAGGTGTATGAGGGTTTTTTTTTTTTTGTAAAATCATGTATTACATATTTCATATTTCATATTTGGTATCCATTTACCCACCAACTTTATTAGGTTGTAAGATAGTATTTACTTTTTGTTCTGATCATCTGGTAAGATATTGGGCTTAGTATTTCAAATTCCAATGTAGACTTTTTGTTTGTTGGCGGTTTTACTTGCATCGCATTGACCGTGAGTTAATATGGGGTTGGTGGGGAAGGAATGAAGGATGATCTGTCTTTTTTATCTTAAATAGCTATGGTATATGTATGTGAAACGATTTAAGCCCATCAAAAATGGACAGTTGTATTAGATATGAGAAATTAGAAGAAACTGGAATAACACTGTTTTCATGATCTGGAAAATTTGATTTGAGTACTTGGGTAGTTACTAGTTTGTTAATTTCCTATTGTTTCCATTTGCTATCCTTTGCAGAAGATGACTCTGGAGATGATGAAAATCCTTCTGATGGGGTAATTGAGTTGAGTAAGGTAATTTCTCGTTGCTTTTTTCTCATATTTTGTTTCATATGCGGTGTTGACTTTTGATCATAAACTATCTGTTTATAAACTTGATATTTAAAATAGTTGCGTACGCTTCTTTGTGAATGGTAGGAAGCTGTTAGATGGCAAGCAGCTCCTCATTCAAAGTTATAGGGTATAGTTAATACATATTACGAGGCCATTAACATATAAGAATTGAAGTTTGATAGTGTGTATACTTTTCTAAATGATATTATTCCCTATAATTCAAATATTAATGGACTGAAAAGATTCCCTTTTAAACGCAAAAACTTTTGACTGTTACTTGCACATTCTTTAGCTAGTTTTTTGATACAATATAAAGTCAAGGCGAATCTAGATGGTAGATAGCATGTGCTTGTTAGCTATAAATTTTTTCGCGCAATATAGAAGTTTTAACTTTATATCTTTTACTGTAGCAGAAGTTGTCTCAGAAGCGTGAAACTTTGCACTTAATCGAGCAGCTACTTGTTCATGAACATTTTTCGAGGTATCGTTTGGTTTATTTTCTTAAATATTACTTTCCAATAGTAGTTTCTATTTTCTGTTACATTCTATTAATTATTACTTTCTAATAGTATTGCCCTAAAGTTTCCCACTTCATTAATGTTAATGTTTTGTGCTCACAATGTTTTTCAAATTTTTTAACAGGGAAGAGCGTGATAGACTAATAGAGATTATCAATTCACGAGTTGTAGATGCAGGACCGAGTATGATTCATAGTAGTGCTAACAATGGTATATCCAAGAACACGCGACATGTTTTTTCGTACCGAAGTTTTCTTAATATGGACAAATGACATTTTTTTTAATGTAAAACAGAGACTTCTGATATCCACAGCCAAGCTATTATGGAAGCAAAAAAGTGGGTCGCGGAGAACAAAGTTAGATCCGGTTTAAGATCCGATTTCGACAATGGAATCTTTGCTCTTAAATCTATTACGACACCACAGGTTAGGTTTCTGTCTGTCTATATATTAAACTTTATAACTCTGTAAGTATATCAACTTGAAGGTCTAGAACTTATCGTTCCGTGTCAAATGAGTTTGTTTTATGAAACATGAATAGTATGATTTTTCTAAGAGTAAAATGCCATTTTTGTCCCTGAGGTTTGGCCAGTTTTTGCGACTTTCGTCCAAAGGTTTGTTTTTCCGCATCTGGATCCAAAAGGTTTGAAATCTTGTCATTTCCATCCTGCTCGTTAACACCATCCATTTTTCTCTGTTAAGTCAGGAGTTTTTCCGTCTTTTTTGTTAACTTAAAGGGAAATTCGGTCTTTTTCACTTTATGTAAAGGATTTAAAATGCTGCTGACCGAATTCATTAGACCGAATTGCCCTTTAAGTTAACAAAAAAGAGGAAATACCCCTGACTTAACAGAGAAAATGGATGGAGTTTACGAATCGGATGAAAATGGCAAGATTTCAAACCTTTTGGATCCAGATGCGGAAAAACAAACCTTTAGACGAAAAGTCACAAAACTGGCCAAACCTCATGGACGAAAATGGCATTTTACTCTTTTTTTTTTTTTTTTTTTTTAATAATTTGGATCAAGTAATGTTCCAAGAGAATTGTTTTCTGAATATATATATGTTTTATCCAGGCTACTGAAGCGGACGCGGGCTCACCAATCAATGTGGCGAAATCATATATGAAAGCTCGTCCTCCATGGGCATCTCCTATAAATCATGATACTTCACTAACCAGCCCGTCGCCGTTAGCTGCAGATTTGTTTAAGGAAAGAACGTCGTTTTCTTCTGGTGCTGGTATTTCTTTCTCATCAGCAAAGGTGATAATCTCAAATCATGATATTTTAATTCATCCTGAAAACAAGAGTAAAAGATGGTCCCTGTGGTTTGCACTTTGTAACACATTTAGTCCCCAACTTTTTTATAAAAGTACATGGATGGTCCCTGTGGTTTGCACTCTGTAACGCATCTAGTCCCTAACTTGGACAGGGACCATCTGTGTACCTTTGGAAAGCTAGGGTCCAAATCCAAAATCTTGGTAAAGCATAGGGACCGTTCGTGTATTTTACTCTTATTTTTAGAATGACTTAATATAGAATATCTTATGTAATGAAAATTTTGGTAAACCACAAGGACCATCCGTGCACTTTACTCTTATTTTAGAATGAAAATTTTCTTTACTTTACTCCCATATATTGTAATCTTATCAGTATCTTGTTCTTAATATAATCATTAGATGCTACGAGATCTATCGTCTGATTTGTCAATATCTTAATGATACAGAAGGATTATCTTTCTGCTGGATCATGGAACATTCAAGAAGAAATTCGCCGAGTGCGCACTAAAGCAACTGAAGATCTGCTAAACAGCCATCGATCTGTGAAACTCGCATTATCTTCACTAGAACATGACACTCCAAAGCATTCATCAGCAAATGAGACATCAATCATTGTTGCCGGAAGAACCGAGCAGATCATTTTGGAAACACCGAAATCAGTGGATGAAGTTGTCAACCTGGCTGCAGAAGGTAGTAATCCGATTCTCTCAGGTTGTATATAAAATGTTTAAAACTAGGAGAATTCCCGCTCGCGCGCTGCGCGAGGGGCACATCACTATTTTTCTCTTCCATGGCCGGGGAAGGGAGTTGCTGCTGCCTGTTGCCAATCCATGTCCTCTGTTAACACGGGGTTCATGGTGATGTCGCTTGACCCCGGACCTTGCTGCCTGGGGTCTTGCACCTGCATAAGCAAGAGTTAGAAGAAAAAAAAATAAGGAATCATCATAACACACATGAAAGGGTAAACCAAAATGGAACTTTCAGAAAAATAATAAAAGCATACTCAATTTGCGAAAAAACTCAGAGTTGCCAGATAACAACTTAGAAGACATGCTTGTCTTTGCACAATTCACAAGAGAATCCTTTCCAAGCTTGTCAACCTTGACAAAAAGAAAACAAAAGAACCCTTAAGATCATCATAAGAGAACGTAAAATCTATAGCCTCTTCAACATAAATGTATGAAAATCCAATTCTAGTAGACATACTTTTGCTGTATTTGAACCTTGTCAATCACACCAACTTAAGCCTCTAGATACCTATTAACATACTTGCAATCGTCTAAAAGATTGGTCTTAAATTTACAAATCAAATCAACCCCATTTAAATGTAAATAGTATCCATCATGCATGATATGTTAAATTAAGCACACATGAAGCTGAAGACATAGGTACATCTGCAGATGCAAAATCAAATTTCAATCAACACAATGCACATTAGAAACATCACAATAATTAGTTTATTAAAGTTGACCTTTTCTCATAGTGGGACCTCATCGTCTACTAAACACCGCCCTTAATGTCGATTTGAGCTTACAATAAAAAAAGCCAATTTTTAAAACTGGCAGAAATAGCGATCTTCAACTGTAGTGTAGACGCATCTGTCGATCTGAGTTTACAATAAAAAAAAGCCAATTTTTAAAACTGGCTAAGATAGTGATCTTAACTATAGTGTCAACGCATCTGTAAGTAACTAATTCAGCAACAATCTGCGCTATACCATATTCTACAAAGAAAAAACAAAGACCAAAATTCATTTTGCCCAAGTCACTAAAGAAGGTATAGCATCTATACAAAGCAAATCCAATTGGGAAAACCCAAATGCAAACTGTAGACACCATTATTGAGAGTGAACCATGGTTTTGAAGTTGGAACCTCTTTCACACGGCACAAATTTATCACTATAAGAAGTTTTAGACACCGATTTTCTTAAAATCAAACGACTAGCAACTCCTAAATGGAGATTGATTTCAGATAAATTGCGAAAATGCAGACAATAAACATACCTTCAAGGCCTTCTCAGATCCGGTCGTAACACTGTTTCCAGTTCATTACCCCGCCTGAATCACCTTCTCTTCTTTTCGCCGTCCCAACGTAGTTCATAACCCCATGGAGGTGTGTCTTAGATAGCCAATTCATGTGACTGAAAATGGAAAAAGTTAAATTTGAAATTTTATATAACCCACTTTCTTGCATAAAGACATATATATAAGTTTAGTTGACCTGAGTTTAATTCACAGAGATATCCCAAATGAAAACATCATGTGCTATAAGTGCTGTAGTTGAATTGTGCATGCAATATGCAAATGTTTCTACTGTGCAAAATAATTTATACATAAACAGATAAAAAAACAAATGAATATACGGAGAGAAATGATTTGTTGGGTTACCATGCAAGTGTAAAATTTGGGCACTCTCCATGGATGTTCTTCGTGCAAGCCTTCTTCTTCTTCCGTGAGCTAATGACCCCTTTGTATTTCTCCTCAAATTAAAAGATGAGTTTCATAAAATTTAAAAATCAAAGATAATTATAGACAATAAAAATCATGGTGCTCATACACATAATTGCAGATATAGAAGAATCAAATTCTCACAAAACCCTAGAAAAAAATGAACAGTAGCAAACCTGGGTGAACGCATTCGTGTTTCAAAGCGAAATCGAAAGGGGGATCGGTTGCAAAGTCACTGGTCCGTGGAATTCAGCGGTCAACCAAAGCTCTTTGTCTCCTCTCTCTCTCTGTTAGATGAAAAAGAAATCATCGCAGGATTCAGGGATCAATTGCCGCAATTGACTTGCCGATGGGTGTGCCTCCGAGATCAATTTGGGGGAGAGCGACGATTCAGGGAATCAGTTGCCGCTTTCGATTTCATTTGTCGCAGGAGCTGGATTTAGGGCAGGGCAGTAGTTATCGGTGGGTGGATGACGTGTGTGTTGTTCCAAAGAAACTACCGTATACCAGTGGTGATGACCGGCAGATATAGGTGACCAAAAACTGGAAACCGGAACTGTAGCCAAGATCGACGCAAAATGTTATTATAGATAATATTAGTCGCCTTGAAACATTTTCAATTTCTAAAATACATACATATTAAAATAATAAAATCACCATGTCAGACAACAAGCAAAACGGTGCAGAGAAGGAAGAAGACACCAGGCAACCCAATGACGGGAATCCAGACCACGAAAACGATACTATTGCTAATGACATAAATCAAGCAGAAGACAACAATTGTTTCTTCATGACCGAATCACCCGACATTCCCGTCAGTAATTCTCAGGACAGCTTCAACACTGACGTTCAAAGTCAGACTACAAAGAAGAAAGACGGCATAACCGGAAACCAAGTGGTGACCAGGGCTAGTAGAAGCACCCGTAGAGGGAGAGGAAGAGGTAAATGATTGGGGCGACGAGGGTTGTTCGGTAACTTTGCTTTATTACATGCTGCATGAAGGAATACTGTTAGTTCAAATGCCATGTTATCGTAACCTTATTTAATAGCATGTTCATGTTTAAAAACTGATGACCGAGACCGAGTTTGTGTTTATGTTTAGTGTTTAGAGTAGGTAGTGTTTGACTAACCATCTGTAATTCATGAGCATATACTTTGTGATTGATGTATTGTAATTTCCGTAGAGTATTTTTAATTTTATGTTGTGCCCGAAAAGCCCCAAAATACAACAAACCTTAAACACTTGGCATACATTGTTTTATGAGTAAAATGCCATTTCGTCCCTAAGTTTTGGCCAGTTTTGCGACTTTTGTCCAAAGGTTTGTTTTTCCCCATCTGGATTCTTGCCATTTTCATCCGACTCGTTAACTCCATCCATTTTTTCTCTGTTAAGTTAGGGGTATTATTGTCTTTTTTGTTAGCTTAAAGTCAGAGGACTTAACTTTTATTTAGTAGGGTGTTTTAAATGCTTGTAGATAAAGTGAAAAAGACCGAATTCCCTTTAAGTAAACAAAAAAAAAAAAACGGAAATATCTCTCACTTAACGGAGAAAATGGATGAAGTTAACAAGCTGAATACAAATGACAACATTTCAAACCTTTTGGATACATATGTGGAAAAACAAACTTTGGACGAAAGTCGCAAAACTGGCCAAACCTCAAGGACGAAAATGACATTTTACACTTGTTTTATTAAAAAAAACTTTAAGGGTCAAGAAATTCCATTTATTTAGGATTGTTATAGCGACTGAAATTGAATGGTAAACCATGCAAATTTCTCCGGTGATCAAACTCCTTGCAAATGAACCATCAAATTTTATTCATGTCAACCTATATATAGAAGCTTGGCAACAAGCTTAGTTTCTTGTCTCCTCTGCGGGCTTTCTTCCGAAGTCACAACTTCCATCGTCGTTCTTCTACCACGGTACTATCGTTTAGCGTGACCCAAAAATCATGTCCATCTCTTGTATGCATGTATTACGATTACGACGTGAAAACCATGTTTTGTTTGAATATTGCAGGTCCTCAGTAACTGGTGATCTTGATTGATCAATGCCGACAAAAGGAAGGGATAGTAGCGTGAAGGAGAGACGGGGGCGGTCTCCTTTGTTTCCTCGAAAAGTTGAGATCGGGTCGCAAATGAGAAGCCTCATTAACCCTCCAAGTCTAGAGAGAAAACATGCCTTGACCGCGGTGGAATATAGAAAAATTCCTATTTATGATAAGCCTACAGTGAGTTCAACCCTTTATGCTCTAAATACTATAAAACCACCTTCTGTTGGCAATGCCAGACTTGTACCACAATCCAAAGTTATGTCTCTCAAATCAAAGTTTAATGAAAGTAAAGTTACAAATTCATACATGGACACGGACGGTTTAACTAGAAAGGATATCGTTCACGGTAAGAAGCAAACGAGGCAACCGGCAAAGTTGCTAGATGCCCTTTCATCGTCTAAAGACGATCACAACATTGTAACTCACTACGAAGATGATAAAACCAATCCGATTGTGAACCGTGACATTCTAACTTTAGAAAACTGCGATAAGCAACGTATGGATCATGAGGACGATGATCATGATGTCTTAACCTGTGAAGTGGATGAACGTATCAGCATCGAACATACAGATGATGAGATCAACCAACAAGATCAATCAAACACGACTCCTGATGGTTTTAACGATCAGCATCCTCGTATTGATGTTGACCAAGAAAGATCTAATGACGTAGAATGTCACGAAGAGCCGGACCGAACGGAAGTAAACGAGGTACCAAAAGAAGAAGAGCAAAGACCAAATGAGGTTGTAGATCATGGGAAGAAGGAAACCGCAGCATGTGAGAATGTGATAGAGGATGACAAAAAGGAGCAAAGAAGGAAAAGGGTCAAAGCATTAGTTGGTGCATTTGAAAGTCTTATTTCACTTGAGTGTAATGCCTTGCAAAATAATTATCAACGTAATAAAATGATTGATTTTTGAATTTGTTTTCAGACCTTGACACAGGTAGCGTTAATTTCACGGAATAGAATGAAACAAATACATCTAAATTCCAAATCAAAGTTCAATTCCAATGCAAATTCCAATTTCAATTCTACGAAACGACGCTACCTTAATGCATTGTATTAACGAATGTAATTTAACATAATCTTAGGAACATCATAACACCATATTATCTTAACTTTGTCTTGGAACTTTTAAACAATTACTAAACATTGTCGATTCGTGTATATGTATGATTTACGTAATAGATAAATATGTATACACATGTGTTTTGTTTTTATGTATATATGTTTGAACTAGTAGGCAAAACCCTTTGGCGGGAGTGTTAAAATTTGTAAGACCCAGTTTCAACAACTTATACATTAGTATTCATTCCATGAATATAACAGGACCAGTAACAAATCTTGACAATCTTTATGTTTTCAAGATTGTATACACCCCTTTATGTAAAGAAGGAATAAGTTATTGCGTCTATATTAATTACAAAGCTCTTCATGGTTTCCATGCTGGTGAAGGTGCTACAGGCATAGGATACAACGGTGAGATAGCTGAAAATATAGAGTTCTTGTCGACACCATCACCTGCGGCTGCAGTGAGCGACACAAGTGCAGCAACCAAACCTGCATTACCGGCTAATGTGGGTTCGTTATAGCTAGAATTCGTACGCACATCTATAAACTTATCAAGTCGGTCTGGACCTCCAACCATGGCACCCGTGATGTTGTGTGGGTTAGGTTTATCAGAATACAACCATTGAACCCCGTCTTTGCATGAGTATGCAATATTGTCATTTGGTATTGATGCCCCTCGATGGTGAACATGTGTCGGGAATTTATCACCGTGTCCCACCACATAGCTCATGTTCATCGGATTTTTACCCAAAATATAGTCCATCTACAAACATAAAACACGTTAACGAGTTATTAGACATATACTCCATCAAAGTGTTAAGTTTTCAACCTGAGAAGTGGCAAATTCCCGGAGCGTATTCAATGGAATAAATGTGGCGCCACAATACGAGCCAGGAGAATTAGCAGCTTCCAAATAATCCGCATAAAGTGACGCCAAAAACACAGCATTGACGACGAATTGTAGATTTTGTGACTCTCCTTGGCTGAGTTCAATTAGCCCCCCTACACATATACATATATTACATGTTTCAATTCGCGACTCTCCTTTGAGTTCTAATACTTAAAGCCTTGCTTTAATTATGAAAATGTGTTAGATATCTGTACCTTGAGTCCGGTCAAAGACTTGGTATTGTTGAAGGTACGAACACATGGTGATCGAGGTAGCGTTGTGATATCTACGTAACAAGTCCTCATAAGGGTACCCAGGGTTCAAGAACAAGCGAACCCTTGTTAACAAGAGCATAGCGGCAGGTGACTTGTTATCCCAACTAAAAACCCGTTGTGTAGGGTCATTAGTCAAAGCTTTCGCATGTTTAGCTGTCCCTATATATGTAGCTAAGCGTAGGTAGCTAGAGTTGCCTGTGGCGCAGAACATCCAGGCACTACCCCACATGTACTCGTCATAGTACCCTGTGGAGTTATAGTAAGGTGCTATGAAAAGGTTGCCTCTAGAGTATGTGCTACGCTTGCCAGCATTTCTAGCAAATGTCCATACTCTAGAGGCACCTTGCACAAGCTTCTTAGAGTATGCAACGTCGTCTTTAAACACTATGGACGCTGCGGCCAATGCAGCTGCCATTTCTCCAGCAAGATCGGCGCCAGCTGTAATCATTTGTATGGGCCGTTTGTAATCCATGTCTTCAGGTCTTTCCCAACACGTTTGATCATTGGGTGTAGTTGAACCGTTTTGAGATCCCCCCACCTGGGCATAAATGTGGTCAATGGTAGAAGCCGAGGAGTCGAAAGTACGAAGCAAGTAATCAGTTCCCCATCTAATAAGTTCGCGAGCATGATCATACTCTTTGATGGACTTGTACTTGTGCTGGTACTCGATCACACTCCAACTCAACATTGTCATGGCGAATGACATCGGGAAATGGAACTTAGTGTTGTCACCGGCATCGTAGTACCCACCGACTAAACCCCCTTTGGCATTTGTTGCATCGGCTCCGTCTTGTAGCCCTGAATCCCCTCTCCATTCAATCCCATTGTTCTCTGGTAGCTTCCCGGCTGCATCATTTATCCCTAATGTTAGAATATTGTACAAAATATGCAACACCACAAGTTTATTACATATACAAAACAACCTTAAGTTTTTTAAAATGGGAAATCATCAAAACAACCATCTTGACTAATGCTTTTGATAAAACACCCTCGAGTTTTAAGAATGTTCAATCAATCAGTATTTGACAAGTATTCCTTGTCGCAACAAAGTTCACACTTGGCACAACAAATTTCTATCTGGCGAACCACATCCATTCTCCTACGCCAGACAAAAATTGTTGCGCCAAGGTAGAATATTGTCTAAAGTATGCAACACGACTATTATATTTGTTTGGCTTCACAAGTTTCCTACATAAATAACCTTATTTTTTTTTAAAACACAAAACTCTTTTTTAAAATAAATTGAGATTCCACACATGATATACAAACAAAGTCAAAATTAATATCTTAAGTTTTAACTTTTAAGCATGGAAATAAAATTGTTGAAAACATGGTTAAAGGTATGTACATTTTTGGGCGTTGAAGAACAATAGAGCCTTATGCAGTGCTTCTGTGTACTGATCCTGTGGCGCAGGCCGTGATGTGTAGTGATCTGCCGGTGGAGGCTGTGATTTATGATTCTGTAACGACTTTATAATTATGATTGGAAGCCCGATCACCAGAAAAGCAATGAAGACTATAATTACCATCCATTTTAATACTTTTCGTCTCATGAAGTTGCACTCTAACAAAGAACTGACCATAATCTGTTGATTTTTATGGTTAATTATGATGCTAATATCACTAACAAAGACCAGATAAACTGCACCAATGGAAGTTAATTAAGCAAGCAAGAAACTAAAGCATCTAGCAATCAAGATCAAGTTCAAATTAAAGCATTTAACTGTGATGTTCATTTCAAGTCAATGTATGTAATATTAACATGGAGGTTTCTTGCCTCTTTATAATTGAATTAAATCTATAGGGGAGGTAAACCACATGTCTCAGAGTAAATCGGGTGGTGTTGAGGTCCCAAACCTCCACAATAGATTCCCACCTTCTTATCACCGAGGCATCGTGGGAACATTAGATCTACATTTGACCCCTTCTACTAAGGTTTTGTAAGTTTTATACTTCGCAGGGATATATATCTCTTATGAATTGCGTTGAGTTCGCTTATGGATATTGAAATATTTCAATGGTACTCACAAAAAAAAATTAATTGGATAATTTCATTAGAATTATGCTAAAGTTAGGGGTTGAACATAATTACGAAAAAAAACATGCCAGAATTAGACTAAAAGTCGTATATATTAAGGACAAACCATCACAACGTTTAAGTTGTCGATTAACTACTATAAGACAATTGGAAACTTAAGGAGAACCTCTATTAGTAATAACTCACTTACTGCTAATAACCATGTTACTGCTATTCAAAGTCACCACTCATTAGTGGTAACTTACTTTAGATAAGCAATGCAACCCCCGCTAGAGGCTCTACCTCTTGGACCCCGCCTGGCACCCCTTTGGTATAGGGGACATTGCCCATAGAACTGCCGAGGTTCTTATGTGCCCGAAAATCAAAATAGTCTTCACTAAGTGTCTATGCCACATCTTCTAACTTGTATCAATGCTTATTTTATTTCTATTTGGTCTTAAGGAAATTCAGTTATACTAAAATGATCATGATAAAACATTCATGGCATTGCTATTGCTAATAGAAAGAATATAAACAAACAATGGAAATGATGCCAATGAATTGATGCATGTTCATTATCATCTTGATCATAACAAACATTGCCATAAACACGTTTGTAAATACGCGAAATCAATATGATGCAGATTGAAAGAACATTGGTACCTTAAATTGTACGTATGAAAGAAGGAAGGCTTCACAACTTGAATACCATAGAGTCCCTCTTGAATAATACACATTCCATTTTGTAAATGATGAACTAGTGGGTTATATTAATAGTCTGTAAGAAGCCATATTGACCTTTAGAAGGTTGACATGCATAAGACATATATTATTATTATCATTTATTATTAATGATTTGATAATTATGAGATGAAAGCTGAATTTAGATGAAAAATGCATGTTGAGGTATCCACTTGGTTATTATTTATTTTTTATATTTTTTTAGAAACAGCTAACTCACAAACACATTAGTCCTACATCTATATATATAGTCTCTAAGAAGCCATATTGACTTTTAGAAGGTTGACATGCATTAGACATATATTATATTATTTTATCATCATTAACTATTAAGGATTTTGATAATTATGAGATGAAAGCTGGATTTAAATGAAAAATGCATGTTGAGGTATCCGCTTGGTTATGATTTTTTTTAAACAGCTAACTCACAAACACACTAGTCCTACTTCTATATATACACCTTTGTAGGGATGAGTTCGGTACCGACCGGTACCGGAACCGAAAGTACCGGTACCGAAAATCCTCAAAAGTGGGTACCGGTACCGAATATACCCGGTATTGTACGGTTCAGTACCGGTACCGGTATTTGAGGGGTGGGTAAAAACCGGTAAATACCGGTACCGAACCGGTACCGTATCGGACCGGTACCGAAAATGTCAAAAGTCGGTACCGAATTGGTATCGAAAAGGTACCCGGTTCGGTAAATTCGGTACCGGAACCGAAAGTACCGGTACCGAAAATCCTCAAAAGTGGGTACTGGTACCGGTACCGAATATACCCGGTACGGTACGGTTCGGTACCGGTATTTGAGGGTAAAAACCGGTAAATACCGGTACCGAACCGGTACCGAAAATGTCAAAAGTCGGTACCGAATTGGTACCGAAAAGGTACCCGGTTCGGTAAATTCGGTACCGGTACCGGGTCCATTTTGCTCGTCCCTACACCTTTGTCGGTGAAACTAGAATTCTCAACCACTAGGGTAGGAAGTAGGAACACTTTTTCTACATGACATCAGTGGCGGACCTAGAAATTTTTCTTATGGGGTGCGGGAATTTTTAGTACTTGTTTCTCTTTTTGGGTCGGATCATATTAAAATAGATAAGCAAACTAAATTTCGTATAATCAATAAAGTACGTCAAAATGTAATTAAAAATAGCGATAAGTTATGTTTTGTTTTGCTTCTTTTTTTTTCTGGTTTCTTTGGGTTAATGTATTCAAAATCCATGTGTTACCACTTGAAGTTATATTTTTCACAAAAAGAGTTAATTTTCTTATAGAACTCATTAAAAACATAAACTAAAGCCTAAGCGTTTGATTATTGGGCCCAAGGGGTGAACTCATTAGATTTTTTTTTTAAATTGACTTAACCCTTAACTTAACATATGTTAGGGACGAAATTGGGCTTAACTATATAAGTTATGTTAATGTTTAATTGATAACTCTGTTAAAAAAATGATAATTATTATTTCTATTCAATTTATATTCTGAAAAGTTATAAATTTCAGAATTTCTACACAGATTATAAGTTTATAATCTATAAAAACCTTACGAAAAAGTGTTAATTTGGTTGTATATTAAATAATATACCTAAAAATTTAAATTTAATTTAAAGTTAAAGAAAAACTAAAAAATCAAAATAATATACTTTGAAATTGAAACCATGAGTATCTGCCAATTCACATCACCTTTTGTGTCAGTAAAAGCAAAAACATATAATTATATTTACTATCGGGTGATACTATTCCCACCCCCTATTTACTAATTACACCCCCCTATCAAAAACATCACATCCATCAATCATTTGTTTTTTGTTTTTAGTCTTTTTTGTCTTTTTGTTGTCTTTTTTTGTTATATTTTATTGTCTTTTTTATCTTTTTGTTATTATTATTATTATTTAATATTAGTAATGAATTATTATTATTATTATTATCATTATTATTATTATTATTATTATTATTATTATTATTATTATTATTATTATTATTACTTAAGCCTTAAACTTTTTTTTTACCTTTTTAGTTTTTTTATGCTAGACATCTTTTTATTTTTTTACCTTTTTAGTTTTTTTATGCTAGACAACGAACCGGTCGTTGTACTGGTTTATTGGTCGGACCGGTTGAACCGGTCGAACCGGATTTACGAACCGAATGCCAATATATAATTTATATAATAACAAATATAGTACGATAATTGGACAGTTTTGGAGTCTTATTTAAAATATTGCCACAAGCTTTGAAAGTCAAAAGAAGATATGGTAATGTTTATACATGCCATAACCATACCTTCCTGAAATTTCCTTTTCTTTTACCAGTTTGTTTTTGTTGACAACTTACACTACAACTTAGACTAGGCATATGGCCTATGAAGAAAAGTAGCTGCTTATTCGAGACTATCTACCAACTTACACTACACTACAACTTTTTGTTTTTGTTGCATTCACTTCAGTTTCATAATTCTCATATTATCGGTGCATTCACTTCAGTTTCTTTAAGATATACTCGAGAAAGCTATTCAAAGAGCTGCATAAATTTACTTGTTCAAAGAGTGATCTACTTATGCTTCATCATAGTATTCAGAAAAGTTAAAGAGATGTCTGGATTTTCAACGGATCAGGTATAGTTTTTAATTCCCATGTTTCAAGTTTCAACTTAGTTATATAATCTAGCTAGGTTAAGGGTCTTGTTTTAGATAATATATATTTTGTAACTACTCAAGCTTGTTTGAAATGGTAGGGAAATTGCCCGTTTGAAATGGTAGGGAAATTTTCAAAAAAGAATGGTTCTTGGACGTTAAAAGTAAAACCTGGTGAACATAATCATCCACCCGGAGAATATATGGAGGGACACCCAATCCTCAAACGATTGACACCTAATGAACACCAATTGGTGGCAGAGTTGACGGGGAAGGGTGTGTTCTCAAAAGATATTTTAGGTGTTATGAAGGTGCTAATGTCTCTTTTAAATGATAAAGGGTATACTTTTGAAATTTCTACCAATAGAGTTTCAAACAAGTTGGAAGACTTATTCTTTGTTCCTAAAATATCATACAAGTACTTCCTTGATTTTCCACATGTGTTGCTTATGGATGTCACATACAATACGAACAAGTATAAATTGCCTTTTCTGGATGATTATGCCAGAGGCAGGATTCTTGATTGCAAACAAGTTTAATGTGATCGTTCATTTTTTATCTCAAGAAAAAAGAAACAGTTCTACTTGTTTTTCGCTTTGGAGAGGCCCTCACGAGTTCCCAGAAAAAAAAATAATTACAATTGCACACGTGAATGGTAACCATTTTATAATGGTAGAATTGCAAGGAGAGTATCCAATTGCCAGCACAAACAACCTATGAAAATTAATGAGAGAAAATGATGCAGCTGGCTGGGAGAATATATTTGAATCACGACAAAATATGTATAAGTCTTGGATAGCACAACCTGCTACATTTGGGGGGTGTATAGATTAAACCTCGGTATGTAAATTATTAAATGATAATAATTTTGTAAAAAAGTACTTATTTTTATATAGTTTTTGTTACAACTATAAATATAATTTGATAAATTATAACAATAAAAACTAATAATAAATAATATATCATTACTACTACTAATAATAATAATAATAATAAATATAATAATAATAATAATACTAACTAATTAAATAATAAACAAATACTAAATAACTAATAATTAAATAAAAGAATAAAAAAAGACAACAAAAAGACAAAAAAGACTAAAAACAAAAAGTAAATGATTGATGAATGTGATGTTTTTGATAGGGGGTGTGTAATTAATAAATAGGGGGGTGGGAATAGAATGAGCCTTACTATCATCTTCCTCACTCTTCTTATCTGTACGAAGATGGAGCCATGGAGTCCTTATTTGCTAATAAATTTTCAGGCGGCGATTGTTAATTTCTCTATTCTCTTTTTATTTTAACCAACAGAGAGTTCAAGGGGAGCGACTGCAAATTTTATGGGGTGCGCTCAAGACTTTAACGGATATATTACACTAAAAAATTATTTTTTAAGGGGTGCGCCTGCCCACCCAATGGTGGCTGTTGGTCCGCCCCTGCATGACATCTTGATACCGCTAGGCTATAAGTCGTTTGTTGTTTCATATTTGCTTGGAGGTGTATATCAAGTAATGTATTAGAAATTTTCTCAATATCAATAACTTATCATGTGATTTCTCATATATAACAAAATAAAAAGAAATATGTTTGGAAGAAAAACATTTTTACAAAAATCTATCTATACTATAAAAGGAGCTTAAAGGCTGACCTCACTTTGCTTATGTGTCAACCATTGAGGTACGCCACCTAGGATGCCACATAGATTCGGCTGATGTCATTCCGCTGATCTCATAAATCCGATTTTTTTTTAAATCATTTTAAATCTCAATGTAATACTTATTTTTTTTAATAGGGAACTTCAAAATCAAATTCAAAATTTAAATTATAATTTTAATCCTCCTCTCTCTTCACATATAGTCCACGCTTCATTTTTAAAATTCAAAACATATTCATCTTCACCTCTCTCTCTCTCTTCAACTCAGAAGAACATCGATTCAGGATTCTTCCTTTTAGGGTTTTTGATTTCTGAAACTCCGCTTCCGATTCAGGTTTGGACTACATACCTTTCACCTTCATCTCATCCGATTCAGATAATGGTGTTTGGCTGGGGCTCTCTTTTTCATGTAAGCAGTCATTTTAGGGTTTTTGAGTTCTGAATCTTTTTTATCAAGAACCACAACCGAAGTGACCTTTGTTTTCCCCAAATTCAGATCCAACGATGAACGATGCAAATGTCTCCAAGCTTCTTCATCAAATGGTCCAATTCATCCGTCAAGAAGCCGATGAAAAAGCTAACGAGATCTCCGTTTCAGCAGAAGAAGTAAGTCTCTGTTCAAATCAAGTCAGATTTTCGTCATTTCAGTTCCAATTTTATCATCTGTTGTAGGAAAAATTGACACTATTGATTTTTGGTTTGGTGGGTTTTTTGTTTTGAGTAGGAAAAATTGACACAATTGGTACATCTGTGTGTTGTAAGTCAGAATCATCATTGGAGGTTTGTAAATGTATTTATAAAGTTTCTATGTTGGAAAATTTAATTAATTTTAATTTATTTATATGATAATATGCAGGATCTGTGAATGGTTCATATGCAAGGGATTGGGATGGCATCAAGATGTTGATGGCTTCTTAGTTGGTGGAGCTTCTCTCAAGGTAAATTTCATCATTATTTTTTTTTAGTTTTAGGTTTTATTATTTGTGTATTTTGTATATGTAACCTGAATTCATTGATATTATCTGGGTTGCTGAAGTAAAGAAAAGTGCATGAGTTTTAAATCATCAGCCTTGTAAATATGCTATGAATAATAGGAAAACAGAACACTACACATTATAAGAATCAGGTTACATGGCAAAACGGTTGGGGGGTAGCATCTTTGTCCCATAGTGCATGAGTTTTTTGATCATATGCTTTTGACCTGTTAATGGTTAAAACATAAACTGGATTAATCCGTTTAAGTAAATGTAATTGGATTAAAATTATTACTTCTAATGCTATAAATTTATAGGAGTTGTGAAAATAGAATTTTATGCATTACTTTTCATGACAGACATCGTGGTAAACTTTTGGAGGAAGGTGCGAGTGGGTTTATGGGGAAATGTCTTGCTCCTGATGAAGACAAAGAAACCAATTGTGAGGTGGATTGGTCCTCTTTCAATGAATTGTGGCATCAACAGCAGTCACTTTGGTAAAATCTTGCTTCTTTATTTTTTTTTAATTTTTTTATCTATTAACATATTTATAATTTTAGACATATTCATCATGTTGTTGTTTCTTTGTTTCATATTTTAGACATATTCAATGAATTGTGGCATCAACAGCAGTCACTTTAATTTTTTTATCTATTAACATATTTATAATTTTAGAGTAAAATGTTTTAGAGATTAAAAAATTAGTGCTTGATTTTGACTTGACTTAGGTTATTTAATTAAGTTTTTTGGACAAATTCTGAGCTTCATGTAAAATGACCCCTAAATTATAAAATATTCATAATTAATTTTGTCTTATTACTTGCCCCTAAATAATTAGAATAAATTTTATGTTAGTTTTGCCTCTAAATAATAATATAATCTGTATAAATCCCACTAAAAAGATGATAATCTACAACTTGGAAACTTAATAATCAGATAATCAATTTGGACTTTCTGTTTTGAAGGATATTGTGAAACAGAGATGGAGTAGAAAACAATTTGGACTTTCTGATAAGTGCTCAAAGAAATAGCAAAGGCATGTTGTTTCCAAAGGTAAAATAATACATTTTACGGTTTCAAAATGATTCATAATTCAGTTGTTGATTTGAATTGGTATTGCCCTCACCACAATATTGCTAATTAGGCCATTCTCTTAATCGCAGAGGTTGATACAATTAAGTATTGTTTTTAGTCATATTGTTGATTACTGCTAATTTTCATTCAAAAATTCATTTTGTGTCTATTGTGATTTGTTTACAGAATGAATCGCAGAGCTGCAGTAAATCTGAAGAACGGGCGGGAAAGATTGAAGTTCAAATGAAACAAGTGTGAAATTGGTTTCAAAATAGATGATACGCCATCAGAGCTAAAGCAGCTAAAGCACCGGGAAACTTAAATGTTACACAAATGGTTCATGATTCATCTATGGTAAAAGGTGTACCTCAGGTTACACAACCGCATGCTGCTGCTTCAGGTGAGTTAAACAGTTAAACTTGCACTTTGTGTAGTATATGGTTTACCGAACTTACGTGCGTTCTTGATAATGCAGTTAATGTTAGATCTTTTCCTCAAGCACCACAACATCCAACTGTTCCTTCAGGTAGAGCTGAACTCACTTTATATGATGTTTTAGTTTCGTCTGTTGACTAATTTGAATTTTGGCCTTTTGGGTTAACTCAGCTTCGGTTAGAACGTTCCTGCAAGCACCCCAACAACCACCCGTTTTTTCAGTTCAAAGTGCAGGAAGGGTGCTAAGTCTGCTAGGGATGGTGCATGGTTAGTACATAGACGCGTTTATTTAACGTTTAAGCTTTATACAACAACGCTAAATCTTGGTTATGTTTTTTGTAGGTATGATGTTTCAACCTTTATATCACATAGGTCTCTTGAGACGGGTGATCCGGTATTTATATAGCCTATTCAATGTTTTATTAACCAAGTTTCCGTGATATTCTTTTTTAAATAATTTAATTGTGTCATCTTATAATAATATCAGGAAGTTTTTGTTCGATTTGCAGGTTTTGGAGCCGAAGAGGATGAATGGGTAAATGTTCGAAAGAACGTGAGACAAAGATCTCTTCCATGTGAAGCATCTGAATGTGTAGTTGTTCTTCCTGCTGATCTCATAATTTGTTTTCAGGTGATAATTACTTATATATTATATAATATATTTGATCATATCAAAGAAATCAGAATCCGTTTCTAAAAATCGTTGAATTTTTTTAGGAAGGAAAAGAGCAGGCTCTGTACTTTGATGCACATGTTCTAGATGCTCAAAGAAGGCGACACGATGTGCGAGGTTGTCGTTGTAGGTTTTTGGTGCGTTATGATCATGACCAATCTGAGGTATGCAACTACATACAGTTTTTATTTAAGGGGTGTGCGGGGTGTGCACGGTTCAGTTCGATTCTGTCCGGTTTTATGGTATAATCGAAACCGTAACCGAAATGTTCGGTTATTGGTTTTAGAAAACCGTTCAGTTTTGGTTTTTTTCGGTTTCAGTTTTTTTCGATTTTAGCAAAGCTTCGGTCCGGATTTCGGTTTTTGGAACAAATTTAGGTAAGATTCAAAAATAAGAAGTATAATCCAAGGTTTAAGAATCTTTCTTAGATGTTTACATTTAAGTTATTATATTTACCCTTTTTAATTAATATTGTTCACATAAATATAATTTTCTAATCTATTTTTATTATAAATTTAAGCGTTGCTCAACACCCCAAACCACATTCTGGCAAATCGCAGGCGTTATAAATCTATTTTTATTATAAATTTAAGCGTTGCTCAAAATGTAAGTAATCAACTCATTTACTGTGAACACGTCGAAACTGCCACCTGTGAATAAACTAATAAATTCTTCATGGTTTAGAGATTTTTATTCTGAAATAATTTGCAGGCACAAAATGTAAATTCGGCAATGGAAGCCTCAAGGAAATCAAGGATTGCACTTGTGGCTTGTAGTTCAAAAGATGAGGCTGTTATATCTGCAATTAAAAGGGCTCTTGATTTTGATTTTCATGGCGTTGATGAGTTATTGCATCGGGTTCGAGTGGCAATGGAATTAATTAATAGGTGATTCAAGCATTTAGAACATGGTTTTAATAGCGCGCTTGAGATGTGAGGCGATTCGGAAAACGCCTCACGGCCTTGAGGCAGCATCTCAAGCAAAAGAAGAAGTCTTACAGATAGAGACATTAATCTTATAGAATTTAATTCAATTCAATTTCATAACGCGTTATTTCAATTTCCTTTAACTTGATGCGTATTGCTCTAGGAAAAGTCTTACAGATAGAGACATTAATCTTATAGAAGAATTTTGAAAGAAGTCTTTGGTGACTACTAATGATGCTGCAACTTGAAAATTGGGGAAAATGAGATGATGATGTTATTGTAAGTTATTCTACTTTAGTTTCTGCCCTATTATAATTCAAATATTAATGCAATAATGCCACTTGAAGCTACATGTTCTTTGAGCGTAAAAAGAAATGGCACATGCTCACCACCCAGAAGCTGAACGGTCACTGCAGTGTAATTGATCATGTCTTTTTCTTCGACCTTGATGGTGCCATCTTGAGATGCTTCCAACGGGCCCTCAATTTCGTCAACATTGTAGGTTCAAGGGGTCATCAATTCATTTTTATTTTATGGATCATATTTATCAACTTAACTTATTCAAGTCTATATGCCAGGGAACTAATGGGTTAGGTGATTATAATTAACTTCTTTTCTTTTTTTAGTTAATAAGAAAATGATACATGTCTAATTAAGTTGAAGTGATTAAATGTAATTGGTTTTAGTTAATACAAATACTCAAAGTGTGGTTTTTGGATTTTTTTTAACTCGAGTATTAGGGACTGCCATGTGAAGTTTCATAATTCAGTGACTTTGTGTTTGTGCTCACAATTCAAAGTAGTTTAGATCTTTTATAGGTTAATACTAAGTTAAAAAGTGAAGTCATTTGAAATATAGCTTATGTATATTGCATAAAAGGTGCTTCAGAAGTCCACTTTTAAGTTTTTAATCCATAATTATAAGAGCATCATCAAGAGGTATGAATAAAATATTACATTGATAAGCTTTGCTTTTAAGTTTATAGTGGTTATAACGAAAAAATGATTTTTGAATAATTTATTGCAGGTTAAAAGGAGGATTTTGATGGGGACGTATGCTCTTTCAGCTGGTTATGCTCTTGCTTCATCCGAGAAGACAATAAATCATCTCCGTGAGAACTTTGTTAGTATCGAGAGGTACATTTGATGATACATGAAATCACTTTTAACTTTTTATGTCGTTTGATTCAAATAAGATATATGCAGTTGGCGTTTAGACTAATCATAGTGCTTTACTTAATCAGGTTATGTCAAGAATGCCAAACGTTAACTGAAAATCATGACCAGATTAAGCTTCTTAGCAATGCATGGAATAACTTAAACACTACATTGAAGGTACACATCTGAAGAGACCACTCCTTCTCGCTACTTCGTGAGGCGTTCGTATTCTGCCAAAAGCACTGCCAAAAGCAGGGTAACTCTGTATTTTCCAGCCCAAATTTAATAGTTTGTATGCATTTTTACTGTGTATTGGTTTGGAATATATTGGTTTGGAACTAAATGATGTATTAGATAATATATTTTTAATTACTGCGTTTTCTGTGTTAGTAAAATTAAATCATTTAGTGAAATTAAACATGTTTTGTGGGTTCGTTATGCTTCTCTTGTGTCTAAACTTAATCAGTCGACAAGTTTAATGTATTCTTAAGTATAATACGAATGTGAATTCATTAAATAATTTCACATCATATTTTACATATAAACGTAGGCTTACATTCAATGTTTACGATCTATCCACGCCCGTTGGGCGGGTGTCCACCTAGTTTAAGAAATAGATGCAAGTCACCCAACAATTCAAAATTCCCATTACAACCTTTGCCGTACGAAAAAAAAAAATCATTAATATTATCATAAAACTACTTTCTTTAATTGTTACTTGATGTAACTTGTAACAAATACAGTGACATTCAAAATTAAATACTTTAAACGATAATCAACGGGGTATAGTGATAATAAATAATAATATGGAGTATCACCAATTAAGTTTTGAGGAGGTCGTGTGACTGACTCACAGCGTGTAAACAAACTACGGGGTGTGTTTGACTGTTTTTTCAAGTCAAATGTCTGTTACTATGAACGGCCACAAACGGAGGAAGAGTGAGAATGTGAGAGGGGATACCATAATCTATTTTGGAGAAAGGGACATTTATAATACGTTTATACATATTAGTAGTGATATACGATATAAAGAGTGATGTGAATTAATAAAACTCAACATGGTTTAAATGGAAGTCATATGCCATGAAAGTAGATATGTTTCTAAGGTGGTGTTTGTTTTTTGGGCAATAGCTCTTCTGAGCACTTATGTTTACGTCGCGCAGACGCGCGCAAACCTTTGGGTCCTGCAGCTTGTTTGTTTTCTTGAAGATCTGCAGACCTTTTACCTCTGCCTCACCTCTTCCCCAAGCAGACATGTCCCAACCTCTTCCAACTTCTTCTCTCTGCCAAAACACAGACCTGCATCACTTCTCCAGCCAACACCACCTCCTCTGCCACCACCTCCACCCCCGACACCACCTCATCCACCGCCCACCCCTGCTCCGCCACCACACCAGATCTTTCCCTCTTCTCCCTCATCTTGTGGAAACCCTAATCAGACCTAACCAGCCGCACCCCCTTGCTTCTCCTCCTTTCTCTCTCTGTTCGATGACCAGAGCCGGTTGCCGGCTCCCCTTCTTCTCCGGCGAGCCCCCCAACACTCCACCTCCTTTCTTCTCTCAACGAAACCCCCATACCCCCACGTCACCTGCAACCCCTGTTGATACACTTTTGTGTGGACGCGGCACGTTCGGTTCGATACTTTAAAGGAATGAAGACCAAGTCGGATATCCTCCTATCCTGCTTGGTTCTAACGAGTTTGTCTAATTTGTTCTGTAACGTTAAACAAACAATGCATGTTGCATTTAGGGTATTAGTTGTTTGTTTGTGTGTTTATATAGTCTCTTGGGCCAAAACATCATCTGGGCCTAAACCTTCATTGGGCCAAGACCTTCACTGGGCCAAAACTCCATCTTGGTTAAACCCCCTGATGATATGACGAAACCTTGCTTATGATGAAACTCTATGGGGTTTCATCACACTAAAGGACAAAACACGATGAAACTCTAAGGTTTCATCACACTACATGACAAAAGCATGAAGAAACCTCCAAGTTTCTTCATGACGAAACTCTCATGTGTGAGGTTTCATCATAAAAAGGGTGACGAAACTCTAGGGTTTCGTCAGGCCCATGTAAGGTTTCGCTGGGCCCATGTTAGGTTTCGTCATCTCTGTGTCCAGTTGCCTATATAAACACCTCATAGTTTCTGTGTGAAACTATGAGAGCATACCATGTACTGAGAGTTTATTTCAAACATTGTGTGTATTTGTTTGATACTGACTGTACTCATCCCTGATCAATAGATATTGAATCTTTGGTTACGCGTGTGTTTTACATTGTGTTTGGTTTGCACCGTCACGGGGATTCCGCACCCGCGATCGTGTTTGTGATAAACAGGGAATAGGTTTTCGTATCGGATCCTCCGAGAAAAACGGACCTACAAGTGGTATCAGAGCGTTGGCTCTTTTCCTTGTTTAAAACCAAACATTGTTAGTGTTTTATCAAGTGTGTTCTTGGGATTTTCAGTTCTCGTTCTTGAAAAATCATATTTTCTGAAAATATTTTCTGGAAATAAGTGTTTAAATCGTTGTTTTTGCTATAAGTTTTAGTGAAAACCTTATTAGTTTGAATGTTTACATGTTACTAGTAGGTTTTTATTGAAAGTTTAAGCAAAATCGTGTTCGACAAAATTTCTCCGGCACCGGAAAATTTATCAAGTTCATCAAACCTTCATAGAGTTCAAAGTGTTCTTCAGAATATCAACTTTTTGATCCTTTCTAAATGTACTGTTCAAATTGTTGATTGCAATTGAAAATTAGAAGTTTGATTAAAATATGGATGACCTTATCGGTTGGTATGATAAGTATGGTGTAAAGTTGAAATGTGTGTATTGTGTCAGAAGAATATAAGATTTGTTTGAAAAATCCCACCAAATCTCACCAACTCCCTGAGATCTTATCCATTTGTTGACGAAAATTTTATTTGGACGAAACCCAACAAAGTTTCGCCATATGTCACATTAATTTAATAGTGTTTCGTCATTACTGTCACACATCAGGGTTTCGTCACAACTGAGTAATTTATAACCAAGGTTTCGTCACACACATAGAGAGGATTCGTCAGTCAACATATTTCACAAGTTTCTCAAAAACAACATAAGAAAGTTTAGTGGAACAGTGACTCATCACTTAGGTTTCGTCATAACAGTTTCTTCATTTAATTAATCAGCTTTCGTCACATTTCATTACGTCACAAGTCAAAAGAGGTTTCGTCAACATAAATAAGGTTTCGTCGATGGTCACTAGGTTTCGTCGCTGTCATATATTTTAATCATTCTAGGTTTCGTCACACATTTCAACATAGAGGTTTCGTCGACCATCCAATGTTTCGTCGATCAGGAAGCTCTCACAACAGGTTTCGTCATTAACATAATTCAGGAGGTCACTAGGGTTTCGTCAATAACCAAGTTTCGTTATCATAACAGGTTTCGTCGAGTACAGTTTCGTCAAAGAAGAGTTTCGTCGAAACTTGTTCAATTTTTAAACAGAAGTGTTGCAAATCTATCATAACAGTTTGTTTTCAAGTGTTTAACCAGGTTTTCACTTTCATATATCAATCATGAGTTGTACTAGCCCTTCGGATTGGAGCATGGAATCGAGACCAGGTGAAGATCAGACATCCGCAGCCGTTTGGTTAAGGAATGTCATGCCTCAACAATCTATTAGTGCAAAACAATGGGCATTGGTGACGAATCAGAATCAAAGTATTCAAAATATGATGATAAGTGAAAGCGAAACGGGTAGCAACAATCGCCCGCCAAAGTTAAATCACATGAACGAATATCCGACATGGAAAGGTCGTTTCCACACGTACGTTCTAGGGAAAAATACCGAAGTTTGGACATGCTTCATTTTGCCGTATAATCAAGATCTAGAAGAAGCAGGTTCAAGTGCAGGGACATTGGCGAATATGCTAGAATATGACAAGAAAGCGTATGATCTAGAGAAGAAGGCGTTTGCTATTCTCACGCAAGCACTCCACAAAAACATCTATCATCAATTCACGGTGGTAGTGGTGTTCGGTGGAGGAGGTGGAAGTTAGATGGTGGTGGTGAGTGTTAGGTGGTGGTGGTGGATGCGACGGGGTGGTGGTGGCTGCGACGGGGTGGGTGGTGGCTGAAGTGGTGGTGGTTGGTTGTGGTGGTGGAGGTGGACGGTGGTTGTGGTGGTAGAGGGAGGCAGAGAGAGAGAGAGAGAGAGATCATGTTCTGTGTGTGTTGTGTGTGTGTTGAGTGTGAGAAGAGGTTTTTATATATAAAAAAAACAAACCCTCTTCTCCTTGCAGACTGCAGACATTTGGTCCACCTCTTCTCCTGCAGATGCCTGCAGATGTGGTCCGCAGACTGCAGACTTTTTCCCGCAGAAAAAAACAAACAACACCTAAATGAGGGGAGAAAGGGTAAACATACTTAAATGCATATCTTTACAAGGGTTAATGGGATTAAATCTTACATGCTGATTTTTTTTTTCTTTTGGTGCAAGTGTGTTCTTAGGTCATGTGTAATAGTAACTCCTCGTAAGCCTCATTCATCCAACATATCTCTATATAACCCTTCATAACATTTGGGTGTAGTGGTACGTCCCCCCCCCCCCCCCAACCTCCACCACATACCCCACAAAACACATTCCTTAACCCACCTCCACCTACACTCATCCAACATCACGCCGTTATCACCATCGCAGCCAACGAAATTCACATTCCATAAAGCCGAGGGAGGGGGGGACGCTAGGGGGCACCATCCACCATTTTCACCTCTTGATAGCGCTCCACTACGCATGCACTTATAAGACAAAAACAAGAAACAAGAGTGTTGCATGGAGCCAGATGGAGGTTGTGTTCGCTTTCACCAAGGTCTTATTAGTCAATGGTCCTTAATGAAGGTGAAGACTGTCAATAGTCCTCAAAAAGATTACGAACAATCCATCAAAATAAATAAATACAAAAATAATTAACACACAAATTACGAAGTTTGTCAAGCTTTAACACCAACTAAAATTGAAATTAACACAAAAATTACGAAGTTTGTCAAGCATTAACACAAACTAAAATTGAAACGATTAAATGAGGGATGTTGACGGAGGTGTATACTATAACTATTGTTTAAAATTTTGAAAACTAAAGTCAATAAAATAAAAATATAACTTTAAAAAACCTTTAAATGAATGGACACAAATGAACATAAATGATCGAACATAAATAAACACATTACCGAACGTTTACAAAAATAAATGAACCAACGTAACCTCTGTTCATGTTCGTTTGTTTAACTTATCAAGCGAAATTTCTTGTTCGTCTTTGTTCATTTAGTAAGTGAACGAATATGGGGAACTTCCCATCGAACGATTCACAAACTGTTTGCTGAACGTTCGGTTTGGTTATATCCCTTCCAGTTACACTAAAATAATCAACATGGGCTTGGACATGGTCCCACGCACCGGGGTTCATGGAAGATATTAAGATACACTTTAATCAACAAGTCCAGTTACACTAAAATAATCACATGGGCTTGGAAATGGTCCCACACACCGGGGTTCATGGAAGTCTTACATGGGTCGTTCATCTGCATAAAAGGGTGATGTGAGGATATTTTATTCAGTTCAGCATCATTAGCTCACTCGATTTTCTCTCGTTCACTGATCTAGGGTTTTCTAGGTTCTTCGTATTGTTGAGTCGTTAATTTGTTAGGTCACAGGGTTGAGTTGATTGAAGATAATCATGTTAGTCGTTAATTTGTTAGGTCACAGTGTTGAGTTGATTGAAGATCATCATGTTAATGATCTGACTGAGTGTGTTTGTATATTCTGATTCAAACAAATTGTTTTCTTCTTCTTCTTCGTGTTGTAGATCGATTCTGGGTTATAATCATTGATTTAGAAGTAGTTGTTCTTTTTTTAACGGCAAATTTCTTTAATTTCTGTCGTTTGCGTGATTTGAACCCAAGACCTCCCAAAATGTTTAAAAGTTTTGGTTTTACGGCTAAAGGACCATCACCCCATTGATTATCATGTTTTTCCACATAGGCAGTTACATAAATGTGAAAAATGAGAGATACTATACAATAATAAAACGCTCTTCTATAATTATTTCTTTAAATCAAATGTTTTATTTTTGGGGAATATTTGGACATTGCTTGTTGAAATCTTAAATTTCGATTCACGCCATTTTTTAAAAATTGTTATAAGTTGTTCTAACTATTATCAACATGTTTGATGTTATTGGCACTTCACTAAATTAACATTTTTTTATATGAAGGAAAATTACTTCATAATTTCATATTATGAATAAAAATTACTTCATAATTTCATATTATGGATAATATATTTAGTTAAAGTTCATGGCAGCTTGTTGTCTGTTTATCTGCTATAATATTTTACTGAAATTTTTCCTATGAAATCTGATATTTATTAGACAAAAGAAATTAAAAAAATTGATTGTATTTAATTTATTTTATTTTATAAAGTTATAATTTCATACTTCATGTGTCAGGCCGGGGAAAGAAGTTGCATGAGATGTATGTATATACAATGAGAAAGCTAATTTAGTGCATATTATAAAAGCTAAATACTATTTAAATTAGATGAAAATAAAGAACTAAAATGTCAAAGTAAATTTGTTGCCGTCATGACTTAGTCTATATAAAAAAAAAGCGTGATTAAGACGTGATCAAGAGTTGTTGTAATGTGGGTAGGTAAGAATAGGGGGAAGAAACAAGCTTGAACACATAAAAAAAAGAGTTAATTGCCCGGATGGTCCCTGTGGTTTCACGTTTTTTCACGTTTAGTCCTCACCTTTTGAAAATAGCAGGTATGCTCCCTATGGTTTGTTAGTTTGTTACTCGGATAGTCCCCTAAGTAGATGTCAGTTAGTTTGAAAATAGCAGGTATGCTCCCTATGGTTTGTCATTTTGTTACTCGGATAGTCCCCTGAGAAATGTCAGGGGAGTAGCCGAGTAACAAAATGACAAACCATAGGGAGCATACCTGCTATTTCCAAAAGGTGGGGACTAAACGTGAAAAAACATGAAACCACAGGGACCATCCGGGCAATTAACTCTAAAAAAAATAATTAAAACGAATGATAACTCGAAAAGCTCATTTATTTATTATAATTTAAGATATCAAGTTGCAAAATGTAACAAAGAAATCAGTTATACACTGTGTTCATATTAATTACAAAGATTTTCATGGTTTCCATGGTGCTGGAGGTGGTGGTGACGGTGGAAATAACGGTGGAATAGCTGAAAATATAGAGTTCTTGTCGACACCATCACCTGCGGTTGCAGTGAGCGACACAAGTGCAGCAACCAAGCCTGCATTTCCAGCCAAGGTGGGTTCGGTATAGCTGTAATTTGAACGCACGTCTTTATACTTATCAAATCGGTCAGGACCACCGACCATGGCACCTGTGATGTTGTGCGGGTTAGGTTTACCAGAAGACAACCATTGAAACCCGCCTTTGCATGAGTATTTGATGTTGTTAGTTGGTATCGATGCACCTCGATGGTGAACGTGTGTCGGGAATTTCTTGCCGTGTCCCACCACATAGCTCATTTTCATCGGATTATCACCCAAAATATAGTTCATCTACAAACAAAAAATAAATTAAGGAGTTAGATATAGGACTGTAAATGAGTCGAGCCGAACCAAAACAAGACAAGATTAGCTCAGGCATATGCACCATCCAACAATCAATGTTTTTCTTTTTTTGGTCAAAACCCTTAAGTAGAAAATGTGGCTATTTTTATTTTACAAATGTGGGCCTAAGATGAGGACTTGTATGTTTTGCTATTTTAGATCTAACCCACAGCTTTAAAAGAAATTACTGAGGCATTTGTAAACACTACATTTTGAAAAACAATCTTCAAAAAATTACTTAGAAAACATGAATACAAATTTAAGTTTTCTACCTGAGAAGTGGCGAAGTCCCGAAGTGTTTTCGTCGGAAAAAATGTCGTGCCACAATACCATCCAGGAAGATTAGCAGTTTCCAAATAATCCGCATAAAGCGATGCCATAAACACCGCATTCACGACATATTGAAGATTTTGTGGCCGGCCTTGGCCGAGTTGGATTAGCCCCCCTACAATGATACATATCGCACGTTATCGACTATGATCCTTTTGAGTTTTAAGTCCAGTACAGTACTTAATGAAAAATAATGTGGTATAGATATATATACCTTGAGTCCAGTTAAAGGATTGGTATTGTGGCAGGTACGCACACATGGTGAGCGAGGTGGCGTTGTGATAACCACGCAACAAGTCCTCATAAGGGTACCCAGGGTTCAAGAAAACGCGCATCCTTGTTAACAAGAGCATGGCTGCCGGGGCCTTGTTATCCCAGCTAAGAACCCGTTGACTAGGGGTATCTGTAAAAGCTTTTGCATGTCTAGGTAGCCCCGCTTGCGTAGCTAACCATAGGTAGCTAGAGTTACCTGTGGCGTAGTACATCCACGCACTACCCCACATGTACTCGTCATAATACCCTGTGGAGTTATAGTAGGGTGTTATGAAAAGGTTGCCTCTAGAGTATGGGCTACGCTTACCACTGTCTCTAGCAAATGTCCATACTGTAGTGGCACCTTTCACAAGCTTCTTAGAGTAGTCAGCGTCGTCTTTAAAGACTATGGACGCTGCTGCTAATGCAGCCGCCATTTCTCCAGCAAGATCGGCGCCTGCTTGAATCCTTTGCGAGGGTCGCTTGTACTCCATGTCTTCGGGTCTTTGCCAACACGTGTGATCATCATTTGTGGTTGAACCGTTTTGAGATCCGCCCACCTGGCCATAAATGTGGTCGATTATAGTAGCCGAGGAGTTGAAGGTACGAAGCAAGTAATCGGTTCCCCATTTGATAAGTTCTCGAGCGTGATCATACTCTTTGATCGCTTTGTACTTGTGAGGGTACTCGATTACACTCCAACTCAACATTGTCATAGCGAATGACATCGGGAAATGGAACTTAGTATTGTCACCCGCGTCGTAGTATCCACCTACTAAACCCCCCTTGACATCGGTTGCATCGGATCCATCTTGAAGCCCTGAGTTCCCTCTCCATTTGATCCCATTGTTCTTAGGTAACCTCCCGGCTGCAAGATTTTCCCTAGTGTTAGATATTATTGTCTAAAACATAATATCCTATGAGTCTATTAGATATATATTGGTACAAGTTATGTGTACATCAAATTTAAATGTTGATAACTTATGTATTAAATTACTACGTTTAGTTTTGTATCTCTTTTTAGATCCTTTTGAATTTTAAATAAAATGAAATAACTAACATACAAACCTTGTACTCTATAAACATGTGGAGGTTAATTATATTGTTAATATCATATATGATATTATGAATGTCACACACGTATATATGTATTGTGCATCTTGTGTCAACAACATTTTAAATAACGCAAAAGATTTTTAGTTTTTATTATTTCTTGACATAATATTACCGTAAGTTGTTGCTTTTGAAAAGAATTTGAAGGGAATTTATCATTTACATTTTTTGTTAACGATAACATACAATAGGTGATATATTTAATAGTTTTTATATATAGATGGAATCATGTAATGGAAACTTAATAAAATAAAGTTAAACATAATTGACTTCCATATAAATTATTCGTAACAAAGTAAGATATTAATACCTCCAAGTGACACGTTCTATTAATTTATAACATCATTACTTTTTTTATCATTACATCTAATTAATATATACACATACATCGGCGGATTTTGAACTAAATTTTTAATAAAATCAGAAGGGCAAACTTTTAAAATCCAATATTTTACGCTACATACGTAAAAACAATTTGGATAGTTTTGATAAAACTAACACTACGAAACGAAAAAACAAGACGAACCGCATATAGATGTATGTATGTATGTAAACATTATGAACCGACAATATAATAAAAGTTGATGAAAAATTGAAAAGTATTTGATCACTTTCTATACGTCTACATTTTCTTCAATAAAAGACATAAAGAAAATTTCTGATCCACTAGTTAAGTTATGTAGAAAAATTCAAAGCATGAGATTCAACACATAACATCGAAAGTCGTCATAATCAAAATCAATATCAAATTAAGTAGAAAAAATTAATTTATGTGGAAAAAAGTGTTAGAAAATTAAATGGTTAAAGAAAACGTACATTTTTGGGCATTGAAGAACAGTAGAGCCTTATGCAATGCTTCTGTGTACTGATCCGGTGGTGGTGGCTTTGGTTTATGATCCGGCAACGACTTTGTGATTATGATCGGAAGCCCGATCACCACAAAAGCTATGAATATTGCGATCACTGTCCATTTTAATGCTTTTCGTTTCACTACGATGCACCCTAAGTCAACATACCTGTTTTTGTTCTTTTTTCTTGATGCATCATCTGGATTTAGTAGCCAACTTTGCTGAGTCTCATCCAAGGCTCCACTGTGTTGGCTTTGAATGTTGTATAATGATGCTCTATCGGTGTCATCGGTGGTCCGGTTTCTTCGGTTTTGATCTTCATGATCATGTTCACTTGCTATTTCTAGTGATCCTCCCCAGTGGTTTGCGGCGTACATTCTTGATCTCTATCGAAGGGGTTTCGTGGTTTTGTGTTTTGGAAAGAGATGGAGCGAATCCTCGTTTGATTCACCTGTTGGCATCATGAAAACTGATATAAGCAGTGGCGGAACTAGAACCTTTTAGTCTGGTCGTAAGGTTTTCTTACAACCAGGGTACGTCCAACCAACTCATGATTTTGGAAGAAAAAAAAATCAATGTTTATATATAAAATTCAAAAATGTTTGTTAACTGAGGTCAATCGACCCTCTTGACCCCTGGTTTCGCCCCTACAAAGAAGCATGCATCGATGGTAGCTTATTAAGCAAGAAAATTAACCATCTAGCAATCAAGATCAACTTCATGGCATTGCCAATAGAAAAAAAAAACTGGATCGATTACCGTCTTGAATCAAAACAAACGTTATCGATCTAGAACACCCGATATATTATATGCTAAGTGATCTATATGTTATATGTATATATAGATTGATCCATGAAGATTGAAATAACAATGGTTTGGAGAGACTTACCTTAACCAATATGAAAGAAGAAGAAGCATTCACATGTTGATTGCCATATGGAGCCCCTCTTGAACACACATGAATCTTTTTTGTGTTTGATGAAATAGTGGTGTTATATTAATAGTCTTTAACAGGCCGTGTTGACTTTTCTAAGGTTGATAGGTATTAACCTTTATTTTATTTTAATAATTTTGGTGATGGGATGAAAGCTGGATCTGAACGAAAGAAGCATGTTTGAGGCATGCACTTAAATATGATTTTTTTAAATGACAATGAAAGTTTAGCAACTAGGGGAGTTGATGCTTCACATCTTTTTGTTATTTATGTGGTTTTAGAATATAATATATTTGAGAGTTAAATGCTTGGTTGGTCCCTGTGGTTTTCAAAAATTGCAGACTTGGTCCTAGTGGTTTACTAATTACACGCGTGGTCCCTGTGGTTTTCAAAAATGCACTCGGTTGGTCCCCAGCCCTAATATCAGTTAAATTTCTCAGTTAAGTCCATGTTAAATGACCAAAATACCCTTTTCAATTTGAAAACCCTAATCCCTTTTATCCCCTTCTACACTCACACTAAACCCCCATCTACTTTCCCTCTGCTCTTCCTTCTTCAAGAGACAGAAACCCTAAAACCCACACAAATCACACCAACATCAGACCCTCAACCTCTTTCCCTCCCTCTCTTCAGCCGGCATCCGACACCACTATTGGTGGCAGTGGCGTCGGTTTAACGGCAGCGTCGGCGGCAGGTCATCCGACAACAACAACCTCCATCTCTCTCACCCACCCCCTTCTCTCATCCTCCTCCTCATCCTCTCCGGCGGCGGAGCCGCCAATGGCAGCGACCGTGGTGGTGAGCAATGGCTGGCCAAGGAAGCGCGAAGAGAGAGAAACAGAGAAAGAGAGAGACCGAGAGGAGAGAGAGATCGAAGAAATAGGCGACGACAGCAGAACCGCCACGTACGGCGGCGGCGGTGGTTGTTTCAGGTCCTTGTTGGTGTTTGGAGGAGGTGAATTTGGCATGATTTTGATGAAATTGGAGTGAAATTGGGTGGAATTTGAGGGAAATTGGTGGAATTGAAGTGAAATTTTGTGGATTTGAGAGGTGGGTGAGGATGAATTTGGGTTTAATTTGATGTTTAACGATGGAGATTGGAGATTTAGTGGGTGATGTATGAGATTTGAAAAGAAATGAACAGGGTGGAAGATTCAGGATTTACAGGGATGATGACGTGGAGATATGTTGTACAGATGCAGAGGTTGGTGATGAAGATGATGATGGGGATGAAGATGATGCAGTGGTTTTACCACTGCCAGTTTCTCCAACAATAATAGTGGTGGAATGAGTCTCCACCAGATACAGTAATCGAGACGAGAGAGATGATAGGGAGAAAGAGGGGCGGCGGCGGCGACTCACGGCGGCAGTGACAGGGTGAGACTGGGGGTGGGTTGGTGATGAAGAAGATGGTGGTGATGAAGATGATGCAGGTTGGGGATGAAGATGATGCAGCTTGTGGTGGGTTTATAAAGAGAGTTAATAAGCAAGGGTATTTTGGTCATTTAACATGGACTTAACTGAGAAATTTAACTGATGTTAGGGCTGGGGACCAACCGAGTGCATTTTTGAAAACCACAGGGACCACGCGTGTAATTAGTAAACCACTAAGACCAAGTCTGCAATTTTTGAAAACCACATGGACCAACCAAGCATTTAACTCTATATTTGATTGATAAAGCAACTAGGGTAGTTGATGCTTCACATCTTTTTGTTATTTATGTGGTTTTAGAATATAATAGATTTGATTGATAAAGTAAGTTTTTAGTTGTTTGCCTGCAATCAAGTAATTGAAAGGAAATTTATTCTCAATTTCTCAATATCATGTGATTTCTTTTTGTAACAAAATAAAAATAAAATTAATCTTGTCTGGAAAATGATTCTAATAAGACTTTAACTAATAATATAAATAGCTAGTTGCGTCACGTGTTACATTTTGTAAGCTTATTTTTTTTACGTGTTCTTCTATTTCACTTATTCATATTATATTGAGTAAAATGAAATTTGTGTTATTATGGTTTGGTGAGAGAATCAACCCGAGTCCCCCAACTTTTTTTTGCCACCTATGTACTTGTGTTTTCAATATTTAGACATATGGTTCTTTACGTCTATTGGACGTTGGATTTAATTTAAAAAGGTGGTGAAAAGGCGAAATTGCCCTTTATTATTGCAATATGTGTCCCGTGCTTTTAATATTATTCCAAACATTTTAACCAACACTTTCCCTCCAAAATCCATACCCTTCTTAGGCTCAAGGGTGTGGGTTGGGGGTTATAAAGGACACCTCAGCGTCACGTAGGCGTGTCAGCCAAGTGGCTTTATAACCATCCCTTTAACATGGAGGGTGTGGTGATAACAAGTGGGGCGCTATAGAGAAAAAAAAAATTTTGATTGGTGCAAACAAGTGGGCCCCAGCTGATAATCTCCTCCTCCCTCGTTACCATGTTGGCGGAAGATGTATGGCGCCCCCTCCTTAATTCCGGCGGTGTGGGTGGATAGCGCCCCGGGGCGCTATAGCAGGTGACCTGGCGGGGGTGGCGCCCCCACACCCTCCGACCTTAGCAAATTCATTCTGTCCAAACCTTTGAAGCTCTTACATGCATGAAACCATACCCATTTAAACCAATCACACATGAATCCGTCATGAATTCCAACCCATACCCAATATGTATATGCTACACACATTCAAACTAACCATTAGGATACTCTTACATAAATCGGCTAACCACTCAAACTAACCATGAATTCCAACCCATTCCCAACATGTATTGGCAAGGGTGTACCCCAAATGCCTATATGCACACCAAAAAGTGTTTTTTTTCCTATATGCACATCCTGCAGTGTCGAGCTGTGGCCAAAGCGCGGCGTTTTGGTCCGGTCAACCAGACAAAAGATTGACGGGTGTCTGACGGGTCTGTTGACCGGACCAAAACGCCGAGCTTTGCTGCGTTTTGGTCCTGTCAACCAAACAAAAGACTGACCGGGTGTCTGGTTGACATGACCAAAATGCGGCCAAAGCTCGGCGTTTTAGTCCGGTCAAAAGACCCGTCAGTCTTTGTCTGGTTAACCGGACCAAAACGCCGCGTTTTGGTCACAGCTCGACACTGCAGGGTGTACATATAAGACAAAAAAAAACCTTTTTGGGCTGACTATCTACACACCACCCCATTGGCAACTCTTACATGCATGAAACCAAACCATTTGAACCACACAAACAAAAACCATTTTGCTGACAAACCATAACCACATACCAACAAACAAACATAAGCATGATCAGCTACACTCATTCCGACTACCATGAATTCCAACCCATACCCAACATGAATCGACTACTCTTAGATGCATGAAACCAAACCATTTGAACCAAACAAACCAAACCATTTTGACCCGACAAACCATATAAAATTGTATGCCAACGAACAAACATAACCATGATCAGCTACACTCATTCAAACTACCATATCGGCTACACTCATTCAAACTATAGTATACCAAACATAACCATATATAACCTTATACCACAACCAAACCATATAAAACGTCAAACAAACCAAACCATTAAAAAAAACCACAATGATCATAAACCAAACCATTTACAAATTAACTTAAATAATTAGCATAATTAGGCATCAAAACTAACGTTATCAAATGTTAGTTTTAACATAATTAGAAATTATATCATACAAAAGCATCTACTTTTAATAAGATAATTAGGAATCAACACTACTAGATCATATCTTCTTTTCCTCGTTCAAAGCGGAATTCGAAGTGTTAGTTCAGTTCTGTTTAAACATAATGGAAAACATGAAAAATACCTGTCACCGCAGACAGTGCAGTGGAGAATCCAGTGAGAGAAGACGACATGGAGTTCGACATCTTTGTCAAGGTGATCTGGTTCCTCCTTAGGGTGCTGACTGATGATGGTGACTGATTAAACCGAAAAGGGTATCGGCTATGGAGATGGAGGTCGAATGTGATGTTATGCTTATGGGGTATGTCTAATTGTGTAACTGTCTAACCCCTTAACCTCCACATAAGTCTCCATTATATAAGCACCCAGGAGGAAACCTAATTAGTTAATAAGGGTAATATGGTCCATCAACAATTACCAACTAATTATTTAATAGGTTATTATATATTTTGATCTATATTATGTAAATGATTATAATGGCTATAGATTAAATATTAATACATAATATATTTAATCTTACATTCTCCCACTTAGCCGAGTAATCATTTACTATGAGTATTAGATAAGCCTGATCAGGAGTTAACACTCATTTTAGCCTTAAACAAGTAGTATAGCAGAGAAATACAGCCGTTGAATCATTATGCGACTCAGGACCCCATTAATCATACTATAGCCTTAATTTAAAACCTAATCGTTATGATCAAAATATGCGTAAGCCCTTTGTTTGATTTGTAACTTTATTTGTCTATATGTCATTATACCGGTTGAACATATTCTAAGAGACATACAAAATCAAACTGAGGAAATTTCATTAATCATAAAACATAAGCTAGTACAATATGCTTAAATAAGGTCTTTACTAAATCCCATATTCCGAACATCTTCTTCATAAACCTTAGGAGGGAGACCTTTAGTCATCGGATCCGCAAGCATATCTTTAGTACTAATATACTCGATACAAAGATTATTTTCCTCAACTCGTTCACGTACGAACAGATATTTTGTATCGAGATATAAACCAGCTCCAGTCGAACTGTTACTGTTCGAGAAACTAACGGCAGCTGAATTATCACAGTAAAGCTTCAATGGTCTAGAAATGGAATTAACAATTTTGAGTCCAGTGATCAGATTTCTAAGCAACATTCCATAACAGGTTGCGTTATAAACAGCAATGTACTCTGCCATCATTGTGGAAGTTGTGGTCAACTGTTGTTTATGACTCTTCCATGAGATAGGGCCGCCTGCTAACATAAAGATATAGCCCGAAGTGGATTTCTTGTCATCTTTGCACTTGGCAAAGTCAGAATCAGATTAGCCCACCACTTCTAAATGATCACTTCTTCTATAAGTCAGTTTAAAGTCTTTCGTCCCTTGCAGATATCGAAGTACCTTCTTAGCTGCTTTCCAGTGATCTAGGCAAGGATTAGTCTGATAACGGCCTAGCATTCCAGCAATATAAGCGATATCTGGGCGAGTACAGACTTGAGCATACATCAAGCTCCCGACTACTGACGCGTAAGGTATCTGGCTCATTTGCTCCTTCTCAACCTCTGTTGTCGGACACTGGAATGAACCGAAAACATCTCCTTTAACTACTGGAGCGACGGAGGGTTTGCACTGTTGCATGTTGTAACGTGTGAGGACACGATCTATGTAAGCCCTTTGAGACAATCCTAAGATCCCTTTGTGTCTATCTCGGTGAATTTCGATGCCAATGACGTAAGAAGCATCTCCGAGATCCTTCATGTCAAAGTTATGCGAGAGTAACCGCTTCGACTCATGCAACATGTCTAAACTATTACTTGCCAATAGAATATCATCTACGTAAAGGACAAGTATAGTAAAGTTGCTCCCACTCATCTTGAGGTAGGTGCATTGATCCACTTGATTCCTCATAAAACCTTGTTTCTTCATGACTTCATCAAACTTGAGGTACCATTGACGTGATGCTTGTTTTAACCCATAAATGGATTTCTTCAACTTACAGACTAGATGCTCCTGACCTTCAGGTTTAAAGCCTTCAGGTTGCTTCATGTAAACATCTTCGTCCCAGTCTCCGTTAAGGAAAGCGGTTTTAACGTCCATCTGATGTAACTCCAAATCGAAATGAGCTACTAGGGCCATGACGATCCTTAATGAATCTTTACGAGAGACAGGTGAAAACGTCTCTTGATAATCAATTCCCTCTTTCTGAGTGTAGCCCTTTGCAACCAATCTCGCTTTGTAGCGTTCAACGTTCCCATTCGGATCCAGTTTTGTTTTGAACACCCATTTGCATCCTACGGGTTTGACACCGTTGGGTAATTCTACCAAATCCCAAACGTCATTTTTCTTCATGGATTCAAGCTCTTCAATCATTGCTTTATTCCATTCAGAAGACCGGTCACTGCTAATGGCTTCATTGTAAGAGATAGGATCATTGAGCTTTCCGGGATCCATTTCAATCAGGTAGGTAACATAATCATCCCAATTAGTAGGCCTTCTTTGCCTAGATGACCTCCTGAGTGGATTATCGGGTTCAGCGTTGTCTTGGTTTTGAGCGTTTGATGTGCCTTCGTCATGAGGTATAATGGGTTCTGATTGTAGAGGTAAATTTGGAGTTGGTGCAGTAGCTTCAGGTACAGTAGTTGCATTGGGTACAAGAGGAGTAATCGGAGTAATGGTAAACGACGAGCCCCCCCCCCCCGCGTCTTGTACTTCTTGCAATTCTTCGTAAGGGTTGGTACTGCTCCCAGTGACCTTGAAATCCTCCAGGAACGCGACACGCTTGGTTTCAACAATACGGGTGACATGAGAAGAACAATAGAAACGATAACCCTTAGAATTATCAGGATGCCCGATAAAGAAACGGGTAATTGTTTTAGGGTCAAGTTTCCTTAGGAAAGGATTGTAAAGTTTTGCTTCAGCAATGCAGCCCCATACTTTCATATATTTAAGACTCGGGTTCCTTCCTGTCCAAAGTTCATAAGGAGTTTTAGGGACAGACTTAGAAGGAACTCTATTGAGTATATGAACAGCTGCTTTTAGCGCTTCAGTCCAGAGGAATAATGGTAAATTAGTGTTGGCTAACATACTGCGCACCATGTTCATAAGGGTACGGTTTCTTCGTTCAGCTACACCGTTCTGCTGAGGTGTACCAGGCATGGTGTATTGGTTCACAATCCCCTGGCCCTTACAAAACTCATAAAATGGACCAGGAGCTTGACCCACATCAGTATGTCTTCCATAATATTCACCGCCCCTATCTGATCTCACAACTTTAATCTGACGATCTAATTGCTTTTCAACTTCAACCTTATAATCTTTAAAAGTTGTAAGAGATTCAGATTTCTCCTTGATAAGATACAAGTACATGTAACGAGAATAATCATCAATGAAAGTGATAAATGAAGTATGTCCTGTTATGCCAGCGATTTGGTAGGGACCACTAATGTCAGTATGAATGAGTTCTAATAAATTAGAGCTCTTGGTGGCACCTTTCTTATTCGCTAATGTCATTTTACCTTTAAGACATTTGACACATGTTCCAAAATCAGATAAATCAAGAGGAGGTAAGACTTCATCCTTTACGAGACGATTTAATCATTCTCTTGAGATGTGGCCTAAACGTTGATGCCACAACATAGATGAAGTCTCTAAGTCTTGTTTCTCTTTCATCTTTGTGAGTGATTCATTAATGTTATATGACAACAAAGATTTGGAAAAGCCATCATCTAGTTCTAATCTATAGAGACCACCATCCAGAATACCAGTACCATAAAGAACAGAATCATAGAGGATAGAGAGTTTGCGATGACCATGGGAAACAATAAAACCGTCCATGTCTAACTTTGGTCCTGATACAAGGTTCCGAGTTACCTCAGGAACATATAAGGTATCATAAAGTTTAATACATAAACCAGTTTTCATAACTAATTGTAATGTTCCAATGGCCTTCACTTCTAATTCTCGATCATCCCCAACCTTAAGCGTTCTTTGGTTTCTTTCCAGCTTCCGGATTGAAAGGAATCCCTGAGTTGAATTGGTAACATGAACCATAGAACCAGAATCAAACCACCAAGAATTAGCAGGAACACTTAAATTATAGGACTCAAGTATCATAAAATAATCGTTACCTTTCTTAGCCAGCCACTCCTTAAAGTCAGGGCATTCCTTCAGCATGTGTCCTGTCTTTTTACAGAATTTGCAGCGGATACTGCCTAAGGAGTTCTTAGAGATGGAAGGTGCACTTGTATTAGGATTAGGCCTTTGAACTTTTGAAGCATCCTTCCTCTGATGATTGTTCTTCCCTTTCTTAGAGTTGGAGGTGGTGAAGTTAGCAACATCGGTAGTGCGATCCATCCTCATACGCTCTTCCTCCTGTACGCACATGGCGACCAGCTCACTCATCGTCCATTTTTCCTTCTGAGTGTTGTAATTGATCTTGAATGCTTCAAAAGACGAAGAAAGCGAAGTGATGATAAAATGAACGAGGAAACCATCACTAATTTCCATTTCCAGCCCCTTCAGCTTATTGGCCATGTCATTCATCATCATGATGTGCTCGCGAATGCCGCTCCTCCCATCATACTTAGTTGTCACCAGCTTGAGGATAAGGGTACTAGCGTGTGCTTTAGACGTCCCTTTGAATTGCGCCTCCACATGTTCCAAGTAGGTTTTAGCATCTTCAGAATCAGGAATAGCTCCCCTGATTGCATTGCTGATGGACTGCTTCATAAACATGAGAGACATGCGGTTACACCTAGTCCACTTCTCATGAGTCAACTGCTCAGCAGCAGTACTTTGAGTGGTAAGATCCGCTGGCTTATTCTCTCTTAGAGCATAATCAAAGTCCAGCAGCCCAAGAGTAAGCATGAGAGCATCCTTCCATGCAGCAAAGTTATCACCGGTCAAAGGTGGAATCCCGCAATTGGGCGCTGATAGTGGAAATAAGATGAGCAAGTTATGATACTAAGGAAGATGTCCTAATGTGATCTAAGGGCACGTTAAACTAAGGCAGGCATAAATAATGACCATTTTACGTTATGAAGCTGTGATATTGTCTATTACTAACATCAAAATAATAGACTTAGTTAAAATTCTACTTAAACGAAGACAAATCAGCTTTGGCCAGAAGTGTAATCATTTAAGCATATGTGCAAAGTGGTTGTAACAAATCAGCTTTGGCCAGAAATTGAAACAGTCACTTTAGTTATGCACTTGTTAAGTATGCCATCTATGAAAGAATTAAATCAGCTTTGGCCAGATATTAAGACATTCATGTTTATGATGCACACTTAACATAGCTTTCGTAAAACTTGAACGATAAGTAGATGTATCAAATCAGCTTTGGCCAGAATTGATACATCAGAAGCTCATTCAAGTTAAGCTATTTTGGTTTTGTAAAACATTATTTGATTCTGATTAATTAACTAAGTAATTACAAAACCAATTATTTAATAGCAAACCACCCGTTAGCAAGGGGTTCGGGGCGGAGCCCCGAGCTAAATCTTAGTTCACATTAAATAGCCTAAAATAATGAGGTTTCGAGTCAGGTCTTGACTGAGTTATGAGATCTCGAGTCAGTTATGAGGTCTCGAGTCGCAACCTTGTTGTCTCTTGTCATACCCCAACCGATGGCGGAATCATCGGGGCGCGGCACTAGGCGAATCAGATTGCTCAAGAGAATCCATAACAACTATATTGCGATAATATTTATTACATTCGTTATCCCATACTAACAAATAATACAATCACATAAGTTATCACAGATTTCTTGTCCTCTCGAACAATGCAAATCCGACAACCTATATTTTAGTTGAGTTTCTAGACTTCCTAGCTTGATTTGATATAACCTGCGATCTAACCTGCAACATACGTTAAAATATTTGTCAATACAAAAGTATTGGCGAGTATACAGGTTTGATATGTGATAGCATAATAGATTAAAAAGTGTAGCGAATTTCCACATGCATAAACGTAACACACGACATATACACTCACAAAGCTGATACTACCAACTAAGTCCTCGATGCTCGAATATGCGATGGCAAACTAGACCCCATCGGGCGCTATAGTACTATACTAGTCATGGTGGGACGTCGCGAGTATAAGCCCTAGCACATATACAACTAGCATCACGTATACCTATGCATAAAAGTCATTCGCAAGTGATAGTTCGATTGATTGAATATTTCGTTTGATAAGTTCGATTTGTTAGAAACGTATGTTACACCCAAAATGCGATTAAAAAGGGTTCAAGGATACTCACAGTGCGTATTTAGGTAGAATACAACTTGGTTGGATCTGTCGCAAGTGCGTCTGCATTGAATCATTGAAGGATATAATAAACGATGTACGGTCAAGCGAGAATATCATCGAAAAGTTAGTTATCTGGTCGGATGGTGCTCATCCGTTCGGATGGGCTCATCCGATCGGATGACATATGGATTTGGGGCGGATGGCTGTCATCCGGTCGGATGGCAGGCTATCCGGTCGAATGACTGTTGGCTGGGTCGAATCCCCATTCGATCGAATAACTGTTGACTGGGTCGAATGCCCATCCGATCAAATAACTGTTGACTGGGTCGAATGCCCATCCGATCGAATAACTGTTGACTGGGTCGAATGCCCATCCGATCGAATAACTGTTGACTGGGTCGAATGCCCATTCGATTGAATAACTGTTGACTGGGTCGAATGCCCATTCGATTGAATAACTGTTGACTGGGTCGAATGCCCATTCGATCGGACGACATGATATCCGGTCGGATGACATGCTCTCCGATCGGATGGCATGTGGTCCGTTCGGATGACATGTTGTCCGGTCGAATAACGCGTCTGTTTTTAGCGTCTCGATCAACTGTTTTTGTGTGTTTTCGAAAGAAATACGTGTGGTTTCACTGAGAAGTTACGGTATCGTTTTAAACAATGATATTTCATCAGTTTCGACCCGATCTAACGGCCGGGAATCACCCCGTTCCATCAGATCTGGCCGTTCTTGATGGTTTCTCATGTTTAATCCCGAAATCGTTCAGTCCTTGACTAGACACATAGATCTTTAGGTGAGATTGTTGCAAAAACATGTGGAAATCGTCCAGATCTGAGTCGTTTATGGTGAGATGAGGTCACACCTTGAAGTTCATATGAACTCTTGGTGACATCACCTTAAAACACCTCAAATCAGTAGATTCCACGGTTAGAATTTGAGTTTTGAAGGACAGAATGATGTAGAATCGAGTGTAGATCATAGAAGTACAAGTTTCTAGGTTGAAATCTTACCGGAATCACGAGGAATCGAGAGAAAAGGGTCTTGAAGTGTGTCTGGTCGAGTGGGAGCTGTCACATCACTTGAACAGTGATGTGACATGCTATTTATAGGCAAAAATGGAGAAGGGAGTTACTGGGTCGAATGGCCATTCGTTCGGATGGCCAATCCGTTCGGATAGCCCATCCGTTCGGATGGCAATCTGTTCGGATGGCTCATCCGTCCGGATGGCCACTCCGGCGCGGTGAGTTTCTCCGTTTTCGATCGTTTTGATAGTTTTTGAGGTACGCGCTTTCTATAGTTGATTTATATTATTATTATATATGTATATATACCACTAAGGGTCGTATTTACGTATCCATATTCCAAAGTTTCGATATAACAATCGGTTTCCGTTTCGAGTGTGCGATTATAAGCGACGTTTCACGGCCATCAAGGAGGGTAGTATAGGTCCTTTCTTGATGTCATCGTGAATGTTATTGTGAGTTGTGCCACAATGACTGACGGGGTACCACTCACTCGTATTGTCATCATCGTCACGACGACTGGAGTTATAGCACTCACCCGAGAGACTTTGTTAGCGTTAATTGTTTACGTTCGACACATCACGGCCACTGAGGAGGGTAGAATAGGTCCTCACTCAATGCCTCCGTGAGTGTTAGTGTTTGTGATAATAGTGTATTGCGAAAATATGCGATTTATCCTTCGAATATCGAAGTATGCGACATAGTTACATTATGATCCGAATCTCTGGTGCTAGGCGTAACGAGTATATCGAGTAGTAACAACGCACAAAAGTGCGGGTTGTTACAGTCTCCCCTGCTTTAGGAAATTTCGTCCCGAAATTAATCCAACAGGTAGACTTTTAAAGAGTTGATCCAGTATAAGTAGCGATACAGCGAGCGATTTGACCGCGAGTTGACAAGCGAGAGCGTTTCGAATAAGAGGGAACGATTGTGTTAGCGAGGAGGTGACGTAAAGACCAACGAAATATCCCACCAGTTGGCGTTCCAAGGTATCTCGTGTTGCGAAGGATTCGTTAGCTCGATACGATTGGAATTTTAAAGAACATGAAAGGTCTCTCATTACGTGGAACTAACTGAGTCGATCGTTAACCAACGTTACGAGAAACGTTCATTTTAAATATTTAAAAAGAATTTTGGATGGAAATCTAGGAAATTTCCTTTTAACGTAAGGTCAACCGAGTCGATTGTTAACCAATGTTGCGAGGAAGTTTAGCTCGTAAGCATTTTAAGAAATTCGAAGATGAAAACTGAGGTTATGGAAACTCCCCTAAGGCATGGGTTCAAGCTGAACTTGATGTCGAACCAATGTCTCAAGAAAGTCTCGTTTTCGATATTGCAAAAAAGGTTTAAGGAAGAATTGGGCTCATGAAGGTTCCTCTTGGACATGGAGTTAAGCTGATTCGATGTTACCTCCACGTTGTGAGGAGTTTCATTTGTCCCATGGTTTTAGTAAAAGTTTTATAAAAATCAGTTTTAACCGTTTGAGAAGACAATTTAGCATCGAGCCCCACCTGGCACCTTCCCACGGAAGTTCGTTAATATGATTAAAACATTTATGTATAGGAAGTACCAGCGGCGTATCCACCATGTTTCTCCCATATTACTTCCGTTTCGTGAGGCGGTGTCATGTGCGCCGATACGACACGGATGGGATTGCGCTTACTCGGCCCAATCGATTAGAGGGTCAGACCGAATATAAGATAGAATCGAATGGGTTGAACCGGCGAGTTGGATTGCGAATGTAGCTGTAGTAGCGTGAGCGAGTAGCCTGATGACACAAAACATTTATGTGTCGTGTCTGGGTAGGCGTCAAGCGATAAGCGATAAGTGAATAGCGCGATTTTGATTAGATTACACATTAAACCCACATGGCATGTTTCCACGAGAAGTTGCTAACATGGTGAAACACTACGTTTAACCAGGTTAGTTTTACCTCGTGAAGCGGTGTCATGTGTACTAATGCCACACAGACTGCAATGAACACCAAGCGAGCGATAAGCGGTACGCGGTACGTGAATAAGAGGTAGACTATACATGGTAAGCGATTAGAGGATTAAGCGAATAATACAACACCAGTAATGACGGCGGCGACAAACGATTACGATAAGCGGTAGCTGTTGCGTTGCAAGCGAGGGAGGTATACGCGATTTATGCGGTTCGATTTGATTGATTAACACCACAGAATTTAACTAACGTCAGACCCCACATGGACTTTTTCCACGAAAGGTCGCTGATATGACTTAAAACACCTTGCTTTAATCATATGAGTTTTGTCTCGTGAAGCGAGGTCATGCGTGCTAACTTAACACAAATATCACAGATAACGGTATAGCGATAGATTGATACACAGCAAGCGATATAGATCCACACTATAAGCGATAGAGGTTGCGAGACACACCAGATAAGCGATTGCGATTAGTCGGGTTTTGTTTCGAATAAGCTTAACGTTACGTTTCGACGCATCACGGTTATCGAGGAGGGTAGAATAGGTCCTCACCGACAACATCGTGAGCGTTAATGTGCTTGATGAGATTGATTTCTATAGACTTACGACCAGTCTTGCGTTGATGCAATTGTCCTGCGAGGTAGACCCTCCAGAGTCCATCGATGAGGCGATTGCATTACGTCTGCAGACTTACGACAAGTCTTGCGATGATGCGATTTAGTTGTTACGCCTTGCGATTTAGTGTAGTGTGTTAAAAATAATCACAATAGTATAATAGGTCTAATAACGTTCAACTCCACGTGGCACTTTCTTCACGGAACTTCGGTAGTATGGCGAAGCACACCTTGCTTGACCCCTACTACTTAGATCTCGTGATTTGGTGTCATACTTCGTCGAAACGCTTATGGCACCTTAGAATTCACTACGATCTCCGTGCACTGACCCAAATAATCCCGTGTGCACCCGTGATTAATCGTTCCTTGCACGTTTATCGTACCTCGTTCTAAGAGTGTAGTGAGGGTAAAACACATTATTTCGTGATATAGTATATAGTATGTGCGTGATTCTAGTCTAAGTGCGACGATTAAAGAGTGAAAGAGAGAAGGAAGACGAGAGTTAACGTTACACATAGTGGCAACATCGAGTAATAGAGTAGGTTCAAAACTTAGAAATTAACGTCGAAAACCGTATCATTACAACTTTATCCTACGCTTGCTAGAGGTATGATGCTGAAGACTTTTGCTGGAGCTGTTGTTGTTGTACTCAAGTTCACGGTTCGATGCGGCAGTTGCGGGTGAGGTGACCGTAACGGTTGCAGTTACTGCAATAGCGACAGTCAGCCCCAACTGGATGATGATAGGTGCATGAGTAACACTGGGGATGAGCTCCGGTGTAAGCTCATTTTGGAAACACCGGAACTGTTTGAAGAGGTTTCGGTTGCAGCAGTTCGGTTGTTGATGAGCTCGGGCTTGAAATCTTTCGCTTGCGGCTGGGTTTGTCGGTGTCCTGCGAAGAGGTGTCGTCGTTGGAGGATTCGTCGGAGGACTCACTGGTAGAATCTTTGACTGAGTCGTTGGAAGAATCGTCGGCAGAGTCATCAGAAGAATCTTCGGCAGATCCGTCAGAGGAATTGTCAGCGGATTCGTCCGAAGGGTCGTTAGCAGATTCGTCAGAAGACCCGTTGATAGGATCGTCTGAAGAGTTTACGATGATCGCCTGATAAGTTTGCTTGACAGGGTTCTTGTAGAAAAACCCTTCCATGAGTCGTTTGTTGTTGATTTATGCGGCTAAGTGGTAGGTTTCTTCGATGGTAGCAGGTCTTGCAGCTTCGACAAAATCACCCACACACTCAGGCAAGCCACGAATGTACTTCGCGATGGCCTTTTCTGAAGTGTTGACCTGACCTGGGCAGATTATGCTAAGTTGTCTGAACCTTGCGGTGTAGCCCGCATTGTCACCTTTTGTTTGCTTGATTTCCCAAAATTCGTTTTCTAGCTTCTGGATCTCGTGGGGAGGACAATATTCCTTCTTCATGAGCTCTTTCAGCTCATCCCAAGAGAGAGCGTAGGCTGCGGAGATCCCACGTTTGTTACGTTCGGCGGTCCACCAGTCGAGTGCTCGCGATTGAAATACTCCGGTAGCGCAAGTAGTACGGAAACTATCGGGACACCCACTTTGACGAAGGGTAACTTCGATAGAATCGAACCACTGGAGTAGTTGAGTTGCACCTCCTTCACCCGTGAATTCCATCGGGTCACAGGCTTTGAAGTGTTTGTAGAGAAATGCAGACTGCGGCGCTTCCGTCTTGGAGTCTTCCGAGGCCCGAGTGTTGCTGAGAGAGTACACTTGAGCGGCAATTCGAGGAATAAGCTTTACCACTTCTTTGGTCACAAGTGATGCAATCCTCTTATTGGCGCTTCGTTTGGCTCTCCTCCTAGCTGTTCGTCTCGGGGTAGAATCGTTGGAAGACATCTAGACAGGAAGAGACTAGGAATGAGATTCGATCATAATGATTTTTGAGTTTCGTTGCAATTTGAGCGCGTTCAACTTGTTGCAAGTAATATAATAGACTTCACATAGGAGCCACATAGGAGACACGAAATTCCTAAGTTCTCACATACTGACTTGTTGTTCATACGTATATATAGGTATTTATATAACTGTAATTGGTGTTCATACACATACAGGTCGGTTTAGAATAAGCGAGGACGCGTTGAAGTGAGAAAGCAAGAGCGAAGACGATATATTATGCATTAGTTTTGTTGCGAACATTCGGGTTTCGTTTTAGATTGCGATGGTTGTGTGATTTGTGCGTTTATAAAAACAGGGAGTGAAAATCGTTAAATCGAGAAATCGATAACGCGTAAAGTTTCAACATGTAATTATGTTCCCGCCAGTTGTAAAATTGGCGGGTCGTATGATAGAGTGCCTTGGGTGTTTAGGCGTCGACTGCCCAAGGTAACCCAACTATGCCTGACAAGTTCGTGCGCGCGCGTTGACCTAGAAGACTCCATGCTTCCACTGGGATGCAGCTCATGGCATTCGTTTTCCTAGTCATCGCGTGGCTCGAGTTATCGTGATAGTCAAGTCCTTGGTGAGAGCTTTTTGAAAACCGGTTTAGAGAGTGGAACGACTTATTAAGGTACGGGTTTCACCCCTGTCTTAACAGTTTCGTTCCTAATTGTGGTTATGCTCTTCGAATAAATTCGTGAGTTCCACTAGATTTCGAAATAGAGACTTTCGTCGAGATGTGGATGTCACTCCTAACTCGATGAAAGGTTCTCGTGCTAGAAAATGCGCTGAGTGAGCGATCTCATCGAGAGTTTTTGGTTTTCACACCTGGTCTCGATAGGATCACTCGGTTTCGTTATGCGAGTATTTCGAAAACACGTGTATTATGTCAGCCTTAGGAAAGGCTAAGTAGTATTCCGGCCTTAGGAAAGGCTTCTTCGTGTGAAGCTGTAGTACGCGGTGTTCACACAAAGTTGCAGCTTTTAGCAATTTCGATCGAGAGTATCAAGTAGGCCCGATACAAACCCTACTGGGTTCGTGCGAGTCGGCCTGTTGGTACTTAGACTATAGACTAGGTCAATTTCTAAGACGTCGACCCGGACTAGATCGAGTCTTGCCTAATTCCCTATAGTTATGGCTCTGATACCAATATGTCACACCCCAACCGATGGCGGAATCATCGGGGCGCGGCACTAGGCGAATCAGATTGCTCAAGAGAATCCATAACAACTATATTGCGATAATATTTATTACATTCGTTATCCCATACTAACAAATAATACAATCACATAAGTTATCACAGATTTCTTGTCCTCTCGAACAATGCAAATCCGACAACCTAGATTTTAGTTGAGTTTCTAGACTTCCTAGCTTGATTTGATATAACCTGCGATCTAACCTGCAACATACGTTAAAATATTTGTCAATACAAAAGTATTGGCGAGTATACAGGTTTGATATGTGATAGCATAATAGATTAAAAAGTGTAGCGAATTTCCACATGCATAAACGTAACACACGACATATACACTCACAAAGCTGATACTACCAACTAAGTCCTCGATGCTCGAATATGCGATGGCAAACTAGACCCCGTCGGGCGCAATAGTACTATACTAGTCATGGTGGGACGTCGCGAGTATAAGCCCTAGCACATCTGCAACTAGCATCACGTATACCTATGTATAACAATCATTCGCAAGTGATAATTCGATTGATTGAATATTTCGTTTGATAAGTTCGATTTGTTAGAAACGTATGTTACACCCAAAATGCGATTAAAAAGGGTTCAAGTATACTCACAGTGCGTATTTAGGTAGAATACAACTTGGTTGGATCGGTCGCAAGTGCGTCTGCATTGAATCATTGAAGGATATAATAAACGATGTACGGTCAAGCGAGAATAGCATCGAAAAGTTAGTTATCTGGTCGGATGGTGCTCATCCGTTCGGATGGGCTCATCCGATCGGATGACATATGGATTTGGGGCGGATGGCTGTCATCCGGTCGGATGGCATGCTATCCGGTCGAATGACTGTTGGCTGGGTCGAATGCCCATCCGATCGAATAACTGATGACTGGGTCGAATGCCCATTCGATCGAATAACTGTTGACTGGGTCGAATGCCCATCCGATCGAATATCTGTTGACTGGGTCGAATGCCCATCCGATCGAATAACAGTTGACTGGGTCGAATGCCCATTCGATCGAATAACTGTTGACTGGGTCGAATGCCCATTCGATCGGACGACATGATATCCGGTCGGATGACATGCTATCCGATCGGATGGCATGTGGTCCGTTCGGATGACATGTTGTCCGGTCGAATAACGCGTCTGTTTTTAGTGTCTCGATCAATTGCTTTTGTGTGTTTTCGAAAGAAATACGTGTGGTTTCACTGAGAAGTTACGGTATCGTTTTAAACAATGATATTTCATCAGTTTCGACCCGTTCTAACGGCCGGGAATCACCCCGTTCCATCATATCTGGCCGTTCATGACGGTTTCTCATGTTTAATCCCGAAATCGTTCAGTCCTTGACTAGACACATAGATCTTTAGGTGAGATTGTTGCAAAAACATGTGGAAATCGTCCAGATCTGAGTCGTTTATGGTGAGATGAGGTCACACCTTGAAGTTCATATGAACTCTTGGTGACATCACCTTAAAACACCTCAAATCAGTAGATTCCACGGTTAGACTTTGAGTTTTGAAGGACAGAATGATGTAGAATCGAGTGTAGATCATAGAAGTACAAGTTTCTAGGTTGAAATCTTACCGGAATCGCGAGGAATCGAGAGAAAAGGGTCTTGAAGTGTGTCTGGTCGAGTGGGAGCTGTCACATCACTTGAACAGTGATGTGACATGCTATTTATAGGCAAAAATGGAGAAGGGAGTTACTGGGTCGAATGGCCATTCGTTCGGATGGCCACTCTGGCGCGGTGAGTTTCTCCATTTTCGATCGTTTTGATAGTTTTTGAGGTACGCGCTTTCTATAGTTGATTTATATTATTATTATATATGTATATATATCACTAAGGGTCGTATTTACGTATCCATATTCCAAAGTTTTGATATAACAATCGGTTTCCGTTTCGAGTGTGCGATTATAAGCGACGTTTCATGGCCATCAAGGAGGGTAGTATAGGTCCTTTCTTGATGTCATCGTGAATGTTATTGTGAGTTGTGCCACAATGACTGACGGGGTACCACTCACTCGTATTGTCATCATCGTCACGACGACTGGAGTTATAGCACTCACCCGAGAGACTTTGTTAGCATTAATTGTTTACGTTCGACACATCACGGCCACTGAGGAGGGTAGAATAGGTCCTCACTCAATGCCTCCGTGAGTGTTAGTGTTTGTGATAATAGTGTATTGCGAAAATATGCGATTTATCCTTCGAATAGCGAAGTATGCGATATAGTTACATTATGATCCGAATCTCTGGTGCTAGGCGTAACGAGTATATCGAGTAGTAACAACGCACAAAAGTGCGGGTTGTTACATCTCTAGTCGAAACCATGGTCTCGACTACTATATCTTATGAGATCACGACTCATAATGAGATCTCGAGTTGCAACCACGGTCTCGAGTCGCCACCTTATGGTCTCGAGTTATGACCTTATGGTCTCGAGTCGAGACCTTTGTCTCGAGTTGTAAACTTTTGAGCCCTTATGATTTCGAGTCGAGACCTTATGGTCTCGAGTCGAGATCTGTTGGTCTCGAGTTATGATTTTATGGTCTCGAGTTGTAAACTTTTGAGCCCTTATGATTTCGATTCGAGACCTTATGGTCTCGAGTCGAGATCTGTTGGTCTCGAGTTGTGAAGGTTTAAGGACCTGATGATTTCGAGTCGAGACCTTATGGTCTCGAGTCGAGACTTTATGGTCTCGAGTCGTAAGAAAAGATCTCGAGACTTCCTGTTAACAGCTGTGAATGTGAAAGCATAACTGAAAATTCGAATTCAAAGGGATTATGAGATATGATTTCCTGTTTTAAGATGATCTAATTTTAACAAAATATTTCGAAAAATTATAACTGTATATCTTTTAACAGTTTTCGAATACACTTAAGAGATAAAATTGGATCAAACATGGAAAAACACTCACCAATCCTAAATACATTCCAAAGCATAACGGAATTTTCGAATTTTCCTAAGAACATGATGAACCCAAAAAAAAACATAAATTCTGGAACCCGAAACCTGAATTTTAAGGCTTTTCTAAAACAGATTTCGGTTATAAGATTGCCCATATTGGTTTCGAGTGAATATATAATTAATCCTTTCCGAAAATAGTGATCTCGAGTGGACCTTTATGACTCGAAACCGGCTGTTAGGTTTATTAAGTTATCAAAATTCCGTTTTCCAGATTTCTATCCCAGAATTAATGGATACGAAAACAGAACTGACTAATCAACATATGCTCTGATACCACATGTTGGTTCAGTTCTGTTTAAACATAATGGAAAACATGAAAACATACCTGTCACCGCAGACAGTGCAGTGGAGAATCCAGTGAGAGAAGACGACATGGAGTTCGACATCTTTGTCAAGGTGATCTGGTTCCTCCTTAGGGTGCTGACTGATGATGGTGACTGATTAAACCGAAAAGGGTATCGGCTATGGAGATGGAGGTCGAATGTGATGTTATGCTTATGGGGTATGTCTAATTGTGTAACTGTCTAACCCCTTAACCTCCACATAAGTCTCCCTTATATAAGCACCCAGGAGGAAACCTAATTAGTTAATAAGGGTAATATGGTCCATCAACAATTACCAACTAATTATTTAATAGGCTATTATATATTTTGATCTATATTATGTAAATGATTATAATGGCTATAGATTAAATATTAATACATAATATATTTAACAATATTGCGGATTTCACTAATTAGCCCCCAAATATAGCGAGAAATGAGTACCGGTTCTGGCGAAGCCAGTGTTGGTACCACTCTAGCATATTCGAAGAATGTCGAGGTATAACCACGACAATCTACTCCCATCATCCGATGACTTAGAAACTTATTCGTCATCTGTTCCTTTTCATACTCGGGACAGAATTTTCTTTCCACAAAACCCTTAAATTCTTCCCAAGTCATAGCATAAGCTATTACTCTTCCTTTTGATTGTAACACAGTGTTCCACCATTCGAGTGCTCCTTCTTTGAAGAGATTTGATGCGTACATGACCTGATCATCTTTACCACATTTACTTATTGCAATTACTGCTTCGGTTTTCTCTAACCAACGCAGTGATGCAGTTGCTCCTTCATTGCCTGCAAATTCAGTGGGTTTACAAGCAAGGAATTCTTTGAAAGTGCAACCAGGCGTTGCAGTTTTCATTTTCTTGGGTAATGGAGCTTGATGTGGTTCCCTATTATGATTTACATGATTATTGCCTCCATTTACACTATTACTGAAGTTATCTTCAGTAATCTGTTTACTAGGGACAATTTGTTGCGGTTCGATTGGATTCTTTATAGCAGCAACGAATGCTGGAATAGCATTGGCTATCCCTTGAGCAACAATGTTTTCGATATCTTGCCGAGTCATATATTGATCTCCTGGATGTTGCTCAGACTGATTAACTTCATTTATAGGTTCATTACCACTGTTTGCCATCTGATAATGTATATATAAATTTTATTAGTATCTGCTAAATAATAATTATATACAAACAATCAGAAAATTTTACAATACGGGTATAGTCAAAACAATCGATTTCTCGATTTCATTTTATATTTAGTATAGTATGCATCATTACACACCAATATCTTACAGAGTTTTATTCATTATTTACAGACTAATTTACTATTACTATTATACAACCACCGTATTACCATCGTACTATCTCTCGTTACTTGTTGTCCTAAAAACGAAGTTCCCTCTCATCGTACTTCCAGGCAATTTGTCCCCCTATTTCCCTGATTCTACTTCCCGCATCAAACAATTCTTCACCAAAGTGGCGAAGTTCAGCCATGTTTTCATTACTCATGGGTGGATTAGGTAGGGGTTCTGGATCGAATTGTGGAAGAAAGGAATAAGGATCGTTGACAATATTTTGAAATTGCCAATCGTTCGTCCACCATTCGTCCATTCCTATGGGTTGGGAGTGGACTATTGGGTCTGGAATTGCTGGTTCCCAATTCATAGGGAGTTGGTTTTCAAGAGGATAAGTAAAAATATTAGTATTGACGGGTTGAATGGTTTCACAGCTTGCCAATAGGAAATCTATCTCATCTTGAAAAGTCCTTTCCTTGTTTGGATTGGAGCTCTCTCCGATTTCTATCTGAGTTGGTCTAGAGCCTTGCCCAACTTCCATTACTATTTCTTTAGTACCTTCCTCCATCTGCATTCCTATCTCCTTAACCTCTTCCTTGTTTTCAGTTTCCATTTCCTGCTTTTTCGAACTTTCTTCGGTTATAATTTCTTTTCCCTTTTTCAAAGGATTATTTATTTTGGGAAGTTTTGTAGCTGGCTTTTTCTTACGTATACGACTTCCCCACACGTAATTCTTTCTTTTCTTTCGTTTTGGCTTGTTCACAGGAGGAGCCTTGAATTCTACTGGTTGTTCTATATTAGGAAAGTATCCAGTATATTCTTTGGAAACTTCAATATTCACCGGGTAAAGATTAAGGTTCTGAAAGGCTTCAGATATCCCACTCATGCTGATGTAGTATATATGCAAAATGCATAAAATACTAAATTAAAATTCATAATTAACCTTTTAATTTATTACATACTGTGTACTAATTTATTACAAAGATAACTGGAAAACACACTTAGGGTTTAAAATTTTATTTATTGCACAGGGTTTCTAGATTGTAAGGGTAAGATGCTAAAATTTTAAAATATTTAAAGATTTATATTTTCTGCTACTGTGGCTAGCATATATAAATTTGCCCATTTTTCATCTAGCTTATCTTCCCAAGGTGATTTATCAATTAATTCCTGGGTTTCCCGTTTAATCTTCTTTTCTCGGATTTTCTCTTTACTTTTCTTAATAATCATCTCCCTCTTTCTAGGAGAAAGTGATTCCTCGTATTGTGCCTTTCGCACAAATATTCCTTCTTCAGGAATTTCAGCCTGATTCGAGGATTTGGTTCGGGATGAACTTCCCTTCTCATTGAATGATCTATCTAATTTAAGATAGATACTTGCCAGCTTTTGTTTACCCATACTGTAACTAACAAATAGCAGTTAATAAAACACATAATCACATAATAGTAATCAGGAAAAATTTAAGTATTTCTAAATACTTATTTAGCTTAACTCAGTGGCTCTGATACCACCTTTTTCTGTCACGGCCCCCGTCCCGGTTTGACCCGTTTCAGGAGCCGCGGGACAGAAATCCCGTGGTATTTATTTAATTGAGTTTAACAGCGGAAGTTTATTTAACAGGATCGTTTAAAGCTAAAATTTTCCCGATTTATTTTATTTCACAATTTGGGATAAAACCCCGATAATTTACAATATTATGTTTTTACTACGAAATCGTGATATTTCAAAACTTATTTCTTTATTTTATAATGAGCCACTATTTTAAGCTTGAAATGCTCCCCAGCACTTTTCCTGAATTACAACAGATCACCTGAAACATGTTTGAAAAAGGTTTTGTCAGCGGAAAATACTGAGTGAATCATTCTATTTACTAAAATGACACATTTGTTATAATTTACAGTATTAAGAGCGATTACAATGTTTCTGATATCAAACCAACTACCCACGGTATTTGTCACTCGACCGAATCTGTGACTATGGTCATATCCCCCAATTGGCTGCCCCAATGGTGACGATTATCAAGTAATGTATACAAAACCCCACATACCGGCTGTAACTTGGTGATTACAAAGACTTAATCCCCGTAATTATAACTTTGAAAATAACATGCTTTTATAAACAAATTTGATAAAAATAGAGAATGACTCACATTGCTGATTTAATACGGACAGAGTCTAGTCTATGAATCAGCCTTGTTAACCTAATTTAAATAACAATGCACACAAAACTGGGTTAGTAATCAATCCAGCATTTACGATAACTCACGAGATCAAATTCTCACAACGAACGTCAAAGTGCGATACTTCATCCATCGAATTAACGACGAACGACAAAGTATAACCCTAATGTGGGTGGCACTTAAACATCCATTGGATATATTGATCGTCGGAAAATGAATCGTAGCAGCGATTGTGCTAATACCCTGTTTTGTGGCAGAATTTCGAGACCCGGGGGTGTAATTTAGAGTATTCAGTTCATATCTCAGTGTATAGTGCGAATTCTTTCGACGTTGTAAGTCCAGAATTCAAGTGCCACTGTCCTCTATTTATACATAAAATTTGACTATCTTACGGACCGTAAGATTAACAATGTTGCGGTCCGTAAGGCTGCTTACGGTCCGTAAGCTTAACAATGTTACGGTCCGTAAGAAATAAAAATAGGCTATAGGGTAGCCACGATTGGGACTAGCTCAGCTGACTCTACAATTTCGAATTTCAGTTATGTGACAACGATTATTTAAGGATAATCGTCAATTAGGGTTTATCCCCCCTAAGTTTTAGGGGCCCTAATCCTGATTCCGATTGTTCTGAAAATTTTAGGGTTTGTGCGGAATCACTTGGGTGTCTCAACTAGGTTTTCCTAATGATCAATTAAAGTAATAATTAGGACTTTTTAGTGAGAGTTGTTACACCCAGGAACCCGTTCGATTTGTAATTTATAGTGTAAAGTTATATAGAAAGTACTGAAAGAACCCTTAACTATTTTGTAGGGGAACATGTGTAGTAGTCCACTGATAAAGCGTGCGGTGAATCTGGTATTGGTCCTGAGTTCGATTCATGGGGAATTAGGTTTTATCATTTTTTGCTTTTGCAGTTTAGATGTCTAGCAGTCTAGGTATAGGATATGAAAATGAACTCTAAAAATATTGAATTATAGCTAGTGAACAAAGAGAGATAAAACAAAATTAGACATTTTTTTGAACTTGTTGATATCTGATAACTTTTTGTTAATATCCCATAAAAGTGGAACCTTGGCCTTTTTCATCAAAATTGGCCCAAGTTTCCGAATTTGATCAAGGTGGTTTATATGATTTTGATTTGTTTCGATATAGCTTATAAATATTATCATGTTTTTGCCTTTATGTGATAATTGTGATATTGTATAATGAGGAATTGTAAATTTATAATAGCAAAAGACTTTTAAGTAGAACAACATTATTACAAGGGATTTCTGATCTTTTTAATCGAGTTCATAGAATCTCACATCTTATGAATTTGTTGGTTTTAATGAACCGAATGGATGTTTGTGGTTTGTAATATTTATTTGGTAGCATGATTAGGTTACAGTTTGCATCTTTTTAACTAGCATGATTTGGTTACAATTTGCATCTTTTTTATTAGTCGAATTGATTATTATTATTTTTTTGGGATCAAGTTTAGTGATCAATTCTTTTGTTGTATAATTTGTTCAAATAGAAAAGAATTGCTAAAATCTTAATTAAATGACTATAGAGCTTTTGAGATGGTCGTGTGTGACACTTTTTATCAATATGTTTTGGACTCATGCTACAGGTTTTGAAGGTTCTCTCTGGTGCTCCATCAGCATATTCTGCTAATTAATGGGTAAGTTGAGGTTTCTTTGAGTTGACGAGTAGTGGTTGATCAGGGCTAGGATACTTACCCTATAATGCTCCTTTTCCCTTAGTTCAGCTCAGGGTAGAAATCTCGTCACTATTTATCGAATATGCCCTTGAACACCTCTATACACATCAAACTTTCTAGCAATATATTTAAACAATAAGCTAATCCATCTATGAAAAACAATTAAATAAAGCAATTTTCTAAAACCATTTATATAATATAAATTTACAATTTATATAAGTGCAATGTAAGTTGTACTCTTAGCTGCTAATGTTGGACAGTGGTTTTTTTATGCAAACATGGGCTGATGTGGGTTGTTTTATAACTTTCTTCAAGCCGGCTTCTTCATTGAAACCATCATTACTCTCTCTTTGATTTCTCTCAGATCTCACAATGTCCCTATCTAATCTGACTTTCACCTGACCTTTGTTGATCATTGTTTCGGGCCATGAAACACAGAGAGGGGTGTTGCCCCGCTGTTGCCGGCGGCCCCTATGGCGGCAGCGGACCTGTGTACACAGGTGTTTGGATCTCACAATGTCTCTCTATCTTTAGTGTTTGGATCTTTTTGGTGTGAAGCTTTAGTTGCATGCCATATGTACTACAGGTGTTCTTGGATGTAAACCCTAGGCGGTAGCCTCTATGTAGCCGCCGGTTTTTGTTGGTTTGATGATGATGGTTGTTCGGCTTCATTATTTGGGTTGCATCGGTGCTATGACTTTAAATTATTATTGTCTAAGCCGATGTGAAATCCGTTCAATGATGGTGGCTGTTCTTGAGCCCTAATTGTTTTGGCCATTTTGTTCTTTTCGTGTCGAATAATTGTTGCCGAGCCGTTGATGATTGCGCTGAATCGTCTGAGGTCTTTTTGGGTTGCCAAGTCGATGAGGATGATGGAAAATCATCTGAGATCAACAAAGTTGTGGTGATGATGATGGGCAAGTCTCACCTGAACCTAATTATTCTGAAACATTTTCTATTCTCATTTTTATTTTTGATTTTGATTGTGTTGGATAAAAGAAATAAGAAGAGACTGTTTTTAAATGAAAATTATGAAGATGAAACTGCACAATATGAGAAAGTTGATTTTGTGAGCTTTGATTTGGACCACAGTTTGGTTGCATCTTGCACCTTTTCCTCGATACCCTTGATTATGTTATTCGGGTTCAGAACTGATTTTAAAAGGTCGATGATGGTGGGCGTACGCTCATTTGAGATCTGATTCAGTTATTTATGTTGTTTTTGGTTCCGTTGTCGATGGCAGTGAATGATGGTAGTCTTTTCTCAGCGTCGGCGATGTTTTAGTCTTTCTTAGCGCTGGAGAGTTCATTTTGGTTACATTATGTTACTATTGTTTTTTGTTGATGGTTGTCAATTATGAGGTTGCTTTTGGTTAATTTTTTTTTTTTTTTTTTTTTTTTTGTGTTTCACCAATGAGATGTGTTCATGTTAGATCTGATTATGGTATTTATGCTTCTTTGGGTTAGATTCATGGTTGATGGTACTCGATGATAGTAGTTGTGTGAATATTTTATTGTTGGTAATCTTATAGAGTTAACGACAAACTCTCATGAATTTGAGATGTGTTTTGGAGCTTTAATAGTAAACCCGTGATCATACATCCCGAGTTTAATTATTTGGGGTTACCTGTCTTTGACATGTTATGGCGTCGCAACCTGCATGTTTTGTTTACAAAACATTTCTGATCTCAAAAGGTTGGGAGGCTATCATGAAGTGGAAAACATGTTATGGTGTGGCAACCTGCATATTTCTCCTGTATACAAAACATTCAAAGAATGCTTTGGCATATCTGAGCCACAAAAGCTCATGTTTCGTTGCACTTTCAAAACATGATTATACCGTAAAGCTTATATTTATATAATGTCAGTTGAGCGGGTATCTTATTTAATCTGATTTCAAAGGTTGAGCGGCTATGATGAAGTTATAAATTTGTTATGGTGTGGCAACGATGTTGTTTTGTTTATACACAAAACATTCTTGGTTTGCAGCCACATCGGTTTATCATTTCTGAGCCATATAACTTCATGTTTACTTAGACTATGGAGTATGGGGCGTGGGTTGGGTACAAACGCCCAAGTCACCACCCCGGGTGAGCTTGGGTTTCAGCGTGGCCCGTTTGGTGTGGGATTCAGCCCGGGGGTTGGGCGGGGCTACCCACATGACATGGCGGAACCTCATTGGCCAAGAGCACTAGCCATGGCGGAACCTCATTATGATGTGGCTTGGCCACGCCACCCCAGCCATGCCCCACCATACCCCTTTGAAATTGGCTTTTGGTCTTGGGTGCCCCATACTCCACATGTCGCACCATGCCCCCAACCCAACCCACGCCCCACCATACCCCACGGTCTTACATGATTGTACCTTAAATAGTTGAAGAAAACTTACTATATGACCTGAAAGCATCAAATCAAATTGAACAAGTACTACTTAGATGGTAAGTTCTTTACTTTCCAGCAAGAGATTTGATGAAACAATGGTTAACCAGGTGGGTTAACTCACTGGTCTCGTCAAGAGGGTTAATCCCTTCTTTCCGAGGATCGCCGGCTGGATCGTCTGGTAGTGGGTTTCCTGCACAAGGAAACAAGCCGTGACTCGCAACAAGGAGGATGGGGTGGGGGGTGCTCCTTGTTACCACTCTCCGGCGTCAGAATCAGTAGTTTGCTTGGGAAGCAAAGTATGATAGTAGTAGTATTGAGAGAGTTGAGAAGAGATACCTCAAACCTGGTTTGGGGTGATATTTATAGCCGAGGAGTGAAGGAGGGTAGTTGAATAGCTAGCCTGACATCGCACAGCTATTTGCAGGTGTGTCAGACCTGTCGGTTACGGTGGTGATGCCACGTCCTGCTGTGGTGTCAGACTGTTGTATACACGTGGGCCGGTAGGCGATTGTTCTCAGTGCCACTTGCACTGTGGTGTCAGACCCACTTGCACTGTGGTGTCAGACCCACTTGCCTTGTAGGCAGGATGCGGTGCCAGGCCGCATCGCTGCTTGCGGTCATTGATGTTGTTCCCGCGTTGGTTGTTCCATCCATGATTTATGCGGGATGCGGTGTCATGCCGCATCGCCGCTTGGTGACTGTTACTGTTGCCCAAATCCCTTGTCGTGACGAAAATGTTCATAGGATGCGGTGCGGGGCCGCATCGCTATGCGTAACATTGGTTTCCGTCCTTAAGGTAAGTCTTCACATCACTGGACAGATTGGACCGCTGTGTTCGCGTGTGAGTTTATTGCTGGTGGAGGTTTTTGATAAGGGTAATGGTCATTCGCGGTCATGCTGACGCGAGATCTGGGACCATACCCCTTCAAGTCCCCCCAGTCTAGTGTTCCTTCCTTATGTAAGTTGCATGTGGGAGGGATACTGGACTATGTTGTCTAGAAGGTTAAATATGGGTCATGCGGATGGCTCCTTCTTGCAGTAAGTAGTAGGCCTTTCGAGTGGATTGTTCCTTCCTTTGAGAAGGATATCCGGTGAGCAAGTTCCGTCTGATGCGGAATTCTCAGCCAATGACTTGACTCTTGGTCTACCTTTTCTTGATGTCATCAGCCACCTGTTGGTGTTTCGAACCAACCTTTGAGACGGTGACTGAAGGTGTTAGCAGGGTTTGAACCAACCTCTGAGATCGTGACGGAAGATGTACGTCTTCGTCACTTTAGTTGTAACCTCTGCGTCAGCTAGTGCAAAGTTGTAAGTACTTTGCTCAAGCTCTATGTTCAGCAACTGGACATGCAATGATGATCCCTGTTTTGTGGGGTCTTCGTGTTCTCCAGTTAAGCTTTCTAGTAACCGCATGTCCTCTGCGGTTTATCTCTCAAGTAACCGCACGTCCTCTGAGGTTTTGCTCTCAAGTAACCGCACGTCCTTTGTGGTTACCTCGTTGCCGCACCTTGTTGGCCATGTTTGTTTGAGAAACGTGGGGTAGTTGCGCCATTGTTGGTCGTGTTTGGTCGAACAATGTGAATCTGGACTATGGGCAGATAAACATGGTCATAGGCAGGGTTGTGCCCACCATTGTTTATTCTATGCGGTCCATAGGTGGGTAGCTAGTCATAAGCAGACTTGTTACCACTGTTCTGGAGCTACTTTCCTTCACGCTTTGGTGGAAAGTAGCTTTTCTTTAAGTAGTGTTGCCGGAGGAGATCACCTTAGATGCTTGGGAAGTTGGTTGAAACTCTTCCGCATTCGTTTTTTAGCCACTTTCCTTCATGCTTAGTTGAAAAGGAGTTTTCCTTAAAGTAGCTTTGCTCCTTCGCATGGTGGTTTAGTTGTGGCTCTTCCGTAGCTACCGTTCGCATAGTTGCGGTTTGTAGTAACTACTCACGAGTGGTTGCGGTTTGCAGCAAAGAACTCGCTTCTAGAAGTCTTGTAGCCTAGACGTAGCTTTTGAAGGTTCAGGAGACAAGGTTGCTGATGTGCGGTTGCTCAGCATACTTGTCCTTTTCCTTAAGGAGAAGCTGTTTGCGTTCCCTCCGTGGTTGTGAACCGGAAATGAGGGTTTTGAAGCTTGAAGAAGCTTACATGGACTGCGGTTTACCGCATCCTGAGAAGCGGTTTTCGCAGTCCAAAGAACCATGCTGGTTCTGAGTATCTGACGCACCTGCGCGGGTTGGTCAGTGTCATCTCCGCATATTCCACGTGTGGTTAACTCACTGGTCTCGTCAAGAGGGTTAATCCCTTCTTTCCGAGGATCGCCGGCTGGATCGTCTGGTGGTGGGTTTCCTGCACAAAGAAACAAGCCGTGACTCGCAACAAGGAGGATGGGGTGGGGGGTGCTCCTTGTTACCACTCTCCGGCGTGAGAATCAGTAGTTTGTTTGGGAAGCAAAGTATGATAGTAGTAGTATTGAGAGAGTTGTGAAGAGATACCTCAAACCTGGTTTGGGGTGAGTATTTATAGCCGAGGAGTGAAGGAGGGTAGTTGAATAGCTAGCCTGACATCGCACAGCTATTTGCAGGTGTGTCAGACCTGTCGGTTACGGTGGTGATGCCACGTCCTGCTGTGGTGTCAGACTGTTGTATACACGTGGGCCGGTAGGCGACTGTTCTCAGTGCCACTTGCATTGTGGTGTCAGACCCAGTTGCCTTGTAGGCAGGATGCGGTGCCAGGCCGCATCGCTGCTTGCGGTCATTGATATTGTTCCCGCGTTGGTTGTTCCATCCATGATTTATGCGGGATGCGGTGTCATGCCTCATCGCCGCTTGGTGACTGTTACTGTTGCCTAGATCCCTTGTCGTGACGAAAATGTTCATAGGATGCGGTGCGGGGCCGCATCGCTATGCGTAACATTGGTTTTCGTCCTTAAGGTAAGTCTTCACATCACTGGACAGATTGGACCGCTGTGTTCGCGTGTGAGTTTATTGCTGGTGGAGGTTTTTGATAAGGGTAATGGTCATTCGCGGTCATGCTGACGCGAGATCTGGGACCATACCCCTTCAAGATTGTTAACCAAGTATAAGGCATATATCAAGCTAATTTCAATTGTTAAGCATTAGTTAACCAAAGCTTTTTGGACATTATTATATTCAAGGTAATTTCAATTTTTACATTCAATATGGTAAATCAAAATATTAGCAATAATGTTAATTTATTAACGAAAATAAGTCCCAACTAATATCTCATTTGTAAAAATTATAATAACTTTTTTCAACATATAATACATTATATATTATTATTATTAATAATAAATAAAATGTATAATTTGGTTTCAATGTGAATTGATTCGGTTACTTATACTCATACAACTGTTACCAAAGTGGGATAGCCTCCTTGATAAAGGCTAAGATGGTTCAGCTGACAGAGGAAAAAGAGTGGGTTTTGGAGGTGTTGTGATGTTTAGGAAAATATTGTGGGGATGGGTCTCAAGACTTGAGTGATCTAATGATAATACATTTAGCAACTTCGTTTTTAAAATTTTTGGTTGTTATAGAACTTTGTTTTTAGAATTTTTGGTTGTTATAGCGTGTGTCGATAATGTCCGGTATAAAATTATATTCCTGTCACATCTCCTCTACAACGTACGGGTTGAAACATTAACTAAGAGACCTTGCGGTACTTGTCACGTTTCCTCTACAACGTACGGGTTAAAACATGATAGCTAAGGGACCTAGCCGCAACGCGGCGGTGATTAAACCTAGTTAAAACTAATTTTCAAATTCAACAAATCCCTTGCATGTAAAAGTCAATTATATAATACTCTAATTTTCAACATTCTTGTGCAATGAGAGTTGTAACCTGTGTTTAATGAGTTGTATGTGCTTTATGTTATTGTACAATAGCTCTTTTGGTGGTACTTTCTGTATTACACATGCTTTCATCACCACTTTGTATGTGATACACGTAGAGACAAAGAAAGGGAAAGGGAAGAAGAGATAGAGAGCAGCAAGAGAGAGAAACAGAAATGCGGAACGACGAGTCACCGGCGACCGGCTCCAGACGCGTGCTCGCCTCACACCTACAGAACCGAAGTCGTCAAGTCTAGGGTTTTCCGGTGAAAATTCGAGGGTTCAGAGGTGGTAGTGGCGAGTTCCAACAAATCGAGGGTTCCGATCCGTTCAATCATCCTTTAATCTATCCGATCACAGGTGAAATTCATCTCCCTCTCTCTCCCTCTCTCATATTAAACCCTTACCGTAGATGTGCGTTTTCTCTGTTTTCTATACATGAAATTTGCGTTTGTATTTCGACCTGTATATTCAGATTGAGGAGCTGAAGTAGATCATAAAATCAATTCAAGTTTGGTGTCAGTAAATATTCGTTTCTATCACGTTTTGTAGAGTTTAATGTTGGTTATTGACCTTTGGTACTCAATTTGAAGCTAGAAATTAGGCCATTTGACCTCTGATATTGGAACATGTTTGTTTGCTAATGGTTTGTTATGTCCTATTTCACAAGCGATGTTTGTTTAGGACTAATTTAGAGTTTGATGTTGGTTATTAACCTTCGTCGATGCTTCAATTTCAAATTTCAACTCTGGACCTGAAATTTGGCCATCTGACAACTGACATTGGAGCATGTTCGTTTGCTAATGGTTTTAAGGTCTTATGTAGATTAAGGTATAGATTATACAGTCAGTCATTAGGATTTTGCTTGCTCATCAACAAACACTCATGACTTCATACATACTTTTAACTAGACCTGGCAAACGGGTCGGGTTGGGGTCGGGTCGGGTCATGGGTCAAAACGGGTTCGGGTCAAAACGGGTCAATTAAAAAAGGGGTTGTTTTGGTTCGGGTCAAAACGGGTTCGGCTTGGAACGGGTTCGGGTCGGAACGGGTTCGGGTCAGAACGGGTTTTGGGTCGGAACGGGTTTCGGGTCGGGTTGGTTAAAAATGTTTTTTTAAGAGATTGTAAATCAAGGGGCAATTTTGTTCGGTTCGAAATGGTACTCGTCGAAACGGTACTCGTCGAAACGGTACTCGTCGAAACGGTTCGCGTCGAAACGGTTCGGTTTGAAACGGTACTGGTCGAAACGATACGGGTCAAAACGGTTCGCGTCGAAACGGTTCGATTCGAAACGTTCGCATATTTGATTTCTAGGCAAATCAACTATAATATCTGGAAGACTCGGATGCTTTCCCTCATAGAGAGTCACGACTTGCTTCATCTCCTGTATGAGAAAGTTGGTTTGTTTTTTTATGACTCTAACTATCTTGTCAAAGGTTGGATTTTAGGTACTATGAACGAGGAACTGATAAAGAATTTCACAGACTGCTATTGTAAAAGAGTTATGGAGAAAACTAGAATTAGCCTTTAATCCACCAGAAAATAATAGCGATACTGAAGGTACAAACGCCATTAACTATCACGTATTTGATTTTCCATAGTATAAACAGTAAACCCGCTTTTGGCAGGGTCTACTAATTTGATTTAAAGGACCCTTTTTTATTTACTTTTGAACTAAATTCTGATTCGAAATATTTAAATGAAATGATACAGCAGATCCACTAGGATTTATGATCAGAATAGAAGTGATCAGAGATACTCTAGATTTTGAATAGAGGCTTCCAAGATTTAAATTCTGAAATTTTCAAAATGTAAATGGAGATGACACTTCACCAGGATTTGAATTCAGAAGAGAATTTGCAATAGTTCCAGAATTACAAGACATGGACAACATCAAACTAAAGAAAGAGCTGTACGATGCAAACAAGGATGCCTCAAGACCCACAACACTCTCAACATCGTCAACAACTGCAGGATATGCTGTAAGTTTCTCATTCGGAACATTTATTGCTCTAACATATTAAATGCTCATATGTCAAATTTAGGGCCACCATTTTTTATGTGTGATGTGTAGATGTGACTATAGGAAAAAGGAACTTATGTAAAAGAATACTGTACACCCGGCCGCAACGCGGCGGGTACTTTTCTAGTTATAAATTAAAAACTAGGGACGAAATATGACAACGATGGCAAAACAATCAAATGTAAATAGGGTTATTAGTTATTGACACTTTTTTATTTATTTACAGTTGTATATATAACAAAAATATAGCATTAATTTATACCTTTATATATGATAATATATATTATGTCAACTATATGTTTATCATATTAGATTAATATTTATAATATTTATAAAAATAATAGGTTCACTTATGTATTATATAGTCATAGGTGAAATGGGTCAAAGGGACAAATCCAACTTGACAACATAATCAGATAGATCTAAAATGAATAACATGCATATAACAAAAACTGAATAAATACTTTAATAATTTACAATTTTAATTTACTTATTATTGTTGTTGTTGTTGTTGTTGTTGTAAATTACAAAAATCGTCCTTTATGTATGTCACTTATTACAAACTGTGTCCTTTTTTTCAATAATTACAGAAAACGTACTCGATGTTTGCAAACCCTTGCAAATTATGTCCTTTAGCCTTGACTCAGTTAATTTTTGTAGTTAAATCTAACCAAATGGACCCAACATGAGGGTATTTTTGTGCTTAAATCTGACCAAATGTACTTCACATGAGAGTAAAATGACTAAAATATCCTCATGTGGGGTCCATTTGGTCAGATTTAACCACAAAAAATTAACTGAGTTAGGGCTAAAGGACATAACTTGCAAGGGTTTGCAAACATCGAGTACGTTTTCTGTAATTATTGAAGATAAAGGATTCAGTTTGCAGTAAGTGACGTAAATAAAGGACGATTTTTGTAATTTACTCTTATTATTACCATTATTATTATTGTTATTGTTATTCGTTGCAATTTAGTTTTGTTTTGTTATTTTAGGTCCAACACATTGTCATTCATATTTACTTTTAGTTGGTTTTTTCTCGGTTATGTTTGTTCATATATGTCTAGTTATGTTTCGTTGTAAACTGTTCGTTTATACTATTAACAAATGCCTTGTTCGTTTGTAACGAACACGAATATGCTACATTCGTGCTTGTTTAGTTTGTTTACAAGCCTTCTATTTTAACACCAAATATGGAAGAATGAAAAAACGTCATTCTTTCCTAAAATGTCATAGAATCTCTATATTATTACTATTTTTTTATCTAGAGCTTCTCTTAAGCGAAACAAGGGCTTGATCTGTAGTGAGTTAGTCAAAAATATGTAAAATTAACTTGTCGTAAATTAAATGATCCGTATACGTATCATATCAAGGTCTATTTATCCATTATTTCAATAGCAATAGCCAGTAGCCCCTATCTAACTTCTTCAACAAGTACTAATAACTCATTACGGGTGAAGAAAGTTCTACGCATCTCCTTACGGGTGGCTACGGCTATTTGGCAATTTGTTAGCGGTTGGTGTTCTTTGCCTTCTTGCTTGGCGCAAGCGATTATCCTTATAGTGGTTTGGTGCATTTGGAAAGTGAGAAACAACATGGTGTTTAATAAAAGAAAAGTCCCAATAAACAAGATTAAAGAAGATATTAAAACGATGGGTTTCCTTTGGATCAAGCATAGATCGCCTTTTAAATCTATAGGATGGAAGGATTGGTGTGATTTTGTTTTGTAATTTCTTTTGTTATTTTGTGGTGTGGCACTTGCGTTTTGCTTGTCGCCATTTTTTAATGGAAGTATCCGTTCCAAAAAAATGTAATGAGTTATTTTAGATTAGCTCATTAAAATATTGAATTAAGTGGAACTCACACCTAAATTGCAACTTATTTAATCAAAGAGTTTGGACCCGATTCCGAATTGTACACCTAGCTTGACTAGATTTTTGAACTTACACGAACATAAAAGAACCTATACTTGATAAATAGGTAATTGGTTGCATCATATGTCACAATTTTGTTAGTCCAACATTATTATTCCTACTTCTCTTATTTTACCTTTCATATTCTATTTAATTGGAACAATTAATTAAAAACACAATCATATCTAATCTCAAAATATCGTTTTATAAACTATTTAATATTTCCTTCATCATATTTCCTATGACCTCCCGATTGAGAGCATGCGGATGCTCCCAGAACAGACTCAGCATTTGCTCATGTTGGAGCTTCTCGTTTTCTGCACGGCCTATCTGTTGTTGAATTGTTGCAAGTCTTCCGATGATATCCATAAGAGTGTTTGTTGTTGGAATAAGACCATAGGTTTCTAACCTAGATATATAATAAATACTATTATATACACACTAGATAATGTATATTATGTTATGTGCTACTAAACGAGCCAAATTTGAACTCGTAAAGCTACACACGTATGCCTTTCCAAGATAAACAAAGCCCAAAAGAATTGGGCCTCAATGAGATACACACATTAAAGCTTATGACAAAGGAGTCAACTAGTCAAGCAATAGATTCAGCCCAATAAAACTACTAAACGAGCCAAATTTGAACTCGTAAAGCTACACACGTATGCCTTTCCAAGATAAACAAAGCCCAAAAGAATTGGGCCTCAATGAGATACACACATTAAAGCTTATGACAAAGGAGTCAACTAGTGAAGCAATAGATTCAGCCCAATAAAACTACTGCCTTAGAAAAAGCCCAAAGTTCCAAAGTTCATATTTAAATTTAGTAGTGTGTTGTGGACTTGTGGTCATGTGGATTGTGGTGTATATAGTAAAAATTGTTCGCTAAAAATATTTTGTTATGATATTGCATTAGGATGAGCGTGGTACCGGACAGGTACCGAAAGTATCAATACCGAAAAATAGAGAAAACGGGGTCCGGTACCGATACCGGTATTTACCGGTAAATAGACCAAAATATCGGTACCGAAAAATGGAAAAAATGGGTACCGGTACCAAATGCTCATCCCTAGTACTGGTATATTTCCGAGCCTTTAAAGCTTTCCAAATGAATGTACAGATGATCTTTTAATTGAGACCACACAATTATTTCAAGATTTAATACAATATTTAAAACGATAAATGCTTAGTAAAGATTGTCGCTTAAACCTTAGCTATATCGTACAATCTACTCCGTATACTCCATTCATGCGTTTTAGTGAGAGAATCTTCATCCGTTTTCGAATAATTTAATTCAAGTTTAGTTTGAGAAACAAAAAAAAATCAAATCTACTGATACCAATCATGCATATGTGGATCAAGATGACATAGATGTGAACGTGAATCATGCTTTCATTATACACATTGTAAACGAGAACCTAAAATGATGGGAAACCATCACCCATTAATTAAACGAACACTGAACTTGGGACCTAGTAAAGTGAAAGAATTTTTAAATTTATTTCCAACTTTGATTTATTTTTAAACGGCAAGGAACGGCGTGCCAATCACCATGACACCGGGCGTTGTGGCCAAAGTCGACTACTCGACCACCGCCAACCCCTTGGCTCTCCCAGATGCGCGAAAACCCAACCTCCACCTAGAGGTGTACAAAAAAACTGGTTTTAGAACCGAAACCGGAAAAAAAACCGAAACCGGTTTTTTTTAACCGTTTTTTTTTTAACCGCCGGTTTTTATACCGGTTACTATTCTTGACTTCAAAAACCGGTTATTAACCGAACCGGTTATTAAAAACCCGGTTAAAACCGGTAAAAAACCGGTTTTTTTGGGGAAAACCGGTTAAAACCGGTTATACCGGTTATTGTTTTGGACCTCAAAAACCGGTTAGTAACCGGAACCGGTTATAAAAAAAACCGGTTTTTATTTTGGGTGAAAAAACCGAAACCGGTTTTTGAAAAAAAACGATTTGTACACCTCTACCTCCACCCGCCCGAAGACACGACAGTGGAATAATCGGTAAAATCTCGCCTCTCATCCAAGACGAACCGGCGACACCCGTATTCGTCCTTCACCTGGGTGCCGCAGAAAATAATGGAGAAAATGGAAGTCGAACCTGGGGCACAAGGAACACCAAGTCTTTTCCCCAACCACTCCACCACTACCTCATTGGCATTTTCAACTTTGATTGATAGAAGAATGTGAAATGGACATATTGGACTATATCATCAAAATTGATGATGACAAAAATAATGAGTGAAATGGTTATGTAGTAGAGAATAGATTTAAATGGGTGATAAATGATACAATACTATAGTATGATTTTAATTAGGTTCAGGTTCTACAAGCTTAAAATGGTTTTGGAGTTGGTAAAGAGTTTTATTTGTTTGAATGATCCATTTGCTACTTACATTTTACGAATTTAGTTAATTTACTTTTGAAATATTACGGTTTCATCATAGTTCATAATTTTGTATACATGACACATTATAAAATTTTAATGCCTATATTTAGCTCTAATAATTTGTCGGTATCATTTTCGTACGGTTATTTTAAGAAGATGAGTCGACCAAACAAGGCTAAATTGAATTTGTATTGGAAATTACAACTTGGAAGTGAATTGTACAACAACGATAAGGATACTCGGTTTGATGGGCAAGGGAAATGGGGTAAATTCTACAACTTGTCTGTCGCTTAGAAGGTGGGGGCTTTACCCTTCGAAACTCCAAAACCATGAGGTGGTGGGCAAGGACAAGGGGCAAGTTTTTTATTTATAAATTTTTTTCATTGTAATTATTTAAAAAAAAAAAAAAAGACAAAACAAACAAATAAAAAGGGACATTTATATTAACTAAAACAATAACATTACATAAAATTAAAAGAAATACAGAAAATAATAAAAAAACATAATTAAAAGACATTAATAAACCATGTAGTCTAACTAAGATTATGTTTTTCCATAATTAATTTTTTTCATGTCCTCGTACATTTGTCTCTCGGTGGTAATGTGATCAACATTAGAGGGGAACGGGTAATTTTTATTTTTAAATAAGAAGAGTAAAGTAGTCATTTTAAATAGTTATTACATTTGTTAATTTATGTAGTAATAAGAACTAAACATCGAAAATGACAAAATCTGTAAGAACTTACCACCTAAAATTCTCTTATTCTTCATCGACATCTATTGTTTTAATGTAACTTGGTAAGTATGAATGAAATTTCGTTTTTTATTGAAAAAAAATTAAAAAAATAAACAAATCAGATTTAATGATATTACTTTTTAGTAGGGGTGAGCAAATTAACCACCATAACCGATAACCGAACCATAACCGACATAACCGAACCACTAATAACCGATAACCAATATAACCAATGGTTATGGTTATGAAACTTTGTATAACCGCTCAATCGGTTATGGTTATGGTTATGGTTATGAAGCTTTGGTTAACCGATATAACCGAAACCGAACCGAACTTGTAATGTTAACTTTATATAATGGATTTGTGTTTTACAAAACCATATAGAGGGTTTTTACTAAAATAAAAGTATGTTAGTAACATAATGATCTTGATGTAGAGGCTATTTATTTTGATAAAGAACTAAGGTGTTATGTCCATATTTTTTGTTTGTTTGAGAATTACCTTATTAAAAAGAATCCCAAATCGTAGTTGAACAAAAAAGTTTAGTCTCCGTTATCATATAAAATAGGCTCAAGCTATAAGTTCAAATCGTGCACAACCCTATTTATTTCAAACCTTGCTTGGTTACTTAACCGAAGTTAACCAAAACCGAACCATAACCGACTTCATAACCGATTAACCATAACCGAAGTTTGGTTATGGTTATGGTTACCAAAACTCCATAACCGAACTAGCGGTTATGGTTATGGTTAATTGTAAAAACCGAACCAAACCGACCCATGCACACCCCTACTTTTTAGTTAAATATCTAAAGTATGATCAATCAAAAAAGTTAAGGGTAAAGAAATGTTTTGAGTCTACCGGAAAGATAATAAAATTAAAACGAAAGTCCATGGAAGTCTATGATGTATTGTAGTAACTTTGTTAATCATCCACTTCATAAACAAAATTAGCTCACTGCTTTTAGTCACTTTTTAATATAGTCAATTTGATCTATTATATATATAGACTAAAGATCAAAAAGATACATTTAACTTACAAAACGTACGAAGTGGAGGTTTTACTGAAAAAACGCGATAACATTTTCGTAATTATTAAAATTACTCTACAAATGATCTTGTAGGGTAATTTTGTAAAACTATCGTGTAGGTAATTTTGATCTTTGTAGGGTAATTTTGAAGAGTATCATAATTACTTTACAAATGATCTTGTAAGCTAATTTTGATCTTATAGTGTAATTTTAAATTATATGTTGTTTGATAAACTAGTAGAGTAATTTTAATACATTTGTAAAATAATTTTGATAATTACCCTACTAGCATATTTTACAAAATTACCCTACAAGATCAAAATTATCCTACAAGATTATTTGTAGAATAATTCTGATAATTACTCTAGGAGCAAATAATTACGAAAATATCACCGTGTTTTTTTTCATTTCTTTCGTCCGTTTTGTATGATAAAACACTTTGTACGTTAACTTAACTCTCTTTCTCTATATATATTCATATACTTATCTTTCCATTTATGCAACCCAATTTTATCCACAATGTAAATAAAGACGATAATTTCTTTCTGACATCATAATTCATAAAAACCCGATAAAAAACATTCATATTTGTAGTTCGACTCAAACGGGATGCGTGTGTACATACATTTACAAATATTGTTAAAACAATAAAATAAGAATCATATGATATGACTGCCGACTGCGAGTCTGCGATATATAATATAAATGACGTCACCCATTAAAATAAGGTGACGTAAATGTAAACACGAATTCAAATATTCCAATATTTCCTCCATGAAAACTATGTTTGAAGGTCCCAATCTCTAAAACCGTGAATTGCGTGTTAGAAGAAGTCTACATAATCGATTAGCTGTAGACACGTATATTTTTTTTGTCTTGTTTTGATAAGTATATTTATAATATTATATTGACTTGATTTCAATATTCGGTGTTACACGGTTCAAGTGATTTGCATTTGCAAGTTGCAACGGTGCAAGACTATTTTGTCTTTTGAAACAGATAAAAAACCAATACACAAAGTAATAGAATGGACAACGAATGAAATGGATTATTACATTCCATTGTGATGTTTGGTTAGTCATATGTGAATAGAATGAATTATTACTTTATACCATTTGATAGACAAAAAAAGACGAAGTAACAAAACATGACTGAATTAAAAACGACAAGAATATAGTTGCCTAAATAATAATAAGGGTAAATTACTTTTTGAGTCTCTGTGTTTTATGGGTTTTAACTAGTTGAGTCCAAAAGCAAAAAGTTTAACGACCTGAGTCCCTATAAGCATTTTCTTTAACCATTTGAGTCCAAATTTCTAACACTGTTAGAATTTTTTTGGTTAAGTATTGTTAAATGACCAAAATACCCTTATAATTAAAAAATAAATAATCTTATCTTCTATACCCTTATCTCCGCTGTCTTCAAACAACCAACCACTACCACAAACTCGCGATAACAACCACCGTTCCACCCCAAACCCCACCACCTTCGCCACCTCAATCCCTCCCTTCATCTCCACAACCACACCATCTCTATCGCCGGAAAACCCCTCACTTCAATCTCAACCAAACCCACAAAAGAAGCGAGGGATTACCTGAAATGGGTCTCGATGTGGTGTAGAATCGGAGTTAGAAAGATGATGAAGATTCGAGAACTGAAGGTTGTCTCCCTCTCTATTCCCCGTGCGTCGATGCGAGCAAATCCATTGGGTTGGCTGACAAGAGATGAGTAACAGGTATCAAATATTTTACCCGATTAGTCATTGAGGAAGAGGGATGCATCTGGTCGGAGATACACGGTTCCGGCGAGACGAATCGGAAGAGCACAGAACCAGGCCGAGGAAGAAGATTGAGTGTTTTCTAGGAGAGGAAGGTTTGAGATGTAGAAATTGGGTAAAAACGAGGTGATATTGTGTTCAAACCGAATATCCGGTTTCTTGTTTTAATTGATTGGGTAAAAACGAGGTGTTTGTAGCATTTCGAGATCGTTTGAAGCATTGTACCCTTGATTTCGGGCTCACCATTCAGGTTGGTATTTCAAAAGAAATCATCATTTTTTATGTAGTTTTTTTTAGCCTAAATTTACAACTTGGATCCAAGGCTGAAGAATTGCCAGAATGCATTTTATGTTGCATTCATTTGGATGTGTGATTTTGATTGTTAGGGACATGACAGTGGTGGTGGGTGTTTGGAGGTGGCGGTGGTGGGTGTTTGGAGGTGGTGGTGGTGGGGATGGTGGTTGTGCACTTGTTTAGAGAGAAAGAGAGGGGACTGTGTAAAGATGAGAGATGCTGGTGTGTGTGTGTTTTATTATATATATCTAATTATTTTTATATATATTATATATTAAATTAAAAGTTTATGCATTAGAGACTTGTTTCTTATACTGTTGTGCATGTAAGAGTTGTACTTTGTGTGTAAATGACCAAATTACCCTCATAGTTAACAGATTTGATGGATGAGGTTAGAAATTTGGACTCAAATGGTTAAAGAAAATGCTTATAGGGACTCAGGTCGTTAAACTTTTTGCTTTTGGACTCAACTAGTTAAAACCCATAAAACACAGGGACTCAAAAAGTAATTTACCCTAATAATAATGATAATAATAACAACAACATAATTATAAATGTATTTACGCAAAAAAAAAATACTTTGTAAACAAAGTTTATCAACTCAAACGCAGGGTCGGTCCAAGCTTTTTGGTGGTCTAATGTTGGGTCAAAACACGTTGTATTTTGTAGTAGTCCGCGTTGGTTTTTAGTGTGTTAACACGTTAATTCATATGGAGTTGTATACATATAGTGTGTTTGGTGTTTTTGGCTTAACAGGTGTTAAAAAGGGTAAACAAGAGAAACCCAGCTGAAAAACGGGTTTGACAGGTCAACGCGGGGCTGGTAGCAGAAAAAGTCAACCTGGGAAGTCCAAGCGACACGCGACGGATGATCCATACTCACCCGCGACGCGTGGGAGAGTTCAGTTGCCGGAAAATTTATAAAACGGCCCAATTTGATTTTTAGGGTTATCATTCACCTTCCAGCCGTTCCATACGAATTCAAAGGTGATTCCCAGCGATTTTGACCATAACTTTCATCCGTTTAAGCTGATTTTCATGTCTAATCCATTCCCGATCAAGATTGAAGCTGTGATGACAACCATGAGCGGCTAAACGCGCTGTGACTTCCGCTCGGATGAACAATTTCTTGTTTTTTATATGAATACTTGTTTCTGATTCTTTTAAACTTGTAAAGCTTGACTACTTGTGTTGATTTTGTGCAACGGTTATTATATTTGAATTATTTGTCGTTTATTAAGCGTATTGGCGATATACTTGCATCGTTAGAGGGTTAATAAATTGGTGGGTAATTGATATTATCAAACGGGTTGTTAGGTTGTATGGTGAATCTTAAAAACTATCTTTAACAATTTATCAAAATCATTAATCCAAGGTCATGTTTATGTGGTGTTTTGAATCAGTAAACAGTTGTTTGTGTTAAAAACGGGTAATTGGGATTCCTGGCGGAGGTTACTTTTTCTTATTGATCACAACTTTCTTAACAATTTCTGTGTTTTTTTCAAACAATCATTAAAACCACCAAATTTAGAATAGATTAGATCATAGTTAAAACTGAACATTAACCTCAAATTCCCCGTGGATACGATACCCTAGTTATACTATCTACATAGTTTATTTAGGTTTTTGATTGACCATGACGACAGTCATCAAAACGGCGTCGTTGCCGGGGAGTTCGTGCGCTTAGTGTTAGTTTAATTAGTTGTTTTTATTGCTTTCTAAAAAAATCTAAGAAACCCAAAAATATTTCTTTTTGTTTATTTTTGTTTCGTTCGGTATTACACGCAGTTTCTTGTTTACTTGTGCGCATGTGATTTCTAGTTGCATGCATACCAGGTTTTCAGGAAAGTCATCACCACTTCTTTTCGACCCCGAAATCGAAATGACCTCCAGACAGAACTTACTGCTTCGTTCAGCTTTGAGAGGAAAAGCACCAATTTCCACAATGAATCCTTCAGAAAATCAACCAAATCCGAAACGGCAACCGTCACAACAAGAACTACTTCCTGATATGCACCACCCCCTTTACAACTAAACCACAAAATCAAACCCAAACTCAAACTCAACAAACTCCACCCATTGCACCACAACCGAACACACCCACCCAACAAATACATGCCCCAATTGAAGAGTTTCGTTCGGTCATTGGACCGTTTTACTTATTAGAAAGCCGATTACCAGCACAACCCAATCCGTTGCGGGCTGTGAATCGACAGACTCAAGTACCACACCCGAACTGATCGGGTGTCATGTTTGATCAAGTGGAAAACCGGGCTAGGGCTGATGGGTTGGATGATGGGTATGGAGAAGAGGAAGATTGGGGTTACATGGATTATCGGGATGGTCCCCAAAATTGGGCATTGAACCGTAACCAACAAGCATATCAGTCGAGACAGCCGCGTGGGGGAGATGGTTACCAAACCCCACCACAGGTTCCAAGAGCACCTGCTATACCTCGCCCAAGGCAAAGAGATACGAGATTTCCAGATCCTAATGTTAGGGGGGTCGAGGGTCATTTTCGACCACAGATTGCCGAACATGCATCACCGATTGTGATGCTAGTCGCACAAGGGAATGGGGATCGTTCTTTCGAAGCAAAACCGCACATTTTAAACATGCTACCTACCTTTCATCGGAAGAGTATTGAAGAGCCATATGCACATATTGCGGATTTCGAGGCGGTAATCGGTATGTAGTATGATCGGTGGACATGGGTTTACACCGGATCAGGTGAAGTTGGTTTTATTTCAGTTCTCGTTAAAGGATTTTGCGAGAGACTGGTTCACATCATTGCCCTATGCTAGTATTCATACTTGGAAGAAGTTACAACAACAGTTTTTAGAAGAATACTACATTCCTCAAAGAACAAAATCGGGTAGAGCGGCTCTTAGGGAGTTTCAGCAAATGTCGGGTGAACTATTATATGAAGCTGGGAAGAGGTTTAACCAACTGATTCGAAATTGTCCTCACCACGATATTCAGAAATGGGAGTTGATCACGACATTTCATGATGGGATCTCCAATGAAGATAGGAGAGATATGTTTCAAACTCCCCACAAAGTACCGGTGGTAATGCACTAGTGTGTTTATATATATCACCTTTCACCAACTCCTAATGGATAGTGACTTTTAAATTAATTCTATTTATTATTTTAGGTATTTTTAACTTATTTTTAAGAGTTAGTTACACAGATGGACCGTGTGGTTTATAACTAGTTTCGTCTTTGGTACCTAACTTTTTTTTAACAGTTCAGGTTTTATGATTTCAATTTTGTAACACCTTTGAGTACTAACACCAAAATTAGTTAATTTTTTCAATATATTGACTAAAATACCCTTCCATTTTTTAATTCTATCAATGTAACACCTTTGCGTATTAACACCTATTTTTATTTAAGTTTAAATCAATTTTACAAAGAATTTTGAATTAAAAATATTTTTGTATATAACAATTTTAAAATGTTTTCGTATGATCATAACATAAAACCCATACTCAACATTTAAACTAAGTTGGTCGAATATGCAGAGTTACATCTAAAAAATTATGAAATTAGTAAATTCCTTATTTATATCAAATCTAAAAATATATGTTTATAAAGTATGGGTTGTATATTATAATCATACGAAACCAGCGTTTTCTTCCTTGTTAGATTTAAGAAACCAAGCTAGTTAATTTTCCATCAAATAATTTCAATTATGGTGCCTGTTATAGACATTTAATCTACATATGAATATATGATTACGCATGTAATTTATATTTTATATATGATTCTTCATTTTTTTTCATAAACATTTGCATTTAACACACATAGTAATAATCTACTAGTATATTATATCTAGTTTATTTAATAATTACCGTTTCAAAACATATAGCTAGTCAAACCATTTTAAAATTGTTATAGACAAAAATAATTTTAATTCAAAATTCTTTGTAAAATTGATTTAAACTTAAATAAAAGAGTTAAATGCCTAGATAGTCCCTGTGATTTGCCATTTTTTCATCTTTAGTCTCCAACTTTCTAAAATTACAGCTATAGTCCCCAACTTTTCAATTTTTGTTCCCGGATAGTCACTGTGCCTAACATCAGTTAGTTTTCTCAGTTAAGAGGGTGTGAAATGACAAAAACACCCTTAATGTTAAATTTATATTAAAAAGTTAAAAGAAAAATACTTGATATTTAACCAACCAACCCATCCACTCCATCTTCATCTTCCCCACACACTTTCACTCTCTCTAGAACACACACTTTCTCTACCATTTCTAACATCTACTGGTTCAGATTATTAAACCGAAACCGAACTATTCTAGTCGGAGACCTTGAACAAACAAACATGAGTTACATGAGCCGTGTTTACTCAACCTACGGGGTTGCAATCGCTAACAACCACACCGATCGAGGCCATAAACTCAAAGCAGGAATCAAGTCTCTTCACCAAGGCAAAAAAGCCGTCACCTCCTCCGTTTCCGGCAACAATCCGGCTGATATCCGACCAATTTTCGGCGTACTAGGTTATGATGCCGGAGGGATGGTCGCCAGAGATGAGAGGAAAACGCAAGCCGATGATTCTTTCCGGCAAGTGATGTAGATTAGCTGCTGGGGTCCGAGTTAATGTCTTGATCGGAGATTGTGACGGTGATCAGGGTTTTCTTGTTGAGAAATCGATGATGTGAGTTGAGTTGACTCGGGGATCATTATTGGGGTGTGGGACCCGATTGCAATTGTTTTTTTTTTGGTGCTGGTGTGAGGGTGGTGGTGCTAGAGAGTAGAGAGAGAAAGTGTGTGTGTTCTAGAGATAGAGAAAGTGTGTGGGGAAGATAAAGATGAAGTCCATGGGTTGGTAGTGGGGAAGATGAAGATGAAGTGAATGGGTTGGTTAAATACCAAGTATTTTTCTTTTAACTTTTTAATATAAATTTAACATTAAGGGTATTTTTGTCATTTCACACCCTCTTAACTGAGAAAACTAACTGATGTTAGGCATAGGGACTATCCGGGAACGAAAATTGAAAAATTAGGGACTATAGCTGTAATTTTAGAAAGTTAGGGACTAAAGATTAAAAAATGGCAAACCACAGGGACTATCCGAGCATTTAACTCTAAATAAAATTAAGTGTTAGTACCCAAAGATGTTACATTGATAAAATTAAAAAAAAATGGAAGGGTATTTTAGTCATTACATTGATAAAATTAACTAGTTTTGGTGTTACTACCCAAAGATGTTATAAAATTGAAACCATAAAACCTAAATCTGTTAAAAAAGAGTTAGTACGCAAAAGTGAAACTAGCTATAAACCATAGGGTTCATCTGTGTAATTAACTTTATTTTTAATTGACCACAAAGGTTATTTAATAAAAAAAAAAACTTAACATTATAGTTTTTCATTTCTATGAATTGACCACAAAGTTTGTATTTTTAAAATTTGATGAATTGTATTTCGGTATAAGTTTTAGTAAAAGTCGAACGACTAAAATATAATTTATTTTATTTATCGTAACGTTCTGGTATGGATTTCGTTGAAAATAGAGTTATATTCGTATATGTATTCATCTTCATGGGCGAACCCAAGTGATCCCTGGGTGAGCGGGCGTACCATTAAAATAATTAGTATATTTTTTTTTTGCTAAAATCGCCTAGCACCCTTTGAAATTTTGGTTAGACCCCTTATTCACACCCCTTGAATTAAATAATTCATGGGTCCGTCACTATTTATCTTTGTCTTTTTTTAGTTGCTATACCGAGTGTTTATATCTGATATGTACTTTAACAAAATAACTACGTTGAAAATAGAGTTATATTCGTATATGTATTCATCTTCATGGGCGAACCCAAGTGATCCCCTGGGTGGACGGGCGTACCATTAAAATAATTAGTATATTTTTTTTTTGCTAAAATCGCCTCGCACCCCTTGAAATTTTGGTTAGACCCCTTATTCACACCCCTTGAATTAAATAATTCATGGGTCCGTCACTATTTATCTTTGTCTTTTTTTAGTTGCTATACCGAGTGTTCATATCTGATCTATACTTTAACAAAATAACTAATGTTGATCGAAAGCCTGTCACAAAACACGATGAATCCAATTAGTATTTTTAAGCTCAACATATATATTGACTTAGACCACCCGTAGTGGTGAACAAAAATAATGCCCCCACCATGGGGCATTATCCGACACGTGGCATCCTAGTCAGCGTTGGGCATTATAGCAAAAGAGGTGTAGTGGGGCATTATTCCAATAACGCCCATGCAATCATTTGACAATTTTTTTTAAACTTTAGATACTTCATTAAATTAAAAAAAAAAAAAAACAATACTAGAAATAAAAAAAAATTAAAATCCGATTAAACTAAAAAAAAAACACTAGTTTTCGTCTTCGCTTTCTTCACCCTTGCCAACTTCGTCTTCCTCGTCCTCCGTTTCTTCCTCTCCCTCAGGTGGTACATACCAAACTGACCATGCGTGGTGTACCAAATCAACCATTAACTGGGAATGGTACGGTTCGTAACGCAATTCTCGCGCATTATTCACTCTTTCTTCCATTGACGCCTGTGGATGGTCCTCTTGAACGGCTTCTGCCACATAATTCTGGCATATCGCCTTTCCTTCGTCTCCCAAAAAAAAAAGTAAACATACTCGTCTTTTTTTTACAAAAAAAAAAAGTAAAGTATAGGAATTGTACCGCGACAAAAATGCTCCAAGCAGTCTCGCGATGTTTTCTCGGCCATTTTTAGATACTCGTCGTTGATGTCGGTAGTGTTTCCATAAGCAAGGATTCGTAACGCCGATGTACACTTTTGGATACCGGTAAATCCTAGAACCCCTCTAGCATCCGCTTTTTGTTTAAAATAATCGTAGTAGCCTTCCAAGTCGTCGACTATGCGTAGAAACAACCGCTTACTCATTCGGAAACGACGCCTAAACATTTCGTTCGAAAATGTCGGCGCCTCATCAAAATAATCTTTCATCAAACTATCGTGTGCCACGCGTCGGTCTCGTTCAATATAACCTCTTTTATTTTTTTCTACTTGGGGGCGACGACAATGCTCGACATATCTCACCGCTAGTTGACAAGCACTCGTAACCGCCTCTTGCTCAACCTCCTCATCGGTGGAACCATCGCCATCCGCAAAATACTCGTTGTAGTAAAAATTTACCATGGATGAAGAACTAGGAGAATCCATCAAGTTTTTTATAAAATGGTTGTGATTTTTAGAGAGTTTTTGAGATAGTTTTTGGTTGAAAGTGAATGAGTTTATATATATATATATAGGTAAAATGTTTAAAAAAATAAAAAATAAAATAACCAACTAGCCGTTTCTAGCCGTTGGGGACATGTGATTGGCCGGTCAAATGTGTGCACCGCGTTTTAATTAAAACGCTAAACTCAATTTTCTTCGAAAATAACGCCGGACAACGCCGGGCATAGTGGGGGAACCGGCGTTTTGGGGCGTTTTTTTTGAATTTTTTTTACAAACAACGCCCGAGTACGGGTGGCCTTATGGAGCAATTTTTCTCCAAGTTAGCTGAAGAGTATAGCAATTGCCGTGTAGACTGTATTTTTTACAAACAACGCCCGAGTACGGGTGGCCTTATAGAGCAATTTTTCTCCAAGTTAGCTGAAGCAGTATAGCAATTGCCGTGTAGACTGTAGCATGACAATTTTGAATAATGTAATCTTATTGACGTCATATATTCATTATATAATGATGTCATATATAAGCACTTTGTATCATAGCAAAGATATTTACGCATTTCTACAAAACGACATTTCAATGTCCCACCTCATAAATTGTGATTCAACGTGTTACAAAAGTGTGGTAGTTATGAAAACAAATATATCTTATTTTATTTCATGCGTAAAACAAATATATTTATTTTGTTTCATCCGTCTGCAAATATATAAGTAAAGAAATAATGATATTCTGATTTACTAAATAACTTCCATTTATGAATATATCAAATCCACGGATGGCAATTATGTGCGATTTTTGGACGGGTATTGATAATTATATTTTTATATCTGATTGTAAAATCGTGTTTCATATGTGATTTTATACTTGTACCGTACTGGTTGGTTATAAAAATTACAAATTTAGAAGCAGAGAAAACAACATAAAAGTGAAAAAAATAAGAAATAAATCACGGAAAATATTATTAAGAATAATAGACAAAGAAAAAAAATAATATATGAAACAATTTACTCAAACTTTTATTTGGCACCAGGTAATAAAAAATCTTCTTTCCCATGGAGGGCTTCAAACCCAAGACACTCACTATATTTGAATGTTCATACAACCAAATGAATTGCAATTTTTTTTCATAGTAGTTTCGCGCAATAATAACTATAATATATACATGAAGTGGAAAAAGACAAAAAAAAGAGCAAAGAAAAGAAAAACGATGACAAAGATGTAAATTTAAATTTAGGGCAAAATCGTAATTTGGCTGTGAAGAGAAAAACAAAACTAATTGCAAAACTGCAAATTTAAACCGGTCAAAATCGTAATTTTGGACCGAGGGAAAATTTGTTATTTTTAGTTATGGGTAAAAATATAATTTTATTTTGAACTGAGGGTAAAAACGTAATTTTAAACTGATGGCAAAATCGTAATTTTAAAGCGGATATAAAATCGTAAATTGGTTAGGCCAATGGAGGGTTCCAGGCAGCTGCCTGACACTATTCCCCCATCTTGTGTCTGTAGTTATATAATGGGGCAAAATCGTAATTTGACTGGGAGGAAGAAAACAAAACAAATGACGAAATTGTAAGTTTAAACGGGGTAAAATCGTAATTTTGAACCGATGACAAAATTGTAATTTTCACCAGGGGTAAAAGCATAATTTTATTTCGAACTGGAGGCAAAAACGTAATTTTAAACTAATGGCAAAATCGTAATTTTAAAACGGGACAAAATCATAAATTGGTTTGGTTCAAATTTCACAACGAAGGTCATTCTTGTAATTTTGATTTTTAAAATATTATATATTTAGTGTACGTCAAATCCAAATGTAATAGATATAATTATTTATTATATCAGATAACATAGTAATATATAAATTAATGACTATAAAGCTTCCTCATAATTTCGACACTATTGCGGCACTATTAGAAAAATATTTCTTCCATCGACTTTGAAAGTTATTTAAGAGTAAATAAGAAAGTCTTTTTCATTAATTCCAAGTGGCCACAAAAAATTTCTTTTTTCTTTTGCTTTTCTATTGCTTCCAAGTGACATCATCGATATGATGTGCTAACAATGACGTCATAATTTAAGGATACGTAGTCATTGTTTAATCACATTGAGGGGTAGATGACCAAAAGTTTGGATGCATTCTTACACTAAGCCATTAACAAACGGTTTTTTAAATAAATAAAAAGTTTTGCATAGTAAGACGACGACTTTGTCGTTTCATTTAGGAAAAATCTAACTAAACAGTAAGTCAGTGACAAACTTTTTTTTAAATAAAAAAATTTACATAGTAAGACGACGACTTTGTCGTTTCATTAAGGAAAAATCTAACCAAACAGTAAGTCAGTAACAAACGGTTTTTTAAATAAAAAGTTTTACATAGTAAGACGACGACTTTGTCGTTTCATTAAGGAAAAATCTAACCAAATTAAATATCGAGGAAAACTTAAATTTCTAAAACATTTTATTAAATAAAGACAAGTGTTCATAAGTGACATAGTTTGGTTATAATGCGACTTATACAAAATATATATAGTAAAGATAAAATAAAAATAGATTTTAACATACTAAACATAAGAATTGAAAGAAGAGTATTTATTTTTCTATTTACTTAAACATGATTTTTAGTTGAAAAAATGTAAAAAAAAAAAATTATTTACTCTAGTAGAGTAATTATGAACATTTACATTAGAGTGATACATAATAACTATATTAGTGTAAATACATGATTTTTTTAAAAATTCTGTAACTAAAATACGTGCTTGACAACATGAGAAAAAAAATTAAAAAAAATTCACCGTTCACTTTTATGTTAAACTCATTTGTACAATAATCTTACCCTATATAAGCATGTTAGTTTATCGTTTAAAAAACTAAAATAACATAAAGAAATTAAAATTTCGTTCAACGAGGACCCGAATGAAAAATGACCCTGGGATACATTCCGTTGCATAGCGTAATGCGGCAAAAATATCGATTTTTTTTATAGATGGGTAAATTTGAAAGAGTGAGATGACATATGGATTATTAAACTTTTTTTATTTTGTTATTTTCTTTGTGAACAGCTAAATCATACACATATTAATTCTACTCTTAAATCTACACAATTTCCAAAACGGAAATAGATCTCTAACCTCATGGGAAGAGACACATTTTCAATATACTTTGTCTATTGGTAAAGACAAAACCTTTAAACACCTTGAGAGAGGGAGAGGTCTTGGGTTCGAGTCCCACAGACGACAGGTGTAAAGAAATTTGCCGTTCAAAAAAAAATCTAATAACATCTAATATTTTTTTAATAATATAAGTACATAGTTTTATTTTATTCGTTTTGTATATGTCTTTATATAAATTTTATTAAAAACCAAGTTGAATTTAACATAACATGTTGTTTGATATACTACGGGACCAAAATACGTTATTTTGGATACACATAGTTTTGTTTTATTCGTTTTTGTATATGTCTTGAGAATAATTTTCTTAAAACCGAGTTGTATTTAACATAACGTATTGTTTGATATTACGGGACCAAAAAATACATTATTTTGGATAAACACGGTTTTCAATAAAATTTATACCAAAATGTGTATCTATATATAATCTAAAATTTAGTTATATGTTCTGTTTTAAAATCAACATTTATGATGTTTTAAATGCAGTACTTAAAATAATATTGATTAAAATAATATATTACAAATTCATTTCAAGTTAAGAGAGACACGAAAAATAAACACATACCTTATATGCTCGAAACGCAGTTTGGATTCGAGTGGCGGAATAATACTGATTATTAGAAGTAAGAAACTTTGATTTATTCATAGCTGGATATGTTTACCTTAGCATCTTTTAAATCAATGGAATCCTGCAATAAGGATCATTAGCCTTTAAATTTCCTAAAAAAGAAGCTATGCTTTGACTTTTGAGGTGAATACGACCATTTTCGAGCATTAGCATCCAATTTGTCATTTTTCTACAAGGACTTCTTAAAAATTAAGAGGTACAACTAGAAAGACTTAGTATACAACACATGATGCGTTTATTAATTATGTTTTAGGGGTACATTTGTCTTCCAACATGAATATTAAATTAATATCTTAATTCTAACCGATTATAATTAATTGAAATGGATCTCTAGGGACTATAATTAAATGAATGTTATGACTCATCTTAAATTAACAATTATATTTTTTTTTGAACGGTAATTAACAATTATATAGCAATCAAAAAGTCATCGAAAGTTTGAAACCATTTGTACAAATACATGTATAGTAGATGACAAATATAATACTCTCCCATGTGAAGAGTCTAAGTTAATTGTTATTCTAAATAAATTTATGCATTGTTATGAAGACTCATAATTAACGAAGACAAGGAGTCCATCAACGTAAATTTTTTACTCCTGCTCTCTTACCATTGTTATATATAAGGTCATTGATCCATTAGCTTATTGTTGCATCACTGTGGAGTGAATTAACATCATGTAATTAGTAACCACCAAAAATACAAGATAAATTACACCATGTCAACAAAAATATGATTGGATGTTAATTAATTACATGAATTAATCAATGATAATTAAGTTTATCGACAACGATGGATGTTTAAGATAGTCTTTTTATATGCATATCAAATTAATAATTGTTTTGATATAATGTTTTATGTAATTTATTTTAAACGTAAAGCAAAATCTGATATGGATATTAAGATAGTCTTTTTATATGGATATTAAATTAAAAATATAATGTTTTATGTAAAACCTAAAGCAAAATCTGATATGGATATTAAGATAGTCTTTTTATATGGATATTAAATTAATAATAAAATAGTTTAACGAACAATGAAATAGAGATAAATTAGAAGTCTTTAAGTTAAAAATATTAAATGGAATTCAAAGAGAAGTAATTTACCTATTTAACTTTAAGAGTTAATTACTGTTTTCGTCCCTGAGGTTTGTCAAAAATAACGGTTTCAGTCCATTAGTTTAAAAATTGCGATTTCAGTCCATTAGTTTCATTTTCGTAACCATTTCAGTCCACTTTTCAAACGGCGTTTGTTTTATGTAGTTAATGGAAGCACGTGCTTGTCACGTGATGGGCAATTTGGTCATTTCCATTCCAATTCTCACAAACCCAGTTGTATTAAACACCACCTACCCCTTATTAATCCAAACCCTGACCCCCAAATTGCCCATCACGTGACAAGCACGTGCTTCCATTAACTGCATAAAACAAACGCCGTTTGAAAAGTGAACTGAAATGGTTACGAAAATGAAACTAATGGACTGAAATCGCAATTTTTAAACTAATGGACTGAAACCGTTATTTTTGACAAACATCAGGGACGAAAACAGTAATTAACTCTAACTTTAACATTAATCCCTGTTTACCCTTTTTCTCAATAACTCCTTGGAAACTAAAGAGTTTCCTACAACTTGCAATTGCAATTGAATCGTTTACTTTTAATTAAAATTTATTTATTTATCAATTTATCAACTACTATTATTTACTTCCTTTTCACATTCGCATTCACATAACACTACGTCTACAAAGTTAGATACATCCAGGGTTAAAGAAAGAGAGAGAGGGGGGCCTGGAGAGAGAGTGGACGGTCGCTGGCTACATTACCCCGGTGATCATCTGTTACTCAGGACATGACGACGAGGGTGATGGGGGTAACATCACCGCTCAAGGGTGACATATAGTGACGATGGTGACGGTAGTTCGCCGGTGGTCAGCAGCCACATCTTTGAGTGACGACTAGGGTTCCGAAGAACGACCCGGGTGATGTGATGGGGTAACGACTTCAGTCAAGGTAAGGTAACGGAGGATCGAAGGTGGTATACGAAGTGTCATCCGCATTTTCCGCCTGCTCTTCTCCTCTACTCCTCCGGCAAGGGACTCCTTATCACTTTTCGAGGTGCGGTTGCTCTATTCCCTGCTATTTCTCTCAACTCGTATGTTTTTTTTTTCTTTTGTCTTTATCTGATTTAGGGCTTCATACGTCTTTAATAATTGGATGGTTATAAAAAAGTTTCATGCAAATATATGTATTGAATATGGTTATATGCAATTCCTTTAACTGTTTTATGTATTTTGGAATGTTACTTTGATGAGCAATTACGGACCATCTGAAACATAAAGAAAGGGTTCCGGCCACGATTCTGACCGGATGTCGCTTATATGGAGATAGTCGTGCACGATTAGTTGGTTTGTTTGTTTAAATACTCATATACATCTCGCCTCTGATTGGGTTCAGATCTTTTTTATTCGTGTCATAGGTCTGATTGCAAGGGGTTTTTCTTTTCGTATTCTGATTTGGTTCAGGTACGTTTTTATTTCCAGTTTGTTTAGTCGCATTATTTTGAGTTTTGATGTAGAAAGAGTTCGTAGAAATAATAACATATTCGGTGGTGTTACAAATGGATATTTTGCTTTCACTGAGGAACACCAGTAACCGTGTGGATACAGGTGCATTGCCTCCGTTTCAGTTCAGCTATTTGAGAAATGTGAGTTTCATACTTTCATTGGTTTTCATTTTATTTGATGTATATGAATAAGAATGCATAATCATAATGTTTTTAGTTACTAAATTTGTGGTCTCTTTGTTCTAATTGTGGAAGAATTGTTGTGCTCTGCTATTTCTGGTCTAATTTCTTCTTAATTAGTTGTCTTTTTCCTTGCCTGCAGAGGAAATCATTATCTGAGTTTTGGCGGGATTGTCCTATTGTGAGTATATATTTTAGCTTATTTAATGATTTGTTTATTTTGTGTTGATTTATTTCATGATTTCATCCTGTTTGTGGCCTTTTAATGAATGAGAGCTTTTTTGTTGAATGTGTTAATGAATGACAAAGAAGATTGTTACTAACAGATCTTTTCATTTTTTTGAAGCTGGCTGATAATTCAAAGGAGCATAATTGCATGCCTTATGAACATTATACCGCAACATTACTTGCAGTATGTTCATGTTATCAGTATATTTGTATTCTATCTTCAAGAAATACAAGCAACTAACTTCGCTTACCATTATGTTCATCATTTGTAAACTGGCTTAAAATAATCAGCAAAAAGGCCTTGAAGGAGAACCCACAAAGAGGAGTTTAACTCACACTTCATGGGTATCTCATCAAGCAAAGGTCGTGAAAGGCAAGGATGGCATCCTATGACGGCCAAATCTACAAATTTGTTGCTGCTACTCCCATTATTCATTCAATGGTCTCATTCACACTTGATCACAATAAGGTTGCAAATCATACTGCTATAGTGTTATACTATGCCAACTCTACAATATAATTTTTTTAAGCAAATAAGATGAATAGCTTTTGGTATGTACACTTTGACACCATATGTCTTTCACTCATTGTTGCATTCTAAATCTTAGGTGGTTCATGACGAGTGCCCACCTACCGAATAAAAGAAGCAAGTTAGTACACAGAGTCTTCCCTCGCCCAATTAACCTGCTTTGCTTCACTCGCTTCCGTTTTGTTTCTATACTTTATTGGTCTTATAATACCTTTTGTTTATATTCATGGTAGTTGTTGATATTTTTACTTAGCGTTAAAGTTTATGTATAAGAAATCTATGATGTTAATAATGGCAGACTGGTTGTAATCTATTTTGTTACTGTTTCATGTTTCTTTACGTGCATACTGCAGTCGCTACACTCATAAGTTCGTTCACTTAAAAATTTGTTTATGTGTGTTCATTTACCTTCATTTATGTATGTTTAAGTTCGTTTAATAGTCATTTCAAGTTTTTAGGCAGTTACAATTTAGTCTGGTTTTATTTAATTTATTGTAGCATATTGTAATATGATTTAAGGTTTTCATATGGTAGTGAGTTCTCTCAATGATTTTTATGGGTTAGTCATGTATGGAGAGTCATGCGTGCACATATGTTAAGATATTTGATTTGACTAACTCATAGTCGTTGCTTATGTTTACTTGCTTAAACCTGTTGTAGACAAGAAACTACTAAGGGGAAGGGCGACTACATGGGCATGCATTAGCGGCAGAAGATTTCGTGAATTATTAAATAAAACCGGAAGCTTTATGAACTCCTTTAAGTTTTTTTTTTTCTGTAATGTATGTTTTTAGACTTGGCATACATGTTTGTTCTTAAACACATTCCGCAAACAAAGTTTCCTGTGCTATGCACACCTTAAATTTTGTGTGGCTGGCTTATGGTACAAGCTCTTATGACGTTTTGTATGGCTTCTCTTACATTGTCTTTTGGCTAATTACCTTTTATCCATGCATAAACATTTTTCCCGAACGCACCACAAAATGAAGGACACTAACTGTTGGTCATGCCGTGCATCGCACGGGCCTACTCTCTAGTAAAATATAAAAAAATAATGAAAGGTGTGTGTTTGGATTATTAAAAAAGTTCTAGATTAAATTGAGAAAAAAAAGTTAATTTAATGCTAAATGAAAGCCGGGTTAGAGACGGGCCTCCCCAATGAGGGGGGGTGTGGGGTGTCTCGCACCCAAAAAATTGTGACACCTTGCCGTTCAAAAAAAGAGTGCGGCACAGTACAAAAGTTTGTCTTCCCACTTTTTACAAATTTACTCATTTATAAAAATTAAAAAATCAAAATATCACCAGATGTATATTGTACTTTTCCGTATGATGTACTATGTACTTTTAAATAATCCACAGATACTTGAATAAATTTAATTTAATTTATGTACTTTTAATTTAATTTAATATCACCTATGACTTTATAGCCTAGTGGTATCTTGGGGTGAGATAAGACTTTGGACCAATAGGTCCTGAGTTCAATTCTCACAAAAGGGGGTTTCCTCATATTTATTGGGTTTCCTCCTGAATTGGTGTATAGGCATTATGCCTAGTGGAGATGAATATGATCGGGTGGTTCTGCTCGTGGCACTACGATACTCCAGTAGTCCGTCAGTGATCCAAATTTGCCGTTCAAAAAGAAAAAAAAATTAAAAATTAAAATTAAAATTAAAAATATCCGGTCTAGTTTAATAAATATCAAGAAATTTATGATAAGTTTTTTTAACTATTTTTACCATGCTTTCATCATCCAATTGAATTATCATGACATCACTACACACGGATAGACAAACATTAGACAATTCCAACAAACAAACAATTAAATTAAATTATATTGTTTTGTTAGGCAGCCCCATGTTCCTTGAAATTTCCACATGCACCAAAACCATAACAAGACTTTTTGACTTCAAATGTCCTTTCACTTCTATAAGAGCCGTGACCCCTTGTGTGTTTCTACTTCAATTGTTTGAACACACACCCCTTCAAACTTCAAACCATCACCTAACTTTCTACTTCAATTGTTTTAACACACCTTCAAACTTAACAATGGTGGCCACATCAGTTACCCTTGATCTCAACCTTAATCCCTTCTGCACAACTCTTGATGATCATGACACCCCAGTAAGTACATTAATACACACATAGTTTAGTACACATATACATATACATATATAAGCATATGAGTTATAAGCTTATAATTAAATGTTTACTTGTTGTAATTAAGGTCAGGGAAGTCGCCTATATAGATGACGACGATGATCATTCGTTTGAAAAAGAGGTTTGTGTTATTTATGCATTTGAAACTTATATTACATGATAAATATATGAACATATTGTGATGAATTATGAATATTTGAACATATTGTGTATGTATGGGCAGGTTGATGATCATACGGTTTATGATTTAAGTCGGGAAAGTAACGAAAATAAGAAGTTAAAGGAGATGCTTACTGATATATGGGACAAGTATAACTCTCTAACAACTCATGTCAAGAAACTAATTCAAGACAAAGAAGAATTAGATTCGAGTCCAAAGAAGAGAAAATCTGATGACACAGTTCAACAAAGCTTGTGGAAGAGGCCGAGAGAGGAACTACCGATATCAGGAATAAAAAGAGTTTATGTAAAAGTAGACCCATCCGATAAAAGCTTGGTAAGTTTTCGGTCCTTTTTGAACATGAAACGACTATTAATGAAGCTTGGTAATTTTATGTGATTATGGAAGTCAGAATTGTATTGAAAGAGTTGTTTTGTTGCATTTTAAAGGTAGTGAAAGATGGATATCAATGGAGAAAATATGGACAAAAGGTGACAAGAAATAACCCATCACCTAGAGCTTACTATAAGTGCTCTTATGCACCACTCTGCCCAGTGAAGAAGAAGGTAATAACCCCATACCATACCCCCCCCCCCCCCCTCCCCCCCCTTCTACAAGATTATTAATAACATAACATTTACTTTAAATTTGAGTAACCTAATTAGGGTTTGATCCGATTTAGGTGCCGAACCGACTTGCCATATACCGGATTCATCGATAATTAAGATGATTTCGAAAGCCTCAAACCCACAGGCGTCTCTGAGAATTTACGTACCTTGTTCGAGCTCGAAAAAATGTCCCTTCCGTAATGTTTTATTATTATTTAAAAAAAATCAAATTAGTATTGGGCTCAATAAACCTAATGCCAAGTGGGCTAATTTCTAAACCATAAAAAATGATTTGTAAATGGGTCTATATTGAAATTGGTATGTGTTTACTATTTAAAAAAAAATAACACATATATGTCGGATTTAAAAAAAAAATCGTATGCCCCTTGAAATCACAGGTCTTGTGCGGAGGTCCTCCCCGCAAACCATCAAAGCCGTCACTGCTCAAACCCTTGAGTCATTTGGCCTAGTAACCTTCAAATCAAACTAACTAATGCAACTTAAAACTTATAAAGTAACAACTATTCTTGCCCTCTATTGTTAGGTTTCCACAAAAACCTAGAAAGACCAAAAAAATCAATGTCCCTAGATGATTCTGTAGTACCTGGGTGACATGAATACGACTCGTTATACCACCAGACATCGTTATCTGATGCCATTTGTAGATCTCCGAAGATACAAGCTATAGATTAAAAAAAATAGTAGCTCATATTTTATGTAACTGGGAGATTGTAACATCTTGAAGGGTCAGAATTGTGATCTCTTTATAATTTTAGGTTGCTGGCTAATAATGATTTTGACCATCAATATTGTTTACAAACTTTTTAGTACCATAAGAATATTTTTAAAGAATATTTCCATTGAAGAAGTTCTCTAAAGACAGAAAGTTGTTTTCAGGTGCAAAGAAGTATGGAGGATGATGGTCTTCTAGTTGCAACCTATGAAGGAGAACACAACCATAGAAGCACTATGCAAGAGGTGACATACGCTTTAGCAAATGAGCGAGAGATTTCGACTAGCGAAAGCGGGTTCCACTCGCCAAAACTTGATGAAGTTTTAGTGGAACAGATGGCTACTTATCTATGTAAAGATCCAAATTTCACCTCACAACTTGCTGCTGCGATTACCTCCAAGGTATCAGAAATGGACTTTTTTAAAGTATGTTAATGGACTAGCCAGTCTTCCATTTAGAGCCAATTTTATGAATGAAGTTTTGTTTGTATGATATGAATATATTGTGTAAAAGAAGATTTTTGCACAGTTTAAGTTTTTATTTATACGGCCACAAAATCTACTCTTAAAATCCACATATTGCTCATTTTGTGATACTTGAACCCACAATACTTTGGTGGGGATGAACACTCACACTAGTTTATTCGAGAGGACGCTTTGCATAAACCCTATGGATTGGTGATCCACAAAAGATTACAGAGATTCGGTTCAAAATAAGTTGAATTACATCTTCAATGATTGAACCCAGGGCCTGTAAGACCCAACTTGAACTAACAGAATGAATAATATATAGCTTGCATTTAGTACAAAATTTACGAGTTTACAAAAACTTTCCTGATTAAAAGACCATATTTGATCCTAATATTCTAGTTAAAAGCGAATCATTCATTAGTCATACAAAACATAACTTCAAGTGTCTACTAGATAATGTTTGAAGGCATAGTTCAAGTATCTACATATTACTAAAACAAAATAGATCAAATGCGGAAGCTTTGTTTAGTGCGTTCGGTTCTAGACGTTTGCTTGATCACCATCCGGATTAGGTCCATCCTCACATACGGTCAAAACCATGGAAATAATTAGTTTTGACACTTTAATAATCAAGAATAAACGAGTTCCATACTCAAAAGTATCAAAAACAAACAAAATCCACGCAGTAAGTCAGTCGCGCCGCGCGACGGAGTTCAGGGTCGGCCGTCGCGTGACGCCACCACCCTCGCGTCGCGCGACGGGTGTGTGGTCTCGCCGTGGTGTGGCGCCAGTGGGTGTTTTCGACAGAATGTTGTTGTGTTGAGCTGCAATTTCGACCCAACACCATTTTTCTAAGTTTTAAACTTTAAATCGGCATAACTTTTGACTCGGGCGTCCGTTTTAGCCGATTCTTTTTCGTACGTGGCCGTAATTTAATCACGGACAAGTTTATCAACACGATTTGCATAAAAATATCATTTCAAAAACAGTTGTCCTATAATTCGTCTCTTGTTTATTCGACCCATTTATCTACAAGTTCCACAATATGTATTATTATCATCACAAACTTTAGGCCAATGCACCCGTTTCTACGTTTACCAAATGTGAGCTTTTGCTCCCCTCCCGACTCCCGAGGATTGCTTATGCAATAACTGTCATGCTTAATTCCAAGGATTTAATCATGCTTTTCGGAAATCAATTGACAACCCAATGTTCCGAACTATAATCCCTCCACAAGGGCTTATGCTTTTACAACGAATTAGCGTGTCCGTTACACGGCCTACGCTTAATATATTACCAATCACAAGTGATGATTATTAATTTACATGTTTGTAACTCAACTTTTTTTAACCCGTTTGGATGCCGAATGGGTGTCACCATTACAAGACTCATCCAAACTCTATTTCTAGCACATGTTTCGACCCGTTTTATTTGTCTAAGCCACTTTGTCAGTCCCGTGACTTAACGGGTTTTCCTTGTTTACCAAATTCAATATAACAAAGTAAGACTAACAATTAAACATAATGTAGCGAAACTATAAGTCGCGTACCTTTAAAGCACACCCTTCAAGCGCGTATCTCCTCCTCCGGCTTGTCCGCTCGACGATTCTGATTCTTTGCCTAAGAAGTTCAATTCAACTTCAATTTAAAACCCTTTTTGTAATTATAAACACATAATTTGCCATAGTAGTCAATTATGCGTTTTCATCCGATTTTTAACATATTAATCCCCACTTAGGCATTTCAACAAACACCTAGCGGGTCAGATTTCCACATAATCATTACCAAGTTCATGACTTGTTATCTTATCTAAATCAACTTTAATTAAGAAACTGTACACATATTTCAACATCAATTTTTCAGAAATTATCTCATAAATTCATATTACACTAGAACAAGAATCTTAATCCTAGTGTTTATCAAGTTCTACTAACTTATTAATCACCCACTATGGTGATTATGAACCTTACAAGTATCATGCAAGATTTTGACAAGAAATCATCTAGGGTTTGTCCCTAAACCTCATATCACTTCCAATTTCATATATCCAACACATAATCAAGCTCAACATTCGATTTCTATCACATGCAAGGAATTTGAGTTGAATCAAAACAACCTAATTTGGCATACCTTATGATCCCTTTGACGAGGTGATCACGAATCTATGTTCAGATTTCGATTTTGACTTGGTTTGAGCCTTCAATTTGTGAATTTTGTGTGAAAACTAGGGTTTGGAGGAACCCCTGGTCGCTCCTGTTTTCTGTTCGATCCAAGCACACACTAAAGTGTGTGTTTGGTGTGTTTGTTTACTATTTTAGTAATTAAGTTTCAGATTTGGCTAGTTTGGTCCTCAATTTTTATTTAACCTTAAGTTTAAGTGTTTTAACCCTATTATGAGTTACTTCAAGACTTGTAGCTAACTGGGTTATAGGTTCCTAGTTAGTTGGTTCTTGTTTGATTAATACTTTATAATAAAATATAAAGTTTTATATTTTTGGGGTGTTACAGGGCCGGCCCTGAGAATTCGTGTACCTTATTCGAGCTCAAAAAAATGTGCCCTTAGGCCTTAACGAAATTTGGTATTAGACTCACTAAAGGTCTAAACCTAATGCCAATGGACTACTAACTAATCTAAACCATAGAAATAGTTTTATAAGTGGGCCTTATTTTGGTGTTTCATTTGTATAGTTATACCATATTAATTTAATTTTTTACATATACATATCAGAATTTTTTTTAAATAACGTGCCTTTTGAAATATCGGGCCCTGACCGGTGGTCCTCCCCGCCCAACCTCAGGGGCCGCCCATGATTGAACCAATGAGACCGTGATCAAGGCCGTCTTCGAAAACCACAAAAAAATGGCCGTGTGAGATAAAAAATTTAGGTCCTATTCGAAAATCTCCATTTAATATAAACTCATCAATCACTATTACTAAAATTTATGTGGATGGTATTTAAATAGTTATTTTTAGCTAAGTTTAGAGAGTAATTTATTGATTAAAGGGAAAGATGCAGTTGACAAAATTAAGCATAAAATATCACTAACAAAAAAAACCAAAAAATAAGCTAAAATAAAGAATTTGGAGACGCCGGGATTAGAACCCACGTCTCCTTGTTGCTTGGGAAAATTCATTATCAAGGATTTTACAAAGACAGACATTGATCAAGATAATCTGTTTTAAACATTTACTTATGAACTAATCACAAGTTGAGAAGTGGACACAAACTAGCACAATATGATCATTTATGAGTTTGAGGTGGATTTGTTACAACGCGAAACATGTCTACTGTCCCGCTTAATTATGTTTGCTAGGTGAGGCCAACATAAATGAGTCAAGTCTTGGATCTCCATTTTCTAACCATCTTAAGAGAGATCCAAGAGTATGTAAGCCAATTTCTAACCCATATAAAGAAAACAAATTGGGATCAAGACTAGTAAATAGTTGCGATAGGCAAAGAAAAACTAGGCGGGGGTCAAAGATTTTTTCCGTAGTATTTTTCTATAATGAATTCAAGGAATCTATGTTGAGAGGCCAAAAATTGGGGAGACAGCTTCAAAAGCTTACAGTTTCTCAAAGTGACATCCTTGTAAGACCATTTTCTAAAGAAGAATTAAAATTTACGGGTTGGGATTGTGGGGGTGACAAAGCACCCACACTAGACCAGGCGGTCTAACTTTTTCACTTCTGACTTTTCATTTGTTAGAAAATTTTGGGCGGGACTCCGAGCCTATTCTATTCTCGGCAATGATGGAATTCTACACCCTTGGCTTAGTTTATAAAGCGAGTGAAGAATCTTTTATCTCTTTAATTCCGAAGAACAGGGGACCCCTAAACCGCCTAATAACTATAGGCCGATATCCCATATAGGCATGGTGTAAAAGGTTATTTCTAAGGTGCTAGTTTCATCCTCCCAACTGGCCTTTATTGGTGAACGAAACATTATGTATAGAGTAAATTACTTTTTGAGTCTCTGTGTTTTATTAGTTTTAATCATTTGATTCCAAAATCAAAAAGTTTAACGTCTTAAGTCCCTAACCGTTCATTTTATAACGTTTTGAGTCCAATTTTGTTAAAAGAAAAAAAATTTGTACCCAAAGGGTTAAAATTTGGACTCAAATGCTTATAAAAAAAGCATCTAGGGACTCAGGGAGTTAAACATTTTGATTTTGAACTCAAATGATTAAAACAACTAAAATACAAGTACTCAAAAAGTAATTTACTCTTATGTATAAATCCTTCCCGCTTATGTAATAACTTGGGTGTCTAACTGATAGGGATGAGCATTTGGTACTGGGTACCGGTACCAAATTTCCCGTACCGAATTTTTTCGGTACCGGTACCCACTTTTTGTCATTTCCGATATCGGTACCGGGAAAATACCGAATTTTACCTTCAAATACCGGTACCGTACCGTACCAAATATTTCGGTACCGGTACCCAATTTTGGTGAATTTCGGTATCGGTATTTTCGGTACCGGTACCACGCTCATCCCTCTAACACCAAATCCTAGGTGCTTATATTGTAAATATGTCAAACCTCAAGGGTTAGAAGGTAATTTCCAAATCAAAAACCAAAATAGCAGACGATTTCTTATATTCAAACACGCCGAAGAACACAAACTCATCACGGAACAAGATTTCAGTCACTGGTCAACGTCGGTCAACCTCTTCTCTAATGGTGAGATTTTACTTCATCTTCACATTTACTTGAAACTTTATTTATTACAATTATATATGTAACTTGATTATTTACTTCGTTCATAAAAAATGGGATTGATTGTTACAGTTCTAAAAATCTTTAATTGATATTTAGTTTTTTTTAGGGTTTATTTGATATTTTTTATGGGTTTTTTTTAAGGTTACAGAAAGTGAACAGCTTTAAGTTTTTTGTGATCTGTGTTGTTTACAAGATGGAATTGGGGGGTTTTGCAGTGGATAATAATCAAAGTATTTTGAATTAAGTGTTTGGTAAACTATGATTTTTAAGAAATTAATTCAAATAAGTTTCCCAAATTAAGTTTAAGGGGCCGTTTGTTTACCTCTTAATGAGCCTCTTAATGGTTCAGACCTCTGTTTGTTCAGCACTTAATGGTTCAGACTGTTTGTTTCACGAGCAGATGTCTGAATGGTTCAGACATTTTCCTCTGAATGGTTAAGATTTATACAGAGTCTGAATGGTTAAGACCTCTAATCTGAATTGGTCAGACATTTGCCTCTGAACGGTTAAACATTATACAGCTCTTAATGATTCAAACATGTTCAGCACTTAATGGTTCAGACCTCTTACTAGTTCAGCACTTAACCATTCAGATGTTGCCAAACAGCCCCTAAAAAAGGGTGTTTTTCTTTCAACCTTTGATAGTTATTTTAGTTACAACTATGATTTAAAAAAAAAAAAAAGAATATTGGATTTTAATAATCCCAACTATCCCAACTTTAAAAATAACCACTATATTGGCCTCCAATGGACCCTGACTAACAGAACTCTAACGCCGTTAGTTTCTGGTCGCCGGAAAACCGTTTTTGTCCAGAAAAAGGTTTCTAAAAGTCCGATCTAAGGTTACAAAGAGGTTTGTGACGAAAATGTTGAGTTTTCCGGCTAAAAAGAAGTTTTCCGGCAAAAAAGGAGTTTTCCGGCGACTTTAATATTTGGGGCTTTTACTAGAAAAAGGTTCCCAAAGGTCCATAATAAGGTTACAAAGAGGTTCGGGACGAAAATGTTGAGTTTTCCGGCCAACAACGTTTTTCCGGCGATAGGAGACTAACGGCGTTAGGGTTCTGTTAGTCAGGGTCCATTGGAGGCCAATATGTTAAAAGTTAGGACTGCCAGTGGTTATTTTCAAAGTTGAGACTGTTGGCAGCCAACGGCGAATAGTTGAGATTATTAAAATCCAATATACCAAAAAAAAAGCTGGTTTTTAAGGCTAATGATGTGACCCTTATATGAATATGTCATAAGCAGAATTTGTTTATCCAAACATTATAAACCGTTTAGGCGTTTATTGCAAGTACTTGTAATCGCATAAACAGTGTTAACCGCACCCTCTAAATACGGAAGAAATTGCTCGGCTGTAACTTCAACTCTTCAAGAAAATGCTTGTTCTTTTGCTATTTTTAGAACTTGCTAGACCTGTTATGGTCTGATTTTTCAGTGTTGTCTGTGATAGATTTTGCTTTGTAACCAATATATTTCTAGTAGTAATTTGTTCCCGTTTGAGTGCAGTCGAAAAGGCACACTATTATCCTTATGCAGACTTCTCAAAACCGAGCAACAAGGACATTTATGGATTATGAGTCAGTAAGCCAAGCAATGGACGGTATATTTACTTTATCTGTTCAACCATTACAAAAATAATACGATTTTTCTATTAACCATTTTTTTGGTAAAATTAAAAAAGAGAACAATTTTTTTATGCAATCGATATTATGTGTAATGTTAATTAATCTTGCATACTGCATAGGCCTAATCTTGCGTTTGGCTTCTATGTGAAGGTATATGTGCATTATATGAAAGGAAACTAAAGGATTTGAATCCAGTTATGAGAAACATAACTTATGACATCCAAGATCTCTATAATTTCATTGACGGCCTTGCTGATCTGAGCGCATTGGTGTAAGTGTTCTTTCTGTTCCCACATCGAAAATATATATGTTTCTCGTTCTCCATCACCATTTTAAACATCAACGGGTAAGGGTGTTTGGATGTGGTTTTTTCAAAAGCGATATCAATAATCAGAATCAGATAATAGTTGTAATGAAATAAGTTGTTGAAAATAGTGTGGGTGTTCGTTTATTGTTGAAACCAACCGAACCGAAGCAAATCTGTCCATTTGAGTTTTATATGGTTCAGGCCATGGTTTGAAACACCGGATTTAACGGTTTGGAACTTGAAACTGACCGTTTACCTTTATTATTATTATTATTATTTTCTTTTTTTTTATCATTTTAAAAATTCAATACAAACCTGACAAATCCTAATTTTTTGATATTATCAGAAAAAATTATAACACGCGATAAACATTCCCTCTTGCAGTTATGATCATTCTATTCAGGCATACCTTCCAAATGACCGCGAATGGATTCGAAACAAGATGTTTCATCACCTGAAGAAATTAGCTCATTAATCTGCAGTAATCTCGCTTCCAGTTTTGTCGTTTGTTCATCTTAATGTGTGATCTAGAACTTTAAACTTTTATCGATTCCCGAATATTGTGTTTTCTAATGTGTCTCGAATGTTATTTAGTGATACAACATGAAGTACATGATTAAAAAATCTTTCATTACTTCTTAATTAATATACAATCAAACCTCTTGTTGTTTCTTTAAAGGCACTAGTTGCAAACTATCGCTATTTGTTTCAAGATCTGTACTTTTGCTTCCCGACTGTAAGATATCGCTCGGATTTTGTATGTCAAAACGAGTTGTATTCGGGACAAGGAAAATGAAACCCAATGTGGCAAGTCTTAAGAGATTTCTAATAAGAATCACGAGCCACAAGTTTCGAAAATCGGTTCTCATGACGTGAAATACGTGTAATATTACCGCACCGCCCCACTTGGAAGAAAGTGAACCGAAGCTATCGATACTCATTAACAGTGCAAAAAATGTGCCTTCGATGCCTATTGGGCACAAACTCGTGCTGAGCACAATCATTGGCATCCACCGAACCCTGGATACAACGCGAGAAACGCATTCCTCCATGACTACAAACATGTAATCGGGAAGCCCGAGAATGAGATTCCACCGTAAGGTGAACATGAGGTCGAGAAACCCAGAGAGGCCGTACACGAGTTGAGCATAAAAGAGCAGTTTTCTAAAGGGGTAGTCTTTAAGAAGCTTGTGGTATATTAGAACCCCAACAATCGAAGCTAATGCTCCGATTGCGTGTACCATACCAACGAGTTCCTGCATCGAAAATCTCAATTGGTCATTTTCATTAGGGTATATGCACGCCCTTATATGTGCTTGATCTACGTAGATTATATGAAAATAAAAGTACCTGAGAAAATGCGGGACCCGCCTTAGGGTCGGTGTACCAATAAAACTGGCCTTCGTGGGTACTAAAACTTAGAGCTATAGAAAGGTACATGTAAAGCGATGGCTTCCAGACTTCCGGGAACTGGATGGTCTCGTACATGCCTTTTAGTGCTCCTCCTAGGTTAGCTATTGCCTGTGATAAACGACGCAAAATATAACCATTACAAATGATTACATTCAATCAAATAGGCCTCTATCGCGGCTGTGATTGGTTTGTCACGCCATAAAAAACGGTCATAGGAAGTCATATGACTTGGTCAGTGGTTATATCAGTCACTTTTGTGTCAGTGTACCACATCATATATATATGTACCTGTCTAAAACATTATATGACCTGTATAAATATTTTCACTACGTTATATAGCACGTATGACATGTCAGTGATGTCTAGATAACGCAGCCTTTTGAAATTATATTTAGTAGGTCCATAAATGCAGAAACTAACCTGTCTTTTCTTGGTAGACAAGTCATCAGATGTTTTCTTTTCATAGATCACAAATCCTAAAAATATCTGTGATGCTGCTGGAACTGCCAAAATTCCCAATGCAATCTTTACACAATACCATAAAAACAATGCATCACTATTTAATCATTCAAAGAAATTAATAATGTAACAAATCAGAAAGAAACTAACTTGAGGACCAAGATGATGAACAAAGAAACCGCTAGTCGCATAACCAACAAGCGCACCAGCCGACGAACACACCCCACAGAGACTTTGCATGTCCGGAGCTAACTCCTTCATCTCAATACTATTTCTTGCAATGCAAGCATCAATAGTAACATCCGCCATCGCCATTCCTGCTGCAACCGCTATCAAACACCACAATGCAGCAGCCACTCCCAACCTTACACCACCCTCAGCCACCGTAGTCGCCGCCACCATCCCCACCACGCCTGCCAAAATGAAGTAAGGCCGCCTGCGATATCCCATAACCGGAAACACATCAGTCATGAGGCCCCAAATGGGCTTCATGACCCATGGAATGTGGTACAAACCTATGAACACTTGGACCTTTGATGGTTGTATCTTTTGAACATCTTTCCAATAATAATCGGTTACAACTTTAAAGAAAGAGCCCGAAAAGCCCTGGCTGAGGCCGTAAATGAGGAAGATACCGAGGATGAACGATGGGTTGAGCTTGGTTGATAGCATATTTAGCCATTGGAATGGTTGGAGTATGAGTGATGTTATTGAGTTGGATTGTTTTTTGGCGGGTTCCGATGGCGGTGATGGGTGGTGGTGAGTGGTGGCTGGAGGTGGGATGAGGCTTTGGGTCTCTAAGCTGGACATGTTGAGATCTGAACTACCTGCAAGTAGATATGTTGACTTTGGAAGTCTTCAAGAAATTCACAATCTGAAGGATATGTTAATTATTGTCAACTTTTGTTACTAAATTACAAATTAGTGGTCAATCTATATTTTGTTTTTGAAATACTCAATGACAAATTAAAAATACATAGTTGGTGAAAAATAATGTTTTTTAAGAGGGAATCAAGCTCAAGGATGATAAATTAAGAGTAAATTAGTAAATTACACTTAGGTCCCTCTAGTTTGGCCTAGAATTTGTCGATAATATTCTGGTGCATCGGCAACCCCATGACTTTTCAAAGTGGAAGTCATGGGTTTGAGTCTCGCCTGCAGCAAAAATGTTTTGGGTTAAGGCAGGAGTTTTACCACTGTGGGTTTCCTCTGGAATGGTGTCGTTGTGTTGGGCACTATCACCAGCGTCGTCTGCATGGGTGGTCTTTTACCTCGGTGATCGCGCTTTTATTGGTCGTTAAAAAAAAGTTTGGCTTGAAATTTGGATTTGTTATTATCCTTTAAATTCTAAAACTTGCTTATTCGATCCTCAATTACCTTGTTTTCTTTTAATGTTGACCTAAATGGCTAAAGAAGTTAACATTTTCCGTTAAACTAATGTAAAATTACCATTTTACCCTTGATCTTAATCCACCACCCGTCATCGAATCATTTGGGTGGTTTGTTTTTCCGTTCAATCATCTTCAAGCCTTTCTCTTCTTCACACGCTATTGTCATCCTTATCTTCCCCAAAATGATGTTTGAAAGAACCAAAAATGATCTGAAATGAAAGAAATAGGAAATGTATATAGGATGAAACTCATTTTTGTTTGACAAATGAACTCATCAACTTATATACATCTTGTTGTTGGTTTACTTTTATTGATATTTGCCTTACATGTTTCATAACTATGATCATTCTATACAAGCATACCTTCCTAATGACCCACAATGGATGAGAAAGAGAATGCTTTATCACCTGAAGAAATTGGCCAAATAATCTTCATTTACCTTGTTTGTAAATCTAAATGTGTGATCTAGAATTTTTATTATTATTGATTCCCAAATATTGTGGTTTATAATGTGTGTAGGCCTTTATTTAGTAATATAATAAATATATAATATGAAATACATGATTTTATTTTATAATCTTTCATTGCTTCTTAACATACAATCAAACATTTTCTCTTTCCTTTAAAGGCAATAGTTGCAAACTATCGCGGTTTGTTTCAAGATCTATATTTTCGCTTCCTGACTGTAAGATATCGCCTGGATGTTGCATGTCAAAACGAGTTGTATTCGGAACAAGGAAAATGAAACCCAATGTAGCAATTCTCAATAGATTCCTAATAAGAATCACGACCCACAAGTTTACAAAATCGGTTCTTGTGACATGAAATATGTGCGAAATCACCCCACCGCCGCACGTTGAAGAAAGTGAACCGAAGCTATCGATGCTCATTAACAGGGCAAAAAACGTGCCTTCGATGCCTATTGGGCACAAACTCGCGCTCAGTACAATCATAGGCATCCACCTAACTCTAGATACGGCACTAGAAACGCATTCATCTATCACCAAAAATAGGTAATCTGGCAACCCCAAAATAAGATTCCACCGTAAGACAAACATGAGGTCAATAAACCCAGAGAGGCCGTACACAAGTTGAGCGAGAAAGAGCAATTTTCTAAACGGGTAGTCTTTAAGAACCTTTTGGTAGATAAGAGTTCCACCAATTGAAGCTAATGCTCCAATTGCATATACCATACCAATGAGTTCCTGCATTGAGAACCTTAATCGGTCAATTTTTATCAAGGTGTATGCACGTCCTTATACGTGCATGATCTACGTCATATGACGTAGATTATATGAAAATAAAAGTACCTGAGAAAATGCGGGGCCCGCATTAGGGTCAGTGTACCAATAAAACTCGGCTTCATGGATACTAATACTTAGAGCCATGGACAAGTACATGTAAAGCGATGGCTTCCAAACTTCTGGGAGTTGGATGGTCTCGTACATACTTTTTAGTGCTCCTTCCAGGTTAGTTATTGTCTGTAATAATAAAACGAAAAAAAAACAAAACAAATGTTTGTTTTTAAGACACCAAAACCTACAACCAATTTCACTAAATATATTATTAAAATAGTTATTAACATTATTTGAAATATTATTAATTTGATCAAACTTTTTTACAAAAAATAGTCTTATTTATTTTCAAGACTTTTTGCGCCATATGTTGAAGTTTAATTATCTGATTTGCGGAAATGCATCCGTAACCATGTTATTAAGAAACTTAGCCAATCTTAATTGGTTTAAAATTGATATTTAAGGACCATTATTTAGCAAAAAATTCTCCATTCATATTTTTACTATGAATTGTTAGTTTGAAATTGATATTTAAGGACCATTATTTAGCATAAATTGGTTTAAAATTGTTAGTTTTGATCGGTCCATGTCAACATTCTTGACTACTAGATGATCCATGCATACTAGAAATTGTACAGACACTTAAGCATATGATACACATTCATATTAGTGAGATTTGCTATTCTTATGTGAGTTTTAGTGGCTTTTAGTTTTCTTTCTTAGAGTTTAGTAAGGTTCACTTTTCTTCCCTTAGAGATTTAAGGGGAGGAGGGGTGGTTCACTAGTGATAGTTTCTATCACTCCCACTATCCAATCAAATCATGCCATGTCATCACCCAATATTCTATCACTAGTGATAGAAATGTAGAGGGGGGGGGGTATCACTAGTGATAAAAAAGTCAACTTCAATTAAATATGCAATATTCTTTCATTGATTTCTGGAAAAAAGCCAACTTCAATTAAATATGCAATATTCTTTCATTGATTTCTGGAAAGTGTACAGGTGTCAAACATTCAAACATACAACATTTGTCAACATTTGAAGTTTCACGCGTTATGGGAAAAATGCGTTGATAATATAACGAGTTATACTTAGGCCGGCAGCGGTGTTCCGTTTTTGTTTAACGAGTGATGGGGGTGGTATAACGGACCACCCCGTGTGCCCTAATAACTTTTACTTTTTTTTATCTCTTAGGCTATAGGGTATCGTCATAACCCTCATGATCACCATGACCCTTCATATTAGCGTCATATCACTCACTTTTAATTTACCATCCAAAACCACTACCCTAAGGGTGTAGTCATGACCCAAACCACTAGCCCCTTATTTATTTTAATTTAATTTTGTCTAAAGGAAAAAAGAAAAAGGAAAACGAGGCTCGTGGTTGTCGTGGTTTAATCCACGTGAACCATGGTGGATGAGACAAGGGACGGTGTAGCGATCCATTAATGGTCCTACGTGACGATTGATGATCCAACCTACGCCCCCACACCCTACAGTCTTATAGTATTATTAAAAATACAACATAACTCCTATGGTTTAGTTTAAATTTTAATAAAACCCTATACTAACTATTATTATTATTATTATTATTATTACTACTACTACTACCAATACTACTCTTCAAAGTCATGCCCTTATTAGACTTTTACAGCTCGTCCTAACGCGCATATCCTCAATACTAACTTTTTTGTAAGGCTATTACTACCAATACTACTCTTCAAACGACTTGATTTTTGTTAATTGGAAGTTTAAACACCCGAATTGAAGCACCGTTTTCGTCGTTTGAAGCACCGTTTCGAGATAAGTTTACATCAATCGACTCATATCGCCGTTTTGATCAAAAGCCCTAACACATCTGTTTGTAATTCGGAAATAAACTTACCTCCGTTAAGTTTTTTTAACGGGGGACCGGTGGAGGAAAAATAGGTAAAAGGTTGGACTGGCAGGGGAATATTCAAAAGTGGGATTGCCAATGACCAATGACGTCTACTGGGGATTATTACAGGTCAATTTCCTTTAAATTTTGGGTTAGGTATATATGTAACTTGAAAATAAGGGAATATATGTAATTTTTCTTTAATAAAATGGGTATGGTCATTTTTTTAATTTTTAGCATGGGAGGTCATATGTTTTTTTTTTTTTTTTTTTTTTGAGAGGTGACTTTCACACAGACGGTAATATCACACCCACTAGTCGCAGGCCCGCCCCACTACTGTCCCGAAGACTATGTTGTCTTAACCGGGCCCACGCTTCGGTACCAATGGGAGCTTGGCTCTCCCCGAGAAAATTTCCAGCCCCCTGCCACTTGACAGGAGTTGCACCCTCCATACGAGCCGACCGCCTGTTGTGACAAGCGACCCGCTGGAGTAAATGCACTGTAGTAGAAAACTCGGGTTGGCTCCCGGGATTCGAACCTGGAAACCTAGTTCTCCCCCCGTTCATTGCCCTTCCCCCAAATGTAGTGGGTGGGGATCGAACCTTGGTCTCCTAAGATAACCAAAATCCTTTCCACCACTCCACCACAAGTGGAGGATATGGGAGGTCATATGTAATTCAAATTTTGGGTTTGTAAGTGTAGAATTATTATTATTATTTTTACTTAAAAATCCTTGAATGCAGAAACTAACCTGTCTTTTCTTGGTAGACAAGTCATCATCAGATGTTTTGTTTTCATAGATCACAAATCCTAAAAATATCTGTGATGCTGCTGGAATTGCCAAAACTCCCAACGCAATCTTCACAATAAAAATAATATATCACACACAATCACTTAATTAAAACTAGTGTTTTCAAACCTGGACCGACCGGTAGGACTGGGAACCGGAGGTTGAGCCGGACCGGGTCATGGTATCGGGCCAGTCGGACCGGGAACCGGAGGTTGAGCCGGGCCGGTCAAACAAGTCGGACCAGGAACCGGAGGTTGAGCCGGACCGGTCGGATCATTGAACCGGTAAGAAGACCGGTTCAACGTTCGGTCCGGTTCTGAAAACATTGCTTAAAACCATAATAATAACAATTTCATCACAAACTTTAACTTAAAAACTTACCTGAGGACCAAGATGATAAACAAGCAAACCACTAGTGGCATAACCAACAAGTGCACCAGTAGATTTACACACTCCACAAAGACTTTGCATGTCAGGAGCCAATTCCTTCACCTCAATACTATTTCTTGCAATGCAAGCATCAATGGTAACCTCCGCAATCGCCATCCCAGCCGTGATCGATATCAAACACCATAATGCAGCTGCTACTCCCAACCTTACACCACCGTCTGCCACTGTAACGGCCCCCAACGCCCCCACCACGCCCGCCGCAATAAAGTATGGTCGCCTGTGGTATCCCATAACCGGAAACACATCAGTCATGAGGCCCCAAATGGGCTTCATGACCCATGGAATGCTGTACATGCCTACAAACACTTGGACCTTTGAGGGTTGTATTTTTTGAACATCTTTCCAGTAATAATCGGAGACTACTCGAAAGAATGAGGCCGCGAAGCCCTGGCTGAGGCCGTAAATGAGGAAGATGCCGAGGACGAACGATGGGTTGAGCTTGGTTGATAGCATATTTAGCCATTGGAATGGTTGGAGTATGAGTGATGTTATTGAGATGGATTGTTTTTTGGCGGGTTCCGGTGGCGGTGGTGGGTGGTGGTGAGTGGTGGCTGGAGGTGGGATGAGGTTTTGGGTCTCTAAGTTGGACATGTTGAGATCTGATCTTCCTGCAAGTAGATAAGTTGACTTTGGAAGTCTTCAAGAAATTCACAATCTGAAAGATATGTTAATTAATGTCAACTTATGAGTTAAATGTCTGGTTGGTCCCTATGATTTGCAAATATTGCAGACTTTATCCTAGTGGTTCAATAATTACAAAGTTGGTCCTGGTAGTTGTAAAAGGGAATCAAGCTCAAGGATAATAAACTAAGAGTAAATTAGTAAATTACACTCAGGTCCCTCTAGTTTGGCCTAGAATTTGTCGATAACATTCTGGTGCATCGGCAACCCCATAACTTTTCAAAATGTGTATATGTATACATAAAATTAAAAATTACATATAAAAACCCGATCTGATTAATCCCGAGTAGTTGCTAATCCTCACCTCAACGACCGACTAGTAAGGCCAAAGGGTGTGAAGGCGCCACCATGGCCACCTCAGCCCCTATAGCGCCACCCGGCGCCGTCGACCCACACCTAGCAAATTAACTAGGGGCGCTATGGGCATGGCTCCATCATGGTAACGAGGAGGAAGAAGTGTTCAGGTGGGGCCCACATGCATTTCAACCAATACAATCTTTTTTTTTTAATTTTGTTTAATAAGGGGCTTTATCCCACAGCCTGCAAGTTAAGGGAAGGCGTTATAAGGCCCCCTGGCTAACGTGGATCCTACGTGTCGCTGACGTGTCTTGATAAAGCCCCTAGGCGCTCCATCCCACACCCTCCAGCCTAACTAGTGAGTTCTCCAACTTGGGTAATAGTGGTTTATAATAGCAATTGATAGTTCGTTGGAACCGGAATGTTTTGGCCATTTCTTATTTTCTGTTTCCTCGGCTATTAAATGGATGCTCAACCACTGGATTGATGGGTCCATTCCCAACTCAAATTTCAACATGACATTGATACCATTATTAATGATTTTGACTGTTTCAACTTCATTTCATCACTATTTCCTAGGTCCTCTAATAAAGATATTGGATTATAAATAAAGTGAATTCCCTTCGTTTTCTTTGGTATAAAAATAGATAAAAATAGATTTAGGTATAAAAGTATAAATTGAGCGCGATGGTGTAAATTTGTTTTCATGTAGTCTGTTGTGTTGCTCGTTGTTAATAAAAGTTGCCTTTCAAAAAAAAATAAATAACTTTTGTTCTATTGCACAAGTGTTCACATTCTTGACTTCTAGCAACAATACAACATTAGCATGATTATATGTATTGCTGAGAAGGTATCCTAAACTGTTTTTTTATGTGTTTGGCATTAAAGCTTCTACCACCGAATCAATATTTAGTCTTGTTTTAACTTAAGCGTGTTTGTATATTTCATATTGACATAACAAATTATTGTGCATAAAGGAAAAGGGAAAGCAACCTGCCTAATTGCCAGCATGAAATTTAACCTTGAATTCGGTTCTACACGAACACCGATAGCCCACCCGACCCGAGAAAACCTAGTAACCCATAACCGCTGTCCGCTCCTTGGGTTCCATTTCCAACTTTTTTGGTTTTGGTCCCGGTTTGAGTTTAACCCTATGATCACCCCTAGGCGCTGGTAGGGCAGAGTGGTGACAACGAGTAGGCGGTGAAGAGACAATGGGCGTGGGTGTTGCTTACATATTTGGACCTTTTTAAGTTGATAGGTTTTTTGATAGTTGCCCGTTGACCATTGACCCAGTGTCTAACTTGAGTAGACCAAAATTGACCCGTTAAGTAATTTAAGGATAACCCAAAATTGAGTCTGGATTGCCCACCTATAGTTTTTAAAATTGGTATAGGTTAACACATGACATGGATAAACACACAACTTTAAAAGTGTGACTTCAACACACTAATTCATAAGTTTAACAGTTATTACTAAAATGTGTCATTTTAACACTTATGTTACCTTTTCAATAATCATGCACTACTTCAGCATAGTCATGTAATCAAAATTATATAAATGTGCATTGTAATTCAAAAATACAGATTGTAGTTAAAACACTAAAGTGGTAAAGCAACATTTCATACACAATATTTGGTTGGCGTAATCAAAAACTGAAATAAACGACTGCATCAAGCACTGCAAAATTTATATTTTTACATTTTCGACAAATCAACTTCCATCTGGATCAAAGCTCTTAAATAAATTTGATAGAAACCCAACAAGAAAACATAAACATATATATAAACAATATAAAAAGATCAATCTCAAATTAAGAGCTCCGTTTTCGTAGTTATTTACAAAATAATCAACCTTAGATTGATCATGGTGCCACACTCCCACTCCCCTGGTTACTCCCTAGAAAAACTATTTTCGCTATATCCACCCCTGTATATATAATAATTATAACATATAGTTTTTATAACTATGTTGGAAAATAGTTTCTAATATGTTATAATCATGTATAAAATTAAACAGAAAAACAACGAACCCTTTTGGAAACACCACTAAACCTTTCACCCAAATAAAAGTAAAGATTTGAAATGCACGATCATGATACATCCTACCAAAAGCAATTAACTAGTCAAAGTGTTTAGGGGCTTCTATTCATTATGAAACGACAATCTTTAAAACAAACGTCATATGCATGCATATTAACAGATTTGATTATATATGTAATATAAAGGCCGTGTCTGAAACTAACCAACCACCATGTTTACGACTGCACCGTTAGTGAACCCAAAACGTTCTCCCCGACTTCACTCTTACAGAGTGGGCATGAAGCATTAATCTTTAACCACTTGTCCACACAATCCTTGTGAAAGAAGTGAGTACACGGCAACTCCCGTAGTTCATCATTGTTTGCGTACTTTGCCAAACAAATGCAGCATACCTATGGAAAAAATACCAGTAAAACACTGCTTTTCCCAAAATTATTACGTTTTTACAAATAACCTCCCTTGTCAAATATGATGAAAACAAGTATGCAATTTCATTATAATCTAACTTTTTGAATCAAATGGCATAGGAAATTTTATACATTAAAATATACTAAAATGCTATGGGACCTAGGGCTGTCAATCGTGTCGGATTGCGGGTTGGTGGATTGAAATGTTCAACCCGAATCAGACCCATATTATTATCGGGTCAAAGATTTCAACCCTAAACCGCACACATATAAATTCGGGTCAACCCGAACACGACCCGTTTAACCCGTATTCCTACATGAGTCATACAAGTTGATGATTTATAAGTGAATTGTTAGGCTTTAAGCGGATTATCAGTAACATGTTTAATGGTGGGTATGAGTGTGACAAGTAAATAATATAATGTGTCAAAACTAACATTATTATGACCAAGTGACTAACCATGTAAAATAGAAACGGAAAAAAAAAACAAAAATATAAAAGTTTTTTTTTAAATACTTCAACGGGTTAATGGGTCAACCTGTTTTTAAACTGGTCACCCCGAACCCGACCAGTTTTTAATAGGGGGTCAACCGAACCCGATCCATTTTTTAAACAGGTCGTGTTACTTGACCCAAACCTGTTTTTTTTTCATGTCGGGTTCGGGTTGGGTTTCCGGTACCCATTGGGACCCATTTGACCCGTTCCATTTTAAGCCAACTTCTTTGGATTTTACTTGTATGCCCCGCTTGAGACAAAACATAACTCGGATCTACACATTGATAAGTAAATGCGTCAAAACCGCCACGACTAGTTGCCAGCTAATTGTTTTATGTGAAAGCAAAAAAGCTAGAAATAAACAAGGGAAGAATGGACTATTTGACTTACAGCGTCTTCTCCAGACACAAAACGCTCGTTTTCTGTTCCTGCAGCCACGATCCCCCCGCCTTCATTAGCACCCGCATGGCTATCTTTATTATGTTTGTGTTTTTTAATTTTAAATTTATAGGTAGGCAGAGAATTAATAGATTCTGTAGTTGCCCCTCGGTTTTGCGATAAATCCTCCCTGAAGCCCAGAACGGAAATGATACAGGGAAGACAGCAGCAGATTGTGGCACACAAGATGAATGGCATTGCATACCCGATACAGCTGAACGTAAGAAACACTAAACATAACCTGTCAAGATTAATAACTTTTGTAAGTCAACATAATGATGAGGTGGCAGATGACATGGCTTTGACTTTTGACTTGTACCTGTATAGGTTGGGAGCATCAGCAGCAGAAGAATGACCTCCGAAGATCCACACGTTCCCGACAACAAACCACACTGCAAAGAAGCAATCCAAACCCATTTTGAAGTATTCAACAAGTACTTTGAGTCTGCAACAGTAACAACATTTTTGTTATTAGACATGTACATATTTAGGGCTGCAAATGAACCAAACGTTCAGCGAACGGTTCGTGAACCGTTCGGCGGAAAGTTCGTTCGTGTTCGTTCGTTTATTAACAAATGAACATAAACAGAGGCCGCGTTCGTTCATTTATGTTCGTGAACGTTCGGTAACATTTCGTTTATGTTCGATAGTTTATTAGTGTTTTTATATACTATTTAAATACTTCAAAATTTCAACAAATAAAATATTTAATAAGCATCAGTGTATTATATATTCTGTTCATGAACGGCAACGCTTGTTTGTGTTCCTTTGTTTCCGTTTGTGTTCATGAACATTAGTTTGTGTTCATGAACGTTCGTTTTCGTTCGTTGCTTAAAATTAACAAACGAACACGAAACAAGTTCATTTCCTTAACAAACGAACATGAACATAAAATCTCATTCGGTAAGTGTTCATGAACAGTTCGTGAACACATGTATATCTTAACAAACGAATTCGCTCAGTTCATTTGCAGCCCTATACATATTTAGTAACAGCATATTACTATATCGCACTTATTGGTATGTGTGAGGCACATACCTTGCAATCAGTAAACTCGCTATAGGTCTTGTTGTACCAGAGGTGTTGCGAGTGTCCGCTATTGAATTCGTAGCATTTGAAGAAGAAGTTAAAGAAGTGGCAATAGCAGAAAGGCTGCCGGAAGAAGGCTGAGCTGGATCTTGGTCTGATGTTTGATTTCTAAAATAAAAACGCCAAAATAGCAACGGGAGAGTTGCAACACATCCAGAAGCATAACCAATAACCCATGTGAATAACGGAGCATGAGGATGCTCATGCCTTGATGAGGATAAAACAATAATTGCTGCTATTATTTGACTAATGGTTATAACTAATTCTATAGATATCCAGTAACCAGAATTCAATGGGCTCCTGCGTCTTCCAGGGCCATTACCCCTTCTAGCAAACGGTGTTCTTCTCTCGTTTGTAAGTGAAAAAGGATGTTGGAAAACGGGAATATTGACACTAGTAGAAGGTTGTTCTGCGTTTTGCTGCGAGTTTGACTCGGTAATCGGTCTATCTTGGGTTATATCAATCACATGCCCGGCATATTCAACAGTTTGTGGTCGATCCATTAATAGTGGTGGTTAGTTTGTTTGGATTTTAGAATGTGGGCCCAGTACACAAACACCGTATTCAAATAGTGATGTACTGAACACATGAGATAGCAACACCAAAGAACGCCTACAAAACAAGTAAACGACACTGGACACCCTTCTGTCTTATGCTGCCAATCAACTTCAAAATTCACAAAACCAATACATGATGAGAATAATGAGAAGTTCAGCCTACCAAGATGGAAAATGCATATCATGAAAAATATAATGTTACATATAAATTGAAATGTCATCTTGTTCTAGTAAAGGTAAGTATAAATATCTATTAATAGAACTATTGAAGAGAACTTTTATTCTCATGTTCTTCACTCGCAGCATGGAATTAATTTTATTCCAATTGTTGCTTGCATAGGGGAGTGTTCAAATCAGAAACAAGAAATACGTTGAGAACCGCGAGAACTGCATAATACACTTGTACATGGTGCATTGAATGTGATACATAAGATGATTACGTAACCGCCACATTTTCTCTCTCACACTACCTTGATCATCTCCAATGCATTATATACATTTCATTATGCAGATCTCGCAGTTCTCACGTCATGTAAAGGCTAACCCCGCTAACTTAACAAGATTGTTCACGTCCTGCTAATAGAGGGCAACATTGCGTAAATTCAAGTTCTAAGTACTTCAATCAGTGATAACTGATAACTTTTGGTGAATAATTCCTGGTAACAAAATAACAGTCCTCTTAATTCAAACTCAAAACCCTAACTACAGTACCGGAAACTCAAAATCATAAACAGAAAACACCAATTCATCATACTTTCAAACATATCCCTACTTGTCTACTAGCTACAACTTAACAAACAACAGTTTACAATCAAATCATCAATATATCAACATATACACCATCTATCCAAAAGCCCTATGAAAAATCAACCAATCCTCCATACCTAACATCACAATTTCAACTCTCTAACAATAAGTATCCACAGATCTCTACACAAACAATACCTAATTATTCAACAACGAATCAATACAACAGTAAGTTCTCAAATTCTCACAAAATCGCACAATTCGAAACCCTAACAGTTCAACATACCGATTGTGTAGCGTGTTTCAGCTAATTTCTCGCAACAACACAAGAAATCGAAGATGAACTGACCGGTGAGTATGCAGTTAAACTCGCAACGAATCGGTTGAATTTCTGGTGTAGCTGTGAAGATAATCGTTCGATTGATTTGCAAACACACACACAGAGTAATGATTTTTTTAACTTTTGTTATCGGGAGATAGGTACAGGTAGTGTGTAAGTATATTTATATTATAGAGTGTCAGGTTTGACTTTTCTATTTTGCTTGATGACTGTGACTTTGGATATTCTTATGCTGTGCGGCTACAGAGGTACAGATAGTAATGCACAACGTACAACAGGTTAAAGCGTCGTTGTAAGTTGTAACTTTAGCTTTTGGACACACGTTAATTTGATTTCAAGTTACGATACCCTTTTTATATTCTTGTGGTAAAATATTCAATATTGGAATAAAAACTAGTAAGATATTGAATATAGGAATAAAACTATCATTTTCTAACGAAGATATTTATCATATTTTTGTTTGTTATATCTCAACCGTCAAAACAACCCTTAATATATTATTATAACTAACAAAATGGGTTAGGCTATTCGTAACAGGTCAACGGTTAAGGAGTCGGGTATTTCTCATCACACATAAATACGAAGAAAACTACAAGAAAAAGAAAAAAAAACAAAGCTAACACACGAGATTTACATAGTTTGGTCGATGTGTCATACCTTCACAGGCTGCCACGAGAATATTCTTTATTGCTTTCTGCCTCACACATGATAAGGATATTTATAATTACAAAGCCTAATATATAGAGACTAGTATAGGGTTTACAACTTGTTGAACAAGAAAACATAAATGGGCTAGAATAAAGAGATATTGGGCCAGCCCAAGGCCTCTCATGTGTTCATCGTGGTTAATAAACCAAATAATCTATATCTTCAACTAAAAATCCGAGCCCATATCAAGACTCCAAAACCCAGCAGCAACATCCCTTTTGGTGATGTGGCACAATGAAATATTTTAATGGGTATGAAATTAAATAGGCACACATTTCCACACCTTAACCATTCACGCTCATTATTCCTCTCACGGGCTTGCCCATCACGCCCCCTTGGGGTGGTGTTTCACGCCAAGTCATGCCCCAACCTATGCCACATGGCATGGACATTAAGCCATTAAAAATAACCTTATGAAAAGTATCTAGATAAACACATGCCGTGGTAAACACATGCCGTTTTAGAAAGGAAAATATCTAGATAATAGATATATTTACGCTAGAGTGGCGGTGACATCAGTGGTGGTGGTTGGTGCTGGCCCATTTGGTGCAGTTGTAAGTAAACTGAGTAGCAAACAAAAGTTACACGAATGTAGCCCGTTTCTTGAATACATTCCGGGATATATATGGTCACATGACTCACATACAATGTCTTTCAGTTGTGACATAATGGAAACAACTACAAAGTACCAGAATTGGTTACAACAGGTGGTTAATTACCACTTACAACATGGAGCTAGAAAATGGATGCAGCCGGCCAATAATTAATCTCATTGTACGTCAGCAACACGAATATTAGAACAGCGGTTTCACAGGTTTCTGGGAGATTAATGTTGCAACACTTTTGTACTGTCACAATGAAAACAATGGTTATCAGACCATAACATAATCAAACTAGATCACTCTTCATGATGATGATGGTGATTGGTGAGTAATTTGCAAGGGCATTTACCTTCTGTTGCTTGTACTTTTGGCGTATAGCATGGAGAGGACTGGCGTTGTTAAGTTGCAGATCTTGGAGGGCCAGAACCGTAACTTTTAGCTCGGGTGCCTTGTAACTAGTATAATGTTCTAACGTAGCATTCTGCAATCAGTACAAGAATATATGTTTTGGGTAAGTTGTCTGTTTTAAATCTTTATGTTCAATGGGGCGATATATAGTTATTTTTATATGTGTATATTTTACGGATAAAAGTAAGCAGGAAATAGTAGATAAAAACAAACACTGACCCATGGATCTTCATCCTGATCAAGTGTCCATTTGGCTAAGTATACGGCCGAAGCAGCAATGAGGGACGGTAGGAACTTTACGAAACGGTACTCGATTTGACTTAGCTCGGCTAAATAGTTTGCCAGGAATTCCAACTCTATAACCGGAGCCTGCAATTGAAGGCAATATATGATTTTATTCCACTATTCAAATTTTATCTTTCTGTTTGTTTCAAATAATTCTTAAAGATTATATTCGCTTACCTTGTAAGAACTTTGTGCTGCCAAAAGGAATCTCCTGAAAAATGAAATTGAACAAATTTAGCATGGAAAGACCAAGTACGTTTGCATACTCAGTTTCACTCATTTGCATTTTGTGGGCCCATCATTATGAATTTAGATTAGAGGTGTCAATTTTGTCGGTTCGGTGGGTTTCAGGTTGTTGAACCGTTCAACCAAAACACGACCCATATATTTATTCGTGTCAAAGACACCAACCCTCATACACATAAATTGTGTAGCCTGAACACGACCCATTTAAATCATTTATCAAAATGGGTTGAACGAGTTGTAATCAAGTTGTTAACGAATTTGACACGTTGGCGAGTTGTTATAAATGCGTTAAACTAGTTGACATGTTCAGCCTGCTTAATTAAACGGGTTAATCTTGTCAACCCGAACATGGCCCATTTATAAACGGGTAAGATATGGTGACCCAAAACATGATTATTTTCGTGTTGTGTATATGAGACCCACAAAAAATACTTGATATGTTACAGATGAAGACGACAACCTCAGGAACTTTTTGATAGTTGGAACAGAAAGCTGGAAGCTCAATACATCCAGTATTTGATGCTCCATCTCCAATACCTGCTCGTAACAACTTTAGTTATTAACTAATTTTTTTAATTTTTAATGTGGACCCTATGAAGCAAAGTAGAACTTGTGCTTAACATACATCTGCCCTTGTGTAGGTGCTGTCAGTGATGAAACAGAATTCTTCAACCCGTGGAGCACAAATTTCTTCATACTTCCTTAAAACATATAAAGACTGTTTAAAAAAGTTTCTAGAAGTTTTATGTATCTTGATAAAGAAGAGAACTCACGAGGCAACAAGCATGCAGGTTATACCGAGCAACTGGAGTCTGCGTTTTCCAATGCATTTCTTAGAGAGATAAATATCTATGAGAGCAACTGTTAGGTAAAATGTTTCTGAAGCTAGTCCATATTCTTCACAGACCTAAATTCAGAGTTCAAACTCTAACAATTAACTACTGACTGAAGAATATAAGGTTAACTGCACTAATATAAACTTTAAGCCGATAGCCTGATACAACGGTAAGACACTAATGATAATATTAAAACATGCGTGCTTCTAAAGTAATAACTAATAAATATAGAAGGCTCAAGAACTAACCTCCACAAGCCAATCAATAAGAATGCTCCGCATTTCTTGTGTGATTTCCAGTTGCACGGTTTTCATGTAATCAGTGGAGTGCCTCCACTTAAGCTGTAGATAAAACAGGTACTTCATGATAAGTAAAAAAGAAAGAGATTTTCATAGCTACACAGAACCACAAACACGCATGCATACATAGTTACATTCATATATATTTGGACCGAGATAGTGTGTGGTGTGTTTACATAAATATAAAAGTAAATACACAGATGGTCCCTGTGGTTTACCAAAATTTTGGATTTGGTCCCTAGCTTTTTCCAAAAGTACACAAATGGTCCCTCTGGTTTGCACTTTGTAATGCATTTGGTCCCTAGCCAACAAATCTAAAGGTTTTCGTAGGTCCAAGTTAGGGACTAAATGCGTTACAAAGTGCAAACCACGAGTACCATCCATGTACTTTTGGAAAAAGCTGGGGACTAAATGCATTACAAAGTGCAAACCACAGGAACCATCCATGTACTTTTAGAAAGCTAGGGACCAAATCCAAAATTTTGGTAAACCACAGGGACAATCCGTGTACTTTACTCTATATATAAGAACTACAGATAAAACCTTATTCAGCTAGTTAAGTGGAACAAAATTATGCATGGAGTAAATGTAGATAAAAAAAAATGATTTCTAAACGTTGCACCTTGTTTAGAAGTTTGGTTGGTTTTTTGAGAATATAAAAACTTAAAGACAAAGGAGGTATTAACCAATGAATCGATGTCAACAGCTATTCAGATCAGACCTCGTTGGTGCATAAATTGGCATGTATTTCTGCAGCATACAAGCTGCACATTTGAGGACCCTTGTGCTTAGAATCAATGTCGATAACAGACTCATCATTCGTAGCTTCCACTTCAACGGTAATTATGCTTTCTCCTGCATTATACAACAATAAAACATTCTGTGATGAGCTTCCATGCCCACAGTGTTTGTCGGATATCCAACTAGAAAGATTCAACTCTAGCATAGTACCAACGCTGATTGTTATATCATTTTCTGATGTTAGCTGTGAATTTGCTTCACATAATTCATTTGCACTCTGTTTGGTTACGGTTTCTGCTGCTTTTGCGTTTCTCTTCTGAATCTGAAGGTCCACCGGAATAGATCGTGACACTTTTTCGTTCTTCTTGACTGCACATCTTTTGACCCGCTTGCTAATCTGACAACAAGCAATACCAACAGAAAATTAATTTTGTATTCTAATTTACAAATATAAAAACTGAAAGCTGCTACAAATATGTACCTGTGCTTTATTTCCATTGGGAACTTTTATGCTGGATTCATTAAATGAGTTGTTAGTGATGTCCTTAAGAACAGCCCTTTTCTTGGCTTGGACCGTAGGGGCAACAACAGTAAGAGGGGCCCGCTTATGATCCTGTTTCACCACAGGTTGTAGTGGCGGCAGGCCCGCTGATGCCCCAAATACTTTTGCACGTGCTCTAGTAACTCGTCCAGTTGGCCCTTGGATATTAGCAGCAGGTACGTTTTCTTTATTCATGTCTCTTTGCCTTGAAGAAGATTGGTGCATGATGTTATATTAACTTGTTTTCCATGAATGCTGCAGCTAAAGCATTTACATTAACGTTAGCAACTATAAACATCCTTATCGTGACACAAATCGCTTGTTATGTGTAACTGTGTCTGTGTTAGAACTGCAAATTGTTTAAACCTAATGTTCAAAAGAGCAATGACCAAAATTTTACCATTATATACTAGTGTAACTGTGTAAGTATTAGGAACAGAACTATCAATAAATCCATTTTGTGTCAAGAACTACATAAACATGTTATTGGGCCAATTTTTGTCCAAAGCAGACACACCACATATTAATAATCAATACATCCAGATACAATAGCCAAGACATTATTAATATGCTTTCATCAACCAAGATATTGAGTTATTACAATCACCAAACACACTAATAATATAAATAACAAAGATGTATTTAAAATATTTTTACTATTCCCATATCAACTTTCTTCACCAAGAGTATAAATGAATCAGCATTACCAATTACTGGTATCGAATTCCTGTAATATACTATTCGTCAGCGCAAAACTATTGAAAACCGACTATCCCAAGATATAAACAGAGATCAAAAACCTTGAAAGAACTCTTCTATGTATCATACTATCATCACACTATCACAGAACTCTTCTATCTGTATATACATGTACTAGTACTGTAGTACATCTGTTAAACCATTCTTATTTGCTTGTGACAAGCAAAATGTATATCAAATTAGCGTAAAAGACTAAACGACTTTGTAAATTCTATCCCTGCAGTGTTCCATTAGTTAATGAATAAATATTATAAAATCAAAACCCTAACATAAGGTAGATCTCAAGATACAAACAACTTAACAAGCATATCTCATACATTATATTTAAAAGCTTCTTGAAACAGAATCCTAAGCAAGTATAACAAACCCTAAGGCCCAATTTGTTACAACAAAAGTCTAAAATAATCATCATATATTATAAACTAATTCTCCTGTTCAACAAGTATATTTAAATAATGAATCAAGTACAAAACAAAACAAAATAGAAGAGCAATCAAAATGTCGTTACCGAAATTCCAAAACAATAAATAAATATCAAAGGAGCGTCAGAACTCTGCTGTTGCTTTCTTCCAAAAAGTCAAATACGGTGTTCAGAATTCGTTTCGAATTCGAAAAATTCGAAATTCGATTTGATTATCAAGAATTCGTTTCGATTAAAAAAATTCGAATTCGAATTCGATTCAATTCGAGTAAAGTAAATCGAATACGAATTTATAATTTCAAATTCGATTCGATTCGAAATTCGAATAAAAATTATATTTTTATTTATTATTTTATATATAATACAAATATAACTTTTATTGGGCTATAATATAAATTATTTCATAAATTATTCCATGTATTAAAATTACCGATCATCAAACCCACAACATGACCTATAACTAAAACCTAAGTAACAAATCTAGCAATAGATTTCAAACCTTAAAAATATTAACTTACAATGTGGAGTGGTAATTCCCGACTTCTCATTTTGAATTTTAGACTTATGGTACTTTAGCTGCTTTAAAATTTATGTTTCATTTTGATAGTTTTTTACATGTTTTAAAAGAATCCAGATCAAATCGAATTTATTCGAATTCGATTCGAATTTTTAATCGAATACGAATTGGGTTTTTTATTCGAATCGAATTGGGTAGATTTTAATCGAATTCGAATCGAATACGAATTGAAGAAAAAATAAAAATTATTCGAATGATTCGATTCGAATAATTCGAAAATTCTATATTCGATTCGATGAACACCCCTAATACAGAGGTCGGTCAAACCAGCATAGAAATTAATAACTTATACTCTAATTATTAATCTTATAACACAAAACAATTCAACAATAAGCATTTCGATCTTATTTTGAAGACGTAAATCGATAACGAAGGACCTAAAGTAGAGAAAACGATAAAATTAGAAATTCAAAACGTCAAACACAGGAATGTTGCAGATCTATGCAGCTAATTGAACTTAAACGGATTCAAATCATACAAGTATAGTATATGAATATGCATTTTGAAGGTGAATTAAATGAAATGTGTAAGATGTATGAGCTCACTGTGCGTTTTAGAGCCTCAGGTCAACAATGGCGAGTGAATAGAGCAACCGAGCTAGGGCTCCATTGGAGTGTATCACGTAGAAGACATATAGATTGATAGATATATATAGAGAGAGAGAGAGAGAGAGAGTGAGAAGTGAAGAGTAGGGGAGCGGGATAGAGGGAGACGGTTCAAACTTGCAAAAATTGCTATCGGCACTCTTTGTTTTACTTCTTCCAGTATGCATAATCGCTTTTATTTTGTTCTGGATGCTACTACAAATATACTATGCTACTCATTATTGTCATCATTTAAATTTTATTGTCAACATGTTAGTTAAAAGGTGGTGAAAAAGCTAAAAAAGAAAAGTTAATGAAAAAAATCTAAGAAGATAAGAGAATTCAAATTTTTTTGTTAATTTTTTCAAATATAACTTTGTTTTTTTCTTCTACAACTTTTAACTGAGCTATGACGTTGGCCTAGCTAAGGTGGGCACGGCCCAAAACTCAAATTCATATGAGGCCCAAATTTTCAAATTTTTGGAAATATATTTTATGGGAAAATGTCACTAAAATAACTAAGTTTGTCAAGTGTCTCAATTAACTCATCCAAACTTTTTTTGTCTCTCTAAAGTCACTAAACTTTAATTTTGTGTTCTAATACTATGTAATTACCAGGTCATCAGGTTACCATATTTTTCTTTTATTTTTTATTTTCTTTTTAATGCTTATGTGGATATTATTATTTTATTTGGTGGAATTTTCAACAACAACAAAAATAAGTGTCGGCACCGACAGGGAATAGTTGTTGCCCTTTATTGGGCTAAATGGGCGGCCTTTTGGCGGTGACTTTTGTTTTTTTTTCTTTTTTCATATTATAGTTATTTATAGGTCATGCCAAATTACAATTTTATCCCCAGTGTAAAATTACGATTTTTTCCCCGATTCAAAATAAAATTTTGCTTTTGCCCCTGCTTAAATTTACGCTTTTCCCCTCAGTAAAAAAATACAATTTTGCCCCCAGTTCAAAATAAAATTATGGTTTTGCCCTCAGCTAAAGTCTTGCCAAATTACGATTTGTTTCCCAGTTTAAAATTATGATTTTGCCCCCAGCTAAAAATTACGATTTTGCCCGTAGTTAAAATATTACGATTTTGCCCCCAATTTAAAATAAAAAAATGATTTTGCCTTCAGTTCAAAATATTATTTTACCTCCATTTTAAAATTACGATTTTACCTCAGCTAAAAATTACAATCCTGCCATCGTTTTTTTTTTTTGGCAAAACTATGGTAGTGTTTTATTTTACTTTGTTGACTCAATTTTGTTTTTATTCATGTCAAACAACTGCCTGACACTCGCTAATTGGTCCTGACAAATCATTGTTTTGCCACCAACTCTAAATTACACGCATGTCATCGTTTTAGTTATTTTTTATTATAACTATGGTACTGTTTTTCTTTAATTGGTTAACTTGATGTATCTTTTTTGATATCGTGTTATAGGTAGCATGTATAACGAACCGACATAAAGACGTACATGTTATTAAACTAAGAAATACTCGGTTTGGCGCCCCGCAACGCGGGCAGCGCATTTACAATACATACAAACATAAGATGTGAATGTCGACGGGAATAGTAGTCATTGGTGGTTGGCCAAAAGTGGCGGCCACTTTTGACTTTTGTTTTTTTTTTTTCATATAATAGTTATTTATATGTGATGCCAAATTACAATTTTATCCCATGTGTAAAATTATAATTTCGCCCTCGATTCAAAATAAAATTTTGCTTTTGCCCCTTGCTTAAATTTACGATTTTGCCCTCAGTTAAAAAATACAATTTTGCCCCCAGTTCAAAATAAATTTATGGTTTTGCCCTCAGCTAGAGTCCTGTCAAATTACGATTTGGTTCCCAGTTTAAAATTACGATTTTCCCCCAGCTAAAAATTACGATTTTGCCCGCAGCTAAAATATTACGATTTTGCCCCCATTTCAAAATAAAAAAATGGTTTTGCCCTCAGTTCAAAATATTATTTTACCTCCGTTTTAAAATTACGATTTTACCTCCCCTAAAAATTGCAATCTTGTCATCGTTTTTTTTTCTTTGGCAAAACCATGGTAGTGTTTTATTTTACTTTGTTGTCACACCCCGATTTCCACGTGTCACTGGTGGGCCCGGTGGGGGAGTATCGTGACGTGGTTGGCAACATAGTAGTCAAACAACACAATATTTAATATGCACAGCGGAAGCAATTTAAAAGATATAATACAACCGAATTTAGTATTGTAATATCAAATGTCACAATATTCGGAAGTTTATCCACAGAAGGATCGGAAACAAAAAGGAAACAATAGTTCAACAGACTTCAGGCATCTTAAGCTTGCGAGACTTCTAATGATGCTAAGGAGAAATCCCAGCCAATTACGCATAGTACCTGCATTTAATCTTTTTGGGAAAATACGTCAGTTTACACTGGTAAATACAATCAACTGACTCATTTTGGAAAATGATTGTAAATTTGGTTTGGATGCACATGGCATAATCATTTTTATTTAACTTGGGAGAATTATTTAATTATATAATCTTGTGAACGAATTACATGTTCCTTGTGCGTTCAGTAGCCCGGATCTTGTCCGGGTTAAAGATCAATAGACACACCACATTATTCTTTTGTGCACTGACGGGTGTACGCCTACACCCCGCGCTTAAGTCGTGGCCATTTCATAAAATGATGCCAAGGATATCCGGGACATGGTCATTAACCCCCCAAAGGCTTTAACTAACAAGACTGTTTAAACGAGCCGATCAAATTATTCAATTAACCACCCAACGATGGAAGATTTGATGCCCGATCAAGCGGTATGCTATATACCGTAACCCAAGCCCGTATAGGGAAAATAAGTTAACAGTATTTACCTGAGCAATGTATAAATCACAATAAGCAAACGCAAGTAGCTTTTACTGGTTCTCCTAATCTGGAACGAAGGTTTATAATAACCTATTAGAATCCTAACGGGTCTTTAATTAAGCTTAGGCTTAGACCGGTTAGTTTCGAAGATACGGTTCGTACGCACTATATAAGCGAAGACCGGATAGAATGTGATTTAGACCCGACAAGTTCAGAGACTTGTTTAATATGGGTATTTCATACACATTCTGGATTTTGAGATAAAACCGTTAAGGTTTGACCCGTTTAGGCTAGTTTATGTAAACTAGTTACATAACCCGAACCGAACGCGTAATAAGCGTAACGGGTATTCATGAGAGCTATTTACAGGTTTCCTAAGTTAATATGCTTCATATATGTTGTGACATCAGTAAGATGTCTTTTATTATGCCCGAAATGAATTTAATCGCAAACTATGCCCCGTAGGGGTAGTTTGGTCATTTTAAAGGTTGTAAAAGAGTTTAAGTGTCAACCTGAGTTACAGGCCTGATGTAATCAGCAAATATACTCAATTTTCTAATTTATATCAGTAGGTTAAAGTATATAAGTGAAATTCATCAATTATAACCAAACTATGCCCCGTAGGGGTATTTTGGTAATTTCACATAAGCCGAAAAGCTCAAAACTGAAGTCTGAGTTTATCAACCTTTGCTTACTATTAAAATATTATAATTTGTCTCAAATATTAGTAGGTATCAACCCTTGTATGTTTAAAATAGTTTTAGTACATACTATGCGTTAAAAACGCTTAAAAAGACGATTAGAGGCCATTTCCGGGTTCGATACTTAAAGCTGATATTTTTATATTTCCAGAAGTCTTAAAATAATTTATTTATCATATGTGATCAGTAGCAAAAGGTTTGGAGTCGTTTAGATATGTAAAACTCATTTTATGGCCCGTAAGGGCAAAACCGACAAGTACCAGATTAAGCCTACGACTATGAGTTATGCTCAGCCTAAAATTTAATAAAAATCTTTAAAAATCCCAAAATAATATATTACATCAGTGGGTAAAATATTTGATATCAAAAAGTATGTTTAACTAGGCTATACGCTAATTACGCCGTTTTACTAACATAAAGCTTCGTAATTACGCTAATGAGCATAACTCTCAATCTACACCTCAAACTGATGTCAAATTTTGTATGCAAGTTTATATATCAGTAATTAAGGTTTCTACTCTTTTACATTTCCAAAAATCACGTTTTAAGGTGAAAAGGGCATAATGGTCAACATATGAGCAATTAACGGAATCATGCATATTAATTGGATAACAAATGATCCGAGGTGTATAATCACAGAGGGTTATACTAGCATGTAACCTGGTCCAAATAAAGCTCTAAGTAATTTCTAAAACATACCATAACGGGTCAGAACTGAAAGTCAAAGTATAAGTCAAACTATGCGACTTTCGGTTCCGAACCGGGTCTAAACAGGAAATTGTCGGGTTGAACATGTTTAGACATGTTCTTACACTAATTACCAAGTTATAATAATGATCAAACAGGTTGTATGTGTTCTACATTGCTAATTGTGCATAAATTAGAAACTAAGTATATTGTTGACTTTTTATTAGTAAGTTTGACCCGACATTTGACCTAGTTAGAGTGGGAATCAGGGGAAACCCTTTTAAGGTTTTATTACCCACATAATTACCAACTTATAACTACTTTTAATTCGAGATTTGACTAAGCCATTATTAATTAATCTCGAAGTCAAACCGTAATTACGACGGTTTGACTTTTAGCTAAATAACTAAGCTAAACTAAATTTAAGGAAGTTAAGCCAACTTACAAAGGTCTATGGATGGATGAGGAAGGCCTGGAAGATGCTCTTGTGCTCCAAAATTGATTAGAAGATGTTGAGGAATGAATGATCAAGTGTTGCACTTAGGAGCTTCTTATATAGTGATCAAGACACCACAATTTGTTGACATCTAAGTCTAGTACTGACCACAACATTCCCACATGTGTCCTACATGTTTAGGGGTTTTTTTAAGGGCCAAGGAATATGAGGAAAACCGTTTAAAAGGTGAAAATCGCGCTTAAAACAGGTAACAGCCGGTTTCTGGTCGCTGGGCACTAGTTTACGGACCGTAAGGTCCTCAATGTTGAGGTCCGTAAGCCTGACATCAGGCTTAAAAATTGCTTGTTCTTTGGTGTTTTGAAAGGGCAACCACTTGTTTCGAATTTGGGACTTTATTTATCATATTGGGGCCTCTAATTTTTGTCTTCAACAGTTACAAACCCTACCTCTTTGGTATGTTTCATTGAATCCAAAATGAAAGTGCCGAACAAGGGGGTTTACCGTGCATTTTCTTCGTAGGAGTCCACCACTTCAATTATCAATCATTCAATGCTATAATTCCCTGAACTTGAATATATACTAGATGTTTTTAATATAATTTGGGTCTTGGGATTTATAACGAGGTCGTTCAGAGGTAAAAATTAACATGACGCCACCTTTAAATCCTACCAAAACATCTTTATTAAATCCGGGTTTACAACGCGTTTTGTCTTACATGACACGTGTCGTTATTACATTGAACACGAATTTTCGAGGTGTTACATCCTCACCCCCTTAAAATAAATCTCGACCCGAGATTTACTGAAACAAATGAGGGTACTTTTCCTTCATGGTGGATTCTACCTCCCACGTATACTCGGGACCTCTACGGGCATCCCATTTGACCTTTACAATAGGTACATGCATCTTTTGGAGCTTCTAATCCTGTCGATCCTTACTCGACACAGGTTGCTCATCATATCATAAATATGTATATCATTATGTGATAGTGTTTCTTGACTTATTGGCGAAACACGTCCTTAAATCATTAGGGTGGGGTGCATTGCGCGTTCCACCGAGCTCCTTAATTAGGTCTTAGCTCGTAAGCTATTTAATCTTGATACATTCTAATCTTTCGAATGGTTCTTTATACTCAGAGCCTGACTAGCCTGATAAATTAACAAATTTGGCACACCCTTCCTGGGTGATATCTGTTGTTGAGCCTTATTTCTTAACAAGAATTTAGGAAGGTTACTACTTTCCATTAATCCTTGATTTTCTGCCGAATACAGGCAACTTACAATCGACTATGGGTTTGTATGATCTTATTTGTTGTTTCCCAGGCAACTTTCAGATCCTGATAGTTGGACTTACCAATTCTCTATCTGACAATAGATGTTTAACATTCCATCTTTACAAGGTCTCCAAGGGAGCAGCCTTGATGCTTACATATAAACTATTATAGAAAAGCTTATCTTAAGGTGAGATGGTTATTCCAATCACTACTTAACTAATATTAAGGAGTAGCTAATCCTTATAGTTAGTTGAATAACTCAACGATCCTGGGTAGTTGATGGCGATTCTTAATCGTTGTTAAAGTAGGGTTGCGGAAATGAGTGCATAAGCAAAATGTACCGTCTTTCTTATCTAACAATATCAAACTCTCAGAATATTGAGTTAGGCTATTTGAACCCTCTATATTAAAACTTAGTTAATCAGGGTTTCGATTCTTCCAATGATGGTACTAGCCGTCTTGGAGATTTCATAATAATACAGCCTTAAATGGGATATAATCTTAATTCTACCTGCCTCTCAGGGTAAACAGGGAAATCTTAGGAGAAGATAGTCAAGATACGAGGAGGTTACAGAGATTTCCATATCTCAGACTCTAGTTCACCCATCATTGCTTGTGTCAAATAAGTGACACCTTTATGTTACTAGTCCACGAATTCCTTAACCGGAAACATTTACTTGGACAATTCCATTTTGGATATCTCCTTTGAATACCATTTGTTGACTTTAGTACCATATGACCTCTCGGAATATCTTTGTGGTCCCATGCATTAAACCTCCATACTGATCAGGCATGGAAGCAATCTATGGAACTTAGTAAGATACACCAATCCTCATATGGTGCTTTTATCATACTATCTGGGATTCGGAATCGATAGAGATTATAGAGATATCAACTATATATGCTGACGCACTTCCTCTTTGAGAGAGGACATTTCGAGAATTCTACGACTGAAGGTTTCTGATAGGAACAAAAGAAATGATTATTCCGATTTCTTCTGTAACTTTCACCTTACACTTAATATCTGGGGTTTTTATGGGAAAAATTATAAAGTTTGCTAAGTTTAAGATCTTATGAGAGACTTAGCAGCATCTTAACCCAACGTATCTCCTTGAGTGGTCAAAGGCTCACCGTAAGGAGTTTTGATAACTACTTGCTTCTTATCATCCGCAATATGGGCTTGGCTACCAGACGACCAACCCATTATTATCACTATATCGAGTTCTTTATTATATAAATGAAAACGAGGACAGCGGAAAAGAATGATTCCTAATGGATATAAAACATCCATCTAATATAGCTGAAGCAGTCCCTGAGGTACCATCGGTCAATTTTACTTTACATTTAACGCTTAGAGTTTTAGCAGGCAGCTTTAATGATTTGCAAAATCTATTGTCTACGGAAGACTTATCTGAACCTGAATCAATTAATACTCTAGTATGAGCGTTATTGATAAAGAAAGTACCTGTTGTGACTTTGTCATCCTGAATAGCCTCTTGAGCATTCATCTGAGAGCTTCCAGCTTTGGTCTTCTTAACTTCCTCAAGCTTTTTAGCGTATTTAGGGCAGTTGGTCCTAATGTGCCCTTTTTCATTGCAACCATAGCAGGTTGCGTCTCCCAATCTCTTGCAATCTAAGGTCTTATGTTCCCTGGACTTGCAGATTCCACAGGGTAAGGCTGAGATTCATATCTGCAATTTCCGAGGTGGTATTTCCTACAGGTTTTGCATCTGGTCTTTTCACTGGTCTGCTGTTTGTCCTTCAAATCCTTCCCAGACTTAGTTGCTCCTTCCTTGGTAGCATTAGGGCAATTAGTACTGATGTGGCCCTTTTCGCTGCAGCTAAAACAATTTTCATTCTTTATGTCCCTACATTCGTGGGACTGGTGGCCAGCTCTTTTACAGATGCCACATTGCTTTATCTTTTGATTTGATCGACATTGTCCCCAGTGTCTTCTTTTGCAAGTTTTACATTCGGGTTTTGCCTCCTTTGATTTGGACTGGTTATAGCTTGAACCGGTCTTACCCTTTTTGTAACTCTTACTTGGGGTTTTATCGCACTTCCACTTATGATCCTTTAACACACGGTCCACAGCGTTGTTTACGGCTGTATTTATCATAGCCTGAAACTCGGTGCTTGTTAAGTTCAGTCTTGTATCATCATTCTGATCAACTGGATGATTGTGAGCTTCAGAGGAGTCAGCCATGGTGAAGCTTTGAAAGCTACTAACCAAGTAGTAAAAATTTGTTTAATCATATAGCGAATTGTCGAATTTGATGAATAAATAGCCATGGTGCAATTAAACCATATAGGCCAATAGATAGTATTTAATTTATTTGATTATGTGTTGCCTAAGTCTTTAAATAAACCATCTCTGGCGTTTAAACAGAATATAATCCTTCATATTTATTAGACAGGGGACATAAGTCACGACTGCCAATGTCATACTGACATATTTTATATATAGCACAAGGGCTTGTTCCAAAGGACTTTTGATGGCTCAGAGGCCCTGTCACTAGGGAAATTTTAAAACATAATCAATGATTCCTTTGGATCGGAAAATTTCATAGTTCATTGTCTTGACAAGAAGTCATGAAATAAAACTATCTTTTTCATGTATTCATCTTTACCCGTAGGTATACACCTCGAATGGATGTTTTGATGCGTACATCATGTTCGACGTTTATTAGCCATGATTCCTATTGGTCAATAGGCTAAACAAGGGTTTGGAAAAATTCCTAATGTAAAGATGACAAGTGTGATTTTTATCGCATTCCCGTTGTCAGGAATGTTAATATATTTACAATGCTACAAGGATTTGGATCCCCTGAATAGGTTCCACCATCTTGGCCTTGTCTGGAATGACATACAGGCTAGGTTGTACCTTTAAAAATTCTTTTTAATATGTATACTGGCAGGAAAGTAAAGATATTTATTTTATTCAGGATTTTTATCATAAGTCCTAATTTACAAGATAATAATAGCACAAAAGGTTTAGTCGCGTAGACAAGTTTAATTTATAAGCCATGATTTCAGAGAATCGAGGCATTAAGGTTTGAATCAAAGTTCATTACCTTTTCTTGACAGGGAGTCGTAGGCTACCACTGTCTTTAGTCTCAGAGGACATTAACTATAGCCCGAAGACACTTCCCTTCTAAGGGATGTTTATTATGGAATTGCCCCTTAGGGAAATTCATTAACCATGGTAAACAGAGACCATATTCGGTTAATTTATTTCTCACATTTATTTAGGGTTTCTCTTATAATTTATCCTAATTTATAAACAATAACAATGTACATTAGCACATATGGCCTAGTCATATGGACATTTATAAATTTTAAGCTAGAATTTCAGAGAATCAAAGCATAAAGGTATACTGGCATAATAGGCCTAGTCGCAAGGACATTTATAAATTATAAGCTATGATTTCAGAGAATCAAGGCTTTTTAAGGTTTGAACATAGTTCATTACCTTCCTTAGACAGGGAGTCATTCGCTACCACTGTCTTTTGGCTCATGTAGAAATGAGCAGGGCCCGTAGGCATTATATTACCACGTATGGTCAAAATGTGACCATCTTAATTGATGATTTCTACCCATGATTCAGAGATCATTAAGTGGGGTTTTGGGATCTTTTGAAGAATCCTATATAAAAATGACGTGTGTGATTTTAATGAATCACGTCCGCCAGGAGCCTTAACACGTTTTCAGATGTTAACAGGGATTCGAATCTTTTAAACAGGTCTTACCATCTTGGCTAGGTCTTTATAATGACACTCAGGCTAGGTTTCACTCTTAAGATTCTTTTAATATTTAACGCAGAGCAATCCTAAATTGAAATGTTAACGAGGATCTGAATCTAATTGTGGAACTACCGTCTTGGCCTTGTCTTAATGTGACACATGGCTAGGTCTTGTCTTTTTTTAGATTTTGCCATTTTATTATAATGGTAGATCTTATAATATAGGAATGATATTTTAAATATAATCGTTCCTTTAAAATTTTAAACAAGTATATGGTTGCCCTAAACGGGACTTCTACAAAAATGACTTAGGTTATTAGTAATACTTTGACCTAGTCTATAACCTTCCTAGGACCCTAACGCGGGTTTACTTGTGTTTAGTCATAAAACAATACCGTCACCTATCCTTAGGCGACGACCACAACAAGAACACAAATTTCAAAACCGCTTTGAAACTAATCATCTGTTCTAGGATGATTGATTTCTAGGTTTTGAACCCTCTATTGTAAGGTTTTGAACCCTCTGTTATAAGGTTTTGAACCCCTTTAAGTATTCAACATCTCATCAAAGTTTGGGTCTTATAATGTGAACATGTGCAAACTGGAAGAGTGAATGCCTGTACCCTGAGTTTTCTGTCGAAGGCTAGAGTGTTCGTACAAATCCGCAGTATCGGACCAGTCACTCTTACCTGGGAACACTTGGGGTGAGTGTTCACTTATAGGCGATCATGTCTTCAGTGATACATTAATATGATCCGCTTACTTTGATTTGTCACCGTCTCATTTGTTTGCCTTAGGTAACAAACAAATGATCGCAAATTCTTATGCATTGCCATTCTGTTTTGTTTAGCCGATGACGTTTCACTTGTTTCTTCCTATGTCTTTCATTTTCTTCTAGAATGTCTCTTCATCACGATGACGCCCAGAACCTGTCACACCCCGATTTCCACGTGTCACCGGTGGGCCCGGTGGGGAGTATCGTGACGTGGTTGGCAACATAATAGTCAAACAATACAATATATAAATGCACAGCGGAAGCAAAAGATAAATATATTACAATCCGAATATAAAGTAATATCAAGTATTACAACGGAAAGTAAAGGATCCACAGGCGGATCTTAAAATATAAATATTGTTCAACAGACTTTAGACGCCTAGAACTTGCAAGATTCTTTATTATCGTCCTGAGCAGCTTCCAGCCTATTACGTACTTGTACCTGTCACTTAGACTTTTGAAAATACGTCAGTTTTCACTGGTAAATACACTCAACTGACTCATTTTGAAAAAGAGTTTGAAATTGATTTGAATGCACGTGGCACAAAATATCTTTTATAACAGGATTAAAATGCACGAGGCAAAATTAATCTTTTATACTTGGGACAATTTTATTAATAAAGATCTTGTATCCGATTTACATGTTTGTCCAACATTTAGGGCCGGTGATTCTACAATACAAGCCGGTCAAGATTAATCAACACACCATAAATATAACTCACAAGAAGACAGCCTTACGAGTGAGTATATCTTTTACATACGCAACAGGAGGTGTTATGCCTACACCTTGTGCTTAAGTTATGGCCATTCACTTTTTAAATAAGCCAAGGATATCCAGGACACGGTCATTAACCCCTAAAGTTATTTGTTATCAATCAATACAGATTAAAACGGGATTATGCAATTTAATCATTTCCGATTAAAAGGTTTCTACACCCGACCAAGCGGTATTTTTATAATACCGTATCCCAAGCCCGTATAAGGGAAAATAAGTTAAGAGTATTTACCTGAGCTAGCTCCTGTCTTAAATAGCAAGAATTATAATAACTCAGTCGTATTCACTTAAGTAAGCGTAGGTACAATTTATCGGAAGGCTCTAGTCTGGAATGATGGTATAAATAACCAATTAGAATGCTAGCGGGTCTTTAATTAAGCCTAAGCTTAGACCGGTTAGTCTTAAGGAAATATACGGTTCAAACGCATGATTAAGCGAAGAGCGGAATAGAATGTGTTTTAGACCCGACAAGTTTGGAGACTTGTATAATATGGGTACACCAAACATATTCTGGAGTTTGAGATAAAAATGATAAGGTTTGACCCGTTTAGGCTAATTTACGTAAACTAGTTACATAAACCGAACCGAACGTGTAATAAGCGTAACGGGTATACATATGAGCCATTTACAGGTTTCCTAAGTTAATATGCTTCATATATGTTGTGACATCAGTAAGATGTCTTTTGTTATGCCCGAAACGAATTTTAAACACAAACTATGCCCCGTAGGGGTAGTTTGGTCATTTAAAAGGTTATAAAAGAGTTTAAGTATTTACCTGAGTTACAGGTCTGATGTAATCAGCAAAAATACTTATTTTACTAAGTTATAACAGTAGGGTAAAGTATATATGTGAAATTTATCAATTATAACCAAACTATGCACCGTAGGGGCATTTTGGTAATTTCACATAAGCCGTAAAGCTCAAAACCGAAGTCTGAGTTAATCAACTTTTGCTTACTGTTAAAATATTATAATTTGCCTCAAATATCAGTAGGTATCAATCCGTGTATGTTTAAAATAATCTTAGTACATACTATGCGTTAAAAACGCTTAATTAGGCGATTAAAAGCCGTTTACGGGTTCGATACATAAAGCTGATATTTTTATTATTCCAGAAGGCTTAAAATAATTTATTTATCATATGTGATCAGTAGCAAAAGGTTTGGAGTCAATGGGATATGTAAAACTCATTTTATGGCCCGTAAGGGCAAAACCGACAATTACCGGATTAAGCCTACGACTATGAGTTATGCTCAGCCTAAAATTAATTAAAAATCTTCAAAAATCTCAAAATAATATATTACATCAGTGGGTAATAAGTTTGATATCAAAAAGTAGGCTTAACTAGGCTATACGCTAATTACGCCGTTTAGTTAACATAAAGCTTTCATTTTACGCTAACGAGCATAACTCTTAATCTACACCTCAAACCGATGTCAAATTTTGTTTGCAAGTTTAAATATCAGTAACTAAAGTTTCTACTCTTTTACATTTTCAAAAATCACGTTTTAAGGTGAAAAGGGCATAATGGTCAACATATGAGCAATTAACGGAAGCATGCATATTAATTGGATAACTAATGATCCGAGGTGTATAATCACAGAGGGTTATACTAGCATGTAACCTGGTCCAAATGAAGCTCTTAGGTATTTCTAAAACATACCATAACGGGTCAGAACTGAAGTCAAAGCAAAAGTCAAAGCTTTGCGACTTTTGGTTCCGAACCGGGTCTAAACAGGAAATTGTCGGGTTGAACATGTTTAGACATGTTCTTACACTAATTACCAAGTTATATTAATGATCAAACAGGTTGTATGTGTTCTACATTGCTAATTATGCATAAATTGTAATTTACACATTCTGTTGACTTTTTAAATACAAGTTTGACCCGACATTTGACCTAGTTAGAGTGGGAATCAGGGTGAACCCTTTTGAGGGTTTATTACCCACATAATTACCTACTTAAAGGTACTTTTGATTCGACTAATCACTGGACCATTAGTGATTAATCTTAAAGTCAACCGTTAATTACGACGGTTTGACTTTTAAGCTAATACTAAGCTAAAACTTAATTAAGGAAGGATTAGCAAACTTACTGAAGTCCTATGCACGAAATGTGATGCTTAGAGAAAGATCCTTAGCTCCAGAAATGCCCCAAATGTGCAGATGAATGGTGTGAAGAACTTGTTGCACATGAAGCCTTTATATAGTGATCAAGAACACCACAAAAGGTTGACACACAAGTCTATGACTTACCACAACTGATCCACAAGTGTCCCTAGATGTTTAGGGATTGTTTAGGGGCCAAGGGAGATGAGGAAAATCATTTAAAGGTCGAAATTCACGTTTAAACTGGAAACAACTGGTTTTCTGTTGCTGGGCACTAGCTTACGGACCTCAAGGTTCCCAATGTTGAGGTCCGTAAGCCTGACATCAGGCACAAAAACCTCTTTTTCAGTTTGCATCCTTGGCTCTTGGTCCTCCGAAAGGTCAATTAACTTATTTTCTTGCACTTTGAACCCTCCAAATTGACATATAAGGGCTTTAAGACATTTACCTATTTTGTTTAGTCCCCGGTTAACTTTATTGTCACCCGAAAGGTCCAAACTTTCAACATTGACGCTTTAACCCCTCGTACACGAATTGGATCATAACTTTCTCATACGATAACGAAACTTTATGAAATTTTAATCGTGCATTCTAGTGAGCATAATTAACCGTTACAAAGCTTCGGGTTTGTCAAAAGGTCACTCAGAGGTATAACTTAAACATGTTGACACATTTAACCCCTGCAGTTTGTAATCTCTCACTTTCTTTCATGTTTAGCTTCGTATGATCCATGATTTATTCTTTTGAAGGTATGAGCATCATGTAGGGTTAATGTACAATATATTTATTCACTGTCGACAATTTGAACTCGTATATTCACATACTTTTCCTGTTTGTCAACTTTAGTCCCTCTAGAGTATTCTTTCACACGTTCAAGCTTATGACACGTGTCAATACATTATAGGACGTGAATTTTCGAGGTGTTACATCCTCACCCCCTTAAAAGAAATCTCGACCTCGAGATTTGTTAAAGTAAAGGAAGTATTTTCTGCCTTATATTGGGCCTAATCCTCCCCAGTACCTTTGAGCCTCTAAGGCACTCCAATTGACCTTTATAATAGGTCATGTATCTTTTTGGAGTTTCTTAACCTGTCGATCGTAAATCGACACAGGTTTCTTGTTTAATCAAAAATCTGCATATCACTATGTGACAATGCTTTTTGACTTATTGGCGAAGCATGTCCTTAAATCATTAGTGTGCGAGCTCCGCCAAGCTCCTTATATAGGTTTTAGCTTATAAGCTACTTGATCTTGATACATTCAATTTCCTTCGAATGGTTCTATATATTCAGCGCTTAACTAGCCTGAAGATTTAACAATTTGGCACACCCTTCCTGGGTGATATCCTTTGTTGAACTTTATTCTTTAACAAGAATTTAGGAAGGTTGCTACTTTCCATTAATCCTTGATTTTCTGCCGAATACTGGAAACTTACAATCGATTATGGATTTGTATGATCTTATTTGTTGTTTCCTAGGCAACTTTCAGATCCTGATAATTGGACTTACCAATTCTCTACCTAACAATAGATGTTTAACATTTCATCTATACAAGGTCTTCAAAAGAGCCACCTTAATACTTATATAACAGCTATTTTAGAAAAGCTTATCTTAAGGTGAGATGGTATTCCAACCATTGCTCAAAATTAATCTTAAGGAATAGCTAATCCTTACAGTTAGTCGAACAAATCGATGATCCTGGGCAGCTGATAGAAATTCTTACTTGTTGCCTAATTAGGGTTGCGGTAATCAATGCATAAGCAAAATGAACCGTCTTTCTTATTTAACCATATTAAACCCTCAGAATATTGAGTTAGGCTATATGAATCTATATCTTAAAATTTACTTAATCAGGTTTCGGTTATTCCATAATCAACATGGAGTTCTTACAACACTCTAACCCAAAGCGGGATGTTAATCTTAACTCTACTTGCCTCTCGGGAGGTAAACAGGGTAGTCTTAGGAGAAGATAACTAAGATACCAGGATGTTACAGAGACTTTCCTAATCTCAGGCACTAGTTCATCCATCCTTGCTGATGTCAAATGGGTGACATATTTATGTTACGAGTCCACGGACTTCTTAATCAGAGACACTTACTTAGACCATTCCATTCTGGATATCATCTTTGAATACCATTAGTTGACTTTAATACCGTATGACCATCGGAATATCTTTGTGGTCTCATGCATTAAACCTCCATACTGATCAGGCATGGAAGCAATCTATGGAACATATTAAGATACACCAATCCTCATATGGCGCTTTTGTCATACCATCTGGTATTCGTAATCGATGGAGATCAAAGAGATATCAATTTCATTTGAATGCATTTATCTGGAGGGAGAGTACATTAGAATTTTATGACTGAAGATTTCTGACAAGAACAAAAGAAATAGTTCCTGTGAATTTTCTACCTGTAAGTTTTACCTTACACTTAATATATATAGGGTTCTCATGGAAGACTTTGAGAGTTTGTTATACTCGATATTGGTTCATAACACCAATAAAACAATTTCTTAGTTGCAATCCAATAACTGCTATTCTTCATCCTGATGGCCTTAACATATACTAACCATGGTATCAATCGACCATACAGGCTAATATAGTACTAACATTCTTAATGAATGTCACTTAGTATATATATATCTATTATATTTAGCCTAGGTCACAAAGACCATCAATGGCAGTTAAGGGTTGGACCTAGTCCATCGCCTTTTTGACAGGGGATCAGAATATCACATCTGTCTTTATTATATTGATGAATTTGGATAGCTGGAAAGCTTGCCATAAGGATATCAGAAAAGAGTGATTCCTAATAGATATTAAATATCGATCTAAGGTTTGTTAGAGTATTCTCTAAAGTATCATCAGCCAATTTCTATCTCGCGTTATATGACCGGAGTCCTAGACAGGCGGAGACAACAGTTCTCAACATTTATTATTCATTACAGAATCATATGTGCCAGTATCAATTAAATTTATGCATGACTTCATGATAAAGGAAGGTACCTGCTATATCGTCATCATTCTGCATCATCTCCTGGGCGTTCATCCGGAAGACTCATGCGTTTGTTTTCCTAGCCTCTCCCGGCTTCTTTATAAGCTTTGGGCAGTTGGTTTTGATGTGCCCTTCCTCGTTACAATTGTAACATGTGGCGTTCTTTAACTCCTTGCAATCTAAGGTTTTGTGACCCTTGGTCTTGCAAATTCCACACAATTTAGCACTTGGGTCTATCATACATTTTCCAGAATGTTGTTTTCTGCAGTTACTGCATTTGGGCTTGTTATCGAACTGACTCAAGCTTTTCCTAAAATCGGAATCTTTCCTATGCTCAGAGCTTCCCTTCTTCCTCTTGTTAGATTGATGCGAGTTTTCCTTGTCTTCTTTCCTTTTTCCCTCACCAGAAGTTTTAACAGACTTATTCATGATAGCATCTAAAGTGAGAGATAAGGATAAGTCCACCGTGGACCTATATGTGGTAGGCCTAGATGCTTTAACATTTCCCTTTATCTCTGGTGCTAGGCCTCCAATGAAACGCGTTATGCGTTTAGGTTCAGGGGTGACTAAATAAGGAACTAGGCGGGACATAGTGTTGAAACTTGTCACATATGCCTGACAATCCAAATTCTTCATGACCAGAGTCAAGAAGTCTGATTCTATCCTTTCTACCTCATGCTGAGGGCAATAGTTTTCCTTGACTAATGCAGTAAATTGATCCCAAGATAAGTTGTAGAGTAGGACCTTTCCCGTGGCTTGGAGCAATGATCTCCACCATGCCAATGCTTCTCCTTTGAATGATTATGAAACAAATTTCACAACATCTTGCTCCGCACAACCACTGATGTCAACAACAGTGTCCATCTCATCGAGCCATGTCATGCAGTCGATGGCCCCTTCCTCTCCTGTAAAGTCTCTGGGCTTGCAGGAGACAAAATATTTATATGAACATGTTTTAACATGTGGCTCTTCGTTAAGCACAACCTATCTAGCCGGAACACTCCTCTGATTTGACGAGTTATGAACATCGTCTTCCTTTGACTCATGTGATTTAGAAGGGGGCTTATTACGAGCCACAGATATAGTCTTAGAGCGGGTATCATATGAATCATTATACTGTCTGTCAAGAGCTCGAGTAACAGCATCATCTATTAATGCATGCAGCTCCGCTCCAGTTATATTAATCCTGGTAGTATCATTGTTCACCTTCAAGTGGCTGTTAACTTCATCTGATCCAGCCATGTAACTTGATTGCTACATAAATATTGACAATGATTTACTCAGAGGTTATTATGAAATTATCATTTTTGATGATTTATTAACCATGGTAATATAAACCATATGGGTTAATTTTATTAGTATTTTCATTATAATTTATCCTAGTATATAAGACATTAAGGATATTTAAGTGGCACACCGGCCTTGTCACGAGGACATATTTGATTTCATAAGCCATGATCGTTTGGGATCGAGGCATTTAAGGTTTGAGCATAGTCGGTTACTTTTCTTGACAGAGAGTCGAAGACTACAACTGCCTTTTGTCTTTTAGGACAATAGATATGGCCCGTGGGCATTTCCCTTCTGAGGGATGTTTATGATATGATCATCTTTTCAGATGCTATTAGTCAAGATCGTTTGGATCATACCGACTATTATGCTTGGACATGGTCCAACATTTTTAGGCAGGGGGTCAAAGACCACCACTGTCGTTGTCTTATCGGACAACAAGTTTAGCCCGTAGGCACTTCATCACTAACAAATGTTTATAATATGTTCATCTTATAGGATGACATAAGCCATGATTTCTAGATCATTAGGCCAAATCAGGAAATTTGAAAAATTCCAATATAGGGATGACTATTGTGATTTTCTCAGATCACTTTTGTCAAGAGTGCTAACACGTTCTTAGGTGTTAACAATATGATCATCTTTAGTTGATGATTTAAGCCATGATTTCTAAATCACTAGGCTAGACAAGAAAATTTGGAAGAATCCAATATAAGGTTGACTGTTGTGATTTTCTCGAATCACATTTGTCAGGAGTGCTAACACGTTCTTAGGTGTTAACAAGGATCTGAATCCCTTGAATAGGTTTCACCATCTTGGCCACGTCTGAAATGACATGTAGGGTAGGTTTCACCTTTTAGATTCTTTTTAATATTTACTGGCAGAAAAGGAATGATATTTATTTTATTCAGGATTTTTTTATCATAAATCCTAATTTATAAGTTAATAATAGCACAAATGGCCTAGTCGCGTAGACAAGTTTAATTTATAAGCCATGATCGTTTGGGATCGAGGCAATTAGGTGTGAATCAAAGTTCATTACTTTTCCTTGACAGAGAGTTGTAGGCTACCACTGTTTTTAGTCTCAGAGGACATTAACTATAGGCTGTAGGCATTTCCCTTCTAAGGGATGTTATTTTCCATTTATTTCATATTTCACGTTTAGAATGAAAACTTAATTTAATCAATCCATTATATGAAGATAAAAGTACAGAGTTGCCCTAAGCGGGTCTTTGAAGGGATAATGTGTCCTCGAAGGGACTGAAAGATAAATATGTCCTTATAAGGACTATTAAGGAAACGATCTTCAGCAAAAAAAAATAGTTTTCTTCTTCACTTTACTTTCGAAAGTTCTCTCCCTGGATGCTCGTTTCATTCTCGTCGCGGTACGAAGCTCAGCATTTCTAGGCTTCGGATGTGGAGGATTTCTAATACAGCTTCTTCGCTTGGCGACATATCCAAAAAAATTGGAAGCAAAATTTCCAGATTAGGATTGAGAATATTCCTATGTTAAGTCTAGACTCAAAAGGTCAAAGAATGTGCTACTGTGTCATTGAGATTAAGCACTAAGGGCTAGTGTTTAATTCACTCAATGTTGGCTCTGATACCAACCTGTCACACCCCGATTTCCACGTGTCACCGGTGGGCCCGGTGGGGAGTATCGTGACGTGGTTGGCAACATAATAGTCAAACAACACAATATATAAATGCACAGCGGAAGCAAAAGATAAATATATTACAATCCGAATATAAAGTAATATCAAGTATTACAACGGAAAGTAAAGGATCCACAGGCGGATCTTAAAATATAAATATTGTTCAACAGACTTTAGACGCCTAGAACTTGCAAGATTCTTTATTATCGTCCTGAGCAGCTTCCAGCCTATTACGTACTTGTACCTGTCACTTAGACTTTTGAAAATACGTCAGTTTTCACTGGTAAATACACTCAACTGACTCATTTTGAAAAAGAGTTTGAAAATTGATTTGAATGCACATGGCACAAAATATCTTTTATAACAGGATTAAAATGCACGAGGCAAAATTAATCTTTTATACTTGGGACAATTTTATTAATAAAGATCTTGTATCCGATTTACATGTTTGTCCAACATTTAGGGCCGGTGATTCTACAATACAAGCCGGTCAAGATTAATCGACACACCATAAATATAACTCACAAGAAGACAGCCTTACGAGTGAGTATATCTTTTACATACGCAACAGGAGGTGTTATGCCTACACCTTGTGCTTAAGTTATGGCCATTCACTTTTTAAATGAGCCAAGGATATCCAGGACACGGTCATTAACCCCTAAAGTTATTTGTTATCAATCAATACAAATTAAAACGGGATTATGCAATTTAATCATTTCCGATTAAAAGATTTCTACACCCGACCAAGCGGTATTTTTATAATACCGTATCCCAAGCCCGTATAAGGGAAAATAAGTTAAGAGTATTTACCTGAGCTAGCTCCTGTCTTAAATAGCAAGAATTATAATAACTCAGCCGTATTCACTTAAGTAAGCGTAGGTACAATTTACCGGAAGGCTCTAGTCTAGAATGATGGTATAAATAACCAATTAGAATGCTAGCGGGTCTTTAATTAAGCCTAAGCTTAGACCGGTTAGTCTTAAGGAAATATACGGTTCAAACGCATGATTAAGCGAAGAGCGGAATAGAATGTGTTTTAGACCCGACAAGTTTGGAGACTTGTATAATATGGGTACACCAAACATATTCTGGAGTTTGAGATAAAAATGATAAGGTTTGACCCGTTTAGGCTAATTTACGTAAACTAGTTACATAAACCGAACCGAACGTGTAATAAGCGTAACGGGTATACATATGAGCCATTTACAGGTTTCCTAAGTTAATATGCTTCATATATGTTGTGACATCAGTAAGATATCTTTTGTTATGCCCGAAACGAATTTTAAACACAAACTATGCCCCGTAGGGGTAGTTTGGTCATTTAAAAGGTTATAAAAGAGTTTAAGTATTTACCTGAGTTACAGGTCTGATGTAATCAGCAAAAATACTTATTTTACTAAGTTATAACAGTAGGGTAAAGTATATATGTGAAATTTATCAATTATAACCAAACTATGCACCGTAGGGGCATTTTGGTAATTTCACATAAGCCGTAAAGCTCAAAACCGAAGTCTGAGTTAAACAACTTTTGCTTACTGTTAAAATATTATAATTTGCCTCAAATATCAGTAGGTATCAATCCGTGTATGTTTAAAATAATCTTAGTACATACTATGCGTTAAAAACGCTTAATTAGGCGATTAAAAGCCGTTTACGGGTTCGATACATAAAGCTGATATTTTTATTATTCCAGAAGGCTTAAAATAATTTATTTATCATATGTTATCAGTAGCAAAAGGTTTGGAGTCAATGGGATATGTAAAACTCATTTTATGGCCCGTAAGGGCAAAACCGACAATTACCGGATTAAGCCTACGACTATGAGTTATGCTCAGCCTAAAATTAATTAAAAATCTTTAAAAATCCCAAAATAATATATTACATCAGTGGGTACTAAGTTTGATATCAAAAAGTAGGCTTAACTAGGCTATACGCTAATTACGCCGTTTAGTTAACATAAAGCTTTCATTTTACGCTAACGAGCATAACTCTTAATCTACTCCTCAAACCGATGTCAAATTTTGTATGCAAGTTTAAATATCAGTAACTAAAGTTTCTACTCTTTTACATTTTCAAAAATCACGTTTTAAGGTGAAAATGGCATAATGGTCAACATATGAGCAATTAACGGAAGCATGCATATTAATTGGATAACTAATGATCCGAGGTGTATAATCACAGAGGGTTATACTAGCATGTAACCTGGTCCAAATGAAGCTCTTAGGTACCGGTGGGGAGTATCGTGACGTGGTTGGCAACATAATAGTCAAACAACACAATATATAAATGCACAGCAGAAGCAAAAGATAAATATATTACAATCCGAATATAAAGTAATATCAAGTATTACAACGGAAAGTAAAGGATCCACAGGCGGATCTTAAAATATAAATATTGTTCAACAGACTTTAGACGCCTAGAACTTGCAAGATTCTTTATTATCGTCCTGAGCAGCTTCCAGCCTATTACGTACTTGTACCTGTCACTTAGACTTTTGAAAATACGTCAGTTTTCACTGGTAAATACACTCAACTGACTCATTTTGAAAAAGAGTTTGAAAATTGATTTGAATGCACGTGGCACAAAATATCTTTTATAACAGGATTAAAATGCACGAGGCAAAATTAATCTTTTATACTTGGGACAATTTTATTAATAAAGATCTTGTATCCGATTTACATGTTTGTCCAACATTTAGGGCCGGTGATTCTACAATACAAGCCGGTCAAGATTAATCGACACACCATAAATATAACTCACAAGAAGACAGCCTTACGAGTGAGTATATCTTTTACATACGCAACAGGAGGTGTTATGCCTACACCTTGTGCTTAACATAACCATTTTGGAAAATGATTGTAAATTTGGTTTGGATGCACATGGCATAACCATTTTTATTTAACTTGGGAGAATTATTTAATTATATAATCTTGTGAACGAATTACATGTTCCTTGTGCGTTCAGTAGCCCGGATCTTGTCCGGGTTAAAGATCAATAGACACACCACATTATTCTTTTGTGCACTGACGGGTGTACGCCTACACCCCGCGCTTAAGTCGTGGCCATTTCGTAAAATGATGCCAAGGATATCCGGGACATGGTCATTAACCCCCCAAAGGCTTTAAGTAACAAGACTGTTTAAACGAGCCGATCAAATTATTCAATTAACCACCCAACGATGGAATATTTGATGCCCGATCAAGCGGTATGCTATATACCGTAACCCAAGCCCGTATAGGGAAAATAAGTTAACAGTATTTACCTGAGCAATGTATAAATCACAATAAGCAAACGCAAGTAGCTTTTACTGGTTCTCCTAATCTAGAACGAAGGTTTATAATAACCTATTAGAATCCTAACGGGTCTTTAATTAAGCTTAGGCTTAGACCGGTTAGTTTCGAAGATACGGTTCGTACGCACTATATAAGCGAAGACCGGATAGAATGTGATTTAGACCCGACAAGTTCAGAGACTTGTTTAATATGGGTATTTCATACACATTCTGGATTTTGAGATAAAACCGTTAAGGTTTGACCCGTTTAGGCTAGTTTATGTAAACTAGTTACATAACCCGAACCGAACGCGTAATAAGCGTAACGGGTATTCATGAGAGCTATTTACAGGTTTTCTAAGTTAATATGCTTCATATATGTTGTGACATCAGTAAGATGTCTTTTATTATGCCCGAAATGAATTTAATCGCAAACTATGCCCCGTAGGGGTAGTTTGGTCATTTTAAAGGTTGTAAAAGAGTTTAAGTGTCAACCTGAGTTACAGGCCTGATGTAATCAGCAAATATACTCAATTTTCTAATTTATATCAGTAGGTTAAAGTATATAAGTGAAATTCATCAATTATAACCAAACTATGCCCCGTAGGGGTATTTTGGTAATTTCACATAAGCCGAAAAGCTCAAAACTGAAGTCTGAGTTTATCAACCTTTGCTTACTGTTAAAATATTATAATTTGTCTCAAATATCAGTAGGTATCAACCCTTGTATGTTTAAAATAGTTTTAGTACATACTATGCGTTAAAAACGCTTAAAAAGGCGATTAGAGGCCATTTCCGGGTTCGATACTTAAAGCTGATATTTTTATATTTCCAGAAGGCTTAAAATAATTTATTTATCATATGTGATCAGTAGCAAAAGGTTTGGAGTCGTTTAGATATGTAAAACTCATTTTATGCCCCGTAAAGGCAAAACCGACAAGTACCGGATTAAGCCTACGACTATGAGTTATGCTCAGCCTAAAATTTAATAAAAATATTTAAAAATCCCAAAATAATATATTACATCAGTGGGTAAAATATTTGATATCAAAAAGTATGTTTAACTAGGCTATACGCTAATTACGCCGTTTTACTAACATAAAGCTTCGTAATTACGCTAATGAGCATAACTCTCAATCTACACCTCAAACTGATGTCAAATTTTGTATGCAAGTTTATATATCAGTAATTAAGGTTTCTACTCTTTTACATTTCCAAAAATCGTGTTTTAAGGTGAAAAGGGCATAATGGTCAACATATGAGCAATTAACGGAATCATGCATATTAATTGGATAACAAATGATCCGAGGTGTATAATCACTGAGGGTTATACTAGCATGTAACCTGGTCCAAATAAAGCTCTAAGGCATTTCTAAAACATATCATAACGGGTCAGAACTGAAAGTCAAAGTATAAGTCAAACTATGCGACTTTTGGTTCCGAACCGGGTCTAAACAGGAAATTGTCGGGTTGAACATGTTTAGACATGTTCTTACACTAATTACCAAGTTATAATAATGATCAAACAGGTTGTATGTGTTCTACATTGCTAATTGTGCATAAATTAGAAACTAAGTATACTGTTGACTTTTTATTAGTAAGTTTGACCCGACATTTGACCTAGTTAGAGTGGGAATCAGGGGAAACCCTTTTAAGGTTTTATTACCCACATAATTACCAACTTATAACTACTTTTAATTCGAGATTTGACTGAGCCATTATTAATTAATCTCGAAGTCAAACCGTAATTACGACGGTTTGACTTTTAGCTAAATAACTAAGCTAAACTAAATTTAAGGAAGTTAAGCCAACTTACAAAGGTCTATGGATGGATGAGGAAGGCCTGGAAGATGCTCTTGTGCTCCACAATTGATCAGAAGATGTTGAGGAATGAATGATCAAGTGGTGCACTTAGGAGCTTCTTATATTGATCAAGACACCACAATTTGTTGACATCTAAGTCTAGTACAAAGTATAAGTCAAACTATGCGACTTTTGGTTCCGAACCGGGTCTAAACAGGAAATTGTCGGGTTGAACATGTTTAGACATGTTCTTACACTAATTACCAAGTTATAATAATGATCAAACAGGTTGTATGTGTTCTACATTGCTAATTGTGCATAAATTAGAAACTAAGTATACTGTTGACTTTTTATTAGTAAGTTTGACCCGACATTTGACCTAGTTAGAGTGGGAATCAGGGGAAACCCTTTTAAGGTTTTATTACCCACATAATTACCAACTTATAACTACTTTTAATTCGAGATTTGACTGAGCCATTATTAATTAATCTCGAAGTCAAACCGTAATTACGACGGTTTGACTTTTAGCTAAATAACTAAGCTAAACTAAATTTAAGGAAGTTAAGCCAACTTACAAAGGTCTATGGATGGATGAGGAAGGCCTGGAAGATGCTCTTGTGCTCCACAATTGATCAGAAGATGTTGAGGAATGAATGATCAAGTGGTGCACTTAGGAGCTTCTTATATTGATCAAGACACCACAATTTGTTGACATCTAAGTCTAGTACTGACCACAACATTCCCACATGTGTCCTACATGTTTAGGGGTTTTTTAGGGGCCAAGGAATATGAGGAAAACCGTTTAAAAGGTGAAAATCGCGCTTAAAACAGGTAACAACCGGTTTCTGGTCGCTGGGCACTAGCTTACGGACCGTAAGGTCCTCAATGTTGAGGTCCGTAAGCCTGACATCAGGCTTAAAAATTGCTTGTTCTTTGGTGTTTTGAAAGGGCAACCACTTGTTTCGAATTTGGGACTTTATTTATCATATTGGGGCCTCTAATTTTTGTCTTCAACAGTTACATACCCTACCTCTTTGGTATGTTTCATTGAATCCAAAATGAAAGTGCCGAACAAGGGGGTTTACCGTGCATTTTCTTCGTAGGAGTCCACCACTTCAATTATCAATCATTCAATGCTATAATTCCCTGAACTTGAACATATACTAGATGTTTTTAATATAATTTGGGTCTTGGGATTTATAACGAGGTCGTTCAGAGGTAAAAATTAACATGACGCCACCTTTAAATCCTACCAAAACATCTTTATTAAATCCGGGTTTACAACGCGTTTTGTCTTACATGACACGTGTCGTTATTACATTGAACACGAATTTTCGAGGTGTTACATTTGTTGACTTAATTTTGTTTTTATTCATGCCAAACAGCTGCCTAGCACTCGTTAATTGGTCCTGACAAATTATTGTTTTGCCCCCAACTCTAAATTACACGCTTGTCATCGTTTTAGTTAAAAAAAAATTATCATAACTATGGTACTGTTTTTCTTTAATTGGTTAACTTGATGTATCTTTTTTGATATCGTGTTATAGGTAGCATGTATAACTAACCGACATAAATGCGTACATGTTATTAACCTAAGAAACACTCGGTTTAGCACCCCGCAACGCGGGCGGCTCATAACTGTAGCTGCCTAACACTGGCTCATTAGTCCTGAAAAATTACAGTTTTGTCCTGAGCCCAAAATTACGGTCTTGTCATCGTTTTTTTCATAACAAAATTATAGTAGGCGACATGAACAGCAATATCCTATTCGTAAAAACATATTAGGTGGATATTATTTACATATTTTTTGTTTTCTATTCCTGAAAAAAGCAATATCCTCCCAAAACCCTAGGCGACATGAACAGCGTTAAAAAATTGAATCGTAACATTATATATTTTGTTAATTTTAGAATAAAAAATGTTTTTTCAATTTTTTTAAAGAAAAATCCATGTCATTAATTTTATTTTCCACATCATATTAAAAATCAAAAAAGATAATAAAACCTAACACATCATCATTACTAATCTGGTAACCTGATAATTACATAGTATTAGAACATCAAATGAAACTTGAGTTATTTTATAGAGACAAAAAAAGTTTCAATGACTTACTTGGAATACTTGTGAAAGTTGGTTACATTTCTACGAAGTTATGTCTTTCGAGAGAACTGGGGTGTGTTTTTGCTCCTCACTTGTTTCTTTGGTTTGGTTGGTATAATATTCACCGGGGTAACCCTTTACCCAAAAAAATATATATATATTTTGGTGTGGAAAATGATAACAAGCTAAGGTTGATAAGTTGGTTATTGACTTATATTCCAAGATAGAGAATTTAGGTTCAAGTCCGACTCTTAACATTTAATTTTAATTCCCTAGTAGGGCAATTCGACCAAATAAAATGATCGAATTACCCTTCTAGCTAACATAAAGAATGGACGGAGTTAATCCAGTGAACTAAAATGGCAACACTTAAAACTTTTGGACTAAAATGGCAATGTTTCAAACCTTTGGACAAAACTGGAAAAATAGCCCAAACCATAAAGACTAAAATGACATTTAACTCAAACCATAAAAAAAACCAAAGAGGTAATACATCAATTCTTATTATATAATAATAAACCAAAAGATACAATCTTCTAAATTAAGGGTACAACTAAGTAAAGCATGAAACATCAACTAAGCTAAATGTGCAAAACTATATGCCTAGAAATTAGGGGTGTGCAAAAAACCGAATTCACAATCTTACCACTTCACCATTTTAGAATTTTTTGATTTTTTAGAATTCTTTTGATTTTTTTAGAATTTTTTGGATTTTTTTAGAAATTTTTTAGAATTTTTTGACTTTTTTTGACTTTTTTATTTTTTAGAATTTTTTTGATTTTTATGATTTTTTTTAGATTTTTTTTTTGATTTTTTAGAATTTATTTGGATTTTTTGGATTTTTTAGAATTTTTTTGTTTTTTTAGAATTTTTTTGATCTTTTAGAATTACATCAAAATGGCAATTGAAAAGATTTAAAATGAAAATCCCCAAAATACCCCTGGTTAAAAATGGGGTTTTTGGATGGAGTTATGGTATGTGATCAAAATGGCAACAAAAGAGAAAATTCAGGGACCCAGAGGCGGAAAAAAAAGAGTAAATTACAAGTTTTGTCCTTTATCTTTACACCAAATTGCAGGCGCTGTCCTTTTTGCCAAAATCTTGCAGACGGTGTCCTTTGTGTTTCCAAAATCTTGCAAGTTATGTCCTTTAGGCCAAACCCAGTTAGATTTTTTGGTTAAATCAGATTACATAAGGGTATTTTAGTCTTTTTGTAAATTTATTTAAAAATATTTATTAAATAAAACAAAACAAAATAAAAAACTTAATATATATTTATAGTTTTATATAAAATATATCCAAACACCATTTCAGTAGATTCATTCAACCCCCACCACCCACCACCACCGCCACCAAAAGACCACCGCTGACCACCAAATCCGGCAACCAAAAAAATCCCCACCATGTTTCCCTATGATCGTCATCACCAAACCCCCACCACCACCATTTATACCCCTCTTTCTTCAACATTAATGATCTGCATATTCTTAAATGGGACAACAATAAGAGCAGCAACAACATTATCATCAATCATCATCAATTTTAAACCCAAACATAAACATTTGCCCATACATATCCTCACAGATCCAAAAAATCACAAAAATATCATGAAACAATTGCCAATACATACCTCACACACGATCCATAATATCATTACACTAAATGCCGAAATGAAGAATCGGAGATGGCTGAGGACGATGGTGGAAGGCAGAGTTAGGTGAAATCGGGGTGTTGGCTGAAGAAATCGGGGTGGTGGCTGAAGGCGGAAGACGGTGGTGATAGCGGTGGTGGGTGATTGCAGAGATGGGGGAAGAATTTTGAGTACCAGCCAACTAGATGACAGTCTGTGAGGGGATTTTTAGGGTTTAAATCATTGAAGAAGAAGAAGAAGGGAAAGTGTAGGGAAGGAAATTACCATCATCTCAGATCTGAATTTTTTTTTTGTGTGTAGGAGATCCGTTGTCATTGAGCGTCTGTTCGAGAGAGAGAGAGAGAGTGGGGGCGGTGATAGATGGTGCTATTGACTGTGGCGGTGGTAGGTGGGGTGGGGGCGGTGGTGACTTGTGGCGCCTGTGGTGGTTGGGTATAGAGACAGAGATAGAGCGGGGTGTTCGATGGTGGTTGCACGAGTGGCCGGTGGTTGATGGTGGTTGAGGCGGTGGTTGATGGTGGTTGAGGCGGTGGTTGATGGTGGTAGAGAGGGGAAGTGGTAGAGAGCTAGAGAGTGAGTTGCAGAGAGAGAGAGAGAAGAGAATCAGATGTATGATTTCAATTTCATATATATATTTATATAGTATAGATATTTGTATGTATATATATAAATAAATAGTAAATAATAATAATAGTATTTTTTTAATAACAATATTAAATATATAGGTAAAAAGACAAAATTACCCTTGGATGATCAGATTTAACCAAAAAATCTAACTGGGTTTGGCCTAAAGGACATAACTTGCAAGATTTTGGAAACACAAAGGACACCGCCTGCAAGATTTTGGCAAAAAGGACAGCGCCTGCAATTTGGTGTAAAGATAAAGGACAAAACTTGTAATTTACTCAAAAAAAAAACTATTTGAACTAAAATGACAAATTTGAACAAACCTCAGGAACTAAAATTGCAATTAACTCTTTTACAAATGATACATGATAATGTCTTGAACCTTAATAGCATCATGGCACCTAGCATGATATTGATAGCAAAAAAAAACAGCTCTTTTGACACATCACCTAATACTGGAGATGAAAAAACCGTTTGGGATTCAGAACCTTTAATTGAAAACTGAACCAAACCGAGCGATACCGGTTCCATTCTGCCAGTTTATACCGGTTTGAGATTGTAGACGTTGAAATCAGATTAAATCCGGTTCAAACTGAACCGAGCCGGATTATTTCCCTTAAGAAAAACCGGTTTCAAACCGAACCCATTACCCCCCTTAAAAACTAGTTTGGCCCAGAATTATAGAGTTAAAGGTTGAACTAATAACTAGCTTACAAACATATTCACTAAACCATTGTCTACACCTATAAACATGACTACCTAATTTGCCTTTGCATTTGTAGTATTTTCTCCTCTCACAAAAGATTTGATTATTAGAACCCACCCTAGCTTGACTTTTCCAAACATAGAAAATATTTCCCCATGATGAATATGGTCGAAACAACATGTCACATAAACCATTTTTCTAGTAAAATTTTCAGTTTTTAACACACACACACACACACACACACAAAGAAAAAAGAAAAAAAACATGATATAAACCTGAATTCATAGATAATACTTCATAAACCCAAGTCTTTACCGAGTCAAACATTGCATACCCACCTCAATTGTACCATTTCCTTTAAGCAGAACTACATTCTCGAGCCAAGTGACCTAGATTTCCACACCGATAACATTCATTCGAACCAGAACGACACACACCCCCATGCTTTTTCCCACAATTGGTACACTTTCTACGTTTGCGTTCTCTCCTCTCTTCTATTAGCCTGTCGTTTATTTCTCTGGCAGTCTGCATAGCTTTATCCAATGTAGTAATATCATTTTCTGAGATAACAGCTTTTATCTCACCCGTCAATGCGCGTACAAAAAGGTATATCAATCTCTTTTCAGCAGTAAGATGGTCCCAAAACCACCACAGTTTCCTAAACTTATCAATAAACTCTTGCAGACTTTCATTGCTTTCTTGTTTGAGTGCCCCGAACTGTTGCACTAATTCCAGCTCTATGCGTAGAGGATAAAACTCATCTTTGAACACTTCCTTGAATCGACTCCACGTCATTGTTTGAGTCGCGGCCCCACTCGTATCCTTGACCCTGTCCCACCAAACACGAGCTTCTGATCTCAACATAGAGACGCCATACTTTACCTTGTCCTCGTCAGCACACTTCATAAGTTCAAAGACGTCCTCCATCTGAGAAATCCACATCATCGCTGCTATGGGGTCCCCTACTTCACTAAACTTAGCGAAACCATGTGAAAAGGCTACCTCATCGTCACTAGATTCATCGGCTTCTTCTGAAACATGTGCATCATTTCTTGTTTTCATTCTGTTGGCTGTTGGCAATGGAATATCAGTAAAATTATACGCCTTAGCAATATAAAAAACAAAGTACATAAACAGACACGAAGCATTAACCGGTTTCTAAATTATTACTTGCTTGTATGATCCATTGACTAATTCACTTCAATATTTCAAGAGCATGCTCAGAATGTCTGATTTTGCTCACACTCTTTAAGCCTTATCTCTGACTTTCAAGCTACCTAACTATATCTTTACCTTATATATGCAAAATCATGTGAGCCGACCTAAGAACTAAAGGGTTCATGGTTTGGACTAACACAATAGTACACAATAATAACATACTATAAAAAGATTTCATCACAGATTAAAAAAAGTTACCAACATGTTTCTTATGATCTCACTATTTTCATGGAATATGTTCATAGTATGATCTCACAACTAGCCAGCTTTTCAAAACAATCTACTGTGCATATTTCCACCACATCTTTTTGTTCATGGTAGCCAAAAAAACACATATACACAGCATGGACAAATAAACATGCCATAGAACCAAGGTTTAAAAGAACGGAAACGAGTTTTGAGGCGTTTTCCCTTCGCCTCACGAGGCGTAAGCCTCGAGGCGAAACGAGGCGTAAGGCCGAGGCGGTATTAATAAATAAATATAAAAATTATATATATTATAAAAATAATAATACTAACTAATTTCATCATCAGATTCATCAAAATCATCAAAAACATGCATAAAAAAGACACGAAATGCTTGAAATTGACACAAAAAGTCAAAAACAGTAAAAACAACTATGAAAATCCCATGAGGCGCAGCCTTTCTTAGCGCCTCAGCCCCTCTGAGGCGCATATGCAGTAAAAACCCCATGAGGCGCGCCTCAGACTCGTTTTTTGGCCGTTTCGCCTCGAGGCGCGCCTTGAGGCGCACGCCTCAGGCGTTTTTTAAAACCATGCATAGAACAGTTTTTGATAAAGTTCCATTAAACACACATCTGGCCCAAATCGTGACGTGCCTATTTTTATTAACTGGCAGAGCTACATACATGGTATCGGTGACAACGGACACCATTCTTTTTCGCATTTCATATGGAAGAATGTATAAGAGCCAAATTCCGAACGACCCCAATCTTTTTTTTATGATTGACACCGTTGATATAATGAAAAAAGAGTTGATATAATGAAAAAAGAAATTTGTCTCCATTTTCCATTGATTTTATGAAAAGATTATATATATTATTTACTAAACAAAAATACATATATAAACATCTTATCTTACCAGATTAAAAAGTTATCATTTAGTAATTAAGGGGCTGTTTGGCAACTATTGAATGATTAAGTGCTGAACCAGTAAGAGGTCTGAACCATTAAGAGCCAGTATAATACTTAACCGTTCAGATACAAATGTCTGACCAATTCAGATTAGATGTCTTAACCATTCAGACTCGGTATAATGCTTAACCATTCAGACATCTGCTCGCGAAACAAACAGTCTGAATCATTAAGTGTTGAACTAGTAAGAGATCTGAACCATTCAGACATCTGCTCGCGAAACAAACAGTCTGAATCATTAAGTGTTGAACCAGTAAGAGATCTGAACCATTGAGAGCTTCATTAAGAGCTAAACAAACAGCCCCTAAACCAGCTTTATCTTTGTTGTGAATCATTTTCAAAACATGAAAACCCTTGGTTTACACTTTTTGTAACTTTTTTTTTTTTTGCAAATTAATTGATGCTTCTTTTACCAAATACTAATTTAAGTCAAATATGCAACTAAACAAAGCCTATACTATACCGATTCTGAGGTTGCACAGGAAGTTAAACTATTTGTATATTTAACGTGAAACATCAATCGGTTACAGAACTAGTAAATAAGTAACATGCAGCAAGAAAATGATAGTCTACAACGAAAATCGACATGAAACATTTTCATAATTTGAGAGATTTCTTGACAAACCTTAGTCTCCGTTTCTTCTCTCTCGGCTTCTGCCTGCGTTCTGAAACAGGACGAGAACGAAACGTCAATTTTATTCCATTAAAACAGGCCTCAATATGCATTAGGCTTTGGCCCAAAGTTTGTTTAAAAGTTACTGGACTTAATTATGGTCTAATAACATTTTAGAGGTTGTTTCTTTAAGTTTTGAGTTAACTTTCGTTTTACCCCTACGATTTGGTCATTTTAACGATTTTGCTCAAATAGTTTAAAAATAGTCATTTTCCTCCCTAATCTTTCGAGTTTGTCGCCAGTTTGCTCCCTGGCTCTAACTCAGTTATTACGTTCAATTAAAAGTAGAGGTATTTTGGTAGTAGTTTACTCCCTGGCTCTAACTCAATTAAAACGTTTAGTTAAAAGTCACGATAGTCGTGGTCGGCATGTGGTAGTTGCAGGTGGTGGTGGATGGTTGTGGCCGGTAGAAAGAGTGGTTGGAAAGATGAGGGATCAGAAAATGATTACTTATATACATGTAAATAAACAAGTTATAGGTTTATTTTGGTGAAAAGACGTACATGCCCTTGCTTTTATCTATAAATCTACCAAAATACCCTTCTAGTTAAATGGATTTTTTGGATGGAGTTAGAGGCGGGGAGCAAAATGACGTTAAGTTAGAAAAATCAAGGAGGAAAATGGCTATTTTTAAACTACTGGGGCAAAACCGTTAAAATGACAAAATCACAGGGAGCAAAATGGAAGTTAACTCTTTAAGTTTTTAATGGAACTATAATGGTTTAGACCTCTTAGTGGTTCAACATGTTCAGATTGCTTGTTTCGTGAGCAGATGTCTGAATGGTTAATGGTTCAAACATTTGCCTCTAAATGATTAATCATTATACTGAGTCTAAATGGTTAAGAGCTCTTATCTAAATTGGTCACACATTTGTCTCCAAATGGTTAATCATTATGCTGGCTCTTAATGATTCAGGTTTCTTACCGATTCGACACTTAATGGTTCAGACATCTAGACCTCTACGGTTACCTAAATGAACTTGAAAAGAAAAGAAAAACAAAAATAAATATAAGAAACCTAAAAGAATAATCGAATTCGTCTTCCTTGTTTAAACTCAAAACCATAAGTAAAACACAGTGTTGCTTGCCAGAAAAATTTTCATTTGAATCTTTCACTCATATTTATTCTATTTAGGGATTTCCCGTACATAAAACGAAGAAAAAAAATACACTTAGCCAAGAAAGTTGAGGGGTATTCCGGGATACCCCTGGCTGAAGCATAGATCCGCCCCTGCGCCTAGACGAGGCCTATGCGACTTGATTGTGTCTAGCGCCTTTGATAACTATGGCTAGTATACCGTTTTACAAACCATGACTATTTATGTATTTTCGTAAGAAATAAAACAAAAAAAATCCCAACCGCTCCTATTTCATCACCATTGCCCACCTTCTCTAAATTGCTCTTGATTCTGCAAGGTAGGGGACAAAGATGGAACAAACTGGAGAAAAAAATTGTAGTAATCACCATTGTTCTCCATTGCAGAGCGCCTGCTAGTTGGAGCTTATCATAGCCGGAGAGAAAAGACGATGGAGCCACTGCCCCTCGCAACACCCAACATAAATTACCCTAAAGACTTAAAGTACAAAGTCGGTGGCATAGGCCACCGACACCCTCCAGCTAAAATTACAGTGTTACCCTTCGTTTGAACTTTTCTTTTTCGTTTGCAAAGAGTCAAACTTTGCAAGTCCATGGTGGCAGAAACCCTCCAGCTAAAAGGCCTGGTCTATTCGCACACGCCATTTGTCTTTTTGCACATCCAAAGCGTCACGCTTAGGCCAAAGCGGGGCGCTTTGGCCTAAGCGCGGCGCTTTGGATGTGCAAAAAGACAAATGGCCAGTGGAGCAATGGCGGTGATGTATGAGCCACCGTGCAGCTTCTCGCGGAGCTGCCGGTGGTATGCTGTGGCAAAGTAATCTGCCAGGCAGCCTGCTAGATCGCAAGTCTGGCCGCGAAGTAGGCAGTATACAAAGAAAAGGTCACTGAGGATGACCTTCTCCCTGCTGGTACCCCGCGGCACGATAGATGACCCGATAATATGGTGCAGGTATCGGTACAAGGGGTCTCTAATAGTGGTGGCCTTTTGCCAGGATTTCCCAAAGGGAACCCTGGAAATGGCCCTCCAGAAACTAATAAGCGTCTGCCTGTCCATCTGGCTAACCCCCTGCGTATATAAATCAGTATCAAGCTCGGGCTTTGTGTACAAACCTGTATGGACAGCAAACTCCCGCACACTCATCTCAAACTGCTGACCGGCGAGACGGAATGTAACCTCGTGGACTGGAAAATTCGGGTCCTCCACGTAATCCGCCGGATGCGGCGCGTATGTAAACGTAGAAAGAAACTCGACCGTAAGCTCACGGTACGAGTCCTCCATCGCTATCTGAAATAGGCGCGACCAAGGAGTATCTAGTCCAACTATATCACGCGCCCGCGCGGCCTCTCCCACGGTCTCCAGCAGGTCCCAGTCTATCCCTACATGCCACCCAATCTCTATGGTGCGCAACCTAGCGCATCTCCTCCTCGCCCGTGACCCCTGCGGAAACTGCAGGTACGGACATGCCTCCTCTCCCACCTCTCCCTCAGCGTCCATATGCTCAATCTCCTCATCGGAATCCATCCCGGCACGTTTAAAAGATAATAAACAAATAATATTATTAAACAATCTAAATAAAAGATAATAAACAAGTAATATTATTAAACAATTTAAAAAAAGATAATAAACAAATAATATTAAATAAAAGATAATAAACAAATAATGTTAAATAAAAGATAATAAACAAATACTATTATTAAACAATTTAAATAAATAATAAACAAATAATATTAAACAATTTAAATAAAAGATAATAAACAAATAATATTATTAAACAATTTAAATAAACAAATAATATTAAATATAAAATAATAAACAAATAATATTATTAAACAATTTAAATAATAAACAAACAATATTAAACAAATAATATTAAACTAATAATAAATAATTAAAAAAAATAAACATGAACCAAAGCGCCCCGCTTTGGCCTCGGCGCGGCGCTTTGGTTCTTCATTTTAAAGAACAGACCCAGCCGGATTATCAAAACCCGCCCAATCAAAACAAATTTGAACATGTACATTTAACCAAAACGATTAAGGGTGTTCGATCTTACCTTTTAGCGGTTGAAAGCTTGAAAACGAAGATCTCCGGCTCAAGTGTGTGTAATCGCACCTTTTGTGTGTGTGTTTGTGTTTTGTGTTGAAATGGGGGAGAAGCCACCCCGCTTCAAGTTAAACGAGGGACCAAAGCGCCCCGCTTTGGCCATAGCGGGGCGCTTCGGTTAATGTTTAAGGGCAAAGCGCCCCTCTTAGGTCAAAGCGGGGCGCTTTGGGCCTTTTTTAAATTTTTTAAAATGGTTTTTAATTCACAAACGCGTCGATAATAGTCTAAATTTTACGCTTTTTCCATTATACATCATTTTTTAATATATATGGACTATACTGTAAGTTCCGGATCAAATCGGTTACGTGTGATGTCTTATTCCATTATATCGTATCATTTTGGTTTGAAAGCACAAGTACTCCTATGAGTAGTGTTATGTGTATCAGCCGCATACCGTACATGTACATGACGTATTTTTTCATTAATTGTAGTATTATGATGTATATTGTCATTTTTGGTCGTACAAGTGCGTATTTAATCTGATTGGGTCGTGTCGGTGACATTCGGTTTTTAACGTGATGTAACGCATATATTGAACAAACACAAACGTGATTATTATTAAACACATTTAACATACATCTTGAACATATGGGGTTACATTAAGGTCAGGGGGACGATACGTAAGCATTTCGTACGCGTTGATCTGATCCCTATATAATGTATGTCAGGCTGCTGCGCGCTCTGTTCTGTTCGCTGTCCAGAGTAGGTTTGGGGGAGGCATTGGATAACATCCTCCAAGCTCTACATGTATGAAATGCCCATCGTCGACGAACACAACCGCAACCACCAGGTGAGGTTGCTCAGCTTCGTTTGGCCCGCCCAGCAGAGGGAAAATTGTATCATTCCCACGAATGTCGAAGGTGTGAACAATATTCAAAAGCTCTATCGCAAATATTGAAACCTTTCTGAGAATATTTGCAAGCATGGGATGATCCTTGTGGTGCTTCATCACTTTTCGGAGGCTTGTTTCAAAGCTACTACTAATCTCGGCGTATTGTCTATCAACAACATGATCAACATATAGTACAAGTTTATCCAGTGTGTTGCGATGACTTGGAAAGTGACTTTTTAGTGTTGCATGCATGCCCTCAACCCTGTTGGTCGTAGTTTGGTGAAAGTTAATAGTTTTGTTAATCCAGCAAGATACAAACTTTTCACGGTACGGATCCAACCAGGATTTCATCAAATAATCAAAAACCTCTGAAATTAAAAAACGTAAATAGTCAGTTTTTGTTATTATATAAAATCTGAACATAATTATGTAAGAAATACTCACGTTCACGGCCATCTTCTTTCAACTGTGCTTCAAGGTTTTCCAAGTTATACCTGTATATTTCCTCGGTCGTAGACTCGCACAATGTCCAAAATGTACGTACGAATTCTTTCCACTGCTTGTCAGGGAATTTCCTCTTGCTGTTCTTATTAATATTTTGTTGAATATGGAACCGACAAAGATACTTATGCGCTTTTGGAAAAACTTGTTCACACGCGTTAATTAGCGCAAATTCCCTGTCTGTTAAAATCACGCGCGGTTCCATACATCCTACCAGCATAGACTTGATCCTCTGCAACACCCATAGGTAGTTCTCTGACTTCTCAGCGGAAATTACCGCACAAGCAGCCGTAAACGATTTGTTTGTCGACGGCATGCCTACGACCTGAACAAATGGCAGGTTGTACATGTTCGTTTTGTAGGTGGCGTCAATCATTAGCACATGCGGGAAGGCACACCACATAGTGAATGATTTTTTGTGAACAAAGAAGACATCTTCAACTGCGTTCGATATCTCATTCATGCGCATGTAATAAGTGTAATCTTTTTCGAGAAGAATGTTTTCAAGTTTTTGCATCGGAGACTTACCGACATTTTTTCCGGCGTTGATCTTCTTAACAGCGTTGTGTATATCTTTCGGAATAAGCTTTCTAGCCGGATTGTTTTTCGTCAGCGTTCACCAGATACTTTGGTTGGGAATATCTTGCTCTGCCAGCTCCTTAACCAGTTTTGTATCCTCCGAAGAAAGCCTTCTCGCATACGCGTGACCCTCTAAGTTTTCAATAGGAGTGTGGTTATGCTTCGCCTTCGTCACCTCGATCCTCCAAACACTTCCGGATGATTCCGAAAACCCGATCATCTCGTTTTCCTCTGTGTAGCTATACTCTTATGCTCCCCACCAAAAGTACATTGAAACCAAATCTTGTAATTCTCTCCTCTTTTATTCGACCTCTTAATCACAATGAGGTAACCATTGTCTTTTGCCGTGTCTTGTACCCAACGCACCAACTCTTTACGTGACGAAAAGGTCTGCGTTGTATCAAACGAAAATGTAACCGGGTAACAGCCTTCCTCGTCAACAGACACATTCTCCGGCTCACCATCGTCACCGAGGTCCGAATATACTTGATGTTTAAAGCCCTGTTGACAACCGTAACTGTGATTTGGATAACACTCCTGCTGTACAAAGCTGTGCTCGCCACCGTAACCGAAATTCGAATAACCTTGTTGTGCGTAAGGGTCCTCCACAGGGGTATTCAAATCCAGCGTCACGGTGTTATCACGATAACGAATGCCAGATACAACCTCTGCCTCCTTCAAGTTGGACGAGACCGGTTTCTCATACGAGTCAGAAATAGCGGTCCCCTCGTAAGAATCAGGAACAACTGACTCGTCAGAATATGGACCGAAAAGATAGTTGCTTAACCACAACATCGTTTTTTCAAGACACGTAACTAATACAGCAAAACCGCGCGTTATTTTGAAGAAACACAAGTAATTTGGAAATCGACAAACAACAAAACCCCCGTATGTTTGTAAACTTATGTCTCGAACATTAAAGGTACTGTCTCAGCAGATTGCCTTTAAAAGGGAAAATTTGGGGTCGAAGCGCCGCGCTATGGCCAAAGCGCGACGCTTACGGTTCACGGGCCACCTGCAACCTTGGAATCAACATTATGTCAAACATCAACTTTATGGGGGTGTTTGTTTTTTGTGAAAAGCTCTTCTAGACATCAAATTTGGGGTCTGCCCCACACAGGCCACGCGCAGACGTTTGAGTCTGCAGTGTGTTTGTTTTCTCGAAGTGATTTCATTAAAAAACGTCTCTTCTTGGGGCAGATGTGAACTCTCCTCTTCTAACCTCTTCTCCTCTTCACTTCACTTCTCTTCTGCCTCACTTCAAACACACAGGTCTCACACACACAAACCCTAATTTCTTCTCCTCCAACCTTTCCTCCTCCCGGCTGCCACCTCCATACACGCCGCCGCCCACCTCCGCCACCTCCTCATCTGCCGAGCTCCCCCACCTCCACGAGCTCCGGCGACGTTCCCTCCATTCCAATAAAACTAGGGTTTCGACAAACATCAACAGTAGCGTGCAATGTCGAATCTAAAGAACGACAACGATGACGATTACAAGTTTCTTCGTATCATAGATGCCATGGCTTCAATCAATTAAAAAGTTAACCTCATCGGCATCATCACTGAGATCGGCATATCCAAACAGAGCAGAGGCACTGGTGCGTATATTACACATCTTCACTATTTCATTTGTTGATTCATCTCAGTTCGTAATGAAATATTTTATCAGTTGTCACTGTGATTTCTTAAAAATACATTTTTGAAAATATATTATTTGTTGATTAATGGTGAAAATTGGGTTTGAACTGGCAATGATGAAAGAAAGGCCGGACTTACAGCTGCCCCCATAGTGGTTGGTAGTAGGTTGATGACAAGTTCTATAAGGTTATTTCTGAGCTGGTGATTTGATTTATAAATATCTCATAGTAGTGTGTTAATTTCTAATTATATAGGTAACAGTTAATTGTGAGCTTGTTAAGTGACCTGATCTTCAATCCTTATTGCTTTATCTATTTTTTTTTGTTTTGTTTTAAATGGGGGTGAAAGTTTTAACTTTTGATTTCGTTGGTGAGTGTTGTTTATAGCTTTTTATTTTGTCATAGTGTGAGCATTTCCAGTTTCAGCTAACAGTTTTTTGTTTTAATTATTTTTTTGTTGTAGATTGTTGTTGTACAAGAAAGATTTTTGTTGTTTATATTCTGATTTTGATTATGATTATGTTAATTTTTGGGGTTTAAATGGAATATAGATGTTGATGTTGATAAATTGTTTGATTATAGTAGATGTTGATGTTGATAAATTGTTTGATGTTGATGTTGAATGTTGAATGTTGAAGAACTCTTTTAAGTTTAATAAAATCAGTTTATTTCAGCAGCTTGCAGAAGTTAAAAAACAAACAGTTTTCTTCTTGCAGACTGCAGAGGTTTGGTCCACCTCTTCAGCAACAGATGTCTGCAGATGTGGTCCGCAGACTGCAGACGTTTTACCTCTGAAAAAACAAACAGCACCTATGTCTCTCAGACATCAGTCAAATCACCTTATGTCGACCTAAGCACTGCGCTATGGCCATAGCGCGGCGCTTTGAGGTGTGAAAATAATTTCTTTCGTGTGTAAATAGCATGACCAAGCCAACTTTGCAAGTCCATACAACCATACAACCACACGCAGCAAGGCATCAAAGTCCAAGCCAACCCACTTCATCGTTACAAACATTATCCTTAATACAACAGGAATGTCGTTAATAGCCGGAAAAAAGAAAAAATGTAGTCGGAAAAGAGGTCGGAAGCTTACCGTAAAACCCTATCCAGATCGGTTCGCAAAAACCACATGCAAACCTAGATCGGGACTACGGTCACCTCAAAACTCCGGAAACACCAGAGTCGCCACCGAAGGTTTCATCATCGCCGTCGTCTGCATTGGCGGTGAACCACCGTGGAGGTCCGACTCCTTAATTTGCTTTTTATAGATTATTTGTTAGTTTGAGAAAAAATCGAAGACACGCGGATTTACTGCCTAGATACATATCTTCGCCTGAAAACAAGTGTTCTGCGAACATATGGTTAGGTGGTGGTGGTGCTGTTGTTGTGATGTTGGGATTTGGGTATAAAGAATGCAAAAGGAAGAGTGAGAAGGGGATATAGAGAAAGCTAGAAAGGACAAGAGACATCTGATAAATTTTCAAAGTTATTTTTATTTGGTATTCTATTAGATATTCTATACTCTCTTAAAGTTGCTTTTTGCCTTTTAGTTTTGGGTAGTATTCTTTATACTCTTAACTTTGGTATACGTTTTTTTTATCCCATTATTACCCCCTCTTAAGCTTAAGTTTACGAAATGTACTTTTTAACACCTTAATTTTTTATAAACTTTGTAAAATGTCACTTTAACCCCTCGAGAGTTTTTGACTTGACGGTATAAATTCAAGTCAGTCGGGTCGCATATAATACGTTAGGATTGTACGGTATAAATTTGATTTGCGTTATGTTTTGATCCAATCGCAATGCAGCTATATGTTACGTTGAGTTCAACCGGATACGTCGAAACGAGTGTTTTCATAAGGTTAGCGCATCACATAACACTTTAACTAATCCGTTCGACGTTTGCAATGTACCCGCGCCGCAACACGCGCGGGTCTTATTACTAGCTATATCTTAAAAGACAAAGTCGGTTGTACTTTTACAAATAGTTTGCTTTTGACACTTCAACTTTGTGGTAGTTTTTTTTTTTCAGCCCCAACTTTGTTATAGTTTCTTACCCTTTCTTAGCCATTAAGTTTAGGATATGCAATTTTTAACCACTTGACTTTTTATGAACTTTGTACATGCCACTTTGACCCCCCTCGAGAGTTTTTGGCTTGACGATATAAATTTGAGTTAGTCGGGTCACGTATAATACGTTATGATTGTACGATATAAATTCGATTTACGTTATGTTTTGATCCTATCGCAATGCAACTATAGGATACATTGAGTTCAATCAGATACGTCAAAACGTGCGTTTTCATATGGTTAATACATCACATAACGCTTGGACTAATGCGTTCGATATTTGCGAAGTACCCGCGCCGCAACGCGCGCGGGTCTTATTTACTAGTTTGATCTTAAAACCAATGTGTAACAGATCCTTATCAACACAAGGTGTCAAGTAAACCTTTTTAGTAAACTTTTCATATACACGAAAAGACTAGATACATACATGATTTCTTACATACTACTTCATAAACGAAAGTCCAAAAGTCTTGCCTTTGGAATGCAACATTGTACACCCCCATCAGTTGTACTATTTTCTTTAAACATAACCGCATTCTTGAGGCAAGTAACATAACTTTTTTTTTTACCAAAAGTACAAACATATCATTTTTCAACACCGCGAAATTCGCGAGTATTAGCACTAGTTTAACTATCAAGAGTTAAATGTTGAACTAATAACTAGCTTGCAAACATATTCACTAAACCATTGTCTACACCTATAAACATGACTACCCAATTTGCCTTTGCATTTGTATTATTTTTCTCCTCTCACAAAAGATTTGATAATTAGAATCCACCCTAGCTTGACTTTTCCAAACATAGAAAATAAATCCCCATGATGAACATGGTCGAAATAACATGTCACATAAACCTTTTTGGGAGTGAAATTTTCAGTTTTTAACAAGCACACACAAGAAAACCATGATATAAACCTGATTTCATACATAATACTTCATAAACCCAAGTCCAAAAGTCTTTACCGAGTCCAATTGTACCATTTCCTTTAAGCAGAACAACATTCTCGAGCCAAGTGACCTAGTTTTCCACACCGATAACATTCATTCGAACCATAACGACACACACCTCCATGCTTTTTCCCACAATTGCTACACTTTCTACGTTTGCGTTCTTTCCCCTCTTCTATTAGCCGGTCGTTTATTTCTCTGGCAGCCTGCACAGCTTTATCCAATGTAGTAATATCATTTTCTGAGATAACAGCTTTTATCTCATCCGTCAATCCACGTACAAAAAGGTATATCGATCTCTTTTCAGCAGTAAGATAGTCCCAAAAGAACCACCACAGTTTCATAAACTTATCAGTATACTCTCGCACACTTTCAAGGCTTTCTTGTTTGAGTGTCCCGTACTGTTCCACTAATTCCAGCTCTACGCGTAGAGGATAAAACTCATCTTTGAACACTTCCTTGAATCGACTCCACGTCATTGTTTGAGTCGCGGCCCCACTCGTATCCTTGACCCTGTCCCACCAAACACGAGCTTCTGATCTCAACATAGAGACGCCGTACTTTACCTTGTCCTCGTCAGCACAATTCATATGTTCAAAGGCGCCCTCCATACGGGAAATCCACATCATCGCTGCTATTGGGTCCCATACTTCACTGAACTTAGAGAACAAATATGAAAAGGCCACCTCATCGTCACTAGATTCATCGGCTTCTGCTGATACATGTCCATCATTTCTTGTTGTCATACTGTTGGCAACGGAATATAAGTAAAAGCATACGTCTAAGCAATAAAACAAACAAATGTAGCTATTAAAATGGTTATAGGAGCCAAAAGCAGTAGCCTCAAACCAAGATTGCTCTTAACATAATACAATTCATGAGCCACCCATTAACAACAAATAATAAAATTAGTAATAACAGAAAAATTCTGAAAAATATATCTTTATATTCATCATCATCATCATACTCAGTAAATCCCACCAATAGCAAAGCAAAGATGGGTCTGAGGAGGGTAAGATGTAGACAGCCTTACCTCTACCCAGTATGAATAGAGATGCTGCTTCCAGTGAGACCCCCGGCTCGATAGTAGTTTTGCATCAAGCCTTGGACATAAGGCACATAACACTCAGCAATCGGGACAAAGACCGATTAGTGCATGTACCCTTTTGTCTTTCAGCTATCAACGCCACCACATGATGCATGATTAACCGTCCTCAGCTTTTAACGTTATTTTCACGAAATTAGTAAAATAACGTTAAAATTAGTGCACTTTCACTTTTGCCCCCCGATGGCCCACACATATATACATTATATGCGCATACCGCAAGCGGGGCGTAAAAAATATATCTTTACATTATATATGCAAAATCGTGTGAGTTGATCTAAGAACTAAAGAGTTCGTGTTTTGCACTAACACATACACAATATTAACAGTTAGGGCTGCAAACGAACCAAACGTTCGGCGAACAGCTCGTGAACCGTTCAGTGGGAAGTTCGTTTGTGTTCGTTCGTTTATTAAACAAACGAACACGAACAAGAAATTTCGTTCATTTAGTTAAATGAACAAACATGAACAGAGAACGTGTTCGTTCGTTTATGTTCGTGAACATTCGGTAACGTGTTCATTTGTGTTCGATAATTCATTAGTGTTTTTAGTTTTTATATTTATTTAAATACTTCAAAATTCCGATAAATTAAATATCTAATAAGTGTCAGTATATTATATATTCTGTTCATGGTATATTATATATTCTGTTCATGGACGATTGTTTTTGTTCATTTGTGTTCATAAACATTACTTTGTGCTCATTTGTGTTCGTCAACGTTCGTTTTTGTTCGTTGCCTAAAATTAACAAACAAACACAAGCGAACACGAACAAGTTCATTTCTTTAACAAACGAACACGAACATAAAATCTCGTCCGATAAGTGTTCGTGAACGGTTCGCGAACACATATATTTCTTAACAAACAAGCACGAACAAGGTCTTGTTCGTGTTCGTTCGGTTCGTTTGCAGCCCTATTAACAGTTATAAAAAGATCATCATAGATTAAAAAAAGTTACCAACATGTTTCTTATGATCTCATTATTTTTCATGGAATATGCTCAATAATATGGCAACTACATTCCCTTTACTTGGTATGATTTCACAACTAGCCAGCTTTGCAAAACAATTTACTGAGCATATTTCCACCACATTACTGTTCATGATAGAAAAATATGCATATACACCCAATGCTTACACCAAAAAAAACACATTTACACAACATGGACAAATAAACATGCCGTAGAACAGTTTCGGATACAACATTGCAGCAAGCATGTATGATATATATCTCAATTGATGAAGCTGTATGAAACTCACATCTGGCCCAAACAATAATGTGCCTATTTTTTTTCCTTGAACAATTTTTTGTATGATATAAATACAAACACACACACATGGGGCGTTATTTTATAACCAATAATATGTTGAGAACTACGAGAACAACATAATATACTTGTACCTTTTGAGCCTAATCCATCATCTCTATAAATCATCAATCGATGCACTACGTACAAGTACTTTATGCGATTCTAGCAGTTGTCAACATAAAATTGGTACTGAAAAGAACGCGTCCCTATATTAATGCATTTGTACTTGGTGTTTTAAATTACGCCCCGCTTGCGGTATGCGCATATAATGTATATATGTGTGGGCGCTCGGGGGGGCAAAAGTGAAAGTGCACTAATTTTAACGTTATTTTACTAATTTCGTGAAAATAACGTTAAAAGAGGGGGATGGTTAATCATGCATCATGTGGTGGCGTTGATAGCCGAAAGACAAGTGGGTACATGCACTAATCGGCATTTGTCTCAATCAGGGGCGGATCTAGTATAGAAAGACCGGGTTCCCAGGAACCCAGTCTTTTCGGAAAAAAACGTTTTTTTGTAGTGTAAATCTTGTATGATTTGGAAAAAAACGTTTTTTTGTAGTGTAAACCTTGTATGATTTGGAAAAAGGAACCCAGGGATTTCTCCGGCTGGATCCGCCACTGGTCTCAATTGTTGAGTGTTATGTGCCTTATGTCCAAGGCATGATGCAAAACTACTATCAAGCTGGGGTCTCACTGGAAGCAACCTCTCTATTTCTACGGGTAGAGGTAATGCTATCTACATTTTACCCTCCTCAAACCCTACCTTAGCTTTGCTGTTGGTGTGATTTCCTGAGTATGATGATGATGATGACGACTTGGTGTTTTAAATGTGATTCATAAGACGCCCACTTTCTCACTCCCGTTACTTTGATTAGCTTCATGCACCATGCCACCATGTACAAGTGATTATGCGTTTCTTGCAGATCTCATAATTAATGGCTAAAATATGATCTTAAAGAATTAGTAACCTACATAATTAATGGCTAAAATATGATCTTAAAGAATTAGTAACCTACTTTTTTCGTAACATGCAGCAAGAAATCGATAGTCTACAACGTAAATCGACATGAAACATTATCATATTTCTTAGTTATTTGAGAGATTTCTTGACAAACCTTAGTCTCCGTTTCTTCTCTCTCGGCTTCTGTGTTAGTCTGAAGCAGGCAAGGGGCAACGATGACGAGGACGAGGACGAAACGTGAATTTATTTATTCCATTAAAACAGGCCTCAACGTGCATTAGGCTCTGGCCCAAATTTTATTTGAAGTTACTAGTTTGGATGTAAACGAATCGAACGTTTTGCGAACAGTTCGTGAATTATTCGGCGGAATGTTCGTTTACATTTGATTAGTTAAATGAACGAACACGAACGGAGGCAGTGGTGGATCTTGTCCGTTGAACCTGCCAGGGCCGAAAGACACGGGCACTAAAATTAACACTACGGCCGAAAAACTTGCCCGGGCCGAACATAGTATATATACAAAATTTCGATCGAAATGTGGAAAATTAGCACTACGGCCGAAAAACTTGCCCGGGCCGTGGCCTTGCCACGGCTCTACTAAGATCCGCCCTTGAGCGGAGGCCTCGTTCGTTCAATTGTGTTCGTAAACGTTTGTTCGTTTACGTTTGTTTATGTTGTTCACCAAAGCCTCTCGTATTTTTATTTATTTTATCTAAACTTCTTATATTTATTAATTTTTATTTATTTATTACCTTTAAGTCCCTAACAAATAAAATAAGAAATCTTATTCTCACCTTGTTGATACACCGTTCCTCTTTTTCCTTCTCAATGGCTTATTTATGGTTTAATGACATTTCACGTCCTGTAACATGGTGACTAGTTTTCACAATCGATTGCACAACATGGTAGTTTGATGTGTTTTATCGAAAGAAAGAGGTGTTCGTGTAAAAAAAAACATAAACTAACGTTTTACATGTTCATTGTGTTGGATATACGTGCTAAATATGCAACTTATAAGCAACATTATTAGTGACATATCGCATGATCGTATAGGGTTACGTGAAATACTGAGCAATTATAGTATAATTATTTGGATGGCAATTATACCAATCATCATCATACTCAGTAAATCTCACCAGTAGCAAAGCTAAGGTAGGGTCTGAGGAGGATAGATGTAGACAGCCTTACCTCTACCCCGTAGAAATAGAGAGGCTGCTTCCAGTGAGACCCATAGGAATAGGATGGCAATTATACCAAGTATATGTTTAAAGGTGATTAAACGAAAACAACGCAATCAACATTATCTATATCAATTCAAAGTGTTTATGAACAGTGGATATTACAATTTTAGGTTTTTGGTTTTTTAAGTTGTATTTTATTTATTATTCTTTTGTAAGTATTTCTAATAAATAAATAACAAATTATTTTTTTAAGTATTTGTTTTCTCTTTTTGTTATGAATAATATTTTTTTTATCATTCAATTTAACTTTAAATTCTAAATTGGTAACTATATTTTGCCAGTGTATTTTGACGGTATGTTATCGTAGACATTGGATATTGATTTGGTTCGTTACAATGCTCATACGATACATTCACTCGGTATAAAAGTCAACATGTGTTTTACATCGACTAAAAACGATATAAATGGACACTGGAATCGACGCCAATGTTGTTCGAAAGGTATCGGTCGGTTCAGATTGTCATGACAATTGTACCGATATTCATTTATTGTCACAGACAAAGTTGTATAAATGAAAAACTTTCGAAACCGGAAACCCTAAAAATGAATACGAGTACCATGACCCATTTTGATCGGTACGATACGATAGCAATACGGTGTCAGTTTATCGAAAGAAAAAAATAATAAAAATAAATATTGGTATTGCAACTAATGTTGTTCATTTGGTTTCGGTTTGGTACACAACGCTAACAACACAATATCTGTTATCAAACAAGAAATGATAAAAATGAATACATATCGGTACCAATGTTGTTCGATTCGATACGTTATGGTAACGATACGATGTCAGTTTATCGAAAGCAAAAAAGAATAAAAATAAATATTGGTACCGATACATATGTTGTTCAGCCCGTTTCGATTCGATTTAGTACGAGAACAACACAATATTCGTATTCAATAAAATTTATATCGCAATGCCTGAAAAAAATAAACATAGAACGCAAACTAACCGAACCGATACCAACTAAACAACATTGATCCATTTTTATTGTTTTCAACCGATGCAGGGTTTTTCTTTTCAATTACTATATCGAGTGTTGGTATCTAATGAACCGAACAAATAGCGATCGAATTCCTGCCGCGAAGCGCGGGAAATCTCGCTAGTTATAGTATTAATATTATTCGGATGAAGTAATATATATGGTTTGACAAAACTATCACCTTTAAGGCCAAGTCTAATCTTAAAAAAATTACATGTTTGATATATACGGTTTTCAGTTTGTAACATGGTTGAGTTCAAACACCGACTTTCGATAAAAGATCCATTAAATTTATGTAAACTGGCTATTATACCGTTCTACAAACCATATTGACTACTTCTGTAAATGGATTAATTTCATATATACTCTTATAAACTTGAAAATTTTCATATGTACCCAACAAAAACAAAAAAATATCATATATGCCCTTCCAAAAACTGGGGAAGGATAAAATGAAAACCTTGTTGAGTTAAGAAAACCAAGGAAACCTTATCTCCACCATTCATCCATTTAATCTCCTCCATTCATCCATTTAATCTATGCTGTAGATTAAATCAAGTATAAAAATGTTACTTTTTCAGAAAAAAGGTAAAGCCTACAAAAAGTGTTTTTCAGAAGTGTTACGGTCTGACACAAAAGTTAATCTGTCTGTAAGTGTTAAACAAAAAAACTTACTAAGAAAATGTAACATATTGTTACATGCACTACATAACTAAAAACCTTTGTAAGTTCTGAAATTGTAACACTTGAAGTTCAAAAATTTTGAAAAAACTGTTATATTAACCCATAAAATGTGTAACATGTGAAGTTCAAAAAAATGTAACACATTCAAAAATTCTCTCTCCCTCTTCTGACATAAAAAATGTACACAGATTCAGAAAAAGTTGATTGTTAAAAAGTGTAACACGTGGCATTTTTGTGTCCACACAAATAGGTTTCTTAAGTTTCTTTAACTAGAATGGAATTTCTCTATATAATTCACCTACAAAAACTAAAAAATATCATATATACCCTTAATAAATAGTTAAAATAACAAATATACCCAAATCATTAAAAACAATTTAATAAATAATCATTTTACACTTATTTTTTTAACTTCTAAGTTTTCATATATGCTCATCTTTTAACTTTATATTTTTATATAGCAGATTTTAAGCTTAAATTTATTTTTACCCGTTTTTGTTTTTATTTTTTTATTTTTTCCATAAACAATAGTATTCTCCATATATATAATATTTAAGCTAAATAAATTAAGCTAGAAAAGAGTAAATATATATTTGAAGTTGAAGGTCGTATATGAGATTTCAAAGTATAGAAAAATATTGGTAAAAATGTATTTTATTAAATTGATTTTAATTAATTGGGTATATATGATATTTCAACTACTTTGTTAGGGTATATATGATATTTATAATTTTGGAGGGGTATATATGATATTTTGCAAGTTTGTACGGGTACATATGAAATTGCCCCTATGTAAATTACTAAAAAAATAAAAACGAAATACCCAAGCCGCTCCTATATCTCCCCTGTCGCATGCCTTCTCTATTTTTGCTCTTGATTCTGCAAGGTATGTAACAAAAATGGAACAAAATGGAGAAGCAATCATAGAAACAATTGTGGTAATCACCATTGTTCTCCATTGCATAGAGCCTGCTACTTGGAGCTTATCATAGCCAGACAGAAAAGACGATGGAGCCACTGCCCCTCGCGACCCCCCACACAAATTTGATCTTAAAACCAATGTGTAACACAAGCACAATATACAGATCCTTGTCAACACAAGCTGTCAAATAAACCATTTTTAGTAAACTTTTCATATGACAAAATATACACGAAAAGACTAGATACATACATGATTTCTTACATACTACTTCATAAACGAAAGTCCAAAAGTCTTGCCTTCGGAATGCAACATTGCACACCCCCATCAGTTGTACTATTTTCTTTAAACATAACCACGTTCTTGAGCCAAGTGACCTAGTGTTCCACCCCGATAACATTCCTTTGAACCATAACGACATTCACCCTCATGCCTTTTTCCGACAATTCTTCTTTAACGTTTTCTCTTGCGATCTGATAGAGACTGAATTGAATAGAGATGATGAAAGCAAAATCTATAACTATATTGATAGAATTGAAGAAGACAATACAAAGTAATAACCACCAAAGTGGCCAGGGCTATGCCCTTCTCAATGCCTAAGCATGAGCCTAACAACTTACTAATTCTCTTCCTATCCCTCACTAATGACTAATGCCTTATTTATATAAGTATTAGTTACACTAACCCCCCTTACACTATTACAATATACTAATACATATGTAATATCTATCAATACTCCCCCCTGCAAAACAGTCTTGTCCTCAAGACTGGAATCCATTAACGAGCTCCAAAGGCAAACTGAGATCTCCTTAGTTGAGTCTTCGGGAGGCCGACACTGTCCGTGCACCACCCATAGTTGACTTGAAGGAACCCGAATAGGAGCTGAAAGCGAAGGTGTACAACGGTCAGGTGGTTCGGGATCAGGGTCCAAATCAAACAACTTAGGCGGTAAGTCGGCTAGGTGAATCTTGAAATTACCAAGGCCCAATACAGCATCTGAGCCCAACACCCACGTAAAATCCTTCGAGATGACCCTATCTTCATTCTGCATTATTGATATCTCTGAGGAACGATCCTGTACACAGTCGTCCAGATCTGACGAGGTAATTGAAGTGACCGGAGCTACCGATGTGCCATGACGAACGGATGATGCGACAAATAACGAGTCCACGGCAGCCAAATGTGAAGACGAAAGCAAAGATCGGACATCCACACATGAAGAATCCCCCACTGCACTCGAATCCTGGTGTTTTATCCAAGTTAGAAAAAACTTTTGGAATTTTCTCTGTTCCTCCTGATTCGTTTTCAAAACCTGCAGCGTTGCTTTAATTTCGGCGACGTCAGCTTGTAACTGCTGAAGTTGTTGATCATGAACATCCAGACGAGCGGTATGATTCACCATAATTGAATCAGAAAATGAAGCGATAGTGGACTCGGAAAATGGATCGGAAAGGGAATAGGAAATCTGAATCGGAACCCGAAACGGAAATTGAAAGGAGATCTGAGAGTTTGAAAGTGAAATGAACTGAAATTGAAGTGAGATCTGAGAATCAGAACTTCGAACAAGAACAGAGATATGAAACCAGCGATTGAGTGGAATGCGGAACTGAAATCCGAGAATTCAGAAATTGGATTCCGAATTCAACTATGTTGCAGCGGAAATTGAAGGTTGGAAACGAATTGGATCTGAAGGAAGGCAGAAGATCTGAGACGAACTGGATCTGAGATCCGATTGTGACAAGGATCCGAAAATTGAAGATAGATCTGATTGAATATGTGATCGAACAGTAGTAGAGCAGTGGCAATTGAAGAAAAGTGAAGTCCGAGAGAAACCAGGATGAAAAGAAGAAGAAGCTGATGAAATCAATTAAAACAGAGGTAGAAATGGAAGATGAATGGAGAGGTAGGCAGGTCGGACCAATGATAGAGACTGAATTGAATAGAGATGATGAAAGCAAAATCTATAACTATATTGATAGAATTGAAGAAGACAATACAAAGTAATAACCACCAAAGTGGCCAGGGCTATGCCCTTCTCAATGCCTAAGCATGAGCCTAACAACTTACTAATTCTCTTCCTATCCCTCACTAATGACTAATGCCTTATTTATATAAGTATTAGTTACACTAACCCCCCTTACACTATTACAATATACTAATACATATGTAATATCTATCACGATCACTACTCCCGTCTAATCTAATTGTCTGTTGTTTTCCTTTTCAATTACTCTAGCAGCCTCAAGCGTGCTCTCAAACATAGTCATATCACTTGTTGAGATATAGGCATATAGTCATTTATGTCATCCCTCAATGCACATACAAACATGTAGATCATTCTCTTTCAAAAGTAAGATGGTGGCAAAAAAAAACCAAAACAATTTTTCAAAGTGAGTCATAAACTCTTGCACACTTACATTTCTTCCTTGTTTGAGTGTCTTGAACCGTTCCACTAATCCAGCTCGATAGGTATCGGATAAAACTCATCTTTAAACACGTCCTTGAATTCATGGGCGGAGCTCTTTGGAGGCCCGGGGGTGCCCCGCCCCCCACCAATTTTTCGCTCATAATGTTATTTTTTTCCAAAAAAAAAAAATTGTAGTGTAAAATATTGGATCTTTAAGAGGCCGGCCCCCACTGATTTTTTGTTCAGCTCCGCCATTGCTTGAATTGACTCCATGCCATCTTTGTCGGAGTATCAGGCTGACTAGTAACAAAATGTTTAAGATCAACACAAAAGTAACAAAATGTTTGAAATCAACAGAAAAGTAACAAAATGTTGAAAAAAATCAGAGGGTAAAAAAGATAACTAACCCGGTTAAGAAGAAGCTTCTTATGCCTGAAACATCAAACCAGGGGCGAAATTGATTCATATATGAAAAGGAATACACAAAAAAAACTTGAATCAAAATTACAACCGTACCTTCAAATGATAAAATGGCAGTGAAAGGCTGAATAAAAAACATGAATTAAGTGTCACTTTAAGTTCATTACATCTTTGATTCACTAAAACATCTATCAGACATAACGAAAGTAAGATTCAAACTTCATGAAACCGTCAGCGTTTATTACTCTTCCAAAATTTCAAAGAAGATACAAACAACAAATTAAAATGGTACAAGATTGGAACTATACCAACTTACGAAAGAAACAGTATAGACGCCAGAAAGAAAAAAACTATCCCTTCTGTTTCACAAGTAAAAATATCAATCTTGAAACGTTTTATGCCCCTTTCAGAAGTTTTGGCTCATGTCAAGGATACTGCATCCAAACGGAAACTTGGTATGTAACCTATCTTAAACATATGACCCAGAGCAATCTGACCAACATCTAACATATCTTTCTGAGATAGAACACCGATCAAATTTTCAAAAGTTTCTTGACGGGGTATGAACCGATTCTTCACCGTGTACGCCAACCAGTAGATTCCCGCTGTAACATATCCTTCATTGCTTAATCCAATTACGACGTCATCATTAATACATACAGAAGCTGGTTCCACACCCTTTTCCTGCATCTCGTTCCAAAGAGTTTTAACTTCATCTATCCGTTTCATTTCATAAAGCTTTTCTATCAGTGGTCCATATGATGCAGATGACGGTTGCAGCCCATGGTCCACAAGTTCACGCAAAAGGTTCAAACCCTCAGTTAACTTATCATCGTTACAGAAACCCCTGATCATAGAATTGTACGTTACCACATCTTTAGAAACATTATTCCGCGACATTTGGTTGAATAATTGATAAGCTAAAGTTGTTCTTCCATGTGAACACAGACCGCTAATCATAGTGTTGTACGCAACTAGAGTTTCGCTATAACCTTTATCTTGCATTTCCTTGTATAGATTTAAAGCGTTTTCTACATCACCGATTTTAAAATACCCGTATAAGAGTGTGTTGTATGTGTATATATTAGGTTTGATTCCCTTTTGAATCATCTCAAACCATAACTTTCTTGCTTCCCCTAACCATTTGATTTTACACAGACCATGAATCATTGTCGTGTACATGATTCTATCCGGTGCATACCCTCTATCTTTAAGGTCATTAAATATACGTAACCCTTCACGTTGCATTCTTCTAAGGCACAACGCGTGTATAACTTGTTGATAAGTATAGATATCAGGATTAACACCTTTTGCAATCATAATATGAAGAAGTGCAGACACTCTAGAATACTTTCTATCCAATATAAACTCAAATACCAACTTGTCGAAACAAACCTTGTTCGGAACGAACCCGTCATCTAACATTTGTCGAAAAAGTTCATACCCTTTCGAAACATTCTTCTCCAAACAAAACGCTTGTATCAAGCAATCAACAGTATGAACATCTACATCAACACCAAGCTCCATCATTTCACCGTATAACCTCCATACAACGTCGGTACACCCGTCTTTAACACAACCTTGTAAAACACAGTTCCATGTCTCCAACAAAGGGCAAACTCCTCTCTTAGACATTTCATCAAACACCTGGAGTGCATCTTCAACCATTCCACTTTCACACAAACACCTTACATACGATTCGATACCAGCCCGATCCGGAACGAATTTCGTAAATTCAAGAAAACCCTTTGCAGCATGTGCAGCCTTATGTTCTACAAGTGAATTGAATATCAAACAACAAGTTGATTGATCGGGTGAATACCCAAATTGAGAACGGAGCCAATGCAAAAGGCGAATTGAAAAAAGAACATTTTTTTGGTGTGTAAACACTTGATTTAACAAGGTGGAATCTAAGAAACTGACATTGGGGAAATCTGATAAGAGAGTGTTTTCCCATCTGGGTTTTGACCTGATTGTTGCGCAGATTTGGTTAACGATGTCAGTTGAATGTAGGGGTTTATCCTCATTGTTATCATGGGCGATGTTGCGAATTGGTTGTTTAGGGTTTTGGATGATTTTGGAGGATGGTCGACGGAGTAATTGAGTGAATGAGGATGGTGTTCTTGCCATTGATACTGACGAAATTATAAGTCAACGAGCATGTACAGATTGAAATAATGGTTATAGGGAATCATTAAAATGGTTGTTACCAATGAAATCAATTTCTGGAACAAGGTTTGAAGCTCATGGAAGAAAAAGAAGACAGCCTCACAGTTTAGTTTACATGTTTACAAATTTTTAGAGAAAATTGTGTTTATAGTGAAGTAAATTTTGTTAGGGGCTGTTTGGCAACATCTGAACCAATAAGTGCTGAATGAATAAGAGGTCTGAATGGGTAAGAGGTTCTGAACCAGTAAGGGGCTGTTTGGCAACATCTGAACCAATAAGTGCTGAATGAATAAGAGGTCTGAATGGGTAAGAGGGTCTGAACCAGTAAGTGCTGAACCAATAAAACGCTGTTTGGTTGCACATCTGAATAATGTGTAAAATGACATTTTTACCCCTGAAAAAAAAAAGCCAACTGGCTTTAAAACCAAAGTTCTAGTACTCTCTCTCTCACTTCCCCAATGTTTCTCTGCTCTTCTTCTTCATCTTCACTTTCCATCATTCTTCATCAAGATCAACCACATCAGATCATCATCATCATTTACCTACATCCAGCGTCGCATCAACTTCATCATTGTGGAGGAGGAGGCGCCGCTGCGGAGTGGACTCAGGTCGATGGTGAAGGAGGAGGTCGATGGTGGATCAGGTCGATGGTGAAGGAGGAGGTCGATGGTGGAGGAGGTCGATGGTGGAGGAGGAGGTCGATGGTGGAGGAGGTCGATTGTGGAGGAGGAGGTCGATGGTGGAGGAGGTCGATTGTGAAAGAGGAGGTCGATGGTGGAGGAGGTCGATGGTGACGGAGATGAAGAAGTTAGGATATGTTGCAGGTCGATGAGGAAGATGATTAGGGCTGAGGAAGAAGGGCAGACTTGTCAAAAGTTCCATTCAGATCTCAAAAAGTGCTGAACCATTCAGATCTGAATGGTTTCATTAAGAGGTGCATATTTCGTGAAACAAACACCTTAACCTCTGACCGATTCAGAGGTTGCCTCTTAATGGGGCCATTCAGACCTAAACAAATAGCCCCTAAGTGCTGAACCAGTAAAATGTTGTTTGGTTGAACATCTGAATGACTGTATAAAATGACATTTTTACCCCTCTCAATAAAACTAAATACCTAACTATTATATCCCACCCACCATTATTATACCTATCCCACCCACCATTATTATAATATCCCACCGTTTCAACATCCATAAAACCCATCGACACATATCCCACCCACCATTATTATACTTTATACTTCTTCTTTTAAACTTAACCGAGCATATTCTGATAACACCACACACCCATCTTATGACCGATGATGATGTAGTTGTTGTTGTTGTTGTTGATGATGATGATGACAGCGATGGTTGATGGCGAAAGTGGTGGTGTCGGACAGCGGGTTCGAAGCAGGAAGAAGAGAGAGAGATCAAGGAGAGAGATAGATCGGGAAGAGAGAATGCGGCATCGATGTTTTTCCGACAACCTGAGGACGTCGCCGGCGGCTGAGCTTATTGTTTTCGTGCTAGATGCAGGTGTACAGGGGCTCCGGTGGGATGCAAACGGCACAGTGGCGGAGCAGGAAGAAGAGAGAGAGATCAGTGAGCTTGTTGTTTAACCGGAAACCCGAAGACGTCGCCGGCGGGGCTATGGTGGTTCGGATGTGGAGGAGGGCGGCGTGTGGAGGAGAGAGGAGAACAAGATGGGGCTGTGGGAGAAGAAGACGAAGCGGTGTTGTTGTAACGCCCCAAAATCTGAATGTTAATAATTGTTGTATGTTCTTATGTGACACGTCAGGAAAATAAATAACTAGGCTATTTAACCTAGTTAAGGGTATGGTTAAAAGAATTAAAAGATGAAGGTAGTGTCGGTTATGTTTTAAAGGCAAACCCGAGGGGTTAAAGTGGAACAAGATGGAAGTTGTGTTATTAAAAGAAACTAACAACACACACAAACACACCTTCGTGGGTGTTCTAGATCGACCAGGAGACTCCCATGGAGTCTCAAACCCTAAACATGAAAGATCATCCAATCGGAAGGCTAAATGATGCTTAAACTCATAACCGAGCATGGATTAATGATCACCAACACGAGGGGATCATAAGGTATGTCTTAAATCTAGGATTGGTGATCATGGGTGAAGTGGGTTATGCTCTAATCCGTGAGTTAATATGAAATTGATCATGTATAAGGGTTAGAATCATCATATAGAACATGGGTTATGCAAGGTTTGTGTTAATTTGAAGTTTAGATGTGAAACCCGTTTGTTATGGTGAGGATGATGACTTGAATCACCATTTATGTTTAATTCTTGTTGAAAGAATGATGTATTATGTGGGTATGATGAAATCTTGTTAGATGAATTAGGAGAAAAATGATGATGCTATGCTTGATGTTTAATTGGAAATGAAACATGATGATTAGTAGTAGGTGTTGATGGGTTATGTATGAAATTAGAAGATGTATGTATGTATTAGTTGTAAGTTATGCTTAAAAGGTAGTACTTACATCAAGTGTATGACAAAATGAGTATAGTGTCATCCGTATGGTCGATTACGATGTTACGGGTATATGTTGATGAGTTGATGGTTACATATGGTTAATAGTTGACTTTTGAAAGTCAACAAGATTAAGAAACATGATTTGACTCGTTGTCGTAAAGGTAGGATGATAGGAAGTCGTTTGGTACATGTTATGTTAATATGTATTATTTGTAATTACATGATGAATTACGTGTGATGAAAAGAGTATGAAGTCGATTATATGTTTTAATGCTTGTTAGAAATGATTAAGAAAAGTTAAGTGTGAATTATGCGAATGATATGATGGTTACATGTACCAATGAGTATGCTAATAAGGGCGTGGTTTCGATGAAATGAAAGTATAGGAATCACGTCGAGACGGGCTCAAGCATGAGATGTTAACGGGTCAAGAAGAGGCAAGGAATCGGATGCGAGCACGGACGCATAAGGTAAGTGATTTCTGTAATCACTTCTTAGTTCGATTAAGTAATATGGTGTTTTAATTAACTAAACACGATGGTTGAAGACAAGTATGTGTCGTAGTCTTTTGTCGTAAAGTATGGGATTAAAGTTGACCAAAATGCCCTTGATGGGTATTTTGGGCAAACGGTCTTAAAAAGTAGTTTGGAAGTAAGTTACTCGATTAGTATAATGTTTTGGTTAAGTATGAAAGTGAGAAGTATGGTTTGTAAGTCATAAATGTTTTAATGCGCAATTAACCTTAACGGGTCAAAATAAACTTTTGAGCGAAAACGGGTGGAATGAGATGTAGGGCATCCGAGAATGAATCTTTTATGACAAATGACCTTGAAATTATCAATTCATGTGAAGTTAAGGTCAAACAAACAAGTTATGTGGATAAATGCATGAACGGGTAAAAATCATGGAAAAGGGTAATAAGCCGAAGGCTTAAAAGTTATAAATTTCGGTAGTCCAAATGTTGGATCTTAACTCCATAAGATGGAGAATTAAATTACGGACGCGTAGGAAAAAGAATCGGGTAAAACGGACCATTAACGAAGAAGTTATGACCGTTTCCGTGAAACGCGGACGTGCTGGGAATCTGCACATCAGCAGCAGCAACCTTCTGTGAATATCAGGGCGTCGCGTAGCGCGACGGGCCGTCGCGCGACGCGACGGTGGTGCTGTTTGGCGAAAGTTGTTCGGTTGCTCCGTTTTGGCTCGGGAACTCGTTTAAACGCGTTTTAAGTTGCGTACGACTAATTTAACTCATGTTTTGTGACCATTAGGGTAAGCATATGTGTGGATAGGTATGTAAGGATGTTGTATATCTCTATACACGTATGTAGAAGTGTATGTAAGCTTGTATACGGTAATGTATGTAAGATTATAGTATGTAAGCGAGTACCTAAGGATATATATGAAGACGTATATGAGCAGGCAAGTATGGGTTGGGTATATTGCCATGGGTGATTGAAAATATAAATGTATGTATGTATGTAGGTGTATACGTATGTATGATGTATAAGTATAAATGTATGTATGTAAGGGTGTATGTAGATAGTATGTATATGTAGTCAAGTGCGTATGTACGAAGGTATGTACGTATGTAAGTTGTGAGAAGGTATGGAATAAGTATGTACGTATGTATGTAAGTATGCATGTATGTTTGTATGGATGTATATAGGTATGTATGTATGTATGTATGTATGTATGTAGGTATGTAAGTATGTATGTATGTATGTAGGTATGTATGAAGGAATGTATTTAGGTATGCACGACGTATGTATGTAGGTACATAGGCATGTATGTTGCTATGTGTGATCGTAAGTGTATGTAAAGGTTGTATGAAAGTATGTACGCATGCATTCAATGAAATTGAGTACTAACGATAATAACATTGTGCCTGGTGATGAAGTGTAACGCAGGATACCAAGGAAGTCTCACTACGGATCGTATGATCAGAGGGAAAGCCGGGATGTAAAGAGTTAATGAAATGAAAAGTAAACGTGTACAAGTCTTGTATGCTCATGATGCGTACTAACGTTATGAATTTTATGTGGTGAGCGCAGGTAGTACAAGCCATGAGGATTACCAAGGAGTAGAGATCGAAGATCGAGTCACAAGACGGATTGTACGGGAATGTTTAAATATGTAATTTAGGGTCGATAGGTTATGTTCTTATATTAGAAAATGAATTTTTAGAATGTCAAGATGTATGTCATGAAAGAAATTTTCAGACTCGAATTTCCGCTGCGACGTTTTAAGGTTAAATAATTTAGGGTATTACAAGTTGGTATCAGAGCCCTGGTTTGAGGGAATCAAGTACGAGAAGGTAAGTACTTGAACTCAAACTTGTGTGCACTTGAGATAAGAAGTCCGTACAATCTAAGACTCGATCAAGATCCAAAGGTAAAGGCTAATGAAAGTATGTACTTATGTATATGTATAAAGAAACTGACGGTTTTGTATGTGCAAGGTAAGCATCAGTGTTGGAGGAGGATGATCCGTGAATGCGGTCTAGGATGAATACTAAGGCAGGCAAAGAAGTAATAAGATAAATAGGCAAATGAGCCCAGGTACGTAAATGTAATATGTGGGTGTAAGAAATGGTAAAATTAATTAAGGGAAGGAAAAATTTTAAAATGAAAGACAATGATCGTATAGTAATGAAGTACCGAAAGTAATACACGCGCCGAAACCTAAGTTTACGGACATAAGGTGACAATTACATGAAGGCACGAAACTACTATGTGGATTGTGTACCTGGCCAGTACACGAGAAACGTAGGACGTTCGTGAGAACATGATAATGGTTACAGGTATGTCCGGTAGAGTTAGGTAGCAGGCGGGCGTGTGGGTGAAATGGGAAGTAAGACTCTCGGGAAATTGAGAGTACTATGAAAGTATGAAAAACATGCCTGATAAGAATGAAGAATGTGGAATCCGTGATTAAGTACGGATCAACAAGATATGAATGGAATGTTTGAATCCGCGAGACGGATTCAAGGATGAAAGGCATGAATGATATGTTTGAATCCGTGAGACGGATTCAAGGATGAAAGGCATGGATGATATGTTGAATCCGTGAGACGGATTCAAGGAATGAAAGGGATGAATGAAATGTTTGAATCCGCGAGACGGATTCAAGGAATGAAAGGTATGAATGAAATGTTTGAATCCGCGAGACGGATTCAAAGAACGAAAGGTATGAATGCAATGTTTGGATCCGCGAGACGGATTCAAGGTAAGAAGGGCATGAATGGAATGTTTGAATCCGCGAGACGGATTCAAGGTATGAAATGCATGAAGGGAATGTTCGAAACCGCTAGACGGATTCAAAACATAGAAATAATGAAAGGTATGGATGCTACGATTGTGTCCGCAGGACGAGTTAAAATATAGAAATGATGAAAATAGCCCACATCGCGATGTGTCAATAGTTTGACCGTGGTTGTATCATACGAATCATGTGAGTAAATGCAAAGTAACTGAATGAAAGAAAGATCATGATTGGCACGCAAACCTAAATTTTAAATTTCAAAACGAAAGAAAGAAGTTTTGAATAAGTTATGTGTTAAAAAGTGCTGGTAATCGACTACTAGGAGTCAAAATGAATGACGGGCTAACACCCGGACAATGATATAAGTACGCACAAGAAGGAACCTAGAGGTGATGAAACCCATCGATTTGGTGAGAGGTTGTGCACGAGCGAAGGCACATTGCACGGATGAATGAAATCTAGTCTAGTACGGCTAGTACACGTGAAGAATGTGGACAGGTCTGATTTACGGATCGCTGAAGTATGGAAGGAAGTCAAGGTAAGTAAAATGCTTTAATTTATGTCAGATAAGTATGAATTCGTAAGTTGAAAACGCCCTACAAAATGTATGGTGGAATGAGTATGATATAGTACAGAATGTTCGATTCCTAACAGTTGACCTAAGAAGAAGATTATGTCGTTAAGGAACGAATCTCAAAGGTTTGAAGTGAAAAATTTCGAGAATTCGCTAAACTCTCGTATAATGAATTTGCGTGACATGTGGGCTTATGTAAACGAAATAATGCATGAAATAAGAGGAATAGTAATGTAGAATGAACAAGGTGAGTGGAAGATAACGTAAGAGTATGTATGGTACAAGTAGTTATAGAAAAGATAGAATGATGTTAACTTTGAAGTGAAGCGCGTATATGTGGTCATGAAATAGTAGTTTTGTGCGGTAACAAAACAAGAACTAAATGCTAAATAATATATGTGTAGAATGTAATCTTAAGAGATAGGATGATTGTAGTAGATCCGTTGTGAACGGATCATACGAATGTATGTATGATTACAGATTGAGGAAGTATGTATATAGACCCGTTATTGACAGGTCAAGGAAATGAAAATGATATGCGAAAGTATGATAAGGAAGATATGGAATTGTTAGGAAGAAGTCAATGATATGAATAATGAAATAAACATGAAAGAAACATTAATAAGAATTATGGGATGGGTTCTTGAAATTGAATGATAGTCATGGTGATGAGCTCGTGGTTGTGTCGAGTGGACGTAGAGAAGGAATAATTAGTGTTAAATAAAGGTAAGAAAGGTTTCGGGGATGAAACCTCATTTAAGGGTGGTAGACTTGTAACGCCCCAAAATCTGAATGTTAATAATTGTTGTATGTTCTTATGTGACACGTCAGGAAAATAAATAACTAGGCTATTTAACCTAGTTAAGGGTATGGTTAAAAGAATTAAAAGATGAAGGTAGTGTCGGTTATGTTTTAAAGGCAAACCCGAGGGGTTAAAGTGGAACAAGATGGAAGTTGTGTTATTAAAAGAAACTAACAACACACACAAACACACCTTCGTGGGTGTTCTAGATCGACCAGGAGACTCCCATGGAGTCTCAAACCCTAAACATGAAAGATCATCCAATCGGAAGGCTAAATGATGCTTAAACTCATAACCGAGCATGGATTAATGATCACCAACACGAGGGGATCATAAGGTATGTCTTAAATCTAGGATTGGTGATCATGGGTGAAGTGGGTTATGCTCTAATCCGTGAGTTAATATGAAATTGATCATGTATAAGGGTTATAATCATCATATAGAACATGGGTTATGCAAGGTTTGTGTTAATTTGAAGTTTAGATGTGAAACCCGTTTGTTATGGTGAGGATGATGACTTGAATCACCATTTATGTTTAATTCTTGTTGAAAGAATGATGTATTATGTGGGTATGATGAAATCTTGTTAGATGAATTAGGAGAAAAATGATGATGCTATGCTTGATGTTTAATTGGAAATGAAACATGATGATTAGTAGTAGGTGTTGATGGGTTATGTATGAAATTAGAAGATGTATGTATGTATTAGTTGTAAGTTATGCTTAAAAGGTAGTACTTACATCAAGTGTATGACAAAATGAGTATAGTGTCATCCGTATGGTCGATTACGATGTTACGGGTATATGTTGATGAGTTGATGGTTACATATGGTTAATAGTTGACTTTTGAAAGTCAACAAGATTAAGAAACATGATTTGACTCGTTGTCGTAAAGGTAGGATGATAGGAAGTCGTTTGGTACATGTTATGTTAATATGTATTATTTGTAATTACATGATGAATTACGTGTGATGAAAAGAGTATGAAGTCGATTATATGTTTTAATGCTTGTTAGAAATGATTAAGAAAAGTTAAGTGTGAATTATGCGAATGATATGATGGTTACATGTACCAATGAGTATGCTAATAAGGGCGTGGTTTCGATGAAATGAAAGTATAGGAATCACGTCGAGACGGGCTCAAGCATGAGATGTTAACGGGTCAAGAAGAGGCAAGGAATCGGATGCGAGCACGGACGCATAAGGTAAGTGATTTCTGTAATCACTTCTTAGTTCGATTAAGTAATATGGTGTTTTAATTAACTAAACACGATGGTTGAAGACAAGTATGTGTCGTAGTCTTTTGTCGTAAAGTATGGGATTAAAGTTGACCAAAATGCCCTTGATGGGTATTTTGGGCAAACGGTCTTAAAAAGTAGTTTGGAAGTAAGTTACTCGATTAGTATAATGTTTTGGTTAAGTATGAAAGTGAGAAGTATGGTTTGTAAGTCATAAATGTTTTAATGCGCAATTAACCTTAACGGGTCAAAATAAACTTTTGAGCGAAAACGGGTGGAATGAGATGTAGGGCATCCGAGAATGAATCTTTTATGACAAATGACCTTGAAATTATCAATTCATGTGAAGTTAAGGTCAAACAAACAAGTTATGTGGGTAAATGCATGAACGGGTAAAAATCATGGAAAAGGGTAATAAGCCGAAGGCTTAAAAGTTATAAATTTCGGTAGTCCAAATGTTGGATCTTAACTCCATAAGATGGAGAATTAAATTACGGACGCGTAGGAAAAAGAATCGGGTAAAACGGACCATTAACGAAGAAGTTATGACCGTTTCCGTGAAACGCGGACGTGCTGGGAATCTGCAGATTAGCAGCAGCAACCTTCTGTGAATATCAGGGCGTCGCGCGACGCGACGGTGGTGCTGTTTGGCGAAAGTTGTTCGGTTGCTCCGTTTTGGCTCGGGAACTCGTTTAAACGCGTTTTAAGTTGCGTACGACTAATTTAACTCATGTTTTGTGACCATTAGGGTAAGCATATGTGTGGATAGGTATGTAAGGATGTTGTATATCTCTATACACGTATGTAGAAGTGTATGTAAGCTTGTATACGGTAATGTATGTAAGATTATAGTATGTAAGCGAGTACCTAAGGATATATATGAAGACGTATATGAGCAGGCAAGTATGGGTTGGGTATATTGCCATGGGTGATTGAAAATATAAATGTATGTATGTATGTAGGTGTATACGTATGTATGATGTATAAGTATAAATGTATGTATGTAAGGGTGTATGTAGATAGTATGTATATGTAGTCAAGTGCGTATGTACGAAGGTATGTACGTATGTAAGTTGTGAGAAGGTATGGAATAAGTATGTACGTATGTATGTAAGTATGCATGTATGTTTGTATGGATGTATATAGGTATGTATGTAGGTATGTAAGTATGTATGTATGTATGTATGTATGTATGAAGGAATGTATTTAGGTATGCACGTACGTATGTACGTAGGTACATAGGCATGTATGTTGCTATGTGTGATCGTAAGTGTATGTAAAGGTTGTATGAAAGTATGTACGCATGCATTCAATGAAATTGAGTACTAACGATAATAACATTGTGCCTGGTGATGAAGTGTAACGCAGGATACCAAGGAAGTCTCACTACGGATCGTATGATCAGAGGGAAAGCCGGGATGTAAAGAGTTAATGAAATGAAAAGTAAACGTGTACAAGTCTTGTATGCTCTTGATACGTACTAACGTTATGAATTTTATGTGGTGAGCGCAGGTAGTACAAGCCATGAGGATTACCAAGGAGTAGAGATCGAAGATCGAGTCACAAGACGGATTGTACGGGAATGTTTAAATATGTAATTTAGGGTCGATAGGTTATGTTCTTATATTAGAAAATGAATTTTTAGAATGTCAAGATGTATGTCATGAAAGAAATTTTCAGACTCGAATTTCCGCTGCGACGTTTTAAGGTTAAATAATTTAGGGTCTTACAGTTGTTTAGGGGTATCTTTGTCTCAAGTTTCATTCAGCAATGTTTTTGAGCTGAATGGTTCAGAGGTGTACTGAATCATTAAGAGGCACAATCTTAATCAACCAAACAGCCTAGCCTCTGACCGATTCAGAGTTAAGCCTCTGAATGGCTTCATTCAGATGCAAACAAACAACCCCTTAATCTTTTAAAAACATTCTACATCTAACTCTCTATCTCTATCTATTTATTACTCACAAACAAGTATTTTATTGTTTTTTCTCTTTCCTACACACTCACAATTAGGGTTGTCCTTTATTATCCGAAACCTGGAAACCGACCCGAATTCAAAGTCACCCGAACCCGAACCCGAACCTTAAATGGATCGGTTATCAGGTCACTTTTTCCCAACTAAAAACCCGAACAACCCGACCCGAATAAAAACCCAAACATTAATTGTCTTTTTATAAAGTTGCGGTTTGATTTGGAGTGTTTTGTATTTGAAACATTAAGTTTTGAGACTTTTGAATATTATCATACTATATTGTTAATGATGTTTGAATTATGATAATATTTTGTTAACAACATGATATGTTTGATAATATTTTGTGAAAAAAAAAATTGTTTTTTTTCATTTTACATCTAAACCTGAAAAACGAACAACTCGACCCGAGCTAACCCGAACCCGAATAACCCATACTCGAACATCCCGAACTTTAAATGGGTCGGTTATCGGGTCACTTTTCCCTGGCCAAAAACCCGAACAACCCGACCTAAGAAACCCGAAACCCGAAACCCGAAAAAATAACTCGATGAACACCCCTACTCACAATAGAAATATAGATTATAGAAGGTTAAATATAAACCTCTAAATATAGAAGTGTACTTTATTTTCTATATATTTTTCTATTATTGAGATTCCAATGTGGTGGTGTTTTTGTTGTTTTACATTTGAAACATTGTAAATATTTATATTTTGTTGTTTTAGATGTAAAACACTGTAAAGATTAATCTTATGTTTACATTTTATTTTGTTTGTTTGATAATCGTTATCGTATTGTTTATCCTATGCACATGTTTTGTTGTTAATATATCCGGATTATTAAAAACTCGTAGTATTACAATCTCGTAACATAAATAATACGGAAAATACTATCGTAACATAAACGTTTCACATAATAAAGTCGAAATTATTCAACGCTAGTAGTACATTTAATTACAACCTCGTAACATAATCCGATATATCTAAATAATACGGCAAACACTATCGTAACATAATCCAATATATCTAAACAATTACGAAAACTTATTATATGGTTTTTCGGTTTTAGAAAAATGTTTAATTATATATGGGTCGTATAACATTATACGGCCCGTATACGAATGTTAAAAACCCAAAATTTGATCAAAAACCTCCCAAAATAAAAACCCCAAACCGTATAACATTATATTGGCCGTATACAATTGTATACGGCTCGTTTACATGTAAAAAAACATTCCTAAGCCAAAAATTTTGTGCAATAACATTCTATACGGACCGTATAATGTTATATGGGCCCCGTATACATGTAGGGAAGTGTAAATAAGATTATAGGTATGTGGGAATTGTCAGTGGCAAAGCTTGATATTTCCGACCGAGGGGTCAAAAACGTATATACCCAAAAATTTCTATAAAACCTTGGGGTCGGAAATATATACAAAAAAATTTCTATACGAAAATTACATACTCTCCACTGCTAAGCGAAAAGTTCGAGAGGTCGACCGCCCCCTACCGCCCGCTAAAAGTTGTGCCCCTGGGAAATAAGAAATTAAGAAGGTACTAAAATGTAAATATACCAAACTTGAGGGCTTCAATCCACCAGGAGCATTGAGCATAACATAACCCTCTTCATCATATCTTGAAAGAAACTGAAGTATTGAAAGACTAAAATCAAGCAACAAGAAGATGGGGCGCTCGCTTCTCTCTCAGTTCCTCAATCTTTCAAACGCCTGTCCACGCTTCACGTATTCCACTCTCTCTTTATGCTATATTTAACCCTGTAAACATACACCTTTTAGTTGTAGCATTCTCGATTTTGCTCAATTATTGTTTGATATATGAATTATGAAGTGTGAATCGTTGTTCTTGATTATACAGTATGCCAATGTATATACAATGCTCAATTAGAGGAGATAAATTAAGGGTAGTTGTTAATTTCTGGTGATTTTGAATCATACTCTCTATCCACAAACAAATTTACCACATTTTTCGTAATCTTGACCTAAAGGTGTCTTTTTTGTAGGGTAATTTTTTTAGCAGTAATGATAGCGATCAGAGGACTAGAGTGTTATGCTTACAAGGTGTTTGCTATAATGTCTCATAGAGATGAAGATGTCTATAGATAGTCTAAAAATGATTCTATGAAAAGTCAAGATTTCTATAGAATTTATGGGCATTAAGGGTTAATCTGACAAGAGGAGCTCATTTACCTTTATGACTAATTGACTATACTTTTCTGAATTTCTTTGCTGTTTGCTAATTAGTTTAACTTCGAATATATTATATTCTTGAGAAAAACCATTTGTAGCTGTACTTCTCAATGCTGGTGATTTTGAAACAGTTCATGTAGCATTTCAACTAAATCACAACGAGCATTTCCAGTAATTCATCGTAATTACCTTCCAGTTGCTGGAGGTGTTAGCAGCTACAAATGCTATTGCAGTGTATCAGCCCCTGAACCTACTGTTTCAGAGAGCTCCTCCACCTCTATAAAGTAATTATTTTGTAATCTCAGTAAGTTATAAATTTATCTTTTTTATGTAGTTTTAATACATAAAATTCTGGTCATGAATTACTTCTTTCTTTAACCTAAAATGTATTTAGCAGGAAGAGAATTGTGTCGGGTGTCCAACCAACAGGATCTATACACCTCGGGAATTATCTTGGAGCGATAAAAAATTGGGTATCACTGCAGGTAAACATGTTAATTATTTATTTATGTTTTTTTTTGGTTGAAGAGTTATTTATTTCTATGGTTTTTTTTTTTTCTGTTTCAGGATAAATATGAAACGTTATTCTTTATAGTCGATCTCCATGCGGTATGTGCACTAAAATAGGCATACAGTTTTTTTATAGTTTATTCACTGTTATAATTTTGTTTTTTTCTTTTGTTTCATTTAAATCAAAAGTTTTGTTAATTTTGCAGATAACTCTACCGTATGACGTCCAACAACTGTCTAAAGCAACTAGAGATACTGCAGCTCTTTATTTGGCATGTGGTGTGGACACCTCAAAGGTCTTTTTGTGCCTCTTTTACTGATATTCTAATTTAAAGTATTGTTTTACCATCATCTTTTTATCTGTATACATGTAAATTGAATTCCAATTCGTTAGACAGGCTTCTGTATTTGTGCAATCTCATGTTCGTGCCCATGTAGAATTAATGTGGCTGTTGAGTTCTGCTACACCAATCGGCTGGCTAAACAGAATGATTCAGTTCAAAGAGAAATCACGAAAAGCGGTGCGTCTTTATTGTATGCAGCTCATTCTCTACAGTTCATTTTTTAGTCATTTTCCACTTGATCTTAGTACAATAGGGGCGGCACTTCTTGACACGACCGAAACCACCCGACATGAAAACATACAGGTTTGGGTCGACTAACACGACCCGTATAAAAAACGGGTCTGGTTAGGGTTGACCCGTATTAAAAACAGGCCGGGTTCGGGTTGACTCGTTAACCCGTTTAAGTATATCAAAAAAAAGAAATATGTTTGTCTTTGTTTTTTCCGTTTTTCCATTTTACATGTTTAGTTATAATAATGTTAGTTTTGTCACAACATATTATCTATCTACTTGTCCCACTTATACTCACCATTAAACACGTTACTGATAACCCACTTAAAACCCAACAACCCGCTTATAAATCGTCAACATGTATGACTAATTTAAAAAAATTGGTTATACGGGTCGTGTTCGGGTTGACCCGAATTTATGTGTGTGGGTTAGGGTTGAACTCTTTGACACAAACAATAATAAGGGTCGGGTTCGGGTTGCACATTTCAACCCACCAACCCACTAACCCGCAACTCGCCAACCCACTAACCTGACACGATTGACACCCCTATAATACATGCGACAGGGTTTGGTGACGGGTCAATATGATTCCTTTTTTGGTTGGGTTTGGTCAAAATACTTATTCTCCAAAATTATTTATTTTTATAAATATTTAGTGTGATTACATTTTACTAAATTTTGTAATTAATTATGGTTTTTTTTTCGATTTTCAAAGGGCGATGACAATGTCGGGGTTGCACTTTTGACCTATCCGGTGTTAATGGCGTCAGATATTCTTTTGTACCAGGTACCGTTTGTTGTCCCTTCACAGTCCATTAAGAAGCACATATGATGGTTAATTGATTATCGTTCACTAATTTTATATCCTTAACATCCCATACACAATGAGCAATCACTAACTTTGAAAGTCCATTTATTGAAAAGGACCATTCTACCCTCATTTTTGTTCTTAGAGGCCATGTTTTTTTTTCGTTTGCAGTCTGATTTAGTCCCTGTTGGTGAAGACCAAAAGCAGCATTTAGAATTGACACGAGAGCTGGCTGAACGCGTTAATCATCTATATGGTGGTAGAAAATGGAAGAAGTTAGGAGGGTAAGAAAATTAATAATTTAGGTAATTGTTGTAAGAATTTGTGCTATGTTACTATTTCACCACCACCTTTGTTATTGGTAGCTTTCAGTTTATATATATTTAGTTTTGTTTGTCTTGTCTTCTTTTTGTTTGGAGCCAAGGGTCTCTCTATAAGCAGCCTCTCTATCCCCATGGATGGAGGTAAGGTTTGCCTACATCCCACCCTCCCCAGACCCTACGAGTGGTTTTGCTATTTGTGGGATTTACTGGGTATGGTGGATGTTTGTTGTAAGAGTAAAGTACACGCATGGTCCCTGCGGTTTATCAAAATTTTGGATCTGGTCCCTAGCTTTCCAAAAGTACACGGATGAACCCTGTGGTTTGCACTTTGTAATGCATTTAGTCCCTAACTTGGAACTGCTAAAACCTTTAGATTTGTTGGTTGGGGACTAAATGCGTTACAAAGTGTAAACCCTAGGGACCATCCATGTACTTTTAGAAAGCTAGGGACCAAATCCAAAATTTTGGTAAACCACAGGGACTATTCGTGTACTTGACTCTTGCCGTAAAATATTATGGAAAGGGAGTTGATTTGTATACAATAAAATCTGTCAATAGTCACTACACAACATGTACAAACAACACATGGTACAAGTCTACAAAGCACGAGTTTGTTGTGTATGAATCACCACCCTTATCGAAATTGCTTGTTGACTACCTTTTTTATGTTTGCAGCCGAGGTGGTTCAATCTTTAAGGTGGATCCTATGCTTTATCTTACTATTTATTAATCTCTTAACTTTTTATATCTAGTTGGAACGTATACAAACCTTGAATTTTTATTTTACTTTTATAGGTTCCAGAGCCGTTAATTCCTCCTGCTGGAGCACGAGTGATGTCACTTACCGATGGTCTTTCTAAGGTATTTCATATAGAGCTGCACATATACAACATGTACAGACTGTCGATATTTGATATTGTAAGCTTTGTTACGGTTATTGTTTTTTTTGTAGATGTCGAAGTCTGCTCCTTCAGATCAGTCTCGTATTAATTTGCTCGACTCAAAATATGTGAGTGGGCCCGACTTCATTTCTACAGTTTTCCATCTTTCATTTTTTTTTCTGTGAACAAAAGAACTTGATCGATTAAATACTTCATTTTATATCTTGTGGTTTTATATAATTCTGAAGCTTCTATTATAATTTTTTGTTATGTTCTAAGTTTGTTTCCCTGTTTTAGGCAATTGCAAACAAGATTAAGCGTTGCAAGACGGATTCTTTTCCTGGGTGAGTTCTCACTCTTCCATTAGACGTTTTTCTGCTTCTGTTTATTATTTACTATTATAATTTTTTTGTGTGCGTGTGTACATCTTAATTTTCTGTAAATATAAGTTACTATATTTGTCATCTTTTAATTTTTCTACACTATTTAGGTTGGAATTCGACAATGCTGATAGGCCCGAATGCAATAACCTTCTATCAGTATATCAAATCATTACAAATAAGACAAAGGAGGTAACTGCTTTAATTTTCATATACTTAAACAGTGTTATGTGATGTGTATTTTATTTCATTTTCTTAATTTTATCCTAGAGGTGGCAATCTTGACCCGTTTATAGCAAATGGGTTGATTTGGAAGAGATGGGTAAACTTAAGCGGGAAAAGAAAACCTAAAATGAAAACGGGTCAAATGGGTTATATACTTTTATTCCTTATGTGGTCAACTTTATTTTAAGAGCATTATATCATCGATAAAATTTGGGACTTTATTGCAGGAAGTTGCACTAGAATGTCGGGATATGAACTGGGGCACTTTTAAACCTATTCTTACCGATGCTTTAATCGATCATCTCCATCCGATTCAGGTTTATGTTTACTACACGCTTCAAAGATTAAACCTTTTAATACTATAATAAGCTTCCTTTGCAAATCAAAAATGATTTTCAAAAAAATATATAAATTTTACTTTTTTGCAGAAACGATACGAGGAAATTATGTCGGATACAGGTTATTTGGACCAAGTTTTAGCAGAGGGTGCAAGCAAAGCTGCCCATATAGCAGATGTTACTCTTAGTAATGTATACCAAGCAATGGGATTCTTAAAGAGATGAGAGCCGGTATTAAAATATATATCAGATTAAGAAAGCCATCATTCGTTGATGTGGATTTTCTTATTTCACGCTGCTAGAAAAAGCTAATTAACAGGCATGTTTGCATTCTTTTGATGTATCGAGTTCCGAAAATGTTTTAGACGTTAGTTGGTGCGCTCGGGTCGAGCACACACAATTTCTGAAATTGACAAGAACCAAAACTGGGACAAGCAATATATCTTCAGGTTATTTTCTGGTTTCAAAAAAGAATGGTTAATATTGACTTCCATCAAAGAAAGAAGATACAACGGAATCTGTATATAATAAATTAACAGTTTCTTAATTGCTATTACAATATAATCTATTAAAACCGAAAGCTATCAAGAAATAAAACAATGAAGAAACGAAACTTGTGAATTTCATAAACATTATTGAGTTCTAGATAACAAAAGAGAAGTTGAGTTGTTAGCTTCATTCTATTCTATTACATTCGTTTTGCAAACTTCCCATAGCTTCTTTAACCAATTGTTTTCTTGAATATGTAGCATAACTTATTTCTAAGAAATTTGGATCTGTTAAAGTCAGAAATTGTAATCTACAGGACTAAGACTTAGAATTAAATTTGTTAATTTTCAAAATCTCTGGAATTTGTGGTGCATTTTGTAAAAGACTAGGAGAGAATAAGGTAAATTTAATCTATCCTTAGATTTAAAAAAAAAAAAAAAACCCTCTCTTTATTCTTGCAACATATGCTTTGCAGTAGTAATGATGGTAATGTGTTTTTTTTTAAACTCAACTGTGGTCAATACACGGCTTTGCGGTAGCAACAATGATAGTTCCTAGACATTGACTATAAGCTCTATATTTGCATAGATTCCAAACATATGATCATTTATATCTAACATCTGTATGACATGAAGATAGTGCAAGCAAGACAAGATCCATCTAAAAATGGAATTTGGATATGCATCTTCATAGCATCCAGACAAGTATTGTAAGTTGCAACACATGTTTATAGTCAATACATAGTCACTACACTTTTTAACATATTTACATCGACCCAACTAAAACACACGTAACCAACAAACATATACCAATCAATATATGATCACTGGTCGCTAATTTCTGCTCCTTCATTCTTTTTCAAAATGAACTTAGAAGGAACTCTCGACAACGCAAAATTACCATAATCATCTACTTTACCATACGAAGCAAGACAAGGAGCCATCACGATCCTGCATTTGCTTGACGTGTCGCACCCCATTTCAACACCAAAATAAGTCAAATGGTCCGTAATACTGTTTCCAGATACCGATCTGAAATATTTAGCAAAATTAGTTGAGAGATGATTTGTTCAACAAAATGATATATAGTTTGTTTTTGCTTAAATAAATTGTTTAACCTACCTGCTACAATCAGGGTCTTCACCAGAATCATCACAAATCTTCTCGACTTCATAGATAAGAAACCCTAATCCAATGTTATAGAGCCACACCTGCAAATTGGAAAAAAAAAATAATAATACAATTTAAAACACATTACAAAAGCTAAAGTCTAAAAAGGCAAACAAGATTACCTCTCTTGGGAAGTGATGATACGTCTTCTGCGGGAAAAACTGATAATACGGAGGCAGATGTGGGACCATGTCGTGTTCGTGCGTCACTCTAAATGTATTCGGTACAACTTCACTGTAATACGTCGCAAAAGCAGCATTGCCAATTCTAGGTTGTCCAAACGTCATAACTTGAACGTTCTTGGACCCGTAAATAAGCTGTTAAAAAAGGTAAATAATCAGTTAAAAAATCAAAAGAATATAAAAAGGTTGAAGTAGTTGCAGCTAGTAAATAACTAATTGACTAAATATATGTTACCGCAAGATCCAATCCACAAAAGGCGGCCATCGCTCCGCCCATTGAATGCCCTGTCACCATAATTTTAAGATCTCCGTATATCTCTTTTGCTCTACTAACACCATCGATAATTCCCGAACGTACAATGGTATTGTTATAAGCGTTAAAAAACCCGTGATGCACCTGAAACAATGGCGACAAAGATGAAATAACGATCACTAAACACAGTAAGTGAAATTATTGCCAGGTGTACCTTGCCATCTGTGCACCCAGGATAATCGAAGTCGAGCTGTTTCCAGAATAGGTCCTCGATCCAATTCTGTATACTGTAGTCACAAAAATATTATTCAAACTAGGGTTTTAAACCGAGTAAAATGTCATTTTCATCCCTGAGGACTGAGGTGTGACCACTTTTGCGACTTTCGTCCAAAGGTTTGTTTTTCCGCATTTGGATCCAAAAGGTTTGAAATCTTGTCGTTTTCATTACACTCGTTAACTCCATCATTTTTCCTCCGTTAAATGAGGGGCATTCCCGTCTTTTTAGACATTTTTTATCAAAATAAAAACATATAAGAAATAAAGATCCACCTCTGTTGTGACTTTCTCCCCACCCAAACCCTTTAATCATCACAAAATAATGTTTAAAAAGACGAAAATACCCGACTTAACGTTAAAAAATGGATAGAGTTAACTAGTTGGATGAAAATGGCAAGATTTTAAACCTTTTGGATCCATATGAGGAATAATAACCCTTTGGATAAAAGTCGCAAAGGTAGCCAAACCTCAAGGACGAAAATGGTATATTACTCTTTTAAAACCAATTGTATTTTGTATTAAATACCATATTACACAAAATCAAGAGATAAAAGAGTTTTTTTTTTTAATAAATAAGTGAAGTGTGATACCTGGTTTCTTGAGTGCCTCTAAATGCTATAACAATGGCATCAAGATCATCTGCAACCCCAACAAAAGCCTGCAATTATTATTCAGTCACTATATCCATCTGTGGAACCCGTAAAAGATTATGACATTATGTCAATGCTACTAAAACATCGTAATAAAGATGTACCTGCAGGCAGTTTTGAACATCAACAACGAGCTCTATAACTTCAAAACCCTAATTCAAGATAACACCAAACGTGAGCATTGATTTAAACACTGTATTAAGTTTCACAAGATTAAAAAAATTTGAAGTTTAATGGTACACGAATCACAGTTGTAGTTTCATTATATTTTCTGACTCAAAACGTTGTAATACTAATGCGATAAGTTACATGGACACCAAGATATACCTTGGTCAGGCCATTACATCTTGAACAAGTCCATGTAAAAAGATCTGTTAAATCTGAAATGTAAACCTGCACAAACAAATGCAACTTTTGGTTATCACCAACTAATGCACAGATTCGCTTTTATAGTGCACAACAAATCAGAGTGAGCTAACCGCAGAAGCATATTCCACCAGAATTGTGGCAAGTGTGTGATTGTAAAGTGGTGAATGAACCTTTTGCTTGGTTTCAAGTCCTGTGTCCATAAAAAAAACTAATAAATTTAGTAAACTCCTTAAAATTCCATAGAAAAATAGAGTAAAGTTCCGGTGAAAATAAAATTATCGTACGAAACGTACGAAGTGAAAGAAAGTCAAAAAAAGTGGCGGTGGCATTTTGGTAATTATCAGCAACTTCAAAATTACTCTAGTAGAGTAATTTTGAACTTCTGTAGGGTAATTTTGTAAAAGTTCAAGTAGAGTAATTTTGTTCGTGTAGGGTAATTATCAAAATTGTAGGGTAATTATCAAAATTACACTAAACCCCCCCCCCCCCCCCCCCCCCCCCCCCCACCCCCCAAAAACCTAAAAAAACCTAAACCATTGTAAAAGTTCAAGTAGAGTAATTTTGGTCGTGTAGGGTAATTATCAAAATTGTAGGGTAATTATCAAAATTACACTAACCCCACCCCCCCAAAAAAAACCCCACCCCCCCCCCCCCCCCCAAAAAACCTAAAAAAACCTAACCCCCCCCCCCCCCCCCCCCCCCCAACCCAAACTAAAAGCTAAAAACTAAACCATAAAGCTAAACCCCATAACTAAATGCTAACAAAATTACTCTACAAGACATTTCCCAAAATTACCCTAAAGAAGTCAAAATTACTCTACTAGAGTAATTTGATAATTACCCTACATTTCTCAAAATTACTCTACAGATGCTCAAAATTACCCTATTGATGCTCAAAATTACCCTACAGATGCTCAAAATTACCCTACTAGAGTAATTTTGAAGTTTTTGATAATTACCAGATTGCCACCGCCACTTTTTGTTTTTCCCCAGTACAGTACTTTTGAAATTGCTGATAATTACCATATTGCCACCGCCACTTTTTGACTTTTCTTTCTATTCGTACAGTTCGTACGTTTATTTTATTTTTATTTGATCCTTTACCTAGAACTAGAAAGAGTAAAGTTCCGGTGAAAATAAAATTATCGTACGAAACGTACGAAGTGAAAGAAAGTCAAAAAAAGTGGCGGTGGCATTTTGGTAATTATCAGCAACTTCAAAATTACTCTAGTAGAGTAATTTTGAACTTCTGTAGGGTAATTTTGTAAAAGTTCAAGTAGAGTAATTTTGGTCGTGTAGGGTAATTATCAAAATTGTAGGGTAATTATCAAAATTACACTAAACCCCCCCCCCCCCCCCCCCCCCCCCCAAAACCTAAAAAAACCTAAACCATTGTAAAAGTTCAAGTAGAGTAATTTTGGTCGTGTAGGGTAATTATCAAAATTGTGGGGTAATTATCAAAATTACACTAACCCCACCCACCCCCCCCCCCCCCCCCCCAACCCAAACTAAAAGCTAAAAACTAAACCATAAAGCTAAACCCCATAACTAAATGCTAACAAAATTACTCTACAAGACATTTCCCAAAATTACCCTAAAGAAGTCAAAATTACTCTACAGATGCTCAAAATTACCCTATTGATGCTCAAAATTACCCTACAGATGCTCAAAATTACCCTACTAGAGTAATTTTGAAGTTTTTGATAATTACCAGATTGCCACCGCCACTTTTTGCTTTTCCCCAGTACAGTACTTTTGAAATTGCTGATAATTACCATATTGCCACCGCCACTTTTTGACTTTTCTTTCTATTCGTACAGTTCGTACGTTTATTTTATTTTTATTTGATCCTTTACCTAGAAAGAAAAATAACCTTCATGGCAAAAACTTGGACATCTATAAATCATGGAATTGAATTTTTGAGGTCACCCATACGACTATGTGTAACGGTTTCACCAAAAGTGGTGCCACATCGCCATGTATGCAGCGGTTCCACTTTTCACACTCACTAAATGTGTGTAATGGTTTCACTAACAAACTAAATATAGAAAAAAAAAGCTTGATATGGTAGCACCTGATTGGCAAAAAAAGGTGTTTTCGTTTTGCCCTCACCCCACGCCAGAGCCCTTCGCGCCCAGGGGGGCAGTGCTTCACGCCCTTTTGGGCTGATGTGGCAGTGGGCGTGAGAGTATTACACATAGCCTAATCTTTTATCCACAGTCCTACATTATGCCTTATAGCATCTACCCATTGTTCGAGATATCAGGTATCATACATTACTAGCTACCTATGATCGTTTCGATTCCCCGCTTCCTAATATCCATTTAAATTAATATCTAAACCTATCTAGGTCATAAACCACAGCGGCGGTCAATCATCTACAACAACCTCTCAACAAAAGACAAAGCAAAACTTGTGTACAGACACTCCCTACCCAATCTAAAATAACATACAATTCAAATAAAACAATAAACAGAATTACAGTATTACAGAAACATAAACACAAACACCTTGTGTGCATCATCAACAATCAGAACAACATAAAGTCCATAGATCATTACCTCTACCAGATGAACCAACACACAAACACATTACAATCAGCAAAGATATCCACCATCTTCGCTCCATATAAACTGTAAGTTCAACAGCCGACGACTTATTAATAATTATTATGAGTCAAAATCGAAAACATAAATCAATAATGACAGAAACAAACGAACAAATAAAAGAAAAGCATAAGGATTATTGAAATATAACAAGATAAGAACATAAAAGTCTACTCCAAGATGCACACGGAACCTAAACCTAATTACCAAATCGCTGTGGCAAACGTAGGATGAATTACGATAACAAATTTGGGTTTTTTTGATCTAATTTGTATTTGGGGGTTGAAAAGTTGAGGTTTTTGAGGATTTTCTGGGTTTCTTGAATTGTGATTGTTTGAGGGTAAAGAGGAATTTAGGAAATTATGGAGGTCTTATGAGTGATTATGAAGAGAATCGATGGCGTGTGCTGGGTGTTTGTTTATGACTGCTATTTGGTTTGGGCCGCTTTGAACGGTAATTGTATATTTTTTTTTTGTTATTTAAAAAATACAAATACCGCAAAATCATACGTCAACACATACAAAATCATACGAGGCCTATCTTTATTCTTATCATCAAAATCACATGAGTATATATCGGCTAATCGTAATATTTTCTGTATATCAAACCAATGAAAATTATCGTATGGACTCAAACTACTTATACAAATAAGTAATTTAGATGTTTTCTGAAAAGAAACTTTTATATGGAGAGTGACGTCCAACGAGGTTGATGGTGTGCAGTTACTTCTGTGTGAATTACTTTATTTTGGAACGATAAATTTCTTGTGTTAGGCCACCGCACTCTTCAAATTTGAGAGTCTCGTTGCTCCACTCCGGCCAGACTATGTTGTTTTAACTGGGCCCACGCTGGCTTAAGAGCTTAGCTTGGGCGTTTCTGCAGGAAACCATACCGCTGACTGTCACTTGACAAACGTTGTGCCACCACAAGAGCTGAACATTCTGTCGTAATACACAGTGGGATGAAAACCCGGGCGGGCTCAAGATAGAACCTGGAACCTCTGCAAGGAGTCTTGGCTCTATCTAGGGCTGGCATAACGGGTTAACCCGATCTGTTAAGACATGGACCCGAAACACGTAAACACGAACACGACACGAAATCTTATCGTGTCAGATTTTTGAAACACGAACCTGTTAATAAACAGGTTACACGAAACGACCTGTTAAGACACGAAAAAATTACCAATGTATGATGTATCATATGACCTGTTTAAGACACGAACATGACCTGTTAAGACACGAACACGACTGAATTGGGGAAGCTGTGAACCAGATAGGGAATGGTGGTGTTTGTGAGAGAGATTTAAAAATTAGGGATTGGATTGTGAAAAAGGAACCACGTGTGTTTGTTTATAATTCATCTCAGGTACCACGATTGATGACCCCATGTCCACACCCACATGTAATATTTTTTTTTAATTTTTAATTATTAACATGTACTTAACGGGTCTTAACAGATTAACGGGTTTTAACCTGTTTAGACACGAAACATGTTAAGGTCTTATCGTGTCGACCTGTTTTGGACACGAAACTTGTTAAGGTCAAACACGAAACATTATAACTTCGTGTAGGTTCGTGTCGTGTTATCGTGTCTCCGTGTCAGAATTGCCAGCCCGAACTCTATCCATCATTACCTAATCCACCAAAGTGACACAAGTAGGGATTGAACTTAGGTCTCCACTGAAAAACCTAAGCCTCTCAACTACTAGGCCACAAGTGATGGATTCTGCGTGACTTACTTGACTGTGTCGATTCTTCCCTATCCCCTTTCAATAGTTTGTTTGTTACTTCTTTTTTAATTAGATTTAAATGGTTTATGGGCTTCTATGGTGGGCTTAAGTGTTAAAGAGTAATTTTTAATTGAATGTGGGCTAAATAAGTTAATGGGTTATCTTTTAATAGAATGTTGGTTTAACAAGTTATTCTTGTTTAATTGAAATGTGAGTTAAGGTTCGTTGTTAAGTTTTCTAAGGGTTCAGTGTAAAGGTTTCTACAGGTTTGATATCAAAATTTCTACAGGTGCAATGTCAAATACACGCACCCTTCTATATAGCTACGCCCCTTACTTAGAGTAGAGTCGATGAACCTATTTTTATATTATTTTAAATGACTTATTATTAACCTATACCTGTTTTTGTCACACCCCATTTTATTTAGGAACACATTGATCTTTTTAACATGTTTTTGTCCGAACTCATTTTACTTATAACCCGTTTTAACATCTTTCATGTGCAACGTTCTGTATTTTTCTTCCTTTTTCCATTCAATTTTAATTCGTATTCTATCTTCAATATTTTGTAATTCAAGACTTGATCATAATAGAAATTGTATTTTATACTAACCTTGTTTAATTCATACTTGCACGATACGTAATCAATCACGAAATACGCGTTATGTACAAAACCGAGACATACACCGAGTCTACTTTATCTTCAAAAATATTATTTTATGCATTATACATACTTGCATGCCTCTTAAAATACTCAAAACATGCTTAATTATGCGTTTTTAGCACAAAATAATGGAATTATCAAACTCTAGGGGTCAAACTGCAAATTCTGGAAGTTTGGTAAATTCTGCAGGTGCCGCACGGCCATGCACCTGATGCGCATGACCATGCGTGTTGCGATCCGCATGATCGAGCACCTGATGTGCACCACCCTGGGTTCCGTGATCCGCACGACCGTTCACCTGAACCACACGGCCGTGCAAAAGCACCAGGTCTGGCAAAATGTTTTCAAACTCGCGAATTTGACTCTCTTTCCTTCCTTTCAACCCCCAACCACCTCATTTAACACCCAAATCCTAATCCCAACTATAAATACATCCCCTTACCACTTCCTAAACATTTTCCACGCTCCAAACACTCTCCCTAACACTCTCAAATCTGTACATTTCTCAACTTTAGCCATATTTATCCAAGTTCAAAACAGTGAGTTTTGAGCTTGTTTCTTCACTTTTTCTTCATGTATTTTTTCTCCCTCTTTCTCGGAACACCTCTAGGAATGTTACCACAACTTTACCATGGTAAACTAAGTTGATACATCACCATTTTTTAGGTCCAAAGTGAGGTTAAATTTTTGTTTTGACAAGCTTCCAAACTTATTACAACTTTTAAATATCTTTCTTGGATGAACATGAACCAAACCTTGTTCCCAACTAATTTGCATGTTAAGGGGCTTGAGTTGAGGTATCAATCGAGAAAGTTTGAAATGCACTAAACAACTTCCCAGTCACAAAGTGAACAAGACTACACCAAGTCTCCAAACACTTTTCGTATTTGGAATGCACTCGTCTTGTCAAGTCACTTGGTTGTTTAAGTGATTTAGATGATTAGTTATCTAAGTGGTTTCCAAGAAACCAAAAAGAACCAACCACACCTCATCTCCAACATTTGTCATGTTGGGTATGTACACGTCTTGGTTGCTCTCATTTGAGCACTTAGCAAATTTAAGTTATTTTTACATTCTCAATCTTATTCATGACCAACCGAAATCATCAACTAAGTTGATGATTTTGTGCTTTGGTGAATCCATATAATGAGGTTAAATGGATGGAATTCATCCTACCTCCTTGCATGACCATTACATGGTACATTATAATACTTAGGGGCTGTTTGTTTAGCTCTTAATGAGATTATTAATGGTTCAGACCTCTTACTGGTTTAGATGTTTGTTTCGCTAGCAGATGCCTGAATGGTTCAGACATTTGCCTCTAAATGATTAAACATTGTACTGACTCTAAATAGTTAAGACATCTAATCTGAATTGGTCAGGCATTTGCCTCTGAACGGTTAAACATTATATTGGCTCTTAATGGTTCAAACCTCTTACTGGTTCAACACTTAACCATTCAGAAGTTGCCAAACAACCCCTTAGGACAATAATACATACTATATAACTACAACACACACACACACACCAAATCTTAACACCAACCGAACCCAAGGTATGATGGTGAATATTATCTAGGATAAGATTCCCCATGCTTGGACTTCCAATGAGCGAAATAGTGCCCATGAAAAACACGTAAACATGGTGTCCAAATTGGGTGTTTTAACAAGATAACTTTTATGTACTTTCCTACCAAGTTACAACTCCGCAAGCAAACTTCTAATCCAATCCATCATACTTACACGCCTTGTCTATCCTTGTAGGATAACCCGGCGTTCCCAAACCCTCAGCACATCAACTCACTTACATGGAACATCTATGTAAACCATGAGTTTTCATGATCCCATTTTCCATTTTATACATTTTTTGGTGCAATATGTACAACTTTATCAAAAAATCACAATCACAATATCAATCACATTATTCAAGTCAATTAATTCATCATACATACTTAATCGATATGCTTGGCATACATACATGCTAGAAACCTTTATTGCACAATATTTGTCATTAACGTCATGAGCCAACCTTAACATATATAGCGCTATAAGAGTAGCACACCGTCCTTACGAAGGGTCGATGTTAAGTTATTCAATCATTGTCTTGTTCGCTTCGGTGACAAGATACGCAATTTTGTGGACACAACTGGTTTGACATATAATTGATGCGTGCTAGCTATGTTATGTTTCATACCTTAGTATAACTTTATGCCATGTAGGATTAATGACAACTTTTGTATTTATGCTATTAGCCAAAACTTGTATGCTCACCAATGCTTTATGAGTTGACCGTTACTTTAATATATATTGCAGAAGATTGATGCTATAACATTTTAAGAATCTAGTATGATGGATTTTAGAAACACGTTTTAAGTTTATGTACTTTTTATTTTGTCGTATTTGAATTTCATTGTTGTATTTCCATTCCAAACAATGTACCACTTAGTTTATCAATGAAAATGGAATTTTATTTAAATATTGTCATATTTAGCAAGTTGTGATGTCTCGAACAATCTTTTTCATCCTGTCTGATGCTTCCGCTATCAGCTAGGGTGTAACACCATGATCTCGCCTGCTTATCAAGCGTGTTTTCTCTATGAAATCAGAAACAAATTATTATTATTATTTTTAACTATTTGTCTAATTTTAAAGTTATGATATAAGTTTCAAAAGAATAAAATAATAATAAGTAAATGAATTTGGTGTAGTTTCCGAACCATACCTAACATGTTATTTAGTCGTGACGAGTACAAATAATTAGAACCATACACCGAATGCATGTCAAATAATCTTATATTAAAAAATAAATACGTTTTAATAAAGCAATCATTTAATCTTATTAGTGTTTTACTTCCAATAAAACACTAGTTTGAATCACCACATTTCAATAAATTAGTTTATCTACTAACTTTTCAAATTGTAGTGCTAAAAAGTAAATACGTTTTAAGAAAGCAGTTTTTTTTATCTTATTAGTGTTTTACTTCTAATTCAAATTGTAGTGCTAAAAAGTAAATACGTCTTAAGAAAGCAATTATTCTTATCTTATTAGTATTTTACTATTTCAAATAAATTAGTTTATCTACGAACTTTATGAATTGTAGTGCTCTTAAAATTTACACACCTTATTCACCGGCGCTCTCTTAATAGAATCAGTTATTGCATGGATCACTTTTTATATAAAAATAAATCATATAATAATAATGATACTTTTGTTATTAACATGGAAAATAAGTAGTGGCAAATACCGTAATACAAAATGAACATAAATACGAAAACTATGAAATAAACATTACACATAGGGGAAATGATTCAAACCACGATCTTCAAAAGGTGGTGTCTTCAACTTTGTTTTTCAATAAGGTCTTCTGGTAGTCTCTTTGTCTGCAAGAATGAACAACTTGATGTTAACGGCTGTGGCTTAAGATTCGTATTCAACACAGGTCTCTTAAAATAGATTTTGTGTCACTACTTAACTAACGCGTTTGTCTCCCATAGTGCAATAGTCGAAATAATCTGCACTGCCAGATAAGACCGGGCACCCAAGGTTACAACGGGTAAAATTGTAATGTTAGAACTTGTAGAACAAATAAGAATGCGAAGGTGGTGAAATCGAGTAGAGAGTACTCATCTTTGTAGTTCCCGAACATACGGGTCTTCAAATGTTTTGTAACACCCCGAAAAATATAAAACTTTATATTAGAATTATAAAGTATAAATAAACGAGAATTTACTAACTAGAAATTTTAACCTAGTTAGTTAATAGACTAGAAATAGCTTATGAAGAGGTTAAAGGTTACTAAACAATAAGTAGGACAAAGTTGAGGGGCCTAAGTTGACAAAATTGAAACTTAAATTATTAAAACAAATTAAAATAAACCAAACAACCCCAAAAGAGGTGTTGGTCGATCAGGGGAAAGACCAGGTCGACACCCCCTTAGCTCCAAACCCTAAAATCACTAAAACTCTCAAATTGGAGGTGTGAATCTGGTCCAAAACGAAATCTGAGCCTAGAATCGTGATCCTCATCTCAAGAGGATTAAAAGGTATGTAAAATCTGATGAAAACTCTTAACTTGAATTTCTCATGATTTTGGAAAATCTGAAGATTCATGTTGCATGTGTGTTATTTGGTTAGATTAGAATTGATATGGTGTTTAGAAGTGAAACCGAGCCAATTTCATGTGAAATCATGACCAAATTCAGGAAATTCCATGAACACCTTGAAGGTGGGTTGTGGGTTTTACATGATGATGATGAACACTAGGGTTTAGAGTGATTATTCTAGTGTAATTCGATTTTAGAAAGTGATTTCAGAAAAGTATGATGTTTAAATGCTATATGATGGCTTTATTGGAGTTAAGCTAACTAATTAGCAAGCTATAAACATGAATATGAATGATGTAGAAATTATGCCCTCATAGTGTTTGTAGAAATGCCTCAAAGAAGGCTTAAAAATAGAAATTTAAAGCTTTAACGCATAATTATGATGTTTCGGTATATTAGGCGAAGTGAGGTCTAAAGAGAGTTCTAAACATGTCTTGAATTGAACTCTATAGGACAAGATACTGGAACGTCGAGTGGACAAGCCGGTGGTGATTCGCGGTTGAAGGGCGTGCGCTAAGGTATGTAACTTGACCCGTTACATTAAGTAAATTTAGATCATTGTAATTGGTATAGTTGAATTTTAAAATACAAGTTGTTATGAATTAAAGCGATGATATCGCTATATTGAATATTTGGTCAAAAGTTGGTTAGAACTCGTTGGTAGTTGTCAAAAAGGAAGAAATTCCGTAGACGAGCCAAACGGGTCGGATAATCAAGTAAGACATGATTAATGCTCCGGATTATGATAGGTTGATTGTTGATTTTGAATATTATATAACATATTAGAATTACGAGATTTTAATGTATCAATATCATAGAAAACTGAAATCCGAGAGTTGGGGTCTTGGTATGATGAACAAACAAAATAAAACATGGAATTCCAGGTACTACCGTAAATTACGGTAGTACCGTAATTTACGGTGGATATTATATGTTTACGGTGTGAGACTCCTGATTTACGGTGAACCAAAAAATCCCCAGGACTCACCGTAAATTACGGTAACACCGTAATTTACGGTGGAACAGAAAACTTTATTTTTTTTATTTTAAATTGATGATTGGATCATATGTTAAGTCTTATGTACTAAAGTCAAAACTAATGTTTTAATGGTTTTGACCCTAGGTGATTTAGATGGACCTTACGGATGGTGGTCAAGCAACGTTGAAGAACCGAACACGATTTTTGAAGCTTCCGCTATGTTTTAATCTTACTTAAACTTTGTTCTTGGGTTGTAAACAAATTCTCAAACAATTTTTGTATGTTCTAACTTAGTCGTTAGTTGACTAAGGTTTATGATACTTCTGAAACTTATGTTAAACTATTATCTTTTGTATAAAATTATTCTTATATTCAAGTAAAGTTTGAGGGTGTTACAAGTTGGTATCAGAGCCTAAGGTTGTCAACAAAGTGTTCGGTTCAAGCTTGATCGATCGTCCGGTAAGAACTAACTTATTTTGTTAATAAATTATGTACTACGTAGAGAACGAGAAATGAACAAATATGCATGAAAATGAAAAGAGTGTGTAAGCTCACTCAAAAACAAGAAATGCATGAAACAAGAATTATTAAATCAAGTTACGAACTTGATTGAATTGAAACAAGAATGATTAAATCAAGTTACGAACTTGATTGAATTGAAACAAGAATGATTAAATCAAGTTACGAACTTGATTGAATTGAAACAAGAATGATTAAATCGAGTTATGAACTTGATTAAATCAAAACAAGTAAAGCATGTGTTATAAATGGAATGTTTAACAATCTATGTAAACATTTCAGAAATAGAGATGGCTGATGGAGGTAATGATAATGCGGTGCCAAGAGTCACCGAACAAATGAGGGAAGTGATTGCCGAAGAGGTTGGAAAGGCGATCGAAAACAGTTTGTCGGGCTTTATTGATAAAATTCAAAACACAGTTTTATCAATAGTAGAAGAGAGAATCAAGAAATTGGAAGATGATTCCAATTCAGCAAAGGAAAAGCATGGTGGACGAAAGCCTTGTTCATACAAGGAATTCATGGCCTGTAAACCACCAATATATAATGGGGATGTTGATCCAATTGTGTGCCAACGATGGCTAAGTGATATCGAAGGAGTATTCGAGAGAACTCATTGTGATGAAAATGACTACGTAGCTTATGGTACGGGTCAATTAAGAGGTCAAGCGAAAGACTGGTGGGATAACAAAAAGAAGGAGATTGGAAGTGAAGCGGCTAAGGCCATGACATGGGAGGAGTTTAAGACGCCATTTCTTAAACACCATAGTCCCAAAGCGGTCATAAATAGAATCAAGGAAGAGTTCATGCAACTCAGACACAAGGGTGAATCCATAGACAAGATCACGGGGATGTTTATGGACAAGATAAAGTTCTGTGATGATTTGGTGACAAATGAAGAACAAAAGGTCTATTACTACCATAACATGCTCAGTGCGGAGTATAGAGAGTTCATAACCCCTTCAAAATACGAGACCCTTACCGAGATTGTCAATGCTGCTCGGGAAAGGGAGATCGAACTGAAAAATAGCATAGAACGGGGTGAACGAAGGGCACAAGATGTGAATCCAAGCCCTACTAAGAAGGCACGAACAAACGAAAGCGCAAAGAAATCTGATACGAAAGGCGGGTCGCCAAGTTGCAGAATCTGCGGGAAGGGTCATAAAGGCGAATGCCGTTACAAGGATAAGCCTTGTCCCATATGCAAGAAAACGGGACATATGGCTATATCATGCCCGGAGAAAGTGACGGTTTGTTACAATTGTTATCGAACGGGTCACAAGAAGTCGGAATGCCCGGAGCTGGTTGGAAAGAAGGATGGGCAGGAACCGAAAGGTGAAGCCCCGAAAGCAAAGGAAAGATCTTTTCAACTAACCGCCGCAGAAGCAAAGGTTGAACCTGACGTGGTCTCAGGTATATTTGCTGTAAATTCAATTCCTGCACACGTGTTATTTGATACGGGTGCGAATAAATCCTTTGTTTCATATGGATTTATTCGACATCCTTCGTTTGTTCTAACAAAATTACCTGTGCCCTTAGAAGTAGAGATAGGTAATAACACGAGCTTTATTGTTTGTGATGTATGTAAAAACTGTAAACTGAGCATTGACGACGAAGAATATTTGATAAACCTAATCCCGATGTCAATGGGAGAATTTCAAGTAGTCGTTGGGATGGATTGGCTATCTCAACACCATGCAAAGATCGTGTGTTTTCGTAAAGAGATAAAACTAACATCTCCGAGCGGGAAACACGTCACCATTTATGGCGAAAAAGGAGGCAACCCTATAATATGCTCAATGTTGAAAGCTCACAAGCTTATGAAGCGAGGCATTCATAATATACGCTAATGAACCCGAAAAAGAATCACGAAAGATTGGAGAGGTACCGGTAGTACGAGATTATGAAGATGTGTTTCCGGAGGATTTACCGGGAATACCGCCTGAACGGGAAGTAGAGTTCAGGATCGAATTGATTCCAGGCGCGAAACCCGTAACAAAAGCCCCGTACCGACTCGCACCGTCGGAATTACAAGAGCTGATGTCCCAAATTCAAGATCTGCTTGACAAGGGATTCATAAGGCCGAGTGTGTCTCCTTGGGGCGCACCAGTGTTGTTCGTGAGAAAGAAAGACGGGAGCATGCGCATGTGTATCGATTACCGGGAGTTAAACAAACTCACGGTAAAGAACCGATACCCGCTCCCGAGGATAGATGATTTATTCGACCAACTACAAGGTGCAAACTGGTTTTCAAAAATTGACCTTAGATCGGGGTACCACCAACTAAAGGTCAAAGAAGAAGATGTGCCGAAGACGGCTTTCCGCACGAGATACGGACATTACGAATTCCTCGTGATGTCATTTGGACTAACAAACGCGCCCGCGGCTTTCATGGACCTCATGAACCGGGTTTGCAAACCAATGTTGGATAAGTCGGTCATCGTGTTTATCGATGATATCTTGGTGTATTCGAAAAGTGAAGCTGAACACGCACACCACCTACAAGAAGTGTTAGAGACACTTAGACGAGAGAAGTTGTATGCAAAATTCTCTAAATGTGCCTTTTGGTTACGAGAGGTACAATTTCTTGGCCACGTCATAAGTGCCGACGGAGTATTGGTGGATCCGTCAAAGATAGAGGCTGTGTCAAAATGGAATCTTCCGAAGAACCCTTCGGAAATTAGAAGCTTTTTGGGGCTTGCGGGATATTATAGGAGATTCATTCAAGATTTCTCCAAGATTGCGTCACCGCTAACAAAGCTAACACGGAAGAAAGAAAAGTTCATTTGGGGTGCTGATCAAGAGAAAGCGTTTCAAACGCTAAAAGAAAAGTTAACTCAAGCTCCGGTATTGACATTGCCGGACGGAGTCGAAGACATGGTGGTTTATTCGGATGCTTCATTATCGGGGCTCGGTTGCGTGTTGATGCAACGGGGCAAGGTAATAGCCTATGCCTCGAGACAATTGAAGATACACGAGAAGAAATATCCCACGCACGATCTCGAGTTGGCAGCGGTAGTATTTGCATTAAAAATATGGAGGCATTATTTGTATGGGGTAAAGTGCACCATATTCACCGACCACAAGAGCTTGAAATACTTCTTTGATCAGAAGGAGTTAAATATGCGACAAAGGCGATGGCTGGAAATGGTGAAAGACTACGATTGTGAGATACATTATCACCCCGGAAAGGCAAATGTGGTAGCGGACGCTCTAAGCAGAAAAGCGGACTATGTCCCAATACGAGTAAGGTCGATGCAACTCGTGGTGACCTCGGGTATACTTGAACGTATTCGAGAGGCGCAGTTAGAAGCAGTAAAAGAAGAAAATTGGAAGAAAGAAAGAATAATCGGTCAATTGAAAGATTTGTCGGATGGGAATCACGGATTGAAGACTCGATCCGGAAGGATATGGGTCCCACATACTTGTGGAGTAAAGGCGCTTCTACTTAATGAAGCTCATAAATCCCGTTATTCGATTCATCCGGGTGCGACCAAGATGTACAATGATTTGAAACAAAATTATTGGTGGCCCGGAATGAAGAGGGACGTGGCGAAGTATGTGGAAAAATGCTTAACATGTTTACAAGTCAAGGCGGAGCACCAGAAACCCTACGGCAAACTCCAACCGTTAGAAATTCCGGTTTGGAAATGGGAACATATTACAATGGATCTGTTAACCAAGTTGCCAAAAACGAATCGTGGTTTTGATGCCATATGGGTAGTGGTGGATAGATTGACGAAAAGTGCTCATTTCATTCCGATTCGTGAGACAGATACGTCAGAAAAGATGTCAGAAGTTTATACCAATGAAATCATAGCACGTCATGGGGTGCCGGTGTCCATCATGTCTGATAGGGATACTCGGTTTACTTCGAATTTCTGGCGAGATTTCCAAGAGCAAATGGGGACCAAATTGTTCATTAGCACTGCGTACCATCCTCAAACGGATGGACAAAGTGAAAGAACGATACAAACATTGGGGGACATGCTACGGGCGTGTATAATCGACTTTGGAGGCAGTTGGGATGTTCACCTACCGTTAGTCGAGTTTTCGTATAACAACAGTTACCAATCTAGTATTAAGATGGCACCATACGAAATGCTTTACGGTAGGAAGTGTCGAACCCCGGTATGTTGGGGTGAAGTGGGTCCACGTGAACTCGCTCACCAAGATATAGTACGAGCCACGAATGAAAAGATCAATATAGTTCGGGCACACTTGAAAGCGGCTCAAGACAAACAAAAGGCGTATGCTGATAAAAGGAAAAGGCCAATCGAATTCCAAGTTGGTGACATGGTCATGCTAAAAGTTTCCCCATGGAAGGGCGTTATTAGATTCAGAAAAAGGGGGAAGCTAAGCCCAAGGTTTATTGGGCCATTTAAAATTATCGGGAGAGTTGGCAAGGTAGCTTACCGTCTTGAGTTACCGGAAGAACTAAGTGGAATCCATGGCACGTTCCACGTGTCACAATTAAGAAAGTGCCTAGCAGACGAAACGGCCTATATTCATTACGATGATATCGAAGTGGATAATAGTCTGAATTATGCGGTGAGACCGGTGGAGATTTTAGACCGAAAAGTCAAACAATAAACAAATTGACCAAGTCAAAGTCAAATGGGACCATAGGAAAGGTTCGGACACCACGTGGGAGTCCGAAAAGGAGATGCGACGTCTTCACCCTACATTATTTGGTACGTACTTCGGTTTCGGGGACGAAACCCTTTTAAGGGGGGTGGACTTGTAACACCCCGAAAAATATAAAACTTTATATTAGAATTATAAAGTATAAATAAACGAGAATTTACTAACTAGAAATTTTAACCTAGTTAGTTAATAGACTAGAAATAGCTTATGAAGAGGTTAAAGGTTACTAAACAATAAGTAGGACAAAGTTGAGGGGCCTAAGTTGACAAAATTGAAACTTAAATTATTAAAACAAATTAAAATAAACCAAACAACCCCAAAAGAGGTGTTGGTCGATCAGGGGAAAGACCAGGTCGACACCCCCTTAGCTCCAAACCCTAAAATCACTAAAACTCTCAAATTGGAGGTGTGAATCTGGTCCAAAACGAAATCTGAGCCTAGAATCGTGATCCTCATCTCAAGAGGATTAAAAGGTATGTAAAATCTGATGAAAACTCTTAACTTGAATTTCTCATGATTTTGGAAAATCTGAAGATTCATGTTGCATGTGTGTTATTTGGTTAGATTAGAATTGATATGGTGTTTAGAAGTGAAACCGAGCCAATTTCATGTGAAATCATGACCAAATTCAGGAAATTCCATGAACACCTTGAAGGTGGGTTGTGGGTTTTACATGATGATGATGAACACTAGGGTTTAGAGTGATTATTCTAGTGTAATTCGATTTTAGAAAGTGATTTCAGAAAAATATGATGTTTAAATGCTATATGATGGCTTTATTGGAGTTAAGCTAACTAATTAGCAAGCTATAAACATGAATATGAATGATGTAGAAATTCTGCCCTCATAGTGTTTGTAGAAATACCTCAAAGAAGGCTTAAAAATAGAAATTTAAAGCTTTAACGCATAATTATGATGTTTCGGTATATTAGGCGAAGTGAGGTCTAAAGAGAGTTCTAAACATGTCTTGAATTGAACTCTATAGGACAAGATACTGGAACGTCGAGTGGACAAGCCGGTGGTGATTCGCGGTTGAAGGGCGTGCGCTAAGGTATGTAACTTGACCCGTTACATTAAGTAAATTTAGATCATTGTAATTGGTATAGTTGAATTTTAAAATACAAGTTGTTATGAATTAAAGCGATGATATCGCTATATTGAATATTTGGTCAAAAGTTGGTTAGAACTCGTTGGTAGTTGTCAAAAAGGAAGAAATTCCGTAGACGAGCCAAACGGGTCGGATAATCAAGTAAGACATGATTAATGCTCCGGATTATGATAGGTTGATTGTTGATTTTGAATATTATATAACATATTAGAATTACGAGATTTTAATGTATCAATATCATAGAAAACTGAAATCCGAGAGTTGGGGTCTTGGTATGATGAACAAACAAAATAAAACATGGAATTCCAGGTACTACCGTAAATTACGGTAGTACCGTAATTTACGGTGGATATTATATGTTTACGGTGTGAGACTCCTGATTTACGGTGAACCAAAAAATCCCCAGGACTCACCGTAAATTACGGTAACACCGTAATTTACGGTGGAACAGAAAACTTTATTTTTTTTTATTTTAAATTGATGATTGGATCATATGTTAAGTCTTATGTACTAAAGTCAAAACTAATGTTTTAATGGTTTTGACCCTAGGTGATTTAGATGGACCTTACGGATGGTGGTCAAGCAACGTTGAAGAACCGAACACGATTTTTGAAGCTTCCGCTATGTTTTAATCTTACTTAAACTTTGTTCTTGGGTTGTAAACAAATTCTCAAACAATTTTTGTATGTTCTAACTTAGTCGTTAGTTGACTAAGGTTTATGATACTTCTGAAACTTATGTTAAACTATTATCTTTTGTATAAAATTATTCTTATATTCAAGTAAAGTTTGAGGGTGTTACATGTTTCCTCTTCTTTCTTTCATGTATTTTTCTTATATTTCTCTCTTATTTCAAATGAGACGCATTTTTCGGTATCGGTGCTAGTATTTTGCTCATGGTTGCAAAAGTCGCTAGGCGCTCCTTAGCCGGATTCGGGAGTACTCGGGAAGTGCTCGGCTTAGGCGGAGATTACTCGGGGAGTAATTGGCCTGGGAGACCAGTACTCGTGCCTCGGCAACCTACCTTGTAGCGAGTACTCGGGGAGTACTCGGAGCCTAGGCGGGACTTTTACAACCATGATTTTGCTTGATTTATCGGTATATACCTCGGTATCGTACCAGGTATATTCGGTATCGATACCCATTTTTCCTTTTTTTCGGTACTGGTACCTGTCCGGTACCATGCCCATCCCTAATTTTGTCTACTGTCCTAATGTTTTTAGTCTGCTATTCATTGTATTTTTTTATATAAATGTCCATGGTGTTTTTAGTATGTTGTTCATTGTTTTTAGTCTATTGTTTATGGTGTTTTTAGTTTGTTGTCCATTGTATTTTAATCTACTGTTCATTCTGTTTTTGTTATGTTGTCCATGATGTTTTTATTCTGTTGTTCATTGTTTTTAGTCTATTGTTTATGGTGTTTTTAGTTTGTTGTCCATTGTATTTTAATCTATTGTTCATTGTGTTTTTGTTATGTTGTCCATGATGTTTTTATTCTGTTGTTCATTGCGTTTTTAGTGTGTTGTCTATTGTGTTTTAAGCAACTGGTTTTTCAAAACTTTTTTCGAAAGTATAACAATAGTATACTCATATTAAAGATAAAAAGACGTTCCATTTTATAATATATATTTTTTTTTCTTAAATGATGTACAAAAAGTTACGGACGTTTGAAAATAACTATGGCACTTACATGTGCTATATCATTAGCATGTGAGAAGCATGTGCAACCTTTTTTTCCTTTGACACATTTGCCCTTTTCCCATGGTGCACACATGTCACTCTTTGAATACTTCTACCATTCTCAATTTTCCATCAATTGTATTTCTTTTTTGAGTTAATTACTATTATCATCCCTATGGTTTGTCAAAAATCACTATTTCAGTCCATTAGTTTAAAAATTACGATTTCAGTCCATGTGGTTTCACTTTCATAACCATTTCAGTCCACCTCGTAACCATTTCAGTCTCTGTACGTACATAATAAATGGATTAAAATGGTTACGAAAGTGAAACCACAAGGACTGAAATGGTTACTAAAGTGAAACCACAGGGTCTGAAATCGCAATTTTTAAACTAATGGACTGAAATAGTGATTTTTAACAAACCACAGGGACGAAAACAATAATTAACTCTTCTTTTTTTAACAACAATTTTTAAATCTTCTAGGATTAATGCACCACAAACTAAGAATTTAAACCCTTAATCTTTCGATTTTTAAGCACTTTCCTTAACTGTCAAGATGACCCTTCAAGGACTCCTATTATTTGTATTAACTATATAATGTCTTTCTCAGTATTAAATTTTCATGGGAGCATATTCTTGTCACCACTAGTCTTAACTTCTAGATGATGGTAAAATTGACGTGACAACCTTACTCTACATTGTTCACATCCACTCCATCATATTTTTACCCTAAATTACACTAAAAACACTACATTTTCTCTCTCATTTTCAATTAAATAATATTTTTTATACCTTTATCATTACCTTTTCTCACTCCTCCACTCACAACCACTTTCAAAATATATTAAAAAATTATAGGGGGTGAACAGTGTCCCCCAAATATACAGATAAACAGTAACATTTTCTCTCTGCTTCACTCACAACCACTTTTTATACCCTTTATATTATAAAAACTTTACACACAGAATTTGATAGAATGGATGTGAATGCTGTGTGTGTTTGAATTCCCCTCACCCTTTCAGGAATTAGGATTCATCCAAATAAAAAGTATGTATGTGCACGTTTCTATAAATTCAACCCACCAAATTTGCCAATGATATCTAGATCAAGTGGTGGAAGGCTTGCATTTCACTTGAGAGATGCAGGTTCAACTCCCACTTGGTGCAGAGTGAGTCACTGATGGGCAATGATAGGAGACCCAGGGAAACCTGGGTTGGATCCTTGAGCCAAACGGGGTTTACTGGTAATTTCACTGTCGTGCCTACAAGCGAGTGGGGTTACTGGGTTTTCCCCGGAATTAGTGGTGGACTCAAGTTACTCTCGGAGTACTCCGTTTGTCCAGTGAGTGCCCCAAAAGTGTTTGAGATTGATTCTGTTGGTCGTTAAAAAAATTGTCTAGTTAGGCGTTTACTATGTAAAAGTTCTTTTGTATATTGTATAATGCTAGTTTTGGAATTATATGTCCTTTTAAACATCTTTTATGGTTGTATGCACATGCCATATAAGTGGCTCTCTCATATTGCGTTTCAGTTTCGTGCTTGTTAGTGGTGGATTGATAGGGCAAGAATCATAGTATGTGTGGTTGCCTCAATGCATCCTCCACTAAAAATATAGCTAAAAGATTTATCATAAACTTCAATATAAATAGATTTTGTGTGTGAAAGTGTACACGCAGGTTAAGATACATCTATTTATAAATTAAATCGGGTATGTCATGTATTTGTAAATTGAGTTGTGTATATAAATTTATGTGTTTAATATATTGTCACGGTGGATGTTGTTAGATCCAGTGGCGGAACTAGCCCAAAAAGTTAGGGGTATCATTTTTTTTTAGGACCAGGGGTATCAATTATATATCGGAAACGGAGTTGAGGGGTATTTTTACACTACGGAAATGAAGTTAAAGGGTATTTTTACATTACGGAGACGGGGTTGAGGGGTAGCCCGTGCTACCCCTACTCACACTCTAAGTCCGCCACTGGTTAGATCGTCTTCTAACCGGAACAAACATCGTAAGTAAAGGTATTGATGTTCTTTCAATTTTGTATTCTTATTTGGATTTATAACCAAGTTATGGCCGTGTGGTTTTTTCTCTTTCTTCAATTAGTTTTTTTAGTCGATTTAATAAATTAAGTTGTTTGAAAAAAAAATTGTTCATTGATGTGATATACATGTTTGATTTATTTGAAAATATGACTTGTATGTTTGCAATGTACGTATTTACACGTGTTGATTGTGATGTGTGTAAATAAGACATTTTGTACACCTTAAGACTTTAAGTATCCTAATAAAAATGGTATGTGTGTGTTTAAATGTTCAAATCATTAGAAAAAGTGACATGCGTGTCCTAAGCGTGTTTATGTGCATGGATTGCAACTAGTGTGTAAATCAAAGTGTGTGTCCATTTAATCGAAAAATAGAGAGGCATGAAAGATGGTAGAGTTGGGCAAACAAAGTTATTAAAATAATAATAATATAGTCATCCATATCATCATTTGTTACATCATAATAAAAAACCCAATGGAGAATAAACTATAACGGTTACATGCCACATGGTACCTCAGACTGCGGGGTATGGGGCGGGAGTTTAGGCGTGGGTAGGGGGAAAACGCCCAAGCCACCACCCCGGGTGGGCATGGGTTTCGGCGTGGCCCTTGGGGCATGGGTTTCAAGCCGGGCGTGGGGCGGTTTGGCCATCCTAATTGGCTGAATATCATTGGCTCACCCGCCACGTCATAGCGGGCCATCCCAAAAGTTTTGAATTTTTAAATTCAAACCGTTGGCTTGGCCAAGCGGTCACCCCAACCGGTCACCCAAACCCCAACATCACCCAAATATTGGACGGAAGCTTTCGCGGCCTACCGACTAAACGTCGGTAACGACCGCCACAACATGAACGCGTGCCAACATAAATGGCGCGAGCTACGTCCCAAGCTCGAGCATTTCAAGGCTTACTACGAAGCCGTTCCCGGGGGCGAGTTAAGCCACGAGGACCGGGTGGCGGTGGCGAACATAGAGTTTCGCGACAAGGAAAAAAAGGCGTTCGACAAGATCGACCCTTTTGAAATTTATTTAACGCTTTAGGTTTCTTATTTTGTAATTTTTAGGTTTATGTAATTTTATAAATATTAATGAAGTTGTATGTTTTTTTTATAAATGTTTGTGTGATTTTTTTAAATTTTGTATATTTTTTTTAAACTACCCTGCCACGCGGTGCACCCAACCCAAGCCCAACCCACGCCCCACCATACCCCGCGGACACGTACCAGGCTGTGGGGGGGGGGGGGGGGGCTCCCATTCCACGTGTCAGCACCCGCCCCAACCCACGCCCAACCCAAGCCCCACCATACCCCGCAGTCTTAACTAAATAAAATCCCAAGGATCATATAATCAAAATAACATGCTACTCAAAATGAAAACTCATACGTAATGGGTGTTAATATTCTCACACTTCCTTCTCTCTATCTCTCTATATACATAAATATATATAAAGGGATAGAGTGAAAAAAAGGTTTGAAAATAAGATAAAGAAGTGTAAAAATAAGATGAACCTACGTAATATGTTGTAGGAATAAATTTCTTTTCCTACTTGTAATAAATTTCTAACTTTTTAACTTTTTTGTTGTTGGATTATCATAACCTAAAGCAAAATAGACACGGCAAAAATTGTATTGCATGCTAGAAAAAAAAACATATGTCTATTTTTTGCGGGTCATGATAACCTTATATCACTTAAGATGTGATTTGTTAATAGGACATAACTTAATACGTAGTTAAACTGATTTGAGTCAGACTCGAATCAATTTGCCCCATCCCGGACCAAAAAAAAAAAATTTATAGTGAGAGATAAACGATCCCATAAAATTTTTCTCCCCTCATGAAAAAAATCATGGGTTTGCCACTGAACTTACTCGAGATCGACTCGCTAAACGCTAAATCTAGCTAAATTTAATGGGGTCGGGCTCAAGCCCGAGCTCAAACCTAAACATAAGCACGTTTACTAATGAGATTAACTTATCGAACACTAGTAGACCAAACGATATTAATGTCAGAATAGTTTTTATTTAATATATTAAATATATGTATCTAGGTAGATGATCCTGTACATTAATCCAGAAGTCTGAGAAGTGTATTATAACACTATATATAACACTATATAACACCATATAAACACCGTATAACACAATATAACACCATATAGCACTATGTAACACTATATACAAATATAACACTATATTTTGTCTGATAGCATGTCTATGATAGATGTATAGTGTTATATATTGTTATATAGTGTTACATAGTGTTATATGGTGTTACATTGTTTTATACTGTGTTTATATGGTGTTATATAATGTTATTTATAGATAATGTTATAATACACTTCTGAATTAATATACACTATCTCTACCCTATATATCTATGTAATAATTTTTAGCATGTATAAAATTATGATAAAAGTAACGAAATACTATATATTGTTATATATATATATATATGTGTGTGTTTATTTATTTATATAATAATATATATAAATATACATTAGTTCATTAATAAATAATAAACAAAACTACCACGAGCCGAGCTTTAGAAATAGAGCTCGAAATGAGTCGAGCTCTCATAAATTAAACGAGTCAAATTAGAGCTTAGATGAGCTCGAGCTTAGCTTAATCTGTTACTCACCTAACTAAAAAACAATTAGCTTACAATCAAACCAAATAAACACAAATTATATACGTTGAAAGTGTCGAAAGTGACAGAAAATGTTTCCGACTTATCAAGGATTTAAGTCCTCTTATTTACAATATCAACAACCTAATATAAACCAAGACAATCATGATAGTATTATAATCCCACATAACACATTAATCACTTATTATAAAACTAATAAAAAGAACATCATTTTAACCTCTTGCACAACTTGTCTAGTGGATTATCTCACACTTTGACTAAACTTCCACACAAAAATACAATAAAACCTAAATCCCAAAATAATTAAAAAGATTAAACTCACATATGTGAAACCAAAAAAGATAGAAAGTATGGTGTGAAACCACATACCATAACAAGGGACCCACCCACCAGACCATCCAACACAAAACCCACCGGAGCCGCTACTGTTGACCCGACCCGTAATCTGCTAGTATTCCCAGAGACAAAAAGAGAAGCAAAATACCCCAAAAGCACCCAATACTCTACTTCACCTAATTATCTATTAACCCCTTCATAAAAATCCAATCTTTTTTCACTTAAAACCATGTAATTTCAACTCTCAAGATTCTTATTACTATTATATTTCTTTATTTCATTTGTTGATGTTGATCTGCTTTCTTACTGTTGTTTGCTAATGCCTTCCATTCTTTCATTAATTGGAAGAAAACAGAGTGTGGGTCTCCGATTTTGGCCCCTTTAGGTCAAGATTGTGTATCTTTGTTGTACAATTTTGTATGTATATTAAAAGACAGTAAAAGGGGTGTAATTATATATATAAAATTGTGTAAAAACCCATCTGATAATTTGTGGGTTTGGTATGGGTGGGTGTTTCCCATGCTTTGGGTCATCAAAGAAAGATGGAAATGGTGTGAAAGAAGTGGTGAAGAATGATAGTGTGAAAGAGGGTTCAGCTGCTCATCAATCTCATCATGTTAGTAGGGTTAGTTCAGGTAATTTGACCCTTTTAACTGTTTAACATCATCAAGTTTTGATCTTTTTTGTTGGGTTTGTTAGTGGGTTCAAGTTCTAGTCTGATCTATTGAGTTTTCAAGATTCTTGATTCACATGATTGGTTTGAGATAATGTGGTGGTTCAAGAATGGTTTTTGAAGATCTGGTTTAAAATTTTTTGATAGTTAAGATAAGTTTATGTTTGTTTTGGATTTTATGTGTGTGTGATTTTGTTATTCGTGTAGGAAAATCGAAATATCGTGTTAGTTTGGATCCTAAGAAAGACCAGACGGTTGCAAAAGAGGGACAGCCTGCAAACATTGCAGCGCAGACGTTTACGTTTCGTGAGCTTGCTGCAGCAACCAATAATTTTAGGCCTGAATCTTTGCTAGGAGAAGGTGGTTTTGGGCGCGTCTACAAAGGCCGTTTGGAAAGCACGGGACAGGTATTGTCACATTCTTTAATGTTGACTTTGATAATGCTAGATAATTTGTCAACTTGATAATAATACACTATTGTGCTAAATTCCTACTTAGCGTGGGTGTTTGGATGTGCCTAGAGCTGCAAATGAACAAAACGTTCAGCGAACTGTTTGTGAACCGTTCGGCGGGAAGTTCGTTTGTGTTCGTTTAGTTAAATGATCGAACATGAACATAGTTTGCGTTCATTCATTTATGTTCATGAACGTTCGGTAACGTGTTTGTTTGTGTTCGATAGTTCATTAGTGCTTTTAGTTTTTTATATTTATTTTAATACTTCAAAATTCCGAAAATACGTATTTAATAAGTGTCAGTGTATTATATATTCTGTTCATGAACGCTTGTTTATGTTCGTTTGTTTCCATTTGTGTTCATGAACATTAGTTTGTGTTCATCAACGTTCGTTTTTGTTCGTTGCCTAAAATTAGCAAACAAACACGAACACGTTCATTTCCTTAACAAACTAACACGAACATAAAATTTTATTCGGTAAGTGTTCATGAATGTGAACACGTATATTTCTTAACAAACGAACACGAACAAGGTCCTGTTTGTGTTTGTTTAGTTCGTTTGCAGCCCTACTCATGTGCCTTTTGAAAGTTAATTTGAAAACTCTTATCCAAACACCCCTATATATCTAGTATCAGTCTTAGTTGGCATTCTGAAGCTAAGATCTTTGCAGGTAGTTGCAGTTAAGCAACTTGATAGAAACGGTCTTCAAGGGAATAGAGAGTTTTTGGTGGAGGTTTTGATGCTAAGCCTCTTACATCACCCGAATTTAGTCAATTTAATAGGATATTGTGCAGATGGAGACCAACGCCTTCTTGTTTACGAGTTTATGCCTTTGGGATCACTCGAGGACCATTTACACGGTCAGATTTATTTCCTCATCTATTTAAATCTGTACACATCATTATTTGTGTTAGATATATGTGACCTGGCTCCAAGTTAGGAGGATAGTTTTCTCTTTTCACCTTTTAATATTCACTTTTTAGTTACTAGTTAGAGACTTCTATTGTTAGAAGCATTATAAGCTATTAAGCAGTGATCAAAATGTAAATCAGTTAGCCACTTAAAATTCTGCCTACTCAGTCCCAATAGTTGTTTCTGTTCGTTAAGTTTATTTATTGCCGGATCTTGCAGACGTGACATCCAAAGTAGACGAAAATGAAATGACACTGCTGTTCAATTTTAGCTAGTATTTACACAAATATGCTCTTAAATCTTTAATCACCACATTAATGTGTATTCTTGTAGCAAAGTTGGTGTCTGATGAAATATATTTGGTGTTTCATATATATTTTTCTTTTGAGTGACAATGCATAAAAGAAAGACACCCATTTGCAGGCATAACATCGTAAATGGACCAAATGATCGCAAATGTAACGTTTTAAATATAAAAGGATGTTTTTAAATATGTCACAATTTCATCATCTATTGCACTTTTTCTAAGCATTTTGTTCTGTCCTGCTTTAGCATTCATGCTAGCGTTTATGTCTTTTCTTTGGATTGAACTTTCGGTGAATTTCCTAACCTCTCAATTTTATCACAGAAAATTTGAACTCATTTAGTCATTTCATGTATGTTGATTAAAGAAATTACAACCATGTGTGGGATTTAGGTAAAGTTAGAGTATACTATGTTGGTCACAATTCAAAAGTGTTGATCTTTAAAGGCTCTTAAAAAGATTTAGGCTTGAATAATAATTTCACATTAAAGTAAATACTTTACATTGTATTGGAACTATTTTTAAATTATACTTGAACCTAAGCTTTTTTGGAAAAAAGAAAAAGAAAACCTATTCGCCCCATAATCATATCATTACCAATCATTCATCACTATTTGCCAAATATACAGTCGGTCAAAGGCTCATGGCGCATACGGTGAGCCTGTCGCCTAATCGCAAGATGCTAAAACAGCACACCCGTAGACAAGCAATGTGCATAGTATAAACAAGTCATTCTTAGCTGTTTTAGTCTAGTTTAGACCAGTTTTTGGCTTGTTTAGATTAGTTTGGGCTCTTTTAGATTAGTTTAGGTCAGTTCAGACATGTTTTTTGCAGGTTCAGGCTCGTTTTTGCGCCTTGCTACACTGCACGCTAGGTAGTTTTGCTGCACCTCGCCGGCGCTATTTACATTGTCTACATTACATTTCAACAAGTACCACCATTAGAATATCTATATCATGTGGTTACTGTTGTTGCATAATGCATACAACTATGGTCGACCTATGATCTGTTTATCCATGATTTGAGCTTTGTTGAGCTATACATTGTTTACCATCTTCAAACGTTTTGGCTGTAAATACCAAAGAAGCAGAAACATAGTATTGCACTTAAATTACCCCTTGACCTCTAAATACCTAAACTATCATGTGTCATTGTATTTGATTATGCTCGTTAGGCTAATATTATCATCATATGCACTTAAACAGACTTGCTTATAACTAGAGGTGGCGGGTTGGGCTTCTGGTCATCTGTAGTATGGCTGAAATGAGCTGGGCCGGGTTATCTTGACCTGCAAACACCTTTTGTCCAGTTTTAAAATATCTTTTATAAATAAAATAATCGAAGTCTTTCAATTAAACGGTTTAGGAGTTTGTATGATCAAATGGACTTTAGCAGACGTTCAACCTGTTTCCTTTTAGCTAAGTTTCTTGATCTGACCCGTTCACTTAAAGCATAACCCGGATCGACCCATTTATATGCAAACGGGTTGAAACTACCACATCTACAGTCTACTTAGAACGTACAATAACGGTGCTTCTTTTTTTCTTTCCAGATCTTGCACCAGATAAAGAACCGTTGGACTGGAACACAAGGATGAAAATAGCCGCAGGTGCAGCCAAGGGTTTGGAATATTTACACGACAAAGCAAACCCTCCGGTCATATACCGAGACTTAAAATCATCCAACATTCTTCTCGACGAAGGATACCACCCTAAACTCTCTGATTTCGGGCTTGCAAAACTGGGACCCGTAGGTGATAAAACACACGTTTCCACCAGAGTTATGGGTACATACGGCTACTGTGCTCCTGAATACGCCATGACCGGTCAACTCACTTTGAAGTCTGATGTCTACAGTTTTGGTGTCGTTTTTCTTGAACTTATTACGGGACGCAAAGCCATTGATAATACCCGTGCTCCTGGAGAACATAATCTTGTTGCTTGGGTAAGTTACTAATGCATTTGATATTGGCTAAAACCAGGGGTGTCAAACGGGTTGTGTTCACGGGTTGGCATGTTCTACCCGAACGCGACCCAAACCCGACCCGAACCCGAAAATTTTGTCATACCTATAAACCCGAATACAACCCGAATATTCACGGGTTGACCCGAAGACGACCCGTTAACCTGATTTTTTTTACAAATTATTAATATATTAAAATTAAAATTTACTAAAAAAACATAAATGTGTATAATACAATTACGTTTAAATTATAAAATCTTATGTTAATTTGTCTTTTTAGTTATAATTATGGCATAAAATACACAGCCAATTTAATATAATATAATATAATATAATATAATCGGAATTGGTTAAATAAGTCATCCCGCTAACCCACCGGGTTGACCTGCACCGGCTTGACCAAACCTGACCCGTTTAGCTAAACGGGTTCACGTGTTTGGTCTGAAACTGACCCGAACCTGTTTAGACTAAACTCAAACTTGTGAATTTCATGTTAGGTTCGTGACGGGTTTTCGGGTCATGTCAGAAATTCACACCCCTAGCTACAACTCGGTATTTGGTATTCTTTTGAGTCTGTATTTCACTATTTTATGCAATTTGTAGGCCCGGCCACTTTTCAAAGACAGGCGGAAATTCCCAAAAATGGCCGATCCATTATTGCAAGGTCGTTATCCAGTACGAGGGCTTTACCAAGCACTTGCGGTAGCAGCAATGTGTTTACAAGAACAAGCCGCCACACGGCCTCTAATAGGTGATGTCGTGACCGCTTTAACCTACTTAGCCTCACAACCCTACGACCCAGAAGCAGCCCGAGCCGAGCGAGCCAGCCGAGGCAGCGGGTCAGGCACGCCCAGGAACCGAGCAGACCGCAGAAACCCTAGCGACGGTGGTCTCGACAGCCTCGAAGACTCCATGCGCGAGCCACGCCCACACGGGTCCCCTTCCACTTACAAAAACTCCCCCGATTACCAAAGAATAAACACTCGTTCTGATGTTGATGGTGAAAGTAGTAATGGAGCTGGTGGGTCGGGTCGGAAATGGGGGTTGGTGGATGACGCAGATTCTCAAAAGAATAGTCCGGCGAATACGAGTCGGGCTAGGAACCGGGACCTTGATCGGGAACGGGCTGTGGCGGAAGCGAAAGTTTGGGGGGAGAATTGGAGAGACAGAAAGAGGACGAACACGATGGGTGGTGGTAGTTTCGATGCTACAAACGTGTGATGTGTGTTCTGTTTCATGAGCGAATAAGAGTCGTTTTTGATGATGGTTCTGGTACTGGTATGTTGGTTTTTTTCGGCGGATAAAGAAGAGGGGGAAGTGCAGTTGAGTTGAGAGGGGTGATGGATGATTACTTTTGTAAAGAAATTGATATTTGCTTTGACTTGGTAATTATTATTATTATATGATGGATTTGAGTTAACTGTTTTTGTTTTGGTTTATTCTTCATGTTGTAGGTATTTAAATTGAACTCATGTATTTAAACATTTGCCTGTATCTTCTGCTGATGATGTAGCTACAGACCTCAAATCTTCTTATCTTTTGTGTAATATTCTTCTTGTGTCATGTGATGTGATGTGATGGGCTGGGCTCATGTATTTGTTGTATATAGAAAGGATATTATTCTTTGACACAAAATGTAATGTATGTTTAGGTCTCTTTATGTTCCTAATTTATGTATTCCTTGCTAACGTATAAAGAATATTTTTCGCTGGTTGAAGTTTCGTTCGTGACAAAATATCATGAGCCAGCCAGGGGTTTTTTCACAGTGGCATTCGAGCGGTGGGTTTTCTTCTGGAATTGGTGACGAGCCGATCACCATCGTTGTCTGCAATCGCAGGCGTGGATGGCCTTTTGCCAAATTCATATTTATGTAAAGTAATAATAACATTTATAATGTAACAAGAAAAGTTAAACGAGTTAACTATTTTGTTAATTGGAAACTTCTTATTAGAAGATTTTAGAAATAGAGGAAGTTTCATTTAAGAATATGTATGGAATATGTAGTTTTTTTATTTTTTTTTATTTTATTTTTTTTGAAAAGCGGGATTCTATGATTTATGCCAACTAAAAGTATTTTGTTTACTATTTTTGGTACATAAAATACATGAGATAATCATTTCTCGGTAATTTCTTAATCATAATAACTTATTTAATAAATCTGAAACATTGATATTTGACCTATTTCATATGTTTGTTTGAAACTCTTTAATAGTATTATTTTTAACATTAACATTAACATGTACACAATAATCTTTAAAATGGTTTGTGATTCTTTTGAACTTTATAAATACTTTGAAAGAAATAATATGAATAATACATTATTTTTTTCCATGATAAACAACTTCTGATAAAATTGGTTAACATAATCTTTAGATAGTCAATATAAATACACAAAATTATTATGGTAGTAGATTATAAAAAATGAAAGATTTTAGTGGTTTGTAGATATGTTTAAGATGAGGATCGGATATGTTAAATATAAAGAATGTGAAGATTAAAATTAAGGGCGGCTTTAGTAGATGTTTGTGCGACTTTAAAATTTATTCGTCATCGCAAACCTAAGGGCGAATATCTCTTCTCCCCCTTAAGTTATCTCTTAAGCCACCTTTTCTTTCCTCCTTTCTCCCTCCTCACATGCGGCGTTCTTTCCACATTTGTGAAGACGTGTAAAGGTGAGTGAAGTGGGAACTCAGGGACTTGCGGGAACACCTCCCCATGTGCGTGGGGGCCGACCCAAAAAAATTATCGCTAGATGTGCTTATCAAGCTGTTATTGGTTGTTAACGAGGGAATGTTAAAAATGGTGAAAGATGCACTCCCTTCACCCTAGTGGGTTTCTCACTCTTCGACGAAAGTCGCAAACACCTCTAAGGTGCTCTAAATATATCAAGAATTGAGATGTTAGCCTTATTAAGTTTTTTACATGTCTATCAAGGGTTTAATACATAACCAAGTATAGGTACAAGCATATACAATTTGTTTCAACTTTAATACATAAAGAATATACTATGTACTCTCTACACACAAAAGGGATCCTTTAGTGATGGTGACCTTATGTAATTGACACTTTTTTGTAGAATTATCAAGATTAACATCTATTTAGTACAAGTATGATTGAAAAAAAAAATTATACTCCATTAAAGATGAACAATGTTCTCACACCTACAACTCCATTACAAAAAAGAATCAAACCAAATAATGACTGTATAACATATTCCCTAAATAAAACAACACATAAAATCCATTCACTCATTTAACACAGTAACTATAATGCCTTATGTGAAGATTACTCTTTCACATGTATAATGTATGCATATCTTACCCACAAAAACACAACACATGTACCACCACATGCACACACACAATCTAAACCGAATCCTGCTGCTTTCTCTCTTCTTGTATACACCGAAAAATCCAGGCTGCAGACTCCGTTGCCAACCTGGCCTTACGAGGTACAACTCTTATAGCACGAGTAGGTTCTGCGGGCCCTTCAGCTGGATGGTACGTAGGAAAAAGAGAAAATGCATGACGAGTGTTTGTCCTCTCACTCGGACAACTTACAGTACTGATTTGTACCTCATTGTTTGACTCTTGAAAGTTGACCACATTTGGAACATTACATGAGCTCTGATACCGCATGTTGAACGGGTTTGGGTTCACTTCTTCGCCACTGGATGGGTTCATCGTTGTCGTGCCGTAAGGAGGGAAGTAGCCGTGCAAGGGTGGATATACCAGCGGTGGGAACCCGGTGGGCCATTGGTAATGAGGCTGTGCTGGCGGTGGAACCCCATGGTTTACAAAGTTATGACCTGTTATCAATAAGAAGGAATTTGGATTATTACTGTAGTAATATGCTTTTGTACTCGTAAATAACACATTAATAGTTTATAGAGTAAAATGCCATTTTCGTCCCTGAGGTTTGGCCACTTTCGCGATTTTCGTCCAGAAGTTTGTTTTTCCGGATCTGGATCCAAAAGTTTTGAAATTTTGCCATTTTCATCAGACTTGTTAACTCCACGTTAAGTTAGGGGTATTTTCATCATTTTAGCTATTTGTTTTGTTTATTTATATAAAAAATGGTAAGATTAAATGACATAAACACCCCTGACTTGATGTTAAAAAATGAATGGAGTTAACGAGTCGCATGAAAATGGCAAGATTTCAAACCTTTTATATCCAGCTACGAAAAAACAAACCTTTCGACGAAAGTCGCAAAAGTGACCAAACCTCAGGGACGAAAATGGCATTTTACTCTACTTTATAAAAACAACAGACGAAAAAGCGTTTGTGGGCCAACCCAACCCACCTGGCCTAGCCGAACCCGTTATCAGAAGAGGCCTTACCAGGAGGAGGTCCTGGACCTGGGGTCATGTATCCAGGTGCAGGGTACGGCTTGTAGATAAGTCCTTCAGACGGTGACATCACCGGGATAAGCCATTGTTGACCGGGCTGCTGACTAAATTGACCCATTGTCGGGTCGGGTGGTGGTAACGGGTACCTTTTTAAAGTGGACCCATTGCTCTTTTGGACCGAAGAAAGAGCGGCCTTCTCAACAGCATTCTCAGCCGAGAATTCCCGATTATCATGGTTTGACTTCTCATGGTAATCTTTGACTTTAGGTACATTTGTAGACGATTTCCGTGCATAATCCAGAGGAGCCTTATTAATTTGAGAAACTTTAGACGGGTTTCCGATAAACGCATCGGTTTCGATCATTACGTCGGGTGATCCCGCTATTAGCCTTTGAACCTGGTGAACCATAAAGTGAGCGGGTCAAGTCACTAATTTTAAGTAATTAGTGTTTGGATAAACAGATTCTCCTTCCAATATAGTATAAAAACAGTTTACCTTTATTAATCTATGCAGCTCAAACACTTGAACAGCAAACACTCTTTGTTGACTGCAAACAATACAAAACACATATTAGAATAACAACAGTTACTCTTTGTAGCAAGCGTGATTACATACATATAGGGTTAGGATCATGTGAGAATCACTAGGGTAATTCAGAACCTTGAGAACAATTACGGACCACACATTTTTCCTAAGCAAAAATGCAAAAAAAAAAAAAAAAACATTTTTTTTGGAAAAATCACAGTTTTTTTCTGTCAGTTTTTTAGGATATATATACACGTGTATATTGTCAATCTTTAACTATACATATATGTATACACATATTTAAAAGTGAAACACAAGCATTGCACGTCGATGTTTGATAATGTACATATATGTACAAATGTGTATAAATGATTGCACATATATGTATACATGGGTGGCTATGATGGTGTGCGGGGAGGACCTCCGCACAAGGCTCGTGATTTCGAGGGGCATGCGATTTAAAAAAATCCGATATATTATATGTTATTTTTTTTAAATAGTAAACAAACACATACCAATTCCAATATAGCCCATTTACAAATCATTTTTTATGGTTTAGAATTTAGCCCACTTGGCATTAAGTTTATTGAGCCCAATGCTAATTTGATTTTTTTTTTAAATACTAATAAAACATTATGGAAGGGCACATTTTTTCAAGCTCGAACAGGGTACGTGAATTCTTAGAGACGCCTAATGTATATAAAGAAAGATTATGGTTCCAAACATTTTTTTCTAATGTACATATGTGCAAATACATGTTTAAAGTTGAAAAATAAGTATTGTACATATATGTTTCATAATATACACATATGCATAGTTTAAAATTGACAATATACATATGTGTATAATTAAAAATTGACAATATACAATGTGTATAATTAAAAATTGACAATATACATATATGTATATATACCAAAAAAAAAAAAAAAACTCTTAAAAATGTGCGATTAGAAGTAATTTTTTTAAAATTTTGGGCTTAGAGGAAATGTGTGGTCCAAGAATTGTTCTCACGGTTCTCAATAAGCATGTGTTTCTCTTAGGAGCCTTACCCTATACATATATATGTGTATATTAAATGTACAGTTAGAACGATAATCACTTACTTGATAATATCTCTTCTTGTCTTCCAAAAAAGTTTCTGACCAATAATTCCCACAACATCATCAGGAGAAACACCGGATATCGAATCTACCATTGAATTCTCAGAAGCATCGTCACCATTCGTATGATCATTATAACTTCTCCCGACAGCCCTAATATGATCAACAGAGTCAACTACATGATCCCGTAAATTTCCATTAGTATTTGAAACATTTCTATGATCAAAACTTGAAGAACCATTAGCTTCATTCAATTGTATCTTCTTATTTCTTTCGCTGTTTTTTTTAGCATTTGTTAAACAATCTGAAAAAGGTAAATTGTAGGGAGAGAGTGTTTCGTTATCTTTGCGTTGATGATTCCCACTATGATCAAGATTTATTCCAGATTGTTGAACAAAGATCGGGACCCTAGGGTCTTCGTGTTCTTGTTTCTTTTTCTGCACTTGGTTCACGAGTTGTGTGTTTAATTCAGAATGCCGATTGTTAGTTTCATCGGCGGCGCGCATTGTAGGTGTTTGCTGATGTGGAAAAAATGAACCCCTTTTACTCACACCCCCCTATATCCATAAGAATAAGATCATTGCAAAACTAATATGATAACAACTCATCTAAATCACCTACATTTAGCCATTTAAAACACAATTTACACGCTATGTGGTTAGTTTTAACTATTAACGGTTGTTTGTTTAAGCTCTTAATGAGCTGTTAATAGCTCAAACCTCTTACTAGTTCAGCACTTAAATGGTTCAGATTGTTTGTTTAGCGAGCATATGTCTAAATGGTTCAGACATTTGCCTCTGAATGGTTGAGCATTATACTGAGTCTGAATGGTTAAGACCTCTTATTTGAATTGGTTAGACATTTGCCTCTGAACGAATAAGCATTATACTGACTCTTAATGGTTTAGACCTCTTACTGGTTCAACACTAATCATTCAGAAGTTGCCAAACAGCCCAAAGACGATTGTAATCGGTATGGGCGTAATAGGAAATCGAATTGGGGTCAAGGAGTCATACCTCACTACTAAACCTCTGTGAAGGTATACTAAGTTGTTCATATAAAGCCATCTTGTTCCTCGGAGGCGCCCGAGGGCCGCCTTTTTCGGTATCATTTACATGAATTCTTGGAAACATTTGGTCCATATTCTTCTCATCAAACCCCCTCTTCATCTTGTTCTCCCACCTTCAAAAACTTGTACCATAAAAAGCACAACTTGATTAGCATCATCTACTCTTAATCCACATTCTACACTTTCTATGAAACAAAATATCAAACAGGTGGTGTGCAACTCCAAAAGTCATAACGATTTTAAACCTCTTCCAAACATAATAACATTACTACAATTTGCAAAGATGTTGATATCTATTTCAAATTCAATGTGTACAGATTTTGATGTAAAGTAACAAACTTGAATTGAAAAAACAGTTACCTCAATTCACAGACATTCAAGTTCGAATTTTCCCCAAATGGATGATTTAATGCTAAAGAAACAAAACCCAATTAGAAAATGATTAGAATGGATTGTGGGAGAAAAAGTTTGATGAGGGCCGGGAAGCAAAGATCTTGTAGAGGGCGGGTAATACGGAAGCGGGTGTGAAAATCTGGTCAACAAGATCTTTCTGGATATACCAAAACGGCAAAAACACACCTCGAATCTTCGATTCTTATTTTGTAATATTTTTTTTCTTATTAAATTTTAAGTTTTTTTATTTGCTATTCATTTTTTTCTTATCTATAATTTTTTTTTTGAACGGCCAATAAAAAAACCTTTATTAATAACTAGCCAGCGGCTAACACCAAATTTACATACACCAATACTACCGCATACAGCCAAAAAACTTTAACCAAAAACCGAACTTAGGAGAAAACTAAAACTCAAAAGACATCAAAAACTCTCCATTGATCCCATGACATATTCACCTCCTTCGAACGGTGCTTAACCCATGCGAAGCTTTTCGCCTTGATCTCCTCCACAACATTTGCCATGGATTTTGTTTTCCCGGCAAACATTAATTCATTTCTAAAATTCCAAATGGACCATAATGTAACTAGACATACCGCGTGAAAAACCTTCTTCTTCTTGACCGAGCCACCGAACCTCTGATGTGCGTCAAGGATGTCTCTCAAACTGAAAGCAATAACCGGATCCGATTTGCACCATTGAAGGACTATGAGCCAAAGGGTTTGAGCGAAACCACACGAAACGAACAGATGATCGCTAGTTTCACAATATTCGCTGCATAAGATGCAGTCCAAATTCTGAATCAAAACGCCTCTCCTTTGGAGCGCTACTCTAGTTGGTAGCCGTTCCTTAAAAGCACGCCATGCTACCATGCCAACCTTCTTAGGAATCCAATTATTCCATTTTACCACATAGTCGGGCCGAATGCGATTGGAACCAGCCAACATTTTCCTGATGTTACTAACCTGAAACGCACCCGAAGAATCCAGGTTCCATAGCCATTGATCCGGGCCAGAAGAGATCGAAAAACTGAGAACAAGGCTGGACAGATGCTGGAATTCTGCGATTTCCACATCCAAGATTAGATTCCTCTTCCAGTTCCAGACCCATGTAACACCGAGTGGGCCTGAATGATTTTTTTCCACTACCGTGCACCATTTATCTTTTTCCAGCATAAATAAGGCTGGAAATAGATCACGTAAAGGTACCGTTGCTGCCCAAACATCCAACCAGAAATAGATATCCGCTCCACCACGAAGTACCCCTGTGATAGCATTAGGAATATCGACCCCCAGTGACGATAATTTAGCGGATATATTGAAAATTTGTTTCCAAGGACCCGAAATAGAAACTTTTGCCGGAATCGGGTTCCATGATCTAGAATTATAGTGAATAGCCCAAATAACCTTTCTCCATAATCCATCTTTCTCTGTTTTGAATCTCCACCACCATTTTGCAAGCATTGCCATATTGGTGTCCCTTAACGACCCGAAACCCAAGCCCCCATATTCGAGCGGAGCTACCACATTTTCCCAAGCCATCCACGACATTTTTGATACCTCCTCAGTCCCACCCCAAAAAAATACTCTACGTAGAGCTTCAAGTTGATTTAGTACTTGAGACGGAGCTCTATAAAGAGAAAAAAAGTAGGTCGGGAGAGAAGACAATACCGATTTAATAAGTGTTGTCCTTCCGCCATATGATAAGGTTTTTGCCTTCCAAATGGATAGTCTTTTCTTGAAAATATCAACTATAGGTTTCCAGTTTCGCACAAGATTCATGTTAGCACCCACATACAACCCGAGATACTTAAAAGGATCACAGTTTAACATATTCGCCATCCTAACAACATCTGATTCCTCCACACCTACATCAAATAAACTACATTTGGACAGATTTACTTTAAGACCAGATGCCAAATGAAAACATCTGAGGATCCGTTGGAGATTTAATATATTTGTGTCCGACCATTCCCCCAAGAAGATCGCATCATCCGCATACAAGAAATGGGATAACATTAATCCGTTATTCTGGACGCCACGGAAAAGACCCACCTCAGACGCCTTCTTCATAATACCTGAAAGAGCCTCCATAGCAATGAGGAAAAGAAACGGGGATAAAGGATCCCCTTGGCGGAGTCCCCTCGAGCAGTCAAACTCCATTGTAGGAGAGCCATTTATCAGGACCGAAGCTCGGGCAGAACGGATAATAGCCATAATCCAGTCACACCATCTAGCTGGAAACCCCATTTGCAATAAAATGGATTCAAGAAAATTCCAGCTGAGCGAATCATAAGCCTTTTGTATATCCACTTTAAAGATCATACCAACTCTTTTAGCTTGTTTCATCCATGCAAGAATTTCATTCAACATTAATGGCCCATCTATAATGTTTCTTCCCGCAAGAAACGCAGATTGTTCCTCCGAAATAAGATAACCAATAACTTTTTTCAGCCGATTCACAAGGACTTTAGATAGTACTTTATTAATGCAACCGATAAGACTAATTGGATGAAAATCGTAAGGTCGTAACGGGTCCTTAATCTTGGGGATCAAAGCGATAAAGGAGGAAGAGCAGCTAAAACTTAAAGACGGGTTACCATGGAACTCTTCAAACATTTTCATAAAACTACCTTGCAGCCCACTCCAACAGCGCTTTAAAAATGTGAAGTTAAACCCATCCGGACCGGGCGCTCGGCCGCCGTCGCATTCCCATATAGCATCCTTAATTTCCAAAAGTGAGAAAGGCCGAACCAGGTTCTCACAATCGTTTGGCGAAACAACTTTAAGGTACGGGCATTCGATAGATGGCCTATTGTACATAGGCTCCTTAAAAAGATGAGAAAAATAGTCAAAAAACTGTTGTTTAATAACAACCGGGTTTGTGACCCAAACCTCATCAATAAAGACCCCATTAATCCGATTAGAACTCAAGTTGGAATTGACAATCAAATGGAAATAGCTAGTATTTTCATCCCCTTCACTTGCCCACCTAACTCTGGATTTCTGTCGAATATCCGACTGCCTTTGTTTATCAAACTCCAACATGAACTGCCTGTTTTCAATTCTCAAATTCAATTCTGCATCATTTAGATCCCTCTCCTCAGCCAATAATTCCAATTCAGCCACCATATTCCTTCGCATAGAGTATAATTCATTTCCCTTTTTTTTCTCCGCCCCAATCCACTCTTTGATTTTTCCTTTCAACCACCTAAGTTTTGTTGCCAGTGCGAGATCCCCAGGCCCGTTAAATGTAAATTGATTGCATTTGACTAAGACAAAATCCACAAACCCATGAAATTCCAACCATGAATTATTGGCTGAGGAGAGGGATCTATAATCTATAATACTATATTAAGAGAACTAGATTTTCTATCCTTTTCGTAATTTTGTCATAGGTACAAGTCTTGAACCACCATGTAAAATGAAGTAAGTCATTTAAGAGGGGGGAAACTTTGACATTGTCCAAAGTTTTAAGACACTTTAAGGGCAATCTAGACATTTCATCCATGGAATCCATGCCCACTTTTGTCTTTCATTAATTGAATTAAATTAAGGAATTAAATAAAAGTTTTATAAATAATTAAAGGAATTAATTGATTAAATTAAAGGTTAGACATGCAACCTTTGAGATTTTCATGATTTAATAGTATATATAAATATAAGGGTGGGGGGTATAATCTTCGGTGAGTGGGTGTTTGAGTGGGTGTCACCGATCAGTGACCATACCCCCATGATTGAGTTAGGGTGTTTGAGTAGAAGAGAGGGTGAAAACTCGGTGTAAAGTCACCGAAGGTGGAGAAGGGTGATGGATGAGAGAGAGAGAGGAGGGAGGAGAGAGGAACCAATCAAAAAATATATAACTCACACACCCTAGAGTGATTAACCATACCCCCTGATTGAGTGCAAAATGAGGAGTGGAATGGGGAGTTGACATGACATAATATTATTGGGTAGAAAATCACTCAATCACTCTAGAGTGATTAACCATACCCCCAACCCTAAATAATCTATACTACCTTATTAAGAGAACTATGATTTTTACCCTTTTGGTAATTTTACATTGTGTACACATTTTGAAGCAACATGTACAAGAGAGCCAAACTATTTTAGAGGGGGTAAACTTGCGCATTTTCCAAAAAATTAAGACACTTTAGGGGCATTTTAGTGATTTCGGCACCTTTGTAACCTATCTATATACTATATATAAGCATTTCCCATGTACAAAATAGTAAATTAACACTCATTTTTTAAGATGGCAGACTAAAAGTCTCAGACAAAACCCACTAATTTTACAATTTTCTTCCAATTCTACCCCTCTACCCTTTTATCTATACTAGGTTTCAGTGATTTCGTGCTTGATTATTGATGATTGTAACCGAAGATTCAATGTTGGGTGAAAATTGAAGACGCGAATTAAATTTGCCCTATCGTTTCCATTCCCTCGTCAGGCTTATATTGCTAGCGTCGTATTCAGAGTACGTGAGAAGGAAGAGTTTTATTTCAATTTGAGTGTCGTGAAGAAGATAAATGGATAGAAGACGAGAAGCGGTACCAGAAACGTTCCAGAATTGGTGACGAATGAACATATTGTGTCCGAGGGTTGGGAGATTGTTAATGATCGGAGCCACTGGTCACTTCAATCATGGCCTGTAAGTATCTGTTGCTGGTATTGTATGATTGATGATTGATTTGTTTGCAATAGGATTTCTGTTTATAGATAGTTTCAATTGGTGATTTGTCTCTCAAGTTTCAACACATCCGGTGACCTTTGATTCGAAGTGCTTTGGGTCCGGCGAGAAGGAGAGTCGCAATCGCGGCTAGGGTTCTGCAGGGTTGAATTTCTGGCTTGTTAGTGTTGGAGCGTGTCAAAAAGCCAAACAATCGTCACGAATGGTAATGATTTTCATCTGAATTGTTTAAAATGTATGGTTGTTACATGGTTGTTGATTTTGTTTCTATGTTAAGTTTTTTTTTATTTTTTATAGAAAATGTAATTTCCTCAAAAATTTTAAGACGTTCATCCAAAGGTCAGGCCTTCTCTCTAATTTTCATCCCCAATCCCAAATCTACCATCCATTCAATGCCTTTTCAATAATTCCGTCTAACAAAACCTGTGTAAATTGACGATGCAAATGAAACGATGGGGGCCTCCTTCAATGATTCTTCCGTTTCTTGGAGCTGTGTAATTGATGACCTAATTAAATGCCCATTCAATTTCCGTAGTGAATGCAATTTAAGACATGGATTAATTATGGGGTTTGCAATTCTGGTGTTTATATGTACTCAAAGATTCGAATCAACAGATACAAACATAATAACATCAGTGGTTGCAGATACAAGAGGGAAGCATACAATTCTAGGGCTGAATTGAAGACGGACGCTTATTTTTTTCAACAAGAAACTCGCCATTTGGAGGTTTGGTTTCTTTATTTTTTATTTTTCTTAATTTTTGGAATTTTTGAATTTGTTAGCTTTGTTTGGTTTATTGCTGCTTGAATGTAATTGGGTTTAGTTTAAAGTTTGAAACCTTTTGTTTTGTTTTTTTTCCTTGAATTTAAGATGATAGATGGTATTCAATGGCTATTTCTTGTTAAATTTTCTTAGAAATTGGGCTTCTGTTGTCAAAAATTTTGTTTGTCATTTTTCATTTTGACTCTTAATCTATATACTATATATAAGCATTTCCCATGTACAAAATAGTAAATTAACACTCATTTTTTAAGATGGCAGACTAAAAGTCTCAGACAAAACCCACTAATTTTACAATTTTCTTCCAATTCTACCCCTCTACCCTTTTATCTATACTAGGTTTCAGTGATTTCGTGCTTGACTATTGATGATTGTAACCGAAGATTCAATGTTGGGTGAAAATTGAAGACGTGAATTAAATTTGCCCTATCGTTTCCATTCCCTCGTCAGGCTTATATTGCTAGCGTCGTATTCAGAGTACGTGAGAAGGAAGAGTTTTATTTCAATTTGAGTGTCGTGAAGAAGATAAATGGATAGAAGACGAGAAGCGGTACCAGAAACGTTCCAGAATTGGTGACGAATGAACATATTGTGTCCGAGGGTTGGGAGATTGTTAATGATCGGAGCCACTGGTCACCTCAATCATGGCCTGTAAGTATCTGTTGCTGGTATTGTATGATTGATGATTGATTTGTTTGCAATAGGATTTCTGTTTATAGATAGTTTCAATTGGTGATTTGTCTCTCAAGTTTTAACACATCCGGTGACCTTTGATTCGAAGTGCTTTGGGTCCGGCGAGAAGGAGAGTCGCAATCGCGGCTAGGGTTCTACAGGGTTGAATTTCTGGCTTGTTAGTGTTGGAGCGTGTCTAAAAGCCAAACAATCGTCACGAATGGTAATGATTTTCATCTGAATTGTTTAAAATGTATGGTTGTTACATGGTTGTTGATTTTGTTTCTATGTTAAGTTTTTTTTTATTTTTTATAGAAAATGTAATTTCCTCAAAAATTTTAAGACGTTCATCCAAAGGTCATGCCTTCTCTCTAATTTTCATCCCCAATCCCAAATCTACCCTCCATTCAATGCCTTTTCAATAATTCCGTCTAACAAAACCTGTGTAAATTGACGATGCAAATGAAACGATGGGGGCCTCCTTCAATGATTCTTCCGTTTCTTGGAGCTGTGTAATTGATGACCTAATTAAATGCCCATTCAATTTCCGTAGTGAATGCAATTGAAGACATGGATTGAATATGGGGTTTGCAATTCTGGTGTTTATTATTAAACTTATTTATTTAAATCCTAATAATTTCCGGTTTAATCTTTTCTACTAACGATATTATACCCGCTTTTTAGTATTAACGGGGTTTAATTTTCAAACCCGTTTTCGGGGTGTTACAAGTCTACCCCCTTAAAGAGGTTTCATCCCCGAAACCTTATTTACGTATTTCTTTTAATTTAGACTAAACGAACCTAGTTTCGTTTTCAAGACATTCACTCGTTCCTTTCGATCTAACGTTTTCATTTATATTGACGCGTACGTCTTTCATGTGTAAGGCCTCGCGGGCCGTTACCTTCAGCTTATATCCTTTATCTTTATTGATCGAGTTGTCATTTGACCACTTAGTCTCATCAGTCTGTTAACAGGTTTATCCCCTTCTGTTGTCATTTCGGTAATGACTTCCCCCTTTTTGTGGCGTAACACAATTTAAATAATTGTGGATTCTTTGTCGATTTTGCCCGTTTAAATGTTTTAGTGAAATTCTCCACTTTAACCCATTCGATTAACTTAGCGAAACTCATCGCTTTTATACTAACTTTACCTCCCATTATTATTTTACGCGGGGAGTTACAACCAGTTTTCCTCGTTTTATCCAAAAGACCCGCAAGTTCGTTTACTTAGCCTTGTAAGCTTTTTCTCTAGATTTTCACCTTTTTAAGGTGAGAACCCCAACCATTCGTTTCTTTCTATTTGTGACCCGAAGGTCTTTTTGGTCCCGTAGACTTTAACACTATTTATAATCCCGTAGGTTATGATGATCCCGTCGATCATCTTTTATCCATGTCTATATTCAAATGTATATATACATATATAGCTTCAAAGCATCTCTTATTATGTTTGGAATTGTTTATTTTCGCTTTCGAACTTTAGTTGGCCTTGACCGTAGTCTAAAGCTTCGTTCGTTTATTCTTGGACTAATCTTCCGATTTTATGACTCTTTACGTCATCTACACATCGATTTGTTCTAAGCTTACCATTATTTGGTTCTCACATGTATTTCCTTGCAACCCACTACCCGGGTTCTTTTACCTTAAGGTTTTTTTTTAGCGCCTATAGCCCCTTGCGTAAGTTTATTAATATTTCACGCTTACTTATGTTAGCAAGCGTTATTCTTCATTTAATTCGTTTGACTTGTTCATGTGAAATTTCATCACTTATGAATGTCCAACTTCATTCTTTATTCGACCCGTTCAACTTTAGAATAGTTGAACGTAATTTATTAAAATTTCTATTTACAGTATCTTATCGTCTTTTAGTCATGACTCGAAACCCGAGTCTTTTGACTTTCAATTCGCATTCCCGTCTCTTGGTTTACGCATTCACTCAAATTCCTACCTATCAATTGGGTGTTTTACCGAAGTCGTTATCATTGCAACCCTTCCGGTATGCATTAAGACTTCGCTTCGATTGATTTGGTCGTCTTAGCGAAATCCATCGCTTTTATTCAACCATGTCTTTTATTCCTTGTGTGACCATCCTTGACGGCCTTATAGGTTCTGAGTGACGATTATCATCGTCATCCTTGCTTTACTACGACTAAAGTTAACAACTTTGATTATCTTTTTCGTATGGGCAATACCTTCGTTTTTATTATCCGACGGATCATCTATACTTTGGTTTTACTTGCCCATTTTGTCAACCATGGCTCTTTCGTCCAACATGACTTATCTTTATGAATTTTCATCAGGTTATTCATTTATGTCATCATTTACATTGGTCTTTGTCCCTTCTCTCGGGCTTATTATCCTAATGTAATACGCTTCCGTCACCCGGCTATGCGTTTATATTATTATCAAATATTTTGCTTGTTTGATTTATTTGGGTACCATTTAAGTTAGTCCCATTCACCCCGCCCTTACTACATCAGACGTAAATGTGTCCATCATAAGAAGTTCATGGTACCACATGTTCACTACTTACTTGGCCAGAGTAAGCGATCAACACCTGGTATACATGACCTTTTTATAATTTTCACATTACACCCCATGTAAGTAATGCCTCTATTTGTTTCTCTTGGAAACAATATCCCGGACATGTTTTCTATTCAGGTTTTTCCAAGTTTTCAATTTACAGGTGCAACAATCATTCTCTAGATGTTTGTTGCATATTGCTATTTGTGCAATTAAATTTAAAATGTGCACCTGGTAATGCTTGCCCTAACGGGCTTCTTTTGCCGTTAACCTTGTTCGCGATCACTACACGATTTAGATCCTTGATGAGTATGCTTTGCTTGTCATACATCGGACCGTTTCACAGTCATATCCGTAATTTGTCCAACTCTCGTCATCTTCAGATGCGAGTGTCCTTCAATTAAAACATTCACAAAGGTTAGTAATTCCGACATTAATAAACGGCTGTATTGTAATACAAGGCCTTTTTTTATTGTACGTGTCAACGCACGTGATTTCGTTAACTATACCTATCGTTTTCATTGGGGTAACGTGTATTACACAATAACCCTATGTGTTGTTCACAACACTTTAACATGTTAAACCATTAACATACATGTACTTACCGAATTTGCGATCAAGCCTCGAACCGAACACATTTTATTCTTTAACCATGAGCTCTGATTACCAACTTGTAACACCCTTGCTATTATTTTAGGGTTTTCGTATTATTTACGTAAATAAACATGTAATTATAATTACATATACATTGAAAAATACAGTCAAATTAAAAAATTTTCGGATTTGAAATAATACAATACAATATGTATAAATTCGTCGTTTTTAAATGACGACGAAACCATGTGCGGAAGCTTGTATCTTGATCGTGTTCGGTTCTTCAATGAGCTTGATCTTCATCCGGGACATCTTCACATTCACCTATGATCAAAACCAACTTAAAAGTTAGTTTCGATATCTTAAATATTAGTATAATCAAGTTCTAGTAGCGAACAATCAAAAACAAAATAAAATTTCGGAATTTAGTCTGTCGCGCCACGCGACAGACTCCTCTTGATCTTTCGCGTGCCGCGAGCGCCCTCGCGTGTCGCGCCAGGATTACTGCTCCATGTCGCGTGTCGCGGGGGAGATGATTTTCCAGCAGTTTTGTTACTGAAACCTGCATTTTTCCCAGCTATGGTTTTAATCGTAAAACGGTCTTTAAAGTGTCATAACTTTTTATCTACAAGTCCGTTTTAGGTGATTCTTTTTCCTACGCCTTTGTAATAAAAATACGCATCAATTTATCATATTTTCCGCATATGAAACCTGAATTATAAACGATTAGTTTATAATTTCTTATTTCATTTATTCGACCCATTTGTTTTAAAAGTTCACAACCTTGTTTCTAATTAACCATTTAGCATACATCAACATGCTTAACTCAAAATCTATAGTTCGGGTTTGTAACTTTTATGAATTACGCGGCTAGTACTCAATCTATGCGCATAATTCTTTTGACCCGTTTCGAAGACTTAAACCTTCTAAGTTTAAATCTTTCCCTTTTGTTATGCACAATCCACTTTATACTTATCTATAACTTACATTATCATAATACACGATCTTAAACGGCTCATAAAGACCGTTTACCTGGTTTAGCGTTCATGGGTATTTTGGTCAATTTCAGTCCCTCATTTTACGACGAAGGGCTTTCACTGATATTTGACCAACATATTACTTCTAACTATAATTTAAAATATGCGTACCTAGCTCGGGTCAACATATAGACTCGTTTTGTACCTTTCTTTTATTAGCCGCTACTTTATAGCGACTCAATAATCCACTTCCTGTTCACTCCTGTGAACATCTAACTTAACAACCAAACATTAGTCGATATTGTCAAATGGTATCGTCACCACCATTTGACCCATTTAGTCTTCATGACCAAACATTTATACTTATGTCAAAACATGGTTTTTAATTATCCATTGACACATCCGACCCATTTCGGATTTTACCACAAGATCCTTTTTCTTACGTTTTTAACCCGTTATGGCTTACGCCATGGGTATCCTTTTAATCTCAACTTACATTTAGTCAACACGTGACTAATTTACCCTTTTCCCCTTTTTCCCATTACTAGTTACGCTATAAGGTAACCTTAAAGAAAACTTATTAACTCCTAGTCAATTCACGACTAAATTACCATTTTGTCCATTTTTACCATTAACCATGGTTTTGATCGTTTTTATTCATTCCGACTCATTTCATTTTGTGTCGGAACTCAAATTTCGAATATAATCGGTTGTCACCTTTATCACCTATAAAATACATACGTATACTACAATGGGTGTAAGCTTTACTTACCTTGCATCCGAAGTACGCTTTCCCTTTACACTTGATCCGTTTGACCCGCTTCCTTTCCAAGCCTCCACCTAGCTTGTCAAGCGTCAAACTATCATCATGATTCGTAAGACGGTTAGATTAGTCATAATCATTTACGACTATACCATCCTACGGGTTTTATGTCGAATTTATCATTCGACCATATCAAAATTATCATTCGATCTAATCATTGGTCGGTTTCACTTTATAAAAGTCAACCGACTTATCAACATATTCATATGCACATTTGGTTCATTGAACTCACCTAGGCTTATTTCATCCCAACTCTTAACGAAATCAAATTTTACATACTAACTAGTAGGCCGATTTCATTTAGGCATTCCATATCACTGAAAATGGGCTGTTTTTGGTGACTTGTTTAACCTGTTTACAAGTCTTCAAAAATTATGATTTTTTTATGTGGCGTACCTCTCGGAGGGTTAGACCTTGTGTTAAAATTTCAAGATTTAACTCTTTACCAAAAATTTGTAAAAATTCATTTACTAAGCTGCAATCAAATTCGTCACTTCTGACTGCAGCTTACGGAAAAATTCATTTAAAATTCCTCGTTTATCCGATTGACGAAATTCCAATTGGCAATTCTTTTAATCACTTAAAACTTTCTACAGTAAGAATTTGAGATCATAACTCAATTCCTAAATTGAGTTATGACATTCGTAATGGGCTGCAAATTCTGCCAGAAAACGCAGCTTGAACCTTTGATACGGAAAAATTCATAAAACGCTCAATTTTCGTCAAAAAAATGCGATTCCAATGGAGTTTTAAAGATATTTCCTGGAATTACATTTTAGGCTCAAGAAACACATGTTTTTGTCACGTTTTTCCAGGTTACAGCCGATACAAATCGGCTGTAAATTCTGATCAGAAGCTGTTTGAATTCAGCTTTCAATTTGAACATGTTTATGACATTATAACTCTTATTCTTAGCAATCAAAACCCCTAAAAGCATCACATACCCGAATTTAGTCAAAACCCACTTAGTACATGCAAGAGTAATCATCAAATCCCTTCTCTTTAATACTAATTCATCAAGTTTTTCAACTAGGGTTTGTTTCTAAACATGAATTCATCCTAGTTTCAGCCAAACATCAATCATTCAAGCTTGAATTTCGATTTTTCATAAGTTCATCAAAAATATCAACTTCATAAATATCAAAAATTTGACATACCTTACGATCCCCACGACTAGGTGATCGTTTCTATGTGTTCATGCATTTGATTCGAGCTAATCTTGGCCTTCAATTTGATGAATTTGGGTGAGCTAGGGTTTCACCCCTCTTTCTCCTGGTCGATCCTACGAACACACACTGTGTTTTTTTTCTTTTTATTTATTTATTTAGTTAACTTTCAAGTTAACCCTTTTGGTCCCTCATGTTTATTTTGTTTCAAAAGAAGCTATAATTTATTATTCATCACTTAATCATATATTACTAACTAGGTTAATTATTCCTAGTTAACTTAATGGGTTCGGGGAGTTAAAATCCCGTTTTATTTTGAGTCCCGTTAACTCGGGCCTTCTATATACTTCGTTTTCTCAAAGTATTTATCCTCGTTTTATTTATTATTAAACTTATTTATTTAAATCCTAATGATTTCCGGTTTAATCTTTTCTGCTAACGATATTATACCCGCTTTTTAGTATTAACGGGGTTTAATTACCAAACCCGTTTTCGGGGTGTTACAGTATGGTTGTTACATGGTTGTTGATTTTGTTTCTATGTTAAGTTTTTTTTTTTTATAGAAAATGTAATTTCCTAAAAAATTTTAAGACGTTCATCCAAAGGTCATGCCTTCTCTCTAATTTTCATCCCCAATCCCAAATCTACCCTCCATTCAATGCCTTTTCAATAATTCCGTCTAACAAAACCTGTGTAAATTGACGATGCAAATGAAACGATGGGGGCCTCCTTCAATGATTCTTCCGTTTCTTGGAGCTGTGTAATTGATGACCTAATTAAATGCCCATTCAATTTCCGTAGTGAATGCAATTGAAGACATGGATTGAATATGGGGTTTGCAATTCTGGTGTTTATATGTACTCAAAGATTCGAATCAACAGATACAAACATAATAACATCAGTGGCCGCAGATACAAGAGGGAAGCATACAATTCTAGGGCTGAATTGAAGACGGACGCTTATTTTTTTCAACAAGAAACTCGCCATTTGGAGGTTTGGTTTCTATATTTTTTATTTTTCTTAATTTTTGGAATTTTTGAATTTGTTAGCTTTGTTTGGTTTATTGCTGCTTGAATGTAATTGGGTTTAGTTTAAAGTTTGAAACCTTTTGTTTTGTTTTTTTTCCTTGAATTTAAGATGATAGATGGTATTCAATGGCTATTTCTTGTTAATTTTTCTTAGAAATTGGGCTTCTGTTGTCAAAAATTTTGTTTGTCATTTTTCATTTTGACTCTTAATTTGTTTGCGTATGATCAAAGTTTGAAGCTTTTTATTTTGTTATTTGTTTCTTTGAATCTAATAAATGAAACTTGTATTTCATGATTAATGTAAAAACTTAAATACATTTTGAGTTTATATGCTTATAGGGGAAAGCTTGGATCTAGGTACTCCGGATTGCAAGCGGCACTCAAGGTGCGAACGGCTCGCATGTCGCCCATATGCAAAAACTCCATGTTACCGTGACAGGTCCTAAACTTCATGTGGCCTAAACTTTTTCTCATTTGGCGCTACTTTTATGAGGGCCTTTTTTGTCATGCTCTGCATTGAAGGTTAGTTTTACATTTCTCTTGCTTATAATGCATGATTATTATGGAATATAGATGAAAAAGAGTTTGATAAGCGCATAAGTTTGCAACGATTCCGACGTTAAGATTGATTTCTAAAGTTTGAAAAATGGGTGGGTGAAGTATGATTCAAAACGCGTTCAGGTCATAATTGGTCATGACATGAGTTTAGATGATTTTCTTCTTACATTCCAATTATTAAAGTTTTTTAGGTCCAAACTCGACAAATTGGGTTGGGCTGGGTTTATTGTGCGAGCACCGTTTTTGTTCATTTTTAGTTATTATTTCTTATTAATAGTGACTTTTGATGTGCTCTCATGTAGGTGATCAAAGGGATTAAACAACATTAGATAGGCTTTGGGATGAAAGCCAAGCAAAAGTTGATGAGCTTAAAGAAAGAACTAATTATCAGCAGCTCATTCAGGTACACTATAATGGTATTAGTTATATAAAGAGGGCAAAACTTTTTGGCATGATTTGTTTTAGACACTTCACTAAAGCATATTCTGTTGTTGAGACTTTTGCTTTTTTCAAGTTAATATCGATACTGTTTTTTATTTTCCGGCCTGTTTTGCATAAATATGACTCAGATCCAGCAGCAAAAGCAGTTGTTGCATCTGTTCTTGCATCAAAATTTGGTGCAGATTCGGGCCTGAAAGTGATTCTTGGAGACGAATTACAAGTGCTCTAATGTTAGACCCATAGGTATATTCTAAACCTTAGTCTCAAATGCATCACAAGTAACCAAAGGGGTGGTGGTCGTGACGCATTCGCAAAGGTAAAGCTTTTAAGACCAAGCGTAGTCATAGGAAAAGGGGGCGTTTTTTTTGCCCGAAAACGCAAAAGAAAACGCAAAACAACGCCCGAGTCTCGGCCCCCCGGGGCGTTTTTCTTGGATTTTAAAGTGTGTTTACATAAGGTTAAGATGTTTGTGTTAAAAGGGTATAATAGTAAAATTGTAGGTAGATATTGTTTAGTAGACGCCAGTTTACCCGCCCCGGTACGCCTAACCTGCATTTAATAACGCATAACCAACACTGCGCGCATAACCGACACCTAAACGCATGAAACGACGCCGGAATGCGCGTAACAAGCATTAAACACATGTAACTAGCACTGGTTACTCGTGTAAAGCCGGTTTCGTTTCGAGTGCTGCGTTCAGTGCTTACCAGGCTGGGTTACGCGCGTGTCCCAGACCGGATACGCGTAACTAGAGTAAAAACGCGTAATAGATGATTTTGGCTATTTACTCTTGGATTTATGATGTAAATATTTGTTTATTTTACTGCAGATGACCACCCACTGGGATGTAAAATATTACCCCATTTTGTTATCTGAATATTACCATTTGTTATTTTGCAATACAGTTTTCCATTGCTGGTATACACAGGTATGTAAATTGGGAGGTAATGGTCTTATTAATTAATGACACGTGTTTTGATGTATGTCATCTGCTGCTTCGTGTTATTTCTTTCGTGTGCAAGACCATTTATGTATTGGTGGATAATAGACTATGGCTGCAGGACTTGGTGTCACGGCCTCCACACTTGTGGCAGTTAATGGTTACCAAGGTTGCATACATGTTTAAAACATCCTAAATGATCAAGTTTTTTCTTTGCTACATTTAAAGTTCTCATGTTTTCTTCTTGATTATGTTTCAGTCACAAATGTCACCATTCGACACTACTATACGACTCCATTTAAATTCTGTTGTCTGGTTATTAATATCGTTCTCAGCTATATCGCACCTGATTTGTTTCACCGAGAACTCTACATGTTCAGCGTTGATACCCAATCCCACTGGTCCCTCATGTTTTGAATAGTCTGCTGCACTAGCAAATTATGAAGCTGACCCATTTGCTCCTTTTCATGTACTGTTGAGTGTTGGTGATATTGCCCTCCATTCCAAGTCCAGATTTTACTTTTACATTTACTAATACTAATTACTAAAGTACACAGAATAGCTACAATAATGTTTGATTTTCTAACACAAAAAAAAAACTAGGGGTGTGAATTTCTAACACGGCCCGAAAACCCAACACGAACCTAACATGAAATTCGCGGGTTTAGGTTTACTCTATACGGGTTCGGGTCAGTTTCAGCGAACCCGTTTAGGTTAACGGGTCGGGTTCGGGTCAACCTGGTCGGGTTGGCGGATTGACCCGTTTAACACATTTATACTATAATATTATAATTTTTTACAATATATTCTATGTCATAATGATTATAACTTAAAAAAACAAATTAACATAGATTTTATTTTATAATTTAAATATGATATTATTATATACATTTGTATATAGTAAATTTTAATTTTAATATATTAACTTCAGAAAAAATTAAAAAAATCGGGTTGAATGGGTCGTGTTCGGATCAACCCCCGAAATCTCGGTTTATGTTCGGGTACATATGTATGATACGATTTTCGGGTTCGGGTCGAGTTTGGGTTCGTGTAAAATTTTTGGGTTTGGATCGGGTTGAACCCGCCAATTTGCGAACACGACCCGAATCCACCGCATTTAATCTCACTTGATATATGTGTTTATCTGTTAGCAATCTGTTTTTTTTAGAAAAATCTCGATATATGTGTTTGTCTGTTAGCAATATGTTTTTTTAGAAAAATCGCGATTTTATTTACGTGTTCGCGGATTTTCTTTCCTGCGATGACCAAATTCATTTCAACTCTAGGTCCTCAACATTTCATCTTTAGCAGTGTGACATCTTTTGTTTACAATGACAACATCAACAGCAATTTATAAACTAATGGATGGGTATAATGATGTAAATTATCGTTGTTGTGATTGTCATTCATAACCTAACATAAAGCGGAACAATTTATAAACTAATAGATGAGTATAATGATGTAAATTATCGACTCCGCCGCAACACGCGGGTTTCCCACTAGTAATTAAGATAAACGTATAAAAATTTTCTTTAGTACTACTCATCAATCTATTATGATTATCAGATAAATGTATAAAATTAATAATATTTCAATCATATATTTATATATTACAAGTGATCTAAACCAAACTCCCCGTGGAGTTGAAAACTTTAAAAGATAAACCAGGTGAAACAAACCATGCAAACTGCAGGCCAACAACGATTACACCTTAACTTTAGGTTTCATTTATGATACTGATTTCCAGTTAATTCTATTCAGTCCTAGGTGATATGCTATATTTGTTCTTTCATCCAACCATTGTTACGCATTTCAAGTTAATTTATCATAACTCACATGTTTCGGTTTGTAAGATAAGAGTGACGTGTTGGGTTTTGTAACTAACAAACTTCATGGTTAAAAGTCAACATTTATAATACATATCATAAATGAATATGATATCAGTCGGGATACCCGTCGCAACGCGCGGGCTTTCCCACTAGTTAAATTTTAAGTTTTTTTTATGCTATTCAGAAAATGGGTGTTTAAAAACTTTTAATTAATAAAAAGAACATTTAAAAATATATAGAGTAAACTTCAATTTTCGTCCCAGTGATTTGCTGATTTTAACACTATTAGTCCAATAGTTTAAAATTTGCATTTATCATCCAATAGTTTGTATATTCTAACACTTCTAGTCCACCATTCTAACAGCCATCCAATAGAGTAGTGGACTAGAAATGTTATCATCCAATAGAGTGGTGGACTAGAAGTGTTAGAATATGCAAACTATTGGATGATAAATGCAATTTTTAAACTATTGGACTAATAGTGTTAAATCCAGCAAACCACAAAGACGAAAATTGGAGTCTACTCAAATATATATTACCATTTTTCAACATCTAAGTTTACTTTTTCTTAATAGTAAATTACATTACTCATAAAATTTACACGACCTGTCTTAAAAAATATATATTACTAAATTTTTTCACTACTTTGGGAGAGAGGCACTAAAAACATCTTGATATCGATACCATTGGACTATAAGCAGTGACATATCTACCGCCACAATTTACTGTATTATTTAGGCAAAAATCATGATCGCACCTGTTAAAAATATGGTTAAACTCTCTGTTCGTTCCCCATAAAATAAATCTTAGATTCACTATTGACTATAAGCCAACCCTTCGGTATTACATTAAGTTTACTGAAATATTATTTTTAACAAGCGTCTCAATTCAAACATTATATATAATATCGATATTGAAGGTATTTATCTCATTTTTTATTTTTTTGCAATTATATTGATCAAATTCTAGATCTCACCTAGGATATTTAGTGTCCTGTTTCTCTTTGTTTACGTGTGCACGTTAGATTTCACTTGGATATTTAGGGGGTGTTTGTTTTTTGTGAAAATCACTTCCAAACCTCTTATGTCTGCCCCACGCAGAACATATGCAGACGTTTGAGTCTGCAGCGTGTTTGTTTTATGGAAGTGATTTCATTAAAAAACCTCTTCTAAACCTCTTCCTCGCACATACCTGACCTTACATCTTCAAATCTCTTCTAAGCCTCTGCTCTTTCAAAACACATCTCAAAAACCCTAGTATCCTTCTTCTCCACAGCGACACCTCCATCTTCTCCAACCAGCCGACAACCTCCACCTCCTCCGCCACCCCACATCTTCGTCGACCCCACCTTCCGTCGATTCTCTTCATCCGACGATCCCCCCTTCCGTCGATTCTCTTCCTCCGGCGACCCCAACCTTCCGTCGATTCTCTTCCTCCGGCGACCCCACCTTCCATCGATTCTCCACAGCCGACACCTCCATCTTCTCCAGCTTAAGGTTCGTGTTCTTGTTGATTTGTATAGTTAATTTTTGTACAGGTGCTGTTTGTTTGAAATTAAGGTGCTGTTTGTTTGAAATTGAGGCGCTGTTTGTTTGAAACTAGGTGCTGTTTGTTTGAAAGTAAGGTGCTGTTTGTTTGAAATTAAGCTTGCAGAAGTTAAAAAACAAACAGTCTTCTTCTTGCATACTGCAGAGGTTTGCTCCACCTCTTCAGCAGCAGATGTCTGCAGATGTGGTCCGCAGACTGCAGATGTTTTACCTCTGAAAAAACAAACAGCACCTTAGTGAACAATTTCTTCTTGTTTACGTGTGGATAAGGATAGTCGGTGCCATTTCTTTTAAAAAATATGGACATTGCATGGATATGGATAGTTTTTTTTTTTCCTGATTTTCTTGTTAACTTGATTTTAATGTGATTAGGGTTGTAAATAAATTATGACCTGTTTTTGAGTCATTTGTTTAAGTTTATTCGAACAAAAAAATTAATACCGAAAAGATATGGTATCAAATTCAGTCATTCGGGTCAGATTTAACCCACAATGTTTTGTCTGTATGACAAGTTCTGTGGAGTGCATGTCTATGTAGCCATTAATTAGATTAAAACATCAATACACTACAATACTGTTACAATTGTAATAGTAACAACTAACAATATCTACTATATATACATGTGACATCACCCAAATCAAGTCATTTCACGTTTTCACAACTATTACTCTCTTTATGTTACATGCTTACTTTTCAGCAATATTTCAGTTTTATTCTCGTATCGGAAGTTGGTTACAAAAAGATTACCATTTCTATGGTGATGCTAACAACTTCGCATCATCAATATAATGATAAGCTCTTCTAATCTTACTAAACTTTGGTAGTTATTATCTCCTTTTTGGAAGAATCGGACAATGTTTGGAAACATCAACAAAACAAGGGAGAACATTATTGATTCCATTATTCTTCTTTTGTATTTGTGGTTCATTAATAGAAAGAAAAAAAGAGTTAGCATTGTATGAGAGAATTGGTTACAAAGTCTAATTCTTTTTCTATAATTTTCTTTGTCCTCCTAACTAGTTACTTGCTAGTTAGTGAGAAATAAACCTTCTGCCGGTTAAAAGAAGCTTCTCCCTAGTTATTTTTGGCAGGTATCCATAACTAATATCTAGTAAGCAGGGGCGGACTCAATAGGGGAGAGGGTGAGTGGACGCCCCCTTTAAATTTTTTTTAGCGTATTTTATAGATAAAAATCTTGATCGCCCCCTTGAAAGTTTGGTTGAACCCTTCGTTTGCACCCTCAGAAAATAATTTATGGGTCCGCCACTTGTAAGGTAAAGATGGTTATTTGGCAGATCAATTCTAAACCTTAAATCTTCGGTAGAAAATTAATATAGTTTAAAGAAAATTTGTTTACAGGCTTTATGAAAATGTGTTAATTTTAAAGTGATTAAAACTCAATTTAAATAAAACCTCTTGATTATAAATTGGATGTATCTTAAGTTTTGAATAAAGAGTTAAATGCCATTTTAGTCCCTGTGGTTTGGGTCATTTTGCCAGTTTAGTCCAAATGTTTCATTTTTAACCTGTGGGTCCAAAAAGGTTTCACCGTTGCCATTTTAGTCCACTAGGTTAACTTCATCCATTTTTTCTGTTAACGAGAAGGCCAATTCAGTTATTTTATATGGCCGAATTGCCCTTCTAGTTAACAAAATTACATATAAAATGACCAAATTTGCCTTCTCATTAACAGAAAAAATAGATGAAGTTAACCCAGTGGACTAAAATGGCAACGGTGAAACCTTTTTGGACCCACAGGTTAAAAATGAAACCTTTGGACAAATGAAACCTTTAGACTAAACTGGCAAAATGACCAAAACCACAGGGACTAAAATGACATTTAACTCTTTGAATAAGTATCTCTATTGTATGCAAGGTCGACCTATATTAGTCATCCTCATTTTGTTCATCTTTTAGCATTCTTTACTTTTTTTTTATAACATTTGTTGTTAATAAATAGATATAATAATATGAGCATGTGTACATGTATTTAACATTGATGTCACATGCTCATAATTTACGCCCCATTTATTAGTCATGGGCGTAATTTACGTCCCTGCTTTCTTCCGTTCCTTCATATCTTTGATCCTTGCATTTTCCATGTGCTTCCTATCTCGTATACATCCTGAAAAAAAGTCCTTTCAGTTTTAGGTGCCTGTAATTCAATCCATCCTCAAAGTAAACTGGTTTGATATGAATAAACATCTAAAATTACATAATTAAACATGTTAAAAATCGAGTCAAATACCCTCACATCACTTGTTGATCTACATGTAATTTCTTTTTTCTTTTTTTAAGGATTGTCAATATGACAATTCGTTCTTGGTAATCATGTTATCCCATTACTAAGGACAGAAAATCGTTTGGTGAAGTTAGATGATTCTTTTTCGACCGCTCCCATTTTCACGGGTCCAAATAATGGGTCCCACTCATTCATAGGGAGTTCAAACATTACCATGTAAACATGGTTTGAGTGACTCGTAAAACAAATTTACATAAATTACGTATTTATAGATTTTTTTTTTCATCACTTCCAATACACATGCCTTGAGCATGTGAGCAACCTTTCCTAAAGAACTTGAGCTTGTGATCATTTAAATCAATTTGTTGGAAAAGTTTAAGGATTACAATACTTTAATCGAATAACTACTCACTTCTATGTTACACTTTGTTGTTCAAAGAAAAGGTTCATGATGTATTTGTAATCCACTAGGCACTAGTACACTTACTTCTATGTTATACTTTGTTGTTGGTTCATGTCAGGGGCAGAACTAATGTAGAATGAGCCGTAGCACAGGCTACGGCTCAATCTCGTATTCGTAGTGTAGTTTTTTTCCGGTTTTATACATAGCATACCCAAAAACTTATACGAGGATACCCCTAAGAGAAAATTTTGAAACTTGATATTATTTATTAAGCCTAAAACCTGTTTAGTAACAAAGCCCAAATAATTAGTTTTATGATAATTAAGCCCAAATTGTAATAACTTATAAAGCCTATACAATAGAATAAATGATCTTGCGCATCTTATTGTTGAAATGGGAATACATAGTTCTTGTCCTTTAGTTTATCGGGTAGTGAAGCTAGCTTTGGTTTTACCGGTTGCGCCGGTTGCACCGGTTGCACCGGTTGCACCTGCAACTGTTGAAAGATGTTTTTCGAAATTGAAGATTATCAAGAAGGATTTGCGTAGTCGAATGGGCCCAGAATTTTTGAATAATGTCATGTTTGTGCGGTCGAAAAAAGATTTTTCTCATAAAGTAAAAGACGACGATGTGATGGAACGATTTCAAGCTATGAAAAAAAGAAGAGACCAAATCTATTAGGTATTTGTTTACTTTATTTATTTATTGTCTTTTTTAATATGTATAATTACACTGTGATTTTTTTTAAATACCCCTGATTTAATGGGCTAATTTTATCAGTTCTGCCCTGATTTAATGGGTTATGTTGTCTTTATATTCTATTAGTAGACTTATTGTAACGTGCATAGCATTAGTTATTGTTTTTTTTTCTTTAAATTGGATTCACGTGTTAGTTACACGCAAGCTAATATGTGACGGTATGTAAATAAAAAAAACGATTATATTTATTGTTGCGCCTAACATAAGTTAAATATGTTTCACATATGTATTTGGCTTCTAGTTATTGTTGGAGTATACATAATGACGCAATATATATATTATCCTTATTAAGGTTATAAGAATCTCTATGTGACCCACATTGAAGAGCTAAAACATAATTATAATATATGTTCCGTTAAATTTGGAAATAATCATTAAAGATGGTATAACATAATTGTTGCTGCTTAAATCCTAAAGAAATAGTTAATTATTAGTTGAATGTTTATTTGCCAATATAAAAGAAACAGTAAAAAAAAAATTGATGACTCTACATGTATTATTATATAAAGATTAAGATATATTTTATACTTTGTTATTAGACAAAAATATAAATACAAATACAGAAGGATTGTACTCCTTAGTATGTTATATTTTGTTTTTGTTAAACCCTAAATGTACACATAGATATATAACTAGATTATAGACCCCGAGTTTGTAGAATAGAAACAATATATATATATATATATAGGATAAGGATCATGTGAGAAGTAGTAGGCTAAATGAGAAACTTGAGAAGCATTCTGGACCACACATTTTCCCTAAGCAAAAAAATGCAAAAAAAAGGTGAAAAAAATGCAAATTTTGTTTTTTTTTGGAAAAATCGCTGTTTTTTCTTTAAGAATTAAATTTTTTTTTTAAATTTTTTTTTTTTGGATTTATACACATGTGTATATTGTTAATCTTTTAACTATACATATATGTATATTGTCAATTATACATATATGTATATACATGTTTAAAATTGAAAAATAAGTGTTATTTAGGGTTTAGCATTAGTATTTAGGGTTTAGCATTAGGGTTTAGGGTTTAGCTTTATGGTTTAGGGTTTAGCTTTATGGTTTAACATTAGGGTTTAGCAATAGTATTTAGGGTTTAGCATTAGAGTTTAACTTTTGGGTTTAGCATTAGGGTTTAGCTTTTGGGTTTAGCTTTAACTTTTGGGTTTAGCTTTATCTTTAGGGTTTGTATTAGGGTTTAGCATTAAGGGTTTAGCTTTAGTGTTTAGTTTTAGCTTTTGGGTTTAGCATTAGGGTTTAGCTTTAGGGTTTAGCATTAGGGTTTAGCTTTAGGGTTTAGAGTTTAAGGTTTAGCATTAAGGTTTAGCTTTAGTGTTTATGGTTTAAGATTAACAATATACACATTTTTTCAATTTTAAACATGTATATACATATATGTATAATTGACAATATACATATATGTATAGTTAAAAGATTAACAATATACACATGTGTATAAATAAAATTTTTTTTTTAATCCTTAAAGAAAAAGCTGCGATTTTTCAAAAAAAAAATTTGTTTGCATTTTTTTCACCTTTTTTTTGCATTTTTTGCTTAGGGAAAATGTGTGGTCCAGATTGCTTCTCAAGTTTCTCAAATAGGGTGGACTTCTCTTAGGATCCCTACCATATATATATATATATATTATAACTTAATTATGTATTACATTTATTAGGTATAAGGAGATTCACCCGATTACCATTAGATATAGTATGAATTTGGGAAAAGAGGGAGAGATCAATATTTTTTTTCAAGAGAAGCAAGTTCTCATACCTGGCTTTAAAGAGATTTGATTCCTTGTTCTTGACATGCGTTTTTTTAAAGCTTAACATCCCAAAATATAATAAAGCGAATTAGACTATTGTGGATACTTTTATCAATTTTGGTTAAAGGTTTGATTTTTTTTTTTTTTTTTTTCCAAAGGTCCATTGAGGATAAGGCTTGGAAGTTGGAAAGGCCCAAAATGGGTATTACGATAAATTGGCACTAACCTTAATGAAGTAATAGCTCCCCACCCGTCGTCCTCATTCTCATTCCATACTTTCCATTGTATAGGTGTTTTAGAGGGAGAAGAAGCTTTAGAGAGAAACTCTCATTTCAAGTTCTCACTCATGAATCCTTCATAATTATTACAAAGGAAGCATCGAGGGGTGTGATTAACACGTACGCGCATTGTTGAGCCTTGACTGAGCAAAAAGGGAGAGTTTGGAGTTGTTTCGCTTCAATCTCGGTTTAAACCGATCCAGGATAAAGTTTTACTATAAAGTTTGGGTGTATAACATGTTAAACATGTATTTCGAACCCTTTAGGTGTATAACATTGGTAACTTAAATTGTTTTCAGACCTGCAACATCAAATCCGCCAACACAACTCCGATTAGGGTTTTCAACAAGGAAGAAGGTACATTTCGCACCCCTGAGCCCTATAACATTTCGATGGCCCATTTCACATGTCACATCTCGTTGATACATTTTGTTCACAATTTATCATGAATAGTTAGATTTCGTTAGATACATTTCTCGAAGCCATGCCAACAAAATGTTGTTTCACGAATGGTATAGCGGAAAGTTTAGGTTGAGTGAAAACTCTGCTTGTGCTGTCACACCCCAACCGATGGCGGAAACATCGGGATGAGACGAACAAATTGCTCAAAACTTCATAACACTATGTGACAATATAAATTAAATTGGATTTCATAACAATTGCTAAAAATGTCATACAAGAATCAAATAAGACAACATTGTTTCAAACATACATTGACAAAATAGACTAATCTAAGTGTGTTTTTAAGTCCACCTAAATCTCATTTCTTCACTTAGCATCATCTTGTCTATCAAACCTGCAAAATGTATTAAAATATGATCAACAAAAAGTTGGCGAGTATACAAGTTTGATACATAGTATAAAATAGTTTAAAATAGTCTAACGGCTCGTATCCAACATGAATCACAATATGCAAGTTACTAGTATGTTGAAACGGTGTCAAGTATATGTTCAAACCCAAGAATCCAATGCGTTAAAATAGCCTATCCGAAAGAATAACGGGAGGTAATATGTTTAACTTAACAATACCCCGAGACTAGTGGGCGGTGCATTACTCCTATAGCGCTATAATTGTTAAGGTAGGCTTGTACGAAATTAATAAGCATATAGACATGATAAGTTTAATATAACATACGAGATTAACAAGCATCATATAGTTTCATGTTCAAATATGGATAGAGAGTGATTCAAATAGTTTCAACTGTTCGTGTGTTTATATACAATACATGTTGCACCCAAAAGTGTTTAAAAGTAAAAAAAATGGGATCGAGTATACTCACAAAATTGCATATGCTTTCCGATTTATCCAACGTGACGAGGTTGTTGAGGCTAGAAAGTTGAATGTGTTCGTTTTGGAGTTTAAGAGGTGTTTACATATGGTTTAAGGATTTGGAGCTTAAGGTCATGAAAATAACTTATGAAAGTAATCATCTTGTACACATAGCACATGTTCTTGACACTTTTGAATCTTAAAAGAGCTTGTATGTTTCCTTGGATTAAAGTCCATTAGAATCGTAACATGTGTATGGTCATAAGTGATGTAACATATTCTTGACAAGTAACTATTAAGTTATCATCAAGTCTAGCTACTTAGATTTATATAGATTATTGTAACACCTCGTAAAAATGTGTCCAATTATGTAAAGACACGTGTCCTAAACTCTAAACATGTGAAAGTTTTAGTTTGAAGGACTAAAGTTGTCAAACGATGAAGATATGTATGCGAAGGGACTAAAAGTGACAACATGCCAAACTTATGTCTCTGAATGACCACGCACGATGAATATATTCTTAAACGGGTAATTATTCGAATATAAGAAGCCGTTTGTGAAAGTAAACGAAAGTTTACAAGATACAGGGGTTAAACGTGCCAACATGTTAATTCTTACCTCTGAGTGACCTTTTAACGAACACGGGACTTCGTAATGTTCGATTATACTCTCAAGAATATATGATAACAAATTTACGAGGTTTCGTGATCGTTATGTGTTATTTACGCAAATTTCTAAGAATAAGGGTTAAAATCGTCAACGAGCAGAAACTTGTGTTTTCGGTGATCGTTTAACGAAACCGGACCTAACGGTGTTTTGTTATACTCCCTAGATCATCTACAAACTAACTACAAGGACATATTATGCCTAAAATGAAAGATATGAAGCTTAAAAAGGTGCAAGGACTGAATATGACAAGATTTAAAAATGTTTGGCTGGCCCCTCATGGCGTCGCGCTGCGCGACCATGAACTGCTTATGCCGTCGCGCCACGCGACGGCCCTACTTCGACAGAATATGTTGGACAGGTGCTGGTTATCTTCTTCCTTGTGCTCCAAACCAAAACTAAACGAAATCTATGGTTGTTTGATGGTTTTAAAAACCACTTGGGACACCTGGAGATATCTTACAACTCCCTTAAACACATGTAATGATCTGGAGGAACCTCCATTCACTATAAATAGGCTCATTTGTGCAGCCATGTTCCTTGCACATACATAATTCTCACTCTCATCTCTCTAGCTTGAGTCTTTCTTGAGTTTTCTGGGATTCCTGATCATAAGGAAGCTCATTCTAGTTGAAAAGATTTGCTAGGACCCTTTGTAAGTGTCTTAGCCCCCCCCCCCTCTTTAGTTCAGTTTTGTTAATTAAAAACCGAAAAGTCAAAGTTACGTAAAATGACTTTGACTCTCGGTTTAGACCTAAACGGTCCAGCCATTGTTCGAGGCGAATATGGCTACGTGATTGTAATTAGGTGTGTGTTAATCCCTCAAAAGGGCACATCCAAATTACCATGTTTACTTAGTTAATTGCTGGGTCAAAGTAGTTAAGTAAAAAGTCAAACTAGTCAAGTTTTTGAATAAAAACATAATCTGATAATGTAGAAGGTATAAACCATATTTTATCACTTTAATAAGTTGGTAATTATTTTTAGAACATGTCTAAGCATGTTCAACTCGACAATTCTGAGTTTAGGGTCGGTTCGCAACCGAAAGTCGCAAAAGCTTGACTTTTGCTTTGACTTTCAGTTCTGACCCGATTGAGCTTAATTCTTCTATGTTTTAAGCTTCCATTAGGACCATATTATACTGTAGTATAACCCTCTGAGGTTATATTACCTGGTCATTAGTATTCTGAATTATATGCTAGTTTCCGTTAATATGCTTATAAATGCCCATTTTGCCCTTTTGATCTAGAAATGAGATTTTTGTATATGTGAGCATACTAATAGGTTAAGTACTGATATATAAGCATGTCTAAATTAATTTGACATGATTCTCTGCTCTCAAAACAATGTTTTGTAAGATATCGTAAATTTGAACTTTTTATTAATTAAACTACGCTATTATGCATAATGCATGTTTAAACATGGATTTTGACCCAAAACTCATTACCTACTATTATGATATTATTTTTAAGGATTTTTGGAATATTGGGTCAGATTATAAACTGACCATATCATTGAGTTCTTGTATAAATTACTTAATTGACGATAATGCCCTTTTGACTAATAAAATGTGATTTACATATGTTTAACATGCCAAACTTTTTTCTACTGATTTGATATTAAAAATAAAATATCTTAAACACTCAAGGCTGATCAAAATTTCAGAATCACATAAACATCTTAAATATCGTCAATTATCGACTTTTTACGCTAATTAGGTGCATACTATGGTTAAAAAGTATAACTAGCACCTGAGACTTGTTACCTACTGAATTTATAAATAAATTTTAATATTTTTATAGTAGGTATAAGTCATGAACTCAGACTTCCAATTATGTCCTTAAAATCATATGTGAAATGACCAAAATACCCTTTCGGGGCATAGTTTGGTCAAAAATGGTAAATCTCACATATGAATGATATCATACTGTTTTAACACCATAAAATAAATATTTTTACTGAATACTTTAGACCAGAATATTAGTTTACTATAAAACCTCTTTTATAAATATTAAAATGACCAAAATGCCCTTACGGGACTTAAATTTGTTTTAAATACTTTTTGGGCATATATGTTAACATCCTACTGATGTAATAACATATTCTAAGCATAATAACATATGAGACTTGTATATGGTTCATTTGGTTACCCGTTATGTCGCAACCCCCGCCCCCTATCTATCTCGGGAACGAGCGGCCGCGAAACCAGTTTTGGTGGTATCATTTGTTTATTTTGACAGCGGAAATTTCATCAGGACCGTAGTTAGGAAATGTTTTATCAGAGTAAAACCACCACATTTTATATTAATAACCACATGGGTAAAACCCAAGTTTCTTATTATAACATGTTTATAGGGATAAACCCTGTTTTATTGAATTTAAAACATCGTCTTTTAGGTAACTTTTATAGCCACATTTTTCCAAGCCGTCAGTGCTCTCCAGCTGGCTTTCTTCTAATTGGCTTTTACATTTTGTTACCTGAAATGCATTTTAAAAACATTTGTCAGTGGGAAATACTGGTGAGTGAATCCCAGTTTAATCAAGAAGAGTTTTATTAATTAACATAGTATTGAGAGCGAATACAATGTTTACTTCTACACAATTACTCATTCAGTACTGTCAATCCTGACTGGTGGGTCATATTACACATTGGCTAACTCCTTGTCCAATGGTAACGTGTTCCACATTTTGTATACAAAATCCCAACATACTGGCAGTAATTGAAGAACTACAAAGACTCAATCACTGCTTAATCATATTGAAAAATATTTAAGGTTTTGTAAAACAGTTCACAAAAAGGTTTACAAAAAGAGGATAAACTCACATTGCTGTTTTAGGTTATCCTTTAGGGTTTCCTGGTGATTATCTATAATTTACACAAATGCACACGTGTTAGTATAATAACCCATTATTTATATTAACGATACCCTCCCCGAGACGGCATTCCAACGACTACGTCGGGCAGAACCACGACAGCCGTTACGGAACGCTGGATCAATCGGGCAGCGTATCTAATACTTAACCGGGGTTATAATACTTACATCCGGGCAGAACTTCGTTAATTAGGGGGATATTATACCCGAAAATTATGCCTATTACTCAGAAATTCGAGAGAAAGAAAAGATTTTGAGCGATTGAAACTGAAAGCCGGAGCTCCCATTATATAGGGCCTGATTTCGGGTTTTACGCGGCCCGCGTAAAGTGTAGCAAGGGGCTACGCGGCCCGCGAGGCTCCCAGGATAGGCCCTAGGGTTGCTGATTCGGATCGTAGCTTCCACACGCGTCGTGCCACGTGGCAGCACCGGGTGCGACCTGATCTCATTGCTGTTGCGCCCCGCGTAGACCAGAGAGTGATCCTACGCGGCCCGCGAGCGACCTAAATACTTTGTTTTTAATTAATTTTTAATAAAATAGAGGTATTCGGGGTCCATTTTTGCATACGAGGTGTATTTTAGGACATATTGGGGGTATTTTAATATATATTAGGGTGTCAGAAAAAAATTTAGGAGGGTTGTTATATCCTCCCCACCTTGTTTTAGAGCTCGTCCTCGAGATCTACTGGAACAGGTATGGATATTTCTTTTGTATTTCTGATTCAAGCTCCCATGTGTATTCTGGTCCTCTTTTGGAGTCCCACTTCACTTTGACCAGAACTAATCTCTTGTGCTTGAGGTTCTTGACTTTCCTATCCTCAATCTGTAGAGGTCTTTCTACAAATTTTAACTGTTCATTTACCTCTATATCCTTAAGAGGTACTATCAGTGATTCGTCGGCTAAGCATTTCTTGAGATTAGATACATGAAATACATTATGTATTCCTGCCATTTCCTTTGGCAGTTGTAGCTGATAAGCTACAAGTCCTATTCTTCTAATAATCTCAAAAGGTCCAACGTACCTGGGACTTAGCTTTCCCCTTTTAATGAATCTTACCTCTCCTTTCCAAGGAGAGACTTTTAATAACACTTTATCTCCTACTTGAAATTCCAACGGCTTTCGTCTGTTATCAGCATAACTCTTTTGTCGATCACGTGCTGGTTTCAGTCGTTCCTTGACTTGAATGATTTTGTCTGTTGTTTCATGTACTATTTCAGGTCCAGATAGTTGCTTTTCTCCAACTTCTGCCCAACAGACTGGAGTTCGGCACTTTCGTCCATAAAGTGCTTCGAATGGTGCAACATTGATACTTGTGTGATAACTGTTATTATAAGAAAATTCTATCAATGGTAAATGATCGTCCCAATTACCTCCGAAATCAATTACACAAGCTCTAAGCATGTCTTCCATTGTCTGAATTGTCCTTTCACTTTGTCCGTCCGTTTAAGGATGATAAGCTGTGCTTAGATTCAATTTGGTTCCCATAGCTTTTTGGAAACTTGTCCAAAAATGAGAGGTAAAACGACTATCTCTGTCAGAAACAATTGATAGAGGAATTCCATGAAAAGAAACTATTTCATTTACATATAATTTAGCTAACTGTTCCATACTGAAAGTTTCTTTTATTGGTAGGAAATGAGCTGACTTGGTTAGCCTGTCTACAATCACCCAGATTGTATCATTACCTTTTCTTATTTTGGGTAATTTAGTAACAAAATCCATTGTTATCAATTCCCATTTCCATACTGTCATTTCTAACTGTTGCAGTAAACCTGAAGGTTTCTGATGTTCAGCTTTGACTTGTGAACATGTTAAACACTTTGCAACATATGCTGCTATATCATTTTTCATTCCTATCCACCAAAAATTCTTTCTTAAGTCCTGATACATCTTATCACTTCCAGGATGCATTGTATACTTAGACTTATGGGCTTCTTCTAATATACGGTAACGTAGGTTTCCTAATTTAGGTATCCACATCCTTTTCTTATGGAATCTCCAAATTCCATCTGTTCCTTGTTCTAATTCCTTAATCATTCCTTTCAATTTCTCAGTATCATCCTTGATTACTGATTCTCGTGCCTTTCTAATTTGATCATTTAAATCTACTTGTAGATTTAATTTAAGAGAACGTACTCTTTTTGGCTTTTCATAATACTTTCGGCTTAAAGCATCAGCAACTACATTTGCTTTTCCTGCATGATACTGGATATCACAATCATAATCACTAAGCATCTCCATCCAGCATCTTTGTCACATATTCAATTCTTTTTGCCCGAAGACATACCTTAAACTCTTATGGTCTGTGAAAATGGTAAACTTACTACCATATATATAATGTCTCCAAATCTTAAGGGCAAAAATTATGGCTCCTAGTTCTAAATCATGGGTTGAATAATTCTCTTCATGATTCTTAAGTTGTCTAGATGCATATGCTATAACCTTTTGACGTTGCATCAACACACATCCATAGCCTAACTTAGAAGCGTCACAATAGATTACAAAATCTTCAGTTCCTTCTGGTAACGCTAGTATGGGTGCGTGGGTTAATCTTTTCTTAAGAATTCTAAATGCTTCTTCTTGTTTTGGTCCCTATTCAAACTTAACGGATTTACAGGTTAACTTAGTTAAGGGAATGGCTATTCTAGAAAAATCTCGAATAAATCTTCTATAATAACCGGCCAATCCTAAGAAACTTCTAACCTCGGTTGGTGACTCAGGGGTTTTCCATTTGGTAATTGCTTCGATCTTGGTGGAATCTACATGAATTCCTTCATGATTAACCAAGTGTCTAAGAAATTGTACCTGTTCTAACCAAAACTCGCACTTTGAAAACTTAGCATAAAGCTTTTCCTTTCTTAATAAACTTAAAAGTGCATGCAAATGCTTTGCATGTTCCTCTTTACTTTTAGAGTAAATGAGAATATCATCTATAAAGACAACTAGGTTTTATACCCACGCGCGTTGCACCGCGCGTAGTGGCACGTTAAACCATGATATTGTAACATGTCGTAAAAACTACTAACACATGATCCAATATTATTCGATTAGAATCGATCCGTTACTGGTATGTTACTGTTGTTCGCTTCTATAAATAAAAATCATAAACACGATTACCTTGTAATATAAAACTAAATTAGCTCAAATCAATAGTTAACGAACATTAAAAGGTCCTAATAACAAAGCACGAAACCTTCTTCGACAACCCTCCTCAGTAAAGAGTTGCATTTTTCTTTCTCTTCACCCCTCTTACACATGTTATCTCTTTCTGGTTGTCTTTCCTTTCTCTCCCCTGATATCGGCACTTGGGCACCTCCTTTACACGCGTTATATGACCAACGATTCAGAAACGTGAATCAACAAAGGCACCCCCAGGCAGCTAGTTAACCCAACAACAATCGACATGTAGCCGAAATAGCATATCTAAACATTCTAATAAATGTCTAAAGATCACCACACTGCCTTTTCTTTCCCCTGTAAACTGTTGGAAATTTTAGTGAAAATGAGTTTTTCACTAAATATTTTGGACATCAATAATATTTATATATGTGTTGTATAAATAATTATTTATGGTTTGTGTTCAAACTATGTCCAAATAGAGCTAAGATGAATGAGATATCGAAGCTTGAAGTTGTATGTTTGGAAAAACAAAGATGAGAAAAATGGATTGAGATTTGTCATCTTGTCCCACATAGGTGGAATGACAAAACTTAAAGTGGTATATAAGGAGGAGCACTCCTTGAAGACAAACACCAGTGGGGACCCTAAAGGGTGCGAAGCACCCTTACTCGTGCACATATGCGCGCGTGCCGTGGGCTATAGGCCCTATGTAGTGCGCTTTGAACTTCGCACACCGCCTTTGTATTTTTGTCCATGAGCGCGTGGTCAGATACATGGCGGGTCCGCTTATGGCGCACCCTTGGGTGGCGTAGGCGGATGCCATGGCGAAGACTGCAAATGGCACATGAGTTTGGATGACGCATGACCAGGTGGCGTCCTGGTATGCGTAGTAGCATCCGTGTGGTGCGCAAGTATAGATGGCGCATGACCAGGTGGCGTCCTGGTATGCGCAATGGCATATGTGTGGCACGCGGCTCCATATGGCATGGCGTAAGGTCCATGTAGTGTGTTGCATGGGTTAGCGGATCAGTTATGGCACGCGCGCAGGTTACAGTAGTAACTAGGAGCACTGGTCGGCACACCATGCGCATGCAGGGGTTCCATACAATGTGGCGCACAGACTGAAGAGCCACTTCAGGCGCGCGTACTTGTCTGCAACGGTAACAGAGCAACTGGCTAGACCTGGTCAAAGCTAGCTGTTACAACCCGTTTAATGCGTGTCATGATGTATATGACCGTTTTTGACTAACCATTTAAGTCCATTTAATTTGAGATTAATGTCATATTCATTATCTTGTTTATTACAAGATTAATGTTATAATTATGACAAGATTAATGTCTATTTTATTACTAGTTTTAATTAGATTAAAACTATGGGTGTATAAATATGAACTTGGTGGTTCATACTATAGAAAAAAAGGAAATAGACATTTTCTTTAGTCTCGATGTTTCAATGAGAGGAGTACTCTCAATTTTACACAACTTCACATTGTTCCAATTTTTATGAACACCAATTTATACCCGGTGTAATCTCGGGCGCGAGTGCCATCTCCGGCAGTACACATACTGTTCCGGTTGTTGTACCCTGGGAGACAGACCGTCTGAGAGGAGGCACGGAATCTGTTTTAAGGGAAGCGTGTTGAACACGTGCCTCAACCAAAAACCTTCAACGACAGTTTGTTCATTCTTGCAGCGGAGGTTTACTAAAGGGTGCGGTAGAAGTTCTTCCAAAGATGTTGGCTTGAATCAAGATTGGTACAATTATTGTGTATTTTATTTTCGTTCATTTGGTTTATGTAACCGGTATTGTACTTGATGAATTTCCCACAAATAACGAGAGTCTCGTTATTATTTATTTTATTAATATTTTAATAAAAAGTGAACCTAGTTCGTACAATCTTAAAACAGACTTTCGTGAAGATTGTTGCTACAATCTTAAATCCCTTCTCTACGAGTATTTAGGTTCACGAAAGTTAAAATATTTAATGAGATTTTTGTTAAAATCTTGAAAATATTTTTTGGGAAATATTTATTTAGTACATTAAGTCGGATTAATTTTATGATTGGAGTACAATCTTTAATCCGAATACCGGGTTGCAAAACGAACGTTTTGATTCTAGTTTTGGAGTTTCATGGCTTGTGTTCGTGTTTAGATAAACCGAACCATATACAAAATAAAATGTATTTCAATATGTTTTGAAATATAAATTTTCTAATGAGCGTATTAGAAAAATTTATTTTGTAACTCCTTTCTAATGTTTTTGTAACGTTTAAGTATTTATAATAAGCTTTTAGTAACCATAATTGAGATATCAATGTTGGTTTTAAAAGTATTGAAATATATTTATTTTCTAATTCGCATATTAGAAAATAATTATGTTATAAAATAACTAGTTTTAATATTTTCTAACGAGCGTGTTAGAAACGTTGTTGAAATAACAACAAGATTAAAAATTTTTATATGTTCTAACGAGCGTGTTAAGAACAATGTTTTAAAGACGGTTGGATGTTCTAACGAGCGTGTTAGAAGCAATAGTTTAAATATGTTTAGATTTTCTAACGAGCGTGTTAGAAAAGTTTATTATTTCAAATAATTACCGACGAGCGTGTTGGAGACAATTATTTTGGATAATAAACCTTGTAACGGTTTCGTCTAAACTATTAAATTTCTAACGAGCGAGTTAGAAACGGATTTTTTCCACATATGTTTAAACGATTTTATTTGTTTGTTTCTAATGAGCGTATTAGAAATAGTTTATATTTTTTTTATAAACTTCGAAACAAATTTTGTAATCGATTATTTCTAACGAGCGTGTTAGAAACGATTTAAAGAGTTTGATAGTTGTTTATTTTCTAACGACCGTGTTAGAAACGATTTAACGACTTTATCAATTGTTTATTTCTAATAAGCGGGTTAGAAAACGTTTATTTTATATAAACCAAAAACGGCTTATGGCAATAAATAATCTTCTAATTTTCTAATGGGCGTATTAGAATTAGTTTAACTTATAACCAACTATTTTAACGATTTGCAATCGTTAATTTCTAACGAGAGGGTTAGAACCGGGTTAACTATGATAAACTATTTAAGACGATTTCTAATCGTTTTATATATTTTCTAACGAGCGTGTTAGAAAAGATATGCGTTCATTTCTAACGAGCGTGTTAGAAAACGTTCATTTAAGTAAACCAAAAGTGAATAAATGTATTCGTTTTATTTCTAACGAGCGCGTTAGAAGCAGTTTACTTTATAAAAACCGAATATTTTGAATGTTTGTTCAACATTTAAATTCTAATTAGCATATTAGAATTGGTTATCATACAAACCACTCTTTTTAACGATTGGTAATCGTTATTATCTAACAGCGGTTAGAAATGGTTTGAATATGATAAACCATTTATTAAAACGATGTGTATTCGTTTTATTTTCAAACGAGCGAGTTTGAAATTGTTTTATTTATTAAACTATTATAAGGTTTATTGTCTTGATTTGTAATCAAAACGTAAATATACAGTTTAATATTAAAACACTTGCAAAAACGAGAAATGTTTTGAACGAATAAAACATGTCTTTGCAAAGTATAAGTGATTCGATACTTCCACGAGAAGTATAACGTCTTGAACCATATAATACTCTTGGAAAGACTATTTTGTGAAAAACAACTCGATGTTGTTATAGACAAAATAAGTTGCTTAACTACTTGCGAGTAGTTAATTGTAAACAACTTTATACTTTGGACAACTTGTGATGATTCAAGTTTTAGAGTTCCAAGATGAGGGAGTACCTCAAAACATGACACCGAACGAAATAATTGCGTTTATTTCGGTAAAAAAGTGTTGAAGATAATAACACTTTGGCTTTTGATGTTTAGATATCATTGGTGTATCCGTTATTTTGGACTACTAATAAGTTGTCAAAAGGATACACATTTTGATACAAAGTGTAAAAAGTAATTTACACAAACACAACGAGCGGGTTGTGATCATGACTTATATAATAAGTTACAAATCAAACATCAAATGCATAACGGCGTCGTGAGAAACGTGGTGTATGGTTTGAGATGGAATACACGAAAACGACATATGTCATCTAATGTTGAGAGCATCAACATGGAAATGCACATGTAAGTTTTAAAAGAATATAACATATGAAAGAAATATATGTTATTATTGTAAATGTTTTAATAAATTCCCTTATTAATGGAAATTTACAATAGTGATGGACTTGTAGATGCTTCTACCACCATCAATGTTGTTTAAACTATGTGGAGGCATGGTCCTCAATTTGGGAGAGTATCCCAATACATGGTATTAATGAAACAACAATGTAAATGTATATATCACTATAGGCATACGTGAATGCCTTGTTGTTGAGAGTCAATCTAATTGACTATATCTCAAGACTCGAGTGATTTTATACAATTTCATCAAAGTGACTTGGATTAAGACTTATGTTTAAGTCCTTAGTAAGTCAATGGTGAAGCCTTGGAGATAAAAAGGCAAACGAGTTATGATCCTAATGGATGGAGTTAACTATGGTTTTGAGACCTTCATAAAACCGATGGTTTTGGAATGGTGAAATAAAATTTCATTATTGTGTCTAAACTAAGAAACGAATGTTCGGAAGAGATAGTGCGTTATCTCTTAAGGCTGTGAAGAATCAGAATGATGCATCTTCTGTTCACATGCTAGAGTATTGTAGTCTAAAGCATGCTAGACTAATACTTGTTAATTTATATGCTCGACGGAGATTAAATTAACTTTAAACATTCAAAATATGTGATGACACAAGAACGAATTTTGTGCTAAACAAAACTATAAATATAACTTCATTAAAATGCAAGCAATGTGGGGGAGGAACCATTTAAGAAACAAACCCTTTAGGGTATGAAGAAATGGTAGTTGAGAAGTTTTCTCAAACTCGAAATGAAAGGGAGAACCTTTCATCACCCCATTTGGATGTGATCCAATTACACTTAAATGTGGGGGGTGACTTGCATTTGAATGTGGAAATAGGAGTTGAGAAGTTTTCTCAAACTCGAAATGAAAGGGAGAACCTTTCATCGCCCCATTTGGATGCTATCCATTTACACTTAAATGTGGGGGTGACTTGCATATATTGCAAACGCATGACCAAGTGGAGTACACAATGGTTATATGGAGTCAATCGAGTAGATTGGACTCGAATGCCAATTGGTTAGATTCAAAATCTAGTAAGATGTCAGTCATGACACACCAAAGGCATGGTGAAAACGTGTCTAGCCATGAATTGAGTTTCATGTCATTCTAAAGACAAGGTACATAACTGGATCCAGGTTGAGATCACGAGTTATAAGTCTTATGAGTCGACTAAAAGGCAAAAGTGACTAGCGAGTCAAGAACACGTTAGAACAACTGATCTAAACTGAAAATTACTGTTGTTGACTCAGCGAAGTCAAAGATAATTTTGGATCCAACAACCAGTGGGTTGATAACAGATCAGGTTGTGGAATGGGACTAAAGCCATGGAAAAAGGGACATGAGGGAAACCTAACCTAGTTGACTGGAGATCCCAAGATCTAGGTTCAATAGGCCAACTTAATCATGAACCGAAGGGTAGTCACTGTGGGGGCGTAGCTAATATATATGTTTATATATAAGCTAGTTTATATGTTTCATATATCCCCCTAAAACTATAAAAGGGTGTTTAAATACATCCTAGTCCATTCCTATAATATTCAGTGACATTGTTGTGAGGTTAAGCATAATATGTGGTTTTATGATTTGTGTAAATCATAGTAAACCATAATGCTTTTAATGATTTAAAGGGAAATCACCTATGTTGGAGAGAAGTGTGGTCGCTTCGAATGGAATTAGGGCATAATTCCTAGAGCTCCCGCAGAACCAGGAAAGTGCTCCATGACCATTATAGGACACGATAGTGAGGGGATGGCCCGGCTAGGGAAAGTATTGTGTGAATGTATATTGTCGTTTACACAAATGGGGGGTTGTTCAAGGACATCACGTCTACAAAACCCTAGTAGACTAATTATGCTTCACAAAGGAAGGTTCAAAGGCAAAACCTACCTATCCTGCAATACTCGACTGTCGAGTTTTCATCGGGGAATTTTGTGTGTTTTAATCGATCTCCATTCATGTGGGGGATTGTTGGAAATTTTAGTGAAAATGAGTTTTTCACTAAATATTTTGGACATCAATAATATTTATATATGTGTTGTATAAATAATTATTTATGGTTTGTGTTCAAACTATGTCCAAATAGAGCTAAGATGAATGAGATATCGAAGCTTGAAGTTGTATGTTTGGAAAAACAAAGATGAGAAAAATGGATTGAGATTTGTCATCTTGTCCCACATAGGTGGAATGACAAAACTTAAAGTGGTATATAAGGAGGAGCACTCCTTGAAGACAAACACCAGTGGGGACCCTAAAGGGTGCGGAGCACCCTTACTCGTGCACATATGCGCGCGTGCCGTGGGCTATAGGCCCTATGTAGTGCGCTTTGAACTTCGCACACCGCCTTTGTATTTTTGTCCATGAGCGCGTGGTCAGATACATGGCAGGTCCGCTTATGGCGCACCCTTGGGTGGCGTAGGCGGATGCCATGGCGAAGACTGCAAATGGCACATGAGTTTGGATGGCGCATGACCAGGTGGCGTCCTGGTATGCGTAGTAGCATCCGTGTGGCGCGCAAGTATAGATGGCGCATGACCAGGTGGCGTCCTGGTATGCGCAATGGCATATGTGTGGCACGCGGCTCCATATGGCATGGCGTAAGGTCCATGTAGTGTGTTGCATGGGTTAGCGGATCAGTTATGGCACGCACGCAGGTTACAGTAGTAACTAGGAGCACTGGTCGGCACACCATGCGCATGCAGGGGTTCCATACAATGTGGCGCACAGACTGAAGAGCCACTTCAGGCGCGCGTACTTGTCTGCAACGGTAACAGAGCAACTGGCAGGACCTGGTCAAAGCTAGCTGTTACAACCCGTTTAATGCGTGTCATGATGTATATGACCGTTTTTGACTAACCACTTAAGTCCATTTAATTTGAGATTAATGTCATATTCATTATCTTGTTTATTACAAGATTAATGTTATAATTATGACAAGATTAATGTCTATTTTATTACTAGTTTTAATTAGATTAAAACTATGGGTGTATAAATATGAACTTGGTGGTTCATACTATAGAAAAAAAGGAAATAGACATTTTCTTTAGTCTCGATGTTTCAATGAGAGGAGTACTCTCAATTTTACACAACTTCACATTGTTCCAATTTTTATGAACACCAATTTATACCCGGTGTAATCTCGGGCGCGAGTGCCATCTCCGGCAGTACACATACTGTTCCGGTTGTTGTACCCTGGGAGACAGACCGTCTGAGAGGAGGCGCGGAATCTGTTTTAAGGGAAGCGTGTTGAACACGTGCCTCAACCAAAAACCTTCAACGACAGTTTGTTCATTCTTGCAGCGGAGGTTTACTAAAAGGTGCGGTAGAAGTTCTTCTAAAGATGTTGGCTTGAATCAAGATTGGTACAATTATTATGTATTTTATTTTCGTTCATTTGGTTTATGTAACCGGTATTGTACTTGATGAATTTCCCACAAATAACGAGAGTCTCGTTATTATTTATTTTATTAATATTTTAATAAAAAGTGAACCTAGTTCGTACATAAACAACACGAAACTGGATGTTAATTTCACTAATCACACACATAATGACAGATTTGTGATAAATCAAAATTAAATAGCTAACCAAAAAATAAAAGCACAAAAGGTAACAAAAATATGTACCGGTTAATTTTATATGAGAATACTAAATGGTGTAACTTCCCATGTTGCTATTCTCTGCGATCGGAAATTTTAGGACCGCTACACAAATGTGAAAAAAAAGTTGAATTAATAGCAAGATTCTATGGCAGTTGTTAGAATATTATAACACTGATAATACAAAATTTCAATATCTACAACAGAATCCAAATTATAAAATATAGTTTAATATAACTTATCTGATGTAAATTAAGAATACTAACCCAAATGCAAAACCACTCTAGCCATATGCTTATCCAACAGGCCAATTGACCCATATCTTACCCATTTGGATTAGTTTATATCCATGCATCCTTTTTGCTGCATAAGTATTTTCTTAAGGTCTAGATAGTTATGAAAAGGATTATTGTTCTTAATTAACATTGTTTCAAGCACTGACATTGGCCCATATTGTCAAACATCTTAAGCACTAAATGACCCACTGATGCATAATATATACTGAACTCTAAGCATACTTTGTGCCATTTATGAGGCTTTATTTGAGGAAACCTTAATTCAGTGTAGTTTAGATTCATACACTTTATCCCCACTCTCTTGTAGGTGTTCCCAAAACCTCTAGAAACAATTGGGCTACAAAAAACCGTTAACCTTACATAGTAAGTATACTTTAATTTGTTTACCTATAAAGACGATCATCACTTACTCCCTGTTGATGAACACCAAGCACCACAAAATTTCATTCTCTTCTTCTGAAGTCACATATCTCCTTATCTACTATCTAGAAATGAAATTTGGATTCAAATTTTTAAACCAACCCTTGCCTCACACCAGACACCTTACCTTCTCATACGTACTTAAAAAAATATGATTTTTTTTACAAAAAAGTAAGAAGATAGGACCTATGGAAAATGGACAAGAGTAGACCCCGAAGCTTAAGAAGAAGAATATTTACGTCTTGGAATCTTGGATTAGCTCCTCGGCCTGAGAAATCGCATAGCACCAACCCTACGATGTAGGAAAACCATCCCCTGCAGTTGAAGTAATATGAATCACGTGCTGCTCTACTCTGCTCTAGTTCACGTTCCACTGTAACAAAGCAAACATAATAAAAAACCCGATCAAAATAATCAAAACCAATTGTAAGTAGAGAACTGCGAGCAGTCAAGCACCTTGCGCCTAGGCACGACTTTTAAAACCAAGGTGAGAACCACACATACGTGTACCTATTACTTTAAAGTGATACTTAAGGCATTATGTAACCACATAACCGGCTCTTTGCTCAAAGGTGATGTTAGGGATTAGCTCGGTACCAACCGATACCGAAAATCCCCAAAAATGGGTACCGATACCGGTACCGAATATACCTGGTACGGTAAGGTTCGGTACCGGTATTTGAGGGTAAAAACCGATATCGTACCGGATCGGTACCGAAAATGTCAAAAGTCGATACCCAAAATGTACCCAGTTTGGTAAATTCAATACCATTCTCATCCCTAGGTGATGTTAGTGTTTAAAAAAGCTATATATAAATGTATGTGTGCGTGTGTGCCGAAAGAAACCGAGAATTGTATTTTCTGTTTCTTTTGCAGTGCCTTCTTCCAACGGTACTGCTCAAACAACATCGCATGATAATGCCAACGAAAGCACTAAAGTACAAACAAACAATGTTAGAACTATCCCCAACACCAACACAAACACAAAAAGTAGATTTATGACATTTGCCACCTTATGGCAGAATGAAAATAACGTGGAAACCAAACAGGATATAAATGACTTTATAGGCTCTTCCCAATAGAATAGTTTGACAAGACGATTCCCGACTTCAGTAACTGGAAAAACCAACTCCAGTATGTAAAACTGATTGTCAATATTCCCTGGAACTCTGGAATAAATGACAAGGTTTTATGTGTATTTATGTTTGGAACAATGTTAGATAGCTACAGTTCCTATCACAATTCAAAGCCGTAATTAAGGAAACTCAAAAATCAAAGATATCACATTTCATATACCTTAACTTTAGTTTCCAAAGTGTACCTTACATCTGTAACTTAAAACCCATTATCCCATCGTCGTCGGAATGGAATCCTAGCCGCCGCCCAAAACGCTGTTACCACCACGGCACCCCATCGTCGAAGCATAGAACGGCTCAACCAACAATCACCGCCACAAACAGTCCATGTGCTAGCAGATCTGCCGGCTAAAACACCGACCCCACTCATTTACACTGCTGTGAAACCACCACCAGCGTCGAACCACTCCCCCTTTCATCCCTAATCAACCATCGGTGCCCCCATTTCACCCTAATCGACTGCCTAAAGGTAACGTGGTTGAAAGATACATTAACCCTATAACACATGTCTCCCTATCGATGCGTAAATCTGTCTTTAACACCTACATCGGCGGAAAGGAATGTTCTTTGCTTGCAATGGTGGTGACCTAGGGTTAATGCAGAGCTCTGGATTTGGACTTTGGAGAGAAAGAGAGAGAGTGATGCAGTTGAGAATCTGGAAAAAAAATGAATGACCTAGGGTTAAGGCAGAGCTGTAGATTTAGACTTTGGAAAAGAAAAGAAAATAAGCAGATGAATGCAGCAGTGGATTCGAACCGACACCAATTCCTTATAATCACAGGAAACTAACCACTGCACCAATGCCAGAAACACGTAGAAATGTCAAATGAAAACCTATATAAATAATAGAAAGGTCTGATATATGTAAAAAACATTACTGTTCACAAGCTTCTTTTATTAATACATAGTATAATTATGAATTTATCCAAATATGGTTTACATATTCGGTTCATCATGTCCATAAATGCAGCTGGGGTATTGGTTAAACCAAATGGCATGATAGTAAATTCATAATGGCCATACCATGTTCTGAAAGCGGTCTTAGGAATGTCCTCTTCCTGTACCTTTAATTGATGATATCCTGACCTTAAATCGATTTTTGAGAAAAATCGTGCTCCTTGCAATTGATCAAACAGATCATCTATTCTTGGTAATGGATACCGATTCTTAATCGTGACTTTATTCAATTCATGATAGTCAATGCACATACGCATTGATCCGTCCTTCTTTTTAACGAATAAAATCGGTGCTCCCCATGGCGATGAGCTTGGCTGTATGAATCCTTTTTCCAATAATTCGTCTAACTGTTTCTTCAGTTTCTTCAGTTCCTACATTTCTGCGGGTGCCAAATGGTAAGGTGCTTTGGCAATTGGTGCAGTTCCTGGTATCAAATGGATTCTGAATTCAACTTCTCTGTCTGGAGGTTGCCCTGGTAGTTCTTCTGGAAATACATCTGAAAACTGGGATACTACTGGAATATCCTTTAATTCTTTTTCTTTAGTGTTAGTGATTATGGAAATCAAATACACTAATGACCCTTTTCTTATGTAACTTACTGTTTTCATCACAAAGATGAATTTAGTGGATCTAGAGGTTTTATTTCCTTTAATTGTGATCTTTTCACCCCTTGGTGAATTTACTTGGATTGACTTTTGATCACATAAAATACTGGCTTTATTGGCTATTAACCAATCCATTCCTAACACAACATCAAATCCTGCCAAATTCATTGGGTAAAGGTTTGCACTAAACTGTTGGTTTAAAAATTCTATTCTTGCTCCCTGTAAGATTTCAAAAATCTTAATGGTTTCCCCATTTGCTGTCTCCACTAAACATTCTTGTGAGAGTTTAGTTAATGGTTAATTGAGTAATTTGCAAAATGAAGTATTAATAAAACTTTGGTTTGCACCAGAGTCAAATAATACTTTAGCAAAAATATCATTAACTAAAAATGTACCGGCGATCACATCTGGGATCATTTTTGCTTCTTTTGCAGTCAGAACAAATGCTCTAGCATTTTTGGTGTTCTTGTTGTTTGTAGTTGGAGCTAGTTTTGGACAGTTTGGCTTTATGTGGCCTTGTTCTCCGCAGTTGCAGCATATCCTGTTGTTAGGCTTTTTCCTGCAGTCTTTTTCCTTGTGTCCAGATATTTTGCAAAAGTAACTGTATATGGAGCATCTTCCTGAATGCTTCCTTTTGCAATACTTACAGTAGGGTGCAGAGGTAGAACCTACACTTTTCCCACGATTGGAATTTCCGGAGCGAAATTCTTGGGTAAGCCTTTGAGCTAAGTTCTTTCTTTGATCCTCTTCTCGTGTACGGACTAATTCATCTGTCAAGGTATTGGCTAGTTCTATAGCTTCTTCTATGGTTTGTGGTCTAGCTGCCTTGACTACATGCCTTATATCCCCGATTAATCCCCAGATGTAACGGGAGATTAATACTGGTTCAGGTGATGCAATGGTTGGCACTATTCTAGCATATTCAAAGAATAACTTAGTGTATCCCTTACTATCCACACCAGTCATCCTAAGGTTTAAGAACTTATTTGCTATCTGTTCTTTTTCATTGGGAGGGCAGAATTTCCTTTCTACCATGTTCTTAAATTCTTCCCATTCCATATTGTAAACCCTATCACTTCCCCTAGTTTGGAGGATAGTGTTCCACCATTCTAAGGCTGAATTCTTAAATAGATTAGAAGCAAACATTATCTTATCCTCTTCCGCACATTTACTTATTTTTAAGACTGCCTTAGTCTTTTCTATCCAGCGTAGAACTGCAACAGCCCCTTCATTGCCCGAGAATTCCATTGGTTTACAAGACCAGAATTCTTTATAAGAACAACTATAAGGCATGGTTCTTCTTCTTTTGGGAATGGGTGCTTGAAGTACGGGTCCACTGTTCACGCTGTGTTCTGGTTCAGTGGGTCGCTTACTGCTATTTTTACTTTTATTATCAGCTTCCTTAACAGTTTGAATAATAAATGGCATTGCATCTATAATTCTTTGTGCCACTATGTGTTGGATGGCACTATTATCCACTTGGTTTCCATTGTTATCATTGTTCCGATTATCGTTATTCAGATTATTGTCATTCTGGTTTTCCGGGTTATTATCCAGATTCTCTTGATTCACTTGGTCGGCCATCTGAATTTTAAACAATTATCACGTATTAATATCACAAGATAATATTTAATATACCCAATCACATAATACTCATTTTGGTCAAAAGCGTCGATCGTTGCGACTTACTCTATTTATATATATATATATATATATATATATATATATATATATATATATATATATATATATATATATATAGTATGCATCTACTACAAACCAGAACGGGAAATTAAAATTACAATACAACTGAAATAAAATTACACTACTAGTAGGCATCTATAGTTATGATTTTTTTTTTCAACAAACACACATATTATATATTATTATTATTATTATTATTATTATTATTATTATTATTATTATTATTATTATTATTATTATCAACTCCACCATCACTTTCACTGATCTGGATTCATCCAGTAATCCATATTGCGCTCGTCATATTTCCAGACGAGTCGCTCTCCTACCTGCCTCATCCTTTCACTACTCTCTAAAATCTCTTCTCCTAAAGTTCGGAGCTCATGCACATTTTCTGCACTCATTGGAGGTGCAGGTGCTGGTACTGGGTCTGGGTATTGGGGCATGGGATTCTCCTGAGAGTACGGATTCTCTAAGATCTCCCTAATGTATTCATCGTTATCGTAGTAGGGATCTAGAGGGTCCAGACCAGGATAGGCTGCTAAGTTCGGCATGGGTTCATTATTTAGGAGGTAGCGTGACACATAATCCCTATGATCATCGAACCATGGATCGTAATCTGGGTCTAAGGGATTGGGGGCTGGTATCCTAGGTATCTCCTTAGGGTTGAAATCATGCATTTGGACTTGGTTTTCGGGGTTGTTTTCTATCTCCATCGGCTTAGTGGGAAACAAAGGTAAGGGTTGTGGGGCTACTAGTTGTTCCAGATTTGGGTCGGCAGCAGTTGTTGCTAGGATATGAAAATTGGCTAAGCTTCTATTAAGCATATCCTGGGTATGGGCATCTGACTCTCGCTTAGCGGTTGCTAGGACTCTTTGCTGTTGCAACTTTCGCATTCTTTTCCTACGCTCGAATGCTCCCTTACTGAACCATCATCTCTTTTTCTGAGGGAATGGCTCTTCAGACTGAGCCTTAAAGACAAACATCCCTTCTTCCTGATCAGCTGAATACCCAGAGAGGGTAGGCTGGGAAGAAGTACCTTCACTCCTAGGTGAATCGGACAACAGACGATAAACGTCTGAGGGTCCTTGATCACTCATAATGTAAACAAACAAATAGTCAAATAACACATAACAATAAAATACAGATATGCACGTATTTTCGTAATTTATTTCCTAACAATTTAAATAATATTTTGGTGTCAGCAGAACACTTCTGTGGCTGAATCAGTGGCTTAGCTCTGATACCACCTTTTGTCGCAACCCCCGCCCCCTATCTGTCCCGGGAACGGGCGGCCGCAAAACCAATTTTGGTGGTATCTATTGTTTATTTTGGCAGCGGAAATTTCATCAGGACCGTAGTTAGGAAATGTTTTATCAGAGTAAAACCACCACATTTTATATTAATAACCACATGGGTAAAACCCAAGTTTCTTATTACAACATGTTTATAAGGATAAACCCTATTTTATTGAATTTAAAACATCGCCTTTTAGGTAACTTTTATACCCACATTTTTCCAAGCCGTCAGTGCTCTCCAGCTGGCTTTCTTCTAATTGGCTTTTACATTTTGTTACCTGAAACGCGTTTTAAAAACATTTGTCAGTGGGAAATACTGGTGAGTGAATCCCAGTTTAATCAAGAAGAGTTTTATTAATTAACACAGTATTGAGAGCGATTACAATGTTTACATCTACACAATTACTCATTCAGTACTGTCAATCCTGACTGGTGGGTCATATTACACATTGGCTAACTCTTTGTCCAATGGTAACGTGTTCAACATTTTGTATACAAAACCCTAACATACTGGCAGTAATTGAAGAACTACAAAGACTCAATCACTGCTTAATCATATTGTAAAATATTTAAGGTTTTGTAAAACAGTTCACAAAAAGGTTTACAAAAAGAGGATAAACTCACATTGCTGTTTTAGGTTATCCTTTAGGGTTTCCTGGTGATTATCTATAATTTACACAAATGCACACGTGTTAGTATAATAACCCATTATTTATATTAACGATACCTACCCCGAGACGGCATTCCAACGACTACGTCGGGCAGAACCATGACAGCCGTTACGGAACCCTGGATCAATTGGGCAGTGTATCTAATACTTAACCGGGGTTATAATACTTACATCGGGGCAGAACTTCGTTAATTAGGGGGATATTATACCCGAAAATTATGCCTATTACTCAGAAATTCGAGAGAAAGAAAAGATTTTGAGCGATTGAAACTGAAAGGCCGAGCTCCCATTATATAGGGCCTGATTTCGGGTTTTACGCGGCCCGCGTAAAGTTTAGCAAGGGGCTACGCGGCCCGCGAGACTCCCTAGGGTAGGCCATAGGGTTGCTGATTCGGATCGTAGCTTCCACACGCGTCGTGCCACATGGCAGCACCGGGTGCGACCTGATCTCATTGCTGTCGCGCCCCGCGTAGACAAGAGAGTGATCCTACGCGGCCCGCGAGCGACCTAAAAACTTTGTTTTTAATTAATTTTTAATAAAATAGAGGTATTCGGGGTCCGTTTTCGCATACAGGGTGTATTTTAGGACATATTGGGGGTATTTTAATATATATTAGGGTGTCAGAAAAAAATTTAGGAGGGTTGTTATACGTTATGCATTTATGCGTTCGGTACGGTTTATGTAACTGGTTTACATAAATTAGCCGAAATGGGTTTAACCTTATCATTTTTACTTCAAAATCCAGAATGTGTTTAGTTTACCCATATTATACAAGAATGCAAACTTGTCGGGTCTAAATCACATTCTATTCCGGTCTCCGCTTAATCTAGCGGTTAGAACTGTTAAGTATCTTTCAAACTAACCGGTCTAAGTCTTTGACTTAAATAAAGACCCGTTAGTATCCTAACAGGTTAATAAACCTTCCATACAGATTGAGTAGCTTTGGTAGAAGGTATTTACATAAGGCTTTAGGAAACATACAGCTGAGTTACATCCTTATACATCTAGCTCAGGTAAATACCTTTAACTTATTTTCCCTTATACAGGCTTGGGATACGGTAATAATAATACCGCTTGGTCGGGTATGGAATCATTTAATCGGATTGTGATTAAAAAATTGCATAACCCGTTTTAATCTGTTTTGTTTGATAACATAAACATTGGGGGTTAATACGACCGTGTCCTGGATATCCTCGGCTCATTTCATTTGAAAATGGCCACGACCTATGCACGGGGTGTAGTCATACACCTGACAGATGCAAATGCTAAATAACCCACATGTTGGGGATAACCCTTTGTGGGTTTTATAGTGGTCAGTCGGTTAATCATGACCGGCTTCCAAACCGGCCCCATATGTATGACAAACATGTAAATATGTATACAAGATTTTAATAAAAATTGTCCCAAGTTATAAATGGTTTTGTGCCTTGTGCGCCTAAATCAATTTTCATAAACTCTTTTAAAATGAGTCGGTTAATTGTATTTACCAGTGAAAACTGACGTATTTTCCAAAGACTAAGTGACAGGTACCTCTCGAAATTAGGCTGGAGCTACTTGGTGTCAAATAAGAGGATCTTGCAAACCCGTAGATGCCTGAAGTCTGTTATTTCAGTTTCTTGTAATTGTTTTTATGATCCGCCTGTGGATCTCTATTACAACCAGTCTATATATTCTTTTATTTGGACACTCGGACATTATGGTTTGTAATAGTAATTATCTACCAAGCCTTCCGTTGTGTTATTATATTGTGTATATTGACTATGATGATATCAACTACGTCACGATACTCCCCGCGCGGTGTCACAACTTGTACACTCGTTGTCGAGAAAAGGGTATTTTAGTAACGCGCACATCTATTAATATCGGTATTATTATTATTTTCGAAATAATAATAAACCACGATGAGAGTTTTAAACACTTACGCATCTAGTTAATTGTCATCGGGCATGTTCATTTTAGCTAGACACGTCATGTATTATGGATCCATACACACACTTGGGCTTGGCCCAACCCCACTCCCCAACTAACCTAAACCCTACACTATTTAAACATTCTAAACCCCCTTCTCCTCTCATCTTCTCTAAAACAAAACCCTAATCCCTCTACAAGACTACAGCCGCACAAATACTTGATCCTCACACCCTCTCTCTCGATCTCTACTGCCAAAACACACAAATATAACAGCAGAATCCTTACCATCTCTCCCTCTCACACAAGAAAACCTCGATCGGACTCCGGTCAATTCTCCGACCGGTGTTATTCTGTCAGACGCACACGCACACCTATCCCATCTCCTTCTCTCGATTACAAACCTGGAACCACAGGTGATGGCCGGTGATGGTACACAACGGCGGCGGCTCCTCTCAGAGCAGTTCAAGCTCCATTCCGAGTGTCGGGTCCTCAATAGTTGGAGTTTCAGGTCTCGGGTTTAAGCTGGTCAGTCTTGGTTCAACACTTCGGGTTTGGTTCACCTTGCTTCGGATTTCTGCTCGGTCTCGGTTCAGATTCAGCAGCTGTTGGGAATCCTAAGAACAGAGTATGACTATTTTGTTTTGCTTTCTTGATTTTCATCACCTTGCCTTCTTGCAAATCTTGAATGAGAAAAGTATATGTACGTACATGTTGGTGATAAGCTACTATATTTAGATCTGTTCATATGATTGTAGGATAAAAGTATGTGTTTAGTGTATAGGGTGATTTTACATATAAAACATATGTTTGCTGTACTAGTCTGCATTTCGTGACTTTTGGTTAATATGTGATCATGATTGCAACCGTTGTGATTCTTGATTTGGATGATTTAACTGTTCAAGGGTGCACATTGTTTGATTTAGTTATTTGGGGTTATAAGAAGATGATAACTGTTGTTTGAAGGTTTGAACCTATGTTTTCATGGTGTGTACAAAATTATATACATAGGGTACAACTGTTTAATGCATGCTTTTATATTTAGGAGATGAGGTGCCATGTGATTGATAGGTGTTGGAACCTGAAGGTTTATACATAAAGGATTGCATAGTTAAAGGGTTGATTTTGTAATAGTTAAATATATGTTTTTGGGTCGATATGTATGGGTTGGGATAGTTTAGCTGGTTTTCGAATGGGCCTAGTTTAGGAGTCCATGTGTTTTAGTATTTAAGCAAACCTCAACCATTTGGTTGAGGTTGATCAGGGAGTTGTGAACAAGAGAGGGCCAGCCGAAACTCATTATGTGTCTTGTATCCGTCACCTTCAATCAGTGAATGCAAGATATCTTGGTTTGTTTTAATTGCTTTTTGTGTTTCGGTTATATTTGTTCTTGAATCCGCTTGTGTTTGATTTCCGCACTTACACAAGTTATTGTTTGATATCATTGAAAGATCCACACGGGTTTTACAATTGGTATCAGAGCCAAGAAACCAAATCTTGGTTCAGTTTTGATATCATTCGGATTCAAGAAGTTTATGTTGTTACTGATCTTATTTACCAGCTTTGTGTTACAGGGATTTAGTTTGGTGTGGTGTGTTTCTTGTTTTTTAAGATTCACATCATCAAAACTGTTATTGGTATAGTCTTCGTAATTGGTGTTGATTGTGGTCTGTGTGATTTCAGAGATTTGTGTTTGCTGATTTCTCGGAGTTTTGGTGATCAAAGAAAATTCAAAGATTACGATATCTTTGAATTTTTGAAAAGTGCTGAAAATCAAGGATTACGAGTCAACAGATTTATCTCACATTTGTTTTGCAGGTCTCGACTCGCAACCAGCTGTCTCGACTTGTCAACATTTGGTCTCGACTCGCAACCATCTGTGGTCTCGAGTTGTCTGCTTTTGGTCTCGACTCGCAACCAACTAAGGTCTCGAGTTGTCTGCTTCTGGTCTCGACTCGCAGCCATTTGTGGTCTCGAGTTGTCTGCTTTTGGTCTCGACTCGCAACCATCTGGGATCTCGAGTCATCTTCATTATTGTCTCGACTCGCAACTGTGGTCTCGACTCGCAACGACAATTTGCAACGTGATTTAGACTTTGGACTTTGAACTTTGAACAGAATCTTTGGACTTAAAACATAATTAATAAATTAATTAATCATGTCTGCAAATAATGTTGACCTGGCTGCCCTTAACAAACAACAAGAACTGGATTCAAAGGTTGGAACCACTACACGCATTCCAAGGTTGACTGATGCAAATGATTTTCCTGAGTGGAAATGGCGTTTTGAACAACATGTGAAGGTCAAGGATTCTAAAATTTGGAGAAGTATTCGTCCAAGGGAGATCATGACAGATAGTCCTACTGAACCAGGAGTAAAAGTAAAGAAACTCAAAAGTGAATATACTGAAGATGATTTCAATATAATTGAAGAAGATGAAAGAGCACTGTCCTATTTGACCATGGGATTGGGTCCAGATATTGCTATTGGCTTTCGTACCTGCAAATCTGCCAAGGAACTGTGGGAATCTCTGATCGATGTTTATGAAGGAAATGAGGACATGAAGGAGAGTCGGAGAAATTTGCTGAGACAAAATTTCAATAATTTCAACCATATCTATGGAGAAACTGTTGATAACCAACTTCAGAGGTTTGTCAAACTGGTCACTCAAATGCAGATGGAAGAAATTCATACATCAAATGCTTCGACAAATAGATAACTGTTGAATGCGTTACCAAAAAGCCGGGATCATCATGTTGCAATGATCAAGAAAACAAAAGATCTTGCTAGGTGCAGTTTGTCAGAGATGATTTCTCATATCAAAGCCTGTGAACTAGATGATAAACAAAGAGAAACCAACTATAAGAACAACATGCTAGCTGCAAGATTCTCTGTTGCTCCTACTTCGTCTAACAATAACAACGCAGCTCTCTTGTCTCAAGGAGGATTTCAAATGTTTAGCAACGCAGCATCTGCTAAGGCTGCTCCTACTTCAGCAAATGTCTATTACTCTGGGTCTCCTACACAAGCTGCTCCATCACTTTCTTCTGCTGCTGCTTCTGCTTCCGCTGTGAATGCATCCTCTGCTGCTCCTACTTCCACTGTGAAAAATGAGATGATTGCTTTCTTTACACAACAGTCTAAAGAAAATCTGGATATCGCAGCCTCTGTTATAAACTGTTTGAATGCATTTGTTGCAGGAAAAATTGACCCTCCTAAATGGTGTGGCGATGACTTACATCAGATTCATCCTGATGATGTTGAAGAAATGGACATCACTTGGCAGATGGCTATGGCTGCATTCAGGGCAACAAGGTTTATGAAAAGAACTGGTAAAAACAGATGGGGTGCTTCATTTACAGGAGCGTCTACAGTGCCTTTTAAACTACGTTGTTACAACTGTCATGAGGAAGGACACTATGCTCGAAACTGCACAAAGCCTCCGATTAATAGAGAACAGACTCCTGCCCAGCCCGTAACACCTAATCGAGAAAGAGCTCTTATGACCACATCAAGTATAACGGATGATGCTGCTACTAGAAGTCCTCAACCACTGGGATTAGCTCAAGCCTTGGTGGTTCAGCCCGACATCAACTTTGATTGGAATTCTGAAATTGAGCGACTGAACATTTCAGCTCCAGAAAATCAAGCTGCTTCAAACAACATTGCTTTCATGACCTCAAATGATCAAGTTTCTGTACCAAAGGAGGAGGCATCAGCTGAAAACTTGGCTCTCATGACCCAGATTCTTTCAGCTCCAGTCAAAGGTCTCACCAAAGAAGAGGTACTTTCTGCTTTCTGTACTCCTGAATGTAGACAAAAAGTTGAAGTTTATAGAATACACAACGCTGAGCTAATTCAAGATTATCAAGATATAAAAAATAAAAACTTTACTTTATCAAAAAACGAAAAACTTTATAAAGAAAAGATTGAAGCTCAGCGAAAAGACATCGTCAAACTCAAGGATGATGTAAGTGTGAAATCATCTCAACTCTTATATGTTCAGGAGAAACTGTGCACTGTGACTAAGGAACTGGAAGATATCAGAGATAGATATCAAATAAATGAACTTAACATTAAGAAATTTGATTCTTCCAGCAAATTAGTCAAAAACTTGTGTGATCAACAGCTCGCATACAAGGAAAAGAAAGGGCGTGGTTTGGGTTTTAATCAGGCTCCTCCTCCCTATAAGGACAATTTTACTTATTTACCCATGGCTGAGGAGGAGATGATTAATGAAAGTAAAATGACTTATGGTCCCAAAAACAATAATTCATCTTTTAATGACAGACCAATTGAGAAACAGAAGTCTGCTCCAATAAATTTTGTTTCTAAAGGCACAATTGATCCTAACATTTCGTCTTCATGTGCAGATAAAGTATCTGAAGTAAAATGTGGAGATGTTCTTGGGAGTGAACCAGTTGTTCTTTCTAATATTTATGAAAATTATTTTGAACAAACTGAATCTGATATTGCTTTTGGTCGGTCTTTGTTTGCGTCATTTTCTGCTTATGTTTCGTTTAGTGAGCCTGATGTTTTGGGCAAAACTGATAATGTTTGTGTTGAACCTTTGAACAATATGTCTGATGATGAATTTTCTTCAGTTAATGATTGTGAATGTGATGTTTCTAACCCATTGGTTGATGACAGTGTTACAGGTGAGGTCCCTCAGGACACATTCAGTGAAACCACTGAAACTTCTTCACAAGAAAATCAGGAGTATCGTGATTCTTCTTCTGAATCTGTCTCAGTGGGAATCCCTAATGTTGAATCTAGTGGGATCCCATTGGAAACTGTAGTGGAAATTGAACCTGAATTAGTTTCACATGATAAATGTGTTGATGAAACGCATATTGATGAGACTTCTGCATGTTCAAATACTGAAACTGATTTTGATAAAGAAGAAAAAGGATTTAAGTTAAATAAAGAGTCATTAGAAAATGTTTTTGAAAGTAAAACATCAACTTCAAATGATGATCTCAGTAAAGAAAGGGTATCAAGTTGTTCATCAACATCACATGAATGTGTAACTTCTAATCAGCAGACATCAAAATGCTCAGAACAGCCACAAGCAAAGCATATTAGGAAAACCAAAACGTCCAATCATTCAAAACCAAACAAAGATTCTTCATTAAAGTATCAAAAATTTCAAAATACCCACACAATGAAACGGCAAACATGTTTTAATTGTGGAATTGCTGGACACATTGCCAGAAACTGTGTTCAACTCCCAAGTGCCCAGTCCAAGGAGAAGTTTGTACAAAATCAGAAGGTCAAGTCTAACCGATATCGTTGTTCAGAGTCAATGACGACTGAAAAGTCTAAGACAATGAAAAACAACTATCGCAAGACTACACCTTCTGATCAAGATTGGAATGCAGCCAAACGTAAAAAACAAAATCAACAAAATGATTTTCGAAGAAATCAATATAAAGCTTTTAGTAACTACAATTCTCAATGGTCAAACAAGCATTGGAAACCTAAAGCTAAGGCCACGCAATCCAATCTGTCTCATACATTTTATCGAAATTCTGCCATTGAAAATACTTTGAAGTTTTTAAATAAAGACAATTTAGTGTGGCAGAGAGTGACTTACATTGATGCACAAGGAAAACCCAGATCCACTATGGGCTGGGTTCCTAAATCTAACTAATCCCGCTAATTGTGCAGGAACAGCTGTGGAGGACTACCGTGCGCCTCTGGTACATGGATAGTGGCTGTTCCAGGCACATGACGGGAGACTTATCCCAATTGATAAATGTCAAAGAATTTAATGGTGGATATGTCTCATTTGCGGGAGGAGAATCAGGAAGGATCACATTGAAAGGAATAGTAAGAAATGATGTTTTAAGCTTCGAGAATGTTAACTATGTTCCAGAACTGAAACACAATCTGTTGAGCATCTCTCAGATTTGTGATCGAGGAAATTCAGTTCACTTTACAAAGAAAGGATGTTATGTACTTAAACCTGGGATTGTCATTCCAGAAGATTGGTTCTTAATGTCAGCAGAGAGACGAGGAAACGCTTATGTGATTGATATGAACAAGAAACCGTGTGAAGAAGTTACTTGCCTATTCTCGAAGATTTCAGAACATGATGGTCTACTGTGGCATCGTCGCCTTGGGCATGTGAACATGAAGAATCTGAACCGACTGGCTAAAGGTCAACTAGTACGTGATCTTCCAATAAAAGATTTCATGTTGGTTGAAAAATGTGTTGCTTGTGCGAAAGGAAAAGCTCATCGAAAACCTCATAAGGCTAAACCTGCACCCTCAATGAAAGCTGTGCTCGAATTACTTCACATGGATCTTTTTGGTCCAGTGAATGTGTTGAGTATTGGCAAGAAAGCTTATTGTCTTGTAATCGTTGATGATTACTCTTGTTACACCTGGGTGTATTTTCCCAGTCACAAGAATGAAACTGCAGTCTTAGTGAAACAATTCATCACTCTGGCTGAAAATCAAGCGAGTACCAAGGTGAAGGTTATTCGATCTGACAATGGGACAGAATTCAAGAACGTTACTTTGGACACATTCTGCACTGAAAAGGGAATTGATCGTCAGTATAGTGCACCACGAACTCCTCAACAGAATGGAGTAGCTGAAAGAAGAAATCGTACTCTTATCGAGGCTGCACGAACTATGCTGGCTGACTCGAAGCTTCCTAGTTTCTTTTGGGCTGAAGCTGTTAGCACGGCTTGCTACGTTCAGAATCATGCTTTAGTAAACAAACGTCATATGAAAACTCCTTATGAGATTCTGGAAGGACGTAAACCTTCGGTTTCACACTTTCGTATCTTTGGATGTCCATGTGTATTATTAGTTATGGACTCTAATGGAAAGTTTGAAGTCAAAGGGGATGAATGTTTCTTTGTTGGATATGCAAAAGGCTCTGCCTATCGAGTATACAACAAAGTAACGAAAAAGGTCGTCGAGTCGTGCAACATTGAATGGCTTGAAGAAAATGCTACGGATGCTAGAGTTGAACCAGATTGGTTATATGATTATGCTAATTTGTTTAAATCATTTAACATTTTGTCAAGTGTTTCTTCAGATGCAGACATATCTACTCCAAAGCAACCGTTATCTTTTGAAGATACTGAAGAAGAAGAAGAACAGACAGAAGGAAGCTTTAGACATCACACCATTGATCCACCGGGAATGGTTTTTACACAGCATCCTCTGTCTCAACAAATGTCTCATCAATCTCCTGAAGGTGCTCAATCGAGTGGAATTTCACATAATACAGCTGGATCAGAACTGTTTGCTGACCCTATTCCTGAAGAGTGTACTGTTACCACTCCTGTGAGTCACAGTCCGGTAGCACCTAATGAGGGGGAGTCAAGTAACACACACACATCTCCAGACGAGACGATACCTGAATTTGCCATTCCAACTAGTGTTCAAAGAAATCATCCTATTGAGAATGTGATAGGTCCCGTGAATGCAGGAGTTCAGACCAGAAGCCAATCAGGAACCATTAATTTGTGCTTATATTCTAGCTACATTTCTCAAATTGAACCTAAAACCATTGATGTAGCGTTGCAGGAACTAGGCTGGGTTGATGCTATGCACGAAGAGCTAAACCAGTTCGAGAAGCTAGGAGTATGGAAACTTGTGGAGTTGCCAAAAGGAAAACGCAAGCTTGGAACTCGCTGGGTTTTCAGAAACAAGCAAGATTCTGAAGGAGTTATTGTTCGAAATAAAGCACGATTAGTGGTCCAAGGATTCAGACAGATAGAGGGACTGGATTATGATGAAGTCTATGCCCCTGTTGCTCGACTTGAAGCAATCCGGATTTTCTTAGCATACGCATCCTTCATGGGATTCACTGTTTACCAGATGGATGTCAAAACGGCATTTTTGTACGGAGAAGTGAAGGAAGAAATTTTTGTTGAGCAACCGCCGGGTTTTATTCATCCAGACCATCCAGAATATGCCTACAAGCTTGACAAGGCATTATATGGGTTGCATCAAGCACCTAGGGCTTGGTATGCTACTCTGACAGAACATCTTCTGGCTCATGGATACACACGAGGCACAATAGATCAGACTTTGTTTATCAAAAGAGTGGGCAAGGATCAAATATTGGTTCAAATTTATGTCGATGATATTATCTTTGGGTCTACAAGTGAGGAGCTTTGCAAGTATTTTGAGAGAGTTATGCAAAAGAAGTTCGAGATGAGTGCACTCGGTGAAATGACATTGTTTTTGGGTTTACAAGTTAAACAAGATTCACGGGGCATTCTAATTCATCAAGGGAAATATGTGGACGATGTGCTGAAGAAATTCAAGTTCACTGACGCTAAACCGGTAGAAACTCCGATGGCGGAAAGACCGTTGTTAACTGAAGATGCTGAAGGATCCTCTGTTGATCAACGACTTTATAGGTCTATGATTGGATCGTTGATGTATCTGACGGCTAGTCGTCCTGACATTATGTTTGCTGTCTGCAATTGCGCACGATATCAGGCTAATCATAAAACTTCTCATCTTACTGCTATTAAACGAATCTTTCGGTACCTTAAAGGCCGACCCAGGTTTGGTCTGTGGTATCCGAGGGATTCGAACTTTGACCTGTTTACGTTTTCTGACAGTAATTTTGGAGGCACTTACTGTGACAACTCGTATTTCCGAACCTATTTTTGTACTTTGATGTAACGTATGTGAACGCAATGTGATTTTATGAAAGTGATTGATTAAATGAATGCTATGATTTATGTGTTTATGTGAATGTATGTATGATGTAGTCGCACAACACAACTCAACCGCACAAGTCATTCGGGCTACACAACTTGTACTCGATTCTATAGGGCAACCCAAGTTTGGGTTCGGCCCATCCCCATTAGTTCGATTAACACATAGGGTGTTAGTACCCATCTCACACTTTACCAAAAACACACAAATTGCAAACCCTAGCTTCTCTCATTCTCTCTCAAACCTGACGGCAAACCCTCCCTATCGAAGATCATAGTGTTCGGATCACTCTCTTATTCAGATCAATCCTTGTCCCTTCTCTAACCGGTTAGTGATCTATGATGTTGTTATTAACTGATATTATGAATGTCATGATATAGTGTGTATGAATGATGATGATTTGAGAATCAGATATGCATGATATTGTTAATCGGTTATCATGTTTTGTTTTCGGATTGATTGTATGATAAGTTTGGTGTTCAAATAATCGGATGTGATTTCTTGTTATGCTGATTTGATTGTTATGTGAATTCATGTTTATGTTTATCAAGATCTGATTGCTAATGATTTTGAATATGTGTCATCATTGATTAACATGGGTGTCTATAGGATCCTAGGGATTGTTGCAAGTATATCGATTCTAGAAATAATGATTGTAACACCGATTGTTTTCTGAGGTTGTACATGCTATCATAATGACACATGATTGTAATATAAGGCTTGCATGTGGCTAGTGGGATTCTTTAGTCAAACCGTAGGTTAGTGGCATTTATGTGTATCAACCCATCAAGCAATCGGTCCAATAACCTTTTGAGATGATTAAACAGTTGTCGGCCATTGTTGTTTATTTCGATGATGACCTTAGTAATGGGATTGAATAACTACTCGTACAACTATACTATTAAACAAATTATTACTGTCCTCGGTTGAAGGGCACGTACGTAAAACCTACGTACAGTTATACTTACTACTGTCCTCGGATTGAAGGGCACGTACGTAAAGCCTACGTACACGATCTTGAGACCATCACCTCTATCAAAGGAAGTCCCTCAATTATCGACTTAATCGCCGAGGCCTAGGGCGAGCGGGTCATTAGTTAATAGCGCTATTATGTTTAACAAACCTCACACCGTGCCAGTCGGACGGGCGTGTACTAATGGACTATGGGCAAAGGGTCAATGCTGATAGACATTGACTTAGGGCACCTCTTACATTTTCGTAGCAGTCGATACGCGTGGTCTTGTAATACATGGGGTAGCCCCCACGGCCGAAATGCCAGATAACTATCATGGGGTAGCCCCCACAGCTGGATTGCCAGAATTAATGGGTTAAACAACTTATGTTTTCAAATATGGGGTAACCCCCACGGCAGGGATGCCAGTTAAAGGAACTATTTTGGAACAACTAAAACCAACATCCAAATGTGAACTCGCTCAACTTTGTTGTTGATTCGTTGCTACATGCCTTGCAGGTCATTAGGTACCCATGGAGCTTGCACAGGGAGGAACGGTCGTTGTGGGACATGGCAGTGGGTGCCATGCTTTAAACAATACTTTATTTCACATTTACTACTTGCTATGAGTTTTACAAATTATGCTTCTGCTAAACATTTAACTATGCCTTGGTTTTTGAACACCTTTCATATTGTTTGGTTGAATTATGGTTACTTACATGCTTGTTCAATATGATTGGTGGCTTGATCCTGGTCAGTCACGCCTCCAAGCGGTGATACTCCGCGTGTGGATTTTGGGGGTGTGACAGATTGGTATCAGAGCCATTGGTTATAGAGAACTTGGTTTTAATAAAGGAAAACATTTTTGTTAAAACCAGACTATAACCTGTACAGTGCTCTACGATCCACAACGACGCTTCACTCCACGTGCAAGGCTCGACATTCTAGGTGATATGGTTTACGTTTTATATTGCCTACTTGCTAGATTGCATAGAACTTTGCTCATGGTATGCTTAGATGAACGTAGCAACTATAGTTTGAAAACACATTTGTGCTTGCTCCCTACTGTCACTCCACACTTACACACATTCGCGACACCTTTCCTATTTGTGTTTCCTTCGATGTGAGATCATGAGGGAACGTGTGAACCTAACTCAAGCCAGCTGACGGCTCTTATCAACGAACAAGTTACGGCAGTACTCGCAGCCGCTCAAGCAAGAGGTATAACCTGCTATTTCAAACCTAACCTAGGATGCTAGATTCTACTCTCATGACCCAACTCTCGCTTAACCCTGTCTTTTCTTCCTCACGCAACAAGGTAAGAACGCTCAGCCGCCTGTATGCACATTCAAGACGTTCATGGACTGTCGTCCTAGTACTTTCAATGGCACTGAAGGAGCTGTAGGTCTCCTCCACTGGTTTGAAAAGCTCGAATCTGTTTCGAGATGTGTGAATGCCCTAAGGCTCGCAGGGTGAAGTATGCTACCGGTACTCTCGAGAGTATAGCGCTCACGTGGTGGAACGCTCAGGTCCAAATACTGGGGTTGGTTGCTGCTAATGCCACCCCATGGAATGATTTTAAGGAACTGATCAAACATGAATACTGTAGTCGTGATGACATCCACAAGCTGGAAGTGGAGTTCTTTAACCTGAAGATGACGGGGTCAGAGAAAGAAGCATACACGAAACGATCCAACGAACTGACAGTGTTATGTCCAACAATGGTGGATCCTCCCATCAAGCGCATTGAGCTGTATCTCAAAGGCTTAGTACCAGAGATTCAAAGTCATGTGACATCGGCCAACCTTGCAACCATCCAGGATATTACTCGTCTTGCTCAACGTCTCTCAGATCAGGCGGTAGGACAGAATAAACTGCCAAAACGTATTAATGCTGCTACAACTACTTCGGATGCTCCCAGTGACAACAAACGCAAGTGAGATGGAAATTCGAGCAAAGGGTTCCACTTCGGTTCAGTCTCAGTCGCAGCAGCGAAAAACGGATGAGTACAGGAGCCCCAGGCAGTAGTCTTTTGGTAATCGAAGTCGGGGTGGATACCGGGGAAACCACCCTAAGCGCAATTGATGTAATTTGCACCACAGCGGGCCGTGCAACAAAGATCGTTGTCAGTGATGCAACAAGCTTGGTCATGGAGCCAAAGATTTTAGAATCTCACGTCCTGCAAGCAAGAACCGACAACAGCAGCCACAAGCTCCACAGAATCAGCAGCAACAGCAGGGTAACAAGGGATGTTATCAGTGTGGTGCTGAAGGTTACTTCATGAGACACTGCCCACAGTTGAACCAGAACCAGAACCACAACTAGGGAAACGGGAACAATAGTGGAGACAACAATAAGGGGGGGGGGGCAATAACGACGGCAATGGTGCCAGGAGTCGAGTGTTCGTGATGGGTCAGGGTGATACTAGGAATTGACCCCAACGTTGAAATGGTTTCGACATCGTTATTGGTATGGTTTGGCTATCTCAACATCGAGCAGGGACTCTTTGCAACGAAAAGATCATCCGCATTCCTCGTGCTAGTTAAGAACCATTGGTAATTCATGGTGACAAGCTCCTGGAGCGGTACCTATAGCTCGTGCACCTTATCCCTTAGCTCCATCAGAGTTGGAAGAACTCTCTACGCAACTACAAGAACTCTTAGATAAGGGTTTTATTCGTCCTAGCTCTTCGCCCTTGAGAGCTCCAGTGCTATTTGTAAAGAAGAAAGACGGTACTTTCAGAATGTGCATCGACTATCGTGAACTCAACAAGGTAACTGTGAAGAATCGCTATCCTCTTCCACGCATTGACGACTTGTTCGACCAACTGCAAGGGTCGAGCTACTATTCAAAGACTGATCTGAGATCAGGATATCATCAGCTGAGAGTCCGAGAAGAGGACGTCTCCAAAACAGCCTTTAGAACTCGATATGGCCACTATGAGTTTTTGGTAATGCCTTTTGGGCTGACAAACGCACCAGCGGTCTTCATGGACTTGATGAATCGAGTGTGCAAGCCTTATCTGGACAAGTTTGTCATAGTTTTCATCGACGACATCCTGATTTATTCGAAGAGTCAGGAGGAACACGAACAGCATCTACGACTCATTTTGGAACTCCTTCGAACCGAACAGCTGTATGCTAAGTTTTCAAAATGTGACTTCTGGCTTCGTGAAGTCCATTTTCTAGGCCATGTGGTGAACAAGGATGGGATTCACGTTGATCCATCCAAGGTAGATTCGATCAAGAGCTGGCCTGCACCTCGTACGCCAACGGAAATCCACCAATTCTTGGGCTTAGCAGGTTACTACAGGAGGTTCATTAAGGATTTTTCCAAGATTACGCAGCCTCTCACCTCCCTAATGCAGAAAGGCGTTGTTTATCGTTGGGGAAATGCACAGGAGATAGCATTTCAGCACTTAAAGGGTAGACTTTGCAGTGCACCTATCCTTTCTGTGACAACCCGCACTAAACCAAGTATCCGTACGACTGAATTAATGATTAATTATTGCTTAATTACTGTGCTTGTTTGAACTAGCTGATGAACTGCTACTTGATATCTGATACATGTACTTACTTGCATCATACTTTACTTGTCGTCACTACAATACTTACATACTGAACCTTAGTGACAAACATGATGCACAAAAAGCACATTAGCACAATAACGGATAACCTATTGAACATGCTGATAAAGTCAGCATCAGGCAGACACTGCCTCTAAGGCCTGTAAGAGCCTGAGATAATTGCTACACTAATGGTGAGTGTAGGGATACAAGGGTTGTAGAACTGCGTCTCTAGGGATAAGTCACAGTGACTGGATGTGCCTAAAACGTACTTTAAAGTACAAAACACAACACTTTACAAAATAATTCAGCTTTTAGCTAACTAATAAAGTGCCAAAATATGAGAAAAATAACACTAGACACCTTCCAAAGTGTCAGGAATAAACTGTGTCACTAAAAAGAGTAATAACGACACTTTAAAGCTTTAGTAACGCTTTAACGGATTACTATCCAACCGAACAACCGGACTTAACCCGGGACACAAAAATATTGCCGTTGACATTGTTTTTCTTTTTCTGAGCCAGTTAGGGTCCCCGAATACCGTAACACCCGTTACAATTTACTACACACTAATACTTTATTTAATGTCCCTAATTAACTAACTAAGTCACCTAACTTGAGATTGAAATCCAACTAAACCCTTCCCCCATATGTAAATGGCGTACAGCATGGCCCCCCTCTTCTCATGATTCGATTTCCCCATGTGCCACCAAGAAGCTTCCAAGTTCCCATGCACAGTTGACTTTTGAATTGTGGAAGTTGAGATAGTACCAACAATTACATCTAGCACCCCCTTACTACTTATCTATTTACCAAAAATCTTACACTTGACACCCCTTTTCTTGGCTGGATTTTCGGCAATGTCTGACACCCCACAAGATTCCTTAAAGTCCTCCATTTTCCCATGCAATCCCTTAGATATTTTAGGGTGATATGGTTGTGTACTTCTTGTACACATAACCCAACGGTTAAAAAGAATTTGGTTTAATAAATAACCAACCTTATCCTTACCTCCTACACCTCATCACAACATAAAACATCTCTCCTTCTCTCCATTAAAGGCTACGGCCGAAACCCTTATCAACACACCACCCACTTTCAATTCTTGATCAAGTATTCCAAACCCCCTACAAGGTGTAACAAGGCGAAACACGGAGTGTGGAGCTTACGGATCGTCAAAGACCTCCCTCATTTGCCTTTATCCACCCGCTTTCTCTCGTGTTTCTTCCCTAGCCTCGAGCTAGTAGTAAGCCTCTTGGATCACCTTTTATTTTATATTTTTAGTGGTTTATAGTTATGTTGTGATGTAAACAAAAGAACTTTAAAAGATCATAAATGCATCTTGAGCATAAAGTTGGTATGAAGGTTAAAATAAGATGGAATCTTGTTAAAATAAAATTGTTTTGATATGGATATTATTTATTTTGATGCTTACTAGTAAGATGATGTTGGACATCAAAATCTAACTTGTTAAAATAAGATTAAAAACTTATGTTAACAAGTTAGGAGGTGACTAATGTTTACATAAAAGAATCACCTCCATGTTTCACATAAACTTGGTAACAAAAACGAGTTCTTGAAAAATAAATAAACTAAGTGAGTGGATGGCCTTATGGACCCGACATCTACAAATGATTTTTCTAAGACACACCAAGTTATAAGTCGGGTCTTTTTGAAAAGTCATAATTTTTGGAGGGTAACTAAACCCACTAAAAGCACCACTAAATTACTACGCGTTTTCATGAAACGCCAAGTTTATGTTGTCATGAAAAATGCATCGTTTTTACACTTGACTAGTGTAACCTTGTTTAGAAAATTGTTGATTGAATTTACAAAAGAAAATGACACGCTTAAAAGCGTGGCCACCTCCAGTTACAGAGGGAACTCTGGCGAAATTTTTCTAAAAACCTAACACTTAGAACTATTTACACAACAAGTGTTAGAATTATTTTTGACATGTTTTCGAAACATAAATTTCGCCAAGACTTTATTTACTAAATATTCGGAGGTGGGATTTTCACCAGATTTAACGTGATAAATATATATATTTTTCACACATTGTTTATGATTATTTTGTGGAAATACATAAATATTATTTGTAGGAGTAAAAATAATATTTACAAACGTTAACGATTCCAAAATAATACGAACGCTTTCACATGAATATATAAGTTACACCGGTAATTATATTACCACTTGTTGGTTAAAACGTAACTTACGCAATTACGAAAATATTTATGAACGCACATGTATTGAATCCCCCATCCTTGGGAAGGAGATTAACTACCAAGTATATACAAAACGTAAACACGAAATAGTTGTCTAACTATTTCCCAAAGATTTAACTATTAAGCTAAGGCACGGCCGTCCGTCTAATAGAATTAGCACTTGTAGGTCGTCGCACAGCTTACTGATTTGGAGATACTCGGTAGAGACGCTTCACTGTGAGTTCATGTCCCCCTTTTCTCTAACTGTTTTCAGTTTTCTTAACTGCGGGGGTGAAATACATGTTACTTTGTTTACAAGTACTATTATACACGGTATGTTAACGTAAGGAGGTTTACTACTTAGATCATGTGAATGGGTAGGCAGAACACCGAGGGACTTAAGCGGTAGATCTATCTGGGTGTAGCGAGCCCAACTCTAGGCCCAACAGAACGGACCTCTAAGAGGACCAACAGAACGGACCTTGAGTGACTTGGTTGCCCGACGCATAAATCGGCTAGGTTTGAGTCTTCCTACTTGCACTTCACAAACATCAATGGCTTTGCAACCCATTGACGATCTCTCTTTTCCTTACACTGCTACATACCAGGGAACTTTTATACTTATATAGTGTTTTACATACTCACTACACATGAACTCGCTCAACATTATTGTTGATTTTTCAACTTACATGTATTTCAGGAAATTAACGAGATCTGGCACGGTATGGCATGTTTTCCGCTGCACTAGTTTCCGAGGTCATCCGGGGTTTAGGGGATGTGTCTCTTTCCTGGACAAGACACAATCCTTAAACCATGTTTATATTATGTTTAAGTTTGTAATGTCTGTTGAACAAGGTTATGGTTGTTAGGGTATGTTCCCGTTAAAACAATGGTACTGTATTTGGTTTTCAAAAGTTAATGGATGATCTTGCATGTTTTTACTTCATATAGCTTTGTTATGATTAAGCTATGGTATTGAGAAGTCACACCAAATTAACCACGCTTCCGCAAAGCCAGGGTGTGACAGCTTGGTATCAGAGCTCTGATCATAGCGAACTAGGATTCCTTCTCGAGTCTAGACTATGATCACTAGGGCTCTCACGAAAACATTTTTCTGCATACCACTTAAGTCCAGATCCAAAACTTTTTACAAACAAATGTTGAGCACATTTTATTATTTATAGGCTCAGCCTGGAGGGCTGAGGCTCGGTCTGGAGGATCGAGGCTCGGTCTAGGTGACCGAGGTAGTTGGGCACGTTGATTTATTATAGGCTCAGCCTGGAGGGCTGAGGCTCGGTCTGGAGGATCGAGGCTTGGTCTAGGTGACCAAGGTAGTCGACTAGGAAAAGTAGGCTCAGTTTGGAGACTGAGGCTCGGTATTGGAGACCGAGGCTCGATCTGAGTGGTCGAGGTGGAGGATAGAGCAGTCTTAAAGACTGGGAGAAATTGGCTAGTATGACTAGGAGAATTATGTGATACCTTACTTGGTGACTTACGTGATTATCTGATTATATGATTGATTATTATACGTATATGCGTTTGTGTTACAAACATCATGCTTTCATCATATACTAAAAAGATAGACACTACGAATCCCATGGCTATAGTGTCAGACGACATAGTTTCATCGAAGCACGAGGTGTACATTTCCGATACTACCGACACAGACAATGACGACTTTCAGCCCTTTTGCACTGCCTGAAGTCGTAGCAGAGCCTACTGATGGCCATCTTGTTGGGAATTTGCCCCCTTGCCGCTTATCCTGTTGTTGATATGCCCCCCTCCCGACGTGGCCTCTGACGACGATAACGATCTACTGGAGGAGGACCCATTCGAGGGCAGGGCCCTATTGCTGCTGGTATTAGACTACTGCATGCGGACGCTCCTGTCGGGGAAACTCATGTCCATTCCCCTATCCCAGACTCATTTGAGTTTCTGACATCCGCGTCTTCGCACATACAGGGAATGCAGCACCACTCACACGACGCCGACCCTGATAGGGCGTCATCAGCTGCCCCAGTTCCCGCACACAGATTTGAGTTTGATCGCGATATTGAGGACGATTCTGTTTTTCCACCTGGTTTTGATCCAGACCATGACATTGAGTCCATGCACTTAGACCAACCTTTGGAGGATCCTGTAACCCCTGTGGTTGTTGATCCAGCTGATCTTGAGATGGAGTTTTTGATCCGGAGCCGGCCGTGGCCCCTGAGCCAGGCGCTACTCCTGACCCCGCATTGGAGCATGACCCTGTTCATGCCAATGCACCTACTGTTGCTCCTTGATTGATCATCTGCTTGGACGAGAGAAAATTTGGGGTAACTGTGCAAGACAATTTATTATTACGGGGGCCCACGTAATAACGATTTGTAGTGCACAGGAATCCTGGTGGACTCTGCGGGTCAAGCTAATGATAACCAATGCAGTAGGAAATAACTTAAACACGAATGACCAAGGCGATGTGGCCTCGAGTTCATTCTATTACGAGCAACAAGCCAAATTGGCAAGCCTATGTGAAGGCTTAGAAATTTACTTCCCCACTCATACAGTGAGTATATTTGCGTGTGAAATTGGGTGATTACATGATGGCTTATGTTGCTATATACACCTCATAGACAATTGAAACGTTGTCTAACCCGCTTCACACCACTTCGACAAAAGGGAATGTCACCCAGACGTGACACAAACACCAGTACGTTGCCAAGGACAGAAGCCGAGCTGCAAGAACGCGTCTCACAGATAAATGCACGACATGAAGCCCTCCGCTCTAAGTACAACGATGGCATTACTGGAAATAACCCTCCAACTGGCTGCACCTATAAACGGTTCCTGAACTGCAAGCCTTTGAACTTTGACGGAACAGGAGGCGCCGTTGCATTTGTTCGTTGTTCCGAAAAGACCAACTCCATTCTAAGAATGAGTAACTGTTCGCCCCAACAGAGTGTTACCTATATCTCGGGGATATTTCTAGATGGCACACTCTCTTAATGGAACCTCCAGGTTCAGACCCTTGGCACAGACGCTGCTTATGCACTGAGCTGGGACGAGCTCAAGGAAACGATTGAGAAGAAATGTTGTTTTAGGACTGGAATTTAGAAGCTTGAGGTGGAGTTCAGGAATTTGAAAATGGACGAACCAGAAATTCCTGAACTTGTCCAGCGATCGCACGACTTATCTAGGGTCGCCCCCCTACTTAGTCAAACCGGAGTTCAAAAGGATTGAACGATTCATTTGGACACTTGCACCCCAGATCAGGGGTAGGGTTACTACCTCAAAGCCCTCAACCATTCCAGAAGATATCAATATGGGTGATCTATTTATAACATGAGATGTTATGTGATTGATAACATGAGATGTTATGTGTTGTTGTATACTTACGTACACTCTACTTATTATGACCTGACCAACTTAAACCATCTTTTAGAAGATGCCGCCAAGACGTGAGACACGCATGCCTACTAATGAGGCAGAACTCCAGCAAATTATCGCTGCTGCCATTGCACAATACGCCGCCTCTCAAGGAGGGACTAGTGGAAGCAACTCTGGCAACACTGGCAACAACAATAATCCACCTCATGGATGCACCTACAAGCAGTTCTTAGACTGCAAGCCCGTAAACTTTGATGGCACTGGAGGTGCTGTCGCCTTTGTACGTTGGGCTGAGAAAACCGAATCTGTTCTACGCATGAGCAAGTGCGCACTGGATCAGCAAGTCACCTATATCTCAGGGCTGTTTCTAGATGGAGCCCTATCCTGGTGGAATTTACAAGTACAGACACTAGGCGAAGCTGCTGCCTACGCGCTGACCTGGACCGAACTAAAGGAAATTATGCGCAAAAAGTACTGTTCCCGCGCAGAAATCCAGAGATTGGAGACCGAGTTTTGGCACTTGAAAATGGACGGTCCAAAGATAGCAGAATACGTTCAAAGGTTCCATGACTTATCACATGTGGTACCCTACATGGTCACTCCCGAGTTCAAGAGAATTGAACGCTTCATTTGGGGATTAGCTCCTCAAATCATAAGCATGGTAACCTCATCCAAGCCTGCGACCATTACTGAGGCGATTGATTTGAGCGTGGCTCTCACAGAGGAGGCCATTCGCCTGAACAAGTTTGATGATGCTGAGCATAAGAAGAAAGAGACTCACGTCGAGTCATCAGGAGGTAACAAACGGAAGTTCTCAAACTTCAAGCAGGGCGCCAGTGTGGCGGTTAAGAAAGGAGGATCAGCTAGCAGTGGAAAGAAAGGAAAAGGATATCAGGGCACCCAGCCCAAGTGTAATATCTGTCAACGCCATCATACTGGCCATTGTAGTGTGAAAGTATGCGAATCATGTGGAAAGCCGGGCCACTTGAAGGAGTCTTGTTGGGCTAGTGCTGGCCGAGGAGGCCAGGGAGGATTTGGGAATAGGAATAATAACCGCGGTGGAAATGGAAATCGCCCACAAGGAAACTATGGAGGTAACAAGAATCGAGGCAACAATGCTAACCAAGCGGGCGGTGTGAATCGTAATCAGAGGAATGATCAAGCTGGTGGAAACGAGCAAACACTTGGATGTTATAACTGCGGTGATATCGGGCATTTTAAGAAGAACTGCCCAGAGTTAAACCAAGCCCGTGGAAGAGTGTTCCAACTCGAAGCAAGGGAAGCGCGCCAGGACCCCAATGTCGTTACTGGTACGTTCCCTGTGAATCAACGCTATGCATCCATTTTATTTGATACTGGTGCCGATTATAGCTTCGTATCGTTAGAATTTAAGAATATGCTTGGTTTAGCCGCTAATAAGTTAGATATTCCCTACTCAATCGAATTGGCCAATGGGAAGTTAGTAGAAGCCAACGAAGTTATCAGAGGTTGTGTGATCGAATTGGGAGAGCGTGAGTTTGCTTTAGATCTACTACCAGTCCAGTTGGGAAGCTTCGACGTGGTGGTAGGAATGGATTGGTTATCAGGCAACAAGGCTGAGATAGTTTGTCACGAAAAGATCGTCCGTATCCCAACCGAAGATGGCGAAACAATTGTTGTTCACGGAGAGAAGCGTGAGACGCCGTTGAGGATTATCAGCTGCTTGAAAGCAAGGAAGTGTTTGCAGAAAGGCTGTGTTGCTTTTCTGGAACACATTGTGGACAAAAAGGCTGCTGAGCCAAAGATCGAAGATATCCCTTTCGTGAGGGAATATCCAGAAGTCTTCCCAGAAGACTTGCCTGGACTGCCACCTCAAAGGCAAGTAGAGTTTCACATCGATTTAGTTCCAGGCGCCGCGCCTGTGGCTAAGGCACCTTATAGACTTGCTCCGTCTGAGATGCAAGAACTGTCGACACAGCTTCAAGAGTTGTTAGACAAGGGTTTTATCCGACCAAGCTTCTCGCCTTGGGGAGCTCCGGTCCTGTTTGTCAAGAAAAAGGACGGTAGTTTTCGTATGTGCATCGACTACCGGGAGTTGAACAAGCTGACGATCAAGAATAGATACCCTCTGCCAAGAATTGATGATATGTTCGACCAACTTCAAGGTTCAAGCTTTTATTCAAAGATCGATCTTCGATCTGGATACCATCAGCTAAGAATACAAGAGGAAAGCATTCCGAAGACAGCCTTCAGAACTCGTTATGGGCACTACGAGTTCCTTGTTATGCCGTTTGGTTTGACAAACGCACCTGCAGTCTTTATGGACTTGATGAATAGAGTTTGCAAGCCGTACTTGGACAAGTTCGTGATTGTGTTTATCGACGACATCTTGATCTATTCAAGAACAAAGGCCGAGCACGAACAGTATCTAAGAGCTATTTTGGAGCTGCTACAGAAGGAACAGCTGTATGCCAAATTCTCCAAGTGCGAATTTTGGCTACGTGAAGTCCAATTCCTTGGGCACGTGGTAAATGGAGATGGAATCCACGTGGATCCAACCAAGATCGAGGCGATCAAGGATTGGGAAACACCAAAGACGCCAACCGAGATTCGACAATTCTTGGGTTTGGCTGGCTACTATCGAAGGTTCATTGAGGATTTTTCAAAAATCGCTCAACCTTTGACGCTCCTCACCCAGAAAGATAAGAAGTTTGATTGGGGAATCAAACAGGAAGAAGCGTTCCAGATACTGAAGGATAAGCTCTGCAATGCGCCAATCTTAGCACTACCGGAAGGTACTGATGATTTTGTGGTATACTGCGACGCATCGCGTCAAGGATTGGGTTGTGTGTTGATGCAACGCCAAAAGGTTATTGCTTACGCATCGCGTCAGTTGAAAGTGCACGAAAAGAACTATACCACACATGATTTGGAACTTGGCGCAGTGGTATTTGCACTAAAGATCTGGAGACACTACCTTTATGGTACAAAGTGTACAATCTTTACAGATCACAAGAGCCTACAACATATATTCAACCAGAAGGAGCTGAATATGAGGCAAAGACGTTGGGTTGAGTTGCTGAACGACTACGACTGCGAGATAAAGTATCATCCAGGGAAGGCGAATGTAGTCGCCGATGCCCTAAGTCGGAAAGAGAGGATCAAACCCATAAGGGTTAGGGCTTTAGAAATGATTATCCGAACCAATCTTTCCTTGCGCATTCGTGCCACGCAGAAAGAAGCTCTCAAGGAAGGAAATCTTGAAGAAGAATATCTCCGTGGGATGGAGAAGCTTTTGGTACCAAACGAGGAAGGAACGTTATGTTTTGAGAAAAGGATTTGGGTTCCTCTGTTTGGTGATTTAAGGAAAGTTATTTTTGATGAAGCTCACAAGTCGCGGTACTCTATCCATCCTGGAGCGGATAAGATGTACCAGGATCTCAAAGATTTCTATTGGTGGCCTAGGATGAAAGGCGATGTTGCCGTTTACGTGAGCAAATGTTTAACTTGCGCGAAGGTTAAGGCGGAATACCAGAAGCCCTCGGGGCTGCTGCAACAACCTGAGATTCCCAAGTGGAAATGGGAACAAATCTCAATGGATTTTGTTACAAAATTGCCAAGAACGCCAAGAGGCCATGATATGATTTGGGTGATAGTTGACCGCCTAACAAAGACTGCACACTTTCTGCCAATCAAAGAGAAAGACAGCACTAGTAAACTTGCGGAAATTTACATGAGAGAGATCGTCGCACGTCATGGAGTGCCTCTCTCAATCATCTCTGATAGAGACGGAAGGTTTGTGTCAAGGATATGGCAATCCTTCCAAGAAGCCTTTGGCTCACAGTTGAATCTGAGCACTGCGTTTCATCCGCAAACTGACGGCCAGAGCGAGCGAATGATACAAACTTTAGAAGACATGCTGAGGGCATGTGTTATGGATTTGGGCGGTAGCTGGGATAAACATTTACCTTTGGTCGAATTCTCATACAACAACAGCTACCACACCAGTATTGGTGTCGCGCCATTTGAAGCCCTTTACGGACGCAAGTGCCGATCACCCCTATGTTGGTCTGACGCAGGTGATAGGCAGCTTGCTGGTCCCGAAATCGTCCAAGAGACGACAGACAAGATTGCGCAAATTCTTAAACGCATCGAAGCAGCTCGCCACAGACAAAAGGCCTATGCGGATCCAAACCGGAAACATGTGGATTTTCAAGTTGGAGAAATGGTGTTATTGAAAGTTTCACCCTGGAAGGGGGTGGCACGCTTTGGAAAGCGTGGGAAGTTAAATCCACGCTACATTGGTCCTTTCAGAATTCTGGAAAGAATAGGACTAGTAGCATACAAGTTGGACCTACCTGCTGAACTGAATGGTGTTCACGATACATTTCATGTATCCAACCTGAAGAAAAGTCCAACTCAAGTTGACGTTGCCATTCCCATCGACGAGATTCATGTTGACGACACGCTCCACTTCGTTGAAGAACCTGTCGAGGTCACGGATTGGAAAGTTAACAAGACCCGCCGGAGCAGTGTCAAACTCGTCAAAGTTCGTTGGAATGCCAGACATGGTCCTGAATTCACCTGGGAACGTGAGGACCGGATGAAAGAGAAATACCCCCACTTATTTCCTAAGAACTCTGCATCTTCAAGCAGAACTTAAAATTTCGGGACGGAATTTATTTAACGGGGGGAGAATGTGACAGCCCGCACTAAACCAGGTATCCGTACGACTGAATTAATGATTAATTATTGCTTAATTACTGTGCTTGTTTGAACTAGCTGATGAACTGCTACTTGATATCTGATACATGTACTTACTTGCATCATACTTTACTTGTCGTCACTACAATACTTACATACTGAACCTTAGTGACAAACATGATGCACAAAAAGCACAGTAGCACAATAACGGATAACCTATTGAACATGCTGATAAAGTCAGCATCAGGCAGACACTGCCTCTAAGGCCTGTAAGAGCCTGAGATAATTGCTACACTAATGGTGAGTGTAGGGATACAAGGGTTATAGAACTGCGTCTCTAGGGATAAGTCACAGTGACTGGATGTGCCTAAAACGTACTTTAAAGTACAAAACACATCACTTTACAAAATAATTCAGCTTTTAGCTAACTAATAAAGTGCCAAAATATGAGAAAAATAACACTAGACACCTTCCAAAGTGTCAGGAATAAACTGTGTCACTAAAAAGAGTAATAACGACACTTTAAAGCTTTAGTAACGATTTAACGGATTACTATCCAACCGGACTTAACCCGGGACACAAAAATATTGCCGTTGACATTGTTTTTCTTTTTCTGAGCCAGTTAGGGTCCCCGAATACCGTAACACCCGTTACAATTTACTACACACTAATACTTTATTTAATGTCCCTAATTAACTAACTAAGTCACCTAACTTGAGATTGAAATCCAACTAAACCCTTCCCCCATATGTAAATGGCGTACAGCATGGCCCCCCTCTTCTCATGATTCGATTTCCCCATGTGCCACCAAGAAGCTTCCAAGTTCCCATGCACAGTTGACTTTTGAATTGTGGAAGTTGAGATAGTACCAACAATTACATCTAGCACCCCCTTACTACTTATCTATTTACCAAAAATCTTACACTTGACACCCCTTTTCTTGGCTGGATTTTCGGCAATGTCTGACACCCCACAAGATTCCTTAAAGTCCTCCATTTTCCCATGCAATCCCTTAGATATTTTAGGGTGATATGGTTGTGTACTTCTTGTACACATAACCCAACGGTTAAAAAGAATTTGGTTTAATAAATAACCAACCTTATCCTTACCTCCTACACCTCATCACAACATAAAACATCTCTCCTTCTCTCCATTAAAGGCTACGGCCGAAACCCTTATCAACACACCACCCACTTTCAATTCTTGATCAAGTATTCCAAACCCCCTACAAGGTGTAACAAGGCGAAACACGGAGTGTGGAGCTTACGGATCGTCAAAGACCTACCTCATTTGCCTTTATCCACCCGCTTTCTCTCGTGTTTCTTCCCTAGCCTCGAGCTAGTAGTAAGCCTCTTGGATCACCTTTTATTTTATATTTTTAGTGGTTTATAGTTATGTTGTGATGTAAACAAAAGAACTTTAAAAGATCATAAATGCATCTTGAGCATAAAGTTGGTATGAAGGTTAAAATAAGATGGAATCTTGTTAAAATAAAATTGTTTTGATATGGATATTATTTATTTTGATGCTTACTAGTAAGATGATGTTGGACATCAAAATCTAACTTGTTAAAATAAGATTAAAAACTTATGTTAACAAGTTAGGAGGTGACTAATGTTTACATAAAAGAATCACCTCCATGTTTCACATAAACTTGATAACAAAAACGAGTTCTTGAAAAATAAATAAACTAAGTGAGTGGATGGCCTTATGGACCCGACATCTACAAATGATTTTTCTAAGACACACCAAGTTATAAGTCGGGTCTTTTTGAAAAGTCATAATTTTTGGAGGGTAACTAAACCCACTAAAAGCACCACTAAATTACTACGCGTTTTCATGAAACGCCAAGTTTATGTTGTCATGAAAAATGCATCGTTTTTACACTTGACTAGTGTAACCTTGTTTAGAAAATTGTTGATTGAATTTACAAAAGAAAATGATACGCTTAAAAGCGTGGCCACCTCCAGTTACAGAGGGAACTCTGGCGAAATTTTTCTAAAAACCTAACACTTAGAACTATTTACACAACAAGTGTTAGAATTATTTTTGACATGTTTTCGAAACATAAATTTCGCCAAGACTTTATTTACTAAATATTCGGAGGTGGGATTTTCACCAGATTTAACGTGATAAATATATATATTTTTCACACATTGTTTATGATTATTTTGTGGAAATACATAAATATTATTTTTAGGAGTAAAAATAATATTTACAAACGTTAACGATTCCAAAATAATACGAACGCTTTCACATGAATATATAAGTTACACCGGTAATTATATTACCACTTGTTGGTTAAAACGTAACTTACGCAATTACGAAAATATTTATGAACGCACATGTATTGAATCCCCCATCCTTGGGAAGGAGATTAACTACCAAGTATATACAAAACGTAAACACGAAATAGTTGTCTAACTATTTCCCAAAGATTTAACTATTAAGCTAAGGCACGGCCGTCCGTCTAATAGAATTAGCACTTGTAGGTCGTCGCACAGCTTACTGATTTGGAGATAATCGGTAGAGACGCTTCACTGTGAGTTCATGTCCCCCTTTTCTCTAACTGTTTTCAGTTTTCTTAACTGCGGGGGTGAAATACATGTTACTTTGTTTACAAGTACTATTATACACGGTATGTTAACGTAAGGAGGTTTACTACTTAGATCATGTGAATGGGTAGGCAGAACACCGAGGGACTTAAGCGGTAGATCTATCTGGGTGTAGCGAGCCCAACTCTAGGCCCAACAGAACGGACCTCTAAGAGGACCAACAGAACGGACCTTGAGTGACTTGGTTGCCCGACGCATAAATCGGCTAGGTTTGAGTCTTCCTACTTGCACTTCACAAACATCAATGGCTTTGCAACCCATTGACGATCTCTCTTTTCCTTACACTGCTACATACCAGGGAACTTTTATACTTACATAGTGTTTTACATACTCACTACACATGAACTCGCTCAACATTATTGTTGATTTTTCAACTTACATGTATTTCAGGAAATTAACGAGATCTGGCACGGTATGGCATGTTTTCCGCTGCACTAGTTTCCGAGGTCATCCGGGGTTTAGGGGATGTGTCTCTTTCCTGGACAAGACACAATCCTTAAACCATGTTTATATTATGTTTAAGTTTGTAATGTCTGTTGAACAAGGTTATGGTTGTTAGGGTATGTTCCCGTTAAAACAATGGTACTGTATTTGGTTTTCAAAAGTTAATGGATGATCTTGCATGTTTTTACTTCATATAGCTTTGTTATGATTAAGCTATGGTATTGAGAAGTCACACCAAATTAACCACGCTTCCGCAAAGCCAGGGTGTGACACTTTCATTGCCAGAGGGCACAGACGACTTCGTGGTTTACTGCGACGCATCCATTCAGGTTCTTGGTTGTGTATTGATGCAGCGGGATAAAGTTATAGCCTACGCCTCACGTCAACTCAAAGTTCATGAAAAGAACTACACCACACACGATTTAGAGCTGGGAGCTGTTGTTTTTGCACTTAAGATATGGAGACACTACCTGTATGGTACCAAATGTGCCATCTACACTGATCACAGGAGCCTCGAGCATATTTTCAAACAGAAGGAACTGAATATGCGACAACGACGATGGGTCGAACTGCTGAATGACTACGAATGCTCGATCAGGTACCGCCCAGGCAAGGCCAATGTTGTGGCTGACGCCCTTAGTCGAAAGGACACTGCGCCCAAGCTCGTACGAGCTTTACAACTCACTATACAGTCTAGTCTTCCTTATCAGATACGAAATGCTCAGGTAGAAGCATTGAAACCAGAAAACGTCAGGGCTGAAGCCCTACGTGGCTCAAGGCAACAATTGGAACAAAAGGAAGACGGTGCTTACTACGCAACAGGACGCATCTGGGTCCCGCTCTATGGTAACCTACGAGAGCTTGTGATGGATGAGGCACACAAGTCTCGCTACTCGGTACATCCGGGTTCGGATAAGATGTACCACGATATCAAAACTACGTACTGGTGGCCTAGCATGAAAGCTCACATGGCAACATACGTTAGCAAGTGCTTGACTTGTGCGAGAGTCAAGGCGGAATACCAGAAACCTTCAGGCCCCCTTCAACAACCAGAGATACCACAATGGAAATGGGAGCAAATTTCCATGGATTTTGTTACTGGCCTGCCTAGATCTCAACGTGGTAACGATACTATTTGGGTGATCGTGGATCGACTCACAAAGTCTGCTCACTTCTTGGCCATCAAGGAAACGGATAAGTTCTCCACACTGGCAGACGTATATCTTAAGGAAGTTATCTCGAGGCACGGAGTGCCCACCTCTATTATCTCAGATCGAGATGCACGTTTCACATCAGAACTGTGGCAAGCAATGCACAAGTCCTTTGGCTCAAGATTAGATATGAGCACAGCCTACCACCCGCAAACGGATGGGCAGTCGGAACGTACCATCCAGACCCTCGAAGACATGCTTAGGGCATGCGTAATTGACTTTGGCAACGGCTGGGAAAAGCATCTGCCGCTTGTGGAATTCTCATACAATAACAGCTACCACACCAGCATTAAATCTTCTCCATTTGAGGCATTGTACGGGCGTAAATGCCGGTCACCTCTTTGTTGGGCAGAGGTGGGGGATAGTCAGATTACTGGTCCAGAACTTGTGGTAGACACAACAGAACGAATTGCGCAGATATGACAACGAATGGCGGCAGCTCGTGACCGTCAGAAAGTCTACGCCGATAAGGGCAGAAAACCACTAGAGCTCCAGGTTGGGGAGCGTGTACTACTCAAAGTTTCACCCTGGAAGGGTGTGGTTCATTTTGGGAAACGAGGCAAACTTAACCCACGATACGTTGGACCTTTCGAAGTCATTGAGAAAATAGGCAAGGTGGCCTACAGACTGAACTTACCAGCAGAACTCAGTGCGGTTCACAATGTTTTCCACGTGTCAAATCTGAAGAAGTGTCTGTCAGATGAGACCCACATAGTTCCTTTGAAGGAGCTCACTATCGACGAGCAGTTACGATTCGTCGAGGAACCAGTTGAAATCACGGACCGGGATGTTAAGGTCCTCAAGCGTACTAGAATACCTCTCGTTCGTGTTCGTTGGAACTCACGTCGCGGCCCAGAGTTCACCTGGGAATGCGAAGATTAGATGAAACAAAAGTATCCCCAACTGTTCGCAAACGGTACAACCACTACTGAGACTGAAGCTACGGAATTTCGGGACGAAATTCCAGATCAACGGGGGGAGGATGTGACACCCCAGGAAAACCAGGAAAACCATACAACTTAACTAGCTTCCTCAGTGAGTACGTGCTAAATTTCGGGACGAAATTTCTTTCAACTTGGGGATAATGTGACAACTCGTATTTCTGAACCTATTTTTGTACTTTGATGTAACGTATGTGAACGCAATGTGATTTTATGAAAGTGATTGATTAAATGAATGCTATGATTTATGTGTTTATGTGAATGTATGTATGATGTAGTCGCACAACACAACTCAACCGCACAAGTCATTCGGGCTACACAACTTGTACTCGATTCTATAGGGCAGCCCAAGTTTGGGTTCGGCCCATCCCCATTAGTTCGATTAACACATAGGGTGTTAGTACCCATCTCACACTTTACCAAAAACACACAAATTGCAAACCCTAGCTTCTCTCATTCTCTCTCAAACCTGACGGCAAACCCTCCCTATCGAAGATCATAGTGTTCGGATCACTCTCTTATTCAGATCAATCCTTGTCCCTTCTCTAACCGGTTAGTGATCTATGATGTTGTTGTTAACTGATATTATGAATGTCATGATATAGTGTGTATGAATGATGATGATTTGAGAATCGGATATGTATGATATTGTTAATCGGTTATCATGTTTTGTTTTCGGATTGATTGTATGATAAGTTTGGTGTTCAAATAATCGGATGTGATTTCTTGTTATGCTGATTTGATTGTTATGTGAATTCATGTTTATGTTTATCAAGATTTGATTGCTAATGATTTTGAATATGTGTCATCATTGATTAACATGGGTGTCTATAGGATCCTAGGGATTGTTGCAAGTATATCGATTCTAGAAATAATGATTGTAACACCGATTGTTTTCTGAGGTTGCACATGCTATCATAATGACACATGATTGTAATATAAGGCTTGCATGTGGCTAGTGGGATTCTTTAGTCAAACCGTAGGTTAGTGGCATTTATGTGTATCAACCCATCAAGCAATCGGTCCAATAACCTTTTGAGATGATTAAACAGTTGTCGGCCATTGTTGTTTATTTCGATGATGATCATGTGTGTTGCTATGTAATATGTTAGTGAATCGAGATCCATGTTTATGAGTTGATAGGTTGTTGTTCATAATTATGATGTTAGGGTTTATGTGAAACAATTGTTAAAAATAATGACTTGATCGATTATTATTTGATATGAAAACTGTTGGAATTGTTAATTGATATGTTCACAAAAGGAAATAATATAACTTCTTTGCATGAAATCCGGACATTTAATCTGAGTCGCACAAGATAATCTGTGTCGCACAAGAATGAGTGAATCGCACAAGATGTTGTTTTGTTTAATAGTTGGGCCGGTTGTGTATAGTGGGCAGAGGCTAGTTCGGATCGCACAAGGGATATTGGATCACACAAGAGGTCCATGTTTAAACTATTTGGGCTGATTGATTACTGAACTATTATGTTAATTGGGCCGGGTTTTGTGAATCGCACAATAGGTTGGGCCGTTATTATGTTGGGCTTCACTTCGTGAATCGCACAAGTCAGTTATGTTATGACTGTTGAATGTGATGTTGCGTGTTTGCCATGATCCGTATGTGTTTCTTATATGCTATCTCACGTGATACTTATGTGCACTACTTGAAACCAAAACCTGACTTGTATGATAACCATGTTAGGACGTGGTTGACCACTAGCAGCTAGACTTGACCTTTCTGTGTAATCTGCTGAGCAAACCAAGGTGAGTTCACACTAGCCAAGGCATGGGATTCCCAAGGGTTGGGAATGGGATTGAATAACTACTCGTACAACTATACTATTAAACAAATTATTACTGTCCTCGATTGAAGGGCACGTACGTAAAACCTACGTACAGTTATACTTACTACTGTCCTCGGATTGAAGGGCACGTACGTAAAGCCTACGTACACGATCTTGAGACCATCACCTCTATCAAAGGAAGTCCCTCAATTATCGACTTAATCGCCGAGGCCTAGGGCGAGCGAGTCATTAGTTAATAGCGCTATTAGGTTTAACAAACCTCACACCGTGCCAGTCTGACGGGCGTGTACTAATGGACTATGGGCAAAGGGTCAATGCTGATAGACATTGACTTAGGGCACCTCTTACATTTTCGTAGCAGTCGATACGCGTGGTCTTGTAATACATGGGGTAGCCCCCACGGCCGAAATGCCAGATAACTATCATGGGGTAGCCCCCACGGTTGGATTGCCAGAATTAATGGGTTAAACAACTTATATTTTCAAATATGGGGTAACCCCCACGGCAGGGATGCCAGTTAAAGGAACTATTTTGGAACAACTAAAACCAACATCCAAATGTGAACTCGCTCAACTTTGTTGTTGATTCGTTGCTACATGCCTTGCAGGTCATTAGGTACCCATGGAGCTTGCACAGGGAGGAACGGTCGTTGTGGGACATGGCAGTGGGTGCCATGCTTTAAACAATACTTTATTTCACATTTACTACTTGCTATGAGTTTTACAAATTATGCTTCCGCTAAACATTTAACTATGCCTTGGTTTTTGAACACCTTTCATATTGTTTGGTTGAATTATGGTTACTTACATGCTTGTTCAATATGATTGGTGGCTTGATCCTGGTCAGTCACGCCTCCAAGCGGTGATACTCCGCGTGTGGATTTTGGGGGCGTGACACTTACAAGGACAGGAAATCCACCTCTGCTGGATGTCAATTTTTGGGTGACAGGCTCATTTCTTGGCAATGCAAGAAGCAACAAACAGTAGCTATTTCCACAGCTGAAGCAGAATATGTTGCAGCTTCGGCATCTTGCTCTCAAGTGGTGTGGATGCAACATCAATTGCAGGACTACGGTTTGACTTATCTTAAGACTACCATATACTGTGATAATGATGCTGCCATACAAATAGTGAAAAATCCTGTTTTCCACTCAAAATCCAAGCACATTGATATTAAAGTTCATTTTATACGAGACTGTTTTGATAGAGGTCTTATCAAACTTGAGCAAATCGACACAGATGCAAATGCTGCCGATTTGTTCACAAAACCTGTCAGCAGTTCGAAATTTCAAGTGCTTGTGGATTTTCTGAAAATGATCCGCTTTACTGACTGAGCATGTCTTTGTTTTATTCGTAGGTAAATTTGTTCATATAGTTTTCTATTCTTAGGTAGTTTTTATTTATGCTCAAATTTAGGGGGAGAAAATTATGAAAAATACAAAAACTTTAAAAAATTGAAAAATACAAAAAGAGGCGTTGCATGACTGGGAAATGAAATAAAATTTCACATTATGGTCGAGGGCTGACTCATGTAAGACCAGTATTGAAATAGTTTGACTCTAGTACGATGTGTTGGTAGGCTCTATCCTTAAAGACTGGAAACATTGGCTGTTTCTGTTTAGAACTAAAATAGTACATGACCCCAGGAAAGAAAATCACTTGGAATTAGCTCATGTCTATTTGAATGCCTGTATGTTGTCCCGATACACACAATTTTGGCCTGACTCTGAAATCTTCTCTGAAAAAGTCGTGTATCTCCTTTGCTGCATCCCGATATATGCTGACCTGGAGGTGCTAGGCAACGTCAGCTTCTGCTGCATCCAGATACATGCTGACCTAGCTGTACGTTGTCGCTCTGTAGATCAATTATACACCCGAAAGAGGCCCTCAAGTGCCCAAAAGAAACCCAAGAAACCTATATCAAACTGAGAAAAACTCATTTGATCTGTATATTATACCATCTCTGCTTAAGATCTATTCTGTTCTCTTCTCAATCTATTCCCAGTGAAGATTTCAGAGATCTGGATTGGACTTGTGAAATATGTGGTAGGGAAGCTACTTGCATGATAGAGTGTGCTGTATATAACTCCGGGATTTGATTAGTATTTGTTTGGGTGTTCATTGTTAAGAAATCAAAACATGATAAAATTTGTTACAGGCAGTTATATGGAAAAGGTCTAGGGAGGTGAGTTTAGATGGACAAATATACTGGCCATCGTCTAGATCTTTCGGTAGTAGATCAGTGTCGATAAGTGAAGTCAGGCCCAAAACCTCGTGATTTGATCCCTAAGCAATTTTGTTAATTTCCTATTTTTATTTTTGTAAATAATAGTTTTTATTATTTATTATTTATTTTTGTTTTAGGTTTTGGATTCGTAAATTATGCACAGAAAGTTTAATGGGTTGTTGAAATTATAACTGATTTTTAAAGGGATTTTTATCATAAATTAATTTATCAAAAGAAATCCTTTAAGACTGTTTAAGTCCAAAAATTTTGGTCTCGGCCCAAAGTCAAAGGCCCAGTTCACTTAGGGTTGAGGTATAAAACACAGGTCTCGAGTCGAGACCTCATTTCTCACTCGAGACCAGCTGATATTCTCTCTCGTTCTTTCTTAAACTTCCGGCAAGTCTTTACCGTTTCCGACGTGTTTTCTGATCTCGACTCTTCAAACTTGTTTTCCGGTCTCGATTCATCGATTGTTTAAAGGTATTTTGATGTTTCTTTTGAAGTTTTGCAGGAAGCTTGATGATTTGATGCTGATTATATGAAGATTTGAAGATGAACTTGAACCCTAGTTTTGAATATATCTTGGTCTTCAAATAAATCATAGGGTGTTTTGGGATTTTGATCCAAAATCTGAGAAGATGAAGTTGTTTGTGGGGTCTCGACTCAGATGACACATGAGGACTCGAGACCAGTGGTTACGAGTCGCAATCTCATGGTCTCGACTCGAGACCTCAAGGTCTCGACTCATGGTCTCGACTTGAGAACTCATAGTCTCGACTCAGTAACTCATGGTCTCGACTCATGGTCTCGACTCATGGTCTCGAGTCAAAAGTAACAGTCTCGAGTCAAAATTTTATTATCTGAGTCATGATGCTGTTGACCTGTTCTGATTGTTGACTTTATGATTTGAAAGTTTGAGATTTTTGAATTTGATTCAAGTATTTGTTGAATTCTTCATGTCCCTAATAAACTTGTGTTTTATGCAGAATATGGATTTGAAGTTTATTTCAACACATAATCAAGCAGGATACCTAGCACCTCCTCCGGAGAAACATAAGAAGGTGTATACTTCATTGATGAAAGGTCTCAACAGTTGCCGTATTGTTCACGCACTACGAGAAAATCCAGTTATTTACGAAAATCTTATTCAAGAATTTTGGAAAAGTGCAAGGATTGAAGTTATTGAAGGAAAAGGAGTTATTGTTGCTGACATTCAAAAGAAGGATGTCACTGTGACAGAGCAAATGATTCGAGAAGTATTACAGTTCAATGACCAAGAAACAGACTCCATTGAACTTCCCACTGGCACAGTTGAAGCAATATTGCCTAGATTGAGTTATGAAGGGAAGTATCCACCTCTGGTTAAGAATTTTGTGCATCCTTATTGGCGTCTTTTGTTGCACATGTTTATTTTGTGTATGACAGAGAACAGAGGAGGCACAGATCAGTTGAACATTACTCAACCACTACTCAAGTATCCCCAACTGTTTAAGAAAAATGCAACCACTACTGAGGCTGAAGCTACTGCAGAATTTCGGGACGAAATTCCAAATCAACGGGGGGATGATGTGACACCCCAGGAAAATCAGGAAAACAACGCAACTTAACTAGCTTCCTCAGTAACCACGCGCTAAATTTCGGGACGGAATTCTCTTAACAGGGGGAGAATGTGACAACCCTCAAAAATTACATGTAATCCGTACAATTTATTAAATGATAATTAAAGTGCTTGATGACTGTGCTGAATCATTTAACTGCTCTCTGATTTCTGTGTTATACTTACATGTGCGTGTTAGCATACTAGTAGTATACAGAAAAGTTACTAAAAAGTCCGGTATGTTTTCCTATGTGTTAGGAATAAATTGCGTTACAAAAATATATAAATAAGACGCCTTACGGAACAATTAAACAATTTAACGGAACAGTAACCGACCGAACAACCGGACATTACCCGGGACACTAAATTTTTGTCAATAACATTATTTCACTAATTATGGCTTGTCATGATCCCCGTATGGCATAACACCTGCTAGAAATCAATTCACCACATTACTTACATCCTAACTTACCCTTTACCAATTTAGTTACATTTTTACCTTATACCCCCCCCCCAACCGAGTTTTGGTCCCTTGTGGACCCACCAAATGATTTTCACCATACCTTCATGATTTAATCAAATTGTTTAATAGATTGTTGCTTGTGTAAGTCCTCAAAATATATGGATAATCTATAAGAGGCATGGCCATCAAGATTTCTTGATCATTCTCAAGATTTTACACTCCACCTCACTTATCTCTCTCTCTTCTCACGGTTACACATAACCGAAACCACAACCACCTTCCAACATTCTCATCTTCTTCATTATCAAGTCTCATTCAAAGCTTAGAAGGATCAATGGAGGTTACATCTTGAAGGACCAACAAAGGAGCTTATTCTAGTCTTTTTCACCATCATTTTCTCATCACTTTGCATTAGATTCATCCCTAGCTATAAGCTAGTAGTAAGTCTCATTTTAACTTGTTTCATCTTGTTCAAAATTATAATTTGTATTATGATGTGTTGTTGTTTAAATCACTAAAAGAACAAAAGACTAGAAGATGTTAAACAAAATTAAAGAATATTAAAGTTACATAAAAGTTTACTTATGTATGAATCATGAAGCGGAATCTTGTTGGTTTGAGGGTTGGTTAAATCATACTTGATGTTGATTGTTGGTTTCTTGTTAAATCCATTGTTCGGACACTCGTTGATGCGATTTAGTAATGCTTAAACCACGAAACAGCATTCTGATGTACTTTTTCAGCCGCATTCAACAGGCTGTAAACAGACTTTAACAAATCGAAAAACGGAATTTCTGAATCCTAAATCGGGTCTTTTCGAAAAACGAAGAAAATGGCGCTGGAATCGTATTTTTTTAGGTCGTTTACTATTTTAAAAATCTGTTTTTGTGACAGCAGCTAAGGCTGATCTTAACTGCAGTAAAATGGGTCATACGTTTTCAGTCACAACATGAAACCTGAATTGAACCAGCCCCTAAAATTCATACCATAGTTGGTCACTGATGTATTTGTGACCCTCGAACTAGAATTTTGTCAAACGGACTTCCGAGGAATTTTAGACGAATTATTCCGTGAACTGCAATCAGAATGTAGTAAATCTGATTGCAGTCCGGTAAACGAATTTCTATAAATTACTGATAATGAACCGGACCCCGATATTTTTACACCATAAAATATGGAACGTTTAAGACATCCTGTAAAAATTTGGGAATTTTTGGAATAATTTAACTATTTTATTTAAAGGTCCGAAAAACAGCCGGTTTTGAATATTAATGCTGAATTGACATAGGTTGTGACTTGCGTGTCTAAATGTCGAGTATGCTATCGGTGAATGATCTAACATGTTATATGTGTTACATGCAATATCGTATGTCTGTTTATGAGTGGGGAATGGATGGGAAGTTTATATGGGCATAAATCGTTAAAGTGTGTACCTGTTAGGTGGACGAAGTAATGTGCAAATAAACCATACGTAGGATACGTGTTATGCATGAGAAACTGATTGTTATCCGTACCTTATTAGGACGTGATTGACCGACCTTGACTGTTAACTATATTTGAGAACCTAACCGAGCAAACCGAGGTGAGTTCACACTCTTTCTAAGGCATGGGATTCCCAGGGGTTGGGAATGGGATTGAATAACTACTTGTACTATCATTACTATTAAACTACCTTTTTTACTGTCCTCGGATTGAAGGGCACGTACGTAAAACCTACGTACACTCATACTTACTACTGTCCTCGGATTGAAGGGCACGTACGTAAAACCTACGTACACGATCATAAGACCATCAACTCTATCACTTTAAGTCCCTCAATTATCGACTTAATCGCCGAGGCCTATGGCGAGCGGGTCATTAGTTAATAGCGCTATTAGGTTTAACAAACCTCACACCATGCCAGTCGGACGGGCGTGTACTAATGGACTATGGGCAAAGGGTCAATGCTGATAGACATTGACTTAGGGCACCTCTTACATTTTCGTAGCTGTCGATACGCGTGGTCTAGTAACACATGGGAAACCCCCACTAATCTTCGCAAACATGTCAGAAAGACCGCGATGCAAATTCATACGATACATGGTTTTCAAAACGAACAGATGATTTACGAAACGAATGCTATAACTAAACAACCAACTGTGAATTCACTCAACTTTGTTGTTGACTCGTTGTTACATGCCTTACAGGTCGCTAAACATTTGGAGCTTGCACGAGGAAGGAGTCGTTGTGGTGTGCGGACGGTTATGTCCAGTGTTTAATGTTTAAAACATTATGAACTTATTAAACCTATGTGTTGGACTTTAAACTTATGAACTGCGAACTTATGTTTTGAACTTTATGTTTATGCTTCCGCTGTCTAAATTAAAAACTCGGTTAACTAGCTTTTGGTCACCAATCGTATTGTGGTTGTCTTTATTTACTTAAGTACGTTGTTCAGTATGATTGGTGGCTCGATCCTGGTCACGTCACGCCTCCAAGCGGTGGAACTCCGCATGGTGGATTTTGGGGGTGTGACAGATTGGTATCAGAGCCATTGGTTATAGTGAACTTGGTTTTAAAAAGGGAAAAGCTTTTTGATAAAACCAGACTATAACATGTACAGTGCTCAACGATCCACAACGACGCTTCGCTCCACGTGCAAGACTCGACACCATAAGTGGTATGATTTATGTTATATTGTCGGTTAGATAGTTCTCACTGTGCATTAGATAATGTGGTAATTGCTATTTGAACCTTGCGTGCTTACTCTCCACTATCGTCCCACACTTACGCACTTTCGCGACACTTTTCTCACCTACGTTATTTCGTTGTGAAGATCATGGGTGGACGTTTGAACCTAACTCAAGCCCAGCTGACGGCTTTGATCAACGAACGAGTTGCTGAGGCACTCGCAGCTGTCCCTGCAGGAGGTATAACCTGCCATATCAACTCACCTTAGGATGTGTAGATCCTACCTCCGCAAACCAACCCTCGTGCTTAACTTTGTCTTTTATTCTCGCGCAACAGGTCAACATGCTCAGCCTCCTGTGTGCACGTTCAAGACGTTCATGGACTGCCGACCTACCACTTTCAGTGGCACCGAAGGAGCAGTGGGCCTTCTTCACTGGTTTGAAAAGCTTGAGTCGGTTTTTGAGATGTGCGAATGCCCCGAAGACCGTAGGGTGAAATATGCTACCGGAACACTTGAAGGGGCTGCGTTAACCTGGTGGAAGGCACATGTTCAACTACTAGGACTGGCAGTTGCTAATGCCACACCCTGGAATGGTTTCAAAGAGCTGATCAAGGAGGAGTACTGTAGTCGGGATGACATCCACAAGCTAGAAGTGGAATTTTACAATCTGAAGATGACGGGGTCTAAGATTGAGGCGTATACTAAAATGTCAAACGAGCTGACCATCCTGTGTCCAACTATGGTGGACCCTCCCATCAAACGAATTGAGCTGTACCTCAAGGGCCTTGTACCGGAGATTCAAAGTCATGTAACTTCAGCCAACCTGGGTACCATTCAACAAATTATCAAGTTGGCTCATCATCTCACCGACCAGGCGGTGGAGCAAAACAGGCTACCCAAACGTATCAGTGCCACAACTACTTCTGATGCACTTACCGACAACAAGCGAAAATGGGATGGAAACTCCAGTAAGGGTTCTGCTTCGGGTCAGTCTCAACAGCGAAGGACTGATGACTACCAGAGTCCGGGTCAGCCATCCTCCGGTAATCAAGGACAGGGTGGGTATCGAGGAAACCACCTGAAGTGCAACAAATGTAACAGACACCATAGTGGTCAATGCAACAAAGGGCGTTGTCAGAGGTGTCTCAAGATGGGTCACGAAGCCAAGGATTGCAGGAGCTCACGGCCTGCAAATCAGAATCGCCAGCAGCAACAGCAACAGGGCAACAGGGGATGCTTTCAGTGTGGCGCTGAGGGCCACTTTAAGAAGAACTGTCCCCAGCTTAACCAGAATCAGAACAACAACAACAACCAGGGAAACGGGAACAACAATGGTGGCAACAACGGGGGTAACAACAATGGTAATGGAGCAAGAGGTCGTACTTTCGTGATTGGTCAGGGTGACGCAAGGAACGATCCCAACGTTGTGATGGGTAAGTTTCTTCTGGATGACTTCTTTGTTACTGTCTTATTTGATTCGGGTGCCGATACCAGTTATGTGTCCTTAAAAGTTAGCCAAATGCTTAAACGTACCCCAACACTTTTGAACACCAAACACGCGGTAGAGCTAGCAAATGGTAAAAGTCTTGAAGCCACACACGTAGTTAAAGGTTGTAACCTGGTCTTAGCTGGTCAGATTTTCCCTATCGATCTTATTCCTATCACACTTGGTAGTTTCGACGTTGTTATTGGTATGGATTGGCTATCTCATCATCAAGCGGAGATTGTTTGCAAGGAGAAAATCATCCGCATTTCTCGTCCTGGTGAAGAACCTCTCGTGATTCGTGGTGACAAGAGTGGTGCTGTCGAAGGCATCATCTCTTTCCTTAAGGCCCAGAAGTGTTTGCGAAAGGGCCACACTGCCATTCTGGCACTCGTTACTGACACATCCATGGAAGAGAAGAGGATTGAAGACATTCCTATAGTGCGCGACTTTCCTGAGGTATTTCCTGAGGAATTACCTGGTCTTCCACCCCATCGTCAAGTTGAGTTTCAAATCGAGCTAGCTCCTGGAGCAGCGCCCATAGCTCGAGCGCCTTATCGTCTAGCTCCATCAGAACTTGAAGAACTGTCTACGCAACTACAAGAACTCTTGGAAAAGGGTTTTATACGTCCTAGCTCTTCGCCCTGGGGAGCTCCAGTCTTGTTCGTAAAGAAGAAAGATGGTACCTTCAGAATGTGTATTGACTATCGAGAACTTAACAAAGTGACTGTAAAGAATCGTTATCCTTTTCCACGTATTGACGACTTGTTCGACCAGTTGCAAGGGTCAAGCTATTACTCCAAGATTGACTTGAGATCGGGATACCATCAGCTGAGGGTCCGAGATGAGGACGTCTCCAAAACAGCATTCAGAACTCGTTACGGCCATTACGAGTTCCTGGTTATGCCATTCGGGCTGACGAATGCACCAGCGGTCTTCATGGATCTCATGAACCGAGTGTGCAAGCCTTACCTGGATAAGTTCGTTATTGTGTTCATCGATGATATCCTGATCTATTCTAAGAGTCAGGAGGAACATGAGCAGCATCTACGACTTATGTTGGAACTTCTTCGAAAAGAGCAATTGTATGCCAAGTTTTCAAAATGTGACTTCTGGCTTCGCGAAGTCCACTTTCTAGGCCATGTGGTAAACAAGGATGGGATTCATCTTGATCCATCCAAGGTTGACTCAATCAAGAACTGGCCTGCACCCCGCACACCAAAAGAAATCCGCCAATTCTCGGGTTTGGCAGGATATTACAGAAGGTTTATCAAAGACTTCTCCAAGATTGCGCAACCTCTCACTTCACTGACTCAGAAGGGTGTCATCTATCGTTGGGGTGATGCACAAGAGTCCGCATTTCAACATCTAAAGGATAGACTTTGTAGCGCGCCTATCCTCTCATTGCCCGAAGGCACCGATGATTTCGTGGTTTATTGCGATGCTTCCATCCAAGGACTTGGTTGCGTATTGATGCAACGTGACAAGGTCATTGCCTATGCATCGCGCCAACTTAAAGTTCACGAAAGAAACTACACTACTCACGATCTGGAGCTGGGAGCAGTTGTATTCGCGCTTAAGATATGGAGACATTACCTGTACGGTACCAAGTGCACCATTTACACCGATCACAGGAGTCTCGAGCATATCTTCAAGCAAAAGGAGTTAAACATGCGTCAACGTCGATGGGTTGAGCTCTTGAACGATTACGAATGCGCGATCAGGTACCATCCGGGCAAAGCCAATGTGGTGGTAGACGCCCTCAGTCGAAAGGATACCATACCTAAGCGTGTACGTGCTTTACAGCTTACCATCCAATCCAACCTTCCCGCTCAAATTCGAGATGCCCAGGTCGAAGCATTGAAAGCAGAAAACATCAGGGCTGAATCCTTACGAGGATCGAGGCAACGGCTAGAACAAAAGGAAGACGACGCCTACTATGTAACAGGGCGTATTTGGGTTCCACTTTATGGCAACTTACGCGAGCTTGTGATGGACGAAGCGCACAAGTCTCGTTATTCGGTACACCCTGGTTCAGACAAGATGTACCACGACCTCAAGACCACATACTGGTGGCCTGGCATGAAAGCCCACATAGCAACCTACGTCAGCAAGTGCTTGACTTGTGCGAGAGTCAAGTATGAATATCAGAAACCATCAGGCCTACTTCAACAACCGGAGATCCCGAAATGGAAATGGGAGCAAATTTCCATGGATTTCGTTACCGGTCTACCCAGATCTCAATGCGGAAACGATACCATTTGGGTGATCGTAGATCGACTGACCAAGTCTGCACATTTTCTGGCTATCAAAGAAACGGATAAGTTTTCTACTCTTGCAGACATTTACCTAAAGGAAGTGGTATCAAGGCACGGAGTGCCAACCTCTATTATATCTGACCGTGACGCACGTTTTACTTCTGAACTGTGGCAAGCAATGCACAAGTCCTTTGGCTCACGTTTAGATATGAGCACCGCTTATCACCCGCAGACGGATGGGCAATCTGAACGCACCATCCAAACCCTTGAAGACATGCTTAGGGCATGTGTAATCGATTTTGGTAATGGCTAGGAAAGGCACCTCCCGCTGGTGGAGTTTTCGTACAACAACAGCTACCACACCAGCATCCAAGCCGCTCCGTTTGAGGCATTGTACGGACGCAAGTGCCGATCACCTCTCTGTTGGGCAGAAGTTGGTGACAGCCAAATCACTGGCCCAGAACTTGTGGTAGATACCACCGAGAAAATTTCTCAGATACGACAGCGAATGGCGGCAGCTCGTGACCGTCAGAAAAGCTATGCTGATAAGGGAAGAAAACCACTCGAGCTCCAGGTTAGGGATCGAGTGCTACTCAAAGTCTCACCTTGGAAAGGTGTGGTTCGCTTTGGAAAACGAGGCAAACTCAATCCGCGTTATGTCGGACCGTTCGAAGTCATTGAGAAAATTGGCAAAGTCGCCTACAGGTTGGATCTACCTGAAGAACTCAGCGGAGTTCACAATGTTTTCCATGTGTCGAATCTGAAGAAGTGTCTGTCAGATGAGACCCTCATAGTTCCTCTGAAGGAACTCACTATCGACGACCAGCTGCGATTCGTCGAGGAACCAGTAGAGATTACGGATCAAGATGTTAAGATCCTCAAGCATACCAGGATACCTCTGGTTCGAGTTTGTTGGAATGCTCGTCGTGGCCCAGAGTATACCTGGGAACGAGAAGACCAAATGAAACTCAAGTATCCCCAACTGTTTAAGAAAAACGCAACCACTACTGAGGCTGAAGCTACTGCAGAATTTCGGGACAAAATTCCAAATCAATGGGGGGATGATGTGACACCCCAGGAAAATCAGGAAAACAACGCAACTTAACTAGCTTCCTCAGTAACCACGCGCTAAATTTCGGGACGAAATTCTCTTAACAGGGGGAGAATGTGACAACCCTCAAAAATTACATGTAATCCGTACAATTTATTAAATGATAATTAAAGTGCTTGATGACTGTGCTGAATCATTTAACTGCTCTCTGATTTATGTGTTATACTTACATGTGCGTGTTAGCATACTAGTAGTATACAGAAAAGTTACTAAAAAGTCCGGTATGTTTTCCTATGTGTTAGGAATAAATTGTGTTACAAAAATATATAAATAAGACGCCTTACGGAACAATTAAACAATTTAACGGAACAGTAACCGACCGAACAACCGGACATTACCCGGGACACTAAATTTTTGTCAATAACATTATTTCACTAATTATGTCTTGTCATGATCCCCGTATGGCATAACACCCGCTAGAAATCAATTCACCACATTACTTACATCCTAACTTACCCTTTACCAATTTAGTTACATTTTTACCTTATACCCCCCCCCCCCCAACCGAGTTTTGGTCCCTTGTGGACCCACCAAATGATTTTCACCATACCTTCATGATTTAATCAAATTGTTTAATAGATTGTTGCTTGTGTAAGTCCTCAAAATATATGGATAATCTATAAGAGGCATGGCCATCAAGATTTCTTGATCATTCTCAAGATTTTACACTCCACCTCACTTATCTCTCTCTCTTCTCACGGTTACACATAACCGAAACCACAACCACCTTCCAACATTCTCATCTTCTTCATTATCAAGTCTCATTCAAAGCTTAGAAGGATCAATGGAGGTTACATCTTGAAGGACCAACAAAGGAGCTTATTCTAGTCTTTTTCACCATCATTTTCTCATCACTTTGCATTAGATTCATCCCTAGCTATAAGCTAGTAGTAAGTCTCATTTTAACTTGTTTCATCTTGTTCAAAATTATAATTTGTATTATGATGTGTTGTTGTTTAAATCACTAAAAGAACAAAAGACTAGAAGATGTTAAACAAAATTAAAGAATATTAAAGTTACATAAAAGTTTACTTATGTATGAATCATGAAGCGGAATCTTGTTGGTTTGAGGGTTGGTTAAATCATACTTGATGTTGATTGTTGGTTTCTTGTTAAATCCATTGTTCGGACACTCGTTGATGCGATTTAGTAATGCTTAAACCACGAAACAGCATTCTGATGTACTTTTTCAGCCGCATTCAACAGGCTGTAAACAGACTTTAACAAATCGAAAAACGGAATTTCTGAATCCTAAATCGGGTCTTTTCGAAAAACGAAGAAAATGGCGCTGGAATCGTATTTTTTTAGGTCGTTTACTATTTTAAAAATCTGTTTTTGTGACAGCAGCTAAGGCTGATCTTAACTGCAGTAAAATGGGTCATACGTTTTCAGTCACAACATGAAACCTGAATTGAACCAGCCCCTAAAATTCATACCATAGTTGGTCACTGATGTATTTGTGACCCTCGAACTAGAATTTTGTCAAACGGACTTCCGAGGAATTTTAGACGAATTATTCCGTGAACTGCAATCAGAATGTAGTAAATCTGATTGCAGTCCGGTAAACGAATTTCTATAAATTACTGATAATGAACCGGACCCCGATATTTTTACACCATAAAATATGGAACGTTTAAGACATCCTGTAAAAATTTGGGAATTTTTGGAATAATTTAACTATTTTATTTAAAGGTCCGAAAAACAGCCGGTTTTGAATATTAATGCTGAATTGACATAGGTTGTGACTTGCGTGTCTAAATGTCGAGTATGCTATCGGTGAATGATCTAACATGTTATATGTGTTACATGCAATATCGTATGTCTGTTTATGAGTGGGGAATGGATGGGAAGTTTATATGGGCATAAATCGTTAAAGTGTGTACCTGTTAGGTGGACGAAGTAATGTGCAAATAAACCATACGTAGGATACGTGTTATGCATGAGAAACTGATTGTTATCCGTACCTTATTAGGACGTGATTGACCGACCTTGACTGTTAACTATATTTGAGAACCTAACCGAGCAAACCGAGGTGAGTTCACACTCTTTCTAAGGCATGGGATTCCCAGGGGTTGGGAATGGGATTGAATAACTACTTGTACTATCATTACTATTAAACTACCTTTTTTACTGTCCTCGGATTGAAGGGAACGTACGTAAAACCTACGTACACTCATACTTACTACTGTCCTCGGATTGAAGGGCACGTACGTAAAACCTACGTACACGATCATAAGACCATCAACTCTATCACTTTAAGTCCCTCAATTATCGACTTAATCGCCGAGGCCTATGGCGAGCGGGTCATTAGTTAATAGCGCTATTAGGTTTAACAAACCTCACACCGTGCCAGTCGGACGGGCGTGTACTAATGGACTATGGGCAAAGGGTCAATGCTGATAGACATTGACTTAGGGCACCTCTTACATTTTCGTAGCTGTCGATACGCGTGGTCTAGTAACACATGGGAAACCCCCACTAATCGTCGCAAACATGTCAGAAAGACCGCGATGTAAATTCATACGATACATGGTTTTCAAAACGAACAGATGATTTACGAAACGAATGCTATAACTAAACAACCAACTGTGAATTCACTCAACTTTGTTGTTGACTCGTTGTTACATGCCTTACAGGTCGCTAAACATTTGGAGCTTGCACGAGGAAGGAGTCGTTGTGGTGTGCGGACGGTTATGTCCAGTGTTTAATGTTTAAAACATTATGAACTTATTAAACCTATGTGTTGGACTTTAAACTTATGAACTGCGAACTTATGTTTTGAACTTTACGTTTATGCTTCCGCTGTCTAAATTAAAAACTCGGTTAACTAGCTTTTGGTCACCAATCGTATTGTGGTTGTCTTTATTTACTTAAGTACGTTGTTCAGTATGATTGGTGGCTCGATCCTGGTCACGTCACGCCTCCAAGCGGTGGAACTCCGCATGGTGGATTTTGGGGGTGTGACAGAAGATGTAGCTGCTAATCCAGTAATAGTGCAACCTGTTCCAGTGAATGATGCGCCAATCAATGCACCTGCAAATGCTATAGTTGCTGAAGAACATGACATTCAAAGGGATATTGAAGATGAGCCTGAGACAGAGATTTTAACAATCGACTCTGACGATGAAGGCATTGAGATTATGTGTGATTTTGGAGAAGATGAAGAGCTTCCTCCTGAAGCTGAAGCTGATACTGCTGTTTCTGTTGTTCCACCTGTGATTTCTGCTGAAAGTTTGGCTTTGCTGTTAAAGTCTGTAACTGATAAGATGGGAAATCCTCCTTCTGATCTTTCAGTTTCAAGTAAAGAGCCTAGTGAGAACCCAAAGGATCCTGATTCCCTGCCATTGAAGCGGAAAAGGAGGGATCCTCGACTCGGAATGTATGTTGAGCAAAACAAAGATCAATCCATGAATATTGCTGAAGATGATGATGGTTTGTATGATTTTGATTTTGAGAAAAGTGTCACTAATACCACCACTGCTGAAGATATCTTTGAGTTTGATGCTGACACTCAAAGAAATGATGTGGATACCACCACTGCTGATGTTCAAGTTACAACTGTTGATACTGATTCTGTTGTTGATACTATGCCACTTGGTATTTCTGAATCTGCAGGTCCTTCTAGAATTGTTCATGACCTACCTAGCAGTTCAAGTGGTAAGAGACCTGAAGAACCATTGAGAATGCCATTTGATGATGACTCAAGTGATGATGATGAGTTTATTAGCATGAGGGAGATGAAGAAACGACTGGTTGTGCTTGAACAAGATTCAATTCATAAAGATGCGTAGATTATCCAACTTGAAGATACTATAGTGAAGAAAGATCAACAGATTGAACAGCTTCAAGGAGATGTTAGTTTGTTGTTTAATATGGTTTATGATTTACGTGGAAAGTTGGAGAAGAAATTTGGACAATAGTTCTCTGATCCAACTGACGTTGAAAACAGAAGAAAAGCCTTTGATAAGGATGATGCTGAGAGAAGTGCTGCTATGGAACAATACTTCAAAAGGGTTACTGATCCAGTGGCAGACAAAGAGAAGGCTGAAAGAATTAAAAAGAAAAGGGAGTTTGTAATTTTCAAGAACAAGAATCTAAATCCAGATGATGATGATGCTCATGCAACTCACCATTTAATGGATGTTGGTGAAACTCTCTATGATAAAGTTGGAAATCGTTCTGGTGTGGTTAGCTGGGGATTTGATCATGATCGTAAAAGATGGTGGATAAAGAGAAAAGTTGGTCCTGTCGAGTGGTACAAACATCCAGGCCAGTTTCAGTCTTTCACTAAGGTTGATTTGACAAATTTGTATAAAGCACCTTATGTAGATGACAAGCCTGGAGGTCCTGGATATGTGTTTTTCGAGAGATTGAAGAAGGAAGTTCTTCGTAACTGTAGGATCGTATTCGGACCTATTTGAGTCTATCAGAAGAATTCCTATCCAAATCAAGAGGCGGAAACTAATGATTTGGTGCTATTTCAGTCGGATTCACTATTAATTGCTGTTGTATTGATCTTGATAACGTTTACAGACTCTGACAGCACTTCGGCAGCACTTCGTGGCTCACCGGAAGACAACACCTCTCACTCGCTCTGTAGGTTCGCTTGAATGACCCCTATATATAGGTCACTAGGCTTCGCTTATATGGTCATGTCCGTATAAGCGGACCTACATCAATGACGTATAAGCGGACCTATGCTCTTGAGATAAAAGCGAACCTAGCTATATGACACATAAGCGAAACTTATACAAACTCATGTTTCTAGGATTTCGTGCCATATCTAATCTATACAACACTAAGACTCGATGTAAGACGTAGTCGACAGACGTAGTGCATCAACAAACTCCCCCTCGGATGTTGACGGAGTCTTCGAGTCTTCGATTGTCAACCTACAGTCTTTATCAGTCTTCAATCTTCCTCTGAAGTATTTGTCATTTCAAGAATCCTCGTTTTCTTTCTTTATCATCAACAAACTCTTCTCTCTCACATGCTGAATATCATGGTGTCTTCAGACTCCCCCTCTCAATCTGCTGAGATCGTAGTCTGGAATTCACAAGATCATAACCTGGCTTTCATCCTGCTTTGGATCGAAACCTGGCCAACCTGCATAAACTCTACCCAAAAATAAAATTTCTGATAGCCATTTGTGGATAAGATTTTCAAATCTAATTACTTGCAGGGATAACATTTTTATTGCAAAACATTTTCTCATTTCATTTCAACAATCTTCAAACACTTTCACCCAAACCATTTGTTCATCATGTTTAGCACTCGGAATTTTGAAAATCAGCTTTCCCAAAATCAGTTGTCGAAAATCTTTTTGGATTTTTCAAAATTTATGCTAAAACACACTAAAATCTTTTGGATTTTCTGAAAGAAAATAACTGACATTACTTGTAGAATCAAAAAAATACAGAAATGAAATGCAATAAAGAAATATTTACAGACAATATTTTTGTGAGTTCGTGCGAGAGGATCATATCAGTTTTTGAGACACATCACCAACACCATTAAGCTTCATTTCATTTTAAGTTTTAAACGATTCACTTAGATTGTCAGTATGTTTGTCCACTTAAATTTTCACACAAAGTTCAACTGATCCGAGATATGATATTAATGTCTTAAGAACTTAAACTCAATCGCGTGTCCCACCTCAGAATATACTCCCGTATCCAGATCCCAATATTCAGTCTTACAGGTAATTATGACACAAATGATATCTGTAGGGGTTAATAAATTATGAAGAATCATGAGAGCTCAGGTCAGAACTACCGTTCAGCAGAGAGATCATGACACAACTTTTGGGTGTGTCCCCTTTAGAGGATCTTTTTTACAACAGCATTGCTAAGCAATTTTATTGTCTTATCATATATGCTGAGGGTGATGCTATGTTTCAAGCATTTGCAGAAAGTATTATTCGAGGCCTAGGTCAGAACTTCCATTCAGCAGAAGTCCAGGAATAATACCCCAGATATCACTGAGTATAAAGACCTAGTATATCAGAAAAAGGAATCTTTCAAACGAGATTTCGGGGGTTACCCAGATATCCGAGAGATGTTTCCCCATGATATAAGCAAGTTTGAAATTTAGGTTTATATCTCGTCACAATCTACTAAATGTGCAAAAACCTACTGACACATCATCAGTGAGATCGTTTATCACTTTTTAACTTTCCAATTCTTTAGCATGTTGTGATAGTCCACTGATGTACTATCATTTCCTCTTTTATGCAACAAAACTCATTTTTCATTTTATCATGTTTTTGGCTTTTTCAAATTTTCAAATGTTTTTGGATTTTCTGAAAAATATACTCCCCCTAAAATGCAAACACATTTTAGGAAATTTGAAAACAAACTGTACAAGAACATGACAACTGATATCGAATTGCCTCAATTCGCCATCCACTTGGCATAAACAATCAGAACTCCCCCTCACAACAAACTATTTTCCCATTGATTTCAAAACACTTAAGTTTGTTTTAATCAAATGGTTTTTCCGGAAAATAAGTTTTGTTGATTTTGTAAAACCATTGGTAGGTTAGGGATTTGGTTCATCACATTGTTTTTCAACCACTTGTAGAAAATCAGATACAATTTAATGTCCCTGATTTACCACTTGTAAGATCAATCCAATCAAGCATTTTCAACCAAACATCATCTGTTGGTTGAATTCTCAAAGTGCCGATTCCTACTCCACACTTACCAACCTGGGAGTTCCGGCAAGTCCTACTTTTCAAAAACAAACACATTATACAAACATGATAAAAATGATGCCGATTCATGATCCACGATTACCAACTTGGGATCTCCGGCAAGTCAGGTTTTTACTGTTTGAAAAATATATCCACCCAAGCCTGACCTTCCTTGGGTGTAACAACAATTTCTTCTTCATCTTTTCTTTCAGCGAACCTGTGAACTCCTCTTTTGGCAGCGTAAAATTCTTTAACATCTTTGGCCTTACCATTAACCATTTTGCCAAAAATATGTTTCACAGTTCCGTTGAAAGCCTTATCAACATCAAATTTTTTCTTGTCAGAATAAAATTGATTTGAAATTTCAACTTTTCCAACTTTCTTCTTAAAATTTTCAGCCCGCAAAGGTGGAAAATTCACATCATCCACTTTTGGAACTGATTTCTCAACCTTTTCTTTAGCAACTTTTGGCTCCTCTGATTTTGTGGAATCAGATTCATCACCAGAACTGTTTCCTGAACCCTTAACAACCCATTTTTGATTTTTCAAATTTTCTTTTCTTTTAATCACATTCTTTGAACATTCACCAATCTCAAAAGTTGAATTTTCAAAGCCTGTAAATGTTTTGGTTGTAAGTTCAGTTTTCTCGACAACTTTCTCTTTCAATTTACCAGAGACTTCCTGTTTTGGTTTGAATGTCTTTGGACAATTCCTAGCAACATGACCAACAGTCTTGCACTGAAAACAGGTTATGGTTTCAATCTTCTTTGGAACAGCATTTTTCTTCAACTCTTCTTGCTTTTTGGCAAGGAATTCCTGATTTGTCTGCTTTCTGAATGCTTGTTCTTTCTCATCATCTAAAGAATTTCCTGAAACAAACACAGTTTTTGGTTTAAAATTTTTCTCATTTTTATGATTTTTCGTTTGATTAAATCCTAATCCTTTCTTTTTGAAATTACAATTATGGTTTGGTTTCTTGTGAAAACTATAACCACAATTGTAACCCATTTTCTTGTTAATTCTTTGTTGATCTCTTGAAGTGTATTGTTTATGTTTTCCGATAAGATTTAAATCTTTTATTTCAGAAATATTAATTTCTGTAATTTTGAAAACCTTTTGAATCATTTCAAATCTTACACTTCTTATTGGAAAAATCTCATCAGAATATAATTTGTCAGAATCTTTCAAAGTATATGCTACTTTGACCGGTTCATCATTCAAATTAGATTTTGATAGCAAAAATTTCTTATCATAAACCCGTTTGTCCTTTTTGACTGTTGACTTTGACGCATCGGACTCAGATTTTGACTTGGATTTGGACTCCGGTTTTGACTCCTCACAGTCATCTTTTTCTAACACCTGATCGACCACACTTTTTATCAACTTTGACTCATGATCAGTGTCGGACGACGTGTACGTGACATCAATATTTTCTGGCAAGTTATCCGACGGCCCAGACTCCCACTGTAAGTTAATTGCCTTTTCGACTCTTTCAAAATTTGGATTTCAAGACAAATATCCATTTTCGACCGGGGGTGGACATTTGTTATAGACAACACTTGATTTCTCACCAGAAATCTTCACTTCATCATCTTTTCTTGTCTCTGACTTCTTTCCTTCTGAAGTCTTCACTTCTTCAAAAGTCTTCAAATTCTCTACAACCGGATAAATCCTGTCAACAACAAAAGTAGAACATGAGTAACTTTCTAATAACTTGTTGACTCTTTCAGTTTCTATCTTTTGTGTTGCTAATTTCAACTCTAGATCAGCACATTTCTTTATGTGAAAGTTGACATCATCAAGCTGTCTCAGGTACGCTTTCCTCAGCGTATTCATTGCCACAACTTGTTCACCGTTTGAATCAGTATACTTGTTAATTTCTCTGTTCATTGTATCATAGGATTCTTTCAATCTGTTTATGTTGTGCAGCAACTCATTATTCTGCTTGATTAAAGAATCACAGTTCATGCACTTTTCAGGAACTTTGACATATTCAGCTTCAATTTTGACTTCAAATTCAGGAACCTCTTTGACTGTTCGGTTTGATTGTAAAAATTCAGCTCTTCTCTTTTTCTCAGCTTTAGCTTCAGCTTTTAGTCTCTCTTCCTCTTCTTCCTCTTCTTCAAGCTTTCTCCGTCTTGCTTCAACAGCTTCCATTACTTTTCTGCACTTTTCGGCACATTTCAGATCGTAGGCATTTGCAATGAAAGCTTTAGCATTTGAAGTGTCTTGATCTGGACAAAAATCGTCCCAACTGAAATCTTCAGCCAGTTTTTCATCATCTTGTTCTGCCAAGCACACTTTGCTGTTTGTTGGAACATATTTATCCCAACTAAATTATCATATTTGCCCTGATTAACTTGACACGCTCTTTTTGAACCTTCAATTATATCTCTTCCATGAGCAGTTTGTGCCTGATGTGATGCTGGTGGTGTGATTTGATGATAAATCGCCTTTTTGTGATAATCGTTGTTTCCAAAAGGATTATGGGCTCAAGTAGCTTCATGATTTTTGCACTCCCTCTTGAAATGCCGCTTTTCCCTGCAACGAAAACATGTAACTTTAGATTTATCAAAGCCTAAATTTGAAACATTTGCATCAAGGAAATCATTTCTTCCCGTAATTTGTTTAAACTTCTCAGCTCTTCTCATTACACTGGCCATGCACCATTTAATATCCATTAATTCCATTTCCTCAGAATCGATTTGATCGTAATCCTCTTTCGTGAGCATTGGATTACCGATCTTTCCGGCCACAAAACTACTATAAGACTCTAACACCATTCCCAACAAAGACATTTGATTTTTGGCAACTTCTTCAGAATAATCTTGATCACTTTCAAGATTTAATACAATATTGCATTGAAGTTTTCTTCCATTCTTTGTTGCAGAAATGTTTGGATCGAATGATGAAAATCTAGTGCTGCTTGATCCCTGGGATGATTTCTTTTCTGAAGAATCTTTTGCACTGTAAGCAGTTTTGACTTTTGGAGAAAAATTTGACTTTTCCTTGACACCACCTTTGTAATACAAGCTGATATCTTGTTCTCCATCGTAGTTCTTCATCCTGGCAATCTTCCTCTGCTCCATCTCTTGAGCTTCCAAATGTTTGATGAAGTCTCCCAGTGTCATGTTTTTATAATCTTTTCTGTTGGATCTCAGCATCATCAGAAACGTTCCCCAAGTTTCATGAGGTAGTGCATCTGCAAGTTTTTCAATTAATTCATCAGTATCCTTTTTAATACCAAATTTTGTCATATTTCTCACCAAGTTACAATATCTATCAATTATTTGCTTGGTGTTTTCAGATTTTAAACCACGGAATAAATCAAACTCTTTCTTCATGAGAGACATCTTGTTTTTGAGCATATCATCACTTCCAACAAATTTTGCTTCCAATTCTGTCCAAATTGAATAAGCAGTTCCATCATGTTGAAGCAGTATCAAGATATCTTCTTTTATCGCTTGCTGAAGCAGACTCACCATCAATTTCTCATCTCGATATTTCTTTTTATCTTCCGTACTCATTTCTCTAATTGTTAACTGCACACCATTTGTTGTAGGTCTAACATATGGTTCCTCAGTGTGTTCCCACGCATCTAAATGATAAGCTTCAACCCAATTTCCAAACCGTTCGGACCACGCGTTGTAATCATCAATATCCATGAGTTTGGGCAGTTTCTGAGACGTTCCGGTTTCGTTTTCAAGTAAAGCATTCTGCGTGATTGTAATCGGACTAGCAAAGGCGTTATAGAATTCAGTGTCCATTGTTCAAGGTTCAAATTTCACAAATTTTCAAGCTTAGGCAAACTTGTTCACAAAAGCGAAACCTCAACTGTCACTAAAAGCGGAATCACTGAAGTCACTATGAGCGGAACCTTCAATGTATCAAAAGAGCGGAACCACAAAGTGTACTAAAAACGAAACTTTCTTGTTCAAAAAAGCGGAACCTCAACTGTTCACACAAGCGAACCTCCAATGTCACAATAAGCGGACCCTTTGAAGCGGAACTATCAGAAATTGTCCAAATAAGCGGACCAGATGAGTGGACCAGATGAGCGGACCAGATGAGCGGTACCACTTGAAAAAGCGTCTTTGGAGCGGACCTATCTGGTAATTTCAAGCGGACCTACTCAAAGTATGTCCAAAAAGCGGAACTAGTTGACCCTTAGAGCGGATCTAACTGGTAATTTGAAGCGGACCTGTTTGCTGATGTCATTTTTTGAACGTGCACGTATAAGCGAACCCCCCTAAAATCCTAAGTTCTAGGTTGATTTTAGATCTGAAAATTTCAAGGGTTTACTAATACATGATTCCGAGTGCACTGTGTGAAATTGAGCTGGTTTTACCGTGATTTTTTTTTAATTTGAAGAAAGTGTAGAAAAACAGATGAAATGCAGCTGAAATGGCAAGAACTCCTCCTCCTGAGCTCTGATACCACTTGTAGGATCGTATTCGGACCTGTTTGAGTCTATCAGAAGAATTCCTATCCAAATCAAGAGTCGGAAACTAATGATTTGGTGCTATTTCAGTCGGATTCACTATTAATTGCTGTTGTATTGATCTTGATAACGTTTACAGACTCTGACAGCACTTCGGCAGCACTTCGTGGCTCACCGGAAGACAACACCTCTCACTCACTCTGTAGGTTCGCTTGAATGACCCCTATATATAGGTCACTAGGCTTCGCTTATATGGTCATGTCCGTATAAGCGGACCTACATCAATGACGTATAAGCGGACCAATGCTCTTGACATAAAATCAAACCTAGCTATATGACACATAAGCGAAACTTATACAAACTCATGTTTCTAGGATTTCGTGCCATATCTAATCTATACAACACTAAGACTCGATGTAAGACGTAGCCGACAGACGTAGTGCATCAACAGTAACTTTCCTTCGATGCGCACGGCAGAATCCTATGTTAAACCAGTTAAAGGTATTAGAGATCTATACACAAACAAGCGTATGAAGATTGTGCACTGGCCTGTAACTGACAAAGAAAAGTTGATTCCGTTGGTGAAAAAGATTCCAAAAGGTGCTTTGAAGTCTTTGCATTTCTGGGCTTATGATGAGCGTCTAGGACAGGCAGTGTTTGTTTGTGATGATGATGTGAATTTTCGATTGGTTGATCAAGTTGATGTGCTGAATCTTGCTCTTGAAGACCTGGAGGTGTTAGCTAGAAATCAAATTAGATCTACTGAAAAGTATGAAGAAATTGCAAAAGGATGGACTGCTGCTGTTGTTTCAGCCATTCATTTTCGCACAAAAGGTTTTGGTGGGCTCAAGGATCGGTTGGGTGGTGATCGTGAAAGTTAAAGTCTCAAGAATCTCCATGCATAAACCTAGGGGGAGATTGTTGGAACCTGAAGGTTTATACATGAAGGATTGCATAGTTAAAGGGTTGATTTTGTAATAGTTAAATATATGTTTTTGGGTCGATATGTATGGGTTGGGATAGTTTGGCTGGTTTTCGAATGGGCCTAGTTTAGGAGTCCATGTGTTTTAGTATTTAAGCAAACCTCAACCATTTGGTTGAGGTTGATCAGGGAGTTGCGAACAAGAGAGGGCCAGCAGAAACTCATTATGTGTCTTGTATCCGTCACCTTCAATCAGTGAATGCAAGATATCTTGGTTTGTTTTAATTGCTTTTTGTGTTTCGGTTATATTTGTTCTTGAATCCGCTTGTGTTTGATTTCCGCACTTACACAAGTTATTGTTTGATATCATTGAAAGATCCACACGGGTTTTACAACAGGATATAAAAAGAATGTTTGTCTTATCTAATAGATCCTTGTATGTGTGAGGTAAAATTGTTTTGGAATGTATAAGTAGTCATGCATAGGGTACTATATCACCACGTAAAAACGTGTCCAATTATGTAAAGACACGTGTCCTAAACCCTAATCATGTAAAAGATTGAGTTTGAAGGACTAAAGTTGCCAAACGATAAATATATGTAGGCGAAGGGACTAAAAGTGTCAACATGCCAAACTAGTGCCTCTGAATGACCACGCACGAAGAATATATTCTTAATTGAGTAATAAATTGGATATAAGAAGCCGTTTGTGAAAATAATCGAAAGATTATAAACTATAGGGGTTAAACGTGTCAACATGTTAATTCTTACCTCTGAGTGACCTTTTAACGAACCCGGGACTTCAGAATATTCAAATATACTCTCAAGAATAAGTGATATAAATTTCACAAGGTTTCAAGATCGTTACGTGTTGTTTACGCGAATTCCCAAGAATTAAGGTTTAAAGCGTCAACGAGGCGAAACATATGTTTCCGGAGATCGTTTAACGAAACCGGGCCTAACGGTGTTTGGTTATAATCCCTAGATCATCTACAAACTAACTACAAGAGCCAATTGTGCTTAAAATGAAAGATATGAAGCTTAAAAAGGTGCAGGGACTGAACATGTAAACTTTGAAACTTGTTTGGCTGGTAACACATGGGGTCGCGCCACGCCACCATGTTCACCATATGCCGTCGCGCGATGCGACGGCACCACTTCGACAGAATTGTTTGGCCAGGTGCAGGTTTCTTCCTTACTTGAGCTCCAAACAAGTTATAGATCAAAACTATGGCTTGTGATGGTTTTAAAATACCACCAAGACACCTGTAGACATCTGAATTCATCCCTAAACACCTGTAATCATCTGGGGCAACCTGAATTCACTATAAATAGGCCTTTAAGTTCAGCATTCTCACTTGCACTTCCACTCATTTCACTCTCAACTCTCTTAGCTTGTGTTCTGAGCATCTTTGGAGGTTCCTGAATCAAAGGGAAGCTTATTCTTGTAGAAAAGATAGCTAGGACCTTTTGTAAGTGTCTTAGCCCCCTTCCTTAGTTCAGTTTTTAGTTTAAAACCGAAAAGTCAAAGTTATCGTAATCTGACTTTGACTTTCGGTTTAAACACAAATGGTCCAGCCACTGTCCGAATTGAAAGTGGGTATGAGACCATAATTAGGTAGGTGATTAACCCTTAAAAGGGGACCTCCTAATTATTTCGTTTGCCAAGTTAATTGTCGCGTCAAACCATTAAGTTAAAAAGTCAAACTGACCAGAATTTGAAATAATAATTATAACTAACAATGCAGAGGTTATAAATTATATTTTATCACTCTAATAACTTGGTAATTATTATTAGAACATGTTTAAGCATGTTCAACCCGACAATTATCAGTCTAGGGTCGGTTCACAACCGAAAGTCGCAAAAGCTTGACTTTTGCTTTGACGTTCAGTTCTGACCCGATTGAGCTTAATCCTTCCATGTTTTAAGCTTCCATTAGGACCCCTTTATGTTGTAATATAACCCTCTGGAGTTATATTACTTGGTCCTTAGTATTTTGAATTATATGCTAATCTCCGTTAATATGCTTATAAATGCCTTTTTTACCCTTTTGACATATAAACGAGATTTTTGAAAATGTGAGAGGACAAAAACCTTTATTACTCATATATAAGTATGTCCCGAAAATTTGACATCAGTTCTTGGTCTCAAACAGAAGTTATGCTCGATATCGTAAATTGAAGTTTTTTATTAATTAAATTGCGATAATTTGCATGAGTCATGTTTAAGCATAAGTTTTGACCCAAAACTCATTACCTACTGTTAAGATATTATTTTTAGGGATTTTTGGAATTTTTGATCATATTATAATCTACCATGGAGTTCTTGTATAATTCGGTAAATGACGATAATACCCTTTTCATGCATAAAATGAGATTAACAAATAATTTGAATGCCAAACCTTTTCCTACTGATCTTATACATTAAATAAATTATTTTGAACAATTAAAACTGATTAAAATCTCATATTTCCATAAAACACCTTAATTATCGTCAATAGCGATTTTACTCTAATTAGGTGTATCGTATGGTTTTAAAAAAATATTTAACACCTAAGACTTATTACCTACTGAATTTTTAAAAAAAATTTAATATTATTACAGTAAGTATAAGTCATGAACTCAGACTTCCAAAAATGACCTTAAAAGCATATGTGAAATGTCCAAAATGCCCTCTCGGGGCATAGTTTGGCCATAAATGGTAAACCTCACATATATATGATATCTTAATGATGTAATGTGATAAAATAAATATTTTTACTGATTACCAAAGACCAGAACCTCAGTTTATTATAAAATCTCTTTTATAAACATTAAAATGACCAAAATGCCCTTACGGGACTTAAGTTGGTTTTAAATACTTCTTGGGCATAAAAGTTGGCATCTTACTGATGTGTTAACACATTTTAAGCATAATAACATGTGAGACCTATATATAATTCATTTGGTTACCCATTATGCATTTATGCGTTCGGATCGGCTTATGTGACTAGTTTACATAAAATAGCCGAAACGGGTTTAACCTTATCATTAAATCTTCAAAATCCAGAATGTGATTAGTTTACCCATATTATACAAGTATCCAAACTTTTCGGGTCTAAACCACATTCCATTCCGGTCTCCGCTCAATCTAACGTTTAGAACCGTAAGGTATCTTTAAAACTAACCGGTCTAAGTCTTTGACTTAAATAAAGACCCGTTAGTATCCTAATATGTTAATAAACCTTCTATACAGATTGAGTAGCTTTGGTAGAAGATACTTTCATAAGGCTTTAGGAATATACAACTGAGTTACTTCTTTCACATCTAGCTCAGGTAAATACTTTTAACTTATTTTCCGTTCTACGGGCTTGGGATACGGTATTATAATAATACCGCTTGGTCGGGTATGAAATCATTTAATCGGATTGTGATTAATAAATTACATAGCCCGTTTTAATCTGTCTTGTTTGATAACATAAGCATTGGGGGTTAATACGACCGTGTCCTGGATATCCTCGGCTCATTTCTTCTGAATATGGCCACGACCTATGCACGGGGTGTAGGCACACACCTGACAGATGCAAATGCTAATATAACCCACATGTTGGGGATAACTCCTTTGAGGGTTCTATTAGTGGTGAGTCGGTTAATCATGACCGGCTTCCAAACCGGCCCCATATGTAAGACAAACATGTAAAACTGTATACAAGCTTATCTTAAATAATTGTCCCAAGTTATAAATAGTTTGTGCCTTGTGCACTTAAATCAATTTTCATAAACTCTTTTCAAATGAGTCAGTTAATTGTATTTACCAGTGAAAACTGACGTATTTTCCAAAGACTAAGTGACAGGTACCTCACGTAACTAGGATGGAGCTACTCGGTATCAATAAGAGGATCTTGAAAATCCTTAGATATCTGGAGTCTGTTATTTCAGTTTCTTGTACTTTATTTTATGATCCGCCTGTGGATCTCTATTACAACCAAGTCTGTATATTCTTTTATTTGGACACTCGGACACTATGGTTTATAATAGTAATTATTCATCAAGCCTTCTGTTGTGCTATTATATTGTGTGTATTGATAATGATGATATCAACTACGTCACGATACTCCCCACCGGGCCCACCGATAATATGTGGAAATATCGGGGTGTGACAGGTTGGTATCAGAGCCAACATTGAGTGAATTAAACACTAACCTTTTGTGTTTAATCTCAATGACAAGATAAGCACATTCCTTAGACTTCCGAGTCTAGGCATATGACCTAGGATTTATTCTTAACTTTCCTTTTTGTCGTTTATATGTTGTTTTATTGTTTTGGCAGGTTAATTAAAAATGCCACCGCGCGTTCGAGGAAAAGGAAAAGGTCCGATGCGGGGAGGACCATCTAGTAGTACAGGACCCTCACATAGACGCACACCATCGGCGTCTTTTACTAGCTCCGACTCGCGAGATAACTGGAGACATTCTTTTGAACCGGTGAGACACTCCATTTCATTGGGTTCTTCACCTTCAGATCCCCCACCTTTTATACTACCTATTCTAGACGAGCCCCAATATTCTCACCATTCCCAAGATTCACACCATTCGCACCATTCATACCACTCTTTACACTCCCATTCTTTTCATCATTCCGACTCCACTTATTCCCCGGCCCAATTTAACCCAAACGACTATATTAACGAGCAATTAGGCTTTAATCCTTTAGGACCCGAGGACCACTTCTCCCAAGATATGGAGATGGATGAGGGTCCTGACCCAGAACCACTAACTGGGACACCAACTCATCCCATCAGTATCTCCAGCGGTTCTCCTTACCAAGGATCGCCATACCAAGACCCCGACCCATGGGCCGAATGGTGGAACAAGTTTGAATGGGAATTCACTCCCTCTTTTCATAATTCTCTACAACTTCCATTGGAGGAACCATACCTTCAAGCGGTTTCTCCACCGCCTTTACCCGTTGAGGAACCACCTCAACAACCACCACAACCACTTCCCGGGCCACCTAGGCGAAGGAGGAATGCATGGATGTCCGTGCGAAGGGGACCAAGATTTAGTTCCCCTCAAGCTTCGAGCACATACCTTCCGATTCCCTGAGGATCCACAAATGGGTGGACCCTTTAATGCGGAGCCGGAAATTGATCCCCCGCCAGTTACATTTGCACCACCGCCACCGCCAGTGGGTTATGATAATCCCATACCGACCTACCAAGGTTCGTCTGGGTATAACCCATTTGAATATCCAAATCCTATAGATTATGGATATCAGGCCCCTGCCTAAGATCCATATCTTGAGGCAGCTCAGTTTAATGCACTTTACCCCTCACCCTTTCCTCCAACATACCCAACAGGGTATCCAGTGCATGGGTATCAATACCCACCTTATCAACAACAACCTCATCCTCAACAAATTCAAACTCAACATATTCTGCTGAGGTTGGACCAGGTTGAGCAAAAAGCGGACGAAACCAATAAAAAGCATAACAAATTTCTCAAGGGCCTTACCTTATAAAAGGCAAAAAGAAGTATAAGTTTGTTTTATTTTATTTTTGTATTGTATTGTATTTTCAATCAAGTCCCTGCGAGGACATTTTATTTCTGTACTTGGTCCCTGCGTGGACTTATCTTTCTTTTCTGTAGTCCCTGTGTGGACAGTATGTTTATTTCAAGACCCGTTTAGGGCATTCTTGTAATAGTCTAGTATTTTAATGGAATTTCTTTTTGAGATTTTAAATGTGTATTTTATTACATCATCATGCTATATCATTTCAATTTTAAATTGATCTCCCAATAAAAAAATTTCAAAAGAAGTTCTTAAAGGCATAACCTAGCCAAAATATTAATGACTATGATGGTATAACCTTTTTAAGACAATAAATTCTCTGTTAACATCTGAAAACATGTTAACATTCCTGGCTGTGTGACTTGAGAGACCACACTAGCTTCCAAATGTACTTGGATCTTTCCAAGCCACTTTCATAGCCTATATGATCAATGCGAATCATGACTATTAAACATCAATATGATGTATACATCAAAACATCCATTTGAGATGTATGCCTTTGGGCAAAGGTGTATTCCTGACAATGATAGTTTTATTTTATAAACTTCTTGTCAAAAAGACGATGAACTATGTTCGACCCTTAAAGATCACTGATTCAAGAAATCGTTGATTATGTTTTAATCGTCCTTGTGACAAGGCCTTTTGTGCCATCTAAATGTCCTTCGAGACGAGCCTTGTGCTATATGAAATTGTCTTTTATGACATTGACAGTTGTGACTTATGTCCCCTGTTTAATAAATATGAAGGATTATGTCCTACTTGCTTGCCAATAATGGTTTATTTGTAACCTTGGCAAATCATGATCAAATAGATTCTTAATTGTTATCTAAAATGGTCTATATGGTTTATTAATACCATGACCATTTAATCATCAATGTGATGATTCATTATATAATCTAAATACATCATTATTGTTTAAATTTAGTACTCAAATCATGGCTGGCTCTGACGAAGCAAACAGTCATCCTGTGGAAGGGAACAATAATACCAGGATAAATGTTACTGGTGCTGAATTGCAAGCAATGATTGACACAGCAGTTGCTCAAGCTGTGGACAAAATATTCAAGGAGCCGAGTAATGTTCGGTCCAAAACTCATACGAAGTCCCTATCACATTCGCATACACTGAAGAAGGATGAGTCGCAACACTCATCTAATCAGAAGAGTGAACCACAGAGACAAGTTCTTGTTAATCAGGCTCCTAAGTACAACAAGAGTTGTACCTACAAATATTTCGTCTCGTGTAAACCAAGAGATTTCACGGGAGAAAAGGGAGCCATCGATTGTATGAAGTGGTTGGATGAAATGGAAACTGTCATTGATATCAGTGGATGTGCAAAAGGGGATATAGTTAAGTTTGTGTCTCAGTCCTTCAAGGGTGACGCTTTAACTTGGTGGAAAGCTTTGATGCAGTCCACTGGAAAGGTTTCTCTGTATAACCTTTCCTGGAATAAATTTGTTGAACTTGTGAAGGAAACTTACTGTCCTCAGCATGAAGTTGAAAGAATAGAAACTGACTTCCTCACTCTGGTGATGAAGGATTTGGATTGCAGGTCCTATGTGACCAGTTTTAACTCAATGTCGAGACTTGTACCGTATTTGGTCACCCCAGAACCCAAACGCATTGCGCGTTTTATCGGTGGTTTAGCCCCAAAGGTTAAAGGAAACGTCAAGGCTTCTAAGCCTGCTACTTATAGATCTGCTGTAGATATATCTTTGTCGCTTAATCTCGATGTTGTAAGGAGTAGGGCAAAGAAAACCACCGATGAAGGGAAAAGAAAGAGAGAGGAAGACTAGTACCATCACTCGAACAAAAAGAAGAAAGGGAACTCTGGTTCCAAGAAAGGGCAGTCGGGTGACAAGCCCAGATGCAAAACTTGTAACAAGAGGCACTTTGGAAAGTGCAATCAGGACCCACAAGCTGAACCTTGTGGGATCTGCAAGAAGAAAGGGCACAAGAATGTAGAGTGCCGAAACATCAAGGATGCGACCTGCTACGGTTGCAATGAAAAAGGGCACATCAAGACTAATTGCCCTAAAAATGCCAAGAAGCCTGAAGAGGAAAAGAAGACCAATGCAAGGGTCTTTCAGATGAACGCCAGGGAGGCGGTGAACGACAATAATGTTATAACAGGTACCGTCCTCATTAACGATACTTATGCTAGAGTTTTATTTGATTCAGGTGCTGATAAGTCTTTTATAGACCATAAGTTTAGTAAATTACTGAATCTGTCTATTAAAACTCTAGACATAAAACATGAGGTAGAACTCGCAGACGGTACCTTAGAAATCGCTTCAACTCTTCTTGATGGATGCTTTATATCCATTAAGAATCATCCTATCCCGCTATCCCTTTTGCCAATGAAACTGGCTGGGTTTGATGTAGTTTTAGGCATGGACTAGTTATCGCATAACCAAGCCCAAATTGCCTGTGATAAAAAGCTAGTTAACATCAAAACCGCTTCTGGCGAATCCATCACTATTCAAGGAGATACACAATATGGTTTGCCCAACAATGTGTCTATTCTCAAGGCATCAAAGTGTTTGAAGAGCGGATGTGTCATCTACATGGCACAAGTGACTATTGATGAACCGAAGCCCAAGATTGAAGATATTCCAATTATTTCCGAGTACCCTGATGTCTTCCCTGATGAATTACCTGGATTACCTCCTGAGAGGCAGGTTGAGTTCAGAATAGACATTCTGCCAGGATCTGCACCAATTGCACGAGCTCCTTATCGTCTACCGCCTACTGAAATGAAAGAGCTCGGGACTCAATTGGATGATTTATTGGAAAAGGGTTTCATACAACCCAGCTCTTCGCCTTGGGGAGCTCCTATATTGTTTGTGAAAAGAAAGATGGATCATTGCGTTTATGCATTGATTATCGTGAATTAAACAAGGTAACGATCAAGAATCGTTATCCTTTGCCCAGGATCGACGACTTATTCGACCAACTCCAAGGGGCAAGCTTCTTCTCAAAGATCGATCTAAGATCTGGGTATCATCAACTCAAGGTTAGAACTGAAGATGTACCCAAGACAGCGTTCAGGACGAGGTATGGACATTATGAGTTCTTAGTGATGCCTTTCGTGCTCACCAATGCACCAGCAGCATTCATGGACCTCATGAATCGAGTCTGCAAGCCATACTTAAACAAGTTTGTCATTGTCTTTATAGACGACATACTTATCTATTCTCGTAGTTAGGTTGATCATGAGAAACACCTTCGATGTATCTTAGGATTGCTTCGACAAGAGAAGTTGTATGCTAAATTCTCCAAATGTGAGTTCTGGCTTCGCGAAGTCCAATTCCTTGGACATGTTGTGAGCGAGCGTGGCATCCAAGTAGATCCCGCTAAAATAGAAGCCATCATGAACTGGGAGGCACCTAAAACACCTACGGAGATTTGCAGCTTTCTGGGATTAGCTGGTTATTATAGAAGATTCATTGAGAACTTCTCGAGGATAGCTGCACCATTGACTACTCTGACCCGCAAGAATGTGAAGTTTGATTGGGGTCCAAAATAACAAGAGTCTTTTGAGATTCTTAAACAGAAACTGAGCAATGCTCCGGTGTTGACATTGCCCGAAGGAATTGAAGAGTTTGTTGTGTACTGTGATGCTTCACACACCGGTATGGGTTGTGTACTTATGCAGAAAGGCAAAGTGATTGCCTATGCATCAAGACAACTAAAGGTGCACGAAAAGAATTACACCACCCAGGATTTAGAGTTGGGTGCCGTTGTATTTGCACTAAAGTTATGGAGACATTATCTATATGGAACTAAATGTGTGATACATTCGGATCACAAAAGTCTCCAACACTTATTCAATCAAAAGGATCTTAATATGAGACAGAGCTGTTGGATGGAGACTCTAAATGACTACGATTGTGAAATTCGTTACCATCATGGTAAAGTGAATGTAGTCGCTGGTGATCTAAGCCGAAAAGAAAGAGTCAAACCTATAAGGATAAATGCCAAGAGCATTGAGCTTAAGAATAGCTTGAATGAAAGGCTGTTAGCCGCACAATAGGAAGCTATACTGGAAACTAACTTTCCAAGTGAAAAGTTAGGTGTAACTGCTGAACAGTTAGCACCTGGCAAGGATGGAATCCTTAGAATGAATGGAAGAATCTGGGTTCCTATTTAAGGAGGGATTCGAGATATAATCCTCCAGGAAGCTCATAATTCCAAATACTCAGTTCACCCTGGAGGTGACAAAATGTATCAAGATTTGAAAGCTAAGTATTGGTGGATAGGTTTGAGGAAATCTATTGCCACACATGTAGCTAAGTGCCTGACTTGTGCTCAGATTAAAGCTGAACATCAAAAGCCATCGGGTCTGCTACAGCAGCCAGAACTTCCCACATGGAAGTAGGAGATGGTGACTATGGATTTTATAACTAAGTTACCTAAAACAAGGCATGGAAATGATACTATATGGTTCATAGTTGACAGACTGACTAAGTCAGCACATTTCTTACCCATCAAGGATACTCATAGCTCTGGCAAGCTAGCTCAGTTATACGTGGACAAGATTGTATCTCTCCACGGAGTGCCGGTATCTATTATATCTGATAGAGATACTAGATACACTTATCACTTTTGGAAAAGTTTCCAACAATCATTAGGCACTCGTTTGAATTTTAGTACTGCTTACCATCCTCAAACGGATGGACAAAGTGAGCGTACAATTCAAACTTTGGAAGACATGCTTCGAGCATGTGTTATTGATTTGGGAGGTAGCTGGGATGACCACCTACCTTTGATCGAGTTCTCCTACAATAACAGTTACCATACTAGCATTCAGGTTGCGCCTTTTGAGGCATTGTATGGAAGGAAATGTAGAACGCCTGTTTGTTGGGTGGAAGTAGGAGAAGCTCAGTTATCTGGACCTCATATAGTCCTTGAAACAACGGACAAGATTGTCTAGATTCGTGATCGCCTGAAAGCTGCTAGAGATAGGCAGAAAAGTTATGCTGACAAAAGGCGAAAACCTCTAAAGTTTGAGGTAGGCGACAAAGTCTTACTAAAAGTATCACCCTGGAAAGGTGTGATGCATTTTGGTAAGAAGGGCAAGTTAAGCCCAAGTTATATTGGACCATTCGAGATCATCGAATGTGTCGGCAGTGTAGCTTATAAGCTAAACTTGCCTGAGGAGCTAAGTGGCATTCACAATGTATTCCACATCTGTAATTTAAAGAAACGTCCAGCTGATGAATAATTAGCGATGTCTCATAAGGATGTACAAATTGATGAAAGCCTGAGGTTTGTTGAAAGACCTATATCGATCGAGGATCGACAAGTTAAAAAGCTCCGAAGGAAGCACGTGCCTATAGTGAAATTTAAATGGGATGCCCGTAGAGGCCCTGAATATACGTGGGAAGTTGAGTCCACTATGCGACAGAAGTACCCTCACTTATTTCAGTAAATCTCGGAGTCGAGATTTCTTTTAAGGGGGTGAGGATGTAACACCACGTAAAAACGTGTCCAATTATGTAAAGACACGTGTCCTAAACCCTAATCATGTAAAAGATTGAGTTTGAAGGACTAAAGTTGCCAAACGATAAAAATATGTAGGCGAAGGGACTAAAAGTGTCAACATGCCAAACTAGTGCCTCTGAATGACAACGCACGAAGAATATATTCTTAATTGAGTAATAAATTGGATATAAGAAGCAGTTTGTGAAAATAATCGAAAGATTATAAACTACATGGGTTAAACGTGTCAACATGTTAATTCTTACCTCTGAGTGACCTTTTAACAAACCTGGGGCTTCGGAATATTCAAATATACTCTCAAGAATAAGTGATAGAAATTTCACAAGGTTTTGAGATCGTTACGTGTTGTTTACGCGAATTCCCAAGAATTAAGGTTTAAAGCGTCAACGAGGCGAAACATATGTTTCCGGAGATCGTTTAACGAAACCGGGCCTAACGGTGTTTGGTTATAATCCCTAGATCATCTACAAACTAACTACAAGGGCCAATTGTGCTTAAAATGAAAGATATGAAGCTTAAAAAGGTGCAGGGACTGAACATGTAAACTTTGAAACTTGTTTGGCTGGTAACACATGGGGTCGCGCCGCGCCACCATGTTCACCATATGCCGTCGCGCGACGCGACGGCACCACTTCGACAGAGTTGTTTGGCCAGGCGCAGGTTTCTTCCTTACTTGAGCTCCAAACAAGTTATAGATCGAAACTGGCTTGTTGATGGTTTTAAAATACCACCAAGACACCTGTAGACATCTGAATTCATCCCTAAACACCTGTAATCATCTGAGGCAACCTGAATTCACTATAAATAGGCCTTTAAGTTCAGCATTCTCACTTGCACTTCCACTCATTTCACTCTCAACTCTCTTAGCTTGTGTTCTGAGCATCTTTGGAGGTTCCTGAATCAAAGGGAAGCTTATTCTTGTAGAAAAGATAGCTAGGACCTTTTGTAAGTGTCTTAGCCCCCTTCCTTAGTTCAGTTTTTAGTTTAAAACCGAAAAGTCAAAGTTATCGTAATCTGACTTTGACTTTCGGTTTAAACACAAATGGTCGAGCCACTGTCCGAATTGAAAGTGGTTATGAGACCATAATTAGGTAGGTGATTAACCCTTAAAAGGGCACCTCCTAATTATTTCGTTTGCCTAGTTAATTGTCGGGTCAAACCATTAAGTTAAAAAGTCAAACTAACCAGAATTTGAAATAATTATAACCAGTGTTGTAAAAATCGGAATTAATCGGCGCCTAGTCGGGCGTTGACTAATTAATTTTGAGCTAGTCGGACCATTAGTCGGTAGTCGGTCCAAGTCGGACCTAGTCGGTGCAAGGCGGCCCAAATCGGCCCAAGTCGGCCAAATCGTTTCTAGTCAGCCCACTCTTTTTTAGTTTAAATCAGGCCCAAAGAAATGTTTTTAACCATTAAATACATGGCCCATGTTGTTTAGTTCCAACCTGGCCCAAAAAAAACATGTTTTTAACCCATTAAAACATATTCTATGAGGCCATGACTGATATGTTAATGTTTGAATGTTTAAATACTTAAATTGCTATGTTTTAAACTTCATTGTTTAAATTTTGAACTATTTTTAAGTATTATATTGATATTAACGTGTGTATTGAATGTTTAAATACTTGATTTGCTATGTTTTAAACTAAGTTGTTTGAATTTTGAACTATTTTTAAGTATTATATTGATATTAATGTATGTGTATATATATAAATTTAAAAATTATATATATAAATTCCGATCCGATTAATCCCGATTAATCCTAGTTAATCCCGATTAATCCCTAGTCAGTACTCCACCGCCAGACTGGCGCCTAGTGATCTCTACAACACTGATTATAACTAACAATGCAGAGGTTATAAATTATATTTTATCACTCTAATAACTTGGTAATTATTATTAGAACATGTTTAAGCATGTTCAACCCGACAATTATCAGTCTAGGGTCGGTTCACAACCGAAAGTCGCAAAAGCTTGACTTTTGCTTTGACTTTCAGTTTTGACCCGATTGAGCTTAATCCTTTCATGTTTTAAGCTTCCATTAGGACCCCTTTATGTTGTAATATAACCCTCTGGAGTTATATTACTTGGTCCTTAGTATTTTGAATTATATGCTAATCTCCGTTAATATGCTTATAAATGCCCTTTTGACATATAAACAAGATTTTTGAAAATGTGAGAGGACAGAAACTTTTATTACTGATATATAAGTATGTCTTGAAAATTTGACATCAGTTCTTGGTCTCAAACAGAAGTTATGCTCGATATCGTAAATTGAAGCTTTTTATTAATTAAATTGCGATAATTTGCATAAGTCATGTTCAAGCATAATTTTTGACCCAAAACTCATTACCTACTATTAATATTTTATTTTTAGGTATTTTTGGAATTTTTGATCAGATTATAATCTAATCATACCATGGAGTTCTTGTATAATTCGGTCAATGACGATAATACCCTTTTCATGCATAAAATGAGATTAACAAATAATTTGAATGCCAAACCTTTTCCTACTGATCTTATACATTAAATAAATTATTTTGAACAATTAAAACTGATCAAAATCTCAGATTTCCATAAAACACCTTAATTATCGTCAATTAGCGATTTTACGCTAATTACGTGCATAGTATGGTTTTAAACCATATTTAACACCTAAGACTTATTACCTACTGAATTTTTAAACAAATTTTAATATTATTACAGTACGTATAAGTCATGAACTCAGACTTCCAAAAATGACCTTAAAAGCATATGTGAAATGACCAAAATGCCCTCTCGGGGCTTAGTTTGGCCACAAATGGTAAACCTCACATATATATGATATCTTACTGATGTAACGTGATAAAATAAATATTTTTACTGATTACCAAAGACCAGAACCTCAGTTTATTATAAAATCTCTTTTATAAACATTAAAATGACCAAAATGCCCTTACGGGACTTAAGTTGGTTTTAAATACTTATTGGGCATAAATGTTGGCATCTTACTGACGTGTTAACACATTTTAAGCATAATAACATGTGAGACCTGTATATAATTCATTTGGTTACCCGTTATGCATTTATGCGTTCGGATCGGCTTATGTGACTAGTTTACAAAAAATAGCCGAAACGGGTTTAACCTTATCATTAAATCTTCAAAATCCCCAATGTGATTAGTTTACCCATATTATACAAGTATCCAAACTTGTCGGGTCTAAACCACATTCCATTCCGGTCTCCACTTAATCTAACGTTTAGAACCGTAAGGTATCTTTCAAACTAACCGGTCTAAGTCTTTGACTTAAATAAAGACCCGTTAGTATCCTAATAGGTTAATAAACCTTCTATACAGATTGAGTAGCTTTGGTAGAAGATACTTTCATAAGGCTTTAGGAATATACGGCTGAGTTACTTCTTTCATGTAGGATCGTTTTCAGACCCGAACGAGTCGAACAGAAGAGTTTTACTCAGTACGAAAGGCGGAAACAGACGTATTGAGGTCAATTCAGCAAGATTATCACTTTAACTGTCGATTTGATTGATATAATAACGTTTTACAGTGAGATGACACTTCGGCAGCACTTCGTTGCTCTGACCGGAATCGTTACAAATGATTTCGCTTGGACATGTATTTATAGGGTTGTTATTTCGCTTGAACAGGTTTCAAGCGGAATCATGTTTGAAGCGGGATCAGCTTCAAGTGGAATTACATATGTGATTTCGCTTGAACTAGTCAAGACCATTTCAAGCGGAATTACATAATGTAATTTCGTTTGAAACTTCCACACACCCTATATTTGACGTTTTCTTCGTATTTCGTGCCCTGATCTATCTAAATACATACAAGACTCGATACAAGACGAAGTCGACAGACGCATGCACCAACAGACTCCCCCTCGAATGTTGACGAGTCTTAAAGTGTCGAGTCTTCGCATCTTCAGTCTTTATCAGTCCTCTCGAACTCTTTGAAGTATCTTGACACTGTAAAGCATCCTCAAATCTTCTCTTCTCTTTTCATCAGCACCAACACACTCCTTCCTTTAGGTGTCTTCAGACTCCCCCTTTCGATATGCTGGGATCGCAGCCTGGCTTATTCAAATTACAGAGTCCTCAGGTATCGGAACCTGGCTCTCTATCACTCAGATATCCTGCACATTCTCTACCCAAAAGTAAATTTTCTGATGACCACTTGTAAAAACAATGTCACCATCTAATGAGCACTTGTGGATCAGATATTCAGACAATGATTTTACAATGTTAGTCTCTGATGAACCACTTGCAGGAAAAACGTTTTTATTTCAAAAAACTTTTCTCATTTCATTTCAAAACATCTCAAACAATTTCACCCAAACCATTTGTTCATCATGTCTAGCACTTGGAATTTTGAAAATCAGCTCTCCAACACCAGTTGTTGAAAATCTTTTTGTATTTTTCAAAATTTATGCTAAAACACTCCAAAAATCTTTTTGGATTTTAGAAGATAATGAAATGCAATAAAGAAATATATACAGACAATATTTTTGTGAGTTTGTGTAAGAGGATCATATCAGTTTTTGACAAATCACAAGTACCGTTGAGCTTAGTTACACATTAAGAATTAAACAATTCACTTAGATTGTCGATATACTGATCCACTTAAATTCTCACACAAATTTCAACTGATTCAGGATATGAATTAGATGTATTAAGAACTTAAACTCATTCATGTGTCCCACCTCTTGAATATACTCCCGTATCCAGATCCCAATATTCAGTCTTACATGTGAGTATACCACAGATGATATCTGTAAGGGGTTAAATTGTGAAACCGTGAGAGCTCAGGTCAGAACTTCCGTTTAGCAGAGAGATGACAGCTCGACTTTTGGTGGGTCTCCTTTAGAGGATCTTTTTTACAACAGCAATGATTATCAATTTTATTGTTTCATCATTTTTGCTGAGGGCGGCGCTATATTTCAAGCAAGCAATAAAGTATTCTCCGAGGACTAGACCATTGCTTCCGCATTATCAGAAGTCCCGGGATAATACCCCAGATATCACTGAGCATAAAGACCTAGTATCTCAGAAAGATGGACCTTTCAAACAAGATTTCGGGGGTTACCCATATATCTGAGAGATGTTTCCCCACGATATAAGCAAGTTTGAATTTAAGTTTAAATCCCGAAAAAGTTTACTAAATGTGTAAAAACCTATCGGCATATCATCAGTGAGACCGTTTAATGCTATTTAAACATTACAATTCTTTTGCATACTGTAACTGTCTACTGATGTACTATCATTTCCTCTTCTTTGACACAAAAACTCATTTTTTTCATTTTATCATGTTTTTGACTTTTTCAAATTTTCAAATGTTTTTGAATTTTCAGAAATCTTACTCCCCCTAAAATGCAAACACATTTAACTGAAATTTGAAAACAAACTGTACAAGTAAATTGACAACCGATATCGAATCACTTCAATTCGCCATTCACTTGGCATAAACAATCAGAACTCCCCCTCACAACAAACTATTTTCCCATTGATTTCAAAACACTTAAGTTTGTTTTAATCAAATGGTTTTTCCGGAAAATAAGTTTTGTTGATTTTAACTTGTAGATTAGGGGTTTGGTTCATCACATTGTCTTTCAACCACTTGTAAGAATGATCCAATCAAGTTCAACCTAATGACCTTGATTAATCATTTGTAACACAAACTCTTTTTCAACCACATGGCTTACCAACCAATACCACATGTAGATTAAATTTTCAAGATGCCGATACCTACTCCTCACTTACCAACCTGGGAGTTCCGGCAAGTCATACTAATGACCAATTTTCAATTTTTCAACAAACAATATAAGAATGATGCCGATTCCTGCTCCGCGATTACCAACTTGGAAGCTCCGGTAAGTCCAGAATTTTACTGTTCGTAATAAGTACCATCCCAGTCACAAACCAGGGATGATACTTTACCTTGCTTCTTTGTTTTCTTCTCGTAAAACTCCTTAACTCCTTTGACCTTCCTGTCAACCATTTTTCCAAAAATGTTATGAACCGTGGAATTAAATGTTTTTTCAACATCAAAATCTTTTTTTTTTTTTCAGAAAAGAATTGATTTGAAATCTCAAATTTTCCAACTTTCTTCTTAAAATTTTCAGCCCTAAGTGGTGGAAAATTCACATCATCCACAGTCGGCACTGAGTTTTTACATTTTGATTCAATTTGTGGCTCCTCTGACTTTGTGGAATCAGATTCATCGCCAGAAGATAGCTCCTCTGATTTTGAAGAATCAGAATCATTGCTAGAACTGTTCTTTGATTTCTTAACAACCCATTTTTGGTTGTCAAGATTTGCCCTTTTCTTGTAAAATCTGTTTGAACATTCTCCAATTTCAAAAGTTGAATTTTTAAAAAGTTTAGTTCTCTCAATTGGTGGTTCAAACACAACTTCTTTATCTTTCAGTTTACGAGAAACTCCCTGTTTTGATTGTATTGCTTTAGAATAATTCTTGGCAATATGTCCAACAGTGTTGCATTGGAAACAGGTTCTCGTTTCTTTCATCTGATCAACAGTATTCATCTCTTCTTGCTTCTTCGCAAGGAATTCTTTGTTTGACTGTTTTCTGAATAACTTTTCCTTCTCTTCTTCAGATGATGTACCTGAAACAAATATCATTTTTGATTTAAAATCTCGAACATATTTTTCATTTTTCTGTTTTTCTGTTGGAATAAAACCAAGACCTTTCTTTTTGAAATTACCATTATGGTTTGGTTTCTTTCGATAACCAGAACCAGAACTGTAACCCTTTTTCTTGTTTTCTCGTTGTTTAACTCTTGAGGTGTAAGGATTAGGTTTTACAGAAAGCTTTTCATCTTTTATTTCAGAAATATTAATTTCTGTTAGTTTGAAAACCTTTTTTATCATGTCAGGTTTGACACCTCTTATTGGAAATTCCTCATCAAAATATAATTTGTTAGAATCATTCAATGTATATGCAACTTTGAATGTTTCGTCATTCAAATTAGATTTTGATAACAAAAATTCTTTATTATAAACCATTTTGCCCTGTTTGACAGATTGACTCGGAATGCTCGACTCAGACTTTGATTTTGTCATAGACTCCGACTTTGACTCCTCAGTGTCATCTTTATCCAACACCTGATCGACCACTTTCTTTATTAACTCGGACTCATGATCAGTGTCAGATGATGTAAACGTGACATCAATATTATCCGGCAAGTTAACTAAAGACTCCGACTCCCACTGTAAATTTGTTGCCTTTTCGACTCTTTCTGAATTTGGATTTCTTGGAGAATATCCATTTTCAAGCGGGGGTGGACACTTGTTGTAACTGAAACCTTGTTTCTTACCAGATGTCTTTGATTTAGTATCCTTCTTTTTTTCTTTCATCTTTTCAGGAGTCTTTTCTTCAGATACCTTTTGTTCTTCAGTTACTTCATTATCTTCAAATGCCTTCATGCCCTCAACAGTTGGATAAATCCTGTCAATGACATAAGAAGTACATGAGTAACTTTTCAACAAACGATTAACTCTTTCAGTTTCAATTCTTTGTGCTTCAAGTTTTTGTTCAAGCATAGCACACTTCTCAATGTAATTATTCACAACTTTCTGCTTTATCATGAAAGCTCCCTGAAGTGTCTTCATGGCTGTTGCTTGTTCTTCACTTATTTGATTGTATTGATTCATTGCTTTGTTCAGAACATCGTAAGATTCTTTCAGCCTATTCATGTTGTTCATCAATGTGCTATTCTGCTTCTTTACAGCTTCACAATTTTCACAAATCACCGGACTCTTCTTAGCATCAACTTCTTCATCAACTTTGAACTTTGGAACTTCCTTTACCTTTTTCTTGATCACTGGAACTTCCTCATCATCACTGCTGACTGGTGTTTTGACATTTTTCTTTTTCTTTTTAGCTTTTTCATCTTCACTGTCACTTTCTGCCATCATTTTAAAATAATCTGCCATTCGTTTTGCATAAATACTCTCTATCATCATCACTATCTTCTTCAACTCGAGCAACATACGCTTTGTGATTTGAATCTTTGTTTGGATTATAATCATCCCAATTGAAATTTGCCTAGCTAAAACCTTCAGGCAATTTTTCATCATCTTGGTTTATCAGGCATGCTTTGTTATCAGCTGAAATATATTTGTCCCAGTTGAAACCTTTTGTTGGCTCTGTGTCATCCTGATTCACCATACAAGCTCTCTTTGAAGATTCTTCAATCACTTTCCTTCCATGTGCCACTTGTGGTTCTTGTTGTTGTTGTGCAACTTGATGATAGATGGCCTTCCGGTAGTAATCATTGTTGTTGTTGAACGGATTTTGAGCTCCACTTGCTTCGCGGTTTTTGCACTCCCTCTTGAAGTGTCCTTTTTCCCTGCAACGAAAACAAGTGACTTTAGATTTATCAAAACCTAAAGTAGAAATATTAGCTTCACGTAAGTCATCTCTTCCTGTGATCTGTTTAAATTTCTCAGCTCGTCTCAACACACTTGCCAAACACCACTTTATGTCCATTACTTCCATCTCTTCAGCATCAATCTGATCGTAATCCTCTTTTGTGAGCATTGGATTCCCGATCCGACCTGCAACAAAACTACCATATGATTCCAACACAGTTCCCAACAAAGACATGTGACTCTTAGCAATTTCTGCTGAATAATCCTCATCATTCTCCAGATTAAGTACAATGTTGCATTGTAGCTTCTTGCCATTCTTTGTTGCTGAAATGTTTGGATCAAATGATGGATATGATGAAAAACTTGTGTTGCTGTTTGATCCTTTGGATGAACTTCCAGATGAACCTTTTGCATTGAAAGGAGTTTCAATTTTTGGTTACATGTTGGTGGATTTATCACTGACACCACCTTTGTAATAGAGACTAATGTCTTGTTCACCGTCGAAATCTTTCATTCTTGAAATCTTTCTCTGTTTCATCTCCTGAGCCTCAATCTTTTCAATGAATTTGCTCAATGTTAGATTGTTAAAACCTTTCTTGTTCCTCAACATCATGAGATATGTGCCCCAAGTCTCATATGGCAATGCATCAGCTAGTTTTTCGATCAACTCTTCATTATTTTTGTCGATGCTCAATCTCTTCATGTTGGCTAACAAATTACAGTATCTTTCTATGATCTGTTTTGTGTTCTCATTTTTCAAACCACGATATAGATAGAATTCCTTTTTCAAAAGTGATTTCTTGTTTTTAACCATTTCTTCGCTTCCATGAAACTTCGATCTTAATGCTTTCCAGATTGAATAAGAAGTTCCATTGTGTTGTTGTAAAACCAAGATATCTTCTTTCACAGCTTGTTGTAGTAGACTTAGCTTCATTTTCTCATCTTTGTATTTCTTTCTATTTTCAGCACTCAGATCTTTAATCGCAATAATCTCTTCGTCATCATTCATCGGTCGAACATATTTCGTCTCAACACATTCCCAAGCATCTAAGTAGTTTGCTTGTACCCAATTCTCAAACCGTCCTTCCCAACCTTTATACTCCTCGATATTCAATAGCTTAGGCGGTTTTTGCATTGTCCACATTTCATTTTCCAACATCGTGTTCTGTGTAAGAGTAATCGGGGTAACTGGGGTAGCGAATGCGTTGTAAAATTCTTCTTCCATGTTTCGGTTTTCAAGAATTTGTCAAACAGTGTTTTCAAGCGGAATCACAATCTCAAGCGAAATCCCTTCCAAACGGAAATACACAGTTCAAACGAAATCTTCTTCAAGCGAGATACCCTTTGAAGCGAAATTACCAAGTTCAAGCGAGATTACTTATTTCGCTTGAACACACACACCTCTTTCAAACGGAATAAGAAACTTGAAGCGGAATCACTAATTCCGTTTGAACTTTCAAGCAGAATTATCCAAAACTCAAGCGAAATAACCGGTTTCAAGCGGAATTACAAGCTAATTCCGTTTGAAGAGCTGCAGACGTCATCATCTCACGCTGTTTTTTCAAACGGAATTATGAATTTTGTCAATTTTAGATCGAATTTTAGCCTGAAACTTTCAAGGCTTTGTTAAAACACTAATGTGCACAAGATGTGTGAAAATCGAGACATTTTGACCGTGAAAACAAGTTTAATTTGAAAAAGAAGGTGTAGAAATCAGAATATTCTGCTGAATTGGTAAGAACTCTTCTTCCTGTGCTCTGATACCACTTGTAGGATCGTTTTCAGACCCGAACGAGTCGAACAGAAGAGTTTTACTCAGTACGAAAGGCGGAAACAGACGTATTGAGGTCAATTCAGCAAGATTATCACTTTAACTGTCGATTTGATTGATATAATAACGTTTTACAGCGAGATGACACTTCGGCAGCACTTCGTTGCTCTGACCGGAATCGTTACAAATGATTTCGCTTGGACATGTATTTATAGGGTTGTGATTACGCTTGAACAGGTTTCAAGCAGAATCATGTTTGAAGCGGAATTACATATGTGATTACGCTTGAACTAGTCAAGACCATTTCAAGCGGAATTACATAATGTAATTTCGTTTGAAACTTCCACACACCCTATATTTGACATTTTCTTCGTATTTCGTGCCCTGATCTATCTAAATACATACAAGACTCGATACAAGACGAAGTCGACAGACGCATGCACCAACATTTCACATCTAGCTCAGGTAAATACTTTTAACTCAGTTTCCGTTATACGGGCTTGGGATACGGTATTATAATAATACCGTTTGGTCGGGTATGAAATCATTTAATCGGATTGTGATTAATAAATTACATAACCCATTTTAATCTGTCTTGTTTGATAACATAAGCATTGGGGGTTAATACGACCGTGTCCTGGATATCCTCGGCTCATTTCTTTTGAAAATGGCCACGACCTATGCACGAGGTGTAGGCATACACCTGACAGATGCAAATGCTAATATAACCCACATGTTGGGGATAACTCCTTTGTGGGTTCTATAAGTGGTGAGTCGGTTAATCATGACCGGCTTCCAAACCGGCCCCATATGTAAGACAAACATGTAAAACTGTATACAAGATTATCTTAAATAATTGTCCCAAGTTATAAATAGTTTATGCCTTGTGCACTTAAATCAATTTTCATAAACTCTTTTCAAATGAGTCAGTTAATTGTATTTACTAGTGAAAACTGACGTATTTTCCAAAGACTAAGTGACAGGTACCTCACGTAACTAGGCTGGAGCTACTCGGTGTCAATAAGAGGATCTTGCAAATCCTTAGATACCTGGAGTCTGTTATTTCAGTTTCTTGTACTTTATTTTATGATCCGTCTGTGGATCTCTATTACAACCAAGTCTGTATATTCTTTTATTTAGACACTCGGACAATATGGTTTGTAATAGTAATTATTCACCAAGCCTTCCGCTGTGCAATTATATTGTGTGTATTGACAATGATGATATTAACTACGTCATGATACTCCCCACCAGGCCCACCGGTAATATGTGGAAATATCGGGGTGTGACAGGTACTGTAGGCATTTTGAAAGATGCATATTATATATTTGGTATGTAACAGTCGCACACTCTGACCCACCATACACCAATCACACATTTAATTATGCTGGGCCACACCACTATTGATCGCACAATTTCTTTTGCAAAGATTACAAACTCCTTTTGTTTGCTTTGGGCCTCATCAGTGATGGGCCTCACATGCATTAGACTACATAAATGTATGAAACCAATCGCACACTAGTTGTTGAATGCAAATCACTTTAATTGGGTGTTATCTAGTAATGAACCGCACACTCGTATGACCGCACACTTGTCAGTGGTCGCACAGAGTATGACTATTTTGTTTCACCTTGCTTCGGATTTATGCTCGGTCTCGGTTCGGATTCAGTAGCTGTTGGGAATCCTAAGAACAGAGTATGACTATTTTGTTTTGCTTTCTTGATTTTCATCACCTTGCCTTCTTGCAAATCTTGAATGAGAAAAGTATATGTACGTACATGTTGGTGATAAGCTGCTATATTTAGATCTGTTCATATGATTGTAGGATAAAAGTATGTGTTTAGTGTATAGGGTGATTTTACATATAAAACATATGTTTGCTGTACTAGTCTGCATTTTGTGACTTTTGGTTAATATGTGATCATGATTGCAACTGTTGTGATTCTTGATTTGGATGATTTAACTGTTCAAGGGTGCACATTGGTTTAATTTAGTTATTTGGGGTTATAAGAAGATGATAACTGTTGTTTGAAGGTTTGAACCTATGTTTTCATGGTGTGTACAAAATTATATGCATAGGGTACAACTGTTTAATGCATGCTTTTATATTTAGGAGATGAGGTGCCATGTGATTGATAGGATATAAAAAGAATGTTTGTCTCATCTGATTGATCCTTGTATGTGTGAGGTAAGATTGTTTTGGAATGTACAAGTAGTCATGCATAGGGTACTGTAGGCATTTTGAAAGATGCATATTATATATTTGGTATGTAACAGTCGCACACTCTGACCCACCATACACCAATCACACATTTAATTATGCTGGGCCACACCACTATTGATCGCACAATTTCTTTTGCAAAGATTACAAACTCATTTTGTTTGCTTTGGGCGTCATCAGTGATGGGCCTCACATGCATTAGACTACATAAATGTATGAAACCAATCGCACACTAGTTGCTGAATGCAAATCACTTTAATTGGGCTTTATCTAGTAATGAACCGCACACTCGTATGACCGCACACTTGTCAGTGGTCGCACACTCCTGTATGGATCACACACTGATAAGTGGGCTGCACAGTATTATGAATGGGCTTATTCTAGTGGACCGCACACTAGAAATTCCCAAACCTTTTATAGGCCACACACAGCTACAAGTTCCATGTCATTTTATGTTAATTGTTTTATAAATGGATTATTTATGATTAAGTTGTTATGCCATAACTGTTCCTTGTACACTACTTGACAAATACGTGTTAGATACGTGTAGCTTATACGTGTTTACTTGTATGCCGTCCTAACAAGTGGTAACCATAATAGGGTGTGGTTGACCAACTTAGGAGAAACGCTTTAACTGCCGAGCAAACCGAGGTGAGTTCACACTTTCTACAAGGCATGGGATTCCCGGTGGTTTGGGAATGGGTTAACGTTTAATAAGGAAACCTGCGTATTCTCCTTGGGTAGAATACGTACTCCCACCCTCTTAGGTGAAGGGTGACAACATTGAAACCTGCGTGTTCTCCTTGGGTAGGACATAAACTCCCACCCACTTATGTGAAGGGTGACAACATTGAATGACACTAGACAAAACTCTATCATTAAGTCCCTCATTTTATATCGACTTAATCGCCGGGCCAATGGCGAACGGGTCATTAGTTAAATAGCGCTATTAGGTTTGACAAGCCTCACACCGTGCCGCAGAGGACGGGCGTGGACTAATGGACTTGGGCACTAGTCAATGATGATAGACATTGACGCAGGGCACATAAACATAACTACAGTCAGTAGTCGATATGGTAACGGGTCTAGTGGGATACATGGGGAAGCCCCCACTGAGTATGGTTTGGGAAACAAGGAACTGGTTAACTCGTGGTTTTCGAAACATAACTATGGTTTTTGGAACAACGTTAAAATGGACAACCAACTGTGAACTCGCTCAACTTTGTTGTTGATTCGTTATTATATGCCTTGCCAGTCGTTAGGTGCTTAGATGGAGCTTGCACAGTAGGAAGAGGTCGTTGTGGGACATGGACTGTTGAGTTCCATCTTGAACTTATGAACTTTTATACCTTATTATGGTTTTGAACTTAATGCTTCTGCTGATAACTGAAACTTTGTTGAATTGTTTTGACACCAATTATATTGTTTGGTTTGGACTTTTATTTATTTAATTATATCGTTCAATATGATTGGTGGTTGGATCCTGGTCAGTCATGCTCCCTGCGGTGATACTCCGCTTGTGGATTTTGGGGGTGTGACAGATTGGTATCAGAGCCAATGGTTATAGTGAACTCGGTTTTAAAAAGGAAAAATCTTTTTGACAAAAACCAGACTATAACCTGTTCAGTGCTCAACGATCCACAACGACACTTCGCTCCACGTGCAAGGCTCAACACTTTAGATGGTATGGTCTATGTTTATGTTACCTACTTGTTAGTTACATTTGCATAGTGCGTTGTTTATGGTATGCTTAGTTAACGTAGTAGCATGTTGCCCTTATTAGCCCTAGTGTGCTCGCTTTGACACTCAACTGTTTACTTGAAACTTGACATGTAGTGATCAAATTCTTTTCCTGTTTTCTCCTCACCCCACTACGACAACTGTTTTATGCATTCTATTTATCCATACGATTGTCTCGACACGATGTCGTCGTTACAGCTAGAATTCAGATCTGACCCTCCATACATTCGGTTTGCACGTCGACATTCACGTAGACTAGAACCGGCCCAAACGAACTAGGATTTAGGAGAACAATATACCCACAGGTCCATGCTGACGAACCCCATCATCTCCACTAGTCGTCGTCACCAGAAGCGATGTAGTCACAGTTACACGCGTTTGGCGTTGTACCACTCGAAACCCTATCATCCAAACTCTGTTTTGGACCAATGATATACTCACGTGACCATGTTGCAACGAACCTTCCTTTCGTGTCGTGCTGCCATCTACCGTTACTGGAACTGTCTCTGGAGAACGGAATAGTCGGCGAAATTCTTCGGTTATTTGTTGGATTTTTGTTTCACTCAATTCTTCGTATGAATGTCACCAACCTCCTGTTTCTTAGATCCATAACCAATATAACTAAACGCTAACAACCATACCACGGTTTCCACCGATCACAAGATCACCCTTACCCCCTCCCCCCAGTACCCTGTTGGGTGGTTAATTATTATTCAACTTTGATTTACACCTTCGTATACCCAACTTAGAAAACGGATGCCTCTTAATGATGTGATAGTCTTCGGGACATTCGAGGACGGCGATACGGATTACTCAACCTACAGACGAACACGATGAACTACACATTCACCTCACCCCTTTCCCCCCTTACATTACAAGAGTCGCACTTTGATCCTACGATGGTTTATCTTAGTTATGTGAAATCTTTTTGCTAGCCTTTGTACCAACCTATGCTTTTCGATTAATGCAATGCCTAATTTCTACTATGGACTTAGACAAGACCATCATTTCCTTTACCACAGTGACACTACGTACTCGCTTCTCCATGCAGAGACACTAATACGAACTCACTCTAGTTTAGAGAATTTGGAAGGCTCGACCCTCGATCATTGGTGATCACATCTTGAAACCTGAGGATGGTGGTGTGTTATTGATACAATTATACCCTCTTGAACATGTTTTCGCATCCTTCCTTTGAAACCTCTTGACTACACAACCATATTTTAGATTCATTCACACGACATAAGGAAACTCCTCTGAATTTGGTTGCTTACCGACTCGATAAACCGCAAACTTATCTAAGTTCATCGATCAAGGTGAATTATTCCCCCTTCGCATGAGGGGAGCCCAACAACTTTGACGGAAATTTCAGTGAACCTTAACACTACAAACCTGTACGACGGTTATCCTTCTTCAGCTAGTTCTTGCTGTGCCAACCATATCGATATAACACTCCTATCGGTGAACAACGTTCTTTAATTTAACCTCATACCATTTGTGTGTGATGAGCTGCATCTTTGACATCAGATAAACCCTTGCTGCCAATCCCGAACCCTTTATGTTTTTCAACGCATGGGATTACGACTACTCTTCTTGCGTGTTTCACTATTCGTGATATACTTCACGAACTCCCAAGTTCTTATCTCGCCCTATTCTGCACAAACCCCGCTCGAACGAATTACTCTTTACGAATATGACCCGAGGGGCAACGAGCCAAGAATACCTCAGAGGTAGAGATATCACAAGCACTGTCTTTCGAACTTGATACGACCAATACGACTTCCTAGACACGACATTCGAATTGACATTCGAATTTACCCTACCTTGACAGATTTGCCATTTATTTCTCCGACGACATCTGAATCTACTCCAAGAACCAGTAGGAATCCGAACGATACCTATGCCTTACCATGGAGCACCTACGACACAAACCACATTACGCTAAGTTTCCAATCACGTACACAATCTCTCATGGCTTAAACTCGAAAGAGTATCACTTAGCATTAGAAAGATGCTCAGGGATTCGCAATTCCAATGATTGAAAGATGTACTATGAGGTACTCCTATTCTACCTTATCCTGTCCAGGGCATTGATGAAATTACTGCTTGCAGCAGTACGCCCATTCAAGTACTCGAAGCACTAGCTGAAGCGACGCAAGGATAATCATTGCCTACGTAACTCGACAACGCAAGGTTGTGAGGAAACTACACTACTCACGGTCTAGAATTGGGAACGGTAGCCTCCATACTCGAAAGAGAGAAAAAATCTTTTAGCCAAGTCCATGTGGGGCATGGGTAAGTAACTCAAACTCAAATATGGCATCGGTTAAGTAGTGATGGAATCACCTGACTAAAACCGAACGTTTTCTCGTGGTCAAGGGAACCGACAAGTTTTCAATATCTTGCAAACAACTACTTGAAGGAAGTAGCTGCTAGGCGCAGGGCGCCGATTCCCATCGTCTCTAAATATGACTTACGTTTCATGTCCGATTTGTGGCAAGGCATGCACAAATCCTTCGGCTCACGATCATGCATGAGCGCTACTTAACACCGACGAATGAATGGTCGAATCAAACAAACTACCGAAGACATGCTGCAGGCATGTGCTACCGATTTTGTCCACGGCTGGAAACAACACCTACTTTGTTTACAGTTGGTGGAACTCAACCTTATGTGAAACAACCGTACACTAGTCCTGGTTACTCAGGACGTGCAACCATTATTAAGAGTGTTTTGGTGATTGTTTGCCTACTATACTAGTTTGCGTCGTCGACACAAGACTTTTGATACAACGCACACCCTAAAGTGAGTTAACAACTCTTGCTAAAGGCATATGTCCATAGTTTGGGACAACACACTATTTCCCCGGTTTTGGAGATACATACACTTGAGGCTACACGCGCGTCCTTAGAAAAGTACATATTCCCGGATATTGGGAACCACTACTACCCCTGGATTGGGGCTACCTTAAAATTCTAGATTGGAATACTACTATCCCTGGATTGGAAAGGAGTACTTTTCAAACTAATATTCCTGGAGGAATATTTTTTTTAACATATTGGTTTAATTTTGATAGTTAGTTGATAAACTCAACTTTATCACTTCATTGAGGAACCGGTGTGACCAAACCACCCCCCCCCCCAAGCGTTGTAAAGTATCTATAGATCGAGTTCGTCGGAACTCACTTCAAGCCATCGTTTTAGAACAATTTTCGGGAAAAAATTCTTTCAAGTAGGGGATGATGTAACACCCGACCTTCACAGGGTGAACACAAACCCCGTTAACTCCGTTAACTTATACATTCACTTAGGCATTATGCTCAAGTTCAGATAAATCAGGTGTCCCAAAAATTTCACATACAATCGCGACACAGTGTTCGTGAGCAAAATAGATATAACTTATATAATATTCTATGTGAAATAAGAATAAACTATGTGAAAATTTTCATGTTATGAGAATTACATGAATTTACATGCTACATGACTTTATGTGCTATGTGCTTTGCATGACCCGTTTTGTGAACTTTTGTGAAACTACGTGTATTACGTATAACAGTAAGGTTATTAATGAATCGTCTGTCTTGGCTTAAATTTCGAGGACGAAATTTTTGTAACATGGGGAGAATGTCACAACCCGTACACTCGTTGTCGAGAAAAGGGTATTTCAGTAACGCGCACATCTATTAATATCGGTATTATTATTATTATTCTTATTATTTTTATTATTATTTTCGAAATAATAATAAACCACGATGAGAGTTTTAAACACTTACGCATCTAGTTAATCGTCATCGGGCCTGTTCATTTTAGCTAGACACGTCATGTATTATGGATCCACACACACACTTGGGCTAGGCCCAACCCCACTCCCCAACTAACCTAAACCCTACACTATTCAAACATTATAAACCCCCTTCTCCTCTCATCTTCTCTAAAACAAAACCCTAATCCCTCTACAAGACTACAGCCGCATAAATACTTGATCCTCACACCCTCTCTCTCGATCTCTACTGCCAAAACACACAAATATAACAGCAGAATCCTTACCATCTCTCCCTCTCACACAAGAAAACCTCGATTGGAATCCGGTCACTTCTCCGGCCAGTGTTATTCCGTCAGACGCACACGCACACCTATCCCATCTCCTTCTCTCGATTACAAACCTGGAACCACAGGTGATGGCCGGTGACGGTACACAGTGGCGGCGGCTCCTCTTAGAGCGGTTCAAGCTCCATTTCGAGTGTCGGGTCCTCAGTAGTTGGAGTTTCGGGTCTTGGGTTTAAGCTGGTCAGTCTTGGTTCAACACTTCGGGTTTGGTTCACCTTGCTTCGGATTTCTGCTCGGTCTCGATTCGGATTCAGTGGCTGTTGGGAATCCTAAGAACAGAGTATGACTATTTTGTTTTGCTTTCTTGATTTTCATCACCTTGCCTTCTTGCAAATCTTGAATGAGAAAAGTATATGTACGTACATGTTGGTGATAAGCTGCTATATTTAGATCTGTTCATATGATTGTAGGATAAAAGTATGTGTTTAGTGTATAGGGTGATTTTACATATAAAACATATGTTTGCTGTACTAGTCTGCATTTCGTGACTTTTGGTTAATATGTGATCATGATTGCAACTGTTGTGATTCTTGATTTGGATGATTTAACTGTTCAAGGGTGCACATTGGTTTAATTTAGTTATTTGGGGTTATAAGAAGATGATAACTGTTGTTTGAAGGTTTGAACCTATGTTTTCATGGTGTGTACAAAATTATATGCATAGGGTACAACTGTTTAATGCTTTCTTTTATATTTAGGAGATGAGGTGCCATGTGATTGATAGGATATAAAAAGAATGTTTGTCTCATCTGATTAATCCTTGTATGTGTGAGGTAAGATTGTTTTGGAATGTACAAGTAGTCATGCATAGGGTACTGTAGGCATTTTGAAAGATGCATATTATATATTTGGTATGTAACAGTCGCACACTCTGACCCACCATACACCAATCACAAATTTAATTATGCTGGGCCACACCACTATTGATCGCACAATTTCTTTTGCAAAAATTACAAACTCATTTTGTTTGCTTTGGGCGTCATCAGTGATGGGCCTCACATGCATTAGACTACATAAATGTATGAAACCAATCGCACACTAGTTGCTGAATGCAAATCACTTTAATTGGGCTTTATCTAGTAATGAACCGCACACTCGTATGATCGCACACTTGTCAGTGGTCACACACTCTCGTATGGATCGCACACTGACAAGTGGGCCGCACAGTATTATGAATGGGCTTATTCTAGTGGACCGCACACTAGAAATTCCCAAACCTTTTATAGGCCACACACCGCTACTGTTCCCTGTCATTTTGTGTTAATTGTTTTATAAATGGATTATTTATGATTAAGTTGTTATGCCATAATTGTTCCTTGTACACTACTTGACAAATACGTGTTAGATACGTGTAGCTTATATGTGTTTACTTGTATGCCGTCCTAACAAGTGGTAACCATAATAGGGTGTGGTTGACCAACTTAGGACAAACGCTTTAACTGCCGAGCAAACCGATGTGAGTTCACACTTTCTACAAGGCATGGGATTCCCGGTGGTTTGGGAATGGGTTAACGTTTAATAAGGAAACCTGCGTATTCTCCTTGGGTAGAATACGTACTCCCACCCTCTTAGGTGAAGGGTGACAACATTGAAACCTGCGTGTTCTCCTTGGGTAGGACGCGTACTCCCACCCTCTTATGTGAAGGGTGACAACATTGAATGACACTAGGCAAAACTCTATCATTAAGTCCCTTATTTTATATCGTCTTAATCGCCGGGCCAATGGCGAACGGGTCATTAGTTAAATAGCGCTATTAGTTTTGACAAGCCTCACACCGTGCCGCAGAGGACGGGCGTGGACTAATGGAGTTGGGCACTAGTCAATGATGATAGACATTGACGCAGGGCTCATAAATATAACTACAGTCAGTAGTCGATATGGTAACGGGTCTAGTGGGATACATGGGGAAGCCCCCACTGAGTATGGTTTGGGAAACAAGTAACTGGTTAACTCGTGGTTTTCGAAACATAACTATGGTTTTTGGAACAATGTTAAAATGGACAACCAACTGTGAACTCGCTCAACTTTGTTGTTGATTCGTTATTATATGTCTTGCAGGTCGTTAGGTGCTTAGATGGAGCTTGCACTGGAGGAAGAGGTCGTTGTGGGACATGGACTGTTGAGTTCCATGTTAAACTTATGAACTTTTATACCTTATTATGGTTTTGAACTTAATGCTTCCGCTGATAACTGAAACTTTGTTGAATTGTTTTGACACCAATTATATTGTTTGGTTTGGACTTTTATTTATTTAATTATATCGTTCAATATGATTGGTGGCTGGATCCTGGTCAGTCACGCTCCCTGCGTTGATACTCCGCTTATGGATTTTGGGGGTGTGACACGCGGGCCCACCGGTAATATGTGGAAATTTCGGGGTGTGACAATTATATAGATAACGTATGAATATTTTATAAAGATTACAAGTCCTATAGATCAAGCATGAGGTTGGACATTAAAGTCTCCATATAGGCACCTTTTATTGTCATATAATTCATACATGAGGTAGGAAGAATCAAGTCTTCCATTTAGGTACCTCTATTGTTCACCACTACACTTTTTGTTATGAACAACAAGGAGGGTCATGAACTTACAAGTAAATAGAGAAATAAGAACAACTAATCTATGGAAAACATCAAGAAGTGAGTGGATTCTTATGAAAGATAGCCCAAGCTAGTCTAACAATCACACATACATCAAGCTTCAAGTTTGAACACTTCTTGTGGGTAAAACCCTTTCTAAAACAGAATGTTTGTGAGGTTTTAACCTCCGATTTAACTTGTCTCAGCCTTGTTTTTAAGCCCAACTAACCATTCAATTGATTATGAGCATTAGGACATAGGTTTGAGATGAGAGAACTCAAGTTTAGCTAAGTTTAACAAAGTTTTAAGTGAAAACAGAAAGTAACAGTCCACTTTGGAGCCTTTTGGTGACATTCCAGATCTTGGTTTTCCATGGAAAACCTGTGGAAATGTTCCTAAGGTTGTTCCAAGCAAGTGGGAAAAAGAATCAAGTGAAAAGGTTAAGAAATGAGTGAGGTATGCTCACTTTTATATGTTGGTATGATTCTGCTCGAACTTCTGATTAACAGCAGGTTGGAGACTGATTTGAGAGACTTTTATTGAGTTTGCAAAGTGAAAACTGTGAGGATTATGCTTGGGTTTTATAGGGGAGTGTTGGGTTAGGTTGTAGTTATGTATTTAATGCAAGAAATGAGTTTAAAAACCAATTAAAACACAAAATCCCGCTAAAAAACGCATCTGATCACAATTCTGTGAACTAGGCCTTTCTCGTGGGCCGCGTAAGGTCGAGCCCATGTGGTTCGTGGGCCGCCACTCGCTCCCAAGGTGGGCCAGGTTTGATTTTTGTCATAACAGCCCCCTATAGTTTCATGTTTACATGTTTTAAGCACGTTTTAAGGTGTTTTAGGCACAATAGGTCATATATAAGGGCATGTTATGTAAAAGAATCATAAAAAATAAATAAAACAAGTATAAAAATGAATATTTGTCGAGATTTAGTGTCAAAATTGTGTAATTTAGCATATAAGTCACAAGTTTGCAAGTTTGACATATTTAGCACAAAGTATGAATAAAGTGTCGTACGAGTGATATTTTTGAACGTATGAACATGTATAAGGCGTATATGACATACACGTAACGAAAACACGATTTTCATTATGATTCAAGTCTCGGATTTTACATCAATTACAATGAAAGAAGGAATACGAGAGTACAAAGTTTCCAAAAATAGGATTTCAAGCAAGGGTTTCCAAATATAGAAAGTATGAAAACGCAGGGCATTGCATGTGCGAAAAGAAACATTTCGTGTGACATAACCCTAGGAGAAAAGCTCTTGATAGTTGACTCATTTCATATATGAACATGGAACATTTAACTAGGGTGATCAGGCATCTGTTAAGACCCCTGTTTTGGAGAGGTGTGCATACTCATTAAAGTGTTTTAAAATATAAAATTTGATTTCTAAAGAGCGGTATAGTTTGCTAAAGTAATCCGAAATAACATATGTTTTCTAAAGTAAGACATAGTTTATATATAAAAAAAAGAAATAATTTGACTTTTAGCCTTAAAGGTGTCCGGAATCATTTCAAGTGGCATGTCTAATGTTAACATCTGTGACAACTCGTATTTTAGAATCTTTCATTGTGTTTGATGTAACTTGTATGAACATTATGTGACTAGTTGATATGTGTGATTTTAATGGAACGTTATGTTTTTACTATGTTATGTGTTATGAAGTGTAACGTGTATAGGTATGTCTAGTCACACAACATGAGTCCGATCGCACAAGCATTTGGGCCGCATACCTTGTCCATAACCCTCACACCCTTGTCGGCCCAATATTGTTTATCTTTTACTCGAGATTAAAGGGCAGCCCATGTAAGGGTTTGGCCCACTTCCTTATATGCATAACTTTAGGGGGGAGTGTGTATACTTCTCATAATTTACAAAACAAGAACACACAAAACCCTAAGCTCTCTCTCTCTTCTCTTGAAAACCCAACGACAGCCCCACTCGAAGCTCCCCATCGATCTAACCAACTCATTCAAGCATCACGGTTAGTGTCTCACTATTATTTGTTGTTAGATGATGTTGTGGTTGCTATGATTGAATGTGATAGCTTGGGTTGTTCATATGCATGATGATTGATTCTTGATGTTGTGATAAAGTATGAACACATGATTAAGTGGTGTATATTTGGTAGACGTTTCTAAATGATTGAACCAAACCCACATGATGATCATGAGATTACTGTTGGTCTAGAATTAGGGTTTATGTGATGATGTTCATATGAACCGGTTTGATGATTTAAACGATGGTTATGTCATGATCTCATAATAAGATGGTTAGTCATGATTCATATGATGATTAGGGTTGCATTTTAGTGTTCAAAATCACTGATTTGATTATGAAATTGAATGTTATGATAGGTGGTGATTATGATTAGCTGTAATTAGGGTTCATAAGAATTATTTGGAAAATGCTTGATTTAATCGATTGACACAGAAGTTGGAAACTGTTAAATCGGTTTTGCAAATTAAATGGAAACAACGAAATTAATCGCATGATTTTAGGAAACATATAACTAATCGCACAAGTCCCTTAATCGCACAAGAGCTGATCGCACAAGCTCAATCGCACAAGCTAGGATTGTATGAGGTACCACTGTTAAAGCACTGTGTACAGCAACGTTATGCATGATCGCACAATATATTGTGGATCGCACAAGACTGTGTTGATCGCACAAGACTGTGCTGATCGCACAATATATTGGGCCGCACAAGAAGCTTCTCTGTTTAATAGTGTTGGGCCCCACAAGTGGTTTAAGTATTTGATTGTTGGGCTGCATGTTTTAAATGGGCCGGGGTAGGTTTTGGATCGCACAAGTTTGTGCTGATCGCACAACATGATGGGCCGGGCCATTATTGGGCTTCACCTATTGAGTCGCACAAGGTGTTTGGGCTTGCACAACCTTACTGACCCAATCACTTAAATCACATAATAGGACTTGTAGGTGAACTTGTATGCTATCGTCTAACCTGTTAAGTGTTGGTTGTTTAGTTGCCATGATAATACGTGTCTGCCATGATCAATTTTATGTATGTGGACCGTTAATTCGTACGTGAAACGTATGTGTGTTATTTGAACCTAGACCTGACTCGTATGGTAACTATGTTAGGACGTGGTTGACCAAATTTGCTCAAGTGACCTTTCTGTTTTTCTGCCGAGCTAACCTAAGGTGAGTTCACACTTTCTACAAGGCATGGTATTCCCGGTGGTTTGGGAATGGGTTAACGTTTAATAAGGAAACCTGCGTATTCTTCTTGGGTGGAATATGTACACCCACCCTCTTAAGTGAAGGATGACAACATTGATACCTGCGTGTTCTCATTGGGTAGAACACGTACTTCCACCCTCTTAACTGAAGGGTGACAACATTGATAGACACTAGACAAAACTCTATCATTAAGTCCCTCATCTTTATATCGACTTAATCGTCGGGCCAATGGCGAACGGGTCATTAGTTAAATAGCGCTATTAGGTTTGACAAGCCTCACACCGTGCCGCAGAGGACGGGCGTGGACTAATGGACTTGGGCACTAGTCAATGATGATATACATTGACGCAGGGCACATAAACATAATTACAGTCAGTAGTCGATATGGTAACGGGTCTAGTGGTTAACATGGGGAAGCCCCCGCTGGTTATGGTTTGGGAAACAAGGAATTGAATAACTCGTGGTTTTCGAAACAACTTATGGTTTTTGGAACAACATTAAACTGGACAACCAACTGTGAACTCGCTCAATGTTGTCGTTGATTCGTTACTATATCCCTTGCAGGTCGTTAGGTGCTTAGTTGGAGCTTACATAGGAGGAAGAGGTCGTTGTGGGACATAGACTGTTGAGTTCCATGTTAAACTTATGAACTTTTATACTTTATTATGGTTTTGAACTTATTGCTTCCGCTGATAACTTGAGCTTTGTTGAATTGTTTTGACACCAATTATATTGTTTGGTTTGGACTTTTACTTATTAAATTATATTGTTCAATATGATTGGTGGCTGGATCCTGGTCAGTCACGCCTCCTGCGGTGATAATCCGCTTGTGGATTTTGGGGGTGTGACAACATCTCTCTAAATGCGAGGCGGACACGTGTAAAGTTTTCATCAAACTGAATTTTAAAGATAAATATGTAAAATGTAGAGTATGCTTGTATATATAGTTAGTCTTATATGAGACTTAACGCGTCTAAAGTTAACGCTGGTGTCTAAAGTTAACACTGGTGTCTAAAGTTAACATCAAAGTCTCAATTGCATCTAAAGTTAGTGCTACATGCTTAAGCGCCTAAAGTTAACGCTTTAAGCAAGAAAGGGGGCAATGCCTTTGTGCCAATGGTTGTACAACTGCATCGAGTAAGGTAATGTATGTTATAGTTTGATATGTGATGTTAAAACTATGTGATGTTGTGTATTATTTCTGATGTTTGTTAAAGTTTGTAGTTGCCTTATTAAACTAGAACTCACTGAGCAGCGGACTTTTAATATATGTTATAGTTTGATATGTTATGATATGTGATGTGTACACTATGTGATGTCGTGCTACCTATATGCAATGTTGTGTATTATTTCTTATGTTTGATAAAGTTTATAGTTACCTTATTAAACTAGAACTCACTCAGTGTCGTTGAGTTTTAGTATGCACATCAGGCTAAATATGGATAGTTAAGAACTCTCTAGCTTTGGCTTTGATAAAGCTCCATCTACTGGCATCCCATTTATAGTTATTTGTGCTTAGTTTTGTTTAAAGACAATTGTTTGTTGCAACTTTGTGCTTGTTTTCAGATGGTTGGTTTAAGTTTTTCCGCCGCACAATTATGTATTTGTGGTTTAAGAACTATATACTAAAGAAGAGTAAATCCAACATATATGAGACCTCTGGGTTTTAGGCATTTCAATATGTGTATGGATACACGTAGAGATTTTTTATTAGTTTCTATTACAGAAAATCTCAAATATGAGTGCAAATTCATTGAAGTGTTGATCTCTAAACTTCAAATGGGTGGTATCATGGTAAGTCTTTGAGTCTCTTTAACAGAGTTCTCAAGTTCTAATACAACTTCCGTTGATTTTTTACATTTACCCCTCTTGAAGGTCATTTGACTAGCACAAGTCGCGTTTTACCTTTTTCCATTTGTTAGTAGAGTATTTGTTAGGTTCTATGTGTTTTTCGGTAACGAGTATTCACAATTGTCAATCCAACCAAAAAGAGATTATTTAAATATAAATATAATGTATTAAAATACATGTTTTTTTAAACGGAAAACTAACCTACTTCTAAATACTTGTGTAACTGGTCCTACAGTGCAGGATTTGGTACCTTCCATCTTTTGAATATTAGAAAGACACCTTGCCACAACACTACGTCCCTTGTGAATGCCGCGTTAATATACATAGAGAAGCAAATGTGATATTAGTCAAAATTAAATGATGATGACAGTTTGTTAAAAGCAATTAACTACATTTGTTAACATGATAATCAGGATTCCAGAATCCGCATGGACGACAACCTTTTTTTAAACTTCCAACCAATAAAAGCATTAACACGACAAGATGACTATATAACCATGTACGACATCTAAAAACGTTACCTTTTAGAAAATACTTAGAATATTTATTTAAATAAACGATTTGTTAAATATAAATATTGACGGGGTATTTTCATCCACTTTATGATTTGAAAATTATTAAGGAGATGCTTAACATTAGAAGGAAATTGGGAATAGAAGTTGAAGGGAGAGACGACTATAATAACAATAACTTAATGTTATAAAAGATGATAAAAGATCATGTACAAGAGAGAATTCTTGTACGAAGTGTAGGAGACAAGCTTAATAATTAATCTCCTAAGATCAATGCTCAAAACTAGGCGGTGACATTTTCGTAATTACGATGTTCAAACAATTGAAGAAACAAACAGAGAAAGGGTATTCTGGTCCTATCTTACTTAAACTCCTTTCCCCCTTAATTTTCAAACGGCTATAACTTTTTCATATGTTAATATTTAAAAAAAAAATACACCGTATTAACGAGCATTTAAGTCTCTTAATTCGAGCAGCATATTGCTATTGTTTTCTTAAAAAATACATGATTTTGAATACCCATTAAGTGATTACGTGATTTTAAATACCCATTACCTGATAACGTGATTTCATTATAGTATGTGAATTCACACTACGTGATTACGTAACAATAATTGATTTTGTATTATTATGTGACTACGTGATTTTGAATACCTATTTCGTGATTACATTACAATATATATTTATTGTGAAACCACACTGAGTGATTACGTTATAAACATAATTGTAATAGCATTAATTATAACAAATCATATTGAATGTGTAATCAAGTAATGGATTTATATTGAATGTGTAATCACGTAATAGTTTATGTTGAATGTGTAATCACGTAATGGGTATTTAAAATCACGTAGTCGTGTGTTGGGTATTCAAAATCACATTATGAACTAATGGGTATTCAAAATCATGTAATTTTTTTAAGAAAACTATAGCAATAGGCTGCTCGAATTAAAGAGAATGAAATACTCATTAATAAGGTGTATTTAAAAAAAATATTAACGTATGAAAAAATTATAGCCGTTTGAAAATCAAGGGGATGTTGTTCACTAGGGAATGACAATAATACCCTTCCTACCAATGACCCTTGTCCTACTCTAATTTATCACGTACACTTCGTATGAAATTGTAGTCTTGTTCAAGATCCAACCTCTATAAAAGATTTGCAATTATAAAAAAAAACCATATAATCTTTTTAAGGTAACATTATGTTCACTTCAATAATATATCCCCAATAATGTTTACATGTTTCGTTGTTATAAAAAAGCTAATGATTCAAGTAATATAAGGCTCTCATTGTTATTACATCTCTACATCTTATGTACATCCTTTTTCACTATAGCTCTCTCTATTTATCTATGTATGCATAGAGAGATATAGAAGAGGGATATGTGAATATTAACTACCTAATCAAAATGTCTTGTAAATAATTAAACAAAAACAAAATTTTAATCTAACAAGAGAAATTTCAATATTAAATCCTATATCGTCATGAGATGTTGGTCTAGTGGTCAAAAGCCTTCCCTATCTAGTGGAGACGTAGGTTCGATTCCCGCTTTGGCCATTTTCAAGGGACATCTGGGTGAAAGGAGGGCGAGGGTTTACGGATTCCATCCAGTTCCCGCGCATCAGGGGCACAGTCTCATGGTGGTTGAGGAGTCGACCTTGGACATAGTCCCAAGCAGGATGAGTTTACACGTTAGATTCTTTACCGTTAAAAAAAAAATCCTTATACCCAAACCCTACACAATATATTCTATACTATCTTAAAAGACAAAGTCGGTGGAAACCCCACCGGCTTTGCCTCCCTCCATACTTTCACAATGTTGCAATTTTAGCCTCTTGACTTTAGTACCTTCAAATTTTCATAAAATGGCAAATTTAGTCCCTAAACTACTACTCTATTTACAAATAGTTTGCTTTTGACACCCCAACTTTGCGGTAATTTCCTTTTCAGCCCCAACTTTGTTATAGTTTTCTTCTTACCCCAAAACTTTATCTTTACCCTTTCTTAGCCCTTAAGTTTAGGAAATGCAATTTTTAACCACTTAACTTTTTATGAACTTTGTAAATGCCACTTTGACCCCCTCGAGAGTTTTTGGCTTGGTGATATAATTCGAGTTAGTCGGGTCGCGTATAATACGTTATGATTGTACGATATAAATTCAATTTACGTTACGTTTTGATCCAATCGCAATACAACTATAGGATACATTGAGTTCAATCGGATACGTCAAAACGTGCGTTTTCATATGGTTAACACATCACATAACGCTTGTACTAATCCGTTCGATATTTGCGAAGTACCCGCGTCGCAACACGCGCGGGTCTTATTACTAGTTCAATTCTTAAATCTAAACTCAGAGAACATTATATAAACGTGTAAAATATTGTAACAACCATAAATTTATTTAGCGATTCCCGTAAATAATCACAAATTACTGAGTATTTATATTTAAACATTCATGCTCAAATACGGGTTTATTAAAACTTTTCTAAACTTTGAAAGCAAAACAACATAGTGTAATTTAATTCATCGTTTTAGAATAACGACGAAACAACTTGCGGAAGCTTCATTTAACGTGTGTTCGGTTCTTGGTCGACGCTTGATCTTCATCCGGGACTCTCGACATTCACCTATGATCAATACCAGCTTAAATGTTAGTATTGATAGTTTAAATAACGGTACAAGACAAGATAAATGATAATGGAAGGAAATCCCAACATTAATCTCTTGATCCCAAAAACAAGGACTTCAACTGGCCTCCACCGTAGCTTACGGTAGCCACCGTAAGCTACGGTGGCCACTGTTTTAAAATACCCCCACCGTAAAGCAGTAGGTAACTGGCGTAACGATTTCAGCCCCACCGTAACTTACGGTGGGCACCGTAAGTTACGGTGGTCCCTGTATCAGACATTTCCATTTTTTGTCGTTTTTGACACGAAAACTTCCGTATCTTTCAATCCGCGTATCCGTTTGACCTCCCGTTTCTTCCTACATGATCATAATTTGATTCTCCATCTAATGGAGTTAAAATTCAACATTTAAACTAATAAAATTCTAAATCTTTAAGCGTTCGGCTTATTATTCAAAATCAATATTTTGACCCGTTTATATTTAAGACCTCCAAACTTGTTTCTAGTTAATCATAAATCATAAACCAAAGTATTCAACTCAAAATCTCTATCTTGGATTCATAAGTTTTGTGAATCACGCGGCAAATACCCAAGTTACGCGCGTAATTCATTTTGACCCGTTTAGGGGATTTGGATGCATTAAAGCATCAAATCCGCTATTCTCTTTTAGCACCTCGCGTTCCAACATTTAGATAGTTACTTATATTCCACCACGACTATTTTTGTGGCAGATTTACGTAAGGACCCTATAATCCTAATTTTACCCTTCATTTAGTCATTTTACATAAATGACCCGTTCTTAGGCATTTAACCAACGAAGTTTATGCCTACGACTCTTACATGTCTCTAAGGGTTACATAATTATAATACAAGTTTCTAAACGACCTCTAAGGGTCGTTTGCCCGATTTACCCATCAAGGGCGTTTTAGTCAATTTTAGTCCCTCTTTTTACGACGAAGGGCTTCCACTAATTATTTGATCAAAATACAATTTTTAACTACAAATCTAATTATGCGTACCTGGCTCGGGTCATAATATCGACCCGTTTCAATACCTTTCACTATTAATCACTAGTTAATAGTAACGCGAACCTTATGTTAATTCCCGTGAACACAAAACTCAACAAACGATATCAAATGTTATTGTCAAATGGTGTTAACAACACCATTTGACCCATTTAGTCTAATTAACCATTCGTCCGTATGAGATGGTATTTAATTACCATCTCACCCCTTTAAACCTATCCCGATTTTCTCTTTGAACTCTTTTTACTTAAAAACCGTTTCTTATTTGTTCGTCATTACATGACTAATTTACCATTTTACCTCTTTACCATAGTTCATGATTTCTTACCATTTTCCCTTAATCCGACTCGCATTAAATCATGTCGGGACATCATATCCCAATCACTTAATGGAATTTATATACAATACTTGCAATTAAGTAAATTGTAAATAATGTAAAGGGGCGTAAGCTTTACTTACCTTGCGTCCGTTACACGCTTTTCCTTCACACTTGATTCGTTTGACCCGTTTCCTTTCCAAGCCTCCACCTAGCTTGTCAAGCGTCAAACTATCATTATAATTCGTAAGACGGTTAGATTAGTCATTATTACATACGACTATTCCATCTTATGAACTCCATGTTGAATCTACCATTCGACTTCACCATTGGTTAGTTTGACCTTTAAGAGTCAATTACCCTTAATCTTATGATATGTGAGTTTAGTTAAAATCTACTTTATGGCTAGAATTCTGTATTTTCACACATCACCCCTAGTTAGTCAAATTAGACGATTATGCATTTCGTTCATGATTTCAACATATGAACATTCGTTTAGGCATTTTAACAAACACCTTATGGGCATAATTTTATACTATTAACAAACAAGTTCATGACTAACTACTTAGTCAAGATTAATCATCATTTTCAAGTTCATTACATCTAGCATGCATAACAACACCTAGATTCATTTCATAAAAATCAATAACACTCGTTTCATGATCAAGATTCTAGTATTCTTAATCTCCCTACAAAACCCATTTAACACATAAGTGGGTGATTCTCAATTTCATATGCATGAATATCAATACATCAAATTATTGATTAGGGTTCATTCCTAACCATGAATTTATCATAGTTTCATTCAAATATCTAACATTCAAGTTTCAATTTTGACTTCACATGTTCATCAAGAAATCAAAACATAACCAACAGACGAAATTTGACATACCTTATGATCCCCTCACTTAGGTGATCACTAGTTTGAGCTTGGTTTTCAATTTGATCTCGATTTGCCTTCTTGATTTAGCCAATTTATGCAAGTTAGGGTTTTGGCTCCTTGGAGCCCCTCTCCTGGTCGCTCACGAACACACTGGGTGTGTGTATTTTGTTTTTGTTTTTAATAATTAATCTTTTAGGTTATCCCATCATTGGCCCCTCAAGTTTTGTTAATTAGTAAGTAGGCTACTACCTACTTATTTTCAACAATATTTTGTCTTGTTAACTAGGTTAAATTTTTCCTAGTTTAACTTAATGAGTTCGGGGTAGTCATAACCCGTTTCATTTTAAGTCCCGTTAACTCGGGCCTCTTACGAACTTTATTTCTTCCAAAAGCTTTTATTCTCTTTTATTGATATTAGGCTTATTTATTTAAATCCTAACATTTACCGGGTTGATTTTTACCACTCATGGTATTTTACCCGTCTTTTAGTATTAACGGGGTTTGATTACCAAACCCGTTTTCGGGGTGTTACAAAAATATTAAAGTTTGTAACATTTTTTTCTAGTTTTTACGTTTTATGACAATATGACTTGGTATAAAGGGGTGTGGCGGTGTGGGTGAAGAGCATAGATGACGCCTAAATAAATGTATAAGATGTATCATGGTTGCACTTTGAGTTGAGCACATGAATAAAAAATATAAAAGGGTCTTTGGTTCTTTGCGATAACGGTATCAAAGTGTGTAAAACGATGTCTTTAAGAACGGGAGTTCGAATGACGTTATAATTTATAATGTCATGCATAATGGGGCATTATAGGAGCGTGAAGGGGTTTGATAACGCCCCCAACATCGTTCCGCTAGGCATTGTAATGACATGTAGAAGGAGGACATTTCTAGTATAATGCCAAACGAAAACAAAACAAAATGGGAAGTAATGATTATAAGAGTATTAAGGTATGTTAACCGTGACACATTATTTAAAGACGTATTATGATAATGATATAGCAAAAAGGGTGGAGATACAATAGAAAGTTTATTTGGCTAAGAAGGCTAGGAAGTGATCTTGACCATCCATTTAGTTAATCAAGGGCTAAGATTAAATGATGGAAATTAAAGGGAAGAAAACAGGCGCGTGAGTTTGTTTAGGGGCATTCTAGTCAATCCAAGGCAATAGTTTCTCTCTCCTCCAATTCCCCCCCCCCCCATTTTTTAAACGTTAATAACTCTTTCATACGACATTATTTTTTTATAAAAATTGCACCAAAAAACGAGCGTTTTTTATCTTTAAAACGAGTATACTATTGCTATATTTTCGATTTTTTTTTGAAAACCCAGTTGCGTAAAACGCAATGGAAAAAAAACCCTAAAAAATGACATTTTTCTAAAACGCAATGCACTAAAAACACAGAAATGTCTTATTTGTAAAACCTAATGACCAGAAAACACAAAGAAATGTGTTATTTCTAAAACGCAATAGCCTAAAAACTCAAAAGAAAGTGTAGTTTCTAAAACGCAATGGACTGAAAAGTGAAAACACATAAAAATGTGTTTTACCTAAAACGCAATGCACAAAAAACACAAACACATGTCTTATTTCTAAAACGCAATGGCCAGAAAACACTTAAAATGTCTGTTTTCTAAAACGCAATGGACTGAAAACACATAAAAATGTGTTTTACCTAAAACACAATGCACAAAAAACACAAAGAAATGTCTTATTTATAAAACGCAATGGCCAGAAAACACTTAAAAATGTCTCATTTCTAAAACGCAATGACCTAAAAAAAAAAAGAAAATGTTCTCTGTAAAACGGAATGGACTGAAAACACCTAAAAATGTGTTTTACCTAAAACGCAATGACTAAAATCAAAAAACCCAGATCGTGAAAATGAAATTAAAGAATTTCTTACATGGATCGAAGCCGATTTCTTCATCGGTTGACGAAATTTGAATGATAGAAACACTTATCAGCGATTGAATCGAACGGATCGAGTGATTATCTTCAAAATCACGTGAAAAAACGAGATTTTGAATGAAATTAAACTGGGTTTTCTTCAAAAAAAAGCTGAAGAACACGTTGATCGGGTGTTTGAATCATTGATTGATGACGAAAATCGCACTATAATGTAGTGATTATTGAGATAGTAAGTGAAGAAAAGGTTGGAGATGGTGGGTTTTGAAGTAACTGGGGAGAAGAAGAAAGAAGAAAGGATGTGATTGACTAAAATAACCTTTCTCTTTATTTTAAAATTTGCCACATGTGATAGTCATATTGCTTCCTATCCTTCCTAGCCAAAATAAACTTCCTATTTGATCTCCACCCATAGCAAAAAATACCTTTTAAAAGACATAAATGATTACGGATAACGTAAAAAATAATATAGAATTGTGACTTTATTAAATTGGTATTTAAAAGAAACGAAAGAAACCTTGGACTCACCTTGTGGCCCAGTGGTAAAGTTGGGCCGGTGTCTCCTTGGGGGCGCCGGTTCGAATCCCATCTGTGGCAACGGGTGCAGGACGTCCCAATGATAGATCGTATCCTACCGAGGCATGATGCGGTCTTGAGGGCAACCCGGTTTTCACCCAGCTGTTACCCCAGCGGTTTTACCCGTGTGGGGGCAGTATGGTTTCCGGGCGAAGGTCAGCTTACGAGACGGCCGGGGCCCAATCGAACATCGCGCCGGAGGGCGGAGCTGACGGGGGATTGTCTTCGACAAGAACCCGGTGACACTGAGTCACGTACATAGAAAGTCACCCTTCAAAAAAAAAAGTATTTAGTCTATGAGAGTAATAAGTGGTGAACATAAAGGCAAACAAAAAAGGAAATGAGTGCGTGTATCGACACTTAGACATTATTATTTACTAGTGGGTCCTCTGACTTTTCTTTTCTCCTTTTCCAGTCCTTATATTTTATTATTCGTACATCCTTCTTGTTCCCACTCCAACCAGTTATCACCTTTCCAACCATTTCCATTTTTAAATCTTCTATATTCCTATTCCATTTTTTCCGAACGAGCCCTTCTAAAAACAAAATTTATTAAATTTATGCACATTTATTAAACTTATATATGCGTTTATCCAATATTTATTAAATTTATACACTCATTTATTAAACTTATGCGTTTATCCAATATTTATGGTTACATTTTGTAACATTTGTTTATTTTTGTCATTAGTAGTTCTACTACTACCACTACTACTATTATTATATTTTTGAATGACAAACCTTACGTACTCGTGAATTACACCAAAATAAATACTAATCTACTCCTTACTTGGGATTGAAATCAAGTAGACTACTACCACATTGGCTATTATTATTATTATTATTATTATTATTATTAAAAGTTCTAAAATGCCAAAAATAACTAAGCCAATTTAACTATAAAATTATTGTAACGCATCACTGCCTATTAAATTTTTTATATATAGATAGCGCAATAAAATCACAAGATATATGCTTAATTATAGAATGAATATAATATAGCTATAAATATACATAAAGTTTTATGGAGTGTTTAACATATGAACAAGAAAATAACAAGATATACCCTTAAGAGAATTTTGAGCTTCGTATATAGTTTTTTTTTTTTTTAATAGTGTCCTTTCATATGAACAAGAAAATGGATTTTTTTATCTCATCTCAAATATATAAAATACATTTTATAATATTGGTTTAAAAAATAATGTCAACAAATCTGTTGTTTTTTTAATCCACTTTGATAAAAATCTTGATATTTTGTTATTTTTCTAACAGAATAACAATTTTAGTATGATTTATTTAAAGAGTACATGTCTTAAGATATTTTAATTTTAGAAATACATTCTTCTATTTATTTTTATGTATGCCAGAATCTTATTGAAACAGAGCCCTAAGATAGTTTATATTCATATGCATCTTTTTCATTATCTTTTTACGAGTATTTCTTTTTCATTATCTTTCTACGAGTATTAAAAAAATCCACCCTAATATATGTTAAACATAACATGTGACACATAACATAATTTTTAACTCCTTTTTTTTTGTCTATCGCTATATGTGATTATCTTTCATATACAGGGGCGGACCCAAGTTATGGGGTGGGTGGGCGGCCGCACCCCTTGAAAAAAAAAATTAGTGGTATTTTTCGCGAAAAATCCAGACCGCACCCCTTGGAAATTTTCGTCCGCACCCCTTGAAAATTTCCGACCGCACATCTTAGAAAATAATGTTAGGAATTTATGTAAAAAAATTGTGAACACGGATTGAAACCCGATCAAATTATGTAAACAAGTTAGCCTACTAACCCCTTTAATAAAACTTAAATTAAATCCATCAAGCCTAATAACTTAATACCCGTTCAAGCCCAACCCAACTACTAGTTTTGTTAAACAAACCAGTCCATGTAATTAAAAAAAAAACCCAAATCGCTGCCACTTGCCAGCGACTCCCGCCCTCCCTCTGCCTCACTTGGCAAACATGTTTGTTGATTATATGATTGTTGGTTGGCAAATAATAATTACTAGGGCTTGAAATTCAAATTTTTAAATTGAAAATTACGGAACATGGGCTATGGTTGAACACTTGAAGATCCTTGTTTATTTTGTATGTGATAGGATTAGGAATGGACAATGAGTAGGGAAGTTATGCCGCGATTTCTCAAGAGGAAATGGGTTGAACCACTTTTTTTCGCCGGATTATTCTAATTAAAGACCAAGGTATGTTATAGATAAGTTTTTTTGTTCTTTTATTGAATAATTAAAAAATATAAAAGTAGGGATGGTTTGAACTTTGATGTTTTTTTGTTTGTTAATGTGATAGGAAGTTAGGAACTAACGTTTGATTGTTTGGGAATTGAAATGGACCGACCTGATCTGATTCGACCCGCCATTAAACTTTGTTTGTTTGTTTTTACTTGTTTTACATGACCCGACCCGACCCGATCCGACCCGCTATGAACCGATTTTTTTATATAGCTAGGGGTCTAAAATCTTTAAAAAATTTCCGCACCGCCAGGAAAAAAATCTTGGGTCCGCCACTGTTCATATACTACATATAAGTGTTTGTGGGTCTCTGTGTGTATGTATATATATGTTTAAAAATATTGATAAATTGAAATGAATATTATTAAATGTTTAAAAAATATTATACATTTTCTAGTGGTAGCAATTAGGTGCATAAAAGTTAGAAAGACCAAATTTATAAAAGTTATTCTTGAGCAATATTATTCAAACTTGCCCTCCTTTTTCTCTCTCCCTCCCTCCATATATGAAGATTCACCTGCCTTTCTTCTTCATCCCCTGACTCCACTCACTCTCTCTCTCTCTCTAGACTGAAAATCAATCTATTTATCAATTGTGTTGTCAGGTGAAGTGCTTATATGATCAATATATTGGTTACAATGTGGGCTGATCTTGGGCTATTAACAGGAAAGATGAAGAATATCACACTAGCTAGCTCCGAATACGATTCGGTTGTTAATATGAACCTGTTTGTTGCTCTTCTATGTGGTTGTATTGTTATTGGTCATTATTTGGAGGAGAGCAGGTGGATGAATGAGTCCATCACTGCTCTTGTAATTGTAAGTATTTTTATAACATTAATATGCTAATAAATAGCGTTTTTTTTTTTTTTTTTTTTTTTTTTTTTTTTGGGATTGAAATGATTTTGATCAAAAGAGTAAAGAGAAAGTGAATTTTGATTATTATTTGAAAATGGCAGGGTCTATGCACAGGTTCTTTTATTTTATTAACTAGTGGAGGAACAAACTCACATTTGTTTGTGTTTAGTGAAGATCTTTTCTTCATTTATCTTCTTCCTCCAATCATCTTTAATGCTGGGTATGTTTTAGTCTTTGCAAATTTTATGAAATGATTATGATGTTTATTTTTTGATTTACAGTTTATATATTCTGTTATTCGATAAGTTTGTCGCTTGTTGTGATGTCAACATGTAGGGCTGCAAACGAACCAAACGAACATGAACATGACCTTGTTCGTGTTTGTTTGTTAAGAAATATATGTGTTCGCGAACCGTTCACGAACACTTATCGAACGAGATTTTATGTTCGTGTTCGTTTGTTAAGGAAATGAACTTGTTCGTGTTCGTTTGTGTTTGTTTGTTAATTTTAGGCAACGGACGTTGACGAACACAAATGAGTACAAATTAATGTTCATGAACACAAATGGAAACAAACGAACACAAATAATCGTCCATGAAGAGAATATATAATACACTGACACTTATTAGATATTTAATTTGTCGGAATTTTGAAGTATTTAAATAAATATAAAAACTAAAAACATTAATGAACTATCGAACACAAACGAACATGTTACCGAACGTTCACGAACATAAACGAACGAACACGACCTCTGTTCATGTTTGTTCATTTAACTAAACGAACGAAATTTCTTGTCCATGTTCGTTTGTTTAATAAACGAACGAACACAAACGAACTTCCCGTCGAACGGTTCACGAACTGTTCGCCGAACGTTTGGTTCGTTTGCAGCTCTATCGACATGAGTACATAACAAGTTTCTAAGATTGACAAAAGACTGTTATCAACATGTGTCATGTCTACTTTGCATTGAAATGGAATATTAGCTAGAAACTTTTTAATAACAAGAATCAATCTTATGAGAAACAGTTATGATTTGTATTGCATGATGAAGAGGTGAATTGACTTTAGTGTGGTATATTCCTTAAATGCACTTTGATTTGTCTGCTATGGTGGTGTCAAGTAGACTAAATGTTGTTCGCTGGACCCATGACTACACTTGTGATAGGTCTAATCTTGTGTTTTATTCGGCTTGCTTGGTGACTGATGATGTGAACTCATGATCAAAGAAGCTGAACCACAAAAATGAGACCTTTTACTTTTCTGAAACATGAACATGTTCAAAGTATACGCGCACTCGCTGCACATACATAGTTATATCTTTTTGCTACTGTTTACAGGTTCCAGGTAAAAAAGAAACAATTTTTTCGCAATTTCATGACCATTGTGCTATTTGGTGCTGTAGGTACCGCAATATCCTTCACCATCATATCATTTGGTACGCACTCAACTTCATCACTTTAATATGTATCTATTTATTTTTTTATAATAATAACTGGTTCTTAAGAATACTATATGATTTGCCTATCTGAACATGTTTGACTAAATTCATTACAGGTGCTATACACATTTTCAAAAGAATGAATGTCGGTTCTCTTGACCTCGGAGATTTTCTTGGTATTGCTTACTTAATTCTTTTATGTCATCGCCTTTTGTGAATATTTATATATATGTTAATATTTTCATCCATTTTTCTTCTTCCAGCAATAGGAGCAATCTTTTCGGCAACAGATTCTGTTTGCACGTTGCAAGTGCTCAATCAAGACGAGACCCCTTTATTATACAGTCTGGTGTTTGGGGAAGGTGTTGTGAATGATGCTACATCGGTTGTTATTTTCAACGCAGTCCAACATTTTGATTTATCTGGATTCACAACTAGTGATGCCTTTAACTTAGTTGGAAATTTCTTTTACTTATTCGTAACAAGCACGTTCCTAGGAGCTTGCGTAAGTCTACATTTTTACACATTTCTGTGTTTAACAAACATTCAAATACCATCTTGGAAAAAACTTGATCATGTGATGTCTTCTATTCTTGCAGGCTGGGCTGCTAAGTGCATATGTTATTAAAAGGCTTTACTTTGGAAGGTATATAAATTAAAAAAACATTGATACTTCATGTGAAAAATACTCATGCATTATTTGGCTTGCTAAATTTATAGGCATTCAACGGATCGGGAAGTTGCTATCATGATTTTAATGGCTTACCTTTCGTATATGCTCGCTGAAGTAAGATTTAACTTAACTCTGCAAGCGTTCTTTTGCATAGTTAGATAACCGTAAATTAATCATTTATGATTCTTTTTGCAGCTATTTTATTTGAGTGGCATTCTCACAGTGTTCTTCTGTGGAATCGTGATGTCGCATTACACCTGGCATAACGTCACAGAAAAATCAAGAGTCACTACCAAGTATGTCCGTTTCTCTAAATAGTTGATTATTATAACATGACACTTTTAATACATTTTTTTACTCAAAAACATATGATAACTTTCAAAACACCCCCTAAATGCTCTCTATATAGAATTAATAAGCTCATATGTATTGACTCAATCAATTTTTCAGGCATGCTTTTGCGACATTATCCTTTATTTCAGAGCTGTTTATCTTTCTATATGTTGGTATGGATGCTTTGGATATTGAAAAATGGAAATTTGTACAAGACAGGTGTTGTTTTATTTTTAAATTATCCATTTGTGTTTCTTAAACAACCATCATCACTGTCTTTATCTTATTTATTGGTCAGCCCCGGAAAATCAATTGGCGTGAGCTCCATTTTATTAGCGTTGGTTATGGTTGGAAGAGGATGCTTCGTCTTCCCATTATCATATTTATCCAACTTGACAAAGAAGAACCGAAATGAAAAAATCACCAGGGCACAACAAGTATGATCTTTCTTCACTTGTTCATCATGTTTCCACTTTTAGAAACCAATCGTCCGCAAATTTTGATGTTAATGTTTTTTTAAGGTTTTGATTTGGTGGGCTGGTCTTATGAGAGGTGCTGTTTCTATGGCCCTTGCCTATAACCAGGTTAGTTTTTGCATACTTTGATGGTTTTAGTATTACATTTTAGTAACAAAATTACATTTTAGTGATTTACGATATGATTTTATATTTGCTAAACAAATTTATTTTTCTTTATGTTGTAGTTCACAAGGTCAGGTCACACAAAACTACGCGGGAATGCAATCATGATAACAAGTACCATTACGGTTGTTCTGTTTAGTACAGTGGTAATTATTTTTATTTTATTTTTATTTTTTGACATAAAATGTCAGGAACAATTCATATAATTTTTTTTTATAACAATTTGTAGGTATTTGGATTGATGACAAAGCCTCTAGTGAGACTGTTATTGCCTGCATCCAAAAACATGTCCAGAATGGATTCCTATGAGCCAACAAGTCCTAAATCCTTCATTGTTCCTCTTTTAGGAAATGAGCAGGACCCAGAAGCGGAATCAGGTCAAAACGGGTCAATGCTCCGCCCATCAACTCTACGTGTGCTTCTTTCAACACCTTCTCACACGGTTCATTATTACTGGAGGATGTTTGATGACGCTTTCATGCGTCCGGTTTTTGGTGGGCGTGGTTTTGTACCGTATATTCCAGGAACACCTACAGAACAAAGTGTTCATTTGATCCCCAAAGAAGATAACATTTAAAAAAAGGAGACGTTTTTATACCATGCCACTGAAAATTGACGTTTTTATACACAGGACGGGGGGCAATCCGATACCATAGTGAGTGTTGCTTTTGGATTTTTGATTAAGTTTTTGGTTTTGATGTAAATTATTTGGTTGAATATTTGGATTTGCGGTTTGTTTTTTTTGACCGTGAGAACCTGTTACCGGTAAACTCACTGGATCCCACTAATACCCTGCTAACCAATAGGGTTAGGTAAAACGTAGTTTTTGTCGGACGAAGAGCCTTTAAGGGAGTTAAAGGCAGAAAACCAGTGGAAACTGGTTACATGACTATTTTTTTTCTTTTAGATAAATGTAACAAAAATGGGGCTTTCGATATTGTATATTTTGATTGCATACATATATGAAGACTACAGGTTGTGCTTTATTGTTGTGTCGCACTTTTGTCCCGCATTATCATGTCATGTAAAAGATATCTAACTCAAAATAACTGAAATAATTGTAACTGCGAAAATAACAGTAACCGCTAGTTTGACATTATGTTTTTAAACATCTACAACTACTTCCAAAACTTTATCTTAAAATAATATAACGATCGTTAAGAGTTAAAGAGACGCTTGAATTTCCTCCAAGCTTTTTCCTTTGGTTTCGGGTACTAATTTTGCTACAAAAATAATGTTAAGAACACCAAATCCCGCAAACAACCAAAATGTACCTACAAGCAAACAAAGCATATCTCTTTAGATTAAGAAAGGAAAACGAGACTTGTTACTAAACTAGTGACATGCTATAGAAAATGTACCCTCAGGACTCCAGTTAATGAGGAAGTTAAAACTGTAAGAAACAACCCACGCACCCAACCAATTAACTATGCACACCAAGCTCCCTGCGGCACCTTTTATGTGCAACGGGAATATCTGTAAACCAAAACCAAACCGTTAACAGTTAACTGGATTCTTGTAGTGTTAAAACTAAAAGAGTATGCTTGAGTTTAACCATGGTTAGTTACGTACCTCAGACATGATCAACCATGGTATTGCTCCCATCCCGACCGAAAAAAATGCTATGAACACCAGAACGCCCGAGACAGCAAGAAACGGGACCCATTCCAGTAAAATGCCTTGACCCTTGTTTCATAATGACACAAAACTATAGTAAGTCTTGATGTTTTAGAATTATAAATGAATGGATTAGAACAAATACAAAAGAAAATAAATAAAAATAAATTTAAAAAAACCTTGAAGAAGAATGCAGTTCCGGTGATAAAACAGCCTAGACATGTCCCGAATGAAGATACCAAAAGCAAAACTCTTCTTCCCGATTTGTCCAATAAGACCATACCGACAATTGTTATAGGAATCTGGATTTAGTGATAATCTAATTAAAAAAATTGTTACATAAAAAACAAAGGAAAACAGTCTGCAAAATACTCAAACCTGAATTAAGGCGTAGGCAATGGTTCCACTTTTGCCCGATTTAAGCCCTGCATTGAAACCGTTTCCACGTCATCAACTGAAATTCGAAGAATTAATATACAACAAAAAAGAATATGCAAGTACCAGCAAATATATAGGTTTCGCTTGCATAGAATCCTATTCCATTGATTCCTCCGGATTGTTGGCATATCATTAGTCCAACAGAGATCTAAACCATAAACATAACCATAACATAAACAGGTTCTAAAACAATAACTGTATTCGCTTTCAAACAAATTGCATTGTTGCTTACAATAACTGGCTTTATGTATTCGGGTTCGAACAAATCCAATAATCTCGCTTTAGGAAGACTTTGAAGAGTAAGTATAGTCTCCTATAAAACAACATGCAAATATTCAGATCATATATCGAACAAATCTATAAGAATATAACATCAGAGTTAGCATTGATTAGTACTGTACTTGTATCTCCTTGGCTTCTGCAGTAATATTTGCTTTTTCTCCGCGTAGCTTGCGTAAAGAATTTTCGAATTCCACTTTACGCCCCACCTTAGCCTAAAAAAATGATTAATATTATTATCATATAATATAATCAAGATCTTAAACTATAAAAGCTCCATGTAAGTTTAAAAGTGTCAAAATGTACCAGCCATCGAGGGGACTCCGGAATAAAGAACAGGCCCGCGATCAAAAGAATACAAGGAGCAAGTCCTGCAAATTAATCACCGTGCATCGTTTATTATATTCTCTTATTACAACTTTTTGGGGCTAAAGATGGTTAATTATTTATACTTGTACTACATACCAGTAGTTATAGCTAAAGTTCTCCATGAAACAACGGTTCCCAACAAGAATGATATCGATGAACCAGTAACAATCATAAACTGAATGAACAAACAGAAAATGAATCTTTGCAAGGTACCCAACTCAAATTATGAAAAAAAGAAGCAAAAAGTAATGGAAATATATGCGTCGAACTTAACCTGATTGAGGGTGGTGAGACCTCCACGTAGCTCTTTTGGTGATATTTCCGCGATATATACTGGAACCTATTTAAGAGTGTCTAGTCTTAACATTTATGCAGATTGTAAAGTTAATAAAATTTCACATGTGAATACATTTTTGCCAATTTACCACAAAAGTGAAGATCCCTATGCCATATCCAGTGAAAAACCGGCCCGTATCAAGTAAAACAGACCCCTAATTGTAAATCATAGCAAGATAAAATAAGTAATAATCACTGTAGTCCAAAGCTATATATATATATATAATTATATAAAAAGCTAGAGTTTGTTTGCTTTGAATTTACAAAATAACCTTACCATGGCCATAAAAATTGCAAGCCATCCTGCGATACAGATAACCGCCGATAATGCCATGGACTGTTGGTAACCGAAAACAGATAAAATTGTTTAGAAATTCTCAATTTACGTGCGATAACATCATAGAATTTGATCAAACAACCTCAAAAGGCAAAATTTAATAACAGGTTAAAAAGCATCTATTCAAAATTTAAAGTTTCATACCCCTTTTCGACCAATTGTGTCTGCAATTCTTCCACTCGTAACAGCTCCAATCATTGCACCAATTGTTATTATCGAACCAAAAAGAGAAAACTACAGAAAAATATAAACAAAACATATTAAAAATCCATCAATCTTTAACAACATGCATGCAAGAATAAACAATGTATAATCAAGTAATCAACCTCGGCAACCGATAAATTCAAATCTTTGCAAATAGCAAGTTGAGTAGGAGCCGAAAATCCCACCTGCAATAAACAACTTAAAATTCAACCAAATGAAAGCAACTTCATAAACCATTAACAGAAAAAACAACTTTTTTTTTAACTTACACATGCTCCAAATTCGGTTGAACCACAAACCGCAACAGCAGTGCTTAGAAGGGCCATCTTGATCGAACCATTCTGATCGGTTTCTTGGGAACTGTTTACATTTTTTGATGTATTAACAATGAATGGTTCCTTCAAATCTTCAGGGGATTTATTATCCCCATTTTCGATGTCTGTAATCGCCATAGCTTGAGGAAAACAATGCAGGAATGAAGGTGGAAGATGTTTGTATGATTAGGTGATATGATTGGTGATAAATATAGGGTTTGCATGAGAGAAGGAAGAAGATGAAAACTTGATGCACACCATCAACATTGCCTCCACCATACAATGTATTTGTTCAAAGTAAAATAATATTAATGGGAGGCAAATTTAGTAAGAAATTTATTAAAATTTGTTGGTGTCAATTCAACCGTTACAAAAACCAAATTTTCAAATTCTCTTTCTTTTGACAAATTTCACTAAAATCATTATTTTGTGTTTTTTGCTCTATTATCTTTTGTTTATTTTACCCATTTCTCTAATCTAAAATATGTTTAAAACAATAAAGTTTTTAATAAACAAGTTATATAAATAACACTATCACTTTGCAAGTTTGCAGACCGTCTCAAGTTTTTTGGGGCCCAAAGCGTATAATAAAACAGAGGCCCTTTCGTTGAAGAAAATTGTCTTTAATCATAAGACTCCTATATGATCTATGTGTGTAATGTATGCATAATTATAGAGCATAAACCTAATGGCCAACAATCCCAAAGCCCAAATTACCTACGTGCGTATAGTTTGTTTATTTTTTTAAATTTGGAGTCCCGCCTTTGCTTTATTTCACTTCCCTTTAGCCACTCTATCAGTTTGTTGCAATGAATCTACCACAAATTCAACAACCAACTCGTGAAAAGCATCGCAAAGTGTAAGAAAAAATGGCGACCAAATCATTACGGTTGCGACACTTTTACGACTCGAACCCTAAGATTTTAAATTTCTTTTTTGTGACTTTGAATTTAGTCTATGTAAGTACAGATGGGTTTTTTTTTTTTTTTTTTTTTTTGTCAAACAGGTCTACTTATAAATCAAGCAAAATTGATTTTGTTATTCCACTATAGACTAATAATCTTCTGGTCAAAATTCTCCCAAAATACACATTGACAAGGCATATCATGGTCCAAGCCCAAGACCATGAGGCCCAATCTCAAGTGCTGGGCCAATAAACATGAAAAAATGCCTGTACTTACAAAAGGGGCCCAATCCACTGAAATAAACGAATAATGAAAGAGATATTATTAGCTAAGACAACAACTAAATGCTATAATAACCATTCCAACTTACATTTATAAATATCTACCTACTACTAACATAGTTACAACAAAATTGACCATAACTACTTGTTGATCAAGACTTGGATTTCTTCTAAGCTTTTTCCTTTCGTTTCGGGCACTACTTTTACTACAAAGATAATCGTGAGAAGGGAAAATCCGGAAAACAACCAAAATGTACCTATTTCAAAACAAAACAGATCGAACGAGTTATGTTAGATTAAAAGAACAAAATGAGACTAATTACGAAACCCAAAGGATGGTGAAAATGTACCAGCCGGGCTCCAGTTTATGAGGAAATTAAAACTGTACGAAACTGCCCACGCTCCAAACCAGTTCACTAACACGGCTACACTCCCTGCAGCACCTTTTATGTGCAATGGGAATATCTGTGAACCCAAAGAAAAATGTTAACCTTGTTCATTGTGACTCATAATGTTAAACCTTAGAAAAGGGTACGGTGTAGTGTTTTCAGAACCGGACCGGATTTGTTGGCCAGAACTGGGTGCCGGACACATAACTGGTCCAGTTGTGTGTATATTTGAACCACTCTCATTTGAATTGTTTCATTTATTATTATTATTATTATTATTATTATTATTATTATTTTGCTTTTTCCTTCAAAAATATTATTAATGATTTAGTTACTATTTTAAACTTGGTAATTTGTTCATTTAAGGCATAATACTTTATTAATATTGCAAATCCACACAAAAAATTATATTTATTTTAAGTGTGTTATAAATTTATATGTTTAGTTTTGAATTATATATGATATCATCTGGCTTTTGAAACTGGTCCGACCAGTGAACTAGTAAGACGGCCGGTTTGACGACCAGTCTCGTTGTGAAAACATTGGTATGGTGTGAGTTAACCCGTGGTTACCTCAGACATGATCAGCCAAGGTACAGCTCCCATCCCGATTGAAAACGATGCTATAAATATCAGAACACCCGAAACCGCAAGAAGTGGGACCCAGCCAAGGAAAACTGCTTGGCCCTTGAAGAAAAATGAAGTCCCAGCAAGAAAACAACCAAGAAATGTCCCAAATGAAGATACCTGATAACAGGAGAGGAAAAACAGTTAATATTGTTGAAAAATGAGTTCCATTTTGAATTTTTGAAAGTCAAAGAGAGTTACCATAAGGAGGGGCCTTCTTCCAGATTTGTCCATTAAGACCACACCAAGCATGGTTACAGGAATCTATATTTTACAATAACCATATTAAGTATAAAATTATATACAAAATAGAAAAAATGGATTAGAGTACTAATTAGTCAAACCTGAATCAAGGCATAAGCAATTGTTCCAGCTTTACCTGATGAAAGTCCTGTGCATAACAATTTTCAGTTTATTAACGAAAGAGCGCAAATTCGTTTTATAAAAAAGGTTTAAAAGTAGCAGTGTGCATAAATGTACCAGCGGTTTGAAAGGTTTCGCTCGCATAGAACCCTATTCCGTTGATTCCTCCAGATTGTTGGCATACCATTAAACCAACAGCAATCTAAAACATAAGGGAAAAAGTCGTAAATGAATCGCGATCACGCTTCAAGTTTTCTAAACTTCATATCTCAAAAGACATGAAAATCTTTTTTTGCTTACAATAACTGCTTTTATGTATTTGGCATCAAATAAATCCAATAGTCTAGCTTTAGGAAGACTTTGAAGAGTGAGTATAGTCTCCTACAAAAGAAAATGCAAACAGTTAAGTCATCTTAGTTATAAAAAAACAAACAGAAACATACACAAGATCAGATTATGCGCGTACATGTATCTCATCGGCTTCAGCAAAAACGTTTGCTTTTGAACCACGAAGCTTGCGTAAAGAATATTCGAATTCTGCTTCACGCCCAACCTTAGCCTATATTAAAAATATCCATATGACATTGTTAGATCTTATACTATAAAATCTTCATAAATCTTTCAATGTTTTCAGAACATACCAGCCATCTAGGTGATTCTGGGATAAACAGTAGGCCAACAAGCAGAAGAAAGCAAGGGATGAGTCCTGAAAATCGATCAATTAATATTTAATTTTTTGGATTTAATTATTGTAAAAAATTAGTTAAAGAACTTAAAATTCTAATATTTGTACATACCGGTTAAAACTAATGTATTTTATGACTAAAACTAATGTTCGCACGCCGGTAGGGGATACCAGTTTTTTTCCCTGTTGGAGGTAGGACTCCACCAAGGATCTGCGTTGAGTCTGTTTGTTTTTACAGTAGTGTTGGATGAGTTGTCTAGATCGATTCAGGAGACAGTACCATGGTGCATGCTTTTCGCAGATGATATTATATTAGTGGCTGAGACGAAACAGTGCTTGAATGAGAGATTAGAGGAGTGGCGAGCAGCTTTGGAAGGCAAGGGTTTAAGGATTAGTCGCTCTAAGACTAAGTATCTTTACTGTGATTTTAGTGAAGCAGGTGACGTAGACGATACTCAAATTACCATTGACTGTCAAATGGTTCCGCAGACAACTAAGTTCAAATATCTAGGATCGTTTATACAAAGTGATGGGGAGATAGATATTGATGTAGTTCACCGCATCCAAGTTGGATGGTGTAGGTGGAGAGTAGCCACTGGGTATTGTGCGACAAGAGGTTTCCAACTAAATTAAAGGGGAAATTCTATAGTATTGCAGTTAGACCTGCTATGTTGTATGGAACAGACCGTTGGGCCATCAAGAAGACACAGGCGCATAAGATGGAAGTAGCAGAGATGAGGATGTTAAGATGGATGAGTGGGCATACAAGGTTGGATCGGATAAGAAATGAAGTTCTTAGGGAAAGGTTAGGAGTGACTAGTATATTAGATAAGATACAGGAGGGGAGATTGAGATGGTTTGGACATGTCAAGAGGAGACCGTTGACAGCGCTAGTTAGAGCAGTGGAATCCTTGACTGTGGAGGGGAGGAGGAGTAAAGGTAGGCCCAAAATTACTTGGGATGAGCGGATTAGGCAGGATTTGGTAGAGTTGCGCCTCTTTGCGGACATGGTACATGATAGGGGTCTATGGAGACGTCGGATTAAGGTTAAGGACTTTTGAGAGAGAGAGAGAGAGAGAGAGGGGGGATGGGGGGGTGGTTCCTAATTTGATTGATTTGTAGGGGCTTAGAGTTCCTATTTGCATGTCATTATCTTTCTGCAGCTATGGCTATTTGTGGTCTTACGACTTCTCTGTATGTTTCTACCTTACTATTTTGCCCATCCACAACCTTAGGTCTATTATTTGGTTGTGTCTATGTCATGTTACTAGTGCCCGGGGTCTACCTGGAAGCGGCCTCTCTGCCCCTAGGGATGTAAGGTTTGCCTACATCCCACCCTCCTCAGACCCTACCATTAGCTTGCTATTTGGGGGATTTACTGGGTATGGTTATTGTTGTTGTACATACCGGTTAAAGCTAATGTTCTCCATGAAACAACTGTTCCCAACAAGAATGATATGGATGAACCGGTAACAATCATGAGCTGCGCGAATTAACATAAAAATAAAATCTTGTTAGTTACCCAAAAAGAGTTATGGAATCTTACAATTTAAGCATTCTAGCCATGATTGATGATTCTAACCTGATTGAGAGTCGTGAGCGCCCCGCGAAGATTTTTTGGTGCTATTTCCGCAATATATATTGGAACCTATACATAATTGCGCGGTATGAAAACTTACGCAAACTATCAAACAAACAAAGAGTTAATCAAATTTGATACAAAGTTTGGTCTTTTACCACATAAGAGAAGATCCCTATGCCATATCCAGTGAAGAACCGGCCCGCATCAAGTAAAAGGGATCCCTAAATTGATCATCATATCAATAAGAATCAAGTATATAACAAAATAACATGACCAAAGTACACAACATAAATTTTTTGTAATTTAATTACCATGCTGCTAAAGATTGCCAGCCATCCTGCCATACAGATAACTGCAGATAATGTCATGGCCTGTTTTTCAACAACAAAACATCAGATAATAGAAGCACATGTTTATGACAATCATATATATACACATATTTATGGCTCATATAAACTCATGGTTTATGAGCACATGCTTATATATTAAAAGCCCATTTCTGTCTATATTTTTTTTAAAAATATATGTGTAACATTTCAATAGAAGTATGAGCTTGGTATCATACTAATCATGGACATAACCAAGAATTGGGAATTATTGTTTGAAACTAATGAAAAAATAATTTTAAAATCTTGAAAAGCATAAGAAATGAATTATTCATAAATTAGCGCTTTAAATAGAGAAATTACCAAACCAGACAATGTTGATCAAGACTTTTTCAATATAGACACGTCTTTTTTTTTTTACACTTTTCCAAACTAGACTTTGGCTAACCTTGACGGCTAACCTGCTAACTTTGCTGGCTAAACAAAAAGTACCGGCTAAACATGAATTTATGTGCCAAAAAGTAACGGCCGGAACTTAAGTATCGCTTTCTGGTTGGTCTAAACACTTTAAAAAAGTTGAAAAAAAAGTGTCTTTTTTGAAAAAATCTTAATCAACATTATCTATTTTGGTAATTTTCTCCTTTAAAAACATATAAAAACAAAATCATATAAATAAATGATACAAAGCCTTGAATTTCAGACCACCCAAACACATGGGTCAACACTCAAAACCTTAGCCTTAACATTAATAAAGTTAAAAAGTGTAGCTGTGTAGGGACATCCAATCATGCCAATTCACATATTGAAACAATTATACTGCTCTTGTTTCATTTTTATTTATTCCAACCAAAACTGCTCTTAAAACTTTTGGAAACATAAAAGTTATTTTGATAAGATTTCCATATAGATATAACTAAGATAATAAACTTTGAATATGTTTTTTTGGGTTCACTTATAATAGAATACTTGAAAAACATCTACATATATAACATAATCCCCAAATATTAGAAAACAAAATAATAAATGAAAATTTTCTTAGCTACCATACAACGTTATTTTATGTTTTTTCATGGTTTTGTTAGGTAGTACAATTCAAGAAAAACAACAAACCAAAGCAAATCCCAAAAAAAAACTAAACAAAATTAACAAATCTCATACCCCTTTTCGACCAATCGTGTCTGCAATACTACCACTCGTGATCGCACCAATCATCGCACCAATTGTTACTATTGATCCAAAGAGAGAATACTGCAAAATCGAAATTTACGTTCAAATTCAACAATCGGCTTGATAGTAAAAGACTAATATTGTTGGATTAGCAGATGGTTTAATAGTGAGACCGGTACTTCTATACAGTTCGCTGGTCAACGAAGCAAACTTATATTATGTTTTTTATGCTTTGCTGACTAGCGAACGCCTAAAAGTACAAGATATTAAAAAAAAACTCGTGGAAGTACTAGTCTTGTTACTAAACCACCTAAAAATCAAAAAAAAAAAAAAAAAAAAAACACAAAAACAAGGACGAATAACAAGTAATCAACCTCTGCAACAGACAAGTTCAAATCAATGCTGATACTGGATTGAACAGGAGCTGAATATCCCACCTACAAAAACAACTTCAAAATCAGTACAACAAAAAAAAACCATCATTCTTCTCAACCAAACAAACTGCTTTCACTTACACACGAGCCGAACTCAAGCGAGCCACAAACAGCAACAGCAGTGCTCAAAACAACCATTGTTATCGAACCATTCTGATCAGTTTCTTCAACATTCTTCAAACCCGCATCATCAAACAGCGGCACCACTAGATCCTCCAGCCCTTTGTTATCTCCTTTCTCGATGTCCCAGTGCTCAGTAATCGCCATAAGGGGACGAAGATAAGGAGATATTTGTGTTAATATAATGCCCCAATGGGGGACTGAGATATTGTTAAGAGGGAGGGTTGATGATTAGGGTGGTGGGATAACAATATGATAATTTATAGGAGTGCATGTGTGAAGAAAGAAGATGAAGTATAAGCTGTATCTGACGTGGTTTGACGTGTTTGTGCAATGACACTGTTGTTACCACTTGATATGTGAATTCAAACTAACCTTGTTTTTTTGTTGTCATCATATTACCAATCTCTATCGAGAATTCGAGATTTCTACACCACACCGGCTGATTGGATTTTTTTTTAAATTTTTTAATGGACATCTTCAACAATGAGGTTTTTTTTTTTTTTTTTTTTTTTTTTTTTTTTTTTTGAGATAATTACGGTTTTCGTCCTTGTGGTTTGTCAAAAATCACTATTTCAGTCCATTAGTTTAAAAATTGCGATTTCAGTCCCTGTGGTTTCACTTTCGTAACCATTTCAGTCCACCTTCGTTAACCCCATCCATTTATTCTGTTAAGTACACGTGAATTGACCATAATGCCCTTATTAATAAGAAACAAAAAGATATCTAAATGAGTTAATTACTGTTTCCGTCCCTGTGATTTTTCAAAAATCACTACTTCTGTCCAGGTTTCACTTTCGTAACCATTTTAGTCCAGTATCCTAACACCGTGTATTTTACCATTAAGTTTTTAATGAAATACCTAAATTACCCTTGTGTTAGTTAAATAAAAAACCGTGGAAATTTAAAAGATCGTATTCTAGGACCCACTTGTTAAAACACAACCCCACCCCAATTAATATCTTCCTAGCATCAATTAACATAATAACTTTAAAAAATAATGCTTATCTGGACATTTTCTCATTCTAAAATCCAAAATTAAAATTTTGGAACCATATATGTAAAAATAGTGCCAGACTTCTACTTCTACTAAAGTCATGGTGGGTCGAACCCTACAATCCAAATTAATTAACACAAGGGTAATTTAGGTATTTTATTAAAAACTTAACGATAAAATAGACGGCGTTAGGAGACTGGACTGAAATAGTTACGAAAGTGAAACCACAAGGACTGAAATAGTGATTTTTTGACAAACCACAGGGACGAAAACAGTAATTAACACATTTAGATATCTTTTTGTTTTTTATTAATAAGGGCATTATGGTCAATTCACGTGTACTTAACAGAATAAATGGATGGGGTTAACGGAGGTGGACTGAAATGGTTATGAAAGTGAAACCATAGGGACTGAAATCGTAATTTTTAAACTAATGGACTGAAATAGTGATTTTTGACAAACCACAAGGACGAAAACAATAATTAACTCTTTTTTTTTTTTTTGATAAAATAGTGGAATGAGTTTTAAAAATTTTATAGCCACTAGCTTTTGACAAACGTCTTTTAACGTAACATGTTTTAATTTTGGCGCAACATATTTTCATGTGTGAGATAGCTTCTAGTTGGTTGAAATAATTTTTTAACTTAAAAACAACGAAATTCAAATGATATTTTTGTAAAGAAATTTCATGTGTGAGATAGCTTCTAGTTGATTGAAATAATTTTTTAACTTAAAAACAACGAAATTCAAATGATATTTTTGTAAAGAAAACATTAGAAGCTATTTGGTCAAAATTCAAAATAGTTATTTTGGTAATTGTTTTCTTTTTAAATTAAATATTATGTATTAAAACCTTATAAAGAAGCAACTTATATGTGCATATATATCTTGTATCTTTAGCTTTGAGAGGCTTTCAAAAAAAAAAAATGGAAATTTTCCTTTCTAACCCTAAACTTTTAATTTTTTGACAATTTAAGTTTAAAGTTTTTATTTTTGTTTCCTTTTAAACCCTAAGGTTTTAATCTTTGACAATTTACCCTAAAGTTTTAATCTTTGGCAATTTAAGTTTAAAAAAGAAGCAACTTATATGTGCATATATATCTTGTATCTTTAGCTTTGGGAGGCTTTAAAAAAAAATAGAAATTTTCCTTTCTAACCCTAAACTTTTAATTTTTTGACAATTTAAGTTTAAAGTTTTAATTTTTGTTTCCTTTTAAACCCTAAGGTTTTAATCTTTGACAATTTACCCTAAAGTTTTAATCTTTGGCAATTTAAGTTTAGAATTTTAATCTTTGTTTCCTTTTTAACCCTAAAGTTTTAATCTTTGACAATTTAAGTTTAAAGTTTTAATCTTTGGTAATTTAACCTCTTTGAGTAATTTGATTTTTCACTTCTAATTCAAAAGTTTCCATCTTTTGCGATTTAACCACTTTGATTTTTTTTACTTATGTGTGGTAATATTGGCTTTGGGGGTTTTTCAAAGAAAAAATAGTTATGCATATGGTTGTTGTAACATTGGCTTTGGGGGTTTTTAAAAAAAAATTGATTTTTTTTACTTTTCACCCAAAAGTATTTTATAAATTACTTTTAACAAAAAACTATTTGTTTTTTTTTTACTTTTAACACAACTTTTTATCTGTTGCAATTTATCCTCACAATTTTTTTACTTTCAACTTTGGTCCTTTATATTTTTCATTTTCCGCAAATTTTTAGCTTTATCATTCGTTCTAAATTTTGTGACTTAACACACCACAACGTGCGTCTTTGGTTTAACATTTTTACGTTTCGTTCTAAATTTTGCGGGTGAACGTTTTTACATCGTCTATTTTTTCCTGTTTGATAGGTTCAACATAACGTACGCGCACTAAATCGACTTAGTTATCACTAAAGAATCCCCGCCGCATTGCGGCGGGCCTTAATTCTAGTTTATGTAAAAGTAGTAATGCGAATTTTATATATCTTATTTGAATATGATCAAAGGAAAAGGAATGCATTTAATTTTTTGACAAAGTAAATGGATAATAATTAATGATTTAACATTTAGTTTAATAGTGGTCCTCCCTTGGAGGATGATCCGTCACGTAGGCGCCACATCATAGTCCTTCCAAGGATGGTCCATCTCACAAAACTAGAGAGTATGAGAGGATGGTTTAGTCGAACAAGTCACAATGCAGAGGGTACAACAGATTCATATTCAATTACAAACACAAATCAATGAGGGCCCACCAGATTTGGATCGTCGGCAACGTCTTGAGCAAGACGTAGAGGACGGGGGAGGGGGGGGGGGGATGGTGTGACGGCGTCGCCGTAAGGGCAGTGTTAGAGTGTTATCATACCCTTCATGTCCCTATGATGCCCATTACGAATAGCCTTATATGAATAGCGATTAGGGGGGAGGGGGTGGTTATCACTTGCAAAAATTCCATCACTCACAATATCCAATCAAGTTCCGCCATGTCATCAACCATTTTTTCATCACTCACAACCTTTTTTAATGACAATGGTCATCACTCACAACACCCAATAATAAACCTTCACACCCTCTCACATCCAATTATCACATAACAAGCCATAATGCGTGAAATATATCACTGAAACATTTTATCACCCGTTAAACTTGTATGTGGGGGTGGTAGGCTTGCCAAATTCCACGTGTTATCAAAAACCATCACGGAAAGTTTTGTCCCCACCCCCAGTCCCCTTAATCTAATAGTGTTTATTCTGATCATTAAAAACTAGTGATATGGCATGTGTTGTTTGAATACGTTTTTTTCTAATATAAATTAACTTGTGATTGTTATGCTAAAAAGTAGTGCGATAGTATTACTCAGATAAAAGTAATAATGTTGACAAGATCATAAATTATTCATATTCAACTTAATTTGTTATATGTTTTAATAAAAATGTTGTTATCATGAATAAAAGAGTCAAAATTGTTCGTTTAGTCTCTTATGTTTTTATTGTTAGAACACTTGGATCAAAAACAACAAACGAACACTCGATTATGTTCGGCCATGAACATCTTCAACATAAACTTTCGGCTTCACTCGTTCCTCATAAGCTAACTTTCAAATGACCCACCACCTCTTCAAACAACATCGACTCAATGTTTGAGTGTTGCTCAATTGAAGCAACGATTAGTAAATACTTACCCAGCATAGAATTTAGGAACTTTCTCACAAGTACCTGACCTTCCAATGATGATCCTAGCCCATTTAACTTGCCTGCAAATTCATCTATCGATTCCATCTCCTTCATCTGAATCATCTTTAAGAAAGTAGATCTTTTAAACTTAAACAAGCTAGACGAGTGTTATTTAAACGTTGTTAGTGAAGCCATTTGTTATAGCCAGTTGACTAACTTAGTTGAATGAAACTATTAGGCCAGGCGGGGTGGTCCGTGATGGCCACCCCATCACGCGTGAAAAACTAACGAACACCGCCGCCTCCATTAACATAACGCGTTATATTTGAAATGCGTTGAAAGCATCACGCGTTGATTTTCAAAAATGGAACGTTGGAAAGCGACCGTTTGGCTTGATTTTTGACCGTTTGGCTTGATTTTTGAAGCCTTTTTTTTATAAAATCTAACCTACTCAATAAAAAATATCAACAAACTCTCCAACCATTCTCACACTCAATACAAAAAATCAACAAACTCTCCAACTCAATCTAAATAATTTTACAAGAAACATGGAAGGTTCAAGCAAGAGAGGTGGGGGTTCGAAAAAAAGAGGTTCGGGTACGAAGAAAAATCCCGTAAGACCCAAGGTTCGAGCGAATCTTGGCGAGCCGACACGCTTTAGGTTGCAAGACGAACCCGAGCAAGTCCCACCCTTTCAAACCCAACAATATCCACCCTTTCAAACCCAACAATATCCACCCTTTCAATCGCAAACGTATCAAAACCAACCGTTTGTTCCAACGTTTCAACCTCACCAATTTCAACCCCAAACGTATCAAACCCAACCCCACCAACTCGACCCACTACTAGAAGACAACACCCTCATCCATCATTTTGCAAACGCGTATCGTGAACCACAACAAAGTCTTGACGATGATGAAGAAGAGGAAGAGGAAGAAGAAGAAAATGATGACGTTCAAGAAATCGTCCCAACCGTCCGACAACATTGGACGAGTGAGAAGGAGGTGTCCTTGGTGAAGGCGTACTTTCACATCTCCGAGAACAAGAAACATGCCAACGAGCAAAGAAAGGATGCGTTTTGGAGACGGGTCATTAATCATTTTAGCCGACTTCCCGATGCAAAGGCACGAAACATGGACCAAATGACGTCGAAATGGACGGATTTGAACGGGAAAATTAGTAAGTTCAACGCTTGTTTCAGTCAAAAGGTATGTTTTTTTATAACGTTTAAATCTTTTTTCATTCAAAACTGTTTTTTTAAATAAAAACATAAACAGTTTTTATTTTTTTTAAAACATAAACAATTTTTATTTAAAAAAACAGAACAGTTAAAAAAAAACAGAAACAATTTTTATTTAAAAAAAAACAGAACAATTTAAAAAAAACATAAACAGTTTTTATTTTAAAAAAAACAGAACACTTTAAAAAAAAACAGAAAACAGTTTTTTATTTTAAAAAACAGAAAACAGTTTATTTTTTTTAAATACATAACGTTTTATATTTTTTGTAGAACCGAAATCCACAAAGTGGAGCAAGCGAGGCGACAATCATGCGACAAGCCACCGAAGAGTATTGCGATTTCTACAAAAAGAGGACTTTTCCACACATGGCGGTGTCGCCACCCCCGATCCCTGGTCCCAGGGAACGGGCGGCCGCGAGCCAGTGTTGGTGGTATCTCGTATTGTCTAATTTGGCAGCAGAATTTTTCATCAGGACCTTAGTTAGGAAATATTTGATCAGAGTAAAATACCACATTTTCATAATATTAATAAATGGGTTAACACCCAAGTTCATAGTACACACGTTTTCATAGAAATACATCCTATTTTATTTAATAAAAACATCTATTTTATTTTAGGTAACTTTATTGCCACTTTTCCAAGCCTTCAGTGCTGTCCAGCTGCCTTCTAATTTGCTTTCACATTTTGTTACCTGAAATGCGTTTTAAAAACATTTGTCAGTGGGAAATACTGGTGAGTGAATCCTATTTTAATCAAGTGTAAATAAAAAGTCACAGTGTAAGGTATTGAGGGCAATCCCGCAATTACATTTGTTTCCAAGATATAACAATTAACATCCATGGTACTGTCGAACCCGACTTGTGGACATGTTACTCCTTGACCAGGTGGTAATAAATTTTGTATACAAAACCCCAACATACCCAAGATAATTGTATTCTTACAAATACTCAATAACTGCTCAAGTTATAATTAATTAAATGAGGTTTTGTAAAACAATTCACAAAAAGATTTACAAAAAGTGGATCAACTCACATTGCTGTCTTAGATTTTCCGTAAGGGTTTCCTGAGAATTATCTATAATTTACACAAATGTACACACGTTAGTATAATAACCCATTTTAACATTAGTAATACCCTCCCCGAGACGGCATTCCAACGACTACGTCGGGCAGAACCACGACAGCCGTTACGGAACCCTAGATCAATTGGGCAGCGTATCTAATACATATCCAGGGGTTATAATACTTACAACGGAGCAGAACTTCGCTAATTAGGGGGGTATAATACCCGCTTATAAAGCCTATAATTCAGAAATTGAGATTGAGAAATGAATTGTGAACGATTTCTGGTTGAACCCGATGGCCTTCTTATATAGTTGTGAAACTGGTCTTCTCGCGGCCCGTGTAACACAAACACAGGGCCTACGCGGCCCGCGTTGACCTCCGGTCAATGCGTAGCTCGTCCGGATCAGCGACTAGGCTTGACACGATGATGACACGTGTGTTGGATCGTTGTGTGACCCGAATGAGTCGTTCAGAAGAGTTTTGAGTCAGAATCAAAGGCGGAATCAGTGATTCTAACTTGATACAGCTTGATTCTCCCTAATTATCTTCTTACTAATGATTTCAAAGCTTTTACATATCGTTTGACAAATCAGCAGCACCTCGGCTCTGAAATCGAAAAATTACAAATGATGAACCAGCTCAGCTATTTATAGAGTTGCTATTTCGTACGAAATAGGTAAAGTTCATTTCGTACGAAATGAGTATTTCTCATTTCGTGCGAAATAGCTCTTGCTATTTCGTGCGAAATCACATATTTACACTCAAAACCTGATTTCTATCCTGCTGAGCACTGGTTTATCCTATCTAGATTCAAGACTCCATAAAGACGAAGTTAACAGACATTTATACATCAACAGACTCCCCCTTGGATGTTGACGAAGTCTTTAGCATCAAAACTTCATTCTTTAGTCTTGATCTATCTTCTCAAATTGTTTGACACTGTAAGCATCCTCCAATCTTTTTCAGCATCAGCAGCTAGCACTCGAACATGACTTTAACAAACTTCAAATTCCCCTTTGAATGTTGATCTAGAATGTAGACTCCCCCTTTCAATATGCTGGACTCATATTCTGGTTCAAGCTTTGTTCAAACTTAGCCACAGAGATCTTGCTTTGCTGTTTTCACAGATATAAACTTGTTCCCTGCTTCTTAGAAATTTAACATTATAATCTATTCTCCTTTTTTTACTTCATTTGTTGTTAATTATCAGTTTTTAGTAATCCACTAAGTATCCAGGTCCAAATTAATGACCCTAGGCACTTAATTTATCTACCAAGTCCAACTTAATGACCTTGGTTGATCCAACACGAAACAAAACTGACTTTTGTTTAATATTTTTCAAAACATTATTCTGAAAATTACAAGTTTCAATTTAATGAACTTGTTTTGACTTTTCATAATCAATAGTTTAACATATTAAGCTCCCAACTCTTCTGTCCAGCTCAGAAACTTCCTGTATCTTCTTCAAACTACGAATCTGAATATCAGCTTTCCACTTTGGTTTGTCAGAAAAATAAAGCAGAAATGTAAAATCTTTTTGGATTTTGTATAAAGTTTCTATACTAGAATGCTAAACAGAAATGAAATGCAGTAAATGTAAACTATTTACAAACATATTTTTGGTGAGCGTGTTAGGGAATCATATCAGCTGTCGACAACTCACAAGTACCGTTAAGCTTTTGATTTCATATTCAGAATTAAACAATTCGCTTAGATTGTCGATATACTGATCCACTTAAGTTCTCACATAAATTTCAATCTGTCCAGGATACGAATTAGGTGTATTAAGAACTTAAACTCATTCATGTGTCCCACCTCTTGAATATACTCCCGTATCCAGATCCCAATATTCAGTCTTACAGGTGAGTAAACCACATATGATATCTGTAAGGGCTTAAATGCGAGGGCCATGAGAGCTCAGGCTATTGCTTCCGCAAAATCAGAGAGATGATGGCTTCGACTTTAAGTGGGTCCCCTTTAGAGGATCTTTTTTACAACAGCACATGATTAGCATTTTGCAATGTTTCATCATTTTTTATACTAAGGGCGGGCTTTTATTTCAAGCAGCAGTAAAGTATTATACGGGGACTAGGCCATTGCTTCCGCATTATCAGAAGTCCCGGGATAATACCCCAGATATCACTGAGTATAAAGACCTAGTATTTTAGAAAGAGGGGTCCTTCAAACGAGATTTCAGGGGTTACCTATATATCCAAGTAGTGTTCCCCACGAAACAAGCAAGTTTGAATTTAAGTTTATTGTAACAACCCGCACTTTTGTGCGTTGTTACTACTCGTTATACTCATTACGCCTAGCACCAGAGATTCGGATCATAATGTAACTATATCGTATATATCGCTATTCGAAGGATAATCGCATATTTTCAAGCTACAGTATCACTATACTACACTATTATCACACTAACACTCACGGAGGCATTGAGTGAGGACCTACTCTACCCTCCTCAGTAGCCGTGATGTGTCGAACGTAAACAATTAACGCTAACAAGGACTCTCGGGTGAGTGCTGTAGCTCCAGTCGTCATGACGATGATGACAATACGAGTAAACGGTACCCCGTCAGTCTTTGTGGCACTACACGAAATAACGTTCACGATGACGTCAAGAAAGGACCTATACTACCTTCATTGATGGCCGTGAAACGTCGCTAATAATCGCATACTCGAATCAAAGCCGATTGTTAATTATCGAAACTTGGATTATGGATACGTAAATACGACCCCTAGAGATATATATATATAATAATAACAATATAATAATAATATAAATTAATTATGAAAGGTACGCGCTTCGAAAACTATCAAAACGATCAAAAACGGAGAAGTCCAAGCGTCAGGATAGCTATCCGGACGGATGGACCATCCGGACGGATGGGCATGCGCACGGATGGCCATCCGCATGCATGGGCCATCCGCACGGATGGGCTATCCGGGCCAAAACCCTTTTCCTCTCCTCTGTTGCCTATAAATACCATGTCACATCACTTGAACAGTGATGTGACAGCTCCTGTTCAACCAAACGCGCACCAAGACCCTTTTCTCTCGATTTCCTCGCGATTTCGGTAAGATTTCAACCTAAAACTTGTACTTCTACAATCTACACTCAATTCTACATCATTCTATCTTTCAAAACCCAAATTCTAACCGTGAAATCTGAGGATTTGAGGCGTTTTGAGGTGATGTCACCAAGAGTCCTTATGAACTTCAAGTTGGGGTCTCATTTCACTATAACGACTCAGATCCGGGTGATTTCCACATGTTTTAATGACAAATCTCACCTAAATCTATGCGATTTCAAGTTAACCATGAAGAACCATCACGAACGGCCAGATCTGATGGAACGGGGTGGTTCCCGGCCGTTAGAATGAGTCGGAATTGACGGAACTTCAAGTGTTAGTGTGAAATTACACTACCCTAGTAAAAACGAACGTTTTTCTTCCGTTAAACACTTGGAAACAGTGTTCAGAGTGCGAAGCAGACATGTCAGTCCGCACGGATAACATATCAGTCCGCACGGATGACACATGTCCGCACGGATGATATGTCAGTCCGCACAGATGACAAGTCAGTCCGCACGGACAACTGTCATCCGCACGGATCATGTCGTCCGCACGCACACACTCGTCCGCGCGCACCGTCATCCGTACGGATTATGTCAGTCCGCACGGATCATGACATCCGCACGGATCATGTAACCCGCATGCACCACTCACCCGCACGCACCATCCATCCGCACGTACCACCATATTAACCTCACGGACAACCTGTTATCCGCACGGATAACGTGTCATCCGGACGGATGACTTGTCATCCGGACGGATAACCTGTCCATCCGCACGGATGAGAACAGTCCAACCAAATGAGTAACTTTTCAAGGGTAATCTCGCTTAACCGTATATCGTTTACTCTATTTCTTCAAGGATCATTACAGACGTACTCGCAACCGACTCAATCAAGTTGTAATCCTGCTAAATACGCACTGTGAGTATACTTGAACCCCTTTTTATCGAATTTTGGGTGTAACATACGTTTCTAACAAATCGAACTAATCAATCGAAATATTCAATCAATCGAATTATCACTTGCGAATAACTGTTATGCATAAATATACGTGATGCTAGTTGCATATGTGCTAGGGCTTATACTCGCGACGTCCCACCACGACTAGTATAGTACTATTGCGCCCGACGGGGTCTAGTTATGCCATCGTACATTCGAGCATCGAGGACTTAGTTGGTAGTATCAGTTTTGTGAGTATATATGTCGTGTATTACGTTTATGCATATGGAAATTCGCTACACTTTTTATCTACTATGCTATACTTATCAAACCTGTATACTCGCCAATACTTTTGTATTGACAATTATTTTAACGTATGTTGCAGGTTAGATCGCAGACTATATCAAATCAAGCTAGGAAGTCTAGAAACTCAACTAAAAATCTAGGTTGTCGGATTTGCATTGTTCGAGAGGACATTAAATCTGTGATAACTTACGTGATTGTATTATTTGTTAGTATGGGATCACGAATGTATTAAATATTATCGCAATATAGTTGTTATGGATTCTCTTGAGCAATCTGATTCGCCTAGTGATGGAGAGGGTGAAACCCGAGCTTTAGAGTGTCTAATTATCATGTTTTGTGTGTATTTGATGTGTTTATTTGATTGGAATGAAGTAACTATGAGATTTTGGTGATTTGTAGGTAAAACACGTAAATCGGTGTATTTACGATGGTTAAAGATGAAGTTGTGAGCTTTGGATGGGATATTGCAGCTCGAGGATGAATATTGAAGTTTGTTCGGGTGATATGAAGGCTCACGAGTGAAAGGAGTATGAAAGAACAAAGTTCAGGGACCATTCAGTACTTAATTGGAAGTTGCTTGGTGCATAAATGTGCAAGAAACGAGATTCTACAAAGTCTAGGGACCAAAAGTGAATATGTGAAAGTTTTATGTAGGTATTCATGTGGAGATGTTGATCTTCGTTTTCACCCACGGTACAGGAACTGTGGGTCACATTATGGGGTTGAAAGGATAAAAAGAACAACAGGGAGTTTGTACTGTGACCCACAGATCAGACCTTCACCCACAGTGGAGGTAATTGTGCCAGATCTGATGTAAACTGTGGCTCACGATTCTGAACTGTGGGTCATGCTGGGACAATAGGGGACGCGAATTTTGTGATTTATATGGGTTTTTATAAGATAAAAACCCTAGTTTTCTCATTATCAAACACACACAATCGATCCTAGGCTTCAAGATACTCAAGATTCAAGGTTTCTTCCATCCAATTCCATCAAGATTCTCCATTCAATCACCAAATCAACCATGATTTCTTCATCAATTCAAGCTTTTGAAGATTCTTCGTGCGAGATGAGCGGCTAAACTTTTTGTGGTTTCCTCCGGATGGAGGGTTTGTGTAATTAGGTACTTTTATGTGTTTCTAATCATTGTAACTTGGTGATCTAAGCATCCGATGCTTTTCATCATGGATTTAATTGACTGATTGTAACTGATTACATTTATTTAAACCTTGATTTCTAAGCATTCAGTTCCCGAGAGTTCTAGTAATTGGGATATATTTGACATGGGATTAGGGTTTGTAATTGTAATTGATAATCATTCGATAACCTCCCGTTATGTATTGACCGGAGTACTTAGTCGTTGGTTATCACAATTGGTTAATTAGGTTAAACATTTATGTCTATGTGAATGTTTTGATTAAACACATAACTGAACTTGTTTGCAAACCTGAATTCTGGAGGAACCATCTTTTCTCCCATTGAATTAAATCACAATTTTTATTCGTTAATTTAGCTATTTCTCATAACCAATCAAATCCACAACTGAGTGTTTATTTTTTTTATAGTAGTTAATTAAAACTGAGCATTACACACATTCCACAATCCTCCCTTGGTTCGATATCCGACTTATCCTATCTACTGGTTTAGTTGGTTTTTGCATGTCCTTAACGACAGACATCACCTAGTGCCGCGCCCCGATGATTCCTCCATCGGTTGGGGTGTGACAGATATATCCCGAACAAACCTACTAAATGTGTAAAAACCTATCGTCATATCATCAGCGAGACTGTTTAACACTTTTAAACTTTCCATTTCTTTAGCATACCGCAACTGTCAAGCTGATGTACTATCATTTTCCCTTTTTTACACAAGCTCTTTTTCAGTTTTCTAATGTTTTTAGATTTTAAAATTTTTTACTGTTTTTGTATTTTCTGAAAAATATTAACCTACCTCCCCCTAAATACCAAAACAAGTAAAAAATGGACAAACCATTGCAGATTGCTTCTCAACATCATCTACAGTGGTACCTTCATCAACGCCAAGAATCTCCTCCAACACCGATAAAAGCTTCATACCGTTTAGTTTTAAAAGATATTGAAAACGAGTTTTATCAAATGCTTTGGTATGTAAATCAGCTTTTTGTTTGTTAGTGTGGATTTTCTCAATTTGTATCAACTTCTTCTCGAAGCAGTCTCGGATGAACTGATGACGAATTTCAATGTGTTTCGTTTTAGCGTGATGAACAAGATTTTTTGTTATGTTTATCGCTGCCTCATTATCAACAAAGATAGGGGTGTTAAGAAATTGCAAACCGTAGTCTCGCATCTGTTGCTGGATCCACAAGATCTGAGAGCAGCAGCTTCTAGCAGATACATACTCAGCTTCACATGTGGATAAAGCGACAGAGGTCTGCTTCTTGCATTGCCAGGTGACCAATCGTGGTCCGAAAAACTGGCACCCCGCTGTTGTTGACTTAGCATTAACTTTGCAGCATCCGAAATCAGAATCAGAATACCCTTCGAGCGTGAAATCGCTTTCTCTTGGATACCACAACCCCAGTGATGGAGTTCCTTTCAGGTAGCTTAATATCCATTTTACAATCACCATATACGAAGCTCTGGGGCTTGACTGAAACCGCGTTGCGAGGCAGGCTGGATACATGATATCGGGTCTTGAAGCTGTCAAATACATCAGCGATCCAATCATGGAACGTTACATCGTTTCATCTACCTTCTCTTCGGTGAGATCAGAGTTTATCCCATCATTCATCACTAACGGGGTGGAAGCTGGAGTAGTCCCGGACATCCCAAATTTCTCTAAGATATCATGAACATACTTCGTCTGATGTATGAAAATTCCCTTAGGCAGTTGATCAACCTGAAGTCCTAAGAAGAATTTCATCTCACCCATCGATGACATTTCAAATTTTTTGCTTCATAACTCTTTCAAAATCTTTGCACAAATTTTCATTTGTTGACCCAAATATGATGTCGTCCATGTAAATTTGAACAATCAGAAGATGTCCGTCGACTTCTTTGGTGAAGAGAGTGGCATCTACTTTTCCACGGATGAAGCTGTTGGCGAGCAAATGTTGAGACAATGTCTCGTACCAAGCTCTCGGGGCATGGTGTAAACCATACAACGCTTTATCCAGTAAATAGACCTTGTCTTTGTGGATTGGGTCGGTGAAGCCCGGTGGCTGTCCGACATATACCTCCTCTTTTACCTTTCCATAGAGAAACGCCGATTTAACATCTAGCTGATAAACTTTAAATCCTTTCCAAGATGCATATGCTAGGAAGATTCTGATAGCCTCAAGTCTAGCAACAGGAGCATACACTTCGGTGAAATCTATACCCTCCTGCTGACTAAAGCCCTGGACTACGAGTCGAGCTTTGTTACGAATAATAACCCCTCAATCATCCCTCTTGCACTTGAACACCCACTTGGTGTTTATCTTCCTGTGACCATCAGGAAAGTCTACCAATTTCCACACTCCCAACTTCTCAAACTGACTCAGCTCCTCTTGCATCACGTTGACCCAAGAATCTTCAGTTAGAGCTTCCTTATATGTTCGTGGTTCAATCTGCGAAATAAAACAACTACGTGAAAACTCTGTTTGTAAAGGAGCAACTGTAGAATAAAAACAAGTAAGGCCTTGGTCAATTTGACGTCTTGTGCGGACACCTGATTAAAATTCTCCAATAATCGGCTCTTCTGGATGGTACGAAAGAGTTCTCGGCATCACCTCGCCTGGAACATCTATTTCGCCTTCCAAATTTGTGACATTCTGATTTGCACCTTGTTCACTGACTGGAATTATTTGACTTGAAATCTAGATCTGCTCCCTCTCAGAATCTGAATCACCATGATAAAAAACTGGTCTATCATCAGATTCTAGATTATCGTTGACTGCCGTCTGATTGTCAAAAGTTTGCTGAATATCATCATGTTCTCCAGCATTACTAGGACCGGCTTCATCGTCATTGGAAGCTCGATATTGACGTCTAGATGATTCAGCTGGGAATCTTTCTTGTGATGCTTCACATTCCCTCAGAATATCTAACTCGTCAAAGAAATCTGGTTCTTCTTCTATGTCAAATGAATTCCACAAAGTATCATAATTGAAACGCCATGAGTCGCCGGGATTCTGAAGTGGCATGGTATAACTTTGACACTCAACATTATGTGCTTCGATGATCCGCTTCAAGCTTGGAACAAAGACTCTTTTCAATGGACTTGCATAACCCACGAAAATTCCTTCAATGCTCTTTGGACCAAATTTACCATAAGGTTCTAGAACTGTACAGGGAGACCCAAACGGTTCCAGATACTTCAGATTATGTTTGCTGTTGTTAATCAGCTCGAAACATGTCTTGTTGAATTTCTTCACTGTAAGAACCCGGTTGAGTGTATAGCAAGCGGCTGACACTGCTTCTGCCCAAAAGTTTACTGGTAATTTCGAATCAGCAAGCATCGTCCTAGCCGTTTCAATTAGTGTCCTGTTCTTTCTTTCAGCTACTCCATTTTGCTGCAGAGTGTAAGGAGCACTAAATTCTTGCAATATACCTCTCTCATCACAATACTCTTCCATTTTATTGTTCTTAAACTCTGTACTGTTATCACTCCTGATTATTCTGATTCGAGTTTGGTACAAGTTTTCAATTTTTCTGAACAATGTCATCAAACTTTCAAATGTCTCATCCTTTGACTTCAGAAATGATACCCATGAAAATCTCGAGTAATCGTCTGTTACTACTAGACAGTAGAGATCACCAGTTATGCTTTTAACGTTCAATGGACCAAAAAGATCCATATGAAGTCTCTCTAACGGTCTCGAGACTGAGTTAACCTTCTTTTGAGGATGTGATTTCTTCTTTTGCTTGCCTTTGACACAACTAATGCACTCCCCCTCAAGATGAAAACCTTTCACATGAACACCAATTACTAAGTCGTTATGCACCAGGTGATTCATTTTTCGCAGGTGAATGTGGCCCATCTTTCGATGCCACAATTGCGATTCTTTTTCCGTTGCTCTTGACATAAAACAGTGAGCCTGGCCCGTGGTAGTAGTTGCTACACTTATGTCCAACACGTACAGATCATTGACTCTAGGTGCCCTCATGATAACCCACTCTTCGGGAACAACAAATCCTGGTTTCAATATCAAACATTCCTTATCTGTAAAGTGCGTTGTATACATACGAACACATATCTGTAAAGAGCTTATGTTTGCGGGCGGGCAGACATAAGCACCTGAAGACTGTTTGTTATAAAAAAAAAGATCTTAAAATAGCTTCTAATAGCTTAAAAAAAAAGCTATGCATGATAGCTTCATGAATCAGCAGATCTTCACACAGCCACCCACCCTTCTTCTTCCTCTTCTCCACTGCCACTGCCACCACCTCTTCTCCCCTGCCACCGACACCACCTCCAACTCCACCTCCGCCACCACCTCTTCTCCCCTGCCACCGACACCACCTCTTCTCCCCTGTGTAACTTCAGAGACAACCCATATGACAACAACAGTCCCAATCATAAGCAACCCAGCTCTATATCTCCACCCCATCAATCACACAGCCACCCACCCTTCTTCTTCTTCCTCTTCTCCACTGCCACTGCCACCACCTCTTCTCCCCTGCCACCGACACCACCTCTGTCAAATGGGTTTTGTTGGGGACCTCTGATCTGAGCTTCTGTGCATTAATTCTTGGAGAAATAAGAGAAGGGGGCGATAAAGAAAAGCCAAAATTGCAAAGCTTTAATGGGTTGAAAGTAACGGCAGTTACCTGTTGTGTGTGTGATGGCGGTGGTGTGATGGTGGAGGTGGTGGCGGAGGTGGTGCGGTGGTGGTGGTGGTTGTAGAGAGAGAGAGTTTGTAGAGAGAGAGCAGAGAGAGAACCTGTTGTGTGTGTTGTGTGTGTGAAGTTGTTTTTGAAGAAAAAAACAAACCCTCTTCTTCTTGCAGACTGCAGACATTTGGTCCACATCTTCTCTTGCAGATGCCTGCAGATGTGGTCCGCAGACTACAGACATTTTACCTCTGAAAAAACAAACAGCACCTAAGATGTTTCTTGGGTTGGATACCTTATATGAATATGCTAAGAACAAAAAAGGGGGGTTTTTAAAATATGTGTGGGGTTTTTAAAATATAAAAAGTATAAAAAGTGGTTGTGAGTGAAGGAGAGAGAAAATGTTACTGTTCATCTGTATATTTGGGGGGACACTGTTCACACCCTATACTTTTTTAATATATATTGAAAGTGGTTGTGAGTGGAGGAAAGAGAAAATGTAATATATATTGAAAAGGAGAGAGAAAAAATATTTGTTTTTAGTGGAAATATATTGATATAGGAGTTGTTTTTTAGTGGAATGTACGTATATTTTTAGTGGATTGGATGTGAATGCTCTCATACAATCAATCTTTGATGTGAGAATAACTTGGATTTTCTTAGAGAAAGTTGAGAGTTAAGAGTTTAAGTGGAGTAAACAAAATGAACTTACTGAAGGTATACAGGGGGTGTGCACGGTTCGGTTTAGTTATTAGTCTCGACCGAAATTGAAACCAAAGTCATTGGCTAATCTATTTTATTAATTTATCGGTTCGGTTTTCGATTAGTTTTTTGGTTTTAACTTGGGCTAAAATTTGTGCTTAGAAATACATAAAATGAAGGTATAAAATACGTGAAATTCCCAAATTCCCAAATCATCGCTGAATTCACATTCCAATTTTATACACCTCCTGCTTCTACACCTTCAATCCAAATCACCTGCACACACACCTACCTTCAAAATCAACAACCTACACATCAAAAATCATCACAGGTTGAGCTCATGGGAGGACATCTTATAGTATCAAGCAAAGAAAATTATGGGTCGATATCTCATCACAGGTTCAACCGCACTCTTTAGTCTCTGTTTTTAAGTCTAACGGTTCTGGAATCCCGCATAAAGTAAACGCGAAAGACATAAGCTTAATCGATGACGACCATTCTTGTATTGATACCTCATCATAACCGGAAAGTTCGTCGAAGTGCGGTTCCGAGAAGGTTGTACAAGAACACGATGGAGTCGGCGAGGTTCTCCGGCCGACCGATGATGATGACACAATGATGATGATGATGACACGATGAGAATGATTGATGATGACAATGACGATGATGATGTTGAAGGAGGAGGGTTTTTTTATGAAGATGAGAGAGGAGGGTTTTTTGTGAAGATGTTTGAAGAAAGGATATCATAGCTTTTTTTTTTAAGTTGAAAAAGGTCATTTTCAGATCTGTTTAAAAAAAAAAACAAACAGTCTTCAAGGGTAACGTCTGCGCGCCTACAGACATCAGCCCCCTTGAAGATGTTTGAAGAAAAAACAAACACCTCGTAAATCACCTCTTTTATACGCCTAAGTTCCCGCCCAAGCCAAGCTTGGCGTCGGCTTGATTCTTTCTTTCTTTCGAGTAGCCTCTCTCACACTTTCTCTTAGTGCAATATGATCTTTGGCTTTTTGGTGCAAGAGAAGTGAGAAGAGTATACTTGTTCCAAGGATAAAGTTTAATTACCTAGGTAGTTCTTGACTTCATTCTAGAATTTGGTGTATTCCTCATATATTGACTTTATGACCTTTGTAGCATGTACTATTGCAAAAAATCAAATACAAATAATCTTAATATCCAAAACATACAAATTGAAGGAAAACTAAAAAAGACAAGGTGACATTTTTGTAATTACCACAAACTATCAAAGTTACTATACAAATGTGAACTCAACCAAAAATACTTAAAAAACACAATTTTTTTAAATATTTTTTATAAAAAAATCGCTACATTTTGTTAGAAAAAAAGGAGTTTTTTTTTGCTACTAGAAGTAGCGATTTTTTAATAAAAAATGTTAAAAAAAAATTTGTGTGTTTTTTAATTTTTTTGGGGGTTTAGTTTTTAGCATTTTAGCTTTGGTGGGGGGGGGGGGGGGGTGGTTAGGTTTTTGGGGGGTGGGGGTAGGTTTTTTTTAGGTTTTTGGGGTGTGTGGGGGGGGGGGGGGGGTTAGGTTTTTTTTTTAAGTTTTTTTAGGTATATTTGTAGAGTAACTTTGATAGTTATTGATAATTACAAAAATGTCACCTTGTCTTTTTGAGTTTTCCTTCAATTTGTATGTTTAGTATGTTAAGATTATTTATACAAGAACTTTCCCCTTAGTCATTTTACCATTTGGTAGTCGGAGCTATCATGCTTCTTTGCTTTCAATAAGAAGATTTATAAGGAATATTACATAATCTTCATTGCACAATCTCAGCCATATTTATATTTGGAATGTATATTTTTCAAAGTGGTTATCCTTTACTTTAGCTAGATCCATATGATTAGCCTTTATTCTTGCATCTTTCCCTTCTATAAATTGTTTATATAAACTCTTGTATCTCTTGGTTTTGTCTAATAAAAACAAAACAATCATTCTGTCATTATATGGTAATCAGAGTTTTACAACTCCTTTGAGTTTTTCGATCTAATTCACATCCATTGATAGTTTTTTTTTCTATTCACACACTTGTTTTCAACATGTCAACTTCCTCTACCATCATTGAGCTATCCATGCATACCAACTTTCCAATCAAACTCACAGCCAACAATTTCCCCTCATGGCGTAAAAAGTATTGTCCACACTAATGGGTTTCGAACTTGAGCAATTTGTCGATGGCCATATCGAAGCACCACCAAAAACCCTTGAGGGCAAACCAAACCCTGAATACCGTTACCGGTTTCGCCAGGACCAGATCGTTGTTGGAGCACTCCTAGGAAGTTGTTCCAACACGATTCAACCAATCATGTCCTCGGAAGAAACGTCACAAAAACTCTTTCACTGATTAACCGAGAGATATGCTACCTTCTCGTGATCCCGGATCATCTCTCTTCCCTCAAAGCTTGCTACCCACATTAAAGGAACCAAACCTATTGCGAATACCCCAACGAGATGAAAGCGATTGCTGACGAATTAGCACTAGCACACAAGCCGATTGATGATGATGATCTCATTGTTCACATCCTTACTCGTTTAGGCGATGATTACAAACCCATCACTGTGCTCTAAAAATTCATAATACACCAATTACATTCCATGATTTGTATGAAAAATTAGTAGACCATGAAAGATCTCTTCGAGAATCACACCTTACAACCCTAGTTACCACTGTCAACAACACTCAAAAACAAAACCCATGACAATACTCTTGGCCCCCTTATGGAAATCGAACCTCCAACAGGCCCAATTTATTTGGCCCACGACACACTCAAGCTCTAATTCAGAACAATGGCACCACACACCGTTCTCGAACTAACTGAATTTTTTTTGTTATTTTTCAATATCCCAAGGTCATGAAACAAATGATTGCCGGAAGCTCCAACATTTTTTACATGATAACAACATTGCCGTGAACTCGTCGGTATCACCTGACAACCTGACTATAAACTCTTCGATGTCAAGCTCCTCACTACCTACATCATCTTTAATGTTTGACACTGGAGCGTCTTATCATGCTACACACGACCGGTTCCATTTACACAGCCTCTCAGAATATGGCGAGCCTGATGAGATCGTGCTTGGAAATGGTAAAACTCGTTCTATCTCTCACACCGGTCATACCCCTATTCCCACATTCTCTCGCACATTATCCTTAAACAATGTTAAACTTGTTCCTTATTTACGTAACCATCTCGTTTCAGTTGCCAAAGTTTGCAAAACTAATAATGTTTCTGTTGAATTTTTTCCTTTTTCATCTTTTTGTTAAGGATCTTCACACGGGGGCGCGACTCATGCAAGGAGTGAACACTAATGATGTTTATTATGCATCCACTATCCCTCATCAATCCATTCAACAACTCAACTCAAGCATTAAAACATATGGATCGCTTCTCTCTTGGCATCACAAGTTTGGGCATCCACCCATCAAAGTCCTAAAACTTCTGCTTAATAACACATGACTTGATTATAATAAAAACATAACAATCATTCAGTGACCTCATTTTATTCCAGAGTGTGAGGGGGAGTTGTAAAATGGGAAATCCCATGCATTTGAAGGTAAGGAATTAATCCCACATATTCGCCTCCATTGTTGGAAAAGAGTGATACAAGTCCAAACTTATTAAGCAAAAGTTTTAGGACTTTGATGGATGGATGCCCAAACTTGTGATGCCAAGAGAGAAGCGATCCAGATGTCTTGATGCTTGAGTTGAGTTGTTGAATGGATTGATGAGGGATGGTGGATGCATAATAGACATCATTAATGTTCACTCCCCGCATGAGTCGCGCCCTCGTGCGAAGATCCTTAACAAAAAGACGAAAAGAAAAAAATTTAACAGAAACATTATTAGTTTTGCAAACTTTGGAAACTGAAACGAGATGGTTATTTAAATGAGGAACAAGTAAAACATTGTTTAAGGATAATGTGCGAGAGGAGGTTGGAATAGAGGTATGACCAGTGTGAGAGATAGAACGAGTTTTACCATTTCCGAGCACGATCTCATCAGGCTCGCCATATTCCAAGAGGTTGTGTAAATGGGACTGGTCATGTGTAGCATGATGAGACGCTCCGGTGTCAAGCATTAAAGATGATATATGTAGTGAGGAGCTTGACATCGAAGAGTTCACAGTCATGTTGTTAGGTGATACCGACTAGTTCACGACGACATTGTTATCATGTAAAAAACGTTGGAGCTTCCGGCAATATTTTGTTTCATGACTTGGAATATTGCAAAAATAACAAAAAAAAAATCGATTAGTACGAGAATGGTGTGCGGTGCCATTTTTATGACTTGGAGCTTGAGTGTGTTGTGGGCCAAAGGAATTGGACTTGTTGGAGGTTTGGTTTCTACAAATGGGCCGAAAGTATTGTCATGGGTTTTCTTTTTTAGTGTTGTTGTAGGGTATGATTCTTAGAGTGATCTTTCATGATTTAGGGGTTGTTTGGTAGCCTCTGAATGGTCATTAAGAGGCTACCTCTTAATGGAACCATTAAGAATTTTACCAATGAGAATGTAGAAGAATGTGACATGTGATGATTTACCATTCAGAGGTTACCTCTTAACCATTCAGACTTGAGGTTACCTTTTATTCATTCAGAGGTTTTAAACCATTAAGAGGTAGCATCTGAATGGTCATTAAGAGGCTACCAAACAGCCTCTTACTTATTTTTCATACATATCAGAGAACGTAATTGGTGTATCATGAATTTTTAGAGCAACGGTGATGGGTTTGTAATCATTGGCTAAATGAGTGAGGATGTGAACAATGAGATCATCATCATCATCAATCGGCTTGTGTGCTAGGGTTAATTTGTTAGCAATCACTTTCATCTTGTTGAGGTATGCGGCAATAGGTTTGGTTCCTTTACTGTAAGTAGTAAGCTTTGAGCGAGGAGAGATGATCTGGGATCACGAGACGCTAGCGTAGCTCTCGATCAATTGGTGAAAGAGTTGTTGTGACGTTTATGTCGATGACACGTTTGGTTGAATCATGTCAGAACAACTTCCTTGGAGTGCTCCAAGAAGAATATGGTACTAGCGAAACCAGCAACAGTATTCAGGGTTTGGTTTGCCTTGAAGGGTTTTTGATGGTGCTTCGTTATGGCCATCAACGAATTGATCGAGTTCGAAACCCATTAGTGTGGACAGTACTTGTTTACGCCATGAGGGGAAATTGTTGGCTATAAGTTTGATTGGAAACTTGGTATGGGTAGATAGCTCAATGATGGTAGAGGAAGTGGACAAGGTGAACAGAGGTGTGTGAACCGGAAAAAAAGGATTAGAGGGTGTGAATTGGATCGAAAAACTCAAAGGAGTTGTAATGCTCTTATGGTGTCGGTTAGATGGGTTTTAATGGACAAAATGGTGTCATATGAAGAAGCCGAGGGTGAGGTAGCATTTAGGTGGGATGTATTCACAGTTTCTGTAGTGGAGGGGGAATTAATGTTGGTGGTGGTGTGCGTAGGCAAAGGCGTGGATGTGGAGTTTTGCCTGGTATTTGGTACGTGTGCATGGGTAGCTGAAGGTGGTGAAGTAGTAGTGGTTATAGGATGTGAGTTAAAATTTTTTTTTTGGACACTAGTGGGAGGTACAAATTCTTTAGGTTTAGGAAGAGCGGTTTGATGGGCACCTTGTATTGTGAATGGAAATATATGGTCAATGAATTCAACATGGCATAGTGGTAAAGGCGAAGAGAAGTGGGGTCATAACACTTATAGGCCGATTTAGAGGAGGAGTATCCAAGAAAAACACACTTGATGGAACCCAGATGAAGTTTGGATGAGGCATAGGGTCGCAACCATGGAAAACATAGACAACCAAAGGGTTTCAATTTTGTATGTTGGTTGGATTATAGTCGTTCATAAGGTGGCTTGAAGTTTAGAATTTGTGTTGGCAGACGGTTGATGGGATAGATTGCAATTTGACATGCGTGAGACCAAAAATTGAGTAGCAAGTTTGCATGATAAAGTAGGGATAATCCGGTTCAACGATATACAGGGGCGGATCTAGGCCACTTTTGTGGGTTCTCAGGAACCCATTCGGTTCGGAAAAAATTAGTGATAACCTTGTAAGATTTGAAAAAAATAGTGAGAATCTAACAAAAGGAACCCAGTGAAAAAAGTTCTTAGATCCACCACTGACGATATACCATCTTCTTTTGGACTTTGTTGTATTCTAACTTCCTACCAAGTTTCCCCTTACAGATGGATTGAACATTGCATGCAAAGGGCCGTCTGCTTTTTTATTAGAATCAGGAGCCGATGAAACGGGTCGTTTTCCCTTTGATTGAGTTCACTACAATGTTCATTTACATTATCTTCTTCTAAATCAACCACTTCTTCAAAATGTGTTAAGGCTATTTGAATGAATAATGATTGTTTGTATTTCCCATGAATGACAAGAATTACATCAGACAATATATAAGAAGAGAAGTTACACATAAGGACCTACATAAACCAAGATAAAGCAACAGCAACCCTACACTTTAGTATTATCTAACATCCCCCCGCAAAAGGTGTTAAATTGAGAACTTGGAAGACTTTTTGTAAAGATATCAGCCACCTGAAGCTTGGTAGGAACAAACTTAGTTGCAAGTTTTCCCGCAACAACCAATTCTCGTAAGAAGTGATAATCAAGATCTATATGTTTAGCCCGCTTGTGTGAGACTGGGTTTTGAGTGAGAAAAATGGCACTTTGATTGTCACAAAGGAGGGTTGGACGTTCTAGAGGTAACGCATGAAGTTCTTGAAGAAGATGAGTCAACCAAACAATTTCAGCAGCAGTATTCGCCATGGCTCTGTATTCCGATTCACAACTGGACCGAGCAACAGTTGGTTGCTTTTTAGCACTCCACGAAATTAAATTACCCCCTAAGAAAATAGAGTAACCATAAGTGGATCGCCTAGTGTCCAGGCAGCGAGCCCAATCAGCATCGGAGTATCCAAGTAATGAAGTGTAAGTGGGCCGACTGTAGTGTAATCCAAAAGCAATGGTTCCCTTAAGGTAGCGCAGTATTCTTTTGACTTCCTGAAAGTGAGCACTGGTGGGAGCATGAAGAAACTGACTGACTTGATTTACCGCATATGCAATGTCAGGTCTCGTGATCGTCAAATACTGGAGAGCACCTACAATGGAACGATAGTGTGTAGCATCCGGAAATGAAGTACCTGTAGAAACAAAAGACACGTTGGTGCTTAAAGGTGTTGGTGCAGGTTTAGCATCCAACATCTTAGCACGGTTCAAAATATCCAAAGTATATTTAGATTGATTTAGGAAAAGACCATGTTGAGTGTAGGTAACCTCCAATCCCAAAAAGTAGTTGAGTTTCCCAAGATCCTTTATGGCGAACTCTTTGTTTAGACAAGAAATGAAAGAAGTCATGATGGATCGTTGGTTTCCTGTTAGAATGAGATCGTCAACATAGACAAGAAGGTACATAACACAAGAGTCACGCTTGAAGATAAACAACGATGGGTCCGCTCGACTGCAAGAAAATCCATAAGTTGTAAGAAATAGGCTGAGACGATGAAACCAAGCCCTGGGTGCTTGTTTTAGCCCATATATAGCTTTGTTCAGCTTACACACATGAGACGGAAATTGAGAGTCAACAAAACCCTTGGGTTGTTCCATATAAACATTTTCTGTAAGATGCCCATGTAAGAAAGCATTGTTAACATCCAATTGATGGAGCTTCCAGCCGTTTATAACGGCTAAGACAAGAACAGTGCGCACAGTGGCAGCTTTAACAACAGGACTAAATGTGTGAGAATAGTCAAGTCCGGGAATTTGAGTAAAACCTTGTGCTACAAGTCTCTCTTTGTAACGTTCAATAGATCCATCAGCTTTGAATTTAGTTCTAAAAAGCCATTTGGAACCAACTACATTAACATTGGGTGGACGAGGAACAAGTGTCCATGTATTATTTTTACAAAGAGCAGAAAATTCACTTTCCATTGCTTGCACCCATTTTCCATCTTTTGAGGCAGCATGGTATGTAGTAGGGTCAGTAGTGGCAAATAAAGCTCGATGAAGGGGAAGGATTTCCGTATGTGCCAAATCAACATGATGACGGGGTTTAAATATTCCGGATTTAGCACGGGTTATCATTGGGTGAGACGAGATAGGTGGAGGAGCAGGGGCAGGAATGTCATTTGGAGGTGAGACCACACTTGTAGGACCGGTGGAAGAGGTGGGTGAAGATGGTGGAGTAGTTGATGGAGTTGTGGAGGTGTGGAAGTAGAAGATTGGTTTAAGGGAATTGAGTCTAAGGGTGTAGAGTGAGATGGGCTGATGATTTCTGGGCCACGAGGGTTTGGTTGAGATGGGTTGCAAGTATGTGAATCGGATATTGGGCCGACAGTAGGCCGGGAGTCCTTGGGTGATTTATGATTTTCAAGGTTTAGAGTAGGGTTAAACGGGCCGGTATTTTGGGTCATGGCGGGAGGAAAAAGGGAACAATGATGGGAGTGTTATGTGACGTTAGGTTTGGTGTGGGTTCGCTTGTTTTTGTGGGAGAGGGTTCTGAAAGGTGTGGAGTTGGTGGTTGATTAACATCAGAAAAGGTAGTCACCTCAAGTTGAGAAATAGATGATGCATTGGTGGAGTTGTCAAGAGGGAAGTGATTTTCATCAAACCGAGCATTACGGGTGACATATATTCGAGAGGTGCATGGATCAAGACAACGGTACCCTTTATATTTAGAGCAATACCCAACAAAAATGCATGGGATGCTCCTAGGGGATAATTTGTGAGGAGCATAATCACGAAGGTATGGGAAGACATGACAACCAAACGACCGTAAAGAGGAATAATTTGGTTTTTGATGGTAAATGATTTCAAATGGTGATTTTCCATGGAGCAATGTAGTTGGTAGACGATTTATTATAAACACAGCCGAAGAAAAAGCATCAACCCAATATTGAGCAGGAAGTTTGGCATGAAACAACATGGCCAAACCGGTCTCAACAATATGCCTATGCTTCCTTTCAACGCAACCGTTTTGTTGAGGAGTATATGGACACGACATACGATGAAACATGCCATTTTGTTCAAACAAACTTCGTACACGATTATTAGTAAACTCTGTGCCACCGTCACTTTGAAAAGTTTTTATTTTTGAAGAAAATTGAGTTTGAACAAACGGTATAAATATAGACAAAGCTTCAACAAAATCCGATTTTGCCCGTAATGGGTATAACCAAGTAAATCGGGAGTAATCATCAACAAACGCCACATAATATAAGAAATTATCAATAGATTTGACCGGGGATGGTCCCCATAAGTCGCAGTGAATTAACTCTAATGGCGAAGAAGCGCGTTTGTTATTAAAAGCAAAGGGTTGCCGTTTTGATTTGGCAAGTTCACATGGACTACAAAGACCGGGTTTAGGTAATACTGAAGTAAATGACAAAGAACCATTATTATGAAGTAAAGAGACTATATCAAAATTGACATACCCAAGTCGAGAATGCCATACTTCAAAAGAAGCTTTAGGACACGTGTGAGATGACACGAGAGCTTCATGATTTTCGCGAAGAACATAAAGGCCGTCTTCACGGCATCCCCTGGCTATTGTTTGCTTAGTTTGGCGATCCTGAATGTAAAAATATGGATGAGAAAAAACGACATCAACCGGATTATCTTCAGTTAATTTACCAATAGACAGGAGATTTTTTGTGAGATTTGGAACAACTAAAACGTTATTAAGGGCAAGATTACCAAGCAACTTAGTGCTACCAATATGAGAGATGGGTAACAAATTACCATTACCAAAATAAACTCTTTCGTTACCTTGAGCCGGGGTAGAATTCTGAAGAGAAGTTGATGTAGGAAGCATGTGTGTGGTAGCTCCCGTATCGGATGTCCAGTCAGGAACAATGGTGTTTAGATGACACTGAGCATGAAAAGCTTGAGCAAGCTGGTCATCAGGAGGCTGAGCTGAGGCAGCAAATGAGGCAAGATGGTAACATTGAGATGCAAAATGCCCGGGTTTGCGACATAACTGACAAGTGGGAATCCTATAATTTTGATACATTTGCTGTCCAAAATGGTACTGTTGCTGCCCAACATTATGTCTTTGAAACCCACGATAGGATGGCCTGTTGGGCCGAAAAGACGACATGTTGGATCGTGGCCTGTATGTGTGATTGGCTGGAGGATTTTGTCCACGCAGGTTCTGATTGTTTATGGGTCTTGTGGGCTGGGAAATAAAAGCAACAGAAGGTGGTGTGGGCTCAGACTGAAGGTTTTTAGCAAAGAGTTCGTGACTCTCAGCGCTAGTTAATAAATCATCAAAGTTCGGTATGGGACGGATAGTTCGAATAGTGGTGGAAAAACTTTCAAAAGTCTTACCAAGCCCACATAAAAACCAATGGAGTTGATCCATTGCGTCCACGGGATGCCTAATCGCATGAAGTTGGTCACAAATCGCCTTAAATTCGTGGCCAAATTCAGTCACGGTTTTATCACCCTTTTTAAGGGCACGTAAATTGTCACGTAAATTTTGTACCCGTTCGACAGAGGTGTTACAAAAAGCCACTTCAAGGGCAACCCAAATATCCCGAGCTGTGTTTAACTCGATTGTCACAGCCAGAGCTTCTTCAGTCAAGGAGGCGTTAATAATGATTGTGGCTTGCTGTTCAGCTTGTAGCCAAGAAATATATTCCGGGTTGGTTTCTTCTTTGTCTTTGTTAGTAATCGTCGGTGGAGGAGCAGATTGCGATCCATCCACATGAGGCACGAGGTGATTAATGGCAAGAATGGGTAACATTTGAGTACGCCAATATATATAGTTGGAACCTGAGAGCTTTATGGCTATCATAGTGGCCAATCCATTCATTGGGAGAGTGATATTGTTTGATGAGGAGGCCATGGGAGAGAAGAAAAAAAAACGAACAGAGGAGTAGGAGGATGAAACCGAACGGAAAGATGAAAGAGAGGGAGGACAGGAAAGGGAAGAAGAAGTGAAAAGGTGGGAGAGAATGGGAGGGGTTGGACTCAAAGGAAACTCAACCACATGGGTTGGCTCGATACCATGAATAAATAATGATTGTTTGTATTTCCCATGAATGACAATTTTTTTTTTGAACGGCCAACAAAATATTATTATTCAACTAGCAAGATGCTAAACACCAAATTTACAATACAGGAGAAAAGAACCCACCAACTAAAATAATCCAAACCAGTTACATTATTACACTAAAACTCCGCCATTCATTCCAAGACCAATGAGACGAACCCGAGCGGTTCTTAATCCAGTAATAAGCCATCGATTTCGATTCTTCTACAACCCTCGTAATACTAGGGGTCCCCTGACCGAATACGACTTCATTCCGCATCCTCCAAATGCACCAGATAACTACCTGAGTAATAGCATTATACACCATCTTTTTTTTCTTGGAACCATTAACCGAATTCCAGGCATCCAGGACGTCCTTCAAGCTGAATGCAATAGTGGGCGGGGCTCTACACCATTGTTAGATGATCAGCCAAATCGATTGAGTGAATTGGCAAGGCACGAACAGATGATCGCTAGTTTCTTCGTAATCTCCACAGAACAGGCACCGGGTATCCGTGATGTTGATGCCTCGTGCTGCCAAAGCGACCCGGGTTGGTAACCTCTCCGATAAAGCTCTCCAAGGCATAATCCCAACCTTCTTCAGAACGAATCTATTCCAATAGAATAGATATTCAGGGACCGATCTTGATGCCGAAGCTGTAATGTTCTTGATGCTTGCCACCGAGAAAACCTCAGATTTACCATACTTCCAGACCCAAGTATCTGACCCATTTCCGCCAGTAAAGTCACACAGAAGCATCGTTAACTCCATCAGCTCCTCTTGTTCACCCATGGATGTTGCCAACCGACTCCAATCCCATGTAAGGTACACCGCATTAGCATCCCATGAAACCCGATCCGATATGCAGCAAGCTTTTTCCTTCTCGAGAGCAAATAATAAAGGAAAACCAACATATAAGGGTTGTTCGCCGATCCAGATATCAAGCCAAAATGCTACCTTTGAACCGCAACCCACCTTACACCGAATAGAAACTGGAAGATTAATACCCACTTGACTGAGATGCTCTTTGATACCGACAATTTGCTTCCAAGGGCCAGCCATAGACATCTTTGCAGGAATTGGAGCCCATGACCTATTATTATGATGGATCGCCCATACAACCCTTCTCCATAAACCATCCTTGTCCGTTTTGAATCTCCACCACCACTTCGATAACATAGCTAAATTAGCGTCTCGGAGAGATCCGAAACCTAATCCGCCATACTCCATAGGAGCAATTACCTTCTCCCACGCCATCCAACTCATATGAGAATTTTCCTCCGATCCACCCCAAAAGAAAACCCTTCTCAACCTCTCCAAGATCTCTATGACTTTTTCCGGAGCTTTATATAATGAGAAAAAAGTAGGTTAGCAACGAGTTCAGAACCGACTTTATCATAGTTATTCTTCCCCCATACGAAAGATTTTTTGCTTTCCAAATCGACAACCGGTTTTTAAACACATCAATAACCGGCTTCCAACTGCGAACAAGGTTCATATTTGCACCTACCAATAAGCCTAGGTGCTTAAAGGGGAACGGACCCTTTTTGCAACCCAAGATATTTGCCATAAGATGAGCCTCTACCTCATCCACCCCCACCCCATATATGGAACATTTAGAGAGATTAACTTTCAAACCTGAGACTAAATGAAAACATCTCAAGATTCTTCGCAAATTAAGAGCATTTACTTCCGACCATTCCCCAAGGAACGCCACGTCATCTGCGTAGATAAGATGAGAAATAATAGGACCATTGGATGTACACCGCAAGCCTTTGAAAATTCCTTCCAACACGGCCTTTTTCATAATGCCGGATAATGCCTCTATGGCTATAACGAACAAAAATGGCAATAAAGGGTCACCTTGACGCAACCCACGTGTGCACTCGAATTCCATAGTAGGAGATCCGTTTACAAGCACTGATGCCCTAGATGAGACTAGGGTTGCCATAATCCAACCTCTCCAAAGCTCCGGAAAATTCATTTGGGCCATAACCGAATCTAAATAATTCCAGTTAAGAGAATCATAAGCTTTATGTATATCAATCTTAAATATCATACCCGATTTTTTAGCCTTCTTCATCCATGCAATGGCTTCATTAAGAATAAGTGGGCCGTCTGAGATATTTCTCCTAGCTAGAAAAGCGGACTGTTCCTCCGATACTAGCTTCCTAACCACTTTTTTAAGCCGATTCACCAGGACCTTAGAAAAGGCTTCGTTTACCACACCAATTAAACTGATAGGACGGAAATCGGAAGGAGAAATCGGGTCCTTAATCTTTGGAATTAAGGCAATGAACGAAGACGAGCAACAACGACTGATGGACCCATTGGAGTAGAATTCCTGGAAAATTTTGAGGAAATCTCCTTGGAAAAGGTCCCAGTTCTTTTTAATAAATTTAAAATTAAAACCATCCGGGCCCGGGGCCCGGTCTCCAACACAACCCCATATAACTTCCTTTATTTCCGAAATAAGAATTACATCAGACAATATATAAGAAGAGAAGTTACACATAAGGACCTACATAAACCAAGATAAAGCAATAGCAACCCTACACTTTAGTATTATCTAACACTATTCACCACCTCTTTTGCATGTTTCTTCTTCTCAAATTGTTTTTTGAACATATTTTTCACTTCAGTGGGAACCTTGGGACATCTCGACACGTCTAGGAAACACCATGCAAGGTGATGTCTGTGCTATGTAAACCCGTCTTTTGAAACAATAAAAAGCAAAAAACAAAAAATGCATCTCCTTGAGTTTTTGCTTTTTTCTACCAAAGTCCCATAAGTCAACCCTGGATCAACTTCCTTTTTACTGCCCATTCAATTGTGCCTCTGCCTGCCGCAACATGTTTGCTCACCATCACTGAGTGTTGTCACTGCACTCTCTCTCAGCCAAATGTGAATTAGGGGGGGGGGGGTTGCCGATCGGAAATTAGGGAGATAGGGGAGGGGTTTTTTGAGTCGGTTAGACTTGATACTATCTCGAGACAGTAATCTCGTTTCGCTTAAGTTGGAGATTATGAACTCTCAGTAACAACAAGTAAGACTTCATCTTTATAAGCATCACAATATTGATTATTTAAAATAAAACGTTTAAACTGGATGTTACATAAATGTGAACAATCTGAAAACGCAAAGGTGAGAAGAATCAATGGAACCATTGCAGAAGTGAACCAAAAGTCCATTTAGTTTTATTTGTTAAAAACTCTACATTGTTTTAAAGAAATTACTATGAATTCAAGTAATTTTATATAGGTTTGTTTCGCTAGTAGTACTATATTCATGCAATGTCCTATTCCTATCTCAAATTCTCCTAGCATTTGTACAAATATTACTATGGCTCAAGTTCAATGAAATTTGATTTACATATACAAATTAGGAACATAAGATGGTTGAATATCATACATAGTGTACGTACGAGGAGTGTTGAATGTCATAAATAAGATGGTTATATAATTGGCTCACTTTCTCACCCTCGCTATTTACTATGATTATCTTCTATGTACTATGTACAAAGCATTATGCAATACTTATTGGGTATGATATGAATGTGTCCCGTGTATGGATGTATATATCTATAATTACAGAAACAAAAGAATACCCACATACTTAATTCAACACTTACGTTTTGAACATTTTTAGGGGTGAGATTTGTTACAAATAGGTGTTAGCGAACAAATGATACAATTAATTTAGGGTGGAAGTTGGCTACAAAGTCCATTTTTCCTACAAAGTGTAAAAAGTCATACAAAACCATGATGTCTGTCACACCCCAACCGATGGCGGAATCATCGGGGCGCGACACTAGGCGAATCAGATTGCTCACGAGAATCCATAACAACTAAATTGCGACAATATTTAACAAGTTCATTATCCCATATTAATAAACAAATACATCACATAAGTTGCCACAGATTTCATGTCTCTCAAACAATACAAATCCGACAACCTAGAATTTTAGGTGAGTTTCTAGACTTCCTCGCTTGTTTCGTGGTAATCTGTGTTTATCCTGCAACATACGTTAAAATAATGTCAATACAAAAATGTATTGGCGAGTATACAGGTTTGATATAATAGCATAGTAGATAAAAAGTGCTATGAATGTCCACATACATAAACGAGATACACAACATATATACTCACAAGACAAATACTACAGCTAAGTCACTCGATGACTGCGATGGGGTTCCCAATCGGGCGTGTTACCCTTAACTAGACCTCATCGGGTGTGAGTCCAACTATAGTACTATACTAGCAAAGGTGGGACGTCGCGAGTAAAAGTCCTAGCACATATGTATCAAGCATCACGTGTAAATATGTATGTCAGTTGTTCACGTGTGATAAATAGTCTAGACATGAGTTGCGTTTTGATAAGTGTGAGAAGCGAGGGCGATAAGCGTCGGGCGTCGAGTGAGCGTTGAGCGATAAGCGATACGCGATAAGCGACGAGCGATAAGCGTTAAAACAATAAGCGAAAAGCGATAGCGATAAGGGAATAGCGAATAGCGATAAGCGGTAGACGTCAAATGAAAAGTGATACACGAAAAGCGATAATCGATAAGCGTTAAAGCGATAAGCGTAAAAAACGATGAGAGTATCGATGAGATTGATAGATGCGATAAGCGTAAAGGGATAGCGAGGGCGAGATAGATTCTAGCGAAGGTGCGTTTGCGTGCCTGTAGACTTACGAAAAGTTTAGCGATGACGCCTTTGAGTTGCGATGAGATGTTATGCCTTGCGAAGGAGTTTAGCGTGTTGAAAATAGTCTCAATAGTATAAGAGGTCTAGTAATTTTCAACTCCGCATGGCACTTTCTTCACGAGAAATTGGTTAGCATGGCGAAGCACTTATATATAGGAAGTACCAGCGACGTATCTACCATGCTTCGACCACACTCCTCCGTCCCGTGAATAGATGTCACATTTTGTCGACATGGTTAAGACGCTTATATATAGGATGTACCAGCGGCGTATCCACCATGCTTAACCATGCTTTTAACATTATGCAATCATTGAAACTCACTACGACCTCTGTGCACTTACCACAGTAATCCCGTGTGCACCCGTGATTAATTTGGTCGTTGCACGTTTATCGTAACTTATTTCAAAGACGCATAGTGAGGGTAAAACACATTATATCGTGATATAGTATATAGTGCTAGTATATAGTCTATGTGTGAATTTAGACTAAGCGTGAGGACGAGGGAGAGAAGTAGCGAGGGAGAGAGAGCGAGAGAGAGTGAGCGAGTGTCGACATCGCATATCATGGCGACATCGATCGATAGAACAATCATGCAACATAAGTAACAGTGTCGGATATTATACCGTTAACTACGTCTTCTGCGCCTGTTCGGTGTTGAAGTTGAAGACTCCTGCTTGGGCTGCGATTGCTGTTGGAGCTTCTACTGCTCTTGTTGTGACTGTTGGTGCTACTAGTGCGGCGGCGGCTGGTTCTGCAAATTGCGTCGGTGGTGCTGGGAGTGCTAGCGTGCCTTGGTGTCGTGGTCCTGTGCGGCAGTGGCGGGTGAAGTGACCGTAACAGTTGCAATTGATGCAATAGCGACAGTCAGCTCCATTTTGGTGGTGATAGGTACACCTTTGACACAAGGGGAGAGTTCCCGTGTAGTTACGCCTTGGGTAAAGTGGAACTGCTCGGAGAGGCTCTGGTTGAGGCATTGCAGTTGCTGAATAGTTTAGGCTCGAGCTCTTTCTCTTGTGGCTAGACTGAGCTTCTTGCGGTGGTGCGTTGTCATTGGAGGATTCGTCGGAGGATTCGATGACGATTGCTTGATTAGCCTTCCTGGTGGACTCTTTGGAGAAGAATCCAGCCAAGACTCGCTTGTCATTAATTTCTGCGGCCAAGCGATAGGCTTCTTCGATGGTAGCAGGTCTCGCAGCTTCGATAAAATCGCCCACACACTCAGGCAAGGCGCATATGTACTTCTTGATAGCCTTATCAGGAGTGTCAACTTGGCTTGGGTAGATAATGCTAAGCTGTTTGAACCTTGCTGTGAGGTCGTTGTTGTCACCTTCCACTTGCTTGATGTTCCAAAATTCGTCTTCTAGCTTCCGAACTTCGTGCAGAGGGCAGTACTCTTCCTTCATGAGCTCCTTCAGCTCATCCCAGGAGAGCGAGTAGGCTGCATCATTCCCACGTTTGTTACGCTCGGCTGTCCACCAGTCAAACACTCTTGATTGAAAACTCCTTTAGCGCATGTGGTACGGAAATGCTCGGGGCACTCACTCTGACGAAGGGTAACCTCGGTGGCATCGAGCCATTGAAATAGCTGAGATACGCCTTCTTCGCCTGTGAAGTGCTTGAAGGAGAAAGTAGACCTTGGCGCGATAGTCTTAGAGTCTCCTGAAGTTTGAGAGTTGCTGAAAGATTGAACCCACACAACGATTTGAGGAATAACCTTGGCCACAAGTGAGGAGATCCTCTTATCGGTGTTTCATCTAGCTCTGCTTCTGGCTGTACGTCGCGAGGTAGAAGCGTTCGAAGGCATCTAGACAAAAGATTTGGAATGAGATTCGATCATAATGATTTTTGTGTTTGCGATAACGATGTAGAGCGTAAAAACTTTTCATGGTTGATACAGTAATACGTATTCACATAGGAGCCACATAGGAGACACGAAATTCCTAGATTTTCACGTATTCACATAAGCGTATGCGATCGTACATCGTATATTAGACACGTATATACTTATATGCTTGTATAGATAGCGCGATGACGCGTTTAAGAGGGAGAGTTGTTAAACTTGTTAGTTTTGTTGCGGACGTTTGGATCTTGTTTTAGAATGCGATGGCTGTGCGAGTTGTGAATGTATTCGGTAGAGCGAAAAGTGATAAAATCGAGAAATCGATAAAGCGTAAAATCATGACTTGGAGATTTTAAGCAAACAAGCATAAAATAAACTCGACGACGCGTAATAACATGATAAAATTCGATGATGAATAAAAATCAGCGATTGCAGGCTTAGTATAAATAGAGTGCCCGGGGTTTTGAGGCGTCGACTAGCCAAAGTGATTCAACTATTCATAACGAGTTCGAGTATACGCTTGGCCTATAGACTATGCCCTTACCGGGATGCGGCTACGACATTTGTCCTTCCAGTTACTACGCTACTCGAGTCATTGGAGCAGTCGAGACTTTGGCGAGAGTTTTGTAAAAAAACATTTTAGAGAGTGGAACGGGTTATTAAGATGCGGGTTTTACCCCTGACTTAACAACTACGCTCCTAACTGCGATGGTTCTCACTGAATAATTCAGGAGTTCCATGAGATAGAAATGGAGAATTCCGTCTAGATATGGATATCACTCCCGACTCGATGAAAGATTCTCGTGCTAAGAGTATTACGCTGAGTGAGTGATCTCATCGAGAGTTATTGGTTTTCACACTTAATCTCGACGTAATCGCTCATTTGTGTTATGCGAGTGTTTCCAATCGTGTATATTGTGTTAGCCTTAGGAAAGGCGAAAACAAGTTTTCAGCCTTAGGAAAGGCTCACTCGATGACCGCGATGGGGTTCCCAACCGGGCATGTTACCCTTAACTAGACCCCGTCGGGTGTGAGTCCAACTATAGTACTATACTAGCAAAGGTGGGACGTCGCGAGTAAAATTCCTAGCACATATGTATCAAGCATCACGTGTAAATATGTATGTCAGTTGTTCGCGTGTGATAAATAGTCTAGACATGAGTTGCGTTGTGGTTAAAATACAAGAAACAAAAGTCGAAAAGTGTTTTAACAAATATGATTTGAGAGTGGGACTCACGGCCCAACCCCATTAAGATTAAGAATAACTTGTAACTTACAATGATGAACAACATCAAATCAAAAGATTATTAAATTACCATTTTTGCTCTTTCTTTATTGTTTCCGTAATTAGATAATCTTTACACAGGCTCCAAACTCCACCATGTGGGCATTCTTTTTTGGTTTCCTTTCGTCATATATATAACTCAAAGTTGAATTTCGATCCTCAATATTATTATATATTCTTTTTCCAATTTTGTTGTATGTAACCCAAAAGGAGATAAATGTTCAAACTTTGATCATCTTTTTGGTTCTCTTTTAGAAATGGAAGAGGGTTCCAGCAGCAAATTCAAGAAGATTTGTGTGTTTTGTGGAAGTAACCCTGGTCATCGAGAAGTCTTCAGTGTTGCTGCTACTCAATTGGGAGATGAATTGGTTAATTGTTTATCTTTAAATCTTATATTTTGATGTTGGTTTTGGGTGTCTTTTTGAATTGGATATGTGTGCACACCATGTGTTTGATAAAAAGCCTCTTAGAACCTGGTTTTGTTTTTCTGATTGGATGTTGTGATTATTGTGTGCCTTGGAATCTTGGTTTGATAAAAAAACACTCATGGATGATGATTGCTTGTTATGGGATTGGTGTTGAGTGTCTTGTTTTCTTGTTTAAAGTTTGTGATTATGTTGTTGATTATAGGTTAATAGGAAGATAAACTTGGTGTATGGTGGTGGAAGTATTGGTTTAATGGGGATGATATCTCAGAGAGTTTTTGACGGCGGTTGTCGTGTTCTTGGGTAATGTACACCAACATAAATTCTTGTTCTGTGTGTAATTTTTGTTACTCGTGCTTGTTCGTTAACGTAATGCTGCTTATTCACTTGCAGGGTTATTCCCAAAGCTCTTGTACCACTTGAGGTACGTGCGTTTTAAATTTTGAATTTTCGAGTTTGTTTTAGTTGCCCACACATCATTTCAAGCCGAATCGTTCTTTCTTGAAGTCATTGCTAGTGTTCTTATGTTGTTCTTTATTTAGCCTATTACATTCTGGAGGTTGAGTATGTAGCAGTACTTATTACTTCTGCCACATTGGACACATAGGACTACATACCAAAAGTTTGAAAAAATAATGCAAAATCAATTTACAAGATCATTTAAGCATATACTAATATGACATCAAATGTCTAGCTTGTATTCCTGATAGTTCTGTTCTAGCACGATCATTCTCCATTATTGGCATAGCCTAATATCAAACTATGCATCAACTCTGGGATGATCTAAGGACTAAGAGACGTTTTGTTTTTTGCATTTTTTTTGTTAAACTATAATCCAAATTCACTATTTTCGATAGATCTCTGGTGAAAGTGTTGGAGATGTACGAATTGTCTCAGATATGCACGAAAGGAAAGCCGAAATGGCTCGAGAAGCTGATGCCTTTATTGCACTCCCCGGTATCTTTATAACTGTGTTCAAATTTCCTGACTTTTTACATGAAATTTGTATTCACGGTGACATTGCTTTCAGGAGGTTATGGAACCATGGAGGAAGTTTTAGAGATGATCACATGGTCGCAGCTCGGAATTCATAAAAAACCCGTGAGTTGTCATTTATAATGTTTGAGAATTAGAGGTCGCAATTTCGACCCATGTACTTATGAAGGTGTATTTATAGGGGTATGTTATATCTCTAACAGGTCAAACATGTAAAATAGAAATAAATAGCTAAAAAGGAAAGGGGTCAAATGGGGTTAAAGTCACCTATAGAGTATTTTCCATATGTAACACTTTGTAAATCATTTTATTAAAAAGTTGATGTACTATTGAAATAATCTAATATTGCGTAATCGTATATTTATATTTAACACACTAATATTTTATAAAAGAGTAAAGTAGATGGATGGTCCCTTTGGTTTACCATTATTTTGGATTTGGTCCCTAGCTTTCCAAAAGTATACGGATGATCTCTGTGGTTTGCACTTTGTAATGCATATAGTCCCCAGCCAACAAATCTAAAGGTTTTAGCATGTCCAAGTTAGGGACTAAATGCGTTACAAAGTGCAAGCCACAGGGACCATCAATGTACTTTTGGAAAAAGCTGGGGACTAAATGCTTCACAAAGTGCAAACCATAGGGATCATCTATGTACTTTTGGAAAGCTAGGGACCAAATCCAAAATTTTGGTAAATCACAGGGGCCATCTGTGTACTTTACTCTTTATAAAAAGGTCAAGAAACTTGAAAAAGAGTGTTTTAGATCAACCCGACCCGACCGATTTTCCTAACATGTTTTGAACTGTTACCAAGCCCGTCATTTTGCACCTCGACTCAGATCCTCGCGCATTTGCTTTCATAACCTTGAATTCGTATACTCAGGTTGGTCTCTTAAATGTTGACGGATATTACAACAGTCTGCTTGCATTATTTGATAACGGAGTCAAAGAAGGTTTCATCAAGCCAAGTGCTAGAGACATTGTTTTATCAGCCACAAATGCAATAGATTTGTTGACAATAATGGAGGTATAAAGAAATTTAGAATCTTGTACTTGGTTTTCAGGGGGTCCCACAAAAGGCTATCACATTTTAATTTAATTTATTTTTCTGGGTACAGCAATACAAGCCTGAGCATGAACATGTCGCGCCTCATGAGAGTTGGCAGATGGAGCAACTGGGGAATTATCCGAACAAAGGAACATAATTCAAATTGGTTTCATTCAACTTTTGATTTCTTGAATTTGAAAGATGGACTTTGTGTGTTTGATTTATATGTACTCATTTTCATCTAGTGTGGGTTTGAATGTGCTAGAAATGATCATAACTGTTGCCCGGGCCTTCGTCTAGTGTCGCTATGATGATGCGATATATACGAGGGGCCTTGAAGATTCAAGTTTGATTTGAAAGCTTGGAAATATTCGTTACAAACTATACTTTAGTTAACTAAGATCAATATGTTTGACTTTGACAGACTCAGATTGTGTTGACGCTTGATAAAAACTGGACGCGTTATCAGCTCTAAAAGTTGATCTTGACTTTTGATATGTTTAGATCTTGTGTGTCAATTAGTCGGACCGGTCAATGCCTTTAAAAACCTTGGGGGGAGAGGTCTTGGGTTTAAGTCAGAGTAAAGAAATTTGCCGTTCAAAAAAAAAAAGGACGGACCGGTCACTAGACAAGTAATTAATGCATAGTCTGCATAACTGTTTAAGCTTTTCCGAAATTATGGATTTGATAATGATAATAATTGTTTGTTGCCTAGTTAAGTGTTTGGGGTTTTCACTACTAAACGTAAAAATTATGTTAAATTCATTTTAAAAAAATGACCATTATACTCACCTACTAATTGGGTCGGTTTTGAAAGAAAGTGAAAGTTGAGGAGTGATTCGTAATATTACTTTAATAATTAGTGTTTAATTAATAGCTTAAATATGTGATTAAAGAAAATAGATCTAGGCCAACAATTATATTATGTCCATACTATATTATAATGCAGAAGGATGGGACATTTTAAGATATCTAAAAAATAAAAATATTTTCTCTTTTAATTTATAAATACACCCTTAAAATGGGGTAAATTGCTCTTTTAAATAATAATTATATTTTAGCCCTTATCTTATTATACTTAAATCCCTAAGTTTTAACATAATAATGGGTAATCCGTTAAATTTTTTCCCATCCACAACAAAATTATAATTCTTTTGCGTATTCTTGTCATATCTTATAAACTACAATATTTTAAAAAAAATCCAAAAGTACCGTGACGACCTACTCATTTTTGTCGATGTTTCGATAGTTGTCTTGGTCAATATTGACATGTGAATTAAAACGTACAGGTAGATGATGTCTTACTGTACAATTGATTAAAGCCCAATGTACTTAGTCATTATCACAGAATGTTTAATAACTACAGAATGTCAAGTGATTAAACCCTCATCTTTAACAAAATTATAGATAATTAGTTAGTAGTTACACTTTATACATCCCCACAATTTTTAGACGGTCATAACTTTTTGGTACTTTAATAATTTTTTTTAATTACACCATATAAATATAAATGAGTATTTAATTCTCTTTAAATTGAATATAATATTGCTATAGTTTTTAAAAAAAAAAATTAATACGTTAAGTGATTAATAGTGTCTAAAAGCGAGTAATAACTTAATCGTTAACCGAAACCGAACCAAAATCAACCAAAAATTGAGTTAATTGAAAACTGATTAACCGAAACCCGAATTAACAAAAATAGTTATCAATTTTTTGTACCCTAATTTAAACAAAAGTAACTGAACTGAACTGAACCGAACCATTCATATTTTCATATATTTATAGCTTTTATACCTTAAGTTCATGTATTTCATATTTATACCTGCATTTCATGTACTTATACCTCCATTTCATGTACTTATACATCCATTTCATGTATTTATACCTAAATTTCATGTATTTCAAATCAGCAGTTTTAGCCTAAGCTTGGTTTTGGTTATTAATCGAAATTAAATTAATCAAACCAAAAACCGTCAATATGAATGAATTAAACCAAACCGATTAAACTGAAATCAGATTGGTTAATAAAATAAACTAATTGATGACCTTGATTTCGGTTGAGGATAATGATCTAAGCAACCGAACAATGCACACCGTGGCAATGCCTGTGTTTCCCGCCACATCGTGTGTGCACCTATTGGTTATTAACCAAAACTGGTTATCGATGAACAATAACTAAATCGTTAAAACCTAAACCAAACCGGAAATAGACGAAAACAAACCTAAATCAACCCAAAACTGAATTAACTGAAAACGGAAAACCGAATTAACCAAAAACTGGTTATAATTTTTTTTGTACTCTCGTTTAACCAAACTTAGCTGAATCGAATGAAATCATTCATATTTTCATATATTTCTAGCTTTTATAGCTACAGTTCATATATTTCATATTTTATATCTCCATTTCATATATTTTTTTTACTTTCATTTCATGTATTTAGACCTTAATTTCATATATTTCTAAGCAAAAGTTTTAGCCAAAGTTTGGTTTTTTCTACTGAAATTAAATGAACCAAACCAAAAACCGTCAATTTAACGGAATAAACCGAAGTGATTAACCGAAAACCAGTTGATTAATAATATAGACTAACCGATGACTTTGGTTTTGGCTTCGGTTGAGGTTAATAACTGAACCAACTGAACTATGCACAACATAATAAAATGGATTACCCGATTACTTCGCTTTTGATGTATATCTATCACAATAATGCTACAATAAATATTATATGAATAAGAAAACTATCAAAAATGAGTATCGCAATGTGATGTGTCGCTCCCGCCGTATCGCGCGGGCATCCTGCTAGTTATATTACAATGCATGAGAGATGAGCATTTTAAGATACCCAAAAAATACGAACTTTTTTTCCTATTAATTTATAAATACACCCCTAAAATGAGGGTAAATTAGTCTTTTAAACAATAATTATATTTTAGCCTCCCATTTTATTACACATATATCCCTTAGTTTTAACATAATTATAGGTAATTAGCTACAATATCCCCCTTCCCCAATAAACTTATAATCCTTTTACGTATTCTTGTCATATCTTATAAACTATAACGTTTAAAAAAAATCCAAAAGTACAGTGACGACCAACTCATTTTTTGTCGACGTTTCAATAGTTGTGTTGGTTAGTATTGACGTGTGGATTAAAAGGTAAAAGTAGATGATGTCTTAGTGTACAAGTAACTAATACCCAATGTACACAGTTATTATCCTAGAATGTTTAATAGCTACAGAACTTTAAGTGATTAAATACCGTCATGTCACACCCCGATATTTCCACATTTGACCGGTGGGCCCGGTAGGGAGTATCGTGACGTAGTTGATATTATCATAGTCAAACAACACAATATATAAATGCACAGCGGAAGCAAAAGATAAAATATATTACAATTCGAATATAAAGTAATATCAAGTATTACAACGGAAAGTAAAGGATCCACAGGCGGATCTTAAAACATAAATATTGTTCAACAGACTTTAGACGCCTAGAACTTGCAAGATTCCTTATTAACGTCCTGAGCAGCTTCCAGCCTATTACGTACTTGTACCTGTCACTTAGACTTTTGAAAATACGTCAGTTTTCACTGGTAAATACACTCAACCGACTCATTTGAAAATGTCTATGAAAATTGGTTTAGGTGCTCAAGGCACGAAGATGTTTTGACACTTTGATTAAAAAGCACAAGGCAAAATTAATCTTTTATACTTGGGACAAACTATATTTCATGTTATCAGTTTTACATAACTTGCTCTACATACGGGGCCCGGTTCTATGCCGGTTCAAGATTTAACCGACTCACCACTATTCCCTTATTGGGAATCCCTTATTGGGTATAATTAATTAATAACATATGGCATCTGTCAGGTGTATGCCTACACCCCGTGCTTAGGTCGTGGTCATTGCATTTAATGAGTCAATGATATCCAGGACACGGTCGCATTAATCCCCTATGTTTCAGTCAAGCAATACGAATTAAAACAGGTTATTTGGATTTCCCGACTTATTGGTCTTTGAATCCCATACCTGACCATGCGGTATTTATATTACCGTATCCCAAGCCCGTAATAAGGAAAATAAGTTAAGAGTATTTACCTGAGCTAGCTCCTGTCTTAATTAGCAAGAATTATAATAACTCAGCCGTATTCACTTAAGTAAGCGTAGGTACAATTTACCGGAAGGCTCTAGTCTGGAATGATGGTATAAATAACCAATTAGAATGCTAACGGGTCTTTAATTAAGCCTAAGCTTAGACCGGTTAGTTTTAAGAAAGATACGGTTCAAACGCATGATAAAGCGAAGACCGGTTTAGAATGTGGTTTTGACCCGGCAAGCTTGTATGCTTGTTTAATATGGGTAACTTAAACACATTCTGGATTTTGAGACAAAACTGATATGGTTTAACCCGTTTCGGCTAATATATGCGAACTAGTCACATAAGCCGAACCGTACGCGCAAGAGGCGTAACGGAAATCATAAGGGTCCTAACCAGGTTTCCTAAGTTAATATGTCTCAAATATGTTGTGATATCAGTAAGATACCTTCCATTATGCCCAAAACGAATTTAAACACAAACTATGCCCCGTAGGGGTAATTTGGTCATTTATAATGTTATAAAAGAGTTTAAGTATTAATCTGAGTTACAGGTCTGATATAATCAGAAAAAATACTTGGTTTACTAAGTTATAACAGTAGGGTAAAGTATATATGTGAAATTTATCAATTATAACCAACTATGCACCGTAGGGGCATTTTGGTAATTTCACAAAAACCGAAAAGCTCAAAACTGAAGTCTGAGTTTAACAACTTTTGCTTACTATTAAAATATTATAATTTACCTAAAATATCAGTAGGTATCAACCCTTGTATGTTTAAAATAGTTCTACTACATACTATGCGTTAAAAACGCTTAAAAAGGCGATTAGAAGCCGTTTACGGGTTCTATACATAAAGCTGATATTTTTATTATTCCAGAAGGCTTAAAATAATGTATTTATCATATAAAATCAGTAGCAAAAGGTTTGGGGTCAAAAAGATATGTAAAACTCATTTTATAGCCCGAAAGGGCAAAACCGACATTTACCGAATTAAGCTTACGACCCTAAGTTATGCTCAGCTTAAAATTAATTAAAAATCTTCAAAAATCCCAAAATAATATATTACATCAGTGGGTAAAAAGTTTGATATCGAAAAGTAGGCTTAACTAGGCTATACGCTAATTACGCCGTTTATTCGCTAAAGAAGCTTTATAATTACGCTAATGAGCATAACTCTCAATCTACACCTCAAACTGATGTCAAACTTTGGGTACAAGTTTATATATCAGTAATTAAGGTTTCTACTCTTTTATATTTTCGAAAATCACGTTTTAAGGTGAAAAGGGCATAATGGTCAACATATAGGCAATTAACGGAATCATGCATATTAATTGGTTAACTAATGAACCATGGTGTATAATCACAGAGGGTTATACTAGCATGTAACCTGGTCCTAATAAAGCTCTAAGGCATTTCTAAAACATGCTTAAACGGGTCAGAACTGAAGTCAAAGCAAAAGTCAAAGTTTCGTGACTTTCGGTTCCGAACCGGGTCTCTACAGAGAATTGTCGGGTTGAACATGTTTAGACATGTTCTTACACTAATTACCAAGTTATAATAATGATCAGATAGGTTGTATGTGTTCTACATTGCTAATTATGCATAAATTAGAAATTAAGTATCCTATTGACTTTTTAATAACAAGTTTGACCCGGCATTTGACCTAGTTAGAGTGGGAATCAGGGGGAACCCTTTTAAGGGTTTATTACCCACATAATTACCAACTTATAACTACTTTCAATTCGACTAATCACTGGACCATTAGTGATTAATCGTTAAGTCAACCGTTAATTACGACGGTTTGACTTTTAAGCTAAAACTAAGCAAAAACTTAACTAAGGAAGGTTAGGCATACTTACTGAAGTCCTAAGCTTGATTAGTGATCACTTGAGAGAAGTCTTGAGCTCCAGGAATGATCAGAAAGCTGAAGGAAGGTGTGAAGAATTTGGTTGCAACTTAGTGGCCTTTTATAGTGTTCATAAGCTCTTAGATCATTGACAACAAGTGCTATCAAGGGCCATGGATCATCAACAGATGTCCCTAAAGTTCTAGGGGTTGCCTAGGGGTCGCCTAAGATGAGGAAAAACGTTTATAAGTCGGTTACAAGAGCCATGGTAGACAAAAACCCAAAGATTTCGGACCAGACAGGCCCTCGCGGCACGCGAAGACCCCCCCTGGGGCTTCGCGTCGCGCGACACCCTTCTGCACCAAATCTTATATTTTTTATTTTTACGCTTTGATCCTTGGCTCTTCAAAACTTTGCTAAGACTTCATTTCTTGCCCTTTGAACCCTCCAAATTGACTTATAAGGGCTTCAAGACATTTACCCACTTTGTTTAGTCCTCGGTTAACTTTATTGTCACCCGAAAAGTCCTAAACTTTAACGTTGACGCTTATAACCCCTCGCATACGAATTTGATCACAACTTGCTCATACGATAACGAAACTTTATGAAATTTATATCGTGCATTCTAGTGAGCATAATTAACCGTTACAAAGCTTCGGGTTTTTCAAAAGGTCACTCAGAGGTATAACTTAAACATGTTGACACATTTAACCCATGTAGTTTGTAATCTCCACTTTCTTGCATATTTAGCTTCGTATGATCCGTGATTTATTCGTTTGAAGGTTTGAGCATCATGTTGGGTTAATGTACAATATATTTATTCACTGTTGACATTTAGAACTCGTATTTTCACATACTTTCCATGATTGTCAACTTTAATCCTTCTATAACATTCTTTCACACGTTCAGACATATGACACGTGTCAACACATTATAGGACGTGAATTTTCGAGGTGTTACATCCTCCCCCCCTAAAAGAAATCTCGACCTCGAGATTTGTTAATGTAAAGGAAGTATTTTCTACCTTATATTGGGCTTAATCTTCCCCAGTACCTTTGAGCCTCTAAGGCACTCCAATTTGCCCTTTATAATAGGTACATGTATCTTTTGGAGCTTCTAATCCTGTCGATCCTTAATCGACACAGGTTGCATATCATAAATCGGTATATCATTATGTGATAGTGTTTCTTGACTTATTGGCGAAACACGTCCTTAAATCATTAGTGTGGGGTGCATTGCGCGTTCCACCGAGCTCCTTAATTAGGTCTTAGCTCGTAAGCTATTTAATCTTGATACATTCGAATCCTTCGAATGATTCTATATATTCAGAGCTTAACTAGCCTGATAATTTAACAAATTTGGCACACCCTTCATGGGTGATATCTTTTGTTGAGCCTTATTTCTTAACAAGAATTTAGGAAGGTTACTACTTTCCATTAATGCTTGATTTTCTGCCAAATAATGGCAACTTATAGATAATTAGGGGTTTGTATGTTCTTATTGGTTGTTTCTAATGCAACTTTCAGATCCTGATAAGTGAACTTACCAATCTATTGTTCTAACAATAGATGTTTAACATTCCATCTATACAAGGTCTCTAAGGGGTAGCCTTGATACTTACATAATAATTGTTATATAAAAAAAACTTATTTTTTTTTATGGTGAGATGGTTATTCCAACCACTGCTTAACTAATCTCAAAGAATAGCTAATCCTTACAGCTAGTCGAACCAATCGACGATCCTGGGCAGGTAATAGCGATTCTTAATTGTTGCCTAAATAGGGTTGCGGTAATCAATGCATAAGCAAGATGATCCGTCTTTCTTATTTATATAAATCGGAGTTCTTAGAACTTCGAATTTTGGCTTTATGAAATCTTCTCTAAAAACTTATCGATTTGGCTCTTAGTTCTTCCTATTCCGTTGGTACTAACGGATATAAGGCTTTTACAATAATTGCAGCCCTAAGTGGGATGTTTTTCCTAACATCCACTTGCCTCTCAGAAGGTAAACATGGTAATTCTTATAAAGAAGATAATTATGACACACACAGATGTTAGAGATGTCTGTATTTTCAGGCTTTTGTTTATCTATCGATGTCGGTGTCAGATAAATGATACATTCTCTTTACAAATGCAAGGATGCCCTAAGTAGAGATACTTATAAGGACATTTTATATTGGATATCTTCTTTGAATACTACTAGTCGACTTTAGCACAATATGACCATTGGGATATCTCAGGGGTTCCATGCATTAAACCTCCATACTGATCAGGCATGGAAGTAATCTATGGGACACACTAGGATACGCCAATCCTCATATGGCACTCTTATCAAACATAGTTTGGCATTCGCAGGCGATATAAAATAATGAGAAAATAATAAAATAAATAATATATATATTGCCGTACTCTTCCTGGGGAAAAGTACTCCAGGTTCTTATGAGAGGATTAACTTCGAGGATGGGAGAGATGGTCATTATCGATTCCATTGGTAAGTTATATCTTAAATTTAATATCTGAAGTTCTTATGAATGTAACCAAGAGTTTACTAGGCTTATGGTTTACTAAAGGTTTATTATCCCTTGCATTAACGTAAGATACTTAGCAGAAACTATCAATGTTAAATGGTACGGGAAGTACCTGATGCTATTATTGATATGTACTGTCTCTGTCATTCAATCGGTAGTTCAGGTGTTTCCATTCTTATCCTTCCCAGACTTAGCTGCTCCTTCCTTGGCAGCCTCAGGGCAATTAGTTTTGATGTGGCCCTTTTCGCCACAGTTGAAACAGTTTGCATTATTTATGTCCCTACATTCGTGGGACTGGTGGCCAGTTCTTTTGCAGATGCCAGATTGCTTTATCTTTTGGTTTGATCGACACTGTCCCCAGTGTCTTCTTTTGCAGGTAGGCTTCTTGTTGGAATCCTGTTGGTTATTGTTGAACTCGGATTTGCTCTTCTTAGGATTCTGGGAGTTATCCTCCTCCCTTTTACGCTTCCCATCTTCAGAGGCCTTGGCAGCCTTGTTTCTAACCACATCGAGTGTGAGAGATAGCGACAGATCTGTCGCTGACCTGAATGTAGTAGGTCTCGATGCTTTCACACTTGCCTTTATTTCTGGGGCTAGACCCCCAATAAAGCGAGCTATTCGCTTTGGTTCCGGTGTGATCAAATAAGGAACCAATCGAGACTTGGTATTGAAACTTGTAAGGTATGCTTGACAATCTAAGTTCTCCATGACTAATGTCAAGAATTCAGTCTCGATCTTCTCAACTTCATGTTGAGGACAATAATTTTCTTTGATAAGAGCAACGAACTGATCCCAAGTCATGTTGTACAAAGGGATCTTCCCGGTGGCTTGAATCAACGATCTCCACCAGGCTAAGGCCTCACCCTTAAATGATTGCGACACAAACTTGACCACATCCCTCTCAGCGCATCCGCTGATATCCACAACTGTATCCATCTCATCTAACCACGTCATACAATCTACAGCTCCTTCCTCTCCAGTGAAATCCCGGGGTTTACATGAAACAAAGTACATGTAGGAGCAACCCTTATCACGGGGTCCTTGATTCAGTATGATTTGTTGAGACGGATCACTGTGATGATTAGAAGAGTGACGCTCGTCATCTTCCTTCTTGGGTTCATCCTTCTTGGAAGGAGGCTTCGAATGCGGTGTAGATAGGGTCCTACTCCGAGTCCCACAATACTCTTCGTACTGCCGCTCTAAGGCCTTTGTAACTGCGTCGTCTACTAACGCTTTTAGTTCAGCACCCGTTAAATTAATTCGGGTGTTATCATTGTTCTCCACTGGGTGGCTATTAATTCCATCTGAGCCAGCCATTTAATTGAACTGTTACATAAAACAAGGACAATAGTTTACCTGGGAGTTTATTATGGAATTGTGTTTTATGGCAATTCATTAACCATGGTAACGGAGACCATTTTTGGTTAATTTATTAATCACATTTATTTAGGATTTCTATTATAATTTATCCTAATTATTAAAAACAATAACAGTTTTACTAGTGGCACGAAAGGCCTAGTCACATGGACATTTATAAATTATAAGCTATGATTTCAGAGAATCAAAGCATTGAGGTTTGAATCATAGTTCATTACCTTTTCTTGACATGGAGTTGTAGGCTACAACTGTCTTTAGTCTCAGAGGACGTTAACTATAGCCCGTAGGCACTTCCCTTCTAAGGGAGGTTTATAATATGATCATCTCATAGGATGATATAAGCCATGATTTCAGAGAATCGAGGCATTAAGGTTTGAATCAAAGTTCATTACCTTTTCTTGACAGGGAGTTATAGGCTACCACAGTCTTTAGTCTCAGAGGACGTTAGTTATAGCCCGTAGGTACTTCATCCTTAAGGGATGATTATTTCAAATAAGGGAACTTGGATTAACCCCCTTTTTTAAAAGATGGCCTGTGTGACTTTAACGATTCACAGTTTACCAAAAATGTTAACATACTTACAGATGTTAGCAGGGACTGGAATCTTTTGGATAGGTTTTACCGTCTTGGCCATGTCTGAAATGACATTTAGGCTAGGTTTTACCATCTTGGCCATGTCCGTATTGACATTTAGGCTAGGTTTTACCATCTTGGCCATGTCTGCATTGACATTTAGGCTAGGTTTTACCTTTAAGATTCCTTTAATATTTAACGCAGAACAAACCTAAATTGAGGTGTTAACAAGGATCTGAATCTAATTGTGGAACTACCGTCTTGGCCCTGTCTTAAAATGACACATGAGCTAGGTCTTGTCCTTTTTAGATATTGCCATTTTATTATAATGGTAGATCTTATAATATAGAAATGATATCTTAAATATAATCGTTCCATTAAATTTAAACAAGTATATGGTTGCCCTAAACGGGACTTCTACAGAAAATGACTTGCCCATGCAAGAGCTAATCAGAAAATAACAAAGGAATAAAACGGGACTTCTACAGAAAATGACTTGCCCATGCTTGAGGCTAACCAGTAGGGGTCTTCCGAAAAGTTGTAACCTGTGGGGAACTGCTGCTCAAAGGGGTTGAATGCTGCAGCACCGGTATAAGTGGGAATTGGTTCTCCAAAACCCAATGGTTGTTGTGGTGCGACTGGCGCTGAGGCTACCTCAGAGACTGGGTGTGAAGATTCTCCCATCTCTGGCTCTTCATGAACAGGTGAGTACCGGCTACCACCTGAATGTGGAGGGGTGCTGATGCGTATTCCCCCTCGTGCGGATATTCGCACTGTAGTTCTCCTTCGCCTTGGGGGCGAGGGAGGCTGAAGTCGAGGCGGGGCTGCCGGCGGAGTGACCGCTACAAGTCTAGAATCCTCAGAAGGATTCTGCTGCTGCTATGGCTGCTCCTGCTGGTGAAGAGGAAAGTGATGTGGCTGAAGCTGATGCAGGGGAGAGCTATGGTATGATTGGTGAAGAGGAGAGTTATGGTAAGATGGGTGAAGAGGAGAGTTATGATAGCTGGGAGTAAATGCCCAGTCATACTGTTTAAAGTTCTCCTCAAAACTATCGGGACCATTGTAAGGCGATCCCATGAATGGTGACCCATCAGAAATCTCGATGGGGTGGTTTGGAGTTTCGGATGGTGGCATAACAGGATCAGCATCCTCGTCAATGTCCATAGGGTTGCCACCAGAGAAGTGGTCTTCTGGTCCAAGTGGGTTAAAACCCACTGCTGCTGCTAAGTAGTCATCAGGGTTGAACTGGCCCTGAAAGACTGGTGAACGGTGGTCAAAAGGTGACTGGTGTCCTTGAAGAGGTATATAGGACTGCTGAGAGTGTTGGGGCTCATGCTCAGAGTGAGGCCCAAATGAATGTGGTATGGATGGGGAGGTACTCAATGAGACTGAGCGCCTCGCTGGTTCGGTAAAGGATCTCCAAAGATCCTGAGCATCCGTGTTGTGAGAATCCGAAGGTGTTCTCCGGTGTGAGGGTCCAGCCTCGTGGTCATTTGGAGCTACAAATGCTCCATTTCCTCTTCCTCTGCCTCTCATACGTGGCGGCATGATTAATTCCTGTCAAAACAAACAAGTGATACAACAAGAAATTTATATATAAGACAAAGTTAGAAATAAAAACCAAAAATTTGGAAATTTCCTAAGTTCTTTGTCTAGACTCGAGAATCGAGGATTGTGCAATTGTGTAACTGAGATTAAACACAAAAAGGCTAGTGTTTAATTCACTCAGAGTTGGCTCTGATACCAACCTGTCACACCCCTATTTTCCACGTGTCACCGGTGGGCCCGGTGGGGAGTATAGTGACGTAGTTGGTATCATCATAGACAAACCACACAATATAATAATGCACAGCGGAAGCAAAATAGATTCATTTCAACTTTAAATCAAATGTAATATAAAATATCACAAGTAGTTGAAACAGATCCACAGGCGGATCAAAATAAAATAAGATAATTGTTCAACAGTTTATTGTCGTCCAAGCTTGCGAGACTTATTGTGGACGCTCTAGAAGACTGCCAGCCTATTACGTTGAGTACCTGCACTTAACCTTTTGGGAAAAATACGTCAGTTTACACTGGTAAATACAATTCGACTGACTCATTTTAAAAAGAGTTGAAAATTGATTTGAATGCACGTGGCACAAAAATATTTTATAACTTGGGATAATTATGCATTATAATCTTGTAAGGGATTTACATGTTACTCCGCGTTCAGTAGCCCGATCCGTAGACCGGGTTAAAGATTAATAGACACACCACAATTATTGAGTTATACACTGACGGGTGTACGCCTACACCCCGTGCTCAGGTCGTGGCTATCTCGTAAGATAATGCCAAGGATATCCGGGACATGGTCATTAACCCCCCAAAGGCTTTAAGCAAACAATACACGTTTAAAACATAGCATATCAATGAATTTAACCATAATTGGATTAAAGAATTCAATGCCGGACCAAGCGGTATTCTATATACCGTACCCCAAGCCCGTATAGGGAAAATAAGTCAAAAAGTATTTACCTGAGTAATGTATAAATTCACGTTAAGAAAGTGAAGGTAGCTTTTACCGGGGCTCCTAATCTGGAACGAAGGTTTATAATAACCTATTAGATTTCTAACGGGTCTTTATTTAAGCTTAAGCTTAGACCGGTTAGTCTTAAGAATGAAACGGTTCAAACGCACGATTAAGCGAAGACCGGATAGAATGTGATTTAGACCCGACAAGTTTGAATACTTGTATACTATGGGTATACTAAATACATTCTGGATTTTGAGACAAAAATGATAATGTTTGACCCGTCTCGGTCAATTTATGCAAACTAGTTACATAAACCGAACCGAACGCGAAAAGAGCGTTGCGGGTATCCGTAAAGGTCATATGCAAGTTCCCTGAGATAATATGCTCTAAAAATGTTATAATATCAGTAAGATATCTTCTATTATGCCCGGAATGGATTTAAACACAACCTATGCCTCATAAGGGCATTTTGGTCATTTAAAAGTTTATAAAAGAGTTAAATTAGAAATCTGGGTTACAGGTCTGGTTTATACAGTAAATATACTTTATTTAACATATTATAACAGTATGGTATGACCCATATGTTAAATTTATCATTTAAAACCAAACTATGCACCGTAGGGGTATTTTGGAAATTTCACAAGGGCTAAAAATGTCAAAATTGGAAACCTGAGTTTAAAAACTTGTACTTACTGTTATTATATGAAAATATGCTAAAAACATCAGTAGGTATCAATCTTATATGTCTAATATGGTTATAATACATACTATGCGTTAAAACGCTTAAAAAGGCGATTTAGAGCCGTTTCCGGGTTTTTAAGAGAAAGCTGATATTTTTTTTTATATTTCCAGAATGCTCAAAATACTTTATTTATCAAATAAAATCAGTAGAAAAAGGTTTGGGGTCAAAAGGATTTATAAAACTCATTTTATGGCGTAAAAGGGCAAAATCGGTATTTACCGAATTAAACTTAAAGACCTATGATATGATCAGCCAAAAATTAAATAAAAATCTTTAAAAATCCAAAAATATTATATAACATCAGTGGGTAAAAAGTTTGATATCAAAAAGTGGGTTTAAATAGGCTTTACGCTAATTACGCCGTGTATGTAACATAAAGCTTGTAAATTACGATAATGAGCATAACTCTTATTCTGGACCTCAAACTGATATCAAATTTTCGGTGCAAGTTTATATATTAGTAACAAATGTTTCTACTCTTTCACTTTTTCAAAAATCACGTTTTATAGTTAAAAGGGCAAAATAGTCAACTTTAAGCATAAATCGGTAACATGCATATGAATCGGATAAGTGTTGAACCAAGTTGTAAAATCTCAGAGAGTTAAACATATATGAAAGTTGGTCCAAAATATGCTCTAATTCAGATCTCAACATGCATGTACGGATTAGAACCGATAGTCAAAGAAAAAGTCAATTTATGAGACTTTCGGTTCCGATTCGGGTTTAAACTGAAAATTGTCGAGTTGATCATGAAGAAACATGTTCTTACATTAATTACAAAGTTATTTTGATGATCAAACAGGTTGCATGTGGCCTACATTGTTAATCATGCTTATTTTTGCAAAAACACTTCCTGTTGACTTTTTAAGAAAAGCTTTGACTCGACAATTGACATGCTTCGAGTGTGAATCTGAAAATACCCTTTTAGGGGTTTGTTACACACATAAATACCAACACGTAGGTACTTTCAATTTGAGAAATGACAGATCCAAACTCGTTTAATCATAAAGTCAAGTTTAAATTACGATACTTTGACTTTCGGTGAATACACTAAGCTAGAACGAATTAGAGAAGGACATGAACACTTACAATGGTCCTAAACAAGCTTAGAGATCACTATGAGCCTGCCTTGTCGTCCAGAATGCTCCAGAAAAGTTCTTGTGAAGTTTGAATATGCAAGTGTTCTTGTGTTTACTACATAAAGTGCCTTATATGCAGATTTTGGTGTGTTGTGAGGCTGCCACAGGGGTATACAGGTGTTGTAAGACCTGTACAAGTGTCCTCAACTGCATGTAATTCGATTGGGGAGGTCCTTGAGTCGTACATACCTAAATTTTATGTATTTCTAATCAAAAGTTTTAGCTCAAGTTTGGTTTTAGCTATTAAGCAAAATTAAATGAAACAAACCAAAAACCGTCAATCTAACTAAATAAAACAAACCGATTAACTAAAACGGATTGGTTAATAAAATAGACTAATTGATGACCTCGATTTCAGCTAAGGATAATAATCTAGCCAACCGAACAATGCACATCGTGACAATGTATTTGTTTCCCGCCACATCGACACCTATTGGTTATTAACCTAAACTGGTTAGCGATGTGCAATAACTAAATCGTTAACCTAAACCAAATCGAAAACAGACGAAACCGAACCAAATCAACCAAAAACTGAATTAACTGAAAACTGAATTAACCAAAAACCGATTATCAAATTTTTTTTGTACTCTCGTTTAACCAAAATTAGTTGAACTGAACCGAATCATTCATATTTTCATATATTTCTAGCTTTTATACCTCCATTTCATATTTTATATCTCCATTTCAAATATTTATACTTTCATTTCATGTATTTATACATCAATTTCATATATTTCTAAGCAAAAGTTTTAGCACAAGTTTGATTTTTACTATCAACTGCAATTAAATGAACCAAAACAAAAACCGTCAATCTAACCGGATAAACGAAAGGGATTAACCCAAAACCGATTGGTTAATAAAATAGATTAACCGATGACTTTGGTTTCGGCTTCGGTTGAGGATAATAACTGAACTGACCAAACCATGCACATCACAATGAAATGGATTACCCAGTTACTTCGCTTTTGATGTATATATATAAGAATGATGTTACAATAAATATTATATGAATAAGAAAACTACAAAAAAAAGAGTATCGTAATGCGATATGTCGCTCCCGTCACATCGCGCGGACATCATGCTAATATTTTATTATAATATATTATACTATATATTAATTTACGTCATTAGCTACAGTAACAAAATTCTTTACTTTTAGTTTTAGTTACCAAAATGCCATTAGAATAGAATTTTCATTTACACCCTCCAATTTTTAATAAGTTTATCATACAGGCCCTCTACTTTAGTAATAAAATGTTTAAGCCCTTAATCCTAATAATTGTTTTTCATTTTCAACCCTTACACTTTATTACCATCACCATTTTACTCTCAACTTTAGTTTTTCTCTTTACATTTTATTGTAATTACTATTTAGACCCTAAACTTTTAGTTTTTTTTTTGTTTTACTTATTTATTGTCGTTTCTTTTTTGTTTTTTCTCAAGGTAAAAATTTTCTAACTTTCGTATGTATCGTCGTAAGTAGGTTATTTTATTCATGTTTCGAACATGTCGCAAGTATTCTTTTTATGGTTATAACGAGTGTCGATACTATCACGGACTGAATTGATAACTTTTTGTGACATTCGAATATACGGTCGTGACGTGGTTTTTTTACCTTCACTTAAAATGTCCATTCACGATTGCTTTTCTTTATCTATGGTTTGAACCCGCCGCGAAGCGCGTGTAGTAACCCACTAGTATATATATTAAATTACATCACTAACTACAATAAAGTTATCTTCTTTTTATTTTAGACATCAAAAGTTTTTCCTTTTTAAGTTTAGACACATAAAACCTAGGTATAATTATTTTTACCAAATAAGAAATATAGATAATTAATAATTTTATACTCAAATGGTTTTTTTTCTATGTATTAATTATGTTAAACAGTTTGTGTATTATATTTTTTATATTATTTTTACTTTTAGACTAATTATAGTTTTTATCTATTAAATTTAGGGGAATTGACCTGTAATAATCCCAACTAGATGTCATTGACCATTGACAGTCCCACCTTTGAATATTCCCCATGCCAGTCTCACCTTTCACCTATTTTTCCTCCACTGGTCCTCAGTTAAAAAAACTTAACGGAGTTAAGTTTTTTTTTTTTTTTGAATTACAAACTAACGTATTAGGGCTTTTGATCAGAACGAGGATACAAGTCTATTGATGTAAAACTTACCTCGAAACGGTGCTCCAAACAACTTGATTTTTGTTAATATTTTAGTTTAAACACCCGAATTGAAACACCGTTTTCATCGTTTGGAGACAACTTCAAGATAAGTTTTACACCATTCGACTTGGATTCTCGTTCTGATCAAAAGCCCTAAAACGTCAGCTTGTAATTCAGAAAAAAACTTAACCCCGTTAAGTTTTTTTAACTGAGGACCGGTGGAGGAAAAATAAGTGAAAGGTGGGACTGGCATGGGTAATATTCAAAGGTGGGACTGGCAATGGCCAATGACGTCTAGTTGAGATTATTACAAGCCAATTCTTAAATTTTTTTTACATGGTCTTATGATTAGCTTATGCCGTTTCATTGTTCGATTTTTAACTAACCATCCATTTCATTTTTCTAGAGATCGACGCTTCGCTTTACCTAAAAAGACTTCAATTGCATTTTGCTCCTCTAGGTTGACTGGTGGACGTCATACGAGTTAAAAATTGGGCCCAAATCAATATATACATAAAATGTAAAAATATGGGCCCTTTAAGATGTGGGCCGACCTTGTTTTGCATCGATACCCCCTAGTAGAGGTGTGTAAATCGGGTATTTTTAATAAACAGTTTCGGTTATGGAATCGGTTTTGGTTTCTCGTTTTAAGGGTTGGAACCGGTTGTTGCAATAACCGGTTCGGTTTCGATTCCGGTTATTTGACCAAAAAACCATACCCTATGTGCCCGGTTCTAGATAAGGTTCGGTTTCGATTTTTAAGAAACCGGGCATTAAGATACCATATTTTCGGGGTTTTTATACTTTATTTCCGAGTTTTTTAGTTCTATATATTTCGGATTTTTTAATACTCTGTTGTGTTTTTATTACCCCATTTTCTCGTATTTTTTGTTTATAATTATTAGATTAGATATGCATTGTATAATGTAAGAAAATTAAAATACATGCACTAACATAAATTTACAAGAAACATATTAGAATCATGTATCGGGTATAGCCGGGTATAATTGGTTCCGGTTCCGGTTCTTGTCCGGTTTCGGGTATTAATCGGGTATGATCGGTTCCGATTCCAGGTATTGAGATCAAAATGCTTACCCTATCTATACCCTACGGGTAGGGTCGGTTCCGGTTTCGGGTATAGAATACCCGAGTATTAAAATAACTGGTTCCGAGTTTTTTACCGGGTCCGTTTTTTGTGTGCACCTCTACCCCTAGCATTGTAGAAATTTTGTAGATTGATTTTGAGTGAAATGACTTGTGATCAATGTTTTAAAAACCGGTTTTTAAATCAAACCAGATTAGGCTAAAAAATGGTTCAGCCGGTTGAACCAGGTTGTACCGAGTGGTTCAACCGGGTTGACTAGCTAACTCTATAATTTCATAAATTACAACATCAACTCAAAAGTTAATCCAAAAATGCATGATTACATATTAAAAGATGATCCAAAAGTAAATCCTAATAAAAAATAACCCAAAAGATAATCGAAAATCATTCAATTTTCCAACAAGTTCTTTTAAGTGAAAGTGTACGATATGTTTAAGTCATTTGGGTGTTGAATAAAGTTCACGATCGCATAAAAGATGAAATTCACTATTATCGACATCCACATCAACTAGAGGATAACTATTTTCCTTTCATACAATATTAAATAAGAACTTTTAGTTACGAATAATCATAATATATAAAAATTACGTAAGATAAGTAACATATATAATAAAAATAAGTAACAACCAAAACTAAAATAACCCTGAGCCGGTACCGGTATTACGTTTCAAACCGGTATACCGGATTTTACCGCCGGTACAAACCTTATGTCGTTTCACTTATTTACCGGGGCGTTTCGTACCGGATTTACATCTGGAAACGGTAATACCGGTATAACCGGCCGGTATTTACCGGTTTTTAAAACATTGCTTGTGATATTTATTACTGAGTTCACAATTGATTAACCATTGGATCATCATTACCCACAATCAGCTTTTATGAAATACTAAGATATATGTGTTATATGTCCTGGTTATAGTAATTACGGAGTTAATATACTCACACATCCATTCTCTCTATCTCTCTCTACACTACATAAATATATAGAGATCTGGGAATAGTGAGAGCCTAGTAATTAATTTGATAGTCACTTATTATCAATCATCTTGAAATAGTTATCTCCAAGCATAGTAACTAATACATGTTTTCATATTACCTATTAACACACTACTCACTTGCTAGTTATTGTTTGGAGCACAATTTCGAGGTAAGTTTTACATCAATAGATTCTCATCGTTCTGATCAAAAGCTCTAAAACGTCAGTTTGTAATTTGGAAAAATCATTGAAAGGTGGGACTGTCAGGGGGAATAAAAAATGTGTGACTCCCAGTGGCCAATGACGTCTAGTAAGAATTATTAGAGGCCAATATCCCTTGTTAGTATATCTAAAAATTATTAGTACTTTTATTATAATACGTTATACTACTATATTAGAAAATCGTGTATTACACATGTTAAAGAATAGAAAATATTTAATATTTAATAATAAATAATTATAGTTAAGAATCTCTAATTAAATTAAAGTATAAACTTAATTTTTCAAATAGATTGTATCATTCCTAGTTTCAAGAATCATACCCTCAAACCAAACATCTATAACATTCCATTCCCCTATCTCTAATTAAATTAAAGTATAAACTTAATTTTTCAAATAGATTGTATCATTCCTAGTTTCAAGAATCATACCCTCAAACCAAACATCTATAACATTCCATTCCCCTACCATAAATACATTGAAGTAAAGTGTTTTTTCTCGACGGTAATTATATTCTCGACGGCCCGCTTATAATCAATGAGCTATATAATTGGGGTAAGAAAGTTAAGAAAAAAATGTTTTTTCTTAAGATCGATTTCGAGAAGGCGTATGATAACGTGAATTGGAATTTCTTGTTATCAATTATGAATCAAATGGGTTTTCCTCCGAGATGGTGTGGGTGGATTAAAGGCGTTGTGGAGTCGGCTAGATCCTCGGTTCTTGTGAATGGTTCTCCGACTTTCGAATTTCAATGCTCAAAAGGGATTAGACAAGGTGACCCGTTGTCTCCGTTTCTGTTTATAATTGTAATGGAGGCCCTTTCTTTCATGATTGAAACGTCGAGAAGTGAAGGGATTTTTTCAGGTATTCAAACGCCTTTAAATGGCCCAATGGTTTCTCATTTGTTTTATGCGGATGATGCTATTATTTTGGGGGAGTGGTCGAATAGTAATATCGCTAATATGGTTAGAATTCTTCGGGTTTTTCATATATGCTCCGGTTTAAAGATTAACATTGCAAAATCTAATTTATTTGTGATTGGAGTTGCTAACGGGGAGATAAAGAACATGGCCGAGGTTATTGGGTGTCAAGCTGATGTGTTTCCGTTCAGGTACCTTGGATTGACAGTGGGTGCTAATATGAATAGGGTCTCTAATTGGAAGCCGGTGTACGATTTAGTTGATGCGAGATTGGCAAAATGGAACGCGGCTTTGCTTTCTATCGGAGGAAGAATCACCTTAATTAGATCGGTTATCGAATGCCTTCCGAATTATTATTTTTCTCTATATAAAGCTCCGGTTCAGGTGGTTAAGGATATTGAAGCAAAAATAAGGAATTTTTTATGGGGGGGGTAGTACCTAGGTGAGTAAGGTTCATTGGGTGGCTTGGGACCGGGTTGCTACGCCAATGGACAAAGGAGGATTGGGCTTAAACAAACTAAAGAACATTAATATTTCCTTACTTCTTAAATGGGGTTGGCGTTTTAAGGAGGATAAAGACAAATTATGGGTTAAAGTGATAGAAGCGGTGCACAAGTCGAGAGCTAATTGGGATTTTTTTTTCTGGTTAAGAAAAGCTTGGGCGGGGTTTGGTGCAATATTGTGAACTTGATGGAAAGGACCTTGGTTGGCACACGTGTGCCGCTAAAAGACCTTTTTAAAGGGGAGGTTGGGTCCGGTGAGGCGATTAGGTTTTGGGTGGACCCGTGGCGGAGTAATGTGCCTCTAAAGATCCAATTCCCTGCGTTATTTAATCTTGAAGCGAAAAAGGATTGCTTGGTTAGTGAGAGGATCTCGAATAATACTTTGGGATTAAGACATACCTGGCAGTGGTGTAGATCGGTGGGGGCGGGTGTGGAGACGGACGAGTTGGTGGGTTTGATTACCATGCTTCACAATGTAGAGTTAAAAGATGGGAAGGATAGTTGGGCTTGGTTGGGAGCTTCGGATAACCAGTTTAGTGTGGGAGCGGTCAAGAGATATTTAAACAAAAAATATTGGTTTGGCGGTCGGTTTCTTTCCGGGTTGGTGCAAGTGGATTCCTTCCCAGTAAATGCAATGTGTTTACATGGAGAATGGGGTTAGATAGATTGGCTACTATGGATGCGTTAAAGAGAAGAAACATTGACATGGGTGATCTTTCTTGTGTGTTATGCGGCGAAGGAGATGAATCGGTTGAGCATTTGTTTACCTCTTGTGGTATTGCGTCGATGTTATAGCCGATCATTAGCATGTGGTGCAGGATTCCTAATATTTTGGCCTTTTCGGTTAAGGATTTGTTGGAGTATCACGACCACTTTGGATTAAAAGGAAACAAAAAAATGGTGGTGCAAGGGATTATCAGGATTGGATGTTGGAGTATATGGAAGGCAAGGAATGAGGCTAGATTTAATAACTCGGTTGTCAAGTTAGAAGGGATTATTCGGGAGATAAAGTCGGTGGGTTTTTTATGGTTAAATAGTAGAGTTAAAGATATAGAGATTAGCTGGAAAGATTGGTGTAAATTTGTTAATATGTAGTTCTTGTTGTAGGTGTTTTTGGTGCCGCCTCGGTTTGAGGTTTTGGCTTGTTTAATGAAGTTCACTTTTCAAAAAAAACATTGAAGTAAAAAAAACCAAACATTTATGTCACTCCCATGCCCCTTCATTCCATACAAACACACGCTAAGGGTGGATGGAGTGGTCACCATTTGAGGAGTGTTTAACTTATTTTCTAACCAATAATGTCATGTCAAGTCCCCATTCTACTCTCCATTTTTGCACTCAATCACTAGCAATGGTCAAACACATGAAGAGTGGTAAACAATTTAAAAAAAATGTGATGGTTGAAAAAGGGTAGGGCCCACCATTAACCCCCTCTCTTTCCTCCATCACTTCTCTTCCCCGACTCGGTGAGTAGTCACCACCGAAGCCTCTCACCGATCACCAAACCAGGACCGGCAAAGCATCACCGCTCGGTAAACCCCAATCCCCGATCCCTTCCCCGAGACCACTCCCTCTACCCTAAACTATTTTAGTGTAAAAAAAGACATATAGATACCTTCAGCCGGTTCAACTTCTCATAAATTCATCATCAGAAATGCATTGATGAATTTTGAGGTTGGGAAGTTTATGAGTTTCCATCTGATTCGATATCCATACTACATTAGTTAGAAGATTCAGAGAAGCAGTTGATGGTATTTTTTTTATTTGCCACAAAGAATAGATGCAAGGGTTTAAGGAGTTGTAATTTTTTAGGCTTCTGTTGGAATCATTAGCTTAAATGTTTGTGATTTCAAATAATATTCCATGTTCTTTATGGATTTTCATCTGTGATTGTGTTATTACTCTAGAAAATTAAATCTAGAGAAACCATCATCAAATGTAGTATCTGCCAATTGATGTGCTATCTATGGTTGTTTAATAATGACTTCAATTAGAATGTAAGTGAATTCTTTAGTGATGGTGAAGTTAATAAGAATGAAGGGAGTGGGGCGTTCTCCCCCTCCAAGACGCCTAAGGCCGCCCCGCACACCACCCCCATTAGGCGTTCCATGGGGCGTCCTCCCTTTGGGCATCCTCTTCTCGTCGCCAAGCTCCTCACACAAATCAAGAATTCCCCCCTCCAACGGCTACTTTGACCAATTAAATGGGCGCCACGTGTCGCAAGACGCCCTACCCAGCAAAGTTGCCCCACTCCCCCTTTTTTGCTCAAAATCCTCTAATCTGACGTGGCGCCATGTGTCGCAAGACGCCATCTCAAAAGGATGCCCCACTCCCTTTATTCTAAAAGGCAAGGTGAAATATCCAGACTTTTTGAGGGCACCACTGTGAGTGAAATGCTTCAAGGACCCATTGGTGCAATATGTTGCCCTATGATTGTAAGTATAGCAACGTGTCACTCTGTAGTTGCACGTGATGAGTTAACGTGTCATTGTGAGTGAAACGTTTCAAAGACCTTTGGAATAATGCGCCACTTTATAGTTGTTGGATTGCAACATGTCACACTTTGATTGCACTTAACGCCTTGGTAATTGATTGTGGAACGTGTCATTTTGAGTGAAATGCTTCAAGACCATTGGTGCAACGTTTCACTCTCTGATTGCATGAATAGCTACGTGTCACTCTTTGATTGCTCATGACACAGAGTGAAACGTTTCGAGGATCTTTGGTGCAACGTGTCACTCTATAATTAGACCAAACTGTAACGTGTCACTTTTTGATTGGACAAGTGATCGAGTTGGCAATTGACTTGGTGCAACGTGTCACTCTATGATTGCCAGAATTGTAACGTGCTAGTTTTTTATTGGACATGTGAGTTGGCAATTGATTTTAATAAAACGCCTAGCTGGAAAAGGTTAAAAACATTTTCAAATGAGTTTTTCCTGATATAAAGCCTGAAATCGGGTGGCTGATAATATATGAGTCGAGTGTAGAGCATCACAGAGAGGTGGAAACACAGAGACTCGGAAATTTTAGGCATTGAGAGAAAAAAAGGGTTTAAAATCATCGATTCTCAAGTTAGGAAAAATCGATCAAAGTACATAGATCTTTGAGAATTATAGAGCGATCAACCAATGGGGAACGAGTTTAATGAAGGAGATTTGGTTTGGGCCAAAGTTATTCATCATCCTTGGTGGCTGAGCATCATTTACCATGAACCACCATGGTCGTAAGCTCGCCCTTTTGGTGATTGTCTTTTAAAAAATTATAATGGCATTAATCTGTACTTCTGTAGTGGACTCAGATCTACTTGTAGGTATCCGTTCGTGTAAAAATAAATAAAATACTTTTATTAACTTGAATTACAGAAACAAATCAGAATGAAATAAAATTACAGTACAAATTACAACTGAAAATAGAAAAACAAGAACAGAAAAACACGAACAGACGAAACTGTTCTTGGCTGAGGATCGTGTTAGACACGGGTCCCTTAAAACAAATTTCGTGTCTCCCAGGAGAACACGTTTGTTTCCAGGATACAACAGCCGCAAGCAGTTGCACTGCCGGTCTTGACTCCAACCCGAAGGTGTACCTTGATAGCTTGAAGAGAAAAGAAATCTGCAGTGGAGAAGATTGTATTGCTGAGTTAATCGGTGTCCCAAATCTGCTGAAGGAGTCTCCTATTTATACAGCAGGTCTTGAAGAAACTGAAAAACGAAATTAATGGGAGAATTAAACTGCATTAAACGTCTTTAATGCACTTTAATTCGTCATTAAATTCGCAGTCAAAAGCATTGACTTCGTCAGATTTGAATGCTGAATGTAACTGCACTGACATAACTGCAGCTGGAAGCTTCTGTGCGCGCGCGCGCGCAAGACACACTGGTGCGCGCGCAGGTATGCACCCCTCGCACGCGGTGCGTCCACTTGGCTCACTGCCATGCGCGCTTGCGCCATACTCACTCAGGTCCATGCGCGCCTGCGCGCGTGTGCCACGTCACCTGTGAGCCTCTACGAGCACGCCACACAGTTGCGCCGTTTTGGCTCACTTTGGTGCGCCGCGCACGTCACATCAGGCCCATGCACCATGCGCCTCCATGCCATGTGTACTCGCGCGCGGACTGCCACGTCACGCGCCTCGAACCTTCACACCACTTGGTCCTTGCAGCCTCTGTGATCCACCACGCGCACATGGTCAAAAATACAAAGGCGGCTCGCGGCGATGCGAAGTGCAAAGTGCGCCATCAAAGCGCCACATTGCGCCTCATCACCCACGCCACGCACGCGCGCGTGTGCGAGTGCGAGTTAGGGTGCTCCGCACCCTTCGCGAGTACACTAGTGAGTGCTTCCATGAAACAATAAGGATGGAGAGTTCCTACTTAAATACCCCTTTAAGTTCCATCTCTCATCCGATGTGGGACAAGGTGCCACTTTCCCACTTTTTCAGCATTCAAGTTTCAAACACCAAACTTTGAGCATCGATATCTCATTCATCTTAGCTCCGTTTTGGACGTGGTTTAGTTCGTTGCGAAGCCCTTCCGACATAGAACACAAACCCACAAATAAATATATAAAACCCGCTCATTTTATTATATTTATTTCTAGTCCAAAATAGGAAAAAACCATTTTCCTATATTTGTGAAAAATGCTATTTTCACAAAATTTCCAACAATCCCCCACATGAATAGAAATCGATCTATCAAGTTTCAACGATACACGTTCAACAATTGAGTATTGCAAGATAGGTAGGTGTAACCTTTGAACCTACTTTTGTGAAGCATACTTAGCCTCCTAGGGTCTTGTAGACGCGGTGTCCTTGAACAATCCCCCATTTATGTAGGCGACAATATACATTCACACAATACTCTCCCTAGTCGAGTCAAGACCTCATGGTTGTGTCCGTTCATGGTCATGGAACACGTTCCTGGTTCTGCGAGAGCTCTAGGATTTGCGCCTCCCCACAAATCCATTCGAAGCAACCCCACTTCTCTCTAACATAGGTGATTCCTCTGAATCATTAAAAGCATCATGGTTAATTTGGATTTCCTCAAAATCCTTAACCTCAACATGCTTAACCTTTCCTTCATGTCACTGATTGGAATGGACTAGGAAGTATACAACTCCCTTTATTGATTTTCGGGCACCCCCCACAGTGACTCCCTTTGGGTTTATGATTAAGTTTGCCTATTGAACCTAGATCTTGGGATCTCCAGTCAACTAGGTTAGGTTTCCCTCATATTCCCTTCATCTATGGGCTTTAGTCCCATTCCTCTTGACAACCTATACACCTTATCTATGCTTAAGCCTTTCGTTAACGGGTCCGCAATGTTCTCATTTGACCTCACATAGTCAACTGAGATAACACCTGTTGAGATAAGTTGTCGTACTGTGTTGTGTCTACGTCGAATGTGCCTTGATCTGCCATTGTACATCATGCTTTGTGCTCTAGCAAGAGCAGACTAATTGTCACAATGTATGCAGATTGCCGTCAACGGCTTTGGCTATCTTGGAATATCTTCCACAAATTGACGTAGCCACTCCGCCTCTTCCCCGCTTTTATCTAAAGCGACGAATTCGGATTCCATCGTGGATCTAGCTATAACCGTTTGCTTGGAAGACTTCCAAGCTATAGCTGCGCCAGCAAGTGTAAACACGTAACCACTTGTGGATCTGTGATCCTTTATATCCGATATCCAGTTTGCGTCAGTGTATCCTTCGATCACTGCTGGATCATGGGTATAATGCAATCCATAGTCTCGTGTGTATCTTATGTATCTAAGCACCCTCGTGATAGCTTTCCAATGATCCTCGCTCGGATTACTGGTGTATCTACTTAGCCTGCTCACAGCATACGCTAAGTCGGGTCTAGTACATGTCATTAGATACATTAGACTACCAATGATCCTTGAGTACTCTAACTGAGAAACACTCTCGCCTCTATTCTTCCTTAGGCGTTGGGTATTATCAATTGGAGATCGAGCTATACTCGTATCGTCCAAATTGAATTTCCCAAGGATCTTGTCCACGTAGTGAGATTGACTCAACACAAGACCATTTTGGGTTCTAGTGATTTTTACTCCAAGAATCACATCCGCGAGACCCATGTCTTTCATGTCAAACCTCGCTTTCAACATGTCTTTCGTTGAGTTGATCATCTTATCATCACTCCCAATGATAAGCATATCATCCACATAAAGACATAGAATCACATAACCTCTTGGTGTGTCTTTAAAATAAACACACTTGTCGCACTCATTTATTTTGAAACCATTGTCAATCATGACATGATCAAACTTTTGGTGCCATTGTTTTGGAGCTTGCTTCAAGCCATACAAGGACATGACCAATTTACATACTTTGCCCTCGTTTCCTGGGGCGGAAAAACCCTCAGGTTGTTCCATGTAAATTTCTTCTTCTAAATCGCCATTTAGAAATGCGGTCTTTACATCCATTTGGTGAACTTCCAAATTTCTTAGAGCCGCAATTGCAAGAACCAATCGAATAGAGGTTATTCGCGTTACAGGCGAGTAAGTATCAAAGTAGTCTAGACCCTCCTTTTGTCTAAATCCTTTTATCACTAACCTTGCCTTGTATTTTTCAATACTTCCGTCGGCTTTCATCTTCCTTTTGAATATCCAACAATATCCAAGTGGTTTACAACCAGGTGGAAGATCTACTAACTCCCAAGTATGATTTTGCAATATAGAATCAATTTCATTCTTAATTGCTTCTTGCCATTGAGGTCCTTCCGCGGAGGTAACCGCTTCGCGGTAGGTATTGGGCTCACCCTCAACCATATAGCTCATGAAGTCTGGACCAAAGGATTTTTCAACCCTTTGTCGTTTACTTCGTCTAAGCTCACCCTCCTCGACCTCAGTTCGTTCATGTCTTTCATCTATCCTCGTAGATGAACTTGGTCCTGCTTCATCTAACCATGTAGACGAACTTGGACCTGCTTCATCAAACGCACTTGATGAAGGCGTATCTGTTTGTCCTAACATAGGAAACACATTCTCAAAATATGAGACGACATTAGGATTTGCCTCTATGATAGTGTGTTTGTGTACATCAGGATTCTTGGACGCATGTACAAGAAAACGATGCGCACTACTTTGATGTGCATATCCAATGAAAATGCAATCAACAGTTTTGGGTCCTATCCTAAGAGCCTTAGGAGGTGGTACAATCACCTTAGCTAGGCACCCCCACACTTTCAAGTATTTGTACGAAGGCTTCCTTTTTCTCCATAACTCATATGGAGTTTCGTCCCTATTTTTCAAAGGTATCTTGTTCAAAAGATAGTTTGCTGAGAGAATGGCGTCCCCCCACATTTCTCGGTTCACTCCCGAGCTTATCAACATGGCGTTCATCATCTCTTTCAATGTGCGGTTCTTACGTTCCGCAACGCCATTTGATTGTGGAGAATAAGGTGGTGTACACTCATGTACAATGCCACTTTTTGCGCATAAATCCGCAAAAGGTGCAACATATTCACCTCCTCGATCGCTTCTCAAAGCTTTTATCTTCTTTTTAAGTTGATTCTCAACTTCATTTTTGTACAAGATAAACTTCTCTATTGCTTCGTCTTTACTCTTTAGTAAATACACGTAGCAATATTTAGTACAATCATCAATAAACGTGATGAAGTACTTATTTCCTCCACGCGTGGGAACCACTTTTAAATCACACACATCGGTATGAATTAAATCAAGGGGTTCGGTTATTCGTTCAACCGATTTAAACGATGATCTCTTTAGTTTGGATTCAACACATGTCTCGCATTTGTGATTGGACTCGATATGGAATGTTGGTATCAAGTTTAATTTAATTAAACATCGTAATGAATTAAAATTTACATGTCCTAGTCTACCATGCCAAACATTAGAAGACTCAACCATGTAAGTAGAAGTAGAAATTTCATTCATTTTCTTGTTTTGGTTTACAACCATTACATTCATTTTAAACATACCATTAAGGGCATAGCCCTTTCCAACAAACATTCCACGCCTAGACAAGACAAAATTGTCCGATTCAAACACTAGACGAAATCCAAACTTGTTGAGCATCCATCCCGACACGAGATTCTTCCGTATCTCTGGGACATAAAGCACATTGGTCAAGGTAAGCTCCTTGCCCGAAGTCATCTTCAAAACGACCGTGCCTTCCCCCTTGATGCTTGCGGTAGCTTTATTCCCCATATAAAGCTTTTCTTCACCCGACGCTTCCTTGAATGTAGAGAAAAGAGCCTTGTCTCCACAAACATGGCGGGTTGCACCCGTGTCAACGAACCATCCTTTTGGGTTTTCACCCATCGCGTTGACTTCTTCAATCATAGCCGCTTCCTCGGTTATCATTGCAATGAGAGGCATACCATCCTCATCAACCATGTACGCACGCTCACGCTTAGGTTTCTTGCATTGGTTAGCACGGTGCCCCGTCTCGTTACAATTGTAACAAGTACCTTGGAAAGGCTCATGCTTCTTTTTCACAGCCCCCCTTTTAGGTCCAAGGTTGTTAACCTTTGCTTTCCCTTTGTTGTCATTTTTACCCTTGCCTTTCTTGCCCTTTAAGGACTCCCCAACTTCCACCATATTTGCTTTAGCCGAAGCTTGCAAAATGGTGCCTTTTTGGGCCACCCTGTTTTCTTCTTCTATACGAAGGCGAAGAACAAGGTCCTCGACCGACATTTCCTTTCGCTTGTGTTTAAGATAATTCTTAAAATCCAACCAAGCAGGAGGTAATTTTTCGATCATGGCTGCCACTTGAAAAGTTTCGCTAAGTACCATTCTCTCAGCATGGATGTCATTTAGTATAATTTGCAACTCTTGGACTTGGTTCATAACAGTCTTGTTATCAACCATTTTAAAGTCCAAGAAACGGGCGACAACAAATTTCTTTGTTCCCGCATCCTCCGTTTTGTACTTTTTATCTAATGACTCCCATAATTCTTTGGAAGTCTTGATATTATAGTACACATTATACAAAGCATCCGAGAGAGCGTTTAGTACGTAGCCTCGACATATAAAGTCGGAGTGCTTCCACGCCTCTACCGCGCTCAGAGCCTGAGCGTCGGTTTCCCCTTCCGCAGGTTGGGGAACGGTTTCAGTCAAGAACCTCGCAAGGTTCATGGTGGTCAAGTAGAAGAACATCTTCTGTTGCCACCTCTTGAAGTGGAGACCCGAGAACTTCTCAGGTCTTTCAGCATGATTTGCCACTGTGGACGCTCCCACAGTGTTGGCAGGGGTACCGACAACGACGTTGACGTTGGTATTTTCAGTCGACATTCTGAAAAATTCCACAAACCCAAGTTAATAAAATAATAAATGTGCTAATTTATTATTTATCCAATGTAAAGAGTTTTTGAAACCACTGCGTAGCTTCTAAGTCCAACTTTGAAGACTACAACAGTAGGTTTTTAGAACTCAGCGACAGAAGGAGTAGAAACAGAGATCTGTTTTGACAAAGTCGCTACTTTGAATCAAAACAGAGAAAAAAAAACTGTTTTTAAAACACAACTGTATGAATTCAAAACTGGTTCGAATTCACAGCAGAATATGTTTGTGTTTTTACATGAACGGTGTTTTAAAAATTTGTTTTAAGATTGTAGGTATCCGTTCGTGTAAAAATAAATAAAATACTTTTATTAACTTGAATTACAGAAACAAATCAGAATGAAATAAAATTACAGTACAAATTACAACTGAAAATAGAAAAACAAGAACAGAAAAACACGAACAGACGAAACTGTTCTTGGCTGAGGATCGTGTTAGACACGGGTCCCTTAAAACAAATTTCGTGTCTCCCAGGAGAACACGTTTGTTTCCAGGATACAACAGCCGCAAGCAGTTGCACTGCCGGTCTTGACTCCAAAACCCGAAGGTGTACCTTGATAGCTTGAAGAGAAAAGAAATCTACAGTGGAGAAGATTGTATTGCTGAGTTAATCGGTGTCCCAAATCTGCTGAAGGAGTCTCCTATTTATACAGCAGGTCTTGAAGAAACTGAAAAACGAAATTAATGGGAGAATTAAACTGCATTAAACGTCTTTAATGCACTTTAATTCGTCATTAAATTCGCAGTCAAAAGCATTGACTTCGTCAGTTTCGAATGCTGAATGTAACTGCACTGACATAACTGCAGCTGGAAGCTTCTGTGCGCGCGCGCGCGCAAGACACACTGGTGCGCGCGCAGGTCTGCATCCCTCGCGCGCGGTGCGTCCACTTGGCTCACTGCCATGCGCGCTTGCGCCATACTCACCCAGGTCCATGCGCGCCTGCGCGCGTGTGCCACGTCACCTGTGAGCCTCTACGAGCACGCCACACAGTCGCGCCGTTTTGGCTCACTTTGGTGCGCCGCGCACGTCACATCAGGCCCATGCACCATGCGCCTCCATGCCATGTGTACTCGCGCGCGGACTGTCACGTCACGTGCCTCGAACCTTCACACCACTTGGTCCTTGCAGCCTCTGTGATCCACCACGCGCACGTGGTCAAAAATACAAAGGCGGCTCGCGGCGATGCGAAGTGCAAAGTGCGCCATCAAAGCGCCACATTGCGCCTCATCGCCCACGCCACGCGCGCGCGAGTGCGGATACGAATTAGGGTGCTCCGCACCCTTCGCGAGTACACTAGTGAGTGCTTCCATGAAACAATAAGGATGGAGAGTTCCTACTTAAATACCCCTTTAAGTTCCATCTCTCGTCCGATGTGGGACAAGGTGCCACTTTCCCACTTTTTCAGCATTCAAGTTTCAAACACCAAATTTTGAGCATCGATATCTCATTCATCTTAGCTCCGTTTTGGACGTGGTTTAGTTCGTTGCGAAGCCCTTCCGACATAGAACACAAACCCACAAATAAATATATAAAACCCGCTCATTTTATTATATTTATTTCTAGTCCAAAATAGGAAAAAAACCATTTTCCTATATTTGTGAAAAATGCTATTTTCACAAAATTTCCAACACTACTTTGGATGTAATTGGAATAATTTTTTTTTTTGAAAGACTTTTTTTTTAACATAGCTTGTTGTATCACAGGATGGTAAGGAAGTCGAATCTTTCGCCATAATCACAAAGATTGATGATTTGCACTTTGTCGAGAAAAAAGATGGTAGGTCTACATTTAATTCACATGAGTCCAGATTCCCATTTGGGATCTGTCCCGTGATAAACGAGAACATAATTACGCATGTCTTGTTTTTTTTGGATTGGTTTATTTTTGTTTCGGTTTCCAAACCCTTGTTATGTTACTGATCTTAATTAGTCGAATTTACAACTCATAGTGAGTTTTTTTTTTTCTTAGGCTGCATATAATCATACGGACATAGAGTGTTAATAGGGGTAGCACGGGCTACCCCTCAACCCCGTCTCCGTAGTGTAAAAATATCCCTTAACTTCATTTCCGTAGTGTAAAAATACCCATCAACTACGTTTCTATTATATAAAGGATACCCCTGATCCTAAAAAAAAATTAGGATACCCCAAACTTTTGGGGCTAGTTCCGCCACCGATCATCATGATTATCATGAATATGTCTGATATCATATGAACTAGCCCAAAATCTGAAGCAAGTCTAAAAAGGCCTAACCTATTTAGCATAGTTAGTGATGCGTCAAGTTCAGATGTGAAAAGACAACACAAGGTTGATGGTGATGAAATTAACATTCAGACATCAACAAGGCCACTTGTTGATCAGTCCAGTAATGTTGTCACGGCCAAACGCACCTCAATGTTCCGAGGAGTCAGCAGGTGATGGAGATTTACGAATGTGTTTAAAAAAATTATGCTATAGGGTTGACTCTTAAGTTTCTATGTTGGGAATGATATTGTTTTTAGGTTGTGTTGTGGTGGGGTTAAAGATAGCCACAGTTTTTTTTTTTTTTTTTTTTTTCACCATTTACACCACTGAGGGGTTGTGGTGGTGTGAAATGTGGTGTGGTAGATAATAAAAAATTAAAAAACAAATTTTTTAATTTTTTAAAAATAAAAATAAATAAAGTATGCCCCCACACCCATGATTTTGGCGACACCCTAAGGGGCAACGCCTAACAACGTCATTGTTGTAATGGTAGGGCCAGGCCCGGTTATAAGGGTGGGCAAGTAGGGCAATGGACCCAGGCCCAAAGACTTTGAGGGCCCAAAGTTTTTAAAAAATATCCTATATACTATATGTTTTTTATTGGGCCTAAATAGATTTGTTGATTCCTGCAATTTGGTTAAAATCTGATAGTCATCCGAAATAGATTTATACATTTACATGTTGAACCTCATAAGCATAACAATTGAAACACGCTGGTGAATATGTAAATCTATTTATAGTCAGCCGAAAACAACAATTGAAATATCCTATAAACAATTGAAACATGATGACGAAATCAGTTTTTTTATATATGATTATTATGTTTAAATTATATGGGCCCGATTTATTTTTAGTGGCTCCGGGCCCAAAACGTTTCGAGATTTCTCGGAGACGGCACTGGGTAGGGCGGTGGTGGTGGTGGCGGTGGCGTTGAGCGTCTTTTTCCCACAACACATAGTCTTAGTTTTTTTTTTACCAACATTGAATATTTATAAATTTCTTGAAAGATATTAGAGTTTAAGAAAACTTTTCTTTTTGGTTTTTAATATTTGGATAACGGATAGTTTTGATTTTCAGACATCGGCGAACACGACGATATGAGGCTCACTTGTGGGACAAAGAGGCATCGAACGCAACACAAAAGAAGGGAAAACACGGTTAGAAAATAAAATGGATTACTAGATTTTGATAGTCCCAACTATTCGTTATTGGCAGCAAACAGTCTCAACCACATGCAATCCCAACTATTAACATATTGGCATCCAATGGACCCTGATTAACGGAACCCTAACACCACTGAGGGGGGTTGTGGGGGTGTGAAATATGGTGTGGTGGATAATAAAAAATAAAAAAAAAAAACAAATTTTTAATTTTTTTAAAATAAAAATAAATAAAGTATGCCCCCACACCCATGATTTTGGCCACACCCTAAGGGGCAACGCCTAACAACGTCATTGTTGTAATGGTAGGGCGGTGGTGGTGGTGGCGTTGAGCGTCTTTTTCCCACAACACATAGTCTTAGTTTTTTTTTACCAACATTGAATATTTATAAATTTCTTGAAAGATATTAGAGTTTAAGAAAACTTTTTTTTTACCAACACAAAAGAAGGGAAAACACGGTTAGAAAAGAAAACGGATTACTAGATTTTAATAATCCCAACTATTCGTTGTTGGCCGCAAATAGTCTCAACCACAGGCAATCCCAACTATTAACATATTGGCCTCCAATGGACCCTGACTAACGGAACCCTAACGCCGGTCGCCGGGAAAACGTTTTTCGCTGGAAAACTCCTTTTTGGTCGGAAAAATCATCTTTGGCTGGAAAACTTTAGCCAGAAAATTCAACATTTTCGATCCAAACCTATTGTTAATCTTAGATTGGACCTTTAGGAACCTTTTCTTTGTAAAAGCCCCAATTATTGAGGCGCCGGAAAACTTCCTTTTAGTCGGAAAACTCAACATTTTCGTCTGAAACCTCTTTGTAACTTTAAATCGGACCTTTAGGAACCTTTTTATGGCCAAAAACGTTTTTCCGCAACCGGCAACTAACGACGTTAGAGTTCCATTACTCAGGATCCATTGGAGGCGAATAGTTGGGACTGACAATGATTATTTTTTATGTTGGGACTGTTGACAACAATTAGGATTACTAAAATCCAATATTCTAAATAAAATTATGTAATATCAATAGTTGTCACTAGTTAGTAACCATATAAAAATAATGGAATAAGATGCATCAGAAATTTAAAAATATGTGTGGCGACTAAACCTGTTTTGGGGATAAAATACTTATGTTCAGGTTGTTTTGTCATAAGAAAAGAAAATATTGCGTAATTCCGTGTGATTAAAAAAATATGCAAGCTTTAAAGAATTCAGAAAAAGAAAATACAAATATGACAACTTTGCTCTTTAATCTTACAACAAGTGTAAGGACTAAAAAAACGCAAGAATTTAATAAACGAAAGGTTAAAAAAATAACAAATTTTGAATAAACAAACTACTCAAAGAAATGAAAGATTTGAAAAAGAAATAAACCATTCTAAAAAAAGTTTTTGAAAAATGAACGATCTTTCGCAAACTTTTTATTAGAATCTTTCTTTTATTTCAAATCTTACATTTCTTTTGTTTGTTATACACGTCGTTTTGTAAAATCTAAAAAAATGAACTAATTAAAAAGTGAGTAGTTTAAAAATAAATGATTTTAAAAAGATTCGTATAAAATAAAGTATTTAAAAAAACTTTAAAAGACAAACGACTTTAAAAAGAACTATTTTAAAAAACAAATGGTTTAAAAATGAACAATTTTAAAAACGATAGAGAGTTTAAACAAAATGTAAAATAACAAATTATTTTTTAAAACGAATTTTATAAAAATAAACGGTTAATGAAAATACATATTTATTTGTATATTTAAAACGTATTTTGTTAAATAACAATCGTGAAAATAACGAAATAATAAAAAAAAAAACTTGAGTAATTGCATTAATAATCTCTTAAATATTAAAAGAGCTTTGTAATTATAAAAAAACAACCCCTAAGGTATATAATGACCTAATTACCCTTACACTTAACTGTAAAAAAGTAACAAAGTTAGTGTTAGTGGCCAAAAAATGCAACATCGAGGTCTGATATGTTAAAAGATTCATTTTTTGGCTGAAATGGTTAAACTGGTTATACCACAGGGGACAAAACAGTAATTTACTCTTATTTATTTAATATAAGAGATAAATATGAAAATAAGATGAGAAAATGCCAGAAAATGACATATGTCAAAAAAGATTTTTATTTATTTGTATATAGAAAGATTTGATATTTTTCTACATTCTATCATCTTATATCAAAGAATAAGAAAAATATATATAAATAGAGGGAATCAAAGAATAAGAAAAAGCTAGTATTTTGCCCATCGCCCGTTGTGGTGGTGTGCGGGGTGGAAACATATAGTAAGATAAAACACGATTCGTAAAACGCAGTGCGCAAAAGACAATTACAAAAAAAAAAAGTGTAAAACACAAAGGTAGACACAAAGTGTAAAACACAATGCATAAGACATTTCGTAAAACACAATGCATTGGCATTTGCAAAAGTAGGAGCTGTAGTCTAGGGGTTACAACTGCAATTTTTTTAAAGTTGGGCGGGTGTAAAAATGGAGTAATAGTGCAAGGGGTAAAAAAGGAAAGTCTAAAAAAGACAAAGTATAAAAGTATAGAGGTGGTGACAGAAATGTGTAAAAGATGAAGGGGTGTTGGTGGAAATGTAAAAGAAGAGGGTTGGTGGCGTAACTGTGTAAGAGCTAAGGTGGTGATGGTGGAAAACCAAAGTAGAGGGTTGGTGCTGGCAAAGTTTGAAAGATGAGGTAGTGGTTTTGGAAATTCATAGTAGAATGCTTAGGGACTAAATTTGCCATTTTATGAAACTTTGAAAATATCAAAGTAAAGGGGCTAAAATTGCAACATTATGAAAGTACGGAGGCAAGGAGGCAAAGCCGGTGAGAAACCCACCGACTTTGTCTTTTAAGATTGTATACAATATGTCTTAAGGCATTTATAGTGTTCAATTGATATTTTTATTATCTTTTTCTTACTCACATACAAAGAAAATTAAATAATTTTAGTTTCTTTTCTAGTAATTTTGTTACATTAAATTTAGTAATCTTTGTTCTCCACAGCCATTGCACGGGTAGAGGCTGAAGAAGTTGAAGAGACAGTGTGTCTTTACCAAATGGGACCCACAAGCCCAGGTTCAAGTATAGAGAATGTGATGTTTCCATTCAGGGATGTAGATTTGGATGAGATGCAATCTGTTTTATATTATACAAGTTTTTGGGATGGTCATTGTTCTAGAAGAGCAAGTATTTACCCTTTGTATTATGTACGCTAACTTTGTACATGGAAAAGAAAAGGGAGAAGAGGAAGATGTAAACTTATCCCATGTTTTGAAACAGAAAACCAAGAAAGAAAGTTGAGGTTTTTGGTAGACTATGATATGCTTGTGTAATATTACATAATTAGAGGTACTTGGTTTGTAACTTTGTGATTCTATTTAAACACTTTTTGTACTTGTTAATCAATAAAATACACTTGCTTTGACATGACATTAGAGACTACCTCTTGTTTTTCGACCACAAAAACAAGAACTATGTACAATAAATGATCTAAACAACTAAAGTAGCTCTGGAAAACAAATATACAATAGGTTTTTTTAGTATTTACATCTAAGAAGCTATATGTACAACTTAAAAGCTCAAGTAATGAAGAACTACAGAAAAGAAAATAATTAAATCCGAAAGAAACGAAATAAAAAATAGAAAAAAACTAGAAAAGTGGGTCAAGAAACAAAATGATAAGAAATATACGTCTAGTTTTCTTTCTAATTTATATAAGAAATATATGTCAATTTCTGGTTTTGTTTATTGACTCACTTTTCTAGTTTTTTCTTCATGTTATAAAAAATAGAAAAAAAAAATAGAAAAGCGAGTCAAGAAATAGAATATAAAACAAGAAAAGGGAGTCAAAAAATAAAAAAATAAAAACTAGAAAAGTGAGTCAAGAAAACAAATATCATAAAAAATCAGCATGTTTTCTAATTTTTTTCTTATAAAAATTCAACTGTATTTTTTCACATATAAAACCAATATACTTTTTTTGTCTCATAAAAGTCACTTAACAACTTTTTGCGTATAAAAGTCCCTCCAAATATTAAATTTAAACAAAAATGTAAATACTTCTTTACTTATTAATACCACTAGAAAAAATAATTTTGATGAATTAATGTTTTAAATTGGATCTATGACAAGCCAAAGTCTTTTCAATATTTGTCTTTTCCTTTTCATTTTATGTTCAGTAAATTGATAACAATAAATATTAGTTGGAAAACAACATAATAAAAATACACGCGCGTGGATGACATAACTCAAAAAAAAAATAATAAAAAAAACAAAGAACATATAAAATGGTATGTGTAAATTTAAAAGCGTTAAAAAGTTGTAAACAAATGATATTTTCGCAACTATAATATGATATGTCAAATAATGTATTCTTGATTTCATCCGATCATGATTAAGAGATTTTTTATGGTTAAAATTTAACATTTTAAGGGATTTGTATGATAAAAGAGTAGAAAGTATGTTGGTTTTTTATATACAAAAAGTTGTTAAGGAATTTTATCAGACAAAAAAGAAAGTATGTTGGGTTTTTATGTGAAAAAAAGTGAAGGGGCTTTACAAGAAAAAAATAAAGTATCTTGGTTTTTTATGTGTAGATAAAAGGAAGAGACATTTATGAGAATAAAAAGTAGAAAATATATTAGATTTTTATAATATTTGTTGTAACAACCCTAAAAAATATCCCGATTAAACCCGTAATCAAAACCACAAGTGCGCACGACGAAACTTGTAATAATAAATCAGAAAACTTAGTAGTTAAAAAAACTTAGTGGTTGATGAACCAACCGGCACAAAAATACCCTTAGTAAACTCATAATTTAAAATAGAACCATTCAGGATCAAGACCCGAGCATACACGATAAGAACCGACATGAAAATCGAGAAAAACGCGCGATTGGGCGAAAAAGGCGGCGGAGGACGCGTGTCAAGATGAGGTGACACGTGGCAGGCCTAGGCCATGCCGACCTCCCAGGCGCCACGTGGGAGAGACCCTGTCTCCTCTTGCGACACGTCGGAGAGTCCAGCCTAGGCTATATAAGGTCAGGTATGGGACAGAAATTTGCTCACTTTCGATCTTCGACATCGATGTCTATATCCCTCGTCACTCTGTCTCTCTGTATTCTCGTGTATTAAACCCTAATCACTGAAACAATACCCTGTCCGATTAATCCGAAACGAATCAACGGATGCCAAAGTGTTGCCTGAATAAAGCTATAACAAACCTCAAAAATGTCCTAAAACGCTCTGTAATCGAAACACTGAACTCGCATAACATTATTTTAATTGAAAAATGAAAAAAAAATAATAAATTTAAGTTTGTCGCGGGTCGCGACAAACTATGGACAATCCTCTCGCGGGGCGCGAGAGGCCTGTAACGTTCCGGTCACATTTAGGGACATGTGTCATCCACGTGTTCAACCTACCCTCATGATTAGTCAGCCCTAAGCCTAGCTAGGGGCTCTCGCGGGCCGCGAAAGGCTCAGCCTTAGGCCGTCGCGTGGCGCGAGAGGATCAGAATTCATGTATAAATAGAGCAGTCAGTCTGCATTAAAAATTCGTTCAATTCTCTTTCTCTCTCAAGCTTTATAACACGAAATTATACCCTAAAATCACAAAGCTCTGCCCCCGTTGTAAGTGTTTTAACCACTAATCACTGATACGATGCCCTGTCCGATCGATCTTGAACCCAGCAACGGATATCGAGGCGCCGCCTGATAAAGGTTATGCTTTGTAAACTACGTTGGGGTTCTGATCTTGTGAGGTATTGATAAAGTTGAATTGGATTATTATACTGACACGTGTGCATTGTACATTTTTAATAGGAACTCAGGAAAATCACAAGAAAATATTACCAGGAAGCTTATAGTAAAACCCAAGTTTACAAAGTGAGTCATTTTTTTTCTTTTTATCACATTTTTGTGATACATTTATATTTAAAATGCTTTACAAAATCCTAAATGTTTATCAGTTATACATTTAGTGATTAAGTTTTTGTATTCTACAAATGCTATCGGTATGTGGGGTTTTGTATACATTACTTGAAACTCGTTACTATTGGACAAAGAGATAGCCAATAGTAGCATGACCACAAGCATGAGGGAATTGTGCCCGAGTAGCAATACTATTTTGAGAAATTGGTAGATATAAACAAATGTAAAAACTCTTAATGCTGTAAAGTTATAACAATGTGTCTTCTTATAAAATGGAATGAACTTGCCAGTATTTCTTGCTGATAAAATATTTTAAACGCATTTCAGGTAACTTAATGTGAAGCTATTAGAAGCCAGTCATGGAGCACTAAAGGCTTAAATAAAGTGGCTATAAGTTACCTAAATAAAAGAAGAAGTTTACGTTTTCAGCAACTGGTTTATCCCTATAATTATATTTGAAATGGAATATGGGTTTTAGCCATTTGTTTAATATAAAAAGTTTGGTGTTTAACAAACTCTGAAATTATTTCCTAACTACGATCCTGATGATTTAATTCCGCTGCAAATTTAATAAACACCAATACCACCAGTCAGGCTCGCGGCATCCGCTCCCAGGGTGGGGTCGAGGGCTGCGACAGAAGGTGGTATTAGAGCCACTGGTTTAAGCCATTTAGATGTTCTTTTAATACCTAATTTTTAAACAATTATGTTAGGAAATTTTTGAAAATAACTTATGTGTTTTTCTGTGTAAATACATCTTAATATGTATATTATGATTTTTATGTTATTTTGACGATTTTTGAGTTCGCAGTATGATTGATCAAAATAGATCTGACACATTTCGTCACCTGTCCCACTCTCCAATGGATGAAGGACCATCCGAGATAACATCCGGATACGTAGCTGATTCTGAATAACCTTTTGTTTTTAGAGTTAAATCTGAGGAAGCCTTTCCACCTAAGAAAAGGGGATGGTTTAATAACGAGAAAATGTAAAAGAGGAGGAAAAGGTGAAACCAACAAGCAACAATAACCATAACTGAAGGAACTGCCCAGATTCCAGTAACTAGACCTCTGTGGGAAGAACTAGATAGGAGACTAGCAAATCTTGATATATTCCGAACCACAGAAAACGAGCTTGACCTTAACCATATAGCAGAACCAGAACCTCAGCTATTACCTTTATATCCAGAGCAACCCATAACACCCATACCAATGTACCCAGAACAAAATCAAGAAAACCCACTACCAATACCAGCTTTCAACCCAAATGAAATACCCAGGTTACCAGCACCAAACCCACAAGAACAATGGTGGACTAATGACTGGGCATTTCAAGATCTGATGAATGACCCATATCCCGACATGCCATACGGAGAACCCATTCCAGCTTACAATTAACCTGCACCAACCATAATGCCACCTATGAGCCAGGTAAACGTAGCCGAACTCCGCCACTACGGTGAAGATCTGATTCAGGAAGGAAATAGGATACGCCGCATAGGAGAGAATCTCGTCTGGAAATACGACGAGAGAGAAATGCAGTACTAAAAGACCATCGCCTAATATACTATATATATGTACTTTTATTTTAATTTGAATATATATATATAGATATATAATAGATAAAATCCACTAAAATATAAATAATATATATCACACCCATATATATATACATAGGAACAGGATCAGGAGAAAACACTTCAAAGTGTGAGAACGGTGAGAATGATTCTCAGCCACAAGATCTTAGTGGTTTGTGGCTGAGATTGATGCGGTGGCATTTTTGTAAATACAAGGGGCATTGGAACTACCAGGAAGGGTAAAATAGGAAGATCCAAACAAGGGTGCACATGCTAATCACATGCCATTTCCCCCGATCATATTTAAACACCAATAACTTTTTTATACGGGATTTTTTTTTCAAAAAAATCACACCATTAAATTCAGCGTTTTTTAATCTTTCCAACGAGTATACTATTGATATACTTTTTGAAAAAAATGAACTGGGTTTTTATGGCATTTTTTCATAATTGGATGTTTTATGGCGTTTTAGACTAGGTATTTTCATGGCGTTTTTCTGAACTAGGTGTTTTTATGGCGTTTTAACTAGGTATTTTCATGGCGTTTTTCTGAACTGAGTGTTTTATGGCGTTTTCAACTGAGTTTTTCATGGCGTTTTTCTGAACTGAGTGTTTTATGGCGTTTTTAACTGGGTATTTTTCATGGCGTTTTTCTGAACTGGGTGTTTTATGGCGTTTTCAACTGGGGTATTTTCATGGCGTTTTTTCTGACTTGGGTGTTTTATGGCGTTTTATTTGAACACCCAGTTCATGTGAGTGGGTTTTTTTGACAATATTACCCGTTAGTGTAATTTAACATCAATGCCACATGTTAACACCAAAATCGTTCTCACCGTTCTCACACTTTTCACCGTTTTCACTAAATCCTGACCCTATATATATATATATATATATATATATAAATATATCGATGCATAAAAATTACTAACATTTACATTTCTAGTGGTTTGTACTTGATGCATAATATATATATATATATATATATAGGGTAAGGTTCATTCGAGAACCACCCTTATTGCGAGAACCGCGAGAACCAATGTGAACACAAAATAAAATCTAAAAAAAAATCAAAAAAACACTCAAATTTTTTTTTAATATTTAAAAAAAAAATCGCTATATTTCGTTACCATAAAAAAAAGAACTTTTTTTTTCGAGTAACAGTTATCCATGCACATGTGCATATGTATCATTACTTCGACAAATTCGGTAATACGTAATTAGGAATAGATAATTGCACTTTAATTTACAATACCATTCGTAATACACTACTTTTTACATTACCAATATTCAAAATGCACATGTGCATCATTAGGTATAATCATGATATAACGTGTTTTGGTACAAAAAGTTTGTGATTTTGAATGGAGAAGTAGGCGGCCCATATACATGTTTTTTGGTTAGTTATATCTAGTGGTTGATGGTTTGGTTATAGTTGTCAATTTATGATGTAATATGTTGATTGGATGGTATAAATGGTGTTTACATACATGTAATAAAGTGAAAATATTGTTAATGGTATTGTATTATGGATGGTAGGAGGTAATGGTATTGTATTATGGATGGTAGGAGGTAATGGAAGTGTATTCTGGATGGTATGATAGATGAAAGGGAAAGTGTATTCAAAGTAGTGTACCAAAACACCTTATTTCATGTTGATACATATAAATGCACATGTTCATTTCTAATATTAGTAATGTAAAAAGTAGTGTATTACATAAGGTAGTGTAAATGAAAGTGCAATTGTCTAATATTTGTAATGAATTACGGAATTTATCAAAGAAATGACAAAAATGCACATGTGCATGCTTGTGTATTATGGATGGAATGATAGATGAAAGAGAAAGTAGTGTACCAAAACACATTATTTCATGTTGATACATATAGATGCACATGTGCATTTCTAATATTGTTAACGTAAAAAGTAGTGTATTACACGTGGTAGTGTAAATGAAAGTGCAATTGACTATTATTTGTAATGAATTACGGAATTTGACAAAGAAATGATACATATGCACATGCACATGTGCATGGATAACTGTTACTCGAATTTTTTTTTTTTTGAAATTTTTTTTATTAACAAAATATAGCGATTTTTCCAAAAAAAATAGTAAAAAAAAAATTTGGGTGTTTTTTTAGATTTTTAGGAATTACTGTTTGTGTTCACACTGGTTCTCGCGGTTCTCGCAATAAAGGGTGGTTCCTAACGGATCTTTGTCCTATATATATATATATATATGAAAAAGAGTAGAATGTCGCAATGTCCGACGATTTTGGTTTAATGTGCTTGAGTATCTGTTTGTTTAATTTATTCTGTGATATTAACACCTGATAATGTTTACAATTCAGATGTCAAATGAAGTAAATCAGGAATTCCAGAATAATAATGATAACGGGAACTAAGTGAATAAGAGTGCTATAGAACACATAGTAGCTCAAGGAATCATAGATGCCATGTCATTTATTATCAACACTCTTAATAAAAAGGCAGAAAATAATAATACCATAATAGGTAGTAAACGTGCTTACGACGAACCAAGTCACAGTGTGAATGGAGATAACAGACTTCTCATCAAAGCTCCAATTCCAAAAAAGAGAACCATCTCATATGGTTGTTCCTACAAATAATTTTTACTATGCAAACCAATAGAATTCTCAAGCAACGAAGGAGCTATTTCAGCCTTACGCTGGATAGAAAGACTGAAGCCGTCTTAAATATAAGTAAATGCACAGATGAGGATAAAATCATGTATGCTTCTAATCTTTTCAAAAATGAAGCATTAGAGTGGTGGAATACCATTCTTCAGTCAAGAGGAAGTAACATGGTTTATAACATGTAATTGAACAACTTTAAGGAAATAATTGAAAGGAAATTTTGTCCTCCTCATGAAAAGGAGCAGATTGCCAATAAATTCCTGAACCATAGAATGATTGGGGTAAATTGTAGGGAATTTATTACCAAATTCTTTTAATATGCTAGGATAGTACCAACACTAGCCTCGCCAGAACCAGTATTAATCTCCCGTTATATTAATGGATTAATCAGTGAAATCAGAGATATGGTCAAAGCAGCTAGGCCACAAACAATTGAAGAAACACCGGAGCTTCCTAATACTCTGACTGATGGACTGATACGTACACAAGAAGAAAACCAGAAAAAGAATCTATCTCAAAGGATTGCCCATGAACTTCATTCTGGTAATTCCTATCGTGGGAAAGGAGCAAGTTCATCTTCTTCACCTTTCTGTAATTCTGTAAGAAGAAGCATTCAGGAAAATGCGCAAGGTACTGCAACTTCTGCAAGAGACATAAGGAAGAAGAATGTAGAATCAAAGCTAGTACAAGAATATGCTACAACTGCGGAGAGACATGTCATATCCAACCAAACTACCCAAAACTAGTTCCAGCAGCAAACAAAAAAGCAAAGGCAACAGAAGGACCCAAGAAGAATGCCAGAGCATTCGTACTGACAACCGAAGAAACTAAGATGATCCCTGATGTAATTGCCGGTACGTTTTTAGTTAATGATGTTTATGCTAAAGTATTATTTGACTCTGGTGCAAACCAAAGTTTTATAAATACATCTTTCTGCCAATATCTCAATCAACCATTAACTAAACTTCACCAAGATTAAACGGTAGAGACGGCAAATGGAAATTCTATCCAAATAAGGAAAATCCTTCAGGAAGGAAAGATAGAATTCTTAAGTCATAAGTTTACTGCTAACCTCTTACCAATGAATCTAGCTGGATTCGATGTTGTATTAGGAATGGATTGGTTGGTAGCCAATCATGCACGAATTTTATGTGATCAAAGTTCTGTAGAAATTTTTATACCAACTGGCGAAAGGATCGTAATTAAAGGAGAGAAGCTGGCAAGGTTAACAAAGTTTATCTCTGTAATAAAAGTTGCAAGCTACGCACGAAAAAGAGGAATGGTGTATGTGATTTCAGTAATCATTAACACTAAAGGAAAATAGTTAAAAGATATTCCTATAGCATCTAATTTCTCATATGTTTTCCCCGAAGAGTTACCTGGATTACCGCCAGATCGTGCAGTTGAATTTAGAATTTACCTAATACCAGGAACTGAACAAGCGCCAACGGAGATGCAGGAATTGAAGAAACAGATAGACGAATTATTAGAAAAAGGTTTTATACAACCTAGCTCATCGCCATGGGGAGCACCTATGTTATTTGTCAAAAAGAAAGATGGATCAATGGCGAATGTGTATTGATTACAGAAAATTGAATAAGGTTACGATTAAAAATCGGTACCCACTACCGAGAATCGATGACCTATTCGATCAACTTCAAGGAGCCCAATTCTTTTCCAAGATCGACTTACGCTCAGGATATCATCAACTGAAAGTACAGGAAGAGGATATTCCTAAAACTACTTTCAGAACAAGGTATGGACATTATGAATTTACAGTCATGCCATTTGGTTTAACCAATGCCCCAACAAAATATATGGACATGATGAACAGGATATGTAAACCATACCTGGACAAATTCATAATTGTTTATATAGATGATATACTGATTTACTCCAAGAGTAAAGAAGAGCATGCGAAGCATTTACACATACTTCTAGCATTATTGAGAAAGGAGAAGCTTTATGCTAAATTTATAAAATGTGAATTCTGGTTGCAAAAAGTGCAATTTCTTGGACACTTAGTTAATCGTGAAGGAATTCATGTGGATCCTACAAAGATCGAAGCTATCACCAAATGGAAAGTCCCTGAATCACCAACAGAAGTAAGAAGTTTTCTTGGATTGGCAGGATATTATAGACGTTTCATTCAAGATTTTTCTAGAATAGCCATTCCATTAACCAAACTAACTTGTAAGTCAGTTAAGTTTGAATGGGGACCAAAACAAGAGGAAGCATTCAAGATTTTGAAGCAAAGATTAACTAACGCACCAATACTTGCTTTGCCAAAGGAACTGAAGACTTTGTAGTCTATTATGATGCATCTAAGTTAGGATTTGGATGTGTGTTGATGCAACATCAAAAGGTAATTGCTTATGCCTCTAGACAACTTAAGAAGCATGAAGAAAATTATACAACACATGATCTAGAGTTAGGAGCGATAATTTTTGCCCTTAAGATTTGGAGACTCTATCTTACGGTAGTAAGTTCATTATCTTCAAAGATCACAAAGTTTAAGGTATGTTTTTGGACAAAAGGAATTAAACATGAGGCAAAGACGTTAGATGGAAATCCTTAGCGATTATGATTATGATATCCAGTATCATGCCGGAAAAGCTAACATAGTAGCTGATGCTTTAAGTCGAAAGTACCATGAGAAGCCAAAAAAGGTACGTGCTCTCAGATTAAATCTGCAGATAGATTTAAATGAACAATTGAAAAAGATACAGGAAATAGCAATCAAGGATGATGCTGAAGGATTAAAAGGGATGATTAAAGAATTAGAAAAAAAGAGCAACTGGAAATTGAAAATTTCATAAGAAAAGGATTTGGGTACCTGTTTAAGGAAACCTAAGAAATAAAATTCTAGAAGAAGCTCATAAATCTAAATATATGATGCATCCTGGAAGTGACAAGATGTACCAAGACTTAAGAAAGAACTTTTGGTGGATAGGATTGAAAAAGGATACAGCAAATTATGTTGCTAAATGTTTAACCTGTTTACAGGTTAAAGCTGAACATCAGAAACCTTCAGGATTACTTCAGCAATTGGAAATGCCAATCTGGAAATGGGAATTGATAACAATGGACTTTGTTACCAAATTACCCAAGATTAACTGAATCAGCACATTTCTTACCATTGAAAGAAACTTTCAGTATGGAACAATTAGCTAAGCTGTATGTGAATGAAATAGTTTCATTACATAGGATTCCTTTATCTATTGTGTCTGACCGAGATAGTCATTTCACTTCTCGTTTCTGGACAAGTTTCCAAAAGGCAATGGGAACCAGATTAAATTTGAGTACAGCTTATCATCCTCAAACAGATGGACAAAGTGAAAGGACAATTCAAATTATGGAAGATATGCTTAGAGTCTGTGTGATAGATTTTGGAGGAAGTTGGGATGAACACTTACCTTTAATAGAATTTTCTTACAACAATAGCTATCATACAATTATCAATGCTGCACCATTTGAAGCACTTTATGGATGGAAATGCCGAACACCAGTATGTTGGGCAAAAATTGGAGAAAAGCAATTGTCAGGTCCTGAAATTGTACAAGAAACAACTGACAAAATTATTCAAGTCAAAGAAAGATTGAAAATAGCACGAGACCGTCAAAAGAGTTATGCAGATAACAGACGCAAACCATTGGAGTTTCAAGTTGGAGATAAGGTACTATTAAAAGTTTCACCATGGAAAGGAGTAGTAAGATTTGGTAAGAGAGGAAAGCTAAGCCCAAGATATGTTGGACCTTTTGAAATTATGAAACGAATAGGGCCAGTAGCTTATCAGCTACAGTTGTGAGAAGAAATGGCAGGAATACATGATGTATTTCATGTATGTAACTTAAAGAAATGCTTAGCAGATGAATCATAGATAGTACCTCTTCAAGACATAGAGGTAAATGAAAAACTTAAGTTCGTAGAGAAGCCCATACAAATTGAAGATAGAAAGATCAAGAATCTCAAACACAAGAGATTAGTTCTCGTGAAAGTAAAATGGGATTCGATGAGAGGACCAGAATATACATGGGAGCTAGAATCTGAAATGTAAAGGATGTATCCTTACCTATTTCAGTGAATCTCGAGGATGAGATTTAAAACAAGGTAGGGAGGATATAACAAACCTCAAAAATGTCCTAAAATGCTCCGTAATAAAAAAAAACCGAACTCGTATAACATTATTTTAATTGAAAAATGAAAAAAAAAGTAAATTTAAGTCTGTCACGGGCCGCGACAGACTATGGACAATCCTCTCTTGGGGCGTGAGAGGCCTGTAACATTCCGGTAATGTTTAGGGACACGTGTCGTCCACGTGTTCAACCTACCCTTATGACTAGTCAACCCTAAGCCTAGCTAGGGGGCTCTCGCGGGCCGCGAAAGGCTCAACCATAGGCTGTCGCAGGGTGCGAGAGGATCATAATTCACGTATAAATAGAGCAGTCAGTCTGCATTTCAAATTCGTTCAATTCTCTTTCTCTCTCAATCTTTATAACACGAAATTATACCCTAAAATCACAAAGCTCTGCCCCGTTGTAAGGGTTTTAACCCCTGATCACTGATTCGATACCCTGTCCGATCGATCTTAAACCCAGCAACGGATGTCAAGGCACTGCCTGATAAAGGCTATGCTTTGTAAACTACGTTGGGGTTCTGATCTCGTGAGGTATTGATAAAGTTGAATTGGGTTATTATACTAACACTCGTGCATTGTATATTTTTAATAGGAACTGAGGAAAATCACCAAAACATATAACCAGGAAGCTTATAGTAAAACCTAAGTTTACAAAGTGAGTCATTCTTCTATTTATCACATTTTTGTGATACATTTATATTTAAAAAGCTTTACAAAACCCTAAATATTTATCAGTTATACTTCCAGTGATTAAGTTTTTGTATTCTACACTTGCTATCGGTATGTGGGGTTTTGAATACATTACTTGACACTCGTTACTATTGGACAAAGAGATAGCCAATAATAGCATGACCACAAGCACGGGGGAATTGTGCCCTGACAGCAATACTGTTTTGAGAAATTGGTAGATATAAACAAATGTAAAAACACTTAATGCTGTAAAGTTATAACAATGTGTCTTCTTATAAAATGGAATGAACTCGCAAGTATTTCTTGCTGATAAAGTATTTTAAACGCTTTTCAGGTAACTTGATATGAAGCTATTAGAAGCCAGCCATGGAGCACTGAAGGCTTAAATAAAATGGCTATCAGTTACCTAAATAAAAGAAGAAGGTTATGTTTTCACCAATTAAGTTTTATCCCTATAATTATATTTGAAATGGAATATGGGTTTTAGCCCATTTGTTTAATATCAAAAGTTTGGTGTTTTACAAACTCTGAAATTATTTCCTAACTACGATCCTGATGATTTAATTCCGCTGCAAATTTAATAAACACCAATACCACCAGTCAGGCTCGCGACATCCGCTCCTAGGGTGGGGTCAGGGGCTGCGACAAAAACTATACTTTGTTAACTACGTTGAGGTTTTAATCTCGGGATTTTCTTTAAAGTTTGATTTGGGTTTATACACTGATACAGATTACATTATGTGAAATTAGGGGTTAGAATCAGAAGGCTTAAAACTATAAATTCACTGATTATGTAGATGCTTAACTATCAAAAGACTCGGAACTATTAACTTACTGTTAATCAAAAGGCTTAGAATCAGGAGGCTTGTTAAATCAATACTATAGATTTACAAGGCGAGTCATTCTCTTTTATTAAATGTTTTCAAAACCCTAAATGTTTTCCAATTGTTACTTATATTATAGTGATTAAGTCTTTGTATTCTTACTAGGAAATTACTGCCGGTATGTGGAGTTTTCTATACATTACTTGTTATGCGTTGGTATTTGGACAACGAGTTAGCCAAATAGTGAAATGACCACAGTCACCGAGAAGAGCGAGTGACAAGTACCATTAAAAGTGGTTTCTTTGCTATTAGACAACGAGATAGTCAACAGTAGTTTGGTAAGATAAACAAATGTAAAAACCCTTAATTTTGTAATCATAAGAAGATGTCATTTTATACAAATGAATGATCTCACCAGTATTTTCTGCTGATTAAATGTTTTTAAACATGTTTGAGGTGATTACAGTAGATCTGAATAATAGTTGTGATATGACACCAAAACGCTTAAAGAAGTGGCTTATTTTATCAATTAAATTAAGAAATGTTGTTTTATGTATTTGGGTTTATCCTCTATTAAAGCTACATTTGTAAAACATGAGTTTTATTCCCATTTGTTATAAATAAAATTTCGGTGTTTTTAAACTCTGATATTTTTTCTAACTCATGGTACTTTCCGCTGCAATATTTTCAAAATAACTACAGATACCACTTGACTATTCACGGCTCCCATTCAGGGTGTAGTCGAGGGTTGTGACATTTGTAGTTGCTTTTATTCTCAATTTTTATTTTTGAGTTCATCCACTTATTATCCCTCTCCTTTTGGTGTCTTTTCTTTTTTATTTCCTTGCTATTTTAACAACACGCAGGGCCGACCCGAGGGCTGGGGCCCTTTTCTCTGGCACTAAATTCGTATATAAATATATTTATATATACATGTATATATACGCACAACCGAAAAACTTATTAGGTCATCTTTTTCAACATTAATACCTCATAACTTATTGGTTAGGCCAAATAAAAATAATTGATCCATTAACCAAATACATAATAATAATAATAATAATAATAATATAACATCATTTAAAGAAAAGAAAAAGAAACAAGAGCGACACAACAATAGATGCGACCTAGCCCCAGCCCACCGCCACTACCGAAGGTCGTCAGCCACCAGCCACCCACCACCACTAACACATTCATCGACCACCACAAACCTCATGGTACGTTTTTTTTTGTTTCGCTTCCTTGATTCGTACAATTTTTCCCTAATCAATAGTTATTAATTGTTAGAATTGGGTGTTTTATTGAATGCTGAGCCCTAAATTGAGTGTTTTGTTGAGCACTAAATTGGGCGTTTTGTTAATTGTTTAGCCCTAATTGATTAATTGTTATTTGTTAGAATTGCGTGTTATTTGTTAATTGGCGATAATAACTACCGAGAAGGAAATCTTAGAGTGTATAAACTACGAAGAGATGATCAAACAATTTGCTATTAAAAAAATCACGGTTAGCTATTACGGTATGTCATTCTAATACATGCTTTTGCTATGTTTATTGCTATAAAGTTAATCATCATTTAAAAGAAATTAGCTTATATATTTCGTTAGGGCCTAAGGGCCTTTTTTTCAACTGGACAAAATACAATACTTGAATACTCAGGATCGGCTTTGACAACACCTAACACAAATTAAACATCTCTCTTATCTCTTATCTTTAACTTTTTCTTAGTTTCCTAATCTATTTCCTTTTACATTTTCTCCCAGTTCTTAGTTGTCTCTCTACTCATTTATTTTATTTTTACTTGGTTTCTTACGGTGAGTTTTGATTCGTAGATATTAATGAAATTCAATAAAATTGGAATCTGAATTTCATTTATTAATGTATTTGATTCATAAATTCATTGAAATTGGAATCTCAATTTCATTCTTAATGTGTTTGATTGGGAAATGATCTGAGATTGAAGTTGCAACTAGAATTATGTCTCTCATATTCATTAGGTAGTGTTTGGTACGGCGGAATTGAAAGCGGAATGGATCATTCCAATGGAATGAAAAAAATATGTATGGTTATCATGCGGTAATGGAATAAATCATTCTATAAGAATGTGATTTCTTCTAAATATAAGAATTTTCATTTTTGTTAAAGGGGTGTTTTTTTTTCATTCCTTCTGAAAAGACATCTATAATAATTATTATTGTTATTATTAATTCTTTTGCTATTAATATATCTTTCTTATTATTATTATTATTATTATCATCATCATTGAGACAATTATATTTTTATCGTTTTTATTAATTGTATTTCATTACTCGTCTTTTTTTTTTTGCTTATAAAAATGTACAAAATAAGGATTTATTCTATTTACATATAGGTAACTAAACATCATAGAATGTAATGATCTATTTTATTACGTTATTCATTTCATTCCTTAGTCAATTCTATTCTCTTGTTCATTTCATTACTTCATACCACACTTAACATAAATGAATTTAAAGATCTTTTAAAATGTGAAGTAATTTAACCCCACATAAATTTGTCATCTAGACAGTTAGTATTTTAATAAATCAGTCCCTCTATCAAGCAATGGCTCCTTTTTCGTTGTTTATTGTAGTTACTTTGAAGTTTTGTGACATATTTGCAAGTTGTATATTGTGTTGTACTTTTGTTGAAATACTATTATGTGGTCAATGTTTTCATTCTCTAAACTTATGATTTGGGTCATTACCAAGCTATAGATTGTGTTCCACATTTGTGTAATTATCTAACCACACACACTTTTATTAATACTAAAAAGCCAATTAAATAATTTATTTATCATTCCAGTATGTATATGATGTTAGAGTAATTAGACGAATTGTTCATGTAGTTTTGCGTAAATTACAAATTTTATCCATAAGCTTTATATTTTATGTATTTGATCCCTATAAACATTGTTAGCTTTCAAATATCATGTTATATCATATCATATCTTTTCATATCTCATCATATCATATCGTATCGTATTGTATCATAATCATGTTATGCCATGTGATGTCATATCATATATCATCGCATATATATATAGGGGATGGATCATGAGAAAACCAAAATACTAACTAAAAAAGCCTAAAAAAACATAGCAATTTTTTTTTACAAATTTTATAAAAAAAAATCGCTATTTTTTATGTATGGAAAAAAAATATCAAAATTTTTTTTTGTTGTACTGTACATGTGCACTAATACGGATATAATGCACATGTGCAGTACAATAAAAAAAAATTTTGAAAATTTTTTTATATATAAAATAGCCATTTTTTTTAATAAAAATTTGTAAATAAAAAAAAATATTTTGGTATGTTTTTTAGCTTTTTTTAGGCTTTTTTAGTTAGTTTTCTAGTTTTCTCATTTAGATGTAGTTTTCTCATGATCATCTTCATATATATATATATATCCCTATATAGGGTGGGGTTCGGCTACAAAGTCCATTTTTCCTACAAAGTGAAAAAAGTCATAAAACACCACAATTTCAGCCATAAAACACACTCAAAACCCACAAATAACAAAGTGAAAATCACTAAAACACAATATCTAAACCCTAACATTCCATAAAAATTCAAACACAACATCGTAGAACTATTAATATAAAACACAACATGATAATCAACATAAAACACACCATTGTTAGTCATCCGATAATCAAAGCTTTATCATCCAAAACAAAACACAAAACCCACAAATATGGCGTTTTAGTAATCTTCACTTTGTTATTTGTGTGTTTTGGGTGTGTTTTATGGTTGACATTATGGTGTTTTATGACTTTTTACACTTTGTAGGAAAATGGACTTTGTAGCCAACTCCCACCTTACATATATATATATATATATATATATATATATATCTTCCCTTATATCTTATCCCATATTATATTGTATCGATCGTATTGTTTCGTGTAATATCATAACATATCGTATCCATATCATAACATATCATAATGTATCATATATTATTATATCATATCATATTGTATATATCATATTACATCATATTATGTTATATTATATTGCATGATATCATATCCTATAATTTAGTATCATATCATAATTATATTGTATTGTATTGTATCGTATTGTGTCATCATATCATTGATATATCGTATTGTGTCATATCATATATAACCTGATCACCAAGGTGTTTCTAAACGCGAGTGAACGACCTATTGAGTCGTAACATTAAGTCCATCAAGTGAACGACCAATTATTTTTTACACTACTTTTATAAAATAACTATTTATGCCTTATTTTAAAATAAAAGCATAAAGTAATTATAACATTCCCAAGTCCAACCCACATTTTTCTCTTTAAAAAAATAGGATTTTAATAATCGCACCTTTAGGTGGTTGGCCAATGATAATCCCACCTTCAAATATCATCACTAGCAATCCATGTTTAATAAAAATTTAACACCGAACATTCGTTAAAAAAACTTAAGTTTTTCCCGAATTTCAAACAAATGTTTAAGGGCTTTTAATCAGAAAGAGGATACTAGTCGACTAATGTAAAACTTACCTTGAAACGGTGCTCCAAACGACGAAAACGGTCCTTCAATTCGGGTGTTTAAACTTCCAGTTTACACAAATCAAGCCGTTTGAAGCAACGTTTCAAGGTAAGTTTACATTAATCGACTCGTATCCTCCTTCTGATCAAAAGACCTAAAACGTCGGTTTGAAATTCAAAAAAAAAAAAACTTAACAGTGTTAAGTTTTTTTTAACAGAGGTCCAGTAAGAATTTTTTTGAAAGGTGAAACTATCAGTGATGATAATTGAAAGTGGGATTATTATTATCCAACCACCATCAAATTCCCTTCTCTTTATTAACCCAACCTCTTTGTGAACCCAAAATCGATTGTGTGAACAAACTCATGAAACTCTGTTTTAAGTTTGTACGGGAATTTAGTCATTTTCTATTAAAATATAAACAAATGTATTTTAATAATTCAGTTTTGCTTTATTAGTCAGGATTACTTCCAACTCAGGAAATATTTATCTACAGTTCTAACTTTGAACATATTTTTCTTCATCGACCCCATACTAACTTGTAGTTAACCTAGTTAGTTTTTGCTGAAGTGGACTACAATACGTCATCAAAACTTTGCCACATAAGTAGTCCATGTCATCAAAACTTTAGTTTTTGACATATAAGTAGTCTACGTCAGCAAAAACTAAATGTGTTAATTTTTAGTTAGTATGAGATGAGTTAATTTTCAGTTAGTTAGTATGAGATCGCTGAAGGAAGATATATTCAAAGTTGGGTCAATCTATAAACATTTCTTTAGATGAGATTAATTTCGATTAATAGGTCAAAATTATGGTTACTAAAATCCAATTTCCACTCTCTTTGTTCATATGAGAAAACATGGTACTATATTGTGAGACGATTTAACAGATATGTAAACATAAACGCAAAAGATTCAAACCAATGTTTAGTTGCAAGAAATGGAGGAACTAAACCATTAACATTGGTTGAGGCTTCATCTTCAACCAGAGTCCCTTAAAACATATTTCGATTATCTTCTAGTAGAAAGTTTCTATCTCCTAGGATACAATACCTAGAGCAATTGTTATGTCGTCGAATATGGCTCACATGTCTGATTTAGCAGCATACTATTGTGTGACTATTTTTGTGGAAAGAATAGTGGTTAAAAAAGGACACACATGCACACAAAATACCTCAATTTTCTGAAGTTGGAACAAAATAGTTTTCATCTTAACTTGGCATTGGCTGGATGCTTCATCAATTGGATGTTAATAATGCATTCTTACATTGGCATCTTTCTGAAAACGTGTATATGGAACAACCTAAGGGCTTTATTGATCCTAAATTCTCATCTCATGTTTGCAAGCTAAATAAGGCTATCTATGGGCTCAAGCCAGCTCCGCGAGCCTGGTTTAATTGTCTTAGTTTATTTCTTACCAATAATGGTTTTTCTTGTAGTCGTGCTGATCCATCTCTATTTATCTTCAAACGTGACTCTTGTATCATGTATCTGCTTGTCTATGTCGATGATTTAGTTCTCACCGGTAATCAGCCTTCAGTCATGACCTCTGTCATTGCCTCTCTCAACAAAGAATTTGCTATTAAGGATCTTGGGAAACTCAACTACTTTCTGGGATTGGAGGTTACCTACACTCACAATGGTCTTTTTCTAAATCAGTCTAAATACACTTTAGATATTTTGACTCGTGCTAAGATGTTGGATGCTAAACCTGCACCAACACCTTTAAGCACTAATGTTTCTTTTGTTTCTGCAGGTACCCCATTTTCGGATGCTACACATTATCATTCTATCGTAGGAGCTCTCCAGTATCTAACGATCACGAGACCTGACATTGCGTATGCTGTAAATTAAGTCTGTCAATTTCTACATGCTCCCACCATTGCTCACTTTCAAGAAGTAAAACGGATTCTACGCTATCTCAAGGGCACTGTTGCATTTGGTCTTCACTACAGTCGTCCCACTCACACTTCGCTTCTTAGTTACTCAGATCCTGATTGGTGCACGCTGTCTGGAAACACGATGGTCTACCTATGGATATTCTATTTTTTTGGGGGGGCAATCTAATTTCGTGGAGTACCAAAAAGCAGCCAACTGTTGCTCGTTCCAGTTGTGAATCAGAATATCAAGCCATGGCGAATACATCTGCAAAAATTGTTTGGCTAACCCATCTTCTACAAGAACTTCATGCTTTACCACTGACACGTCCTACAATTCTTTATGACAATCAAAGTGCTATTTTTCTCACTCAGAACCCGGTTTCACAAAAAGGGCAAAACGTATCGATCTTGATTATCATTTTCTACGTGAGTTGGTTGCTTCTGGAAAACTTACAACTAAGTTCGTTCCTACCAAGCTTCAGGTGGCAGATATATTCACAAAGAGTCTTCCAAGTTCTCAATTTAATATGTTCCGACAGATGCTTCGGCTTGGTCCTCCACCGTTCAGCTTGCGGGGGGGGGGGTGTTAGATAATATGTTTTTATATGATTTGTATTAAATATATCTAGGTGTTAAAGTGTAAATGCTATGCCTATATAAGCCTTTGTATTCTTCTATCAAAGTAATGAAAATCACATTTACAATCTCATTCAGTGACCAAAATAACCAACTTCATTATCAAATGCCATCAAACCAGCTTCTTCCCTGTACATGGCAAATGGTACAGAACCTGTATTCTCACCATAGCGCTTCCCTTTATCGAATTGAAGGTCGTTGTCAAGATATCTATGATAAGCTTCAGGAACAAACGGTTCAAACTCATCTGTAGTTTAACCAAGGCGGCTAGACATTTTGAAAAGATGTTGTTAAGTAAACTGTAACTTGAGATTCTGTTTAGTTTAACCAAGGCGACTAGACATTTTGAAAAGATGTTCAGTAAACTGTAACTTGTGATTCTATTTAAAGACTTCCTGTACTCAGTAATCAATGATATATATTTGATATGATATTATAGCCTAAATGATGTGTGCAAAATGCAACATATAAATTACATCAATTGTGGCATAAAACTAACAAATTTTTAGTACTAATGTTGGAAAAAGTGTGTTTTTGTCTTCCTTTTGTATTTTCAGGATTAAATGAGCTCAAATTAACAAAAGAAGCAAAAAGGCAGCTAAATCTAACATAAATACAAGAAAAGGAACAAACGTGACATGCCCGACCTCCCCGAAAGCATCTTCCCAAGCAAAACAAGAGAACAGAAGGCTGAAAACGCCCCGTGTTCAGTGAACACGGGGGCGTGCCCAAGTGTCAGCATAAAAGACAAAGTTGTAGAAGCTTCCATCGCCCACCACGGGGCCGTGCTCAACGGACACGGGGCCGTGGTCAACTATAAGATTCGCAGAATCCAGGCAAATCTTGATAGTACAGATATGCTTCTGCACACGGGGTCGTGCCCAGCGGACACGGGGCCATGGTCAACTAATGCAGACAAAAGCAATTAATGAAGACAGAGAAGAGGATGGACACGGGGCCGTGCCCAATGGACACGGGGCCGTGCCCGAGCTTCTGTTCAGCCTATAAATAGGAGTGCTTGGCTCAAGCTCAAATCATCCCTTGGCACACCACCTCTCTCACACTTCACCCACCACCCACCACCACCATAACACCATCATCCACCACCATCATCCATTGTCCATCATAGAGTGTGTGAGTCGTTTCGGGATCCAAGATTGATCGTAAGAATTCTTGACAATCAAGGCCATGTTTGCCTAAGTCACTTACATCACTTGGTGAAGACAAAGTGTCTAGTGTAATACTTTTTATTTTTAATCTTTTTGCACTTTTTAATTGGTTATGTATTAATGACTTTAATAACTAGTTTCTTATGTTGAAGGTGATTCTTCCTTATCGTTTGTCCGTGGTGTATTGGCATTATTTTACTGTCTATATAAAATAAAAGATTTTCACCATTCATATCTCCACGGTCTATATGGAGGTATGTTGGCTACCTGGTCGGGGGTTAAGTGAACGGTTTGGTAAGAGTCTTGCCATTGTTCAGTGTATAGATCCTGCAAAGGACCTGGGTCAAATTTAGTAGGACCTCCTTCAATACTTAACGGTATTGGATGGCGGGGGTCCAAACTCTTTGATCCCCTCATAAGTTAAGCTACTATTAAAACTTTAACCCGGCTACTTAGGACTGTATCCCTGCTGACTCAGACTACTTATCAGAGGGTAACGTCGCCTTCAAAAGAGGGGCCTACCACATTATGCATTAATAACTTAATTAATTATCTTTCAATAATCCGACCCTTTAGGATTGTATCCTTGCTGACTCAAACTACTGGGTTGAGGGTAACGTCACCTCCAAAAGAGGGGCCTACTACAATAACTAAGATAATCTCTTAAATAGTGCAAAAGTTCGGAAATAATTAAAGGTTACCCTAAACACGAGTCGGAGCCAAGTGATTCATCTTGTCTATCTTTTTTTATTTTTATTTTTATTTTTCAGCATTTTAGTTAGTTTTTATTTTCTTAGTTTAAAACCCTTTTCTAAACTTTTGATTTGATTAGACGTTGAGGATAAACCGGTACTAAAAGCTCTTGTGTCCTTGGACGACCTCGGTATCTTGCCAACACTATACTACGCTCACGATGGGTGCACTTGCCCATATGTGTGTTTAGTGTTGGTAAATATCGTGTTTTATAAATTTAAAACTTAGCTAAAAAGTGTAAAAGGGCTTAAAATATACTTAAACTTATATACATACTTCACACGCATCAAGTTTTTGGCGCCGTTGCCGGGGACACAAGGATTTTAAGAAAGTTAGGAATCATCGGCCTAATCGTTTTTTCTTATTTTTCTATTTTTTTTAGGATTTTTTTAGTTTTTCAGCTTATGCAGAACTCAGCACGGGCCGTGCCAGGTCGGACACGGGCCGTGCCCAGCACTGTTACTGGCAGTTTTTATTTTCCGAGTTACAGAGAGCTGAACACGGGGCCGTGTCGGTGCAACACGGGGCCGTGCCCAACTCCCCAGTAACAGGGATCCGGAAAACAATCACTGTATCTCCGACCACGGGCCGTGTTCACTGAACACGGGGCCGTGGTGAACCTTCTGACCAACGTTCTTTTCTGTTTTTGTTGCAGGACTTGGAACCCAGGCGCCACATTTGAACTTCCTACGTAGTGCATGAGCTCCAGTTCTAGTAGAGACATAAAAGAACCTCTAGAAGAACCCGAACGCTTTCTCAGAAAAAGACTTAAAGCTAAAAACCAAGAGAAAGTTTCGGGGGACCCACTTCCAATGGCGGACCAACGTACCCTCATGGATTACCTACGACCCACTGTAGGTAATCTTGATCGGAGTGTCGCGCTCCGGTCAAAGATAATATTTATAAGCCCAAATTACCCTTAACAATGTGTTAGCGGTAGTAAGCGGTCGAACCACGAAGAGTATGTGGTTTGTGTATGGATTCGAATGAATTAAAACAATTGTCACGATATATGAAGCTTGCTAGAATAATTTTGTATTTTTGTTTAATTAAGAGATATGAGTTTAGACTAATTGAATTGATTAAATTGATGAACAACTAATGATTAACGATTACGAGAAAATGGTTACTAGAACAATAATAATAAAAAGGAATCACGCCCGGTTTCGGTAATTGTTAACCTAGGGTTTCTACAAGTTTTAGTTTCAACTCAAATGCATTCGATTAACGGATTTAGTGTACCGTGACTTAGGTGCTACTAGCTATCAACGTCCCGAAGAACGGACAAAAAGACACTTCGGTCACCTCTTCTATCCCCACCCTGATTTCGACATTGGTTACCTCTTTGATTTCCTCCCCCCACGAAACGAGGAATCCGGTTAGGGTTTGCATTGCATTGTTATTGTTGTTGTAAAACCCATCATTCCCGTTACGTTGGTTGTTGTTTCGTGGTTGACGGTTGTTTCCGTAACCATCATTTCTCACGTTCCCGTTCCCGTACCCATAATCATCGTCCCCCACAAAGTTGGCATTTTGATAGCCGAACTCGTCATCTTCAAAGCCTCTCGCATTGTAGACATTCCCCCTATTCACGTATCCCCAATCTTCATCGTCGTTAACCCGATCATCATAATTACCCCCATCATCCGAGTACTCCGTGTGAACACTCACATGTTCCGGTGATTGGTAACCGGGAACACTAAATGGCTCATCATCGGGGATAGCATCTCTCAAATCATCGATATTGAAAAACGGGTCTTCGTTCGCGGGATTGCCGCGATCTCGATTACCTCTACGATCGGAGTTGACATTTCGATCATCGAGGTTATTGGGTAAGGAGTTATGTCGGTAAAGGTTTTGCTGTTGGGGTGTTCTTTGGTTGTTATTGGGATTTTGGGTTCGGAATGGTGGTGTGGGTGGTCTAGAATTTTTGCCACCCGGTTGCTCTTGAGGTATGGGTTGAATATTTGGACCGGGGTTGAAGGTTCCTCGGGATTGGAATTGGTTTTGATTGAGATTTGGGCGACTGGAATTTTGGTTTGCCATTGAATCGGTTTCAATGGATTGGGTGAGTTGTGGTGTTTGGGTGGTTTGGTTAGAAGCAAGTGTTGCTTCCAACCGGCTTGCTAGGTTCCTTCTTGCAACCCTTTCGATTTCTGGCTCGTAGACTAACGGTGAAGTCCTACCAGAATTCCTTGTATGCATGCACTACCTGTAATCTGCACAAGTAACACACCCCGCGTAACAAGGAAAAAGACAAAGTATAAAAAGAAGCTATGCAACTTAAACAGATAATCACGCAAATTCAAACAATAATCCAAACACAAAGCGCACGCACTCCCCGGCAACGGCGCCAAAATTTGATCGGAGTGTCGCGCTCCGGTCAAAGATAATATTTATAAGCCCAAATTACCCTTAACAATGTGTTAGCGGTAGTAAGGGGTCGAACCACGAAGAGTATGTGGTTTGTGTATGGATTCGAATGAATTAAAACAATTGTCACGATATATGAAGCTTGCTAGAATAATTTTGTATTTTTGTTTAATTAAGAGATATGAGTTTAGACTAATTGAATTGATTAAATTGATGAACAACTAATGATTAACGATTACGAGAAAATTGTTACTAGAACAATAATAATAAAAAGGAATCACGCCCGGTTTCGGTAATTGTTAACCTATGGTTTCTACAAGTTTTAGTTTCAACTCAAATGCATTCGATTAACGGATTTAGTGTACCGTGACTTAGGTGCTACTAGCTATCAACGTCCCGAAGAACGGACAAAAAGACACTTTGTAATCAACACAAGTAAATCCTAACAATGATAATGCACAATTACATATCACCATTTCGCAAAGTCATAACTTTTAACATCGCTCGACAATTCACGAATTCGCAACAAATGTAATACTATTATCAAGAGTTTCAAAAACCAAATACAAATTGTCACTAAGTTGAACAAGAACAATTCAAAACCCTAAAATTAACAACTACCTACACCGGGGTGAAACCGAGATGATTAGCCGCTCATGGTTGAAGAAGCTTGATCACCGGATGTTTGGAACGCGAATGAAACCATCTTGAAACTTGGTGGATGAAGGAATGATGGAAGATTAGGGTTTATGGATGATGATGGTGAGATGGATGATGGATTGGATGAATTAGGGTTTGTATGATTGATTGTGTGATGGATGATGGATTGGATGAATTAGGGTTTGTATGATTGATTGTGTGATGGATGATGATGATTCGGTTGTTGTGGATGTTCTTGATGTTGGAGATGGAATGGTAGGTGAATAGTGATGAGTTTAGGCTCCAAGATGAGGATTCAAACTCCCAAGAGTGTGTAACTTCCGAAAATCAATGCCCCACACCCAATAAGGATCGAACTTTCCCCCAAGAAACCAAAATTCGCGTCTGGTAAAAGTACAGCCCGTCGCCGACGGGCCTGACCCCGTCGCCGACGGGTTCCCCTGGTCTTGATTCTGTCCGACGCCTTATATCACTGGTTACGACCCATTTGGCCGACGAGCAATTCCACAACCCGTCACCGACGGCTTGGGACCCGTCGGCGACGGGCTCTCCAGCCTGCCTTTTCTGATTTTTTGCTTGTTTGCTCCCGTTTGATCCGTAATGCGTTCCGGTGCTCCAGTTTTCGACCCGGTGGCTTGTAACGCTCCCGAAAAGCCCTTAAACTCCATAAAACCTGCATAAACACAAATCTAATTAAAAGTAGGCCGTTCAAGATTAATACTCATATAAAAACATAAAGTTATACGATTACAAGCACAGGTTTTCAACCACGTATCAAATCTCGACGCCGCTATCAATGCACCGAATGTCGAAGCCAATAACTTCGAACTTCGGCCACATTTGATACAAATGCTTCAAAACTCCGCAACCTTCCATGGGCTTGTGGACGAGGATCCCCATCTACATATTACTAATTTCTTAGAAATATGTGATACCTTTTGGATCAATGGAGCATCAAACGACGCCATTCGCCTTCGTATGTATCCATTTTCACTAAAAGACCGAGCTAAGGCTTGGCTTAACACCCTCCCAGTTGGCTCGGTAAACACCTGGGATGAACTAGCCCAAAAGTTTCTATATAAGTATTTCTCTCCTGCTAAAACGGCTAAATTAATGACTGAAATTAATACATATTCACAAGAGGATGGGGAATCCTTATATGAAACTTGGGAAAGGTTCAAGGAGCTACTAAGAAAGTGTCCTCATCACGGTCTTGCGGTATGGCAACAAGTATCCACTTTCTACAATGGGTTGTTGCCACACACAAGACAAACACTTGATTCTAGCTCCGGGGGACTTTTAGGTAATCGTCGCCCAAATGAAATATATAATTAAATTGAGGAAATTGCTCAAATCAATTTTCAATGGCACACTCCCCGAGGCAATAAATCTATTGCCCCGGGCGCCCATAAGGTTGATGAAAGCACTTCTTTACAAGCCCAAATCGAGGCCCTTTCTTCAAAAATAAAAAAGCTAGAAATGACAAAAACGGTCTCGGTTATGGCTTGTGAAGGGTGTGGTGGGCCACATGAAAATTGGAGTTGTATGAAAGAATTAGATGACCAAACGGAAACGGTAAACTACATTGATAACAGACCTAGGCCGTCGGGTCCTCCAACGGGTACCTACAACCAAGGATGGCGTAACCACCCAAACCTTGGTTGGAGAGATCCCGGCAATAGTAGTAACCAACAAAACCAACGAACTAACTTTCAACAACCACAAAACTTTTCTCAACAACAAGGTGGACGAGAAAGGCTTGAAGATACTGTATCTCGCCTCATCTCCGACACCAAAAAGAAAAACTCGGATCGATTTCAGCAATTGGAATCGAATTTTAGAAATCAACAAGCTAGCATTCAAAACATTGAAAAACAATTAAATCAAGTAGCTAAAAATTTATCCGAGAGACCACAAGGCGCGTTACCAAGCAATACCGAAACCAACCCAAAAGCGCAAGTACATCTCATCACATTGAGAAATCGAACCGTGGGTCCCGAAGAGGCTCCATTACCGCCAGATGAAAGAAGCCAGTCCAGCCAAACCACGACTCCACCCGCACCCCAACCAGAAAAGGCTTCTTTACCAAATCAAGAGCCCACCAAGACTCCTCCGGTTCCATACCCCGGTAGGTTAATTCGTCAAAAGACCGATGAGCAATTCGCAAAATTCAAAAATTTACTAAAATAATTGCATGTTAATATTCCTTTTATCGAGGTCCTAACCCAAATGCCTAAATATGCAAAATTTATGAGGGACTTCCTCACTCACAAAAGGAAAATTGAATCATTGCAATTAGTTAACTTAGGCGAAGAATGCTCCGCCTTAGTACTCAACAAACTCCCACAAAAGAAAATTGATCCTGGAAGCTTCACGATCCCTTGCTCGATTGGGGAGTCCCCCATTCGTAATGCACTAGCCGATCTTGGGGCTAGCATTAACCTCATGCCCACATCAATGTTCAACCATCTCGGCTTAGGAAAAACGAGCCCTACAAAGATGAGCATACAACTAGCCGACAGATCCGTCAAATTTCCACAAGGTGTCGCTGAAAACCTATTGGTCAAAGTCGACAATTTCGTCTTTCCGGCCGACTTTGTCATACTAGACATGGAAGAAGACACCGATGTCCCCCTCATCCTCGGGAGGCCATTTCTAGCCACCGCCCAAGCAGTGGTGGATATGAATGACGGAACACTAACATTGAAGTTTGGGGACGAGGAAGTAAAGTTTGGAGTTGGAAAGAGAGTAGAAGACGAAGACCCGGTCAACTACATGAAGGTCATAGACTCAAGCTTGGATGACGCTCTCCGACGGTGTAACATGGGATGCAAAACATCCCACTTGAGTGACATGTGACCAGGCTTTGGGTCTAGCCAAGGACCCTTATAAACGTGGCGCACCACGGAGGCATTTCGCGGAACTATCCTTAGTTTAATTTAGATTAGTTTTTATGTTTTCTAGTTTAGTTTTAATTTTCAGGAATAAAACACACTCGGAATGACAAAGGATACAAGGGAAACTTGAACCAGCAACCCATGCAGGAAAACAGGGCCATCCGAGGAACTTTCTTCATTACAGCAGGTTCAGCACGGGCCGTGTCCGCCCAACACGGCCCCGTGCTGCACAGTCTGCAGAAAACACCCAGTTCAGGTAAACTGGACACGGGCCGTGTTCACCCAACACGCCCCCGTGTCCAGGCTTCTGTTTCTTTTGTTCAACTTTTTGTTATTGGCACCTGAACACGGGGCCGTGCCCGGACAACACGGGGCCGTTTCTAGGCGCCCAGTAACACAAATTTTTGTTTTTTCACACCTTTTACACATTCAATCAACCTAAAAAATTATTTTTGGGACACATTGAGGACAATGTGTAATTTAAGTGTGGGGGGATGCTAAAACCTTGAATCTTGCAAGTCCTAATAACAAGCCTTACACAAAACTCTATTGGAACCGCTAATCACCCCAAAAATTTTTTTTCCAAAAAATTTTCATTTTTTTTACTTGTCTAGGTTTAACTTGAGAATTTCAAATTCTAAAAAGGTTATATTTTTACAAATTTACAACCGATAGCGTCGTGATAAACAGAACCAACATAAGAAAATTATGAAAAGACATGACAAGCTTAGTTAAAATTTAATTATATATACTTGATCACATTAAAACCCATTCCCACAAAAGTGAGTTTTGAGCCTTTATTGAGCATACAAAGACATATCTTTAAACTAAATGCTCATTTTTCGTTTCTTGTGTGAATAGCCGCTTGGTTCTTACAACTCTAGAACTTGCCACGACGATACATTCCCGGTCCTTACCAACTTAAACCCGAGTAGGTAAATGATGGATGCATTAGGACTAACCCTTTTTATTTCTACACCATTATTTTTCTTTTTTTTACCACCTACCCAAAATCCCCTAGTTAACTCCTTTGAGCCTAAACCTTTTCATTTCTTAACCCAAACCAAACACCCTTTCACCCACCAAAACCTTTTTATTTTTAACCCTTTGTTTTAGTAACAAGCTCAGTTTTTCGTATGACTTTCAAAAAAAAAAAATATTGATGATGAAGTAAAAGAAATAAACAAGCAAGTTCATCAAAAATAACTTTGTTTGAATTATGGCTTCATCAAAATAAAAATAAAAAAATTAAAAAGTCTTACGAAAAACCGATGCTTTTTACGCTTTTCGCCCTTTTCTACTAACCACTAACCCAACCACCTACCTTTAACCCAAGCCTAACCCTTCACCCAAAAGTCCTCTTGATATTTACAAAGGTATATAGTTAAAAAGGAGGAGGATTGATTGCTTGGCAAGCCTATGGTAGGAGTAAGTTCCATGCCGCTCTCGAGTGATTCACTAAAATACATCTTCGGTCGAGTGTTGAGTGATCCCCCGTGAGGTATGTGAACTTGTATATAAATAGAATTTTAAAGAGGCATGTTATGCCCTAATAAGTAATTTATCTTATGAAAAGTTTTAAATAAATCATGACGAATAGGATTGTAAATAAATAAAAATAAAACTTAATAAAGAATCTTGGAAATCCCGACACTCTATGACAAGCCCAAAAACCTTCTCTTCTACCCATTCCATTTGGGAGTGTAAAGCCACATTATAAAGAGTTTTGCTTGAGGACAAGCAAATATTCAAGTGTGGGGGTATTTGATGTGTGCAAAATGCAACATATAAATTACATCAATTGTGGCATAAAACTAACCTTTTTTTAGTACTAATGTTGGAAAAAGTGTGTTTTTGTCTTCCTTTTGTATTTTCAGGATTAAATGAGCTCAAATTAACAAAAGAAGCAAAAAGGCAGCTAAATCTAACATAAATACAAGAAAAGGAACAAACGTGACATGCCCGACCTCCCCGAAAGCATCTTCCCAAGCAAAACAAGAGAACAGAAGGCTGAACACGCCCCGTGTTCAGTGAACACGGGGGCGTGCCCAAGTGTCAGCATAAAAGACAAAGTTGTAGAAGCTTCTATCGCCCACCACGGGGCCGTGCTCAGCGGACACGGGGCCGTGGTCAACTATAAGATTCGTAGAATCTAGGAAAATCTTGATAGTACAGATATGCTTCTGCACACGGGGTCGTGCCCAACGGACACGGGGCCGTGGTCAACTAATGCAGACAAAAGCAATTAATGAAGACAGAGAAGAGGATGGACACGGGGCCGTGCCCAATGGACACGGGGCCGTGCCTGAGCTTCTGTTCAGCCTATAAATAGGAGTGCTTGGCTCAAGCTCAAATCATCCCTTGGCACACCACCTCTCTCACACTTCACCCACCACCCACCACTACCATAACACCATCATCCACCACCATCATCCATTGTCCATCATAGAGTGTGTGAGTCGTCTCGGGATCCAAGATTGATCGTAAGAGTTCTTGACAATCAAGGCCATGTTTGCCTAAGTCTCTTACATCACTTGGTGAAGACAAAGTGTCTAGTGTAATACTTTTTATTTTTAATCTTTTTGCACTTTTTAATTGGTTATGTATTAATAACTTTAATAACTAGTTTCTTATGTTAAAGGTGATTCTTCCTTATCGTTTGTCCGTGGTGTCTTGGCATTATTTTACTGTCTATATAAAATAAAAGATTTTCACCATTCATATCTCCACGGTCTATATGGAGGTATGTTGGCTACCTGGTCGGGGGTTAAGGGAACGGTTTAGTAAGAGTCTTGCCATTGTTCAGTGTATAGATCCTGCAAAGGACCTGGGTCAAATTTAGTAGGACCTCCTTCAATACTTAACGGTATTGGATGGCGGGGGTCCAAACTCTTTGATCCCCTCATAAGTTAAGCTACTATTAAAACTTTAACCCGACTACTTAGGACTGTATCCCTACTGACTCAGAATACTTAGCCGAGGGTAACGTCGCCTTCAAAAGAGGGGCCTACCACATTATGCATTAATAACTTAATTAATTATCTTTCAATAATCCGACCCTTTAGGATTGTATCCTTGCTGACTCAAACTACTGGGTTGAGGGTAACGTCACCTCCAAAAGAGGGGCCTACTACAATAACTAAGATAATCTCTTAAATAGTGCAAAAGTGCGGAAATAATCAAAGGTTACACTAAACATGAGTCGGAGCCAAGTGATTCATCTTGTCTATCTGTTTTTATTTTTATTTTTCAGCATTTTAGTTAGTTTTTATTTTCTTAGTTTAAAACTTTTTTCTAAACTTTTGATTTGATTAGACGTTGAGGATAAACCGGTACTAAAAGCTCTTGTGTCCTTGGACGACCTCGGTATCTTGCCAACACTATACTACGCTCACGATGGGTGCACTTGCCCATATGTGTGTTTAGTGTTAGTAAATATCGTGTTTTATAAATTTAAAACTTGGCTAAAAAGTGTAAAAGGGCTTAAAATATACTTAAACTTATATACACACTTCACACGCATCACTAAACTTTACGAAAAGAGCGTATCTAGAAAACTTATTTGCCAAATAGGTGTAGTTAGAAAAATATTTACTAAAACGAGTGTTTTTCTAAAAAGCATTGGCCATTGACAGCCCATGGCCTTCCAAAGTGGAGGTCATGGGCTCGAGTCTTGCTAGGAGCAAAATGATGTGGGTTGAGCCAGAAGTTTTACACAATTGGCCTTTGTGCGGTGGATTTTCTCTAGTGGGTGGCCTTTTGACATTGGGTTTATCCAGGTGTTCGGATTTTGTTGGTTGTTTAAAACATAATAATAACTAAATAAATAATAATTACTATGATTGAGTTTAATTTTGATTTGAAATTGGGTGACCTTTTCTCACCTCAGCTTAAGAGGTGAGAAGTCTATCTTCAACAAACTTTCAATCCTCTTATTTAGTTGTTATTAAATAATTAACTGACTTAAATGTTAGTGATTTCATAATTTGAAGTTTGTAACATCAAAATTCCTTATTTCTTTCAAATAACGCACCATGTTCTTTATGGATTTTCATCAGTAATTGTGTTATTAATATGCTATCTAGGTTGGTTAAATAATGTCTTGATATAGAATGTAAGTTTAATTCTCTAGTGATGGTGAAGTTGATTGTGGAACGCGTTATTGTGAGTGAAACGTTTCAAAGACCTTGGTGCCAGGTGTCACTCTCAGATTGGACGAATGGCAACGTGTCACTCTCTGATTGCTCGTGACACGTTGGTGGTTGATTGTAATAAAGAGAGTCTAGGTAGAAAACGATTTCAAATGAGTTGATCCTAGTATAAATATGATATTGGGTGCCCTGATATTACATATGAGTCAAGCATAGAGTAACAACGCATATAGGTGGAAGTACCAAGAGTGAGAGTCGAGCATTGAGAGAAAAGAAAGGTTTTGAAATCATCGATTCAAATATTAGGAAAGATCGATCCAATTATGAACACGGATCATAGAATGATTGATCATAGAAATCATCGATTTAACGTTTTGACTACGTATGTTATTATTTTTAACTTCCATTGTTGTTTTATGTGCAGGATCGTAACAGATTCGAATCTTTGGGCACAATCACAAAGTTTGATGATTTGCATTTTGTCGAGAAAGACCTGTGGTTCAAACCAAGGTCAAATCTTCTTACACCTATGTGTTTACATCATCACACATTTGGCAAGGTACATCAAATTTTCTCCATGAAATATAAATTAATGTTTCAATGATTTATCTGGTAAGTCCTTTTAGTTCATTGAAGTTTAATGTTGTAATTTTGATTTATCAGGATTATGCTTCGGCTTCTACTTCTGCCGTGATTACAAGGTAATACTTTATATTAATTAATAGCTCTATAGGGGATGGATCATGAGAAAACTAGTTTAAATGAGAAAACCAAAAAACTAACTAAAAAAGCCTAAAAAAACATACCAATTTTTTTTAATTTTTATAAAAAAATCGCAGGTTTTTATGCTTAGAAAAAAATTTTCAAAAATAAAAAAATAATTTTTTTTTGTTTTGTTGTATTGCACATGTGCACTATTACGGATATAGTGCACTAGTACACATATAATGCATATGTGCAGTACAACAAATTTTTTTTTTTTTTTTGAAATTTTTTAATATATAAAAACTAGCGATTTTTTTTATAAAAAGTTGTAAAAAAAAATTGGTATGTTTTTTGGCTTTTTTTTAAGTTTTTTTAGTTAGTTTTCTAGTTTTCTCATTTATATGTAGTTTTTTCATGATCCTCTTGCTCTATATATGTATATATTTACCCACACTTAACTTATTTGTTATATTATTACAGTATTAACCTAGAAACAAGTGTTGAGAAATTTCGGCAAAGATTCGTCTTGGAAGAGTGCTTGGATCCAATGGTACTTAGTGAAAGTGATGAAGAATTTGTTCTTGATTCAGTACCCTTAATTGAACAAGAACAAGAACACGAATAAGAATACAGATTCTACTAAGATGTCTGAGGGTGTACAAAATCAAGAAACGCATCCGGATGAAGAGTGTACAACAACCGGATTGAAACACTTTCGTCTCGAGTTTGTTGTTGTTGTTGTAAATAATATATGTGTGTTAGATGAACATTCATCATCTTAAATCTGTGGTATAGTGGTAAATAATATATGTGTGTTAGATGAACATTCATCATCTTAAATAAAAGATCATGAGTTTGTATATTTTGATTCAAGGACGATTCAACCATTTTGGGGGACAAAGTGAAATAAAATCTTGTGGCACTTATCTAATTGTATAACTTCTGCTACGTTGTTAAGGTTTAGGACCGGCTATAATAAACTAAATGCATATTATGTTCTTTAAGTGTAATAATCACTTTTAAAAACAACCGAAAATATGCAATATGAAGAGATTAAGGAATCAGTCCAAACGAAGATGAAGAATCAGTCGATTTGATACGATAGTCTCTCTTGATTTCCTTGACATTCTTCTTGCCAACAGAAAACTCAAAAACATACAAAATCAGTGACGCTTGAATATGTAACAAATATAATGCAATGGCCATGGTTGCATACATGTGATACGCAAAAGGATAGGTACTCTTACCAATGAAGTGATCTCAATGCTAGTTCTGTAAATTACATTTGCACCAGTCTGCGTGTTTGCAATCAATTTGTCTCAAATGTGGTCAAAGTTTGACTCACATTGCCTCTAAGTTATTTGTCTAATTGAAAAACAACTTAAAACAACATTATAACGGAAATAGGACCCTACTAAAACATACAATTAAGGGAAAACGCCATAAAAATGTAACCAAGTTTGCCTATTGTTCCAATTAAGTCATCCAAACTTTATTTGTCACTTTAAAGTAACTAATATTTTGTTTAGTGTTCTAATAATGTGTATTTACCAGGTCACCAGGTTACTATTTTCTCTCTTATTTTTTTAATGCTTATTTGATTTACCAGGTCACCAGGTTATTATTTTCTCTCTTAGGTAATGTTTGGTATGCAGTAATGAGAGGTGGAATGGAATGAACTATTACGAGGGAATGAAAAAAAGTGTGTTTGGTTGGTCAACGTAATGGAATCACCCATTACATATGTCACTCCATTCCCTCAAATTTATTCCATCCACTCCCCCTGTTTTTTTTCCATTCCATTCCCTCTCTCAGCCTACGTCACAAACACCGCCCATCACCTCCACCATCTACCACCACCACCTGCCGTCGTCACCACCCGCCACCAACCTCCGCCGACCACCACCACCGTCCTCCGCCGCCCGCCGACACCGCAATCGACTACCATCGTTGCCACTCGCCATCGCAAACCACCACCACTCCGACCACTACTGCCACCCTCCACCGACCACCACCACCATCCTCCGCTGCCACCACCCGCTACCGTCGACCACCACCACCCATCATCGTCGCCGCCACCACCACCCGTCGTCACCACCATCGACCACCATCGCCGCCACCTGCCACCACCGACACCCCGACCACTACCGCCACCCTCCGTCGGCCACCAACACCATCCTCCTCGGCCACCTCCCGCTACCGTCGACCACCACCACCCACCGTCGTCGTCGCCACCACCATCGCCGCCAACCGCAACCACCGACAACCGCCACCCCGACCACTACCGCCACCCTCAGCCAACCACCACCACCATCCTCCGCGGCCACCACCCGCTACCGTCAACCACCACCACCCACCGTCGTCGCCACCACCATCGCCGCCACCTGCCACCGCAGACCACCGCCAACCCCGACCATCGCCGCCGCCACAGCTAACAACCGTCACTCACCGACCACCGCCACCCACCACTGCTACCACCGACCACCGCCACCCATCGCTACCACCGCCACTAGCCGCCACCGATCACCGCCACCACCCATCGCCAATTTAATTCATTCCTCTTTTCTTACCTACCAAAATGTAATGATTTATTTTTTTCCTGCATGGTAACCAAACAAGACTATGGAATGTAATGATCCATTTCATTCCTTTGTCCATTCCATTACCTCGTCTATTCCATTCCCTCATCTATTCCATTACGCCATACTAAACAGACCCTTATTTTTTTAATGCTTATTTGAAAATTATTTATAGAGTAAACTTCCGTTTTGCTCCCTGTGGTTTGGTCATTTTATCGGTTTTGCTCCAATAGTTAAAAAATAGCCATTTTCCTCCCTGATCTTTCGAGTTTGTCGCCAGTTTGCTCCCTAATCTTTCGAGTTTGTCGCCAGTTTCCTCCCTGATGGAGTTAGAGGCTGGGAGCAAAATGAAGATAAGTTAGAAAAATCAGGGAGGAAAATGACTATTTTTAAACTATTGGAGCAAAACCGTTAAAATGACCAAACCAAATGGAGCAAAACAGAAGTTTACTCTTATTTATATTATGTAAACAAATTTCAAACCCTAAAAAACCCAGTAGATAAATTTTTTTATTAACCACCTGCTCCATATATTCTATTCCAAAAAAAAAATAAAAAAATCCATTAGTCTTTCTTTTGGATTAGCCACTTGTTCGAAATCTTCCTACCCCATAATTGTTTGGAATGATTTGCCGATGGTTAACAAAAAAATAGTTTAGGGTTTTGATGAATAAAATCAAGAATTGGGTTTGGAGATTTGATGAATAATAAACGGGTTCATAGTAAGAACAAATGAAGTCAAAATGGGTTGAGGATCTGGTGAATAAAATAAAGAAATGGATTAAGGATATGATGAATAAAATCAAAAAATGGGTTTGGGAATTTGATTAATAATGGATTCTTAATAATAACATTGAAAATTACCAAACGTTTGGTTGTCAATGAATTAAAAATAGGTTTAATAAAAAGTATTACTATATTTTAGGACTAACGAAACAAAAAAAAATATTTTTCTAAATAAAATAAAAAAATTGCCATTTTATTTTTTTTAATTCAAAAAGCCATGTCAATTATAATGTATGATCCACGTAAGCATAATAAAGAATGTGACCTGATACTTCATCAAACTTACCTGGTAACCTACAAATTACGCAAGATTAGAACAAGATATAATACTTGAGTGATTTTAGAAAGACAAAAAAAGATTGAGTGACTTTGGTAGAACAAAATGGAAACTTGGTTACCATTCTGTAAAGTTACCCCTACAATTAAAAATAAACTAGAACTGATTCCCCCGCGTTGCAGGGACAATTTTTTTAATTTGATTTGAGTGTATTAATTTTTTTAATTGTTTTTTGAAGAGAAAATAACGAGGGATTACATTTCCAGGATAAAGATCAAATACAAATAAAGTTAATGTACAAAACGTACGAACCGAAGGAAATGATAAAAAAACACGTTGACATTTTTGTAATTATCAGTAACCATCAAAATTACTCTACAAGATTAATTTTGATCTTTTGTGGAGTAATTTTGTAAAATGTTCTTGTAGAGTAATTTTGTTCTTGTAGGGTAATTATCAAAATTACTTTACAAGTGTATCAAAATTACTCTGCAACAAAATTTCTTTTACAAGTGAATCAAAATTACCCTACAAGTTTATCAAACAACATACAATTCAAAATTACTCTACAAATGAACTTGTAGAGTAATTTTGTAAAATGATCCTGTAGAGTAATTTTGATCTTTTATAGAGTAATTTTGATTCTGTAGAGTAATTTTGATCTTTTGTCAAGTAATTTTGATCATGTAGAGTAATTTTTATCTTTTGTAGAGTAATTTTGATCTTGTAGAGTAATTTTGTTAGCATTTAGTTATGGGGTTTAGCTGTATGATTTAGTTTTTAGCTTTTAGTTTGGGTGGGGGTGGGTTAGGTTTTTTTTTTTTTTTTTTGGGGGGGGGGGGTTAGTGTAATTTTGATAATTACCCTACAACTCTACAAGACCAAAATTACACTATATGAACATTTTACAAAATTACTCTACAAAGATCAAAATTACTCTACATTATCATTTGTAGAGTTATTTTGATAATTACCCTACAAGTAGATAATTACAAAATTGTCACCGCCTACTTTTGTCCTTTTCATGCAATTCGTACGTTAAGTTTATTTGTACAGTAACTTTCCCCTACATTTCCAACCCTTTAGTTACTTTCAAAGTTAGAGAAGTTAATTGTAGTTGGATCTCATGGTGTGTTAATATAGTTGAACCCACATCTTATCGAAATTTTGTATTTATTAGTCGTAGTTGGATTTCATGAAGCGTTTCAAGCCGAACTTTTCAATTAATTATAGACTTTTAGTAAATATACACACAACACAAATATTAAACCTATATGACTTCATAAAAATTAATTCTATTTATTATTCATTTTAATTATAAACCTATACGAGCTTTCTTGGCATTTGTTGTGTGTTTGTGGTGGGTGGGTGGGTGGGGGGGGGGGGATAATTTGTTAAAAGGTGTATTTCAAGAGAAGATATGCAACAATATTAATTTAGAATTTTCATGTTAAAAATATGTATGAATTTAAAGATGACATCACATTTCACATGGCTAAATATGATTGTATTAGTGAGTCACCTAAATGTCAATATAGTAGACATTGTAGCTAATGACTTCTCCAATCTATACTTTCTATAAAAGAGCAAATGCCGCTAACATAAGAAAATGGAGCGTGAGAGCGGTGAAGAGTCAGATCTACGAAGAGGTAAGATTGGGCATCTGTAATATTCATTCCGATTTATAGTTGTTAGTTTTGGTCAGATTCAAAGTTTAACCTACTCGAAATCCTTCAAAACAAACTACATGTTTCTAATTTATTAGAAAAGTTTGCTTGATTGCTTCCATCTTCATTTTACATTTACAATTTGCTTTGTAATTTAGGGTTTTTGAAATTGACTTACTGTACAGAGGAGAAGAAAACGGATAATGAATAGATGATGGCCTTACAAAAATTGATTCCAGATTCATATAAGGTTATGGTTTTGAACATAGAACTAATCCTAGAATTTGTTAATGAATTGCAGCATTTCTTTGTGTAAATTAGGGTTTTCTTTTTTCTTGACTTGTGCTTTATACTGATAAGGCTTCAATGTTGGATGAAGCCATTGAATATCTCAAAAATCTTTAAATTCGACTGCATAAATGCAGTTCTTGAAATATTTTTTATTTTTGCAGGTTTTGATCTGGAATTTCAGAAAATTAGCAATTTGATTAATGTTTCGAAAGAAATAAAATTAATGACATTTATTAATTTCTCTATTTCCAATGTTTTCAAGGGTGTTTATTGGATTTATGCGATGTGTGAGGATTTGCAATGGATACAGAGGTTTAATAAAGACAAAGTTCGGAAAATCAACAATGTTTAGGGTTTTGTAAAGATTTGCAATGGTCGTGCCTAAGCAACTCATATTCGATGTTCAATGAATTACCTGTAGAGTTGAGTCAGTTCTAAATTCAAATTAAGCATTGCATCAATTATGGTTTTAGGTTCTATGTACAGAAGAAGTTGAAATCTCTGTTTGTTGTGAAACATGTATTTGGCAAAGGTCTGTTTTATGTTTTGAAACCTCTGTTTGTTGTGAACAGATGTTAGAAAATAAAACAGTGGTTGATACATCTGTTGACTTTGGTCAACAAATGGATGAAAACAGATGTTTGAAACCATTGTTGGGTTAAAACAGTGTTTTGTGGAGAAAACAACGGTATTTTTTTTTTTTGCAAACAGTGGTTTGACTTTGATCAAATAGACTTTTGAACCAAAGTGAACAGATGGATGAAAACAGATGTTTGAACGGGTTAAAACAATGTTTTGTGGAGAAAACAGTGGTTGCTTTTTTTGCAAACGGTGGTTTGACTTTGATCAAACATTCTTTTGAACCACTAAAAAAAGTGGTTTACTCTTTTAAACAGAGTTTTTCTTCTTGGTCATTTTTGAACAATCCTTGTAATGATTTTAATAATAGTGTGTCTAGTTTTGCGAACACCATGAATTTGTCAAAACAACAGTTGTTGATACATCTGTTGACTTTGGTCAACAGATGGATGAAAACAGATGTTTGAGACCACTGTTGGGTTAAAACAGTGTTTTGTGGAGAAAACAGTGGTTGCTTTTCTTGCAAACGGTGGTTTGACTTTGATCAAACAGACTTTTGAACCAAAGTCCACAGATGGATGAAAACAGATGTTTGAAACCACTGTTGGGTTAAAACAATTTTTCATGGAGAAAACAGTGGTTGCTTTTTTCGCAAACGGTGGTTTGACTTTAGTCAAACAGACTTTTGAACCACTAAAAGGAGTTGTTTAGTCTTTTAAACAGAGTTTTACTTTTTGGTCATTTTTGAACAATCCTTGTAATGATTTTAATAATAGTGTATACAGTTTTGCGAACACTGATGTACGTAAAATACAACATATAAATTATATCAATTACGGCGTAAAATCAACATTTTTTCGGTACTAATGTTGGAAAAAACATGTTTCTTTGTTCCTTTTTAATTTACAGGGTCAAAAGAGCTTAAACGCACAAAAGAAGCAAATTAACAGTAAAAACCAACATAAATACAAAGAAAGAGGATTGCCACGACTCGTTAAGCCCCCGTCCACATCCAAACCAACAAAATAACAAGAACAGAAGCTCTGACACGGGGCCATGCTCACCAGGCATGGGCCGTGCTCAGTCAACATTCTCTGCAGAAGAAAAAAACAATAGCAAAGGACAAACCAGACCACCAACATGGGACCGTGCTTAGGCAATACGGGGCGTGGTCAACTCTAAGATTCGCAGAATCTGAGATAGTACAGCAAGTACAATGGCCACGGGTCGTGCCGTTAACACACGGGGCCGTGTTAGTACAAGACCTGACACTACAGTTAATGAGGAACAGAGAGAAGGATGGCCACGGGGCTGTGCCAAGCGGGCACGAGCCGTCTTGATCGTCTGACTTCAGCTATAAATAGGGGTGCTTGGTTCCATTCCAATCCATCCCTTAGCAAAACACTTCTCTCACACTTGCCACTACTCCACCACCACTACAACACCAACACCCACCACCATCATCCATCCATCATTTAGAGTGTGTAGTAGTCTCGGGATCCAAGATCGATCCTAAGAGTTCTTGTCAAACAAAGGCCATGCTTGACTAAACTCTTACATCACTTGTTGAAGACAAATCTTTTATGTATTACTTTTTGATTTCCAACATTTGGCTCCTTTTTATTTGGGTATGTATTAATGACTTTAATAACTAGTTTTATAAATTTGTTTACCTACATACATAAAACGGATAATTTTTTTTTCATACATTCAGGCCAGGGGCGTAGCTTCCTTTAGGCACGGTGGTGCCTTGGCCCCATCGAATTTTCGTTCGTAGTGGTATTTTTCTTGAAAATTTATTTTAATCTAAAATATTGAATTTTTTAGAGTCCGGCCCCCACTTATTTGGAATTTGAGTGTCCCTGGCCCCATCGAGTTTTCGTTCAAGCTCCGCCACTAATTCAGAAAGTGGTGGAAAAATATTTTAAGTGGACGATGTGACTTATATTTTATTTTTGTTTTAACAATCATGTGTCAACTTTTTTTAACAATCAATACACTATAAACACAAAAAATGATAAACCAGATTCTTTTAAGTTTTAACATTACTTTCATTTGACCGTACGTGTATATCAATTACTTCTTTTAGTAATCAATATATCAACCAAAATTTATAATCATTAAGTCGTATTTTGAAAACCATTGTAAATTATTTCATTTTCAATACTTAAAAAAAAAAGATTTGAGTTGTTTATGTAATGCATATTTAAAAAACGTTTTTTTATGACAAATGTCTTTTGACTATATATATTTTAAAATACAAAAATTGTTATTATATAATTTAATAAACTATATGTAAAAAATAATATATGAATTTATCAATCAATATAAACAATAAAAAACTAATTTCAGTTAAACTTTTTTAAACCTAAACAAATCTACTTTATTTATTAATTTGAATGAAAATTAAAGGTACAACTTTTCTCGAAAATAGTATATGTGAAATAATAAAATAAATAAAGTATTAGGGATGTAGAGACAGTAATAGTCATCATTCATTTATTACCTTTATCTTCTTTCTCAGGTTTTTCTGAAAGAGTAGTTAGGCTGCTCGGTATGGCTCCGTCTCCATCCCCGGCGCCGCCACGTCACCACCGTCCTCCCACGCCGCCCCCCCTCCGTCCCGTCCTCCCCGTCCGAGTTGTGCCGTTTGCGACGGACCAGACATGTGGGCCTCCCCCTCGGCGACACCGTCCTCCCACGCCGCCCCCCCCCCCCCTCCGTCGCCGGCTTCCCTCCGTCACGATACCGAGTAGCCTAATAGTCTTCATTCATTTATTACCTTTATCTTCTTTCTCAGGTTTTTCTGAAAGAGTGAAATCCATAGCCATTTAAGAAATCTCTGGCGACACAAGATATAAACAGCTTTTGGGCTTACAAACTTTTTTTAGGGTATCCTCGTAGTTGTTTAGGGTATCTTTTGTATAAAACTGTATATATATATACATACACTACCGATATGAAGTTGAGCCGTAACCTGTGCTACGGCTCGTAAAGTGCTAGGCCCGCCCATGTTATTGTATGCTTTTGTGACCTTCATGGTTGTTTGCTATTATTATATTTCTTTACATAGTTATATTGTTTTAACAAGTATTGATTATGACGCACTGAACCACCGATCGTGTTGCATCAAAAGGTGACGTACTGAAAAATTGAACGTGAACTACTGAATGTGATTATGTGATGCATTGAATGTGACCTGACTATGCACTGAACTACTGAGTGTGACGCACTGAAGGTGACTAACTGAATATCTGTTATATATATTGTTTGATATATAGATATCGTTAAGAAAATGTATATTGCATTGTTGTTGTCCCACTCGTTTACTCAGGCGTACATTTGCCGTTTTATGTACGTTAGGTTGCAAGGATTGTCTGGAAGACTTGGATGGATGGTTCGAGGGATTAAAGACGCACACGGATTTTATAAAAGTTTAAAATGTTTTGTATAATATTTCGACTTTTTGAAATAATGTAAAGTTTTATAATTTATGGAATGATGTTTTGATCTCTGATGTACTATATAAGTGACACGTCAACCCAAGGAGGGTTGGGGTGTTACAATTTAATTATCAAAAAAAAAAAAAAAAAAAAAAACCAAAGGGGAAAATTGTAAAAGTCATTATACTTTATGTAGGCTGACAATTTATGACACGACCCATTAATACGGCATGATTCTACACAAAGTTGAGTGGGTTGGTGCTTGGAGCAAACAAGTTTGTTTCATAAATAGCTCGACACGTTAATGACATGCTCATATGCTATCTAGGTTGTTTAATAATGGCTTGATTTGGGATGGAGGTTTAATTCTCTATAAGCGAATATGGGATGCTAGAACAAAGCTACTGATGGAGGTATTAGTTTCGTTAGGTGTGTGGTAAAGACGAGGAGTTAAGAAAAGGCGAGATGAAAAATCCAGGCTTTTCTTTGGTATTATACAAGAGGAAGGCATCATTATGAGTGAAATGTTTTAAGGCCCCTTGTTGCAATGTGCAACTCCACGAGGAGTTAAGATTGCACGAGTTGTAACATATCACTCTTTGATTGCACAAGTGGTGGATCCATATTTTTTTTTATGGGGGCAATTGAGATTGTTATTGACCGGGAGCGGGGCGGTTGCCCCCTTTCTTAGACCATGTGTAGTGGAAGACATAAATAATGCCCACACCCTTTGACGTTTTGCGTCATGTGACAGTCCAGTCAGCAATGAGGCATTATGAGACGTTTTTCTAAAATAGGTGTAGTTGGGATGTGCACATTGCGGGAGTATTATGTTAAAATGAGTGTAATAGAATTAAATAAAAAAACCATCAAAAATATATTAGACAAACAAAAAGAAGCATACTGGTGATTGGCCAAAAGAAAATGAACACGGCATGGAAAAAAGAATGTAAAAACAATTTTTTTTTTGAAAAAAACGCCCATGGAGCGGTTCCAAGGCAAAACCCCACTACGGGTGGTTTTAATAAGTGGGTACGACCCTGATTTGCACGTGATGAGTCAATAACAATTGGTTGAGTAACACGTCATTGCGACTTAAATGTTTTAAACACGTGTCATTTTTTGAATGGATGCAACGAGTTGGCAATTAGGTGGAAAGGATTTTAAATGAGTTTTTACTGGTATAAAGCAAAACATAGAGGCAGAAATCTTGAGACTCAGAATTTGGGAAATCATCGATTCTCATATTAGAAAAGATCTATCCAAACACATGGATCTTTGAGAATCATAGAAAGATCAATCAATGGAGAACCAGTTTAATGAAGGAGATTCGGTTTGGGCCGAAGTTAGTCATCATCCTTGGTGGCCGAGGATTATATACAATTATACTCCACTGTCAAAGGTAAGCTCGCTCTGTTGGTGTTATCGTTTAAAGAATTATGATTCCAATTTTCAGCACTGGATTCATCCTTGATCCCCTTTGGATGTAACTGAAAGCGTGTTTTTTTTTTTATTTTTATAACTACATGTACCATTATTTTAAATAAGATTGTTGTATTACCTGCAGGATGGTAAGATAGTCGTATCTTTGGCCACAATCACAAAGATTGATGATTTGCATTTTGTCGAGAAAAAGATGGTAAGTCTACATTTAATTCACATTCCCATTTGGGAGCAACCTCGTCAAAAATCAAAACAAAATTAGACATGTCTTGTTTTTTTTTTAGATTTTTTTTTTGAAATAAAACTAGTGCTTTCATTCCAATCAAAAGGGCAAATTACATAAGGATATCAGGTAGAATTTGCAACTCCTAGTGAGTTCATCTTCTTCGGTTGCGTATGACTTAAGACATGTATTTATCCTAGTTTCGCATGCTCAAAGCTCTTTGTGTTTTTTGTTCAGTTGATCGTTTTTATAATCATTTTCTTGTTAAAAGATATTAACAGATTTGGTAAATGAAGAAAAGTAAAGATTTTTTGTTTATTTTCTAGTAAAGTTGTATCCTCATATTTATAATCTTTGTTCTCCACAGTCGTTGCAGGATTCCGTCAGATCATAGGCCTGCACTTTCTGCAAACGAGCGGGTTGTGGTAGAAGAAGCTGAAGTAATTGTGCCTCAATTGTATGCAAGCCATTGAACATCATTGATGTTTAATGAGGTCCTTGAGACATCCATGGCAAACCGAATGAGACCCACAAGTTCAAGTTCAAGTTCAAGTGGAGAGAAGGTGATGTTTCCAATCAGGAATGTAAATGTGGATGAGATTCAAAGGGAAGAGGAAATCTGTTAATTTCTTTATAATCTAAAAATCACAACGAGTTGGATCAAGGGGGAGCTGTCAGATTTTGAAACACAAAACCAATTAGAAAGAAAGTTTATATGATATGCTTGTTTAATATTTGTGATTCTCTTTAAACACGTCTTGTTGTCGTTTATCAATGAAATACATTTCGTTTAATATGATATTAGAGGCTACCTCTGGCTTTTCGATCACGAAAAAAAAATCATCAATGTACAGTAAAAGATCTATACAACTAAAGTAGCTTTAGAAGACAAATATACAATAAAAATAGTTTATGTACAACTTAATTAAAAAACGGGTGTGCCTATTGGCACACCAAACCCTACCAAAATTAGTGTTTATATACGCAGCGTATAGGTCAATACGCTGCGTATAGGGTTAACCCTATACGTTGCGTATTGACCTATACGCTACGTAGATACACCATGGATCTCAGTGCCTGATAACCAATCATTGCACAGAAAACAAGGGGAGTCTACGCTACGTATAGGTCAATACGCAGCGTATATAAAACATCTGAAAATTTGGGGTCATTTTGGTAGGTTTGAAGCATCAGATTTTTTCCAGGTTTATATACGTTGTGTATAGGTCAATACGCAGCGTATATAACCTTCCAGAATTTTGTTTCAACATTCGGCCTACCTGTGGTAAAAATTCTCCCCCGGTTACAACGTTAACTCGCTTAAAATATATAACAAGTTAAAAATATATAATGTTTTTTATTATTTAGTCGACGTCGTCGTTAATTTATTTAGTTGATGTCGTCGAAAAGCGTATAATGTTAAAATTTTGATAAGCGTGTATACGGATAACTTTAAAATATTATAGTTATCCGGATACTAGTCGAATATGTACACCAAAAGTTTTATATATACAAGCAAAAGTTTTATATGTACACCAAAAGTTTGATATATACAAGAAAAGTTTGTGCATACATAACAAAATGATAAAATACTATGGCTGCTGCTGCTGCTGCTGCTGCTGATGCTGATGCTGATCCAATTCCGCATCCGTAATGAAGGGTAGTGGAGGTAACCCGTCATGCTGTCGACGCTCCTGCAGCGCGGCAGCCACCCACTCCAACAGATAGTTGTTCCTTTCAGCGTACCGAAGCAGCCGCTGATGTGATGGGTCAGGACCGGGCCAAACATGGCGTGGGAACTGATATGCGTATCCACCGTATCCACCTTCACCCCCATATCTATCGTATCCACTGTATCCACCTTCACCCCCGTATCCATCTTCTACCCCGTATCCACCGTATCCACCTTCACCCCCGTAACCACTGTAACCTCCGTATCCACCTTCACCCCCGTATCCCCCGTAACCCGGATACGATTGCTGCGTCGGGTAATATGGTTCATCAGCAGGTGCATTCTCAACACCGCATCCACTTTGTTGCACGTACGGAGATTCATACCCGTATCCGTAATCCGGATACACTTGATGCGTCGGGTAATTTGGTTCATCAACAGGTGGAGTGGGAGTCTTGTTCAAGTCTGGCAACTGTGTTTTTTGATCAACAGGGACTCCAGACACAACCTCCTCCTCCTCATTGGCATCATTTGCTCCCCATGTGTCGTTAGAATAGCGATTACCGAAATAATTCTCGTTCTAAATGATGACATTTTAACAAAATTGAACAAAAAACATAACAAATGATTTTGGTTTGGGGTGTAAATTGTTTACTGAAGAAGAATATGAAAAACAGAAGAAGAGATGAACTGCGAATGGAAGATGAAAAGAAAGCAGAGCTAAATAGACTTTCAAATTTACTGAAATACGCAGCGTATAGATCTCTACTCCCCGTATTGCTTTATTCACGTGCCTAGACAACATCGTATCAGGGTCAAATCAGTCTGACATACGCTGCGTATTGATCAATACGCAACGTATAGGGTTACCTCTATGCGCTGTGTATTGATCAATACGCAGCATATGTCAGACTGATTTGACATGGTACTAGGTTTGACTGTCTGGTCGTGTACCTGTCCCTTACATACGCTGCGTAGAGACCTATATGCAGCGTATAGATGTAACCCTATACGCTGCGTAGAGACCTCTACGCAGCGTATGTAAACCCTAAGTGTGCAGATAGCCTGCCAAGGTGTGCAAATAGTGTGAGCCTTAAAAAACTTTATGTAGAACTTAAGAATGTATATGTAGAACTTAAAGAAACTCAAGTAATCAAGAAAAAAAAGCAGATGAAAGCATATCTTAATGTAGGGAAATACATCATTAAATAACCAAATAAACTTACATTAATATATTCTTTTATTTTCATATTTTTATTAGCTTTTAAAATCTATGGAAAGTTTGAAAAACTGAGATGTGTAGATGCTTTTATTATCTCGTTTTACCTTTTTAAGAATCTTTTCTTTTTTTATTTGAGGTACTCTCCTTCTCCGGAACATGTTTCCCCTCCCTAATTGACGTAGGGACTGTTTGTTTACCTTTTAATGAGGCTTTTAATGGCCTAGATCTTTTACTAATTCAGCACTTAATGGTTTAGACTGTTTGTTTCGCAAGTTCAGACACTTTCCTCTGAATGGTTAAGCATTATACTAAGTCTGAATCCATAAGACTTTTAATCTGAATTGATCAGACATTTGCCTCTGAACGATTAAGCATTATACTGGCTCTTAATGGTTCAGACCTCTTACTGGTTCAACACTTAATGGTTCAGACCTCTTATTGGTTCAGCACTTAACCATTCAAAAGTTGCCAAACAGCCCCTTAGTCAGATAAGTTAGGTTGGTTGTCACAAAGTTGCTAAAATGAAATCCCAATCCCATTGTGAAGGTATATTTGGTTGGCAAAGGATTTTGAATTGGAATCATAGTTGCAAAAGTCGCTAGGCGCTCCTAGTCGGATTCGTGAGTACTCGGGAGGTACTCGGCCTAGGCGGAGATTACTCGGGGAGTAATGGGCCTAGGTGAACGGTACTCGGGCCTCGGCAGCCTACCTTGTAGCGAGTACTCGGGGCGTACTCGGAGCCTAGGCGGGACTTTTACAACCATGATTGGAATTAGTTCTTCGAAATTCATTCATGTAAATGAATTTAACAATCCCTCCAAAATGTGGAGTAATACAACTGTAATTGGAATTCTGGACTACTCATTGCCATCGCTTTTCCACCTTGTCACATCGCCACCACAACCTATTGTGTACGACCAGCTCCTCCACAACTACGACCATCGTTGTTGCTGTGACCAACTTATCTGCGCGGCTACTGCTATTGCCACCTTAACCGCCTCACCACTATCACTATAGCTACGCACCCCCGATCACAACTGTTACCATCAAGGATAACAAGGGTGAGGTGGCCCGTGGGGTGAAGGTACGAGGCGTGGGTGGTCAGAGTGACTAGTCGGGGCAGCAACGGTGTCTGCAAGGTTTGTCGGGGTGGTGGCCAAGGCAACTGATCGGTGTCGAAGGACCGATCAAAGATAAAAAGATATGTATTTAGGGATGACAATGGGCCGGGTATAGGTTAAGTACGGCTAATCCCATACCCATTGTAAAATCATATCCCATTACCCATCGGGTATCGACATACCCACGGGTATCGAGTATATCTGTTGGAATTTTCATGTATGTATATTTTTTACTTTCCTTTGTAATTTTATGTTTTAAAAATTTGTATAATGTATTATATTATGATAAATAACATGCATATCATCACCACTACAATAATAATATTTGATATATTTAAAAATGTAAATATATTATAATACTAATCTCAAAAAAATATTTTGTATTTCATAGCATATAAATACGAATAATGTCATCAAAATATATATTTTCAAATCAAAAGTTTAATTTTCAAATAATAAAGCTCAAAGAATGACACATTACTAGAAAATAGCTAAAGGAAAATAAATATGAAACTTAAAAGTTTTCGGGTATATATTTCGGGTAAACAACTATATAGTTTCGGATAATTCGGTCGGGTATCATATAATCCCATACCCGCGAAATATTTTTTTCCATACCCTTTCCCGACCCAATACCCAATAACCCAATACCCGTGGGGTATCGGGTATGTCTGTCCCAAATGCTTCGGGTTTCGGGTATACCCGTCGGGCTCGGGTATTTTTGCCATCCCTATATGTATTCCAATTCACCTAAACTAATTAGGGTAAGTAGAGTGTCGAACCATGAAGAGTTTGTGGTCAGTGATTAAATTATATTGTTTAACACTAATTATGAAGCTTAATTTCTGTATCAAAAGTGTGTTTGAAAGTGGGAATCAACAATATGATTCCAATTGGTTTGTGAAAGTGACGATTTCAAGTTTGGTTAATAGTTATCAGAACGGTAATTAAAACGGATTTGTAAACCATATTTAAGAAAATATCACACCTGGGTTTTTTATTAGCTCATTAAGGCAAACATGAATATATGTGTTGGTGCAGTTTTGTGTCTGTAGCTTGTTCTTATTACGTTGTAATTTGTACGGTCTTTGTTTATGGTCTGTAATCTTGACTTGGCGCGACGTTTCTTTTGTTAGTGATGTAAAACAGTTTGCTGTGTGCAACTGTTAGTTGTGTTTGGCTCTTACTGTATGTTGTCTGCAAGTTTTCGTCTGCATATAGGTTCCCCACGAAGAATCCATATTCTTCGTGGGATTACATCTTCACGAACATTGGTTAGTTTCTTCATGTCGCAACCCCCAACCCCTGCCTCGGGAGGCGAGCGGCCGTGGCCTACTCAGAGACGGTGGTATCAGTGTTTAACAATTTGGCAGCGGAAATTACATCAGGACCGTAGTTAGGAAATATTTTATCAGAGTAAAATACCACATTTTTATAATAATAAACACATGGGAAAACCCAAGTTTTCAGTACATCATATTTATAGGGATAAACCCTAATTTATTGAAATAAAACATCGTCTTTATTTAGGTAACTTTTATAGCCACTTTTCCAAGCCTTCAGTGCTGTCCAGATGGCTTCTAATTGGCTTTCACATTTTGTTACCTGAAACGCGTTTAAAAACATTTTATCAGCAAGAAATACTGGTGAGTGAATCCCAGTTTAGTCAAAACAAGTTTTATCATTGTACAACATTGAGGGCGATCTCGCAATTACATTTGTTTATATTTCTAATTTAATTACCACCCACGGTACTGTCAACCCGACTTGTGGTCATGTTACTCCTCACAGTGTAGTAACAAATTTTGTATACAAAACCCCAACATACAGACGATAATTGTAGAATTACAAATACACAATCACTGCTAATTATAATGTAAAACAATTGAGGTTTTGTAAAAATAGTTCACTGTAGGTCCCCTATTCGTATGGATCTTTTACAGAATTGTCAATCTAATCAAGAGTGCGGAATTCTCTTGATCAGAATATAGCAGAAAACGTGTAGAACAACAATTCACAATCAACCGGGTTTCTATTGATTATCAATCTCACGAATTACAATCAATCAAAACCCTAACCAACTCAAAATTCGTCCAAGCCTAATTGCTCTCACGAAATTCCTCTCAAATTCTGTTTTTGCTGATTAACCTAAACCCTAAAGCCTAACCTTGTTTATATAACACAAGGTTTGCAACTTGGGCTAGGATAAACCTCATGGACTGCGAATTGGAGTAAGCCCAATTCGCCCCCATACACCCAATATGTGTGGGTTTGGTTAGCCCAAACATTACAACTTACTAATACAAAGCTAAACCCGCTAACCGTTTATCGTATAACTAATTACAAGATATCCAAAGACCAAATCTAAGCTGTTGTCACAAATATGCACCAACAAACTCCCCCTTGACAATAGCTTCAAAAAATAACTTTGTCTTCAGTCTTCTTGCAATCTTCATGTAGTCTTGCACTGTCTTTGGTCTTTGGATAGCTTCAGCTTCAACAGCTTCTGTCAGCATCAGACTCCCCCTAAGCTGATGCATCCAATCACCAAATCTTCAACACGTTAGCACTTGAGTAAACTCCAGTTCAGCATTTGCACAACAATATTCAAACTCTTCAACTTGTTTGCAATGTAGAAAGGAGGTTCTACCATGCATCCAATCAAACTCTCACCTCTTCACAGCAACTTCTCAGCAACATACTGCTTCAATCTGTATACTATAAAACAAACATCTCGAGAAACCATAAGAATTTTTCAACAAAGTTAAATAAATTATTATTATTAAAGAGATAGTTAACCTGTATCACAGATTAAGCATTTTCAACTTATCATCAACAAGCAAAACTTTTTAATCACGCACCCTATAACCCGCATGATTTAAAATTTTGAACTTACTTTCCAACACCGTCTCCCCCTATCAGTAACAATTCCTCCAAGAATAACAGTTTTCCGTACGTTAAGAATTTTAAACAGAACAAGACACTATTTTTGGATTTTTTATATTTTCTGAAAGCAAGTAAATAACAAAAGCAATAAACACTCTATTTTTGTGAAAATCACTGGTAAGAAGATCATATCAGCAAAATCAAACTGTTTTCACACAATTAGATAATTCTTTATTTAATTTTTCGTGAAAAGCAGTCCAAGACGATTACCAGTATGTTTGTCCACTTAAACAAAATGCATGAACATTTCAAGTACCATTACCGTATGATACATTAAGGTAATATTATTACTGATATACTAGTGTGTCCTACTTCAGGATATACCCCCACGATCAAGGTATGCACAAAGATTCATCGTAGTAGGTGAGTATACTGAATTTATCCGTTTTGTTTTACAACGTTTAGATAATTGGTGATCAGGTCAGTACTTCCGTACAGCAAAGAGACCAAAATATCTAACGAGGGCTATGACAAATACCATTTGTGGTACGATTTATGCATTTTGCACATTTTGAATGACTCTCTAGGAGAGCTTCTTCATTTATGGGATTTGGCATTTTTTGCTCTTTTAAGATATCCTGGTTGTGCCTAGGTCAGCATGTATCTGGATGCAGCAGAAGGACAACCCTGATATCCCCAGATGAAATAACAGTATAAAGACCCAAAACCTCATATTTTGGCAATCTATCAACGCAAGAATTAAGGTCATTAAACCATACACCACTGATGTGTTCCCCACTCATATTCAGTTCGTTTAGGTTTATATCACATTGGTAAGTTGATTATTTCATGCTTTTTGCCTACTGGTACATCATATGATGAAGCTGCTATCACACTTAAGCATTTTAATTTCAGTTTCAGTGTGACAGTCTAACTTGCTGATATACTATCATTTCTTCTGTTTCACACAGTGATAACTCATTTTTGATTTTCAATTTTTTATGTTTTTGATTTTTTAATGTTTTTGTATTTTTGATTTTTAAGAAAGCAGTAAACTATTTACAAAATTCTTATGAAAAACTAGTTATTCAGGATTCCTCATCCCGTTGAGTTCGACTAAATGTTCAAAGCGAGCCCTGTCAAAAGCTTTAGTATAAAGATCTGCCAGGTTATCTAGTGTGTCGACTCGATGATGTTCAATTTGTCTCTTTTCAGCACTTTGAACTTCATTTTAAATCAATTAATATTCACATGTCCATCATCATAATTTTCAAACTCTGTCAACAATCTCACATCCCCCGTCATGTGCCTAGAGCAACCACTATCAACAAACCATAAGTTGATAATCCTCCTTAGCAGCTCCTGCACACACTAACTTAAGAAATTAGTTAGATTGGGGGACCTAAGCCTTAATGGTCTTGGGTCGTCCAAATTCACCAACTACTGGAACATCCATCCAATATCCATTACTCCTAACTGGAGTCTTGGATCTCAGACCTGTTGATGGAATTTGATTTTGATTTCCACTAGGTCTATGGTCCTGAGGGTTCCTATATGTGTATGGACTATTTGACCTTTGAAAATTTTGATTTTGGTACCTTGAATTTTGATTCCAAGAAGCTTGATTATTATAATTTTTAAAGCCATTGTTATAAAAAGTTCGACCACCATTATTTTGGTATTGATTTTGATATTGACCTTGGCTTCTGAAATTGTTTGAATTATAATTGTTCATTCTTGGTGAACTGCTTCTAGGTCTCTCATATATGCCTGGTGGAGATTTAGGCTGAAATCTTGGTTGAATTCTTTGAAAACGTGGAACTTGTGGAGTTCCTGTTCCAGCCTTATCTACACCAACAGCAACATTCTCTGGTTGCTTAGGAGCAGATTTCTTTGGAGAGTTTAACTCTCTCTCCTTTTTATTACCACTATTCTCTGGTGACTTCTCTCTCTTCCTCTCACTAACTTGTGCTTCACTATTTTTGTTAGGACAACAGCTAGCTACATGTCCCTTTATGTGACACTTGAAGCACGATCTCCGTTTCAAAGACTTCTTAGCTGGAGTCTTTGAGGTAGATCCCTCATCAGATGGTGATGATGCCTTGGATGAATCTTGTTCAGTTTGCCTAATTTCATATTTTTCTATGTTCTTATTTTTTTGCAAACTCTACATTCTATTCATTTTCAATAACAGTGGTTTCGTTTTTCATATCACTGCCTTGAACAAAATTAATCTTTTTAACAAAAGTTTGATTTTTACTCTTAGGAGGTGAATTTTTCCTTTTCAAAGGTTCCCTGTTATTGTTCTTCTTAGCATCATCACTCTCAGACCCCTCACTTTGATTTGATGCGAAACTACTTGGTGCAGTTGACATAAAGTCTGTTAGCTCATCTTCATCAGGCAGGAATGAATAGTCATGACTAAGAGGAGGTGGGACTTCATTAAAGCCCTGGAAGCCCACACTGGTCTTGTCATTACTCTTCTTTAACCCACCCATCATGTGTTTCATTACAAAAGACGAATCTCTGAATTGACTTAATTTCTTTTCAAGTTTAACAATTTTGAGTTGTGCATCTGACAACTCTTTGCATTTTTCAGAAATATCGTTTGTTTTCTTAGCCATCATGTCATGAGCTAAGTCTATTACTTGAAGTTTTTCGTTTAGTTTGCAGGTTAAAGCTTCAATTTCACTTTCATAACCTCTTATCTTCTTCAAGTATAAAGATTCGTTTCTTTTAGCAAAAAAGTTTGATTCCTTTATGTTAGACATCTCGCTTACCAGACTTTGGTTTTTTGTTAACAGCCTGTCAACCTCACCTTGTAATTCACGACATCTTAAACACACAGAATTAGATTGTACCTCTTCCTCATGAACTTCTGTAGTTTGATCAGCAACGACCTGTTCAGCTTCACTCTCTTTCTCTACTTCAGCATCCACTTTTGCTTCAGCATTCTCCATTTTAGCTTCAGCATCATTCACAGTAGTTTCAACCTCATCAACTGGCACTATCTCTACCATGAATGCCTGAGTGGCATTCTCATTATCTTCCAGATGAACACTCCAATCATATGAACCTTCTCGTGCTGTAGAGCTCAAAGCTTTATTCTTTTTGACATCTGCATTTCCCTGATATCGCTTTTCTAATGCATCCCACATATCCTTTGAATTAGTGTACTTCTTAAAGGTATGTTTGATGCTATCAGGTAAGGACATTTTGATTGCCGCCAAGGCTCTCTTTTCAGCCTCATACATCTTTTTATCAGCCTCTTCCATGTTCACATAGGCAGTTCTACGTGGTCTGCCCTCAAAGTCGTGTGTTGGGTTTGTGGACCCATCTTCAATACATATCCACATGCGAGTGTCCTGATATTCAATGAAGGATTGAAAACGATCCTTCCATGTCAAATAATTTTCCACCTTCATCATCTTAGGCGGTTTTTTGGTAGTGCCAACCTCATGCTCCATTTTCAAAAGCTCATTCAAAGTAGACATGTTCGACATTTTAAACGTTGCAGACTGTTAAAACCGTACAAAATATTTCCGAAAACAGTGGTTATCAAATTACACCGTTAGAATCGTCTCGAAAAGATGAATCCAATGATATATAATGTCGAAAAGATGAATCCAATGATATAGAATCGTCTCAAATTACACCGTTACACCGAGCTATGGATCACTTTCTATTTTCGAAAACGTGAATTTTAAGTTACGCTTGCCAAAAAATCTTCCACCTTTTTAATTATGCTACCAATTTCGCTGGTTAATCAACTTAATTTCGCTGGACACTTATGCAGTTTAATTATGCTGATTAATCAATTTCGCTGGTTAATTATGCTGCACAATTTCGCTGGCCTATTTCGCTATTACGACGACCAGTAAATTCGCCGAAAACCGTGATAATTTCGCTGAGGAAAATTATATGGTTACCAAAGTCGCCTTTGGATTTTAACTTCGTCGACAAGTTCGCAGGTCTGTTAAATTCGCAGGTCCAGATAATTTCGTTGGTCTGTAAATTTGGAAAGTTAATCTTTTCGAAATTCTGATTATTTTCCTGATTCTCCTAACACTTTCCTGCAGAATCAAAACAGCAAAAATATCAGTAATTTTTGAAAACCAATAAGAAACAGAACGAAGAACGTGAAGAACACGAAGAACAATCTTTGAATCTTCAAGCCTTTCCAGCCAAAATCCTTCAAACAATCAACCAGAATTGAATCCAAAAACCTGCAGAATTGCAAACAAACAATGCAGAAGATCAAACAGCCAAAAATTTCGAAATTTTTTTATCAAAAACAGCCAAAATTTTGAAACCCTAATTGCAAAAATTTCGAAAATCTCCCTGTTTCTGCCAAGCACAATTCTGAACCGAGCCTTCAAGAGCCTAAGGCTCTGATACCAATTGTAGGTCCCCTATTCGTATGGATCTTTTACAGAATTGTCAATCTAATCAAGAGTGCGGAATCCTCTTGATCAGAATATAGCAGAAAACGTGTAGAACAGCAATTCACAATCAACCGGGTTTCTATTGATTATCAATCTCACGAATTACAATCAATCAAAACCCTAACCAACTCTAAATTCGTCCAAGCATAATTGCTCTCACGAAATTCCTCTCAAATTCTGTTTTGGCTGATTAACCTAAACCCTAAACTTGTTTATATAACACAAGGTTTGCAACTTGGGCTAGGATAAATCTCATGGACTGCGAATTGGAGTAAGCCCAATTCGCCCCCATACACCCAATATGTGTGGGTTTGGTTAGCCCAAACATTACAACTCACTAATACAAAGCTAAACCCGCTAACCGTTTATCGTATAACTAATTACAAGATATCCAAAGACCAAATCTAAGCTGTTGTCACAAATATGCACCAACATTCACAAAAAGGTTTCACAAAAAGAAGGATTACTCACATTGCTACTTTAGGTATTTCCTTTGTGACTTCCTGGTTATAATCTATTAATTTAAACAATGCACACGCGTGAGTATAATAAACCAATTTACCATAGTTATACCCTCCCCGAGACAGAACTCCAACGACTACGTCGGGCAGAGCCTCGACAGGCGTTACAGAGCGCTAGATCAATCAGGCAGCGTATCTAATACGTAACCAGGGGTTATAATACTTACAACGAGGCAGAGCTTTGCTATTTTAGTGGATATAACACCCGAGTATTATAATTGCTATATAGAAATTGAGAGAGAGAGAGATCGAAAATGAACGGTTTGCAAATGAATGCCGATGGCATCTATTTATAGTGTCTGATCGACACTTTCTCGCGCCCCGCGAGAACTGAGGGTAAGGCCTTCGCGGCCTGTGAGCTAGGCAGGGTAGGCCCTAGCCCTAGCCAATCATCGGTATAGCTTCAACACGCATGTGACACGTGGTGGCACCGGGCTGCACCACTTATTCCTTTGCTCGCGCCCCGCGACAGATCAAGCACAATCTGTCGCGCCCCCCCAGAGACCATTAAATTTTGTTTGTATTTAATTTTTATGAAATTAAATGTTATTTGGGCCGTTTTTCGTATACGGGGTGTATTTTAGGACGTATAGGGATGTTATAACATTTTAGGAGGGTTGTTATATCCTCCCCACCTTGTTTTAGAACTCGTCCTCGAGGTCTACTGGAACAGGTGTGGATATTTCCTTTGCATCTTTGATTCAAGCTCCCAAGTGTATTCTGGTCCACTCTTGGAATCCCATTTCACTTTGACCAGAACTAATCTCTTGTGTTTGAGATTCTTGACCTTTTTGTCTTCAATCTGTAGAGGTCTTTCTACAAACTTAAGCTTCTCATTTACCTCTATGTCCTTAAGAGGTACCACTACTGATTCATTTGTTAAGCATTTCTTGATATTACATACATGAAATACATCATGTATTCCTGCCATTTTCTCTGGCAGTCGTAGCTGGTAAGCTACTGGTCCTATTCTTCTAATAATCTCAAAAGGTCCAACATACCTGGGGCTTAACTTTCCCCTTTTTATGAATCTTACCACTCCTTTCCAAGGAGAAATTTTTAATAATACCTTATCTCCTACTTGAAATTCCAATGGCTTTCGCCTGTTATCAGCATAACTCTTTTGTCGATCGGGTGCCGCATTTAGTCTTTTTTTGACTTGAATAATCTTGTCTGTTGTTTCTTGTACTATCTCGGGTCCAGATAGTTGCTTTTCTCCAATTTCTGCCCAACAGACTGGAGTTCGGCACTTTCGTCCATAAAGTGCTTCAAATTATGCAGCATTGATACTGGTATGATAGCTGTTATTATAGGAAAATTCCATTAATGGTAAGTGGTCGTCCCAATTTCCTCCGAAATCAATTACACAAGCTCTAAGCATATCTTCCATTGTCTGAATTGTCCTTTCGCTTTGTCCATCCGTTTGAGGATGATAAGCGGTGCTTAGATTTAACTTGGTTCCCATTGCTTTTTGGAAACTTGTCCAAAAAATGAGAAGTAAAACGGCCATTTCTATCAGACACAATAGATAAAGGAATTCCATGTAATGAAACTATTTCATTTACATATAACTTAGCTAATTGTTCCATACTGAAAGTTTCCTTCATTGGTAGGAAATGAGCAGACTTGGTTAATCTATCTACAATCACCCAGATTGTATCATTACCTTTTCGTGTCTTGGGTAATTTGGTAACAAAGTCCATTGTTATCAATTCCCATTTCCATACAAGCATTTCTAATTGCTGCAACAAACCTGAGGGTTTCTGATGTTCAGCTTTGACTAGTGAACAAGTTAAACACTTGGCAACATAAGCTGCTATATTCGTTTTCATTCCTATCCACCAGAAATTCTTTCTTAAGTCTTGATATATTTTATGACTTCCAGGATGTATCGTATATTTAGACTTATGTGTTTCTTCTAATATTTGGTGGCGTAAGTTTCCTTGTTTAGGTATCCAAATCCTTTTCTTATGGAATCTCCAAATTCCATCTGTTCCTTGTTCTAATTCCTTAATCATTCATTTCAATTTCTCAGTATCGTCCTTGATTACTGATTTTTGTACTTCTCTAATTTTCTCGTTTAAATCTATCTGCAGATTTAATTTAAGAGAACGTACTTTTCTTGGTTTTTCGTGATACTTTCGACTTAAAGCATCGACTACTACATTAGCCTTTCCTGCATGATACTGGATATTACAATCATAATCACTAAGAATTTCCATCCAGCGTCTTTGTCTCATATTTAATTCCTTTTGCCCAAAAATGTACCTTAGACTCTTATGGTCAGTGAAGACAACAAATTTATTTCCATATAAACAGTGTCTCCAAATCTTAAGGGCAAAAATTATGGCTCCTAATTCTAAATCATGAGTTGTATAATTCTCTTTATGATTCTTGAGTTGTCTAGAGGCATAGGCTATAACCTTTTGTCGTAGCATTAACACACATCCATAACCTAATTTAGACGCATCACAATAGACTACAAAATCTCCAGTTCCTTCTGGTAATGCTAATATGGGTGCGTTGGTTAATCTCTGCTTAAGAATTCTAAAGGCTTCTTCCTGTTTTGGTCCCCATTCAAACTTAATTGATTTACAGGTTAGTTTTGTTAAGGGAATGGCTATTCTAGAAAAATCTCGGATAAACCGTCTATAATAACCTGCCAGTCCAAGAAAACTTCTCACCTCTGTTGGTGATTCAGGGACTTTCCATTTAGTAATTGCCTCAATCTTTATGGGATCCACATGAATTCCTTCATGATTAACTATATGTCCAAGAAATTGTACTTCTTCTAACCAAAATTCACATTTCGAAAATTTAGCGTAAAGGTTTTTTTTTCTCGGTAAATTTAAGAGTGCATGCAAATGTGCTGCATGTTCTTCTTTATTCTTAGAGTAAATAAGAATATCATCTATAAAGACAATTATGAATTTATCCAGATATGGTTTACATATTCTGTTCATCATGTCCATAAATGCGGTTGGGGCATTGGTTAGACCAAATGGCATGACTGTAAATTCATAACGGCCATACCTTGTTCTGTGTGACAACCCTCACAATTTCAGGTACCGTTCAATTAATTAATCTTAATTATGTGCTTAATGACTGTGCTTGATTACAACTAACAATTCAAACTGCTTTATGATTTTTGTATCATACATACATATGCATCATATTTCATACAGTCACTCCATTTATTACACACAAACTTTAGTGACATACTTGATGCACAAAGCACAGTTAGCACACTGAACGGATAATTTGGAAACATGCTGACAATGCCAGCACATAGACAGACAATGTTTTTGAGGCCAGTATGAGCCAGAGACAGGGTACTACACTAGTATGATGTGTAGGGAAGTGAGGACCATAAAACTGCGTCACTAGGTGATAGTTAAAGTGCCGGGAAGTGCGTAAAACACACTTTAAGTGCATAATTCTGCATTCATTAACAAAATTCAGCATTGTAACATGCTAGTAAGGTGCAAAAATATGGCATAATGGTCCTGTATGCTTTCCTAAGTGCCGGGAATTAAAAGTGTTACAAAAATATATATAAAAGACACTTTACGGTATAATTAAACACTTTAACGAAACGGTATCTAACCGAATAACAGGACATTACCCGGAACACTAAATTTTTGTCAAATACATTGTTTAATTATTTCTTGGCTAGTCATGATCCCCGTACACCATAACACCCCCTAAATATCAACTAACTAACATATGTAAGTATATACTTGGATTTTAACTTATGTTTACATACCATCAAAAATTTACATCCAACCCCCCCCACCCATACCCGAATTCGGTCACCAAGGGACCCACCCAAAAATCCTCACCATACTTCAGATCTTACCCCAAGATTTAATCCTAATTTTTTAATAGATCTTTGCTTATTGATGTTGCCAAAATATGTAGTAGATGATTATAAGTATGGTGAGCATATCTACCACATCATTCCATAAGATCACACCATCTCTTTCACTCTCCTCCCTCTCCTCTCGGCTCACATACAACCACCACCATCACCACCATAACTCAACCTCATTCTTCCATTTTTGAACTCCATTCAAGACTAGAAGGTGATTCAAGGGAGCTTGCAACTTGTGGAACTTCAAGGAGCTTTATTTCTTGCTTTTCACCATCATTTTCTTCATCTTTCTCATTAGAGATCATCCCTAGCCTTTGTGCTAGTAGTAAGTTCTTGTTTAACTCTTGATCATCTTATTTTTATGGTTAAAAGTTGTAGTATGATAAGTATGTTTAAAACACTAAAGAACAAGAACTAAGAAGATGAACATAAAAGTTTACATGAAGATGAAATGTTACTAGTAGGATGTTGTTATGAATGTATTGTTGATTCCTTATTGATTTTTGGTTATGTGGTGTTAATCACCATACGGAGCTTGTTAAATGATGTTTAGAAATATGAAATAACAAGACTAGAAGGTGATTATGTGATATATGGAATAATCATCTTCTAAGTCTAAGCATGAACTTGAAAGAAAATGATTTTCTTGAAATATAAGTAAACAGAGTAAGTTGGTGATCATGTAGATCCGGGTTTTACAAAATACTTTTCTAAATAAACCAAGTTAGAGAATCGATCTTTGGAAAATCATGACTTGTACATACACTACACCATTTTTGGAAATGAAAAATGTGTAGAAACCTTTTATTTACAAGAAGAGTTTAAAAGATTAATTTTTGTAAAAATTGTTTACAAGTTGTAAACACTAAACTTTTGTAAGAAAATGATTTTTAAAGAAATAATTACGCTTTGGAAGGTAACTAAGTCCACTAAAAGCTTTACCAAGTTACTACGCGTTTTCGGAATGCATCAAGTTCATGATTAATATGTAACGCACATAGTTTTCGCTCTTGGTAATGTAAATTGTTTAAAGATTGGTTGTTGATTGATTTTGAAAAGAAAATGATATGCTTAATAGCATGGACACCTCCGTTTTTAGAGGAAACTCTGGCGAAATTTTCTAAAAATCCCAAGACTTAGAAAAATTATTTTCTAACAATTATTTACAAATGTGTTTAACTTTGTTCTTCAGAAGTAAACCTTGCCATAAGTTTTGTTACAAAATTTCAAAGTGTCAGAGGTGGGTTTTCGTAAATAAAAGCGGACAAATATATATTTAGAATATATATTGTATACTAAAGCGCTTGTGAAAATATATTATCTTTGGAAAAAAATACATATTTTTGGGAATATATTGTTTTTGACAAATAGGTTATTATATATTTTTCTAAAGTGGGACTTAGGAATATATAATGTCAAGACTTTAATCACAAAATACCCCATCCTTGGGAAGGAAATACGCACATAAAATACTTGAGAAGTATGAATGCGAGATAGTTGTCTAACTATTATTCCAAAACCTTGAAAATAATTTAAGTTAAAATAATTTATTTTAACAAATGATTATAACTTGGAATAATGTCAAGAAATCGTAACTCAAACATAAATACCAAGGCAAGGCACGACCCGATCGTCTAATAGACATTAGTACATTGTAGGGAGTCGTGTCTGCTGACGAGACCGGAGATTTGAGTACGATACAGGAGACGCACTACAGTGAGTTCATGTCCCCCTTTTCTCTTAACTGTTTTCAGTTTTATAACTTCGGGGGTGAAATACATGTTACAATTATACAGATATTTTTATACATGGTATGGTTAGCTTAAGGAGGGACTTTCATACATCTTTAGATCATGTGAGTGGGTAGGCGGCTACTAAAGGCCATTAATCCTCGTCGTAGGACCGAGGGACATGAGTGATAGATCTATTTGGGTGTAGTGAGCCCACACCCGTGAGGCCGGGGCGGCCCATAGTGGTGACTGTGTCTTACAGCCAGAAGCCCGGTGCAACTCCGCTAGGTTTGAGTCTTCCTGCATCACTTCACACATATCAATGGCCTTGCAAACCATTGGTGATCTCTTTTTCCTTATTGCTACATACCAGGGACTTTCATACATACACCGTATACAAAGGTTTATACATACACCGTGTACAAAGGTTTATACATACACCGTTTACAAAGGTTTATACAAACTCACACACATATGAACTCGCTCAACTTTTTGTTGATTTTTCAACTACATGTATTTCAGGAAACTAAAGGGATCTGGCAAGTGTCTGCATTTGTGTCAAGCTGCGTTTGAATAAAGGATGTTGTCCATGATAGTTGGGAGTTTAGGGGATGTATTCCTTTCCTGGACGGAATACATGTTGCTAAACTCGGGGTTTTATTTTAAGTCTTTATGGAGTCTTATGAACTCGATTAAACATTTTCATGGTTTGTAATATATTTTGGTAACAACGATTTCAAGACAAGTATGTATGGTATTTTCTAAGACTTATTTAATGGATGAACATCTTCTATTTTATCATATAGCATTGTTATGATTGTTGCTATGGTATTAAGAAGTCACACCAAATAAACCCACGCTTCCGCAAAAGCCAGGGTGTGACATTGTGAAAGCGGTTTTAGGAATGTCATCTTCCTGTACCTTCAATTGATGATATCCTAAGCGTAAATCGATCTTAGAAAAGAATCGAGCTCCTTGCAACTGATCAAACAGATCATCGATTCTCGGTAATGGGTACCGATTTTTAATCATTACCTTGTTTAATTCTCGGTAATCAATGCACATACGCATTGTTCTGTCCTTCTTCCTGACAAACAAGATTGGTGCTCCCCATGTCGATGAACTGGGCTGTATGAATCCTTTCTCTAGAAGTTCATCTAACTGTTTCTTCAATTCTTGCATCTTTGCTCGTGCCAAATGGTAGGGTGCTTTGGCAATTGGTGTTGTCCCTGGTAGTAGATGAATTCTGAATTCGACTTCCCTATCTGGCGGTAGTCCTGGTAATTCTTCTGGTAAAATATCTGATAATTGAGATACTACGGGAATATCTTTCAATTCATTCCCTTTAGTGTTAATGGTTATGGAAATCATATACATTAATGACCCTTTTCTTGCACAACTTGCTGTTTTTATCACAGAGATGAATTTCGTGGATCGAGATGGCTTATTTCCTTTAATTGTGATCTTTTCACCTTTTGGTGAATTTACTTGTATTGACTTTTGATCACACAAAATACTGGCTTTATTGGCTACTAACAAATCCATTCCAAATACAATGTCAAATCCAGCCAGATTCAATGGGTAAAGATTAGCAATAAAATTATGGTTTAAAATTTCTATTCTTGCTCCCTGCAAGATTTCAGTGATCTTAATTGATTCTCCATTTGCCGTTTCTACTAGACATTCTTGTTGAAGTTTAGTTAATGGTTGATTGAGAAGTTCGCAAAATGAAGTATTAATAAAACCTTGGTTCGCACCAGAGTCAAATAATAGTTTAGCAAAAACATCATTAACTAAAAACGTACCGGCAATCACGTCTGGAATCATTTTTGCTTCTTCTGCTATCAGAACAAATGCCCTAGCATTCTTAGTAGTCTTGTTATTCATGGCTAAAGCTAGTTTCGGACAGTTTGGCTTAATATGTCCCTTTTCTCCACAATTGAAGCATACTCCATTACTGGGTTTTTCCTACAGTCTTCTTCCTTGTGTCCCGGTTTCTTGCAGAAGTTGCAGTATGTGGAGCACCTTCCTGAATGCTTCTTCTTGCAGGCCTTACAGTAAGGTGCAGAAGTAGAACCTACGTTTTTCCCACAGTTGGAATTACCGTAGCGAAATTCCTGGGTAAGCCTTTGAGCTAGGTTCTTCCTCTGGTTTTCTTCTTGCGTACGTACCAATTCATCAGTCAAGGTATTTGCTAGTTCTATAGCTTCTTTTATTGTTTGTGGTCTAGCTGCCTTGACTACGTGTCTAATTTCACTGATTAATCCCCCGATGAAACGGGATTTTAATATTGGTTCTAGTGAAGCTAAGGTTGCCACAATTCTAGCATATTCAAAGAATATGGTAGTATAACCCTTACAGTCTTTTCCAGTCATTCTAAGGTTTAAGAACTTGTTAGCTATCTGTTCTTTTTCATTGGGAGGACAGAATTTCCTTTCGACCATGTTCTTAAACTCAGTCCATTCCATATTATAGACTCTGTCACTTCCCTTAGACTGGAGAATAGTGTTCCACCATTCTAAGGCTGCATTTTTAAAAAGATTGGAAGCAAACATGATTTTGTCTTCCTCTGCACACTCGCTTATTTTTAAGACAGCCTCTATCTTTTCTATCCAGCGTAGAGCTGCAATGGCTCATTCATTGCAAGAGAATTCTATTGGTTTACAAGACCAGAATTCTTTGTAAGAATAACCATAAGACATGGTTCTTCTTCTTTTTGGAATAGGCAATTGAAGTAATGGTCCATTATTTACGCTGTGATCGGGTTCAGTAGGTGGTCGCTTACTTCCACTCTTAATTTTATTTTCTGCTTCTTTAACAGTTTGGAGGATATAAGGCATAGCATCTATGATTCCTTGTGTCACTATGTGTTGGATGGCATTGTTATCTAATTGGTTTCCATTATTCTCGTTATTCTGGTTTTCCTGATTTACTTCGTTGTCCATCTGGATTATAAACATTTACCAAGTATTAATATCATAAAATAAGATTTAATGTAAAAAATCATACGGACAAACATATTGATCAAAATTGTCGTGCATTGCGACATTTACTCTATTTTATAGATATGCATCTATTACAAACTGTAACTGGAATTTAAAATATAATACTAGTTAGGCATCAGTAACTATTGGATTATCTATTTTAGTTATGTTTAGTTTTTTTTTTCAAACCACACGCATATATATATATATATATATATATATATATATATATATATATATATATATATATATATATATATATATATATTATTGTTACTAGGGGTTCATCCAGTACTGTATATTTCGCTCTTTATACTTCCAAATGAGCCTTTCCCCTATTTGTCTGATTCTGTCTCCTTCATCTACTAATTCCTCACCAAAAGTGCGGAGTTCCTGCACGTTTTCGGTACTCATGGGTAGTGCTGGTGCTGGTATTGGGTCAGGGTACTGGGGCATCGGTTCTTCATATGGGTATGGGTTTTCTAGGATTTCCCTGACATACTGGTCATTATCCCAATATGGATCTAGAGGGTCAAGGTTAGGGTAGGGTGCTACCGGGTTTTGTATGGGCTCCTCATGTGGGTAGAGTTCTTGGTAATCCCTATGTTCATCATTCCATGGATCATATGCAAAGGGATTGGGTGCTGGGACTCTAGGGATTTCATTTGGGTCGAATGCGGGCATGAGAACCTTGTCTCCTGGGTTAGGTTCTATTTCCATGGGTTGAGTTGGGAACATGGATAATGGCTGTGGTGCAATGATTTGTTCTAAGTTTGGGTCTGCGGCAGTAGTAGCTAATATGTGAAAGTTAGCTAATCTCCTATTGATTATGTCTTGAGTTTGGGCATTCATTTCTCTATTTGCTGCTGCTAAAACCCTCTGCTGGTTTAACTTCCTCATTCCTTTCCTACGCTCGTGCGCTCCCCGACTGAACCATCCTCTCTTTTTGGTAGGGAATGGTTCTTTGGATTGTGATTTGAATATAAAAATCCCCTCTTTTGTGTCAGCTGAATACCCCGAGGAAGTAGGCTGGCAAAAAGTTCCTTCATCTCTAGGAGAACTAGACAATTGACGATAAGCGTTTGACGGACCTTGGTCACTCATACCGTAAATTAACAAATTATTAAATAACACGAAACAATAATATACAGATATGCACATAATTATTTCCTAACACAATTTAAAATTTCGGTGTCAACAGAACACTTCTATGGCTGAAATCAGTGGTTGTAGCTCTGATACCACCTTCTGTCGCAACCTCGACCCCTGCCTCGAGAGGCGGGCAGCCGCGACCTACTCAGAGATGGTGGTATCGGTGTTTAACAATTTGGCAGCGGAAATTACATCAGGACCGTAGTTAGGAAATATTTTATCAGAGTAAAATACCACATTTTTATAATAATAAACACATGGGAAAAACCCAAGTTTTCAGTACATCATATTTATAGGGATAAACCCTAATTTATTGAAATAAAACATCGTCTTTATTTAGGTAACTTTTATAGCCACTTTTCCAAGCCTTCAGTGCTGTCCAGCTGGCTTCTAATTGGCTTTCACATTTTGTTACCTGATGTAACACCTGGTAAACTCGTGTCCAATTATGTGTTGACACGTGTCCCTAATCCTAATTAATTCAAAAGATGGTTGAGAGGGACTATTTTCGTCAAAAACAAAAACTATGTTTACGATAGGACTAAAAGTGTCAACATGCTGAGATTAAGCCTCTGAGTGACCTTATACAATGTCCGTATTCTCATATGAGCCACTTGTTGGACGAGAGAAGCCGTTTACAGAATGTTTGTGCGTTAAAAAGGGTTAAAAGTGTCAATATGTTAATTCTTACATCTGAAAGACCTTTTAATGAACTCGAAGCATCTTGATGTTCGCTCATACTCTCGGAAATGCCTGATATAGGCTATATAAGGCTCTTATATCGTTAAACGATATTATGCATAACTTTATATGTTAAAAGGACTAGGAACGTCATCGAGCGAAACTATACCTTTGAGATACCTTTTAAACGAACCAGGAGCTCTATGATACGCGGTCATACTCCCGGGCGTGCCTAGGGTCAGTCACTTATGACATTTGCACCATATGTTAACATAATATAATATATATGAAAGTTAAGTGCTAAAAATGCCAAGTTTGAAAGTAGATATGTGACTCAAAACTCAAGGGACTGAAACTGCCCAATACAGAAACATGTTGGGCTGGACTCCACCTTCACGCGGACCGCGTAGGTTGGGCCAAGAACTTACGCGGGCCGCCAGGCCCATGTCTACAGATTAAAATTTTTATTTTCTTGCTTGTTCTCCACACATACCACTTATACACACATGAATTCGATTCTATGGACTCTCTAATGGTTTTTAAACCTAGTTTACACATGTCAAGATCCTATTATTACTTGGGGAACACACATTACACTTGGCTAAATCTTAGAACTTCTCAAAAACTATAAATAGGATCACCTTCTACCCATTTCATTTGCACCATCCTTTCCTTTCTCTCTAGCTCTCATTCTTGGGGACTCCTGCCATAAAGGGGACTCCACTTTAGTAGAAAAGATTGCTAGGACCCTTTGTAAGTTTCCCTAGCCACTAGTTTATGTTTTATAGGCTTTTAAGCCAAAAGTCAAGCGTTATCGTAATAACGCTTTGACTTTTAGTTAGACCTTAAACGGTCAAGCCATGGTTCACAACGAACATGGCTACGTGATCGTAATTAGGTAGGTGTTAATCCCTCAAAAGGGCACCACCTAAGAATCACGTTTGCTTGGTCAATTGACGAGCAAAGTAATATTAATTTAAAAAGTCAACGGGTCAGTTTTTAAAATAATTACGATCTGAGTTTAAGAGTGTTCTAAAATATGTTTTATCACTTAAACAACTTGGTAATAATTATTAGAACATGTGTAAACATGTTCGGCTCGTCAATTCCCGTCTTAGGGTCGGTTCGCAACCGAAAGTCGCGTAGTTTGACTTCTACGTTGACTTTTGGTTATAAACCGAAATAGACTAGTATGCTACCGATTTTAGCTTCCGTTATGATCGTAATATAATGTAGTATAATCCTATAAGGTTATATTACGCGATCGGACTAGGAATCTGAGTTTTATGCAAGTTTCCGTATTTATGCCATACTTTGACCTTTATGCCCTTTTTAGCAAAAATAAGGTTTTAGACACAAATAAGCTTGCAGTTGAATTATGTACTGATATGTTAACATGTTTAACATATTTTGATGTTTATAATCTGGTCATAAACTGAGTTTACGCATATAATCGTAAACTAGGCTTTTAAAAGGACTAAAATGCCATTTTAAGTCTAAAATGAGTTTTAAACATAATTTTGTTATAAAACTCAATTACTTACTGATGTGATATTATTATTAGGATTATTTGGGATACTAAGTCAGACTGTAAACCGAGTTTAACTTCAGTTTCGTAAATAATGCCGATAAGTGACGATAATGCCCTTATGGCACATAAAATGCGTTTTAAGCATAATATTCAAACCAAACCTTTTGTTTTCTGATATGTTATGACAAATAAAATATTTTAACTACTCAAAGCTGGTCATAACATCAGATTTCATAAATCTTCACATAAATCGTCATTTAACGACTTTAACGCCGTTTAGGCGCATAGTATGGTTTTAAACCATAATTATGAACAAAGATTTGTTACCTACTGATTTTATAAATCATTTTAAATATTTTTACAGTAGGTATAAGTAATGAACTCAGAATCCCAAATAAATTCTCAAACTATGTGTGAAATGACCAAAATGCGCCTATGGTGCATAGTTTGGTCTTAAAGTGTAATCCACGCATATATTTGATATCCTACTGATATCATATCATAATTAAACCATTTCTACATAATGTTTATGACCATAACATCAGTTTATTCGCAAGCTCCTTTTTTAAGTTGTAAAATTACCAAAATGCCCTTATGAGGCATAATTTGATTTTAAAACCTTAACGGGCATACAAGTTGATATCCTACTGATATTATAACTTGTTTAAAGTATATGGGCATATGGAACTTGTTCATGACTCATCCGGTTACCCGATATCGCTTATTCGCGTACGGTTAGACTTACGTAACTAGTTAACATAAGTTTACCGAAATGGGATTAACCTTATCGTTTTTATCTCAAAATCTAGAATGTATTATGTTTACCCATATTATACAAGTCCTAGTACTTGTTGGGTTTAAACTACATTCTATTCGGTATACGCTTAATCTAGCGAACCTATTCTTAAGTATCGGGTCATGTCTAAAAGAACTACCTTTGGCCCGTATACATTCTAACAGATAATAAATCTGTTCATTCCAGACTATAGTACCCCCCAGATAATTGGACTTGGGTCAATATACTTAGACTTGCGGCTTTTTTTGCCAAATATAGTCTTATTGATTGGAAGCTAGCAAAAAGGTAAATACTCTTGACTTATTTTCGTGTAAACTTGGGATGGCAAATATGCCTCTTGGGACGGTTATTACACAAGTAAGTCGCCTATGATTGCGCAAAAGTGTATGAATACAGTTTTATTCCGTTTACTTGATGATTACTGTTATTGGGGGTTATTAATACCATGTCCGGACAACCCAATGGGTTGATCAAGCATATAATCTCGTAAGAAGAAAAATCCCAAGATTTAATTAAAGGATCATCTACGGGTTATCCATATGTATAAAACTCTTTTTGAAAAACTATTTTTCCAAAGAGTCAGTTAATTGTATTTACCAGCTTTAGCTGACATATTTTCAAAAGACTGAAGAGCAGGTACCGAACCTTATAATAGGTTGGGATTACGTGTCGGCTAGAATGAAGGCTAAGGAATTTGCACTCCTGAAGCTTAAGGCCTATGATGTCTAAAGCTCTGTTTATTTGGATCCTGCCTGTGGGCTTGTATCGAACGCTTGTAATACTTTTATATATTCAAGCTTTATTTTAATAATATAAATCCAATACTTCCGCTGCATATTTTTATATTGTGATAACTGTTATCCAATCCGTCACGTGTCTACCCATCCGGGCCCACCAGAAATCGGGGTGTGACAGGTTGGTATCAGAGCCACAGTTTGAGTGAATTAGACACTAGCCCTTAGTGTCTAATCTCAAATATCACAAATGCAGATTCCTTTAAAAACTCCGAGTCTAGACCTGAATATAAGACTACTCTTAATCTATATAGTAGTTATTGATTTTATACCGCCAAGATGTCGCGGACAAGATGAAGAATCTATGATAGGTCGCGGACTCGAGGATCTCTACCATTGAGTAGCTTGAAGTTCCATATGGTGAACTACATATGTTTTGGAGACAATGACTTCGATACAAGGATGATAAACCTCGTCACCTGATGATATATCTTTTGATATTCTTGTGATATCCCAATATCATGAATCCAAAGTCTATCATATTTGATAGACATTCCGGTGATATATCACCAGCTGATTGAAATAGCAACAATTATAGAAAGTCGTATCATGGCAAAGATATATGTGCACTTTGCACCAAATTTTCTATTCAGTGATTCAAATGTTTTCTCATTCTAGAGAACAAGCAGAAAAAGGAATCACTTTCTTTGATTCATGCTTAAAGCATATAACTTCGAGTCTTCGAACTCGATTAATTCAAACCCATCTGGGTATATTATATTATATAAATTAGGCAACTCTCGCCAGCGAATTTCTCCAATTGGAATACGACAATGATTTTTATTTCATTGATTTTTAGCAACTACGAATGCCAAACTTAGTTTGATGGAAGCGCCATATGATAATTGGCAGTATCTTAGTGTGTCCCATAGATTGCTTTCATGCCTGGCCAGTATGACGGTTTAATGCATGGAACCACTAAGATCTCCCAAGGGTCATATTGTACTGATATCGGCTAATATTAAGCATTTAATATATTTTGGCGATATTACTGCCATAAGAAGAATCATTGATTTTATGGAGCCAATTTTTATGATTTTTCCTTCATATGATATGAAGGTCACATTTGTTGCTCCTAATGTATCAAACAGATCTCTTGATTGCGCAATAGACAAGGCCAAAAGCACATGTTCCCACCATTGAGTGGTTGAAAAAGTGCAAAATGTTCGTCCAAATGTGTGACGACATATCCCCAATCCTCCCAATAAGGAGAGGGGCTTATTAGAAACGGTGTACTTCATTGAGCCGTATCATATACAGTGTACTTTGTTGAGCTGTATTATATACGCTATACTTTATTGAGGCGTATTCCCGAATATCCCATGTGGAGAAATGGTATATTATAAACGGTGTACTTTATTGAGCCGCATCACATACAATGTACTTTATTGAGCTGTATTATATACGCTGTACTTTATTGAGGCGTATTCCCGAATATCCAATGTGGAGAAAGGGTATATATTTAAACGGTGTACTTTATTAAGCCGTATCGTATACACTGTACTATATTGAGGTGTATACCAAATCTCAAACTAAGGAGAAGTGTATATAATTAAAACGTTAAATGAGACGTGTCCTGGAAACTCCAACTGAGGAGAAGGACTAAAGGTGCCAACCCTATTGGGTGAAGACGGATTAGTCAAAGGACCGCTAGCAATCAAGCAAATGAATTTCTTTTGGATTTACTCGGTCTACTAATTCTTATGTGATTAAGACTAGTAAATAAGACCATGATAAAAGACTCTGTCTTAAATTTCCCACCAATGGTAGTGGTTGGAAAGATGATAGAAGTGGAAAACTGATTCCCTCACACCCATATAATCTTAAACATCTTTAAGTGGTTCTCGTCCAATTATGGGACGACACCCATCTAAGATCTCCGACTAATTCCCAAATGTGTGGAAGGGAGATAGAAAGTTCATCCATCCATGATGCTAATCATCCCCAAATATCCCAATGTGGAGAAAGGGCATGTATTTAAACAGTGACTGTATCGAGCCGTATCATATACGCTGACTTTATTGAAGCGTATCCCCAAATATCCCAATGTGGAGAAAGGGCATGTATTTAAACGGTGACTGTATCGAGCCGTATCATATACGCTGACTGTATTGAGGCGTATCCCCAAATATCCCAATGAGGAGAAAGGGCATGTATTTAAACGGTGACTGTATCGAGCCGTATCATATACGCTGACTGTATTGAGGCGTATCCCCAAATATCCCAATGAGGAGAAAGGGCATGTATTTAAACGGTGTACTTTATTGAGCTGTATCATACAGTGTACTTTATTGAGCTGTATTATATACGCTGTACTTTATTGAGGCGTATTCCGGATTATCCCTTTGTGGATAGGGACATATAGTTAAACGTCAATTGCGACGTATTCCCGAATATCCCTATGTGGATAGGGACATATATTTAAACGTCAATTGCGACGTAATCCTAATTATCCTAATATGGATAGAGACTTATACTTAAACGTCAACTGCGATGTATTCCAAAATCTCCCAATGCGGAGAGGGACTTATATTTTCAACGTCAACTGAGATGCATCTCCAAATGAGGAGAAGAATTCATATTCAATACGTTGGCTGAAACGTATCATTAAAAATCTCCATTTTGATTTCCAACTGTGTGGAAAGGAGAAAATCTTCATCAACTTTGTGATGATGCTTGTTCCAAATCTCCATCAATTCCCAATTATGTGGAAGGATAGAAATCATAATACTGCATTGTCAGTTAAAACAAAGACAGTTGTGATCTTTATGATTCCCTGTCCAACGTGGTGAGCTACGCTCAAGCCTAATAGTCTATATGATCAATGCGATCATGACTAATATCATCTGATACGATGATCATATTATTTAACATCCTTAGTGATGTTTTGCCTACGGGCTATACTTTACTCTATTGTCAATAAGAGAATGATAGTGGTGATCTTTATGGTCCCCTATTCAAAGTGGTGGGTTATACCCAAACCTAATAGTCTATATGATCAATACAATAATGACTAACATCATCAGTATGATGATCATATTATTAACATCCCTAGTGATGAAGTGCCTACGGGCTATACTTTACTCTATTGTCAATAAGACAATGATAGTGGTGATCTTTATGGTCCCCTATTCAAAGTGGTGGGTTATACCCAAACCTAATAGTCTATATGATCAATACGATCATGACTAACATCATCAGTATGATGATCATATTATTAACATCTCTAGTGATGAAGTGCCTACGGGCTATACTTTACTCTATTGTCAATAAGACAATGATAGTGGTGATCTTTATGGTCCCCTATTCAAAGTGGTGGGTTATACCCAAACCTAATAGTCTATATGATCAATACGATCATGACTAACATCATCAACATCATAATCATACTAAACATCCCTAGTGATGTCTCGTCTACAGACTATATTATATCGTCCATTGGAGACAATGACAGTTGTGACCATTATGGTTCCCTGTCCAAATTGGAGGGCTATGCCCAAACCTCACAGTCTATATGATCAAGTGTGATCATAACTGATATCATCAGTACGATGACCATTAGTTTAACATCCCTTGTGATGTTAAACGAATTGCCTACGGGCCATATTATATCATCAATTGTGATAACAGTTGTGGTCTACGACCCCTTATCCAAAGGTAATGAAATATGTTCAAACCTTAAAGCTCCTTGATCAAATAAGATCACGGCTTGTGTATATCTTAGTTGTCCTTTATGACAAGGCCTAGTGCCATATTTTCTAAATGTCCTTCGTGACAAGCTTTATTGTCGTATCTTTCAATGTCCTACGTGACAAGGCTTAGTGCCATATCTAGCATGTTCTTCGTGATGAGACCTTTGTGCCATATCCTTCACAATCCTGTGATAGGCCTTATGCCGTGTCTTTCATGTCCTTCGTGACAAGCCAATCTGCTATATTTAAATGTCCTTCGTGACAAGCCAATCTGCTATATTTAAATGTCCTTCGTGACAAGCCACTGTGCTATATTTAAATGTCCTTCGTGACAAGCTAATGTGCTACATTTAAATATCCCTTGTAACAAGCCGATGAGTTATATGGCTAAGTCCATTACCAATTGTGGTAAGCAGGACTAGTGAAGTTGATATATAAACATATAGATCTGTAGATCTAATGCAAATAAATTAAATTTGCTATTTAGTTCTCGAAGAATTACTGATGGCTTCATTATCTTTCAGATAAACTTATGGCGAGCCTGAGTATTGTTATAGCAGATAAGAAAAACGGTGGTGATGATTTAAAGCACCAGAACCGTAATGACGAAGAGAATCGTCTTCGATCAATAGTTGCCGATGAAGTCAGTAAAGCCCTAGCTGGATTTATGGCCACACTTAAAGGGCCAGAGCCATCAGTACAGAGAGAGAACTCCGCTATTAAACCCCATTCTAATACTCATAAGACTGAAAAGTCTCAATCCTCCTTAACTAAGAGTGAGCAAAGTATTAAGAGTATCAAGAAAGCTGAGTCTCATGACTCTAAGAAGGGGTGTACCTATAAATACTTTGTTTCTTGGAGGGCTCGCTCCAGAAATAAAGGGGATGGTTAAATCCTCCAAACCTGCAACTTTTAGATCCGCTGTGGATCTGGCTCTATCTCTATCTCTCACTGAAGATGAAATAAGGGCAAGGGCAATTAAGGCCGAGGAGGATCATAAGCGAAAGCGTGATGACACCCAAAGTAAAGATTACAAAAAGGGTAAGACTGGTTCGAGTTATAACCAGTCCAAGCCAAATGAGGCAAAACCCAAATGTAAAACCAGCGGGAAGCAACACTTCGGAAAATGTTTCCGTGAGCAGACCAAGGGATGTGGCATTTGTAAGAAGATGGATCACAAGTCTCATGAATGCAAAGACTTGAAAGACGCAACCTGCTATGGGTGTGGCGAGAAAGGTCATATAAAGACCCGCTGCCCAAAGAGGGCGACTGACAAGAAAAAACAAGATCACTGATGGCCAGAAAGGCAATGCTTGAGCCTTCCAATCTGCTACAGCAGAAGCAGTTCAAGACATGTCTTTACGTATCTGTTTCTCGTAAATGTTTTATTTACTAGAAACTTATTTTAAACTCTGGAGCTAGTTAGAGCTTCATCGCTTGTAAATTTAATAAAATTTTAATTCTGCCCTTCCAAAAGCATAAATATCATTTATAAAATCAAGTGGCCAATCTAGATGGTTTCACATATGATATATCATTCTCGAAACAATTTTTTCTTGGATAATCTCTTATCTATAAATCCTACGGGATTCGATATGTTCATAGACATGGATTGGTAAGTTCAAAAAAAAAAAAAAAAAAAAAACCAAATCCACATTGTCTGCAGTAAGAAACTTATCGAAATCAAAATCCCCATCTGGTGATATACTCACCGTTCGTGGAAGATCAACATTTTGGATTGCCCAAAGAAGCTTTTATGCTTAAGGTATCTAAGTGATTGTATGGAGGATGTGACATCCACATGACACCAGTAGATTCTGATGGATTTAAAGTCGAAAGCTGAAGACCTTTGTGCGAATGGACATGAGAAGTCCATAGCTACCAAGGAAGCTTAATGATTAGAATGTTCGCAAATGTGTTGAACATCGTAGACCTTTTGTGGTCTGTGTAATGAACTGGAAAAATCCCACATAGAATTAGGAATGGTAACAACGGATCTAATCTCCAAGATTACGTAAGATAAATCGCGGCAGCGACGCGATATGAATTATAGTCGACAAATCTACAAATTCGATGCTTCTTGTCAATTAAGGAAAATTCTTGAATTCCGACAAATTAAGCTATATAAAAATAACATCGAATCTCCTTATGGAGTACTGTTGTTTATAGTATCGGATTAAGATACTAAATATACTCTAATCTATGGAAATTCCAGCGAAATGCTTAATTGATAAGCACTTGTCATGCTTCGCCATGACATTTAAACATGAGCTTAAGGTTTATTTAAAAACCCTGTCTATTAGGGACCATGGAATCTAAAGTTCCAAGTTTACCTCGTAAACACGAATGGGATTCCCATTGTGGCCCATGATACTCTTGAGAGGTTGAGACCTCCTGCTATACAGAATTAACCGTATTGCTCTGAGCAAATCTCGAGGTCGAGATTTCTTTTAAGGGGGTGAGGATGTAACACCTCGTAAACTCGTGTCCAATTATGTGTTGACACGTGTCCCTAATCCTAATTAATTCAAAAGATGGTTGAGAGGGACTATTTTCGTCAAAAACAAAAACTATGTTTACGAAAGGACTAAAAGTGTCAACATGCTGAGATGAAGCCTTTGAGTGACCTTATACGATGTCCGTATTCTCATATGAGCCACTTGTTGGACGAGAGAAGCCGTTTACATAATTGTTTGAATGTTTGTGCGTTAAAAAGGGTTAAAAGTGTCAATATGTTAATTCTTACCTCTGAAAGACCTTTTAATGAACTCGAAGCATCTTGATGTTCGCTCATACTCTCGGAAATGCCTGATATAGGATATATAAGGCTCTTATATCGTTAAACGATATTATGCATAACTTTATACGTTAAAAGGACTAGGAACGTCATCGAGCGAAACTATACCTTTGAGATACCTTTTAAACGAACCAGGAGCTCTATGATACGCGGTCATACTCCCGGCTCGTCAATTCCCGTCTTAGGGTCGGTTCGCAACCGAAAGTCGCGTAGTTTGACTTCTACGTTGACTTTTGGTTATAAACCGAAATAGACTAGTATGCTACCGATTTTAGCTTCCGTTATGATCGTAATATAATGTAGTATAATCCTATAAGGTTATATTACGCGATCGGACTAGGAATTTGAGTTTTATGCAAGTTTCCGTATTTATGCCATACTTTGACCTTTATGCCCTTTTTAGCAAAAATAAGGTTTTAGACACAAATAAGCTTGCAGTTGAATTATGTACTGATATGTTAACATGTTTAACATATTTTGATGTTTATAATCTGGTCATAAACTGAGTTTACGCATATAATCGTAAACTAGGCTTTTAAAAGGACTAAAATGCCATTTTAAGTCTAAAATGAGTTTTAAACATAATTTTGTTATAAAACTCAATTACTTACTGATGTGATATTATTATTAGGATTATTTGGGATACTAATTCAGATTGTAAACTGAGTTTAACTTCAGTTTCGTAAATAATGCCGATAAATGACGATAATGCCCTTATGGCACATAAAATGCGTTTTAAGCATAATATTCAAACCAAACCTTTTGTTTACTGATATGTTATGAAAAATAAAATATTTTAACTACTCAAAGCTGGTCATAACATCAGATTTCATAAATCTTCACATAAATCGTCATTTAACGACTTTAACGCCGTTTAGGCGCATAGTATGGTTTTAAACCATAATTATGAACAAAGATTTGTTACCTACTTATTTTATAAATCATTTTAAATATTTTTACAGTAGGTATAAGTCATGAACTCAGAATCCCAAATAAATTCTCAAACTATGTGTGAAATGACCAAAATGCCCCTATGGTGCATAGTTTGGTCTTAAAGTGTAAAGCACGCATATATTTGATATCCTACTGATATGATATCATAATTAAACCATTTCTACAGAGTGTTTATGACCATAACATCAGTTTATTCGCAAGCTCCTTTTATAAGTTGTAAAATTACCAAAATGCCCTTATGAGGCATAATTTGATTTTAAAACCTTAACGGGCATACAAGTTGATATCCTACTGATATTATAACTTGTTTAAAGTATATGGGCATATGGAACTTATTCATGACTCATCCGGTTACCCGATATCGCTTATTCGCGTACGGTTAGACTTACGTAACTAGTTTACATAAGTTTACCGAAATGGGATTAACCTTTTCGTTTTGATCTCAAAATCTAGAATGTATTATGTTTACCCATATTATACAAGTCCTAGTACTTGTTGGGTTTAAACTACATTCTATTCGGTATACGCTTAATCTAGCGAACCTATTCTTAAGTATCGGGTCATGTCTAAAGGAACTACCTTTGGCCCGTATACATTCTAACAGATAATAAATCTGTTCATTCCAGACTATAATACCCCCCAGATAATTGGACTCTGGTCAATATACTTAGACTTGCGGCTTTTTTTTGCCAAATATAGTCTTATTGATTGGAAGCTAGCAAAAAGGTAAATACTCTTGACTTATTTTCGTGTAAACTTGGGATGGCAAATATGCCTCTTGGGACGGTTATTACACAAGTAAGTCGCCTATGATTGCGTAAAAGTGTATGAATACGGTTTTATTCTGTTTACTTGATGATTACTGTTATTGGGGGTTATTAATACCATGTCCGGACAACCCAATGGGTTGATCAAGCTTATAATCTCGTAAGAAGAAAAATCCCAAGATTTAATTAAAGGATCATCTACGGGTTATCCATATGTATAAAACTCTTTTTGAAAAACTATTTTTCCAAAGAGTCAGTTAATTGTATTTACCAGCTTTAGCTGACGTATTTTCAAAAGATTGAACAGCAGGTACCGAACCTTATAATAGGCTGGGATTACGTGTCGGCTAGAATGAAGGCTAAGGAATTTGCACTCCTGAAGCTTAAGGCCTATGCTGTCTAAAGCTCTGTTTATTTGGATCCTGCCTGTGGGCTTGTATCGAACGCTTGTAATACTTTTATATATTCAAGCTTTATTTTAATAATATACATCCAATAATTCCGCCGCATATTTTTATATTGTGATAACTGTTATCCAATCCGTCACGTGTGTACCCATCCGGGCCCACCGGAAATCGGGGTGTGACACCTGAAACGCGTTTAATAACATTTTATCAGCAAGAAATACTGTCGAGTGAATCCCAGTTTAGTCAAAACAAGTTTTATCATTGTACAGCATTGAGGGCGATCTCACAGTTACATTTGTTTATATTTCTACTTTAATTACCACCCATGGTACTGTCAACCCGACTTGTGGTCATATTACTACTCACAGTGTAGTAACAAATTTTGTATACAAAACCCCAACATACCGACGATAATTGTAGAGTTACAAATACTCAATCACTGCTAATTATAATGTAAAACAATTGAGGTTTTGTAAAAATAGTTCACAAAAAGTTTCACAAAAAGAAGGATTACTCACATTGCTACTTTAGGTATTTCCTTTGTGACTTCCTGGTTATAATCTATTAATTTAAACAATGCACACGCGTGCGTATAATAACCCAGTTTACATTAGTTATACCCTCCCCGAGACAGAACTCCAACGACTACGTCGGGCAGAGCCTCGATAAGCGTTACGGAGCACTAGATCTATCGGTTAACGTATCAAATACGTAACCGGGGGTTATAATACTTACAACGAGGCAGAGCTTTGCTATTTTAGTGGGTATAACACCCGAGTATTATAATTGCTATGTAGAAATTAAGATAGAGAGATCGAAAATGAACGGTTTGCAAATGAATGTCGATGGCATCTATTTATAGTGTCTGTTCGACACTTTCTCGCGCCCCGCGAGCTAGGCAGGGTAGGCCTTTGCCCTGGCCAATCATCGGTATAGCTTCGACATGCATGTGACACGTGGCGGCACCGGGCTGCGCCACTTATTCCTTTGCTCACGCCCCGCGACAGATGAAGCACAGTCTATCTCGGCCCGCCAGAGACCATTAAATTTTGTTTTTATTTAATTTTTATGAAATTAAAGGTTATTCGGGCCATTTTTCATATACGGGGTGTATTTTAGGACGTATAGGGATGTTATAACATTTTAGGAGGGTTGTTATACTTCACCACGAAGACTCATTGTTTGTGGAAACTGATGGTTCGTTGGTATTGGCCACGAAGACTCCCAGTCTTCGTGGGCCTGTTGAATGTTCGTGGCCCAGTAACCTTCTTCGTAGGGTTACTGGTATTGGGCCTATATAAGGAGTCTCTTGTTTCACATTTCAGTTAAGAGAGTCCTTGTGAAGTTGTAAACACTGTGTGTATGTGTGTACTGATTCTCTTCACTTAATCAAAGTCTGTGAATCTTTGGTTACTTGTGTTTGCTTTACTTTTGATTTGGTTTGGTTTGCATAACTACGTTAACAAACAAGGAAGTAGGTTATCTTGATCCTCCAAGTGGACCTACAAGTGGTATCAGAGCTTTGGCTCTCTTCCTTGTTTAAAACCAAGCAAAACCTTGTGTTTTAGCAAGTTGTGAAGTTTCTGGAAGTTGTTTTTGAGCTTTTAAAACTAGAAAATTAAGTTTTTCAGAAAAAGTGTTTAAAACTTAGTTAAAACTTGTTGTTTGAAGATAATTTTTACAAAAACCCAGTTAAAACACATGGAGACATGTTAGGACTTGGTTTTTCTTAAAATTTCTTTCAAAATTTGAGTTCGTCAAACTTTCCGGCAAGTCGTTTAACCGGAAAAGTCACCGGAATTTGGTTGGTAAGGATAAGATTCAAAAGATTTTCTGGAAAAAGGTAAGATTTTGAATGTTTTTTTTAACCATGTTAGGATATCCAGCTACCACCTTTATTAAAATCAGAAAAAGGAACTTACTGTAAAAAGGGGAATCTCACCAACCACTGCACGAAGAATTATGTTCACGAACAATCCAATACACGAAGAATCATTCTGCGAAGAATCAAAGACGAAGAATAGGAGTGTTCGTGGCCTTTGGTGGCTCAACGAAGAATCATTCTTCGTTGAGGTAACTCTTCATTGGAATTATCATTCTTCGTTGGATTTGACTAAAGGTCATTCTTCGTTGGACCATTGTTCGTGGAGTAGTCTTCTTGGACCATTGTTCGTGGACTGTTATCTTGTGATTTTCACAGAGAGTGTATAACTTTGTCAAAATTTACAAATTTGTGTTTTAACTTAAATTGCCCTTTATAAAACTTCATAATGAGTTCAAACCCTTGGAAATGGAGTGAAAACTCAAGTACACCACAAGATCCTTCACAGTGGGTCAAGGGATTGATATCCAAAAAGGAAATTACCGAACATCAATGGGCATGTGTCGCAAATCAAAACAATAGCATTCAAAATCTTCTCTTAAGCGAGAGTGCAACGGGAAGCAACAATCTTCCACCAAAACTGAATCACATGAACGATTATCCATCATGGAAAAGTCATTTTCATACGTATGTTCTAGGGCAAAACACCGAATTGTGGACATGCTTTATCACACCGTACAATGTAGCTCTCGAAGAAGCAGGTTCCAATGCACAAGCTTATGATCTCGAGAAGAAAGCTTTCGCTATCCTTACGCAAGCACTTCATAAGGATATCTATCATCAATTTGCGTATTGTACAAGTACAAAGAATTTGTAGGACGTCCTGGAAGCTTGAGGAGAAGGAAATGCTGCAACGAGAAAGATTCATCATGATTTGTTGAAGAAGGAGTTTGAAGGATTTCGGTTCATGGAAAATGAAACATTGTACGACATGGCTACTCGGTATTATCACTTGCTTAGTGAGATGCACTTATACAAGGTTTTTGCTACACAGCAAGAAATGGTCATGCGTTTTGCTGATGCTTTGCCACCCAAGTGGAGTCAGTTCATTGACTTGTTGAAGCATACTGGTGTTTTAGATACAGTTAGCATTTATGAATTTTTCCAAAAGCTTGAGAACAAGGATAAAGAGGAAATTCGAAAGGCTAAACGACTTCCAGTTCCCCAAAGTCCCGAGATATACTTTGGAGGTATTAATATGGGAGTTAGTACCAGTCAACAACAACCGAGGCTTCAAACCGCATTTGTATCAAGTACAAACCCTTATGGTCAACCAGTTCAATCATCCAGTACACTTACAGATCCTTATGGGAGACCATTTGATCCAAGTGCCTATCTACCACCACCGAAACCAGCACAACCCCCTGGTCCTCCCACAGATCCTTACGGAAGACCATTCAATCTGAACGCCTATCTTCCTTTTTCACAAGCTGCTCCTCAACAAACCCAACAACAACCCTCTCCATTCACTCAAACTACTCTACAACAACCTTGTCAACCATCTCCTCAACAAGCCTTTTATGGAAACAACAACACTCAATCTTCAAACTCCAACACTGTCAGATTTGATACCTCAAATTTCACCAAAGAAGGGTGGAAGGTGCTTGGGAACATATAGAGCTTCTAAACATAATGGTGAGTGCCTATTATGGATTAGTCGCTGGTCAAATTGGGAACATTAATTTGACAGATGAAGACTATCAACAAATAGACACGGAGGAAATGGAACTGATGGATATTATGTGGGCGTTTGCAAGTGCAGTGAGAAGAGATAAGGATTACATGAGAAGAACGGGTAGAACAAGTTTGGAGAGCAAAAGGGATACTAAGTATGGTTTTGATAAGGATGCAGTTACGTGCTTCAATTATGGTGAGAAAGGTCACTTCAAGCGGGAATGCACTCGACCCAGAAGACAAGGAAATCAAAATCCTTTCAGAAACCAACCGAACTCATCCAATGCAAATCAAGTGAACAATGAAAGGGGTATTCTAGCAGTCAACAACTCGGGTAACACAAACCAGTCGGGGCCCTAGATGAAGGATGTGACTAGTCAGTTCAACTGGGAAATCAGGGAACGGAAGGAAATGGAGGATCTGCTTGTTATGCTAAGATAATCAAGTATATCAAGCATGTTCAAAGTGAGGAGTTCTCTGAAGATGATGACAGTTCTGGTTACAGCGGGAGCTCGGATGAGGAAAGCTCCAATACGGGTGATTATGGTTCAGATTCGAAAGTATAGGAAAATCTTGATACTGAGGTTGACAGTTTATTGAAAGAAGTTGAGGATTTGAAAGAAGCCGAGGAGCTCAAGCGTTAAAAATCTGTGCTGATAAAGAAAGCTGAAGTTGCATCAAAGGAAATGGAGAAATTCTTCACTGAAGATGGATCTTTTTCTTATCAAACTGCCTTTATGGTAACTGCTACAGCTTCGACTAGCAAGGTACACACCGAAACCCCTAGTGTATGCAATGATTGTGTAGAATTGAAACGTAAGCTAGAAGTTATTACTAGTCACAATCAGCGATTGGTAGTTGACCTTTCGAAATGCAAGGAGGCAAACATGGCTTTAACTCACAATGAAAAAGATTTCAAATCTGTTATTGAAACGCTTAAGCAAAGTGTATCTGAATTAACAAAAACAGTTTTGAATAAGCAAACATGCATTAATAACTATATTAATATCATTGAGGATTTAAAGAAAGAGTTAGCCATTGCCAAATGCGAGCATGATGCGATCAAACTCAAATTGGAGAGTTATTCTAACTCCCGATATGTGCTTGATCATATCATCGAGGTCCAAAAGCTGAAAGGGGATATGAAGTGCATTGGGTATAAGTCGTGTCCACCTCCATTGAGACACAATTATACCAAGTTGCCCGACGAAGAAGAAATACCACGGTTTGAACCATCTGTACCTCTTAATCCCAAAGAGTTTGCAGCAAGATTAGGGTTCAAACTGGATGATTCATAAAAGGAATCTGAAAAGATAGAAAATGTGTCCTGTGTTGCGGAACTAAGTCATCCAATAATTGAGGATTATGTTTCGTCAGATGATGAATCTGATGAATCAGATGAGAGTTATCTGGATCAATCTCTTGATAAGAAGAAAGGAGTAGAAACTCCAGTTGCCCCCGTTGCACAATCAGGTGTAAAACAAGAGATTGATTCAATCAAATCTGTGGATGAATCTGTGTCTACATTTAAGGGCGATAATGTGTTGTATACCTTGATTGGTGATGATAAAATTTACTTAAACAAGGATTTCCCAATTAAAAATGTTAATCCATCAATGATTGAACGAGTTTTGGAAGATTCTACCAGTAAGTTTTTGGGTAAGGCGATGATCCTATTCCAAAATCTGAAGTTAGAAAACAATACGGAAATAAAAAATTACCAACTGAGAAACAACCAATCGCCCCTAAAGGTAAACAATAGGATAACCGAGCTCAAAAGCCTAAATTTGAACCAAAAGGAACTCGGAACAAGAAAAAGGGAAAGGAGGTTAAATTGGTGGCCTCAAGCGGTACTGACAAAGTTGAGACTTTTGAAAACAAATCTAATACTGGTTTTGTACAACAAGTTAAAATTTTGAAGCGTAACAGTGATAACAATTACACTCAACATATAAATGGGTGTGATAATGAAACAAGTACCTCAAGGCCTACAAGTTCAACTTCGGGACGTCAAATGGAATCTCCTAAATTTGTTGAAAGGAGATCATGTTTTAAATGTGGGGAATTTGGTCATATAATCAGAAATTGTACAAACCCACCAAAAGAAAAGTTTGTTGAAAAAAAGCCCATCCTGAAAAGGATTACCAACGTCGTTCTATGTCACCTAAACAAGATAAACGTATTGTTAAGGAACAAGAAGCAAAACAAAGACACAAAAATATTAAGGTAATCGAGAAGGCTTTAAAACCGGATGTTGTGGAAAAGGAACCAAGTTCATCAAACGTGTTAAAATCAGAAGTGTCTAAATCTGTAAATAATTTTCAATCTGGTAAATGTCAACAAGCTTGGAAACCAAAAACAGGTACAGTTTCAGGGGGAGGCACACCATTTCCAAATAATCAAGAAATAGAAATCACATTTCTTGATGATAAGGGTCGACCCAAGACCACTAAGTCTTGGGTCCCCATCTCAATCTGATCGTGTAGTGTATTGTGCAGTGTGTTCCAGGAGAAACTATCAGTAGTCTCTGGATTGTTGATAGTGGGGCATCCCAGCACATGACAGGCGACTTAAGGCTCCTGTATGATGTGAAAAGCATTAGGGGAGGTTATGTTGCCTTTGCGGGTGATAAAGACGGTTACATCACTGGAGAAGGAATGATTTCCAATGGTGTTGTTAGTTTTGACAAGATCAATTACGTGCGACAAATTAATCACAATCTTCTTAGTGTTTCACAAATCTCTGACAGGACGCTCACTTTTCATTTTGATGATACCGGTTGTTATGTGCTGAAACCCGGTTTCAAGATTCCCAAAGAATGGATTCTATTGACGGCTCCAAGAATTAATGATTTGTATATTCTTGACATGAGCCAAACTATTACCATGTCTGCACAAGTTACATGTTTTGTCTCAAAGGCCACTGAAAAGGAGTCCATATCTTGGCACAGACGTATGGGTCACATTCACTTGAGAAAAATGAACCATTTGGTGTGAAATATTCTTGTGAATGGTGTTCCAGTCAAGAGTTTTCATTTACAAGACGTCTGTGTATCGTGTCGAAAAGGAAAACAAGCGAAGAAGTCCCATCCGATCAAGAAAGTCAACATGCCTCTTGAACGCCTTCATACGGACCTCTTTTGACCGATGAAGCACAAGACTACGTTTGGAGATGCTTATTGTTTGGTTGTTACTGATCACTATTCAAGATTCTCATGGGTATCGATGATGGCACACAAGAGTGAGACTCTGGGAATCCTCAAAAATCTTCTCACTTTACTTGAAAACCTGTACACTTTGAGGGTAATGCGAATCAGAAGTGACAACGGCATGGAATTCAAGAATAAAGTGATGGACGAGTTCTGTACTTCTAAGGGAATTCTTCATGAATACAGTTCTCGGTACACTCCTCAACAAAATGGTGTCGCTGAGAGGAAGAATAGAACACTTATCGAGATGGCAAGAACTATGTTAGTTGAGTCGGAGCTTCCTGTTCAGTTTTGGGGGGAGGCTATGGCTACTGCATGTTACACTTTGAATAGAGTTCTTACTGTTAAAAGGCATGGGAAAACATTTTTTGAATTGTTGCACAAAAGGAAACCGGATGTGTCGTACTTAGAACCATTTGGCGCTCCATGCACTATGATAGATCCACATGGCAAGTTTGGTCCGAAGGCTATCGAATGCTTCTTTCTTGGGTATGCTACTCCAAATTTCAGGGTGTGGAATCTGACAACTGAAAAGATTAAGGAATGAGGTGAAGTTAGGGTTCAAAGGTACACCGAATGTGTGAGAGCTCCGGGTGCTCCTTGGATGTTTGATTATGATGGACTATTTGATTCCTTTAATCTGCCAACTTTTGATGACGCGTCTGCAGTAGCACAGATATTACTTGAAAGGGATACTGCAGTTGACTCATCATTAGTGTGACCGATCATTGTTAACCAACAAGAGTAAACTTCGTTTAATAATGTTGTTCAAAATGAGGAATTTGAAGATGCAGCTGATAATAATGTTTCGTCGCAAGATGAGGAGTTTCATGATGCAAACGAAGCAACTTCTGGTCCTGTTCATGCTCCTGTTCAAGGTGTTTCTGAAGCAACTTCTCAGGTGCAGAATCAAGACAATGTTGAAGGGAATGCATCCACATCTACCGCGTCTCCAGGCATCGATTTAGTGGTTGATTTGAACATCAACAATTTGGGTATCAATGCTAGAGGTCCTGATGTTCCTGAAACTCGAATTCATGATACTCATCCTCGGCAGAATATTATTGGAGATGTCCAAAGTGGTGTGCAGACACGTAATCAGCTTCGAAACAACCAGAATGTTGGGTTGTATTCGGCAATTAGAGAATCCGGGGAACAAAATGATTTCTCTTTCGCCTGCTATGTTTGTCAGGTTGAGCCGAAATCATGGAAGGAGGTGATGAAAGACGATTCATGGGTTGAAGCAATGCAAGAAGAACTTCAGCAGTTTCAGAAATTTGGCGTGTGGAAATTGGTTGACAGGCCCTCGAACTACAAGAAGATTGGTACTCGATGGGTTTATACAGCAAAAGGGATGATCTAGGTGTTGTTGTGAGAAACAAAGCGAGATTGGTTATCCAGGGCTTTAATCAGGTAGAAGGAATTGATTATAATGAAGTTTATGCACCAGTGGCACGTCTTGAGGCGATAAGGATTTTCTTGGCTTATGCGTCCTTCAAGAAGTTTATGGTTTATCAAATGGATGTGAAGAGTGTTCGTAGGGGGAGTCCAGGTATAAAAAGAGGTGTGGTATCAGTTTTTAAACCTTATCTTAATTTGAAACTTCACTTTGCACTCTTCTCTCACCAAACAAACAAGAACCGAACTGTTCATCTTCTTCATTGGAAAGAAATCTTTCATATCGACTACATTTGGATCCTTGTGCTTAAAACATTAAGGTACTGATTGTTACCACATGTTTTTGTAATCTCGATTAATACGAAAATCAAAACATTTCACCGGTTTGATCAAGTTAACAAAACGAAACGCCCTAGGATTTTGAGATAGTTTGTTATTTAACGATGTCTCTCTGTTGAAACACTAAACTTGAATACAAAACCAAATCATTCTCCTCTTATGTCTGTTAAGATGTCTATATACAGATTTTAGGGGTGGAATGTTGTTTGAAGGTTTTTAAGAAAAACAGGGGTTTTATTGTTGTCTTTTGAATAATGTTGCTTATTGTTTCTAAAGATGTTGTTTTTGTTTTGATCAAAGTGGTTTAAATGTCTTGTGTTTTGGATTCGATTTGTCAGATGATCTTTAAAGGATTCTTGTCAGTTTTGTTTTTAAAGATCTAGACTAACATGTGAAGTAAATGAACTGAATAAGATGTGATGTGGTTTCTTTTTGGTGTCGGTTTGATGTTTAAGTGATTTCTGTCACTTGAAGTTAATGACCTGTAAATTATGAAATTGAATTGGGGACGAAAACCTATCGACGAAGAATATATGTGACGAAGAATCTAAACAGATGAAGAATGATTGTCAACGAAGAATCCATTCTTCGTTAACCTTGATTGTTCGTTGACTCTTGATTGTTCGTAGACCTGATTGTTCGGTGATCAGGGTCCTTTTGTAGAACTTGATTCTTCGCAGTCATGGACTCTTCGTAGATAGTGAGTCTTCGTAGGGATTAATCTGTCACCGAATGTTCACAGTAACATACAGTCAACTTGTTTTGGTTGTGGTTTCTTCTCTTTTGGAAATTCCTTACACTGTTGTTGTCTCTTTGTATAGAATGGCACCTAAAATACATAAAAGGAAACCCGCAATGAAAAGAACTGACAAGTCAGAAGTGGAAATCATGTCGGAACCTTGTCACAACATGATCACTTATCTGGATCCAGAAGACAAGCTCATCGAATACAAAGGGTTTACGAAGTGGTTACGTGAATCGAGGATCAACTTTGCTATTACTCATGAGACTATCGTTTATAAGTCCTTGATAAAAGCTTTCTGGGATTCGGCAGAAGTAGTTGAAGTGGATGGCAAGGAGGTGATGCGAGGACGTGTTAACGATCAAGACGTTGTTGTTTCTGTCGAGATCCTTAACACTTTGTTACAACTTGGTGATGATCCTGATGCTTCGTATTCGGTGCCGATTAAATGCCAAAGAGGTTGTCTATTATGGATGAAATGTGATGGAGATATTCTAGGGAATCAGCTGAACAAGTCATCGTTACCACTTCGTTACAAGTTTTTACTTCATGTTTTGATTCAGTATTTGAGTAATCACCGAAGTGGATACGATATGGCGAACAATGATCTTATTGGTTTAATGGTGGCTTTAGTGTTGAACAAACCGTTCAATATCTCAAAATACATCTTCGCTAACATGAAAGAGAATTTGGGAAGAACTGGAAGCGTTACTAGAGGTAGCAAGTTTTGGATGTACCCACGTTTTCTTCAAATGATAATGAATGTCCATCATCCAGATCTTCCTAAAGAAAACAACGATGTTTTGAAGATTGATGTCATGAAAGAAATCTCGTTGAGAATCTTTAGAGGATATAGTATTAAGAGTTACAAGGAAAGAGATCCTCCACGAAAGTTGTTCGGATTCTTAGAAAGCAACACGTATGTAGCGCCAGAGAACGACAAGTGGCGACATGATAACAGTGATTCCGACAATGAAGAGCCCACTTTAAAGAAGATGATTGACGATAAATTTGGTAAGAAGGGTGACGGTGATGATGATGACAGTGATGACGAATGTGATGACGGTGATAACCAAGGTGGCGATGGTGGGGTTGTTGGTGCTAGTGGCACAAGTTCTACCGGTGGAGATCAAAGCAAGCAACCGGGTGATGATGACAAGTCGGATTCTGATGATAATCCACTTGATCCCGAATATGAGCGGTATATTGATGCACAAGGTGTTAGGCAAATCAGAAGGATTCGAATAGAACAGGATGAAGATTATGTTCCATCCGATACCGAATCCGAGAAAGCAAGAAAGAAGCAAGCCACTATTCGACGCAAGAAGAAAAGTCAGAAATCGGTTGGTGTGTCACAATCTCAACCTGCTTCCACGCAGCCATCAGAACCCGTTCATGAAGCCGTGGTTAGTACTAATCCTGTCTTAACTGCTGAAGAAACCGAGGCACTGATGTCATCTCCCACAACAGCCTCAGAGCCACCGCCTACTACCACATCTGTCACTGAAACACCGGTTGTACCTCCTCCTGTTGAACCACAACCAGCTGGAACTTCATCTAGTCTGAGACAACAATCTGAAGCTTATCAGCGAAGCTCAGCACGCGGTGGCAGACTTTTCTCAGAGGGTCCAGATGAAAAGGTAGAATCTCTATTTTCGCAATTACAAGCTGCCGCAGGTCAAATCAATCGACATTCGGAGTTTATGTCCGCAAACAGAAATACCATTCTCAAACAACAGTTGGAAATCAACACGTTGAAAGAAACTGTTGGGAAACAAGATGAAATAGCACAACTCCGAGCCGAGAATGCTCAGTTGAGAGCTGCTGACAATACTCGTGGAATTGAGACGAATCGCCTGAAGGAACGAAGCTCTGCTGTTTTACAAACTGCCGATAAGTTGTCTGGAAAGTATGATGATATAACAAAATGGTACGATTTGAGGAATAAGACCATAGCAGACAATGTAAAGAAAATGACGAGCAGTTATGAAATGACCAGAAAGCGAGTTAACACTCTTTGGAATGAAATATGCAAAGCTCAGGAAGTGTTACAAAAATGAGATCACGATAATGAAGATCCTGGAAATCCTGATGTTCCTACAGCATCTACGTAACCAGAGGGGTCTATGTCAACTCAGATTTTCGGTGGTTCTAGTTCTGAGCAGGTCGTGACTGCTCCTGTTGCCTCAGGTGGTACTCAAGAGGAACGGGAAAAGTTAGAAGACATGCAAACTATTGAAAACATGGGTCTTCAGTTAGTGGTGGTTGAAAGCGTGAGTGGTCTTGTTGGTGAAAGTTCAAAGGGAGTTGGTGATGTGGTTCTAAGATCAGAGGATCTAGCGTTACAGGTGTGTCACCCTGTAACTTGTGAAGAAGTCGAAGAAGGAGAGATCATTTCTGAACTCTCCAGTGAACAAATTTTGGCATTGAACAAGATGAAGATAGTAGATGATGCTACTATCGACAAGATTCCTAGTGAGCCCGAGGTAGTAAACTTGGAAGGTTTTGACAAAATTGTATTCGAAGGCGATGTCTAGAAGTCAAAGTATGTAAAAGAAGACGACACTAAGTTCAATCCATTCGATGAAGACTGACTGAAAGATAATGTGGACGAAATCGATGATAGATTAAAGAATCGTGACTCGTCTGATGTTCCAACAGATTCTTTCTAGGAATGGAGGAAGAACTTTCTTTCTAAGACTGCTAAACCAGCTCCTCCGATCGCATAAGTCGATTACATGAGATATGAAAAGAATCGTCCTCTGGGAAGAATTATGAGCTGGATGTTTATGAAGGAACTTCATTGTGTTGCTGTGAAGCTAGAACATGGGATTCAGTATTTCAAATCGCTTCTAAGCATTATTACCTTGCCATTTTACGACGTAGCAGCATTAGCATGACTGGAGCTGATAAACCGGTTAAATTTTGAAGGTGCTAAGTTGTTTGCTCGGAAATTGAGGATGGAACGATGAAAGGGTTGGAAGGATGAGTTATACAAGCCACAGTTCCCAATGTATGAACAAATAAAGTTTACGTTGGATCCAGCGACTAACACAGCTAGGTACAGGCTCGTGTACAAGCTGGTGAAGGTCTTGGATAGGATTCCGCTGATGAAGATGGAACAAGATATTCTTGAGAACATGGCTCTTTGGTGTTATGACTCAGACACACACGAGGCAGTCATCGTCTTCCGGAACGACAAGGAAAATGTTCGTATTTTGGACCCGATGTGGATTGTTAACATGTCGGCAGCTGACATCGACAGATTGTTTCGTCACGATATCTTCTATGAAGTTAAGGATGCAAGCCAGGCTCTACGCTTTCAATGCGTCGCCTGTTTTTATTATTATCGGGGCATTCACGCAGGTAGCTCGTGGTCCGAGACAGGCCACTAAGGGATGAAGACCGAAGACCAAGCAACAGATAAGGGGGAGTTTGTTGGTGTAGTTTTGTGTCTGTAGATTGTTCTTATTACATTGTAATTTATACGGTCTTTGTTTATGGTCTTTATAGTTTTTGGTCGAGTCGGCCAAGTCAAGATATCCTCCTATCTTGACTTAGCGTGACGTTTCTTTTGTTAGTGTTGTAAAACAGTTTGCTATGTGCAACTGTTAGCTGTGTTTGGCTCTTACTGTATGTTGTCTGCAAGTTTCTGTCTGCATATAGGTTCCCCACGAAGAATCCATATTCTTCATGGGATTACATCTTCACGAACATTGGTTTGTCAAGTTTCTTCACCACGAAGACTCATTGTTCGTGGAAACTGATGGTTCGTTGGTATTGGCCACGAAGACTCCTAGTCTTCGTGGGCCTGTTGAATGTTCATGGCCCAGTAACCTTCTTCGTAGGGTTACTGGGTATTGGGCCTATATAAGGAGTCACTTGTTTCACATTTTAGTTAAGAGATTCCTTGTGAAGTTGTAAACACAATGTGTATGTGTGTACTGGTTCTCTTCACTTAATTAAAGTCTGTGAATCTTTGGTTACTTGTGTTTGCTTTACTTTTGCTTTGGTTTGCATAACTACGTGGATTCCGCACTCGTTTTTGTGTTAACAAAAAAGGAAGTAGGTTATCTTGATCCTCCAAGTGGACCTACAATATGGTTTGATTTTTAGTGAAACACAAATGATTTCTTGAACTTGTTAATTTGAAACCCTAATAGTAGACATCAACATTCATCTATCATATGTAAATGTAAATCAACCTTCATGATATGAATCTCAGATAATTGTATGTCTTACAAATTAAGAACAATTAACAAAACCTAACATGAATCAAAACTCATAGCAATTATCATCTCACAATGTCAACGATGCAACACAATCTTAAACTCATAACAATATTAACAATCAATTCAAACAATTTCAATCATATGATTACAAGTTGATGTATTCAACGAAATGATTACATGTTTCAAACCAAATGTGTGTGAAGAAACCCTAAAACTTACAATCTCCACCCAGGGATGATCATAGGTGGATTAGCCTCACATCTTCATGAATTGCATCTTGAATTCTTCAGTTTTTTTCTCTTTGAAATCTTCAGCTAGATGATTATATGGCCTCCAAGACACTCTATAAACTCCAAAAATAGTCCACAAACTAATTATTTTCGAATTAGGGATGAAACCTCCCAAATAAACCTTCAAAATCAAAAGTTTCCTTAAAATCCGTGTTGACTTGACCAGACCTGATGCCCTAGGTGCCAATCCTGTTTTTTCAATTTTTTTTGTTTTAGCATTGTGATGCCATTGTGTGCAATAGTACGCCAACCAATCCCTAAAATATGCCAAATGGTGCTCTAGGCGCCAATGTACTATTTTTTTGCGATTATGATTGCATTCTGATCCGTACACATGCATAAACTCACCCGTAAAGCTTGCATACAAACATGACCTTTAATGTGTTTAGACCTGCAATTCACAAACATGCTTGAAGTGTCGTATTCTATGCAATTATTTTTATAAAAAAAATGATGCTTTAAATACGATTAAACATAGGATTAAACCCAACCATCAGGTGCAACAATGGTGGTAACACTGGAAGTGTCAGTAAGGAGGTTGTGTTGGTCGCGGAGGTGACGCAGGCCGAGGTGGCAGTGATGGTCGGGGTTGGAGTGGAAAAGGTTGATGAGGCAGTGGCAATGGTGCGACCGGTCAGCGGTAGCATCGTGATTGATTTCAATTCTTTTATGATTTTTTTGTCTCTCAAATTCATTACAGTTTCAAATTACTTATATAGATTCCAATTATTTTTGGAAATTGCAATTGCAATTGCAAATCCAATTTCTTAAAATTATAGTTCCTATAACAAATTCAATTTCATAAAATTATAGTTCATACAACAAATTCAAATCACTTCAAAAAATTCCGGGAACCAAAAACACCCTTAGTTTCTCTTCATTTTCCTAGTTTCATCTTCAATTTTCTAAGTTATTGTAGACTAAAACCAAGTGAAGTAGCCATTTTACTACACCTGAAGCAATCCGTGAGGCGTGGGTGGTCGCCTAATGCCAAATTGTGTCTGTGTATGCTTTCGACAATTGCTTTGCCTCACCTAGATTGTTTTCTTTCCATCTCACTTGAGGATCAATTTTTAGAACCAAGGGCGACTCGTCATATGATAGGGTGATTGCTATATGAGAACTTAGTTAACAGGGAGATTCTGTGTCACACCCTGATTTCCCGGTGGGCCCGGACTTGGGTTTTATCATGACGATTGATATTAATTATCACATTTGGCAGTGAAAGATGGAAATAAAGTAAATAAATAAAAGCTTGGAGTTAATAAATAAAGTTATACAAGCTGTTTGTTTAAATATCTACATGCGGATCAAATATAAAATGCCACTTCAAACTAATACATGTCTGTTATTGTGGAGTTGCAAATTCCAACTTCTAAGATCAAGCCGCTCCAGCCTATTACCTATTTGCTAATTAACCTGCGCTGAAAATACGTCAGTTTTCACTAGTAAATACAACTAACCGAATATTTTTAAAAAATCCTTTCAAAATGTTGGGATTGAACCATATCAGAGGAACAGATAATTAAAGCCAAAACTGGATCAGAGCAGTGGATCTAGAATAAGCAGATGTTATGTTTACATGTCTCTCCCCTTGAAAGTGGTTTCAACATCTGCTGACCTCCTATCTACTGATCTGCACAACTCCTGATCAAGCCAAAGGATGATGAAGACTAAAGCCCTGCTGTTCTATCTACTGTCTTGAGTCAAGCACTGCTGAGTTATTTCAAGTGCTGCTGGGTTCACATCAGTGGAAGGATTCAGCAGTAGTTTAGTTTGTCTTTATGTAATGTATTGTAATAACAGTTGTTAGCATAGCAGTACTTGTATAGATCCGAGGTTAGAGTTTGTTAGGAGGTTAGATGTTACTTTCATGGTGACGTCAGCTAAGATGCCTCAGTGGTTTGTTTGTTTCTATAAATAGAACAGTACCATGCACTGTTCTAATGAGCTCTTCACCATCTTTCTCCTGCACGAACAAATCCTGTGAGCTCAGGCTGAGGGGGAGTTTGTTACATACTTGCAATTGTAATTGAATCTTGTAATAAATTCAAGCATTCGGTTCAATGTTAAACTTGTATGTTAAAAGCAATTCTCTCGTTTGATTGTGAAAAGTTTGCTTCCATTATATTCCGCTGCACTACTCATTCATTGTTCATCTTATTCAAACGTAAAACACAATCAAAACCAAACTCAGATCCTAACAATTGGTATCAGAGCTTGGACAGTCAAATTTGATTTAACAATCATTTTGACATAAATAGTTCAGCTCATAATCGTTGTTATCGATAGTTTGTTCGTTTTGTTGAAAAACAGAGCAAGGTTTAATCACCATCAAAGTTGATTAATCAGTGTCTGTAAAACAACCAGGATGATGCCACAATCACAAGATGATAAGAATAACATTGACTCTCTTTTCAAACCACCTATGCTTAAACGTAATGAATACAACATCTGGGAGAGAAGGATGGGTCACATCCTTGCTCAACAGAACACTGGATGTTGGAGGTCTGTTGTTTTTGGTCCCCATGTTCCTATGGTGCCAAGTGCTGAGGATTCAAAGAAGTTTGAACCTAAAAAACCTGAAAACTATACTGAAACTGACTTTCAAAAGTTCGAACTCGATGCCAAAGCATTTAGCATCATAGCATCTGCATTACCCAATGAGATCTATGATGGACTGTTACATTGTAACAGTGCCAAAGAGCTATGGGATGCATTGAAGGAACAGTTTGGGGGAACAGAAGAAGTTATTGAAAACAATAGGGAAATTCTGAATCAGCAGTATGAAACATTTTGTCACATCAAGGGTGAATCACTGACTCAGCAGTTTGAGCGATTCAGTTGTCTCATTAGTGAACTAAGGCTTGTTAAAGTTACATTTCCTAATTCAACACAAAATAGCAGGTTTCTTAGATCACTACCTGAAAAATGGGACACATTTGCTTTTGTAACTAGAAATTCAGCTGAATTCAAAGATCTGACCCTGACCCAACTTCATGGTAGACTCCTGACCTATGAAAGGGAGTTAAACCAGAAAAGGAAGTTGCAAGAGTCTGGCAAAGATGCTGATGACTATGCTTTTGGTAGCACAGCTCTTTTTGGTCAGGAAGAATCTGGTAGCAGTAGTAAGGATCAGATTTTTGATCATTTTATTGATATAACTGCTGGTGGAAATTTTAACAACTCTGATTCTCACTCTGCAAATTATGCTTTTACTGCAAATTGTGAAAACCAGATGTCAGATAATTTGTGTTTTGAACTAAATGATTTGCAACACTTTGATCCCACTGACTTAGAGGAGATGGACATTTTGCATCAATTGGCTTTGCTTAGTGTAAGAACAAGCAAATTCTATAAAAGAACAGGGAGAAAATTCCTAGGGTTACATGGGAATTTAAGAGTGGGGTTGGATAAATCAAAACTGAAGTGTTATAAGTACAATAGGCTAGGTCATTTTGCTAGGGAATGCAGGAGTCAAACCACTAGTCTAATAATAACTCATCCCAGCTCAAACCCTAGACCACAACATCAAAGCACTGTGCACTATACCCAATATACCCCTGCAGCCCATGTTAACACTACTCACTATGCTGCAACCCCTGTGCCTGTGCATTATGTTCAAACCACTGTTCCACAAATTCAGTATGTTCAAACCCCTGTCCCTCAGGCACAAGTGCAACCTGTTGCACCTCAACAAGTTGCTCCAACAGTGATACAACCAGATCAGCAAAGCTTTTTCACCCAAGGCTTTGTTGACTGGAGCAGCATGCCTGATGAGCTTGGTGATGAAAATTTTGTACTCAATGCTTTTAATGATCCTTCTAATGATGAATTTTGTTTGATGGCATTAGAGTCAATACCAGAAGGGGTAGAAACTGAAGATGAACAGCTAAGTGCTGAAACAGTGGATAAAGTGGCTGAAGCAGTGGTTACTGCAGTTGCTGGTGAACTACTGCTGGGAGAAAATTCAGAAACCCTGATTGAACCACTGACCGACCCCTGGTCCAAAGAAGATACAGAAGAAAAGGAAGAGAAGATGGCAGGTGAGGAAGAAGTTAGAGCTGATGAAGAAGGTGATCATCAATGTGATTGTGCCATGATGGCTGCTGCTAAGGTATCACCTCAAGTTCTTGAAAAACTGTGTTCAGACAAATGCATTATTGCTTTTGCTAACATCAAAGAGGTAAATGAAAACCTTAGGGATAAAGTCTTAACTGATGAGGTTAAATTTGAAAAGTTATTAAAAGAACTTAGAAACAAATTGGCTGAAAAAGACAAAGAAATCAGCAGTCTCAAAGAAGAGCAGAGCATAACCAAAACTCAACTCCAAACTATGGTAGAAAAATACCAAGTTTGTAAAAAGGAGTTGGAGTCCACCCAGATTACTTGTGAAAGATGGGTGGAATCTTGTAAAGGGTATGAGGGTATGCTTGAGAAACAGCTTGAAAGCAATGTCAAGTTTGGTGTAGGATATTGAAAATATGATGATCTTGTAAACACTGCTGCAAAACAAGCTGGTTCATCTGAAATTAAACCAACCAACAAGAATGGCCAAGAGGTTAAAATAACCGACAAACTTGGTAACAAAATCACTTTGGAAAGATCTGTGGGGTCCTCAACTTTTGAGGAAATTGAGAAATACCAATTTAAACCCACATGGTCTGATGAGTGTGACATTCTTGAAAATTTTAAACCCATGGATTTCATAACCACTGATGGTGTCACAGCTCTAAAAGCAAAGGTTATTCCTATCAAAGATATCCCAACAGTGGTTCAAAACTCTATTGCTAAGGAGTCTTAGAAAAGGAAGAAAAGAGAAAAGATCAAAAACCTGTTTTGTGATTTTTGTGAAAAGAGAAACCATCTGACAAAAGACTGTTTTCATCTAAAAGCATATGATCTAAACAAAACAAGTGTTATTGTACCTGCTGAAAGCTGCACCATCTGTGGTAAATCAAACCACAAAACTCAAGCATGTGTGTATCTCAAAAACTTTGATGTAAAAAAGAATGAGTACACTGCTAAAACATCCTTGAGTCCATCAACATCATCTGTCAAATTCACCAAGAATCAACCACTGTTTGTGCCAGTCCAAACAGCTGTTACAAAACAGCTGAATCAAACATCTGTCCAAAGAGATGTTCAAGTGACTGATGCACCCCCTGCCAACCAATACAGAAGGGGCAAGGGACAACCACCATACCAAAGGATCCCACATGTTTATGAGACCTATAAAAGGCCCTCTAAACCAAGAGTGAACAGGCATCCTTTTGGTTACCAGCAGGTGATTGGTCAAGAACCCCAACAGTGGTTAGAGAAAAACAGTCCTAAAACTGTCCAAACCCCTAACCTAACCACTGTCCATTCATATGACCTCATCCCAGACACTGTTGAGACCCCATCCAAAGCCTTATTGGCTTTGGAGACCCTAATGAACTAATCCTTTTACTTCATGTGCATGGAGCTTCTGCATGCTTAGATAGTCTTTGGTATGTAGATAGTGGAGGCTCCAGGCACATAACAGGATGTAAAGCCCTTCTCAAAGATTTCAAAATCCATGGAGGGGGTGATATATCCTTTGGTAATAATAGTAAAGGGAAAGTTTTGGGTCTGGTACAGTACAGCCTGGTAATGTAAAATTTGAAAATGTCAATCTGATAGACAATCTAAAATTCAACCTTCTGAGTGTTTCATAAATGAGTGATAAGGGGTATGGATCATTCTTCACAAAGGAGTGTTGTAGGATTGTTGGGCCAGAAATGGTTGAGAAGATTGAAGCAATAATAAAAACTGGAAAAACCAAACTTGTTGCTTAAAGAAGTGACAATGTTTATGTGGTGGATATGTCAAAAGAAAGCCCCATAACTGATGCCTGTCTATTCTCAGCTGCATCAAACAAAGAGACAGAATTATGGCACAGAAGATTAGGGCATACAAATCTCAAGACAATCACTGCCATTTCAAAACAGGGTTTAGTAAGAGGTTTACCTCAAAAACTGTTCACCTGTCCTGAGCATTGTGTTTCCTGCCTAAAAGGAAAACAACATAAAAGCTCCTACAAATCCATTGATTAGTCCAAAACAACCAAATGTTTGCAAATGCTTCATATGGATTTGTTTGGCCTAGTTAAAGTCACGAGTCTTAAGAAAAAGAGGTATTGTTTGGTTATTGTTGATGGCTTTTCTAGGTTTACATGGACTTACTTTTTACACTCAAAAGAAGAGACTGCAGGCATTCTGCAAGACTTTGTGAAACAGGTTAAAAAGCAGTTTGACCTTCCAGTAAAAATCTTCAGAAGTGACAATGGCACAGAGTTCAGGAACAAGGAGTTAGATGATTTATGTGTGTCAAAAGGAATTGTGAGGCAATACAGCATTCCAAGAACACCAGAACAAAATGGGGTTGTTGAAAGAAAGAACAAAACTTTGATTGAGGCTGCCAGAACCATGCTTGCTGATTCAGGTTTGCCATTAACTTTTTGGGCAGAGGCAGTAAACACTGCTTGCTATGTCCAAAACAGAGTTTTAATCAACCCCAGGCATCAAAAGACTGCCTATGAACTGCTGTATAAAATAAAGCCATTGATTTCATACTTTAAAGTTTTTGGCTGCCCATGCTTCATTTTAAACTTAAAAGATTCTATCTCAAAGTTTGCAGCAAAAATTGATTGTGGTTATCATCTGGGATACTCAACCACTGCTAAGGCCTACAAAGTGTTTAACACAAGGACCAAAACAGTGGAGGAGACTTTGAATGTAAAGTTCAATGAACTTTCATCAATGAAAATCCCAGCAAACCCTGTAGATTTGTTTGATCTTAAAAAAATCACTTTTGAAAATACTGCTGTCAAGACTAACAGTGCAGGACCATCAGAAGTCATCACCAGACTATGGGTATGAGATCATCATTCCTCAAACAAAAGTCCGTCACAAAGGGAAGAGCAGCAGATGTTCAAAACAGCTGTCAAGGCTCAACCACTGCTACCTCAACAGTTGTTGATCAAAATAGCCCATTAACCCCTGCTTCCACCTCATCAAACACTGTTGATAAAAGTCCTCAAACAGTGGATCAAAGTCAGCATGTGTCCACACCATTACCTCCTATTCCACCACCTTTTGAAGCCACTGCTGGATCATCAAAGTCACCAGCAGTGGTTAGCTCAGATGATTCACATTTGCAGCCTTCACCAACAAATGCCATCATTCCATACCAAGTAGATTTAATCTTCTTGAGATCTCATCCACCTGATCAAATCATTGGCAACATCAATGAAGGGGTGCTCACAAGAAGCCAAACCCAAAACATTTGTCTTTTTGCTGGTTTTCTATCACTCCATCAACCTGTCAAGTACCAAGAGGCACTGAAAGACAACAGTTGGGTAGAAGCCATGCAAGAGGAGCTCCAACAGTTTAAAAGACAACAAGTATGGGAGCTTGTACCACTGCCAAAGGATGTGAGTCCCATAGGCACAAAGTGGGTCTTCAAAAACAAAACTGGTGAAAGGGGCATTGTTGTCAGGAATAAAGCCAGGCTGGTGGTTCAAGGTTACAGACAGGAGGAGGGAATTGATTATGATGAAACTTTTGCCCCTGTAGCAAGATTGGAAGCTATAAGACTGTTCCTGGCCTTTGCTGTCAACCACAATATGAAGGTGTTCCAAATGGATATAAAAAGTGCTTTCCTCTATGGTACAGTTCAAGAAGAGGTGTATGTTTGTCAACCTCTAGGTTTTGAGGATCCTTTTTATCCAGATCATGTCTACAGGCTAAACAAAGCTCTGTATGGCCTGAAACAAGCACCTAGGGCCTGGTATGAAACTCTTTCCACCTTTCTACTCTCAAATGGTTTCAAAAGAGGTACCATTGATAAAACACTGTTTCTAAAATGGAGAGGAAAGGATTTAATGATTGTCCAAATTTATGTGGATGACATTATTTTTGGAAGCACATGTAATAAAATATGTGAAGAGTTTAGGTAACTCATGACAGCTGAGTTTGAAATGAGTACAATGGGTGAATTGCAATGCTTTCTTGGTCTCCAAGTTCAGCAAATGCAAAATGGAACTTTCATTCATCAAAGCAAATATGCTAAAGAACTTTTAAACAAATTTGATATGAATGATTGCAAACCATGCAGCACACCCATGGTAACAAATAAGCTAGTTATGTCTGATGAAAAGGATGAGCTGATTGACCAAACTCTATATAGAAGCATGATTGGGTCCCTTTTGTACCTAACTGCATCTAGGCCAGACATCATGTTTGCAACATGTGTTTGTGCAAGGAGTCAATCAGCCCCTAGAAAATCCAACCTTATTGCTGTAAAAAGGATATTCAGATACATAAAAAGTGCTCCCACACTTGGTATCTGGTATCCAGCTAATGGAAATATCAAGCTTTCAGGATTTTCAGACAGTGATTTTGCTGGATGTAACACCACAAGGAAGTCCACTTCAGGAGGGTGCCAGTTTCTAGGTGATTGCTTAGTTTCATGGCAAAGCAAAAAGCAAGCAGCTGTTTTAACATCCACTGCTGAAGCTGAATACATTGCTACTGCAAGCTGTACAACCCAACTCCTGTGGCTTCAAAATCAGTTATTGGATTTTGGTATCACTGCCCTAAAGACACCACTCATGTTGGATAGCCAGACAACAGAAAATATCATCAAAAATCCAGTTTCCCACTCCACCACAAAACACATCGACATCAGACATCACTTTGTGAGGGATTGCTATGAAAAAGGTTTGATTTCTCTGCATCATGTTCCAACTACAGACCAGCTGGCAGATGTGCTCACAAAAGCATTAGATACATCCACCTTTGAAAGCTTGGTCTCTCGGATTGGCATGCTAAACATAGAATAACAAGCAAAATCTTGTTTTTCTATGAATAAAAGCATTAAAATGTTTTCAGAAAATCAAAAATCCATCCTTAAAAATAGCTAAAAATGAGTTTTTCATTAAAATCCTTAAAAGTTTGTCCACTGCTGAAAGTCAACCTCTGTTCTTTCATTTCTTTGATAAGCACTGTTGTTCAAAATCAGTGTTTTATCCACTGATATGCTATCCACTGATAGTGAAAATCACCCACTGCTCTCATTGCTACAGTTATACCACTGATCTTGTTCCATCAGTGGTCTTCATAAAAGAGTTGTCGTTTTCTTCATCAGGGGTTGGCACGTGGACAGTACATAGTGGTCAGACCTTTTGTAACCGCTGCCACGTCAGCATTCACTTTTTCTCTATAAAACCCCCATTCAAAACCCCAAACAGGGTTTTTACTGTCGAATTGAATTCTAAAAAATTCCTTTCTCAATGCAGTTCTCATCTCATTTCCTCAAATTCCTTCAAAACCTTCTTCGATCATCATCTCTGAAATGACAAAATCAAAGTCATCCACTACACCCACTTCAAAATCTTCTCGCAAAAAGGCCTCTCCAAAGGCTACTTCCATCGAAATTCCATACAAAGCACCACACAATTATCTGGGTCTTTTGACAAAACCAGGTACCACCGATGCTTTCGACTCCATCATTGACATCATGTCTGCATCAAAGTACAAAACTTTGTTAACAGCAGATGCTCCAATTTACTTGGACACCCAAAGAGACTTCTGGAAGAATATTACCCTTGATAAACAAGGAAAAGATGTCATAGCCATTAACTCTTTTCTAATGGGTAAAGCTGTCCAAATCACACCACAATCCATCTCGGAAGTCTTTGAACTAAATGATCAGCAAGGTAAAACTTCTTTTCCAAAAATTGATTTAAAAACTGATTTCCTTGAAAGGGGTTATGCAGAGCAAATAAAAAAGGATACCTTACAAAAAGGTAATTTTCCACCTGCAACAAGATTTTTGTTCCATACTCTGCTTATGTGTGTTTCAAACAAAACCACCTCTTTTAATGAAATACCATTAAAGATTCAAAACCTGGGATATGCTATACTTTAAGATGAAAACTTCAATTACTCCCAGGAAATCTTTAATGATTTGGTTAAAAATGTTGATAAAAAGCCATTCTTACTTTTTCCAAGATTCCTAAGTTACTATTTTGAAAAGAAACCTGGTAAGAATGATGCTGCTGTAATAAAACAAGGTGCATCTTTTCAAATAAACAGCTTAACTGCTGAAACTTTTACAAGAATGTCAACACCTTGCAAAACACAAGCAGAGGTGCCTGAGCAGACTTTAGCAGCTACCACTGCTCCTCAGGTATCTGCTGCTGAGCCCACTGCTCAAGGTGATCAAAGCAGCAAAACAACTGTTTTGAAACCCACACCTACAATCACCAAAAGGCCAAAACAAAAGAAATCTCAAAACCCCCCAAACCTACCAAAAAGGAAACTCTGGAGGATGAGATACCAGAGCAATTGCCAGTGACAGCACAAAAGTCACAAGAAACCACTGCTGCTACTTCATCACAGCAGTTGGTAGAAATATCTCAACCCATGCCTGAAACTCCTCCTGCTTATTCTCAAAAAGAACAGGTTGTACAAATAGGGACACCACAATATGATGCTCTGGAATCACTTGCTTCCATCATCCACAGCCCAATGCCCGGGGCAAATTCTCTTTCTACACCCAACCTCACATTTCCCCCACCAACTAAATTACTGTTGTATGCTATAGATCTGAACCAGGCACAAACTAGTCCTTCTCAATCACCCATCAATGAGAACATACTTCAACAAACAACTGGGTCTGATGTATCAATCATAGCTAACCCACCAACAAGACCTGAGGAGGTTACACCCCTTGAGTTACATGTAACTCTTGGTGGTAGTCCAAGTGAAGCAGCCACTACAAATGTTGAACCCACTGGTTTACATCTGGACAGTGGTTACATCAATAAGACTTCCTTGGAGGCAATTCCTTCTATAGCACCTCTGATAACCACTAGTGCATTTGTTTTAACCACTGGTACCATCAAAAGGTTATCAAGTGTTGAAGGAAGAAGTCCCCAGTACCAAGACAAAGGGGCATCAGTGGATAATGTTTGGAGTATACTCCCTGCATCAACCACTGTTACAACCACTGCTAGTGGGAAATCAGATGATCCCATTAAGTTGGGTGATGGTTTAAAGTACCTAGAATTGACAGATAGAGTTGAAAAACTGGATACCTCTGTTGCAGAAATCAAAGAAATGCTGCAACAGTTGTTGAAAGTTCAAAAGGTGCAACCCACTGCTGTTCTAGCTCAAGCATCTGCTCCACCACAAGCACCTGCTGTAAATGAGTTATGGAATCTCTTTCAACCCCTGCTCCAACAACAACAACAAATGGCTGATCAGCAACATGCAGTACATGTACAAGAGCTGAGAAACATAATGGAGTCCAGGTTTAGAAACACACAAGCAGACATCAAGGCTATAAAGGCCCATCTCTTGAACACCACTGGCACTGCTCCTCCCACTGTTCTCTTCATTGATCAATTACCCCCAGATAATGCCAAAAAGGGGGAGAAAATCAAGGAGTGGAAGAAGAAGGGAATAGATGATGGTCTGTATATTGAACCAGAAAAGGATGCAATGACTAAAAAGATTCCCTTGCCAGATGGTAGCAAAAAGATTGATGTTACCACAAATGCACTTACTGAAGCAAAAGCAAGTGTAAAAAGGGACAGAGAGGCAAAGGATATGTCCAGGTGGAATGAGGAGAAAAGAGCTTATATGGAGCTGAATGCGCAGGGTTGTTCTGAGCCAAAGGATGTTAAAAATCCTGTGCCAAAAAGAAATCCCACTCGAAAAGTGAGGGAACCCAAATCCATACCATCTAGACTCACAAAGCATACTCCTAAACCACCATCCAAAAGCCCCCAACATCAATCTTCCATCCAAACAGCTGTTGTAACACCTGCTGTATCAACAACAGTTGGTACTTCAGTGGTTTCAGCAGTTGTTAAACCAACAACTATCACTTCAACACACACCACTTCAACACACACCACAACCACTGCCTTACCACCACCACCAAAAATCATCTCACCACCAAAACCACAATCACCTCCTGCCAAAAAGCAGAAGACATCAGATGTTACAACATCTGTTGTAATGGCAACAGTGGTTGAAACACCAGTTGTTTCAACAACTGTTAGTCAGCCACCTTCTACCATTCAAATCACCACCACTGATCCACCCAAAGCATCATCAGCCTTTCCTACAATAAAAAGGAGAAGGATTTTCATACCTGATGAAGACTCTCCATCACCACCACCAACATGTTCACAATCTCTTGCACTTATCCCAAAACCTGTTCCACTCTCATCAGCTCAAGTACAGCAACCAATCCCTATCATCACTCCTACAGGTTTCCAATATCCTCTTGAACTCATTGCAGTCAGAGAAGAGATCAAATCTTTTTACTATGAGGATGATCCTGCTAAAATGAAGTTGCCATCAGTTGAAGGATATCCTAGGCCTAACAATATTGAAGAGTATTTGAAAATTAAGGCTCAACAGGCAGAGGATATTTCCAAAAGAAGCTCTCAAGGGAAAACTGACAAAGAAATTCAAAGGCACTATCAATTTTTATTCACTCAAGTCAGATCCTTAGAGCAGTTTGCAAAAAATGTTTGTCAGCAAATCTTAGAGAAAGCAGATGAAACTTTGAGAAAAGACCACATTGAAAGCATCATGGCTACCAAGAAGTATAAGGGGGAAAATATATGTACAAAGAATGGACCATTCCTGAGCTTGAAAAAGAAGCAGCCAGGATTCAAGAAATGATCAAGAATAAGGTCAAACACACTCCTCCTGATTGGTCAAAGTACAAAAAGAATGATCCTGAAAAGACATTAGAGCTGAAGAGAATGAAAGAGGAATTAGTTGCTGCTGACTATGGCTCTAAAAATCAAGTGGCAAGATGGAAAGAAGACATAGTCAGGACCACCTATAAAAGGTTGGAGGAATTAAGGAAGAAAGATCCTAAAGTTCCACAAAAACCTGACTACCCTGAAGCAGAGGTTTCAACAAGACCACCAAAGCTGCAAATCAGGCGAGCCACTGCTCCAGCTGGTGCTGCCATTTATAAAAGAAGGCAACAAAAATAGTTGGATGCTGAAACCATACAAGAGTTAATGGATGGTGATGAACATGTAAAGGAGGGCATTAAGAAGATGATTGTAGAAACTCTTAGATTGGATCAAACTGCAAGTACTGCTCAGTCAGTCATCAATAGGCCAGCATCACCAAACACCTCATCTAATAAAATCTCCCAAGAAACCCACCAGAATCAAAAGTACTAAAATGGAAAACTGACAAACAGACCCATGTACTGACAGTGTTCAAGTCTAGTGGAGAAGTGAAGAAAATAACAAGGGAACAAGCACTTGGCCTAAGTCTTGAAGATTTGCAGGATCTCCTTGATCTTCCACTGTGCAGGGATGATGATGACACAGATGCCTTAGCCTTTGAGTTACAACTCAAAGGGCAAATAAGGGAACTGTTGATGAGGCAATAAAGATCTACAAATAATGAAGGGTTTTGGCATTATCTGTTCCAGGGGGAGATTGTTGGGATTGAACCCTATCAGAGGAACAGATAATTAAAGCCAAAACTGGATCAGAGCAGTGGATCCAGAATAAGCAGATGTTATGTTTACATGTCTCTCCCCTTGGAAGTGGTTTCAACATCTGCTAACCTCCTATCTACTGATCTGCACAACTGCTGACCTACAACTGCTGATCAAGCCAAAGGCTGATGAAGACTAAAGCCCTGCTGTTCTATCTACTGCCTTGAGTCAAGCACTGCAGAGTTATTTCAAGTGCTGCTGGGTTCACATCAGTGGAAGGATTCAGCAGTAGTTTAGTTTGTCTTTATGTAATGTATTGTAATAACAGTTGTTAGCATAGCAGTACTTGTATAGATTAGAGGTTAAAGTTTGTTAGGAGGTTAGATGTCACTTTCATGGTGACGTCAGCTAAGATGCCTCAGTGGTTTGTTTATGTCTATAAATAGAACAGTACCATGCACTGTTCTATTGAGCTCTTCACTATCTTTCTCCTGCACGAACAAATCCTGTGAGCTCAGGCTGAGGGGGAGTTTGTTACATACTTGCAATTGTATTTGAATCTTGTAATAAATTCAAGCATTCGGTTCAATGTTAAACTTGTATGTTAAAAGCAATTCTCTCGTTTGATTGTGAAAAGTTTGCTTCCATTATATTCCGCTGCACTACTCATTCATTGTTCATCTTATTCAAACGTAAAACACAATCAAAACCAAACTCAGATCCTAACACAAAATTTATTTGATACCATTTGGTATGTCATTTTTAAATAACTTAGGATAAGCTATATCTCTTGTTACTAGTTTTACATTCTTGTTAATACAGTGGGGGGCCGGAAATCAAATACCGGTACATGATTAATCGACACACCACATTTTCATAATCATATAAATATATAGCATTAACGTCTGTCAGGTGCAATTATGTGACAACTCGAATTTCCGACATTCTTTATTCGCATTAAATGCACGTTGACTTTGACTATATGGTTGTGTTATGATATATGCATTGTGTTTGCTCGATTATGTGTTGATTGTATAACGTGTCGTGAAACATAAACTGCTTAACATAAGATAGAACCCGACGAAACACAAGTGTGTTTCGCCATAACCAGTTCCGACGAAACAGAACTTGTTTCGCCATCTACCTCTCGACGAAACAGACTGTTTCGCCGAGCCCAGATTCGCCGAAGCCCATTACGGGCCCAGAACGTTAAATCGTGTTTATTAGCGTGTAGCGACCTTAGTTTCACATCTTTGGCAAAAGTTGAAACCCTAGAACCTCCTCTGTGCGTGTCGGCAGCTCTGAATATTCCCGAACGATCAAAACCATCTTTAACATCATCTCGGTTAGTAGATTTATATGCTTTGATTGATCATTCATCCGTGTACGTGTGTATATGTCATGTGATTCCGCCTTGATGATGTATATCTGAAACTGATACATGTTTAATATTAGGGTTCTTGTTATGATGATAATGATATGGATTTCGATATGTATGTTGTAGTTGGATACAAACCATTCTATACGAAACTTAATACAATCGAATGCTCGGTTCTGGATATTATTATTATGATCTGATTCTGATTAAGTTAGCAATCTTGATAGGGTTAAATGATAGGATTGTTGTATGTTAGATTAATATGATATACAAAAGCTAGGGTTTATGCTAGACAATGATTCTTGGATGATTGATTTTATGATGAATCGATATGCACGTTAACCTTCGTATGATTTCTGTTGTTGATGACGGCTGCTAGAATGATTAGGGTTTATGTGTTATTCGCATCTGCTGTAACTGATGTCTGCGAAACAGACATCCGACGAAACAGGGCTCTCGGCGAAACAGAATGTGTTTCGCCAAGAGTCATCGACGAATTAGAATCCTGTTTCGCCAAGGGACACCTCGACGAAATGAAATATGTTTCGCCAAGGGTTGTTGACGAAACAGAATGTGTTTCGTCAACATGTGATTCGCCATTATGTGTTTCGCCATAATCTGTGTTTCGCCAACATGTGTGTTTCGCCGAATAGCTGATCTGTGCAGGAACCTGAGTTAATTCTGTTAAGTGTTAACTGGAATATTTAACTGCTGTTAAGTGTAGCCATCTTGTATATGATTGTGATTACGTGTTACATGTTTATACGTGCACAACTTGAATGCAAACTGATTTCACATACGTGCATACTTTAGGACGTGATTGATTACTTGCGAGCATACACTTAGCATACCGAGCAAACCAAGGTGAGTTCACACAGCCAAGGCATGGGATTCCCAGGATGGGAATGGGTTGGATTATTTATTCGTTCGGTTTATGGAACTTAGATATATGATTCCCGGTAGAGGAAGGATTATGAATAAGAACAAGACTAGACTGGTTATACTTATTTAAACGATCTTCGCACACACGCCAAGGGTCGGCCGCGATATTATGACAATCTTCGCACACATGCCTAGAAAGGGCCGCGAACTATATACTCTAATCTTCGCAAACATGCCAGGAAGGGCCGCGATACTACTATACCTAGTCTAGCAAACATGGGAAATCCCCACTATACTTCGCAAACATGCCTAGAGGGCCGCGATACGATACATACGATACATGATTACTAAATGAACATACGAACTACACTATGAACACTATAACTAAACAAACTCACTGTGAACTCGCTCAACTAGTTGTTGATCCTCTGTTACATGCCTTGCAGGTCCTTAGGTACTTATGGAGCTTGCACGGGAGGCACGGTCGTTGTGGGCACAGCTTGTGGATGTTATGAACAATATTTAAACAATTGAAATTGCTACTTATGATTGGGTTTATTTATGCTTCCGCTAAACACTGAATTTACACTTATGTTTTGAACACCTTTCATATTGGTTTGGTTGTTTTACATCTAATACTTACTATGTTCAATATGATTGGTGGCTTGATCCTGGTCAGTCACGCCTCCAAGCGGTGATACTCCGCAGGTGGATTTTGGGGGTGTGACAGATTGGTATCAGAACCATTGGTTATAGAGAACTCGGTTTTAATAAAGGGAAAACGATTTTGTTAAAACCAGACTATAACCAGAACAGTGCTCTCAACGATCCACAACGACGCTTCGCTCCACGTGCAAGGCTCAACATCATAGGTATTACTATTCATGTTACTTTACCTACTTGCTAGAATTGCATAGAACTTTGCTCGTGGTATGCTCAGATTACAGAACCTACTATATGTTATTGCTTGGGAATACTTGTGTGCTCACTCTCTTCGCACTATTCGCGAACCTCTCACCCACATGTTCTCCTTGATGTCAAGATCATGGGTGGACGCGTTAACCTAACTCAAGCCCAGTTGGCGGCTTCGATCACTGAACAAGTTACTGCAGCACTCGCAGCTGCCCAGACAGGAGGTGTAACCTGCCATCACCACTTACCCTAGGATTTTTAGATCCTACTCTTGTAACTCAACACTTGTGCTTAATTTTGATTACTCTTACGCACACGACAAGTCAACACGCTCAGCCACCTGTGTGCACATACACGACTTTTATGTTCTATCGTCCTACTACTTTCAGCGACACTGAAGGAGCTGTTGGACTCCTCCATTAGTTCGAGGGACTCGAATCGGTCTTCGAGTGTGTGAATGCCCTGAGGCACGCAGGGTGAAATATGCTACCGGTACCCTCGAGGGTTTAGCCCTCACCTGGTGGTAAGCTCAGGTCCAAATACTGGGGTTGGTTGCTGCTAACGCCACCCCATGGAACAATTTCAAAGAGATGATCAAGGAAGAATACTGCAGTCGAGATGATATTCATAAGTTGGAAGTCGAGTTTTTCAACCTCAAGATGACGGGGTCGGAGATAGAAGCGTGCACGATAACGATCCAACAAACTGGCAATTTTGTGTTCAAACATGGTGGATCCTCCTATAAAGAGCTTTGAGCTGTACCTCAAGGGCTTAGTACCAGGTATTCAAAACCATGTAAAGACGGCTAAACTTGCTACTATTCAAGATGTTACTCATCTTGCTCATCGTCTCACAGGCTAGGCAGTGGGACAGAACAAGCTGCCTCAACGTATCAGCGATACTACTACCACTACTACTTCAACTACTTCTGCTACCCTCAGTGACAACGGATGAAAGTGGGATGGAACCTCTAGCAAGGGTTCGACTACGATTCCGTCCCAGGCACAGCAGTGAAAGGTCGATGACAACTAAAGACCTGATCAGCAACACTTAGTATTCAGGGGCAGGGTGGATACAGGGGAAACCACCCTAAGTGCAAACGATGTAACTTGCACCACAGCGGGCCGTGCAACCGAAATCATTGTCAATGATGCGACAAGCTTGGTCATGGAGCCAAAGATGGTAGAAACTCACGTCCTGCAAGCCAGAACCAACAACAACAGACACAAGATCTATAGAAGCAGCAGCAATAGCAGGGTAACAAGGGATGTTATCAGTGTGGTGCTGAATGTCACTTCAAAAGACACTACCCACAGTTGAACTAGAACCAGAATTAGAACCACAACCAAAGAAACAGGAACAATAATGGAGACAACAATGGGGGTAATAACGACGGCAATGGTGCCAGGGGTCGAGTGTTCGTGATTGGTCAGGGAGATACTAGGAATGACCCCAACGTTGTGATGGTTTCGACATCGACATTGGTATGGATTGGCTACCTCAAACAAGTGAGCAGAAATCCTATGCAAGGAGAAGATCATCCGTATTCCCCGTTCTGGTAAGGAACCTCTCAAAGTTCAAGGCGACAAGAGTGGTGTCGTGAGTGGCATCATTTCTTTCTTGAAGGCTCAGAAGTGTTTACGAAAGGGTCACACAGCTGTTCTAGCTCTCGTCACTGATACATCGAAGAAAGAAAAGAAGATTGAGGATATTCCAGTGGTACGCGATTTTCCTCAAGTGTTTCCTGAGGAATTACCTGGATTACCGCCTCACCGCCAGGTCGAATTCCAGATCGAGCTCGCTCCAGGAGCAGCGCCCATAGCTCGAGCACCTTATCGTCTAGCTCCAACTGAATTGGAAGAACTGTCAAAGCAGCTACAAGAACTCTTGGAAAAGGGTTTTATACGTCCTAGCTCTTCGCCTTGGGGAGCTCCAGTGTTATTCGTAAAGAAGAAAGACGGTACGTTCAGGATGTGTATAGACTACCGTGAACTCAACAAGGTGACGATCAAGAATCGTTATCCTCTTCCGCGCATAGATGATTTATTCGACCAGCTGCAAGGGTCGAGCTACTACTCCAAGATAGACTTAAGGTCAGGTTATCATCAGCTGAGAGTCCGGGATGAGGACGTCTCCAAAACAGCGTTCAGAACACGCTACGGCCACTATGAGTTTATGGTCATGCCATTCGGGCTAACGAACGCGCCTGCCGTATTTATGGATCTTATGAACAGGGTGTGCAAACCTTATCTCGACAAGTTCGTCATTGTTTTCATCGACGACATCCTGATTTATTCGAAAAGTCAGGAGGAACACGAGCAGCACCTGCGACTCATACTGGAACTTCTACGAACGGAACAGCTATACGCTAAGTTTTCTAAATGTGACTTCTGGCTTCGTGAAGTCCACTTCTTAGGCCACGTGGTGAACAAGGATGGGATTCATGTAGATCCATCCAAGGTAGATTCGATTAAGAACTGGCCTGCGCCTCGTACACCAACAGAAATACGCCAATTCTTGGGTTTGGCGGGTTATTACAGAAGGTTCATCAAAGACTTCTCAAAGATTGCTCAGCCGCTTACACTACTGACGCAGAAAGGTGTTGTTTACCGTTGGGGTAATGCACAGGAAACAGCATTCCAACACTTAAAGGATAGACTCTGTAGCGCACCTATCCTCTCACTGCCTGAAGGCACGGACGATTTCGTAGTCTACTGCGACGCATCCATCCAAGGTCTTGGATGTGTATTGATGCAAAGGGATAAAGTTATTGCTTATGCTTCGCGCCAGCTTAAGGTTCACGAACGGAATTACACTACGCATGATTTAGAGCTGGGAGCGGTTGTTTTTGCACTTAAGATATGGCGACACTACTTGTACGGTACCAAATGTGCAATCTACACTGATCACAGAAGCCTCGAACATATATTCAAACAGAAAGAGCTGAATATGCGACAGCGACGATGGGTTGAACTGTTAAACGACTACGAATGCTCAATCAGGTACCACCCAGGCAAAGCCAATGTTGTGGCTGACGCCCTCAGTCGAAAAGACACTGCGCCTAAGCGCGTACGAGCTTTACAACTCACCATACAGTCTAGCCTTCCTTCCCAGATACGAGATGCTCAGGTAGAAGCATTGAAACCAGACAACGTCAGGGCTGAAGCCCTACGCGGCTCAAGGCAACGATTAGAACAAAGGGCAGACGGCGCTTATTACGTCACAGGACGCATTTGGGTTCCACTGTACGGCAACTTACGCGAGCTGGTAATGGATGAAGCTCACAAGTCTCGCTACTCGGTACATCCTGGTTCGGATAAAATGTACCACGATATTAAGACTACATACTGGTGGCCTAGCATGAAGGCCCACATAGCCACATACGTTAGCAAATGCTTGACTTGTGCGAGAGTCAAGGCAGAATATCAGAAACCGTCAGGTCCACTCCAACAACCTGAGATACCACAATGGAAATGGGAGCAAATTTCCATGGATTTTGTTACTGGCCTACCTAGATCTCAGCGCGAAAATGATACTATTTGGGTGATCGTGGATCGACTCACAAAGTCTGCTCACTTCTTGGCAATCAAAGAAACAGACAAGTTCTCTACACTAGCAGACATCTACTTGAAAGAAGTGGTCTCCAGGCACGGTGTGCCAACCTCTATCATCTCTGATCGAGACGCACGTTTTACTTCAGAACTGTGGCAAGCAATGCATAAATCTTTTGGCTCTCGTTTAGACATGAGCACGGCGTATCATCCTCAGACCGATGGGCAGTCTGAGCGCACTATTCAAACTCTAGAAGACATGCTTCGGGCGTGCGTAATTGACTTTGGCAATGGTTGGGAAAAAACATTTGCCACTTGTGGAATTTTCATACAATAACAGCTACCACACAAGTATTAAAGCTGCACCATTCGAGGCATTGTATGGGCGTAAATGCCGGTCACCTCTCTGTTGGGCAGAGGTGGGAGAAAGTCAAATCACAGGTCCAGAAATGGTAGTCGATACCACTGAAAAGATTGCACAAATACGACAACGCATGGCGGCAGCACGTGACCGTCAGAAAGCATATGCTGATTTAGATAGGAAACTACTCGAATTCCAAGTTGGGGATCGAGCGCTACTTAAAGTTTCACCCTGGAAGGGTGTGGTTCGTTTTGGCAAACGCGGCAAACTAAATCCACGATATGTTGGACCTTTTGAAGTTATTGAGAAAATAGGCAAAGTAGCCTACAGACTGAACTTACCACCTGAACTCAGTGCAGTTCACAACGTCTTTCACGTATCGAATTTGAAGAAATGTACGTCAGATGAGACCCACGTAGTTCCCTTAAAGGAACTCACTATCGACGAGCGGTTGCACTTCGTCGAAGAACCAGTTGAAATCACGGACCGGGATGTTAAGGTCCTCAAGAACACGAGAATCCCTCTTGTACGAGTTCGTTGGAACTCCCGCCGCGGCCCAGAGTTCACCTGGGAGCGTGAAGATCAGATGGAACTAAAATATCCCCAGTTATTCGGAACCAATGCAACTACTACTGAGGCTGAAGCTACCAATGCAGAATTTCGGGACGAAATTCCAAATCAACGGGGGGATAATGTGACACCCCAAGAAAACCAGTAATCTTCGCAAACATGCTCAGGGGAGCCGCGATACAATTCAGGTAAACAACGTCACACCATTAGCTTTCCTCAGTAACTGCATGCTAAATTTCGGGACGAAATTTCTTTCAAGTTGGGGATAATGTGACAACTCGAATTTCCGACATTCTTTATTCGCATTAAATTTACGTTGACTTTGACTATATGGTTGTGTTATGATATATGCATTGTGTTTGCTCGATTATGTGTTGATTGTATAACGTGTCGTGAAACATAAACTGCTTAACATAAGATAGAACCCGACGAAACACAAGTGTGTTTCGCCATAACCAGTTCCGACGAAACAGAACTTGTTTCGCCATCTACCTCTCGACGAAACAGACTGTTTCGCCGAGCCCAGATTCGCCGAAGCCCATTACGGGCCCAGAACGTTAAATCGTGTTTATTAGCGTGTAGCGACCTTAGTTTCACATCTTTGGCAAAAGTTGAAACCCTAGAACCTCCTCTGTGCGTGTCGGCAGCTCTGAATATTCCCGAACGATCAAAACCATCTTTAACATCATCTCGGTTAGTAGATTTATATGCTTTGATTGATCATTCATCCGTGTACGTGTGTATATGTCATGTGATTCCGCCTTGATGATGTATATCTGAAACTGATACATGTTTAATATTAGGGTTCTTGTTATGATGATAATGATATGGATTTCGATATGTATGTTGTAGTTGGATACAAACCATTCTATACGAAACTTAATACAATCGAATGCTCGGTTCTGGATATTATTATTATGATCTGATTCTGATTAAGTTAGCAATCTTGATAGGGTTAAATGATAGGATTGTTGTATGTTAGATTAATATGATATACAAAAGCTAGGGTTTATGCTAGACAATGATTCTTGGATGATTGATTTTATGATGAATCGATATGCACGTTAACCTTCGTATGATTTCTGTTGTTGATGACGGCTGCTAGAATGATTAGGGTTTATGTGTTATTCGCATCTGCTGTAACTGATGTCTGTGAAACAAACATCCGACGAAACAGGGCTCTCGGCGAAACAGAATGTGTTTCGCCAAGAGTCATCGACGAATTAGAATCCTGTTTCGCCAAGGGACACCTCGACGAAATGAAATATGTTTCGCCAAGGGTTGTTGACGAAACAGAATGTGTTTCGTCAACATGTGATTCGCCATTATGTGTTTCGCCATAATCTGTGTTTCGCCAACATGTGTGTTTCGCCGAATAGCTGATCTGTGCAGGAACCTGAGTTAATTCTGTTAAGTGTTAACTGGAATATTTAACTGCTGTTAAGTGTAGCCATCTTGTATATGATTGTGATTACGTGTTACATGTTTATACGTGCACAACTTGAATGCAAACTGATTTCACATACGTGCATACTTTAGGACGTGATTGATTACTTGCGAGCATACACTTAGCATACCGAGCAAACCAAGGTGAGTTCACACAGCCAAGGCATGGGATTCCCAGGATGGGAATGGGTTGGATTATTTATTCGTTCGGTTTATGGAACTTAGATATATGATTCCCGGTAGAGGAAGGATTATGAATAAGAACAAGACTAGACTGGTTATACTTATTTAAACGATCTTCGCACACACGCCAAGGGTCGGCCGCGATATTATGACAATCTTCGCACACATGCCTAGAAAGGGCCGCGAACTATATACTCTAATCTTCGCAAACATGCCAGGAAGGGCCGCGATACTACTATACCTAGTCTAGCAAACATGGGAAATCCCCACTATACTTCGCAAACATGCCTAGAGGGCCACGATACGATACATACGATACATGATTACTAAATGAACATACGAACTACACTATGAACACTATAACTAAACAAACTCACTGTGAACTCGCTCAACTAGTTGTTGATCCTCTGTTACATGCCTTGCAGGTCCTTAGGTACTTATGGAGCTTGCACGGGAGGCACGGTCGTTGTGGGCACAGCTTGTGGATGTTATGAACAATATTTAAACAATTGAAATTGCTACTTATGATTGGGTTTATTTATGCTTCCGCTAAACACTGAATTTACACTTATGTTTTGAACACCTTTCATATTGGTTTGGTTGTTTTACATCTAATACTTACTATGTTCAATATGATTGGTGGCTTGATCCTGGTCAGTCACGCCTCCAAGCGGTGATACTCCGCAGGTGGATTTTGGGGGTGTGACAAATTAAATGAGTTGGGATATCCAGGACACGGTCGTATTAACCCCAAGTGTTTAAATTATCAAGAAAAACGGATTAGAACGAGTTATTTGCATTTCTATGACGTCATTCGCCCTTTTGCAATACCCGACCAAGTGGCTAATAGTTTAGCACAGTCATAATTCAAAACAACTAAAACTTAGAGGCAATTTACTAGAGGCTTCTAGTCTGGAATGAATGAAAATATTATCCGTTAGAATGTTAACAGGTCATTTATAAGTCATTGACTTTGACCGGTTAATCTTAAGGATACACTCAGTTCACTAGATTAAGCGTTGACCAGATAGAATGTGGTTTATAACCTTCCGATGCAAGGACTCGTGTAATATGGGTTTAATAACCAAACATTCTGATTAGAACTGAATTTGGAAGGTTTTGACCTGATTCAGCTAGTATATATATACATACTATTCTATCTTAACTACCAGTACGCGCATATGCGGTATCGAGTGGTCTAATAGGTCTATACGAAGTCCATTATGCTTAAACATATTTCATTACGTTGTATAATTAGTTTCAAACTCAAATTACATCTCATGTAGGTTTTTAAAACTATATATAAGCCATAAGGGCATTTTAGTATTTTTAAATGTATCTAATGTGAACTTATCAATAAACCGGTCAAATGATATGACTAGAGGGTATAACCTCAGAGGGTTATTCCGTACAATAATATGGTCATATAACAACCCTTAATCAGGCTGTATACTTGACCAAACGGGTTAGAATCGAAAGTCAAGGCAGAAGTCAAACTGTTTGACTTTTGACTACGAAACGAATTCTAAACAGGAAATGACGAGTTGCACTTGATTAAAAATGTCCTAGTATGTAATATAAATTGTTATTATGTCAAAACTTTGGGTTTTGATACTTATAAATTCATTTAGCCTAATTTATAAAAACTACGTTTTTGATTTTATTTATATAATTTGACTCCTCATTTCACCTACTTAACGTGATTTCCAGAGGGTGTAATCGCAAGGGGTTAACACCTTTATTATTACAATCACGTTGCAAAGTTTGATTTGAAATTTGACTTGATCAAAATGGTTAGAACCGAAAGTCAAAGATGTGACACTCTAGGTTTTCCCGAGTAACCTTCTTCTTGTATTAGTGTTATGTGTACGTATATTATTGAATGGAGACTTGTGATTTCTGTGCAATATGTGGTTCATGATGTGTGTGTATAATATATAGTTAGGAATGTGTTTTATATTAGGAACCGAGACCGCGGTTCAGACCCGAGACCATTCGGTGTCGAGTGACCCGAAACAATGGGCCGCACACGCACTCTCATGATCTGGCCCAACAACCCATCAGCCCACTCGAAATACCTTAGGGTGCACGGCCCTTGAAAGGGTATAAAACCCATGTTAATAGCCGACATTACCATTTTTGGCAACCATCACTCTCTCACAATTCCCAAACATTCCATCCTATTCCCTCTCACTCCCCTAGCTTTCTCTCTCTAGAAACCCTCAAACATCATCAGATACCTCACACTATTCTCGGAGAAACCGGTTGGAAGACGAAGGCTTGGGAGCTCGGATTCATCGTTCTTGCACACTCTTGCACTGCAACAAACCCCCGGTTAGTTGTGTTCATCTCGGCTGTTGTGTAAATGTGTTACATAAAAGGATGGCTACTTTCTCTAAATGTTAAATAATGAATGAATAAAATGTTATACCAACTTGATGCATGGATTTGTGTTAAAATGATATAAAGATGGCTGATTGGTGATGAGTAATAGGATGGTATATGATATATGAACCTGTTTAAATAGAAACATGAATGTGATGATGATGAAACAATGTTGTCAATAGTATTTAGGGGCATGTTGTGATGATACTTGTGATAAAAATGGTTGCATGTTCTTCATGCTGGATTTAATGGATGAACAATATTAGAGAATGTTGGATTAGGCCTATCTTGGTTATGTGCTTGATGAACTGTTTGAAGATCATTGAAAATATTTGAATATGTGATGATTTGATCTGTTTTAGTTAGGATAGAATATTCCGAACATGTTTGTGTATGTTGATTGGCCAGTACATGAAATCATGTTGAGGATTTTCGATTGGTTCGTACAAAAGTTGGTGAATATTCTAGAAAGAGTGACAGCTGGGCTTGTATCAATGGTTACGAGTCGAGACCCCGAGATTTCGACTCGAGACCATTGATCTACAACTCGAGACCATAAATTAACTAATCGAGAACAGTTGTTTCCTCAGTGGTCTCGACTATAGTCTCGACTCAACAGTTGTTTCCTCAGTGGTTGAGGCTCGAGACCAGTGGTTGAGACTCGAGATCACCCCACAGCAGCATCATCCGTGGTTGTGACTCGAAACCACCTTCAGTGCCTGCAATAGTGGTTTCGACCCAACACCACTTCTCAGTGGTTTCGACTCGAGACCGCTCAACAGTGGATTCACCTCATCATTGGTTTCGAGTGGGCCATGCTATTATTGGGCCATATTGGTTTGATGGACTGCCTTTCGTGTGGACTAAGTGTTAACTTATTTCTGTTTAACTGCTAGTATGATAGGACAGGCCCAATAACCTTGAACGACATGTATGCTATGTGTTAACTGTTACTGCTTAATTTGTTGTTTGTTAGAATAAGCCCAGTATTGTGAGTGCTAGTATAACCTACATGTTATGTGTTAGATAAGTTTAGATATACGTGACTTATTTGTACCCAAGTCTGACACATACTGGTAACCATATTAGGACGTGGCTGACCAGCACACTTAACCAAGTAACCCATCTACCGAGCAACCCAAGGTGAGTTCACAACCTTAAAGCATGCGTTCCCGGTGGTTGGGAAACGGAATTAAAACAACGCTATCCCCTTGTGAGGGATACAAACTACTTTTCTCCCCTTGTGAGGGACGCTCAGTTAATTACTATTTATATTAGATGCAACAAGCATGCTAAACATAACTCTATCACGAAGTCCCTATTCATTATACCGATTAGTCGTCGGGGCCTGGCGAACGGGTTATCAGTTGATAGCGCTATTAGGTTTCACCAACCTCACACCGTGCCCGTGTATGGGATCGGGAGTGAACTGATAGACTCTGGCAAACCGTCAATGATGATAGACATTGACAAACGGGGCAAAACTGACGTAATGTGCGGTCGCAAAGTATTCGGTATGGCGCAGTTTAGTAGCTTACATATGGGGTAGCTCCCCATGGCATGATGTAAATGAGTAAATTAACTATAGAAACTAGTTTTTGGAATTTAAAAACTGGACCAACTCGTGAACTCGCCGACTTTATGTTGACACCCTATTGCATGCTTTGCAGGTACTCAATGACTCAGGAGCTTGCAGCTTGGGGATGTGTAGTGGACGTCTAAACCCGTGTGTTGGGTTATTAATTAATTTAGAAACTTGAACTTTGTTTAAACTATTCTACTATGCTTCCGCTACTTACTTAAACTATTATTTGAACTTAAAAACTTTTGAACTTTAACTACGATGTTTACTAATCCTCATGGTTAGTGGACTCTGCTATTATTCTATAAATTTGTTCAGTATGATTGATGGCCGGATCCTAGTCAGTCACATGCCTCGCGGTAGTACTCTGCATGTGGATTTTGAGGGTGTGACAAAAGAAAAGGTCAATTTGCTTGACTTTCGGCTAGTAAGTAGCCTAATAATGAAAAGAGACATAGATAGAACACTTACAAGTGTTCAAGAGGAAGATTTAACTTCAGAGAATGAGGCTTCTTTGTCTAGAAGCTGCCCCAAAGTGAGATAGAAAGAATGAATGAATGGTGCATGTGAAATGGTCACCAAGAGCACCTATTTATACTAAGTTTGGAGCTCCCAAATGATTCCAAGTGTTAAGGGAAGCTCCCTGATGGGTGTCGAGTGTTATATATATTAGGTGTATGTTTTAAGCCCCTTTAACACTTTTTTAGTCAAGTTTTAAATTTATAAAACACGATATTTTACTAACACTAAACACACATATGGGCAAGTGCACCCATCGTGAGCGTAGTATAGTGTTGGCAAGATACCGAGGTCGTCCAAGGACACAAGAGCTTTTAGTACCGGTTTATCCTCAACGTCTAATCAAAATAAAAAGTTTAGAAAAATGTTTTAAGCTAAGAAAAAATAAAAACTAACTAAAATGCTGAAAATAAAAATAAAAGAAAAACAGATAGACAAGATGAATCACTTGGTTCCGACTCGTGTATAGTGTAACCTTTGATTATTTCCGCACTTTTGCACTTATTTAAGAGATTATCTTAGTTATTGTAGTAGGCCCCTCTTTTGAAGGTGACGTTACCCTCAACCCAGTAGTTTGAGTCAGCAAGGATACAATCCTAAAGGGTCGGATTATTGAAAGATAATGAATTAAGTTATTAATGCAAATTATGGTAGGCCCCTCTTTTTGAGGTGACGTTACCCTCGACTAAGTAGTCTGAGTCAGCAAGGATACAGTCCTAAATAGCCGGGTTATAGTATTAATAGTAGTTAACTTATGAGGGGATCAAAGAGTTTGGACCCCCGCCATCCAATACCGTTAAGTATTGAAGGAGGTCCTACTAAATTTGACCCAGGTCCATTGCAGGACCTCTAAACGCTGAACAATGGCAAGACCTTTACCAAACCGTTCCCTTAACCCCCGACCAGGTAGCCAACATACCTCCATATAGACCGTGGAGATATGAATGGTGAAAATCTTTTATTTTATATAGACAGTAAAATAATGCCAAGACACCACGGACAAACGATAAGGAAAGATCACCTTCAACATAAGAAACTAGTTATTAAAGTCATTAATACAAAACCAAGTAAAAAGTGCGAAAAGATTAGAAATAAAAAGTATTACACTAGACACTTGTCTTCACCAAGTGATGTAAGAGACTTAGGCAAACATGGCCTTGATTGTCAAGAACTCTTATGATCAATCTTGGATCCCGAGACGACTCACACACTCTACGATGGACAATGGATGATGGTGGTGGATGATGGTGTTATGGTGGTGGTGGGTGAAGTGTGAGAGAGGTGGTGTGCCAAGGGATGGTTTGAGCTTGAGCCAAGCACTCCTATTTATAGGCTGAACAGAAGCTCGGGCACGGCCCCGTGTCCAGTGGGCATGGCCCCGTGTCCACATCCTTCTCTTTCTTCATTTATTGCAGCTTGTCTTATTAGTTGACCAAGCCCCCGTGTCCGCTGAGCACGACCCCGTGTGCAGAAGAATCTTTGTACTATGAAGATTTGCCTGGATTGTGCGAATCTTATAGTTGACCACGGCCCCGTGTCCGCTGAGCACGGCCCCGTGGTGGGCAATAGAAGCTTCTACCACTTTGTCTTTTCTGCTGACACTTGGGCACGCCCCCGTGTTGGCTTAGCACGGGGCGTGTTCAGTCTTCTGACCTCTTGTTTTGCTTGGGAAGATGCTGTTGTGGGGTCGGGCATGTCACGTCTTGTTCCTTTTCTTGTATTTATGTTAGATTTTGATGTCTTTTTGCTTCTTTTGTTAATTTGAGCTCATTTAATCCTGAAAATACAAAAGGAAGACAAAAGCACACTTTTTTCCAACATTAGTACTAAAAAAGGGTTAGTTTTATGCCACAATTGATGTAATTTATATGTTGCATTTTGCACACATCAAATACCCCCACACTTGAATCTTTGCTTGTCCTCAAGCAAAACTCTTTAATAAGTGGCTATTACACTCACAAATGGAATGGGTAGAAAAGAAGGTTTTCGGGTTTGTCATAGAGTGTCGGGATTTCCAAGATTCTTTATTTAGTTTTATTTTTATTTATTTACAATCCTATTCTTCATGATTTATTTAAAACTTTTCATAAGATAAATTACTTATTTGGGCATAACATGCCTTTTTAAAATTCTATTTATATACAAGTTCACATACCTCACGGGGATCACTCAACACTCGGCCGAAAATGTATTTTTGTGGATCACTCGAGAGCGGCATGGAACTTACTCCTACCATAGGCTTGCCAAGCAATCAATCCTCCTCCTTTTTAACTTATATACCTTTGTAAATATCAAGAGGACTTTGTGGGTGAAGGGTTAGGCTTGGGTTAAAGGTAGGTGGTTGGGTTAGTGGTTAGTAGAAAAAAAAAGGGCGAAAAGCGTAACAAGCGTCGGTTTTCGTAAGACTTTCTATTTTTCCATTTTTTATTTTTATGAAGCTATTTTTCAAACAAAGTCATTTTTGATAAACTTGTTTGTTTATTTGCTTTTGCTTCATAATCAATTTTTTTTTTTTTTTTTTTTATTTTTATTGAAAGTCATATGAGGAACCGAACTAGTTACTAAAACAAAGGGTTAAAAATGAAAAAAGTTTTGGTGGGTAAAAAGGGTGTTTGGTTTGGGTTATGAAATGAAAAGGTTTAGGCTCAAAGGGGCTAACTAGGGGGAATTTGGGTAGGTGGTAAAAAAAAATAATGGTGTAGAAAAAAAAAAGGTTAGTCCTATTGCCTCCATCATTTACTTACTTGGGTTTAAGTTGGTAAGGACCGGGAATGTATCGTCATGGCAAGTTCTAGAGTCGTAAGAACCAAGCGGCTATTCACACAAGAAACGAAAAATGAGCATTTAGTCTAATGATATGTAATTGTATGCTCAATAAAGGCTCAAAACTCACTTTTGTGGGAATGGGTTTTTATGTGATTAAGTATATATAATCAAATTTTAACTAAGTTTGCCATGCCTTTTCATAATTTTCTTATGTTGGTTCTTTTTATCACGACGCTATCGGTTGTAAATTTGTAAAAATATAACCTTTTTAGAATTTTGAAATTCCCAAGTTAAACCTAGACAAGTAAAAAAAATGAAAATTTTTGAAAAAATTTGGGGTGATTAGCGATTCCAATAGAGTTTTGTGTAAGGCTTGTATTTAGGACTTGCAAGATTCAAGGTTTTAGCATCCCCCCCACACTTAAATTACACATTGTCCTCAATGTGTCCCAAAAATAAGTTTTTAGGTTGATTGAATGTGTAAAAAGGTGTAAAAAGCAAAAAATGTTGTGTTACTGGGCGCTGAACACGGCCCCGTGTTGTCCGGGCACGGCCCCGTGTTCAAGTGCCAGTAACAAAATTAAATCAAGAGAAACAGAAGCCTGGACACGGGGGCGTGTTGAGTGAACACGGCCCGTGTCCAGTTACCTGAACTGGATCTTTTTCTGCAGACTGTGCAGCACGGGGCCGTGTTGGGCGGACACGGCCCGTGCCGAGCTTACTATAAACGAAGAATTTTGTCGGACGGTCCTGTTTTTATGCATGGGGTGCTGGTTCAAGTTTCCCTTGTATCCTTTGCCATCTCAAGTGTGTTTTATTCATTTCAACACCACCCAAAACACCAAATTAACTAAAAACCATCCTTCATTGAGTCATAGAGAGTTACATACTAATCCTAAAAATGAAAAATAAAACAGAAAATAAAAGTTAAAAGTCCTAATAGGTCAAGTGATCCATGAAATCTTCCTGAGGAGCCCTACTTCTACAATAAGAACCAAAATTCCGGAAATAGATTTCCGGTTTAAAAGCCTTGTAGAACTCCAAGCCGAACGGTGTCCCTTAGATGTTGCTAGAGCCATTCTTCGATCTCCCTCGGGAGAAGGGAGGCGGCTTCATGTTCCTCGACATCTTGTGGAGGAGGAGCGACACCAATCGGAACCCCTTGTACTATGTTTCGAGGAGGCTCCTGTTGTAGGGCGTACCATTCGGCTGGAATGATGACTTCCGGCACCACATTCCATGCCCTTTGGGTGATAATCGGTACCAAAGGAAGAGAGGCGAGAATGTTCAACCTTTGGTGCAAAAGGTTGACCTCCCGGAGACATCCTTCTAGTCCCACCGTCAAATGATTAATGCGGTCGACCAATGCCTCTTCCACACTTGTTACTTCATCAAGGGCTTCTCTTAAGGCGTAAACATAGTTTACAAGAGAATCCTCAACCGTAGATGATCTTCTCCCCTGCCGGTTGTTTCTGGAATGCGACGAAGAGTTTCCGCTTGTTCTGCTTGCCATTCTGAGAAAACATACCGAAAAGAGTTCAATTTTATGGATCCAGTACTTCGGACACGGCCCCGTGTTCAGCGAACACGGCCCCGTGTTCAGATATCTGCAGGATTTATGAACAAGGAATCTTGGGGTTTCAAATTGTTTTTATGATTTTTGAAGCATTTTTGAACTTAAACAACTTAAAACATTGTTATAGAACTTATTTTTAACAAGATTCCAGGAACAAAAATCTAACAAACATCTCAATAAGGCTTGAAATTATGGAAGGTTCAAGCTTTAATTGAAGTATGAGGAAAATTGAAGAAGATGATAGTGGATAAAAGAGGAAAGGACAAGAAGATAGTTGAGAAACTTCTTTTAGAAAATACCTGGGATGGTATGTGAGAATATTCCTCAAATCTCTGTCCCTGGAATGGTTCAAATGTGCAGGATTCTTGGCTACATTTATAGAAAATGACAGTACGTTGCGCACGGCCCCGTGTCGGCTGGACACGGCCCCGTGTGCAGATGGAATCCTGACACATTTTTGTCCGCATTCTGACAAAATCAGAAGGGAATCTTTGGGTGGACACGGGGGCGTGCTGACCTGGACACGGCCCCGTGTCTAGAAGCTGTCTTAAGGAATTCGTCTATTTTCAAGGAACTTTCCCGGATCGGGCGGTTCCTTACTGGATGGAACAACCCCAAAGTGCCTAAGATACCTTAATTGATCTAGATTAAGACGAGAACGCAAGAGGTTGTTGGTGAGGGTGATTCCTATGCTATATGTAGGTGGACAAGTCCAACCCTTTTCCGGGCTCTCGTTAAAGAATGTGTATGTCGAATCGCTCAGGTCTATGTATGCATCGAACGAAGTCGATGGGGAGTCCTTCACGGCACAATCGACACAGGGACGACTATCGCTCAAGTTCTCACTAGAGTTAGGAGTATCTTCGGAAACAACGAAGTTGTTTGAATGCGTTTCCAACCCTTCTTCTTGGTTATCATCTTGGAAAAGATTATTGAAATCTTTCCTAAGTTCTTTTAACCAATTAATAATTAGATCTTCTAGTTGAAATAATTCATCGAGAAGCATTTCTCCTAGAATATCCGGTTAGGAGCATTCGAGGGAGAGATAGGGATTATTTTTACTTTCGCCCCTTTTAAGGATACTAGGAAATGATGGGTCTATATAGTGGGGTTTATAATTTAGAAAAAAACATTCTAATTCTTTATGGTTACCACCACATAATTGACACCACATAGTACCATAAGAGTGCCAAAAGTAAAAAGTATCAGTATCACTCATGTTTGTGTCAGAAATTACCAACCGTCGGGATCTTACGGTTCTGTTTTCAGTAACTGAAACTTGGGCACGGGGGCGTGTTGAGTGGGAACGGCCCCGTGTTCAGCTTACTGTCTGACTTAAAACAGGATTGCCAGTTCCAATGATTGGGCACGGGGCATGTTCAGCGGGCACGGCCCGTGCTGAGTTCTGCAGAAGCTGAAAAATTAAGAAAAATCCTAAAAAAAATGAAAAATAAGAAAAACGATTAGGCCGTTGATTCCTAACTTTCTTAAAATCCTTGTGTCCCCGGCAACGGCGCCAAAAACTTGATGGGTGTCGAGTGTTATATATATTAGGTGTATATTTTAAGCCCCTTTAACACTTTTTTAGTCAAGTTTTAAATTTATAAAACACGATATTTTACTAACACTAAACACACATATGGGCAAGTGCACCCATCGTGAGCGTAGTATAGTGTTGGCAAGATACCAAGGTCGTCCAAGGACACAAGAGCTTTTAGTACCGGTTTATCCTCAACGTCTAATCAAAATAAAAAGTTTAGAAAAATGTTTTAAGCTAAGAAAAAATAAAAACTAACTAAAATGCTGAAAATAAAAATAAAAGAAAAACAGATAGACAAGATGAATCACTTGGTTCCGACTCGTGTATAGTGTAACCTTTGATTATTTCCGCACTTTTGCACTTATTTAAGAGATTATCTTAGTTATTGTAGTAGGCCCCTCTTTTGAAGGTGACGTTACCCTCAACCCAGTAGTTTGAGTCAGCAAGGATACAATCCTAAAGGGTCGGATTATTGAAAGATAATGAATTAAGTTATTAATGCAAATTATGGTAGGCCCCTCTTTTTGAGGTGACGTTACCCTCGACTAAGTAGTCTGAGTCAGCAGGGATACAGTCCTAAATAGCCGGGTTATAGTATTAATAGTAGTTAACTTATGAGGGGATCAAAGAGTTTGGACCCCCGCCATCCAATACTGTTAAGTATTGAAGGAGGTCCTACTAAATTTGACCCAGGTCCATTGCAGGACCTCTAAACGCTGAACAATGGCAAGACCTTTACCAAACCGTTCCCTTAACCCCCGACCAGGTAGCCAACATACCTCCATATAGACCGTGGAGATATGAATTGTGAAAATCTTTTATTTTATATAGACAGTAAAATAATGCCAAGACACCACGGACAAACGATAAGGAAAGATCACCTTCAACATAAGAAACTAGTTATTAAAGTCATTAATACAAAACCAAGTAAAAAGTGCGAAAAGATTAGAAATAAAAAGTATTACACTAGACACTTGTCTTCACCAAGTGATGTAAGAGACTTAGGCAAACATGGCCTTGATTGTCAAGAACTCTTACGATCAATCTTGGATCCCGAGACGACTCACACACTCTACGATGGACAATGGATGATGGTGGTGGATGATGGTGTTATGGTGGTGGTGGGTGGTGGGTGGTGGGTGAAGTGTGAGAGAGGTGGTGTGCCAAGGGATGGTTTGAGCTTGAGCCAAGCACTCCTATTTATAGGCTGAACAGAAGCTTGGGCACGGCCCCGTGTCTAGTGGGCACGGCCCCGTGTCCACATCCTTCTCTTTCTTCATTTATTGCAGCTTGTCTTATTAGTTGACCACGCCCCCGTGTCCGCTGAGCACGACCCCGTGTGCAGAAGAATCTTTGTACTATGAAGATTTGCCTGGATTGTGTGAATCTTATAGTTGACCACGGCCCCGTGTCCGCTGAGCACGGCCCCGTGGTGGGCAATAGAAGCTTCTACCACTTTGTCTTTTCTGCTGACACTTGGGCACGCCCCCGTGTTGGCTGAGCACGGGGCGTGTTCAGTCTTCTGACCTCTTGTTTTGCTTGGGAAGATGCTGTCGTGGGGTCGGACATGTCACGTCTTGTTCCTTTTCTTGTATTTATGTTAGATTTTGATGTCTTTTTGCTTCTTTTGTTAATTTGATCTCATTTAATCCTAAAAATACAAAAGGAAGACAAAAGCACACTTTTTTCCAACATTAGTACTAAAAAGGGGTTTGTTTTATGCCACAATTGATGTAATTTATATGTTGCATTTTGCACACATCACTCCCTGGTGGTGATTAGTGTCATACCAGGTGGAGGAAAGAGCTTAGGGGTGGCACAAATCGAAGCAAGGTGGCATGGAGAGCAGGCTGCAACTGCCAACTCAAAACAGACTGCCAGCGACCCCCTTACGGACCGTAAGGGGTGGCTTACGGTACATAAGAACCTTACGTGCCAACAAAGATTTTAAATGTCTTACGGACCGTAAGGCATATGCCTTGCGGTCCATAAGAGAGCTTCAAAAGGCCAAAATTTTGGCATTTTAACACATTTGATCCCTCAACTTTATCATCTTCCGTTTTCGATTTAATTACCCCTCTTGTCCAACAAATCTGGAATATATAAGAGTTCCCCGACATGTGTTGTCCATGTAATTCGATAAAAATTTTCTGAGGTGTTATATTCTGTTGCTTGTAAAATAGAATCTAGCTAGACTCATGATGAATTCAATTTTTTTATATAAAGTGTCACATGTACATATGTTATATAGTTATAGTGTCGCAAAATCTAAAGAGTTCGTATTATATTAAATTATTGTTCATCCATCAATCAATCAATATGTACTTTTCTGTTGCTTATTGTAGTATTGTGACTTTGAAGTTTTGCGAACATTTGTTTGTTGTGTAACGTTTTGTTAATGTAGTGTTATGTGCTTGTGTGAAAACAGTTAGCATTATATTAAATTATTGTTCATCCATCAATCAATCAATAGCTACTTTTCTATTGCTTATTGTAGTATTGTTACTTTGAAGTTTTGTGAACATTTGTTTGTTGTGTAACATTTTGTTAATGTAGTGTTATGTGCTTGTTGTGTAAACAGTTAGTATTATATTATATTATTGTTTATCCACCAATCAGTAGCTACTTTATAGTTGTTTTTTTCTGGATCGATGACGACTATACAAAAATATAGCGACAGCAAGGAGCTGTCATTTGCTTGTTGTGTAATGTTTTGTTAATGTAGTGTTATGTCGTTGATTTTTCATTGTTTGTGCTCTATTAATCAACTTATGAAACATGTCTCACTGCCCAATTTATTGTATAATTACTTAAGAAGTGCAGCAATCTTCAACAAGAACAAAACACAAATCAGTACTAGACTTCTTAATAAACAGTTCTTAAATAGCGCAGATCATCAACTAGATGATCTGCATATAGCGACAACCAGAACTGGGCCGGAAAAACCCGAACAAAACAAAGGAGCAGGATCGCTGATTGTTCTAGAGAGAAGCTGAGATGAAGATACGAAGTCAGCAGGATGTCGAAAAGATGCCTGCAGTTGTCTAAATCAAAACTCTGCATTGTTAGGAGTTTTATCAGAAATAATTTTAGAGTGAAGATGAGATTCTTCTCTAGAGATGACTGAAAAAGCATCCTTCACAGAAGGAAGAGTTTCTCTGGTTAGCAAATTTGTTCTAACAAACTGGTAGGAAATATTAAGACCCATTAAGAACTGCATTAGCTTAATAAGATGATCAAAATCATTAAACTGTTTATATGCATCACAAGAACAGGCAGGTAAAGCAAGTAACTGGTCTAATTGCTTCCACATACAATTCAACTTATGATAATATTCAGAAATAGGCATGCCATTTTGACTAAAAGAGTTAATCTTTTGGTATAGATTAAACACAACAGACCCATCTATCTTATCATAAGTTTCCTTTAAATCTTTCCATACATCAGAGGCAATTTTAGAGTAAACAAGACCAAGATACAATTCCCCAGACACAGAGTTAAGAATGCAAGTAAGCACAATAGAGTTGCACCTATCCCATTGTCTACCCAAAACTTCATCAGATGTAGACATAAGACAATTACCGTCAACAAACCCTATTTTGTTTTTAACCTGTAGTGAAAGATACATAGCATTTGACCAAATTCTATAATTTTCTGACCCTTTAAGTTTAACACTAACAATAGTCAAATTTGCAGAATCACTAGGATGAAGAAACAATGGATCACCAGCATCAATTTTACTAACCAAAGTAGCACTAGTAGATGTCATATTATTAGTAGTAATCACAACATCATCACCAGTCATAGCAAACAGTCATGGGTAGCAGATAATGTCAACAGTTAAGAGAACCAAGATAGGATGCACGAAGCAGCTAAAAATAATCAAAAATTGCAAGTAGATAAAAAAAACACAATGAATGCAACAGAGTGAACCCTCTCTATGTCCCAATAATCAAACCGGTCTTACTAAACCCGGTATCAATATGCCTGAACTTATAGACACAGTGATGTAATAAAAATTAAAAACAAGGAGAGAAAGAACGATCTCATAGTGGGTGCGTATAACTCCAGTAATCAGATTTGTAACCTTCACTTAGGGTTACAAGCAACTGATTATAAGCCAAGAACACCAAAAAAGTTCTGTTGGTTTGCTCTGTAAAGAGACCAACGAGAACCCCTTCACAGGTCACATGAAAACCCTAAGACTTTGGGTTTCAATCCTCTGAGATGTACGTATACCAGAACTGGAACAACTGGATCTGAGGAGAAAACACACCCTTCATACAAAACCCTAGATTAAGGGTTTCAGCCTTCACAACTCCAAAAGGACCAAGAAGAAGATCGGATTCGGCAGATGCAACTTGTACCACCAAGACCCCTTGAATCTTCACCCAGAGAAACAGGTCTACACAGATCTGTTCTTCTATACGATCGCCAGCGGAATAAATTAATCCCAAACAGAGCCGATTATGGCTCTGATACCATATATCAAGCCAAACAATTTATTGTATAATTACTTAAGAAAGTGCAACAATCTTGAACAAGAACAAAACACAAATCAGTACTAGACTTCTTGATAAACAGTTCTTAGACAGCGCAGATCATCAACTAGATGATCTGCATATAGCGACAACCAGAACTGGGCCAGAAAAACTCGAACAAAACAAAGGAGTAGGATCACTGATTGTTCTAGAGAGAAACTGAGATGAAGATACAAAGTTAGCAGGATGTCAAAAAGATGTCTGCAGTTGTCTGAATCAAAACTCTGCAGGAGCCCTTTTTTTATAAAAAAACAAAAAACCCTAGACACAACTTAAACTTCACGCCTTTTAGCAGCCCATCCAAATAGAAGCCCATAGCCGAAAAAGAGAGAGGCCCAAACTCGCAAAGAAAGAGAAAACAACCCATTAGAAAATAATGAATTGAAACTATAGGATATATTTTAACAAATGTGTTAATAGTAAATTACATAAATGGTTCATTTGGTATAGGGGAATTTAAGGATTAAATCCCTAATCTTTATTTTATAGACATTAGATTCCTATAAACATTGTTTGCTTTCAACAATGGTTCCTAGGTTTGGTGAGATTAGTATTTGTGCCCTTTAAAGAATCACAGTTTTACCCTTGACTACTTTACTATTTCAAAATCACATTTTAACCCATGTTGTTACTAAACCATATCACATCATATCATATCATATCATATCATAAAATATCATACCATATTGTATCATATCACTAGTTGTATATACCATTGTCCACTGAGGCGTTTCAAGATGCAAGTGAGCCTCAAGTTACAGTGCGCCTGGAGAATACTTGTGAAGGTTCTAGATAATACTTTCCTTCACTATTAAAAAATGTACATAACTTATTTATATTTAGTATTCATATGATTGTTATAAAACAATTGTTTATAGTGAATTAGTTTACTAGCTAAAAAGTATATCCTACTTTTAATAAACGATTACAAATAATGTCCCGTGTCGACACCATATTATAAATCGGGTTAATATTATAAAATGACTACATTGCTTAGTTTAAAATATTTACCTTAATATTAACCCTTACAACATTTACCCTATGCCGCCATTGGTAAGCCCTGCTGGTGCTGGCCCTCTAAAGAATTACTATGGCAATTTTCTGTCGTGCATCCATCCTGGATCTCATTCTGATGTAACTGAAAGCGTTAATTTTTAAGTTTTGACTACCAAAATTATTATTTTAACTTAGATTGCTATTTAATGTGCAGGATGGTATATCAGAGTCAAATCTTTGGGCACAATCACAAATTTTGATGATTTGCATTTTGTCGAGAAAGATATGATGATTTGCTTTCCTTAATAAAACAGTGCCCATTTTGGTATGTGAAGGGGCACTTGATTTTGTTGAGCATAATGATGGGAGTGCTTCATTGCAACCAAAGGTTTTTGATACCACACTGGCAATCTGATCATTAGATGATGCAGCTCCGGTTATGAACAATGGGAAAATGCTAACTGAGAATGCAGTAGATGTAGGCGGGGACCAACTAAAGAAGCAGGAGGGAAATGTTGACAATCCTGCCTCTAATTTGACCAGCAATTCAGATACAAACGATTCAATTGCTGAAAATTCAGAAAATGCAGAATCAAAGCCTGTGGTAGCGTTTGTAAATGGAATGGAATGGAATCTTGATTGAATTGGAATATTGATTACATTTCTTATTTTGTAGGGTCAACAAAAAAATGACATGGAATTGAACAACAATATAAGAAAGGAATCAACATTCCAATTCCATCCGGATTCCATTTCATTCTTTGAAACAAACACACCTAATTTCAAAATCAAATCAATTTCTGCGCAAATTCCAATTCCGTTACAGTCGACAAAGCAAACGCTACTTATGTGTTTTCCTAACCAAGAAATCGGAATCCATCGTCTCATATTGCTATTGTACAAGTAAGAATTATCGCGTAAATCAAATTGATGTAAAAAGTTTGAAATGGATGAACGTTCAAGTATAAAATCACATATAAATTGAGATACATAAATGTGACAACCGGCACCAAACCGGTAATTTCCGTACAATTTAATTAATACTTAATGAACTGAAATTATGTGCTTAAATGTCAACATTGTTTGATTACATGATATACTTGTGAATTCATGCACGTTTTATACTACAAGAAATTTGCTTTATGCATTAATGATAGCGTTGCGTCAGAAATACTAGTAAACTCACCGGTAAGACACATTGTGTCGGCAATTCTGCAGAAAGCAGTCAGACAATAGAATTGGAGCCTAGGTGTAGGTCCAACGTCAAGAATACATTAAAACCCAAGAGTATATACAAGGGTTAACAAATAGACTTTCCGGAAGCTAGAATATGCACTAAAAAGCACCCGAAACGCACTTTAAATGCAGAAATCTGCATAATTCAGCTATAAATCAGCTATAATAAGCTTTTTAACACATAAATATTATGCAGAATTCATGTTTTATTATCTAGAATACCCTCCTAAGTGTTGAGAATAAAAAGGGTTACGAAAGGGTACTTAAAGGACACTAAACGGTGCAATTTAGCACTTTAACGAACCGGTATTTAACTGAACAACCGGACATTGCCCGGAACATCAAAATATTACTAGAACCATTATTTTAATGTTTCTGAACTAGTTATGGTCCCCGAACACCATAACACCTCTTATAACATAATAACACATCAAGTCCCTAAAAATTACACATGAAAGCTAACTTGTTTATAAATTGGTGATTGAAATTACACTTTGCCCCCCCCCCCATTCTTGTCTACGGATACAAAGTGGTGGCCCCCACCAAATATTTGCCAAATCCTACTAAATCCCATTTGATATTATTTTGATATTACTTGGATTTGTTTTGATTTTATATGATCTTGTAAGATTTCTTGGATTCTTTGAGATCTTGCAAACATGATAAAAGGATATCATCCTCACTTCATCTCACTTCACCACACAACACCTCCTCCTCCCTCCTCCCACCTACGGCCGTGAGCCACCCCCAAACCACCACCATCTTCATCAATTGTTCAACCATTCCAAGCTAGTTACATGGTGCAAGAAGGTGTTTAAGAACTTGTAGATCTTGAAGAACCTTCTCCATTTGCTTTTATTCAACCCATTTGTCATCTTCATCTTCAAGTGTTCTTCCCTAGCCCTTGTGCTAGTTGTAAGCTTCTTGTAACTTGTTGCTTCATATTTTGATGAATAAAAGATGATGAATATTGTTAATCTTGAAGAACACAAAAGAACATGATCATGATACTTTAACATAAGCTTAAAAATATAAGAATACATATGTTGACTTGCTTCTTGTTGATTGATTATTAGTGTTGGTAATATTAGACATCATATGGAACCTACTAGATTGTGATTAAACACATGATCTAGTAAATTAAAGTGGTGATCTTGTGCAAGACCAAGATCTTCATGCTTTATGTCTTCATGAACTTGAATGATGAAATTGATTTTCATATGTAAAAATGATTTAAACAAATACAAATCTTGTAAATAGATGATTACAAAAATAGTTTTCCCAAGAAACCAAGTTTATTTATGAGATTTACAAAGTAATGATTTCTAAATAAACCAGTCATATTTTTAGTGTTTAAACAAGACTAGAAGCATGTTTGTAACAAGAAAAATACAAGAGAAATATTTTTAGAAAAATAATCTTACAAGTTGTAAATGACTAGATCTTTTAATAAAGTGATTTACAAACAAATAACCATGTTTTTAAGGGTAACTAAACCTACTAAATAACATGGTAAGTTACTACAAGTTTTTACAAAAACTTCAAGTTCATGATTTACTTGATTTTGACACTCGGTAAGTGTTAAATGAGTTGATGATTGTTGTGATGATTTTAAAAAGAAAATAAACACATGTTTTGAAAACATGGGAAACCTCCATTTTTAGGGGAAACCATGTCAAAATTTCTATAAATTTTGACACTTAGAAAAATATAAGTTTTGGTGAAACTTATTCCCTAAAGATATTTACTAAGGTTTCCCTAATTTTTATGTAAACTCCAAGTTAAGAAATGATGATTTCTTCAAGATAAAAATTGATATTAAGTATGTATATTTTTGAGGAAAATATATGTATTTATTGAACACCAAATTTTGTACTAAGTGTATGTAGTATATATTATATGGAATAGTGTGTTAAGACTTGAAAATACACCAAATACTCCTAAGGAGTAAAAATACAAAATACACATACAACACGCTTAGACAAATACGAAAGAATATATTTATGAAAATATATTTCTTAATAAATTAAATAACTTGGACAAGTTATGAACATGAAATGAAGTTTTGGACAAAATACATAACTCGGGTGAAAAATACAAGAAACTTATATTTATTTTTGAGAAAATAATATAAGTAAGATACATAGTTAAAAATATAAATTATTTTTTACACACAAAGAATACATAAAAGATAGTGACTTGTACTTGTGCGATACAAGTCTAGTGACTAACGTTAATAAAACACGTATAGGTCACGACGCTATATAAGCAAACCCGGTGAAGTTACGGCGCAAGGAACACAAAGTTGTGAGTTCATGCTCCCCCTTTTCTTTTAAGTTTTTTCAGTTTCATAACTTCGGGGTGAAATACATGTTACAAATGTTACAATATTTACATATGGTATGATGGATACAAGAATTGAGAAATGATACGAGAAATCGTGTCACGAATAGGGTACCATAAGCACCATTAATCAACAATATACCTAGACCGCAGAACAAAAGGTTAGATCTAACGGGTTTTCGGGCAGCCACACTCTTGGTGAAAACTAGTACCGAGTAGTGCTTTTGTGTCTCAGTCGTGAATCGACAACTAGAAAAATGCCTATGGTTTGGATGCTTCCTATGTCGTGTCACATGTTAATGGCCTTGCAACCCATTAACAACTTGAAACATACAAAAATACTTGATTTATACAAGATACATACCATGTTTTTCATACAAAGTATACAAACGTTCCAAACAAGAACTGCACGAATTCACACCAACATTATGTTGACGTTTTTTCCAAAAACTCACATGTATTTCAGGTAACTAAAGTGGATGTGCGCGCGGTCTTACTCATGCTCTTGGATGCTGTTTATGATTATCTTTGAATAAAGTTGTAAACTTTTCGGACAAAATGCTGTCTTGTGATGTAAACACTTAAATTACGATTTCAGTTATGTAATGTTTGGCATTTGATGTTATTTTTACGAGCATGTAGTATGTTTACCATTCGTATGCAATGAGAACCTTTCATGATCACACCTCGTGCTTCCGCCTTATAAAGGGGTGTGACAGATTGGTATCAGAGCTGTGATTGTAGTGAACCAGGATTCTTTCTCGAGTCTAGTCTACAATCTCTAGGATCCTTGCACAAAAACAATTTTCCAAAAAGTTTTCATTGCATAAAACTTTCCGCGACATCCACTACCTGAAACTGTTTACAAGAGTCAAGAAAAGACACTACGAGACTTAGGGTTCACTTGAGTAGCACTTGTCTGTGATTAAAGAATTACTTGCGATTATGTGTGATGTAACAACTCTCATCAAAAAGTCTTAATTATTATTTTAATTGTCCAATAGGAAACCCTAATTAAGACACCCAAGTGATTCTGCACAAACCCTAATATTTTCAGAACAATCGGAATTAGAATCAGGGCCCCTAAACTCAGGGGGTAAAACCCTAGTTACGATTATCTTTATAAAACACTGTCAAATTGGAAAATTCACGCAACGCCGACTCACCTGAGCTAGTTGGACACGTGCCTACTCTATTCTAGAAATGTCATCCCAGGCGATACGCGGCACGTGACACGGATTCTTCCGCGACTAGCGGGAGGTGCAAATTTTGGGTATAAATAGAAGGGCCTGGCACTTGCATTCTGTTGTTCGTTCGACGAAGAAATTCGAATTATACACTGATTTATGCTCTGTTTACCATAATTAACACACACGGATCACTAATCGACGCCGCAATCAGGGTATTAACTCGATCGCTATTACGATTCATTTTCCGATCGATCAATGTACTCAATGGATGTTTAAGTGCTGCCCACATTAGGGTGATGCTTTGTCATTAGTTGTTAATTCGATGGATGTTTAAGCATAGCACGTTGTCATTCGTTGTGAGGGTTGATCTCGTGAGTTATCGTAAATGCTGTATTGATTACTAACCCAGAATTGTGTGCCTGTTATTAAATTTAGGTTAAAAGGCTAATCAGTAGGCTAAACTCTGCTCAAATTAAATCTGCAATGTGAGTCATTCTCTTTTTATCAACTATTTTACAATACCTCAAATTATTTTCAAAAGTTATAATTACAGGGACTAAGTCATGGATATCTTGAATCACTGGCTAGTGGGGTATTATGCACATTACTAATTTTCTCCCAATTAGGTTCATTCACCTACTAGGGATAATCATCACTATTTAGGTTCATTGATCTAATAGTGGTATGACCATCGTCACCATTGTGACATATCACCATTGTGACAAGTCGCCAGTTAAAAATAAGATAGAAGCCATTGTAATCGCTCTTATGCTGTAATTAATAACTATGCATCATTTTATGTAAATAGAATGATTCACTCAGTATTTCCCGCTGACAAAACCTTTTTCAAACATGTTTCAGGTGATCTGTTATGATCCAGGAAAAGTGCCGTGAAGCACTACAAGCTTGAGAAAGTGGCTCAGGATAAAATAAAGAAACATGTTTTGTAAAATAAAAGATTTTTTCGTGAAATCGAATGATTGTAAATTACCGGGTTTTATCCCGAATTGTGAAATAAAATAATCGGGAAATATTTCAGTTTTAAAAAGATCCTGATGATAAACTTCCGCTGTTAAACTCAATTAATTAAATACCACGGGATTTCTGTCCCGCGGCTCCTGAAATGGGTCAAACCGGGTCGGGGGCCGTGACAGAAAAAGGTGGTATCAGAGCCACTTATCGAGCCACTGATTTAAGCCAATTAAGTATTTAGAAAATACTTAATTTTTATTAATTGCTATTTTGTGATTATGTGTTTTATTATCTGACTAATTTTGTACAGTATGGGCAGATCTTTATATGCTAACCACTGTAGCAGTAAATACAAATTTTTAAATATTTTGATTTAAGTTTTAGCATCCTTATTAAATATAAATCAGAAACCTGATTCAGTAAATAAATAAATTTACAACTAAAACTTAGTGTGTTTTAATTTTCAGTTGTTTTGGTAGTTACCCAGTATGAAATAATATTTAAAAGTTTTTCTATAAAATTTTGTTATGATTTTAACTTAGTAATTGTGTGTATTTTAAACAGCATGAGTGACTTGTCTGACGCCCTTCAGAATTTAAATCTCTATCCAGTAAAAATAGAGGTTTCCAGAGATTTCAATAAGTATATACCAGACATAGAAGAGCCTATAGAATTCGACACTTTACCTCTCGAGAAACCCAAGCCTAAGAAAATGGAAATTGGGGAAAGCTCTAGGCAAATTGAGGGATTACCATCCCAGGAAGAGATAGATTTTATAATGGCAAGCTATAATCCTATTAAGCCTGTTAATGAAAATGTTTTTATTCACTCTTTTGAAAAACAACTACCAATGAACTTAGAACCAGCTATTCCAAACCCTTCAATTCACTCGCAAATAGACGAATGGTTGACTAATGAAATACAGTTACAAAACTATCCCTATAAGCTTTTTCCTCAGTTCAATCCAGAACCTTTACCAAATCCACCAATGAGTAACAAGAATATGGCTGAACTCCATCACTTTGGCGAAGAACTAATGGATGCTGAGAATAGGATCCAAGAGATTGGGGGACATATCTCCTGGAAATACGATGAGAGGGAACGCCATTACTAGAATATCATCTGACAAGGAATAGGGAATTATGGAACTGTGATTATGTAATAGTAATAGTAAAAATCAGTCTGTAAAATAACTACCAATAAAACTCTGTAAGATAATAGTGTGTATTGATGCATACTATTAAATATAAATAGAAATCGAGAAATCGATAATTTTGGCTATATTGGTGTTATGAACTTTGTATAATTGTGTTGTGTAATTGTTATTTATTTGATACTAATAAAATATATATATATATATTAATTATCAGGTGGAAAACGTGAATAATGAACCAGTTAATGAGGTTAATCAATCTGAGCAACAACCGGGGGATCAATATATGACTAGGCAGGATATAGAAAATATCGTTGCTCAAGGAATAGCCAACGCTATTCCATCAATAGTTGCTCAAGGAATAGCCAATGCTATTCCGGCAATAGTCGCTGCTGTCCAGAAGCCTGCTGAACCTCAACAAATAGTTCCTAGTAAACGTATTTCTGAAGATAACTTCAGTAATAGCATAAACGGAGGCAATGATCATGTTAATCATAATAATGAACCACGGCAAGCTCCGCTCCCTAAGAAAATGAAAGCTGCAACGCCTGGTTGCACTTACAAAGAATTTCTTGCTTGTAAACCCATTGAGTTTGCAGGCAATGAAGGAGCGACTGCGGCACTGCGTTGGTTAGAGAAAACCGAGGCAGTAATTTCCATAAGTAAATGTGTTCAGGATGATCAGGTCATGTACGCGTCAAACCTTTTCAAAGAAGGGGCACTAGAATGGTGGAATACGGTGTTACAAGCAAAAGGAAGAAGGATGGCGTATGCTATAAACTGGGAAGAATTTAAGAGCTTTGTAGAAAGAAAATTCTGTCCCGAGTATGAAAAGGAACAAATGACAAATAAGTTTCTAACCCACCGGATGGTGGATGTAGATTGTCGAGGGTATACTTCAACATTCTTCGAGTATGCTCGAGTGGTACCAACCTTGGCTTCGCCAGAACCGGTACTTATTTCTCGTTATATTTAGGGATTGATTTCCGAAATCCGTAATATCGTCAAGGCTGCGAAACCTCGCACGATTGATGATGCGGTGGAATTAGCCAATACTCTGACTGACGAACTAGTACGGACAAGAGAAGAAAATAGAAGGAAGGAAGTAGCCCAAAAGATTACCCAAGAATTCCGTTCGGGTAACCATAACAATTTCAAGAAAAGAGGGAATGGGCAATCTACCATTAGTCCATTTTGCAATTCTTGCAAAAAGAAGCATTTTGGAAGATGCAAAGGATATTGCAATTTTTGCAAAATTCCAGGGCATCAAGAAGAAGATTGCAGGAGGAAGAAATTTTCAGTCTGCTACAACTGTGGAGAAGCTGGACATCTTAGGCCAGATTGTCCAAAACTGAACAAAGCATCTGACAATAAAGCCAAACCTGCAGAAGGAGCAAAAAGGAATGTAAGAGCCTTCCAACTGACTGCTCAGGAAGCAGAGCTCATTCCAGATGTGATAGCCGGTACGTTCTTAGTTCACAAACGATTACACAAAAGTATTATTTAACTCTGGTGCAAACCAAAGTTTAGAAATACTTTATTCTGCCAAACTCTTAACTTACCTTTAACAAGCATTAGGCAAATTTCTACAATAGAAACGGCAGATGGGAATTCAGTTAAATTAAATAAGGTTCTGCAAAACGTAGAAATAGAACTTTTAAGTCATAAATTTTCTGCAACCCTATTATCTATGAAATTAGTTGAAATCAAGGTTGTGCTAAAAATGGATTGGTTAGTAAACAACCATGCTTGAATTATCTGTGATAAGAATTCCATAGAAATTTGTGCACCCACTGGAGAAGTAATAACGATTACAGGAGATAAGCCATGTAAATCCATAAAGTTCATATCAGTAATAAAAATTGCTAAATATGAACGAAAGCAAGGAATAGTATATATGATTTCAGTAATCATTAATACTAAAGATAAAGAACTTAATGAAATTTCTGTTGTTCCAGAATACCCAGATGTATTCCCAGAAAAGTTACCAGGGTTACTACCAGATAGGGAGGTAGAATTTAGGATTCATCTAAATTCCAGAAACTATACCGATAGCCAAGGCACCTTATCGGTTAGCACTCACAGAAATATTAAAACTGAAAAAGCAATTAGATGAATTACTAAGTAAATGTTTCATACAACCTAGTTTATTCCCTTGGGGAGCACCATTGTTGTTTGTTAAGAAAAAGGATGGTTCGATGAGAAATTGATTATAGGGAATTGAATAAAGTTACAATTAAGAATCGATACCCGTTACCTAGAATTGATGATCTATTCGATCAATTCCAGGGAGATAGATATTTTTCTAAAATCGACTTACGTTCCAGATATCATCAATTGAAAGTACAAAAAGAAGACATACCTAAAACTGCTTCCAGGACTTGGTATGGTCATTACAAGTTTACAGTCATGCCCTTTGGGATAACGAATGCACCTGCCGCATTCATGGACATGATAAATAGGATCTGTAAACCATAATTGGATAAATTTGTAATTATCTTCATCAAACGATATACTTATTTATTCCAAAAGTCAGGAAGAACATTGTCAGCACTTGCATGCTCTCTTAACTTTGTTAAGAAAAGAGAAGCTTTACGTCAAATTCTCAAAGTGTGAATTTTGGCTGCCAGAAGTGCAAATTTCTAGGTCATATGGGGAATCATGAAGGTATTCACGTAAATCCTGCTAAGATAGCAGCAAATACCAAATGGAAGGTTCCGTAATCCGCAATGGAATTTAGGAGTTTTGTAGGTTTAGCTGGCTACTATAGACGGTTTATCAAGGATTTTTCCAAGATATCTATACCGTTAACTAAGCTAACCTGTAAAACAGTTAAAGGATCTAAACAAGAAGAAGCCTTTAGGATATTAAAGCATAAATTAACAAAATCCTAACCTTACCAGAAGGAACAGAAAATTTTAAAGTATACGGTGATGCTTCAAAGTTAGGATTTGGATGTGTGCTAATGCAACGCAAGAAAGTAATTGCGTATGCTTCAAGGCAATTGAAAAAGCACGAAGAGAACTATATGACTCATGACTTAGAATTAAGAGCCATAATTTTTGCCCTTAAAATTTGGAGACATTATCTGTATGGAAGTAAGTTTACTGTCTATACGGATCATAAGAATTTAAGATATATATTTGGGCAAAAAGAATTAAAAGGCAAAGGAGATGGATGAAAATCCTAAGTGACTACGATTGTGATATTTAGTATCATGAAGGAAAGGCTGAAGACGGCTAGAGATCACCAGAAGAGTTATACAAATAATAGACGAAAGCCGTTGGAGTTTCAAGTTGGAGACAAAATGCTATTGAAAGTATCTTCTTGGAAAGGAGTTGTTAAATTCGGTAAGAAAGGAAAATTTAATCCAAGGTACGTAGGACCATTTCCAGTGATCCAACGTATAGGACCAGTTGCTTATCATTTACAACTACCAGGAGAGTTAGCTGGAGTACATGATGAATTTCATGTATCCAATCTCAAGAAATGTCTATCAGACGAATCATTGGTGGTACCTCTCCAAGATATAAAGGTAAACGAAAAATTAGAATTTGTAGAGAAATCTCTTCAGATAGAAGATAGAAAAATCAAATTTCTCAAAACTCAAACGATTAGTGTTAGTTCAAGTAAAGTGGGATTCAAAGATAGGACCCTAATACACTTGTGAACTGGAATCAGAAATGAAACAAAAGTATCCTCAATTATTCCGGTAAATCTCGAGGACGAGATTTTTATTAAGGTGGGAAGAATGTAACAACTCTCATAAAAAAGTCTTAATTATTATTTTAATTGTCCAATAGGAAACCCTAATTAAGACACCCAAGTGATTCTGCACAAACCCTAATATTTTCATAACAATCGGAATTAGAATCAGGGCCCCTAAAACTCAGGGGGGTAAAACCCTAGTTACGATTATCTTTATAAAACGCTGTCAAATTCGAAAATTCACGCAACGTCGACTCACCTGAGCTAGTTGGACACGTGCCTACTCTATTCTAGAAATGTCATCCCAGGCGATACGCGGCACGTGACACGGATTCTTCCGCGACTAGCGGGGGTGCAAATTTTGGGTATAAATAGAAGGGCCTGGCACTTGCATTCTGTTGTTCGTTCGACGAAGAAATTCGAATTATACACTGAGTTATGCTCTGTTTACCATAATTAACACACACGGATCACTAATCGACGCCGCAATTAGGGTATTAACTCGATCGCTATTACGATTCATTTTCCGATCGATCAATGTACTCAATGGATGTTTAAGTGCTGCCCACATTAGGGTGATGCTTTGTCATTAGTCGTTAATTCGATGGATGTTTAAGCATAGCACTTTGTCATTCGTTATGAGGGTTGATCTCGTGAGTTATCGTAAATGCTGTATTGATTACTAACTCAGAATTGTGTGCCTGTTATTAAATTTAGGTTAAAAGGCTAATCAGTAGGCTAAACTCTGCTCAAATTAAATCTGCAATGTGAGTCATTCTCTTTTTATCAACTATTTTACAATACCTCAAATTATTTTCAAAAGTTATAATTACAGGGACTAAGTCGTGGATATCTTGAATCACTGGCTAGTGGGGTATTGTGCACATTACTAATTTTCTCCCAGTTAGGTTCATTGACCTACTAGGGATAATCATCACTATTTAGGTTCATTGATCTAATAGTGGTATGACCATCGTCACCATTGTGACATATCACCATTGTGACAAGTCGCCAGTTAAAAATAAGATAGAAGCCATTGTAATCGCTCTTATGCTGTAATTAATAACTATGCATCATTTTATGTAAATAGAATGATTCACTCAGTATTTCCCGCTGACAAAACCTTTTTCAAACATGTTTCAGGTGATCTGTTATGATCCAGGAAAAGTGCCGTGAAGCACTACAAGCTTGAGAAAGTGGCTCAGGATAAAATAAAGAAACATGTTTTGTAAAATATAAGATTTTTTCGTGAAATCGAATGATTGTAAATTACCGGGTTTTATCCCGAATTGTGAAATAAAATAATCGGGAAATATTTCAGTTTTAAAAAGATCCTGATGATAAACTTCCGCTGTTAAACTCAATTAATTAAATACCACGGGATTTCTGTCCCGCGGCTCCTGAAACGGGTCAAACCGGGTTGGAGGCCGTGACATGTGATAATTGATATTTACATATACTAGAAGTAGAATGTCACAGGTATACGTGACTTTGTCTGAAAACAAAGGCCCATCTGAAGGAAGAGATACAAGGATGAAACGAACTGTGCGGACTGTGCAAGGAGTTACGTAATTAAGGATGCATACATAATTATGGAATTCACTGCACAGAAACCACAACAAGTCTTGTCACGTATAGATTCCCTCAGTGCAAGAAAAAGGTCAAGCGTGAACACCCTTCCCCCAGCCACGTAAATACTCTTTTGGAGTAACGATTTAGGGTATAAAGACATGAACCGCCAATGTGAAGTAAGATATTTGTCTTTTACATATATTAAACTTGTACTTTGGGGAGATGTAACCCTTATGCACTTTGTGAATCTTGCAAACACTAACGTAACAAGTTGCCCTGATATGTGTAAAGACTCGACGAATATATTATGACACAACAGTATTTATCTATTTATGCATGCTTGTTGCTGTATGAATTGATACGTTCGGCGGATTGTTTGATGTCACTTATGTGGTATATGCCTGTATATATATATACTACTACTGTCTCGCATGACGATATCAAACAAATGTCTAACCCTGTTGTGTTATGTTCCGACAGAACATGGCACCTAGAAGAGATGTGAACAATCAGGATTCTGAACAACCTCCTCCTCCCCCACTGCCAAGGACTGCTGAAGAGCTAAACGCCCTACTGGAAGAAAGGATCTCCGCAGCTATCGCCCAGTACGAGGCGAACCGTACTGAACAAAGTGGAGGACCAAGCAATGCTAGACATAATGGGAATGGAGATTCATCTGGAGGAAACGCAGCTCAGGGCTACACTTTCAAGCAGTTTCTCGACTGCAAACCGCTAAACTACGACGGCACTGGAGGTGCAGTGGCGTTTGTACGCTGGACGGAGAAGACTGATGCCACTATCCGTATGAGCAAGTGTACCGCAGATCAGCAAGTCACTTTTGCTACTGGGTTATTTGTTGATGAAACTCTGACTTGGTGGAATTTGCAAGTCCAGACTCTGGGTGATGATGCTGCGTACGGCATGACGTGGGATGAGCTAAAAGAACGTATGAGAGAAAAGTACTGCTCTCGTGCTGAACTCCAAAGGTTGGAGACTGAGTTCTGGCACTTGACCATGGAAGGTGCTGACATTACTGGTTATACCCGAAGGTTCCACGATCTGTCGAGGGTGATCCCCTACATGGTGACACCTGAATTTAAGCGCGTTGAATGCTACATTTGGGGATTGACCTCAGAATTTCGCAGCATGGTAACTTCGGCCAAACCTCAAACAATCACTAAGGCTGTAACTCTGGCTGTCAGCCTTACTGAAGATGCAGTTCGAATGAAGAAGTTGTCGCTGAACCCTACTGAGGAGACCGAGACGCACGCTGAGTCATCCGGTGACAAGAAAAGGAAACATGCAAACCTGAATCAAGCAACCCGCAGCAACAACAAAGGTTCAAACAACAAGAAACGTGACACTAACCCACCTAAGGAGGCGAGAACCTTTGTAGCGGCAAATGATACTGCAGCCAAAGGTTACCAAGGCACCCTGCCTAAATGCCAAAAATGTAAGTATCATCATGAAGGAGCTTGTCGCATTCCAAGATGCGACAAATGTGGTAGGTTGGGTCATCAAACAAAAGACTATTGGGGAAAAGGAAGGAACGGGAATGGAAATCGCAACGGTGCTGGTGATAGAAACAACGGTGGAAATGGCAATGGTGCTGGTAACAGGAATGGCAACGGAAATGGGCAGAAACAAGGATGCTTTAGTTGTGGAAGCAAAGATCATTTCATAAAAGATTGCCCAAGAGGGAACAATGCTCAGGCTCGAGCATTTGTGATTGGAGCAAAGAACGCACGCGAGGACCCTAATGTGGTCACCGGTACGTTTCTCGTTAACAATCACTTTGCATCCATATTATTTGACACTGGTGCCGATTTTAGCTTCAAGTCTGTGGAATTTAAACGTATGCTGGGAATAGAATCTAGTAGGTTAGATATTCCTTACTCCATAGAACTAGCCAATGGTAAACTTGTTGAATCTAGCGAAGTCGTTAGAGGTTGCACATTAGAACTTGGTGAGCAAAGATTTAGCATCGATCTTTTACCTATTCAATTGGGTAGTTTCGATGTAGTGGTCGGAATGGACTGGTTGTCCAAGAACAAAGCTGGAGTTATTTTCCATGAGAAAATCATTCGCATTCCTCTGGCGAATGATGAAACTCTCATCGTACATGGAGAAAAACGAGACGCGCCTCTGCGAATCATCAGTTGTATGAAGGCACAGAAGTGCTTAAGGAAAGGATGTGTTGCTTTCCTAGCACACGTTGTAGATAAGAAGGCTGTGGAGCCGAAACTCGAAGACATTCCTGTGGTGAAGGAATTCCCTGATGTTTTTCCTGAAGATCTGCCAGGACTACCTCTGCAACGGCAAGTCGAATTTCATATAGACTTGGTTCCAGGAGCCGCTCCTGTAGCCAAGGCACCCTATCGGCTTGCACCATCCGAAATGCAAGAATTATCTACACAACTTCAGGAGTTGTTGGATAAAGGATTCATAAGGCCAAGCTTCTCGCCTTGGGGAGCTCCAGTATTGTTCGGAAAGAAGAAGGATGGAACTCTGCGGATGTGTATCGATTACAGAGAACTGAACAAGCTCACTATCAAGAATCGGTATCCGCTACCGAGGATTGATGACTTATTTGATCAATTGCAAGGATCAAGATACTATTCTAAGATCGATCTTCGATCTGGATACCATCAGTTAAGAATCCAAGAGGAAAGCGTACCAAAGACTGCATTCAGAACACGCAAAGGGCATTACGAGTTCCTTGTGATGCCATTCGGACTGACGAACGCGCCAGCGGTATTTATGGATCTAATGAACCGCGTATGCAAACCATATCTCGATAAATTCATGATTGTATTTATCGATGATATCCTGATTTACTCGCGAACGAGAGAAGAGCACGAGCAACACCTCAGAACCATTTTGGAACTACTGAAGAAAGAGAAGCTTTATGCAAAGTTTTCAAAGTGCGAATTTTGGATTCGCGAAGTACAGTTTCTTTGTCACGTTGTGAATGAGAAGGGTATTCATGTAGACCCATCCAAGATAGAAGCAATAAAGAATTGGGAAGCTCCCAAAACCCCGACCGAAGTTCGACAATTTTTGGGCTTAGCGGGCTATTACCGACGGTTTATTGAGAATTTCTCCAAGATAGCTCAACCGCTAACTACCCTTACGCAAAAAGACAAGAAGTTCAACTGGGGTGATAAACAGGAAGAAGCCTTCCAACTGCTCAAAAATAAGCTATGCGATGCACCGATACTATCCTTACCCGAAGGCACTGAAGACTTCGTGGTATACTGCGATGCTTCACGACAAGGTTTGAGTTGCGTGCTCATGTAACGCCAAAAAGTCATCGCTTACGCTTCAAGACAGTTGAAGGTGCATGAAATAAACTATACCACGCACGACTTGGAACTAGGTGCGGTGGTATTCGCCTTGAAGATCTGGCGACACTATTTATATGGTACTCGATATACAATCTTCACAGATCACAAAAGCCTGCAACACATATTTGATCAGAAGGAATTAAACATGCGTCAGCGACGTTGGGTCGAGCTGCTAAATGATTATGACTGTGAGATTAAGTACCATCCTGGAAAGGAAAACGTTGTAGCAGACACATTAAGCCGAAAAGAAAGGGTTAAGACCCTAAGGGTTCGAGCATTGGAAATGACTATTCAAACGAACCTCACTACGCGCATTCGAGACGCACAACAAGAAGCCCTTAAGATGGAAAACCGTAAAGCTGAATACCTCCGGGGTATGTTGAAATACATGGTGCCAAATGAAAAGGGAACCTTATACTTTGAGAAGCGTATTTGGGTTCCGCTCTATGGTGGTATTCGAGAAGTCATCCTTAGTGAAGCTCATAAGTCGAGATACTCGATCCATCCAGGATCAGACAAAATGTATCAAGACTTGAAGGATTACTATTGGTTGCCGAGACTTAAAAGCGATGTTGCTATCCATGTTGGAAAGTGCCTAACCTGTGCTAAAGTTAAGGCTGAATATCAGAAACCGTCTGGCCTACTGCAACAACCAGAGATACCCATGTGGAAGTGGGAGCAAATCTCGATGGACTTCATAACGAAATTACCCAGGACCCCTAGAGGGCATGACATGATATGGGTAATAGTTGATCGATTGACGAAATCAGCGCATTTCCTACCGATCCAAGAGAAGGATAGCACTGGAAAACTTGCTGAGTTGTACTTGAAAGAAATCGTGGCACGTCATGGAGTTCCTATCTCAATTATTTCAGACAGAGATGGACGTTTTGTCTCAAGGATCTGGCAATCCTTCCAGGAGGCCTTTGGATCTCAATTAGATCTAAGCACGGCCTTCCATCCGCAAACAGACGGTCAGAGCGAACGGACCATACAAAAGCTGGAAGATATGCTTCGCGCATGTGTTATGGACCTAGGCGGCAGCTGGGATACTCATCTACCTTTAGTTGAGTTTTCCTACAATAACAGTTACCATACAAGCATAAAAGCCGCACCGTTCGAAGCTCTGTATGGCCGCAAGTGCCGCTCGCCTTTATGTTGGGCAGACGCCGGAGACAAACGCATGGTTGGTCCTGAGCTTGTACAAGAGACAACCGACAAGATTATGCAGATCCGAGAGCGCATTAAGGCGGCTCGAGTTCGACAAAAGAGCTACGCTGATCGAAGACGAAAACCATTAGAATTCGAGGTGGGAGACAAAGTTCTGTTGAAAGTCTCACCTTGGAAGGGCGTAGTAAGATTTGGAAAACGTGGAAAGCTGAATCCACGATACATCGGACCATTCAAGATCTTGGAAAGAATTGGTACCGTAGCATACAAGTTGGAATTACCGGAAGAACTTAATGGAGTACATGATACGTTCCATGTATCCAACCTCAAGAAGAGTCCAACACAAGAAAACGTGATCATCCCTGCGGATGAAGTGCATATTGATGACACCCTCCGATTTACAGAACAACCCGTTGAGGTTATAGACTGGAAAGTCAACAAGACCAGGAGGAGCACTGTCAAACTTGTCAAAGTACGTTGGAACTCTAAGCACGGACCCGAGTACACGTGGGAACGTTAAGACTAGTTTAAAGAAAAGTACCCCCACCTGTTCAAGAAAACTCCTGCGAGAGATAGATCAGCCTGAATTTCAGGACGAAATTCTTTTAACGGGGGGAGACTGTGACAACAGGCACCAAACCGGTAATTTCCGTACAATTTAATTAATACTTAATGAACTGAAATTATGTTCTTAAATGTCAGCATTGTTTGATTACATGATATACTTGTGAATTCATGCACGTTTTATACTACAAGAAATTTGCTTTATGCATTAATGATAGCCTTGCGTCAGAAATACTAGTAAACTCACTGGTAAGACACATTGTGTCGACAATTCTGCAGAAAGCAGTCAGACAATAGAATTGGAGCCTATGTGTAGGTCCAACGTCAAGAATACATTAAAACCCAAGAGTATATACAAGGGTTAACATATAGACTTTCCGGAAGCTAGAATATGCACTAAAAAGCACCCGAAACGCACTTTAAATGCAGAAATCTGCATAATTCAGCTATAAATCAGCTATAATCAGCTTTTTAACACATAAATATTATGCAGAATTCATGTTTTATTATCCAGAATACCCTCCTAAGTGTTGGGAATTAAAAGGGTTACGAAATGGTACTTAAAGGACACTAAACAGTGTAATTTAACACTTTAACGAACCGGTATTTAACTGAACAACCGGACATTACCCGGAACATCAAAATATTACTAGAAGCATTATTTTAATGTTTCTGAACTAGTTATGGCCTCCGAACACCGTAACACCTCTTATAACATAATAACACATCAAGTCCCTAAAAATTACACATGAAAGCAAACTTGTTTATAAATTGGTGATTGAAATTACACTTTGCCCCCCCCCCCATTCTTGTATACGGTTACAAAGGGGTGGCCCCCACCAAATATTTGCCAAATCCTACTAAATCCCATTTGATATTATTTTGATATTACTTGGATTTGTTTTGATTTTATATGATCTTGTAAGATTTCTTGGATTCTTTGAGATCTTGCAAACATGATAAAAGGATATCATCCTCACTTCATCTCAATTCACCACTCAACACCTCCTCCTCCCTCCTCCCACCTACGGCCGTGAGCCACCCCCAAACCACCACCATCTTCATCAATTGTTCAACCATTCCAAGCTAGTTACATGGTGCAAGAAGGTGTTTAAGAAGGTTTAGAGCTTGTAGATCTTGAAGAACCTTCTCCATTTGCTTTTATTCAACCCATTTGTCGTCTTCATCTTCAAGTGTTCTTCCCTAGCCCTTGTGCTAGTTCTAAGCTTCTTGTAACTTGTTGCTTCATATTTTGATGAATAAAAGAGGATGAATATTGTTAATCTTGAAGAACACAAAAGAACGTGATCATGATACTTTAACATAAGCTTAAAAATATAAGAATACATATGTTGACTTGCTTCTTGTTGATTGATTATTAGTGTTGGTAATATTAGACATCATATGGAACCTACTAGATTGTGATTAAACACATGATCTAGTAAATTAAAGTGGTGATCTTGTGAAAGACCAAGATCTTCATGCTTTATGTCTTCATGAACTTGAATGATGAAATTGATTTTCATATGTAAAAATGATTTAAACAAATACACATTTTGTAAATAGATGATTACAAAAATAATTTTCCCAAGAAACCAAGTTTATTTATGAGATTTACAAAGTTATGATTTCTAAATAAACTAGTCATATTTTTAGTGTTTAAACAAGACTAGAAGCATGTTTGTAACTAGAAAAATACAAGAGAAATATTTTTAGAAAAATCATCTTACAAGTTGTAAATGACTAGATCTTTTAATAAAGTGATTTACAAACAAATAACCATGTTTTTAAGGGTAACTAAACCTACTAAATAACATGGTAAGTTACTACAAGTTTTTACAAAAACTTCAAGTTCATGATTTACTTGATTTTGACACTCGGTAAGTGTTAAATGAGTTGATGATTGTTGTGATGATTTTAAAAAGAAAATAAACACATGTTTTGAAAACATGGGAAACCTCCATTTTTAGGGGAAACCATGTCAAAATTTCTATAAATTTTGACACTTAGAAAAATATAAGTTTTGGTGAAACTTATTCCCTAAAGATATTTACTAAGGTTTCCCTAATTTTTATGTAAACTCCAAGTTAAGAAATGATGATTTCTTCAAGAAAAAAATTGATATTAAGTATATATATTTTTGAGGAAAATATAAGTAGTAGTATGTAGTATGTATTATATGGAATAGTGTGTTAAGACTTGAAAATACACTAAATACTCATAAGGAGTAAAAATACAAAATACACATACAACATGCTTAGACAAATACGAAAGAATATATTTATGAAAATATATTTCTTAATAAATTAAATAACTTGGACAAGTTATAAACATGAAATGAAGTTTTGGACAAAATACATAACTCGGGTGAAAAATACAAGAAACTTATATTTATTTTTGAGAAAATAATATAAGTAAGATACATAGTTAAAAATATAAATTATTTTTAACACACAAAGAATACATAAAAGATAGTGACTTGTACTTGTGCGATACAAGTCTAGTGACTAACGTTAATAAAACACGTATAGGTCACGGCGCTATATAAGCAAACCCGGTGAAGTTACGGCGCAAGGAACACAAAGTTGTGAGTTCATGCTCCCCCTTTTCTTTTAACTTTTTTCAGTTTCATAACTTCGGGGGTGAAATACATGTTACAAATGTTACAATATTTACATATGGTATGATGGATACAAGAATTGAGAAATGATACGAGAAATCGTGTCACGAATAGGTTACCATAAGCACCATTAATCAACAATATACCTAGACCGCAGAACAAAAGGTTAGATCTAACGGGTTTTCGGGCAGCCACACTCTTGGTGAAAACTAGTACCGAGTAGTGCTTTTGTGTCTCAGTCGTGAATCGACAACTAGAAAAATGCCTATGGTTTGGATGCTTCCTATGTCATGTCACATGTTAATGGCCTTGCAACCCATTAACAACTTGAAACATACAGAAATACTTGATTTATACAAGATACATACCATGTTTTTCATACAAAGTATACAAACGTTCCAAACAAGAACTGCATGAATTCACACCAACATTATGTTGACGTTTTTCCAAAAACTCACATGTATTTCAGGTAACTAAAGTGGATGTGCGCGCGGTCTTACTCATGCTCTTAGATGCTGTTTATGATTATCTTTGAATAAAGTTGTAAACTTTTCGGACAAAATGCTGTCTTGTGATGTAAACACTTAAATTACGATTTCAGTTATGTAATGTTTGGCATTTGAAGTTATTTTTACGAGCATGTAGTATGTTTACCATTCGTATGCAATGAGAACCTTTCATGATCACACCTCGTGCTTCCGCCTTAGAAAGGGGTGTGACAATAAAAGAAAGGCTCAATAAAACATTGGATTGTTTCGGGTAGAGAAACGTCGACTATTCCAAAGTGGGTCGAAAGTCCTTTCGAATTAGAGAAATCGTGCCTTGGCCTATAGGCAAGATACTCTCGTCGAGAAGCGATTAACGGTATCTTACCCTTCCAGTTACAACACGTCTCTAATCGATTGAAACAATCGGGACTTTGGCGAGATTGAAAATCGAGGAATGGGACTTAATCGACAAGGTGCGGGTTTCACCCCTAACTTGAAGATTTCGTACCCTAATGTGGTTAGTACTCGTCGGGTCAAATAAAATTTCGACACTTTGACGAGGGTCCACTAGAGTTGAAATGGAAATTACCATTAAGTTGTGGATTTCACTCCTAGCTTAATGGTGTAATTTCGTGCATAAATAGTTTAAGGTAGAATGAGAGTCGTTTACCAAAATTGTGGGTTTCACGCCTATTTTGGTAAAGTCGTCTCGTCTTTTGTTACAAGAGTCTTCAAATAATCAAAAGTGTATTCGTGTTAGCCTTAGGAAAGGCATGTAAATTTAACAAACAAGAAGTATTGCTAGGAAGCATTTAAGTTAGAATGCATAAGTTTTAAACAACTAATAAGAGACAAAGTTCCTAAAACTATAGACTAGGGAAAAACATTCATACTTTTTCCTAATTCCCTATAGTTATGGCTCTGATACCAATCGGTCACACCCAACCGATGGTGGAAACATCGGGATGAGACGAAAACGAGATTGCAAGAGACTTCATAACACTATTTGACAATATTAATTAAATTCAAATTTCATTTCAAGACTAAATGTCATAAAAGATTCAAATAGAAATAACAACATTGTTTCAAATTGTAACATAACAACAAAAGATAGATTAATCTAGGTGTGTATTTATATCCACCTAAATTGCATTTCTTCTTGAACATCAACTCATCAATCAACCTGCAACATGTATTAAAATAGAGTTCAATGCAAAAGCAAAGACGAGTATACAAGTTTTTGTTACATAGCATAATATAGCATAAAATAGTTTAAAGGGCTCATAACCAATATGAATCATATTAAGCAAGTTTACTAGCATGCCAAAACGGTGTACTTATATGTTGAAACCCAAGATTCCAATGCGTTAAAATAGCCTATCCCAAATAGAATAAAGGGAGGTTAACATGTTTAACTTAACAATACCCCAAGAATCGTGGGCGGTGCATTAATCCTATAGCACTATAATTGTTAAGGTAGGCTAGCAAAGTTAGTGAAGCATATAGTCGACACAAATAGTTTACATTAGCAGACAAGGCTAAACAAGCATCATATAGTTTCATGTTAAGCATGGATAGAGTTTAAAATAGTTTCATGTGAAGTGTAAGTTCGTATAACATACATGTTGCATCCCAAAAGTGATAAAAAGGAAAACGGGATCGAGTATACTCACGGTTTTTGCAAGCTTTCCTACTTGAAATCCCGTAAGTGTCGTTGGTTGTTTAGTTTGGAGCACCTTTTCCTTCTACACAAGGAACATAGATGTATGAGTTTGGGGAATAACGGAAGATTTTAGATTCGGAATTTAAATAACATGAACATAGCCAAATGAAAATAGTGATCCATCACATATGATGCCTAGATGATATACTTACTAACTTGACAATGTCCACTTGTTCATCATCAAGAGTTCGGTTTGTTTGAATATTACATAAGTATTACATAGAGTACACTATATCATATATGTCAAGCATGAGGTAGAAGATTAAAATCTTCATTTAGGTACCTCTGAGTATCATGGAAGTCATGTAGGAGGTAGGAAGAACGAGTCTTTCATTTAGGTACCTCTAGATGTTCACCACTACACTTGATGTTATTAATATTCAAGGAGGGTCTTGAACTTATAAGAATAATGAAATACAACAACTAATCTATGAGACAACATAAAAAAGTGAGTGGATTTTTATGAAAGATAGCCCAAGTTAATCTAACAATCACACATTCATCAAGCTTCGAGCTTGAACACTTCTTGTGGGTAAAACCCTAACTAAAACATAATGTTTGTGAGGTTTAACCCTCTGATTTAACATTTCTCATCCTTGTTTTTAAGCCCAACTAACCATTCAATTGATTATGAGCATTAGGACATAGGTTTGAGATAAGATTAACTCAAGTTTACTAAGTTTAACAAAGTTTTAGATGAAAACAGAAAAAATCTGTCAACTTTGGAGCCTTTTTGGTGACGTTCCAGGGCCAGGGCCTGGTTTTCCATGGAAAACCAATGGAAACGTAGCTAAGGTCAATCCAAAGAAGTAGGGAAAAGAATCGAGTGAATCGGATAAGAAATAAGTGAGTTATGCTCACTTTAGTGAAGTAGTGTGAATCTGCTCGAATATGGAAATAAGCTTCAATTTGGGACTAATTTGGGAGAGTTTTAGATGATTAGAAAAGTGTAAATGGCTTGGAGAACACTTGATATTTATAGGGAAGGTTTAGGTTAGTTTGTAGTTGGGTAATTAATGTTAGAATTCGTTCAAAACTAAAAAAAACCCAAAATTCGGGCTTAAAACGAGCTGAAACACCCCCTGGTCGCGGCTGCGGATCAACTGAGCGAGTCTTTAAATGATTTAAGAGCTAGATTCATTTACATGTGAAGCATAGCTCAACTAGTGAGGCTCGCTGTTGGTCACAACGGTAACCCGGGTTCGAGTCCCCTGAGTACTAATCTTTTTTGTTTCCTTTTTTTTATTTAAACATTGAACTTTCAGTAATTTGCACAACCAGCCCCTAGACTTTAACTAACCAAGTTATGTTATTTTAAAAGGAACTATCTTTATAATATAAACTAACTAGGTTAGTTTACTAACTTTAATATCTAACTAGATATTATAAAATAAACTCTTTTTTTATATAATAAAATTAATTAATTAAATAAAATAGGATCGATAAATAACCGTATTTAAAATAGGATAAAAAAAACCTTTAAACGATTATTCATTTTACGAAGCTTCTGAATCTCATTATTTTAAGAGTTTTAGCTAGTTTAACGAGTATTAAGTGTCGATAAATAAAGAATCAAGAATCCTAGAATATTATTTCGTTCAAACGAGAATTTGATTATCAGTTGCACATAAGACTAATATGAATACACAATATAGCTTCGTTTTCATTATGATCAAGAGTCTCGAATTACAAATGAAACGAAAGTAGATTACAAAGAGAGTACAAGTGTCTACTTATGGAAAGTACAACACGTCTTGCTAACATAAGAAAGTGCGAGAATGCGGAGCGTTACAGCCACAACCGAGCCAATCTGATGACGCTGTTAAAAAGATAAACATTGTTTGCATTCACTGATGTCCCTAGGATAGGCGGGATTACTATTTTGCCCTTTTAAGAATTACAATTTAACCTTGACTGCTTTACTCTTTCAAAATCAAAATTTAACCCATGTTGTTACTATACCATACCAGACAATATATCACATCATTAATGTAATGTTGTGTCATATCATATCGTATCTTACAATATCATATCATATCATCATATCGTATCATAAAATATCATATTGTATTGTTTCATATCACTAACCACTAAGGCATTTCAAAGTGCGAGTGGGCCTTACAATTTGCCTGGAGAATACTTGTGAAATTCCAGATGATACTTTCCCACATTGTTAAAAAAAAAAACATAACTTATCTATTTTTGGTATTCACATATGATTGTCATAAAACAATTGTTTATAGTGAATTAGTTTTAATAGGTAAAAAGTAAATAATATAATATCTGCTTGCGTTTCATATTCGCGAACAAAAAATCTATATTTTCAATAATCTTTGATGGTAATTCCCATCGAACTTGAGTTTAAAATTGTTTAATGGATTAATCATTATCCATAATGTGAAATACCACGATGTTATATATGTCACCTAGTATGGTATCAAGTTATGTTTTTTAACAATATTAATAATTTAGAGATCTGCAATAACAACAATTATGGTTGGTAAAAGATAAACAAATATAAATTCGTCCTTAATCTTCACCAATCTGTTGCCCATATTAGAAGGACACCATCTTCACCAATCTGTTGACCATATCATAAACAAATTGAGATATTTAAGTTTTTTTTAATTATTAGGACCACACACACCCTTTAATTTGTTTTTCATACTAAATTAGTTGGAAGTTTGGGAGAATCTGTTGATGGTTTAATTTTGATCTGAAATTGGGAGACCTTTGACACCAATAGTCCATGTTGCTTTCCAAAAATGCTCCATGTTCTACATGAATTTTCGTCTGTAATTGTGTTATTAATATGCCATCTAGGTTGGTTAAATAATGGCTTGATATAGAATGTAAGTTTAATTCTCCAGTGATGGTCAAGTTAAAAAAAGGCAAGGTGAAATATATATCCAGGCTTCTTTGTATTACACTAGGGGAATGAGTCATTGTGAGTGAAATGTTTCAAGGACCCTTCGTGCAACATATCACTCTATGATTGCACAAACAGCAACATGTCACTCTTTGATTGTCGGTATCCGTTGGTAACTGATTGTGGAACACGTCATTGTGAGTGAAACGTTTCAAAGATCTTTGGTGCGACGTGTCACTGTCTTATTGGATGAATAGCAACGTGTCACCCTTTTATTGGTCGTGACACGTTGGTGATTAATTGTAATGAAGAGAGTTCAGGTGGAATGGGATTTTAGTTGACTTGATCCTAGTATAAAGCATGATATTGGATGGATAGCAACGTGTCACTCTTTTATTGGTCGTGACACGTTGGTGATTAATTGTAATGAAGAGAGTTCAGGTGGAAAGGGATTTTAGTTGAGTTGATCCTAGTATAAATCATGATATTGGGGTGCCCTGATAATACATATGAGTCGAGTGTAAACTAACGCTTAGAGGTGGAAATACCAAGTTTGAGAGAAAAGAAAGGGTTGAAATCATCGATTCTAAGATTAGTAAAGATCGATCCAAGTACACGTATGGATCACAGAAAGATCAATCAATAGAGAGCTAGATTAATGCAGGAAATTTTGTTTGAGAAAAGGTTCATCATCTTCCTTGGTGCCCGGGCATCATTTACCCTGTACCGCCATTGGTATGTCCTTGCTAGTTCTGGCTCTTTAAAATTTTTATGGCAATTTTCTGCAGTGCAACCATCCTGGATCTCCTTTTGATGTAACTAAAAGCATTGATTTTTAATGTTTTGACTACAAGTTTTATTATAGATTGTTGTATTATGTGCAGGATGGTAACAGGGTTGAATCTTTGGGCACAATCACAAAGTTTGATGATTTGCATTTTGTCGAGAAAGAAGATGGTAAGTCTACCTGTGGTTCAAACCAAGGTCAAATGTTCTAACACCTACGTGTTTCCCATTATAAAACAATGATCATTTCGGCGATTTCTTTAGGTAACTACAGTCAAGTGTTGACTTCTACATGTGGAGGGGCACCTAATTTTGTTGTGCATCCTCGTAATGATGAGAGTGCTTAGGTGCATTTAAGTGGCGGAGCTTGAACGGAAACTCAGTGAGGGCCGGACTCTAAAAATCTAAATCGGTGGAGTTCAGGCTCTTAAAATTCCAATCTTTTACACTACAAACAACAAATTTTCGGAAATTAACACTACACGTGAAATACACGTGAAAAATCGGCGGGGGCTGGGGCACCCCCGGGCCTCCATTATCCTCCGCCCATGAGTGTAGACAAAGGTTTATGATACCACACTGGCAATCCTATCATTAGATGATGCAGCGACCAGCTAAAGAAGTCGGACGGAGATATTGACCATCCTGGTTCTACTTTGACCAGTAATTTAGGGCATGTTTGGCTAAGCTTATTATAGTTAAAAAGGACTTTTGGAAAAGGACTTTTTGAAAATGAGTTTTTAAAAAAAGTGTTTAGATTAGCTTATTGATGTAAAATGACTAAAATGGGCATTCTTTTAGATATAAGGGGGTAAAGAAGGGGTATATTGGTAATTTGTAGTTTGAAAAGTTAAAAGCTGGCCAAGAAGTCACAATATTGTGACTTCTTGAAACCTCCTTTTTCTTCTTTGCAAAAAGCCATTTCTAAAAGGACTTTTGGCTTAGCCAAACACAAAAACAACTTATTGGCTTTTTGATAAGTCAATAAGCCAATAAGTTGTTTTGAAAAGCTTAGCCAAACATGCCCTTAGATACTAATGATTTAGTTGCTGAAAATTCAGGAAACGTAGAATCAAAACCTATGTGTTATCCTAACCGTGATATCAGAATCCATCGTCTCATAACGCTTTTGTACAAGTAAGAATTACAAATTAACCGGATTGAAACCCTTTCGTCTCGAGTTTGCTTCAAAAGTCGTGACTTTGCAAACAAGCACACCTCGAAAAGCTAATCCGGATCAATTATTTTATTGTTCTAAGACAAGCAAGGATTATTGTAAGTATTTAAAGGGAAAAATTAGCCGTTCTGAAGGGGTATGGTCCCAGATCTCGCGTCAGCATGACCGCGAGTGACCATTACCCTTATCAAAAACCCCCACCAGCAAGAACTTATCTGTGTCCGTGCGGGCACGCGCGAACACAGCGGACGAATATAATCGGTCAAGGGATGAGAAGACTTACCTTAAATACGAAAACGGATGTTACGCGTAGCGATGCGGCCTGGCACCGCATCCTATGAACATTTTCGTCACGACAAGGGATCTGGACAACAGTAAAAGTCACCAAGCGGCGATGCGGCACAGCACCGCATCCCGCATGCATCTTGGCCAGAACAAGAACGCGAGAACAACATCAGTTACCGCAAGCAGCGATGCGGCCCGGCACCGCATCCTGCTTACAAGGCAAGTGGGTCTGACACCACAGTGCAAGTGGCACTGGGAACAGTCGCCTGTCAGCCCACATGTATGCAACAGTCTGACACCACAGCGGGACGTGGCATCACCACCGTAACCGACATGCCTGACACACCTATAGGAGGATGTGCGATGTCAGGCTAGCTACTCAACTACCCTCCTTCACTCCTCGGCTATATATACCCATCGCAAACCAGGTTTGAGGTATCTCTTCACAACTCTCTCACTACTACTACTATCATACTTTGCTTCCCAAGCAAATTACTGATTCTCACGCCGGAGAGTGGTAACAAGGAGCACCCCCACCCCATTTTCCTTGTTACGAGTCACGGTTTGTTTCCTTGTGCAGGAGATCAACCAATAGACGATCCTCGGAAAGAAGGGATTAACCCTACTTGACGAGACCAGTGTGTTAACCACCTGACACCACAGTGCAAGTGGCACTGGGAACAGTCGCCTGTCAGCTCACATATATGCAACAGTCTGACACCACAGCAGGATGTGGCATCACCACCGTAACCGACAGGCCTGACACACCTACAGGAGGCTGTGCGATGTCAGGCTAGCTACTCAACTACCCTCATTCACTCCTCGGCTATAAATACCCATCCCAAACCAGGTTTGAGGTATCTCTTCACAACTCTCTCACTACTACTACTATCATACTTTGCTTCCCAAGCAAATTACTGATTCTCACGCCGGAGAGTGGTAACAAGGAGCACCCCCACCCCATTCTCCTTGTTACGAGTCACAGTTTGTTTCCTTGTGCAGGAGATCAACCAGCGGACGATCCAGCCAACGATCCTCGGAAAGAAGGGATTAACCCTACTTGACGAGACCAGTGTGTTAACCACCTCGGTTAACATCCCATGCAAGCTTGGTGATCCCCTTCAAGCTTCTTCAGCAAGCTTCTTCAAGTTTCAAATCCCCCGTGTCCGGTTCACAACCACAGAGGGGACGCAAACAGCTTCTCCTTAGGACAAAGGACAAGTATGCTGAGCAACTGCACATCAGCAACCCTGCCTCCTGATCCTTCAAGAGCCACATATAAGCTTCAAACCCTTTAGAAGCGAGTTCTTTGATGCAAACCGCAGACACTCACGAGTAACTGCGGCGAAATACAAGTACGCAGACGATAGCTACGGAAGAGCCACAACTAAACTGCCACGCGGCTGATCAAAGCTACTTCAAGGAAAACTGCTTTCCAACTAAGCGTGAAGGAAAGTGGTTACAGAACGAATGCGGACGAGTTTCACCCCAATTCCCAAGTATCTAAGGGGATCTCCTTCAGCAACACTACTTCAAGGAAAACTACTTTCCACTAAAGCGTGAAGGAAAGTAACTAAGGAACAGTGGTAACAAGTCTGCTTATGACTGTTTGCCCACCTATGGACCACATAGAATAAACAATGGTGGGCACTACCATGCCTATGACCATGTTTATTTGCCCATAGTCCAGATTCACATTGTTCGACCAAACACGGCCAACAATGACGCAACTACCCCACGTAGCTCGACCACACATGGCCAACAATGTGCATCAACGAGGTAACCGCAAAGGGCGTGCGGTTACTTGAGAGCTAAACCGCAAAGGACGTGCGGTTACTAGAGAGCTAAACCACAAAAGACGTGCGGTTACTTGAGAGTTAAACTGGAAGAACACGAACACCCCACAAAGCAGGGATCATCGTTGAATGTCCAGTTGATAAACATAGAGCTTGAGCAAAGTACTTACAACATTACAGCAGCTGACGCAGAGGTTACAACTAGAGTGGCGATCACGGACATCTTCCGTCACCGTCTCAAAGGCTGGTTCGAACCCTGCTAACATCTTCAGTCATCGTCTCAAAGGTTGGTTCGAAACACCAACAGGTGGCTGATGACATCAGAGAAATCCATTGGCTGAGAATTCTGCATCAGACGGAACTTGCTCACCGGTACGGAAGAGACGTCACACGACTCTACCGGACCCTCAGCTTGATTTACATGAAGAAGGAGCCATCCGCATAGCCTATATTCTACCTTCTAGACACCATAGTCCAGTATTCTTCCCACATGCAACTTGCATAAGGAAGAAACTGTTGATACATGTATGTGGACGCGACTCGACGCGACTTGGTCCGGTTCGACCCGGTTAGGTTCGGCTCAAGCCCGACGTCACGACATTCCTCCGTCGTGCGTCCCAGAGTTCAACACGCGAAGCACGGAGAGCCGAGAACGTTTCCCGCTTGACACATCATCATGACATCATCATGATGATGTCATGATGATGTCACTATGTTGACTAAACATTTGAAATCAACAAAGGTGATTTACGTAAAAAGCTTGGACCAATCATCTTTAAGAAAGAAACACATGTTGGACTTCATGAACTGGGCCAAAGCCCAAATATTGGCGAAACACAATGCAGGTCGACGAAACTGGACTGTTTCGTCGACATCATCTCTATTTCGTCAAACATGACTCAGTTTCGCCAAGGATTAACGTGTTTCTTCAAGGTTCTGATTCGCCAAGCTGTGATTCGTCAAGACCCATTCTGATTCGTTGTGTCTGTGTGTATAAATAGACATGTTATGTTTCTGTCTCAATAGAGAACACATTGTAGAAGTAGACACTAGAACACATAGAGAGAACACAGAGAACACACGAGAGTTAGAGAGAGTTTGCAATACACATTTGTAAACATTGGATTGTAATCGAACCTTTCATACGTATTAATACAGAGGTGTTAATCGTTGAGTCTTGTGTGTTGATTATTTGCGTGTTCTATCTCGGTTTGCTATTCCGGTTGGATTCCGCACCACCGGAGTGGTTCGTACACAAGGATTAGGCGACTAGATCCTCCCCTAGCCGGACCTACAAGTGGTATCAGAGCCTTGGCTCTTCTCCTTGTTAAAACCGAGGTGTTCTTGGTGTTTTTCGGGTCTTTAAAATTCATATTTTTCTGAAAAACTTCTTAAAATCGGAGTAAATCTTGGTGTTTTGCTTTATGTTTTGTTAAAAAAACCGTGTTATTTTCATGCTCACATGTTAGTCTTTGGTTTTTATTAAACATTTTAGCAAGAATTTGTGTTCGGAAATTTACGGTTCACCGGAAAACTCATAAGTTTACCGGAAAATTCATAAATTTCTGGGTTGTTCTTCATATATTCATATAATCTTCAAGTTGTTCTTCATAAACACACTTTTTGATCTTTGGAAATTATTGGTGATAGTTGTTAGTATTTTTGAAAATTGTAAAAAGGACATCATCATTGGTTGGTGAATTGGGAAGGAGTGTAGCCGAAAGTGATTGAAAAAGAAGTCTGCCTTGTGTCAGAGCATAGAAAGTCAACATTCAATCTCACACAACAATTTGGATCGCACAAGAATTATCAATCGTACAAGACTCTTTGGGCTTCCAGAACTGGGCTTCTGATTACATTGGACAATTCTATTTGGACTTTTGTTTTTCAGTCGCACAAGATAGCTGGGATCGCACAAAAAGAGTTGGGCCTATTTCGTCAATTCAAAAGCCCATAACTACTTTCTGTTTCGTCATTTAGTAAGCTGAGTTTTTGTTTCGTCGAGTGGGCTTCTTGTTCAAAAGCTTGTTCAATAAAAAGCTGTTTCGTCAAGACTTTTATTTCGCCAAAGGAGTTTACAAATTTTGTTTCGACAATCAAGTGTTTAAAATTCTGTTTCGTCAACATCCTGTTTCGCCAAGCCCTTTTTCATAAAATCTGTTTCGTAAAAGATAACAAAACAGTTTCAGTTTCGTGGAAACTGTTTCGTCGACAAACTTAATTTTAAACAGAAGGTTTGCATTTGTGATTTAACTGTTTGTTTGAGGTGTGATTTACAGAGGTATTCTTTTTCTTGATCAAAAATGAATCCGGCCTGGGGTACTCCGTCAAATACAGAAAACAAGTATAGAAGCAGTGAGGATTTATTTACAGAAATGTATTATGGAACTTCTAGCACTTCTACAAAACCTTCTTCACACGCTCCAATTCAAACAGCGTTTGTGTCTCACACTGACATGTTTGGCAATACCATCCAAGTTCCGGTCCCTCCAAAAACAGACATGTTTGGAAATCCGCTTGAACCAGTTTCTCAACCGGTGCCTCAACAGCAAACCCAAAGGCCTCCTGTGACAACTGATCTACATGGCAATCTCATTCAAGTTCCTGTTAAGCCAGCTCAGCATGGGAACCAGAACCCTTTTAGTAATCAAGGAGACCAGCAGAATCAGAACAGGAACAATGAGCGTATGTTGATACCTGTCAACAACCAAGGCCAAGCAGGATCATCAAATGCTAACCAGGCACTTGTGATTCAAGTATATGAAGGTGGTGATTGGTCAATCAAGTTGAGTAGTGATGCTTCAGTTGGAACAGCTTGTTTTGCTGAGGTTGTCAAGGATTTAAATCACGCCAGTGGTGGAGAATCTTCCGCCAATGGTGGTGACTCTTCTGAGGATGAGGACTCTTCTGGTCATAGTAGAAGTTCAGATGAAGAATCCTCGAGTTCAGGTGATGATCATGTGGGTGAGACATCAAGTGCGTCAGTCGATGCTAATATTGATGGGCTTTTGGGAGAAGCTGCAGCAGAAAATCATAAAAGATCTATATTGGTGGATCAAGCTGCATATTCTTCGTCTTCTCTCCATTCAGCCGTTATGGCTAATGTCGACAGTTCATCAAGTCAGGTATGTGTCGATGAACCCACTGCTGCTATTTGTGATAATTGTGCTAGAATAAGTGATAGATGTGTTGATTTGGATGCAAACATGTCTGAGTTGCAAGGCAAACATGATGCTTTACAAGCTAGTTTGTTTGACTTGCAAGACAAATATGTTTCGTTGAATGATAAGTGGTGTGAATTGCAAAGCAAACACGAGGCTTTGCAAGAGAAATATGATGTGACATTCATTCACAATCAGAAGTTGACCGTTGATCTTTCGAAGTGCACTGAAGCCAACATGTTTTATGAAAACCATGAAAAGGACTTTAAGTCGATGATTGAAACATTAAAGAAAGATAAAACTGAGCTGACAAAAATGGTTTCCAGAAAACAAACTGACATAAATTTGTATATCACACGTCTTGAGATAATGCAAAAAGAAATGGCTTGTGTCAAAACTAAAAGTGAGGCGATCCAACTTAAGCTAGACAGTTATTTGAGCTCTAGCTATGTGTTGGATCACATCATTGACGTACAGAAAGAGAAACGGGATGTCACATGCATTGGATACAAGAAATGTCCACCACCCGTGAGAAACAATTATGATGCCCTGCCTGATGAGGAGTATAGAACTCACTTTGAACCATCTGTTCCTCTAGACGTTAAGGAATTTGCAGCAGGTCTTGGATACAAGAAAGAGGTATCATCAGATTCAGATGTGTCAGCAGATACATGTGTGTCCTCTGCTGAACCGAATCAGGTTCCTCCAGTTGTGATATACAGTGAGGATTCTGATTCTTCTGATGATGAGTCTGATGATACTGATTCGGAAAAGTCTAATGCGGTGATCAAAGAAGAGGACATACCTCTTGAGAATCACATTCTTTGTGATCCACCTGCAAAACCGTGTGTGACTGCTACAGCCAAGACGGTTGAATCCTCATCTGGAAGCTGTGAAAGTGTGAACTTGCTTTACACGTTGATTGGATCTGATAAAATATATTCAGACAAGGATTTCCCTATCAAAAATGTCAATCAATCTTTGATTGATAAAGTTTTCGAAGATTCTACCAGTAAGTTTTTGGGAAAGTCGAGCCCAGGAGTTGTAGTAACTCAGTGTGCTCCTATCCCAAAATCCGAAGTTAGAAAGAAATATGGGAATCAAAAGTTGCAAAAACAAAACAATCAACGAAAGCAAAATCACGCTCCCCAAGGAAATGGAAAAGGTCAAAAGAAACAGACCAAGAAAAAGGACAAGAAGGTAAACTTTGTGAAGTCAAGGGGAACGGACAAAATCGAAACTTTTGAAAATAAATCTAACTTGGATTTTGTTAAACAAGCAACAGTGTTGAAAAGAAATGAGCCAAACTGTTCGAAACCTAGTACCTCGAGATCACAAAGTTCATCATCATCGACAAGACGATCACATGTTTCTCCGAGGTTTGTAGAGCGGAGAATGTGTTTTGAATGTGGTACTATTGGACACATAATTCGAAATTGTCCATATCTTCATAAACAAAAAGCCAAAGTTGATTCCCCCAATGGTAACAATTACCATAAAAGATTTGTTTCACCAAAACAGGACCCTCGTCTTGTTAAACAACAGGAAATGAAACAGAAAAGGAAACAAAGAAAAGAAATTGAAAAGGTTTTAAAACCGGAGGTTTTCCAAACAAAATCTGTCGAATCAAATGTTAAACATGAAAAACAAAAACAGATTTGGAAACCAAAATTGGAAATTGTTTCAGGGGTAGCTACATCAATTCCGAATCATCGGGAAATGGATGTCACAATCCTCGATGATGACGGACGACCCAAGTCCATGAAGGCTTGGGTCCCCCTCTCCAACTAATCTCTGAATGAGTGTGTAGGATGTTCCAGGAGGAACTATTGATAGTCTTAGGATTGTTGATAGTGGAGCGTCCATGCACAAGATCGGCGACACCAGACTCCGAAACATCATTATATCTAGGAGTTGTTGCCTTTGATGGAGAGAGAAGAAACGAAGACAAAAATGTCTGATGAAAGAATGTTGTTGAATGAAGTTAAAAAATTCGACAAGATGAAGATCATTCCAAAAATTTGGTTGTTATGGTTTTTGATCGGGTCCTCAGGAAAGATTCCAATGAAAAGTACGCGCCTGTAGCACGTCTGAAGCTTTTCGAAGATTCATGGATTTTTCTTCCACAAGAAGTTCAAAGTCCACAAGGTGAACGTGTAGGGCACTTTTCTCCACGGTGTGATTGAAGAAAATGTGTTTGTTGAACAAACTACACCAGGTGTGCGGATGCCTTGGCGTGGATTGAACAACCGCACACTACTTCTCAAGAGAAAGATAAAGACCTTCGCTGGTACATTGTGGAAGACCAGCCGGACCCAGAGGTTTTTGATCTTGTTGCTGTCAAGAGACTTCTCAGTAGCTACAAAGAATCGACTTTGAATTCCACACCGGGTGGATATCCAGTTTGGGAGAGCACTCATATTCCTTGCAATGCACGAAGCAGTTGCAGGATACGGTTTTAAATTTCTTACCTCTCCTATACTTGTCGATATTTAAGCTGCTTTATAATTTATTATCCTCTCGTACAGCACTCTTTGGCCAGACAATGTTGTCATGGTCCGCACCGCTTACCGACATGCCAACTCATTTTTTTCCAAAATTCGATAAATCATTTCTGATTCAAAATTAATTTTGGTAAACGGCATTGAGGTAAAACAAGAGTAAAACCAACATCGGAAAATCATTTTTGTAAATACCTTTATGTTTTAAATTTGTCTTAGTTTATTGATTTTAGGGGGAGTAAATCCAAATTTGAAAAACCAAAATCCAAATTTGAAAAACCAAAAACATCGAAAAATTTCAAAAGCACAAAAACATTGGAAAAACAAAAATGAGTTTCCTGGCGAGCAAAAGAGAAAATGATAGTACATCAGTGGTCTGTCCAAACCTCTTTAAACCTAAAATGAAAAACGATAAGCAGCTCTATATAAGATGTATCGGTAGGCTCACAATCATTTTAAAGTGTGCAGGGTGATATAAACTTAAATCGACTGAAGACCAGGTGGGAACCATTCATTGGCATATGGTCTTAGTACCGAAATTTCGTTTGAGAGATTGCCGAGGTTCTGAGATATTCGGTCTTTATGCTGCTTATCATCTGGGTATCATGGTTGTATCTTTTACCGAAAAATAACGGGGACGCAAGTCTAGATCTTCCATGATACCATACATACGTGTACATACTGCATACGACCTCAATAAGTGATAAACAATCACATGTCCCAATCAAAATAAGTGATATTAAATCACAAATTCTTTCCGGGAGTCAAGTTCGTCTCTCTGCTGTACGAAAGTACTGACCTGTTCACGGACTTGCTCCTGTGCCCTCATGCATCGAAAATCAAGTTCCTCATCAATAAGTGATTATATCACATAGGGCTTGTTTTCCAATCAAAATAAGTGAGTTTCTCACATCATATACGGTCAAACAGATGAGAATCGGTATACTCACCGGTAAGATGAACCCTCGTGCATACCTTGATACGGGAATGTTTCGTGATGTGGATGAACACCGGTCGGTAAGTATAAATCATACCTTAACGTATCCCCTCGCCATGATTACATCTGATAAGTTGAGCTTATGTGGACAACAATACCGATAATTGTTATAGGATGCTTATCTTAATGTTAACTAATTGAACAAAGAGAGAGTTTTGGCATGACCATACACTGATATGATTCTCTTACCCTCGAAACTCACAAAAAGAATGTCTGTAAATATTTATTTAATGCTTTCATTTTCCGCACCTTTGTATATATTTATTTACTGCTTTCAGTCTTTACATTTGAAATATTCAAAAATACCAAAAATATTTTAAGTGTGTTTTAATATAAACTTTATAAAAGTCAAAAAGATTTTAATTCTATTTTATTTTCGATCGTACGATGTTGGAGCTCGAGTCTTCGTTACCTGAAACCTGAACGAAAACCGAAAATGACTAAATCTTCATAAACGGTCGAAATTTGCAAGTTTTGAAAGTTAAAGACTAAAATTGACAAATATTTTAAACTTTCAAACTGTCGGACGGTGTTTGTTTGAACAATGGTCACATGTGTGTCGTTTGTTTATGTTTACTATATTCCAAGCAGTTGTTCTCATTACGCGTTTAGATTTCTTGCATGTGCAGATTCTAAAGGCTAGGAGAACATGGTCGATGACAAGCTTCGGAATGAAGACACGACGTGAAGGCACTCAAATGATGAAGATGATCGAGTTGCCGCTGACCATCATCAACACCACAAGGATTTCAAGCTAATGATCAAGTCATTCACGAGCATAACTCAAGGGGGAGCTTATGTTAAGGGGGAGTTTGTCAACACACTTCCTACATGATACGGGGAGTTTGTTGATACACTTTCTGCTTTGAAGACGTGAAGACATTGAAGATCCTTCGACATAGAAGGCATGAAAGGCGAATCTCGCGAGTAGCGTCCAAGGGGGAGTTTGTTGATACATGTATGTGGACGCGACTCGACGCGACTTGGTCCGGTTCGACCCGGTTAGGTTCGGCTCAAGCCCGACGTCACGACATTCCTCCGTCGTGCGTCCCAGAGTTCAACACGCGAAGCACGGAGAGCCGAGAACGTTTCCCGCTTGACACATCATCATGACATCATCATGATGATGTCATGATGATGTCACTATGTTGACTAAACATTTGAAATCAACAAAGGTGATTTACGTAAAAAGCTTGGACCAATCATCTTTAAGAAAGAAACACATGTTGGACTTCATGAACTGGGCCAAAGCCCAAATATTGGCGAAACACAATGCAGGTCGACGAAACTGGACTGTTTCGTCGACATCATCTCTATTTCGTCAAACATGACTCAGTTTCGCCAAGGATTAACGTGTTTCTTCAAGGTTCTGATTCGCCAAGCTGTGATTCGTCAAGACCCATTCTGATTCGTTGTGTCTGTGTGTATAAATAGACATGTTATGTTTCTGTCTCAATAGAGAACACATTGTAGAAGTAGACACTAGAACACATAGAGAGAACACAGAGAACACACGAGAGTTAGAGAGAGTTTGCAATACACATTTGTAAACATTGGATTGTAATCGAACCTTTCATACGTATTAATACAGAGGTGTTAATCGTTGAGTCTTGTGTGTTGATTATTTGCGTGTTCTATCTCGGTTTGCTATTCCGGTTGGATTCCGCACCACCGGAGTGGTTCGTACACAAGGATTAGGCGACTAGATCCTCCCCTAGCCGGACCTACAGAAACACTAGACTGAGGGGACTTGAAGGGGTATGGTCCCAGATCTCGCGTCAGCATGACCGCGAGTGACTATTACCCTTATCAAAAACCCCCACCAGCAAGAACTTATCTGTGTCCGTGCGGGCACGCGCGAACACAGCGGACGAATCCAATCGGTCAAGGGATGAGAAGACTTACCTTAAATACGAAAACGGATGTTACGCATAGCGATGCGGCCTGGCACCGCATCCTATGAACATTTTCGTCACGACAAGGGATCTGGACAACAGTAACAGTCACAAAGCGGCGATGCGGCACGGCACCGCATCCCGCATGCATCTTGGCCAGAACAAGAACACGGGAACAACATCAGTTACCGCAAGCAGCGATGCGGCCCGGCACCGCATCCTGCTTACAAGGCAAGTGGGATGTCAGGCTAGCTACTCAACTACCCTCCTTCACTCCTCGGCTATATATACCCATCCCAAACCAGGTTTGAGGTATCTCTTCACAACTCTCTCAGTACTACTACTATCATACTTTGCTTCCCAAGCAAATTACTGATTCTCACGCCGGAGAGTGGTAACAAGGAGCACCCCCCACCCCATTCTCCTTGTTACGAGTCACGGTTTGTTTCCTTGTGCAGGAGATCAACCAGCGGAAGATCCAGCCAGCGATCCTCGGAAAGAAGGGACTAACCCTACTTGACAAGACCAGTGTGTTAACCACCTCGGTTAACCATTGTTTCTTCACGTTCAAAAAAAAAAAAAAAACCCCTGGCCACCGCTATCTTCTACATACAGTGTCAATCCCTTTATCAATTATGGAGACCGCAACTGCCCGTAGATCTTATTTGGGTTTATCATGGCTTTTATATGGACAAAACCAAGAATTATCGAATTTGTGATTGGGAGACAGATTAGTCTTTTTTTTTTCTTTTAAAAAACACATGAGAAAGAAATCAACATTTGAAATTGTAATTAATAGTTCGGTTTTAGTCGTGTATACAATCAACTTTACAGCTTTTGAGTTTTGTCTATATAATTATTATCAATAATAAAATTCCAAGGGAAAAGTTGTGAAAGAAAGTCATTATACTTTATGTTGGGCCGAGAGTTTATGACACGATCTGTTAATAAAACATAACTCTACCCAAAGTTGAGCGGGTTAGTGTTTGGAGTAAACTTGCTTGGTTCATAAAACTCGATCCCTTAATGGCATGATTAAAAACGTGTTCAAACAAGTTCAATCTGCTTAACCTAATTTACGACATGCTTAACACGTATAACTTATTCATAGTAGGTTAATAGGTCGACACAACACCTTTATAACCCATTAATCATAACAATTTTATAGTTTTATAGATAATTATATGAATTGTAACTTCTTTGTTAGTTTTATTTAATGGTGTTATTTGGGTCTGTGTTTTGTGAATCTTGTTAAACATGCAGTATTATTAGTGTTACTACTTATATTTTCCAATGTTAAATATGATGTTTGTTTTATCCGTGTTAGTGTTTAAAAATTTGACACATTTAGTTAAATAGCTCGTGCCAAACATTAATGATAATTGCAAATTCTAACTTAATGACTATTTACTTGTCACTAAAAGAATTCAAACATTATCAAAGGCAGAATACTTTATGGTGTTTAGAATAGGATTAGCAAAACTATATAACATTAAGTTGTATTTCAGTTTGTAAAAATTATTTTAAATATGACATATTTAAAATCTAAATCCATCACATAGCCAAAGTGGTTAGAATTCAAATTCAATTTAATGAGGTGTTCATGATAGAAGTTTATGAACGTGAATACCATGAACTTCGTTAACATTCGCAACAAAAAGAGAATGCTTACAACTTGTAGGCAGAGTTTAAAATTTAAAAAAGTAAATAAATAAAAATTACCATTATTATATATATCAAATGACAACACCACTTTGCTACAGTGGTGTTGTCTTTTTTTTTCCTTTTCTTTCTTTCTTATCTTTCTGTGGGTTTTTTTCTTTTTTACCTTTACCCTTTAATTTTCAGCATTAACTCTTACAACCACTTAACTTTCTAAATACTTTTTAATCGAGTTTTACGTCTTTATTTTTATTTACGTGTCGATATAAACTTAAGTTGATTTACATTTCGACATGATTTTTTTTTTGTATTTATTTACGATTTTACCCCAGTATAAAATTCGTTTTAATATTTTTTTACAAGACTATGATAGTGTTTTGTTTTAATTGGTTGGCTCGATTTAATTTTTATTCGTCATGCCAAGCGGTAGTTTTTCCATCGTTTTAGTTTTTTTAGCAAAAGTATGGTAGTATTTTGTTTTACTTTGTTTAGTCAATGTAATTTTTTTTTAGATCGTGTTATGAGTAGTATGTATAAGTAACTAAATTATTATTATTATTATTATTATTATTATTATTATTATTATTATTAGGGTGTTAATATTAACACCCCGCCCCTCTATCTCTCTTTATACGTACATAGATATATTTAGAGAGATATAAAGTGAAAAGTGTGTGAGAATAAAATAAGCCTATTATTATTATGGCGAATTGGCCTGTAATAATCCCACCTACACCTTTTTGGCCAATAATAATCCCACCTCAGAATATTCCCCACACCAGTCCCACCTTTCAGATATTTTTCCCACACTGGTCCCCGTTAAAAATCCCTAACTCAGTTAGTAAAATGGCTGATGTGGTAGCTGACTAATGGATGATGTGTCAAAAAAGATCATGTGGCAGCTGCCTAATGGATGATGTGTCAAAAAAGGGGAATACTAATCAGCTGCCACATAATCTTTTTTGACACATCATCCATTAGTCAGCTGCCACATCAGCCATTTTACAAACTGAGTTAGGGATTTTTAACGGGGGACCAGTGTGAGAAAGATATCTGAAAGGTGGGACTGGTGTAGGGAATATTCTAAGGTGGGATTATTATTGGCCAAAAAGGTGTAGGTGGGATTATTACAGGCCAATTTGCCTATTATTATTATTATTATCGTATCATATCATATATTCTTATTTGATTAAATCAAATCATATCATATTACATTACATAAGTTTATAAGTTTATAGCATGTTATATTATGTCATATTCTATCTTATCATATCAAATATATCAAAGCATATAATAAAATTTCTAATCATATCACATCATGTCTTTCTATATTAACATAAGTGAAGTGATACAACATGGCTCACAAACACATTTAAAAAAACAATAAGACAACTAATATGATATAATAAAACTTTAACACAAAGATCAAATTCAAAGTATTTTATCATACAAAATGTATGAATAGAGTGGAAAAGTAAAAAAAAAAACGTTGTGATATTTTTCGTAATTATTTTACTCGTAGAGTAATTATCAAAATTACTATACAAATAATCATGCAACGTAATTTTGATCTTGTGGGATAATTTTGTAGAGTATGATAATTACTCTACAAACGATCTTATAGGGTAATTTTGATCTTTTAGGGTAATTTTGATAGTTACTCTACGAGTAAATAATTACGAAAATATCACCACGTTTTTTTTTTTACTTTTCCATGTACGTTTTGTACGATAAGATACTTTTTACGAAATGTTTACTCAAAATTTATAATAGATATACACCCATATAGTGTGTAATTAATACTTATGTTTTAGTCATATGTGAACAACACATAGATTTTTTTTTATAAATAATCATATATATTATAATTATAACTAAATATGAATAATAAATTTTGGTTAGTTTATGATATAGTGTTAGTTGCATATGATTATTTTAAATCTATATAAATCTAGACGTATGTAAATATACATATCTAATACTAATAAAAGAATCCATTTAATGTAACATTACATTACATTTTCTCCATCAATATTGTCATCAAAATGTCATGTGGTAATTTCTTATCCAACCTTAACTATAATAATAATAATAATAATAATAATAATAATAATAATAATAATAATAATAATAATAATAATAATAATAATTAATTAATATAAGAACCATTATCCACTTTAATAAATAATTCTAAATAAACCTCATCTACCTCAAAAGAAATTGATATAACATGATACTTGGGTTAATAAATTATACTACATGATATAGAGACAAAAATATTAGAATTAGTTTATCTCTTAAATATACCGATTTTACATATTAGAGGTCAAAATTATCTTCGACTCTATGACATACGATTACGGGTTATTATATTTTAAATATGTGTGTATTTAATATGAATATCCTTTATCAAAGCCTGTTGATTGTTAGTTTATTTTTATCTATAACAAAACTATTATTATTATTATTATTATTATTATTAATATCTCCAATTTAATTATTTTTGCATTATTATAATAACTTATTTGTTAAATAACACCTCATTAAGTTTAACCACATATATTTTTAAGACCTAATGATTTAAACTATTAATTATTGATAAAAATGATAAAGTTACAAACAAAACATCAAATCTAATATAACTTTTAATATAGGATTAATGTCACGTTTGACTTTCTTCTTCAACCTTACAATTTAGACTTACATTTTATTTTAAAATATTTTTTAATCCTTATCCTTACTAATATAATAAATATAATTCAAATATGTTGATAACCTCATTAGGATGCATTATTTAATTAATATTATTAGATAAATACAATCTATTTTATTTTATATTATCATAAAATACAAAAAAATAATCAGATCATTTTTACTATATCATCCTTACTTTAATACTAATCGGAAAAAACACAATAGTTAGATTATACTATTATTATACTTTTTAAACTATGTAATCTGGATTATATAGACGTATGATTTACATTTTTTTTGATATTTTACGTATGTAATACACGGGTTTGCAACACTTATAAATTAAAATATTATTCAATCTAAGTTTTTTTATATTTAATTCGTGTGATACACGAGTTTATATGCTAGTGTGTATATATATATACACACACACACACACACACAGTATATAACAAAAGAAAACCATGAGGAACACATATTATATCCATTGAAGTCATCTACTTTTTGGTTTTCCCGTCTTTCTTTCCTAACTAGTTATGGATATTCAATTTTTAACTAAAGATAGTTATTATATTATTAACCAAATGAATTCAATAAGAAATTAATTAATTAACTTTTAAAATACAAGTTAAAATTATTTGGTTAAAATATTAAAAAACAAAAAAAATTATGATGATGATTATTTTTATGAGTGATTTCTAAAGATGCTCAAATAAATATTTAGTGTGGTTAGATGGTAAAAATGATAAAATTGAATTTGTTAAATTTTAAAAAATAGGTGGTATTAAAAATTTAAGTTAATATACTAGGTTATTTAAATCAACTTATATTTTTTCCTTAAAAGCTTCAGTAAGTTCAAAATTATGTTGCTTAACATATTAACAAACAAACGAAGAATAATGATGATAATTGTTTCTATGAGTGATATCTAAAAACATTAAAATATTTAATGTGTTTCAATATTGGTAAGAAAGGTAAAAATACAATACATTAAATAATAATGAAAAATAGGTGGTATTACAAAATAAAAGTTAATACGTAGTAGAAAGAAATAATGTTTTAAAAATAACTTCACAAACTTTATAACTATCAAATCAATGTTCATTTTTGAAAAATACATATTTTAACGTTTGTATATGTTAACACATTACATTATAATTTATTCTATTTGTATAATACACCACTTTGTTCAAATGCGTATAATTTTTTTAACCAACAAATCATTCATGGGTTTAGTTTGAGTATTTGAGCTTTAAAACTTTAAGTCCATGCACAACAAATCATATTGAGTCAGTTTTTCTAATTAAGATTAATTATTTATATTTGAGATTTTATATATCTAATTTGGTTTTTCTTAGGGGTCGGTTTCGCGTTTCGAAAATTCAAGGAGGGCGATTGCAGAATTTTATGCGGTACTTCAGTTCATTTTTTTGTAAGAGGCGGGTACTACAACAAACGATAGGGCCGCAACTATCAGTCGACATGATAGTCCCTTAACCCCACTCCGGCCAGTGTGGTGTCTTAACCGTGCCCACGGCCTGGCATCAGAGTTTGGCATGGCTCTCCACGAGAAATTTCCAGCCCCCAGTGCCCCCGTTGCCGGGACTGGTAGTTGCACCCTCCACAAGAGCCGAGGCTCTCTGGAGTAAATGCACTGTACTAGAAACTCGTGTTGGGATCAGGAGTCGAACCGGTGACCCGGCCCATACCCCATCATTTCCTCTTCCCCCAAATGCAGTGGGTGGGGATCGAACCCGGGTCTCCAAGGAAACCCAAAGTCTTCTCCACCACTCCACTTCATTTGTTATGACTGCCAAAAGTCCCAAAACTCAACTGGCCCAATTTTTTGTTTTATTCGGCCCGGTATGGTTCGTTTGTGCTTGGTATTTCGATTTTTTTTCTGACAAATAAAAGTATTTTTTATGTTGAAATGGCTTTGAGTTTGATTCATCTTCTTCTTCGATCTTCCTCAGGTACATCATCTCATGGTTTAAATTTTATTGAACTTAAACATTTGAAATAAAATTCATGATCGTGCTCTTTCAATCCTTTTCATCAATTGCAATATTATGCGCACCACATGTGTGATAAAATACATGTGGGAGTTTGGGTAACGATAGTCTTACCAATCAACTTCAAAATCACACAAAAATCTTTCATGTGGGCTGTAAGGAAAAGTCTGATTATAGTAATTTTCTTGTGATCATATTGGTTCATGCAGTTAGCAAAAAGGTAACATTTAGGCATGTTCATGCCCCTAATCAACACACATTTAAAAAATTAATTGACCGATGTAACATTTAGGCATGTGAATGCTTGGTCCTTCTTTGTTGTTGAATTGACCGAGCAGGCGGATAAAGCGTACATATCTAAAAAAAATTGTCTAACACACAATACATCATAAAATACTGAATCACACAACAAATTAGAGCATTCACATTGCTTCAATCAATCTACACCCCATGATTAAATTTAAAAAAAAAAAGTGTCTAAAACATAATACATCATATCCCCTATTTCTCTAGCCCAATCCTAAATTTTAAAAAGTTGCTACAATAACATTTAATATATAAAAAAACTACTATTCATCATCCATCAAATTATTGTGAGTGTATAAAAACGATAAATATAATAAAATAAGTGTTTATTAGTATGATAAAGATAAAAATGATAGATGAAATTTAAGTTGTTTTTAAAATAATTAAATTATAATTATAAAATAAAAAATGATGAAGGGAATGTGAATACTCTTATCTCATGCTACATCATAACATATCTTGTTACAACAAATCTATTACATCATAACATATCATGTTAAAACAAACATATCAAATGATATCACATCAGATATTGATGTACCATATTACAACACATCATAACATATCTTATTATGTTACACCATATCATATTATAGCACAATATATCATGTTATATTAGATGATAATGTATCATGTTATATCATATACCATATCATATCATATCATATCACATCAGATTATAACATCTCACACCATATTATATACTACACATCACATCAAGTGATTGATGATCGTCATTCAAGTAATGCAAAAACTAATTAAATTAATTAGCTATGGTAAGTATGGTATCGTATTAATGAGGAACACGTACACGTATTTTCTGATTATTAATATTAAACCTTAACTAAAGCAGATACCTGATTTGGTCGATTTAGTTAACTAAAAACTAATATAAATTGCAACTGATTAAGTTGTCAATAGTAATTAAAATTAGATCATCACTAAGGCTATGTGTAATGAGTTCACCCGTTTTCACTGCTACATCATAAATAAAGTGAGTGTCACATCATTGTTATGTAGGCATGAACTCTCATTTATTTTTTTACCTTTAATGTGTCATGGTTTCATAAGTTTTCTCTACTCACCACTGTTGGTGCATTATTTTGTATCTGTAACTTGTTCTATTTAGCGTTGTAATTTACGGTCTTTTTAGTTATCGAGTCTGTATTCGCCGTCGACGTTAGTTCGATATCCTCATATCCTACTTATGTCCGACAAGTTTGTCTCATTTGATTTGTAATGTTATATGAACAATGCATGTTGCATATTGGGTAGTATGTTGATGGTTGTGTGTTTATTAACTGACTGCTGCAAACTGTCACAGTTTGCAGCATATCAGTTTTGTCAGCCCTCAACGAAACTCTATGTTTCGTCGAGTACATGCATGACGAAAGACCTGTATGGTCACAACTCCAAGTTTCGCCATGAACAGTGACAAAAGTGTTTCGTCAACTTTGGTGTTTCGTCAGGCCCACTTCAATGTTTCGTCTACACTTGGGCTGGGCTGCCTATATAAACACAACATGGTTTCTGTGTGAAATGAGAGCATACCCACTATGAAGTTTTACTGTCAAACATTGTGTGTATTTGTTTGATCCTTGTTCTCATCCGTTTTAATCAATTGATTGTGATTCGTTGGTTACTTCGTGTTGTTATTATCTGTGTTTGGTTTGGCATCGTCACGGGGATTCCACACTCGTGACCGTGTTTGATATAAACAAGGGTTTGGTTTTGTAATCAATCCTCCGAAAGCACGAACCTTGCAATCTGTTTGACCGTATAAAAGAATGTGAAATACTCACTTATTTTGATTGAAAACAAGCCCTATGTGATAGAATCACTTATTGATGAGGAACTTGATTTTCATATGCATGAGGGCACAGGAGCAAGTTCGTGAACAGGTCAGTACATCGTACAGCAAAGAGACGAACTTGACTCCCGGATAAATGTGATATTTTATCACTTATTTTGTTTGGACATGTGATTGTTGATCACTTATTGAGGTCGAATGCGATATGTACACGTATGTATAGTATCATGGAAGATCTAGACTTTGTCTCCGTTATTTTTCGGTAAAAGATACAACCATGATACCCAGATGATAAGACAGCATAAAGACCGAATATCTCAGAACCTCGACAATCAATCAAACGAAATTTCAGTACTAAGACTATATGCCAATGAATGGTTCCCACCTGACTTGAAGTCTGTTAAGTTTGTATCATCCTGCACATTTTAATCTGATTGTGAGCCTACCGATACATCATTAGTAGAGATACTTATCATTTCTCAATTTTTGTTTTACATTTTTGAACATGTTGACCGACCACACCAGTGAATATCATCATTTTCCTTTTTCCAAGAAACTCACAAAAAGATTGACATTGTACATTGTTTACTGCTTTTTCATTGCTTGTCGTTAGTTTACCGCTCTTTAATTCTGTTTTAGTGTATTATGTAAAGTTCGTTTTTGGTTAGCCGAAGTTGAAACTTGGAGTTTTCTGCCGAAAGCCTGAAACCTACTTCATAAAATGTCCTTTGCAGTTGGTAAACTCAATCACAATGAAAATCTGTTCAAATAAACAAAATCTTTCAAAGGTGTGCAAAATTTCAAAAGACTTGGTAATTTTTGAAAAAGGTTTGACAAAAAACCCTAAGGTTGACGAAAGACCATGGTCAGGTCAACTGTTGTCGGTCTTGGTCAAAATTGTTTGTGTTCACGACGAAACACCTTGTTTCGTCGAGGTCACGACGAAACATCATTGGGCCCTTTTTAACTTTCGTCATGGGCTTACTGTTCAAGCCTAACCAAGCGCAACAAAGTGTTTCGTCGAGCCCACACGAGTTTCGTCGAGAATGAAGTTTCGTCGAGGGAGTGGGTATATAAGGGGACCCAGTGTCAGAAATGTCATCTTTTTCAAACCCACTTTTCTGTTCATCTTCTCAAACACTCAAACATCCCATACCCTTTCACCGACTGAAAAACCCTTTGTTTTTATCAAAATTTTCAAACATCTAAGGTATACAAAATGCTTATCTTCATGTTTTGAATCTTTGGAAACCCTGTTTTTTTTTTGTCCGATTGTTTAACAAACCCTCGGAGACCATTCTTGTTCGATTTCTGCATATGAATCTCTGTTCATTGTTCTTTGTGTTTGATAAAACTGATAGAACTAGGATTTGTATAATGATTTGTACATTGATTTGGTTTGGGTTTCGGATAACAAAAACAGGGATGGGTATTTGTTTGTTGTTTAAACTGTTTTGGGTGTTTTACGGTCAATATCGAGTAGGTTTTACGTCTAGGGTTGTTTCCTTGATGTTTTGGTTAAACAAAGTGTCATAATATTGGTTTGTTTGTGAATCGATCATCGTTTAAACAACAGACGGCGAAAAACCCTTTGGATTTTGAAAACCCCCAATTCGACGAAACCCTAACTGTCTGCGACGAAACCCCTTTGATGACGAAACTTATGTTTCTTCAAACTGATGACGACGAAACCCACTGCGACGAAACAACCCTTTTACAATTGAACATCTTTCGTCGAGAAACCATCGACGAAACACCACTGGTCAAAGGTCAACTCTGACTTTGTTTGACCAAGGGTGTTTCGCCATGAAGAAGAGTGTTTCGTCGATGTGCTAGAGTTTCGTCGTCCAGTACTTAGAAAATTTTCAAGTTTGGTGCCCATTCACAAAACAAGTGTATTTGAATGTTAACTGTCCACTTCACACTTGAACTTGTATTGACATATGTCTAATCCACATATTGTGACATTCTAACTTATTGTGGACGTTTTCGAATATAGATGGCTCCAAAAGAGAAGAAACGTAAGCCAGCGACTAAGAAAGAAAACAAACCAGAGGAACTAGTGATGTCCGAAAGGCGTCATAATATGAGTGCCTATCTTGATCCGGAAGGAAATATCACCGAATTAAAAGAGATCACGCAGTGGATAAGGGAGTCGCGAATAAACAAAGCTGTCACTTTTTCAACTCCAGTTTACAAATCGCTCGTCAAAGCATTCTGGAATTCTGCAAGCGTTGTCCAAGTTGATGGAACTGAAGTTATTCAAGGGCAAGTGAATGAGGTGAACGTGAATGTCTCACCAGAAATCTTGAACACCGTTCTAGAACTACAAGATGATCCTAATGCACCATACTCTCTTCCAATAATGTGCACACGCGGTTGTTTACTAAGGATGAAGTGTATCGGTGATATCTTCAGCAATCAAATCAACAAGGGAGATCTGCCAATGCGGCACAAGTTTTTATTACACGTACTTATTCAATGTCTTAGCAATAGGCGAGCTGGCTATGACATGGCAGGCAACGATCTCGTTGGACTCATGGTGGCATTAGTGCTGAACAAACCGTTTAGCATTTCAAAATACATCTTTGCCAACATGAAGGAGAATATGACAAGAACTGGTGGTCGAACAACTGGGCATAAATTCTGGATGTATCCTCGTTTTCTACAAATGATCATGAATGTCCAGCATCCAAATCTTCCAAAAGCCGACGACGACATCTTGAAGATAGATTCTATGATCGAACATTCACTGAAGATATTCAGGGGCCTTGCAATAAAGAGATACAAAGAAAGCAAGCCGCCTAGAAAATTGTTTGGCGCTCTTGATAAAACCGACTGCATCGCTCCAGAAGATGACAAATGGCGTCACAATGACAGCCAATCTGATGATGAGGAGCCGAAGTTAAAGAAAAAGATGGAAGAAAAATTTGGTCGAAAAGATTCTGATTCTTCCGAGAGCGACAGTGATGGTGATGATGATGATGGTGGTGATGGTGGTGATACAGGTGCCGTTGGTGCATCTGGTGCTGGTGCATCGACTGCTGGTGCAGCTGGTGATACTTCAGCTGGAGGTGATGAAGAGGAGGATTCGGAATCGGATGATAATCCACCTAAGCCTGGGTACGAAGTTTATTTCGATGAACGTGGTGTGAAAAGGATGAGGAAGATTAGACGTGAAGATGATGATGACGAATACGTTCCTTCGGATGTCACAGCCCCAAAAATACCACAAGCGGGAACCCCCGCGAGGCGTGTGACATACCCGGATCTTGCCACCAATCACATTGAACCATAACATAGTAGTAAATAAAAGTTTCCCATTATTTCATAAAGTCAATCCAAACATAATAAAACAAACATGTTCAGCGGAAGCATAATGTAAATAGTAAGGGGGTGTTTGTTTTTTCTTCAAACATCTTCAAGGGAGCTAATGTCTGCAGGCGCGCAGACGTTACCCTTGAAGACTGTTTGTTTTTTTTTTAAAGATCTGAAGTAAGCTTCTTTCATCTTAAAAAATAAGATACGGATCTCATTCTTATAACATCTTCACAAAAACCCTACTCCTCCCTCATATCATATACGCACACAGACATCAGCCCCTCCCACATCTCCCATCTCAGACACCGCTCCTCCTCCTCCTCCTCTTCCTCCGACCAGTTTTCCGGTGACCTCCCTCTTCTCCTTCGACCAGGTACTTCTTTTTTGCTTCTTGATTTCTTAGACCTAATTTTTGCTTCTTGAAGCTTCTTTTTTGCTTCTAGTTTGTTAGCCCTAATTTCTTAGACCTAATTTTGCTTCTTGATACATACAAAAAAATGGTGTTAAAGTTCTTGAATGTTTATATTTCATTGGTGTTTATATTTCATAGAAGATAATTACATTAATGTTGGACTTGTTGAACATAAGGTTCTTGAATGTTGAACACAAAGTAGATGTTATTGTGCAGTTTTTGTGCAGTTTTTTTGTGCTTTTTTATGTAGTTTTTGTGCTAATTTTAGAGCTGTTTTGCTGTTGTTATTGTGCAGTTTTTGTGCAGTTTTTTAGAGATGTTTTGCTGTAGTTATTGTGCAGTTTTTTAGAGTTGTTTTGCTGCTGTTTTTGTGCAGTTTTTGAGCTGTTTTTGACAGCAAACTGCTGCAATTTTTATGCAGTTTTTGACAGCATGTTATATACATATTGTGATTCTTGATTGTCTTGTATGTTATGTGTGATTCAATTATAGATGGAAACTAATGATGGTCGACAACAATGGACGGATGAGGCTGTTAAATGCTTATTAGAAACATGTCTTGAAGAAATAGGGAGGATAGGTAGATATGGACAAAGCTTGTGCAGGGATTCTTGGGTTATAGTAGGGAAGAAACTCAAGGAACAATTTCACATGGATTTGACTCAAAAGCAAATTAGAAATGCTTTTGATACTATGAAATCAAAATATGTAGGATGGTGCTATTTGAGAAACAAGACTGGAAATCTATACAACCAGAAACAAATATGTTCACTTTAACGCCTCAAGAATGGGAAGATTTTAAGAAGGTGTGTATTTGTTTAGGTTTCCAGTATTATGTCACATGTTAAAGTAAAAAGTATTTATTATAGTCCCTATTAATTTGGCGCAGGGTCACCCGAGGGCAATGTCATTAAAAACACGCCCGTTGCCTCATCTTGACCTTCACATAGCTGTGTTTGAAGGGCTTAGTGCTACAGGTGGTAATCAATGGACATCTACTCAAACATCTGGAGTTTCATCATCTCCACATGTCCAAACACTTCAGATACAAGATGGTAGCTTTCATATTCTAGAAAATGATGATGGAGACTCTCATGAACAAAGTTTTCAAAATGGTGATGAAGTTCCTACCAATAACAAGGCTCAAACATCTAATGATAATGAAACTAGGCCCAACAAAAAGGCTAAAACCTCTAAGACCACCATTACCCTAGATGATTTGGCTAAAGATATGCAACAAGCACTCAAGCATATGGTGAAAAGCATGGAAGGACCATCAACTGACGAATGCTATGAGAAGTTGAAATTAGTTGGGTTAGAGCCTATAGATCCCTTGTTTTTGGCAGCATTTAACATTTTTGGTCAGTCTATACAAATGAGACAGGCATGGATGACATTGCCATCAGACCCTGAGGTGTTGAAAGGGTGGATTAAGATGACCGGGACGACATTGGGGATGTTCAAGTAGGGAGGGATATCGGTATTTGTTTTTTTGGTGTGATTCATGTTATGTGACTCGTATTATGTGAACCGTTATTTGCTTTGTATTTTGAACAATTATGTAAGTTGACACCGTTATGTGTATTGTATTGGTAGTTTGGCAAATTGAAGCTGTTTTTTATCTGTTTTTGTGCAGTTTTTGGGTTGTTTTGCTGCAGTTTTTGTGCAGGTTTTTAATGCTATTTTGCTGCAGTTTTTTTGTATTTTTTATGCAGGTTTTTTGCAGGTTTTTAGAGCTATTTTGCTGCTGTTTTTATGCAGTTTTTGTCCAGTTTTTGAGCTGTTTTTTACAGCAAATTGTTGCAGTTTTGGTGTAGTTTTTTAGAGCAAATTGCTGCAGTTTTTTGTGCAGGTTTATCATGGATTATAATGAAAAGTTATTTCTCCTCATTGTGATGTTCTTATATCTTCGATACTTTTGGCCGAGAAATCCCAAAAGAAAAAGAGATAACACTTCGGTTATGTCCGGACACCATTTTACTTTAGAGTTGTTGCAAGGGAATGATAGACAATGCATTGAACTCCTACGTATGTCAGGTGATTCATTTGTTCGACTTTGCACACATTTTAGAGTAAAAGGTTGGTTAAAAGATAGCAAACACATCTCCCTTGAAGAAAAAAATGGCTATGTTTTTGATGATGCTTGGTCACAATCAACGTTTTTCGGTTATTAAGTGTAGATTTCAACATTCGAAACAAACAATTCATAAGTATTTTCATGAAGTATTGGCAACAATGATGGAGTTTGCTAAAGAGGTTATAGTACCAACATCTTTTAATCCTAATCCAGATATTCCAGGGCGTAATAAAAGATTACGACGAGTTTTTAAGGTACATTATACAAGTTCTATTGTGATTTCTTTCCATGTATATTATTAACAATTAAATTCTATATGGGGAGCGATTGGTGCACTTGATGGAACTTTGATACATGCTATTGTCCCTGTTCAGAAACAGCATTTGTATAGAGGAAGAGGAAAAGGCGAGTGTTATCAAAATGTTTTGGCCATGTGACTTCAACATGGTATTTACTTTTCTCGTGGCCGGATGGGAAGGAGTAGCACATGATTCTAGAATATTGTCTGAATCTTTAACAAATGCTAATGCACCATTTCCACTTCCTCCTCCGGGTATATATTTATGATCTCAACTTTATTATTTATATTACATATATAGTTTTAAGATGATGTGTGCATTGTCTATTTTAGATAAATATTATCTATGTGATGCTGCGTATGCACACACTCGTGGATTTATGGCACCATATCGAAATGTGAGGTATTGGCTTGGAGATTTTCGCCGAAATCGTGCATTGACCGACAAAGAAAAATTCAACCACGCATATGCAAAACTTAGAAATGTTATTGAACGTTCTTATGGGGTATTAAAGGCACGTTTTCCAATATTAAAAAAATGGCCCCCTTCTCGTTGCTTACACAACGAAATGTTACGATTGCATGTTTTGCGCTTCACAATTTTATACGGAAAGAGGGCTTAAGTGATGACTTTTTTTGATGAATATGATCACCCAAATGTACGCCTTCAAGATGGAGATGAACATGCACAAGATGGTGGTGAAGAAGAAGTAGCTTACCATGGAAGTGCAGCGGACCGTGAATTCATGAGTCAACTTCGAGATCAGATAGCACAAGAATTAATGCAAAACAATGTACTTTGAGTTTATTTCACTATTTGTGTTTTTAAACTTGGTTTTATTATTATATTTTTATTTAATTTGTATGTTAAATGACTTCTATCTAGTGAAATAAGTTTGACAGTTTACATATTTTCAGTTTATGCAGACAGTATCAACTTATAAAAACAAATCGTCTTATATTTTCAGCTTGCAGATCTTCAGACCACATCTTCAGTTGCAGACATGAAAACAGATGAAATCAGCTTGCAGACAGTTTATGTCTGCAAAAACAAACAGCACCTAAATCAAGTGTTTCAAATCCAGAGTACGATAATAATTAATCTTGTATCCAAGAGCTACGACCCATGACCACTCCAGCACTCCCAGATAGCAAGTTCCAATATATGAACCTAAGGACCTGCAAGCATGCAGAAAGAAGTGTATCAGACAGGCTGGTGAGTTCACGGTTTGCTTTATCCGTTTAATACCAAGTAACGTGTTACGATGTGTTATGACTATTATGTTGATAATAACTCGATACCGAAGATGACCCTTTTGCCCTTCCCCAATGTTCTATCAAACATTGGTCATGATTTAAAGTTATTAGTTCACGCCCGTCCTATCTAGGTACGTCGTGAGGGTGCCAAACCTAATAGCGCTATCAACTAATAACCCCGTTGCCCTACAAGCAACAACCCGGTAGAATGATGGGACTTAAGTGATAGAAGTGACTGTATTATCCAAACATAACGTTTACTGAAAACCGTTGCATATCCCCTGCAAGGATAGCGTTGTGAAATCCGCCTCACATCCCCTGCAAGGATGTGGGTATTTGAAAACCGCCTCATATCCCCTACGAGGATATGGGTTTACGAAAATCCGTTTACAAGTTTTGTCTGTTTGATTTGTCCCCACCGGACGCATGCTTGTTTTAAGAGAAGTGAACTCACCTTGGTTTGCTCGGTATGATTATCTACTTGTTCACAGTTAATCAATCAAGCCTATGGTATCCATGTATACGTAATCAGTTTATGTTCGCATGGTACACGTATAAGTTTATAGTCACAGTGTGCATTTAGAATCACAATCACTAAATAACACATAACAGTTATTCAAGCCCATGCAAGACCATACTTCACATCTATGATTCATAACAACACCTAACAGTTGACTGTGCCATTCATAAAGCTAGTTCAATGTTCCTCAGTCTTCACTATCATCATTAACAGATAACAACATAGTTATTCATTATCTTAAGTGTTCTAAACTACAGTCTGTTGTGAATTACTCACAGGGCGGCGAAACTCCAGACGGCAAAACATCCAGTGTTTCGTCAAGATGCTATGTGGCGAAACATGTAGTGTTTCATCGAGATGTTATGTGGCGAAACAGATAATGTTTCGTCGACAATGTGAGGGACGAAACATCAAGTGTTTCATCGTGATGTATACAGTTTCATCCAATAGCTCTAACTATTCATTGTAGTTCCCGTAACCGTCTCCCACGTTTCAAAACCAATCAAACAAACAACCCTAGACATGAACCCTAGATTACCAGATCATAATCATGCACGTAATCAATCATAACTCCGATTCATTAGATATTCATAACCCACAGGTAGCATAATATTCCAACAACAAGCAAACCCATCGATTCGGTGCAGTGGTTGTGAATGTATACAAGACATAGGATTTTCATTCTGTGTGTTCTAATCTAATTGTTTAGCAATAAAATATCAAAACCTAGTTGATAAAACTATGGAAGCACAGCCTTTAACAAGACCCTGAATTCATAGTGGCCCTCAAGCATCACACAAAACAATCACACAATGAAACAAGCAGATCTAATCGGATAATCACATACTTACCGGTTACGAGATGAACTAGCAAGAGTTTCGGGAGGGATAGTGATTGCCGTCGGGTGCAAAGGGGAGAAGAGAGCCTAGGGTTCGCCGGTTGTGATCTTACGTAAAGATATGCGAATAAAAGGTATATATAACTGATGTGTGTTTGGGCCTCACCTGGGCCACGAGCCCACACCACGCAACATCATGTTTCGTTGTGGTGTGTGTGACGAAACATCATTGTTTCATCGAATGAAGGAGATGGCGAAAATTAAAAGTTTCGTCATGCAAAAAATAGTACACCAGCATATATCCAACAGTCCACAAGTTCCTTATTTAATCCAACTATAATACAATACATCAAACATCTATCAAACATGAACAAGTTACAGTGCAACTAATCACGAGAACACAGTATGAAACAGGTGACGTGTCGGGAAGGACCTTGAAAGCTCGGGTTGTCACATCATCCCCAACTTGAAAGAAATTTCATCCTGAAATTTGAGATGTACTCCAAAAGCGGCGAAGTGTCAAATCAGGATGACTGTGGATTTTACCCAGGTGCCACATCATCCCCAACTTGAATGGGAATTTCGTCCCAAAATTCGTTGTTTGCACCAGGTTTCGCTTGTTTCTTTGGGAAAAGGTGAGGATACTTGAGCTTCATCTGATCCTCGCGTTCCCACGTGAACTCCGGTCCGCGTCTCGAGTTCCAACGAACTCTCACGATCGGAATACGGCTGTGCTTACGAACCTTGACTTCCCTGTCCATAATTTCAATTGGTTCTTCAATAAACTGCAGTTTGTCATCAATTCTCAGCTCCCGAAATGGTACTACAAGTGTTTCATCTGATAAACACTTCTTTAGCTGAGAAACAATGAACACATCATGAACGTTACCCAACTCAGCAGGTAACTCGAGCTTGTATGCCACCTTACCGATTCGTTTAAGAATTTTGAACGGTCCGACATAACACGGATTAAGCTTGCCGCGTTTCCCAAAACGCACCACACCCTTCCAGGGTGAGACCTTCAACATAACACGATCATTAACTTCGAACTCCAAAGGTTTTCTACGCTTATCGGCGTAGCTTTTCTGACAATCGCGCGCTGCCACCATACGATTCCTGATCTGAACAATTTTCTCTGAAGTTTCATGTACCAGTTCTGGACCTGTGATCTGGCTGTCACCTACTTCAGCCCAACAAAGTGGTGAACGACACTTTCGTCCGTACAATGCTTCAAATGGGGCTGCTTGGATACTAGTATGGTGGCTATTGTTGTAAGAAAACTCTATCAACGACAAGTGTTTCTCCCAACCCTTGCCAAAATCAATTACGCATGCTCGTAACATATCCTCAAGTGTCTGGATGGTTCGCTCACTTTGACCATCCGTCTGTGGATGATAAGCAGTGCTCATGTTGAGAAGTGAGCCGAATGATTTGTGCATTGACTGCCACAAATCTGAGGTAAAACGCGGGTCACGATAAGAGATAATGGAGGTTGGCACCCCGTGCCTCGAAACCACCTCCTTGAGGTAAACAGCGGCTAATTGTGAGAACTTATCCATTTCCTTGATTGCTAGAAAGTGCGCTGACTTCGTGAGACGATCAACGATCACCCAAATTGTGTCATTCCCGTTTTGAGTTCTAGGCAAAGCTGTGACGAAATCCATTGTGATTTGTTCCCATTTCCACATGGGTATCTCTGGTTGTTGCAGCAATCCAGACGGTTTCTGATATTCCACTTTAACTTTCGAGCAGGTAAAGAATTTACTCACATAAGTCGCGATGTGAGCTTTCATCTTCGGCCACCAATACATAACTTTGAGATCCTGATACATCTTATCCGAACCTGGGTGAACAGAGTATCGAGACTTGTGTGCTTCGTCCATCACAAGCTCCCTAAGGTTACCAAACAAAGGAATCCATACGCGCTCCATGAAGTAGAGAATACCGTCCGATCTCTCTACAAGTCATTTTTCCATGCCCCGTAAATACTCAGCTTCAATGTTTTCTTCTTTCAATGGTTCGGTTTGAGCAGAACGGATCTGGTTAGGCAACTTAGAATGGATGGTGAGCTGCAAGGCGCGAACATGTTTGGGTTTCGTTTCCTTTCGACTAAGGGCATCAGCTACAACGTTAGCCTTGCCCGGATGATACTTGATGGCGCAATCGTAGTCGTTCAGTAGTTCTACCCAGCGACGCTGTCGCATATTCAATTCCTTCTGGTTGAAAATATGCTGAAGGCTACTGTGATCGGTGTAGATAGTGCATTTGGTACCGTACAGGTAGTGCCTCCAGATTTTCAATGCAAACACCACTGCCCCCAACTCCAAGTCGTGAGTCGTATAATTCTTCTCATGAACTTTTAGTTGTCGAGAAGCATAAGCTATGACATTGTTGCGTTGCATCAGCACGCAACCGAGACCCTGAATGGAAGCATCGCAATATACCACAAAATCTTCTGTACCTTTAGGTAGAGACAAAATCGGTGAACTGCAAAGTTTCTGCTTTAACAACTGGAAAGCCTCTTCTTGTTTCGTTCCCCAGAAGTATACAACGCCTTTCTGTGTCAGCGAGGTAAGAGGTTGAGCGATCTTCAAGAAGACTTTGATAAATCTGCGATAGTACCCAGCGAGACCAAGAAATTATCGCACCTCCGAAGGATTCTTCGGTGCAGCCCAATTTTTGACAGCATCAATCTTTGCAGGATCTACGTGTTTTCCCAATTCGTTCACAATGTGACCAAGGAAGTGTACTTCTCGAATCCAGAAATCACACTTAGAAAACTTCGCGTAAAGCTGCTCCTTCCTCAGAAGCTCCAAGATAAGGCGCAAGTGTCGCTCGTGATCTTCCTTACTTTTTGAATAAATCAAGATGTCGTCGATAAACATGATAATGAAGTCGTCGAGATACGGTTTACATACACGTTTCATGAGGTCCATGAAGACCGCTGGCGCGTTCGTCAACCCGAATGGCATGACCAAAAATTCGTAATGGCCAAAACGCGTATGAAAAGCTGTTTTTGGGACATCCTCTTCTCGAACTCTCATCTGATGATAGTCCGATCTTAGATCTGTAACACCCCGTGTTTCGGAAGTCAAAGTCAAGGTCAAAGTCAAAGTCCGATCACGCGACTTGACTGTAGTGAACTTCTTTTATGTGAATATTTTAGTTGTGTTATGTGGAGTAATTATCAATAATCACAGTAATCGACGTGTGTTATTCGCTATTTAACCGACTTACGACTGTGAATTATAGGAAGTAACAATGCGATAAACTTAATTAAACGATAATCAAACTATGCTAATCAAATCGACAACAAATCGCAGTACGAATCGCAACTCGAATTATGCGTTCTGGTTATTATTTTACGTGTGTGTGCTATTTATGTGTTACTTGTGCATGTTTATTTATGAGATATATGGTGATAAATCGAAACGCAATCGCAACTCAATCGAATCGCAACCTAATCGACACGCGAAACGCAGGTTAAGGATAGAGATTGTATGTTAGATATAGTAGTTGGGATTAAAAGTAATTTGATAAGAAAATCGATCGCATCGCTCACTCGAATCGCATCGCAACGCACAACACGCGAATCGAAACGACAAAACCCGTCGCGCCAAACCATGGGGTCGAGTGGCCGACCGATAGGATAGCCATCCGATCGGGCCGCCACCCGATCGGACCACCCTTACTACTTCGGGAAACCCTATAAATACCCCTCATTTTCCACTTTGGGAAAGTATTCAGCTCACACTTTCTCTCCACTCGTTCCAGTCACCTTTTCTTCGATTTCTCGCGATTTCCCGTAAGATCTCAACCTAAATCTTGTACTTTCTTGATCTACACGCACTCGTACACCTTTCTATCTTTTGAATCTTAACTTTTAACCGTGAAATCACCTAGATTCAAGGTGTTCTAGGATGATGTCATCATGGTGTTCTTGAGAACTTCATGTTTTGGCTTCAATCCACCAAGAACAACTTAGATCTAGCCGATTTCCACATAAATAAACAAAGATCTTTCATAGATCTGAACATATTCATGATGAAAAGGATTGAAAGATGGTTTCTAACTTTCTTTCAACTCTTTTACACTCAAAGCACCCGAAACCGATAGAATCGGGCCTTGTTCTAACCGCCTACTCCTTCTTTGGCGACGTGTTGGTTCAAGAACTAGATTCTATCCACGAGACCACCGATTTCGGACTAACCAAGAACGGCCGTCTTAAACCGGTTAACTAGTTGAACTTGGGTGATTCATGTTCGACCAGGTCACTAGGATCAAGATGGGATTCTATTGGTTGGTACGTTGTCATACCGTCTCGATAAAACTACCAGAACAACCAAGGAAGAAGACGATCAGGTCGACCAGGTCGGAATGTCATCCGATCGGACTACTGTCCGAACGGATTCCCGCCTGATCGGGTTGCCACCCGATCGGACTACACCTTGGGACCCACACTCAACTTTTATTTTCAAACTTTGAAGGATTGAACATTGAATGAAATGGTGTCCGATCGGATTACTACCCGATCGGGTTACCACTTGATCATGTGATGTTCTGATTTCAACACTTATACAATTTTCAACATGTTCTATAACAGGGTTGCCACCCGATCGGATGGACATCCGATCAGGTGACCGTCCTGCTGTGAACTTGTTCTCACTAAGGAGCCTCACCAATTGGGTTGCTGTTCGAACGAATTGTCGTTCGATCGACCGACCTGAAAGGTAGAGATACTTCTCTGATTTCAAAATGCTACATCGAAAACTTCAAAAGTCAAACCACCATACACAAACACATCTATGCCAATCATGTCAGCCGACCGAGTGGCCGTCTGAACAAACAACCACCCGGACGGACTGACATCCGAATGAATGGCTGACCGAACGGATTGCCATCCGTCCGGATCACCATTCTGTACTTGGTACTTTTCTCGTTTTACACGCCGCTTAACGTTATGCTATCGTACTGTTCCGGCTAATCTCGTTCTAAGCGCTCCCTTCAATCCACCAATCGATGTGAGTATACTCGAACCCTTTTTGCTTTATGCACTTTTGGGTGTTACATACGTTACAAATATTCAAAACACATCAAACACACTACTCAATACTTTAACGCTAACCATTACTGCATGTATTACGTGGCTTAATGAATGCTTGTTTGTTATGTTTACACATGGAATGCTGTCTACCTGCCTTAACGACGATAGTACTATAGTTTGGACTCAGCACCTGTTCGCAGGGGTTGTTAAGGACAATTACTTGCATGGATTACAGTGGTAATCATGTATTGCGAACTGCCTCGGGCAGTCAACCCGCAGTCATTGGTAACGATAGGTCTATGTCGATAACTAACATGCTTCATTTCACTCTGTGTACGTGCTGGTTATGCGTAAATGGATTTCTAACTATATTATATCTATCAAACTTGTATGCTCACATTTACACTATGTGTATTGACTTTTACTTTAACGTATGTGGCAGGTGCTTAGGATGTTTACGTGCTTTGCTTGCTGTGAAATTGAGGCTAGGAAAGACCTAGTTCAACAATAAAGTGTCTATACTAGAAATCTGAGTTGTCGAAATAGAACAATTTGACTAGATCTTGTCTATAATAATTATGATATCTTTTATGACATGGTATGGGACATGTTGCTTTAAATTAATTGGTAATTATAGTTGTTATGGAAATTTCTAGACAATCTGTTTCGCTCAGTGCCACGCCCCGATGTTTCCGCCATCGGTTGGGATGTGACAGATTGGTATCAGAGCCATAACTATAGGGAATCAGGCAAGACTCGACCTAGTCCGGGTCGATGTCTTAAGAATAGCCTAGACTATAGTTAGGTACCAACAGACCGACTTGTGCATGCCCGGTAGGGGTTTTGTATGAGCCTACCTATTATTTCTCGTTATTCTCGCTCACACCACACTATCACTGCATTCGAAATTTCGAAAATGAACGAGTGATTGGGTCGAGATTAGGTGTGAAAGCCGCAAACTCTCGACTAAATCGCTTGTTCGACTCACATTTTATTCTATAAACTGGAGAAATTGTGCCGGATCAGGATTGAAATCCGTACTTCGACGTGACTTTTCCCTATTTTATCAAAACAAGAACAAAAGTTATTAAGTCAGGGGAGAAACCCGGACCTTGATGGCTTGTTCTGTGTTCTATTTGGTTTTAAAAGGCTCTCACCAAAGTCTCGATGGACTCCATCGATTTAAAGTCACGCTATCACCTGAAAGGATGCATGCCGATTGCCCAAGAAACGAGGCAAGAGCACAATCCAGAAGGCCAAAGTGTGTACCAAAGTCCTTGTGAATAGTCGAACCACTTTGGGTAGTCAATGTCTATCTAGCCGCAGACAATCCATACTCGATTTATATGTGTTTCGATTCTGAGTTCTCGACTGCCGACTCTGATATTTGTCGTTATTACATGGATTTTATGTGCTTTTACATAAATTTTATTTTTTGTTATTTGTTAGCATTTTGAGGTAAACAATATAGTGGTACTGATGGTTTTGATTACACGTTTCTCGCTCTACCTAGACACACACGACTCGCACCACGCTGACAAATCACTGAGACTCGTGGATGATCGCATGTTACGTTATACTATACTACTTGCTGTGTACCCGATAATCGCAATCGCTATTTACGAACGCTCGCGGACTTTGAATGATAGGTTTCTATATTCTGACTGCATCTTGTGTTGTTGTGCTTTACATGCTTATGTGATTCTATGTGTCCTATGTTCCTTTACGTGCCTATGTGTTTCTGTGTCATACGTGCTTACATGTATCTGTGATTTATGTGATGTGTGCTTTGATGTTTCCCTGAGCTTTATGACGAATCGCTAGACTATACTAGGAGTAATCGAAATTGTGTTGAACCCTGTGGCGATGTCTGTTGCAGACAATGTCATTATCTGGATCTCGCGCTACTCAAGCTGCTCGCCGAAAGCAAGCAGATAAACGCCTCGCTGCCATGCTTACTAAACAGATGGAAAAAGTAGTTCCTCAGATCGTGAGCGAACTGTATGAGAATATGAGCAAATCATCTGAGGAGTCCCGAACTGAAGCTCCTAAGACTGCTTTCAGCTTCAAGCAGTTCAAGGCTTGTGGGCCGAAGGAATTCACTGGCGAGGACGGCCCTACGGCTATGTTCCAATGGTTTGATTCCATCGAGGTCACTCTACGATAGAGCGGTTGCCCCGATGATCTCCGCACTCTCAACGCGACTGGCGTCTTCCAGTCCCGCGCTTTAGACTGGTGGACGGCTAAGAGGAACAAACGTGGGAACGATGCAGCCTACGGTCTGTCATGGGACGAGCTCAAGGAAGTCATGCTAGAAGAATTCTGCCCTCCTCATGAGCGCCAAAAGTTGGAAGACGAATTCTGGCACATAAAATAGAAGGATGGTGAGAACGCTGCTCTAACCGCTCGCTTCAAGCAGCTCAGCATTATCTGCCCTGATCAAGTCAAGACTCCTAAGATAGCAATCAAGAAGTACATCCGAGCTCTGCCCGACTGTGCCGCAGATTTTGTGCAAGTGGCCAAGACGACGACAATCGAAGAAACTTATCTGCTTGCCACTGAAATCAACGACAAACGGGTTAGGGCTGGTTTCTGGGATAAAGCTTCCAAGAACCTGCATCAAGCTACCACCGCCGCACCAACTGCTGAAACCACCACCACATCGAGCAACAAGAGGAAGAACAAGAGAAAGAGCAACTCCAGCAACAAGAACTGTGCGATCACTGCTGCACCGATTGAAGCTGTACCAGCTCAACAGCAACAGCGTCAAGTAGCGGCGCCTGTGGCAAATGCACCGCCTGCCAAGCGTTCATATACTGGGCCACACCCACTTTTCCCTACTTGCACCTACCACCACCCGACTACCATCGCTTGTCGTTTCTGTGCAAAATATGTATGGTCAATTCACCACCAACTGCCGTGGTCGACAAGCCCAAGCTCCAGCTCCAGCTACTGCTCATCAAGCTCTACTTCCTGCTCCTCAAGGCCAACAAGCGGCTCTGGCACCCGCGGTCAACGCCAGAGTCTGCTTTGTGTGTGGTGATCCTAACCACTTCGCAAACATGTGCCCGAACAGAGTGGTGAAACAAGAACCACAATAGCAGCAGCCGACACAACAGCAACAACAGCAGCAACAACCTCAGCAACAACAGTAACAAGCAGCACGCGCCCGAACTTTCAACATCAACGTGCGCCATGCCCAAGCTGACAACAACGTGGTCAATGGTACGTTCCTTGTGAATGGTATTTATGCTTCGTGTTTATTTGATACTGGAGCCGATAACTGTTTTGTATCGTTTGAGTTCGAAAAGCTCCTTAATCGTAAGCGCGCCCATCTCCCCTCGACGTTCGATGTTGAAGTTTCCACTGGAAGAACTGTCGCCGTCAACTCCGTTCTTCGTGATTGTACCCTCGAACTCAACGATCACATCTTTCCCATCGACCTTATTCCGATGCAACTCGGAAGTTTTGATGTCATAGTAGGCATGGACTTTCTTCGCGAAAACCATGCTGAAGTTGTGTGCTTCGACAAGATGATTCGATTCTCGCTCGCTAATGGAGTTCAGTTATGTGTTTATGGAGAAGTCGCTTCGAAGAGATTGCAACTCATGTCATGTATCCAAGCTAGCAAGTATCTCCGCAAGGAATACAGAGCTTTCTTGGCTAATATCGTAGTAGCGGAGAAGGAAAAGGAAGAAAAGAAGGAAGTGAAAGACGTTCCCGTTGTTTGTGAATTTCCCAATGTTTTTCCTGAAGATCTTCCAGGCTTACCTCCGAATCGTGATATCGACTTTCGCATCGACCTCATTCCTGGAGCAAATCCTGTTGCCAGAGCTTCTTATCGACTTGCTCCATCGAAAATGCGTGAACTATCGAGTCAACTCCAGGAATTGCTTGACAAAGGCTTTATTCGCCCTAGCACCTCTCCATGGGTCGCACCAGTCCTCTTCGTCAAAAAAGAAGGATGGGTCGTTCCGAATGTGCATCGACTATAGGGAGTTGAATAAACTGACAATCAAGAATCGTTTTCCACTGCCTCGCAATGATAATTTATTCGACCAGCTACAAGGTACTACGTGTTTTTCCAAGATCGACCTACGTTCAGGCTACCACCAGTTACGCATTCAAGAGGAGGATATACCAAAGACCGCTTTTCGCACTCGCTACGGCCACTATGAGTTCGTTGTTATGCCTTTCGGTTTAACTAACGCACCCGCGGTTTTTATGGATCTTATGAATCGCGTGTGTAAACCTTATCTCAATCGTTTCGTTATCGTGTTCATCGACGATATCCTGATCTATTCCAAGTCAAAAACCGAACACGCGCAACATCTACGTTTGGTTCTCGAGCTACTCCAAGGGAATCGACTCTACGCCAAGTTCTCTAAGTGTGAATTCTGGATAGAGGAGGTTCAATTCCTCGATCACATTGTCAATAGTCAAGGTATTCACGTCGATCCCGCGAAGATCGAAGCTGTTAGGAGTTGGGTTACACCTAAGAACCCGTCTGAAGTCCGCTCTTTTCTCGGACTAGCGGGCTATTATCGCCGATTTATCGAATGATTCTAAAAAATCGTCGTGCCGCTTACTGCTCTTACGCATAAAGACAAGCCTTTTTTTTTTGAGGAACTGAACAAGAGACTGCCTTTCGAACCCTCAAGAACATGCTTTGCAATGCTCCCGTCCTCACGCTACCTGAAGGGAACGATGACTTTATAGTCTATTGCGATGCCTCGAATCTTGGTCTCGGTTGTGTCCTCATGCAACAAGACAAGGTTATCGCTTATGCGTCTCGTCAGCTCAAGATCCACGAGAAGAACTACACAACCCACGATCTCGAGCTAGGCGCAGTTGTTTTTGCATTAAAGATTTGGCGACACTGCCTTTATGGTACCAAGTGTACGATCTTCACCGATCATAGGAGCCTGCAACACATCTTTGACCAGAAGGAACTTAATATGCGTCAACGCCGGTGGGTAGAGCTTCTCAACGATTACGACTGTGAGATTCGTTATCATCCGGGCAAAGCAAATGTCGTTGCTGACGCTCTCAGCAGACGGAGCTATTTGCACAGCGCTCGCAATGTTCCAAGCCCAATTTGATCTCGAAACCCTTATCCGCGAAGCCAAGCCTGACTGTTTCACCGAACGCACTTTGGAGAAAGAAAGGATTCTCAACGATGGAGCCCAGCTAGAAAACAAGTCGAACGGGATTTTCCCTTATCTGGACCGAATTTGGATCCCTAAACGGACCGACCTACGAAAGATCCTGATGGATGAAGCTCACAAATCTCGGTATTCTATTCATCCCGGTGCCGATAAAATGTACCAGGACCTTCGCTACAAGTACTGGTGGCCGGGTATGAAGAGGGATATCGCTCTCTATGTCGGAAAGTGCCTGACTTGCTCGAAAGTCAAGGCTGAGCATCAAAGACCCTCTGGCTTACTCATCCAACCCGAGATCCCTGTGTGGAAGTGGGAGAGTATAGCTATGGATTTCGTAACGAAACTCCCGCGCACGTCATCAGGTCACGACAGCATTTGGGTTGTTGTTGACCGTTTGACTAAATCTGCTCACTTTTTGCCAATACCGGAAGACTATAAGGTGGAACGATTAGCCCGAATCTACACCGACAAGATTATCTGTCGACATGGGACACCTCGTGACATCATCTCTAACCGCGATGCTCGTTTTACCTCGCGTCTTTGGGAGACGTTTCAATCTGCTCTCGGTACCACGCTTAATCTAAGTACCGCTTTCCATCCCCAAACAGACGGTCAGACTGAAAGAACGATTCGTACCCTTGAAGACATGCTTCGCTCGTGTGTCATAGACTTCGGTGGTAATTGGGACGCATACTTACCCTTGGTCGAATTCTCGTACAATAACAGCTATCATTCCAGCATTCAAATGGCACCGTTTGAGGCATTATATGGAAGAAGATGTTGATCGCCTATTGTATGACACGAGATCGGGCACTCGCAATTAACCGGTCCTGAGCTATTGCAAGAAACGACAGACAAAATCCTCCAAATTCGAGACAATCTGATGAAAGCTCGGAATCGTCAGAAAAGTTACGCCGATAGACGACGTAAACCCCTTGAATTTGACATTGGCGACCATGTACTCCTAAAGGTATCACCTTGGAAGGGTGTGGTCAGATTCGGCAAGAGAGGAAAGCTCGCACCTCGATATGTGGGACCCTTTAAGATTCTGGAAAGAATCGGAAAAGTGGCTTACAGACTCGAACTACCGGAGGAACTTAGCAACGTTCACCCGACTTTCCATGTTTCGCAACCTCAGAAAGTGTCTAGCTGAGTATGATTTACACGTACCCCTTGAGGATCTTCAAGTGAACGAAACAATACAGTTCATGGAAAAACCTGTCGAAATCATGGACCGACAAACCAAGCAACTCAGGCGCTCACGCATTCCCATTGTGAAGGTTCGCTGGGAAGGCAAACGAAGCGCAGAGTTCACTTGGGAACTCGAAAGTGACATGAAGGCAAAGTACCCGCAGTTGTTTGTTACGGCTTCGGCCTTATTTCGGGATGAAATTCCCTCCACAACGGGAGGCTGTAACACCCCGTGTTTCGGAAGTCAAAGTCAAGGTCAAAGTCACCGACCGATCACGCGACTTGACTTGTAGTGAACTTCTTTTATGTGAATATTTTAGTTGTGTTATGTGGAGTAATTATCAATAATCGCAGTAATCAACGTGTGTTATTCACTATTTAATCGACTTACGACTGTGAACTATAGGAAGTAATAATGCGATAAAGTTAATTAAACGATAATCAAACTATGCTAATCAAATCGACATCGAATCGCAGTACGAATCGCAACTCGAATTATGCGTTCTGGTTATTGTTTTACGTGTGTATGCTATTTATGTGTTACTTGTGCATGTTTATTTATGAGATATATGGTGATCAATCGAAACCCAATCGCAACTCAATCGAATCGCAACCTAATCGACACGCGAAATGCATGTTAAGGATAGAGATTGTATGTTAGATATAGTAGTTGGGATTAAAAGTAATTTGATAAGCAACTCTATCGCATCGCTCACTCGAATCGCATCGCAATGCACAACACGCGAATCGAAACGACAAAACCCGTCGCGCCAAACCATAGGGTCGAGTGGTCGACCGATCGGATAGCCATCCGATCGGGCTGCCACCCGATCGGGCCGCCACCCGATCGGACCACCCTTACTACTTCGGGAAACCCTATAAATACCCCTCATCCTCTTTGGGAAAGTATTCAGCTCACACTTGCTCTCCACTCGTTCCAGTCACCTTTTCTTCGATTTCTCGCGATTTCCGGTAAGATCTCAACCTAAATCTTGTACTTTCTTGATCTACACGCACTCCTACACCTTTCTATCTTTTGAATCTTCACTTTTAACCATGAAATCACCAAGATTCAAGGTGTTCTAGGATAATGTCATCATGGTGTTCTTGAGAACTTCATGTTTTGACTTCAATCCACGAAGAACAACTTAGATCTAGCCGATTTCCACATAAATAAACGAAGATCTTTCATAGATCTGAACATATTCATGATGAAAAGGATTGAAAGATGGTTTCTAACTTTCTTTCAACTCTTTTACACTCAATGCACCCGAAACCGATAAAATCGGACCTTGTTCTAACCGCCTACTCCTTCTTTGGCGACGTGTTGGTTCATGAACTGGATTCTATCCACGAGACCACCGATTTTGGACTAACCAAGAATGACCGTCTTAAACCGGTTAACTGGTTGAACTTGGGTGATTCCTGTTCGACCAGGTCACTAGAGTCAAGATGGGATTCTGTTGGTTGGTACGTTGTCATACCGTCTCGATAAAACTACAAACTACCAGAACAACCAAGGAAGAAGACGATCAGGTCGACCAGGTCGGAATGTCGTTCGATCGGACTACTGTCCGAACGGATTCCCGCCCGATCAGGTTGCCACCCGATCGGACTACACCTTGGGACCCACATTCAACTTTTATCTTCAAACTTTGAAGGATTGAACGTTGAATGAAATGGTGTCCGATCGGATTACTACCCGATCGGATTACGATTTGATCATGTGATGTTCTGACTTCAATACTTAAATAATTTTCAACATGTTCAATAACAGGGTTGCAACCCGATTGGATGGACATCCGATTGAGTGACCGTCCTGCTATGAACTTGTTCTCACTAAGGAGCCTCACCACTTGGGTTCCTGTTCGAACGAACTGTCGTTTTATCGACCGACCTGAAAGGTAGAAATACTTCTCTGATTTCAAAATGCTAAAACGAAAACTTCAAAAGTCAAACCATCATACACAAACACATCTATGCCAATCATGTCAGCCGACCGAGTGGCCGTCCGAACGAACAACCACCCGGACGAACTGACATCCGAACGAATGGCTGACCGAACGGATTGCCATCCGTCCAGATCACCATTCTGTACTTGGTATTTTTCTCGTTTTACGTGCCGCTTAACGTTATGCTATCCTACTGTTCAGGCTAATCTCGCTCTAAGCGCTCCCTTCAATCCACCAATCGCTGTGAGTATACTCGAACCCTTTTTGCTTTATGCACTTTTAGGTGTTACATACGTTACAAATATTCAAAACACATCGAACACACTACTCAATACTTTAACGCTAACCGTTACTTCATGTATTACGTGGCTTAATGAATGCTTGTTTGTTATGTTTACACATGGAATGTTGTCTACCTGCCTTAACGATGATAGTACTATAGTTTGGACTCAGCACCTGTTCGCAGGGGTTGTTAAGGACAATTACTTGCATGAATTACAGTGGTAATCATGTATTGTGAACTGCCTCGGGCAGTCAACCCGCAGTCATTGGTAGCGATAGGTCTATGTCGATAACTAACGTGCTTCATTTCACTCTGTGTACGTGCTGGTTATGCGTAAACGGATTTCGAACTATATTATATCTATCAAACTTGTATGCTCACCTTTACACTATGTGTATTGACTTTTACTTTAACGTATGTGGCAGGTGCTTAGGATGTTTACATGCTTTGCTTGCTGTGAAATTGAGGCTAGGAAATACCTAGTTCAACAATAAAGTGTCTGTACTAGAAATCTGAGTTGTCGAAACAAAACAATTTGACTAGATCTTGTCTGTAATAATTATGATATCTTTTATGAAATGGTATGGGACATGTTGCTTTAAATTAATTGGTAATTATAGTTGTTATGGAAATTTCTGGACAATCTGTTTCTCTCAGTGCCACGCCCCGATGTTTCCGCCATCGGTTGGGGTGTGACAAGATCAATCTTCGAGTAAAAGCTCGACCCTTGCAACTGGTTGAATAGGTCGTCAATGCGAGGTAAAGGATAATGATTATTGATTGTCACCTTGTTGAGTTCTCGATAGTCTATGCACATGCGAAAGGATCCGTCCTTCTTCTTTACAAGCAATACCGGGGCTCCCCAAGGCGAAGAACTGGGTCGAATAAAGCCCTTATCCAATAGTTCCTGAAGCTGATTTGACAACTCTTGCAACTCCCCTGGTGCAAGACGATGTGGTGCGCGAGCAATCGGAGCTGCTCCTGGTGTAAGATCAATGTGGAATTCCACCTGACGATGTGGAGGCAAACCTGGAAGTTCCTCAGGAAAAACGTCAAGAAACTCCCGTACGACTGGTATATCATCGATTTACTTCTCTTTATGCTGAGTATCAGTAAGAAGTGAAAGAATAGCAGGGTAACCCTTTTGTAAACACTTCTGGGCTTTCATAGATGAAATGATGTTAACAGTTGCACCGCTTCGATGACCTTGGACAGATAATAATTCCCCGCTAGGGAGAGGTACACGCACGATCTTCTCCTTGCAAAGTATGTCTGCTCTGTGTTTGGACAACCAGTCCATACCAATGACTATATCAAAACTACCAAGAGTGATGGAAAGAAGGTCAATGTCAAACACTTGACCTAGAAGATCGAGTTTACACCCTAAGAATACATGTGTGGCTTCTATCGACTTACCATCAACTAATTCCACTACATGCTTGTTTACAAGAGGCGCAGGAGTCAACCCTAGTTGACGACTAAATCCCAAAGATACATAACTCCAGTCGGCACCAGAGTCGAATAACACAGAAGAAATAATACCGGTCACGACGTTGCCATCGTTCCTTGCATCGCCTGCCCCAATAGTGAACGACCTACCGCAAGCGCCATTCCCACCGTTATTTCCATTGTTGTTGTTTCCAGCGTTGTTGTTGTTGTTATGGCGATTACCCCATTGTTATTGTTGGCATTCTGATTCAGTTGCGGGCAATCCTTCTTAAAATGCCCTTCACTGCCGCACTGATAGTATCCCTTCTGATTACCCCGATTCTGCTGGGGTTGCTGCCTCTATTGCTGTTGCTGAGATTGCTGCTGTTGTTTCTTGGGGTGTGGAGCTCTACAATCCTTCGCAATGTGACCCAGCTTGTCACACCTTTGGCATGCCCGACTACACTGGCCATAGTGATGGAAACCACACTTATTGCACTTCGGCTGTTTCCCTGCGTAACCGGATGTCTGGCTATGGTTCTGATTCTGATTGACAGAGGACGACTGACTGAAACTACGGGTGTTGTTGTTATCGGGCTTTTTCTGAGATTGACTTGCACTGGTTGCTTTGTCAGCATCATTCCATTTACGCTTGTTATCACCAGCAGGTGTGGTAGCGGTAGCAGCAGAGGTAGTAGCAGAAACACGTGGCGGAAACGAGCCATGTTCGACCTCTTGATCAGTAATCTTGTGTGCCAAACGGATGAGCTGAGGTAGATTGTTAAGATTTGCAGCAGTGACATACCCCTTTACAGCTGGTGCTAGGCCCTTGAGATACAACTCAATTCTTTGAGGTGGGGGTCGAGATAGGTTAGGGCACATGTTTGCCAGCTCATGTGACCTCTTTGTGTATGCTTCAATTTCAGATCCTTCCATCTTAAGGTTATAGTACTCGTTTTCCAACTTTTGAATTTCATCTCAGGGGCAGTACTCCTCTCTCATCAGTTCCTTAAAATCATCCCAGGTAGTAGCGTTTGCCATTTCTACACCCAACATCTGCACCTGAGAATTCCACCAGGTCAGAGCACCATCCTCCAAGGTGGCAAAAGCAAACTTCACCCTGTCCCCAGTTGGACAGTTACACATAGCAAAAACGGATTCGGCTTTCTAAAACCAACGGAGCAATCCAACGGGACCTTCAGCTCCACTGAAAGTCTGAGGCTTGCAATCCATGAAGGTTTTGAACATACACACAGGTGGATTGTTCTGGTTTTGGTTCGCCTGTATACCTAAGGACGAAAGAAAATACAGTTCACGGTTAAGAGTGGAGTACGCGACACAGGGATAAAGAGTATTTGGCACATTTCGTACCAGCTTGATAGGCCGCCAAGGCCTCAGCCACACGTGTGTTGTTCATGTTTGTCAACTCAGCCTGAGTCATCGTAATGTGACCACGTCCATGGCCTCGTCCGCTTATGCTTCTAAATAAGAAGAGAGAACAACTCTAAGAATCGAGATAAGGAGGAGTCAAACCTCACGTTGACGTCTACAAACTACAAAGTTTACACCAAGCAACAGGGCGGAACCCTTCTCACACTCGTTAAGCCTCACTGGGACTCATATACACCTCACGTTATTATTATGTGTGCACCCATAATAATAAGGCAATTTGCATGCTTATCTTAGTGCCTCTTAACTCGTGCTAAAAGTTTCCCCCACATTCAAATAGCAACACGAAAGGCATTACAAGATTAAGAACCACAAGAGTCAATGGGTAGTGCCACACTATCTAGCTTCACTAAAACATGCAGCACAGGTAATCATATCATAGTATCTAGTATGTAGTTTCATGGAAGTCGTGGGTTTGTGATTACTAAACAAGTAATGCATAAAGTAAACAGAGGACGAACCTTGCAATCTGGAGCTGAGTGTCATGGTCGTTTTCGTTACTGTTTGGTTATAGTCTGGTTTTATGAAAACGTTTTAAAACCTAGTTCACTATAACCAGTGGCTCTGATACCAAACTGTCACAGCCCCAAAAATACCACAAGCAGGAACCCCCGCGAGGCGTGTGACGTACTAGGATCTAGCCACCAATCACATTGAACCATAACATAGTAGTAAATAAAAGTTTCCCATTATTTCATAAAGTCAATCCAAACATAATAAAACAAATCTGTTCAGTGGAAGCATAATGTAAATAGTAAATCAAGTGTTTCAAATCAAGAGTACGATAATCATTAATCTTGTATCCAAGAGCTACGACCCATGACCACTCCAGCACTCCCAGATAGCAAGTTCCAATCCATGAACCTAAGGACCTGCAAGCATGCAGAAAGAAGTGTATCTGACAGGCTGGCGAGTTCACGGTTTGCTTTATCCGTTTAATACCAAGTAATGTGTTACGATGTGTTATGACTGTTATGTTGATAATAACTCGATACCGCAGACGGCCCTTTTGCCCTTCCCCAATGCTCTATCAAACATTGGTCATGATTTAAAGTTATTAGTTCACGCCCGTCCTATCCAGGTACGTTGTGAGGGTGCCAAACCTAATAGCGCTATCAACTAATAACCCCGTTGCCCTACAAGCAACAACCCGGTAGAATGATGGGACTTAAGTGATAGAAGTGAGTGTATTATCCAACCATAACGTTTACTGAAAACCGTTGCATATCCCCTGCAAGGATAGCGTTGTGAAATCCGCCTCACATCCCCTGCAAGGATGTGGGTATTTGAAAACCGCCTCATATCCCCTACGAGGATATGGGATTATGAAAATCCGTTTACAAGTTTTGTCTGTTTGATTTGTTCCCACCGGACGCATGCTTGTTTTAAGAGAAGTGAACTCACCTTGGTTTGCTCGGTATGATTAGCTACTTGTTCACAGTTAATCAATCAAGCCTATGGTATCCATGTATACGTAATCAGTTTATGTTCGCATGGTACACGTATAAGTTTATAGTCACAGTGTGCATTTAGAATCACAATCACTAAATAACACATAACAGTTATTCAAGCCCATGCAAGACCATACTTCACATCTATGATTCATAACAACACCTAACAGTTGACTGTGCCATTCATAAAGCTAGTTCAATGTTCCTCAGTCTTCACTATCATCATTAACAGATAACAACATAGTTATTCATTATCTTAAGTGTTCTAAACTACAGTCTGTTGTGAATTACTCACAGGGCGGTGAAACTCAAGACGGCGAAACATCCAGTGTTTCGTCAAGATGCTATGTGGCGAAACATGTAGTGTTTCGTCGAGATGTTATGTGGCGAAACATATAATGTTTCGTCTACAATGTGAGGGACGAAACATCAAGTGTTTCATCGTGATGTATACGGTTTCATCCAATGGCTCTAACTATTCACTGTAGTTCCCGTAACTGTCTCCCACGTTTCAAAACCAATCAAACAAACAACCCTAGACATGAACCCTAGATTACCAGATCATCATCATGCACGTAATCAATCATAACTCCGATTCATTAGATATTCATAACCCACAGGTAGCATAATATTCCAACAACAAGCAAACCCATCAATTCGGTGCAGTGGTTGTGAATGTATACAAGACATAGGATTTTCATTCTGTGTGTTCTAATCTAATTGTTTAGCAATAAAATATCAAACCCTAGTTGATAAAACTATGGAAGCACAGCCTTTAACAAGACCCTGAATTCATAGTGGCCCTCAAGCATCACATAAAACAATCACACAATGAAACAAGCAGATCTAATCGGATAATCATATACTTACCAGTTACGAGATGAACTAGCAAGAGTTTTGGGAGGGATAGTGATTGCCGCCGGGTGCAAAGGGGAGGAGAGAGCCTAGGGTTCGCCGGTTGTGATCTTACGTAAAGATATGTGAATAAAAGGTATATATAACTGATGTGTGTTTGGGCCTCACCTGGGCCACGAGCCCACACCACGAAACATCATGTTTCGTCGTGGTGTGTGTGAGGAAAATCATTGTTTCGTCGAATGAAGGAGATGGCAAAAATTATAAGTTTCGTCATGCAAAAAATAGTACACCAACATATATCCAACAGTCCAAAATTCCTTATTTAATCCAACTATAATACAATACATCAAACATCTATCAAACATGAACAAGTTACAGTGCAACTAATCACGAGAACACAGTATGAAACAGGTGACGTGTCGGGAAGGACCTTGAAAGCTCGGGTTGTCACATCGGATACCGAAGCTGAACGATTAAAGAAAAAGGAAACTGCTACCCATCGAAAGAAAAGGGCTAGAAAGTACATCGGTACTTCATCTGTGCAGCAATCCGTTCCACAGTAAGAGCCTACACAAGAAGCGGAAGTGGATCCAGACCTTGGATTCACGGCCACTGAAGCTTCTACTATGGTGTTTTCTCCTCCAAGGTCTACAGAACCAACACCTATGGTCTCTTCAGCTCCTGAAACTCCTGTAGTCACTTCAGCTGCTGAAACCCCAGTTGTTACGCCACAAGAACCTCCTCGCTCAATTGCATCCACTATTCGCGCAACTACTTCGCAGCCTGCCTCAGAGCACAGACAAAGTAGATTCTCTCATATGCAGCAAGATGAAAAGATAGATTTTCTATTTTCTCAATTACAAGCTGCTGCCAGTCAAATCAATAGACAGTCGGACGTGATCAACGTTACAAGAGGCGATATGATTAAATAGCAATTGGAGATAAACACGTTGAAGTCCACTGTCGGGCGTCAACAAGCAGAGATCACGTGCCAACAAGCAGAGATTGAGCAACTGAAGGCTGAGAATGAACGATTGAAAGCTGCTGATGAAGAAAGAGAACGTCAGTTGCAATAGATGCGAGCAGCAGATAACGCGCGTGGTATTGACATGAACCGCTTGAAAGAAAGAAGCATTCAGGTTCAAAGATTGGCCGATACTCTTAAAGAAAAGCATGATGATATGAGAGAGTGGTACAATTCTCGCAATACCATAATAACTGATGGGGTCAAGAAGATCACGGAGGGCTTTGAGTTTGTAAGAAGGCGTGTCAATATTTTGTAGGGCGATCGATGCAAGTAACAAGAAGTATTGAAGAAAAAGGATGATGATCCTGAGGATCAGGGGAACCCTGACCCTTCTGCTACATCTCAGCAGCCGCCAGCTACCGCCTCTACACAAATCGTTGTCGTTCAGCCTTCACAGCTTGAATCGGCACAAGGAACATCTGGTGGATCTGTAGAAGAAGTCCAACAACTGGAAAGCAGTTCTTTCATTAAAAGCTCTATGGCTGGTACATCTTCTATTCCTAGCTCTGTTGATCTTGCTTTGCAGGTTATACATCCTATTACTGGTGAAATTCTAGAAGAAGGAAAGATTATCTCTGATCTATCACACGAGCAGTTGTTAGCTTTGAATGCGATGAAAGAAGTTGATGATGCTGAAATTGATAAAATGCCGCTTGAACCAGAAACTGTCGATACTGAGAACATTGACGAGATAGTGTTTGAAGGCGAAACAGGCAAATCAAGTTATGTTCGTGCCGATGGAATGGAGTTTGATCCGTTTGATGAAGAATGGATGAAAGAAAATCAAGAAGACATTAATGAGCAATTAAAGAATCGCACGTCTTCTGATAATCCGACAGATTCATTCCAAGAATGGAGAAAGAGATTCTTGTCGAAGATTGAAAAGCCTACGCCTCCGGAAGCACAAGTTGATTTTCTACAATTTGAAAAGGTCAAGCCGCATGGGAAAATTCTGAGCTGGATGTTCGTGAAGGAAATTCATTGTGTTGCGATCAAGCGCGTACACGGAATCCAGTACTTCAACTCCATGCTGAGCATTCTATCTCTGCCGTTCTATGATGTTGCTTCCTTATCGAAGCTGGAAATTATTAATCGTTCAAATTACTTTGGGGCAACGTTATTTGCAAGAAAAATCACGTTCGAACGGAAGAAAGGATGGAAGGATGCGTCGTACAAGCCACGGTTTCCGATATATCAACAGATCAAGTTCACGTTGGATCCGTTGACCAACACGGCTCGATACCTCGATACAAGCTCATTTACCAGCCGGTGAAGGTCATGAACAAGATTCCGTTGATGCCAATGGAACATAACTTTTTTGAAGAAATGGCATTGTGGTGTTACGATTCGGATACTCATGAAGCGGTGATTGTATTCAAGGGTGATCGTGAAAACTTTCGGATGCTAGATCCGATGTGGATCGTGAATATGTCGGCGAACGACATCAGCAAGCTATTTCGGCATGACATCTTTTACGAAGACAAAGACGCTCATCAAGCGCTACAATTTCGACGTGTCGCTTGTTACTGTTTTTACTGAGGAATTCATGCTGGAAGCACCTGGACGCTGAAGCACTGAAGATTGAAGAACGAAGACCGAAGACCAAGTAATAGACAAGGGGGAGTTTGTTGGTGCATTATTTTGTGTCTGTAACTTGTTCTATTTAGCGTTGTAATTTACGGTCTTTTTAGTTATCGAGTCTGTATTCGCCGTCGACCTTAGTTGGATATCCTCCTATCCTACTTATGTCCGACAAGTTTGTCTCATTTGATTTGTAATGTTATATGAACAATGCATGTTGCGTATTGGGTAGTATGTTGATGTTTGTGTGTTTATTAACTGTCTGCTGCAAACTGTCACAGTTTGCAGCATATCAGTTTTGGCAGCCCTCGACGAAACTCTATGTTTCGTCGAGTACATGCATGACGAAAGACCTGTATGGTCACAACCCCAAGTTTCGCCATGAACAGTGACGAAACACCTAGTGTTTTTCGTCAACTTTGGTGTTTCGTCAGGCCCACTTCAGTGTTTCGTCTACACTTGGGCTAGGCTGCCTATATAAACACAACATGGTTTCTGTGTGAAACCATGAGAGCATACCCACTGGAAGTTTTACTGTCAAACATTGTATGTATTTGTTTGATCCTTGTTCTCATCTGTTTTAATCAATTGACTGTGATTCGTTGGTTACTTCGTGTTGTTATTATCTGTGTTTGGTTTGGCATCGTCACAGGGATTCCGCACTCGTGACCGTGTTTGATATAAACAAGGGTTTGGTTTCGTAATCGATCCTCCGAAAACGGACCTACAACCACCCATTAAAAAATATTTAAATGAAATAAAGTAAAAAACTAAAAATAAAAAGGAGGATTTGATTGGTTGAGAGACTTGGGGCCCACCAAATCTTCTTCTTTGCCGGCGTGAACTACCTCACACTCCATTCTTTCACGACCTATAATGCAGATCAAACATCGATGTTTAACGGGGTAACTCCGTCGGTTACACACAGCCTAAGTTTCAGGTTTAGAAACTAGAAATTTAACCTAGGTTAATTATGGAGTTAGAAAGTTACATAAGTGATGTGCGTGAAATAAATATAAATTTAAAATAAAGATTTTTACAACAGTGCAGGTTTTAAAAAGGGTTTTCACATAAGAACTAAACCACACACAGTAGGCGAATGGACCTACCGGATAATAGTAGCTACATATAAGAACCAGATATCAATATGTGGACACAGTGGCTCCCGATAATAAATCTGTCATTGTTTAGCCGATTAATAAAAAGAAATGCTTGGTATTTCACTAAAGTATCAGACAAAATATAATTCTAAGTTAACGAACAAAGTGTCAATCAATCAAGGAAGAATACCACTTTAATCTCGAATCCATTTAGCTAATAAATGAAAATAATCATAAATATACGCAAAAAGATCACAAAATATATAGGTGACTAGAATTTTGCTGAATATACATATATAGCCGTATAATTTATCAAAAAGTTACGATGAGCAACAGAAGCTAACCACCTAAAATCATGCAAGTAAAAGTGATACAATCATGCTAATGTTTATAAATATGGATTAATTTCTCATGAAAACGATTAATCCAACAACCAATTGAAAAGATCACATGAAAAACATATTTTGGTGGATTAAACTATGACAAATAGTGAATCTTTATGTTTAAAAAATTACTATGCATAAAATTCTAAACTATGACAAATAGTGCAACAGTGTACACCTCTGCCGGAGCAACATGGATGACATAAACGTCGAGATACCGTCGTGTATGATTTGAGATTGTGTGACCTGTGGCCATCAACAATTGATGTTTCATTTGATAGTTAATGATGTTCATAACATGTAAATCGTTCTGGCTTCAGTTGGAATCATCAACATAACATTAATTATGAGGTGAGAAGTCACTCTCTTCAACAAAACATTAGTGATCTTATGTGCTTTTATTATCAACTGAGAAAATATTAATGGTGAAAAATGTTAATCAAAATGTGTTTTGCTGTATAAGGAATTATTATAAGATAATAAGATTTCAAATTTGTAATTTATTCTACCTGGTTTCAGTAGATATACTACATAGGTGCTTTAATGATGGCTTTATATGGAATACAGATTTAACTTTGTATGGTGATTATATGATATTAGAAGTATAGCCTGAGAGTTTGTATAGGAAAATTAAGTTAGGAGCCTTGAATTGTAAAGTTAGTGATGGTGGTACTAATTTCAAGAGGTGTGTGGTGAAATCGGTAAAAGCTAAGTTCAAAAACTCCAGGGTTAGTTTTGGTATTCGAGTAGAGGAACACGTCATGGTGTCCGGATCGCATTGTTCATACACAAAAACAAGCTCTTTGCCAACTGTGAGTAAAACGTGGCGCAATGTGTCACCCGCTGATTGGTTATATCGTGTTGGCCATAGTTGTAATGAAGAGATTCCACGTGGGATACGACTTCAACTCAGTTGTTTCGGGTATAAATGAGCGTACATACAAAGCTTGATCACTCTCAAAGGTAGAAGCGCTTTGTGAACAGAGAGATACGTTTGGAAAGATCGGCCGCTATACAAGAATCTCCGAGAATCAAAGAAAGATCAATCGGTGTACTTGAATTTCTAATGACGATAGAGAATCGATTTAATGCTGGAGATTTGGTTTGGGCAAAAGTTCATCGTTACCCTTGGTGGCCTAGCATTATTTACCATGAAGCCCTATCAAGTACCAACATTCAAAAATCAAAGAAAGAAGGTTGTATGCTTGTTTCATTTTATGGCGATAATACATACAAATGGTTAGATCCAAAGAATCTCATTCCTTTTGAAGCCAACTTCAATCTGTATTCAAATCGAGCGTATTCAAAACGACGACATTCTGATTCATTTGTGAAAGCTGTTAATGAGGCAGTCGATGAAGTCAAGCACAGAGCTGCTATAGGGTTGTCTTGCCCCTGCAAATTTTTTGCGCAATATAAACCGGCACCTGTTGAAGATCTGCTTGAAGTTGATATCGATGGATATCAATTGGGAACGGTGTTTACAGTGAAACAGATCGAAGGCTTCAGACAAGAATTCAAACCAGTTGAGACGCTTTCATTTATACAGCAACTGGCGTTGGATTCAAGTGATATCCATCTAGATCTTAACCAAAACAAGGAAGCAGCCCGCGCTCTTGCTTATAGAAAAGCAAACTATGAAGAAGTTGATGAGCCGTATTATCAAGCATTTGGGGTTGATCCTAAAAGGCTTGGAGGTTCTATAGTGGCTTCAGATGACCAGGAGACATGTTTAAATCAAGGTAAGCGTTTTATGTTTGAATTTGAATATTTAATGATCATGAGGCCCTTTGGATAGCATTCCTACTTTCCTTGCATTGCTTATACATTTCTATTTATATATGTTGGCTTTTGAGTAAATTAACAATTTTGGCATTGTTGTGTTGATTGAGTAGAGTTGTATAATTAAATTCTTATTAACCAAAGTGATCTGAACTATAACTTAATGATCTTGTTACAGCATTGACAAGTTTTAACTTCTTTTACATCAGAAAAGGAGTTTCTTTGTTCATTATTTTCTTTTTATTAAAATAAGTTTGATCCTTGATGCAAAACACTTCTGTGGTTATTTCAATATCTGATCGTTTACATGTCTTCATTGTTATGAGAATCAAGTCATTTACAGATGTACCTCACTAATGTTATTGGTATATATTGCAGATCCAATCGATCATCCTTCCGAGCCTAAAAGCGAAGGTCAGAAAAAATGCAAAGTCATACACCAAAACAAAATCGAAAAATCCCCTGCACCTCAGAAAGATAAACCGCATGCTACTAAAACAAAAGGGTCAGAGAAAAAAAAGATTGATTCTAACACCAAGACTTCCGAGAAAAAGACTAAGCGGTCCAAAGGCGAGGTTGATACAACGCTTGATTTCAGTTCATCTACTATCGTTGTTACTAAACATGCATCGTCATCCGGCTCTAAGCACAACGACTCACCACCAACACCAAAATCGTTGAAGAAAAGACACAGATCAATAAGCACAACGCATTTAGCTTTATCTCTCCAAAATAAGAGAAAGGAAGGCAAAAAAAGTGCGACAGTAAATCAGATTCTTCACCGTTATCAAGAAATTTATGCCAAGTATAAGGTAGAAGAAGCTGAGAGAACTAATGTGCAGATTGGCAATGGCGGTATAGACATTTCGGAGAAGATGCTATATCTGCTCAATGAATGCAACCGGGTTGTTCTGGGATCAAAGTGACCGTGCTGGTTTTTGTTAAAATTTAGACACTTTTGCAATTTGGGCTTCGTGTTCTGCCTCTGTGCAGAAATTGTTGTTTGGTTGACGGTTGTTTACTTTTATTAGCTGTATCTGTAATCGTATATGTATCTGTTTACCAAGGTTGTATGAATCTTAGGGTAGCACACATAGGACAATCAGGTCACCATTAACTTATAAAATAGGTTTAAAGCATACTCATAAAGGTTATATACCTGACCAAATGGTGCGGTCGGGTCAAAACAATCCGTTTAAAAAAATGATTAATTTGGGTCGGGTAAGAACGGGCTCTGGCCAAAACGACTTCTGGTTGAAACACGCCATTTTAGAAAATGCCTCACGAAACCAATGCAGTAGCTTTATCAACTGTTGCATAAAATCCCAAATAGAGATTTCTCGAAGTCTTGAGTATACCTGACCAAATGGCTGGGTTGGGTTACGGGTGAGGTAATAGGTCAAACCAGGTTCAGGTAAAAACAAAAATCTATTTCTAAAAAATGGTCAATTTAGTTTTCGGGGTAAGAACATGGTCTGGCCAAAATGAGTTTGGGTTGAAACGGGCTATTTTAGAAAATGCCTCAGGACTCCAGCAGCTTATTAACTGATGCATAAAATCCCAATAGGCAATAATGGTTGCAGCAAAAAACAAAAACTAGACCAGACTCAATGTTCATGATCATATAGTAAATTCCAATTTCCAAGCAAAACCCGCCTGGATCATACAAAACCCACCTGCAGCATTTCCATATATCATCAACTGTATTTTCGTATCAAAACGAACTCACCTGGATCATACAAAAATTGGATTGCCGATTGTGCCATAGTGATTTTTTTTGCGATTTTTACTTCTCTGAATCTGAATCATTGTGTTTGCATTCTGATAGTGATATATACGTTTTCTAATACACATCTCTCTTTTTTAGATTCGATAATCACTTTGTTTATTCAATAATAAACAAACTGATCTCACAGAATTCCCTGTTTGTCTTCATCCGTGGATTGAGTGATTATTTTTTTTAATATTGTAGTTGTTTAGTGATTATTAGCGTCTTGATTAGTTTGTCTATTTTCCTTAAATTTTCTAAGCAAATACAGGCATCTCGATGTTTAGTGATTGTTTTATCCGGATTAATAAATAATCTTGCAAAATCAGTTTAAATGTTCTCTTCTATAATTTACTGAGATTGTTAACTCCAATTGCTACGGCTTTGCATATATCTCATTTTGCTCCTCCTTAGCGTCATATTACTGACTGATCATGTTGGTTTTGGGTTGGGTGAGGGATGTGAATCGGACCCAATACCAACATGATTAGTCAGTAATATGAAGCTATTGAACTACACATGGAGAAGCCTGCTCTCTATTGAACTAGTTTACTGAACTTCATATCATGTGTTTTATGTTCTTGGATACATAATCTGGAGTTTTGACCAAAACAGGTTTTAAAAGTACAATTTCTATAATCTTTGTATTGTTTAACCTTGTTATAATAAAATTCTAACATAGTTTTATCACTTTATGCATTTGTACTTTTAGATCAAATGTATAATTCTCAACTCATGTAAGTGCAGATAATTTGGTTGATGATCGGTAGGCCTCAGGCTAAGGATTGGTGTTTTGAGTTTTATAGATAAGAAAGAGAAATATAAAAGAATACGAAAGGGGGAAAGAAAAGAACGTGAAAGAAAGAGTATGTCCCTTAATCCTATGGATCTTTCACAGAACTGTCTATCTAACCTAGAGTGCGGAATCCTCTAGATCAGATTATCACAGAAAGGTGTAGAAACAGAAATCACCACAAACTGATCTTTATTGATTATCTATCAAACTGATTACAATCAATCAAGATCCCTAACAAATTCGTCTAAGCCTTTATCTCTCACGAATTCTCTCTGTAAACTCTGGCTCTAGTGATTATGGTGATTAACCTAAACCCTAATGCAAAACCTTGTTTATATAGCACAAGTTTGCAACATGGGCTAGGGTTAAACCACATGGGCTTCGAATTGGACAGGGCCCAATTCGCCTACCCTTCCCCAATGTGGGTTTGGTTTGGCCCAATCACTCCTAATTAACTAATACAAAGCTAAACCCGCTAACCATTTATCGTTTTACCAATTACAAGATATCTAAAGACCCAAATCTAAAAGCTGATGTCACAAACATGCACCAACAGACCCCCCTTGACAATAGCTTCATAAAACAACTTTGTCTTCAGTCATCTTCCATTTTTCATGTAATCTTTTCATCGTCTTTGGTATTTGGATTGCTTTAGCTTCAATGGCTTCTGTCAGTAACAGACTCCTTCTAAGTTGATGCATCTAATCAGCAAATCTTCAAAATCGTTAGCCTTTGAGTAAACTCTAGTTCAGCATTTGCATAGCAATCTTCAAACTTTTTCAGCAATGTAGAAAGGAGGTTTCTACCATACATCCAATCGGACTCCTCTTCACTAAACTTCACAGCAACTCATCACTTCACTTCACTTAGGAACAAATTTGCTACTATCTGTATACAAAACAAACATCTCGAGAAACCATAAGAATTTTTCTAACACAGTTTAACAAATTATTATTAATCAAGAGATGTGAAAACTATATTACAGATTAAGCAATTTTCAACTCAGCATCAACACTCAAAACATTTACCCAACACACTAGAACTTGCAAGATTAAAGATTTAGAGCTCATCTTTTAACACCAGCTCCCCCTATCGGTAACAAGTCCTCCATGAACAACCATTTTTCGTACGTTAACAATTTGAAAGAAAAAGAAAATCTTTTTGGATTTTTATATGTCTCTGAAAACAAATAAATAACAATGAAAATAAACACTCTGTTTTTGGGAGAATAATTGGTTAAGAAGGTCATATCAGCCAACTCAAACTGTTTCACACATGCAGTTAATTCTTCAAGTTAATTTTCGTGAAACGCAGTCCAAGACGATTACAAGTATTGTTTACCCACTTAAACAAAACACATGAACATTTCAAGTACCTTTACCTGGTGATACGTTAAAGTAATATTATACTGATGCACTAGTGTGTCCCACTTTAGGACATACCCCCGCGATCAAGGTATGCACAAAGCTTCCTCGTAGTATATGAGTATACCAAATTCATCCTTTTTGTTTTGCAACGTTAGAACTTTGGTGATCAGGTCAGTACTTCCGTACAGCAAAGAGACCGATATCCAATGAGGGTAAGGTAAATACTAAAAATTGGTATGATTTATGCATTTTGCACATCTGAATGACTCTCTAGGAGAGCTTCTTCAATTTCTTGGTTTTTGGCATTTTTAGCTCTTTTAAGATATCCTTGTTGTGCCTAGGTCAGCATATATCTGGATGCAGCAGAAGGACAACCCTGATATCCTCCTATGAAATAACAATATAAAGACCTAAAACCTGAGACTTTGGCAATTTATCAATGCCAGATTTAAGGTTATAAAACCTTACGCCACTGATATGTTACCCACTCATACACAGTTCATTATGTTTATATCACCATGGTAAGTTGATTATTTCATGTTTCTTGCCTACTGGTACATCATATGATATAGCTACTATCACACATAAGCAATTTAATTTCGGTTCTAGTGTGACAGTCTAACTCGCTGATGTACTATCATCTCTTCTTTTTCACACAGTGATAACTCATTTTTTATTTTTTTTTCATTTTTATGGTTTTCTAATTTTTTTATTTTTTATTTATTTTTAAGAAAGCAATAAAATATTTAAAAAATTCTTATGAAAAACTGGTTATTTAGGATTCCTCATCGCGTTGAGTTCAATTAGATGTTCAAAACGAGCCCTGTCAAATGCTTTTGTGTAAAGATCTGCCAGGTTATCTAAGTGTCGACTCTTTGAAGTTCAATCAGTTTTTTTTTCAGCACAATCCCGTATAAAATGATGACGAATGTCAATATGTTTTGTTCTACTATGCTTTACGAGATTGTTTGTGATTGAAATAGCGGCATTATTGTCTATCATTATAGGAGTACGAGTGAAATTCAAACCGTAATAGCGCATCTACTGTTGTATCCAGAGAACCTGAGAGCAACAGCTACCCGCAGCTATATATTCAGCTTCACACGTAGAAGTAGATATGCAAGACTGCTTCTTGCATTGCCAAGATACTATCCTCCCCCCCAAGAATGACAACTACATGTTGTAGACTTTCTGGTTGACTTACATCCTCCAAAGTCTGAATCAGTGAAAGCAACAAACTTCAAATCACTAGCAGTTAGATACCACAACCCAAGTTTAGGTCTCCCCGTCAAGTAACGAAGAATACGCTTCACCACTTTCATATGTGACTCTTTTGGGTTCACCTGATATCTGGCACAGAGACACACTGCAAACATGATGTCTGGTCTTGAAGCATTCAAGTACATTAACGAACCAATCATTGCCCTGTATTGAGTTGGATCAGCATCTTCCAAACTCTCATGATCTGGACCAAGATTGTGATTTTCACAGATAGATGTGTTGAAAGTAGCGCAATCCTCCATTTTGAACCAAGACAAAATGCCATACACATACTTTGTCTGATGTATAAACATCCCATCCTTCTTCTGTTCAACTTGCAAAACCCAGAAAGTAGGACAGCTCACCCATCGCACTCATTTCAAACTTGCTCTTCATCACCAGCTCAAACTCATGACACATGCTTTCATCAGATAACCCAAAAATGATGTCATCCATGTATACCTGTACTAGCAGCAAATCTTCCTTCTTTAGCTTGATGAATAGTGTACTGTCAATCAGACCACTTTCAAAACCATTCTTTAACAAATGTGTTGACAGTGTCTCATACCATGCCCTAGGTGCCTGATGCAATCCATAAAATGCCTTATCCAGTTTATACACTCGGTCTGGATAGTCTAGATCAATAAACCCATCTGGTTGTGAGACATACACCACTTCTTGGACTTTCCCGTAAAGAAACGCACTCTTCACGTCAAGTTGGTAAACTTTGAAGCCCTTGAATGATGCGAAGGCTAAGAACAAACGGATTGCTTCCAACCTTGCCACTGGTGCAAACACTTCATTGTAGTCAATCCCTTCTTGCTGATTGAACCCCTTAACGACTAACTGAGCCTTGTTTCTCGTCACAATCCCTCGGTCATCTATCTTGTACTTGAACACTCACTTAGTGCCAATTTCTTTATCTCCTTCAGGCAAGTCGACTAACTCCCAAACTTTCAACTACTTGAACTGAGCTAACTCTTCTTGCATAGATTCAACCCATGAATTATCTTTCAGAGCCATGTGCACATTCTTCGGCTCCTCTTGGGTAATGAAGCATCTATACAAACACTCATCTATAATACCAGTCTTCTCAATCGTAGCATACAAGCATGAACCTTCTGCTATACTTCTCCTTGTCTGAACACCTGCATTCGGATCTCCAATAACCATGTCAACTGGATGATCTCTGTTTGCTCGTGTAGTAGCAATGGTATCAACTTCTAAATTTTCACCCAGGTTGGATCCAACCTCCCCTTGAACATTCCTGATCTGCAAACGGATTAGTGAAGTCCTCCCCATGAATAGGTTCAGACCCACTGTCGCTTGAATCATGTTCATCTGCACTGGAGGAAGTTCCCGGAGCATCTGTCATCGATATACTCGATCTCGGCCATGGTTGTAAAAGTCCCGCCTAGGCTCCGAGTACTCCCCGAGTACTCACTACAAGGTAGGCTGCTGAGGCACGAGTACTGGTCTCCCACGCCAATTACTCCCCGAGTAATCTCCGCCTAAGCCGAGTACTTCCCGAGTACTCCCGAATCCGACTAGGGAGCGCCTAGCGAATTTTGCAACCATGATCTCGGCAAGAAGTCGTCATCTTCATCCTCACTAATCACAGTTTAAATCAACCGAGATTCGTCTGTATTGGAAAACTCAGGAATATTAAATGATTTAAAAACACTGTCATAATCATATAATATAGTTGGGCAAGTCGCTGATTGTTGAGGCGTATAAGTAGTAATTTCAACATTAAACACAACCTCTATTTTACCAGTTATTAGATTAAAAACTCTTTTATTCGGTGTTCCAGGTACACAACCTAGGAAGTATCATTCGTGTAACTCTTCGCATTTCTGTACTTTCCTTATTTAGAAAGTGTAGTCGTATGTCTATTTTTGAAACTTATAATTTCGTTGTATTCGTATTTCCTTTCCAAACATTGTAATCCGAGGCTTTCATCATAATGAAACTCGATTATTTTATACATTATCTTATACAAACATGTGTTATGCGTGCAAACTTGAATACATGCTCATACTCGAAAACTCATACTTGGAATACCTGAAACATCATTTATACATGTATTATACATATACACTAGACTTGTATGCTTGAAATACTTAAAACCGGCTAAAATACGCGAAACCGGCCAAACTTAACCCTCTCATGCGACTAGACTACCCTTCGTGCGAACTAAACTTTTTCGCGCGAAGAGACCATCCATGCAACTGGCTTTAGTCTCACAAAGCTTCCCATCCGCACCAAACTTGCTCCACATCTATAAATTCAAGACCATTTCCTCACTTGACACTTTCCAAACACTCAAACTTTCTCGCAACTCACTGAACTTGTGCATTTCGGACAAAGCGTTCCAGCAACTTCTAAATGAGTTTTAGCTCACTTCCATAACCATTTTCTACTATCTCCTTCTAATTCTTCTACTTTTATTCAAGTATTCATACTTGGATAACCTCTGGAATGGTTTTCACAGACTTTCCATGGTAGTCTAAGGTGAAACCTCACCACTTTGAGGCCAAAACAAAGACTTTACATTCTGTTTTTATTCAAGCTTTTATAAAATACTTTTCTATTCTAGAACTTGGTGAAATCTTGAATCCACCGAGCTCACAACTAAGTCTATAACTGTGGGTTAGTGTTGAGGTGGATTTCAGCCAAGAAATGAGTCTGTTTACACAAAACAGAACCCACTCGTACAAAACAGGACCCATTCGCACGAAGCAGTCTATTTGCATGACTGAGTCCCTTCACACGAATGGACCTTCTGTTACTTCCCGTTCATGCAAAATTTTAAGTGTTGACACCATCCAGGATTCCTCATCTTTAATATGGACGAACTTATGATTTGGTAAAAGTGTGAACCGTGGGAGCTCTAGCTTTCCAAACTAGTTCCACTACCTCACTTGTACCTTTTAAATGAACACCCAAGCGGTTTTCCAGAATCAAAGTACGTTAACCCTGCCTCGCCTCCAACACTTGCCATGTTGGGAATGACACGCCCGGGTTGTTCATACTTGACTACTTGGTTAATTTTATTTATTTATTTATATAATTCATGACCAACCGGGTTTATCGACTATGTCGATAAACTTTGAGCTTTGGTGAATCGTACAACAAGATGTTCGTAACTCCATGCATGATTTTTATGAAATCTCTGACATTACTGGACTTTTAATAATAAGATTATATAATATAAATCCTAGCCGAAATTAGGACGTTAACCGGTTTGTGGTTAAGTGTCTCGAACAGGCCCCATTCGCACGAACAGACCCTTTCGCACGGACTACATTTTTCCATCCGCGCGAACTGGCTTTCTGTCACACTAACTAGCCCTGTTTGCATGAACAGTGTTGTGAGCTTCGGTTATCTTTTTATCTTTTGTTCTAAGTTCCTCGTTGATGATTCTAATGGGCGACTCGGGACCCATGAAATCACAGAAACTTAGTGTCACAACGAGTGCTTAGACAAGATATACTTTCGTGATTATATATATATATATATATATATTGTACTTTAATTCCAATCCGAATTCTTGGTTCGACTCCAAGCAACTCACACACCTTCGTTTACCCCTTGTAGGGTAACCTCGGTGTTCCAACCCTCAACTCGTCAACTCGCGGTTTTATTGGAAAGCTTGCAAAACTATTAGTATACTCGACCCCTTTTACTTTTACACTTTGGGTGCAACACATTCATGTTATTCAACTCACACAAATACTCATACTTTATGCTTAATCACAAACAAACAATCTGATATAGATGCATAATACGTTATGCTTGAATTCATGTTTACTGGACTATTCTTATGCTTTATACTTGTCATTAACTTCGTACAAGCCTCCCTTAACATGTATAGCGCTATAGGAGTAACGCACCGCCCGTATTGTTGAGGTCATGTTAAGTTAAAACAGAACGGTCTTATAGTTTCTACAATAAGATTACGCTAGCAGTAATCTTTGGGTTGACATTTATAGTTGCATGCCAGTTATACGTAAATTTTAGATAGCAAGTTTTGCCATGTGGATTTGTTTAAACTGTTATACTTATGCTAGTAGATAAACTTGTATACTCACCAATACTTTTTGTATTGAACTATACTTTGAAATGTGTTGCGGGAATATGATGACGATGATGATGAAATCTAGTAGGAAGGACTAGAAACACATCTTAGAAACTTAGTAGCGTTGTTGTATTTGTTTCTTATACTTGTATTTGCTTCATGAAAAATGTTGTATTTTGTTCCCAATGTTGTACGTGAATATTTATCAATGAAATGAAATTCAGTTTTGTTAAATATTGTCGCAAAATAGTGTTATGAAGTCTCTAGCAATCTCGTTTTCGTCTCACGCTGATGTTTCTGCCATCGGTTGGGGTGTGACACTTCGTCAGCTACATCACCGATTTTTCGTTTATCATTATTTTTCACAATTGTACAGGGTAATCCAAAGGTTCAAAGCCTTTTAAGTTTGATTTTTTGTTAAACATAAGTTTATGGCATGTTTTGTTAAAAGGTTTAATAGTTAAAACTTTATTTAGGACATAGCAAGTTATATTCACAGCTTCTCCCCAGAAAAGAACTACAGAAAGCATAGTCCTAGCGGCTTCAATCAACGTCGTGTTTTTTCCTCTCAGCGACTCCATTCTGTTAAGGTGTATAAGGATCAGAGTATTGATGTTCTATTCCCTTGTGAAGGCAATAGATTATTGATGCGAGCTTCATGGACATTTTCCAATTTTGTAAAAAAGATCTATCAGCAGCTCCGCTGTCTCATCCTTTGTACCTAAAAAGAAAACCCATGAATAACGTGAGTAATCATCTGTGACAACTAAACAATAGTACTTTCCAACTATACTCCTTACGTTCACTGGACCGAATACATCCATGTGAAGTAATTCATAAGGGACATATACATAATTTACTGTTTTAGATTTGTGAGGTTCCTTATGTTGTTTTCCCTTTTGACACGAAAGACATTTATTTTCCACATGAAACCTCTGCAATGGCACCCCTTTCACTAAATCATTTTTAATTAAATAATTTATTTTCCTGTAGTGAATGTGGGCCATGCGCCTGTGCCACAACAATTACTCAGCCTCATATGCTTTTGACAATAAACACGCCACCACTGTGGAAGAATCCTTAACACCCATGTCCATGACATAAGTGTCATTCCTCCTCGGTGCTCTCATCACTATCCAATCGTCCGGTATCACCAAACCCGGTTTCAACACCAAAGCCTCAGACTTGGTAAAATGGATCGAGTGACCATTGTCGAAGACTTGTGACACGCTCAACAGATTGTGTTTAAGCTGCTCGACGTAGTTCACTTTGTCAAGTGTGATCTTCCCGTTGGTCACCTTTCCTCGAGCTGAAATATGACCTCCTTCAGCACCTGCAAAATTCACATAACTTCCATCTATATTTTCAAAATCAGTCAACAATCTCGCATCCCCCGTCATGTGCCTGGAGTAGCCACTATCAACATACCACAAGTTGATAATCCTTCTTAGCAGCTCTTGCACACACCAACAAAAAAAAAATAGTTAGATTGGGGGACCCAAGCCTTAATGGTCTTGGGTCTTCCAAATTCAGCAACTACTTGAACATCCATCCAATATCCATCACTCGTAACTGGAGTCTTGGATCTAGGACCTGTTGATTGAAATGGGGTTTGATTTCCACGAGGTCTTTGGTCCTGAGGTTTCATATGCATGTTTGGACTTTGTTACCTTTGGAAATTTTAGTTTTGAGACTTTGAGTTTGGACACACATAACCTGAGTTCAATTGAACTCTAGATTGATTCCAAGAATTTTGATTTTATAATTTCTAATGCCATTGTTATAAAAATTTCGACCACCATTATTTTGGTATCGAGTTTGATATTGACCTTGACTTCTGAAATTACTTAATTGACCATTAATATTGTTCATTCTTGGTGAACTACTCCTAGGTCTCTCATATATGCCTGATGTAGATTCAGGCTGAAACCTTTGTTGATTTCTTTGAAAACGAGGAACTTGTTGAGTTCCTTTTTCAGCGTTATCTAAACCAACAATGTGACACCTGCGTCACTGTGACCATCAAACGAATACCAAACCAATGAAATATTTTATTTCATACTTGGGATTGGTATAAATATGTGTATCTTTTACACATATCAATTCTTGTTCGATTTCAAGCTTTAAATCGCTTTCTGGAGAGTTATACGCAAACTGGTGCCCAAATATAACCAGTTTAATGCAACGAACACTCCGGAATAGTGACATATGCTTAACATACCTTAAATAACCTTTACATAACTTATAAATAAGTTTTGAAGGCTTTGGTATGGCAAAATCAAGTTTAATCGCTTACAGGGACTAAATTCGACAAACTGCGAAAGTATGACGATTCGAACTGGAACAGACATTCCGGAACATGACCATAAGTTAAACATACCATAAATATCCTTTACATAGCTTAGAAATAGGCTTTGAGGGGTTCGGTGTGCTAAAATAAACTTTTGGGTCATTCAGGGACTAAAAGCGTCAAAAAGTGCACAAGTTTGCATTTCCGCGCATAACTTACGTTCTGAATACATCCGGACATCCAAAAATTTATGTAAGCATTAAAATATTTGATTTTAGTGTTTGGCATAAGAATAATCCATTCGTCGTGCAATTTGGATCGTTTTTCGCGCTTATGCGCATTCCGTCGTAATTAAGCAAACATCGCGATCATACGACCCAACGAACCAACATCCGGCATATTTTTGAGCATGTTTCATGTCCACAATGTTTAGGCATCATTTTAGGGCCTTAAAGATGGCTTAACGGGCCTTAAACGTGTTGAAATGAGCTTTAAACACCAACAGGGACTGAAACTGTCAATATTGCAAACTTGTTTCTGATCAGAAGGGCCAGGCGGCCCGCGTAAACCTTGGTGTCTCCTTACGCGGCCCGTGTTAGCCTCCCACATCAGTTTAATCAGTTTTAACAGCTGTTAACAGCTGTTATGCACTCCAAATCCAATTCCACATGTTGTTTCCTGATGCAAGGGGGCCATTTTGAGGTACCATAGTGTTGCAACACATGTAGGGATGAGATTAAATCACGGTTTACGAGGAACGATCCTAACGGTGGTCCAAATCCTATAAATACCCAACCCATTCACTTGCAAAACCCACTTGAATTCTGAGTTTTTCTCTAAGTGGTTGTGTTTATACACTTCCTACCTGAGATTACTTGGAAGATCAAACTTGCGGGGACCCTTTGTAAGTGTTCTTTCGTTCTTTTCATTCATTTTAGCGTTAAAGTCAAACTTTGTTTGACTTTCTGCATTGACCAGTTTATGGTCAATGCGAAGTTCGTTTGAACTTCATAACGTGAGCGTAATCACGATGGATTATAGTCCCTAGTGACTATACCTACTGATTACCACGTTATCTAGGCTCAGTGACGAGTCGTAGTTTCGGCCAAAACGCGCATTCTTGCGTATTTTGTAACCAAACTACTCTTAGGTATCAAAACCGTTTGTTTTGATACCAAGCCTGTTTTCAAACTTAGTTAAGCATGTTTTAACATGCTTAGCTCGTCACTTTTAGTTTAGTGCTTATATAGGGTCGTAAAGGTAAGCGATCTAAACAATCGCTTATACTTTCGAACCCGACCCATTTGGTCGATCATTAGGATCCGACCAAACACATTAGGTGACCATAGTTGTATAGGGAATAACCTTTCGAGGTTATACCTTATGGTCACGACGTTTAGTTAGTTGTATGATAGGTAGTTTATATGCCTTAGGTAAATGACCAAAATGCCCTTTTTACGCCAAAATTCATTATAAGCATATGTAACATAACTTTTGGTATCTAAACTGATTTGATAACAATATTAGACATGTTAAGGCATATTTTACTTATCATAGGACTAGTTAGGCATTCCGAACGCGTTTTACGCGAACGACGCGTTAAAGTAGCATAGGCTACCTAAACGGGTCGTAAGCACTTAGATTAGGTTTCATTGTAGTATGTAGGCTTTGTTAAACCATATTACATGAGTTCCCATACTCATTTGGTTTACGAGCCCTCATTCTATCCGATCCTCCGATATAGGTCCGGTTTATTAACATAGTTACCTATATTAGGTGCTGTTTGATTCCGTGATCTTCTAGCTTTGCTTGGTGGTTATCCTAGGACTTCTAAGCAATTCCAAGTGAGTACATAGACCCCTCTTTTACTGTTTTCAAACGTTTTGGGGTGAAACACATGTGCCTACTTGTTACTTTCGTGTTTTCCTGTTTTCACATCATATACTTGCTATGCTCATTAGTACATTTATAGTACATGATTTACATTACATTGTTTCACTACGTATGTTTACTTAGCATACTTAGTGCATTGTTTTACTTTACATTTCTGCTATGTATGTTGACTGAGCATGCTAGCACATTGATTTACATTTTGTTGCATATGCTCATCCAGCATATGGACACATTGTTTTACATTACATTGTGTTGTATATGCTCATCCAGCATATGGACACTTTGTTTTGTACATTTTTACTTGTGGTTTAAGTAGCCTCATTTTACTTACCATACATAACATTGTTTACACATTACATTGATTTACATTTTGAACCATTTGTAACCATTGAATTATGTAAACCGTTTGTAACTGTTGAACCGTGTGAACCGTTTGTATCTGTTGATTGACATGAACCATTTGTAACTGTTTGAACCGTTGATAAACATTTGACCATACATAAACATTTCTACAATTGTTAAACATTTCATCTTGGTGGCTGTTTGGGTAAGTGATTTAAGTAACGAGGCGACGTGTAATACGATAAAAACATGGTGGATACGCCGCTGGTACTTCCTATATATAAGTGCTTTTATGGTATTACATATCGTAGCGTTATTTAAACCATTTCAGTTTAGACATATTACATCTACAATACAATCTTCACATACACATCGTTTTACAAATACTTAACTTATACAAACTCATTTTACATGGTTATTCACTTAACCATACATTATTCTTTTATACAATTATATCATTTGGTTTATTTATCACTTTTCAAATGATTTATGGAAGGAAACACTCAACAAGATTCATGGCTACTTTTTATTAAACAGTTTCTTTAAACTCAAGTCATGAATCCTATTTTCACAAAACCTATGTATCTCACAGGCATTTTTATGCTGACGTACCTATTTTCACGTGTGTTTTCAGGAGCTGTTGCATAAGATGATCGTGACACACTTAGGCGGACCTGTGCCTTAGTGACTTAAAACGAAGCAAGAAATAGTTAATTTATGTTATGTACTCTTTGTTTCTTGTTTAAGACAATGTAACTCTCTTGTTTGATAAATAAAACGAAACTTTGATTGCCATGGATTTGAAACAATTAATTATGTTACAACACTCCCTGACGTTTCCGCCATGTTTTGTTGTTCTACGTGGTCGGAGTGTGACAAACAACAACACCCTCTTGTTGCTTAGGAGCAGATGTCTTTGGAGAATTAGACCCTCTCTACTTACCATCAGTATTATTTTCTGGTGATTTTTCTCTCTTTTTCTCACTGACTTGTGCTTCACTCTTTTTGTTAGGACAGCAGCTTGCTACATGTCCCTTTGTGTGACATTTGAAGCATGATCTTTTTGCCGAAAGCTTCTTTATAGAAGCCTTTGGACAAGATCCTTCATGTGATGATGATGCCCTAGATGGACCTTGTTTAGTTTGCCCAATTTCATATTTTTCTATGTTTTTATTTTTTAGCAAACTGCACATTCGATTCACTTTCAATAACAGTTGTTTCATTTTTCATGTCACCTCCTTGAACAAAATTAAGTTTGCTTTTTATTTTTAGGAAGTGCACTCTTTGTTTTCAAAACGCTTTCCCTGTTATTTTCCTTCTTGACACTGTCATCATCATATTCAGACACATCACAACATTCTGATGTGGAAGTACTAGGTGCAGTTGATACAAAGTTTGCTAAATCATCTTCATCTGGCAAGAACGAATAGTCATGACTAATAAGTGGTGGAACTTCATTGAAGTCCTGGAAGCCCATGCTTTTCTTGTCATTAGTTTTCTTCAAGCCGCCCATCATGTGTTTCATTACAAAAGAGGAATCTCTGAATTGATTTAATTTCTTTTCAAGTTCAACAATTTTCAGTTGTGCTTCTGACAACTCTTTGCATTTTTCAGAAATCTCTTTTGTTTTCTCACTCATTGTATCATGAGCTAAGTCTATAATTTGAAGTTTTTCATTTAATTTGTAGGTTAAAATGTTGATTTCATTTTCATAACCTTTAATTTTCTTCAAATATAAAGACTCGTTTCTTTTTACAAAAAAGTTTGATTCTTTTAAGCTCAATAGATCATTTATCAGACTTTTATTTTGTTTTGATAACCTATCAATCTCACCTTGTAATTCATGACATTTTAAACAAACTGAACTAACAGGATTAAAATATCAATTTTGAGTAAAGTTGTTTTATTTAAAACTCGATCACAAAACTCTTTATCTAAAGTATTATTTTGCTCCTTTTCTCAGCTTTTTGCACCATTTTCTTTAGTTCATTACTTCATAACAGTATGCTATATAAGGTTGGTTTTCATTCCTATATAATAATGGTACTTTTGTACAATATTGAAATGTGTATCTTGTATGGCCAAGTTGGTGTGTGTTGTGCCATGATCTACTGTTGCATACACTTGCTAAATCCAAATTAATTTGACCCATTTACTTTTCCAGGTAGAAGAAGCTCAGCAGCAATGGCGTGTGGCATTTACTAAAACGAAAAACAAGTTGAAAATTATGTTTAATAAACGGCAGAAAGAGGCGAACATAGAAGAAATCAGGTGAGTAGTGTCTTGTAATGTTTTTATACTAGTGGTTTCATATGCCTTTTCATATTATCACCTCTTTTTTCTAATAAATCTGGTTTACAGACAAAAGCAGAGTCAAGAGCGGGGTCAAGAGTTTGGTTGACAAGTCAATTTTTGAACCAGTGTCGAACTTGTAAAGAATTTACGAAGCAATGTGACTGAAAGGTGTAGATGTTGGAGCAGATGTTCATTTCAGAAAGTCGAAAAGACTTGAGATGGTGATCATGTAAATGGGATAGCTACAGTTAGACTTAGGTTAGCTGGTGTAGATTCATTTGATATAGTTGATTGTGGAAGGTTATTCAACTTGGTTGGTTGGCGTAGATTTACAAAACTCATTTCAATTACTAAATTTGTTATTTTTTTTTATTGAATTGATGATATTATGATTTCTAAATTTTACAAACCGGTTATATTATTATATAATTAAATTATACTTTAATTAAAAATAGTAAAAATATTTAAATCGAAATAGTTTTTATTGACACAAAATTTGTGCCAGTAAAGCCTTTTTTCTTTATATTGTGGCAAAAACAAAAAATGCTACTAAAACCCTAAAACTTTATAGTGGCACAGTAAAAGTGCCATTAAAAGGCTTTAGTGGCACCGTTTCTAGTGGCATTTTTTTGTATGCCACTCATTCCTTAAGGGGTCTTTGGTGGCACTTTTATGGATTATTGTGGCACTTTCTGTGTGTCACTGAATGACATTTTTTTGTAGTATATGTGTTAAACTCTTTGGTAAGTAGATTTGTATACGTAGGATAATTGTGGAATAGAATGGTAGGTATCGATACTTATAATCATGCAAGTGGGAGAGTGTTATGTATCTAAAGGTAATGAATTATGTGTAGAACGGTTATAGGATCCTGTTAAAGCACCGGATCGATGACAGACATCAACATTGCACTTGATTCAAGACGTAGAAGATATCATAAACATAAAAAATAGAAAGATGTAGAAGATGAATCTCTTTATTAATGAATCAGTTATCACAGATTACAAACTGAAAGAATATACATCATCTACAAGCTGGTTTAGATCACAAAGATCTACACCGAGCTTTCTCTCACTAACACATAGTCCCTCTCTCTAGAAATGTGCACACACTATTGTGGAATTCCTTAGGGTTTGTGAGATTTTTGCACAAAGCTAATCAGCACAGAGATTAATTCATGTGATGGATGCCCAATTCTAACCTATACACCCATATATATAGGGTGGGGCAAACCCTAAGCCCTGACCATACATATCCACAAATTCGGACCGTTAAAACCTTATATTATCCGTATTTAATCAATTAACTCATACTATCCGAATTTAATCAGTCTCTTTGACTTGCCTTTAACTTTGTCGAACATAACTGATAAAGCACAGTTACTCGACGAGAGATGCACTTACATACTCCCCATTAACTGTTGCTATTAGTTCTGCCTGGCATCAATAATCTTTAGTCACCAGATATTGCGCTTACAGACTCCCCCTTGACTAATGATATCATGCCTGCTTTCTACTTGGCTGAGACTTGATCTTTCCGGTAGAGCACAGCGATCTTCAACCCTTCTAATTAAAGAATTGCTGACGATCACTTTAATGACCGCTTTGTGAAACCTGAAGAATCCAACATCAAACACTGTAGATCCTCCCCCTCAAACTACTCCTGAATCAAGTCAACACGAACCAGCCTACAACCAAATGTAAGAATATCGCTCGAAACCATAATCCTCAAACCTAACCGGTAGCAGAAAGAGACATTGGATTTTCAATCCCTAACCTTGAACACTTCAAACTTCACAATGACATGAAGTTCAGTTCGATAAATTAATAACAAACTGAACTTTGTAAAAGTACATCCACCATCTTTATCATGATCTGCAACCCTTCATGTATGATCTCATCTCGTCACGAATCTTCATGAATCAATCTCCTATCTTCACGAATCTACTGAATCCACAATGGCTTTCATCTCTGGTCTTCCCTTTATCAAGAAGCACCACATTATTTCGAGAACTGACTAGCAACCGTCTTGGAAACATACTTGACAAAACTCCATCACACACGAGTCTTTTTACGCACAAGCTTTAGATTTACCGAAAAATAGGAATTTTTCTCCCCCAATTTCTTCGTAAACTGTCAACGTCCAAGCCACGTCACCTTCGTATCTCTTCAAATGCCCGATAAAAGTCCCACATTGTCCAAAAACTCTAGAACGGACCAAATCCATACACTGAGAATCCTCTTCTAAATTCGGGCAGGAAAGAATTAATTCTCACTAATTCTACCCACAAATTCAGACAGGAGCAAATAGAATTCTCACACACTAAGTGCGAACAAAACTAATTCATAAGTGTGGATAGATATGGATGATGAATGAATATATATGCGCAGACAAATGCGGACATTATTCAAGTAATTAGATTAAGTGCGGACAACAAACTCAATTAAACCCTAAGTGTGGACATGCAACACCCTCAAATCAAATTAAGTGCGAACAGAAGATTAATTGATATGTGCAGACCAACTTATCAAGTTCCGATGAAAACCACAAAGTCTGACAAAGACACACAAGTGCGGACAAGAACTTCAAATAAGTGCGGACTAGGTCAATTGATACTAAATGCAGACATATTGAGCAAATGCGGACAACATAGTTCAATCTTAAGTGCGGACAACATAGCTCAATCTTAAGTGCGGACAAGGAACATACTATATGCAGACGGAGTCTATAACTGAAATGTGAGGACAACAATTCAAGCCCTAAAACCCCTAAGCTTTTAACACTTAAGTTCGGACAATATAAGTGCGATAGGGCTATATGTGCGGACAACCAGACTGGTAAGTGCGGACAACCAAACAAAGGTTAAATGCGGACAAGAAATGGATATGTGCGGACAAGATAGTTGATGTGTAAGTGCGGATAATGATGATGATTAATTGTGGACTAATGAGAACAAAACCAATATGTGCGGATGAACTTACACATACACACACATAACAGCTGAGTGTACCTATTAGATAGTATTTTAGCTACATATAAGAACCGGATATGATCAATCCGTGGGCACAGTGGCTCCCGATAATAAATCTTTGTCATTGTTTAACTGACTAATAACAAGAAGAGCTTAGTATTTCACTTAAGTATCATACAAATATAACACATCTAAGCTAACGAACACGATTTTTGGATCAATCAAGGAAGAATGTCACTTTAATCTCAAATTCATTTATTTAACAAATGAGATGGATACATTGAAAGATCACAAAATACATATGTGACTAGAATCTTGCTAAAGAAATCTAGTCGATAAATAGTTACCATAAAAACAAGCTAACCATTTGAAATCATGCAAGTAAAACCAAGTAATACAAAATATTTATAAAAGTGGATTAATTTCCCATCAAGAATCACTAATCCAACAACCACTTGAAAATATTGCATAATCCGCCTAAGGTTGATTAATCTGTGATTAATAGTTGATCTCTATATTTAGGTAGTGTTTGTTTCATTGAATATAAAGGAATTGGATTTTGCGCTGGGAAATTTGATTAGAAATTTCTGCGTATTTGTTTCACAAAATGATATGAAACTTAGATCAAATTGGAATGGAATGTAGACCCATTCCTCATGTTGTTAAATTCAAATTCACTTTTTTATCACAAAATAAAATCAACCAGAGCCGTCTCTGAAAACATTTGAAAAAATTTAGGCATCGGGCGACGAAAATAATTGGGCCCAAAATTATGGTAAAGAGTAAATGAATTACAAAAATAAAAACGTAGTGATGGAGCAAAGACTCGAACTTGAGACCTTTACATTATTTTGAGATGACTTTTGCCACTACAACACCAATTTTTTTTTTTTGCATAATAAACGGATGAATATACTAAATATATAATTTAATAAATATATACAAGATTATAAAAACTTTTCGGGCCCTTTGAAATTTTGGGCCCCGGGCGTCGACACGGGTTTGCCGGTCCCAGAGCCGGCCCTGAAATCAACATATCAATTTATTAAGATTCCATGAAAGAAACTCTCGTGTTAAAGAAAATAACTATTAAGACTACCTCCAACGGGAAGAGCCCGTCCTCCCCCTGCCCGGAGCCACCTCAGCCTGCCCCATCCGTTCTCCCTCCCTCTTCAACAGGGGTCAAAGCCATGGCCCACCTCTCCCTCTCACAATCCCCGTCTCTCTCCTCTAAGGGCACGCCCTTGCAGATGGGCGGCTCCCCACCATCTCTCTTCCACCTCACCGTCCACGTCAGAGAAGATTGCTACGAGCGACAAGTATTTGGAAGCGATGGAGATAGTCTAACAGAACTCTACACTATTCACAGACCTCTAAATTTGTCTTAAAGAAAATCACTTTTAACAAAACTCTAAATCACTATTCACAAACTCTAAATTAAAATAAGAAAAAAATTAATATCTACAAATCACATGAAGGGCAACAGTGCTTGCCCTCTATTGGGTTAAATATGGACGGCAGAGGGAATAGTGTCAGACAGCTGCCTGACACTCATTTATTGGCCCAACAAAATTACGATTTTATCCAGCTTTAAAATTATGATTTTGCCATCAGTTCAAAATTATGTTTTTACCCCCATTTAAAGGTAAATTTACGCTTTTGCTCTCAGCTAAATATTTCAATTTTGCCCCCAGTTCAAAATTACGATTTTGCCCCGTTTGAATTTACAGTTTTGCCATTAGTTTTTTCCCTTAAAAATATGATTTTGCCATCATTTCAAAAATATGTTTTTACCCCCACTTAAAAATAAATTTACGTTTTTGCTCCCAACTTTCAATTTTGCCCTCAGTTCAAAATTACGATTTTGCCTCGTATAAATTTATAATTTTGCCATTAGTTTTTTTTCTTACAACCAAGTTACGATTTTGCCCTCAAATTAAATTTACATTTTGTCCATCGTTTTTGTTTGTTTACCTGGTGAAATTACAATTTTGCCCTCAGTGTAAAATTACAGTCATGTCGGCAGCTTCCTGGCACTCCACCATTGGTCCATTTAATTTACGATTTTATCCCTGAATTAAAATTATGATTTCACCCTCCGTTAAAGATTACGTTTTCCCATCGTTTTAGTTTTTTTAGCAAAACTATAAAGGTTTTTTGTTTTAATTTGTTTACTCGATTTAATTTTTTTTCGTATCAATGAGCTGCCTAACACTGACTCATTAGTCATGAAAAATTACAGTTTTGCCCTGAACCCAAAATTACGGTCTTATCATCATTTTTTTTCCTAGCAATTTTAAAGTAATGTTTTTTAATTGATTGAGAATTATTTAGCCATCGCCCCGCGCGGGCGGGCCATCAACTAGTTAAGATACAAAATACAAGAAAACGAAAATAAAGAAAAAAGAACCTGATATAAATACGGATGATCTTTTACAAACCCTACCATAAGTGCAACAGTGTAAGCCCCTGCCGGAGCAACATGGGTGACATAAACGTCGATACGCTGTCGTGTATGCCGCGCCGATCCGATTCGATTTTCCCATCAGAGTTGCGTCAGCATGGTTTCAGGTCACGTGTTGATGATTTGAGATGTTCATAACATGTAAATAGGGTTTTATAAGGTTTATGATTGCGAATCGTTCTGGCTTCCTCTGTTGGAATTATCAGCATAACGTTATGAGGTAAGAAGTCTCGCTCTTCAATAAAACGTTAATGATCTTATGTGCTTTTTTATCAACTGAGAAAATTAATGGTGAAAAATGTTAATCAAAATGTGTTTTGCTGTATAAGGAATTTATATAAGATAATAAGATTTCAAATTTGTAATTTGTTCTACCTGGTTTCAGATATGCTATCTAGGTGCTTTAGTGATGGCTTGATATGGAATAAAGCATATAAACGAAAGCGTCTCAACCGGTTTGAATTCTTTTGTCTGAAGTCTTTGATCTGTTTCACTATAAAAACCCCTCCTAATTTATATCCATCGATATTAACTTCTAGAAGATCTTTCACAGGTGCAGGTTTATACCGCGCAAAGAATTTGCAGGGGCATGACAACCCTATAGCAGCTCTATGCTTGACTTCATCGACCGCCTCATTGACAACTTTCACAAATGAATCAGAATGTCGTCGTTTTGAATATGCTCGAATTGAATACAGATTGAAGTTGGCTTCAAAAGGAATGAGATTCTTTGGATCTAACCATTCGTATGTATTATCGCCATAAAATGAAACAAGCATACAACCTTCTTTCTTCGATTTTCGAATCTTGGTACTTGATAGGGCTTCATGGTAAATAATGCTAGGCCACCAAGGGTAACGATGAACTTTTGCCTAACCAAATCATCGATCATTCTCTGAGAATCATTTACCACTATGGTAATTCTCATACTTAATTGGTTTTTATGAACGATTGTGAGTGAAATGTGGCGCAACGTGTCACTCACTGATTGATTGTATTGTGCTTGCCATTGTTGTAATGAAGAGAATCCACGTGGGATTGGACTTCAACTGAGATGTTTCGGGTATAAATGAGCATACATACCAAGCTTGACCACTGTCAAAAATAGAAGTGATTTGTGAACAGAGAGATACGTTTGGAAAGATCGGTCGATGTAATAGAATCTCCGAAAATCAAAGAAAGATCAATTGATGTACTTGAATTTCCGAGAATCAGAGAGCGATCGATGGAGAATCGATTTAATTCAGGAGATTTGGTTTGGTCAAAATTTTGTCATTACCCTTGGTGGCCTAGCATTATTTATCATGAAGCCCTATCAAGTACCAAGATCCGAAAATCAAAGTAAGAAGGCTGTATGCTTGTTTCATTTTATGGGCATAATACATACGAATGGTTAGATCCAAAGAATCTCATCTCTTTTGAAGCCAACTTCAATCTGTATTCAAATCGAGCGCATTGAAAACGATGACATTCTGATTCATTTGTGAAAGCTGTCAACGAGGCGGTAGATGATGTCAAGCACAAAGCTGCTATAGGGTTGTCTTGCCCCTGCAAATTTTTTGCGCGGTATAGACCTACACCTGTGAGAGATCTGCTAGAAGTCGATATTGACAGATATAAATTGGGAAGCGTTTTTACAGTGAAGCAGATCGAAGCCTTTAGACATGAATTCAAACCAGTTGAGACACTTTCGTTTATACAGTAGTTGGCGTTGGATTCAAGAGATGTGCGGCTCGATCTTAACCAAAAAAAGGAAGTAGCCTGCGTTCTTGCTTATAGAAAAGAAAACTATGAAGAAATTGACGAGCCTTATTTACAAGCATTTGGTGTTGATCCTAAAAGGCTTGGAGGTTCTATAGTGGCTTTAGATAACCAGGAGACATGTTTTAATCAAGGTAATCGTTTTATGTTTGAATTTGAATATTTAATGATCATGAGGCCCTTGGATAGCATTCATAATTTCATTGCATTGCTTATACATTTCCATTTATATATGTGAGCTTTTTGAGTAAATTAACAGTTTTGGCATTGTTGTGTTGATTGAGTAGAGTTGGTTGCTTTAATTCTTATTAACCAAAGTGATTTGAACTATAAGTTATTGATCTTTTTACAGCATTGGCAAGTTTTAACTTATTTTACATCACAAAAGGAGTTTTTTAGTTCATTTTTGTTAAAATAAGTTTGATCTTTTATGCAAAACATTTCACTAATTATTTTTATATTTGATCTTTTACATGTCTTAATTGTTATGAGAATTCATTCATTTACAAATGTACCTCACTAATGTTATTGGTATATACTGCAGATCTAATCGATCATCCTTCTGAGGCTGAAAACGGAAGTCAGAAGAAGCGCAAAGTAAAACGCCAAAACATAATTAAAAAAAGGGTCTACATATTTACACACCTTATTGCCTATTTCCACACCTTTCAAGACGCCTCGTATAGAGCTATACGAGGCATATAGGGTTGCTTTTCCGACCAGCTTCTGCACCAAGCACAATGTCACATCAGTCACATCAGACGGGGAGTCTAGGTCTGTACGAGGAAAGGATACGAGGCATTAAGACGCTTCGTATAGGCCTATACGAGGCGTCTTTACTGACTGATTTGACTATACGTTTGACAAGTGACTTAAAGCTATACGGGTAGTCTAGAGCTATACGAGGCGTCTATGTCTCACATAAAGTGCAAGATACAGTGCATTCTTTGTCCACCCGATCATTCAAACATTTCATTCATTCTGCTTCTTCTTGTTCCGTTTTTTCATTTCATTCATTCTGCTTCTTCGAAAGAATTGGCATTTGTGTTCTTATCATCCCGAAGTGTTGAAATGTCATCATACTGGGACGGCAACTATGTCTTCGGGCAGTATTCTAGCGACAACTGGGTGGCCAAAAGCGTTCCGGTAACAGTTATTAGCTTAAATGTTTTAATTAGTTGTTGTTTTAGTTTATTATTTACTAATGATGATACGGTTGTTTATTTTGGAGGAGTCTGGCGTTCCCGATTCTAATGAGCAAGAGGAGGTTGTGTCTAGTATACAAGGAGAACAAAACAGACCGTTTCTAGATTTGAACAAGCATCCCCCTGTTGATGAAACAGCCCCTGTAGATGACTCATACCATGCTTGTCAACCAAGTTATCCGACGCAACAAGGGTATGCGGATTATAGATACGAGTGTGAATATTCTTACGGAGGAGACGGTGGATACGGAGGAGACGGTGGATACGGAGGAGACGGTGGATACAGTGGATACGGAGGATATGGTGGATATGGTGGTTATGGTGGATATGGTAGATATGGTGGTGAGACACCTCCCATCCCGGACAGTCCATACTTAAAAAAGCAGGTATTAATTACTATTTTTTTATTATTATTTAATTATTTTTATTATTTATTTATTATTATTATTATTTTTATTATTATTAATATTATTATTATTATTATTTATTATTTATTTATTATTATTATTATTATTAATATTATTATTATTATTATTATTATTATTATTTATTATTTATTTATTATTATTATTTATTATTATTGTCGATGTTACAGGTTTTCAACTCTTTAGATGAACTAAAGAATCGGATACAAGAAATAGCAAACACGGATGGTTTCGTTATTGTCACCCGTCGATCAAAGAAAACCGGGGGAAGAACCGGGAGGGTATGGCTTGAATGTGATCGTGGTGGTGAGCACCAGACTACAGCAACACTTAGAAAAGCCGGAAGTAAAAAAACCGGTTGCCCGTTTTACCTGCTGGCTGTGCGAAACCACCCGTGTGAAACCTGGGAGATTAAAGACGGAAAAATTGAACATAACCGCAAACTTTGTGAGGACCTGTCGGCCCACGCGTTTGTGCGAAGGTTTACTCCAAGCGAAATGAAACTGATCGAGCAGCTGACAGCTCAAAACATGGAGTCTTGCAAAATATTTCAAACGATAAGGAAGCAGGACCCCGACAGGTTTCATGTTCAGAAAGACGTTCAAAATGTTGTGGCGAAGATTAGAGCCGAACAAAGACAAGGATTGACTCCCATGCAGTCACTAGAAAACATACTGATAAACAACGACTTTATTTACGAGACACGGGAGGAACCCGGAACAGAGATCGTAATAGAGATCTTCTTTCTTCATCGGGACTCGAGAGCCATGTGGCGTGCATTCCCCCACGTCATGCTGATCGATGCGACGTACAAGAAAAACATATACAATATGCCCTTTATCCAGATTGTTGGTATGACGCCTACCAACAAATCGTTTATTATCGCGCATGCCGTTGTTAGTAAAGAACGGGGTGATAACTTTGTGTGGGTGCTTGAGAGGGTCAAGTCAATGTTGGATGAATGTATGGAGCCACGTGTGATTTTAACGGATAGAGACCTAGCCCTTATGGGCGCGTGTGCTAAAGTATTTCCAGACGCCTCCAGGCTTCTTTGCAGGTGTCACATACAACAGAATGTTATGAAGCACTGCAAGGGTGCCTTCACAGACGAAGACTGGAAGAAATTTTTGTCATTCTGGGGGACATTGATTGAGTCTCCATCCATACCCATCTACGAGTACCACTTGCGCAACATGCGAAAGCGACTTGTGGAGTGCAAACGTTCTAGTAAGTTTTTCTAATAACATACGACTCACCTATGCAAATTTTATTAAATTATTTTTACTTTTTAGGAGTCTTCAAGTACGTGTACGATAACTGGCTAAAAGACTATAAGGAGATGTTCGTCTTTACGTGGACTGATAAGAGGCGCAACTTTGGTAATCGTACCACAAACAGAGTTGAGAGCCAACACGCCAACTTAAAGAGATACGTCCTAGATAGGAGCTCGCTAGACCGTGTAGTTGGTTGTGTCCAGGATATAGTTGAGACACAGTTCGGTGAAATAAGGAAGACTTTTCGAGAAAACATCGAAAAAACACTGAACCACCACAAACACCCGATGTTTCAACACCTACTTGGAAAAGTATCCCATACAGTCCTTGACTTCTTGCATGGAGAGGCAATTAGGAAGCTAGATGTCTTGGAGCGCTTTCATTCATCATGTGGTTGCCAAATGTGGCACAGCTGTGGGTTGCCCTGTGCTTGTCGGATAGAAAAGTACATACTTGAAGGTAATAATTGTTAAACGTACAACACTTGTGTGATATATTTCCGTTAATCATGTGACTTAAACAATGTTGTTTATAACTCTGCAGAGCGTCCGATTCAACTTGAAGACATAGACGTCTTCTGGCGGAAACTTAACTTCCAAAGTTGTAAATTGATAGACGATGACGTTGACGTGGTCGAAGAGCTAAATATTGTTAGACAACAATTAGAGTCGCACCCCCCAGCTCATTAAAAAAGCCTGATGTCAAAGATTAAAACGGTGTTGACTCCAAAGAAATCTACCAAGAAACCACCGGTTGTCCAATAAAATACTCGTGGCCGACCAACAACAAAGCAGGTACAACAAAGGTTGGACGAGGCCTCTCGTATAGATGAAGAATTGAGGAGAAGCTCCTTCGGTGATGCAAACACGTGCTTTGAAGGTTCCCGACAAAGTAAGTACGATAAACCTCGCCACAGCTCGTACGTTCCGTCACAGGCCTCTCAACAGTCGGTTATAAGGTCCCAAAAACCCAAAGCGAGCCTAAGCCGTTCAAAGAGTTCTAAGAAGAAAGAGACACGAGATGCTCACCGTTTTCCTTTAATCATTGGGGATGAGTACGTGGGAATCATCAAACAGTTTAAGTATTCCATTCCGCCAGTGTTCCATCCGTACGTCTCGTGCATACGAGATGTGATGCCGGACGGTCATTGTGGGTTTCGGTCTGTGGGTGTGGGCTTAGGAATGGATCAGAGTTCATGGGGGCTCATTCGAAGGGACCTTGTCCAAGAAATGGATCAGAACGAATCGATCTGGTTCCCAATATTTGATGCATGGGATGAAGGTTATTTTTACACGCATCGTCAGGGCCTAATTTGGGATTCAGTGTCCGGTTGTGGGGAGGATCACTGGATGGACTTCCCCTTAGCAGGACTTCTTATTGCACAAACGTACAGTATCGGTGTGCACCTGTTAACGACAACCATGGGTGCGAGTTCCACTTTCTTCCCGATACTAAGTCCTCCGGCTAATCAACAACCATTATTCATAACGCTTACACATGTTAACGAGAACCACTTCATACATGTTAAGGTGGGAGGGGATTATCCAATGCCACCAGCACACGGGCTATGGTTGACCCACCAAAGACCCCATACGGAATATACGACTCATATAGAGCTAGACGTGTCGTATATGAATGATCAAAAGACCATTTTGCCCCTGATATGCCCCCAATCTAGGCTTATTTCAGGGGCTAAAAGGTCATTCTACCTTCACCAGACGCCTCGTATAGATCTATATCGGTCGTCTATTTGAGCGGGTTTTTGAAAATTTGAATTTTGAATATTTGAATATCAAATTTTGAATTTTTTAAAAAAGGGCGATTCGTATAGACCTGTATGTGTAGTCTATTGGGGCGGGACAATTCTTTTTTTTTTAAATTTGAATTTTGAAAATATTTTATGTTAATTACTAATATACCCCTGAACGTCCCCAGTATAGGCCTTTAATAGGGGCTTAATGTCACGGCCCCCGACCCGGTTTGACCCGTTTCAGGAGCCGCGGGACAGAAAATCCCGTGGTATTTATTTAACAGCGGAAGTTTTCTTCAGGATCTTTTAAAACTGAAATATTTCCCGATTATTTTTATTTCACAACTCGGGATAAAACCCGGTAATTTACAATCATAAGATTTCACGGAGAAATCTTTTATTTTTACAAAACATGTTTCTTTATTTTATACTGAGCCACTTCTATAAGCTTGTAGTGCTTCTCTGCACTTTTCCTGGATCACAACAGATCACCTGAAACATGTTTGAAAAAGGTTTTGTCAGAGGGAAATACTGAGTGAATCATTCATTTTACTAAAACGAACTGTTTGTTATAATTTACAGTATTAAGAGCGATTACAATGTCTCTCTCTTTTGAATTAACTGACCCAGTTGTCACTTGACCGGACTTGTGACTGTGGACATATCACTTGCTGGGTCCTTTCACCCACAAGTGATAAATAATTAGTAGCTATGTGCACATCCCCCCCACATACTGGTAGTAATTTCAGATAACAAGACTTAATCCCTGTAATTATAACTTTGAAATAAATAGGGTTTTGTAAAGTAATTTGATAAAAAGAGAATGACTCACATTGCAGATTTAATTTGAGCAAAGCCTAGCCTACTGATTAGCCTTTTAACCTAAATTAATAACAAGCACACAATTCGGTTAGTAACTTAATACAGCATTTACGATAACTCACGAGATAAAAACCTTCACAACGAATGACAAAGTTCGATACTTAAACATCCATCGAATTAACGACGAATGACAAAGCATAAACCCTAATGTGGGCAACACTTAAACATCCATTGGATAGTTTAATCGATCGGACATTGAATCGTAGCAGCGATCGAGTTATTACCCTGTATTGCGGCGGCGATTAGTGATCCGTGTGTGTTGTGATAGTAAATTGAACGTAACTCAGTGCATGTAGCGAGAATTTACGTCGTTTTAACTCCTGAATTCAAGTCCCAAGGCCCTCTATTTATACACGAAATTTGCTTAGCTTACGGACCGTAAGCCTAATAACGTTACGGTCCGTAAGGGTCGAAAATAGGTTATAGGGTAGCCACGTCTGGGACTAGCCTTGTTGACCTGACTGTTGGTGCATACATCTGTCGACTTCGTCTTATGTCGAGTCTCGGGTTCGTTGCATTGCTGAACAAGAGTGATGTCATCATATATGATGATGACATCATATATGTGACATCATCTATTGCATCATGGGCATATGAAGACAAAATAGAACCCTTTAAAAGTCAAATTAATTGATATGTTTGAATGGTCGTTTGAAGATGTTAGTTGGAAGCATGACCGCTTGAGAGGTCACGGTTTGAAGAGGTGACCGTTTGAAGGGTGCATGTCATCTTCAAACGGTCAGGGGTCCTCCCTATAAATAGGCTTCAAACTTTCATCATTTGTAACATTCTGAATTCCGACGGCGAAGCCCTGTCGAAGTGTCTCTGTACTGTAAATTGTTCAAGATCAATAAACAAGACATTTATTAGTGAATACAAGCTAAACGAAGACCGAATCAATGAATTCCGCCTCTGATTCAGTCTGAGCACTCTTCTGATCGACTCGTTAGGTCGTTTCACGATCCTACACTGACTGTTTCTTAAAATTCGTTTTTGACAACGAGATTTCAGGATAATCGTAACTAGTGTTTACCCCCCCCCCCTGAGTTTTAGGGGCCCTGATCCTGATTCCGATTGTTCTGAAAATTGTAGGGTTTGTGCAGAATCACTTGGGTGTCTCAATTAAGGTTTCATATTTGGATAAATTAATTAAATAAATATGACTTTTGATACGAGTTGTTACATCCTACCCACCTTAATAAAAATCTCGTCCTCGAGATTTACTGGAATAATTGAGGATACTTTCTCTTCATTTCAGATTCCAGCTCCCAAGTGTATTTAGGTCCTCTCCTTGAATCCCACTTGACTTTGACCAATACTAATCGTTTGTGCTTGAGGAATTTAACTTTTCTATCTTCTATCTGAAGAGGTTTCTCAACAAATTTTAGCTTTTCGTTTACCTCTATATCTTGGAGAGGTACTACTAAAGATTCGTCTGATAGACATTTCTTGAGATTGGATACATGAAATACATCATGTACTCCAGCTAATTCTTCTGGTAGTTGTAAACGATAAGCAACTGGTCCTATACGTTGGATCACTGGAAATGGTCCTACTATCTGGGACTTAGCTTTCCTTTCTTACCGAATCTAACAACTCCTTTCCAAGGAGAAACTTTCAATAGTACTTTGTCTCCAATTTGAAACTCCAACGGCTTTCGTCTATTGTCTGCATAACTTTTCTGGCGATCTCGAACCGTCTTCAGCCTTTCCTTGATTTGATTAATCTTGTCAGTTGTCTATTGTACTATCTCAGGACCTGATAATTGACTTTCTCCTATTTCTGCCCAACAAACAGGAGTTCTGCACTTTCTTCCATACAATGCCTCGAATGGGGCAGTTCCAATACTTGAATGATAACTATTATTATAGGAAAATTCGATCAAAGGTAAGTGATCGTCCCAATTTCCACCAAAATCTATCACACATGCTCGGAGCATGTCTTCTAGAGTTTGGATCGTCCTTTCATTTTGCCCGTCTGTTTGAGGATGATATGCAGTGCTTAGGTTTAGTCGAGTTCCCATTGTTTCTTGGAAACTTTTCCAAAAATGAGAAGTGAAACGACTATCTCTATCTGATACAATGGAGAGTGGAACTCCATGTAGAGATACGACTTCATCTACATATAACTTTGCCAATCTTTCCATGCTAAAGGTTTATTTCATAGGTAGAAAATGAGCAGATTTGGTTAATCGATCCACAATTACCCAAATTGCATCATTACCTTTTCTGGTTTTCGGTAACTTAGTAACAAAATCCATTGTTATGAGTTCTCATTTCCATACAGGCATTTCTAGTTGTTGTAGTAGACCAGAAGATTTCTGGTGTTCTGCCTTAACTTGTGAACAAGTAAGACACTTAGAAACATATCTAGCTATATCCTTTTTCATGCCTATCCACCAGAAATTGTTTCTTAAATCTTGGTACATCTTATTGTTTCCTGGGTGCATGGTATACCTAGATTTATGAGCTTCCTCTACGATCTTATTTCTTAATTCTCCCTGCTTTGGTACCCAAATCCTTTTCTTATGGAATCTCCAAATTCCATCAGATCCTTGTTCTAACTCTTTTATTCTTCCTTTCATTCCTTCAGCATCTTCCTTGATTGTTGTTTCCTGAACATTCTTTATTTGTTCCATTAAATCTAATTGTAGATTTAACCTAAGAGCACGAACTCGTCGTTGTTTTTCATGATACCTACGACTTAAGGCATCTGCAACTACATTTGCCTTTCCTTCGTGATACTGAATATCACAGTCGTAATCACTTAGGATTTCCATCCATCTTCTTTGTCTCATGTTTAACTCTTTTTGCCCAAAAATATATTTTAAACTTTTGTGGTCTGTATAGACAGTAAATTTACTTCCGTAAAGATAATGTCTCCAAATCTTAAGGGCAAAAATTACGGCTCCTAACTCTAAGTCATGAGTCGTATAATTTTCTTCGTGCTTTTTCAATTGCCTTGAAGCATACGCAATTACTTTCTTGCGTTGCATTAGCACACATCCTAATCCTAGTTTTGAAGCATCACAGTAAACTTCAAAATCTTCAGTCCCTTCCGGTAAAGCTAGGATTGGAGCATTTGTTAATTTCTGCTTCAATATTCTAAAGGCTTCTTCTTGCTTAGGTCCCCATTCAAACTTAATGGCTTTACAGGTTAGCTTAGTTAATGGTACAGCTATTTTGGAAAAATCCTTAATAAACCGTCTATAATACCCAGCTAAACCTATAAAACTTCTAATTTCCATTGCGGTTTGCGGAACCTTCCAATTGGTAATTGCCTCTATCTTAGCAGGATCTACATGAATACCTTCATGATTCACCATATGTCCTAAAAATTGCACTTCCTTTAGCCAAAATTCACACTTCGAAAATTTGGCATAAAGCTTTTCTTTTCTTAACAAAGTTAAGAGTGCATGCAAGTGTTGACAATGTTCGTCCTGACTTTTGGAATAAATAAGTATATCGTCTATAAAGACAATTACAAATTTATCCAAATACGGTTTACAGATTCTATTCATTATGTCCATGAATGCTGCAGGTGCATTCGTTAACCCGAAGGGCATGACTGTAAACTTGTAATGACCATACCTAGTTCTGAAAGCAGTTTTAGGTATGTCTTCTTCTTGTACCTTCAATTGATGATATCCGGAACGTAAGTCGATCATAGAAAAATACCTAGCTCCTTGAAGTTGATCGGAAAGATCATCAATCCTAGGTAATGGGTATCGATTCTTAATTGTAACTTTATTCACTTCTCTATAATCAATACACATTCTCATTGAACCATCCTTCTTCTTAACAAACAACACTGGTGCTCCCCAAGGGGATGAACTAGGTTGTATGAAACCTTTACTTAGTAATTCATCTAATTGCTTTTTCAATTCTAACATTTCTCTGGGTATTCTGAGACTACAGGAATCTCCTTAAGTTCTTTACCCTTAGTATTAATGATTACTGAAATCATATATACTATTCATTGCTTTCGTTCATAACTAGCAACTTTCATTACTGATATGAAATTCATGGGTTTACGTGGTTTATCTCCTGTAATCATAATTACTTCTCCAGTAGGTGTTTGAATTTCTATGGAATTCTTATCACAAAGAATTCGAGCATGGTTGGCTACTAACCAATCCATTCCTAACACAACATCGAATTCAGCTAATTTCATAGGCAATAGGGTTGCAGAAAATTTATGACTTAAAAGTTCTATTTCTACATTTTGCAGAACTTTATCTATTTTAACTGAATTCCCATCAGCCGTTTCGACTGTAAAAATTTGCCTAATGTTGGTTAAGGGTATATTAAGAGCTTGGCAAAATGAAGTATTGATAAAACTTTGGTTTGCACCAGAGTCAAATAATACTTTGGCGTAAATGTTGTAAACTAAGAGCGTACCAGCTATCACATCTGGAATGAGTTCTGCTTCTTGAGTGGTTAGCTGGAATGCTCTGACATTCTTCTTAGTAGCTCCGTCGGCTATCTTGGCTTTGTTGTCTGCTGGTTTGACCACTTTAGGACATTCTGTTTTGAAATGTCCTGCTTCTCCACAATTGTAACAAATTATGGATTTCTTCCTGCAATTTTCTTCACGATGTCCTACAGTTTTGCAAAAATTGCAATATACCTTGCATCTTCCAAAATGTTTCTTTTTGCAATTTTGACATAACGGCAAAGTTGAAGATTGCCCTGTTCCTCTTCTCTTGAAGCTGTTATTATTACCCGTACGAAATCCTTGGGTAATTTTCTGAGCCAATTCCTTTTTCTTATTATCATCTCTTGTGCGTACCAGCTCATCAGTTAGGGTGTTGGCTAATTCCACTGCATCGTCAATAGTGCGAGGTCTCGCAGCTTTAACGATATTGCGGATTTCACCAATCAATCCCCAAATATAGCGAGAAATGAGTACCGGTTCTGGCGAAGCCAGTGTTGGTACCACTCTAGCATATTCAAAGAATGTCGAAGTATAACCGCGACAATCTACACCCGTTATACGATGGTTTAAGAATTTATTCGTCATTTGATCTTTTTCATATTCGGGACAGAATTTTCTTTCTACAAGATTTCTTAAATTCTTCCCAAATCATAGCATAAGCCCTATTTCTTCCTTTAGCTTGTAACACCGTGTTCCACCATTCGAGCGCCTCTTCTTTGAAAAGATTTGACGCATACATGACCTTATCATCCTTGTCACATTTACTTATAGTGATCACTGCCTCAGTTTTTTCTAACCAACGCAGTGCCGCAGTCGCTCCTTCATTGCCTGCAAACTCAGTGGGTTTACAAGCAAGAAATTCTTTATAAGTGCAACCAGGTGTTGCAGCTTTCATTTTCTTAAGGAGCGGAGCTTGCCATGGTTCATTATCATGATTAACATGATCATTGCCTCCGTTTACGCTATTACTGAAATTATCTTCAGAAATACATTTGCTAGGAACGATTGGTTGCGGTTCTATTGGATTTTTAACAGCAGCAACGATTGCTGGAATAGCATTAGCTATTCCTTGAGCAACAATATTTTCTATATCTTGTCTAGTCATATATTGATCCCCCGGGTGTTGCTCAGATTGATTAACTTCATTTACTGGTTCATTACCAATGTTTGCCATCTGATAATTAATTTATAGATAAATAATTAGTATAAAAGAAATAATCCAATGTCACAATTAATTGCACATAATCACGAAAACAAATATACAAACAAAATTGTAAATTTTTTCTAAAATTCCATTTGTTTTATAGATTATATCATGCTTCTATATATACAACCGTTTTATTATTTATTTTACACATACTGATTTTACTATTACTATTACATAACAACAGTTTCATAAACCTACTATCTTTCATCATTTGTTTTCCTAAAAACGAAGCTCCCTTTCATCATATTTCCAGGCAATTTGTCTCCCTATCTCCCGGATTCTATTTCCCGCATCCATTAACTCTTCGCCAAAATGGCGAAGTTCTGCTAAATTCTCGTTACTCATGGGTGGATTTGGTAATGGTTCCGGGTCGAACTGAGGGAGAAAGGAATAAGGACTGTTGATCAGGTTTTGGAACTGCCAATCATTTGTCCACCACTCATCTATCCCTAGAGGCTGGGTGTGGATAATAGGTTCTGGGATTGCGGGGTCCAAGTTCATTGGTAGTTGTGTTTCAAGAGTAGGGTATAGATTATTATTAATTGGCCTAACGACATCACAGCTCGCCAATGCCCGATCTAATTCCTCCTGAAAAGGTAACTCCCCAACCTGTCTAGAACTTTCCCCAACTTCCCTCTGAGTTTGCTTAGAACCTTCTCCATATTCCATTCCTGGTGGTCTAAAATCTTCTCCCAATTCCATTTCTAGTGGCCTATAACCTTCACTGACTTCCACCCCCTTTCCTTTGTCTAAAGGATTTTCTATTTTAGGGATCTTCCTTGTTGTAGGCTTCCTTCTACGCACACGTCTCCATCCTACAAATCTCCTTCTTTTCTTGGGCTTGGGTTTCTCAGGAGGTGGAGCATTAAATTCAACAGGTTCTTCTATGTCTGGTATATACCTATTAAAATCTCTGGAAACCTCTATTTTTACTGGATAGAGATTTAAATTCTGAAGGGCGTCGGACAAGTCGTTCATGCTGTTTAACAAAATACACATAAATACTAAGTTAAAAATTTATACCAAATTTCAAAGAAAACCTTTAAATATTATTTCATACTGGTTAATTACAAAATAACTGAAAAGTTAAAATACACTAGGTTTTGTTGTAAATTTATTTATTTACGGAAATAAGGTTTCTAGACTGAAATTGATAAGGTGCTAAAACTTGGGTCAAATTATTTATAGATTTGCATTAACTGCTACTGTAGCTAGCATATAAAGATCTGCCCATTTCTCATCTAACTTGTCCTCCCAAGGTGTTTTACTGGTAAATTCCTGGGTTTCCTGTTTAACTTTCTTTTCTCGGATTTTCTTTATTTTCTCTTTACTTTTTCTAATAATCAGACTTCTTTTACTAGGAGAAACTGGTTCCTCATAGTGTGCCTTTCGCACAAATATTCCTTCTTCAGGGATTGCAAAGTGATTTGAGGGTTTGGTTTGGGATGAACTTCCCTTCTCGTTGGATGACCTATCTAATTTAAGATAGATGTTTGACAGCTTTTGTTACCCATACTGTACACAAATTTTCAATTAATAAAACACATTATCACAAAATGGCAATCAGTAAAATTAAGTATTTTCTAAATACTTAGTTGGCTTAAATCAGTGGCTCTGATACCACCTTTTTCTGTCACGGCCCCGACCCGGTTTGACCCGTTTCAGGAGCCGCGGGACAGAAAATCACGTGGTATTTATTTAACAGCGGAAGTTTTCTTCAGGATCTTTTAAAACTGAAATATTTCCCGATTATTTTTATTTCACAACTCGGGATAAAACCCGGTAATTTATAATCATAAGATTTCACGGAGAAATCTTTTATTTTTACAAAACATGTTTCTTTATTTAATATTGAGCCACTTCTTTAAGCTTGTAGTGCTTCTCTGCACTTTTCATGGATCACAACAGATCACCTGAAACATGTTTGAAAAAGGTTTTGTCAGCGGGAAATACTGAGTGAATCATTCATTTTACTAAAACGAACTGTTTGTTATAATTTACAGTATTAAGAGCGATTACAATGTCTCTCTCTTTTGAATTAACTGACCCAGTTGTCACTTGACCGGACTTGTGACTGTGGACATATCACTTGCTGGGTCCTTTCACCCACAAGTGAAAAATAATTAGTAGCTATGTGCATATCCCCCCACATACTGGTAGTAATTTCAGATAACAAGACTTAATCCCTGTAATTATAACTTTGAAATAAATAGGGTTTTGTAAAGTAATTTGATAAAAAGAGAATGACTCACATTGCAGATTTAATTTGAGCAGATCCTAGCCTACTGATTAGCCTTTTAACCTAAATTAATAACAGGCACACAATTCGGTTAGTAACTTAATACAGCATTTACGATAACTCACGAGATAAAAACCTTCACAACGAATGACAAAGTGCGATACTTAAACATCCATCGAATTAACGACGAATGACAAAGCATAAACCCTAATGTGGGCAGCACTTAAACATCCATTGGATAGTTTAATCGATCGGACATTGAATCGTAACAGCGATCGAGTTATTACCCTGTATTGCGGCGGCGATTAGTGATCCGTGTGTGTTGTGATAGTAAATTGAACGTAACTCAGTGCATGTAGCGAGAATTTACGTCGTTTTAACTCCTGAATTCAAGTCCCAAGGCCCTCTATTTATACACGAAATTTGCTTGGCTTACGGACCGTAAGCCTAATAACGTTACGGTCCGTAAGGGTCGAAAATAGGTTATAGGGTAGCCACGTCTGGGACTAGCCTTGCTGACCTGACTGTTTCTTAAAATTCGTTTTTGACAACGAGATTTCAGGATAATCGTAACTAGGGTTTACCCCCCCCCCCCTGAGTTTTAGGGGCCCTGATCCTGATTCCGATTGTTCTGAAAATTTTAGGGTTTGTGCAGAATCACTTGGGTGTCTCAATTAAGGTTTCCTATTTGGACAAATTAATTAAATAAATATGACTTTTGATACGAGTTGTTACACTTAAAGGTAATTTAAAAACTTGGACGACGCGTATAGATCTATACGACCCATGCAACTTAGGTGGCAACTTTTACACTTTTTCTTTTTTAATTATTAAAAAATGTTTATTAAATGACCATTTTGCCCCTGTAAAGCCCCCAGTATAGGCCTTAGTCAGGGGCAAAATGGTAATTAACCATTCCAGAAATATCTTTTTGGATTGGTTAATTACCATTTTGCCCCTTCATAATGACTATACTGTGGGCTATACAGGGGCAAAATAGTCATTTAATAAAAAGGGTCGACGACGCGTATAGGTCTATACGAGTCGTCTATGCCTCGTATAAGGCTGGGGGGCCTAGACGACCCTGGTTATCACCCCAAACAAAAAAACCAACACATATACGGAGCACACACCGCTATACGCCTCGGATTAGTATTTCGACCGTATTTTCGAAGATTTGAAGCATCACTGGTACGTATTTCATCCCGTAGTTTAGTATTTTTGCCTCGTTTTTGCCTTTAGACCGTAGGTTTGCCCTGAAATTTGGTTTTTGTTGGGTTTGGGGGTTTGAATCTAAGGTTGAAGATGAAGCAGGTAGAACAGGACGCCGATTATCTGAAACTTTTTTTTTTTTGTTATTAATGTTATTATTATTGTTGTTATTATTATTATTATTATTAATGTTATTATTATTATTATTTATTAATTATTATTATTCATATTATTATTATTTATTTATTAATTATTATTATTATTAATATTATTATTTATTAATTATTATTATTATTAATATTATTATTTATTAATTATTATTATTATTATTAATATTATTATTATTAATATTATGTATTATTATTATTGTTATTATTATTTATTTATTTATTTATTTATTATTGTTTTTATACGTATACGGTATTTATTTGCAGATTGATTATGGAGGACGATCTGATTCAGGGCGATGACATTCAGGTAGAGCTTCATGGGGCACCGCCGGGGGGTCAGCCAGTTCAGCAGGGTCCACGACGGAGACGGCGGCCGCCTCTGGATACGCTGCAGGGTTGTCCGTATCTAGAGTTTCCCGACGGCACCGATGCCGCCCGTCATTGCCAGAAGCTTAGGAGGATGCACATTGGATCGCATGCAGCGATCGACTGGGATGCGATAGATGGGATTGCTGAAACGGCTAGAGTGCGTCGGTTTATACCTGTCGATTCGCCGTGACATCGTCTTTTTGATTTGGCGCACACGCCGACCTACAGGGAGCTGCTGGTCGAGTTCCTTTCGTCATTCACATTTCACGCTCCTGGGGTCCCAGTGCCACTTCCGCACCCAGATGCTCCCCCCCCCCCCCCGCCTGAGGTTTCTTTCAGGCTCGCTGGCGTTTTGCGTTCGATGACGCTAGCAGAGTTTGCGGTGCATTGTGGTTTATACATGCAGGGGGAGATCGAGACTAAGGTTTACACAGCGGGGCTAGTGGTGGTTGACAAACCCACTCTTGTAGGGTTTTGGCAGGTGATTGCGGGGGAAAATCATTGGGAGCACGACAAGTCGAAGGGGAGGGTGTCATTTGTTAGGGACCCACTGTACAGGTACGTACGTTTATTACGGCAATTATTGTGATTATGTGCATTGTTTATTAATCTCTGTTTTTGTATTTCGCTAACACTATCTGCTGGTATCTGCACAATTTGCTCGCTACTTCTATTTCAGCGCGCGGCTACAGCCGTGAATGGTGTACGACCACAGATCTTTTTTTTTCCTTTATTGTTTGTTGTATAGGAGGCCGTGCGCGCTAGCACACGGTCTAGCCCAGTACTACGCCTCCGCCCATCACCGGCAGGAGCGCGAATTTTTGTATGGCAGGGCGTACGTGACCGTCATTGCCCGTTCATTGGGCCTCGTACTGCACCAGGACCCACTTCTACGGAAGCCGCCAGTCATGCCGACGCGGATGGGTTTTCAGTCGCTGTGGGGGATGAAGGTAATCAAGAGGTTTCCCGTTGGCCCGCGGTTTAAAAACCGCGAGGGGGCATATGGACAGAGGAGCCCCTACCAGAGCATTTCGAGCCCGTTTATCCTCCTGCAGATCCTGCTGATGCAGTGCCCGTGGAGGACCCTCAGGAGGATGTAGACGGTGCCGAGCCGAGCTGCGCTACATCCGGATGTACGAGCCGAGCTTGACATGCTCAACGATTTGGTAGGTTGGCTGGTACGGGCCGAGCAGGATAGACGAGAGAGAGTGGGATTACCCCCGATACCGCTTCCACCGGCTCGAGCACCACATCATCAGCAGCAGCAGCCGCAACAGCCAGATTCGGATTCAGATTTGGATGCATAGACCTGTTGTTGTTTTTATTTTTATTATGGATGTACAAACTTATCTTATATATTTTTGTTATGGATGTACAAAGTTATCTTATATATTTCATATTTATGTTTGTTTTCAGTTATTCGGTTACTTAATGATTGTTGTCTTAAATTGAGATAATACGGAAACAAAATATGTTTTGAATATAATACGGAAACAATATATCCCCTGAATATAATACCGAAACAATATTTGAACGAGATAAAATTTTAATCGGAAGAATAATATTTAAAAAAGTAAAATGTTAAAAACATTATAATATTTAATCGATATAATATATTTAAAGAGCCGATTTTTAAAATAGTTGATTTTTAAAAAACAAAAACATTTTTATAGTGTAAAAAACAAAAAAAACAAAACTTTTTTTAAAACCAAAAAAATTTTCAACTATAAAACACATCTTCAAAAACTATACAAAAAACCATACCAAAACACCCCTTATTTCAGCAAAAAAAAAAAAAAAAACCCAAGATTAGACGCCTCGTATGGGGCTGTACCCTTCGTATAGGGTTCCTTAAACGTTGTGTCTGTCACCCTCTGAGACCCCCTTGAATTCAGTGCTTAGACGCCTCGTATAGCCCTATACAAGGCGTCTAGGGCACAAAAAGTGTGAAAATAGGCGCAGAGGGTGTCCATATAGATTGACCCTTAAAAAATTACCTGCACCTCAGACAGATAAACCGCATGCTACTAGAACGAAACCGTCAGAGAAGAAAAGGCTTGATCCTAACACCAAGAGTTCCGAGAATCATGTCCCTAGGAAAAAGACTAAACAGTCCAAATGCGAGGTTGAACAAAAGCTTGATCTCAGTTCATCTACTATCGTTGTTTATGAACAACCTTTGTTCAAAGGTGAGGTTGAAAAAAAGCTTGATTCCAGTTCATCTACTACCACTGTTAAACGACAACGACCATTATCCAAACGTGAGGTTGAAAAAACGCGTGATTTCGGTTCATCTACTACCTTTGTTAAAGAACAAGCCTCATTGACGGGCTCTAAGCACGACTCACCACCAACACCAAAATCATTGAAGAAAGGACAGATCAATAAGCACAACGCCTCTAGCAATGATCCTTTTTATGCAGTTTCCACCAGGTACCACCCTGCCATCTGCTTCAGAGCTGAAAGCTAAGTTTGCTCGATTTGGACCGTTAGACACATCGCGTATTCGTATCAGTTGGGCCAAATCAACATGCAGATTGGTGTTTAATAAAAAGTGTGAGGCTGAGGAAGCTTACGTGTATGTGGTCAATAAGAAACTCTTTGGTCAACTATTGGTTGCAGCCGGAAATTTCTACAATTGAACTGAACCTAGGACATGCTCCGATGAATCCGATTGTTCGGCGATATCAAGAAATTTATGCGAAGTATCGGGAAGAAGAAGCAGATAGAAGTCGTGCAGGTTGGCCATGGCGGTATTGACATTTCTGAGAAGATGTTATATCTGCTCAATGAATGCAACCGCGTTGCTTCGGGATCAAATTAAGTGACCGTTTTGTTTTTGTTAAAATTTAGGCGTTTTTACAATTTGGGCTTCGTATTCTGCCTTTCTCAGTAATGAAATTGTTGTTTGGTTGTTAACTTGTGGTCGCCGTTTGCATAATCTAGTTACAATAACAAATTAGCTAAATTTAGATGCTTTTGTCGACATTCTCACACTTTTGAATGTGTTGGATGTTGGATTATGTGCTATGAGGTGATACACCAATGTCACCACCAGCCTTGTATGAATCTAAGGGTAGCACACATAGGACAATCAGGACCATTAACATATAATATAGGTATGACAGCATAGTCATAAAGGTTATATTGCAAGTGTTACAACCATAGTTTAAAAAAAAACGGCTGGCGTGCGCCTCAAGGTGGTGCCCAAAAAAACGAGTCTGAGGCGCTAAGAAAAGTTGCGCCTCCGGCTTTTAATGTTTGTTTGTTTGTTTTTTTTTTTCTGTTGACTTTTTGTGGCAATTTCAAACATTTCATGCTTTTTTATGTTTTTATGAATCTGATGATGAAATTAGTTAGTATTTTATTTTTTATAATTTTTATATTTATTTTTTAATTTTACCTCGGGCTTACGTCTTGTGAGGCGAAGGGAAAACGCCTCGAGGAATGATTCCGTACATTTAAACCTTGGTTACAACCAGGGCCGGCCCTGAGCAAGTGCCGGGTGGGCGCCGGCTCAAGGCCAAAAACGTAAAAGGGCCCTTAAAATTTTTATAATTTTTTTTATATTATATTTGTATATTATTTATAGGTAGAGGATCCTGTACATTAACCTAATATTGTGAGAAGGGTGAGAAATAATGTGGTGATGACAAGTGTCCTTAATTCAAAAAGGTGAATTAGTAATTTTCTATTTCTTTCAATTAATTGATTAAAAGATAAGTGCCCAAAATAACCGCCACCCTTTATTATAGGAATTCGAATTTAAGAATTAATCTACGAATTTGTGTTATCTCGTTCACCGGTTATTAATTCTGTAGTGTTATATAATTCTGTAGTGCAACCACCATTCAGAAGTGTATAGTGTTATATATATTTTATATAGTGTTATATATATTTTATATAGTGTTATATAGTGTTACATGGTGTTATATAATGATTTTTGGTGTTATATAATTCTGTAGTGTTATATAATTCTCTAGTGCAACCATCAAAAAGCACAATATAACACCATCAATTATTAATTCTGTAGTGCAACCACCATTCAGAACTGTATAGTGTTATATATTTTTATATAGTGTTACATGGTGTTATATGGTGTTATATAGTGTTCTTTGGTTTATATAGTTTTATATGATGGATGCATAGTGTTATATAGTGTTATATTTTTCTGTTAGCACGTCTATGATGGATGTATAGTGTTACATATTGTTATATAGTGTTACATAGTATTATATGGTGTTACATAGTGTTATATGATGGATGTATAGTGTATATGATGGATGTATAGTGTTATACATTTCTTGTAGCAGTTACATATTTCTGTATTTTTAGAATTTATAATCAGTTAAATTTGAATCCCTAGAATTTAGGAGTGAATCACTAGAATTTAGGAGATGTTACCTAATTTGAAACATATACAAAGACACTATTACCCCTACAATTTTCAAATCAGTCCATATAATTAAAACACAATTTATAATTTGGTTCCTATGGATCTCAATCATTAGATCAAAGATCTAATGGTTTAAAACACTTCTTACACTTCTCACACTTTAGACACTTTGTACACTATCCCTACCCATTATTTATATTCTACATTAAATTGAGATACCATATGGCCTCACAGATAAGTGGTTGATAACTTGGTTTTTAAGGTGATAGTCCCGAATTTGAGGCTGCATGTTCCGTTATTTTTCTCTTTTTACAATTCAATGAATCCTTTCTTAATTAATGTTGGCTGCTGGTTACTATATATGTCTTTCTTTATTTCTCAATTAATGCCCATGCCCAGTTCTACGAGCCATTCATTTTAATTTCCGTCATAGCCCTTTCATATTTTTATTTTATTGGTTAATGTTAAATTATGGATGAATAATAGGCATAACAATGAAAATCATAAGCTAATTAAGCACGCTAAACTCTAACTCTAATAAAAAATCATTAGTAAATTTTCGTTAACATCGATTATCTGTACAAGGCCGAGTTGGGCGGGTTTTGTGCAAGTTACTCCCTTGTTGGGAGGGTTTTGTGCAAGTTTTCCAAGTCTGTTTTGTGTCTTATCTTTTTAAGGCCGAGTTATCTTCAGTCATGTTGTCAATTCATTATGATATCCTAGCCAAATCCAAATTCTATAGGCTTAGATATTTCTTGAAGAACTGAAGAAGTGTATACCTTTCCAAACGGTCAGGTCGGGTGAGGTAACTAGGTCATACCGGCTCAGGTCAAAACATGCTGTTTTAAAAAGTGGTCAATTTGGTTTGGGTCAGAATGGGTTATGACTAAAACGGCTTTGGTTGAAACAGGCCATTTTATAAAAAGCTTCCGGAGACCAATCCAGTAGCTTATCAACTGCTGCAGCAAACAGACTCAGTATTCATGATCATATAGTAAATTCAAAGCAAAACCCCACCTGGATCATACAAAACCCACCTGCAGCATTTCCATATCAAAAACTGGATTTGCATATCAAAACCTACCTGGATCATACAAAAATTGGATTGCCAATGGTGCCATAGTGATGTTCTTGATGATAATTGCCTCTCTAAGTCTGAATCGTTGCGTTTTCATTCTCATATATCCGTTTGCTAATACACTTCTCTCTTCTTTTGATTCGGTAATCACTTTGTTTATTCAATGGTTTGTTTTATGTACAACTAAGTAATTTCCTAGAATTACCTATTTGTGCTCATCCGGGATTGAGTGATTGTAACTAATCAATTTTGTTCAATTTTCTGAGCAAATCCAAGCCTTTTGATGTGTAGCGATTTCTTTATCCGGGTGAATAAATTTTACTGCAAAATCAGTTTACATGTTCTCTTCTGTAATTTACTGAGATTGTCAACTCCAATTGCTACCTTGCTTTGCCTATATCTCATTTTGTTCCTCCTTAGCGTCAGATTACCGACTGATCATGTTGGTTTTGGGTCGGTGAGGGATGTGAATCGAACTTATCATTCGATAGTCGCCAAATCTTATCTGTGTGTGGATGAGGATCCCTATTATATATGGTGTCCTGATTTGCATTCTGTCTGCTCTCTATTGAACTAGTTTGCTAAACATCATATCATGTGTTTTATGTTCTTGGATATATAATCTGGAGTTTTGACCAAAACAGGTTTAGATATTACAATTTCTATAATCTTTGTATTGTTTAACATTGTTTTATGCATTTGTACTTTTAGATTAAATGTACACTTCTCAACTCATATAAGAGCAGATAGTTTGGTTGATGACCGGTAGGCCTATGGCTAAGGATTGGCGTTCTGAGTTTTATAGATAAGAAAGAAATAAAAGAATACGAAAAGGGAAAAGAAAAGAATGTAAAAGAAAGTTTATTACTTTATTCGTGTTATCAAGTTGTAAAAAAATATGAAATATGAAAAAGAAAGAAAGTATAAAGCTTTTCATATTCTTTTGAGTGAGAGAGGAAGAGAATAAAAATATGTCAGATCTACCAATTATGTATAAATAGCTAATAATCATTAAAAAATTAACTTTTATTATCAAAAAATTCTTTTCAAGAAGATTTCCTTTATTTCTCCTTAAAACATTCTATAATTTAACTAAATATTATATTTCTTTAAATTTTTTTAACCAATTAGATTTTATTCTTCATCTCTATCTCAATCACAACCACTTATATATTACTTTTTTTTTTATCTTGCTTAGGCATTTAAAAAATAGATAATGAATAGTGAATCTTTATATTTAGACAATCACTATGCATAAAAATATTAAGATACATATTGGGATGCATATTTTAATGAAGATGCGACATAAAGAAAAGAGTTAATTGCCAAAATCGTTCATGCGGTTTGGGCATGTTTGCTATTTTCGTCCAAAATGACACTTTTGTACCAAATTGCCCCCAACGTTTATAACTTTTTGCCATTTTCATCCAAACCACTAACTTAGTTTATTTTTTCTGTTAAGTTGAGGATATTTGGATTAAACTGGCAAATATAAAACCACAACGACGATTTTGGCAATTTACTCAAACCCTTTTTAATTTCTCTTATTTAATTATTTTTGTTACATATATAATAAAAAAGAATATACATGGAGTTTTCAGAAAAAAAATTAATAGTTTTGTCACATAATTTTTATAAATTTTTATCCAAATCACTAACTCAGTTTATTTTTTCTGTTAAGGTGAAGGATATTTTAAATTTTATAAATTAAGACAGATATTAATTTACAGCTTCTTTATATAAATCAGTTTTATAAAGAGAAAACTTCATTGGTGTGCAACACATAACAATCGATTACTACTTTTAGTATTTATCAATTGTAGAGTAGAGATAGAAAAAAAATTATAAAACGTTACATATTTTTTAAATGTGTTGAGCACCTAGAAAATATGTTGGTAGAAGTAAAATATTTATTTAATTAAGATTATGAGGGTAACTAACTAATACTTATTCTGAGTGGCTTGAGTAAAGAAACTTTCCAATCCTTCTTAGATTGAAAATTCAGGTTTATCTCGTACATGAAAATCAAGGATCCTTTTCAGATTGGAGGTCCATCTGCAGCGGACCAACTGTGATCACCTACGTGGTGGATGATGCTAAGGGAACCACTGCACCTAAGCCTGAGTCGCAATACACTGATAAGATTGAGAGAAACTTGACACTGATGACAAAGCTCTTGCAATGCTGAACTCTGTGTTGGCACCAGAAATCGATGTTGGGGTTCGGGATGATGTTTCTGCCCAGGAATTATGGAATGCACTCTTAGCTATGTATGAAGGAAATGAGGAGATGAAGAAAAGCAAACAGGAGATGCTGCCGCAAAGATTTAACCTGTTCAATCACTATCCAAGAGAAACACTAGAAAACCAGATTCAAAGGTACATCTCCTTGATTAGTGAGATGGAAACACATGACATTCCACTGCAAAACTCTGTTATCAACAAAAAAATTACTCAATGCTCTTCCTAGGAGATGGGATACGATTGTCACCCTTATTAAGAGAACCAAGGATCTGACAAGAATGAGTCTTGCAGAGTTGATATCATTGCTTAAATCTTATGAGATGGATGATAAGAAAAGACTCTACAACCACACCTCAAGCTACAACAAGGCAGGAGTGTTGACCAACACTGCACTGGTCTCTCAACAAGGAGCTAGCTCTTTTCAAATGTTTCCTTCTCCAGTGACGAACCCTACAAACACACCGTCTACCGATCTGTTTCCCTCAAATCTTGGTACCTATTCTGGTTATTTGTCACAACCCCCGTCCCCTAAGTACCCAGGAACGGGCGGCCGCGACCAGTTTCAGTGGTATCGGTGTTTATCAGTTTGGCAGCGGAATTTACATCAGGACTGTAGTTAGGAAATATTTTATCAGAGTAAAATACCACGCTTTTATAATATTAAACACATGGAAAAATCCCAAGTTTCAAGTACACACATTTTAATAGGGATAAACCCTATTTTATTTAAATAAAACATCTCTTTATTTAGGTAACTTTTATAGCCACTTTTCTAACCCTTCAGTGCTGTCCAGCTGGCTTCTACTTGGCTTTAACATTTTGTTACCTGAAACGCGTTTAAAAACATTTTGTCAGTGGGAAATACTGGTGAGTGAATTCCAGTTTAATCAAGATAGGTAAAACCGTTTTACAGTATTGAGGGCGATCGCGCAATTACATTTGTTTCTATCTACTTTAATTACCACCCACGGTACTGTCACCCCGACTTGTGGTCATGTTACTACTCACAGTGTAGTAACAAATTCTGTATACAAAACCCCAACATACCAACGATAATGGTAGAATACAAATACTCAATCACTGTTAATTATAATGTAAAACAATTGAGGTTTTGTAAAAACAGTTTACAAAAAGGAGATTACTCACTTTGCTGTCTTAGGGTTTTCCTTTAGGATTTCCTGGTGATTATCTATTAATTACACAATGCACACGTGTTAGTATAATAACCCAATATTTACATTAGTAATACCCTCCCCGAGACAAAATTCCAACGACTACGTCAGGCAGAACCACGACAGCCGTTACGAAACCTTAGATCAATCGGGTAGCGTATCTAATACGTAACCGGGGGTTAAAATACTTACAACGAGGCAGAACTTCGTTATTTAGGGGGTATTATGCCGGAGTATAGTGATTACACTACAGAAATTAGAGAGAATTCGATGGAAATGAGCGACGAAAATGAACTGCTGAGCTCCCATTTTATAGGGCTGGTCGACCAGGTTCTCGCGTCCCGTGAAGGAACCCTAAGAGGTCTTCGCGTCCCATGACATAGGGGATGTAGGGTTTAGCTAGGCCTGGTCATGGGGTAGGCTCGACAAATGGCGTGACACGTGGCAGCACCGGGCTGTGTCTTGACGACCAGCTGTCGCGCCCCGCGTAGCCTGAAGGCAAGGCCTTCGCGGTCCGCGAGCGCCTATATTTTCTTGTTTTTATTTAATTTTTAATTATATAAGGTATTTTGGGCTCGGTTTTCGTATACGGGGTGTATTTTGAGACGTCTAGGGACATTATAATTATATTAGGGGTGTCGAAAATATTTTGGAGGGTTGTTATATCCTCCCCACCTTGTTTTAGAACTCGTCCTCGAGGTCTACTGGAATAGGTGCGGGTATTTCCTTTGCATTTCTGATTCAAGCTCCCAAGTGTATTCTGGTCCTCTTTTGGAGTCCCATTTAACTTTGACTAGCACCAATCTCTTGTGTTTGAGATTCTTGACTTTCCTGTCCTCAATCTGTAGAGGCCTCTCTACAAACTTTAGCTTTTCATTTACCTTTATATCTTTAAGAGGTATTATTAACGATTCATCGGCTAAACACTTTTTGAGATTGCATACATGAAATACATCATGTATTACTGCCATTCCTTCTGGCAGTTATAGCTGATAAGCTATAGGTCCTATTCTTCTGATAATCTCAAAAGGTCCAATATACCTGGGGCTTAGCTTTCCTCTTTTGATGAATCTGACAACTCCTTTCCAATGTGAGACTTTTAACAACACCTTGTCTCCTACCTGAAATTCCAATGGCTTTCGCCTGTTATCAGCATAGCTCTTTTGTCGATCGCGTGCTGCTTTCAGTCGTTCTTTGACTTGAACAATCTTGTTGGTTGTTTCTTGCACTATCTCAAGTCCAGATAGTTGCTTCTCTCTAATTTCTGCCCAACAGAGTGTGGTTCGGCACTTTCGTCCATAAAGTGCCTCAAATGGTGCAACATTGATACTTGTATGATAACTGTTATTGTAAGAAAATTCTATTAATGGTAAGTGGTCATCCCAATTACCTCCGAAGTCAATTACACAAGCTCTAAGCATATCTTCCATTGTCTGAATTGTCCTTTCGCTTTGTCCGTCTGTTTGAGGATGGTAAGCTGTGCTTAGATTTAGTTTGGTTCCCATAGCTTTTTGGAAACTTGTCCAAAAATGAGAGGTAAAATGGCTATCTCTATCAGATACAATTGATAAAGGAATACCATGTAATGAAACTATTTCATTTACATATAATTTGGCTAACTGTTCCATACTGAAAGTTTCTTTCATTGGTAGGAAATGAGCTGACTTAGTTAACCTATCTGCAATTATGACGTGATGTCGTGGTCACAATCAAATTTAATCCAATTACTACTAATAGCTAGCGGTAAGTGGGTATCGAACACAGGGAGTTTGTGGAATATGTGTTATCTAGAAGTGTATCTAAGTTAACTAAAATTAAACTACTTGCAATAAAATAAAGGGGTAAATTTGTAGAAATGTAACTAAGTTTACCAAATGTTCTAATTCAGTCACCGAAACTTTTTTTGTCTCCTTAAAATCACTAAAGTTTCATTTGATGTTCTAATACTATGTAATTATCAGGTTATTCGGTTACAATGATGATGTGTCAGGTTTCATTAATTTTTTTAATATTTATTATGATGTATAAAATATAAATAATAACATGGATTTTCAAATTAAAATTAAAAGAAGAGAATTTATAAATCACATTTATACAAACTCATTTGCTTCATCTTCAGCATCTAAACTCTCGCACACCCAAATTAAAAGAAATTTTAAATCACAGTTATAAAATCTTATTTGCTTCCTCTTCAATAAGTAAACTCTCCTACACCCATATATTTAATCTCTTTAAATTAAATTAATTCGAATTAAGCTTTCTTTAACCTCCGATGTCATTCTCTGAACATTTTATAGTTTCTATCATGTTGCTGTGAAACCACCATCTACCGCCATGAGACCACCACCACTAACCACCTTGAAAAGCTTAATGTCGTCGAATTTGTTCTCAGATCTCACACCTGTCGCTGGAGAGGCTAACAAATTCACCACTTGTTAGACAAGTCGATTGTTACATCCGCAAAACTATCATATCTAATCTGGGCTTGTACCACCACGCCAACCATCGTATTCGCCGGAAATCACACCTTCAGTTTTCAGGCAATCTTTTCAGAGTAGAGACAGGGGTCGGTGTTTTGATCTTTCGCAGGCGATGTCTTCAATCGAGTACTTTTAGGCCATACTTTCAAGGTTGGTCATCGGCAATTTGGTATAGGAGGGTTGAGGTGTTTCTGGGTTGGGATCTTAGAGACGATGAAGGTTTAGATGTGAAGATGAAACCTGAAAAGCTTGTGGATGAATTTTTTATTTAGGTTTACTATTTTTTTATTTACTTCACTGAAAATCCACATAAGCATTAAAAGAAAAAAAATAGAAGAAAAGATTGGTATCCTGATGACCTGGTAATTACACGCTATTAGAACACAAAATCAAAGTTAAGTTACTTTATAGAGACAAAAAAAGTTTGGATGACATAATTGAAACAACCAACAAAATTGATTACATTTCTGTAGGGTTTTCCCTAAAATAAATTCAAGAGTTGGATTGATTAATTTGAGTTTTAAAAACTAAGGTTACTATTCTAATTGCAAAAATGGAAATTTAGGTTGTAAACAATTTAGAGACAAATGACCATCTTTAGTTTCCGGTTTGCTTCAACGTTTGTGCTATCATTCACTAGAAAGAACTACATAGACATAGTTCATGTGTAATTACTTGTTGTGATAAAAGGGAACTAAGTACTCAGATTCCTAGAACGTGAGGTTGTTACCCGATGACCAATTAACCCTTACCCAATCCTAATTCTACCCATGATATCTCGATTTCCAATGGCACCAAGAACGTATGGTTTCAAAATAGAATAACATAAGAATCAACAATTTACAAGCAAATAAGAACACACCATAATAAACAAAAGATAAATTAAGTTTATCATTCTAGAAATACGAAATCAAAGCACAACCATCTCAAACAAACCTTCAACTAAAGATGACCACCATAAGTTTAGCCGCACATGGCTTGGATAATCATCATCACAAAAGTCTTCTTGTTCATGACAATCAAAAGCATAAAACCAATGTTTAACAAGTGTCTTCCCACTCCAAGAACAAGAAAATTTTGTCTCTAATTGTTGTATAACCGAAAAACCATGATAGGACCATAAAAAACAACATCAAAAGCTCAATAAATGCGTAAGTTACAAGAACAACCCAGTCGGCGCCGTAACCTACGGCACCCGCCGTAGGCTACGGTGGTAATAAAAGTGCTACGGTGGCTCTATACTGGACTACGGTGGTCAAAAAGTGCCAGTCGGCGCCGTAAGCTATGGCCCTTGACGTAGCCTACGGCAGGCTTCAACATGAAAACTTGTTTTCAGCATAACTTTTTCGTTTCAACTCCGTTTTCTCCTACGTTCTCGTAATTTCGTCCTCTATCATGCTATCCTCTTAATTCTTAAATTCCAAAAATTGATTTTTTTTCATTTATTCTCCGTGTTCCTTCCATTTTATGCTCCCGTTTGTACCTGAAACACAAACAACCGTAGTTATCTAATTCTAGACAACTACCCGATTGAATGTAGGATTTTATTATCATTTATACCACTTAAGGGTTGTCCTATGGACTACCCGTCACATCCCCACACTTAACCGTTGCTTGCCCCAAGCAACCCGTTCAACAAAACACAATTTATTCAAGCGATCAAGTACAAACCAAGCAACAATTGTCCTCATTTACTAACTTTTTTCTTAAATCCGCACATAACACACCCCTCACAATAACTCTCTTCTCGGTGGCAAGTAATAACTAGCAAAGATACGCTAGATCACACTCAAGGCAAACAGGTAGTTGAACAATAATATGCTTGTACTCAAATCGGTCTTTCGCCTAAATAATTTGCTAAACATACACGTGAATCAAAGGGACTTAGAGGTTGTAATGTGGCTAAGCAAATGGGTAGGAAATGGAAATATATATGCAAAGTAGCTAACAATTCAACCCGGTCTTTTATTTCTAACTAAGCAAAACATAAACAACTATGTACAACATATCTCATTCATATTTTTTTTCATTTTTCATTACTTTTTCTCTCTTTTTTTTTCCTTTCGTATCTCTTTTTTCTATATTTTTTTTTCTTTTCAAACATAACAAGATAAACATACTAATACGAGATGCAACACTAATAGACCGGGTCAAATACAAGTTAAATTTAGAGGAACTAGGCACGGGTTACAAATGATCGGCTTCAAGCTCAAATGGGCTACTAAAGTCCAAACCCCCGCCCCTCTCACTACCATGCTCATATATATAATTTATGAGGTCCAACCCCCCAAATCCCACACTCGCACTCACCATGACGAGGCTACCTAAATGCCCTTATCATTTTCACATTCATGCAAAGCTAAGGCCTCAAACCGCATCTAAGAACAAGTTCTAATGTACCCCCACCCATTGCCACTCTCATCAAAGAAAAATATTTCTAATAAATTCAAAGAGATGGCTCAACTCTCACCAAGAAAGAACAAGGGAATATGGGATGCCGGTGTATCATGCGGTTTTGTATTCAAATGTTTAATTCAGACCATTGTCACTTGATTTTTAAAATTTTCAATTTTCACAAATTTTTCAAAATTTCCCCTCATCCCCACACTTGGGATACATTGTCCCAAATGTATGGTTTTGAAGGGAAGATCGCTTAAACACCAAAAACATCAATTTTGTTTTTTTTTTAATTTTTTTTATAAACAAAAGCAAATTAATAAACTAACAATATTTCAAAGCTAAAGAACATGACAAGTCTAAGGAAAAGGTACATTGACCTGGTGAAGTTTGACACAACAGATATTGTAAATGATCCAATTTCCTATCACCACCTTCACATAAATATCCGTACATCTTCCCCACACTTGAGTGTTGCCATGGCCCTGAAACATAGAAAACTAAAGAAATAACAAGATCAGTGAAAAACCTCGGGTTGCCTCCCGAGCAGCGCTAAGTTTTCAGGTCTTCAGCCAGACCGTGCCACCCCTATTTAAGGTGGCTCAAAGAAGCGGTTCCTGCCATCTCCATCACTTCCTCGTGCCATTGAGCAAAATGCATCCATTTCATTTTGACTCGGTGTGTAATCAAATACACTCTTGCTTGAACCCATATGTTTTTCTTCACGGTCCGGTGGGTGATTTCTTCTCATTCTTTGAAACACCTTTTCACTAAACCCGCAATCCTTCGCCACAACAAAATCATAACTAATCATCTTAGTCTGAACATCAAATGACAACTTACGGTTCTTTTCGGTCATGGTAATGATTCCTTCTCTACAATCGATTTGAGCGTTTGCCGTATAGAGAAACGGTCGACCCAAAATCACCATTTGTTGTGACGCCATCATGGTAGTAGCATAATCTAAAACTAGAAAATCCACCGGGTATTCGAATTCTCCCAACCGAATCATAATATTCTTAACCATTCCCCATGGACGCCTCCAACTTTCATCTGCCAAACTCACCATGGTGTCTACATCCTGAAGCGGACCAAAATCATACATGTCGTATAGATCACCTGGTAACACACTCATGCTCGCCCCATAATCCAATAATGCATGAGGAATTTTTAGTTTCCCCACTTGGATAGGCACGATTGGCGTTCCATACTCTTTATCATTCTCGACTTCGGCATCTTTTTCCAAACCTGAGTTCACTTGATACGAAAAAGTTAGCAATGTTTCATTAAATTTAGTATTTGGAACGGTGCTTACCACATTGATGTTAATGCTTTTTGTGATCTTGGGATTTATCACTGTGTCACTCGGTGATTGACCTTTTGCTTTCTTCAATAATGCCACGTCACTTGCAAGTTGACCCATTTGAGTGGTCAACGATTGAATAGCTTTGTTACGGATTTCATCTTTTTGCATGCGAACATCATCCATTTGATTTCTTCGCTGCATCTCTAGTTGCATTGCCTTGAGCATCTCCATGACCTCATTTCCACCAGAAGAACTTTGACCCGAAAACCCACTTTGATTATTGAACGGTTGGCGTGGAGCAAAGTTACCTTGACTTCCTTGAAAATTCGGGTTGGCTTGGTTTGAGGGATTTCCATATCTAAAATTTGGTTGGTTTCTCAATCCGGGGTGGTAAGTATTGGAATTCATGTTATAATTTCTACCACCCCCTCCTTGCCCTTGCAATGCATTCACCTCCTCATATTGCCCTTCCACTCCTTGGCAATTTTCAGCCGCATACCCCATCTCATTACAAAGTGCACAAACATCATAAATTTGATTAGAAGTTTGAACATTACCATCGTCTACCGCGTGCACTTGAGTTCGGGTAATGGCCGGTCGTGCTCTCCTTGATGCTTGAGCTTTTCTTTTTGATGTGACCGCCATTTGCTCCAAGAATTCCCAATCATCATGCTCATAATTTGTGCCAAAAGTGCCGTTCGTGATCGACATTAAATCGCGAGCATCTTCAGCACATAACCCCTCATGAAAAGCATTCATCAACTCCCATAGCTCTATCCCATGATGAGGGCAATTCTTGATCATCATGTTAAACCGTTCGAACGCTTCATGAAGCATCTCACCCGATTGTTGTTGGAAACTTCTCAACCCTTTCCTAGCATCATTTGTCTTTTGAGCGGTATAAAATTCATCCAAGAAGATTTGTTGCATTTCCGCCCATGTGTAGATAGATGCTGAAGGTAGGGTGTAAAACCACTTTTTAGCCTTGTCTTCTAAAGAAAATTGGAATAATACCAATTTGACATCATCGGCCGAAAATCCTTGACTCCCAAGAGTGTTGAAAATCGAATCATAAGCCTCCAAATGGAAATAAGGCTCCTCCGTTGCTAGACCCTTATACTTTGGCAAACTTTGTAACGAATTGGTTCGCACTTCAAACGTCCTTCCTTGATCATTGTGAGGAATAACTACCGGTGAAGGATTATGAGTAATCACCGCTCTAAAATGTGCTTCTATACCTCTTGCATGTTCTCGAAGATGTCTTCTTGGCACCCAAACGAACTCTTGGCTATATAGGCCCCATTGGTCTTTGAATAGGCCCTTGAGGTGCAAATGGTGGTTGAAATTGATGTTGCATCGGTTGTTGTTGAATTGGCCTTTGAAATTGAGGTTGTGCATTTTGTGGACGAATTTGTTGTAACGGTGTAGGACGTTGCAATTGTATCCCTTGTGGTCGAACATGTTGTACCCCAACCGGTAACCTACCTATATCTTGAATTCGTTGCAATGGTTGACTTTGTTGAACTACTCCTCCGTGAGGTCCCAAATTACCTCCATCATCCCCATAATAAAATCCATCTTCTTCGTATCCCTCAAACTCTTCATACCCTTCATAATATCCATCTCCTCCTATACCCGAAGATTGCCCAAATGGAAGAGATGAATATTGAAAACCCGATTGGTCCGGTGGTCTGAATGTAGAAGTAGCATGAACAACAGTTGAATTTGGTGGTATTGAATCGGTGGAGGATGATTGACCCGAAGCTGGAAAGAAATGTGAAAATGGTGGAATTGTAGTAGAAGGACTAAAGGTAAGTGTAGGTTCAACTTGGGTGGTAATAGGTGGTGTAGTGTTGGTTGGTGTAGTGTTGGTTGATGTAACATCATGTGGTGGAGTAGGGTCGGTAGTGGTGTTAGGCATGGTGGTATTTGGTGAAGGTTGTGTTGATGATGGTATGAAATGTGGTGTAAGCTCACCCGTAGTGGGTGGTGGTGGTGGATCCATGTATCTATGTGGTGTAATTGGTGTAGTAGCTGTTGTTGGTGAACCGCTGATTTTATTTTCTCTTAACAAAATTCTGTTTCTTCTCAAAGTCCGTTCAATTTCTGGATCAAATGCTAATGGTGATAGCTTGTGAGAGCTCCTAGTACTCATGCACCTGTAAATACCTGTACACTAACACACCCAGCGTAAACCAGAAAAATAACAAACCTAAAAAGATAAAAAATAACACACGTTGCGCACTACTCCCCGGCAACGGCGCCAAAATTTGACGTGATGTTGTGGTCACAATCAAATTTAATCCAATTACTACTAATAGCTAGCGGTAAGTAGGTATCGAACACAGGGAGTTTGTGGAATATGTGTCATTTAGAAGTGTATCTAAGTTAACTAAAATTAAACAACTTGCAATAAAATAAATTCAAGAGTTGGATTGATTAATTTGAGTTTTAAAAACTAAGGTTACTATTCTAATTGCAAAAATGGAAATTTAGGTTGTAAACAATTTAGAGACAAATGACCAACTTTAGTTTCCGGTTTGCTTCAACGTTTGTGCTATCATTCACTAGAAATAACTACATAGACATAGTTCATGTGTAATTACTTGTTGTGATAAAAGGGAACTAAGTACTCAGATTCCTATAACGTGAGGTTGTTACCCGAAGACCAATTAACCCTTACCCAATCCTAATTCTACCCATGATATCTCGATTGCCAATGGCACCAAGAACGTATGGTTTCAAAATAGAATAACATAAGAATCAACAATTTACAAGCAAATAAGAACACACCATAATAAACAAAACATAAATTAAGTTTATCATTCTAGAAATACGAAATCAAAGCACAACCGTCTCAAACAAACCTTCAACTAAAGATGACCACCATAAGTTTAGCCGCACATGGCTTGGACAATCATCATCACAAAAGTCTTCATGTTCATGACAATCAAAAGCATAAAACCAATGTTTAACAAGTGTCTTCCCACTACAAGAACAAGCAAATTTCGTCTCTAATTGTTGTATAACCGAAAAACCATGATAGGACCATAAAAAACAACAACAAAAGCTCAATAAATGCGTAAGTTACAAGAACAAACCAGTCGGCGCCGTAACCTACGGCACCCGCCATAGGATACGGTGGTAATAAAAGGATGGTCAAAAAGTGCCAGTCGGCGCTGTAAGCTACGGCCCTTGCCATAGCCTACGGCAGGCTTCAACATGAAAACTTGTTTTCAGCATAACTTTTTCGTTTCAACTCCGTTTTCTTCACCGTTTTCGCCTACGTTCTCGTAATTTCATCCTCTATCATGCTATCCTCTTAATTCTTCAATTCTTAAAATTGATTTTTTTTCATTTATTCTCTGTGTTCCTTCCATTTTAAGCTCTCGTTTGTACCTGAAACACAAACAACCATAGTTATCTAATTCTAGACAACTGCCCGATTAAATGTAGGATTTTATTATCGTTTATACCACTTAAGGGTTGTCCTACGGACTACCCGTCAAATTACCCAGATGGTATCATTACCTTTTCGTGTCTTAGGTAATTTGGTAACAAAATCCATTGTTATTAATTCCCCTTTCCAAACTGGCATTTCTAACTGTTGCAATAAACCAGAGGGTTTCTGATTTTCAGCTTTAACCTGTGAACAGGTTAGACACTTGGCAACATAAGCCGCTATATCCTTCTTCATTCCTATCCACCAAATTTTTTGTCTTAAGTCCTGGTACATCTTATCACTTCCAGGATGCATCGTATACTTAGACTTATGGGCTTCTTCTAATATACGATGAAGTAGGTTTCCTAATTTGGGTATCCACATTCTTTTCTTATGGAATCTCCAAATTCCATCTGTTCCGTGTTCTAATTCCTTAATCGTTGCTTTTAGTTTCTCAGTATCATCCTTGATTACTGATTCTTGTGCTTTTCTAATCTGTTCATTTAAATCTACTTGTAGATTTAATTTAAGAGAACATACTCTTTTTGGCTTCTCATGATACTTTCGACTTAAAGCAGCGGCTACTACATTTGCCTTTCCTGCATGATACTGGATATAATCGCTAAGAAATTCCGTCCAGCGTCTTTGTCTCATATTCAACTCCTTTTGTCCGAAAACATACCTTAAACTCTTATGATCTGTGAAAATGGTAAACTTACTACCGTAAAGGTAATGTCTCCAAATTTTCAGGGCAAAAATTATAGCTCCTAATTCTAAATCATGGGTTGAATAATTCTCTTCATGATTCTTAAGTTGTCTAGAGGCGTAATCTATAACCTTTTGGTGTTGCATCAACACATATCCATACCCTAAGTTGGAAGTGACACAATAGACTACAAAATCTTCTGTTCCTTCTGGTAACGCGAGTATGGGTGCGTTGGTTAATTTTTGCTTAAGAATTCTAAAGGCTTCTTCTTGTTTTGGTCCCCAATCAAACTTAACAGATTTACAGGTTAACTTAGTTAAGGGATTGGCTATTCTAGAAAAATTTTGAATAAATCTTTTATAATAACCGGCCAATCCTAAGAAACTTCTACCCTCGGTTGGTGATTCAGGGGTTATCCATTTAGTAATTGCCTCAATCTTGGTGGGATCTACATGAATTCCTTCATGGTTGACTAAATGTCCAAGAAACTGTACTTGTTCTAACCAAAATTCGCACTTCGAAAACTCTGCATAAAGCTTTTCTTTTCTCAATAAACTTAGAAGTGCATGTAGATGTGCTGCATGTTCCTCTTTATTATTAGAGTAAATGAGAATATCATCTATAAAGACAATTATGAATTTATCCAAATATGGCTTACATATTCGGTTCATCATGTCCATAAATGCAGCTGGGGCATTGGTTAAACCAAATGGCATGACAGTAAATTCATAATGGCCATACCTCGTTCTGAATGCGGTCTTAGGAATGACCTCTTCCTGTACCTTTAATTGATGATATCCTAAACGTAAATCGATCTTAGAGAAAAATCGAGCTCCTTGCAATTGATCAAATAAATCATCGATTCTTGGTAATGGATATCGATTCTTAATCGTGACTTTATTTAATTCACGGTAATCAATGCAAATACGCATCGATCCATCTTTCTTTTTGATGAACAAGATCAGCGCTCCCCATGGCGATGAACTTTGCTGTATGAATCCTTTTTCTAGCAGTTCGTCTAACTGTTTCTTTAACTCTTGCATTTCTGCTGGTGCCAAGCGGTAGGGTGCTTTGGCAATTGGTGCTATTCCTGGTAGCAGATGAATTCTGAATTCAACTTCCCTGTCTGGTGGTAGTCCTGGTAATTATTCTAGGAATACATCTGAAAATTGAGATACTACGGGGATATATTTTAATTCTTTCCCTTTAGTGTCAATGATTATGTAAATCATATACACTATTGATCCTTTCCTAGCATAACTTGCTGTTTTCATCACAGAGATGAATTTTGTGGATCTAGTTGGCTTGTCTACTTTAATTGTGATCTTTTCACCTTTTGGTGAATTTACTTGTATTGACTTTTGATCACATAAAATACTTGCTTTATTGGCTATTAACCAATCCATTCCTAATACAACATTAAATCCTGCCAGATTTATTAGGTAAAGATTTGCAATAAACTTTTGATTTAAAAATTTTATTCTTGCTCCCTGCAAGATTTCGGTAATCTTAATGGCCTTTCCATTTGCTGTCTCTACTAGACATTCTTGTGGAAGTTTAGTTAATGGTTGATTGAGAAGTTTGCAAAATGAAGTATTAACAAAACTTTGGTTCACACCAGAGTCAAATAATACTTTAGCAAAAACATCATTAACTAAAAACGTACCGGCTATCACGTCCGGAATTATCTTGGCTTCTTCTGCAGTCAGAACAAATGCTCTAGCATTTTTAGTAGTCTTGTTGTTCGTAGCTGGAGCTAGTTTTGGGCAGTTGGTCCTGATATGTTCTTTTTCTCCACAATTGAAGCATACTCCATTACTGGGTTTCTTCCTTGTGTCCCGGTATCTTGCAAAAGTCGCAGTAGGTGAAGCATTTTCCTGAATGCTTCTTCTTACAGGCTTTGCAGTAAGGTGTAGAGGTAGAACCTATATTTTTTCCACGGTTGGAATTACCATAGCGAAATTCCTGGGTAAGCCTTTGAGCTAGGTTCCTCATCTGGTCCTCTTCTGGTGTACGTACTAACTCATCAGTCAAGGTGTTTGCTAGTTCTACAGCTTCTTCTATAGTTTGGGGTCTAGCTGCCTTGACTACATGCCTAATCTCGCTGATTAATCCCCATATGTAACGGGATATTAATACTGGTTCTGGTGGTGCAAGGGTTGGCACTATCCTAGCATACTTGAAGAATAGTGTAGTGTAACCTTTACTATCCACTCCGGTCATTCTAAGGTTTAGGAATTTATTTTCTATTTGTTCCTTTTCATTGGGAGGGCATAATTTCCTTTCCACCATGTTTTTAAATTCCTCCCATTCCATATTATAAATCTTGTCACTTCCCCTAGATTGGAGGATAGTGTTCCACCATTCTAAAGCCGTTTTCTTAAACAGATTGGAGGCAAACATTATCTTATCCTCTTCCGCGCACTTGCTTATTTTTAAGACTGCCTCAGTCTTTTCTATCCAGCGTAGAGCTGCAATGGCCCCTTCATTGCCCGAGAATTCCATTGGTTTACAAGACCAGAATTCTTTATAAGAACAACCATAAGACATGGTTCTTCTTCGTTTGGGAATGGGCACTTGAAGTATGGGTCCGTTGTTTACGCTGTTTTCTGGTTCAGTAGGTCGTTTACTACCATGATTACTTTTATTATCAGCTTCCCTAACCGTTTGGATAATATATGGGCATCGAGTCTATAATTCCTTGTGCCACTATGTGTTGGATAGCACTGTTATCCACTTGGTTTCCATTATTATTGTTATTCTGGTTATCGTTATTTTGGTTTTCCTGGTTCACTTCGTTGTCCATCTGAATTTTAAACATTTACCACATATTAATATCACAAAATAGTATTTAATGCAAATGATCATGTAACAGGCATATTGATCAAAATCGTCGAACATTGCGACTTACTCTTTTTTATATTATGCGTCTAATACAAACTTGAACTGGAATTTAAAATTACAATACTATTAGGCATCCATAGCTATTGTCTAGATTTTTTTTTTCAAACATACACACATATTATATATATATATATATATTATTTTATTATTATTATTATTATTACTATTACTGGTATGGGTTCATCCAGAACTCCATATTACGCTCGTCATACTTCCAGACGAGTCGTTCTCCTATCTGCCTCATCCTCTTACTTCCCTCTAAAATCTCCTCACCAAAGGTTCGGAGCTCTTGCACATTTTCAGCGCTCATTGGTGGTGCATATGCGGGTACTGGGTTTGGGAACTAGGGCATGGGTTCTTAGTAAGGATAAGGGTTCTCTAGAATTTCCCTGATGTATTGGTCATTATCATAGTAGGGATCTAGAGGGCCCAGGTCTGGGTAAGCTACTAGGTTTGGCATGGGTTCGTCTTCTGGTATTGGGTAGCGTTGCTGGTAATCCCTATAGTCGTCAAACCATGGGTCATAGTCTGGGTCTGAAGGATGGGGTGCTGGTATCCTAGGTATCTCAGCTGGGTCAAAGTCAGGCATTGGGATTTAGTTTTCTAGGTCGGCTTCAATTTCCATTGGCTGTGTGGGAAACAGTGGTAATGGCTGGGGTGCTATGAATTGCTCTAGATTAGGGTCTGCAGCTGTACTTGCTAGGATATGAAAATTTGTTAGACTCCTATTGAGCACATCCTGAGTGTGGGCATCTGTTTCTCTCTTAACGGCTGCTAAAGCGCGCTGCTGTTGCAACTTTTTCATCCTTTTTCTACATTCATGCGCTCCTCTGCTGAACCATCCTCTCTTCTTAGGAGGGAATGGCTCTTCAGATTGGGCCTTGAACACGAATATCCCATCTTCGTTGTCAGCCGAATACCCTGAGAGGGATGGCTGTGAAGAGGTGCCTTTGTCCCTAGCTGAGTTGGACAACTGATGGTAAGCCTCTGAAGGTCCTTGGTCGCTCATACGGTAAACTAACAAATTGTCAAATAACACACAACAATAATATACAGATGTTCACGTAGTTTCGTAATAATTTCCTAACATATTGAATAATATTTTGGTGTCAGCAGAACACTTCTGTGGCTGAATCAGTGGCTTAGCTCTGATACCACCTTCTGTCGCAACCCTCGTCCCCTAACTACCCGGGAACGGGCGGCCGCGGCCAGTTTCAGTGGTATCGGTGTTTATCAGTTTGGAAGCGGAATTTACATCAGGACCGTAGTTAGGAAATATTTTATCAGAGTAAAATACCACGCTTTTATAATATTAAACACATGGAAAAATCCCAAGTTTCAAGTACACACATTTTAATAAGGATAAACCCTATTTTATTTAAATAAAACATCTCTTTATTTAGCTAACTTTTATAGCCACTTTTCCAAGCCTTCAGTGCTGTCTAGCTGGCTTCTACTTGGCTTTCACATTTTGTTACCTGAAACGCGTTTAAAAATATTTTTTCAGTGGGAAATACTGGTGAGTGAATTCCAGTTTAATCAAGACAGGTAAAATCGTTTTACAGTATTGAGGGCGGTCGCGCAATTACATTTGTTTCCATCTACTTTAATTACCACCCACGGTACTGTCACCCCGACTTGTGGTCATGTTACTACTCACAGTGTAGTAACAAATTTTGTATACAAAACCCCAACATACCGATGATAATTATAGAATCTAAATACTCAATCACTGTTAATTATAATGTAAAACAATTGAGGTTTTGTAAAAACAGTTTACAAAAAGGTTTACAAAAAGGAGATTACTCACTTTGCTGTCTTAGGGTTTTCCTTTAGGATTTCCTGGTGATTATCTATTAATTACACAATGCACACGTGTTTGTATAATAACCCAATATTTACATTAGTAATACCCTCCCCGAGACAAAATTCCAATGACTACGTCAGGCAGAACCACGATAGCCGTTACGGAACCTTAGATCAATCGGGCAGCGTATCTAATACGTAATCGGGGGTTAAAATACATACAACGAGGCAGAACTTCGTTATTTAGGGGGTATTATGCCCGAGTATAGTGATTACACTACAAAAATTAGAGAGAATTCGATGGAAATGAGCGACGAAAATGAACTGCTGAGCTCCCATTTTATAGGGCTGGTCGACCAGGTTCTCGCGGCTCGCAAAGGAACCCTAAGGGGTCTTCGTGCCCCGCGACATAGGGAATGTAGGGTTTAGCTGGGCCTGGTCATGGGGTAGGCTCGACAAATGGCGTGACACGTGGCAGCACCGGGCTGTGTCTTGACGACCAGCTGTCGTGGCCCGCGAGCGCCTATATTTTCTTGTTTTTATTTAATTTTTAATTATATAAGGTATTTTGGGCTTGGTTTTCGTATACGGGGTGTATTTTGAGACGTCTAGGGACATTATAATTATATTAGAGGTGTCGAAAATATTTTGGAGGGTTGTTATATTAATCTGGATACTTTCCTTCTCCAGTTCAACAAGTGAACCCAGTTCAACCTGCACCTCAATCTGCACCTGCTCAAGCGCATCCTGCCACGTCCGCTGCATTTGCAACATCTAACTGGTGTCCTCCTATTACTGTTTCTAAGGAGTTTGAAGAGCACATGGTTTTCATTATAGGGGTCATGAACTGTTATCATGCTTTCATCACTTGGAAGTTGGAAAATCACATTGGATCAAGTGAACTACACGAAGTCCATCCTAATGACATTGAAAAAATGGACATTACTTGGCAAATGGCCATGGAGGTGTTTCGTGCTAAAAATTTTGTCAAGAGGAACGATAGAAACACATGGGAATTGACTGATCGCAAACTTGGTTGGAACAAGTCAAAGCTCAGGTGCTACAACTGTCTCGAACCTGGGCAATTTGCTCGTGAATGCAGACAACCACGAAGGGAGAGATCTGACCGAAATGTTACCGTTACTGTTAGCTCAGCGGCAAGGCTAACTCCAAATGTCGTATCTACCTCAAACATTTACTGTTTCCCATCCCGTTCAAGGTTCACACTCAAACACTGCTGCAAGAAACCAAACAAGCTCATCAGAATCTGTTGCAAACCTTAGAAACGTTTTGGTGGTTCAGGAAGGAGGTGGGTTTGATTGGACGTAACAAATGAATGACCTGCAGATTACTCCAGACACTGTGTATCAAGCAAATCAAGCACTCGTGGCACAGGTGAATGAAGACATTGAATCAGCTACTGAAATCATTGAGGAGACCGTTTATGAAGCTCTCATGGCTCAGATGAACGACTACGCTCCTTCTGAAGCTGAGGTATTTATAGACAATATATGTTGTACTCCTGCTTGTAGGGAAAAACTTAGTGGGCACAAAAAGCAGGCAGACTCACTCATTATGCAACTTAGATTGTCCAAATCTAATGAATATTAGACTAAAAAGAAAATAAATGGATATAAGGATATGGTGGAGGCGTAGAAGCGTGATATCCGAAAGTTGCATAACGATCTGAGTCAGGAGCGATGTAGACATCTCCACTTCAAAGAACTGTCTGAAAAACTAACTGTTGAACTTGAAAACTTAAAATCAACTTTTGAAAACACAGAGTTTAATTTTAAGAATATTTGACGTGTCTAGTGAAAAAGTTGAGAAAATGATTAATCAACAGTTAAAATATAGTAAAAAGGAAGTGAGGAATAAAGGATTGGGATTTGTATGCATACCTCCACCATACAATCACAATTACACCTCAATTCCCATGACTGAAGAGGAGATAGACAATCTGCCTGATATGGAATATGGAAGCCAAAGGGGGCAAAAGTCAAACCTACAAAATCTAGAAAAATAAAAATCACAAGGCCTGATAAAACTGAAATCATTTTGGAGAAACAGGCCTACAAGAAAACATTTATCAAACCGGCCAATGTTTCAAACCACACCGAGACTCTAAATTTTGAGAATAACGTTAATATTGACAAACACTTTCAAGTATTGGAAAATACTGAATCATGTTTTTCTCAAAATTCACCCGAAGTACAACATCAAGAACAAGAGTCTGAAACAAAATTAAAGAATGTTGAGTTTGCCAAGATGAAAGGGTTGGCTAAATTCATGAAAGAGTTTGGGACTGGCAAACAGAGTGAATTAGCTTCTTCATTTGATTCAACATGTGACTCCTTGGAAGCAACTAGTTGTGAGAAATCAGAAATAGTTGAATCAGTCGAGTCCAACGATGAATCACCTAAAGAAGCTGAATCACCACAGACTGAAATCGAGTTTGGCGAACATACTAAATCACATGTTTCATCTGATTTGACATATGATTCATCAGAAATAGCTGACTGTGAAAATTCAGAGTTAGTTGATTTCGTAGAATCTGGCAACGAATCATCTGAAACAGTTGAATCAGAATTGACCGACGAAGAATTAGAATCAAAATCAGGAGCTTCTGTTGAGTCTAATGGTGAAACGACTACAGAAGCCCCTGCTGGACTTTCGAATGATCATATTTCTGATTCTTCTGAACCAACGGTGTCACTAGAAACTGAAAGCGTTACTACGGTATAGTGTGACACCGTTTGTGAACAAGTGAATGTTACTAACTTTGTTGCTTCAAATGTAGACCAAGTTATTATTGAAGAGTGGGTGGATGAAGATAAGGAGGATGATGTTGATTTAATTGACCTGAAAAATAAAATTTAGGAAAACAATGTTTTAATTTCTGAAAAAACAAACAATATTTCAATTTCTTATTATGCTTTAGATTGTGTAGGCTCTATGTTTAAGAGCGATGAATGTTCTAACATTTACTTTGGTTCTATTTGCATGGATTTGAATTCAGTTGTTTTGCCTAATAAAGCTGATGAATCTAAAAATATATTGGTAAAACAAACTATAAAGGGTGGTGAAACAAAATATATTCCACTAAGATCAAGATCGAAAAATGTAAACAATAATAGTAATGCTTCTAAAGATCAAAGTAAACATGTTTCACTTCTATCTCAGGATTCACACAAGTCATCAAGTTCTGCAAAGACTGATGGATCTCAGGAAAAGCCGCACGTGAAACGACAAATATGTCACATGAGGCATTGATGGACACATTGCAAGAAATTGTCAGCATCGTCCTGATAAACTCAAAGAAGGAGAGCATCAAAAGGCTCCAAAAGGGAATCTTAAACCTTCAAAACAGGGGAAGACTAAAAAATCTAAACCTGTTAAGAAGTTGAATTCCAAGGTGAATCCTTTTGATAGAGACTGGAGCAAGGCAAAAGAAATAAAACTTAAAAACAACTTGAAGTCTCCAAACTCAAAAACTGTTTTGCCCAAGGCATCTAAGAAATTAGAAAAGTCTAGGCAAGTTTGGAGACCAAAGAGTCCTGTTCCAGATGCCTCTCCCGAATCATCATGCACCAATAATAAACCTATCTACTCTAAAGGAAATTTGATTTGGATGCAAGTAACGTATGTTAATGACCAGGGTGTGCCCACTACTACTATGGATTGGGTACAAAAATCTAACTGATCCCGCATAATGTGCAGGAACGACTATGGAGGGCTGTCATTTGACTTTGGGTCATTGATAGTGGCTGTTCCAGGCATATGACTGGTGACTTATCCCAACTAACTGATCTTGAAGATTTCAATGGTGGATATGTTGCTTTTGCGGGAGGAGAGAAGGGAAAGATCACCCAGCGAGGCACAATCAAGAATGGTGATCTCTGTTTCAAGGAAGTTAACTACATTCCCGAGTTGAAGCATAGCCTGCTGAGTGTCTCTCAAATATGCGACAACGGTTACTCAACTCACTTCACTGACAAACATTGCATCATTCTGAAACCAGGAATGGTCATTCCTGAGGAATGGATACTACTGAAGTCTGACCGAAAGAGCAACGCTTATGTCATTGACATGAACAAAACACCCACTGAAACCGTTGCATGTCTGTTTACTAAAATCTCTGAACATAATGCTATGCTTTGGCATCATCGTTTAGGGCATTCAAACGTTAAAAATTTGAATCGTCTTGCAACACTGAGGTTGGTAAGGGGTCTACCAGTGAAAGATTTTATAACTTTTGAAAAATGTGTTTCCTGTGCTAAGGGTAAACAACATCGAAACCCACACTTTCCCAAAACTGTCAACACAATTAACAGTGTGATGCAACTTCTTCACATGGATATCTTTGGTCCTGTGAACGTGCTCAAGAGTGAGACTGCAGAACTGATCAAAAGATTCATAATCTTCCTGGAGAATCAGACCGGAAAGGAATTCGAACGACAATGGAACTAAATTCAAGAATGCTGAGTTAAATTTCTTTTGCGCTGAAAGGGGAATCGCTAGACAATACAGCGCTGCTAGGACTCCTCAGCAAAATGGAGTCGCTAAAAGAAGGAATCGAATCCTGATAGAAGCGGCTCACATGATGGTGTGTGATTCTAAGCTTCGAGTCTTCTTCTAGGATGAGGCTATCAACACTGCGTGCTATGCTCAAAACAAAGTGATTATACATAAAGTACGCATGAAGACACCTCACGATGTGATGTTTAGTGAGAAACTCTATGTTGGGCACTTTAGAGCTTTCGGTTACCCATGCACCCTTCTGCACTTGGAAGCCATACCAAAGTTTTATGCTAGGGAAGATGAGTGCTTTTTCATTGGATATCCTAGAAAAGCCGCACATGAGAACAAACTGCATATAGAGTGTACAACAAGAAGACAAGACAGATTGTTGAGTCTCTCGACGTACAGTGGCTCGAGGAAAATCAGACCGATGCTGGAAACGGGCCATTTACTCTCTATAATTATGCTTATCTTTTTAAATCATTCGATATTTTTGATGATTCTCCTGTTGTTCATGTAGGTACCTCAGGTCCTTCGAATGCTGCTTCTCGGCCCTCAACTGTTACACAGAATGCTGAAGAAGAGGGGGGATGTTGAATTTGAGGGGGATTCTACAGCTGTGGGGGATCGCACACCTGCAGCCTCATCTTCAACATATGCACTTGAGAATCAAGTAGCTCTAGATTACACCGACATTCTCAATGACGGAGGGGAACCGTTGGATTCATCTGATGATGTGGACACGTCTAACGATCAAAATGACTTGTTCAATGGCCCTATTCCAAAGGAGCTTATTACTGATGATTCGGAGGAGGAACCAGTTATTGATCAAACAGAATCGGTGGCAATGGAGAACTTGACTAATTTTCCACCAACTGGAACCGCTCCGAAAACTGCTATTCCTACAAGTGTCTAACGTGATCATCCCATCGAAAATGTGATTGGACCTGTAGGAGCTGAAGTTTTGACCTGATGTCAGACAGGAGTGATCAACAATTGCCTGTTTTCATCCTTCATCTCACAAATAGAGCCGAAGACAACAGATATGGCCCTTCAAGAACCTAGCTGGGTAGACGCGATGCAGGACGAGTTGAACCAATTCAAAAAGTTGAAAGTGTGGAAGTTAGTTCGTTTGTCTACAGGAAAGAAATCACTCTAACTTAATGGGTCTATAGAAACAAGCGAGACGATAGTAGAGTGATTGTTCGAAATAAAGCAAGACTGGTCGTTCTAGGGTTCAGATAGATTGAGGGCCTCGACTACAATGAAGTGTATGCTCCTATGGCCAGATTGGAAGCAATACAGATCTTTCTGGCGTATGCGTCTTTCATGGGGTTCAAGGTCTATCAGATGGATGTCAAAACGGCGTTTCTCTACGGAAAAGTGAAGGAAGAGATCTATGTATCGCAGCCGCCCGGTTTCGTTGATCCAGGGTGTCCTCGTCATGTTTATAAGCTTGACAGAGCCTTGTACGGGTTGCACCAAGCTCCTCGTGCATGGTATGCTACTGATATTCACCAAAATACACATACTTTATTCCCCCATTTTACCCCCATTTTATGCATTTTCGGCCGTAAAACCGTGAATCGGATACTTAATCAAGTATACTTTTGTTACAGGCCTAAAACAGCATGCCAAACAAGAAGATGATGAAAACGAGGACTTTCTGGGCGAAACGGCGGAGCTGCGAAGTTTCTGCGAAAAATTCTGATCTAGGCGAGTCGCACGGTCGTGCGACTCGTGGCACCACCGTGCGGATCCGACAACAAGGCTTATCCCGGCATTGCACAGCCAGTGCGATCAGGAGTGCAAAGGATCCCGGTAACGAACGACCGTGCTATTAGACGCACCCCGTGCGGATACGATGACCAAGCCCCAGCCCGACATTGCACCCCAGTGCAGTTGGTCGTGCCATAGGAACATCGGAGATGCACTATCGTGCAATCAATGGAATGGTCGTGCGACTACGAAGACCGGTCAAGATCTGCTGATGTCACACGGTATGGTGAACAGGATTTTAAAAGTGAACGGTCATGCACTTTAATGGCACGACCGTGCGATATGAAAAAGTTATAAAAAACAGACAACAACTTTCATTTCAAAATTTTGGACTTTTGGGAGCTTCACAGGCGAATTATCAGGCTCCGGAGGCATTAGCTTTCACCCGGATTCAAGCCCCGTTGTGCCGTTTAGCTCCATTACTATCCGGATACTCAATCTTATGCTTGTTTATGGTTTAATTCTTCAATCTTTCCATGTTTTTGTGATGTTTCAAGCATTTAGATTGATGATTATGTATTATTGTAAGCCTAAGGGCAAAAACACTAGTATCCCTTGCTTAATTACAACCATTAGTATGTTAATTATGTTTGTAATGACACTTTGAAGCATTTTCTATGTTAATCTTTGATGATTAGTTTGCAACCATGTTTATTGATGTTGAATTCTTGATTATAGTTAATTATCTTGGATGATTAGTATATGGTTAGTTGGGATATTTGCAAGAAGATGCTTAATTAATCATGTATTAATAGACTTTGAACTTGTTTAACTTGTTTAAATTGTTTGCACCATGATACTAGAAATGGTTAGTGGTTTAATAAGGGATAATTATTATTAATCAAGAAGGCTTTCCCTCACGGAAGGACCTTAACGGGTTAAATGGTGTTGTTATGAATTCTTGACATGAATTATTAGCTTAGTTAGTAGTTTAGGCCAAAATTGCTATAGGTGAATTTATGTTCAAGATTTGTAAAATGAACTCAGTTGTGATTTAATCTAGTTTATGCTTGTCTCGGTGGTTGCATTGTGTTTCTCGGTGTCACTTTCCTTGGTTAAGTGAGGTTAGAAGACTCTTAACGGATGACTAACTTATCTTTAGGGGATTTTCATAGACACTTGTCATTTGAGCATTAAAGAACAATTTTAGGTGGTTAAAGTGTGTTTATCGTTTTAGCTTTCCGAATGATTGTCATGTTAGGATTCCCGAAAGGGATACTAATTGTCTTGAAAATGGAGAATTGACCAAGTGTTTCAAGTGACAAAACCGACTTAGTTCATATACTTTGGTTGTGTATAAAGCAAGTCTATATATCTATTTTCTTATTTGGAGTCTATTATGTTTTTATAAATATTTGTTTATGCTTATTTTAGTTTTTAGAAAATCACACAGCTTATCTTCCTACCGGTAATTTAATAACAAAGGTTTAGTATTATTTCTCCGCCCACTTCCTTGGATCGACACTTGGTTCTTACCGATACTTTACTACATATATGACGGGGTACACTTGCCCTTTCGTGTGTGTTTTGATGTTGAAGTATAAATCACTTTTATAAATTTAAAACCGAATCGTGTGTAAATTCATTATAAAAATATGTATATACGCGCACACGTCAAGTTTTTGGCGCCGTTGCCGGGGAAGTGGCGAGTTTAAGAACGACCCGAGTCATTATTTTATCGGTGTATATACTTGTGAATATTCGTAAATATTTTCTTAATTATTTATTCGTTTATTTATTTGTTAATATTTCTTGTTTTAATTTAATTTATTCGTTTTCAAGTTTATTTTTAAGCACTTGTAATTTTTTTATTCCATTTATTTGTTCGAATTCGAGCTAATTCTCCATTTATTATTTGAGTTTTCGGCTCCGAAAAAGAAAATCATTTTTATACTAGCCGATATGGTTACTTTACTTGTTATGATTTTTATAAAATTTTGGGCCCAATTTTGAATTTTTATAAATTTTTTAGCCATATTTGCATAAATTCTGTTTAATTCAGCCAAAAAAAAGCATTATTATAATAATAAAATATTCATTGTGTCATTTTCTCGTTTGCAGGTTGATGTCCTCAACCCCCGCTCCCGACGCTGTTAAGCCTTCAGACGAACCCGAGCGTGATCTGAGGAGACGTATTCGTGATAGATTCCGCGCGGTAGCGCTGCTACTCGTAGCTGGTGAGCCGGAGCAGGTGGTACCCGCTGAAGCCGAGGGCCTAGGGGCAGCAGGAAACGCAATCATGGCGGACGACGAGCGACCTTTGAATGAGTCGAATCAGCCCGGAGGGGCAGGCTTGGAGCCGAGCATTATGCAACCTACTATAGATGCACCTACTTTTGAAATTAAATCTAGTATTATTAATATGGTGCAGAATTCGGTGTAGTTTGACGGGCGTAAACACGAGGATCCCGGAAGACATATCGCTGCTTTTCTCGAAGTATGTTCGACGTTCAGGATTAGGGGTGTTTCTGAGGACGCTGTTCGGTTGAGGTTGTTTCCATTCTCATTGCGTGATAAAGCTAGAGCTTGGCTTATGTCACTTCCAACTGGGTCCATCAGGACCTGGAATGAGCTGGCAGAGTTATTCATGCAGAAATACTTTCCACCTGAGAAAACAACCAAGTTAAGAAACCGAATTGTGACCTTTCGCCAAGATGAGGGAGAGTCGTTGCACGCGGCCTGGGAGCGATTTAAAGATTTGTTACTTGATGTTCCACATCATGGCTTCTCCAAAAGACAGCTGGTCTTGACGTTCTATCAAGGGCTTAGTTACAACACGCAGGAGAGATTAGATGTGAATGCAGGAGGCGATCTAGGAACAAAGACGTCGAATGAAGCCTATGATATCATAGAAAAAGCTGCGTTGAAGTCTAGCTCGCATCGAGAAGGAGAGAGAGGCTGGACGTCATCATCATCACCTCGCCCAGGAGTTCACGCTGTGGACGACTACACGGCCATTACTGCACAAATCTCAGCTCTTTCAGCGAAATTCGATAAGTCCCAGATAGCTGCACAAGCTAGTTTAGGGTGTGACCAGTGCGGAGTGTCACACGAGCTTGGTGCATGCTTTCAGGGAGTTGTATATGAGGGCCAAGAAGAAGTGGATTTCGTGAGTAACCACGTGAGGCCGCAGAACAATCGTTACAGCAATACATATAACCCGGGATGGAGGAATCACCCAAATTTTGGGTGGAGAGCGAATGTGGGTAATCAAAACCCACTAGGATTTGCCCAGCGCGCTCCAGCGCCGCAGCAGGCTCAGGGTCAGCAATTCCAGCCTTACAACCAATCTTACCAGCAATGTCCATATTCGTACCAGAATCAGGGCACTGGGAGTAGTTCCCAGCAGCAGGCCCCTCAATCTAGTTCCAAACTGGAGGATATGATGGCTCAGCTTCTTACTAGCTCCTCGAGTGCAAATCAGTTGGCTGAAAAACCATATCAACAAAGCGAAGATCGTTTTCTGGCTAATGAGGGAGAAATGAGGAGTCGGAAAGTCTCGATTCAGAATATCGAGAACCAGGTTGCTCAGTTGGCGAAGATGATGTCTGAAAGTCCCCCAGGTGGTCTTCCGGGCAATACAGAGCCAAACCCACATGGGCATGTAAATGTTGTTATGACCAGGAGTGGCAAGACTTCCGGACCCAACATATCGGACTCACCACCGATCGATGAAGCGGTCCAGACTGATGCTCCGGACGAGGTGCAAGCCAGGCGTGGCCCAGTAAGTATAGCACAAGTCTAGGAGCCAGTCAAAGAGTACACTTCTCCAGTACCTTATCCGGGCAGGTTGAAGAAACAGAAAAACGAAGAACAATACGGTAAGTTCCTTGAATTGTTTAAACAACTGCACATAAACATACCGTTTGTTAAAGCCCTGGCCCAGATGCCAAAGTATGCGAAATTCCTAAAGGACATCCTCTCGAATAAGCATAAGCTCGAGGATATATCATGTATGGTGATGAATGAAAGTTGTTCTGCCATTCTGCAAAACCGTCTTCCCACGAAAATGGGAGATCCGAGCAGTTTCACGCTCCCTTGTTTGATTGGAAACATGTCTGTTAGCCATGCATTGGCTGACTTGGGAGCGAGTATCAACCTTATGTCCTATAAAGTTTTTACTAAACTGGATTTGGGTGAGCCTTCACCCACTAGAATGAGCATTCGACTGGCAGACCGTTCAATCAAATATCCGCGTGGATTTGTTGAAAACATGCTTGTTAAAATCGATAAATTTGTTTTCCCCGTGGATTTTGTTATTCTTGACATGGACGAAGATTCAAAAGTTCCATTGTGTGAAAACCCGTACTCTTGTTGTCGAGAGAAGGGAATTTTAGTAACACACGTATTTATTAATATCACTCTTATTATAAATATTATTATTATTTACGAAATAATAATCCACGACGAAAGCTTTAATTATATACGTGTTAGTTAATTTTAAACGGGCCAAATGGTTTGAGCGAGACGCGTAGTCGTTTAAACAAATTCACACTCTTGGGCCAGGCCCAACCCAAATGACATAAACCTAAAACCCTAGCATATCTAAATACCTTATAAACCCCACCCTTATTTTTATAAGAACCCCAAAAAAACCCTACAAAGAAACATATCAGCCGCAAACAAGAGATCAGATCCACCCTTGTTCCCTCTCGTTTCCGACCGAAGCCGGATTCCGGCGATCTCCGACACCCTTTGTTCCCCGACCAGCTCCTCTCCAACACTTCCCTTCTTTCCTGGCGAGCACACACAACACCCGACCCACTCCTCTTCTCCCTTTCACCCTCTCACAGCCGCACACCTTGTGTGCAATCAGAGGACTCTGGCGACCCTCTCCGGCTACCACACGCACACATAAACCCACCCTGTACTTCGGTCATCATTTTTCCCCACTCACACCTCCACACCCACCTATCTACACACCATTACCCTGCATAGCACACATGCACTTCACGACATGGTGGTGGGTCGGAGACATTTGGCAGCTGCTATGGTGGTGGTGGCTCGGGACTGAAGAGACGGAAATGAAGGGGGCAGCAGCTGAGGTGATGACGATGATTTGGTTGTGGCTCCCCAACGAACCAGTAACGCCGGTGACAGAAACGGTGACGGCAGCGGAGGGCCCGTTCAACCCTTAAATCGATTGGGTATGGTTGACCAACGTAACACGAGTAAATTGTCAACCGAGCAAAGCAAAGGTGAGTTCACTAGTTTTTACTTAAAGCATGCGTTCTCGGTGGTTGGGAAACGGAACGAAACGACTTTTCCTGGTTTGGGATTGCTTACTATCTCCTTGTGCGGGATACGGTATTTCTATCTCCTTGTGTGGGATACGGGTAACAACACTATCTCCTGTGAGGGATACAAACCTACTTTTCTCCCCTTATGCGGGACCCTTAGTTAATTACTATTTATACTGGATGCAACAAGCAAAACTAAACGAAACTCTATCACTCAAGTCCTCACTACTTAATACCGATTAATCGCCGGGGCCTGGCGAATGGGTTATTAGTTGATAGCGCTATTTATGTCTCACCAGCCTCACACCGTGCCCGCGTATGGGATCGGGCGTGAACTAATAGACTCTGGTAAACCGTCAATGATGATAGAACATTGACAAACGGGGCACAATGGAAACGTACGGATGACTAGTATTCGGTATTGTAAAAACAGTTTAGTGGCTTACTTACGGGGTAGCTCCCCATGTAAAAACAGTTTTTGGAACTAAAACTGGAAAACTACAAACACGTGAACTCGCCAACATTATGTTGACACTCTACTGCATGCTTTGCAGGTTGCTCGTTACAGCTCTGGACGGACGTTGCAATCGGATAACAAACTTGTGGTTTTAAATTACGATGCGTTTTCTTCCCCTTTCCGCTGTGAACTTAAACTATGTTTTGAAAAATTTAAATTAGGTCACTAATTATGCTAATGTTTATAACAATAACTAATTTGTTCAAAATAATTAGTGGCTAAGATCCTGGTCGTCACACGCCTCGCGGTAATACTCCGCGTGTGGATTTTGAGGGTGTGACACATTGATACTTGGGCGCCCGTTCCTCAATACTGCGAGGACGATTGTTGATGTGGCAGCTGGCCAAATCACGCTCCGAGTAAATGACGAGCACGTGACATTTGATATCAAAAGATCAATGCAACATCCGCAAAGTCACGATGACATGCTTTATTATGTCGACATCGTCGACGCATGTGTGTGCTCTCATTTCCAAGGCACTATTGAAGAGATTGATTCGGACACACGTCTGTCGTGTGGGGACCTGATTGGCATTACGCAGAAGGGCCACGATTTCGAGCAGCCAGTCTTTCAGATTGGTGACGATGGTTCCCATAGTCCGGAGCAGTTTATAGAAATTGGCCATGTAGAAGATGAAAAATCAAAACCTTCGATTGAAGATCGGCCGTCTTTGGAGTTAAAAGAACTCCCACCACATCTCGAGTATGCATTTCTGGACGAGGAGTGTCGCTTGCCGGTCATCATTTCGGCACTATTGGCGAAAGAGGAGAAGAAACAGCTTCTCGAGGTTCTTAGACTTCATAAGAAAGCCATGGCTTGGAAGATTATGGATATCAAAGGCCTCAATCCTTCTTTTTGTACTCACAAGATTCTTATGGAAGACGAGTACAAGCCCTGTGCACAACCTCAGAGGTGGTTGAATCCAAATATGCAAGACGTGGTGAAGAAAGAAGTGATTAAGTTGTTGGATGCCGGGTTGATTTATCCTATATCTGACTCTGTGTGAGTGAGTCCAGTGCAGGTAGTACCCAAGAAAGGAGGTATTACTGTAGTTTCAAATGATAGGAATGAGCTGATTCCTACCCGTACCGATCTATGGTGGAATATTGTTAAAACAGTTTGCGAATGGTAAAAATGGTGGAAAACGGCCGAAAAAGGTGCTGAAAATGGTTTCTACAGAAACAGACACATCTGCAGATATGGCACGGCCGTGCCTCAAGTCGCACGACCGTGCGATTGCGGGCTGGCCAGCACCTCGAGTCGCTCTCCCTGTGCATTGCCGAGATTAGCGTGCCATGGTCAGATCATTCCGGAGTCGCACGACCGTGCGTCGGGTCGAACAACCGTGCGACTTGAAAAGGGCAGTTTGGTCATTTGCACTATATATATAGCCCTTATCTGCACCCATTCCCTCATTCGCGAACCCTAAACTGCACCAGCCGTTCCAGACCGATTTTCCCCCAAATCGCACCATTTTTCGCACGGTTTCTCAGATCCTTCTCGCACGGTATGTCTTTCTTGTTGATTTTCGGTTTTTATCGTGTTCTAGGGTTAGAGTTGTTTGATTTCTTCAAGGCTTTTTAGGGTTCCCTTCATAAACACAATTGAAGCCCTAACCCTTGTAAGATTTATGTGATTCGTGAACAATCGTTCGGATTTCCAACCCCTGTTTGCCAAAAATTTGATTATTTTCATAAAAATCTGGCTGTTCAGGTTCAGGGGTTCGAAATCTGCAAAAATCGTTGTCGCACGGTCGTTCCAGGGGTGGAACGGTCGTTCAGTTCGGTTGTTCACTGGTTTTGCTGTGATCTCGGTGATGCACGGGGGTGCATTTGGTCGCACGTCCGTGCGGTTCTGGCAACTTCCGATCACAGACACTGGTCTCGGGGACGCATGACCGTGCGTCTGGTCGCACGCCCGTGCGACATGCCCAGATCAGTTTGACAAAACCTTCATAACTGTGTGTTTAGGCTGTTTTGTTTGGTATTTTTCCTGCTCCTCTTAATCTAACAACATTCCTCATGCAGATGGACCATCCTTTCCTCCAATTCAACCCCAACAATGAGCGGGAAAATCTTTGCATTCCGAAACTTAACGCGCTATGGCAGAGGCGGAATCAATTCGGCATTCCAAGAAGATTGGACTAGGATGTAATGATCGAATTAAACCAACGCGAACGTCTTGAAAATATGTTGAGACTTCCATTCTCGCGTTTGGTCAACATCGACCACCCGATTTATTTGGAACCCACGCTAGAATTCTTCGCTTCCTACTCGTATGACAAGCCAAAAGCGAGTAGAGATCCAAACTTCCGCTATATCACAATTCAGGAATGTCAACACACTAATTTTAACCATTTATTTATTCGAAAGTTGACAGCTCATTTTCATGTTACTATCATGTTCAGGTTGTTGATTTTGAGTTCATCTAGCGGATGCTATAGTTTCTGAAAACTCATTTGCATATCAAGAACGATCGCTTGGAATTCTATTGGTTGAAAACTCCTCTTTTATTGAACCCCCTGTGAAATAGGTTACACTAGATGATACATCTATACGCCACATGTCTTTTGACATCTAATTCTGAATCACATACCTTTTAAACTGTTGGGTTCTGAATCACACCAATTTTTCACTAGAAGCACTGTTTTAACATTACCAAGGTAGTTATGGTCCCCGAACATCATAAAACACGCAACATAAATATCTAGTAACTAAATCCCTAACTAGTACTTGGATTTCAACCAAAATAACTAACTAATATTTAATACCTAGCCTACTACCCCCCACCTATGGACGGCCCAACACATGGGACCTACTCAAGATTTTATTTTGTTATTTTATAAGATTGTGTCTCCACTTTATTAGCATAAAATCCAAAAGATATGCATGGGTGATGGACTATAAATAAAACCATTAGGACTTTGATTCATCATTCTCATTCCAACATAACAATATAACTCTCCTTCTCCCTTCCTCTATACCTACGGCCAAGAACAACAAACCCACATCCATCTTCATCTTCCAAGTTTCATTCATTCCATACATATACAAGGATGTAAGAAGGTATATAAGGAAGCTTGGTGCTCTTGAAAGTTGAAGGACCTCTCTCTAGTGCTTTAATCCACTTGTTTTGTTCACTTAATCATCCCTAGCCTTGTGCTAGTGGTAAGAGTCTTGATCTTGCTAGTTTACTTCTATTTTAAGTGGTTAAAAGGAGAAACATAATCATAATCTCGAAGAACACTAAAGATCAATTGAATGAAACTTGAACATAAGCATGATTAATGAAGAAACTAAGTTGATTATGTGTTGATTTGCTTGATGATTGCCGTTTGTTCATATATATGATGTAGATCATCAAATGATCTTGCTAGATCATGATTAAAAACATAATCTAGCAAGATGAGAAAGTAGAAATGTTGAAGGATGATAGATCATCTACACAAAGATCATGAACTTGAAAGAATACATTGATTTCTTGTAAAATAATGATCAAAGAAAGTTGTTAACCATGTAGATCTAAAGATTTCATGGGTGATTTCTAAAGAAACCAAGTTAAAAATATAAGTTTAGTTAAATCTTGGTTCTTACATAAACAAACCTTATTTTTGGTGGTTAAACAAGTGTAGAAACACTTGTGTAACAAGAAGATTTCATAAAGAAACATTTTTAGAAATGATGATCACAAGTTGTAAAGATCAATCTTCTTTAAAAATGAAGTTTTTAAAGAATCACTCACACTTTAAAGGATAACAAGGCTTACTAATAACAATAGTATGTTCCTACAAATTTTTACAAATATTCAAATTCATGAAGTAGTAGATTATACTTATTTTTGGCAAAATTGGTAAGTAAAGGTTGTTTATTATTGATTGTAAATGGATTGTGATGATTTTTACAAAAGAAAATGATATGCTTGAAAGCATGGAAGCCTCCATTTTTAGGGGAAACTATGGCAAAATTTTCTAAAAATCTAAACACTTAGAAAAATATTTATAAACATGCACTTACAAGTGTATTTTCAACAATAAATTGTTACATAAACTTTGCCATAATTTTTGGTTACAAAAATACAAATATTGGAGGTTGGTTTTTATAAATAAAAGTGACTAAATATGTCACACCCCCAAAATACCACATGCGGAAACACCGCGGGACGTGTGACGTACCAGGAGCCAAGCCACCAATCACATTGAACCAATAATAAATATTTAAATAAAACATTCGATTCATTTCATAAGATAAATCCAAGTTATAAGTTAAAACCAAACAAAGCGTTCAGCGGAAGCATATAGTAAATTGTTAAACAACTGTTGCAAAATAAGTGTTCAAAACCAATGTATCAAATATCCAAGAGTCTCGATCCATGACCACTCCAACACTCCCAGATAGCAAGTCCATAACGAGATCCTAACGACCTGCAAGCATGCAGACAAGTGTGTTAGACGACGCTGGTGAGTTCAAAGTTTTGTTAACGTGTTTTGTTACCAGATATGTGTATAAAACAGTACAACGATTTGATTTGATGTTGTTATTAACTCGATTACCGCAATGGCTACAAGATGTATTTGCCCAACCCCAATGCCTCTATCAAAGCATTGGTCAAGTGGTCAAGGTAATTAGTTCACGCCCGTCCTCCCCGGTACAGTGTGAGTGTGCCAAACCTAATAGCGCTATCAACTAATAACCTCGTTGCCTCCCCGACAACTATCGGTAGATGTAAAGGGTCTTATATGATAGAAAATGAGTGTAATAACAAACATCCCAATAACCTGACATTCCTCCCCGGAACGTTACCCGATATCCCTCCCCGGGATGCATGCTTGGAAAAAGAGCAGCGAACTCACCTTGGTTTGCTCGATTTGTTTAGTTACCCGTTTCCATGTTAATCAACCAACCCTAACGTGGTTACCAATGAATATCAGTTTCATGATTGAACAAGTTATTGTTTTCACACAGATTGCATCACACACAACAGTTCACAATACATCAGTTGGCAGGTATAACTTTCTTAATACATGTTCACGTCTCATGCGAATGTCATAATCAGTACATAACATAGCAGGTGAGTTTGTTATACCAATTAATCATACCAAGTTTCTTAATATCATTGACTTGCATCATGGATCATACATACACACACGTATCTGTCATCAACAACATCACAGATGCCTACTGTTCAACTCCCTAACTTACTCGGCGAAACTCCCTCCATGACGAAAGGTACATCTTTCGTCGAGGTGAGGGGTGACGAAACTCCACAAGTTTCGTCGAGATGCCAGCTGACGAAACCCCCTTGTTTCGCTGTGATGTTTGTCGACGAAACAACCCATGTTTTGTCGTCCTTTGTTTCGTCGCTAACCCTTTCACGGATTCATGATTCATTATCTCCCCAGCCCAAACCAACACAGTTTCACGTATCATTTATACGATTGTTAAACAACTTCCTGTTATCACTTAGTTCATCAAATAGATTTAGCACACCACAACATGAATGTGCACAGATGGTTTAATCTCAATCAAGCATGATTTAAATCCCCAGATTTAATAAGAGTTCGAAACCCTTTTTAACAATTAACCCTACCCGAACACCCGTTGTTCGAATCGGATCGATTCCTTGTTACCAGTCAATCATCAACCCTTGTTAACATGAAATCCTAAGACTAACATCAATCATATCGGACTACAATCTAGACATAAGATCATGCAGTGGTTTCACAACAACCAAATCAAGTGCACACAAACAGGAATCACATGAAGAATCACATAAGGAATCACATAAAGAATCACATAAAGGTTTACTAACCACTAACCGATCGACGAAATAAAAACATGAATGCAAGAAGGCTTCGAAGGAGATGAATGATGTTTCCGATGTTTACAGTTGAGGAGAAAAGTTTAGTGTTACGCGTGTTTACGTTTAAATAGGAAGGTTAGCATGTTAGGTTTCATTTGGGCCGAAGCCCAGTTCGGCGAATCATGTACTCGACGAAACCCCATGTTTCGTCGATTGGTTGATGATGGTGAAACTCATGTTTCGTCGAGCAGGTTATCTCAGACGAAACTCCCAAGTGTTTCATCGAGTTATGTTTTAAGAGTTCCTAAATTTGCCAAGTTTAATATCTAAGCAATACCAAAATGCAACTCATAGACAAACAATATACAGTAACAGAGTTTGTAACAAATAACGTGTCAAGTAAGGACATTGAAAACTCGGGTTGTCACATCATCCCCAACTTGAAAGAAATTTCGTCCCGAAATTTGATAAGCAATCCCAAAACAGCAAGACGTTAACTCAGGATGACTGTGGATTTTCCGCGGGTACCACATCATCCCCAACTTGAATGGGAATTTCGTCCCGAAATTCACTAGTTGCATTAGATTTAGATTTGCCAGGCTTGGACTTGTCCTCTGGGAATAAATGTGGGTACTTAAGCTTCATCTGATCCTCGCGTTCCCACGTGAACTCCGGTCCACGTCTTGAGTTCCAACGAACTTTCACAATTGGAATACGACTGTGCTTACGGACCTTGACCCCCCGGTCCATAATTTCTATTGGTTCCTCGACAAACTGCAACTTGTCGTCGATCTTCAGCTCTTGAAACGGTACGACCAGTGTTTCATCAGACAAACACTTCTTGAGCTGCGATACGTGGAAAACATCATGAACGTTACCCAACTCAGCATGCAACTCTAACTTGTAGGCCACTTTACCAATCCGTTCCAGAATTTTAAATGGCCCCACATAACGAGGGTTAAGCTTGCCGCGTTTTCCAAAGCGCACCACACCCTTCCAGGGTGAGACCTTCATCATGACACGGTCATTAATTTCGAATTCCAAAGGTTTCCTACGTTTATCAGCGTAGCTTTTCTGACGGTCGCGTGCCGCTGCCATCCTGTTTCTGATCTGAACAATCTTTTCTGAAGTTTCCAACACAAGTTCAGGGCCTGTGACCTGGCTGTCAACCACCTCAGCCCAACAGAGATGTGAACGACATTTTCGTTTATACAATACTTCGAATGGTGCCGCCTGAATGCTGGTATGGTAGCTATTGTTGTAAGAAAATTCTATCAAAGGCAAGCGTTTCTCCCAGCCCTTGCCAAAATCAATTACGCATGCTCGTAACATATCTTCGAGTGTCTGGATGGTTCGCTCACTCTGACCATCCGTCTGCGGGTGATAAGCAGTGCTCATATCGAGACGCGAGCCGAATGATTTATGCATCGACTGCTACAAATCTGAGATGAAATGCGGGTCACGGTCAGAGATAATAGAAGTTGGCACCCCATGCCTAGAAACCACCTCCTTGAGGTATACAGCAGCTAATTGCGAGAACTTAACTGTTTCCTTGATTGCCAGAAAGTGTGATGATTTCGTGAGACGATCAACGATCACCCAAATTGTGTCGTTCCCGCTTTGAGTTCTTGGTAGCCCAGTGACAAAGTCCATTGCGATTTGCTCCCATTTCCACATGGGTATTTCTGGTTGTTGCAGCAACCCAGACGGTTTCTGATATTCCACTTTAACTTTCGAGCACGTCAAACACTTACTCACATAAGTCGCGATGTGAGCTTTCATCTTCGGCCACCAATACATGACTTTGAGATCCTGATACATCTTATCCGAACCTGGATGAATAGAGTATCGAGACTTGTGCGCTTCATCCATCACAAGTTCTCTAAGGTTACCAAACAAAGGAATCCATACTCGCTCCATGAAGTAGAGAATACCATCCGATCTCTCTACAAGTCGTTTTCCATGCCCCTTAAGTATTCTGCTTCAATGTTTTCCTCTTTTAATGCTTCGGTTTGTGCAGAACGAATCTGATCAGGTAGGTTAGAATGGATAGTAAGCTGCAAGGCGCGAACACGTTTGGGTTTTTATTCCTTTCGACTGAGAGCGTCAGCTACCACGTTAGCCTTACCCGGATGATACTTGATTGCACAGTCGTAGTCATTTAAAAGTTCCACCCAGCGACGCTGTCGCATATTCAAATCCTTCTGGTTGAAAATATGCTGAAGGCTCCTGTGGTCGGTGTAATTAGTGCATTTAGTACCGTACAGGTAATGCCTCCAGATTTTGAGCGCAAAAACTACGGCCCCCAACTCCAAGTCGTGTGTCATATAATTCCTCTCGTGAACCTTCAACTGACGAGAGGCGTAAGCTATCACATTGTTGCGTTGCATCAGCACGCAACCAAGACCTTGTATGGAAGCATCACAGTATACTACAAAGTCTTCTGTACCTTCAGGTAGAGACAAGATCGGTGCACTACAGAGTTTCTGTTTCAGTAGCTGAAAAACGTCCTCCTGTTTCGTTCCCCAAGAGTATACAATGCCTTTCTGTGTTAATGAAGTAAGAGGTTGAGCGATCTTCGAAAAATCCTTAATAAATCTTCGATAATACCCAGCGAGACCTAGAAATTATCACACCTCCGAAGGATTCTTTGGTGCCGCCCAATTTCTAACAACATCCACCTTTATAGGATCCACGTGTATCCCTAATTCATTAACAATGTGTCCAAGAAAATGTACCTCCCGAATCCAGAAGTCACACTTAGAAAACTTCGCATAAAGTTGATCCTTCCTCAGGAGTTCTAAAATGAGACGCAGGTGTCGCTCGTGATCTTCCTTGCTCTTCGAGTAGATCAAAATGTCGTCGATGAATACTATAACGAAATCGTCGAGATACGGTTTGCATACACGGTTCATGAGATCCATGAAAACCGCTGGCGCATTCGTCAACCCAAACGGCATAACTAAAAACTCATAGTGTCCATAACGCGTTCGAAAAGCCGTTTTAGGAACATCCTCCTCTCGGACTCTCACCTGGTGATAGCCCGACCTTAAGTCGATCTTCGAATAAAAACTTGACCCTTGCAGCTGGTCAAACAAGTCGTCGATGCATGGCAATGGATAACGGTTCTTGATAGTCACCTTGTTGAGTTCCCGATAATCAATGCACATGCGAAAGGACCCATCTTTCTTCTTTACAAACAAAACTGGGGCTCCCCAAGGCGAAGAACTGGGTCGAATAAAGCCTCTGTCTAATAACTCTTGCAGTTGGTTAGACAGCTCCTGCAACTCTCCAGGTGCTAGACGATAAGGAGCACGAGCTATCGGGGCTGCTCCTGGTGCAAGATCAATCTGAAATTCCACTTGACGGTGAGGAGGTAAACCAGGCAGTTCCTCAGGAAATACATCAAAAAATTCATAAACAACTGGCAGGTCTTCAATCTTTCTTTCTTCTGATGGAGTATCAGTAACAAGTGCTAGAATAGCAGGATACCCCTTTCATAGACATTTCTGCGCTTGTATAGCTGAGATGATACCAACAATCGCACCACTGCGATGCCCCTGAACTGATAATGTCTCTCCACCAGAGAGAGGAATACGTACAATCTTCTCCTTACACAGAATCTCAGCTTGGTGTTTAGACACCAATCCATACCACCCACAATATCAAAGCTACCAAGGGTAACAGGAAGGAGATCAATATCAAACACCTGAACCACGAGGTCTAGTTTACACCCAAAAAGAACATGCGAAGCTTCTATCGTTTTACCAATGGCAAATTCTACTACATGCTTAACCTCTAAAGGTGTTGGGGCTAACCCTAATCGTTGACCAAACTCTAGAGACACATAACTCCAATCGGCCGAAATCAAATAACACAGAAGCAATAAGATTATTCACAGAAAACGTACTAGTCACGACATTGCCGTCGTTCCTAGCATCACCCATTGTTACCGTTGTTGTTGTTCTGGCGGTTGTTGTTGTCGTTAACATTCTGATTCAACTGAGGGTAATCCCGCTTAAAGTGGCCCTCATCCCCACACTGGAAACTCCCCTTCTTAAAGCCCTGGTTCTGATGGGGTTGTTGCCTTTGCTGTCGCTGATACTGCTAATTTTGCTACTGCTGCTGCTTTGGCTGCGGGGCTCTACAGTCTTTGGCCTCATGGCCCACTTTCTCGCACCTACGGCAAGCCCGAACACACTGCCCATAGTGATGATAGCCACATTTGTTGCACTGTGGCTTCTTCCCAACATAGGAGCCCTGATTCTGATTGCTGCCCTGGCCTTGATTAACTGAGGACGACTGACTGAAGCTACGGTTATTACTGTTGTCAGGCCTTTTCTGAGATTGACTTGCACTGGTTGCCTTGTCAGCGTCATTCCATTTCCGCTTGTTATCACTAGCAGGCGTAGTAAATGTGGTTGTGGCAGCAGTAGTGGCAGAAACGCGCGGTGGTAGCGAACCACTCTCCACCTCCTGATCGGTGATCTTGTGAGCCAAACAGACAATCTGAGGTAAGTTGTTGACGTTCGTTGCAGTAACCAAACCCTTCACTCGTGGAGCTAATCCCTTGATAAACAGTTCTATTCTCCGGTGCAGAGGCCGTGACAAGTTCGGGCACATGATAGCCAACTCATGAGACCGTTTCACGTATGCCTCAATCTCGGATCCCACCATCTTCATATCATAATACTCATTCTCCAAGGTAATTCTGATTCATCAAGGAAAATATGTTGACAACATTATTACAAATTTCAAACTACAAGACGCAAAACCTGCAAATACTCTATTGGAGAAGCTATTGAAGAGACATTGTACCGGTCGATGATTGGATTGTTGATGTATTTAACGGCCACTAGACCAGATATTATGTTTGCTGTGTGTCAATGTGCACGTTACCATGCTGCTCCTAAACTTTCTCATTTAAATGTTGTTAAGAGAATCTTTTGATATCTTAAGGGCAGGTATCGTCATGGACTTTTGTATCAAATGGAATCTCCATTTGACTTGTGTGCTTTCTCTTACAGCGATTTTGGATGTACAGGTCGGGACATGAAGTCCACATCAGCTGGATGCTAGTTTCTGGGGGATCGCCTCATCTCCTGGCAATGCAAAAAGCAGCAGACTGTTTCACTGTCGACTGGAGAAGCCGAGTATGTAGCCGCTTTAGGCTGTTGTTCTCAGGTTATATGGATCCAACACCAGCTGGTAGATTACGGTTTGAATTTCTTCGAAATTCACATTTATTGTGACAATGATGCAACTATCCAAATAGTGAAAAATCCGGTATATTTTTAAAAAACCAAGCATAACGCCATAAAAATTCATTTCATACGTGACTCTTTCAACCAGGGACTCATAACTATGGACCAAATACATACTGACGACAATGTCGGAGATATTTTTACAAAACCGGTTGATAAAGCACGTTTTCTTGCTCTTTCTGAACTGTTGAAAATGGTCGATTTCGAGGATTGAACTTGGTCACACAAAAATATTTTTCTTTGTTTCTATAAATTTATTTCTTAAAATTGTTTTTCGTTTATTTTTTATCTTATTTTCAATTTTAAGCAAAAATTTAGGGGGATATGGTCTCTCATAAAAATATAAAAACATTTGAAAAATCAGAAAAATACAAAAACATTTGAAAAATCAGAAAAAAAAACAAAAACATTGAAAAATTAGAAAAATACAAAAATAGTCTTTGCTAAGCTTTTGACACAACCCGGGAAATGAAATAAATTTTCACTATGTGGATTAAGGCTGACTCATGTAAGACCAATATTGAAATGGTATGACTCTAGAGCGATATGTTGGTAGGCATTATCCTGATGGCTGGACTCTTTGACTGGTTCTGTGCAGAATACTAAATTATTCTATGACCTCAGGAAAGAACGTCACTTGCAATTAGGACATGGCTATTTGAATGCGTGTGTGACGTCCCGATACACACAATTTCGTTCTAGTTCTGAAATCTTTTATGGCCAACTCGTGTATCTCCTTTGTTTTGCGTGAGCAACGACCTGGAGGTGCTAGGCAACGTCAGCTTCTGTTTTGCGTGAGCAAAGACCTAGCTGTACGTTGTCGCTATATAGATCAAATACACTCGAAAGAGGCCCTCTAGTGCCTAAAAGAAACCCGAAAGACCTATATCAAACTAAGAAAACTCATTTGATGGGTATATTATATCCATCTCTGCTGCTGATCTATTATGTTCTCTTCTCAATCCAGTCCCAGTCAAGGTTTCAGAATCCTAGAACGGGCTTGTGAAATATATGGTAGGGAAACTACACATATGATAGCGTGTTCGGGTTAAAATTCTGGGATTTGTTTGTGATTGAATTGAGTATTCATATAAATTAAATTGAAAACATGATAAATCAGTTGTAGACTGTCACTTGAAAAAGGCCTAGGAAGATAAGTTTTAGTGGATAAATATACCGGCAATCACTTGGTCAATCCAGAGTAAATTAGTGTTGATAAATGTAGTCTGGCCTGAAACTCTGTGATTTGATCCCATAGGTAAAGTGCTTGCAAGAGATTGTATATATTTTTTTGATTGCTTTTGTGTGAATATTGTGTGATCTTATCTATTAGTGTGAGTATTAAATAGTAGGTAAAATTTTAATATATAGTATATATATAGATTTTTAAAAGGTGACCTTGTTTGAAAATTGAGAAAGACCGTACCTTCTTAAAACTCTTATGCATGAATTTTTAAAAGATTTGATCTGGGGATTCGAGTCGGGTCCACTATAAACTTTGTGGGCCCTACAAAATCCTAAAATGTGTTTTGAGAAAAGATGCTGAGGCCCACCACACACTTGGTGGGCCCCTTGGTTGAAAATAAGGGTTTGGGCTTTAAATGGGGTGTGCGATGACTGTTTGAAACTTTTCACAATCATCATCATACATCACTTTTCTCTCAAAATTCAAGAAACCCATAGTCGCACACCCAGTTAATCATCATCATCATCATATTCAACATAAGGTTCAAATTCAAGAACCTTAATTTCATTGTTGAGATGTCTAATCCAAAAGGCAAATCCAAAGGTTAGTGTGATTTAAATGCTTTGATTGATTTTAAATATTTGAACAGGAGCATGGACTGCAACTGAATTTGTTTAGAAGGATCTCTGATAGAACTGATGAACATAGAAAGTTTCGAACATGATTATTGATGATGTTTGATATTGGGGTTTTGATGAGAATAGAAGGATTTTAGGGATTTAGGGTTTTACAGGTTATAAGGTTCATGAATTTTCACCGGAAAAGTTTGATTGAAACCCTAAAATTTCGCCAGAAACTATTTGGTGTCATCAGAGAAGACGTTCGGAGAAGGCGTGCGGGCTGTACGCACCGGTTGCTTAACTCGCACAATGGTTTTGGACCATTATACCCTCGCACACTACTGCTAAATGACCTAAGTACCCTTGCAGAGTGTGCGAGGTGTCGGATATGACTTAGTTGGATGTTTTTGCCCCTCGAACACTGAGTAAAAGGACTAAACTACCCCTCGCAAACTAGAATATTACCAGTGTGCGAGTCATTGTGGGCCCATTGACCAAAGGGAAGTGTGCAGTTGACCTTTTGACTTTTGCTGACCATTAGACTGTGCAGTTGACTTTCGTTGACCGCATAGAGTGTGCGACCTGATTGTTGTTACTTTATTACCCTTGAGTTTTCATGCAAAATTACCTGTGTGCCCTCGCACACTTAAAGGGTGGTCGCAAACTTCCTAGTTGGACCACACAATCCCTAATGTTTGGGTCTGGTCCACTGATTTGGGCCGGTTTGAAATCTGATGGGTTTTTAATTGTTTTATTATAATTTTAGGGTTTTTTTTTTATTAAAAGAATGTTTTTAAACAAATATGTTTTTGAAAAACTTGAAATTACTTTCAAACTTTTGACTTAGTTTGACCAAGTTTACGATCAAACTCGGGAATCTCAGGTTTCAATATATGTTTATTACTTCTAACTTGTTTCGTTTGGTGCATAAACTGGAAAGAAAGCGGCAGATCCTCATGTTCCTACTTGGGAAAAGACGGTGAATGTAGCATGTTATCTGACGGATCATCCAAAAGGGTTCAAATCTTACAATTCTCTGATTGTTGGATTGAACACATGCAGACTAACACATGCACTTCGAGAAAACCCAATTATACGCGAAGATTGGATAAAAGATTTTTGGGATAATTACTTCGGTAAAGAAATGAGACACAGTAATCAAGTCAAAGATTTAAAACAAAGAGGTCTTAGTTTCGGAGCAAGGTATACATGAAGTGTTGCTGTTTGGGGATGCTGCTAGTGATCCGGTTGAGTATATAAAGGAGAAAGTTATGGAGGTTTTGAACAATATGAGCTACCAAGGATCTTATCCTCCCACAATTAAGAAGTTGTTGCACCCTCACTGGAGATTTCTCGCTCATATTTACTTGGTGTGCATCAGTGGGAACAAAAGTGGTATAGATAAGCTAATAATGAGTCAAACTTCGGGGGTGGTGTCACTGGTCGAGGGGTGGGAGTTTAACTATTCAAAATGTGTGTTTCACAATATGTTGGCGAATGTGAAGACCTTGAATGATAAATATTAGTGCAAGTTTCCCAGATTTCTTTAGATGATTCTGGAAACCAAGTATCCAAAGATGCCGGTTACAGTGAAAATCTATGATGTTAAGATAATGAATCACATAGTGTTCTCTATGTTGAATCAGAAGTCGAGAGAAAATGTTGCAGTAAAATATGAGAACAAGAAGTCATTGACCAAGTTTTGGGGTGTTCCCTGAGATAACAGAAGAAGTACCTGCACCGATAAATGCAACAGTGGCTGACGAACACGATGTTGAGATTATAGAAGCCCCTCCTGGGTCGAACGAACCAGTTGAGAACGTTGATTTAACTGGGATTGAAAGTGAAGAAGATGAAGTGGATGATAGAATGGCAGATGATGCTAAAGTGAGTGAGAACGTAGGTGAATGAGAGACAGAAACAGAGATTAATACTGAAAGCCTCACAACAGAGACTCAAAATGTTGAAGAACCAGTTAGTGTGAGCCATCCTCATATTGAACCGGTTGCTATTAGTACTGCTGATGCTGAAGATGTTGAAGAAGATCCTACCGTCGATCTTCTTCCTAGGAAATGAAGTAAAAGGGATCCTAGGATCAACGGTGAGGATAACACTGAATTAAAAACAACAACGGAATCAACCATGCCCATTACTAGTACACGACCACCAATTCACTACACGCCATCAGAGCTGAGCCCAACAATCATTGATTTCTTTCAAAACGAAAGAGGAGCAATGTATATACCTGCTCCAAAGCCTGGTGAGGGTTCTAGCAGTGGTCCATCAGATGCGGAGGTTGTTAGAGCTACTGAGTTGTTGCAAGTTGCTGCTAGGGAAGTTGAAGCAGCAGCTAAGCCAAGATAAGAAGAGGCTCATGAAACCGTAGACAGTTCTGATAGTGATGACTTGTTTGAGGAAAATGAAACTACCATTCCGATGCATAGAATTACTGTTCTTTAAGATGATAAGATCTTCAAAGATGCTCGTGGTTAAGAATCAAAAGATTAATGAGCTTGAAATGAATCTGGGATCTCTCTCTGCTATAGTGATGGATATGAAGCAGAAACTTGAAGGAAAATTTCCAAAGGAGTTTGCTGATCCTCCAAAGGAAACTACTGTTGAGGAGAGAGCCAAAGAACAGAGAGAACACGAGGAGGCTATGGATCGTAATATTGCCAATCCTCCTCGTACAGTAAATCAGAAACCAAAGAAAAGGATGGTGGTTATGAGGAACGTGGGTGCTGAGAGGGATCTACAGTTTGGTGATAAACCAGATCGGTATGTGATTACTACTGAAAAAGCTAAGTGTGGAAACAGGTCTGGTATTCATAACTGGGCTTACAATGATGAGAAATGATTGTTTATAGTGAAGAGAAAGAATGGAGATGTTGAATATTATGATAATTCTGCTGCATTTGAGTCTTGGACAGCAGTAGATCTGAGAGAGTTGAGTCAGGCAGGATTTCATGATCAAACAAAAAATCCCAACTGCAAAATTGGTTGGAATTTCTTCAACAAGTTACAGCAACTGTGAGGTGGCTAGCTACGAAGCAAACCAACACCGTACCATTGCTCAAAGAACTTCCTGATAATAGTTTGAAGGATTTGCAGTTCGGGATTGATGATCCCATCACAGGTTAAGCTGTAATTGTTTGCGATAATGCTAAGTATAGGTTTCTTGATACAAGAGATCTGATGTGTTTTGGTGAAAATGACATAAAGCTCTTGGCGAAGACTCAGATTCAAAGTGACCCTCAATATGAAGTATGTACAAAAAGTTGGACGGGTGTTGAAGCTCAGATTGTGGGATTTAAGTTGTGGTCAAGGCAACGTACAAGAGTTAAGACTCAATTATTTGGTCCATATGTCGGAAGAAGGTTGCCTGACTTGCCTAAATTGCAGAGAAAATAGAAGAAGTAGACAAAGAAGAACAAGTAAAAGCGAAGCTACCAAGACAACATAAACCTAGGGGGATATTGTAAGGGCATAAACTAGTTTATGTTTATGTTTGTCTTGGGTTATTTGTTTGTTTTGGGTTCGATTAGTCTATTAGGCTTGATGGGCAGTTTAGTGGTGTAATGGGTGTGGGTTTGGCCTAATGTAATAGGGCATCCTATGTGACTATAAATAGGATGTTCCTCATATGTTTTAGGTTGTTGATTCTCAGTAGAACTTTGGGTGTTTTGTGCGACATTGAGTACCAGACGGTCATCTTGATCGTGTGCTCTTATTGCTTTGAATAAATACAATTGCTTTCAATCTTCTACATCTTACTCGTATTTACGCTTCTTATTTGGTGTTTGATATCCAATTGTTAAGTGTTTGGGACTTACAAGCCTCGATGAAGATCTTGATCAAATTGATCAAGATGAAATGGAAGAGCTCGATTTGTAATTAAGTATGGCATTATTGGTAAGAAGAGCAAAGAAATTTCTCTAGCGAAGGGGGAAGAATTTCATTGGTGGTAACACAAAGACACGTATAGGGATTGATATGACCAAAGTTAAATGTTACAATTGTGGCATCTATGGTCATTATGCAAGAGAATGCTGAAAACCAATGAATAGAGAAGGCAGCAATAGTCAAGGAAGCTCAACAAGATTCAGGAACAACATTCCAGCCCCATCCAATACAACTTCTACCACTTCGACAACAACCTCATCTGATAATCTTACTCTTAGTCCTCAAAACGCTATGGTTGTTCAACCCCTGCAAGCTATTAGTGAGCCACACGACTGGGGGATTGTAATGGAAGAAAGAACTATTGCTATTGTTTCACAAGCGTTTATTGCCCAGATTGTTGAAGAGGGTTTTGGAGATTTGTTCGAAGAGGCAAATGTGGAAGAGTTAACTGTGGTGGCGGAAGCTCTAAGTGAAAATCTGGAAATGGATAAAATAATTGAAGCTAAGGAAAACAAGATAAGAGAGAATGAGGAAAAGGAAAGCAGAAAGAACGAAGAAAAGAAAGAATAATAGAAAGAGGAAAGTGGTCGGTTTGAGTTCAAGATTGCAACTGAAGAAATGCAACGCTTTGCTGATGAAGAAATGGCAATGATGAAAGCAGGAAAAGGTGAAAGCTTGGATCAAGCTTTCATGGCTAGCATTGAGGTACAATCTAAACATGCGGATAGAAGAATTGCTAGATGCGTAGATTTTGTTGCTAAATGTGATAGATACGAACTCCATAACAGTAATTTGATTACTGATCTAGAGAAATCTAAAGAATTAATTATCGCGCTTTCGAGTGCCGACAAAGAACATAGAAGTCAGGTGATTGCCTTGAAAAAGGACATCTCTGAGTTTAAGAGAAAACTTGCACAAGCAACAGTTAAGAATCAAGATTTAAAAACGGAACATGAAGCTTGTCAAAACACTGTTTTAGAAAAGAACAAAATGATTTTAGACAAAGATAACTTGATTCTTGATCTGCAGTGAAAACTTGAGAAATTCGAAAATTCTTCATATGTGATGAATTTTTACATAAACAACCTTCGTCTCAAAAATTCAGAAGATGAGATGTTAGGTGTTGGATACAAGAAGGTTCCCCCACCTGCTAACTATAACTATACATCGACACCCTCGATTGATCCTGAAATTGCAAATTTCATTTTGATTGCTCCATTGACTGTTGATCCTTTGAGTGAGGAAGAGTCTGAATCCGAATCGGAATCGGAATCAGAACAAAAGAGTTCGAGTCATGCTAGAACAAATGAAATCAATTTGAGCAAAATTGAAAATTTATTTAACTCAAAGATTTTGGAAGCCTTATATCAAGAACGTTTAACAATCAAAGCCTAACAACCAAGGTAAAAAGAATGTTAAAAACATTTCAAAAACCAAATTTGTAAAAGGCGAAAGCTTTAACAAAGAAGTTGAAAAGATTGAAAAAGGTTCAAATTCTGATTTTGTGAAACAAAATGCAAAAGACACAAACGAAGCATCCTCGTCCTCGAACAGTCAATGTGAGGATGATCAACAAGAAAAGAATGAAAAAATTGATAAACGACGATGCTTCAAATGTCGTTTGAAAGGACATTTAGCTGCAAATTGTCCAAACGACAATGGAAAAAGTCGTGTTAATACTGATAAACCTTTTATCACCAAAACACAAAATGAACCTAAAAAGAATGAGAAGAAAAGTGGTAAAACTCAAAAGGTAGAAAAACCTAAGGTTGTAAAACAAGAAAGCAAACCAGTTTCTAAACCAAAGGTTAAAAATAAAAAAAGAAAAAGATCAGGAAATTGACTTTTCGGATAATGGTAGCGATCGTGGTTCAGATCGTGGATCGAAAAGTTCTTCTACAAAACATGAAAGTCGTCAGAAAACCCCTGCTCGACGACCAACTAATGTAACTTTCTGACCACAAGAACAACATCATCAATGTGGAGGTTCTTACAACCACAATGTTAGACCTCAGGCTCAAAGTCGTTACGTTGATAACTGAAATGTTTCACCGGCCATATTTCATGGTTAAAGACAACATTCGGGATGCCAACAACGATATGCTTTTCATGATAACGAGCAACCATAGTTTGATAGAAGTTTTAGAACTCAACATAGTCAAAACTTCGGATATCAGAACTTTGGTAATCGTTTTGGTGGAAATTCTGCGTATAATAATCGTTCTCAAACTCCTCACAATCCTTGATTTGTGGGTGGAAATTCTAACAATTACCAAGGTGGAAATGTCAGAAACAACAATGAATATGGTTATTTCGAGCAATTTTCGTTTATTGATGAATTTGGATGACCCAAGAACGTCACGGCTTGGGTCCCCCATTCTAACTGATTTCCTGTTTGAGAATGCAGGAACAACTGAAAAGGGCTATCTACATTTGGTATATTGATAGTGGTTGTTCCGGGCATATAACGGGAAACAAAGAATTGTTATCAAATGTAAAATCTATTCAAGGTGGTTAGGTTAACTTTGCGGGTGAAAAGGGTGGTTATATCACGGGTGAAGGTTCTATGTCAAACGACAAGATCACCTTGCACAAAGTGAACTATGTTGAAGAACTGAAGCACAACTTGATGTCAGTATCTCAGATCTGTGATAACAAGTGTACAACGCATTTCCCGGATAAGGCTTTTTTCGTTCTTAAGTCGGGATTTGTAGTTCTTGAAGATTGGATCATGATGAGAGCTCCAAGAGTGAACAACACCTATGTGATGGACATGCATCTGGTTGTGAACTCCTCTGGTCCGGCGACATGTTTGTATTCAAAGGCAACAGAAGATCAATCTTTCCTATGGCATCGAAAAAGGGGCCACGTGGATCCATGCAAAAAGAATCACTTGATAAAGAACAACTTGGTGTTGGGTGTTCCATTACGTAGTTTTAACTTGCATAGTAAATGTGAATTCTGTGAGAAAGGGAAAATCAAACATAAACCTCATAAGCCTAAATGCATAAACTCTATCCAACAATCACTAGAGCTGCTTCACATGGATTTGTTTGGTCCGATCCATGTTGTCACACCCCAACCGATGGCGGAAACATCGGGGCGTGGCACTAAGCGAGTCAGATTGCTCATGAGAATCCATAACAACTATTTGTGACAATATTGATTAATCAAAATTTCATGATAAATTCTAAAATGTCAACAACTTCAAACACATTCAGAGTAATGTATCAAACATGGTTCAAATACTATTTATTTCTAAGATGGATTTCTACGTTCATCCTAGCTTGATTCTTGATTCACTGCGACTATCAACCTGCAACATGTATTAAAATAAAATCAACAATAATGTTGGCGAGTATACAAGTTTGATACATAACATAATAGTTTCAATGTTAACTGCTCATATCCAACATGAAAACATATAACAAGTTTCAACATGCTAAGCTAACGGAAATCATGTGATAGCCCAAGTTTCCAACGCGTTAATCGTGCCTATCCCAAAGAATCGTGAGAGGTTAACATGTTTATCTTAACAATACCCTAAGACTCAAGGGCGGTGCGTTACCCCTATAGCTGCTATATTTGTTAAGGCGGAACTACACACAAGATTCAAGCGTTCACATAGCATAAAAGTCAGTATCACAAGTTTCATGTTTGAGATGGATTGAGTATGATTCTAAACAAGTTTCAAGTGTCGTGTGTTTAATATAGAACACATATTGCATCCCAAAGTGCTTAAAGCAAAAAGGGATCGAGTATACTCACTGTGCGTGCTTAGTAACTAAACACGGTGTGGTTGGATTGAAGGGAGCGCGAAATCAGCCTGCTCATGGAAACAGAAGTATAAGTCCTCTTCAGGGCTGAATGGTTAATCACAATGTCGAGTGGGGTGAAAGCGAGTTATCACTCCAACATGCTATTTGAGCGGATGGGTACCATTCGGATGGATAGTCATCCGGCCAGATGACCATTCGGTCGGATGGCCATTCAGTCGAAAGGCCATTCGGAAGTCCTGATTAAAACGTGAAAACAAAATAAACAAGGATTATTATCTGAATCAGATCATCCGGACGGATGGCCATTCGGTCAGATGGTCTGTGTTTGAGTTTGAGTTTTATATAAATTTGCTATGTACAAGTTTTTAAATGTAATGGAGACGGTGTGATGTCGTGTAAAACAACAGAAACGTGCCAAACCCAGTTCATTCGGTCGGATGGGTACCACCCCTTCGGACAGACAAGCTATTCTGGGTGAGATTTCAAGTTTGACCCGTGAATCGGTCCATCTCTCTGGTGGAAATCAGTTTTCAAGCCGACCCCCGACTAAGAAACGAGTCGAGAGCCTGGTTGAGTCTCGATTCCATCCATAATTGTGTAAGACAGAAGAAAGGTTCAGGAATAAGTTGTAAAACGTGAAAGTTTATCAGATCTGAGTCGAAAACATGTGAAAATCCTCTGGATCTTGTATAAAAATGTGAAAATCCTTTAGATCTTGTATAAAAGTGTGAAAATCCTTTAGATCTGGAACCAATATTGGTTAGATGGTGCTCCACAATCAGTTTGCATAAGCAACCGAGTGGAAACCACCTTCAAAAGGTCCAAATCAGTTGGTTTTCGAGGAAAAGTTGAGGTGTTCATGTGACTTTGATGCAGAAGATAGTGTAGCAGTGATTAGAGATGAAGATTAGAGGAGATTTGGGGTAAAAAGCTTATAATTTGGCCTTGGATTGCGTCTGGAAGCTTGAGAGCAAAGGAGCCGAATGAAAGGTGAGAATGAAGGCTCAAGTGCACTATTTATATGTGAAAGCGACATGCTCATTCGACGGGGTGTGTTCGGATGGCTTAAGTCGGTGGAGAGTGGCGAGTGTCGGATGATGTTCGGTCGAATGGCCATCCGGTCGGATGGCCATCCGGGCGGATGGTCATCCGATCGGATGTCCATTCGGACAAGCCGTTTCACGTTTGTTAGTTTTCTGCCTTTGGTCCATTTTGAGAGCGAGCTTAAGTGTTTTCGTTGCGTATTATTGTGGTATCGTTACATCTAGTAGTTAAAATAGCATAAATAACACAAGTTTCGTGTTTCGTGCCAAATTAGTCCCACGTTCATTGATTATCAAGGTATAATAATAAAGAGTCAAGAGTCGACATCGTTCACATATAGATAAGTATCACAAGAGTCAAGAATCCGCTTAAACATATCATTCACATATATAAAAAGCATCACAAGAAGCATCACATAAAGTAAAAGTTTCACATAGTTTAACACAATTATGATTAAAATAGTCTCATTTTCGTTATGATCAGTCATCTCGAGTAACAGAAGTCTTGATGATAAGATATACGAGGGTAAAAGCCTCCACGGTTAGGAAGTATGAGAAGACTTGCTATCGATAAGTTAGCATCAAAACGCAGGGCGTTACAGTCTCCCTTGCTTCAGGAGATTTCGTCCCCGAAATCTGAGAGGAAGACTGAACGAAGAGCTGTGGATACTTGGTCTTCATTTCACTCTCGAGTTCCCAAGTGAATTCGGCGCCATGCTTTCCTTCCCATCGAACCTTGACTATGGAAATCTTGTTGTGCGGAAATCTTGTTGCGCCTTAGTCGCTTAGTACCTCGGTCTATGATTTCGACCGGTTTTTCCACAAAATGTAGGGTCTCGTTTATGTTCAAGTCTTCGATGGGAACTTGCAGTTCCTCATCTGCTAAGCACTTCCTGAGATTAGAAACATGGAACGTCAGATGTACATTGCTAAATTCTAGAGGTAAATCGAGTCGGTAAGCCACCTTGCCAATCCTTTTGAGTATCTTGAAAGGACCCACATAGCGAGGGGCTAGCTTTCCCTTCTTACCAAAACTTATCACTCCTTTCCAGGGGTATACTTTGAGTAGAACATGGTCTCCAACATTGAATTCCAAAGGCTTACGCCTCTTGTCAGCATAGCTCTTTTGTCTGCTTCTAGCCTTGATTAAGTTGTCGCCGATTTGAATAATCTTATCCGTCGTCTCTTGGGTGATCTCAAGGCCAGTAAGTTACTTGTCTCCAATCTCATGCCAACTGATGGGAGATCGGCACTTATGACCGTATAAAGCTTCGAAAGGAGCCATCTGAATACTTGAATGATAGCTGTTGTTGTACGAGAACTCGATCAATGGTAAATGTACATCCCAATTACCACCAAAGTCTATGACATAAGAACGGAGCATATCCTCTAGGGTTTGGATGGTACGTTCAGTCTGTCCATCCGTTTGAGGATGAAAAGCCGTACTAAGATTCAAGTGAGAACCCATAGCGGATTGAAAAGTTTGCCAAAGGCGTAACGTGAAATGACCATCGCGGTCAGAAATGATATCAATAGGTATACCATGATGACATATGACCTCATCAGTATAAACACGAGCAAGTTTCTCCACTTTGAAATCTTCGCGAATAGGAAGAAAGTGGGCTGTTTTGGTTAAACGGTCAATGATTATCCATATACTATCGTGTCCAGAGGGTGTTCGAGGAAGTTTGGTTATGAAGTTCAAAGCTATGCTATCCCATTTCGAAACAGGGATTTCGGGTTGTTCAAGGAGATCTGAAGGACGCTGATGCTCAGCTTTAACCTTTGAGCAAGTGAGACATTTCAAGACGTATGCGGCGATTTCCTTTTTCATACCAGGCCACCAATAGGACGTACGCAAGTCATGGTACATCTTATCAGCACCGGGATGAATAGAATATCAGGATTTGTGAGCTTCATGCATGATGAGCTCACGGAGGTTGTCACGATAGGGCACCCAGATGCGATTGAGATAGTACTGAAGTCCATCAGACTTTATCACAAGTTGGTCGATTGTAGCACCTCGTATTTCAACGATTAGACTACCTTCGTTGGCTGATGAGTATTGAGCTTCACAGATACAAGCATGAAGATCACTAGTGATCTGAAAACAGCGGATGCTACTAACATGAGTCTTACAACTAAGAGCATCGGCCACGACATTCGCTTTGCCAGGATGGTAGCGAATCTCGCAGTCGTAGTCGTTTAGCAACTCTACCCATTGTCGCTAGCGCATATTCAGTTCCTTCTAGTTAAAGATGTGCTGCAGGCTCTAATGGTCAGTGAAAACCGCACACTTAGTACCATATAGGTAGTGTCGCCAAATCTTTAACGCAAAAATAACTACGCCCAGCTCGAGATCGTGGGTAGTATAGTTTTTCTCATGTATTTTGAGTTCTCGAGAGACATAAGTGATGACCTTGTCCCGCTGCATGAGCACACAGCCAAGACCGTGGTTCGAGGCATCGCAATATACCACAAAATCATCATTTCCATCAGGGAGAGCAAGTAAGGGGCATTACAAAGTAGATTCTTAAGAGTTTGAAAAGATTCCTCTTGCTCAGGACCCAAAGCAAAAGGTTTCTCTTTCTAAGTTACCGAAATGAGAGGAACAACGATCTTCGAAAAATCCGATATAAATCTACGGTAGTAACCTGCCTATCCTAGGAAGGAACGAATTTCAGACGCAAATTTAGGTGTGATCCAATTCTTCACTACTTCAATTTTGGAAGGATCCAAATGGATTCCTTGTTTGCTAACAACGTGCCCGAGAAATTGTACTTCCTTGATCCAAAATTCTCACTTAGAAAACTTTGCGTATAAGCGTTCACCACGTAATAGTTCTAGTATTAGGCGTAAATATCATTCATGATCGGCTAGGGTTTTCAAATAAATAAGAATATCATCAATAAAAACAATTACAAAATGATACAGGTAAGGTTTACAAACACGATTCATAAGGTCCATGAACACAGCGGGTGCGTTGGTCAAGCCAAAAGGCATAACCACGAACTCGTAGTGTCCATAGCGAGTGCGAAATGTGGTTTTGGGAATATCTTCTTCAAGAACACGGAGTTGATGATAACCAGATCAAAGGTCGATTTTAGAGAAACAACTTGTGCCTTGTAGTTGGTCAAACAGATCGTCGATGCGAGGGAGAGGATAACGATTCTTGACGGTAAGTTTGTTAAGTTCACAGTAGTCGATGCACATACGAAACGAACCATCTTTCTTCTTGACGAAAAGCATGGGAGCACCCCAAGGTGAGGTACTTGAACGTATGAAACCTTTGTCGAGTAATTCTTACAGTTGACTAGATAACTCTTGCATCTCAGAGGGTGCAAGTCAGTAAGGAGCCTTGGCAACAGTAGTTGAACTAGGTATAAGATCAATACGAAAATCAACAGATCGAGGTGGAGGACGACCAGGAAGATTCTCAGGGAAATCACACACTACTGGAACGTCACTTACGCTTTTTCCCTTACCATTCTTTTCCACAATGTGGGCCAAAAAGGCAAAGTACGGTTTGCGTAAGCATTTATTCGCTTGAGTGCATGACATTAGTTTTAGTCCTCCAGAAGGTCGGTCGCCATAGATGTGCAAAGTATCACCATACGGAAGAGGTAAGCGAACATACTTCTCGTGACAAGCGATTTCAGCATGGTTCTTACGCAACTAATCCATGCCTACTATGATATCGAAGCTACCCAGTTGCATGGGTATAAGGTCGATAGTGAAGACATGATCGTTAAGAGTCAGTAGACAATCACGGAGAATAGAGTTGACTAGAATAGACTTACCATCAGCAATGTCGACTGAGAACAACTTAGGTAGTTTAGAGCGTGCACAGTTTATCAAAGATTCAAATTCAACGGACACAAAGCTTTTATCCATACCAGTATCAAATAGGATCGAAGCGTAAAGATCGTTAACAAGAAACGTACCATTAACGACATCATTGTCATTCTGAGCTTGCTTGGCATTGATGTTGAAGGTGCGTCCTCGCGGGGCTTGCTGCTGCGGCTGCTCCTGATTCAGTTGAGGGCATTGAGGATGGAGATGAGTGGTATCACCATCCTTGTAACAGGCTCGCACATTGGTTGCTGGTTTGGGTTTCTAGGGAGATTGCTGAACTTGGTTGGTCTGGTGGCAGTGAGGAGCTGTGTGACCATAACGGTTGCATGAAGTATAGTGGCGACATGCAGAGTTAGCAGGGTTATGATAGTGACATGTGCCGCACTTGGGATGAATCCCAGAGTATGTCTTCTTTGTGTTGTCAGGGGAAGTAGGGTTTGGATTCGCAACAGGGTTTGGAGTTACAACAGGTACAATAGCGTTGCAGCAAAAGTTTTGAGACTTTTATTTCTTATTCTTGTTACCATTGTTTGATTGCTGGGTGATCTGATTAGCTGGTTTCGAGGGAGCAGGTGTGCCAAATTGTTTATCACGAACCCGGTTGTTGTTCAACTAGCAGCTAGTCGATAAACTTCTTCGATGTTGCTCAGTTGTGCCGCTTTAATGGAGTCACGCAAGGCAGAGGGTAACCCATGAATGTACTTCGTGATCATGCGTTTAGTAGTGGACACCAAATGTGGCACAATTATGCTGTGTTGCTTGAAACGGGTAGTATTAGCCAGATTGTCACCAACTTGTTTAAGGTGCCAAAACTTATCCTCGAGCTTTTGCTGCTCATGAGGAGGACGAAATTCGAGCATCATCAGTTCCCTAACTTCGGCCCATGGTAAAGCATAAGCTTCCTCATTGGAGCGAATGTTTCTCTCATTGGTCCACCATTTTAAAGCTCTGCCTTGGAAAACACTAGTAGCACTCCTAGTCTTAAGATGTTCAGGGCACTCGCTGTTGATGAAAGTAACTTCAATGCTATCGAACCATTCCGGCATCGCAGTCACCCCATCACTGCCCGTGAAAGGCTTAGGGTTGCAGGAGACAGAGTGTTTGTAGTTGAAGCTCACAGGCTTAGGTTGGACCGCTTTCGAGTCAGCAGAGGAAGGAGTGTTTGAACCCTGAATTTCAGTGACAATCTTGGGAACAATTTGCGCGATTTGATCAGCCATAAAAGACATCATCTTCTTCCGGGTGTTAGCCTTAGACTTCTTGTGAGAGTGGAAGTGCCGACCAGAAGACATCTAGAGATTCAGACAAGGAAACATGAGACTCAATCATAACATTTTTTGTTAAATCGATTCGTATCATAGAGTACATCACATAGTATATAAATGTTTCAAATAGTATCACATAGTATATGTGTTTCACATAACATAACAAGTTTCCACATTGTATCACATAGAATAACGAAAGCATTGTAAATTTAATTTGTTCGCGAGAGTTTATTATTGTTTAGATTACGAGAAACGTGCGAAGTGTATAACAGTTCCGAATCGAACGAGGTATTAGGTATAAAATCACATGTAAATCGAGGTAACATAAAAGAAAGGCTCATAAAAATAGGATTGTTTCGGGTAGAGAAACGTCGACTATTCCAAAGTAAATCGAAACTCTTTTTCGAATTAAGGAAACGTGCTTTGGCCTAATAGAAAAATACTCTCATTGATATTTGTCCTTCTAGTTACTACACGTCCTTAATTGATTGGGAAAATTCGAAACCTTGGCGAGATTGAAAATCAAAGAGTGGGAGTAGTTAGCAAGATGCGAGTTTCACCTCTAACTTGGTAACATGGTACCCTAATGTGGTTGGTACTTATCAAAAGATAAGGCCACTAGAATATGAGATGGAAATTTCCTTCAAGGTTTGGATGTCACTCCTATCTTGAGGGTAAACTTCGTGCAAAATACAAGTATAGTTGAATGAAAGTCGTCAAAGGCGGGAATCAACCCTATTTTGATGAGTCGTTTTGATTGCGTTACAACAGTGTCTTCAAGGAATCCAAGTGTGTATTGTGTTAGCCTTAGGAAAGGCATGTATATTAAGAGACCAAAGACAATAGAAAGAAACAAATAAGAGAGAATGCAAGTAGTTTTAAAGAACACATAGTGAGAATGTTCCTAAACTATAGACTAGGTAAAAGCATTCCTACTTTTCATAATTCCCTATAGTTATGGCTCTGATACCAATCTGTCACATCCCAACTGATGGCGGAAACATCAGGGCGTGGCACTAAGCGAGTCAGATTGCTCATGAGAATCCATAACAACTATTTGTGACAATATTGATAAATCAAAATTTCATGATAAATTCTAAAATGTTAACAACTTCAAACACGTTCAAAATAATGTACCAAACATGGTTCAAATACTGTTTATTTCTAAGATGGGTTTCTACGTTCATCCTAGCTTGATTCTTGATTCACTGCGACTATCAACCTGCAACATGTATTAAAATAAAATCAACAATAATGTTGGCGAGGATACAAGTTTGATACATAGCATAATAGTTTCAATGTTAACTGCTCATATCCAACATGAAAACATATAACAAGTTTCAACATGCTAAGCTAACGGAAATCATGTGATAGCCCAAGTTTCCAACGCGTTAATCGTGCCTATCCCAAAGAATCGCGGGAGGTTAACATGTTTAACTTAACAATACCCCAAGACTCAAAGACGGTGTGTTACCCCTATAGCTGCTACAATTGTTAATGCGGAACTACACACAAGATTCAAGCGTTCACATAGCATAAAAGTCTCACAAGTATCACAAGTTTCATGTTTCGTGTTTGAGATGGATTGAGTATGATTATAAACAAGTTTCAAGTGTCGTGTGTTTAATATAGAATACATGTTGCATCCCGAAGCGTTTAAAGCAAAAAAGGATCGAGTGTACTCACTGTGCGTGCTTAGTAACTAAACACGGTATGGTTGGATTGAAGGGAGCATGGAATCAGCCTGCTCATGGAAACGGAAGTATAAGTCCTCTTCAAGGCTGAATGGTTAATCACAGAGTGTCGAGTGGGGCGAAAAGCGAGTTATCAGTCCAACAAGCTATTCGAGCGGATAGGTTCCATCCGGACGGATGGTCATCCGGATGGATGACCATTCGGTCGGATGGCCATTCAGTCGAAAGGCTAATCAGAAGTCCTGATTAAAACGTGATAACAAAATAAACAAGGATTATTATCTGAGTCAGATCATCGGTCAGATGGTCTGTGTTTGAATTTTATAGAAATTTGCTAAGTACAAGTTTTTAAGTGTAACGGAGACGGTGTGATGGCGTGTCAAACAACGGAAAGCGTGCTAAACCCAGTTCCTTCGGTCGGATGGAGAGATTTCATGTTTGACCCGTGAATCGGTCCATCTCTCTGGTGGAAATCAGTTTTCAAGCCGACCCCCGACTAAGAAACGAGTCGAGAGCCTGGTTGAGTCTCGATTCCATCCATATTTGTGTAAGATAGAAGAAAAGTTCAGGAATAAGTTGTAAAACGTGAAAGTTTATCAGATCTGAGTCGAAAACATGTGAAAATATTCGGTATCTTGTATGAAATGTGAAAATCCTTTAGATCTTGTATAAAAGTATGAAAATCCTTTAGATCTAGAACAAATCTTGGTTAGATGGTGCTCCACATTCAGTTTGCATAAGCAACCGAATGGAAACCACCTTCAAAAGGTCCAAATCAGTTGGTTTTCAAGGAAAAGTTGAGGTGTTCGTGTGACTTTGATGCAGAAAATAGTGTAGAGGTGATTAGAGATGAAGATTAGAGGAGATTTGAGGTAAAAAGCTTACAATTTGGCCTTGGATTGCGTCTGGAAGCTTAAAAGCAAAGGAGTCGAGTGAAAGGTGAGAATGTAGGCTCAAGTGCACTATTTATAGGTGAAAGCGATAGGGTGTGTTCGGATGGCTTAAGGCGGTGGAGAGTGGCGAGTGTCAGATGACGTCCGGTCGAATGGCCATCCGGTCGGATGGTCATCCGGGCGGATGGTCATCCGATCGGATGACCATTCAGACAAGCCGGTTCGCGTTTGTTAGTTTTCCGCGTTTGGTCCATTTTGCGAGCGAGGTTAAGTGTTTGCGTTGCGTATTATTGTGGTATCGTTACATCTAGTCATTCAAATAGCATAAATAACACAAGAAGTTTCATGTTTCGTGCCAAATTAGTCTCACGTTCATTGATTATCAAGGTATAATAATAAATAGTCAAGAGTCGACATCGTTCACATATAGATAAGTATCACAAGAGTCAAGAATCTGCTTAAACATATCTTTCACATATATAAGAAGCATCACATAGAGTAAAAGTTTCACATAGTTTAACACAATTATGATTAAAATTGTCTTATTTTCGTTATGATCAGTCATCTCGAGTAACAGAAGTCTTGATGATAAGATATACGAGGGTAAAAGCCTCAACGGTTAGGAAGTACGGGAAGACTTGCTATCGATAAGTTAGCATCAAAACGTAGGGCGTTACACATGTAACTAGCATTGGTGGTATGTCTTACTGTTTGGTTGTCACAGATGATTTTTCAAGATATTCGTGGGTATTTTTCTTAAAATTGAAAGATCAAACTTTCGTCACTTGGAAAGATTTATTTAAACAATTAGAGAAAAATTACTCATTACCCATCAAAAGAATCAGAAGTGATAACAGAACTGAATTTAAAAATCGATATATGGATGAGTTATGTCGTGATATGGGTATTGTTCATCAGTTTAGCGCTCCTTATGTTCCTCAACAGAACGGAGTTGCTAAAAGGAAGAATAAGACCCTTATCGTGGCTGCAAGAACCCTTCTCTCGGAATCCAAATTGCCTGTGTTCTTTTGGGCCAAAGCTGTAAACATCGCATGCTACGTGCTGAATCGTGCGCTTACAATAAAACGGGAAGATAAAACTTGTTATGAACTTCTTGAGAAAAAGAAACCTAATTTGAAAGGTTTCCAGCCTTTTGGGATTAAGTGTGTTATCCGACGGACATCGGATACTCCAAAGTTTGAAGGGGGGGGGGGAGATCCAAGAAATTGGTTTCTTCCTAGGTTACGATCTAGGATCTCTGAACAAATTAGTATACAATGTCAAGAAATGGATGGTGGAAGTGTTCTTTGATATAACTCCTTTAAGTTACGATTCTCCACCATCTGAGTTCGGTCCCAAAACTGGTTACCAATATGACAAGTTGTTTGATTATTTTTCTTTACTTGATCTAACAGATGATGAGACTGGACTAGTGTACTCACATTTAATCGAAAAAGATTAAGTAGATGAAGGTTGGCGTACTAGCATTCCAACAAATGTCTCTTCAAATGGTGATTCAGGAGTAAACGTTGCCAGCACGTCAAATGTAAATGATGTTAGTACCACTCAAACATCTAATGATGCAGATTCAAGCGAATTTGATGATAACATCGAAGCTGTTCAAACTACAAATGTTAATCTTTATGTTGATTTGTCAACATACCCAAATGTTGATAAGTTTTCTGGAAATTTTCAAGCATCTGGTAATGAATCTGTTGAAGGGGAGATCCAGTCAAATTTAGGTACAAATCTGCAAGTTTGTTCCTGTCACTCGGACAAATAGGAATCATCCTATCGATAATGTTATCGGAGATACGTGTGGAGGAATAATGACTCGAAGCAGAAATCTTAATGATATGCAGTGTTTGTTCACAGAAATCAAAGAGCAAGAGATCTACAACTTAAGCCCACACGAGTGAGTTATTTCACAAATAGAGCCGAAAACTACCATATGGCGCTGAAAGATAGCTTATGGTGTGAGGCGATGCAGGAGGAGTTGGCTTAGTTTAACAAGCTGAAGGTTTGGAACTTGGTAGATCTTCATAAGGCCAGCGCTAGATTAACATGAAATGGGTTTTTAAATGTAAAAAGGGCGATAAAGGAGTAGTCTTTAGGAATAAAGCTCGTTTGGTGGTGCAAGGGTTCAATCAGGAAGAAGGGATCGACTATATCGAAGTTTATGCGCCAGTGGCTCGACTTGAAGAAATTTGTTTAATCCTACCCTTTGCTGCTGACATGTGTATTAAAGTCTGTCAGTAAGACGTCAAATGTGCTTTCCTTTACGCGAAGTTGCAAGAGACTGTGTATGTATCCCAGCCGCCAGGTTTTCAAGCTCCAGATTCGTCAAACAAAGTTTACTTGCTGGAGAAAGCTTTATACGGTCTTCATCAGGCTCCTCGTTCCTGGTACGAGACGCTTTCAAAGCATTTGTTGGCAAACGGATTCACTCGTGGTGCAATAGATTCCACTCTCTTCATCTTAAAGAAAGGGGGAGATTTCCTTATTGTGTAAATATATGTCGATGACATTATTTTTGGTTCTTCAAATGAAGAGCTTTGTCGGGAATTCAAACAAGTTATGAAATCGAAATTTGAGATAAGTGCAATGGGTGAGCTGAAGTTTTTCCTCGGGTTGCAAGTGGATCAAGAAGTGAATGGCACGTATATTCATCAGAAGAAGTATGTTCACGAGATCCTCAAGTGATTCAGCATGGAATACAGGATGCCTTATGAAACTTTGTTGCCCACCAATCATCAGCTGTCAGATGAAAAGGAATAAGATCCTGAAGTGGATCCTTCGGTTTATCATGAAATGATTGGTTCCTTAATGTATCTTACTGTATCTCAACCCGACATAATGTTTTCCCTATGTTTATATGCTAGGTACCAACCCACTTAGAGAGATTGCATTTGAAAGCCGTTAAACGGATTTTCTGTTATCTTAAAAGTAAACCAAGACTTGGATTGTGGTATCTAGTCGAGGGAGGCTTAGATTTGATAGCATATGCGGATGTGGATTTTGGCGGGTGCCCAATCAATAGGAAATCAACATCTGGTGGTCCTCAACTGCTTGGAAGCCGTCTGATATCCTAGCAATGCAAAAAAGTAGCTTTCAGTGTCGCTGTCCACATGTGAAGCAGAATACATCTCTGCTTTGAGCTGCTATGCTCAAGTCTTGTGTATATAACAGCAATTGCGGGATTACAGTTGGAATTATACACAAACTCACATCATGGTAGATAATAGTTCAACTATTTCAACAAATAACCCAGTACACCATTCACGCACAAAACATATAGATGTTAGGCATCATTTTATTGGTGATTGTGTGCTGAAAAAGGTTTAATTGATGTTGTTAGAGTTGACACCTTATACAACTATGCAGACCAATTTACAAAAACATTTGTCCGGACGAGGTTTGAGAACTTAGTCCGAATGATCGGGATGATAAACCCTAAGTAGGATGGTTGCATAAGCCCTCATGGAAACTTTATTTTTCGTTTCTTTGTACAGTTTACTGTTTTTCGTTAAACTCAAAAATCCAAAAAGATTTTACTTAGTTGTAGGATATTTTTATAAAAATCCAAAAACATTAGAAAATGAAAAATTGAGGACGCGTTGATTGTGAGAAGAAATGATAGTACATCGGCACTCATATCTTTTACAGGGTATCTTATAAAATTATAACCTAAACTAATGACAACTTCATTATATGTTGTAATGATAGGTTTTACGCGTTAATAAGAACCTGTTTTTGGTATATAAAGATAACGAACTACATAACTTGTGTGTAACATCTCTCGGATATATGGTCTTGGTACCGTAATTTCGTTTGAGAGATTACCAAAATTCTGAGATACTAGGTCTTTATATCTGATTATTATCTGGGGTATTATACTTGATCTTCTGATTTTGCATCGCCAATGGCCTAGACCTCGTATAATACTTTGCTATGCGCTTTGTTTGTGTGCAAACCCTCTAGGTGGATTTCTTTTCTGCCTAACAGTCATCACCAGATGATCTGTTCAAAGCTTATCACCACCGGGTGAACAACTGAAAATATATGTTACCACCAGGTACATAAAAACTGAAAAAATGCCAAAGTGCAGCAAAAGATACCAATTCGTTGGTACACCACCTAAAGTCGAGCCTTTATCTCTTTGTCGGATACAAATAATATTTGGATACACTCACCTGTAAGATGTAATTTTTGTTAGTCTTGATATGGGAGTATATTCTGAGGTGGGGAACACAGTTATATCTGGTTAATAAGACACTTAAATGCATATCTCGAAAATAGTGTTCGAACACGTGCTAAAGTTTAAGTGGACAAGTATATCGTTAAACATCTTGAACTGTCATTATCATTCTATGTGCTTAAAGTCATTAAACGAATACTAACTATGATAGATTTTGACAGATAAGCCGATATGATCTTCTTATCCGCGTTTTCACAAAAAGATGATGCGTGTAAATATTTTCTTTGCATTTATGTTTCGAATATTGAAAATTAAAAAAAGATTTTCGGTGTCTTTTAATATAATGTTTGGAAAATACAAAAAGATTTTATTTCTCATTTCCATGAGTGGGCTTTATATTTTTACCGATACTCATATGGGGTTTTACAATTTTGAAAACGGGTTAAAAACAATCTGGGGAGGTAATTTAAAATAAGTCTTTTTAATAAAAATCCAGTCTTGCTAAGTTGGTCTAAGTGTGTTGTCCGTGTGGGAAACCATGTTCCAAGTCAGTAGATTTTTTTTTAAATATTTGTTACTTCAAATTTTTGAGCTTTAAAATGTTAACTTTGTTGATTTTAAAAATTGATTTGGGTCTAAAAATTTTAATGTGTTTAAAAGGGTTTTTGGGCCTAATAGATTTTAAAACAATCTTGGGCCCAAGTTTATTAAGGGAAATGAAGTGTACGAGTATGTTCAAAAATGTCCAACTTTTGTTAAAGTTCTGTCTGTCCGAGTTTACTTACAGCTTTTGTTTTTGTCTGAGCTTGTTTTTTAAGCTTAGTTGGTCCGTATTTGTGTCCGAACTTAAAAAAAAGGGGATCTGAGTTTTGTTCTGTCCGCACTTATGGTGTAAGGTTAGTGTCCGCAATTAATCTTTGAAGATGTGTCCGCACTTAGGGCTTGTATAGTTGTCCATATTTGTCTGCATATAAAACATTCATCCAAGTTTGTTCATCCATTATTTCAAAACCCAGTTTCATCGATAACCCAGAGCTACACCCTTCTTGTTCTAAAACCCTTAATTTCTTAAATCTTTGTGTTTGATTTCAAAACCGAATCTTCATCAGGTATGTTCTTTACTTAATATCATCTTCATCTTCTACAATCAAGTGGTTCTTTCTTACTTCTAGGGCTCATATTTTGAACTTGGTGTTCTTGATATCTTGAATGTTTAGGAAGTTTGTGTTTAAATGCTTGATGATTGAATGATGATGATATTTTGGTATGTTGATACTTGCTTTTGATTAAGGTTTGGGTTTTTGGGTTCATTATTTGGGGGGTTTTAGAATAAAATTTGTGTTCTTGAGAATGGGTTGTTGATTCTTGAAGTTTTTAGGAGAATGTTAGTTTGATTGTATAACAACCCTCCTGAATTTTTCTAACACCCTAATATATTTTAAAATATCCCTGTATGTCCTAAAATGTACCCCGTATGTGAAAACCGAGCCCAATATACAATAAATAATTAAAAATAAAATAAAAACAAATTTTAAAAGGATCGTCGCGGGGCGCGAAGACCTTAGTCGTCTTCTACGCGGGCCATGACAGCCTTTCTACGAGGAGAAGCCCGGTGACGACACATGTCGCAACCGTGTCGAACCTAGAATATCTGATTCAGCCAAGCTAGGGCCTAACCTAGCTGGCCTCGCAGGCCGCGTAGGTCCTGGAGAATTGCTACGCGGAGCACGACGAAGTCCCATATCAGCCCTATAAATAGCAGACTTCGGCAGAACAATCGAATTCGCTCACATTTCTCTCTCTCGAAATTACATATAGTATAAGCTATTCTCGGGCATAATACCCCCTAATTAACAAAGTTCTGCCCCGTTGTAAGTATTATAACCCCGGTTATGATTAGATACGCTGCCCGATTGATCCGGGGTTCCGTAATGGCTGTCGTGGTTTTGCCCGACGTAGTCATTGGAATGCCGTCTCGGGGAGGGTATTGCTAATGTAAATATTGGGTTATTATACTAACACATGTACATTTGTGTAATTAACAGATAATCACCATGAAACCCTTAAAGGAAACCATAAGACAACAATGTGAGTAATCTCCTTTTTTTTGTAAATTGTTTTTACAAAACTTTAAATAATTTACAATGTGATTAGCAGTGATTGAGTCTTTGTAGTTCTTCAATTACTGCCGGTATGTTGGGGTTTTGTATACAAAAAGTGGAACACGTTACCATTGGACAAAGAGTTAGCCAATGTGTAATATGACCCACCAGTCAGGATTGAAAGTACTGAATGAGTAATTGTGTAGATGTAAACAATGTAATAGCTCTCAATACTGTTAAAGGATAAAACTCTTCTCGATTAAACTGGGATTCACTCACTAGTATTTCCCACTGACAAAAAGTTTTTAAACGCGTTTCAGGTAACAAAATGTGAAAGCCAACTAGCAGCCAGCTGGACAGCACTGAAGGCTTGGAAAAAGTGGCTATAAAAGTTACCTAAATAAAAAAAGATGTTTTATTCAATAAAATAGGGATTTTCCCTATGAAAATGTTTGTAATGAAAACTTGGGTTTTATGCCAATATGTTTAATATTATAAAAGCGTGGTATTTACTCTGATAAATATTTCCTAACTACGGTCCTGATGAAATTTCCGCTGCCAAAATGTTAAAACATTGATACCACCAAAACTGGTCTAGCGGCCGCCCGTTCCCGGGACAGATAGGGGACGGGGGTTACGACAGAAGGTGGTATTAGAGCTAAGCCACTGATTCAGCCACATAAGTGTTCTGCTGACACCAAGATATTATTCAAATTGTTAGGAAATTAATTATGGAAATACGTGCATATCTTTATTTTATTGTTGTGTGTTATTTGATTATTTGTTAGTTTACAGTATAAGTGATCAAGGACCCTCAGACGCTTATCGTCAGTTGTCCGATTCACCTAGGAGTGAAGGCACCTCTTCACAGCCTGCCCTCTCTGGGTATTCAGCTGACCAAGAAGAAAGGATGTTTGTGTTTAAGGCTCAGTCTGAAGAGCCATTCCCTCAGAAAAAGAGAGGATGATTCAGTAAGGGAGAACACGAGTGTAGGAAAAAATTGAAAAAGTTGCAATAGCAGAGAGTCCTAGCAACAGCTAAGCGAGAGACAGATGCCCACACACAGGATATGCTTAATAGGAAATTAGCCAATTTTCATATCCTAGCAACCACAGCTGCCGACCCAAACCTAGAGAAACTAGTAGCCCCTCAACCATTACCCTTGTTTCCCACGCAGCCGATAGAGATAGAAAACAACCCAGAAAACCAAGTCCAAATGCATGATTTCAACCCTGAGGAGATACCTAGGATACCAGCCCCTAATCCTTTAGACCCAGATTACGACCCGTGGTTTGATGATCACAGGGATTATGTGCAACGCTACCACCTAACCGATGAACCCATGCCAAACCTATCAGCTTACCCAATTCTGGACACTCTAGATCCCTACTACCATAACGATGAATACATTAGGGAGATCTTAGAGAATCCGTACCCTTAGGAGGAACCCATGCCCCAGTACCCAGACCCAGTACCAGCACCTGCTCCCCCAATGAGTGCAGAAAATGTGCAAGAGCTCCGAACTTTCGGAGAAGAGATTTTAGAAAGTAGTGAGAGAATGAGGCAGGTCAGAGAGCGAGTCGTCTGGAAGTACGACGAGCGCCATATGGATTTCTAGATGAATCCATATCCGTGAAAGTGATGGTAGAGATAGTAACAATAATAATATATATAATATGTGTATTAAAAAAATGTGTGTAATAATAATAATAATATATGTTGTAGCATAGACCACTTCGTGGTTAGTGATGCATAGTAATATTGTAATTTTAATTTCAGTTTTAGTGTGTATTAGACACATACTATATAAGAAAGAGTAAGTCGCAATGCTCGACACTTTTGACCAATATGTGTGTTGTGTGATTGTTGCCTAAATTATTAATTATTTTATGATATTAATAATTAGCATATGTTTAAAATTCAGATGGACAACGAAGTGATCCAGGAAAACCAGAATAATGATAACCAGAGTAATAATAACCCGGATAATGAAAACCCGAACAACAACAATAATGGAAATCAAGTGGATAACACTGCCATGCAACATATAGTGGCACAAGGGATAATAGATGCAATGCCATATATTATCAAAACGGTTAAGGAAGCGGAAAATAAAAGTAAACATGATAGCAAACGACCCTCTGAACCTGAACACAGCGTAAACAATGGACCCATACTTCAAGTGCCCATTCCCAAAAGGAGAAGAACCGTGTCTTATGGTTGTTCTTATAAAGAATTTTGGTCTTGTAAACCAATGGAATTCTCGGGCAATGAAGGGGCCATTGCATCTCTACGCTGGATAGAAAAGACTGAGGTAGTCCCAATGAAAAGGAACAGATAGCAAACAAATTCCTAAACCTTAGGATGATTGGGGTAGATAGTAAGGGTTATACTACATTATTCTTTGAATATGCTAGAATAGTGCCAACCCTTGTATCACCAAAACCAGTATTAATCTCCCGTTACATCTGGGGATTAATTGGGGAGATTAGACATGTAGTCAAGGCAGCTAGACCTCAAACCATAGAAGAAGCAGTAGAACTAGCAAATACCTTGACAGATGAATTAGTCAGTACACGAGAAGATGATCAGAGGAGGAACCTAACCCAGAAGCTTACACAAGAATTCCGTTCTGAAAATTCTAACCGTGGGAAAAATGTAGGTTCTACCTTTGTACCCTATTGCAAGTATTGCAAAAGGAAGCATTCTGGAAGATACTCTGTATACTGTAACTTTTGCAAAATATCTGGACACAAGGAGGAAGACTGCAGGAAGAAGCCTAACAACAGGATATGTTACAACTGTGGAGAACAAGGTCATATCAAGCCTAACTGTCCAAAGCTAGCTCCAGCCACGAACACCAAGAGTACTAAAAATGCTAGAGCATTTGTTCTGACTACAGAAGAAGCAAAGATGATCCCGGATGTGATCGCCGGTACGTTTTTAGTTAATGATGTTTTTACTAAAGTATTATTTGACTCTTGTGCAAATCAAAGTTTTATTAATACTTCATTTTGAAAACTTCTCAATCAACCATTAACTAAACTCCCACAAGAATGTTTAGTAGAAACAGCAAATGGGGAAACCATTAAGATTTCTGAGATCTTGCAGGGAGCAAGAATAGAAATTTTAAATCAGAAATTTATTGCAAACCTTTACCCAATGAATCTGGCAGGATTTAATGTTGTGTTAGGAATGGATTGGTTAATATCCAATAAAGCCAGTAATTTATGTGATCAAAAGTTAATTCAAGTAAATTCACCAAGAGGTGAAAAGATCACAATTAAAGGAAATAAAACCTTTAGATCCACAAAATTCATCTCTGTGATGAAAACGGTAAGTTATATAAGAAAAGGATCTTTAGTGTATTTGATTTCCATAATCACTAACACTAAAGAAAAAGAATTAAAGGATATTCCAGTAGTATCCCAGTTTTCAGATGTATTTCCAGAAGAGCTACCAGGGCAACCTCCAGATAGAGAAGTTGAATTCAGAATCCATTTGATACCAGGAACCGCACCAATTGCCAAAGCACCCTACCGTTTGGCACCCGCAGAAATGCAAGAACTGAAGATGTCACACCCCAAAAACGTCGCAGCGGAATATAAAACGTAGTGGTGACGGAAGCTGGTGCCCATTTGTATCTTGCGGAACGATGCATCATAATGTTGGACATTTCCACTTAATTAAAACACAGATTTTTAAAACAAAATGTCTTAAAGTCCGTCACAATCACACCATAGTTAAATTGTTTTGATCCTTATGGATCTTATTACATTTGTCCCAAATAGTTTTAAAAGTTTGTCCAAAACATTATCGAACCAAACATGCATCAACAACCACAAGGTAGGCCATAATTCCCGAAGCCGAACTCAAGTACCTGTAGAACACGTTAAAAATCAAGTGTCAACACAAAGGAAGGTGAGTTCACATATTCACTTACAAACAATTTTATTCCAAGGAAAACTTTCTAATTAGGTGTTTATTTGAAAACATCCATATAAATTTTAGAAAGTCCATTTTACTTCCTTAATAAAATCCATGGGCCTTCCGTCGGTTCATCAATCCGACAACTGTAATATATATTGCCCAGGTTTTGTATATTAAATTATTGCGTCAATTTTCAGACTCGTATGTTAGCTAGACGATACGACTATATATTAACCATGTAGGGATAATCAAAGCTAGACAATAAACAGAATTTAAATTCGTCGTTTGACTTGACACGGGGCAACTGGTCACGACGGGGCTGTCAACCTGAAAGATCTACCAACAATTCATCGCGTGCAATACTTAAATGACTAAACGACATCATGGGCGCAGGGTCCTCTTGAAGGACAATATGATGTCTGCCTCACGTACAATATATATATCCTACTAATATGACAATTTAATATACGACGTTGTACGAATTCCCCTTAATCTCCATCATATGAGACCCAGTCAAGAATTCGTCCCCAACTGTACGGTCATGTTTCACTTAGGAAATACCGTACTTTCAATATTCATTCATCAAATACGTTTTACTTCGAAACGTATGACTTATCAAATTTCATATATTTTCAACAAAAATATATATATTTTATATTAAAAGGTATGTTTTATTTCGAAAACATTATTAAACCCTTTTAATGACGTGTTCTACCCCCAAAATATATACAAAGCAGTAAAAAGAGGGGTTTAGTGACACTCACCTTTGGGTGCGTATTTTAAATAGCGCAATCCCAGAGATTGATTTCTACACGTCTTCTTATATATATATATATATATATATATATATATATATATATATATATATATATATATATATAGAGGAACGATTTTAAATCAGTACATATAACACAAAAATCCTAAGTTTCTCCGTTTCTTAGAATTATCACATAACTTTGAGATTTTCTCGAAAAGTTATCATTTTTTTATTATGTTGGCACGTTAATATTTACATGAGTCCAAATATATAATTTTATGATTTTGTCACTTGAACTATTTTATTGGTGATCATTATTGTGTAAATCCGTTAACTCTCCCGTTTATACGCAATATATCTACGATTTGCGCGTCGTAATATATATACATAAACGTTCACATAATTTAACACCAAAACACGCGAAATCTTGCTAACTTATCTATTTTTGTAATTTTTAAAGCAAATATATACATAAAACATCTCATAAGTATCAAATTTCATGCACGACAAACAAGTTACACATTTAACGCGATTTTTACCGTTTCTACCGCATAAAATGCACACATATACATGCATAATCCAAATCTTTAAAATCATGTTAAAACTTAACATATTTTCACATTCTCATGTTTAAATCACATAACACATTTTAACACATAAGGTTTACCCAAAATTTTACCCATACTAGTGTACTTAGTAAAAATGCGTATTTTAGCGATTCGGTAACGTTTTCGGGCGTCGGAAGTCACGTATGACCAACCAAACACCAAGTAAACTTAAAATTAGTTAAAATACTCATTTTTAATCTAAAAATATCAGTTTACTTACTGATCTAAATCAGTTTTATAAAAATCACTCGAAAAGCCGATTTTTGACCGTTTTAACGCATAGTTTTGCGTTAAACATTACTATGATCATCCCAACTTGAAATGACTTGATATTTTAACACAATACATGTTATTTACTGATTAAAATAATGGTTATAATCAGATTAGTGCAGTTTTTGTGTAAGTCATATAAATCATGCGATTTCACGTAGTTTACAACTTTTAAAGCACCAAGTACAACATGCAAACCTAGTAAACATTATGACAAAGTTATAAGTCACTAAAAACTTTAAAATAACTTTATTTTAGTGTTTATAATCTGCTCATAACTGATTTTTACTAAATCATACTCAAATCACCTTTTTAAGATCACATATCATCATGCATGCTCGTGTACAAGTATCTAAAGCACATATATCGTATTATCATCATTTCATATGAAATTATATGCATCAAACCTGAAGTTAATTCAAGTACATCCAAGACATGTTCATCATCTAATCATCTAGACATAATCTCATACAACAATCTTTCATAAATGAACATATGACAAACCTACATGCATGTCATTTTAGAAGAATTAACCAACAAGAATCCATCATAAATCAAACTCAATCTCAGGTATATACACACATACACATATACGGTTATGTATACATACATATATATGTCCATTTTTATTTTGCATAAAACCCATTTCTTATTATTTTCAAGTTTGTGTTTTATTCCAAGAACAAGAGAAACTTTTCAAGATCATCAACATCATTATGAACCAAGAACAAATTTAGAAAATGATTTTTATACCTTCAAGGTTCTTAGTGGGTTTTTAACAAAAATGATGATATGGAGCTTGGTTGATGCTTAAAACACCTTAAAATCACTTCTAAATCATCAAATGAACTTGAAATCATCTTGGAATGGACTTGAATTCTCAAGAACAATTTTGAAATATGAAAATATGTATGTGTATAGAGAGAGAGAGAGAGAGAGAGAGAGAGAGAGTTTGGTTTGTTTGAGATTTGTTTATGATTCTATCTTTGATTTTTGGAAGGATATTGAGTGCTTTAAAAAACATCATCATCTTGCACCTCCAAAAATGGCCAATAAAAATATGAGAGAGGAGAGAGAGTGTGTTAAATTGCTGCCACCTTTCTCTACCAATCAAGTTTAATTGTTGACTGTCCACCATATATCTTCAGCCCAATTGCAATGTGTTATCAAAAGTGATGTCAGTGAACTGCATGTGATAGCATTAATGTTTGCATGTGAGATGTATTAAAAAGTGATGTCAGCCTAGTGAATATGAAGGTCCAATAATATCACATTGAACGAAGTTGTTTAATTGAATTGTGAAAAGTAGTTGTCGGCCCATGCATTGTTGTCGTCCACTAAGATTGTGAAGTTACATCATTTGAATTTACATTGAAAATTGTATTGTGTATTAACTGAATTGGCGGATCCATGTGCTTTAACTGATCATTAATTCTCGGTCCAATCAACAAGTATGTGGAACATATTAATTGTTTAATATCAATAGATACCGACCCATTAGTTGTTCAAGAGTATCGGCCCAATTAATTCCTTTAATTGATGGGCCATGTGTGTGAACTGAATAGATAATATTGATCAAGCCCATTCATTTAGAGATTTCATCTGAACATTATTTGTCCGCAAATCTTCAACACCAGTCTTAGATTGATTTCATCAACACACACTTTTACGTATTCAGTCCGTTTAAACTAATCGTTTGTTTGTTTGTAAACATGTTTCACGAGGTGAACCAGTTCGCATCAAATTAGTTCGTTTGTAATTACCAGTTCGCTTGAGATTTGATTCCAGTTCATTTGAAAGTCCGAGTTTGTGAATTTTGGGAAACCGAAACATGGAAGAGGCGTTGTTGAAGAAGTCATTTGGCATGTTTGTAGCTTTTGACCATGAAACAACAAAGATGACCATTGATAGAAAGATGATGATGAATGGATTGATAAACTTGCTGATGCATTACCACAGCAAAAATGGGAAAATTATCTGTTGATTGTAAAACATATGAGAAAAACTGAAAATATGAATCTGGCATAGTTTATTCAGAAGATCGAAGAACATGAGCTGGAAGCAGCAAGAATGCTAGCTAATGAAAAAGCAAAGACAGAAGCTGGAGAAACAAATGCTGAGGCAGTAACTGAGAAATTTGTAGATAAAATTGTTGAAGTGGAGAAAGTGGTGGAGAAAATAGTTGAAGTCGAAAAAATAGTCGAAGTAGAGAAACTTGTCGAAATAAAAAAAATTGTCGAAGTAGAAAAAATAGTTGAAGTTGAGAAACTCGTTGAAATTGAAAAGACTGTCGAGATAGAAAAGATAGTTGAAAAAGTGGTTGAAGTTGAAAAACCATGTTTGAAGTGTTTAGATTCTTGCAAAGCTTGTGAGGAGAAAGATAAAAAGATTGCTGAATTAGAGAAGATTAAAGAAGATTTATTGTCCGATGTGAAATATGTGAAGGAGTTGTATGATGTGCTCAACAAAACAGTTGATAGTCTGAAAAGAACGAATTCAGAGATTGAAAATTCAACGACAAAAATGAGCGCAACATTAATGACAAAGCAGAGCGTTATCAATGAGTATATTAAAGATTGTGTGAAACTGAAGCAGGATTTAGAGCTTGAAAAGATTGAAAATGAAAGGATTAAACGTTTGTTGTTGAGTTATACAACATGTGATTATTTGATTGATCGTGTTTATCCTACTGTTGCAGGTCTTGAAGCATTCATGGAGAAAAAGACTGAAGATGCTGATACTGGTAAGAAACAAAGTGTCAAGTATAACAGATGTCCGCCCCCGATCCATGAAAGTTATTCTCCCAGAAAGCCAAATGACGAACGTGTAAATAAGGCTCTCAACATCAAGTTAAAGTCTGAAATCATTGATGAATTACCAGACAATATTGATGTTACATTCACAGCGTCTGACACTGATCATGAGTCCGAGTTATTAAAGAAAGTGGTCGATCAGGTGTTAGATATGGATGAAGAGTCAAAACCGGAGTCTGAGTCTGATAGTCCGAGTTCGTCAGAAAATAGTCCGAGTTCATCGGTTAAAAGGGTTTACAATAAAGAATTATTGTTATCAAAATCTAATTTGAATGATGGATCGGTTAAAGTGGCATATACTTTGAATGATTCAGACAAATTATATTCTGATGAAGAATTTCCAATAAGAAGTGTTAAAACTGAAATGATCAAACAGGTTTTCAAATTAACAGAAATTAATATTTCTAAAATAAAAGATTTGAATCTTGCTGAAAAACCTAAAAAGTACACTTCAAGAGTTCAACAGAGATTGAACAAGAAAAAGGGTTACAGTTCTGGTTATGGTTTTCAAAAGAAACCAAACCATAACAGTAATTTCAAAAAGAAAGGTCTTGGCTTTATTCCTCCAGAAAAGTATAAAAATGAGAAAAATTATAAACCAAAAACAAAATTTGTTGCAGGAGGAAGTGCTGAAGATGAGCAGAAGAAACCATTCTGGAAACAATCCAATCAAGAGTTTCTTGCTGAAATAAAGAAAAATGTGAAGAAGTTTGCTCAAAGAGTTGACAGAAGAACATGTTTCATGTGTAAAAAAACTGGACACATTGCTTGGAACTGCCAAGAGTCCACTTATTCAAAACAGGGAGTTTCTTCTAACTCTAAAACGAGAAGGAAATGTGTTGATAAATCGACTTTGGAAGTTGGTGAAACTTCAAAACGATTTTACAAAAGAAGTGTCGATTTAAATAAACAAAGATGGGTTGTAAAATCTAAAAGAAGTTCTGACAATGAATCTGATTCCATAAAATCAGAGGAGTCATCTGTTGAGAAAAAGGTTGAGAATTCCGTTCCACAGGTGAACGATGAAAATTTTCCTAAATTGTCAAAGGAAAATTTGAAGTTGAAGGTTGGTAAAACTGAGATTTCAAGTCAATTCTTTGCTGGTAACAAAGAATTTGATGCTGAAAAGATTTTTAATGGAAAAGTTAAACATATTTTCGGGAAGATGGTTGATGGGAAGGTTAAAAGTGCCAAAGATTTTTATAAATCAAAATGTTGGTGGGATAGATGTGTACCAAAATCACCTAAGGCTAGTCAGGCTTGGGTGACACCTTTTTCAAACTAAAAACCTGACTTGCCAGAGCTCCCAGGTTGGTAATAGTGGAACAGGAATCGGCACATTTCTTGAGAAATTCACGAAAGTGATTTCGTCTTTCAAGTGGTAAATCAGGGACATTAGATTGTATCTGATTTTCTACATATGTTGATTGTTGAACAAGGTGATGAACCCCTAACCTACAAGTGGTTTATAAAATCAACAAAATTTTTCCGGAAAAAACATTTGATTAAAACAAACTTAAGTGTTTTGAAATCAATGGGAAAATGTTTTGTTGTGAGGGGGAGTTCTGATTGTTTATGCTAAGTGGATGGCGAATTGAAGTGATTTGATATCAGTTGTCAATTTACTTGTACAGTTTGTTTTCAAATTTCCTTAAATGTGTTGGCATTTTAGGGGGAGTAAGAAAAATTTTCAGAAAATCCAAAAACATTTGAAAATTTGAAAAATACAAAAACATGATAAAATTCAAAAATGAGTTTTGTTGTAAAAAGAGGAAATGATAGTACATCAGTGGACTATCACAACGTGCTAAAGATTTGGAAAGTTAATATGTGATAAACGGTCTCACTGATGATGTGCCATTAGGTTTTTGCACATTTAGTAGATAGTGACGAGATATAAACCTAAATTCAAACTTGCTTATATCGTGGGTAACATCTCTCGGATATATGGGTAACCCCCGAAATCTTGTTTGAAGGACCCCTCTTTCTGAGATACTAGGTCTTTATGCTTAGTGATATCTGGGGTATTATCCAGAGACTTCTGATTTTGCGGAAGCAGTGGCCTAGTCCTCGGAGAATACTTTACTGCTTGCTTGAAATATAGCGCTGCCCTCAGCATAAAAAATGATAAAACATTGCAAAATGCAAATCATGTGTTGTTGTAAAAAAGATCCTCTAAAGGGGACCCACCTAAAGTTGAGCCGTCATCTCTCTGCTGAACGGAAGTTCTGACCTAAGCTCTCAGGGTTTCGCAATTAACCCCTTACAGATATCATCTAGGTATACTCACCTGTAAGACTGAATATTGGGATCTGGATACGGGAGTATATTCTGAGGTGGGACACGCGAATAAGTTTAAGTGCTTAAAACATTAATCTCGTATCTCGGAACAGTTGAACTTTGTGTGAGAATTTAAATGGATCAGTTACTGACAATCTAAGTGAATTGTTTAGAACTTAAAATGTTTAAAGCTTAACGATGTTGGTGATTTGTCTAAGAAACTGATATGATCCTCTTACACAAACTCACAAAAATATTGTATGTAAATATTTCTTTACTACATTTCATTTCTGTTATGTAAAAATCCAAAAATATTTTCGGTGTGTTTTAGCATAAATTTTGAAAAACTCAAAAAGATTTTAAGACAACTGATGTTGAAAAGCTGATGTTCAAAATTCCGAGTGTTGAACATGACGAACAAGTTTGGAAAGTTTGTTTGAAGATGTTTGAATTGAAAATTGATATACATACAAGTGGTTCATCAGAAACTATAATTGATAAATCATTATTGTTTGATACTTGAAAATGATGTGTTAAGTTTGTGTCTTCAAGTGGTTAGCAGAGTTTCTAAATTTGTTATATTTTATCTTTTATGAAACTTATGTTTTGGGTAGAGGATGTGCAAGATAGTCTGGATTATGAGAAGATAGAGAGCCAGGTTGCGATCTTGATCCTGTGAAAGCCAGACTACGATCCCAGTACAAGTTGAGGGGGAGTCTGTTAGAGAATGAAAGTCGGAAGTTGCTAGAGCCAGCTGCTGATCCTGAAAAAATTCAAGAGAGAGTTACATCATCCGAGGAGGAGATTAGTTGAAGAATGTTAGAGTGAGGCAAGAGTCAGATTGAGATTTTGAGAGCTCAAAGACTGATAAAGACTGAAGATTGTGAAGACTCGACACTTAAGACTCGTCAACATCTGAGGGGGAGTCTGTTGGTGCATACATCTGTCGACTTCGTCTTATATTGAGTCTTGGTTTCGTTGCGGATCTGAACAAGAATGATGTCATCATTCTTAATAATGACATCATATATATGACATCACTCTTGCATCATGGAATTATAGCATCACATGAAATCACATGCACATATGAAACAAAATTGTAATTTCGCATGAGATTATGTTGTAATTTCGTTTAAATAGTAAACTTATAATTTCGTTTGAATTCACATGTTGTGTTTCAAACGAGATTAAGTTGCCTATAAATAGGTTTGTGGTCTTTTCATTTCAGACGGAATTACATAGTGATACCGAGGTGCTGCCGGTTTGTCTACTGATTGTAAACAGTGTAATATCAATATACAAGACGTTTAAAGTGTGAATCAAGCAGTTTCTATGTCTATACGTCTGTTTCCGCCTTTCATATAGATACGAACTCTTCTGATCGACTCATTTGGGTCACGATTCGATCCTTCAAATACTCATTTTTAATCTAAAAATACCAGTTTACTTACTGATCTAAATCAGTTTTATAAAAATCACTCGAAAAGCCAATTTTTGACCGTTTTAACGCATAGTTTTGCGCTAAACATTACTATGATCATCCCAACTCGAAACGACTTGACATTTTAACACAATACATGTTATTTACTGATTAAAATAATGGTTATAATCAGATTAGTGCAGTTTTTGTGTAAGTCATATAAATCATGCGATTTCACGTATTTTACAACTTTTAAAGCACCAAGTACAACATGCAAAGCTAGTAAACATTATGACAAAGTTATAAGTTATAAGTCACTAAACACTTTAAAATAACTTTATTTTAGTGTTTATAATATGCTCATAACTGATTTTTACTAAATCATACTCAAATCACCTTTTTAAGATCACATATCATCATGCATGCTCGTGTACAAGTATCTAAAGCACATATATCGTATTATCATCATTTCATATGAAATTATATGCATCAAACCTGAAGTTAATTCATGCACATCCAAGACATGTTCATCATCTAATCATCTAGACATAATCTCATACAACAATCTTTCATAAATGAACATATGACAAACCTACATGCATGTCATTTTAGAAGAATTAACCAACAAGCATCCATCATAAATCAAACTCAATCTCATGTATATACACACATACACATATACGGTTATGTATACATACATATATACGTCCAATTTTATTTTGCATAAAACCCATTTCTTATTATTTTCAAGTTTGTGTTTTATTCCAAGAACAAGAGAAACTTTTCAAGATCATCAACATCATTATGAACCAAGAACAAATTTAGAAAATGATTTTTATACCTTCAAGGTTCTTAGTGGGTTTTTAACAAAAATGATGATATGGAGCTTGGTTGATGCTTAAAACACCTTAAAATCACTTCTAAATCATTAAATGAACTTGAAATCTTCTTGGAATGGACTTGAATTCTCAAGAACAATTTTGAAATATGAAAATATGTATGTGTATAGAGAGAGAGAGAGAGAGAGAGAGAGAGAGTTTGGTTTGTTTGAGATTTGTTTATGATTCTATCTTTGATTTTTGGAAGGATATTGAGTGCTTTAAAAAACATCATCATCTTGCACCTCCAAAAATGGCCAATAAAAATATGAGAGAGGAGAGAGAGAGTGTTAAATTGCTGCCACCTTTCTCTACAAACACACACCTCACGAATACACACTCATATATATATATATATATATATATACATATATGTAATATAGTATAAAAGCATGTATTTTACTTTATACCGTGTATTTTATCTAGTGTTTTAATCCCGTTTAATGCATTTTAAATTATTTTTAACACTCTATAAAAATAAACTCACCAAAATATTATGGAACAATATTTTGTTTACCTGGACTGGCGACATTGCCGGTATTTGGCAGTATGCGCGCTGTGCGGCGCGGTACGCGCTTAAAATCGCAAAAATAGGAATTTAAGCGTTTTTATTTATTTTTATCATTCTAAAGTAATAAACTCATCAAATTATTACTAAAATGATTATCTGTTTCCTTGACAGGCTGTGTTGACAGTATTTTGTCGGTATACGCACTGCATCGCGCTGTACGCGCTTAAACTCGAAAAATAGAGTTTCTTAGCGTTTGAAATTAATTTTCCTCACGAAAATGATTAAAATTATCATTCTAATCATAACAGACTATTTTTAGGATTTTAACACTGATCGAGTGGTCACCGACGTTCGTTTCGCATTTTAACCGTTACGCGATAAGCGTTTATCTTACCGTTGCCAACATAATTTTTACCAAAGTTTAAATTTACCAACTCATTAAATTTAACATATAAACATCATAATCAATCAAATATGGCCTTTTATCTATTCACAACACGTGTTACAATTGTACGGTATGGGCCTGAAAAGCCTGGTGTCACAGAGGAAACAGTTAGACGAATTGTTGGAGAAAGGATTCATACAGCCAAGCTCATCGCCATGGGGAGCACCGATTTTATTTGTTAAAAAGAAGGACGGATCAATGCGAATGTGCATTGACTACCGTGAATTGAACAAAGTCACGATTAAGAAACGGTATCCATTACCAAGCATTGATGATCTGTTCGACCAATTGCAAGGAGCACGATTTTTCTCTAAAATCGATTTAAGATCAGGATATCATCAATTAAAGGTACAGGAAGAGGACATTCCTAAGACCTCTTTCAGGACAAGGTATGGCCATTATGAATTTACTGTCATGCCATTTGGTTTAACCAATGCCCCAGCTGCATTTATGGACATGATGAACCGAATATGTAAACCATATTTGGATAAATTCATAATTGTCTTTATAGATGATATTCGCATTTACTCTAAGAACAAAGAGGAACATGCAAAGCATTTGCACGCACTTCTAAGTTTATTAAGAAAAGAAAAGCTTTATGCTAAGTTTTCGAAGTGTGAATTTTGGTTAGAACAGGTACAGTTTCTTGGACATCTAGTTAATCATGAAGGAATTCATGTGGATCCCACCAAGATCGAGGCGATTACCAAATGGAAAACCCCTGAGTCACCAACCGAGGTTAGAAGTTTCTTAGGATTGGCCGGTTATTATAGAAGATTTATTCGAGATTTTTCTAGAATAGCCATTCCCTTAACCAAACTAACCTGTAAATCTGTTAAGTTTGAATGGGGACCAAAACAAGAAGAAGCCTTTAGAATTCTTAAGCAAAGATTAACCCATGAACCCATACTAGCGTTACCAGAAGGAACTGAAGAATTTATAGTCTATTGTGACGCTTCTAAGTTAGGCTATGGATGTGTGTTAATGCAACGTCAAAAGGTTATAGCTTACGCCTCTAGACAACTTAAAAATCATGAAAAGAATTATTCAACCCATGATCTAGAATTAGGAGCTATAGTTTTGCCCTTAAAATTTGGAGACATTACCTTTATGGTAGTAAGTTCACCATTTTCACCGACCATAAGATGTCGCAACCCCTGCCCCCTTATCTGTCCCGGGAACGGGCGGCCGCGAACACCAATGTCGCTGGTATCATTTTGTTTATCATTTTGGCAGCGGAAATTTCATCAGGACCGTAGTTAGGAAATGTTTATCAGAGTAAAACCACCATATTTTACATTAATAATCACATGGGTAAAACCCAAGTTTCTTATTACAACATGTTTATAGGGATAAACCCTATTTTATTGAATTTAAAACATCGTCTTTTAGGTAACTTTTATAGCCACATTTTTTCAAGCCGTCAGTGCTCTCAAGCTGGCTTTCTTCTAATTTGGCTTTTACATTTTGTTACCTGAAACACGTTTTAAAAACATTTGTCGGTGGGAAATACTGGTGAGTGAATCCCAGTTTAATCAAGAAGAGTTTTATCAATTAACACAATATTGAGAGCGATCACAATGTTTATTTCTACACAATTACTCATTCAGTATTGTCAATCCTGACTGGTGGTTCATATTACACATTGGCTAACTCGTTGTCCAATGGTAACGTGTTCCACATTTTGTATGCAAAACCCAAACATACCGGCAGTAATTGAAGAACTACAAAGACTCAATCACTGCTTAATCACATTGTAAAACATTTAAGGTTTTGTAAAAACAGTTTACAAAAAGGAGATTACTCACAAAAAGGTTTACAAAAAGAAGGATTACTCACATTGTTGTCTTAGATTTCTTCTAAGGTTTCCTGTTGATTTATCTATAATTTACACAAATGTACATATGTTAGTATAATAACCCTTTATTTATATTAACGATACCCCCCCGAGACGGCATTCCAACGACTACGTCGGGCAGAACCACGACAGCCGTTACGGAACCCTTAATCAATCGGGCAGCGTATCTAATACGTAACCGGGGTTATAATACTTACAACGGAGCAGAACTTCGTTAATTAGGGGGTATTATACCTGGAAATTATGCCTACTATGTGAAAATTGAGAGAAAGAAAAGATCGTGAGCGAGTTTCCACTGAAGGCCCGAGCTCCAAATTTATAGGGCTGTAATTCGAGTCTCTCGCGGCCCGCGTAAGGTGAGAAGGGGGTCTACGTTGCCCGCGTAGTAGGGTAAGGGTTGGCCAGTCAGCGCACTAGCTCCGCCACGATGATGACACATGGCAGCACCGGGGTTCGCCTGATCTTGGAGCTGTCGCGCCCCACGTAAGATCTTTAAGAGATCTACGCGGCCCGCGAGCGATCTAAATTTTTTGTTTTTTTATTATTTTTAATGACATTTCATATTTTGGGCTCGGTTTTCACATACGGGGTGTATTTTAAGACATATAGGGGTATTTTAAAAATATATTAGGGTGTCAGAAAAATTCAGGAGGGTTGTTATATCCTCCCCACCTTGTTTTAGAGCTCGCACTCGAGATCTACTGGAACAAGTGTGGATATTTCCTTTGCATTTCTGATTCAAGCTCCCATGTGTATTCTGGTCCTCTTTTGGAGTCCCACTTCACTTTGACCAGAACTAATCTCTTGTGCTTGAGGTTTTTGACTTTCCTGTCTTCAATTTGTAGAGGCCTCCCTACAAATTTTAACTGCTCATTTACCTCTATATCCTTAAGAGGTACTACGAGTGATTCATCAGCTAAACACTTCTTGAGATTAGATACATGAAATAAATCATGTATTCCTACCATTTCCTCTGGCAGTTGTAGCTGATAAGCTACAGGTCCTATTCTTCTAATAATCTCAAAAGGTCCAACATACCTGGGGCTTAGCTTTCCCCTTTTTATGAATCTTACCACTCCTTTCCAATGAGAGACTTTTAATAACATTTTATCTCCTACTTGAAACTCCAACGGCTTTTGTCTGTTATCAGCATAATTCTTTTGTCGATCACGTGCTGCTTTCAGTCGTTCCTTGACTTTAATGATTTTGTCTGTTGTTTCTTGTGTTATCTCAGGTCCAGATAGTTGCTTTTCTCCAACTTCTGCCCAACAGACTGGAGTTCGGCACTTTCGTCCATAAAGTGCTTCAAATGGTGCAGCATTGATACTTGTGTGATAACTATTATTATAAGAAAAATTCTATCAATGGTAAATGATCGTCCCAATTACCTCCGAAATCAATTACACAAGCTCTAAGCATGTCTTCTAGTGTCTGAATGGTTCTTTCGCTTTGTCCGTCCGTTTGAGGATGATAAGCGGTGCTTAGATTTATCTTGGTTCCCATTGCTTTATGGAAACTTGTCCAAAAATGAGAGGTAAAACGACTATCTCTATCAGAAACAATTGATAGAGGAATTCCAGGTAAAGAAACTACTTCATTTACATACAATTTAGCTAATTGTTCCATATCAAAAGTTTCATTCATCGGTAGGAAATGAGCTGACTTGGTTAGCCTGTCTACAATCACCCAGATTGTATCATTACCTTTCCTGGTTTTGGGTAATTTTGTAACAAAATCCATTGTTATCAATTCCCATTTCCAAATTGGTATTTCTAACTGTTGCAATAAACCTGAAGGTTTCTGATGTTCAGCTTTGACTTGTGAACAGGTTAAACACTTTGCAACATATGCTGCTATATCCTTTTTCATTCCTATCCACCAAAAATTCTTTCTTAAGTCTTGATACATCTTATCACTTCCAGGATGCATCGTATACTTAGACTTATGGGCTTCTTCTAATATACGGTAACGTAGGTTTCCTAATTTAAGTATCTACATCCTTTTCTTATAGAATCTCCAAATTCCATCTATTCCTTGTTCTAATTCCTTAATCATTCCTTTTAACTTCTCAGTATCATCCTTGATTACTGATTCTTGTGCCTTTTTAATCTGTTCATTTAAATCCACTTGCAAATTTAATTTAAGAGAATGGACTCTTTTTGGCTTTTCATGATACTTTCGGCTTAAAGCATCAGCAACTACATTTGCCTTTCCTGAATGTTACTGGATGTCACAATCATAATCACTAAGCATCTCCATCCAGTGAGTTTGTCTCATATTTAATTCCTTTTGCCCGAAGACATACCTTAAACTCTTATGGTCGGTGAAAATGGTAAACTTACTACCATATAGGTAATGTCTCCAAATCTTAAGGGCAAAAATTATAGCTCCTAACTCTAAATCATGGGTTGAATAATTTTCTTCATGATTCTTAAGTTGTCTGGATGCATATGCTATAACCTTTTGACGTTGCATTAACACACATCCATAACCTAACTTAGAAGCGTCACAATAGATTATAAAATCTTCAGTTCCTTCTGGTAACGCTGGTATGTGTGTATGGGTTAATCTTTGCTTAAGGATTCTAAAGGCTTCTTCTTGTTTTGGTCCCCATTCAAACTTTACGGATTTACAGGTTAACTTAGTTAAGGGAATGGATATTCTAGAAAAATCTCGAATAAATCTTCTATAATAACCGGCCAATCCTAAGAAAATTCTAACCTCAGTTGGTGACTCATGGGTTTTCCACCTGGTTATTGCCTCGATCTTGGTGGGATTTACATGAATTCCTTCATGATCAACTAGGTGTCCAAGAAATTATACCTGTTCTAACCAAAACTCACACTTCGAAAATTTAGCATAAAGCTTTTCTTTTCTTTATAAACTTAGAAGTGTGTGCAAATGCTCTGCATGTTCCTCTTTACTCTTAGAGTAAATGAGAATATCATCTATAAAGACAATTATGAATTTATCTAAATATGGCTTACATATTCGGTTCATCATGTCCATGAATGCAGCTGGGGCATTGGTTAAACCAAATGGCATGACAGTAAATTCATAATGGCAATACCTTGTTCTGAAAGCGGTCTTAGGAATGTCCTCTTCCTGTACCTTTAATTGATGATATCCTGACCTTAAATCGATTTTTGAGAAAAATCGTGTTCCCTTCAACTGATCAAACGGATCATCTATTCTTGGTAATGGATACTGATTCTTAATCGTGACTTTGTTCAATTCACGGTAATCAATGCACATACACATGGATCCGTCTTTCTTTTTAACGAATAAGATCGGCGCTCCCCATGCGGATGAACTTGACTGTACAAATCCTTTTTCTAATAATTCGTCTAACTGTTTCTTCAGTTCCTGCATTTCTGCGGGTGCCAAACGGTAAGGTGCTTTGGCAATTGGTGCTGTCCCTGGTATCAAATGGATTCTGAATTCAACTTCCCAATCTGGAGGTTGCCCTGGTAGCTCTTCTGGAAATACATCTAAAAACTGGGATACTACTGGAATATCCTTTAATTCTTTTCCTTTAGTGTTAGTGATTATGGAAATCAAATACACTAATGACCCTTTTCTTATGTAACTTGCTGTTTTCATCACAGAGATGAACTTTGTGGATTTAAGGGTTTTATTTCCTTTAATTGTGATCTTTTCACCCCTTTGTGAATTTACTTGTATTGACTTTTGATCACACAAAATACTGGCTTTATTGGCTATTAACCAATCCATTCCTAACACAACATCAAATCCTGCCAGATTCATGGGGTAAAGGTTTGCAATAAATTTCTGATTTAAAATTTCTATTCTTGCTCCCTGCAAGATTTCAGAAATTTTATTGGTTTCCCCATTTGCTGTCTCTACTAGACATTCTTGTAAGAGTTTAGTTAATGGTTGATTGAGTAATTTGCAAAATGAAGTATTAATAAAACTTTGGTTCGCACCAGAGTTAAATAATACTTTAGCAAAAACATCATTAACTAAAAACGTACCGGTGATCACATCCGGGATCATTTTTGCTTCTTCTGCAGTAAGAACAAATGCTCTAGCATTTTTGGTGTTCTTGTTATTTGCAGCTGGAGCTAGCTTTGGACAGTTAGGCTTGATGTGACCTTGTTCTCCGTAGTTGTAGCATATCCTGTTGCTAATATTTTTCCTTCAATATTCCTCCTTGTGTCCTGATGTTTCGCAGAAGTTACAGTATATGGAGCATTTTCCTGAATGCTTCCTTTTGCAATACTTGCAATAGAGTGCAGAGGTAGAGCCTATATTTTTCCCATGGTTAGAATTTCCAGAACGGAATTCTTGTGTAAGCTTTTGGGTTAGGTTCTTCCTTTGATCCTCTTCTCACGTACGGACTAATTCATCTGTCAAGGTATTAGCTAGTTCTACAGCTTCTTCTATGGTTTGGGGTCTAGCTGCCTTGACTACATGTCTTATCTCCCCAATTAATCCCCAGATGTAACGGGAGATTAATACTGGTTCAGGTGAAGCAAGGGTTGGCACGATTCTAGCATATTCAAAGAATAACTTAGTGTACCCCTTACTATCCACACCAGTCATTCTAAGGTTTAGGAATTTGTTTGCTATCTGTTCTTTTTCATTAGGAGGGCAGAATTTTCTTTCTACCATGTTTTTAAACTCCTCTCATTCTATATTGTAAGTTCTATCACTTCCCCTAGTCTGGAGGATAGTATTCCACCATTCTAGTGATGAATTCTTAAACAGATTGGAAGCAAACATTATCTTATCCTCTTCCGCACATTTACTTATTCTTAAGAATGCCTCAGTCTTTTCTATATAGCGTAGAGATGCAACGGACCCTTCATTGCCCGAGAATTCCATCGGTTTACAAGACCAAAATTCTTTGTAAGAAGAACCATAAGGCATGGTTCTTCTTCTTTTGGGAATGGGCACTTGAAGTACGGGTCCGTTGTTTACGCTGTTTGCAGGTTCAGAGGGTCGCTTGCTACTATGCTTACTTTTATTATCTGCTTCCCTAACCGTTTGAATAATATATGGCATTGCATCTATTATTCCTTGTGCCACTACGTGTTGGATGGCACTGTTGTCCATTTGGTTTCCATTATTGTTGTTGTTTGGGTTTCCGTTATCCGGGTTATTGTTACTCTGGTTATCGTTATTTAGATTTTCCTGATTCACTTCGTCGTTCATCTGAATTTTAAACAATTATCACGTATTAATATCACAAGATAATATCTTAATATGATCAATCACATGACACGCATCTTAATCAAAAATGTCGAGCATTGCGACTTTACTCTTTTCTATTATAGTATGCGTCAAATACACACTAAAGACTGGAATTAAAATTACAACACTACTATGCATCGTTAACCACAAAGTGGTTTATACTACAACATATATTATTATTACACATATTATTATTATTATTAGTATATATATATATATATATATATATTTTATAAAAACATATTATATATTATTATATTATTATTATAATTACCAACTCCACCATCACTTTTACTGGTCTGGATTCATCCAGTAATCCATATTGCGCTAGTCATATTTCCAGACGAGTCGCTCTCCTACTTGCCTCATCCTTTCACTACTCTCTAAGATTTTTTCTCCGAAAGTTCGGAGCTCGTGCACATTTTCTACACTCATTGGGGGTGCAGGTGCTGGTACTGGGTCTGGGTACTGGGACATGGGATTCTCCTGAGGGTACGGATTCTCTAAGATCTCCCTAATGTATTCATCGTTGTCATAGTAGGGATCTAGAGGGTCCAGACTTGGATAGGCTGCTAAGTTCGGCATGGTTTCGTCGTTTAGGTGATAGCGTGGCACATAATCCCTATGATCATCGAACCATGGATCATAATTTGGATCTAAGGGGTTAGGCGCTGGTATCCTAGGTATCTCCTTAGGGTTGAAATCATGCATTTCTACTTGATTTTCGAGGTTGTTTTCTATCTCCATCGGCTGCGTGGGAAACAAAGGTTAGGGTTGTGGGGCTACTAGTTGTTCCCGATTTGGGTCGCAACAGTTGTTGCTAGGATATGAAAATTGGCTAGCTCCTATTAAGCATAGCATGTGTATGGGCATCTGACTCTCGCTTAGAGGCTGCTAGAACTCTTTGCTGTTGCAACTTTCGCATTCTTTTCCTACGCTCAAATGCTCCCTTACTGAACCATCCTCTCTTTTTCTAAGGGAATGGCTCTTCAGACTGACCCTTAAAGACAAACATCCCTTCTTCCTGATCAGCTGAATACCCAGAGAGGGTAGGCTGGGAAGAAGTACCTTCACTCCTAGGTGAATCGGACAACTGACGATACACATCTGAAGGTCCTTGATCACTCATACTGTAAACTAACAAATAGTCAAATAACAAATAACACATAACAATAAAATACAGACATGCACATATTTTCATAATTTATTTCCTAACAATTTGGATAATATATTGATGTCAGCAGAACACTTCTGTGGCTAAATCAGTGGCTTACCTCTGATACCACCTTCTGTCGCAACCCCCGCCCCCTTATCTGTCCCGGGAATGGGCGGTCGTGAACACCAGTGTTGGTGGTATCATTTTGTTTATCATTTTGGCAGCGGAAATTTCATCAGGACAGTAGTTAGGAAATGTTTATCAGAGTAAAACCACCATATTTTATATTAATAATCACATGTGTAAAACCCAAGTTTCTTATTACAACATGTTTATAGGGATAAACCCTATTTTATTGAATTTAAAACATCGTCTTTTAGGTAACTTTTATAGCCACATTTTTCCAAGCCGTCAGTGCTCTCCAGCTGGCTTTCTTCTAATTTGGGTTTTACATTTTGTTACCCGAAACGTGTTTTAAAAACATTTGTCAGTGGGAAATACTGGTGAGTGAATCCCAGTTTAATCAAGAAGAGTTTTATCAATTAACACAGTATTGAGAGTGATCACAATGTTTATTTCTACACAATTACTCATTCAGTATTGTCAATCCTGACTGGTAGGTCATATTACATATTGGCTAACTCGTTGTCCAATGGTAACGTGTTCCACATTTTGTATACAAAACCCCAACATACCGGCAGTAATTGAAGAACTACAAAGACTCACTCACTGCTTAATCACATTGTAAAACATTTAAGGTTTTGTAAAAACAGTTTACAAAAAGGAGATTACTCACAAAAAGGTTTACAAAAAGAAGGATTACTCACATTGTTGTCTTAGATTTCTTCTAAGGTTTCCTGGTGATTTATCTATAATTTACACAAATGTACATATGTTAGTATAATAACCCTTTATTTATATTAACGATACCCTCCCCGAGACGGCATTCCAACGACTACGTTGGGCAGAACCATGACAGCCGTTACGGAACCCTGAATCAATCAGGTAGCGTATCTAATACGTAACCAGGGTTATAATACTTACAACGGAGCATAACTTGGTTAATTAGGGGGGTATTATACCCCTGAAATTATGCCTACTATGTGAAAATTGAGAGAAAGAAAAGATCGTGAGCGAGTTTCGACTGAAGGCCCGAGCTCCAAATTTATAGGGCTGTAATTTGAGTCTCTCGCGGCCCGCGCAAGGTGAGAAGGGGGTCTACGCGGCCCGTGTAGTAGGGTAAGTAGGCCCTAGGGTTGGCCAGTCAGCGCACTAGCTCCACCACGATGATGACACGTGGCAGCACCGGGGTTCGCCTGATCTTGGAGCTGTCGCGCCCCGCGTAATTTCTTTAAGAGATCTACGCGGCCCGCGAGCGACCTAAAATTTCTGTTTTTTAATTATTTTTAATGACATTTCATATTTTGGGCTCGGTTTTCACATACGGGGTGTATTTTAAGACATATAGGGGTATTTTAAAAATATATTAGGGTGTCAGAAAAATTGAGGAGGATTATTATATAAGAGTTTAAGGTATGTTTTTGGGCAAAAGGAATTGAATATGAGACAAAGACGCTGGATGGAGATACTTAGTGATTATGATTGTAATATCCAGTATCATGCAGGTGACGGCAAATGTAATAGGTGATGCTTTAAGCCGAAAGTATCATGAAAAACCAAAAAGAGTACGTTCATTAAAACTAAATCTACAAATAGATTTAAATGAATAGATTAGAAAGGCACAAGAATCAGTAATCACGGATGATACTGAAAAGTTGAAAGGAATGCTTAAGGAATTAGAACAAGGAACAGATGGAATTTGGAGATTCCATAAAAAAAGAATGTGGATACCTAAATTAGGAAACCTACGCCACCGTATATTAGAGGAAGCCCATAAGTCTAAGTATACGATGCATCCTGGAAGTGATAAGATGTATCAGGACTTAAGAAAGAATTTTTGGTGGATAGGAATGAAAAAGGATATAGCAGCATATGTTGCAAAATGTTTAACCTGTTCACAAGTCAAAGCTGAATATCAGAAACCCTCAGGTTTGATGCAACAATTAGAAATGCCAGTTTGGAAATGGCAATTGATAACAATGGATTTTGTTACCAAATTACCCAAAACAAGAAAAGGTAATGATACAATCTGGGTGATTGTAGACAGGCTAACTAAGTCAGCTCATTTCCTACCAATGAAGGAAACTTTTAGTATGGAACAACTAGCTAAATTATATGTAAATGAAATACTTTTATTACATTGAATTCCTCTATCAATTGTTTCTGACAGAGATAGTCGCTTTACCTCTCCTTTTTGGACAAGTTTCCAAAAAGCCATGGGAACCAAGTTGAATCTAAGCACCGCTTATCATCCTCAAACAGACGGACAAAGTGAAAGGACAATTCAGAGAATGGAGGACATGCTTAGAGCTTGTGTAATTGATTTCGGAGGTAATTGGGATGATCACTTACCATTGATAGAATTATCTTATAATAACAGTTATCACACAAGTATTCAATAAAATGGGGATTTTCCCTATGAAAATGTTTGTAATGAAAACTTGGGTTTTATGCCAATATGTTTAATATTATAAAAGCGTGGTATTTACTCTGATAAATATTTCCTAACTACGGTCCTGATGAAATTTCCGCTGCCAAAATGTTAAAACATTGATACCACCAAAACTGGTCTCGCAGCCGCCCGTTCCCGGGACAGATATGGGACGGGGGTTGCGACAGATTGGATGTATATGTGCTTATTATGTTGGAAAAAAGAGTGTTTTTTATTGCTAAATGTGGTTGATTGATTGAAATTTAAAGTGAGTTTTGTTGGTGTTCTTGGCGGGAATTTTGGTTTGTTTTTAGTGAAGATGGTGATAGTTTTTTATAAGATTCCCTTTTTTATCCAAATTATTTTCTGAACAATGTTAATCAAATGTTGTCCGGATTTCTGAGACTTTAAGTTTATCCCATCGTAGTTCGGACGGGTATAAACTTGGATTCAATAAAGTTATTTGGATAATGTTTGATTCAAGGGTTTGATAAACTTTGTGTTTATCAAGACTTTGTCCGGATTTAATCAAACATACAACTGTCCGGACTTATCCTTTTTCACAAAACCTTGTTCGGGTTTAACAAAACTATTCGAACTTACAGTATATGTCTCTGTTCTGTCTAGACTTATATTTATATCTGGAAATTGTTGAATAGTCCGAATTTAAAATATGTCCGAATTTATTGAAACAGATAACAGTTGTCTGGATTTAATGTCTTTTGTGTGATCATCCGAACATAAAACATCTGTCGGATGTTATAATTGTCAAATATTATGTATGTCCGATGTTATCTTCGTCTGGATTTAATCTTGTCCGATGTTATATTTATGTCCGGACACTGATACTTGTCCGATGTTATTATTGTTAGACATTAGAATTTAGTATGTCCGAATTTAACTTCTCTCATAGAACTTGTTATATGTTAACTCAGTTCTAAAGATATTCTGATGTTTTGTCTGCCGAATTTTTTTCTAAGTGTTAATATTTGCATATTGTTAAGTTTATCTTATATCCTTATAAACTTATTTGTGTTGTCTGTTACAGAAATGGCCAAACAACCAAACCAACCTCTGCCAAACCAACAACAAGTGCCAGAACGTGTTTTCATTCAAAAACATAGTCAAGTAACAAATCTTGATGAGAATCTGCGTGGAATTGATGATAATCAGCAGATTATCCGTTTTCTTAGAAGATCTCAAACTATTATACTATTTCAACGGAGATACCTATCGTGGAAGCTTACATGCAAGATTTTTGGACGACCGCACGTGTAAATGGTAATACGATCGAAACAATGGTCAGCGGTCATCATTTGGTCATAACGGAAGAAATCATTCATGCTGCCTTGCATTTAGGAGAACTCGATGTGGGTGAAGTGTGTTACGTAGCTCAGATTAGAGATTGCGTTATTCTTAGATTCGAATATTCTGGCAATCTGCCATCCAGACAGTACTATAGGATCGTTTGCACGACCAAATGAGTCGATCAGAAGAGTTTTTGATCAAAACGAGAGGCGGAAACAGACGTTTTGATGTTGAATCAGCTTGATTTGCACTAAGAAGTAGTTTAAATGTCTTCTGTATTGATTTGACAACGATTTACAACCTGGAGACACCTCGGCAGAGCTTCGCTACCGGAATCCAAAAGTTACAAATGAAATCTCAAGCACACTACATATAGGCATTCCATTCCACACGAAATGGTACAAGTCCATTTCGCACGAAATGGTCCATTTCGTGTGAACATGCCATTTCGTGTGAACATGCCTATTCTTTCTAACTACATGACTTGATCTATTCAATCTATTACAAGACTCGATACAAGACGAAGTCGACAGACATATGCGCCAACAGACTCCCCCTTGGATGTTGACGAAGTCTTTAGTGTCGAGTCTTCGGAATGTCACATCTTCAGTCTTGATCAGTCTTCGTGTTCTTTCCAAAGTTTCTGACAGTGTAAGCATCTTCAATCTTTTCTCTTCTCTATTCAGCATCAGCAGTTAACTTCCCCTTGGATGTTGATTCCATAAATTCTTCAGAATCAGCAGCTGACGTGATCATCAGGATTCGAAACTGACTCTTGCATCTTCAGACTCCCCTTTGCTAGCAGACTCCCCCTTAAGTTGTTCCGGGATCGCAATCTGACATAGCTCTTGCTTTAAGATCATAACCTGGCTCACATTCTGCTCAGGCTTTATGCGGAAAGTCTTCAGAAATCGAAACCTAGCTCTTACAAAGCTGTTTCCTGCACAATCCTCTACCTCAAAATAAATTTCACAAATTTAACAATTTGATAAATCTAACAACCACAGGTAGATATTGTTCAAAATGATTTAACATTTAAAAACTATGATAACCACTTGTAAGAATAACATTCAGATTTTGACATTTTCATTTCGAAATCTTTTCTCATTTCAAACAAACTCCCCCTCACCTGTTGTTCATCATGTTTAGCACTCGGAATTTTGAAAATCAGCTCTCCATCATCAGTTGTCGAAAATCTTTTTGTATTTTCAAAATTTTATGCTAAAACACACTGAAAATCTTTTTGGATTTTTGTTTTTTAATGAAAAACAGTAAAGAAATATTTACAGACAATATTTTTGTGAGATTGTGTAAAAGGATCATATCAGTTTTTGAAACAAATCACTAGCACCGTTGAGCTTTAAACACTTTAAGTTCTAAACGATTCACATAGATTGTCAGTTTACTGATCCACTTAAATTTTCACACAAAGTTCAACTATTTCGAGATACGAGATTAGTGTTTTAAGGACTTAAACTTATTCGCGTGTCCCACCTTAGAATATATTCCCGTATCCAGACTCCTATATTCAGTCTTACAGGTGAATGTACACTAATGATATATGTAAGGGGTTAAATGCGAGACCATGAGAGCTCAGGCTATTGCTTCCGGAAAATCAGAGAGATGATGGTTCGACTTTAGGTGGGTCCCCCTTGGGGATCTTCTTTACAACAGCACATGATTAGCATTTTTCAATGTTTCATCATTTTTTTTATGCTGAGGGCGGGCTTTAAGAATAAAGCTGTGCAAAGTATTATACGAGGACTAGGCTATTGCTCCCGCAAAATCAGAAGTCCAGGTATAATACCCCAGATATCATCACGCACAAAGACCTAGTATGTCAGAAATAGAAAGCCCTTCAAACAAGATTTCAGGGGTTACCTATATATCTGAGAGATGTTCCCCACGAAATAAGCAAGTATGAAATTTAGGTTTATATCTCGAACACAATCTACTAAGCATGCGAAAACCTACTGGCATATCATCAGTGAGACCGTTTATCACATTTTAACTTTCCAATTCTTTAGCGTACTGTGATTGTCTAGTGATGTACTATCATTTCCTCTTTTTCACAACAAAACTCATTTTTGATTTTTTATCATGTTTTTCACTTTTTCAAATTTTCTAATGTTTTTGGATTTTCTAAGATTCTTACTCCCCCTAAAATTCAAAACCATTTAAAGAAAATTTGACAAACCGATGTGAATTGCTTCAAATTGCCATCCACTTGGCATAAACAATCAGAACTCCCCCTGACAACAAACTATTTTCCCATTATGATTTCAAAACACTTAAGTTTGTTTTAATCAAATGGTTTTTCCAGAAAATTAGTTTTGTTGATACCTCTTGTAAAATCGGGGATATATTCATCATATTGTTCCTTTTAACCACTTTTGCAAGAAAGTTAAATCAAGTTCAACTTAATGACCTTGATTAACCATTTGTATGTAAAAACCCCTTTTTCAACCACTTGTAGGTTCACTTATCAACCATACCATTTGTAAATCGAAAGATGACAGTTTTCATCTTGTGAAATTCATAACAAACATTTTTCAAGAATGATGCCGATTCCTACTCCCCAATTACCAACCTGGGAGTTCTGGCAAGTCAGGATTTTTAAGTATGGAATACTAACACCCAAGCCTGACCAGCTTTGGGTGCGTCCGGTTCAACTTCACTTGACTTTTGAACATTTCTTTTTTATTCATAAAAATCTTTTACCCCTTTGGCTTTTCCATCAACCATCTTTTCAAACATGTTTTTCACTTTTCCATAAAAGCCTTTTCGACATCAAATTCTTTCTTTTCAGAATAGAATTGATTCGAAATTTCCACTTTACCAACTTTTGATTTTAAAATTTCAGCCCGCAATGGTGGAAAATTGACATCATCCATTGGCGGAACTGAATTTTCTCCTTTTTGATCAACTTGTGGCTCCTCTGACTTTGACGAGTCAGATTCATCGCCAGATTTCACATCTGATTTCTTAACAACCCAAATTTGGTTGTTAAGATTCACTGTTCTTTTATAAAACCTTTTTGAACTCTCACCAATTTCAAATGTAGAATTTTTAAACATTTTGAATTTTTCAGTTGGTGGTTCAGTTTTATCAACAACTTTCTTTTTGAGTTTAGAAACAACTTCCTGTTTTGTGTTGGTTGCCATTGGACAATTCCAGGCGATGTGACCAACTTCTTGACATCGGTAACAGGTTCTTGTCTCCTTTTTCTGATTAGCTCCATTCTTTTCAAACTTTTGCTTTTCTGTAAAGAACTCCTTGTTCGATTGTTTCCAGAATGAGCTCTTTTCTTCTTCTTCTTTAGAACTTGACCCTGAAACAAATATTGTTTTTGTTTTAGAAATTTTCTCATTTTTATGATTTTCGGGTGGAATAAAGCCTAAACCTTTCTTTTTGAAATTACTGTTATGGTTTGGTTTCTTTTGAAAACCTGAACCAGAACTGTAACCTTTTTTCTTGTTTAACCTTTGTTGAACTCTTGAGGTGTACTTTTTAGGTTTTTCAGAAAGATTTACATCTTTTATTTCAGAAATATTAATTTCTGTTAGTTTGAAAACCTTGTTAATCATTTCAGTTTTAACACCTCTTATTGGAAATTCCTCATCAGAATATAATTTGTCTGAATCATTCAAAGTATATGCTACTTTGAATGTTTCGTCATTCAAATTATTTTTTGATAACAGAAAATCTTTATTGTAAACCCTTTTGACTGATGATTTTGAACTGTTGACCGACGAACTTGAACTCTCAGATTCGGACTTTGACTCTGACTCCTCATCCTTATCCAACACCTGATCGACCACTTTCTTTATGAACTCAGACTCATTATCAGTGTCAGACGATATGAATTTGACGTCAATGTTGTCTGGTAAATCATCAGTTGTTTCGGACTTTAACTTTATATTGACTGCCTTTTTGACTTGTTCCTCATTTGGTTTTCTGGGAGAATAACCTTCCCAGATCGGAGGCGGACACTTGTTATAATTTGCACTTTGTTTCTTACTAGTATCCTTCTCTTCCATCTTCTTGTCCTGAAAGACTTCAAAACCTGCAACAGTTGGATAAATTCTATCAATCAAATAATCAGAACTTGAATAACTTTGCAATAATCGTCTGATTCTTTCATTCTCTATCTTTTCAGTCTCCAACTCTTGCTTCAACTTTGCACATTCTTCAATATAGTGATTGATAGCCTTCTGCTTAGACATCATTACTGCATTCATCATGGTTAAAGCATCTTCTCTAACAGAATTTGTCTTTTGCAGACTATTCACCGTTCTGTTCAACACATCATACGATTCTTTCACATACTTAACATCGAACACTAATTTTTCTTTCATCTTGTCAAGCTCACTATACTTCTCATCTTTTTCTTTACAATGCTTGCATGGTTCCAAACATTTTAGACACGGTTTTGTAATCTCAACAAGTTTTTTAACTTCGATAATCTTTTCAACTTCGACTATCTTTTCAACAACTTTAACTTCTTCACTCTTGTGACAACCCTCATTAAACCAGGTATCCGTACAATTAATTAATATTAATTAAGTGCTTAATGACTGTGCTGAATTACTTAATTGATTTCTGATTACTGCATCATACATACATGTACATCACATTTCATATTGTCACACCATTTATTACACACAAACTTTAGTGACATACTTGATGCACAAAGCACAGTTAGCACAGTGAGCGGATAACTCAGAAATATACTGACAGTTCCAGTACATAGACAGACAGTGTTTTGAGACCCAGTATGGGCCAGGGACAAGGTACTACACTAGTATGGTGTGTAGGGAAGTGAGTACCATAAAACTGCGTCACTAGGTGATAGTTTGAGTGCCGGAAAGTGCCTAAAACTCACTTTAAGTGGAGAATTCTGCATTTTCAGCAAAATTCAGCATTTTAACATATTTGTATTATGCAGAAAATTGACTAAATGGTCCTGAATGCTTTCCTAAGTGTTGGGAATTAATTGTGTTACAAAAAGATACATAAATGACACTATACGGAACAACTTAGCACTTTAACGAACCTGTATCTAACCGAACAACCGGACATTACCCGGGACACCAAAATTTTGTCAGAAACATTGTTTTATTATTTTTGGGCTAGTTATGGTCCCCGAATACCCCAACACATTATATAAAGTGCCATACGCATAATACACTAAATATTACACTTAACCTCCTAAATATTTACCTACTTACTATCAAATTTTACAATTAACCCCCCCCCCCCCTTTGCCTATTTACGGTCCAAAGAGGACCCCACAACCCACTCAATAGATTTCTTCTATATTTTATTTGATATCTTGCTTGATATCTTTGCCAAGATATTGAAATGATCTTTATAAGTATGGCTCCCTAGATACTAAATCATTCCATATCCTTCTCTCACTTCACAAGATCACCCAACTTCCTCAACTCCTCTCTCTCCCTCTCGGCTCACTTATAACCGCCGCTACCACCACCACCTTGTCACCACCATACAACCATTTGCATGCTTGTTTCAAGTACTAGAAGGTGATTAAAGGAGCTTCTAGCTTGTGGATCATCAAGGAGCTTTCATCACTTGCATTCATTCATCATTTTCATCATCTTTTGCTCTTGTGTTCTTCCCTAGCTTAAAGCTAGTTGTAAGCTTCTTGTTAACCCTTGTTTACTTCTATTTTGATTAGTTAAAAGTTGTTGTTTAATGATTAACACAAGAACACTAAAAGAAAATAAACAAGAATCATAAACATAAGTTTACATAAAGATGAAATGTGATGAAATATTGTTAGTATGATGTTGTCTAGTAGATGGATGATGATTGCATGTTGATTTCTTGATAATATGATATTGATCATCATATGAAACTTGTTAGATTATGATTAGAAACATGATCTAACAAGATAAGAGGTGATTATGTAGTTACATAAAATGATCACCTTCTTATTAACACATGAACTTGAAAGTTAAAGGATTTTCTTGTAAAATGACAAACCAAGTGAACTAGTAAACTTGTAAATCCGAGAGTTACAAATGATTTTTCTAAACAATCCAAGTTCAAGAGACGGTTTTGAAGGGTCATAACTTTTCTTGCACTTACATTATTTTTGAAAATAAAATAAGTGTAGGAAGGCTAGTAAAACAAGAAAATGTGGTAAATAAATATTTTTGAAAAATGAGTTCACAAGTTGTGAACATCTAGAAATCCCGAGAATGAGTTTTTAACAAAAGTAAACGCACTTTGGAGGGTAACTAAACCCACTAAATACTTCACCAAGTTACTACGCGTTTTCGTAAGAGATCAAGTTTATGTTATATTGTAAATGAAATAATTTTTGCACTTGGGAAATGTAGTTTGGTTATTGATTGTTTGAATGAATTTTAAAAAGAAAATGATATGCTTATTAGCATGGACACCTCCATTTACAAAGGAGACTATGGCGAAATTTTCTAAAATTCAAACACTTAGAAAATACTTTTCTAACAAGCGTTACAAGTATATTATTAACTTTCCTTCAAAAATAAACTTCGCCAAAAGTTTTGTAACAAAAATACAAAGTATCGGAGGTTGGTTTAGTACATGAAAAGGGTTAAATATATATTTAGAATATATATTTTATACTAAGACACTTGTGTGGATATTTGTTTGATTTGTGGAGTAGTTATATTATTTTAGGGTAAAATAATATACCTTAACAAAAGACCATGAAATTACAACTCCAACATAATACCAAAAATAACACGGAATAAATATTAAAGTTACACACTTGGTATTATGAAACTGGACGATAAAACGTAACTCACAAAATATTCCAGAAATTACTTTTACTTATATATTTTTGGTATATATTATTTTTGGACAAGATGTGAAAATATATTATTTTTGGGAAAAATATATATTTTGGAATACATTATTTTTGACAAATAAGTTATATATATTTTCTAAGTGGGACTTAAAAATACATTATTTCGAATACGAATATACATGTATAAATACCCCCATCATTGGGAAGGAAGTACGGAGTTAAATACTTTAGAAGTATTAATACATAAATATTGTCTAACAATTATTCCAAACCGAAATATAATTTAAAGATAGAATAATTTATTTTAACAAGAGATTATAACTTGGAATAACATAAGGAACGCAACTCAAAACGTAAACTCTAAAGCCAAGGCACGGCCCGTTCACCTAATAGACATTAGTACGTTGTAGGTTGTCGTGTAGCTGATAAAGTTTGAGTTGACGGTATAGAAGACGCACTACTGTGAGTTTATGTCCCCCTTTTCTTTTAATTGTTTTCAGTTTTATACTTCGGGGTGGAATACATGTTACAATTATTACAGACATTTTTATACATGGTATGGTTAGCTTAAGGAGGATTTACTACTTAGATCATGTGAGTGGTGGGTACAACACTTAAGGCCATTAATCCTCGTCGTTGGACCGAGGGACATGAGTGATAGATCTATTTGGGTTTAGCGAGCCCACACCCATGAGGCCGGGGCGGCCCATAGAGGTGACTATGTCTTCCAGCCGGAGGCCCGGTACAAATTTGCTAGGTTTGAGTACTTCCTGCACCAATTCACACATACCATTGGCTTTGCAACCCATTGGTGATCTCTTTTTCCTTATTGCTACATACCAGGGACATTTATACATACAGACATACTTTAACGGTTTATACACACAGACATACACATGAACTCGCTCAACTTTTGTTGATATTTTTAAACTACATGTATTTCAGGGAATTAATCGAATCTGGCAAGTGATGCATGTTAGTCAAGCTGCGTACTAAATAAAGATGTCATCCAGGGTTGTAGGGTTTGGGAGGTGTAACCTTTTCCTGGACGGGTCACCTGTCTCTAAACCTCGTTTTATTGAAAGTCTTTTGTTGAGTCTTATGAACTCGTTTTAAACACGTCATGGGTTGTAACTAAATTTGGTATTGATGTTTTCAGACAATGTTGTTATGGTATTTTCTAAACTCTTTTAATGGATGAATATCTCGTATTTTTATCATATAGCATTGTTATGATTGTTGCTATGGTATTAAGAAGTCACACCAAATAAACCACGCTTCCGCAAAAGTCAGGGTGTGACAGCTTGGTATCAGAGCCTCGATCATAGCGAACTAGGATTCTTTGTCGAGTCTAGACTATGATCACTAGGGCTCTCACGAAAACGTTTTCAAACATTCTTACATTGCATACACAAAACGTCCAGATCCAAGAACAAACATTTTTACAAACAAAATGCACAAGTACACGTTTCAAAAAGGCTATGTATATAATTCAGTCTTAGAGACTGAGGGAGTTCAGTCTTAGAGACTGAGGGAGTACAGTCTTAGAGGTTGGGGATAATTCAGTCTTAGAGACTGAGGGAGGTCAGTCTTAGAGACTGGGGAAAAATTCAGTCTTAGAGACTGGGGAAAAATTTAGTCTTAGAGACTGGGAGGTTTGGTCTTAGAGACCAGGGAGTTAGTCTGAGAGACTAGGTGGGATAGTCTGGGAAGACTAGGATGCATACATGATTACATTGCTATTTGCTTACATGCTTATCTGATATATGTGCATATGTTGTGGTTGTGTTACAGACACCATGTCATCTGCTTCTAATAGTGGAGTGTCTGACACGATAGACCCTATGGCTATTACCTCGGATGATGAGATAGCCACAGACCCGGAGGTTTATACATCAGACACCACGAGTACCGACGAGGATGATTTTCAGCCCTTTGCCCTACCGGACTTTGGAGACGACTTGCCTTTAGCTGATGGTCTACTGGGTGAGGATCTACCACTTGTCCAGATCCCTGCCCCTCTCCCACTTGCTGCAGTTCCCTTTGAGGAACAGCCACTTGACACGTTATCTGATGATGACATCGATCTATTCATCGAGGGTCCCCCGGAGGGTGACCAGGATGGCGGGGCCCCGATGGATGATGATATTCCACTTGCTGATATTCTGGTCGATGACCCTGTTGTTCCTGTGGTTGAGGTTCCTGCTATTGATGCCATTATTGTGCCACCTGGCGAGGCTCCTGTTGTGGAGGCCTTACCCGATCCGTCTGGTTCCGACTCGCTTGAGTCTGTATCATCCGCCACTCTTCACGCCCAGGGCGTGCAGCACTACTTCACCGACACTGATTCAGACATGGCGATGTCTGCTGCACCCATTGTTCCCCATGACTTTGACCCAGATCTTGAGGTTGAGTTTGTACCTGCTGAGCCACCCGTTGATGCACCAGTTGTTGCACCACCACTTGTTGATGTTCCCGTCATTGCACCACCAGTTATTGATGTCCCAGTTGTTGCACCTCTACCCGACCTTATGCCTATGTTTGATGATCGTGCACCTTTTGCTACACACATTGATCCCAGATATGCCGACACCCGTAACGGGTGGATTGAGGATGATGATGACTATCCTCCATTTTTTCTACCAGACACTCCCCCTGCTGCACCTGTTTTTGCACCCGTTGATGTCCCACAGTTTCGCCCTCTCGCGTCAGACGTTCACCGCATGGACTTACCCGTCACTTTTCTTCAGGACATTCCTCATCCCCGTCCAGGGGAAGGACCTTCTATTCAGCAGCTTGATCACATACCACCTATGACAGCAGCTTTTCCATTTATACCCCCTTTTGCACCTACTGCACACACACTGCTTTTACTTCTTCCGCACCCACGGGCGAGCCATTTATGTGGTCTTCGCCCAACGTCATGCCTTTGTCAGATCCATACCATCCTTTTCATGTTGGGTATACGACAGATGATATACTTTTATCCTTGCAGTTACAGCTAGATGCGTTGAGCCGACGAGTCCAGGAGCTGGAAAGGATCCCGCGTCCTCCCCCTTGTCATTGCCAGTCTCCATTTACGACACCACCAGCTCCTCTCGGACTACACCCTGATTCTGATATCCGCCTCCTCACTAGGGACCAGCAGATTGCTTACCTACTGCGTGTTGTCCATGCTCTCGAGGAGGATTTGGCGCATTTGCGCAGATTGATTTTCGTTCCTCCACCCCTTCCTCCCCCACCATCAGCTTAGGGGTTTTAGGTCTCCTGCGGATAGGCTACTTTTGGTGAGAAGACAGCTATTGAGCCATGATGGCAAAGACTTTTTGAAGACCACACTTTTGATATTTGACATTTTGGTTGTTGTAACTTGTTAGACGATTCAGACAAGGGTGATGTGACCCTTAGTCTCTCTTGACATATGATACAATTGTAAAACTGTACTGGTGGTCTTGTTATATGCAAAGCTCAATCGCAGCCTTCTCATTACATGCATTGTTGATTTATTTGTTTACGGTTATGACATGGGATGTTATGTGTTATTGTGTTGATGGATGTTATTACATACTCATATGTTGGTGCATACGTCTGTCGACTTCGTCTTGTATCGAGTCTTGTACTAGATTGTATAGATCAGGGCACGAAGTACGAGATATTAGGTTTTAGGGGTATTTCGCATGAAATAGGAAACAGCTATTTCATACGAAATCAGTTGGGTATTTCGCACGAAATCACTATTTCGTGTGAAACTGATTTCGCACCAACTGTTTCGTGCGAAATAGGCAAGCCTATAAATACCTGATGCGTCTTGTCATTTGTAACTTTCCGGTTTCAGTACCGAACTGCTGCCGAAGTGTCTACTCGCTTTAAAACGTTGTTATATCTATCAAAAGACAATTTAAAGTGAATTTCTAGCTGAATCAACTTGATACGTCTGTTTTCGCCTTTCGTATTGAGCAAAAACTCTTCTGAACGACTCGTTTGGTCGTGAAAACGATCTTACAAGTGGTATCAGAACTTAGGAGGAAGAGTTCTTACAGATTTAGCTTGAATTTCTGATTTCTACACCTTCTTTTTCAAATTTAACAAAATTTCATGGTTAAAATGGCTTGATTTTCTCACATTATAAGCATAACTGTGTTTTAACAAAGCCTTGAAAGAATTGGACCTAATATCAATCAAAAACCTGTTCAATTTGACAAAAATCAGTTCGAGATGATGACATCAGCAGTATTTCGCACGTAATAGACATTTGATTTCGCTTGAAGTTGTTATTTCGTGTGAAAAATTACACTTGATTTCACACAAAATCACTGTGTTTGGGTTATTTCGCACGAAATCACTTCAGTTTTGGTATTTCGCACGAAATCAGATTGTCATTTCGTACGAAATCATCTATTTCGTACGAATTCAGTATTTCGTGTGAACTATTCCATACGAAATCACCTATTTCGTACCAAATCCTTATTTCGCGTGAACTGATTTCGTTTGAAGTTGTTGTGCAGGTCATTTCGCACCAGGTTGTTATTTCGCACCAAATTGATTTCGTGTGAAAGAGTATTTCGTTTGAAAGTGATTTCGTTTTGTGTGATTGATTTAGTTTGAGTGGTTCTTTTCGCACCAAAGGCATTTCGTTTGAAATTTTATTTCGTTTGAAAGTGACTGTTTTGTGAAAAAATTGCCGAAACATGGAAGAAGAATTTTATAATGCATTTGCTACTGCTCCGAGTACTCCTGTTACAATTGCTCAGAGCGTGAACATGGAAAATGAAACTGGAACTTTGCAAAAACCCCCGAAGCTAATGGGAATTGAAGAGTATTATGGTTGGAAAGATCGATTTGAAAACTGGGTTCAAGCTAATCATTTGAGGTATTGGGAGTGTATTGAGAAAAAGTATGTTAAACCTCGTACTGATGTGGGAGTTATCAAAACAATTTCTGAGTTGTCGGACAAAGAACGAGAAATGTACAAAGCAGAAAAGATGATGATTAGTCTTTTACAACAAGCAGTGAAAGAAGACATATTCATTTTACTTCAACAATATAATACTTCACGTGCAATTTGGGATGCACTTCGTGTTAAGTTTGAAGGAAGTGAGAAGATGATTAGGAATAAAAAATATTTATTAAAGAAGGAATTTGATCTGTTTACAAGTTTACCGGGAGAGAATACCAAGAAACTGATTAAAAGATATTGTCATTTGGTTCGATCAATGTCATTGTTAGATATCAACAAAGAACGAGAAGAATGGGTTGACAAATTAGCTGATGCTTTACCTCAGAAAGAATGGGGTACATTTTTGATGATATTAAAGAACACTGGAGAATATGATGGCTTGACAATTTCTCAGTTCATCGAAAAGATGGAAGGACAAGATCTTGAGCAGCAAAAGATTGCTAGGATGAACAATCTAAGTGGTCAACAAGACATTAAGATGTACTATAAAGGAAGTATTCAGGATGTTGAAGCAAGTCTAAAGATCCAAACAGCAACAGTGGATTTTCTTCATATCCAAGTGTTAATCCTAAAGGATCAACCTCAGGTCATCAGTTTCAAAGCTCAAACAGTAGTAATGGTCATGTGTTACATTGCAATATTGCGCTGAATCTTCAGAATGGTCAAAATTTATCTGAAGAGGTTGCTAAAAGTCATATGGCGTTACTTGCTACAGTGTTGGAATCATATGAAGGGTTGGTTGCAGGAAGGATCGGAAACCCTATGTTGACGAAAGAGGATTACGATCAGATCGATGCTGAGGAAATGGAGCTTATGGATATTAAGTGGTGCTCAGCGAGTGTTTTGAGAAGAGCTGAAAATTTCAAGATGATTACAGGAAGAGATGATTTTCTGGATGCAAATGTTTCTACTTTGGGTTTTGATAAATCTAAAGTTACTTGTTTTCGATGCAGGGAGAAAGGACATTTCAAGAGGGAATGTACCAATCGAGAAGCAAGTGGAGCAAAGAATCCGTTCGGGAATAATGATTATTATCGGAAAGCTATATATCAACAAGTTACTCAACAACCAAATAAACAAAAAGAACCACAAACTGCACATGCTAAAATGATCGAAGAGGCAAATAAGAAAGCTTACTTTGGGATAATAGATCAAGATGATGAAAAAGTGGCAGAAGGTTTCAGTTGGGACAAATACATTCCGCCTGATTCAAAGACAATGGCATTAATTGCACAAATAGTTCAAGAACCAGATTTGATGAAGGAATGGATGAAAGGGTTTGTTGATGTTGAGAAGAATCAAGATAAAGAGTTTGTTTCTTCAGATGATAGTTCAGAAAGTACTCAAGTGTTTGATCAATCATCATCTGACAGTGATGATGAAGAAGAAACACAAATCAATATTGGAAAATCTGTATTATTTCCTGAAAGTTTTGAATTTTATTTTGCAGATAGAATGGAGAAGCTGAAGGAGAAGCGTGCTCCAAAGAATCAGAATAAGGAAAAGATTTATGAGCAGAGTGAAGAAGTTAAAGTCGTGGAGAAGAAGGTTGAAGCAGAAAGAGTTGTTGAAGTTGAAAAAGTGATCGAAGTTGAAAAGATTGTTGAAGTTATTAAGCCGTGTTTAAAGTGTTCAGAATCTTGTAAAAAATGTGAAGAAAAAGATGAGAAGTTGAGTGAGCAAGATAAGATGAAGGAAAAGTTATTGTTCGATATCAATTATGTGAAAGAATCGTATGATGTTTTGAACAGAACAGTGAATAGTCTTCAAAAGACGAATTCTGAAAGAGAAGATGCTTTAACAATGATGAATGCTGTGATGATGTCAAAGCAGAAGGCCATTAACCATTATATTGAAGAATGTGCAAAGCTGAAGCAAGAGTCGGAAATTGAAAAAATAGAGAATGAAAGAATCAGATGATTACTGCAAAGTTATTCTAATTCTGATTATTTGATTGACAGAATTTATCCAACTGTTGCAGGTTTTGAAGCATTTCAAGACAAAGAATCAGAAGAAAAGGATACTGGTAAGAAACAAAGTGCAAATTATAACAAGTGTCCGCCTCCGATCTGGGAAGGTTATTCTCCCAGAAAACCAAATGAGGAACAAGTCAAAAAGGCTGTTAATATAAAGTTAAAGTCCGAAACAACCGATGATTTACCAGAAAACATTGACGTCACGTTTACATCGTCTGACACTGATCATGAGTCTGAGTTAATAAAGAAAGTGGTCGATCAGGTGTTGGATAAGGATGAGGAGTCAGAGTCAAAGTCCGAGTCTGGAAGTTCGAGTTCATCAGTCAAGAGTTCAAAGTCGTCAGTGAAACGAGTTTACCATAAAGAATTCCTGTTTTCAAAATCTAATTTGGATGATGAACCATTCAAAGTGGCATATACTTTGAATGATTCAGACAAATTATATTCTGATGAGGAATTTCCAATAAGAAGTGTTCAAATTGAAAAGATCAAAAAGGTTTTCAAATTAACAGAAATTAATATTTCTGAAATAATAGATGTAAATCTTAATGAAAAACCTAAAAAGTACACATCAAGAGTTCAACAAAGATTGAACAAGAAAAAAGGTTACAGTTCTGGTTCTGGTTTTCAAAAGAAACCAAACCATAACAGTAATTTCAAAAGGAAAGGTTTAGGTTTTATTCCACCTAAAAATCATAAAAATGAGAAAAATTTTAAAACTAAAACAGTATTTGTTTCAGGGACAAGTGCTGAAGAAGAAGGAAAGAGCTCATATTGGAAGCAATCAAACAAAGAATTCCTTGCTAAGAAGCAAGAGAGAATGAAGAATGGAGTTTATCAAAGAAAGGAAACAAGAACCTGTTACAGATGTCAAGAAGTTGGACACATTGCCTGGAACTGTCCTAAGGCAACCAACATAAAACAGGAAGTTGTTTTTAAAGTGAAAGAAAAGATTGTTGAGAAAAATGAACCACCAACTGAAAAATGCAAAATTTTTAAAAATTCAACATATGAAGTTGGTGAATGTTCGAAGAAAAGATTTTACAAAAGAAGAGTTAATCTTGACAACCAAATGTGGGTTGTTAAGAAATTTGAGGTGAAATCTGGCGATGAATCTGATTCCATAAAGTCAGAGGAGCCACAAGTTGTTCAAACTGAAGAAAATTCAGTTCCGCCAATGGATGATGTCAACTTTCCACCATTGCGAACTGAGAATTTTAAATCAAAAGTTGAGAAAGTAGAGATCTCAAATCAATTCTATTCTGAGAAGAAAGAATTTGATGTCGAAAAAACTTTTAATGAAAAAGTTAAAAAGATTTTTGGAAAAATGGTTGAGGGAAAGGTTAAAGGGGTTAAAGATTTTTATGCAACAAAGAAGGCAACTTACATCCCGAGTGAAGATGAGTTGGTCACACCCAAAGCTGGTCAGGCTTGGGTGTCTGTATTCTTTACTTGAAAAATCTGACTTGCTGGAGCTTCCAGGTTGGTAAGAGTGGAGCAGGAATCGGCATCATTCTTGGTAAATGAGATTGTGAAGTACCTACAAGTGGTACAAGCGGTAAACCTACAAATGGTAAATCAATGATATTAAGTTGTACTTGATTTTCCTACAAGTGGTATATTGAAAGAACAATGTGATGAATTGATCCCCTAACCTACAAGTGGTTTATAAAATCAACAAAACTAATTTTCCGGAAAAACCATTTTGATTAAAACAAACTTAAGTGTTTTGAAATCATAATGGGAAAATAGTTTGTTATAAGGGGGAGTTCTGATTGTTTATGCCAAGTGGATGGCGATTTAAAGCAATTCACAACAGTTGTCATTTTACTTGTATAGTTTGTTTTCAAATTTTTTTTAAAAAATGGTTTTGAATTTTAGGGGGAGTAAGAAATTTCAAAAAATCCAAAAACATTGAAAAAAAAAAATCATGATAAAATCAAAAATGAGTTTTGTTGTGAAAAAGAGGAAATGATAGTACATCAGTGGACTATCACAGCATGCTAAAGAATTGGAAAATCAAAATGTGATAAACGGTCTCACTGATGATATGCCAGTAGGTTTTTACACATTTAGTAGATTGTGTCGAGATATAAACTTAAATTTCAAATTTGCTTATATCGTGGGGAACATCTCTTGGATATATGGGTAACCCCCGAAATCTTGTTTGAAAGGTCCCTCTTTCTGAGATACTAGGTCTTTATACTCAGTGATATCTGGGGTATTATCCCGGGACTTCTGATTTTGCGGAAGCAATGGCCTAGTCCCCGTATAATACTTTTCGCTTGCTTGAAATATAGCACCTCCCTCAGCATAAAAAATGATGAAACATTGCAAAATGCTAATCATGTGCTGTTGAAGAAAAGATTCTCTAAAGGGAACACTCCTAAAGTTGAAGCCACCATCTCTCTGATTTTGCGGAAGCAATAGCCTGAGCTCTCATGGCCCTCGCATTTAACCCTTTACAGATATCATCTAGGTATACTCACCTGTAAGACTGAATATTGGGATCTGGATACGGTAGTATATTCTGAGGTGGGACACGCAAATAAGTTTAAGTCTCTAAAACACTAATCTCGTATCTCGAAGCAGTTAAACTTTGTGTGAAAATTTAAGTGGATCAGTATACTGACAATCTAAGTGAATCGTTTAGAACTTAAAATGCTTAAAGCTTAACGGTGCTAAGTGATTTGTCTCATAAACTGATATGATCCTTTTACACAAACTCACAAAATTATTGTCTGTACATATTTCTTTAATGCAATTTCTTTATAATCAAAGTCCAAAAAGATTTTAAGTGTGTTTTAGCATAAATTTTGAAAAATTCAAAAAGATTTTAGACAACTGATGTTGAAAAGCTGATTTTCAAAATTCCGAGTGCTAAACATGACGACAAAAGGTTTGGGAGAATTTGTTTGAGATGTTTGAGATGTTTGAGATGAAAAATTGATTGAAAAGAAAAATGGTATTTCTACAAGTGGTTCATCAGAGATTAACATTGTAAAATCATTAATTGATTGTTTAATATCTATAAGTGGTATATAAATTTGTCAAATTTTAAATTTGTGAAATTTATTGTGAAGTAGAGATTTGTGCAGGATAGCCAGGTTCCTGATTCTGGTATCATAGGGAGCAGGGTTACAATCTTGGTACTTTTGATACTGATGAACTTAAGAAATCAAGAGATCTGATCAAGAGAACTAGAGTGTGGTAAGAGCCAGGTCGAGATCCTGGAGATGAAAAGAAGAAAGAGATTAAGGATGCTTACACTGTCAGATACTTCGGAAAAGAGTGAAAAGACTGATAAAGACTGAAGAATGTAAAGACTCGACACCGAAGACTTCGTCAACATCCGAGGGGGAGTCTGTTGGTGCATACGTCTGTCGACTTCGTCTTGTATCGAGTCTTGTACTAGATTGTTTAGATCAGGGCACGAAGTACGAGATATTAGCTTTTAGGGGTATTTCGCACGAAATAGGAAACAGCTATTTCGTACGAAATCAGTTGGGTATTTCGCACGAAATCACTATTTCGTGTGAAACTGATTTCGCACCAACTGTTTCGTGCGAAATAGGCAAGCCTATAAATACCTGATGTGTCTTGTCATTTGTAACTTTCCGGTTTCAGTACCGAACTGCTGCCGAAGTGTCTACTCGCTGTAAAACGTTGTTATATCTATCAAAAGACAGTTTAAAGTGAATTTCTAGCTGAAGCAACTTGATACGTCTGTTTCCGCCTTTCGTATTGAGCAAAAACTCTTCTGAACGACTCGTTTGGTCGTGAAAACGATCCTACATCATATTACTTACTTACTATACTTACTATAACCTGACCGATACAATCTCCTTATAGAAGATGCCTCCACGACGAGACACACGTTTGCCTACCACTGAGGCGGAGTTACAGGAGCGAATTACCGCAGCAATAGCACAGTATGAGGCCTCCCGCGCCGAGACTAGCGGAGGTTCCTCAAGGGACAACAACCCACCCAACGGTAATGTCCAAGTCGCTTGAAATATATTACGTTACGCTTGGATACTTCTTACACATCCGCTAATGCTTTCTGTTAATGATATTGCCTGTACAGGCTGTACCTACAAACAATTTCTGGATTGTAAGCCCTTAAATTACGACGGCACTGGGGTGCTGTTGCTTTCGTCAGATGGACGGAAAAGACGGATTCTGTTTTAATGATGAGCAAGTGTGCTCCTGAACATCAAGTTTCATATATCTCAGGGCTCTTTCTTGATGGTGCTTTATCCTGGTGGAATCTTCAAGTACAGACCCTGGGGGAGGCGGCGGCGTATGCACTGACATGGGCTGAGCTGAAGGAGCTCATGAGGAAGAAATACTGTTCACGGGCCGAAATACAGAAGCTGGAAACTGAATTCTGGCACCTCAAAATGGACGGTCCAAAAATTGCTGAATATGTACAAAGGTTCCACGACTTGTCAAGCGTTGTGCCGTATATGGTTGATCCTAAATTTAAACGCATTGAGCGTTTCATCTGGGGATTGGCACCCCAGATCATGAGTATGGTAACAACGTCCAAGCCTCCAACGATTACCGACGCCATTGATCTCAACGTGGCACTTACAGAGGAAGGTATCCGGTTGAACAAATTTTCAATCTCTGAACCGAAAAAGAAGGAGACACATGTTGAATCATCAAGTGAGAACAAGAGGAAGTTCTCAAACTTCAAAAAGGGTACCAACAGTGTCAGCAAGAGAGAAGAGGGAAGCATACCAACCAGGGCCAAATCTGGTGCTGAAAGAAGAGGGAAGGGTTACATGGGCACTCTGCCCAAGTGTGATCCATGCCAGTACCATCATTCCGGCCAGTGCAGAACGAGGAGATGTGAGTCATGCGGGAAGGAGGGCCATTCGAAGAATACATGCTGGGTTGGTACTAGTGCTGGTCGTGGTAACAATGGTCAACGAGGTTATGGAAATGGGAATGGAAACCGCCAACAGGGAGGAAATGGCGGGAATGGAAATCGTGGAAATACTGGGAATCAAGCTGGTAACCGGGGAGTGAACATCAATCGAGGCGGTAATGGTAATGGGAATGGTCGAGGACCAGGGTGTTTCAACGGTGGAGACATGGGGCACTTTAAGCTGGAATGCCCGAAACTCAATCAAGCGCAAGGCAGAGTCTTCAACATAGGTGCAAGGGAAGCACGCCAGGATCCCAATGTAGTTACTGGTACGTTCCCTATTAATCAACGCTTTGCATCTGTTCTATTTGACACTGGTGCCGACTATAGCTTTATATCACTAGAATTTAAAAGTATGCTTGGGTTAACTGCTAGTAAGTTAGATATTCCGTACTCAATTAAACTGGCTAATGGAAAGCTAGTTGAAACGAATGAAGTCATCAAAGGATGCGTAATAGAGCTGGGAAAGCACGAGTTTACACTGGATCTACTGCCAGTCGAGTTGGGAAGCTTCGACGTGGTAGTAGGAATGGATTGGTTGTCTAACAACAGAGCCAAAATTGTATGTCACGAGAAGACCATTCGCATCCCAATGGCGAATGGAGAAACGATTGTGGTACACGGAGAGAAGCGTGATACGCCCTTAAGGATTATTAGTTGCTTAAAGGCTAGAAAATGTTTGAGGAAGGAATGTGTTGCCTTCTTGGCACACATCGTGGATAAAGAAGCCGCTGAGCCGAAACTAGAAGACATTCCAATCGTGAAGGAATATCCTGAAGTCTTTCCCGAAGACTTGCCAGGATTGCCGCAACAAAGACAAGTCGAGTTTCATACTGACTTAGTTCCCGGCGCCGCGCCTGTAGCTAAGGCACCCTATCGACTTGCACCTTCAGAGATGCAAGAGCTGTCAACGCAACTCCAGGAGCTATTAGATAAGGGATTTATCAGGCCAAGCTTCTCGCCTTGGGGAGCTCCAGTTTTGTTCGTTAAGAAGAAAGATGCTAGTTTTCGCATGTGTATCGACTACAGGGAGCTGAATAAGTTGACGATCAAGAATAGGTATCCTTTGCCAAGGATCGATGATCTGTTCGATCAATTGCAAGGTTCATGTTTTTACACAAAGATCGATCTACGATCAGCTTATCACCAGTTGAGGATTCAAGAGGAGAGTATTCCAAAAACTGCTTTTAGGACTCGCTATGGACATTACGAGTTCCTGGTTATGCCATTCGGGTTGACAAACGCGCTAGCCGTGTTTATGGATCTGATGAACAGAGTCTGCAAGCTGTACCTCGATAAGTTCGTGATCGTGTTTATTGATGACATTTTGATCTACTCAAAGACGAAAGAAGATCATGAACAACACTTAAGAGCTATTTTAGAGCTGCTTAAAAAGGAGAAGTTATGCGCAAAGTTTTCAAAGTGCGAGTTTTGGTTACGCGAAGTCCAGTTCCTTGGTCATGTAGTTAATGGAAATGGAATTCATGTGGATCCCATAAAGATCGAGGCGATCAAGAACTGGGAAACCCCGAAAACGCCAACCGAGATTCGACAGTTCCTAGGATTGGGTGGTTATTATCGAAGGTTCATTGAGGATTTCTCGAAAATCGCTCAACCATTGACCTCTCTCACCCGGAAAGACAAGAAGTTTGATTGGGGAGACAAGCAAGAAGAGGCGTTTCAGTTGTTGAAAAACAAACTTTGTGACGCACCGATCTTATCTCTACCCGAAGGCAGCGACGACTTCGTGGTATATTGCGACGCTTCGCGTCAAGGTTTGGGCTGCGTGCTGATGCAGCAACAAAAAGTTATAGCCTATGCTTCACGCCAGCTGAAGGTTCACGAGAAAAACTACACCACTCATGACTTGGAGTTAGGCGCAGTGGTGTTTGCATTAAAGATTTGGCGACATTACTTGTATGGCACGCGATGCACAATCTTTACTGACCATAAGAGCCTGCAGCATATATTCGATCAAAAAGAGCTTAACATGAGACAAAGACGTTGGGTTGAATTGTTGAACGACTACGATTGTGAGATCAAGTATCACCCAGGGAAGGTGAATGTAGTCGCCAATGCCTTAAGTCAGAAAGAAAGGATTAAGCCCATAAGGGTTAGGGCTTTGGAAATGATTATTCAGACAGACCTCACGTTGCGCATTCGTGCTGCGCAGAGGGAAGCTCTTAAAAGAGAGAACCTTGAGAATGAATATCTCCGGGGAATGGAGAAGCAATTGGTACCAAAGGAGGATGGAACATTATGCTTCTTGGGAAGAATTTGGGTTCCTTTCTTTGGTGGTCTGAGAGATGTTATTTTTGATGAGGCTCACAAATCACGATACTCGATCCATCCAGGATCGGATAAAATGTACCAAGATCTAAAGGATTTCTATTGGTGGCCGAGAATGAAAGGCGATGTTGCGATATATGTTGGCAAATGTTTAACTTGCGCCAAGGTAAAGGTTGAATACCAGAAACCTTCAGGTCTCTTGCAACAACCTGAAATACCCCAATGGAAATGGGAACAGATTTCGATGGACTTCATAACTAAATTACCACGGACGCCCAAGGGCCATGATACAATTTGGGTGATTGTAGACCGTTTAACTAAATCTGCACACTTTTTGGCAATCAAATAGAAAGACAACACGAGCAAGTTAGCTGAGCTATACCTGAGAGAGATTGTTGCACGTCATGGAGTGCCTCTCTCAATTATCTCTGATAGAGATGGAAGATTCGTGTCAAGGATTTGGAAATCCTTCCAAGAAGCTTTTGGCTCTCAGCTGAATCTGAGTACTGCATTTCACCCGCAGACAGACGGACAGAGCGAACGAACGATTCAAACATTAGAAGACATGTTGCGAGCTTGCCTAATGGATTTAGGTGGAAGTTAGGACACTCACCTACCATTGGTCGAATTTTCATACAACAACAGTTATCATGCAAGCATTCAGGTCGCACCGTTCGAAGCTATCTATGGGCGCAAGTGTCGATCACCATTATGCTGGGCTGACGCGGGTGATAGACAGCTTGTTGGCCCGGAATTGGTCCAGGAAACGACTGACAAGATTATACAGATCCGAGAGCGCATCAAAGCGGCTCGTGATCGACAAAAGTGTTATGCGGACCGGAGAAGAGAACCTCTGGAATTTGAGGTGGGAGATATGGTATTGTTGAAGGTTTCACCCTGGAAGGGTGTGGCACACTCTGGGAAGCGTGAGAAGTTGAACCCCAGATACATTGGTCCATTTAGAATCCTGGAACGGATTGGTCTCGTAGCATACAAGTTGGATTTACCTGCTGAACTAAACGGCGTTCACGATACATTTCATGTATCAAACCTGAAAAAGAGTCCAACTCAAGAGACAGTGGTCATTCCTGCCGACGAAGTTCATGTTGACGACACACTCCACTTTACTGAAGAACCAGTTGAGGTTACGGATTGGAAGATTAACAAAACACGCAGGAGTAGTGTCAAACTCGTCAAGGTTCGATGGAATGCGCGACATGGCCCAGAATTCACGTGGGAACGTGAGGATCGTATGAAGGCAAAGTACCCACATTTATTCCCCAAGACCCCTGCAACTAGAAGCAGAAGTTAAAATTTTGGGACGAAATTTTCTTAACGGGGGGAGAATGTGACAACCCTCATTAAACCAGGTATCCGTACAATTAATTAATATTAATTAAGTGCTTAATGACTGTGCTGAATTACTTAATTGCTTTCTGATTACTGCATCATACATACATGTACATCACATTTCATACTGTCACACCATTTATTACACACAAACTTTAGTGACATACTTGACGCACAAAGCACAGTTAGCACAGTGAGCGGATAACTCAGAAATATACTGACAGTGCCAGTACATAGACAGACAGTGTTTTGAGACCTAGTATGGGCCAGGGACAAGGTACTACACTAGTATGGTGTGTAGGGAAGTGAGGACCATAAAACTGCGTCACTAGGTGATAGTTTGAGTGCCGGAAAGTGCCTAAAACTCACTTTAAATGCAGAATTCTGCATTTTCAACAAAATTCAGCATTTTAACATACTTGTATTATGCAAAAAATTGACTAAATGGTCCTGAATGCTTTCCTAAGTGTTGGGAATTAATTATGTTACAAAAAGAAACCTGTTAAGACACGATTTGCCAGCCTTACCCGAATACCCCCAACACATTATATAAAGTGCCATACACATAATACACTAAATATTACACTTAACCTCCTAAATATTTACCTACTTACTATCAAATTTTACAATTAACCCCCCCCCCCCTTGCCTATTTACGGTCCAAAGAGGACCCCACAACCCACTCAATAGATTTCTTCAATATTTTATTTGATATCTTGCTTGATATCTTTACCAAGATATTGAAATGATCTTTATAAGTATGGCTCCCTAGATACTAAATCATTCCATATCCTTCTCTCACTTCACAAGATCACCCAACTTCCTCAACTCCTCTCTCTCCCTCTCGGCTCACTTATAACCGCCACCACCACCATATCACCACCATACAACCATTTGCATGCTTGTTTCAAGTACTAGAAGGTGATTAAAGGAGCTTCTAGCTTGTGGATCATCAAGGAGCTTTCATCACTTGCATTCATTCATCATTTTCATCATCTTTTGCTCTTGTGTTCTTCCCTAGCTTAAAGCTAGTTGTAAGCTTCTTGTTAACCCTTGTTTACTTCTATTTTGATTAGTTAAAAGTTGTTGTTTAATGATTAACACAAGAACACTAAAAGAAAATAAACAAGAATCATAAACATAAGTTTACATAAAGATGAAATGTGATGAAATATTGTTAGTATGATGTTGTCTAGTAGATGGATGATGATTGCATGTTGATTTCTTGGTAATATGATGTTGATCATCATATGAAACTTGTTAGATTATGATTAGAAACATGATCTAACAAGATATGTGGTGATTATGTGGTTACATAAAATGATCACCTTCTTATTAACACATGAACTTGAAAGTTAAAGGATTTTCTTGTAAAATGACAAACCAAGTGAACTAGTAAACTTGTAAATCCGAGAGTTACAAATGATTTTTCTAAACAAACCAAGTTCAAGAGACGGTTTTGAAGGGTCATAACTTTTCTTGCACTTACATTATTTTTGAAAATAAAATAAGTGTAGGAAGACTAGTAAAACAAGAAAATGTGGTAAATAAATATTTTTGAAAAATGAGTTCACAAGTTGTGAACATCTAGAAATCCCGAGAATGAGTTTTTAACAAAAGTAAACGCACTTTGGAGGGTAACTAAACCCACTAAACACTTCACCAAGTTACTACGCGTTTTCGTAAGAGATCAAGGTTATGTTATATTGTAAATGAAATAATTTTTGCACTTGGGAAGTGTAGTTTGGTTATTGATTGATTGAATGAATTTTGAAAAGATAATGATATGCTTATTAGCATGGACATCTCCATTTACAAAGGAGACTATGGCGAAATTTTCTAAAATTCAAACACGTAGAAAATATTTTTCTAACAAGCGTTACAAGTATATTATTAACTTTGTCCTTCAAAAATAAACTTCGCCATAAGTTTTGTAACAAAAATACAAAGTATCGGAGGTTGGTTTAGTACATGAAAAGGGTTAAATATATATTTAGAATATATATTTTATACTAAGACACTTGTGTGGATATTTGTTTGATTTGTGGAGTAGTTATATTATTTTAGGGTAAAATAATATATCTTAACAAAAGACCATGAAATTACAATTCCAACATAATACCAAAAATCACACGGAATAAATATTTAAGTTACACACTTGGTATTATGAAACCGAACGATAAAACGTAACTCGCAAAATATTCCGGAAATTACTTTTACTTATATATTTTTGGTATATATTATTTTTGGACAAGAAGTGAAAATATATTATTTTTGGGAAAAATATATATTTTGGAATACATTATTTTTGACAAATAAGTTATATATATTTTCTAAGTGGGACTTAAAAATACATTATTTCAAATACGAATATACATGTATAAATACCCCCATCCTTGGGAAGGAAGTACGGAGTTAAATATTTTAGAAGTATTAATATAGAAATATTGTCTAACAATTATTCCAAACCGAAATATAATTTAAAGTTAGAATAATTTATTTTAACAAGAGATTATAACTTGGAATAACATAAGGAACGCAACTTAAAACGTAAACTCTAAAGCCAAGGCACGGCCCGTTCGCCTAATAGACATTAGTACGTTGTAGGTTCTCGTGTAGCTGACAAAGTTTGAGTTGACGGTATAGAAGACGCACTACTGTGAGTTCATGTCCCCCCTTTTCTTTTAACTGTTTTCAGTTTTCTACTTCAGGGGTGGAATACATGTTACAATTATTACAGACATTTTTATACATGGTATGGTTAGCTTAAGGAGGGTTTACTACTTAGATCATGTGAGTGGTGGGTACAACATTTAAGGCCATTAATCCTCGTCGTTGGACCGAGGGACATGAGTGATAGATCTATTTGGGTTTAGCGAGCCCACACCCATGAGGCCGGGGCGGCCCATAGAGGTGACTATGTCTTCCAGCCGGAGGCCCGGTACAAATTTGCTAGGTTTGAGTACTTCCTGCACCAATTCACACATACCATTGGCTTTGCAACCCATTGGTGATCTCTTTTTCCTTATTGCTACATACCAGGGACATTTATACATACAGACATACTTTAACGGTTTATACACACAGACATACACATGAACTCGCTCAACTTTTGTTGATATTTTTAAACTACATGTATTTCAGGGAATTAATCGGATCTGGCAAGTGATGCATGTTAGTCAAGCTGCGTACTAAATAAAGATTTCATCCAGGGTTGTAGGGTTTGGGAGGTGTAACCTTTTCCTGGACGGGTCACCTGTCTCTAAACCTCGTTTTATTGAAAGTCTTTTGTTGAGTCTTATGAACTCGTTTTAAACACGTCATGGGTTGTAACTAAATTTGGTATTGATGTTTTCAGACAATGTTGTTATGGTATTTTCTAAACTCTTTTAATGGATGAATATCTCGTATTTTTATCATATAGCATTGTTATGATTGTTGCTATGGTATTAAGAAGTCACACCAAATAAACCACGCTTCCGCAAATGTCAGGGTGTGACAACTCTGTTCATTCTTCACCTTCTGATCAACATTCTCACATTTTGCCTCTTTCTTTTCTTTTGCAGCTCGTTTCTCCTTTAGCTTCTCCAATTTATCTGTAAAATAAAATTTGAAACTTTCAGTAGATAAATGAGTTTTTCCAATGTTTATTTGATTAATTTCTTCAACATCATCACTGCTATCAGTTGATGATTGATCAAACACTTGTATCTTTTCTGAACTATCATCTGAAGAAACAGACTCTTCATCTTGGCTTTTCTCATCATCTGCAAACACATCCATCCACACTTTCATCAACTCTAGTTCTTGAACTATTTGTGTAATGAATGCTCTGAACTTTGAATCAGCCAGAATGTATTTGTCCCAGCTAAAACCTTCTAGCAATTTTTCATCATCTTGATTAACCAGATAAGCTTTCTTCTTTCCATCTTCAATCTGATTAGCATGGATGATGACGGTTGTTGAGCAACTTGTTGATATATAGCTTTTCGATAATAATCATTATTCCCGAACGGATTCTGAGCTCCACCTGTTTCTCGATTGGTACATTCCCTCTTGAAATGTCCTTTTTCCCTGCATCGAAAACAAGTAACTTTAGATTTGTCAAAACCTAAAGTAGAAACATTAGCATCACGGAAGTCATCTCTTCCTGTAATCTTCTTAAATTTCTTAGCTCTCCTCAACACACTCGCTAAACACCACTTAATATCCATAAGCTCCATTTCCTCAGCATCGATCTGATCGTAATCCTCTTTTGTCAACATAGGATTTCCGATCCTTCCTGCAACCAAACCCTCATATGATTCTAACACTGTAGCTAGTAATGCCATATGACCTTTAGCGACTTCTTCAGAGAAATTTTGACCGTTCTGAAGATGCAATGCAATGCGATGTTGCAGTGTAACACATGACCATTACTGTTGTTTGAGCTTTGGAACGGATGATTTGAAGTTGAAACATTCGGATTAACACTTGGATATGAAGAAAATCCACTGTTGTTGTTTGAGCTTTGATTGAGTGATCCGGATGAGTTCTCTGTGCTGAAAGTGGTTTGGATCTTCGGACTTGCTTCAACATTCTGAACATTACCTTTGTAATACATCTTGATGTCTTGTTGACCGCTTGAATTGTTCATTCTAGCAATCTTTTGTTGTTCAAGATCTTGTCCCTCAAGTTTCTCAATGAATTGTGCAATCGACAATCTACTATATTCACCGGAATTTTTCAAAATCATGATGTATGTACCCCATTCTTTTTGAGGTAACGCATCGGCTAATTTCTCAACCCATTTCTCTGGAGTTTTAGTAATTTCCAATCGAGACATTGAACGCACTAGATGACAATATCTCTCAATGAGAGTCTTTGTAGTTTCACCTGGCACACTTGTAAACAGTTCAAATTCTTTCTTCAATGATGATTTTTTACTCTTGATCATCTCTGCACTTCCTTCGAATTTTTTGCGAAGTGCATCCCAAATCGAATAAGCACTACTATCATGTTGAAGTAGTATGAAAATATCTTCTTTCACAGCTTGTTGAAGTAAACCGACCATCATTTTTTCTGCCTTGTACATATCTCTCTCTTTATCTGAAAATTCCGAGATAATCTTTGCAACTCCCAAATCAGAAAGTGGTCTATTATACTTAGTTTCAATACATTCCTAAGACCTTAGATGATTTGCTTGAACCCAATTCTCGAAACGTTCTTTCCATCTATGATATTCTTCAATGCCCATCAGTTTTGGAGGTTTCTGTAACGTTCCAGTTTCATTTTCCATGGTTACACTCTGAGTAACGGTAACAGAAGTACCCGGAGCGGTAGCAAAGGCATTGTAGAATTCAGAATCCATATTTTGGTGTTGAAAATTCACAAAAACTGATTATTCAAACGAGCAAAGTTTGGAAGGAACAGATTTGATGCGAACTTACCTCGTGAAACACCTGGAGAATACAAAAACAAATGATCAGTTTAAACGAACTGAATATGTGAACGTGAGTGACGGTTGAATCGATCTAGGACTCGTGTCAAAGATTCGCGAACTCGTTCAATGTATTTCGAGTATAATCACTAAATGAATGGGCCGATCAAAAAGAAATGAATTCAATTGGGCCGAACAATTGATTTGACTGGACCTTATATCACATGGGTTTTGTTATTAAAATGGCATGACCGACAATCTTAACTATCCACTCAAATTGATTGGGCCGCACAATAAGACTTGATCACATGCAATTCTTTGAGTTTATGGTCGACGTCTTTAATGCACACCACACTCCTATTGGGCCGATGAAATCAAAGTCACATGCAATTGACTAAATCTTGAATGATGTAGATTGACCGCATGCACAACTGACAAATCTCTTGATTATTTATCTTTTAAATCATGTGTCGACAAAGCTGATATTCATCAATTGTTGATTGGACCGAGATAACAGAATTCACGTGATATTACTTGATTTTAATATCTTGATTATGCCTACAACACTAATCAACAACACATGCAATCTGCATTTTCGAGCCGACCACACAAATCAACTGCTGATTGGACCGATTGATTTAAAGAACTGCTATATCACATGAATTTCTCATTGGGCCGATAACTTCAAATCATGACTTGGATCAAAGACTTTAGTGGATCTGACACTTACATGCAAATTGTCATTATATCACATGCAATCAATAATATCTTTCAATTTCAACATCATATTTTTAATGACTGTTGGAAAAATAGGTGAAAATAGCATTTTTCACAAATATAGGAAAATGATTTTTTCCTATTTTGGACTAAAAATAAATATAATAAAATGAGCGGGTTTTATATATTTATTTGTGGGTTTGTGTTCTATGTTGGGAGAGCTTCGCAACGAACTAAACCACGTCCAAAACGGAGCTAAGATGAATGAGATATCGATGCTCAAAGTTGGGTGTTTGGAACATTCAATGTTGAAACAAAAGGGAAAGTAGCACATTGTCCCACATCGGATGAGAGATGGAACTTAAAGGGGTATTTAAGTGGGAACTCTCCATCCTTATTGTTTCATGGGAGCACTCACTAGTGTACTCGCGAAGGGTGCGGAGCACCCTAACTCGCACAGTCTCGCGCGCGCGCGTGGCGTGGGCGATGAGGCGCAATGTGGCGCTTTGATGGCGCACTTTGCACTTCGCATCGCCGCGAGCCGCTTGAGAGCCGCCTTTGTATTTTTGACCACGTGCGCGTGGTAGATCTCATGGGCTACAAGGACCAAGTGGAGTGCAGGTTCGAAGCGCGTGACGTGGCAGTCCGCGCGCGGGTATACGTGGCACGAAGGCGCGCGGTTGCGCACAGTGCATGGGTCCTGATGTGGCGTGCGCGGCGCACCAAAGTGAGCCAAAACGGCGCGACTGTGTGGCGTGCTCGTAGAGGCTCACAGGTGACGTGGCGCACGCGCGCATGGACCTGAGTAAGTGAGGCGCACACGCACATAGGTGTGAGCCAAGAGGACGCACCGCGCATGGGCGTGCACACCTGGGCGCGCGCGCACCAGTGTGGCTTGCGCGCGCGCACGCGTAGAAGCTTCCAGCATTGAATGACAGTGCAGTTTCAGTCCAGCTTCGTAACTGACGAGTTAACAGGCTTTGACTGAGAATTAAATGACGTATTAAATTGCATTGAAGACGTTTAATGCAATTTAAACCTCTCATTTAATTCGTTTTTTGCTGTTTCAAACCGGGAGCTGTATAAATACAGCTCCATACCCAGCTGCAGAGGACACCAGCTACACAACAGCAACAAAACACTTTCTCTCTACTGTTCAGATCTTCTTCCAGCAAGTTTTCAAGGTAACCTTCGGGTTGTAGGCGAACTCCGGCAGTACTACTGCTCCGGCTGTTGTACCCTGGGAAACAAAACGAGTACTCCTGGGAGACTCGGAATTTGTTTTAAGGGAAGCGTGTTGAACACGTGCCTCAGTCTTAGTTTTTTTTTCTTCTTCTTCTACACCAATTCTTGTATTTGATTTATTTAAGTTGTAATAGTACTTTAGTTTTTCCAGCTTTCTTTATTTCTGTGTTGTAATCAGTTAATAAAATTTGGTTATTTTATTTATTTACGTGAACGGTTCCGACAATCTTAAAACAAATTTTTAAAACCGTTCGTGTAATCAAAACCATTCTGCTTGTGATTCAAACTAGTTTTGTTTTCACTCATTTGTGTTTTAAAAACAGATTTTTTTTTGTTGTTTTCTTCTTCAAAGGAGCGACTTTGGTTGAAAACAATTGGTTACATTCAGTTTGTCCTAAAAAGTGCTAAAACTTTCTGATTTGGTCTTCAAAGTTGGAATTTGAAGCCAATTAGTAAGTTCTAAAAATTATAAATTTTCTGTTTTTGGTCTTCAAAATTGGACTTAGAAGCCGAAACAGTAAATTGTGGTAAAATTAAAATTTAGTAGTTTCCTTCTGGTTTGTGCGTAAATCAGAATTTTTTGACTAAAAATTTTAATTTTTTCAGCATGTCCAACGAAAATTTCAACGTTAACAACACCACAAATGTTGTGACGGGAACCCCCTTTAACGCCACCACTATGGGAGCGACCACAGTGGCCAATCACGCTGAACGACCCGAGAAGTTCTCGGGTCTACACTTCAAAAGGTGGCAGCAGAAGATGTTCTTCTACCTGACCACCATGAACCTTGCGAGGTTCTTAACTGAAACCGCTCCCCAACCTGCGGAAGGGGAGACCAGCGCTCAGGCTCTGAGCGCGGTAGAGGCGTGGAAGCACTCGGATTTCATATGTCGAGGCTATGTACTTAACGGTCTCTCGAATGCACTGTATAATGTGTACTATAATATCAAGACTTCCAAAGAATTACGGGAGTCTTTGGAGAAAAAGTACAAAACGGAGGATGCGGGAACAAAGAAATTTGTTGTCGCCCGTTTCTTGGACTTCAAAATGGTTGATAACAAGACTGTTATGAATTTAGTCCAAGAGTTGCAAATTATACTACATGACATCCATGCTGAGGGAATGGTACTTAGCGAGACATTCCAAGTGGCAGCGATGATTGAAAAGTTACCTCCTGGTTGGGTGGATTTTAAGAATTATCTTAAACACAAACGAAAGGAGATGACTTTAGAGGACCTTATTGTTCGTCTTCGGATTGAAGAGGGCAATAGAATTGCCCTAAAAGGCAGCCAGGCGCAAACTTCTGCTAGCGCAAACGTCGTTGAGCATGGGCAATCCTCTAAGGGCGCGAAGGGTAAGGGGAAAAAGGACAAAGAGAAAGCAAAGGCTAGCAAACTTGGACCGAAGAAAGGGGGTGTGAAAAAGAAACCTCCAACGTTCCAAGGGACTTGTTACAACTGTGACGAGCCGGGGCATCGGGCTAACCAATGCAAGAAACCAAAGCGTGAGCGTGCGCACATGGTGGATGAAGACGGAATGCCTTTGGTGGCAATGATTTCCGACAAAAGCGCAATGATGGATGAGGTCAATACTGTGACCAACACTCCGAAAGGATGGTGGGTTGATACGGGCGCGACCCGTCATGTTTGCACAGACAGGAGCCTTTTTACCACCTTCAAGGCACTTTATGGAGAAGAGAAGCTGTATATGGGAAATGCAGCCACCGCCGACATCATGGGTGAAGGAACGGTGATCTTGAAGTGGACTTCGGGGAAGGAGCTCACTCTAAGCAATGTGTTATATGTCCCGGACTTGCGCAAGAATCTAGTCTCGGGATGGTTGCTTAATAAGTTTGGATTTCGTTTAGTTTTTGAGAGCGATCAATTTGTACTAACTAAACGAGGAATGTATGTTGGCAAGGGCTACGCCCAAAACGGCATGTTCAAATTAAATGTAATGGCTGTCAAGAACATGAATAAAATTGCTACTACTTCTACTTATATGCTTGAGTTTTCTGATTCGTATAAATCGCATGGTAGATTAGGTCACGTTAATTTTAATTCATTGCGCCGTTTAATCAATTTAAATTGTATACCAACATTCCATATTGATTCACACTATAAGTGTGAAACTTGCGTTGAATCCAAACTTACAAGAACATCATCGAAATCGGTTGAACGAATAACTGAACCCCTTGATTTAATTCACACTGATATTTGTGATTTAAAAGCGGTACCCACAAGAGGTGGAAATAAGTACTTCATCACGTTTATTGATGATAGTACTAAATATTGCTATGTATATTTACTAAAAAGTAAAGATGAAGCAATAAGTAAATTTATCTTGTATAAAAATGAAGTTAAGAATCAACTTCAAAAGAAGATAAAAGCTTTGCGAAGCGACCGAGGAGGCGAATATGTTGCACCTTTTTCCGATTTATGCGCAAAAAGTGGCATTGTACATGAGTGTACACCTCCTTATTCTCCACAATCAAATGGCGTGGCGGAACGAAAGAACCGCATATTGAAAGAAATGATGAACGCCATGTTGATAAGTTCTGGGATGAGCCAGGAAATGTGGGGGGAGGCCATTATCTCGGCCAATTATCTTTTGAACAAGATACCATTGAAAAAGAGAGACGACACTCCATATGAGTTATGGAAAAAGAAAAAGCCTTCATATAAATACTTGAAAGTGTGGGGGTGCCTAGCAAAGGTGATTGTACCACCTCCTAAGGCTCTTAGGATAGGACCCAAAACTTTTGATTGCATATTTATTGGGTATGCGCATCAAAGTAGTGCACATCGCTTTCTTGTACATGAGTCCAAGAATCCTGATGTACACGTAAACACTATCATGGAGGTGAATCCTAACGTTGTGTCTTACTTTGAAAATGTGTTTCCTTTGAGAAGACAAACACATGCAACGTCATCAACACCTAATTTTGAAGTAGGTGAAAGCTCATCTAGACGAGTTGATGAGGTAGTTCATGATAAGACACATGAACAACCTGAGGTTGAAGAAAGTGACCGTAGGCGAAGCAAAAGGCCAAGGGTTGAAAAATCCTTCGGTCCAGACTTCGTTAGCTATATGGTTGAGGGCGAGCCCAATACATATCGCGAAGCGGTTTCTTCTTCAGAAGGACCTCAATGGAAAGAAGCAATAAGAAATGAAATAGATTCTATATTGCAAAATCATACTTGGGAGTTAGTAGATCTTCCACCTGGTTGCAAACCACTTGGATATCGCTGGATATTCAAAAGGAAGATGAAAACTGATGGAAGTATTGATAAATACAAGGCTAGGCTGGTGATTAAAGGATTTAGACAAAAGGAAGGTCTAGATTACTTTGATACCTACTCGCCTGTGACGCGCATTACCTCGATTAGATTGGTTCTTGCTATAGCGGCTTTAAGAAATTTGGAAGTTCACCAAATGGATGTTAAAACCGCATTTCTAATTGGCGATTTAGAAGAAGAGATTTACATGGAGCAACCTGAAGGTTTCTCTGCCCCAAGTCAAGAGGGTAAAGTATGTAAACTCGTCAAGTCTTTGTATGGCTTGAAGCAAGCACCAAAACAATGGCACCAAAAGTTTGATCATGTCATGATTGACAATGGTTTCAAAATAAATGAGTGCGACAAATGTGTTTATTTCAAAGACACAAATGAAGGTTATGTGATTTTATGCCTTTATGTAGACGATATGCTTATCATTGGGAGTAATGATAAAATTATCAAAGCTACTAAAAGCATGTTAAAAGCGAGATTTAACATGAAAGACATGGGTTTAGCGGATGTGATTCTTGGAGTAAAGATCATAAGAACCCAAGAAGGTCTTGTGTTAAGTCAATCTCACTATGTGGATAAAATTCTTGAAAAATTCAACTCGGGAGATACGAGTGTAGCTCGAACTCCAGTTGATACCTCCCAACATCTCAAGAAGAATAAAGGAGATGGAGTTGCTCAGTTAGAGTATTCAAGAATTATTGGCAGTCTAATGTATCTAATGACATGTACTAGACCCGACTTGGCTTACGCGGTGAGTAGGCTAAGTAGATACACCAGCAATCCGTGCGCGGATCATTGGAAAGCTATCACGAGGGTGCTTAAATACATAAGATACACAAGAGATTATGGACTGCATTATACCCGACAACCAGCAGTGATCGAAGGATACACTGATGCAAACTGGATATCGGATAATAAAGATTCCAAATCAACAAGTGGTTACGTGTTTACACTTGGAGGAGCTGCTATTGCTTGGAAGTCTTCTAAGCAAACGGTGATAGCAAGATCCACAATGGAATCCGAATTTATCGCCTTGGATAAGTCAGGCGAGGAGGCGGAATGGCTACGTCAATTCGTGGAAGATATTCCAAGATGGCCAAAGCCTTTGCCAGCCATATGTGTACATTGTGATAGCCAATCAGCGATTGGTAGAGCTCAAAGCTTGATGTACAATGGCAGATCAAGGAATATGCGACGTAGACATAACACGATACGACAACTACTCTCAACGGGTGTTATCACAATTGATTATGTGAGATCAACGAATAACATTGCGGACCCGTTAACAATAGGCTTAAGCAGAGAGTTAGTAGAAACGTCGTCAAGAGGAATGGGACTAAAGCCCGTGATAAATGGGAATATGAGGGAAACCTAACTTAGTTGACTGGAGATCCCAAGATCTAAGTTCAATAGGACAACTTAATCATATTACCAAACGGAGTCACTGTGGGGGAGTACCCCAAACTAAATAAAAAGGGAGTTACGTATACTTCCTAGTCCATTCCAATCAGTGACATTGAAGTGAGGCTAAGCATATGAAGGTTAATGATTACGGGAAATCAAATAACCATGATGCTTTTAATGATTCAGAGGAATCACCTATGTTAGAAAGAAGTAGGGTCGCTTCGAATGGACTTGTGGGGTGCGCAAATCCTAGAGCTCTCGCAGAACCAGGCTAGTGTTCCAGGACCATAATAGGACACGACAATGAGGAGTTGGCCAAACCAGGGAGAGTATTGTGTGAAGTGTATTGTCGTTTACACAAATGGGGGTATGTTCAAGGACATCGCGTCTACACACCGCTAGTAAGCAAGTGCGCTTCACAAAAGAAGGTTCAAAGGTTACAACCTACCTATCTTGCAATACTCAACTGTCGAAGTTTATCGGTTGAAAAGTGTAAGGAAAAGATCCATTTCCATACATGTGGGGGATTGTTGGAAATTTGATGAAAATAACATTTTTCATGTGGGGGATTGTTGGAAAAATATGTGAAAATAGCATTTTTCACAAATATAGGAAAATGATTTTTTCCTATTTTGGACTAAAAATAAATATAATAAAATGAGCGGGTTTTATATATTTATTTGTGGGTTTATGTTCTATGTTGGGAGAGCTTCGCAACGAACTAAACCACGTCCAAAACGGAGCTAAGATGAATGAGATATCGATGCTCAAAGTTGGGTGTTTGGAACATTCAATGCTGAAACAAAAGGGAAAGTAGCACCTTGTCCCACATCGGATGAGAGATGGAACTTAAAGGGGTATTTAAGTGGGAACTCTCCATCCTTATTGTTTCATGGGAGCACTCACTAGTGTACTCGCGAAGGGTGCGGAGCACCACAACTCGCACACGCTCGCGCGCGCGCGTGGCGTGGGCGATGAGGCGCAATGTGGCGCTTTGATGGCGCACTTCGCACGCTCGCATCGCCGCAAGCCGCTTGAGAGCCGCCTTTGTATTTTTTACCACGTGCGCGTGGTGGATCTCATGGGCTACAGGGACCAAGTGGAGTGCAGGTTCGAAGCGCGTGACGTGGCAGTCCGCGCGCGGGTATACGTGGCACGAAGGCGCGCGGTTGCGCACAGTACATGGGTCCTGATGTGGCGTGCGTGGCGCACCAAAGTGAGCCAAAACGGCGCGACTGTGTGGCGTGCTCGTAGAGGCTCACAGGTGACGTGGCGCACGCGGGCATGGACCTGAGTCAGTGAGGCGCACACGCGCATGGGTGTGAGCCAAGAGGACGCACCGCGCATGGGCGTGCACACCTGGGCGCGCGCGCACCAGTGTGGCTTGCGCGCGCGCACGCGTAGAAGCTTCCAGCATTGAATGACAGTGCAGTTTCAGTCCAGCTTCGTAACTGACGAGTTAACAGGCTTTGACTGAGAATTAAATGACGTATTAAATTGCATTGAAGACGTTTAATGCAATTTAAACCTCTCATTTAATTCGATTTTTGCTGTTTCAAACCGGGAGCTGTATAAATACAGCTCCATACCCAGCTGCAGAGGACACCAGCTACACAACAGCAACAAAACACTTTCTCTCTACTGTTCAGATCTTCTTCCAGCAAGTTTTCAAGGTAACATTCGGGTTGTAGGCGAACTCCGGCAGTACTACTGCTCCGGCTGTTGTACCCTGGGAAACAAAACGAGTACTCCTGGGAGACTCGGAATTTGTTTTCAGGGAAGCGTGTTGAACACGTGCCTCAGTCTTCGTTTTTTTTTTCTTCTTCTTCTACACCAATTCTTGTATTTGATTTATTTCAGTTGTAATAGTACCTTAGTTTTTCCAGCTTTCTTTATTTCTGTGTTGTAATCAGTTAATAAAATTTGTTTATTTTATTTATTTACGTGAACGGTTCCTACAATGACCGAAAATTGATTGTGATATAAAACTGTGATTGGGCCACAGATTTAAATGTAAAAAGATTATTGGGCCGAGAATCTATTCAGTCAACGCACATGGCCATTTCACACGAAGTGGAGGTCCAATACGTACGAAATGATGTTTTTGGTGCGAAATGGAGTCAAATCTTGCCAATCCGTGCGAAATGGACCTAAATCTTGTCAATCCGTACGAAATGGATTGTCTATTTCAAACGAAATGACACATCTCCGAACGATCTGGAAAGTTTTTGTCAAAATTGATCACGTTTTAGGTCGATTTTAGATCTGATTCTTTCAAGGATTTGTTAAAACAGTGTTTCCCACGATATATGTGAAAATCAAGCCATTTTGTCCGTAAAATCTTGTTTAATTTTGAAAAAATATGAAGAAAATGAGTAGAAGTGAGATTTTCGGATGAAATCAAGCTGAATCGGTAAGAACTCTACCTCCTGAGCTCTGATACCACTTGTAGGATCGTTTGCACGACCAAATGAGTCGATCAGAAGAGTTTTTGATCAAAACGAGAGGTGGAAACAGACGTTTTGATGTTGAATCAGCTTGATTTGCACTAAGAAATAGTTTAAATGTCTTCTGTATTGATTTGACAACGATTTACAACCTGGAGACACCTCGGCAGAGCTTCGCTACCGGAATCCAAAAGTTACCATTCTTCATGAAATGGTACAAGTCCATTTCGCACGAAATGGTCCATTTAGTGTGAACATGCCATTTCGTGTGAACATGCCTATTCTTTCGAACTACATGACTTGATCTATTCAATCTATTACAAGACTCGATACAAGACGAAGTCGACAGACATATGCACCAACAAGTACCATAAGGGCATGCTTCGTGAGAAATGTCGATTTTTCTTTCACATTATCATGCAATGTCTTGCTCCGAGAAAATCTGGATTTGACGGCATGAATCACAATAAGTTATTAGCAATGATCGGCCTAACTTTTAATCAGCCTCACAATTTCGCTCGGATGATTCTCAAGGCTCTTAAAACCCAACTTTATTATATAGCTGGTGATGCTCGTCTGTTGATGTTATATCCTCGGTTTCTTATGATTATTTTCTGACATCTTGTTCCGGATCTTTCGATTAATGATGGATTGCCACGGCTTGTGCTTACAAGAATGACTTGACGTATTTTTGTTGATTGCCGCAACGTTAAAGCTTCTGTACTTTCTCCTCAATTACCTGAACTTAGACCTATGCTGGGTGTTATCTTGGTTGAGAATTATAACCCTACAAATGATGTTGTTTGGAATGAGATATCTGCAGGCGTTAATCAGTTATTTGATGTTGATGAAGACGAGGATGATGCAGCTAATGTTGTTCTTCAACAGCCGGCAATTGTTCAACCCCAGATTGGTCTTCAACAACAGCCGTTGGTAATTAAAGAACCCATTGTTCATGCGCCCGTTGTGGTAGAGCCTGCTGTGGGAGTTGTTGATCCAGTCATTGAACCGATAAATGAGCTTATCGGTGAACAAGTACAGGATGTAGTTATGGATCAACCCAATCAAAGTGCGGATTTTTTTTTTTTTTTTTTGATAGTGTGTTAGCTATGATTGATGCTTCCTTGGGGTCGGATGCTCCGTCTTCAAGTACTTCTAAGGGAAAGGGTCTTCTTGTTGAAGAAGAAGATGTAGAGATGTTATCTGAAAGAAAATATTTAGCATTGGTTCGAAAAAATATTATGGGGAAGCTTTCTGACAAAGGACAGCAAAAGCTTCAGGCGTTTCGAGATAAGGCCGATTCTATCGGCCCCTCTTCCGAGTGAGCCTATCGACTGTCTATCTGGAATGAAAAGACTTCCGATCTAGAAAATCTTCCCGATAACTCTTCTGATGATGACGGTGGTGACTCTGATGATAGGCCGAGTGATGCTTCGGCTTCTACCAATGTCACGTACAAAAGAAGAAGATTGGGAGAAAGTTCTAATTCAGCTCCAACGTATTTAGGGTTGGTAGATGCTTCAGCTGTTTAAGTTTCAGCTCCTGCAGTTACTTCCGTTTCTGGTGATATTCCTGTTTCCCTCCCTTTAGTACCAATTTCAGCTCCCACCTCATCTGCTGTAGTATCTGTTGCTGGAATCTCTTCGTTAGGCTCAGGTATTCCAGTGTTTTCGTCTGGATTTTCGACTACACCGCTATTTTTGACATTTCTATCTCTCACGGGTTCAGGCAATCTGTTTGCAACATTCGTGGGATTGAGTTCCTCTACGGTGCCTTCGGTTTTCACTACATTGCCTCCAGGTTCTTCGTCGGGTTTTGTTCGTCCTGGTGGTGCTCGTCCTGCAAGTCCTCGATCGAAGAAACCTGTTATGACTACATCTTCGCCAAAGTCGTCAAGAAAATTTCGTCCGAAGGTTGCATCTGATCCAAGACATCCTCGCCCTGTCGCACCAAGGCCTAAAGTTTCTACTTCAGCCCCATAGACTCAAGAAACTTCGACTAGGGGTGATAAGCCTTCTTTCCAAGTATTTGTGCGGGAAAAGTTTGCAGAAGCTCATCAGGCCATGCCAAGGCAGAAAAACATAGCCAATGAAATTCTGGAAGTGAATAGGAAGCAACAGAAAGAATTGGATGAGCAGAGAAAGAAAAATGTAGAAAATGAAGAAAAGATTAAAGGTTTAGCTTTTCAATACAGAAGACAAGCCATTCAATTAGGTATTCTAATCAAGAGAGATATGGCATATACCTCTCGACATGAAACACTTTCAGCTGTGACTGAACAGATTCACAGGATTGTCATTGAGCTTGTTGAGCTATTTTCTACTCAGGGGGAGAATACGTCTCTCCAGGTTCAAGCAAGGTGAAAACTGGACAAGTTGAAAAAGATTCAAGATGACTTGGATAAAGATAAAGACCCCAACGCTTCTCAGCAAAGGGAGAAACCAAGTAGCTCAAAAGCTACGGAAGCTACAACTGATGTTGCAGTTGAGGGGGAGTCACATAAAGGCAAAGATGGCAGTGGAGATAAAGGTCCATCTGAGGCTGAATTTGGTGTTCTGTCCAATGATTCGGATCATGATATGTTAACCGGGGAGCATTTCATTTCCAACAACGACTTAGATAAAGATGATGAAGTCGTTGGAGTAGTTGAAGAGCTTAGACCAGATGAAGATGTTGATCATGTGGTTATGAGCAAAGGTGGAAACGTCTCTTACTCGATGAACGTTCAATCTGTCGAAGGAGTGGAAGTAGACTTTGAAGACTTGCGGGGCATTGCTTATAACGATACACCGATTGAAGCGAATCCTAATCCAGAGCCAATTCTTGAATAAGTTTAGAGAGCTTTATGGTTTGGAACACCTCCACCCGATCTTACTCTATTAAAAGCGTTTTGGACGCATCCGTGGAGAGTACTCAGGGCAAATCAGAACCTGGGATTGGGATGAGTAGAATAATCTGGTGTTAATCAAGCGAACATATGGGGTTCAGTATTTCAAGCCGCGTTTTCAAACTCTCAGTTCACTTCTAGGACACGACCTTCATCACATTACTCAACTCGATTTGAATACTCCGACAGATAATGGGATTATTGGAGCTTTGAAGAATGTTTTGGAAGCAAAAAGCAGAGCGAATAAGTGGGAGCAATTTACACCTGCTGTGGGCCATCGAGTCAGAACAAGAAATAAGTTCTCAGGTGAAATTCAATATAAGGTTTGTGTACCGACCTGCTTTGTGTTTGAGAACTATTCCTATGAGGCATTTTGACTTAGACAGTATGGCTGAGATCGGGTTATGGTACCTTGATGGGAAAACAGGAGAAGCTGTTATCACATAGAAGAAAGTGATTGAAGTGATTGTGAAAGTGCTAGATCCGATGTGGCTAGTGAACTTCAAACTTTCAGATCTAGAGAAGCTGAGATGTTTATCGTTTCATTACAACCCTGAAGACGAGATCTTTCTCTGCCTTTTATTCGTATTGTTCAATTCCGTGTGAAGAATAAGGTTGGAGCAGGAAGAGATTATTCGAAGGTTTAATGAAGATCTGCAGATCCAGCATGTATCAACGGGGAGTCTGTAAGTGCACCTTGGATGATAAATGCTAGATGCTGCTTATTAATTGAATATTCAGGGTCTTGTTTTGTAATTTGTTGAAAGATGTATACTACTAACAAATTCAGAAAAATATGAGTCTAATGAGTCCGAATTTGTGGTATAAGTTTGTCAGAATTTATGTTTTGTTTATAGGGTGTCCGAATTTGTTATTCTTGTATTGTCAGTACTTAGTTTGTTAAGTACTGACTAGTTGGTTTAGCTTGTCATGACTAAATTTATGTATATTCGGACTAGGGTTTGCATTAGTCAGGACTTATGTGTCAGTACTTGTGATTGGATATATTCTAAGTGAATGAATGCAATCAGTATTGCTTTTTGAGAAAACTTTCTATGCAAGACTTGTTCTAGAGAGAGAAATAAACCCTAACTTTGGGTGTGCTATTCACTCTGTGTGATTGTTCAGGTGTGTGATCTGTGAATACTTAGTGTATATTCACAGATTGATCGGTTCTCTCATTTTCTATGGAGCGGTACGAGTCACGCGATGGTTTCCACACATCGCATGTGTGTCGAGCAGTGTTGGTTCGTGTGTTCGAGTTGCTTTAGGGTGACCTTACAAAATCCCAGTTTTTAAGTATTTATTTGTTATTTTTAGTAATAAATAGTAATCAATAAGATTTAAGTATCTTTTATTTGTAATATTTGGCAAATTGGATTTAAATAAACACAACTCACTGTTATTGGCCAATAATAATCCCAACTCATTTAATCACCAATAATAATCCGAACTATTCACTTTTGTTTGTAAAATACTCCCAGTTCAAAAAACACTAACTAGGTTAAAAATTTGCTGATGTGGCTGTGGCTTGCCACGTCACCTGCCACATCAGTTGCCACGTAAGCGAAAAATGCCACGTAGACTGCCACATCAGCTGCCACGTCATAAAAATGCCACGTAGATTGCCACATCAGCTGCCACGTCATCAAAAATGTCACATCAACTGCCACGTCATATGACACATCAGCTAAAAGGGCCATATCAGATGCCACATCAGCAAATTTTTAACATAGTTAGTGTTTTTTTAACTGGGAGTATTTTACAAACAAAAGTGAATAGTTCGGATTATTATTGGTGATTAAATGAGTTGGGATTATTATTGGCCAATAACAGTGAGTTGGGATTATTTAAATCCAATTTGCCGTAATATTTTATTGATTTTTAAATTTTTTCCATATTAATAGAAACTTAAGATTAATAGTAAATCATAACTTTTAAGTATTTAATTGTTATTTTTAGTAATAAATACTAATCAATAAGATTTAAGTATCTTTTATTAGTAATATTTTATTGATTTTTAAATTTTTTTCATATTAATTGAAACTTATGATGAATAGTAAATCATAATTTTTAAATATTTATTTGTTGTTTTTAGTAGTAAATAGTAATCAATAAGATTTAAGTATCTTTTATTAGTGTTGATGTATTTGTGTCTTTGCTTGTAATTTTACTGATCATGTATAAACGGTCTTTATTTCGTCTATGCATTTTTATTTAGTTGTAAGTTGACCAAGTCAAACATCATCCTGTTTGACTTGGCAACAGTACGAACATTTTGATTATACTGTGCTTGTTGTAAACACGCGAAGGCAACCTTCATGTCACTCATATGACACGAAGGAGCTTGAATAGTCAATACACGAAATGAATGCGAAGGTATGGTTCGTGTGTAAGTGCCTTCATGTCTCACATAACACGTGTCTCCATGATTCTATTTTGTGTGAACATTAAATGTCTTCGTGTGTCATCTTTTTGTATTACCTATAAATACATCAGGATGCAATTCTAAATGAGTAAATGTAAGTGCATTTTGAGAGAGTCTGGAGCTTATTTTGGATAACTTGTATATTGTTACTATGTCAAAATCAATTGATAAAGTTTTGAGTGATTTGTTCTTCTTGATTGATTGTGCTCTTGCTTGGTTGTGTGAAAATCAGGGATTCTGCACCTGTTTTTATACATTTGATAACTTGAAATCACCTTGTTCTTAGATATGTTTATTTATTTTTTTACATTTCAAGTTATTTGCTCGTGCGTTGTGATGGCACGTTACCGTGCGTATTACATCGGTATCAGTTCGGTTCATTAAAGTACCGGTACGATACATGCACTTAGTATAGAAATCAACACATGTTTTACATGACCAAAAAGGAACACTGGTACTAGCACCAATTTGTCCGTATGGCACCGACTGGTTAAGAGTGTCATAATACTGGTAACGTTATTCATTTATCATCATAGATAGAGTTATATGAATGAAAATTTTTCAAAACCGAAAACCACAAAAATGAATGTAGGTACCGACACCGATGTTTGGTATGGTAGTACTAAGATGTTAGTTTATCGAAAGAAAAAACAACATAAACAAACTCCTGTACCAAAACGATGTTGTTCGGTACGGTGCGGTAGCGATACGGTGTCAATTTATCGAAATGAAAACAATAAAAAAGAATAATACCGGTACTGATACAGATGTTGTTCAATCGGTTTCGATTCAGTATGGTATGATAGCGCGTGAAACAATATCCGTTATCAATAAAATTTATATCGCAATGTTGAAAAAAAAAACATTGAACACAAACCAGCTAAACCATAGGTACCGATACCAATATACGTTTTTATTTTTTTTCGAGCGATATAGGGTTTTATTTTTTTATTACTATAGGCTATTGTGAGTACCAGTACCATAATACTGTAACGAAAAAAAACATACATCGATAGAATTCCCGCCGCAAAGTGCGGAGGGAATCTTACTAGTTTAGTGGTATAGGTCAACTATAGTACTGACATGGTCCAGGGACGACAATGGGTGGGATATCAGACCGATAACGTGGTCTCATACGTGGTGATATAACCGTGTGTCATAGGTGGTCCTATACCTTTGCGTACTCGTTACAGTCCTTACACTGTTCAGGGATGACAATGGGTGGCACTACAAGAAAAAACCCCTATAGGGACGACACCTATAGGGACAATACATATCCTCTGTATAGATCACTCTATTGAGACGACATGTCGTTTCTATAAGGTTTTCGTGCTTTTTAAGATAGGTTACCTTATACAGACGACATATCCTCTCTAAAAGTGAAAATAATTTTTTTTTTGCGTTTTTCTATTCTCTAGTTTGTTGAATTAGAAACTCTAAAAAACCGTTTTAACTTAAAGAGACGACATATTGTCTCTACAATTTCAAATATTTTTCTTTTAATTTAATTTTATTAATGATCAATATATATGAAAATTAAAAAAAAAAACTAAAAATTAAAGTTTAACTTATAGACGACATATCGTCTCTAAAAAGTTTAAGTAGTCAAAAATAATTTTCCCTTAGGGGGCAAAGTTTCCCAAAATTCCAAATTTGAATTAAAAAAAAGGTCTAACATATAGGGACGACTAGAGAAAAATAATTTTGTTTTTTTTTTTTAGTTTTGATCAATAAATAATAAAAAATACAAAAAAAGTTATTCGTATATAGAGACGACATGTCGTCCCTATAAGCCCAATTAAGTTTATTAATTTATTCTTGTTTTTTAACTAAAAAATATATTTAAACCTATGGAGACGACATGTCGTCTGTAAAATGTTTGAAAGGTAAAAAAATCATTCAGAAGGCTAAATTTCCCACCATTTCATAAAAATTAAAAAAAAAATTAACCTATAGAAAAGATATATCGTCTCTAAAATGTTTGAATGGTAAAAAAGATTCATTTTGGAGGCAAAATTTCCCACCGTCCCATAAAAATCCGAAAAAATTAACTAACTTATTGAAATGACATGTTATCCCTAAATGAAGAAAAATAATTTTGTTTTTTTTATTCTTTATTAATAAATAAGTAAATAAAAAAAAATTTCAGGTGTAGAGACGACATGTCGTCCCTATATCCCAAAGGCCCATTCTATACACACCCCCCTTCCTGATTACACCCCCCTTGTGAGAGGAAAATTGTCGGTCCCACGCAGGCCCCACCTGTAAGTATGTGAGAGGAGGAGGGTGAAAAAAGTAAATAGGAGGGGTGTAGAAAGTAACACCCCCAAAGGCCCATTCTATACATACCAAATTAACCTATAGAGACAACTTGTCACCCCTAAGTAGAAATAATTTTGTTTTGTTTTTTATTCTTTATTAATAAATAATTAAATTTAAAAAAAAATTCACCTCTAGAGACGACATAACATGTCGTCCTTATAAGCCAAATTAACTATTTCTTATTTTATAAACGACTTGGGTGGCCTATAGGGACTGCGTTGTAGAGACGACATGTCGTATCTATAGGTGAAAAGGGTCTATAAACAGGACATATCCTTTCTACAGACCAAAACAATGTCGTCCTTATAAAGTCTTTTTCTTGTAGTTTGTGTTAAGAGACCGAAGATTATGAGGCCAGTTATGCAGTGTCATACGTAGTTATAAAACATACGTCTCATATGTGGCCTATATGTACCTGGTACTCAATATCCACCGAGTTCTCGAGTATATCTTAGGTATAAAAAATACCCGTTTATGGTGGTATGTAGTTAAAAACTACCGGTTCAGATTTAATTACACAAATTTTGATATTAAACTAACATAAAAAATAAACTTAAAATGTAGGAATTTCCCTTTGTCCCTCTAAGTATTCTACAAATTTAATAATTTTATGTTTCTAACAGTTTAACATACTATTGTTAAAGATCACATAATATATTAATGTATTGAGTATCGATCCGGGTAAACAATTACAAATAATCTAGCGTATATCACTTGATACCGTACACATCCCAAACCTGCATAACTTTTTGAAACTAATGTCATTCTTGGTACTTCGCATACTGGACACCCGTCTTGAATTTTTCGGGTTCTTCTATATCGGGTTCGGGTCCAGGTTGGTTTACCATCCTTTATAAGGCGATCTTGATTCATTCCATGGCTTAGGATTCTGCAACTGCCTATTATAGGGAATAATGTGATGAGTTGATTTTCAATATCTGGAAATAATAGATCATATGTTGTAAACAGTGATGGCAATGAGTTGGGTATGGGATACGTATTAATACTCTCAGTCTACTTGATTATAAAATCATGTTCTATACCTGACCGTCAGGTATCATGTATACCTAGGGATGTGCAAAAAAACGAATTATCCGACCCATAACTAAATTAACTGACCCATAATCAAATTAATAGCAAAAACCGAACCGAAAAAATCAAACCATATCAAAAGTAGCAGGTCGGTTATGGTTATCAATGTTTCCATACCCACCTTAACCGAACCGACATGTAGTAAACTCTTTGTCAGATTTAGGTCTTTTCACCATTTTTGAATATTTGATGTTTTTGGTTGAACGTTTCTAGTATTTATGATTTATTTCATATCATTTTTGTTAAATGTTTATTTGAATTTATTAAATATATTATATCACTTTGTTTTAATATTCGTTATTAATATTATAGATTATATAAATATTATTAATAAAATGTAATATACTAATATATAGAAATATGTAATACCAACCGTTTATGATTATGATTATCTAATAGCTGAAATTGTGGTTATGGTTACGGTTTTAGACCAAAACCAACCCATGATGCACACCCAGGGGCGGACCTAAAGAAGGTCCAGGCGTAGCACGGGCTACGGCTCAACTTTTTTCCGGTAGTGTAATTTTTTTTTATTTTTTTTATTTTTAAACAACTACGAGGACACCGCTCAAATTTTTTTTTTACAAACCAATAATAAGCCCGGTTGGTGAAGATGGTACAAAGCCAAATAACTAAATAATAGCACATTAGATTAGCCCAAATAACCAAATACTAGCCTAATTAACTAATTTTTTTTTCGAAATTGAAGCTTGTCAAGACGGATTTACGCAATCGAATCGCCCCGGAATTTTTGAACAATGCTACGGTTTGTGCGGTCAAAAAGAATTTTTTACTTTATTTATGTATTGTTGTTTTTTTAATATTGTATGATTGCATGGTAAAAAAAAATTTTTGGATACTTCTGAGTTAATGTTCTAGTTCCGCCACTGTGCACACCCCTAGGTCTTCCAAGAGTTTGTTAGAAATTACACGTTTGGACTTTTTAGTACTATTTTTTTTATTCTAAATTTTATATAATAAATTTTTTAACAATTATAATAAATTAAAATATTCATCATAAAATGTTTGTAATATCTAGTATATATAAATTTCAATATGATTTCGTATTTCCTAGTATCATCAAATACACACAAAAAAAGTTTATTTCCACGTAACGAACCTAATAGAATTGAGCATTACTAGACAGGACATACAAAAAAAGTTTTGGGCATTGTTTCATTGATTCGTGTAAACAAGTTTATGATTTCAGGTAATTAGTTCGGATATCAACTAATATTTATTTCAATCCCAAACCGAGATAGCCCCTTACAAAACCCAACCCAGATGTTTCAAGTTTTAAGTTATCCCAACGAGCTCAGGATATTTTGTTATCCATAGTTGTGAAAGCACTGAAACCAAATAATCTTTGCCACCCCTACATACTCCATATACATATAATAGCACTGGCCACTTAATAATTCTAAATAAGGTGACAAATTCTAAAATAAAATGTATTTTGTTTTTAGAGGGATAGTCGCATATTCAGACAAAAGATTAAATACAAATAAATTTAACGTACAAAATGTACGAACTGAAGGTTTTGCTGAAAAAATACGGTGGCATTTTCGTAATTATCAGTAATTATCAAAATTACTCTACAAATGATCCTGTAGAGTAATTTTGATCTTTGTATAGTAATTTTGTAAAATGTTCTTGTAGAGTAATTTTGATCTTGTAGGGTAATTATCAAAATTACTCTATAAGTGTATCAAAATTACTTTTACAAGTGAATCAAAATTACTCTGTAAGTTTATCAAACAACATATAATTCAAAATTCCTCTAAAAAAGATCCTGTAGAGTAATTTTATAAAATGATCTTGTAGAGTAATTTTGATCTTGTATAGTAATTTTTTAGCATTTAGTTATGTGGTTTAGTTTTTAACATTTAGTTTGGGTGGATGGGTGGGTGGGTGGGTGGGTGTGTGTGTGGGGGGGGGGGGGGTAGGTTTTTTTTGGGGTTTTTTTTGTGAGGTATAGTTTTTTTTAATCAAAATTACTTTGCAGGATCATTTGTAGAGTAATTTTGATAATTACCTTTCAAGCAAATATTTACGAAAATGCCACCGCGTTTTTTTTTTTTTTTTTTTTTTTTTTTGTCTTTTTCATACTATTTGTACGTTTAGTATGTTAAAGTTATTTGTACAGGAACTTTACTCCGCATATTCAAACCTAAGTAAAAAGAGTAGTTTAGAATAATTGGAGTAAAGTCCTACACTTAGTATCATTTGTTGTTTAAAAAAACATTCATATGTAAAAAGCATGAAATGTTTGTTGTTCTCAGTCAATCCCCTCTCCCCGTGCGGACACCTGCACACATACATATATATATATATATATATGTCAGTTATCATGATGTAGACAATGGAGTATTGGAACCATCAATACGGTGGTCACACTAATCAGTCCATCTCAACACCACACGAGACCACTCAACTTTCTGCATGTTGCCTTAGAAAAGAAGATAAGGATTTGGAACATAATATCATGAAACCCAATAATTTGGCTATCTTTTTGCGAGTATAAAGCATGATTTCATGCACCCATGTGATCATATCATCCAAAATTCCCCATCGTATTCTGTCATGTCACAGAGAAAAGAGAAAAGAGAAAAGAGAAAGGAGAAAGCATAAAGAGAAAGACAAAGAGAGAGAAACAGAAAAAGGACGATTTGATGGAACGATTTCAAGCTATAAAAAATAAATAGAACAAATCTATTAGTCATTTGTTTTACTTTATTTATTTTCGTTTTTTATAATTGCAAGGCAATTTTTTTCGGGATAACCCTAAATTAATGGGCTAGATCCGTCACTGACTAAGCGGCCAAGGTTTTGATTGGACTGCTGGTATTGGAGCTGCAATTACGTACTAAGTGTTCCATGTCAAATTTACTTTCTTTCAAAATCAGAAAATGTAATCTATCCATTATTTTCTTTTCTTTTCATTTCATTTTTTTTTTTTTTTTTTTTTTTGAACGGCCAACATTCATTTCATTTCATTTCAAAAACAGAAAATGTGATCTATCCATTATTTTTTTTTTCACTTCATAGACGTATACACGTGTATATTTGGGAGAAAAATGCGCGCTCTAGGTTTTTTCTTTTAATTATTAACAAAATTCTAGACTTTTGAAAAGTTTGGTATTTTGAATAACCATTGACAACCCATAATTCAATTCATACTCATATAGAAGAAAGTTTACTGCAAAATAATGGCTTTTGGTTGGAGGTGGCTTTAGAACATGCGTAGGCGTTAGTTGAATAATGCTGCCACCCTGAGGCGTTTTCTGTCATGTAGTAGTCCAGTCAGCATGGGGCATTATTGGGCGTTATTGCAAAAAGTGGCGTAGTGAGAATAATGCCCAATAACTCTCATCAAATCATTACACAATTATTTATTTTTTTAAATCTAAAACTTAAAATACTTCATTAATTTAAAATAAAATTACAATACAAGAAAAAAAAAAACCCGAATAAAAAAAACAGAAATTAAAAAAAAAAAGATGAAGTAAAAAAAAAAGATGATGATCTAAAGTCCGTATTTTCCCGAAGTTTTTGGCGATTCATTTGCGCAACGATCAACGCGTCGCCTTGGTGGTAGTCGATCGGTTTGGACAAAAACTCAATGTCCTTTTCCGTTTGCCTCGTCGCTTGCATCTCGTTAAACTTTTTGTTTTCGGCGACTTGTTCTTTCATAGTCTCCGAACGTTGGTGGCCGAGGTCTCGAATGTCTTGGAGACGACGGTTCATCTCCTCGAAATCTTCCTTCAACTCGAGATCGGAAGACGACTCCACCAGTTTTTCCCGGTTCGCTTATCTTTTCTTCTACCGGGCGGTCGGGCCAACTCTGCAACTTCCTCGTCAACGTCCACAACAACATTTAGATCGACGTTTCGGGCAACGGAAGTTGGTGTTTCAGGGTCAACGGAGGATGACGTTTTCGACCGTTTAGCTCTACGTCTACTACTCGACGTCATGGTCGGTACGCCAGCCCACTTTGGACTTTTTCTTAGTGGGTCCCAACATTTATAGTACGTGAAAACACCTTTCGTCTTCTCGTACTCTTCCATAGCCTTCGTTAAAACCCCGACGTCACCTTCTCCGCTCGGCCGATTATCGTAGTTACGTTGATAAACTTTTTGGAAGGCGTGACACTTGTTGTTGATGTCGGTTCATTTGCTAGAGATGGAATCCTTGTCACGATGTTCACCCTTTCTCCACGTGCTATAAAAAAGTTCACGAATCCTATTCTAAAATTTGTGACCGGTTTGAAAGTTTGCTACAAATAGAAAAAAAGTTGTACGTTAAAAATAAAATAAAATCGACGTATAGGAAAAAAAAAGTGCAAAAAAATAAAACTTACCAACATCGGGGTCCTCCGAAACATTGACCCACGACCGAACCAACGTGTATTCCTCGTCCTTCGTCCAAATAACGTAAGTATGCTTACGACGTGTTTGGTTCGGTTCCTTCTTTTTATGCGACCTTTTGCCGCGTTTCGATGTCTCTCGCTCCGGTTTGGGTTGCGTCTCCGGCACGATATCCACATCGGGTTCGGGTTGTTGTTGTGACGGTTGCGAGCCACCGGTTTGGCCAAAGCTGAAAGTGGGTGGCATGAAAGGAGTAGAGCCACTCAAGTAAGCCGCGTACGATAACATGTTCGGGTCCATTTCTTGAAGGCTAAAGCTTTGTTGCGGTTGGGTGGTGTTCGGGTTCCCGGGTCTTGAGGGAACACCAAATGGGGGTCGGAATGGGTTCATACTTTTATAAAATGTAAAAGAAGTAGAGAGAAACTTTGATTGAGGGTGAGTTTTTTATAAAAATGTGGATGTAAAGTGTGGTTTTTATAGTATTAAATGGGAATTAAAAAAATAACATTAAACAATGTTACCGTTGAACGGTAAACTCGATCCCCTAGGCACCTATTTGGCGTGTTTCAAACAACGCCAACAAACATCTTTTCGCGAAAAACGCCCAATCACGCCGCGGGGGGCGGAGGAGGGGCGATATGGGGTGTGTTTGGGCTATATTTTTGAAAAATAAACGCCCACTACGGGCGGTCTTAGAGTATCAATGATGCTAGATTTCACAAACCTTCACCTTAGCATATCGTATCGGATTTTAGAGCATTCACATATCTTCCTCATCTCTATTCTTATAATTACACTAACAATCAGTACATTTTATCTCTCGTTTTCAATTAAATAATATTCTTCATACCTCTATTATTATCTTTTCTCTCTCGTCCACTTACGACCACTTTCAAAAACTATTAACCAATTAATAGGGGTGAATAATGTTCCTCAAATATACAGATGAACACTAACATTTTCACTCTCCTCTGCTCTAAACCACTTTTTAAAATATGCAAAATGGGATGTGAATGCTCTTAAACCTCCTTCAAAAACCTCCATTTTCCCATAATACCAAACTTCATAAACTTCCACCTCATCATTCACTACTTTTACAATTGTTTAATATAAATCAAATTACATTTAAAGTAATATGTTTTTTTTTGTATTTCGTATATATTTAAATAATATAATATATGTGCGTTTATGTGTGTATTTATACATACATACATACATACATACATACATACATACATGCACACATATATATACATACAGACACATATATACATGTTTTGGTCAATAATTACCGAAGCAATTAAATGATCAAATTAGTTTGTGAGGTAGTGTGATATTGGTGTTTGCAAAAAATATGTTGAGTTGACTTTTATTGTAAACAGTTTCAGGATATAGCTTAAGGATATCAAGCTATACCAATAATCAAACAATGAGCGATGAATGTAAAGGTTGACACGAGATATACGAGGAAAGACCTTGATCAATATATGTGTGTTTATGTGTGTATTTATACATACATACACACATATATATATATATACATACATACATACATACATACATACATACATACATACATACATACGCAGGGGATGGATCATGAGAAAACTAGTTTAAATGAGAAAACCAAAAAACTACCCAAAATGCCTAAAAACATACCATTTTTTTTTTACAATTTTTATATAAAAATCGCTACTTTTTATGTATGGAAAAAAAATTTCAAAAAAAAAAAAAAAAAACCTTTCCTTTTTTTTTTTGGTTGTACTGCAAATGTGCACTGATACATAAAGCTTAAACCACTTAACCCACCCCCCACCGACACCCCCCAAAAACCTAAACCCCCCCACCCCCACCCCCCAAAAACCTAAATTCACCCTCCCACCAAAAGCCTAACCCCCCCACCCCCCAAAAACCTAAACCCCCCCACCCCCACCCTCCCGAAAACCTAAAACTAAACCCTAAACATAAACCCGAAAAAAACCTAAACCCCCCACCCCCACCCCCCAAAAACCTAAACCCCCCTCCCCTCCACACCCAAAAACCTAATCCTAAACCCCCCACCCCCCAAAAACCTAAACCCCCCCCCCCCCACACCCGAAAACCTAAAACTAAACCCTAAACATAAACCCGAAAAAAAACCTAAACCCCCCCACCCCCCACCCCCCCAAAAAACAAAACCCCCCTCCCCCCACACCCAAAAAACCTAATCCTAATCCTAAAGCTAAAAAAAAACCAACCCTAAATGCTAAACTAGACTCAAAAAGCTAATTTTAATCATCTAATGCAATTGTATTACATGTTATATTGCACATGTGCACTACTATAATAATAGTATTGAAAACAAGACGACACCATAAATATTTTTTTATGTCATAAAAAATATGCTCGAATATACTTGAATGAAAGATACAAAAATTTGTGATCTTATGGTGCCATTTTTGTTTTAAAATGATAACGTATGGAGAAATGGGAAATGTTTGAAAATTTATATTTTTTTTTTCAATTTTACCCCTCCTTCATTAAAAGTCCCCCCTCCTCCATTAAAAGTCTCCCCCCTCCTTTTTAGGTGTTTTTAGTTAGTTTTCTAGTTTTCTCATTTATATCTAGTTTTCTCATGATCCTCTCCCTACATACACATATATAAATGTTTTGGACAAAAATTACCGAAGCAATTAAGTGATCAAATTAGTTTGTGAGGTAGTGTGCTATTGGCGTTTGCAAAAAATATGTTGAGTTGATTGTTAATGTAAACAGTTTCAGGATATAGCTTAAGGATATCAAGCTATACCAATAATCAAACAATGAGCGATGAATGTAAAGGTTGACATGAGATATACGAGGAAAGACCTTGATCAATCTAGATCTCCGGCATATAACCTCGGGAGCTGACATCGTCGGCTGCCTTGTTCTTCTTTTTGCTTGAATAACCAGGATACAGTGCAGGATAATGCTCAGATCGATTCTAAGTGTTACAATGATTGCAAGTAGCGGGTGTTAGAGTGTAATTGTTGCTAGAAAAGAAAGTGAATGAGTAAGAGAGCTCGAAAGTGTGTGTATCCTACGATCTGGCACTCCATATTTATAGTTACAATAATAAACAAACTATCCTATAATCTTGGGATACTCTCGGATATTCCCTCATGACCGTTGTGGACCTATTCTCTCGGCTTCAACGTCTTTCTTCTAACAATGTTCAGCGAGTCTTTAGGGGAACAAGTCCTCGTGAATGTTGCAATCCTGCAGTCATAACCTACAAGCAAATTGTTAGTAATAGTCAAGATACTGCCTCAGGATATTACCAATATCCTGGTCCGGTATCCTGATTATAAACAGCTAACAAAAAATCAATATATAGAGTCAGGATATGGGCTCAGAATTTCACCCATAACAATACATACATACAAACACACACACACACACACACACACACATATATATATATATATATTAATTACCAACTTTTTATGCATTGTTGATTGTACTCTGTGCTTCCTTATTTTCCTCTTATTATCTCTGTCTTCTCCTTCATTGTGCTACCCTACCTCAGGTCGTCATCGCAACCGTCACGCCACACCACCACCATCGCCGCCCACAATCGTCGATGGCTCTACTGATGCCGTTTCCGCATGTCGTCCATACGCGAAATAGAACTGTTCTAATCCATTTCATCCCTCACAATTACTATCGTCGCCGCCATCTTCCTCTTTCGGAACATCGGCGAGTTCGCCACCTTATTCTGAATATGATGAGAAAGCCCAAAAACCGTAATCCGATATTTCCTCCAAACCCCAAATATCTCTCTCTCTCTCTCTCTAAATCATTGCGAGTGGTAGTAATGGTGGCCAATGGTGGTGGTGTGGAATTGGTGGTATGGTTGGTGGTTTTAGCTAGTTATTATGCCATTTACCGACGATTGAAGCAAGTGCGATGGACCAGCGGCCGATGGAAGCAGTTGTGATGGAGCTTTACCGGTCACTACCGTCAACTAGCAATGGCGATGAAGTGGTGACTATTTTGGTCAAAAATCTGACTAAGGATAATGTAACAAAATCTGAAATACGAGGTAAAGTGCTTGAATGATGAACGATAATAGAAATGAATATATGGCTATAAATGTAATTGAACACAGAGATTTATACAAGGAAAAGCCCTTGATCACTAGTAGATTGCACAAAAACCTTGGGTAGTGAAAACTATCACCACCAACTATATTGCACAATGAGAAGTGATTACAACTTCGGATCCTGATCAAGTATGTTACAACTGATTGCTAAGAGTGTTTGTGAGCTTCTGGTTCATAATGTGTGTATCCGAGAATGTGAATGTGTCCTATAACACTTGATCAACCCATTTTGAATAACAACAACAATAAATCCAAAAATCTTGCATGACGACGTTCACTCCCCATGACCGTTATGGAATTAGCACGTATAGCGTTCATAACGAATTATCCCCGAGATTCCAGCTATGACTCAGTCCACTTCGTTGATATCCTGCACATGAACATAAGAAAATATCAAGAACAATTGTTAGAAACTATAAGTAATGATAAGGATCCTTAAGCCTCTCAGTCCCTGCACTACCTGCTAAGGATAACTAATCCAGGCAACACCTCAGAATATTGGTTCTATTATAACTAAAATCTAGCCCCTAACAATTGCCCCCAATATGGTGGTTGTGATAAGAATTCACTGTTGTCATATTGCTGTTATAATCGAACTAGCCGTTACGCAGGCTAACTAGCTATTACACTTCTGAACGATGGGACTTGGGTAGCTATAACCATCATTGCGATTTTTAGGGTAGAGATAACTCTTCATTTTCTTTAAAATCAGAAGAAACCCATGTATATCTTAATTCCAGAGTCTTTAATCAGGTATTATTCTCTCCCTTTTCTTTCTATTTTCTTTCCCCAAATTCTCCATCCCTTCTTCTTTGAAATGGCAAAAATGGGCACTCGATCCTCTCCTGGTACCAGCCCAGAGTAGGATAATACACTCAAGACCCAGAATCTCTTGATGAATCCTTCATCGGAGATTTGTAAGTTCACTGACCCGGAGATAGAGAACCTTGCTCCCTGCTTTCCACCGGAAACCGTTTTCTAGCCATTCAACCCATCAGCTCGCAGTGATGCAGTTTCACCGGTGTGGTTTAGTTTTCCAGCTTTACCCTTCATCCTAGGTTATTCTTATCTATTTCCAGACCTCACCTAATGTCGCCACCCCCGATCCCCGGTCCCAGGGAACGGGCGGCTGCGAGCTAGTTTCGGTGGTATCGCATGGTTGTCTAATTTGGCAGCGGAATTTTCATCAGGACCGTAGGTTGGAAATATTTTATCAGAGTAAAATACCACATTTTCATAATATTAAACAAATGGGATAAAACCCAAGTTCATAGTACACACGTTTTCATAGGAATAAATCCTATTTTATTTAATAAAAACAACTATTTTATTTTAGGAAACTTTATTGCCACTTTTCCAAGCCTTCAGTGCTGTCCAGCTGGCTTCTATTTTGCTTTCATATTTTGTTACCTGAAACGCGTTTTAAAAACATTTGTCAGTGGAAAATACTGGTGAGTGAATCCCAGTTTAATCAAGTTTAAATAAAACCCACTGTACAGTATTGAGGGTGATCCCGCAATTATATTTGTTTTCAAGACATCACAATTAACATCCATGGTACTGTCGAACCCGACTTGTGAAAATGTTACTCCTTGACCAGGTGGTAACAAATTTTATATACAAAACCCCAACATACTCATGATAATTGTATTCTTACAAATACTCAATAACTGTTTAATATATAATTAATTAAATGAGGTTTTGTAAAACAGTTAACAAAAAGCGGATCAACTCACATTGCTGTCTTAGATTTTCTGTTAGGATTTCCTGGTGACAATCTAAAATTTACACAAATGCACACGCGTTAATATAATAACCCATTTTAACATTAGCAATACCCTCCCCGAGACGGCATTCCAATGACTACGTCGGGCAGAACCACGACAGCCATTACGGAACCCTAGATCAATCGGGCAGCGTATCTAATACGTATCCAGGGGTTATAATACTTACAACGGAGCAGAACTTCGCTATTTAGGGTGGTATAATACCCGCTTATATTACCTAATATTCAGATTTTGAGAGAAAGAAACGATTTTGAACGATTTTCAACTGAAATCCGATGGCCTCTATATATAGGTGTTGATCTTAACCCTCTCGCGGCCCGTGTAATATGAGAGCAGGGCTTACACGGCCCGCGTTGACTCCAGGTCAACATGTAGCTTGTCCGGATCATCGCCTAGACCCGCCACGATGATGACACGTGTCATCACCGGGCTGCGCCACCATTCTGATCTCTAGCGGCCCGCGTAAGGGTTATGGGGGACCTTACGCGGCCCGCCTAAGGCCTAAAAACAGAATTTTTAATTTATTTTTATTAATATTTAGGGTATTCGGGGCCCGTTTTCTCGTATGGGGTGTATTTTGGAACATATTGGGTTATTTTAAAATATTTTGGGGTGTTGGAAAATATTCTAGGGTGTCGGTTTATTGAGGATTGTTACATCCTCCCCACCTTGTTTTAGAGCTCGTCCTTGAGATCTACTAGAACAAGTGTGGATATTTCCTTTGCATTTCAGACTCAAGCTCCCATGTGTACTCAGGTCCTCTTTTAGAGTCCCACTTCACTTTGACCATAACTAATCTCTTATGCTTGAGATTCTTGACTTTCCTGTCTTCAATCTGTAGAAGCCTCTCTACAAACTTGAGTTGTTCATTTACCTCTATGTCCTTAAGAGGTATTTACCAGTGATTCATCGGCTAAGCATTTCTTGAGATTAGATACATGAAATACATCATGTATTCCTGCCATTTCCTCTGGCAGTTGTAGCTGATAAGCTACAGGTCATATCCTCCTAATAATCTCAAAAGGTCCAACATACCTGGGACTTAGCTTTCCCCGTTTGATGAATCTTACCACTCCTTTCCAAGGAGAGACTTTTAACAATACTTTATCTCCTACTTGAAATTCCAATGGTTTTCGTCGGTTATCAGCATAACTCTTCTGGCGATCACTTGCTGCTTTCAGTCGTTCCTTGACTTGAATAATTTTGTCGGTTGTTTCTTGCACTATCTCAGGTCCAGATAGTTGCTTTTCCCCAATTTCTGCCCAACAGACTGGGGTTCGGCACTTTCGTCCATAAAGTGCTTCGAATGGTGCAGCATTGATACTTGTGTGATAACTATTATTATAAGAAAATTCTATTAATGGTAAGTGATCGTCCCAATTACCTCCGAAATCAATTACACAAGCTCTAAGCATGTCCTCCATTGTCTGAATTGTCCTTTCGCTTTGTCCGTCTGTTTGAGGATGATAAGCTGTGCTTAGATTTAACTTGGTCCCCATGGCTTTTTGGAAACTTGACCAAAAATGAGAAGTAAAACGGCTATCCCTATCAGAAATTATTGATAAAGGAATTCCATGTATTGAAACAATTTCATTTACATACAATTTGGCTAGCTGTTCCATATTGAAAGTTTCCTTCATTGGTAGGAAATGAGCTGACTTGGTTAGCCTATCTACAATCACCCAGATTGTATCATTACCTTTCTTTTTTTTGGGTAATTTAGTAACAAAATCCATTGTTATCAATTCCCATTTCCACACTTGCATTTCTAATTGCTGCAACAGACCTGAGGGTTTCTGGTGTTCAGCTTTAACTTATGAACAAGTTAAACATTTAGAAACATAGGCTGCTATGTCCTTTTTCATTCCTATCCACCATAAATTTTTCCTTATATCCTGGTACATTTTATCACTTCCAGGATGCATTGTATACTTAGACTTATGGGCTTCTTCTAATATTTGATGACGTATGTTTCCTAATTTAGGTATCCACATTCTCTTTTTATGGAATCTCCAAATTCCATCTGTTCCTTGTTCTAATTCTTTTAGCATACCTTTTAATTTTTCAGTATCATCCTTGATTACTGATTCTAGTGCTTCTCTTATCTGAACATTTAAATCTACTTGGAGATTTAATTTAAGAGAACGTACCCTTTTTGGTTTTTCATGATACTTTTGGCTTAAAGCATCTGCCACTACATTTGCTTTTCCTTCATGATACTGGATATCACAATCATAGTCACTAAGCATCTCCATCCAGCGTCTTTGTCTCATATTCAACTCCTTTTGCCCAAAACATACCTTAAACTCTTATGATCGGTGAATATGGTAAACTTACTACCATAAAGGTAATGTCTCCAAATCTTAAGGGCAAAAATTATAGCTCCTAACTCTAGATCATGGGTTGAATAATTCTCTTCATGATTCTTAAGTTGTCTAGATGCATAAGCTATAACCTTTTGGCGTTGCATCAACACACATCCATAACCTAACTTAGAAGCATCACAATAGACTACAAAGTCTTCCGTTCCTTCTGGTAATGCTAATATGGGTGTATGGGTTAATCTATGCTTAAGAATTTTAAAGGCTTCTTCTTGCTTTGTTGCCCATTCAAACTTAATGGATTTACAGGTTAACTTAGTTAAAGGAATGACTATTCTAGAAAAATCTTGAATAAATCTTCTATAATAACCGGCCAATCCTAAGAAACTTCTAACCTCGGTTGGTGACTCAGGGGTTTTCCATTTGGTAATCGCCTCGATCTTTTTTGGATCCACATGAATTCCTTCATGGTCAACTAAGTGTCCAAGAAATTGTACCTTCTCTAACCAAAATTCGCACTTTGAAAATTTAGCATAAAGCTTTTCCTTTCTTAGTAGACTTAAAAGTACGTGCAAATGCTTTGCATGATCCTCTTTACTCTTAGAGTAAATTAGAATATCATCTATAAAAACAATTATGAATTTATCCAAATATGGCTTACATATTCGGTTCATCATGTCCATAAATGCGGCTAGGGCATTGGTTAAACCAAATGGCATGACAGTAAATTCATAATGTCCATACCTTGTTCTAAACGCAGTTTTAGGAATGTTCTCTTCCTGTACCTTTAATTGATGATATCCTGATCTTAGATCGATTTTAGAGAAAAATCGAGCTCCTTGCAGTTGATCAAACAGATCATCGATTCTTGGTAATGGGTACCGGTTCTTAATCGTGACCTTGTTTAATTCACGGTAGTCAATGCACATACGCATCGATCCGTCCTTCTTTTTAACAAATAAAATAGGTGCTCCCCATGGCGACGAACTTGGCTGTATAAATCCTTTTTCTAACAATTCGTCTAATTGTTTCTTTAGTTCCTGCATTTCGGCGGGTGCCAAACGGTAAGGTGCTTTGCCAATTGGTGCTATGCCTGGCAATAGATGGATTCTGAATTCCACCTCTCTGTCCGGCGGTAGCCCTGGCAATTCTTCTGGAAATATATCTGAAAACTGAGAAGCTACTGGAATGTCTTTTAATTCTTTTCTTTCAGTGTTAGTGATTACAGAAATCAAATACACTATAGATCCTTTTCTTATATAGCTTGCAGTTTTCATCACAGAGACGAATTTCGTGGATTTAGATGGCTTATCTCCTTTAATTGTGATCTTTTCACCCTTTGGTGAATTTACTTGAATTGACTTTTGATCACATAAAATACTGGCTTTATTGGCTATTAACCAATCCATTCCTAATACAATATCAAATCCTACCAGATTCATAGGATAAAGGTTTGCCATAAACTTTTGATTTAAAAACTCTATTCTTGCTCCCTGCAAGATTTCAGAAATCCTAACTGTTTCTCTATTAGCTGTCTCTACTAGACATTCTTGTGGTAGTTTAGTTAATGACTGATTTAGAAGTTTGCAAAACGAAGTATTAATGAAACTTTGGTTTGCACCAGAGTCAAATAATACCTTAGCAAAAACATCATTAACTAAGAACGTACAAGCTATGATGTCTGGAATCATCTTGGCTTCATCTGCAGTTAGAACAAATGCTCTAGCATTTTTAGTGTTCCTGTTGTTCACAGCCGGAGCCAATTTTGGGCAGTTTGTCCTGATTTGACCTTTCTCTCCACAGTTGAAGCACAATCCATTACTGGATTTTCTCCTGCAATCTTCTTCCTTGTGTCCTGGCATCTTGCAGAAATTGCAAAGAGTGGAGCATTTTCCCGAATGCTTTTTCTTGCAGACCTTGCAGAAAGGTGCAGAGGTAGAACCCATATTCTTACGGTTGTAATTCCTAGAACTGAATTCTTGAGTAAGCCTTTGGGTTAGGTTTCTCCTCTGGTCTTCTTCTCTAGTACGGATTAATTCATCTGTCAAGGTATTCACTAGTTCTACAGCTTCTTCTATGGTTTGAGGTCTAGCTGCCTTGACTACATGTCTAATCTCTCCAATTAATCCCCAGATATAACAGGAGATTAATACCGGTTCAGGTGATGCAAGGGTTGGTACTATTCTAGCATATTCAAAGAATGTAGTAGTATACCCCTTACTATCTACTCCGGTCATCCTTAAGTTCAGAAACTTATTCGCTATCTGTTCCTTTTCATTGGGAGGGCAGAATTTCCTTTCTACCATGTTCTTAAATTCCTCCCATTCCATGTTGTATACCCTATCACTTCCTCTTGACTGGAGGATAGTGTTCCACCATTCTAAGGCTGAGTTTTTAAACAGATTAGAAGCAAACATTATTCTGTCTTCTTCAGCACACTTGCTTATTTTTAAAACAGCCTCAGTCTTTTCTATCCAACATAGGGCTGCAATGGGTCCCTCATTGCCCGAGAATTCTATTGGTTTGCAGGACCAGAATTCTTTATAAGAACAACCATAAGGCATGGTTCTTCTTCTTTTGGGAATGGGCGCTTGAAGTACGGGTCCATTGTTCACGCTGTGTTCTGGTTCAATTGGTCGCTTACTACTATGTTTACTTTTATTATTCGCTTCTTGAACCGTTTGAATAATAAATGGCATTGCATCTATAATTCCTTGTGCCACTATGTGTTGAGCGACACTATTATCCATTTGGTTTCCATTGTTATTGATGCTTGGATTCTCATTAACCACGTTAATGTTACTGTGGTTATCATTATTCAGATTTCCTTGATTTCCTTCGTCGACCATCTGAATTTTAAACATTTACCCAGTATTAATATCATAAAATAATATTTAATATAGTCAATCACATGACACGCAATTTAGCCAAAAGCGTCGATCATTGCGACTTACTATATTCGTATAGTATGCATCTATTACACACCAATACTGAAATTAAAATTACAATACCGACTGAAATAAAACTACACTAATAATAGTAGGCATCCGTACACACATATTTTTATTTTCTTATTTTATTATTATTATATTATTATATTATTATTATTACTATTACCGTCTCCTCCATCATGTTACGGATATGGATTCATCCAAAAATCCATATTGCGCTTATCGTATTTCCATACGAGTCGCTCTCCCACCTGTCTCATTTGTTCACTACTTTCTAGAATTTCATCACCAAAAGTCCTAAGTTCTTGTACGTTTTCTGCACTCATTGGGGGTGCAGGTTCTAGGACTGGGTTCGGAATCTGGGGTACGGGTTCCTGGTACGGGGGTGTAGGTGCCTGGAATCGGTAAGGATCTTCTAAAATTTCCCTAATGTATTCGTCGTGGTAATAGGGATCTAAAGGGTCTATACCTGGGTAGGCTCCTATGTTTGGCATGGGCATGTCTTCGTGTATCGGATAACGTTGCACATAGTCCCTATTATTGTCCCACCAGGGGTCGTAATTTGGGTCTAGGGGGTTTGGTGCTGGTATCCTAGGTATTTCTTCTGGATTGAAGTCATGCATTTCTACTTGGTTTTCGGGATTTTCTATCTCCATGGGTTCGTCAGGGATTGGTAGTTGTTGTTGAGGTGCTATTATTTGCTCCAGATTATGGTCAGCTACAGTGGTGGCTATGATATGGATATTGGCTATACCCCTATTGATCATATCCTGGGCATAGGCATCTATCTCTCTTTTGGCTGCGGCTAGTGCTCTCTGGTCTTGCAACATTTTCATACGTTTTCTACGCTCGTGTGCCCCTCTAATGAACCATCCCCTCTTTTTCTGAGGAATTGGCTCTTCTGACTGAGCCTTAAATACAAAGATTCCATCTTCTGTATCAGCAAAGTACCCTGAAAGGGCAGGCTGAGAAGAGGAGGTGCCTTCGCTTCTAGGCGAACCAGACAATTGACGGTATGTGTCAGATGGTCCTTGGTCGCTCATACTGTAAACTAACAGATAGTCAAATAACACATAACAATTAAATACAGTTATGCACGTATTTCCATAATTTATTTCCAAACACTTTGACTTTTGATGTCAGCAGAACACTTCTGTGGCTGAATCAGTAGCTTAGCTCTGATACCACCTTCTGTCGCCACCCCCGATCCCCGGTCCCAGGGAACGGGCGGCTGCGAGCCAGTTTCGGTGGTATCGCATGGTTATCTAATTTGGAAGCGGAATTTTCATCAGGACCGTAGTTAGGAAATATTTGATCAGAGTAAAATACCACATTTTCATAATATTAAACAAATGGGATAAAACCCAAGTTCATAGTACACACGTTTTCATAGGAATAAATCCTATTTTATTTAATAAAAACATCTATTTTATTTTAGGAAACTTTATTGCCACTTTTCCAAGCCTTCAATGCTGTCCAGCTGGCTTCTATTTGGCTTTCACATTTTGTTACCTGAAACGCGTTTTAAAAACATTTGTCAGTGGGAAATACTGGTGAGTGAATCCCAGTTTAATCAAGTTTAAGTAAAACCTAGTGTACAATATTGAGGGCGATCCCGCAATTATATTTGTTTTCAAGATATCACAATTAACATCCATGGTACTGTCGAACCCGACTTGTGGAAATGTTACTCCTTGACCAGGTGGTAACAAATTTTGTATACAAAACCCCAACATACTCATGATAATTGTATTCTTACAAATACTCAATCACTGTTTAATATATAATTAATTAAATGAGGTTTTGTAAAACAGTTAACAAAAAGCGGATCAACTCACATTGATGTCTTAGATTTTCTGTAAGGATTTCCTGGTGACAATCTAAAATTTACACAAATGCACACGCGTTAATATAATAACCCATTTTAACATTAGCAATACCCTCCCTGAGATGGCATTCCAATTACTACGTCGGGCAGAACCACGACAGCCATTACGGAACCCTAGATCAATCGGGCAGCGTATCTAATACGTATCCAGGGGTTATAATACTTACAACGGAGCAGAACTTCGCTATTTAGGGGGGTATAATACCCGCTTATATTGCCTAATATTCAGATTTTGAGAGAAAGAAACGATTTTGAACGATTTTCAACTGAAATCCGATGGCCTCTATATATAGGTGTTGATCTTAACCCTCTCGCGGCCCGCGTAGTATGAGAGCAGGGCTTACGCGGCCCGCGTTGACTCCAGGTCAACGTGTAGCTTGTCCGGATCATTGCCTAGACCCGCCACGATGATGACACGTGTCATCCCCGGGCTGCGCCACCATTCTGATCTCTAGCGGCCCGCGTAAGGGTTATGGGGGACCTTACGCGGCCCGCCTAAGGCCTAAAAACAGAATTTTTAATTTATTTTTATTAATATTTAGGGTATTCGGGGCCCGTTTTCTCGTATGGGGTGTATTTTGGAACATATTGGGATATTTTAAAATATTTTGAGGTGTCGGAAAATATTCGAGGGTGTCGGTTTATTGAGGATTGTTACACCTAAAGATTCTTCACCCTGACCGGCATTAGCTATAGTCAGGCCATGCCCATGCTCTAGAGAGCCCACTATACCATTGAGGAGATTCTCAAACCTTAAGATCTTGAGTTCAATCTGTCTGAGTTTTGATATTTTTATTCCTTAGTTACTGTTATGGGTGAAATTCTAAGCCCATATCCTGACGATATATCTTGATTTTTATGTTACTTATCTGTGATCAGCATACCGAACTAGGATATTGGTAACATCATACGGGAATATCTTGGTCATGACTAACGATTTGCTTGTAGACTTTGGCTACAGGTGATTAATGGATGCTAATTTACCGGAGACAAATTAAAACACATATGGAATAGGTCTTGTAACGGTCAGAATTAAAGAAAGGCATATTTTACGAGAGTTTCGGATACTAATTAATGCTATTAATGTTGTAACGGTTATGTGAGCTGAAGACCCGGATTTATAGTTAATATGCACATGGAAAACAAGTTGAAACAGCCCTCTAACGTTCATAAGAGAATATTCTCAGGATCTCAGCATTAATGGAGAGTTAATTAGGGTTTGCTTATACTTGTATACTATAAATAGGGCTGAATGGTAGACTTAGAGGGGAACAACAGACACACTTTCGAGCTCTCTTATTCATCACTCTCATTTCTAGCTAAAAAAACACTTTAACACTCACAAATCACAATCATTGTAACACTTAGTAGCGATCTGAGCATTATCCTGCACTGTATCCAGGTTATTCAAAGCAATAAGAAGAACAAGGCACTCGGCGATTGTCAGCTTCCGCGGTTTTATGCCAGAGATCTAGATTGATCAAGGGCTTTCCTCGTATATCCTGTGTCCATTTCTACTTTTACAGCTCATAGTTTGATTATTGGTATAGCTTTATATACTGAGGCTATATCCTGAAACTATTTTTATTAACAATTATATCAACATATTTTTCACAAGAATTATTAGCAGACTACCTCACAAACTAATTTAATCACTTAATTGCTTCGTTAATTTTTGACCAAAACAATTTGGCGCCCACCGTGGGGTAAGTGGTGCTATTTCTACTAAAAGCTTTGTTAAAATCATTACTTGGCTTTTTATTTTCAAAAACTTTTTACACAATTGTTTTTAATGGCTTCAAAATCAAACATGAGCTCTTCCTCAATGCCTGCTACAACCTCTGCTATAACTGGTTCGGTGCTTCCTCCTCCTCCATAATTTCAAGCTCCTCTAAAGAGAAATGAAAGCCAAATATCCCGAGACACTCCTCGTGCTCAGAACGTCAACAGATCTGGTGTTCTAGGGAGAACTCCTGTTATGGTTTCTAATGATGAAATTTTAACTTTGTTTGGTAATATACAGGATCAGATGAAGCGACAGCAAGAAACTAACCAGATGATAATGAGAGAGATACAACTCTTGAAGTCCAACTCCAAAAGACCTGCTGAGGATACTGTCACCCATTTGCAGCCCAGGACGATGAACTTTAGTTCAGCAGTATATACTAAGGATAATCAGGGCAATATCATATCAAGCCGTTCCCAGAGCAATGTTCCTGAGATACCCTCAACGGCCAGGATATCGACTGTGAGGGGCCCAGGATACGCTCCAGGATATGGCAAGGATAATCAAGCTGGTAACTTGCCTAATAATACTTATACTCCAGTTACTAATACCCTTGGATCTTCGCATGATGCAGGTGTAACATCGACACTGTCCAAAGAACTCCAGAAGCTGAAGGATATGATATCAAGTGTACCTAGGGTAGTGCAGCCTATACCGGAAGTATCCCAGGATAGTCATAGGATATCTCGATTTGCTTATCCTATCTGTGATGCTGAGATCCCGAAAAGATTCCAAACTCCCAACATGAAGCTTTATGACGGGAGAACGGATCCTGAAGAGCATATTGCCCAGTATAAGTAGAGGATGGAGATAAATCCTATCCTGCCGGATCTTAAAGAAGCATGCCTATGCAAAGGCTTCGGTTCCGCCTTAACAGGATCAGCCTTGAAATGGCTCTTAAATGTTCCACCTCATTCAATTAGATCATTTGCTCATTTAGTTAATTTGTTTAACAATCAATTTTCTTGCAGTAGAAGCTTTGAAAAGCTAACAAGTGACCTTTACAGGATAACACAGGGATCTCAAGAATCCCTAAGGGATTATGTAAAATAAATTCAGTAGGGAATCCTTGGATATCCCACACCTTGATGTTGCTACAGCAGTGCAAGCATTCAAGATGGGACTACAAAAGGATTCTCAGTTTTATCAGGATATTGTGATAAATCCTTGCAGGAACTTAGACGAAGCTTGGAACAGGGATTTGAGATATATAAGGCTTGAAGATGACAAGAAAATGCAAGAGAGGATGAATGCATCCTCAACATATGAGTCAACAAACAGGAAATCAGAATCTTCATAGAAACCATACCGCTCTAAGCCATATAATAAAAATGACAACAAGAGAGTAAACGCTGTCGAGGATGAGGATGGTGAAGAATATCCCGAGTTATCAGAATATTGTTTCTTGGTTAATATTCCTGAACTAATGTATGCTATGCGGGGTTTAGGAGATAAAGCAAGATGGCCAAGGAAGAATTAACAGAAGGCTGATGGGAAGGATTAGTCCAAATGGTGTGCCTTCCACGAAGACTTTGGTCATATAATTGAGGATTGCATAGCCTTAAGGAAGGAAATAAGCTATTTGCTAAGCAAAGGCTACTTGAAAGATCTTCTTGGTAGGAAAAAGAATAAGGGTCAGGATACTGACAAGGATCTTGAACAAGCAGCATCACCTCCACCAGATGCCAAGATAATCAATTTCATATCCGGAGGCTCCGATATATGCGGAACCTCTTATTCTGCAGCTAAAAGGCATGCCAAGGAGGCTAAGGCAGAAAGAGGAGACAAACCAACAAGGATGACAATGCTTACAAACGACAAAGTGATAACATTTGACAGTGACGACCGAAATAACATCCAGGATCCTCACTATGATGGTCTGGTAATTACTTTATATATTGCTAACCATTGTGTACGCATGATATTGGTGGACAATGGCTGCTCGGTCAACATCATCTAATTGGAAACCATGGAGAGAATGAACATCCCCGAGATGGAGATTACCTCGAAGTCCATTGCGCCTGTAGAGTTCCTTGGAGACGCAAAGAATACTGTTGGGGAGATAAAACTGCCCGTATATGTTTAAGGAGTAAACTCGATGCAACGGTTTTGTGTCATGGATTCATTATCCAGCTATAATGTTATATTGGGCAGGCCATGGATTCACGATATGAAAGTTGTACCTTCCACCTATCATCAGTGTGTCAAGATTCCTACTCCTTGGGGGGTAGTCAAAGTTGAAAGTGACCAACAAGAGGCGAAGGAATGCTACTCCTCTTCAATGAAGGCCTCAACAAAATCCCGGGCAGGATAGCAATTAAGGATACAAGCCCAGGATATCGTGGAAGCTTCGGAACAGGATGTTAAGAAAGTTATCCTCGATGAGAATAATCTTGATATCTCGCTGCTTGTAGGGGTCAATATCCCCCAAGATATTGAAGAACAGCTTACTAACTTTTTGAAATGCAGGATGTCCACATTTGCATGGAAACACGAAGACATGACATGTATATAAAAAGATTTCATAACTCACAAACTTAGAATTGACAAATCTTTCAGGCCTATTCAACAAAAGAGAAGAAAATTTGCTCCTGAAAGGAATGCAATTATTCAAGAAGAGGTAGAAAGGGTGTTGAAGTCCAAGATGATTAGGGAAGTCAAGTTCCTTAAGTGGCTAGCAAACGTGGTGGTGGTCCAGAAGAAGAATAGGAAATGGTGAGTTTGTGTAGACTACACAGACCTCAATAAAGCTTGTCCTAAAGACCCGTTCCCATTACCTTATATCGATTCAATGGTAGATGCAACTGCCGGGCATGAAATGCTGACTTTCAAGGATGCATCCTCGGGATTTCAATAAATCCAAATGGAAGCATCTGACCAAGAAGACACAGCATTCATGACACCCATAGGTATATACTGTTATACTGCCATGCCCTTTGGTTTAAAAAATGCAGGTGTGATATATCAGAGGCTGATCAATATAATGTTCAAGGATAAGCTGGAGGACACGATGGAAGTATATATTGATGATATGGTGGTGAAATCCAAGAACGCGGAGAATCACCTCCAGGATTTAGAGTGTGCCTTCAATATCCTGGACCAATATAATATGAAGCTGAATCCTGCTAAGTGCCATTTCGGAGTGGGGGCAGGAAAGTTTTTAGGATATATGGTGACCAAGAGCGGATAGAAGCAAGCCCAGAACAGATTAAAGCTATCCTGGATATCAAATCACCATCTAACATGAAGGATGTGCAAAGATTAACTGGAAGAGTAGCAGCGTTGAATAGGTTCAAATCAAGATCCTCATAAAAATGCAAGGAATTTTATGATATCCTGAAGAAGAATAAAAATTTTGTATGGGGAGAAAGACATGAAGCTACTCTACAAGGATTGAAGCAATATCTTTCAAGTGCACCTCTGCTGATGAAGCCCGAGGATGGTGAACCTCTGTCCTTATATCTTGCAGTATCAAGGAATGTAGTAAGTGCTGTCTTGATAAAGGATCACGAAGGTCAGCAGTATCCTATTTATTACGTTAGTAAAAGTTCGTTAGATGCTGAAACTAGATACTCACAATTAGAAAAATTGATTTTAGCTCTAGTCATGGCATCAACTAAGCTTAGGCATTATTTTGAAACACATAAGATTCATATAAAAACTAATTATCCTATTAAAAATGTGCTTAGGAAACCTGAAATGTCTGGTAAGATGGCTAAGTGGTCTGTAAAGCTAAGTGAATATGATTTAGTATATGAACCTAGAAATGCTATAAAGTCTCAGGCTTTTGCAGACTTTGTTGATGATTTTAGTAGTGATATTCAAGATGAAGTTGACCTAGAAGTACAAAAACTATGTGAGAATTTAGGATTTTAGATATTATATACTGATGGTGCATCCAACATAAGAGGTGTAGGATTAGGGATACTACTAAAATCGCCACAGGGGGACATATTACCTCGGGCTATTAAATGTGAATTTCCTGCTACTAATAATGAAGCCGAGTATGAAGCACTGATAGCAGGACTAGAATTGGCTAAGAATATGAATATTAGATGTTTACAAGTGTATGTTGATTCCCTTTTGGTTACTAACCACTTCAATGGATCTTATGCAGTCAAAGGTGAAAAGTTAGCTGAATATCTTGAAATCGTTAAAAAATTAGCAGGATATTTCGAAATTTTTACACTTGAACAGGTACCAAGAGAAGAGAATGCTGAAGCAAATGCTCTAGCAAACTTAGGATCTACTGTTAGGATACCGGAGGGAACTCAGATACCAATAGTACACATCTTGTATCCTGCGATGGAACATTTCAAATCTTAGGATAAAGAAGTAGCAAGTATCCAGGATGCTGGTGATGGATATCCTGAGAAGGACCTGAATCCTGGATGACTCCAATTGCGAAGTATCCAATTGCGATGGAACATTTCAAATCTAAGGCTTTCAGGATGAAGGTATCTCGTTTTACTATTATAAATAATATCTTGTATAAGAAATCTGTTGCAGGTCCATACTTAAGATGCTTGGAGGATCCTGAAACCATGGAGGTACTTCGGGATATACATGAAGGAGACTATGGCAACCATACTGGGGGGCAGAGGTTTATTCTCGAAGGTGTTGAGAACAGGATATTACTGGCCAACCATAAGAAGGGATGCTATTGAATATGCTCAGAAGTGTGATTCATGTCAGGGATACAGCAACATTCTGCATCAGCCTGCAGAACCATTACATCCTATCATATCCCCATGGCCGTTTATAAAATGGGGGATGGATATAGTGGGAAAACTCCCAAAGGCTCCAGGAGGAAAGGTTTTCATGTTAGCAAGGACGGATTATTTCTCCAAGATTCAGGATACCAGCCGAGATAATTTGTGATAATGGCTCCCAGTTCATCAGCAAAAGAACTATAGATTTTTGTAAAAGTTGGGGAATCAAGATGATTACATCGACACCAGTGCATCCTCAAGCGAATGGACAAGCAGAATCCTCGAACAAGATAATCATCAACAACTTAAAAAAGAGGTTAGGTGCCAAGAAAGGAAAACGGGCAGAAGAACTACCGTTTGTCCTATGGGCTGATAGAACAATTGTGAAGAATGCTACTGAGCAAACCCCATTTTCTTTGGTATTTGGGGCAGAAGTAGTGATCCCGAAAGAAATGGTGATACCTACAGCAAGATTGAGCCTACGGGATCCTGAGTCAAATCCTGAAATCCTATGTCAAGAGCTAGATACTGTTGATGAAACGAGGGATGCAACAAGATTAAGGATGGCAGCATACCAGCAGAGGATAGCCAAGGCATATAACAAGAATTTGAGGATTAGGATATTTCAAGTGGGAGATTGGGTGTTAAGGAAAGCTTTTCAAAATACAAGCAACCCTGCTGATGGGAAATTAGCCCCGAAATGGGAAGGACCCTATGAAATTGAATCAGAATCCGAAAAGGGAGCATACCGACTTAAGATCATGGAGGGGGATATGTTGCCAAGATCCTGGAATGCTATACACCTTAAAGCTTACTTCAAGTGAGTTTAGAATTTAGTTTCGAACTCAGGATGGTATGAATTCTATATCTTTTAAATATGTTTGATTAAATTTATTATTCTTTGAAACCCAATACTGACTTAAGCATCGGAGGGGTGTTAGCCTGGCTAACACCCACCTTAATTCAAATGTGTTTTGTAGGATACCCTTTAGGATGTAACTCCAGGATATTTACTCAAGATGAATCGAAAGACTAGAGGATTGGCCCCCTCTCTCACGTTTAAGGGATTTATATCCCTTCAATGGTTTAAAGGTATTCACCGTTCTCTCGAATTGGGTTTAAACACCCCGCCTAGAGCGCAAGTTATCCGGGTATAGTTCGAGATGGCAAGACCAGTTCATGTAACAATGGCTGACAATTTCGCTATTATTGGCTATATCCTGGATCCTTACGGTATATGAGGATTGATCACCCTCTTTCACGAAAGGGTATTTTCATACTCTCTAAGGTTTAAAGGTTTTCACCTTTCTAAGTCTTGGAGTTTATACACTCCCGCCTGTAGCGCACGAAATTAAGGGTTTATCCCCGGAAAATTAAGGGTTGATCCCCAGAAAATTAAAGGTTTATCCCCACTGAATTAAAGGTTAATCCCTAGCGAAACTAAAAATTTATTGGACAAGTTTCAAATATTTGATAAACTTCGATTGTGTTTACACGCGTCTTTGGAAGATTACAAAGTCTACATGAAGAAGTACTCAAGTATGCTAATGCAACATCCTGCACAGACAGGGGACATCCACACTGGGGAAATTGCAAATGATCCAAAAGGTTAAAGATGAAGATTATTGCCTAAGTGTTTCTGGTATGGATTTTTACTTTTCCTAAGTTTGAAGACCTTATCTAAATGGTCTATTTTTTATAAAGTGATATTTAATTAAGTTTTTATTTAACATTTTGAATGAAAATGACAAAAGTGTTGAAGCAGTATCCTGACCAAGATATTTGATCAGGATATTCTGAACATATCTTTCGAAATAAAATATAACAGCAGAGATAAGGTCGAAAGGAAAAGTATATGCAGGAAAAGTAAATTGTTCGACAAAACATAAACCATTCAATTTAAAAAAGTGGGCTCCTGCCGAGGCATCATTATCCATCATCGCCCACTTCGCTGCCCTCAGGCAGTAGCACCTTCAATAACCTTCTTGGCTCCGTCACCACCAGCATCTGGTCCAGCATCAGCTCCAGCCTCCACCTTCTCTCCTGCTTCAACCGCTTCCTCAGCTGCTTTTGAAGGCTCACCGGGTCCATACTTGGAAAGATATAGCATAGGATTCCCTCCAAGATCCTTCAGCTTAGCCACCCAAGAATCAACCGGCCAAGTCGGGAATTCGAAGCCTGCATCTTTGGCCTCATACACCATTTTTATCCTGGCCTCCAGGACCTTTACCGCCTCACAAGTTTCGGTGTAGAGGGCCAGTAGATGTTGAAGACCCTATAAAGCAAAATACATGTATCACTAAAGGTAAACTAACTAAGATACCGACTCAGTATATGTGTACAGAATACAGGGAAAGGATATCTACCTTGTTAAGGAAAGTGGTCATAGGCTCAAAGAAGTCAACAAAGCTAAGGTTCCCATAAGAGAAGCCTGCAGGAGCAACAACGACAGTGTTAGAACCCTTTCTTTTTCTTGGACCCTGAAGCTCGGGCCCTAGCCTGTGGAGTAGGTCTGGGAGAAGCAAATGTAGAGAAGTTACAAGGAAGGTCTGGATAATTATAAGTGAAAATCGCATGGGAAGTTATTTCATGTCACACCATACCTTCAATCAATTAAGGGATCCCCAACAATAATATTTTTGGGGACAATTGTTATGGGTGAAATTATGAGCCCATATCCTGACGATATATCTTGATTTTTATGTTGCTTATCTGTGATCAGGATACCAAACCAGGATATTGGTAACATCCTACGGGAATATCTTGGTCATGACTAACGATTTGCTTGTAGACTATGGCTATAGGTGATTAATGCATGCTAATTTACCAGAGACACATTAAAACACATGTGGAATGGGTCTTCTAACGGTCAGAATTAAAGAAAGGCATATTCTGCGAGAGTTTCGGATACTAATTAATGCTATTAATGTTGTAACAGTTATTTGAGCTGAAGACTCGGGTTTATAGTTAATATGCACGCGGAAAACATGTTGAAACAGCCCTCCAACGTTCAGAAGAGCGTATTCTCAGGATCCCAACATTAATGGAGAGTTAATTAGGGTTTGCTTATACTTGTGTACTATAAATAGGGTTGAATGGTAGACTTAGATGGGAACAACAGACACACTTTCGAGCTCTCTTATTCATTTACTCTCATTTCTAGCTGAAAAAACACTTTAACACTCACAAATCACAATCATTGTAACACTTAGTAGTGATCTGAGCATTATCCTGCACTATATCCTGGTTATTCAAAGCAATAAGAAGAACAAGTCAGCCGACGATTGTCAGCTCCCGAGGTTTTATGCCGGAGATCTAGATTGATCAAGGGCTTTCCTCATATATCTTGTGTCCATTTCTACTTTTACTGCTCATACTTTGATTATTGGTATAGCTTTATATCCTGAGGCTATATCCTGAAACTATTTTATTAACAATCATATCAACATATTTTTCACAAACATTATTAGCACACTACCTCACAAACTAATTTGATCACTTAATTGCTTCGGTAATTTTTTACCAAAACAGTTACCCACGACTCCAGTCATTTCTTGTTCAAAGCTAAACCCCATCAGCCTTTACCGATCCTCAAAACTACCCGGAATTACTCCACATGGAAGAACTAGTTCCTCTTTGTGAGAAAGGATTCAATCCCTAATGGGGATTGTTTACCTAAGAAGTGGATCTTGAAGGGTAGGATATAGGATCCTTAGATAACCTGTGAATAACTCACAGTTTTTCTGAATTATCCTTTTTGTTTGCATTGAGTGACGAACTTTGCTTGTCTGGCCAATCTCCCTAGAACAGAATATAGGGTTGAAGCTTTCCTGGCACTTGACCCATCCGTGAGGACCTTCAAGCTAAGAAGCAAGGATTCGGAAGAAGACACTTCCACGTCCTACACCATGTCAAGTAAGTAATTGTGTAGATTATAATTTGAATTTGTGTAAAATGTAAAAAAATTGAAATACTTATCTATTTGTTCTTTGGGAAGGCACTCACTCCCCTCGTTCCATCAAGAAAGAGCTGGCTAAGGGCCCTAGCCTACCAGAGCCAAGAGCCGTGACAACCAGAGCGAAAGCTAGTTCAAAAAGGAAAAAAACTTGTTGAGCTTGAAGGCGATGCCGTTGATGTAGAGAGGCAAATTCACGAGTCCATGACTAAGGTAAGGATCCTTGATCTATAACTAGTGATTTTGCCTATTGTTAAGGATCCCATGTTCTGACGTTTTGCATTGTAATTTGTAGTGCTTCGTCCATTTGAAGGCCCATTATGAGAGGAGCCTGGCTGAGATGGAAAAGAACCGGGACGGCCTTTAATCCATTACCGTCGCAAAGGATAAAACCATATCCAAACTGGAGAAGGACAAAAGAGGCTTGGAGGAGCAGCTGCTTTTCTCTGTAGTGGGTCGTCACGAGGCTGCCATGGTGGCTACAGATGAGGCCAAATTTTGTGCTGCTAGGACTGTGTTGTAGGCAAGGATCAAAATGGCTAAGGAGGCCATTGTTCCTAACTTTGATAGGTCTGCCTGGGATCTGGCTTCATGGGAGCAAACCCTGATCAAGCTCGGCGGCGATAAAGAGGTGGAGCCTGCGGTGGAGAAAATAGTTGAGGCAAGAACAAGTGGAGCTAAGGAAGCTGTTGGAGGAGCTGGTGGTCGTGAAGCAGCAGGTGGTGAAGCTGCAACAGTGGGCGATGAAGGATGTTGATGCTTAGGCCTGAGCCCACTTTTTAATGTTTTTGATGATGTTTTTCATTGAAAAATTTGGTCTGTAATAACTTTAGACAATAGCTGCTAGGATAAGGATCCTTAATCCTTAAGACAATTTCGAGGGTGAAAAAGGTGGATGGGTTTTCCATTCCTCCTGTTTTGGGGGATGAAGCCTTTGTAATCCTTCTTCCTTTATTTTTCCTACATAGACATTAACAACTGATAACACCCCAATTCAGCCCGAGTGGATGATCCACGTATTGCTGGTGAAGCCCGAGCTGATGATTTTGGTAATTATGGTGGTGTTTAAATAAAACTTTAATCTTTTAACTATGCCTTGTGCTGTTTGTTCTTTTCAGATTTTTATGTGGTACATATGTTTTTTTCCAAAATTAAGTAGATTGTTTGCTAAAACTAGGTTGTTGTAAAAAATTATTAGTTCTTGTTCATAAAAGCTTAGAAAAAAATAGGTTGTATAAATGAATATGAATCATGTATCCTTAGTTGTTAAAATGTAAGGTCCTAGTCAATCAATAAAATAAATAATGCAAAGGTAAGCCATACCATAATATCCAAATTAGGATTATATATCCTAGATCATTACCATAGTGTAGATAAACTTGTCACCAAAATTTAAACTGTGAGGATCCAGGATCCTTCTTGAAAAGACTTGTGAATTTTCGAAGTTCCCAAAACCTATTAAAATAAACTTGGGATAAGCCCATTATAACTGGGGACAAGCCCAAAAGAACTGGGGACAAGCCCAAAAATACTGATGACAAGCCTAAACTGGGTACAAGCCCAAACTTAAGTGACATGAAAATGCCAAAACCTTAGCTAACATGAAAATATTAGAAACCTTAGGATTTAGGATAACAGATGTATGGTATGTCTACCATTATACTTAGGATCCTGCATATGGCCAACAGCAATGAAATTGTCAGCCACTAAGCGTGTACTGGTCTTATTGCCTCGAACCATACTTGGATAGCGTGCGCTTCTGGTGGGGTGTCAAAATCCAATTCGTATGAAAGGTGAAAACCTTTATACCTTAGAAGGTATTAGATAACTTAAACGTAGGAGAGAGGTGGCCAACCCCTTAGACCTCTGTTGATGCAAATGATTTCTGTGAAAACTTAAAACTTGGTGAAGGTGGGTGGTAAATATCTTAACACTCTTTTTCTTATACTAAGTTAAATATATAAAGTAGAGAAAACATCAGAGTGAAATGTTACCAACATTAGGACCCATGATCCTTTAAGGATCTTTTATCTTTATTACATAAAAGACTTCTTGATATGGATAACTTTCCAGGCTCTTGGTAGTGGATCACCTGCCATTGTTAATAGATGATATGCCCCTTTTCCATCCTCCGATTCTATCAGATAGGGGCCTTCCCACTTAGGTGCCAACTTGCCATCAGCCGGGTTAGTAGTGTTCTGAAATGGTTTTCTTAACACCAAGTCTCCAACCTGAAATCTTATGATTCTGACATTCTTATAATATGCCCCAACCATCCTTTGCTGATAGCTGGCCCATCTTATTCTTGCTTGATCTCTAAGCTCATCCACAGTTTCTAGGTCTTGCATCAGATTTTCACTATTCATCTGAGGATCACAGATGTGTGTTCTAGCTGTAAGAACCACAATCTCTATAGGGATCACTGCTTCTGTTCCAAAGACTAAAGAGAATGGGGTTTAGCCTGTGGCATTCATTGGAGTTGTTCTATCAGCCCATAGGACATATGGTATCTCTTCAGCCCACTTCCCTTTTTTGGATTCTAGTGTCTTCTTCAAGTTACTAATAATAATCTTGTTACTTGACTCTACATGGCCATTAGTTTGTGGGTGAACTGGTGTAGATGTAATCATCTTGATCCCCCAACTGTCACAAAAATTAGTAGTTCTTTTTTCGATAAACTGGGATCCATTATCGCATATGATTTCAAAGGGAATGCCAAATCTAGTAATAATGTTTCTTTTGATAAAGGATATAACTTCCTTCTCCCTAACTTGAACAAAAGCTTCTACTTTAATCCATTTGGAGAAGTAGTCGGTCATAGCGAGCATAATGACTTTTCCACCTACTGCCTTTGGTAATTTGCCCACTATATCAATTTCCCATTTCATAAACGGCCAGGTGAAATTATGGGATGTAAAGGCTCTGCTGGCTAATGTAGGATAATGTTGTGCCTTTGACAAACATTACACTTCCTTGAATAGTTAACTACATCTTTTTTCATTGTGGGCTAGAACTTACCTGTCCTAAGTATTCTAGAGAATAGTGCTTTGCCCCTTGTATGATTTCTGCAATCACCTTCATGGAAATCCTTTAACACTTCTTAAGTTTCAGGATCCTCAATGCACCGTAAATAGGGACCTACAAAAGACCTTTTATATAAAGTGTTATGTAATATAATAAACTGAGATACCTTGGCCGTGAAGGCTATAGGATTCTCTCCTGTGGGGATTTCTCCATTTTGAATGAACTTCATAATTTGAAGGATCTATGATCCTGAATCCAAATGCGGATCATTGGATGTTGTTGTTAGTGCATGTTTTGCGACAACAGCTTAATAGTTGGGTTATTTAGTCTTTGGATATTTTGTATTGGGCTTAGCATTATTGGTTAGGGAGTTAATTAGTGTAATGGGCTTGGAGAATGGCCTGGCCTAGACCAAAGCCCATGTGCAAACCTTGTCCTATATAAACAAGGCTTGGTATAAGGGTTGAGGTTAGATATTGAGTTAGACATTTTGGAGCCACTGAATAGAGTTTGAGAGAGAGTTAGAGAAATCTACAGAGAGTGGCTGAGAGATCTCTTGTGGGTCTTGGATTGATTGTAAACTTCGTGTTGGATAATCAATAGAAGACCGGATTGAAAGTTCATCGTGTTCTTGATTCCGCACTCTAGGTTAGAGAAATTTCTACTCGTTTTCTGTGAAATTTGATCTAGGGGATTCCGCACTCTAGGTTAGATCGATGATGTCACACCCCCAAAATCCACCACGCGGAGTACCACCGCTTGGAGGCATGACGTGACCAGGATCGAGCCACCAATCATATTGAACAACATAATTAAGTAAATAAAACCAAACACAATACGATTGGTGACCAAAAGGAGGTAAACCGATTTTAGGTTAACAGCAGAAGCATAAAACATAAGTTCAAAACATAAGTCCATAGTTCATAAGTTTAAAGTCCAAAACGTAGGTTTGATAAGTTCATAAAGTTTATTCATTAAGTACGGGACATATCAGTTCGCATCCCACAACGACTACCTCCATATGCAAGCTCCATAGCATCTAATGACCTGCAAAGCATGTAATAACGAGTCAACAACAAAGTTGAGTGAGTTCACGGTTGGTTGTCCATTTTAGAGTTGTTTCCAAAAGCGTAGTTTAATCTCATTCGGCTATCCAGCCGTGGGGGTTACCCCATAGTTCGAAAACCTTTATTAATTAACCATCCCATGTCCACCTTCCCTGGCTATCCAGCCCGGCACTTTGGCCGTGGGGAGCTACCCCTTTATTTTAAACTACCAGCCTCGGCGATTAGGTCGATACAAAAAGGGAGGGACTTCGCTGATAGAGTTCTAGTCCAGTAAGTCTAATCCATCCCAACAGGACGAGGAATTTACATTCCTGAACACGTCTCAAGGACGAGGAATCCCTATTCCTGTACCCATTCCCATTCCCATCGGGAATTTACCATGCTTTGTAGAAAAGTGTGAACTCACCTCGGTTTGCTCGGTTAGATTCTCAAATATAGCTAACAGTCAAGGTCGGTCAATCACGTCCTAGTATGATTTACCAGTTAGTCATTTAATGGCTTACAAATAGAGCACAAAGTTCCTACACGTATCTATCACATAGCATGCATCACTTTAACTGTTTATGCCCATATATATACTTCCCATCCATTCCCCACTCATAAGCAAACATACGATAGTGCACGTAGCACATATAACATGTTAGATCATTCACAGATAGCATACTCGACATTTAGACACGCAAGTCACAACTTATGTCATTTCAGCATTAATATTCAAAACCGGCTGTTTTCGGACATTTTAATAAAATAGTTAAATTATTCCAAAAATTCCCAAATTTTTACAGAATGTCTTAAACGTTCCAAATTTTATTGTGTAAAAATATCGGAGTCCAGTTCATTACCAATATTTTATAAAAATTCATTTTCTGGACTGATCTCAGATTTATCTATTTCTGACCACAGTCCACGGAACAATTTATTAAAAATTCATCGTAAGTCCGATTTACGAAATTCCAGTGGGGTAATTACAAATACATCAGTGGTCATCTACAGTACAAGTTTCATGATCCAACTCTACACAGAACCCAAGTTATAATAGAAAACAAAACACGTATTTTCAGCAGAAAAATGCAGCTCTAGCTGCTGTTACGAAATGACACTTTAAAAATAGTAAACGAAGTCCAAAAATTACGATTCCGGTGCCATTAGAACCGTATTTCATAATAACACGTTTTAGACTCAAAATATCAGTTTTTTGTAAAGTTTATGACCTGTTTACAGCCAACTGAAGTTGGCTGTAAAACCGGGACAGATTCTGTTTTCACTCTTTAACTTACTAACTTGTGTTCGATTAATTCCGTTAATCATGTTTATTGACCACAACAACATCAAACACTAATATTAATCAGCAAAACATCAGATAATCAACCAATAATCATAACAAAACAAGATCCAAGAGTTTTACACTAATATTCATTCTTTAACCAACATGTTCATCATTTTTAGTAGACTTTTAGTTTTGGTCTCTAGTGTTCATGATTTTTATCCGACAAATTTCTTATTAACCACTTTAGACAAGATCAAGGAGGTGTTTAGAAGCACTTACAACTAGCACAAGGCTAGGGAAGAAACTAGACGAAAAACGGGTGGTTAATAGCGTTGTGGTGAGGTCCTTGGCAATCCGTAAGCACCGAGCCTCCTTATATGAACCCTTTCACCTTTGGTTGTATGTGAACTAACAAGATGAAAATTTGAAAGTGGGTGGACTTATGTGGATGCTCTCGGCCGAAGACACAAGCAAGAAGGAAAGAAAGAGTTGTGAAATTTTGTTGGTGCTTGTGAAATGAATTGTCAGTCTCTTAGGTAATTATAAAGTCCAAATGGTGGTTTTTATCCAATAGATAAAATGCTTGCTAGAAACTAAACATCACCAATTAAAATAATCTAAAATGGTGGAGGATGTCCCATGTGGGGGGGGGGGGGATCGGTTCATGGGGGTGGGCATTTAGTTTGATTTTAACTAATAGTTTAGGTATTTAGTACTAGGATCTTTTGGTGGCTTCATGGGGAAAATCAAAAATTGGGAAGAGGTAAGCATGTGTGCCGTCTTTTCTTTATGGGGGGGGGGGGAGGGTTTGATTGTAAATTTGTGGGGTAAATAAGTTAAATAGTGGGGGTTTAATGCTATCTAGTGTTTAGCGGGTACCGGGTATAATGTAAGGAGTTATAGTGCTCAGGGACTATAACTAGCTCAGAAAAAGTGTAACAATGTTTTTAATAATATTTTTATGTTCCGGGTAAAGTCCGGTTGTACGGTTGGATATTACTCCGTTAAAGTGCTAAATTAATCTGTAACGCGTCCTACATATATATTTGTGTAACGTTTTTAATTTCTAACACTTAGGAAATCATACAGGACTATTTAGTAACTTTTCTGTATATTAATAGTATGTTAACAAATACATGTAAGTATAACATAGATATCAGAAAGCAGTTAAATGATTCAGCACAGTCATTAAGCACTTTAATTAGCAATAATTGATTGTACGGTTACATGTAAATTTGAGGGTTGTCACATTCTCCCCCTGTTAAGAGAATTTCGTCCCGAAATTTAGCGCGTGGTTACTGAGGAAGCTAGTTAAGTTGCGTTGTTTTCCTGATTTTCCTGGGGTGTCACAGATGATTCTGTTACGATCCGCACGGATTACGGGACCTACAATTGGTATCAGAGCACTAGGCTCTTGATTGGCTTGGTTCAGAATCGTTTTCTGCAGAAAATTCGAAGATTTGGACGTTTTTTTACGGCTGTTCTTGAGTTCTGCTGCTGATTTCGGACAAACAGCAAGGATTTCAGATACAAATCTTGCATTTCGGATCCATTTCGGATTGAAATCAAGTATTTCGGATCAGTTTCAGACAAGAAATCAGTTATTTCGGATTGGCTGCATCAATTTCGGATAAAACAGCATCATTTTGGATAAGAATACTTGCATTTCGGACCAGAAACAAGCAATTTCGGATAGAAATCAAGCAATTTCAGACCATTTTGGATCTTCTGACTGCATTTTGGATCATCAGTCTTGTGTTTCGGATAAAGGGCTTGCATTTCGGACCAGTAACCCTGCATTTCGGATTCAGACAGTTGCATTTCGGACCATATTAGTTGCATTTCGGATCATTCATAAGGATTAGGGATCAGTTCGGTTTAAGGAGGTTTCATTTCGGATCATTAAGTCCCATTTCGGATCAGAGTAGTCCATTTCGGACCAGAAGGTGTTCTTTACGGACCATTGACATTATATAGCATTGGAATCATAATTTCGAGACGAATCTAACGGTATAATTTGAGAAAAACAGTTTTCGGATAATTTTTGTACTGTTTTGACAGTACGGTTACGGTAAAAGCTAGACAAGGACCAGTATAGGAGTTAGATTTGGATTTTGATTCAAGTTACCAAAATCCATTTAAACTTTTACGCTGATGGCTAAGATGAACAATGGAAGTGAGGTTGTTAAAAACTGGCTAAAGCTTATAAACGTCAAAGAATACGCTGACTGGAAAAAGAAGGTTGAGGCATATGTTCAAAGTGAAGATTCTAGGATGTGGAGTTGTATGATTGATGGGTACTTTGCTCCTACACGTCATGTTGAAGGAAGGGTTAAAGTTATTTCTTATGACAAGATGGATGAATCTGAGAAACTTGTGTTTGATGCTGAAAAGCGAGCTTTAACAGCGATAAAGATGTCCTTGCCGATTGGAATAAAACACTTATTTAATAGGTATGGGACTTCTCAAGAGCTGTGGGAAGCTTTGGAAAATTTTTATCAGATTTCTTCAAGACCGAATACATGTGATCAAACATTGGTAGCTGAGTTTGCAGCTGTGAAGATTGGTGAAGTAGCTACTGAGGTAGAAGAGAAAAAGAAAGCTGATGAAGAGAAAGCTGATAAGGAAACTACTGAGAAGAAGGATGCAGAAGTTTCAAAGGGCTTGAAGGATGTGAATGGACTTACATCAGAGGTGAAGGTATCATCAAAATCTGTAAGTCATACATGTCTTAATTGCACTGAACTACAGGGTAAAGTTAACAGACTATCGGAGCAAAACAAAATTCTGTTAGCCGATTTGGAAAACCGAAAAGAGTTAAACGTTCTTTTGATTAAAAGAGAGTCAAATTGTTTAGATAAACTCAAATCAAATGAACAAGAAATTAGCAGTTTAACAAGCAAAGTCAATGAACAGTTACAGATCATTGATTTGGCTCGTGAAACTCTGAAAGAAAAGACTAACGAGCTTTCAGAAAAGTGCACAGAATTGGCTGATGCACAAACCAAAATTGTAGAACTTCAGGGTAAGTTAGACAAATTTGGAAATTCTTCTTTAGTCAGGACTCATATTCAAAAAGGTTTAAAAAGGAGTAATGATAAAACAGGGGTGGGGTTTAGTAAAGCTTCATCTTCTAAACAACAAGACTACTCATTTTTACCAACTGAAGATGAGCTAACTGATTTTGTAACCACTGGACAAGTAGTAGTGGATCCGATAGCTGTGGACTTACCAAATAGTCCAGTTTCTTTGAAAGAATCTGTTGGGTCTAACAGTACACCTCATAAAGTGGATGAGGATACTGAAGACAAAAAGGCCAACACATTTAAAAAAGGGATCAAACAAAAAGAAAACTTATAAGAAAAGATCTTGTTTTAAATGTCACAACAAAGGACATGTGGCGAGTTGTTGTCCTTTGAAGAAAGGTAAACAAAAAGTTGATGAGGTTAAAGACGGGAATCAGGTTGGGTCAAACAATAATGTAAAACCAAGTTGTCAGACAAAGAAACCTGAATTTCAATTAAAACCCTCAACTTCAAAAAGATTTGATACACCATGAAGTATTTCTCCACAATTGAGTCATCATAATGGTAAATCAAATCGTTTTCAAAGTCAAAATAAAAATTTTGGGTATCAAAATCGATACCATACTACTGGTAATCGAAATTTTCAACAAAGAAGAAACGAACATAGGAGTTTCAGTAACTCAAATGTTCAACAACATCCAAAATTTTTCCAAAATTCATGGTATGAGAATGGAAGAAGAAGGTGTCAAGATAATGATTTCCAAAGGTCAGAAAATCCGAGAGGTTATTGGAACTCTCGCAATCAAAGACCTAGTGGAAATTATCAATCTTGTTCAACAATGGGTAAGCAATCTAAGACTCCAGTTAGGAGTGATGGATATTGGATGGATGTTCCTGTGATGGATGAATCTGGAAACCCAAGACTGTAAGGGCTTGGGTTCTCAAATCTAACTAAGTTGTTGAGTGAATGCAGGATGACCAAGAAGGACTGTTGATGTGTTCAACAGTGGTTATTCCTGTAAAGCATCTGAGGTGAATAGTAGGTTAACATGGGTAACGAACTATTTACTTTTGTGATTGTTTTGATTATTCTATACTTTAAACGTGAAAAACTTTTGGCAGATTTAAAGTGGGAGTCTGTTTGTGTTTAGAATTTGTGTTTTTGAAACTTACTCCATAAAAACAAAAAATTTAGGGGGAGAAATTCCTCTAAGCCAAAAAGAGTTTAGTTAGTGCGTGTGTTTAGGGGGAGTAAGTTATAAAATTTTTGAAAAATCAAAAACCTTAAAAACATAAAAAAAATAATATAAAATCAAAAATGAGTTATCACTGTGTGAAAAAAAAAAAGAAATGATAGTACATCAGCAAGTTAGACTGTCACACTCAAACTGAATTAAAATGCTTAAGTGTGATAGCAGCTTCATCATATGATGTACCAGTAGGCAAAAGCATGAAATAATCAACTTACCAAAGTGATATAAACATAAATGCACTGAGTATGAGTGGGGAACACATCAGTGGTGTATGGTTTAATGACCTTAAATCTTGCGTTGATAGATTGCCAAAATATGAAGTTTTGGGTCTTTATACTGTTATTTCATCTGGGGATATCAGGGTTGTCCTTCTGCTGCATCCAGATACATGCTGACCTAGGCACACCCAGGATATCTTAAAAGAGCTAAAAATGGCAAAACCCTGAAAATGAAGAAGCTCTCCTAGAGAGTCATTCAAAAAGTGCAAAATGCATAAATCGTACCAAAAATGGTATTTGTCTTAGCCCTCGTTAGATATTTTGGTCTCTTTGCTGTACGGAAGTACTGACCTGATCACCAATTATCTAAACGTTGAAAAACAAAACGGATGAATTCAGTATACTCACCTACTACGATGAATCTTTGTGCATACCTTGATCGCGGGGGTATATCCTGAAGTGGGACACACTAGTATATCATAAATAAAATTACCTTAACGTATCATACGGTAATGGTACTTGAAATTTTCATGCATTTTGTTTAGGTGGACAAACATACTGGTAATCGTCTTGAACTGCTTTTCACGAAAAATTAAATAAAGAATTATCTATTGGTGTGAAACAGTTTAATTGTGCTGTTATAATCTTCTTACCGGTGATTCTCACAAAAAGATGTATTGTACATATTCTTGAGTTTAGTTTAGTTTGTTTAGTTGTTTTGAAGAATATCAAAAATTCCAAAAATATTTTCTTTTTAAAAGGCTTCCATTTTGAACTGACAGGTTGTTGTTTTTGCATGATAAGATAAAATATTGGTTTATCTTTAAATGTGAAAAAGTCTAATGGTTTTTCGAGATACTTGCTTGTGTTGCTAAACAGATTGATGGAGTTATCAAAATGAAGTGCAGAATACAAGTAAAGTGCAGATTGAAAGTGAAGTTAACACGTGTGAAGATGCATGGTAGGATCCTTCTACTACATTGCAGAAAGAGAGAGATTTGGAAGAGTTGAAGTTTACTTGCTTAACCAAAGATTGCTAGTTCACTGATCTACAACGAATGAAAGTTTTGGAGATTGGAAGCATCAGCTAAGGGGGATTTTGTTGATGTCAGAAACTGTGTAGCTGACGCTATCCAAAGACCAAAAGACTACAAGATGTTTGAGGACAAAGTTACACTATGAAGCTATTGTCAAGGGGGAGTTTGTTGATGTCAGAAACTGTGTAGCTGACGCTATCCAAAGACCAAAAGACTGCAAGATGTTTGAAGACAAAGTTACACTATGAAGCTATTGTCAAGGGGGAGTTTGTTAGTGCATGTTTTGTGACAACAGCTTAATAGTTGGGTTATTTAGTCTTTGGATATTTTGTATTGGGCTTAGCATTATTGGTTAGGGAGTTAATTAGTGTAATGGGCTTGGAGAATGGCCTGGCCCAGACCAAAGCCCATGTGCAAACCTTGTCCTATATAAACAAGGCTTGGCATAAGGGTTGAGGTTAGACATTGAGTTAGACATTTTGGAGCCAGTGAATAGAGTTTAAGAGAGTGTTAGAGAAATCTACAGAGAGTTGCTGAGAGATTTCTTGTGGGTCTTGGATTGATTGTAAACTTCGTGTTGGATAATCAATAGAAGACCGGATTGAAAGTGCATCGTGTTCTTGATTCCGCACTCTAGGTTAGAGAAATTTCTACTCGTTTTCTGTGAAATCTGATCTAGGGGATTCTGCACTCTAGGTTAGATTGACGATTCTGTTACGATCCGCACGGATTACGGGACCTACAGTTGTTATAGTATCCTTTATAACCTCCATTACATCATGTTCTCCAATTATAGGAAAAAAAGATGTGAATGATGGGTATCATTACACCTTCTAGGATTTTCAGGGCTGATACTAGGTTTGTCAAAGCATCTGCTCCTGCATTCTCCTCTCTGGGTACCTGTGTTATGCTAAAAGAATCGTGGTTGGTTTCACTCCTCTGTTCGTTGTCGTTGTGTGAAGACGGTTCAACTTCAGCCTCTTTGATTTGATTCATGGAGGCGTGGGAGTTAAGCGCCTGTTGAACTTGAACGACTATAGTAGGAATAATTGTGGCCATTCGTTTAGCTATTAAAGCTGCCATTCGGTGGTTAGAGATTCTCGAGTGGCGGCGAGGCGACGATAAGGCGGCATGTGCGAGAGACAACATAAGTGAAATGTACGACCTATAACGAGAGTAGATGATCAGTTGATTGGAGTTCATGTATTGGTGAAATCATGGAACTTCTGGGAAATTCCATAAGTCGAGAATACAAATCACATGAAAAATATTATAGGGCATCAAAGGGTAGCATAAGTCTAATTCGTTGATAAAATACAATAAGATAGGGTGATTTATTTGAAGTTTATTAGGATCTCGTGGAGTATTAAGAATTTATTCCAGTGGTTTATATACGAAACAGTATAATAACCACATGGAATATGATAAAATAATAAAACTTATGATAAAATAATATTCCATCATAAAATATTCAAAATCATAGGATTGGCACATAATAAGGTTTAGTATGACTTGCATGCGTCACTTTCGTAATTACGTGTGCACCCGCAATTACCGAGCTTTCGCATGGTCATCATATATTTGCCCCTTGAAATACAGCTTAACCCAAAGAAAAACATGAATAGATAAATAACTCGAGTTTTGTGGTGTTGTAAAACGATGTTTAGGATAGTATCCATGAATTAACACGGACATGTTTGACGTATGAAAGTGTTGTTTGTTCACGTGACGTTTGGTGTGACATGCTTTGGCCAATAAGGTGTCGGTACTCTCATTGTTAGTCCCTATGTAGGCAAACTGGTCCATCAATTGGATTTATACAAATGCCAGCCTCGACAGGACGTCCCGACTATGGGTATGTAACCCTTCCGGTTACTACATGTCTGTCACAAGAACCCACTTTGACAAGAATGAAATCTCACTTGAAACTAGGAACTTAAAAATGAAATGAAATCAAACTCATGAATAATTGAAATGTATTAAAGAAAATAAATTGATTCAAGACTTTAGATATATATGAATAAGAATTAGAATATTGAATATTCGCATATAGTATAAGGTGTGTGCGATGAAACATGAAAAAAGAAATAACAAACTATAGTTTAATAATAAAGTACATATTTTCATTTATGGCATATAATACTTAGCATATAACAATTTGATGTGCTCACATGATATGTGTGTGACATTAGAAAATTTTAATCACGGGCACGTTAAATATATTTTTTAGCTAAGACAGTCAAACAACTAAACACATAAGGTACCTAATCAACTATCGTCTAAGTCTAAGGGTCTATTATCCTAAGCTTAGTTCCCTATAGTCATTGGTTCTGATACCAATCTGTCACACCCCGACCCGCACCGGATTGGTAGGGGTAGACTGATTGCCCATAGCTCTTGACAACTAATCATTGTTACAATATTTAAAGTATGTCCATTTAAATTGTCACATAACATTTAATAATCAATTTTATTCATACAGTGTTCAAAAACAAACATATAATAAGATTTCAATTTAATTTCCTAAGGCCCATGCTTCGTGTCTTCATCACTTATTTATCGACCTTGAAAACCTGCACTACGTTAGAAAAATACATTTTTTGGGTCAACAAATATGTTGGTGAGCAATTTCCTCATTTTATAGAAAACTGTTTTATATTTATTTAAAAAAAAAATAATAACATTCACCTCAAGGTTAGTATTAAAATGGTATCACATCAATGACATAGTTAACATATCCTTATATCCAAATATACTAAACAAGAACACACAATCAATTAACCACACAAAACAAGTAAATATAAGACTCATGACAATAGCTTGCATTAGTCTCAAACCCCGAGGAGCGAGTCTAATACCGTTGGTGATACTAGGCTACAACCCATGGGCGTGGGGAACCTAGTTAGCTGTGGATCCACAAGACACAATAGCATACAATAGACTTGACAGTAGATAGCATATAGAATTATAGAATACACATAAGACGTTTCACATAATAACATTTGATTATAGCATGTTAAGTTAATCAAAAAGTATAACATGATGCACCCCAAAATTTGTAAAATTAAAAAAGGGAAAAATGGGAGAGATTACTCACAGGTTGCGAAATGTCACTCCACGAGATTTACTGCACGAGTACACGAGATGGGACAACCCTAGAATAAATAAAACAACGATTCTAAATAAACGGAACGATAATAATGGGTCTAGTGCTTCGAGTTCTTGATTTGGGGACTTTTTATATTGCCTAATTTATAATTCATAATTCTAAGAAAATAAAGTTATATTAATTGTCAAGAAAAAATCAATTATGATTACGACGAGATTATAATATATAATGTGTATATATATATATATATATATAGGGGACCGCTAAAATGATAACCACCTCGAGTTGTATGAACCGTGAGAACTTTTTGATCCGGGGCGAGGTGGACCAAATTTTTTTTTCATAAACGTAGATGCGTGTATTATAAACACATTTGTAAAAAAAAAATTCAAAAAAAAAATGACGTGTGTGTAGTTTTGAGCACCACAAGTTTGTGTTTACGGGTACCGTAAATTTTAAACATAATTTACGGTACCCGTAAACGCAAACTTGTGGTGCTCAAAACTACACACACGACATTTTTTTTTTGAATTTTTTTTACACATGTGTTTACAATACACGCATCTACGTTTATAAAAAAAATTTGGTCCACCTCGCCCCGTACGGTGTAGTTCTCACGGTTCTTACAACTCGAGGTGGTTCTCATTTTAGCGGTCCCCTATATATATATATATATATATATATATATATATATATATAATAATAATAATAATCAAGGGTAGGCTAAACTTGTACATTTTATGTCTAACCAAAATTTGTGTTTTTAGACCTATTATTGTGATTATAAATTAATAAGTCTAAAATTTAATAATTAGCCTAGTAATGCAAATAATACGTTTCATGTACATATTAAAATATTAGTTTAAACCAAATCATTAAATACTAATCTCATAATTTTATAAATCCAAAGAAAATATATTTAGGTTCTACCCTTTTATTTTAAAACAAACACATTTATCAAAATTTGTATACTATAATTCTAATAGTTATTAAAACTAGATAATCACTAGGATTAAGAGCCCCAATTTCAAGAACTTAACATCCCTAGAAATGAAGAAACAAAATTTGTATAGATTATACCCTCTATCACAGAAATTGATAGGGGTCTTGTAGATCTCGAAAAATAAATAAGTTTAGACTTTGGAATCACCTGATTTGAATGAGAATTGAAGGAGATATCGTATGATCAAGTTATGAGCTCTAGAATCCTTTCTTGTTTTAATCTCTGAGTTGGTTATCTGTCATGCTTTTCTTTACAGTTTCAATAACTACATAAAGGCCCTTGTATTATGTCAGCGTTACAAACCCGGTTCATAAACAAATAATTAATCTAGTTAGTTCTTTTCTTTACATTAAAGGTTGAAATTATAACAAAGTTAACCCTTCAACTTATAATTCAAGTACGCTAACAAAAGTAACTCCGTTACTACTTCCCTTATGTGAATCTAGTCGAGCTAAGTAAAACCCGTTATAAATTCAACGTTTTTATTCCGTTTTTTAACCGAACACGATACGTGATGATAATTAATAAATAAAAATCTAAAATAATAAAAGTTATAAATATTCCCATCCTTTTATTTAATTATGAAGGATCTGGTTTTATTATCCGAGTCAGGTCTCAGACATTCGATTTTGGCGGATGTTACTGCCACCATATACGCCACTAAAGTAGCCTGCACCGACATCATACAAGGGTTACTACAACTCTGCTATAATCCCCACCCAACTTTCGCCGCCATTACCATCACCACACCCACCTCAACCATCGTTATCATCGGCCACCTACAACCACCTGCTAGACAGAAACCCAAGCAACAACATACACTATCAGAACCACCACCATCTCGCCTTCAATCTCTGCCCATCACCATCTACCCCACCTCAACCACACTTCAACCATCACAACCACCACCTCACCTGCAACCACCGGCAGTCGCCCAAGCTCTAGTTTTGAATCAATCTCCCACATCTCTCTTTCCGTAGTCAAACGTAATTACAGATCTACGACTTCAATTTGTTATCTTGGGTTTGCAAGGGTAAGATGTCAATTTAGCCCCTTGAATCTAGGGCACCGATCTAAGGGTCCTGCAACAAAAACAAACTCTGTAGAGAGAGACAGATGTTAGGATGAGGCGGCGATGGTTGATTTGTAACGGTGTCTCCAGCGATGGTTTATTTAGGTTCTAGGGTGGTGGCCGCCAGCAACTATAAAGAGCGATGGGGGAGGTTGTCGGCCGGAAAATCCTGTTTAGATGTTGGGGCAGTAGAAGGCGGTGGCTGAGGTGTTTAATGTCGCAACCCCCGTCCCCTTACAACCCGGGAACATGAGGCCGCGACTAGTTTTGGTGGTATCCAGGTGTTTATCATTTTTCCAGTGGAAATTACATCAGGACCATAGTTAGGAAGTATTTTATCATAGTAAAATACCACACTTTTAATGTATTAAACACATGGGAAAATCCCAAGTTTCAAGTACACACATTTTTATAGGGATAAACCCTATTTTATTTAAATAAAACATCTCTTTATTTTAAGTAACTTTATTGCCACTTTTCGAAGCCTTCAGTGCTGTCCAGTTGGCTTCTATTTGGCTTTCATATTTTGTTACCTGAAACGCGTTTAAAAACATTTTATCAGTGGGAAATACTGGTGAGTGAATCTCAGTTTAATCAAGTTAAGTAAAACCATTGTACAGTATTGAGGGCGATCCCGTAATTACAATTGTTTCCATCTACTTTAATTACCACCCAGGGTACTGTCAACCCGACTTCTGATCATGTTACCCCTCGCAAGGTAGCAACAAATTTTGTATACAAAACCCCAACATACCGACGATAATTGTAGAATACAAATACTCAATCACTGTTTAATATAATGTTAATCATATGAGGTTTTGTAAAAACAATTTGCAAAAAGGGAGATTACTCACATTGCTGTCTTAGAGTTTTCCTTAAGGATTTCCTGGTGATTATCTATTAAATACACAAATGCACACGCGTTAGTAAATTAATCCAATATTTAAATTAGTAATACTCTCCCTGAGACGGCATTCCAACGACTACGTCGGGCAGAACCACGACAGCCGTTACGGAACCCTGGATCAATCGGGCAGCGTATCTAATATGTAACCGGTGTTATGATACTTACAACGAGGCAGAACTTCGTTATTTAGGGGGGTATTATGCCCGAGAATAGCTTATACTATGTAAATTTTCGAGAGAGAAAGAAATGTGGTGCGAGTTGGGACTGAAGGCCAAAGGTCTCTATTTATAGGGCCTGATTTTGTCTTCGTCGCGCCCCACGTAAAACTCGGCCAAGGCCTTCGCGGCCCGCGAGGCTCCCTAGGGTTGCTGAGTCGACCACTAGGCACGACACGACTGGGACACGTGGCAGCTCAGGGGCTCGCCTGGTGTCTTGGCGGTCGCGGCCCGCGTAGAAGGTAACCAAAGGCTACGCGCCCCGCGAGAGACCGCTAAATCTTGTTTTTGTTTTATTTTTAATTATATATTATATTTTGGGGCTCGGTTTTCACATACGGGGTATATTTTAGGACATATAGGGATATTTAAATATATTAGGGGTGTCGAAAATTATTTTGGAGGGTTGTTATATCCTCCCCACCTTGTTTTAGAGCTCTTCCTCGAGATCTAATGGAACAGGTGTGTATATTTCCTTTGCATTTCTGATTCAAACTCCCATGTATACTCTGGTCCTCTTTTGGAGTCCCATTTCACTTTGACCAGAACTAATCTCTTGTGCTTGAGGTTCTTAACTTTCCTATATTCAATTTGTAGAGGCTTTTCTATAAATTTAAGTTGTTCATTTACCTCTATATCCTTAAGAGGTACTACCAGTGATTCGTCGGCTAAGAATTTCTTGAGATTGCATACATGAAATACATCATGTATTCCTGCCATTTCCTCTGGCAGTTGTAGCTGATAGGCTCCAGGTCCTATTCTTTTAAAAATCTTAAAAGGTCCAACATACCTAGGGCTTGTCTTTCCTCTTTTGATAAATCTGACCACTCCTTTCCAAGGATAGACTTTCAATAACACTTTGTCTCCTACTTGAAATTCCAATGGCTTTCGTCTGTTATCAGCATAACTCTTTTGTCGATCACATGCCGCTTTCAACCGTTCCTTGACTTGAATGATCTTGTTTGTTGTTTCTTGCACTATCTCAGGTCCGGATAGTTACTTTTCTCCAATTTCTGCCCAACAGACTGGTGTTCGGCACTTTCGTCCATAAAGTGCATGGAATGGTGCAGCATTGATACTTGTGTGATAACTGTTATTATAAGAAAATTCTATCAATGGTAAGTGATTGTCCCAATTAGCTCCGAAATCAATTACACAAGCTCTAAGCATGTCCTCCATTGTCTGAATTGTCCTTTCACTTTGTCTGTCCGTTTGAGGATGATAAGCGGTGCTTAGATTCAACTTGGTTCCCATTGCTTTTTGGAAACTTGTCCAAAAATGAGAGGTAAAACGGCTATCCCTATCAAAAACAATTGATAAAGGAATTCCATGTAATGAAACTATTTCATTTACATACAACTTAGCTAATTGTTCCATACTGAAAGTTTCCTTCATTGGTAGGAAATGAGCCGACTTAGTTAGCCTGTCTACAATCACCCAGATTGTATCGTTACCATTTCTTGTTTTGGGCAATTTGGTAACAAAATTCATTGTTATTAGTTCCCATTTCCAAACTGACATTTCTAACTGTTGCCACAATCCTGAGGGTTTCTGATGTTCAGCTTTAACTTGTGAACAGGTTAAACACTTTGCAACATATGCTGCTATATCCTTTTTCATTCCTATCCACCAGAAATTCTTTCTTAAGTCTTGATACATCTTATCACTTCCAGGATGCATCGTATACTTAGACTTATGGGCTTCTTCTAATATATGGTGGCGTAGGTTTCCTAATTTAGGTATCCACATTCTTTTCTTATGGAATCTCCAAATTCCATATGTTCCTTGTTCTAATTCCTTAATCATTCCTTTTAATTTTTCAGTATCATCCTTTGATTACTGATTCTTGTGCCTTTCTAATCTGCTCATTTAAATCTACCTGCAGGTTTAATTTTAGAGAACGCACTCTTTTTGACTTTTCATGATACTTTCTACTTAAAGCATCAGCTACTACGTTTGCCTTTCCCGCATGGTACTGAATATTACAATCATTGTTGGTGCATGTTTGTGACAACAGCTTAGATTTGGTCTTTGGATATCATGTAATTAGTTAAACGATAAACAGTTAGCGGGTTTAGCTTTGTAATAGTTAGTTGTAATGTTTGGGCTAACCAAACCCATACTTATGGGGATGTGGGACGAATTGGGCCTTGCCCAGATTCGCAGTCCATGAGGTTTAACCTTAGCCCAAGTTGCAAACCTTGTGTTATATAAACAAGGTTAGGCTTTAGGGTTTAGGTTAATCAGCCAAAACAGTTTTGTGAGGAATTTCGTGAGAGTCTCTAGGCTTGGACGAATTTGAGTGTTGGTTAGGGTTTGATTGATTGTAATTCTTGTAATCGATAATCAATAGAAACCCATTTGATTGTGATTTTCTATTTCTACTCATTTCTATAACAAATCTGATCTAGAGGATTCCGCACTCTAGGTTAGATATACAATTCTGTGACGATCCATACGAACAAGGGACCTACAATCATAATCACTAAGTATCTCCATCCAGCGTCTTTGTCTCATATTCAATTCCTTTTGCCCGAAAACATACCTTAAACTCTTATGGTCGGTGAAAATGGTAAACTTACTACCGTAAAGGTAATGTCTCCAAATTTTAAGGGCAAAAATTATGGCTCCTAATTCTAGATCATGGGTCGAATAATCCTCTTCATGATTCTTAAGTTGTCTAGAGGCGTAAGCTGTAACCTTTTGACGTTGCATCAATACACATCCATAACCTAACTTAGAAGCGTCACAATATACTACAAAGTCTTCAGTTCCTTCTGGTAACGCTAATATGGGTGCATGGGTTAATCTTTGCTTAAGAATTCTAAAGTCTTCTTCTTGTTTTGGTCACCATTCAAACTTAACAGATTTACAGGTTAGCTTAGTTAAGGGAATGGCTGTTCTAGAAAAATCTTGAATAAATCTTCTATAATAACCGGCCAATCCTAAGAAACTTCTAACCTCGGTTGGTGACTCAGGGGTTTTCCATTTGGTAATCGCCTCGATCTTTGTGGGATCCACATGAATTCCTTCATGATTAACTAGATGTCCAAGAAACTGTACCTGTTCTAACCAAAACTCGCACTTTGAAAATTTTGCATAAAGTTTTTCTCTTCTCAATAAACTTAGAAGTGCGTGCAGATGCGCAGCATGTTCCTCTTTGCTCTTAGAATAAATAAGAATATCATCTATAAAGATAATTATGAATTTATCCAAATATGGCTTACATATTCGGTTCATCATGTCCATAAATGCAGCTGGGGCATTGGTTAGACCAAATGGCATGACAGTAAATTCATAATGGCCATACCTTGCTCTGAAAGCGGTCTTAGGAATGTCCTCTTCCTGTACCTTTAATTGATGATATCCTGATCGTAAATCGATTTTCGAGAAAAATCGTGCTCCTTGCAACTGGTCGAACAGATCATCGATTCTTGGTAATGGATACCGATTCTTAATCGTGACTTTGTTCAATTCTCGGTAGTCAATGCACATACGCATTGATCCATCCTTCTTTTTAACGAATAAAATCGGTGCTCCCCATGACGATGAGCTTGGCTGTATGAATCCTTTTTCCAACAGCTCATCTAACTGTTTCTTCACTTCATGCATTTCTGCGAGTGCCAAACGGTAAGGTGCTTTGGCAATCGGTGCTGTTCCTGGTAGTAGATGAATCCTGAATTCAACTTCTCTGTCCGAAGGTAGTCCTGGTAATTCTTCTGGAAATACATCTGAAAACTGAGATACTATTGGAATATCTTTTAGTTCTTTTCCTTTAGTGTTAGTGATTATGGAAATCAAATACACTAATGATCCTTTTCTTATATAACTTGCTGTTTTCATCACAGAGATGAATTTTGTGGATCTAGACGGCTTATCTCCTTTAATTGTGATCTTTTCACCTTTTGGTGAATTTACATGGATTGACTTTTGATCACATAAAATACTGGCTTTATTGGTTATTAACCAATCCATTCCTAATACAACATCAAATCCTACCAGATTCATCGGGTAAAGGTTTGCAATAAATTTTTGATTTAGAAATTCTATTCTTGCTTCCTGCAAGATTTCAAAAATCTTAATGGTTTCCCCATTTGCTGTCTCTACTAGACATTCTTGTGGGAGTTTAGTTAATGGTCGATTGAGAAGTTTGCAAAATGAAGTATTAATAAAACTTTGGTTCGCACCAGAGTCAAATAATACTTTAGCAAAAACATCATTAACTAAAAACGTACCGGCGATCACATCCGGGATCATTTTTGCTTCTTCTGCAGTCAGAACAAATGCCCTAGCATTTTTAGTATTCTTGGTGTTCGTGGCTGGAGCTAGTTTTGGACAATTTGGCTTGGTGTGACCTTTTTCTCCACAGTTGAAGCACATTCCATTATTAGGCTTCTTCCTGCAATCTTTTTCCTTGTGCCCTAGTGTCTTGCAGAAATTGCAGTAAGTGGAGCATTTTCCTGAATGCTTCTTCTTGCAAGCTTTGCATTACGGTGTAGAGGTAGAACCTATATTTTCCCCACGGTTGGAATTTTCATAACGAAATTCTTGGGTAAGCCTTTGAGCTAGGTTTCTCCTCTGATCATCTTCTCGTGTACGCACTAATTCATCAGTCAATGTGTTTGCTAGTTCTACAGTTTCTTCTATAGTTTGAGGTCTAGCTGCCTTGACTACATGCCTAATTTCACTGATTAATCCCCAGATGCAACGGGAGATTAATACTGGTTCAGGTGATGCAAGGGTTGGCACTATTCTAGCATATTCAAAGAATAAAGTAGTGTATCCCTTACTATCCACTCCAGTCATCCTAAGGTTTAGGAACTTATTTGCTATCTGTTCTTTTTCATTGGGAGGGCATAATTTCCTTTCTACCATGTTCTTAAATTCCTCCCATTCCATATTGTAAACCCTATCACTTCCCCTAGACTGAAGGATAGTGTTCCACCATTCTAAGGCTGAGTTCTTAAATAGATTGGAAGCAAACATTATATTTTCCTCTTCTGCACATTTGCTTATTTTTAAGACTGCCTCAGTCTTTTCTATCCAGCGTAGAGCTGCAATGGCCCCTTCATTGCCCGAGAATTCAATTGGTTTACAAGACCAGAATTCTTTATAAGAATAACCATAGGACATGGTTCTTCTTCGTTTGGGAATGGGCGCTTGAAGTATGGGTCCATTGTTTACGCTGTGTTAAGGTTCAGTGGGTCGTTTACTATCACGTTTACTTTTATTATCTACTTCCTTAACCGTTTTGATAATATATGGCATCACATCTATTATTCCTTGTGCCACTATGTGTTGAATAGCACTGTTATCCACTTGGTTTCCATTATTGTTGTTGTTCGGGTTATCGTTATCCGGGTTATTATTACTCTGGTTATCATTATTCTGGTTTTCCTGGTTCACTTCGTTGTCCATCTGAATTTTAAACATTTGCCACTTATTAATATCACAAAATAATATTTAATGCAAACATTCACATAATACGCATCTAATACAAACATTGCGACTTACACTTTCATATATTATGCATCTAATACAAACTAGAACTGGAATTAAAATTTACAATACTATTATGTATCACTAACCACGAAGTGGTCTATACTACGATAGATATATTATATATATATATATATATTATTATTTTATTATTATTACTATCACCATTACTGATATGGGTTCATCCAGAACTCCATATTACGTTCGTTGTACTTCTAGACGAGTCGTTCTCCAACTTGCCTCATCCTCTCGCTACTTTCTAAAATCTCCTCTCTGAAAGTTCGGAGCTCTTGCACATTTTCTGCACTCATTGGGGGTGCCGGTGCTGGTACTGGATCTGGGTACTGTGGCATGGGTTCTTCCTGAGGGTATGTATTCTCTAGGATTTCCCTAATGTATTCATCATTATCATAATAGGGATCTAGAGGGTCCAGACCTGGGTAAGCTGCTAGGTTTGGCATGGGTTCGTCCGTTAGGTGGTAGCGTTGTACATAATCCCTATGATCATCGAACCACGGGTCGTAGTCTGGGTCTAAGGGATTGGGTGCTGGTATCCTGGGTATCTCTTCTGGGTTAAAATCATGCATTTGGATTTGGTTTTCTTGGTTGTTTACAATCTCCATTGGCTGTGTGGGAAACAAGGGTAATGGTTGAGGGGCTATAAGTTGTTCCAGGTTTGGGTCGGCAGCTGTGGTTGCTAAGATATAGAAGTTTGCTAAGCTCCTATTAAGCATGTCTTGGGTGTGGGCATCTGTTTCTCTCTTAGCGGCTGCTAGAACTCGCTGCTGTTGTAACTTTTTCATTCTCTTCCTACGCTCATGTGCTCCCCTACTGAACCATCCTCTCTTTTTAGGAGGGAATGGCTCTTCAGACTGAGCCTTAAACACGAATATCCCATCTTCATTGTCAGCTGAATACCCCGAGAGGGCAGGATGTGAAGAGGTGCCTTTGCTTCTAGGTGAGCCGGACAACTGACGATAGGAGTCGGAGGGTCCTTGATCGCTCATACTGTAAACTAACAAATAGTCAAATAACACACAACAATAAAATTCAGATATGCACGTATTTCCGTAATTAATTTCCTAACGATTTGAACAATATCTTGGTGTCAGCAGAACACTTTTGTGGCTGAATCAGTGGCTTAGCTCTGATACCACCTTCTGTCACAACCCCCGTCCCCTGACAACCCGGGAACCGGCGGCCGCGACCAGTTTTGGTGTATCCAGGTGTTTATCATTTTGGCAGCGGAAATTCCATCAGGACCGTAGTTAGGAAATATTTTATCAGAGTAAAATACCACGCTTTTAATATATTAAACACATGGGAAAATCCCAAGTTTGAAGTACACATATTTTTATAGGGATAAACCCTATTTTATTTAAATAAAACATCTCTTTATTTTAGGTAACTTTATTGCCACTTTTCTAAGCCTTCAGTGTTGTCCAGCTGGCATCTATTTGGCTTTCATATTTTGTTACCTGAAATGCGTTTAAAAACATTTTGTCAGTAGGAAATACTGGTGAGTGAATCTCAGTTTAATCAAGTTAAGTAAAACCATTGTACAGTATTGAGGGCGATCTCGCAATTACATTTGTTTCCATCTACTTTAATTACCACCCATGGTACTGTCAACCCAACTTGTGGTCATGTTACCCCTCGCAAGGTAGCAACAAATTTTGTATACAAAACCCCAACATACCGACGATAATTGTAGAATACAAATACTCAATCACTATTTAATATAATGTTAATCATATGAGGTTTTGTAAAAACAATTTGCAAAAAGGGAGATTACTCACATTGTTGTCTTATAGTTTTCCTTAAGAATTTCCTGGTGATTATCTATTAAATACACAAATGCACACGCGTTAGTAAATTAATCCAATATTTATATTAGTAATACTCTCCCCGAGACGGCATTCCAACGACTACGTCGGGCAGAACCACGACAGCCGTTACGGAACCCTGGATCAATCGGGCAGCGTATCTAATACGTAACCGGGGTTATGATACTTACAACGAGGCAGAACTTCGTTATTTAGGGGGGTAGTATGCCCGAGAATAGCATATACTATGTAAATTTTCGAGAGAGAAAGAAATGTGGTGCGAGTTGGGACTGAAGACCGAAGGTCCCTATTTATAGGGCCTGATTTTTCTTCGTCGCGCCCCGCGTAAAACTCGGCCAAGGCCTTTGCGGCCTGCGAGGCTCCCTAGGGTTGCTGAGTCGACCACTAGGCACGACACGACTGGGACACGTGGCAGCTCAGGGGCTCGCCTGGTGTCTTGGCGGTCGCGACCCGCGTAGAAGGTAACCAAAGGCTACGCGCCCCGCGAGAGACCACTAAATCTTGTTTCTGTTTTATTTTTAATTTATATTATATTTTGGGGCTCGGTTTTCACATACGGGGTATATTTTAGGACATATAGGGATATTTAAATATATTAGGGGTGTCGAAAATTATTTTGGATGGTTGTTATATTTAAAGTTAGGCATAACTATGGTGGTGGTGCTATGGTGGTAGTGGTGGTGAGAACAGGTTGTTAGAGAGAGAAAGAGAGAGTTGAGAGAGATGATCTGATATATATATATATATATACATATACATATATATATACATATATATATATACAGTATTTTTTAAACATAATTATTTTATTTAGGGTAAAATGACAAAAATACCCTCATAATGGGTCCACTTGGTCAAATTTTTCCATAAAGAGTAACTGAGTTTGGAATAAAGGGTATAACGCACAAGGGTTTGCAAACATCAAGTACGTTTTTTTGTACTTTTTGAAAACAAAGGACACACTTTGCAATCTAGTGTGAACATAAAGGACGATTTTTTGTAATTTACTATTAATTTAAGGTCTTATTATTGTCTATCTAATAACAAATGGCGATTCAAGATCTTAATACATTGGTTTTTCAGAATGAATTTAAGTACTAGATGAAGTATGAGTAGATGAAGTTAATACTGTGATTGTATAATTTGTATTGATCCCGGTTAATTGCAGAACAAGAAGCCGTTTGCAATATACTGGAAGTCAAGAAGGCCTAAAGAGATGCTACTTAGTTGCTAGACCAAAGGCCCACTAATCCAACAGGTGGATTGTGGACCCGGGTCCCAGTTTGCTTTGATAACAAAAAACGCAAAACATATTAGCAGATGATGTTAAGCTTCGATAACAAAAAACACAAAACACTTGGATTATAAATTGAAGTATGAATTATGAACGTTCAACTCAATGGTCCACTTTTACATACTGTTACAATCCACTAAAAATAGTGTAACAAAGTAACAAACTATAACTATTATAAGTTTCTCTCTCTCTCTCTCTCTCTATATATATATATATATATATATATAAAGTAAGTTTATTAAACATTTTACATTAAACATTTACCTATATATTAAAAAGAGAACGAAATGAACAGTAATATAATAAATAAATATTAAAATAAATAAATATTTACCTAAATATTAAAAAGAGTATTGAATGAAAAGTAATAAAAATAGAAATAAATGAATGTTATATGGTACCGGTACCGGTATCAAATTTACCAAACTAAGTGTATTTTCGGTATCTGTTCGACACCGGTGTTCATCGGGTTTTAACCTCAAATACCAGTGTCGTACCAGTACCGACCGTATCAAGCCGTACTGTACCAGGTATATTCGGTACCGATACCCATTTTTGAGGATTTGGGTAACGGTATTTTCGGTACCGGTTAGTACCGAGCTCATCAAATCCTGTAGCAACGTAGCAATGCAAGTAATTGCACAGTTTAGATTATAAACAAAGATATATACTTGAAACATTCTTATTTAGATCTTTAAAACGAATATTATCCTTGAATATATTATTGAAAGTTTTGTGTTATATATATATATATACATATAGGAGAAGGATCCGTTAGGAATCACCCTTTATTGCGAGAACCACAAGAACCAAGTGTGAACACAACAAAAAAAATACCTAAAAAATCAAAAAAACACTCAAAAAAATTTTTTTTACTATTTTTTTTAAAATCGCTATATTTCGTCACCAAAAAAAAATTCGAGTAACAATTATCCATGCATATGTATCGTTTCTTTCACAAATTCCGTAATACATTATGAATATCAGACAATCGCATTTTCATTTACACTACCATTCATATTCATAATACACTACATTTTACATTAACAATATTAGAAATGCACATGTGCATCTATATGTATGAACTTGTTATAACACTAGCAACACTAGAAATGCACATGTGCATCTATATTGTTTTGATCAAAAAATCAAGCTAGGATAATGCAACCAAATCTTTTGTTGTGAGGTGTGATGCTTGAATCAATGAACAAATGTATGAATAACTTGCAAATGAAATAGACAAGTGACACAAGGATTTATACGAGGAAAAAGCCCTTGATCAAGAGTTGATCTCCGGCATAAAAAACCTCGGGTGATGGAAACTACCGATCACCAACTACAATTAAACAAATGATCGTTACAACTCGGGATGATAACAAGCTTGTTACAAGGATCACTAGAGTGCAATGTGTATGAAATCGCCAAATGAACTGTTGAGAGCTTGCGAGAGTGTAAGTGTTAGCTAACTTAGCCAATTCTTCTAATTCAAGCTTGTTATCCCCTTTTAAAATTAGAAATAACTCAAATAACTAACTATCCGCAATTCGTGCTAGCCTCCCACTACTTCCATAACGGTTACTCCAGCTGAACACGTGCGGAATATTGAGAGCATATTCTCCAAGAATATCGGCAAGACCAAGTCTAATGCGTATACTCCTGCAAAATATGTTTAAACATAGTGAAGGCAACCGTTAGTATAAGGATAACAATAAGGATCCTGAATCCTGATCCTGCAACGTCTCCCGAGAATCCTTAATTCAAACAGAATTGAGGATCCGTGATCCTTAGGTATAGAAAATCTATCCCTAACATTTGCCCCAAAAATATGAGGAGTAAAATGTAAATTAACGATTCGTATTTTTTAATCTTATCTGCAACTAACTAGCCAACGGAATTATAGCCGTTTGAGTCGAGCTAGCCGTTACACCTCATACGTCATTGAAGTGACAATCCTGCAGAATCATCATTATATATAGGTTAGAGATAAGGATCAGTTTGCATTTAAATTCGAGCGATACTCCCTTTAAATCCTCATTCAAAGATCAATCAGGTATCTCTCTCCTCCTTCTCTCTTCATCTTCTTAGTATGTTCTTCTTCAAAATCTTTAGATCATAATGAAGTTACGATCATCCCCCGCCAAGGATCAGGCTGGTGATGCTGGAGCTGGGGGCGATGGTGATGGTGATGCAACAAAGGTGTGAGCTGCAGAAATGGGCGATGATGGATTTATCTAGACGTGGCCGGAGTCCATTTTTTATGGTTTAGTAGTTGGTTTTTTGTTTGATGGTGTTTTTCTTGAACAATGCTGGTCTGTACTTAAACAATAGTTCTTAGGTTTAAGGATCACGGATCCTTCAGACAATAAGTAGGATTACAAATGGTGGAGGGATCCTCTGTTTGGGGGATGAAGCCATTGTGATCATGCCGTACTTTTATTCCTGCACTTAGACCTCATTAACATGGACACCCTTTGCCAACCCAAGTGGTCGGGCCACGTTTTTGCTGGTAGAAACTTGGGTTGGTAATTTTGACAACCTTTTAAGGGTTTAACTTTTGGTAAATAAAAACTTAATCTTTTGGCTATCTCATGTGTTGTTATATTTGTGAATACTTTATCTTTCAATTGTTATGAAATACTTTGTTTGAATTCATAAGTTAGGAATAAAAATTTAATAGATCATGTCAAAAAGTTTAGGATATGATCAAGGATCAAATATCCTATAGTCGATAAATTCAAAAGAGTAGTGTGATTTAAGGATCATGTGTCTTGTTGTCAAAGAGTAAGGGTCACTTAGATAAATAAATAATAAAATCAAAGTGATCAAGGATCATACCTGAGAATCCAAGTTAGGATCCTAAACCTTTAACATTTACGATCAGGATAACCAAAAAACAAACCTTAATAAAAGGTTAGGATCAAGGATCCTTAGTTGTTTAGCTTCAAAAACCTGAAATTGAACATAACTTGGGACTAAGCCAATATAACGGAAGAGTTAGCAACTGGGGACAAACCCAACAATTCTGGGGACAAGCCCAATATACTGGGGACAAGCCCAAAAAACTGGGGACAAGCCCAAAAAACTGGGGACAGGCCCAAAAATTGGGGACAAGCCCAAAAACTGGGGACATGCCCAAAGGATCTTGTGTGAACTGGAGTATGGCCCTCACTGGCGACTATCCAAACTTAGTGACATGAAAATGCCAAAACATTAGCTAACGTGAAAACGTTAGAAACCTTAGGAATGGATGTATGGTACGTCTACCATTATACATAGGATCCTGAATACAGCCAGTACAATGAAATTGTCAGCCCCTAAAGCGGGTACTGGTCCCATTGCCATGAACTGCACCAGGATCATCGTGCGCTACTGGCGATACTGGGGACAGGCCCAACAAACTGGGGACCAGCCCAAAAAACTGGGGTCAAGCCCAAATAACTGGGGTCAAGCCCAAATAACTGGAAACTTCTATGCATACTCAATCCTTTGTTAAGGATATGTCAACCTTCTGCAAAACTCAGAACTAAGTGAAAGAAGGATGAAGGATCCAGGATCCTTCTCCTTGTATATAAGATAATCAAAGAATGAAATAGATTAAAATTAGATCATTACCAGAATGAGGATCATCTATCCTCTAAGGATCCTTCGAGGATATCGGCTATGAATGTTGCTAAGGATCCTGGATCCTTACTACATAAAGTATCTTTTCAAGTGGACAGCATTCCAAGCTCTTGGTAGCAAATCACCTTCCATTGTTAGCAATCGATATGCCCCCTTTCCTGCCTCAGCTTCAATCAGGTAGGGGCCTTCCCACTTTGGTGCCAACTTTCCATCAGCAGGATTTGTGGTATTCTAAAATGCTTTCCTCAATACCATATCACCAACTTGGAACTTCCTGATCCTGACATTCTTATTGTAGGCTCCAGCCATCGTTTGTTGATAACTAGCCATCCTTATCCTTGCCAAGTCCCTGAGTTCTTCTATGGTATCCAAGTCTTGAACCAAGTTTTCAGCATTTCCTTCAGGATCACGAATGCTTGTTCTTGCAGTAGGAACCACCATCTTTGTAGGGATCACTGATTCTGCTCCAAATATTAAAGAGAATGGAGTTTGGCCAGTGGCATTCTTGGGAGTTGTCCTATCAGCCCAAAGTACATAAGGTAGTTCTTCTGCCCACTTTCCTTTCTTGGATCCAAGCTTCTTTTTCAAGTTGTTGATGATGATCTTGTTGGATGATTCTGCCTGACCATTAGCTTGTGGGTTAACTGGTGTTGATGTTATCATCTTAATTCCCCAGCTGTCACAAAAGTTAGTAGTTCTACTCCCAATAAATTGGGATCTATTATCACAAACAATTTCAGAAGGGATACCAAATCTAGTAATAATATTTCTTTTAATAAAGGATATCACTTCTTTCTCTCTAACTTGAGCAAAGGCTTCAGCCTCTATCCACTTAGAGAAGTAATCAGTCATGGCAAGCATGAACACCTTTCCTCCTGGTGCTTTGGGAAGTTTACCAACTATATCCATTCCCTATCTCATGAATGGCCAAGAAGACGATATAGGATGCAGGAGCTCTGCTGGCTGATGAAGGATATTACTATGTCTCTGACAAGGATCACACTTCTTAGCATAATCCACAACATCCTTCTTCATTGTAGGCCAATAGTATCCTGTCCTAAGGATCCTTGAGAACAATGCCCTGCCCCCAGTGTGGTTTCCGTAATCTCCTTCATGAAAATCCTTTAGGACTTCTTGAATTTCAGGATCCTCTATACACCTTAGATATGGACCTGCAATGGATCGTTTATATAACATGTTATTTAATATTGTAAATTGAGATACCTTGATTTTGAAAGCCCTGGGGTTTTCTCCTGTAGGGATCTCTCCATGTTGTATATATCTCATGATTGGAAGGATCCATGATCCTGAATGAGACTGTGCATCATCACTAGGAACCATAGCAGAATCCTGTTCTATCTCCATAGTTATGTGATCCTCAATAGCAGGAGCCAAAATATGGATGATAGGGATCTTAATATCCTCTAGAATTTTTAAGGATGATCCTAGGTTGGCCAATGCATCAGCTTCTGCATTTTCTTCCCTGGGTACCTGTGTCAAACTAAAGGAAACAAAAGAGAGTGCCAATTCCTTGACTATCTCTAGATATTTGATTAGTCGTTCACCTTTAACAGCATATGCTCCATTAAAGTGATTAGTAATTAACAACGAATCTACATGTACCTCAAGATACCTGATCCTCATATGCTTGGCAATTTGCAAACCAGCTATCAAGGCTTCATATTCAGCCTCATTATTAGTAGTTTGAAACTCACAAGCTATGGAGTGGGGTATTATGTCCCCCTGTGGTGATTTTAGTAGTATTCCAAGTCCTGTTCCTTTGACATTAGATGCTCCATCAGTGAAGAGTATCCAAGGATCCTTAGTCTCTTCAAGCTGTTGAACTTCTAACTCAGCTTCCCTTTGTAGATCACTACTTAAATCTGCCACAAAGTCAGCTAAGGCTTGGGATTTGATGGCAGTTCTTGGTTTATATCTTATATCATAAGCACTAAGCTTCACTGCCCATTTAGCCATCCTTCCTGACATTTCAGGTTTCCTGAGAACATTCTTAATTGGAAAATTAGTCTTAACAATAATGGCATGAGTTTCAAAATAATGTCTTAATTTAGTAGATGCCATAATCAAAGCAAGGATAAGTTTTTCTAAATTTGAATACCTGGATTCAGCATCAAGCAAATTCTTACTTACATAATAGACAGGATATTGTGTACCTTCGTGATCCTTAACAAGGACTGCACTTACTGCTTTAGAGGATACCGCTAGATATAAGGATAATATATCCCCCTTTTCTGGTTTCATCAAGGCAGGAGCTGAGGATAGGTAATCCTTAAGGGCTTTGAGAGCATTTTCATGCTTTTCAGTCCATTCAAATTTCTTGTTCTTTCTCAAAACGTCATAGAATTCCTTGCACTTTCAGATGACTTTGATATGAACCTATTCAAGGCTGCGATCCTCCCTGTCAACCTTTGCACATCCTTGGCGTTGGCAGGAGATTTGATATTCACAATAGCCTTAGTTTGCTTTGGACTTGCTTATATGCCTCTTTTTGTTACCATGTAACCTAGGAACTTGCCTGCTTTAACACCAAAGTGACACTTTGAAGGATTCAACTTCATATTGAATTTGTCAAGGATATTGAATGCCACTTCCAGGTCTCTAAGGTGATCTTCAGCTCTCTTGGACTTAACCATCATGTCATCTATATAGACTTCCATAGTGTGTCCTATTTGTTCCATAAACATCATATTGACTTGTAACACCCCGAAAATTTACGTCCTATAATGTATTGACACGTGTCATAAGCTTGAACGTGTGAAAGTATACTCTAGAGGGACTAAAGTTGACAAACATGGAAAGTATGTGAATATAAGGGTTCAAAATGTCAACAAGTGATAGATATAATTTACAGTAACCCTACATGATGCTCATACCCTTACACTAATAAATCATGGATCATACGAAGCTAAATATGAAAGAAAGTGAGAGGTTACAAACCACAGGGGTTAAATGTGTCAACATGTTTAAAGTATACCTCTGAGTAACCTTTTAGCAAACCCGAAGCTTTGTAATGATTAATTATGCTCACTTGAATGTGTGATAAAAATTTCATAAAGTTTCGTTATCGTATGAGAAAGTTATGATCAAATTCGTATACGAGGGGTTAAAAGCGTCAACGTTGGAAATTAGGACTTTCCGGGTAAGCACAAAGTTAACCAAGGACTTGCCAATGTTTAAACAAGTCTTGAAGCCCTTATAAGTAAAATTGAGGGGCTCAAAATGCAAGAGAATAAGTTTGGTTGACCTTTGGAAAGACCAAGAGCCAAGATACAAAAGTTGCAAAAATATTTGGCTGATGCAGAAGGCTTGCGCACCGCAAGACATACCCTTACGGTGTGCAAGTGTTGCCCAGCGACAGAAAGTTGGCTGTTGGCTGTTTTAAACATTGCAACCGACTTAAAAACGATTTTCCTCATACATAGGCGACCCCTAATAGTTCCTAGGACTTAGGGGCACTTGTCAATGATATGGAACACCCCTTAGACTTAGTTGTCATCATCAAATTGAATCAAGAACACTATAAAAAGGCCTCATAGTTGCAACATTGTGATCACACCATTCCATCTGCATTTGGGGAGCTTCTTGGACCATAAGAGCAGACCCTAAGCCTTCCTAATCGTGCATAGGACTTCAGTAAGTATGCTTAACCTTTCTTAGTTAAGTTTTTGCTTAGTTTTAGCTTAAAAGTCAAACCGTCGTAATTAACGGTTGACTTAGCGATTAATCACTAATGGTCCAGTGATTAGTCGAATTGAAAGTAGTTATAAGTTGGTATTGATGTGGGCATTAAACCCTTAAAAGGGCACCCTCTGATTCCCACTCTAACTAGGTCAAATGTCGGGTCAAACTTGTTATTAAAAAGTCAACAGGATGATTAATTTCAAATTAATACATAATTAACAATGTAGAAGCTTTGGAACCTGTGTTATTACTTTTATAACTTAGTAATTAATGTAAGAACATGTCTAAGCATGTTCGACCCGACAATTTTCTATTTAGACCCGGTTCGGAACCGAAAGTCGCAAAGCTTTGACTTTTGCTTTGACTTCAGTTCTGACCCGATTTAGTATGATTTGGAAATGCCTTAGAGCTTCCTTAGGACCAGGCTACATGTTAGCATAACTCTCCGTGGTTGGTTCATTGATTATCCGATTCGTTTACATGTTTCCGTTAATTGCTTAAATGTTGACCAATATGCCCTTTTGACCATAAAACGAGAATTTTGGGAATGTGAAAGGACGATAATCCTTATTACTGATTTATAAAGTTGTCCCTAAATTTTCACATCAGTTGGAGGTCTGGATTAGGAGTTATGCTCATTAGCGTAATTATAACGCCTTTTAGTAATTAAAAGGCGCAATTAGCATAAAGCCTATCTAAACCCAATTTTCGACACCAAAACTTTTACCTGCTGATGTAAGATAATATTTTGAGATTTTTAAAGATTTTTAATCATTTTTAACCTGTCCATAACCGAAGGTTATGGCCTCAAATCGGTAAATACCGATTATGCCCTTTTAGGCCATAAAATGAGTTTTACAAGACCTTTTGATACCAATCCAATGGCTACTGATTTTATATAATAAATAAAGTATTTTGAACTTTATAACCTGATCAGAAAACTCAGATTTCCTGTATAACCCGGAAATCGCTTAAAATGACTTTTTACGCATATTAAACGCATAGTTTGGGTTTAAAACCATTTTGTCATATAAGACCTATTATCAACTGATATGACCTATTAAAATAAGTTATTTTACTGATGTATTCGGACACGAATCTCAGAACTTCATTTAAACTCCTTTTTAATCTTTAAAATGACCAAAATACCCCTACGGGGCTTATTTTGAGATTAAACTCGTTTTGGGCATAATGGAAGATATCCTACTGATATCACAACATATTAAAGGCATATTAACTTAGGAAACCTGTATATGACTCTTTTGGTTACTCGTTACGCACTTGTCGCGTTCGGATCGGCTTTTGTGACTAGTTCGCATATATTAGCCGAAACGGGTCAAACCATATCAGTTTTGTCTCAAAATCCAGAATGTGTTTAAGTTACCCATATTAAACAAGCATACAAGCTTGCCGGGTCAAAACCACATTCTAAACCGGTCTTCGCCTTATCATGCGTTGAACCGTATATTTCCTTAAAACTAACCGGTCTAAGTTTAGGCTTAATTAAAGACCCGTTAGTATTCTAATTGGTTATTATACCATCATTCCAGACTAGAGCCTTCCGGTAAATTATACCTACGCTTACTTAAGTGAATACGGCTGAGTTATTATAATTCTTGCTATTTAAGACAGGAGCTAGCTCAGGTAAATACTCTTAACTTATTTTCCCTATTACGGACTTGGGATACAGTAATATAAATACCGCATGGTCAGGTATGGGATTCGAAGACCAATGAGTCGGGAAATCCAAATAACCTGTTTTAATTCGTATTGCTTGACTGAAACATTGGGGGTTAATGCAACCGTGTCCTGGATATCCTTGACTCATTAAATGCAATGGCCACGACCTAAGCACGGGGTGTAGGCATACACCTGACAGATGCCATATGTTTATTAATTAATTATAACCAATATGGGATTCCCAATAGGGGAATAGTGGTGTGTCGGTTAATCTTGAACCGGCATAGATCCGGGCCCCGTATGTAGAGCAAGTTATGTAAGACTGATAACATGAAATATAGTTTGTCCCAAGTATAAAAGATTAATTTTGCCTTGTGCATTTTAATCAATGTGTCAACATATTTTGTGCCGAAGTGCATTTAAACCAATTTACAAACTCTTTTCAAATGAGTCGGTTGAGTGTATTTACCAGTGAAAACTGACGTATTTTCCAAAGTCTAAGTGACAGGTACAAGTACGTAATAGGCTGGAAGCTGCTCAGGGCGTTAATAAGGAATCTTGCAAGTTCTAGGCGTCCAAAGTCTGTTGAACAATGTTTCATTTTATTTTCGATCCGCCTGTGGATCCTTTACTTTCCGTTGTAATACTTGATATTACTTTATTTTCGTATTGTAATATATTTATCCTTTGCTTTCGCTGTGCATTTATATATTGTGATGTTTGACTATGATGATATCAACTACGTCACGATACTCCCTACCGGGCCCACCGGTCAAACGTGGAAATATCAGGGTGTGACAGGTTGGTATCAGAGCCAACACTGAGTGAATTAAACACTAGCCTTTTGTGTTTAATCTCAGTTACACAGTTGCACATTCTTGAGTCTAGACGAGAACATAGGACAAATTCTAATTCGTTTTATTTTGTCCTTATTTGGTTCCTTTGTTATTTTCCGATTAGTCCTTGCATGGGCAAGTCATTTTTGTAGAAGTCCCGTTTAGGGCAACCGTATACTTGTTTAAAATTTTAATGGAACGATTATATTAAGAATATCATTCCTTTTTGTAAGATCTACCATTATAATAAAATGGCAAAATCTAAAAAGGACAAGACCTAGCCATGTATCATTTTAAAGAACAGGGCCAAGATGGCAGGTCCTCAATTTAGATTCAGATCCTTATTAACATCTCAATTAGGGATTGTTCGGTGTTTAAATATTAAGAAGAATCTTAAAGGTAAACCTAGCCTATATGACAAGGCCAAGGTGGTAGAACCGATTCAAGAGATTCAAATCCTTATTAACATCTGTAACATGTTAACATTCCTGGCAGACGTGGTTCGATAAAACAGCATGAGTCATCCTTAAATTGGATTACTCCACTTTTCCTTATTAAAATAATCATCCCTTAGAAGGGAAGTGCCTACGGGCTATAATTAATGTCCTCTGAGACTAAAGACAGTGGTAGCCTACAACTCCCTGTCAAGAAAAGGTAATGAACTTTGATTCACACCTTAATGCCTCGATTCTCTGAAATCATGGCTTATAAATTAAACTTGTCTACGCGACTAGGCCATTTGTGCTATTATTAAAACCTTAATGCCTCGATTCTCTGAAATCATGGCTTATAAATTAAACTTGCCTACGCGACTAGGCCATTTGTGCTATTATTAAAACCTTAATGCCTCGATTCTCCGAAATCATGGCTTATAAATTAAACTTGTCTACGCGACTAGGCCATTTGTGCTATTATTAACTTGTAAATTAGGATTTATGATAAAAATCCTAAATAAAATAAATATCCTTCCTTTCCTGCCAGTATGCATTTTAAAAAGAATCTTAAAGGTGAAACCTAGCCTACGCGGCCAAGATGGTGAAACCTACTCAAGGGATTCAGATCCTTGTTAACACCTAAGAACGTGTTAGCACTCCCGACAACAGTGATCCGATAAAATCACACTTGTCATCCTTATATTAGGAATTTTTTCAAATCCCTTATTTAGTGTAAATGATCAATAGGAATCATGGCTAGTAAACGTCGAACATGATGTACGCATCAAAACATCCATTTGGGATGTATACCTACGGGCAAGGGTGTATACATGAAAAGATAGTTTATATTTCATAAATTCTTGTCAAGACAATGAACTATGAAATTTTCCGATCCAAAGGAATCATCGATTATGTTTTAAATTTTTCCCTAGTGACAAGGCCCTGTGCCATCAAGAGTTCTTGGGAACAAGCTCTTGTGCTATATAAAATGTCAGTGCGACATTGACAGTCGTGATTTATGTCCCCTGTCCAATAAATATGAAGGATTATATTCTGTTTACACGCCAAGGATGGTTTATTTAAAAACCTAGGCAGAACATAATCAAATAACTTAAATACTATCTTTTGGCCTATATGGTTTATTTACACCACAGTTATTTAATCAACAAATTCGACAATTCACCATATAATTAAATCAATTATTACTAATTGGTTTGTAGCCTTCAAAGCTTCACCATGGTTGACTCCTCTGAAGCTCACAATCATCCAGTTAATCAGAATGATGATACAAGACTGAATTTAACGGGCGCCGAGTTACAGGCTATGTTAGATACAGCTGTAAACAAGGCCGTGAACCGAGCGTTAAGGGATCATAAACGAAAGTACGATAATACCCCGAACAAAGGTTACAAAAAGGGTAGGACCAGTTCGAGCTATAACCAGTCCAAGCCAAAGAAGGCAAAACCCGAATGTGGAACCTGCGGGAAGAAGCACTTTGGAAAATGTTTCTATGATCAGACCAGGGGATGTGTCATCTGTAAGGAGATGGATCACAAGACCCATGAATACAAGGACCTGAAGAACAACCAGCGGTCAGGTGAAAAGACCAAATGCAAAACCTGTAGGAAATACCACCTCGGGAAATGCAGATTTGAATCTCAGCCTTCACCTTGTGGAATCTGCAAGTCCAAGGGGCATAAGACCTTGGACTGCAAGAAGATAGAGGACGCAACTTGCCATGGTTGTAATGAAATAGGGCACATCAAAACTAATTGCCCTAATAAAACCAAGAAGTCTGGGAAGGATAAGAAAGGAAACGCCTGAACTACCAATTGAATGACAGAGACAGTACATATCAATAATAGCATCAGGTACGTCCCGTACCATTTAGCATTGATAGTTTCTGCTAAGTATCTTACGTTAATGCAAGGGATAATAAACCTTTAGTAAACCGTAAGCCTAGTAAACTCTTGATTACATTCATAAGAACTTCAGATATTAAATGTAAGATATAACTTACCAATGGAATCTATAATAACCATCTCTCCCATCCTCGAAGATAATCCTTTCATAAGAATCTGGAGTACTTTTCCCCAAAAAGAGTACGACAATATATATTACTTTATTTTATTTTATTATTTTCTCATTGTTTTCTATCGCCTGTGAATGCCAAACTATGTTTGATAAAAGTGTCATATGAGGATTGGCGTATCCTAGTGTGTCCCATAGATTACTTCCATGCCTGATCAGTATGGAGGTTTAATGCATGGAACCCCTGAGATATCACATTGGTCATATTGTACCAAAGTCGACTAGTAGTATTCAAGGAAGATACCCAATATAAAAATGTCCTTATAAGTATCTCTACTTAGGACATCCTTGCATTTGTAAAGAGAATGTGTCATTTATCTGACACCGACATCGAAAGATGAATCGAAGCCTGAGAATACAGACACCTCTGACATCTCTATATGTCATAATTATCTTCTCCTAAGATTACCCTGTTTACCCCTGAAAGGCAGGTAGAAATAAGATTTATATCCCATTAAGACTGTATTATTATGAAATCTCCAAGACGGCCAGTGCCATCATTGGGAGAATCAAAACCTCGATTAACTAAGTTTTTAAAATAGAGGGTTCATATAGTCTAACTCGGTATCCTGAGAATTCGGTATAGTTAATTAAGAAAGACGGATCATCTTGCTTATGCATTGATTACCGCAACCCTATTTAAGCAACAATTAAGAATCGCTATTACCTGCCCAGGATCGTCGATTGGTTCGACTAGCTGTAAGGATTAGCTATTCTTTAAGACTAGTTTTGAGCAATGGTTGGAATAACCATCTCACCTAAAGATAAGCTTTTCTATAATAGTTGTTATATAAGTATCAAGGTGGCTCCTTTGGAGACCTTGTATAGATGAGATATCAAAACATCCGTTGGATGGACGAGACTTTGGGAAGTCCACTTATCAGGATCTGAAAGTTGCATTGGAAACAACGAATAGGATCATACAATTATCTGTAAGTTGCCATTATTTGGAAGAAAATCAAGGATTAATGAAAATAGCAAACCTCCTAAATTCTTGTTAAGGAATAAGGTTCAACAATAGATATCACCCAAGGAGGGTTTGCCAAATCTGTTAAATTATCAGGCTAGTTAAGCTCTGAATATATAGAATCATTCGAAGGAAATCGAATGTATCAAGATCAAGTAGCTTATAAGCTAAAACCTATTTAAGGAGCTTGGCGGAGCTCGCAATACATTACACACTAGTGACTGAAGGGTGTGTTTCGCCAATAAGTCAAGAAGCACTATCACATAATGATATGCAAATTTATGATGTGATGAGCATCCTGTACCGATTAAGGATCGACAGGTTAAGAAGCTCCAAAAATGATACATGTACCTAATATAGGAGTCACTTTGGGAGCTTGGAAAGACTCCAGATATGTTTTAGGAGTTAAGTCCATTATGAGACAAAAAGTACTTCCAGCATTTTAACAAATCTCGAGGTCGAGATTTCTTTTAAGGGGGTGAGGATGTAACACCCCGAAAATTTACGTCCTATAATGTATTGACACGTGTCATAAGCTTGAACGTGTGAAAGTATACTCTAGAGGGACTAAAGTTGACAAACATGGAAAGTATGTGAATATAAGGGTTCAAAATGTCAACAAGTGATAGATATAATTTATAGTAACCCTACATGATGCTCATACCCTTACACTAATAAATCATGGATCATACGAAGCTAAATATGAAAGAAAGTGAGAGGTTACAAACCGCAGGGGTTAAATGTGTCAACATGTTTAAAGTATACCTCTGAGTGACCTTTTAGCAAACCCGAAGCTTTGTAATGATTAATTATGCTCACTTGAATGTGTGATAAAAATTTCATAAAGTTTCGTTATCGTATGAGAAAGTTATGATCAAATTCGTATACGAGGGGTTAAAAGCGTCAACGTTGGAAATTATTACTTTCCGGGTAAGCACAAAGTTAACCAAGGACTTGCCAATGTTTAAACAAGTCTTGAAGCCCTTATAAGTAAAATTGAAGGGCTCAAAATGCAAGAGAATAAGTTTGGTTGACCTTTGGAAAGACCAAGAGCCAAGATACAAAAGTTGCAAAAATATTTGGCTGCTGCAGAAGGCTTGCGCACCGCAAGACATACCCTTACGGTGCGCAAGTGTTGCCCAGCGACAGAAAGTTGGCTGTTGGCTGTTTTAAACGTTGCAACCGACTTAAAAACGATTTTCCTCATACATGGGCGACCCCTAATAGTTCCTAGGACTTAGGGGCACTTGTCAATGATCTGGAACACCCCTTAGACTTAGTTGTCATCATCAAATTGATTCAAGAACACTATAAAAGGGCCTCATAGTTGCAACATTGTGATCACACCATTCCATCTGCATTTGGGGAGCTTCTTGGAGCATAAGAGCAGACCCTAAGCCTTCCTAATCGTGCATAGGACTTCAGTAAGTATGCTTAACCTTTCTTAGTTAAGTTTTTGCTTAGTTTTAGCTTAAAAGTCAAACCGTCGTAATTAACGGTTGACTTAGCGATTAATCACTAATGGTCCAGTGATTAGTCGAATTGAAAGTAGTTATAAGTTGGTATTTATGTGGGCATTAAACCCTTAAAAGGGCACCCTCTGATTTCCACTCTAACTAGGTCAAATGTCGGGTCAAACTTGTTATTAAAAAGTCAACAGGATGCTTAATTTCAAATTAATACATAATTAACAATGTAGAAGCTTTGCAACCTGTTTTATTACTTTTATAACTTAGTAATTAATGTAAGAACATGTCTAAGCATGTTCGACCCGACAATTTTCTGTTTAGACCCGGTTCGGAACCGAAAGTCGCAAAGCTTTGACTTCAGTTCTGACCCGATTTAGTATGATTTGGAAATGCCTTAGAGCTTCCTTAGGACCAGGCTACATGTTAGCATAACCCTCCGTGGTTGGTTCATTGATTATCCGATTCGTTTACATGTTTCCGTTAATTGCTTAAATGTTGACCAATATGCCCTTTTGACCATAAAACGAGAATTTTGGGAATGTGAAAGGACAATAATCCTTATTACTGATTTATAAAGTTGTCCCTAAATTTTCACATCAGTTGGAGGTCTGGATTATGAGTTATGCTCATTAGCGTAATTATAACGCATTTTAGTAATTAAAAGGCGTAATTAGCATAAAGCCTATCTAAACCCAATTTTCGACACCAAACCTTTTACCCACTGATGTAAGATAATATTTTGAGATTTTTAAAGATTTTTAATCATTTTTAACCTGTCCATAACCAAAGGTTATGGCCTCAAATCGGTAAATACCGATTATGCCCTTTTAGGCCATAAAATGAGTTTTACAAGCCCTTTTGATACCAATCCAATGGCTACTGATTTTATATAATAAATAAAGTATTTTGAACTTTATAACCTGATCAGAAAACTCAGATTTCCTGTATAACCCGGAAATCGCTTAAAATGACTTTTTACGCATATTAAACGCATAGTTTGGGTTTAAAACCATTTTGTCATATAAGACCTATTATCAACTGACGTATTTTTCAAAGTCTAAGTGACAGGTACAAGTACGTAATAGGCTGGAAGCTGCTCAGGGCGTTAATAAGGAATCTTGCAAGTTCTAGGCGTCCAAAGTCTGTTGAATAATGTTTCATTTTATTTTCGATCCGCCTGTGGATCCTTTACTTTCCGTTGTAATACTTGATATTACTTTATTTTCGGATTGTGCTATATTTATCCTTTGCTTCCGCTGTGCATTTATATATTGTGTTGTTTGACTATGATGATATCAACTACGTCACGATACTCCCTACCGGGCCCACCGGTCAAACGTGGAAATATCGGGGTGTGACATGACTAGCCTTTGATAAGTAGCACCTGCATTCCTTAGTCCAAATGGCATAGCAATATAACAATAGATACTAGCTGGGGTCATAAAGGTTGTATCCTCTTGATCAGATGGTTCCATCTGAATTTGTTGAAATCCAGATGAAGCATCCATAAAAGTCAACAACTCATGACCCGCGGTAGCATCCACCATGGAGTCAATGTGGGGTAATGGGAAAGGATCCTTGGGATATGCCTTGTTTAAATCAGTAAAATCGATACATACCCTCCACTTTCCATTTTTCTTTTGAACGACAACCACATTGGCTAACCACCTTGGATACTTGACCTCTCTAATCATACCTGCTCGGAGTAATTTATCTACCTCCTCCTGGATAATGGCATTCCTCTCAGGTGCAAATTTTCTCCTCTTTTGGTGTATGGTTTTGAATGACCTGTCAATACCAAGCTTATGAGTAATTATATCTTCAGAGATACCTATCATATCTTCATGCTTCCATGCAAAGGTAGTTTTTCTCCTCTTGAGGAAGGATACCAAATCCTGTTCAATATCGCTGAGGATCCCTGATCCTATGAAGACTTTGGATTCAGGATCATGAGGATCCATAAGGATATCTTTCACATCCTGCTCTCTTGCCTCCAAGACATCTCTTGGAGGATGCTTTAATTGCTATTGCTCCTTTGGTCTTGAGGCTGGTTTCATTGATGAGGTATAGCAATTCTTTGCTTCTTGTTGGTCACTCTCAATCTTTATCACCCCCCATGGTCTAGGAAGCTTCACACATTGATGATATGTAGATGCAACCGCCTTCATGTCATGTATCCATGGCCTGCCAAGGATAACATTGCAACAGGATAAGCAATCTATTACACAAAATTTTTTATAAGAATGAAGTCCTTCAATGTAGATGGGAAGTTTAATGTCCCCCAATGTATTCTTGGTTTCTCCGCTGAATCCCACAAGAACTGAGGATCTTGGGACAATATCCGATTCAGGGATGTTCATTTTCTTGAGGACATCAAGCTGAATGATGTTCACCGAGCTTCCTCCATCGATTAGGATCCTGCGAACAAAAAGGTTAGAAATGAACAAAGTAATGACAAGACTATCATGATGAGGATCCTGAACATCAACACGTTCATCCTCATCAAAAGTTATGACTTTCTCCTGTGTGATAGTAGAGGTCCGGATGGGTCTGTCCCCATTATCCGTCTTAGTCTCCTTGGCATGTCTTTTGGCTGCTGAAAAGGAAGTACCACAAATGTCTGATCCACCAGATATGAAGTTTATAACTTGTGCATCTGCCGGAGGTGCAGGAGATCTTTCTGGAACCTTTTCAGGATCCTGGATCCTTGACTTTTTTCTTCCCAAAAGCTCCTTCAAGTTCCCCTTGCTTAACAAGTAACCAATTTCTTTTCTAAGTGCAATACATTCTTCAGTGAGATGTCCGAAATCCTCATGATATGCACACCATTTGGATTGTCTTTTGTTGCGGCTGGTTTATCACTTTTCCTTGGCCATCTTGCTTTCTCACATAGATTCTGCATTGCAAGAATTAGTTCATTGTTATCAACAGAAAAACAGTATTCAGAAATGGGAGGATAATCCTCATCATCCTCTTCCTGTTCTACTGCATGCACGCTTTGGTTGTCAGACTTGTTGTAAGACTTGGACTTGTTGTTCCCGAAATAGGATCCTTGTTTTTCCTGTTTCGAGGATCCTGCCAGTCTTTCCTGGATCCTCTTATCATCCTCTAATCAGATGAATCTGAGGGCCCTGGTTCTTACTTCATCAAGATTCCTGCATGGGGTCATGACAAGATCATCATAGAATAATGAATCCCTAAGCAAACCCATTTTAAAGGCTTCTACAGCCGTGGCAATATCCAGATTAGGAATATCTAAGGATTCTTTACTAAACTTAGTGATATAATCTCTAAGTGATTCATTTTGACCTTGTGTTACCCTATATAGATCACTAGTTAATCGTTCAAATTTTCTACTGTTTTGGTCAAAAATCAAGCAATGATAATACAACCAAACTTTCTGTTGTGAGGTATGATGCTTGAATTGATGAACAACAATAAGGATCACTCAGAAATGTAATGAACAAGTGACACAAAGATTTATACGAGGAAAAAGCCCTTGATCAATGAATGATCTCCGGCATAAAAAACCTCGGGTGATGGAAACTACCGATCACCAACTCAGATTAAACAAGAAATGTATTACAACTTTGGATGATAGCGAGCTAATTACAAGGGTCACTATAGTGTATTGTGTAAAAAAGTGTGTAATCGCCAAGTGAATTAACGAGAGCTGGTGAGAGCAGTTGTAAGAGTGTGTGTATAGCCAAAAATAGCCAAGTGTTTCTATATAGCTCGCTACCCCGTTTAAATATGGAAAATATCTAAGCTAACAAACATTCCGCATTTCATGCAAGTCCTCCACGAACTCCATAACGTCCACTTCAGTTAAGCACGTGCGGAATAAGCCATGGAATATGCTCCAGGAATATCACCAAGACCAAGTCCAAGCTCGTACTCCTGCAAAACAATACCATATTCAAAGTAGACAATCGTTAGTATAAGGATCCTTAAGATGATCCATAATCCTAATCCTGAAACACTTCTGAGGATCACCAATTCAAACAGAAGTGAGGATCACTAAATGCAACAGTAAATGAGGATCACTGGGAAATCCTCCCCTAACAATTGCCCCCAAAATATAAGGAGTAAATAGTAAATAACGAGTTATATTTTCGTTCTTATCCGTAACAAATCAACGGATAACTAGCCGTTGGAGTCGGACTAGCCGTTACGAGCATGACGTCAGTGAGGTGACTATCCTGCAAAACCATCATTATAAATTGAAGTTATAGATAGGGATCAATTCGCATTTAAATTCAAGAGAAACTCCCTTTATATCCACATTCAAAGATCAAGCAGGTATCTCTCTTCCTCTTCTCCCTTTACGTTTTATTTCTCTGTTCATCTTCTTCTTTACCCTCATGACCAAGATGATGCTAAGATCCTCTCCGGCTAAGGATCACACAAAAGACAGTCCTCTTAAGAGCCAGGGGATCATCAAAGATTCATCGAAAGAAAGATGCTGCTTCACTGATCCACAAATAGACAGAATCCGCCACTGTTTTCCGGCAAATACCGTTTTCAAACCATTTGATCCCACCGTTCTAAGTGATTACGCTTCTGAAACTTAGGTAGCTTTCCCTGTCACTCCATTCACAATAGGATACACGTATCCTTTCCCTGAGTTCACCCAGTCTTTCTTCTCCCTCACCGGTATCTCCTACATTCAAGCTATGCCTATGATCTGGAGGGTCTTATATACCTTCGAAAGGATCATAGTGCAAGAAGGCATTGATCTGGGAATGTCGGAGTTGGCAGAGATGTATGACCTCGTAACATTTGGATCCCACCGATATCTACTCAAGCGTAAACCCGGTGAAGAACACCCCATCTACAAAGCCACTAAGAATGATACCAACTGGAAACATCGATTCTTCTTTGTCAGAAGGGATTCTATCTCTGATGGAAAGGATCTGCCTAGGAAATGGACCACCCATGGTAGGATAGAGGATCCTGAGAAGGATCACCAGATAACCTTGTTTTTGTATAAGGATCACTAACACCATTTTTGTTTCTGTTGTACAGCTATCTCTGTTTCTCACCTTATACCATCACCTGCCACCAAGGAAAGGCTTGCTGCTTTCAGAAGACTTGATCCTGCAACAAGGTCATTCAAAACAAACACCCAGGATTCTCAAGAAGTATCCTCAGGTTCTGTCACTATGTCGAGTAAGTATCCTGTTTTCTGCATAATTAAATGTTTAAATAAATAGTTAAATAGAAATAGGATAAGGATACTTATCTGTTTTGGGTGTGTAGGCGCTGGGAAATCCTCAAAATCTGCCTCCAAATTCAGCGTCACTGATCTTGACACTGTCAGATCCTCAAAGAAAAAGTCTGCTGCTAGCCCCTCCATCGTAATCCCCAAGGCAACTACTTCAAAGGGAAGAGGTGGAAAGAAAAGGAAGACCTCTGAAGCTGACAACCTACAAGGCTTGCCTCTGATCTGCCATCAGTTCCTCGAGTATTTCGCAGATGTAAGGATCACTGACTTAGCTTAGTTATCCTGCCCACTTAAGGATCACTTGACTCTAATGTTTGCATTGTCTTCTTTGTAGAAATTTGCTGAAATCGAGGACTATGTTGGGAATGTTGAAGAGCTTGAGGAGAAATACTCTGACCTCCAAAAAGTGGCGGTGCTCAAGGATCATAAGATTGCCTCCCTCGAAAAGGACCTCAATGATGCCAAGACTAAGATGGTTGCAGCCCAGATCAATGCTGACTATGAGAAGCACGAGATCATGCAGGATGCCAAAGTCTCCGCTGCCATTGCCATGTACAAGACCAAATTGCAAATGGCCCAAGAAGCTCAGGATCCCACTTTTGACAGGAGCAACTGGGACATGGAGGGCTGGAAGGCTAGGCTGGCTGAGTTGGAGGATGATGAAGAGGCTGAAGAGGTTCTGGCAATCGAGGCTGGTGGCAGTGGCAAGGATCAGGTGAAGGATACGGAAGCTGGAGGAGATGATGATGTAGCGAAGGTGTAGGCTGCATGAATGGGCGATGAAGGACATTTCTAGACGTAGCCGGAGCCCATTTTTTAAGTTTGGTTGTGGTCTTTGTTGAACAATGATGGGTTGTATCTGAACAATAGTAATTAGGGCTAAGGATCATGGATCCTTGAACAATAGGCAGGATAATGGTGGTGGATGGATCCTCTGTTTGGGGGATGAAGCCACTCGTTATCCTTCCGTCTTTAATTTCCTGCACTTGTTAGACCTATGAACAATGGACACCCTTTGCCAACCCATGTGGACGGGCCACGTTTTGCTGGTAGAAACGTGGGTTGGCAATTTTGACAACCTTAAAGGGTTTAATATTTTGTGAATAAAATAACTTTAACTTTTTGACTATCTTCCGTGTTGCTATCCTTGTTAGTATTTTACTTTTCAATTGTAGTGATGTTCATTTTGTTTTAACTTATCAAGTAGAAGAAAAATTTAATAAATATCCTCAAAAATTTTAGGATATGATCAAGGATCAGATATCCTATAGTCGATTAGTTTTGAAAAGTTATATAGTTTAAGGATCACAAGTTCAGTTGTCAAAGGATAAGGGTTACTTAAACAAATAATGAATAGAATCAAAATAGTTAAGGATCATACCTGAGAATCCAAGTTAGGATCCTAACCTTTAACAGTTGTAATCAGGATAATCCAAAAGACAAACCTTAGTAGAAGGTAAGGATCAAGGATCCTTGGTCATTTAGCTTCAAAAACCTGAAAGAGGATATAACTTGGGACTAAGCCAATAGAAGATAAAAGTTAGTAACTGGGGACAAGCCCAACAATTCTGGGGACAAGCCCAAAAGGATAACTGGGGACAAGCCCAAGGATAACTGGGGACAAGCCCAAAGGATAACTGGGGACAAGCCCAAGGATAACTGGGGACAAGCCCAAGGATAACTGGGGACAAGCCCAAAGGATAACTGGGGACAAGCCCAAGGATCGTATGTAAACTGGAGTATGGCCCTCACTGGCGACTATCCAAACTTAGTGACACGAAAATGCCAAAACCTTAGCTAACGTGAAAACGTTAGAAACCTTAGGAACGGATGTATGGTACGTCTACCATTATACGTAGGATCCTGAATATAGCCAGTACAATGAAATTGTCAGCCCCTAAAGCGAGTACTGGTCCCATTGCCATGAACTATATCAGGATCATCGTGCGCTACTGGCGAAACTGGGGACAGGCCCAAACTGGGGACTAGCCCAAATAACTGGGGTCAAACCCAAATAACTGGGTCAAGCCCAAATAACTGGATACTTCTGTGGATACTCAATCCTTAGTTAAGGATACCTGAACCTTCAAAACTCAAAATCAAGTGAAAGGAGGATAAAGGATGCAGGATCCTTATCCTTATATAAAAGAATAAAAGAATGAAATAGTTTGAGATTAGAACGTTACCAAAATGAGGATCATCTATTCTGTAAGGATCCTTCAAGGATACTTGTCAGGTGAGGATCATGGATCCTTGTCACATGAAATATTTCTTCAGATGGACAGCATTCCAAGCTCTTGGTAGCAGATCACCTTCCATTGTTAGCAATCGATATGCCCCCTTTCCTGCTTCAGCTTCAATCAAATAAGGGCCTTCCCATTTTGGTGCCAACTTTCCATCAGCAGGATTTGTGGTATTCTGAAATGCTTTCCTTAATACCATATCACCAACTTGGAATTTCCTGATCCTGACATTTTTGTTGTAGGCTCCAGCCATCCTTTGTTGATAACTAGCTATCCTTATCCTTGCCAAATCCCTGATTTCTTCTATAGTATCCAAGTCTTGAACCAAGTTTTCAGCATTTTCTTCAGGATCACGAATGCTTGTTCTTGCAGTAAGAACCACCATCTCTGTAGGGATCACTGATTCTGCCCCAAATACCAAAGAAAATGGAGTTTAACTTGTGGCATTCTTGGGAGTTGTCCTATCAGCCCAAAGCACATAAGGTAGTTCTTCTGCCCATTTTCCTTTCTTGGATCCAAGCTTCTTCTTCAAATTGTTGATGATGATCTTGTTAGATGATTCTGCCTGACCATTAGCTTGTGGGTGGACTGGTGTTGATGTTATCATCTTAATCCCCTAGCTGTCACAAAAGTTAGTGGTTCTATTCCCAATAAATTGGGATCCATTATCACAAATAATCTCAGAAGGGATACCAAATCTAGTAATAATGTTTCTTTTAATAAAGGATATAACTTCCTTTTCTCTGACTTGAGCAAAGGCTTCAGCCTCTATCCACTTTGAGAAGTAATCAGTCATAGCAAGCATGAATACTTTTCCACCATGTGCCTTAGGAAGCTTTCCAACTATATCCATTCCCCATCTCATGAATGGCCAGGAAGAGGATATAGGATGTAAGAGCTCTGCTGGTTGGTGAAGGATATTACTATGCCTCTGACAAGGATCACTCTTCTTGGCATACTCCACAGCATCCTTCTTCATAGTGGGCCAGTAGTATCCTGTCCTCAGGATCCTTGAGAATAATGCCCTGCCCCCAGTGTGGTTTCTACAATCTCCTTCATGGAAATCCTTTAGGACTTCTTGGATTTCAGGATCCTCAATGCATCTTAGATATGGTCCTGCAAGAGATCGTTTATACAACATATTATTTTATATTGTAAATTTAGATACCTTAATTTTGAAAGCCCTAGGGTTTTCTCCTGTAGGAATCTCTCCATGTTGTATGTATCTCATGATCGGGAGGATCCATGATCCTGAATGAGGTTGGGTATCATCACTAGGGATGATTGCAGAATTCTCTCCTATCTCCATGGCTACATGATCCTCGATAGCAGGGGTTAGGATATGGATAATAGGGATCTTGATATCCTCAGGGATCTTCAAAGATGATCCTAGATTGGCTAATGCATCAGCCTCTGCATTCTCTTCCCTTGGTACCTTTGTCAAACTAAAGGAAACAAAAGAGAGTGCCAATTCTTTGACTATCTCTAAATATTTGATTAGCTTCTCACCTTTAACAGCATAGGATCCATTAAAGTGATTAGTGATTAATAATGAATCTACATGTACCTCAAGATACCTAATCCTCATATGCTTAGCAATTTGCAAACCAGCTATTAAGGCTTCATACTCAGCCTCATTGTTGGTAGTTTGAAATTCACAAGCTATGGAGTGGGGTATTATGTCCCCCTGTGGCGATTTTAGTAGTATACCAAGCCCTGTTCCTTTGACATTAGAAGCACCATCTGTGAAGAGTATCCAAGGATCCTTAGTTTCTTCAAGCTGTTAGACTTCTAACTCAGCTTCCTTTTGCAAGTCACTACTGAAATCTGCCACAAAGTCAGCTAAGGCTTGGGATTTGATGGCAGTCCTTGGTTCATATCTTATATCATATGCACTCAGCTTCACTGCCCACTTAGCCATCCTTCCTGACATTTCAGGTTTCCTGAGAACATTCTTAATTGGAAAATTAGTCTTAACAATAATGGCATGAGTCTCAAAATAATGTCTTAATTTAGTAGATGCCATTATTAATGCAAGGATAAGTTTCTCTAAGTGTGAATACCTGGATTCAGCATCAAGTAAACTCTTACTTACATAATAAACAGGATGTTGTGTACCTTGGTGATCCTTAACAAGGACCGCACTTACTGCTTTTGAGGATACTGCTAGGTACAAGGATAATACACCCCCTTTTTCTGGTTTCATCAAGGCCGGGGCTGAGGATAGGTAATCCTTAAGAGCTTTGAGGGCACTTTCATGCTTCTCAGTCCATTCAAATTTCTTGTTCTTCCTCAGGATGTCATAGAATTCCTTACACTTTTCTGAGGATTTGGATATGAATCTGTTCACGGCTGCGATCCTGCCTGTCAATCTTTGCACATCCTTAGCATTGGCAGGAGATTTGATATTCACAGTAGCCTTGATTTGCTCTGGACTTGCTTCAATGCCCCTCTTTGTCACCATATAGCCTAAGAATTTACCTGCCTTAACACCAAAATGACACTTGGAAGGGTTAAGTTTCATATTAAATTTGTCAAGGATATTGAATGCTTCCTCCAAGTCTTTAAGGTGATCCTCAGCTTTCTTGGACTTAACCACCATGTCATCTATATAGACTTCCATAGTGTGTCCAATTTGTGCCTTGAACATTATATTGACTAGCCTTTGATAAGTAGCACCTGAATTCCTTAGTCCAAATGGCATAGCAATATAACAATATATACCAGTTGGGGTCATAAAGGCTGTATCCTCTTGATCAGATGGTTCCATCTGAATTTGTTGAAATCCAGATGAAGCATCCATAAAAGTCAACAACTCATGACCCGCGGTAGCATCCACCATGGAGTCAATGTGGGGTAATGGGAAAGGATCCTTGGGACATGCCTTGTTTAAATCAGTAAAATCGACACATACCCTCCACTTTCCATTTTTCTTTTGAACAACAACCACATTGGCTAACCATCTTGGATACTTAACCTCTCTTATCATACCTGCCCGATGTAGTTTATCTACCTCTTCCTGGATAATAGCATTCCTTTCAGGTGCAAACTTCCTCCTCTTTTGATGAATTGGCTTGAATGACCTGTCAATGCCAAGTTTATGAGTAATTATATCTTTAGATATACCTGTCATATCCTCATGTTTCCAGGAAAAGGTAGTTTTCCTCCTCTTAAGGAAGGATACTAGCTCCTGTTCAATGTCGCTAAGGATCCCTGATCCTACGAAGATCTTGGATTCAGGATCATCAGAATCCATGAAGATTTCTTTCAAACCCTGTTCTCTTGCCTCCAAGACATCTCTTGAAGGATACTTTAATTGCTATTGCTCCCTTGGTCTTGAGGCTGGCTTCATTGACGAGGTATAGTAATTCTTAGCTTCTTGTTGATCACTCTCAATTTTCACCACTCCCCAAGGACTTGGAAGCTTTACACATTGATGATAGGTGGATGGAACTGCCTTCATATCATGTATCCATGGCCTGCCAAGGATAACATTACAACATGATAAGCAATCTATAACACAAAACTTTTGATAAGAATGCAATCCTTCAATATAGATTGGGAGTTTGATGTCCCCCAATGTATTCTTAGTTTCTCCACTGAATCCCACAAGTACTGAGGATCTTGGGATAATGTCAGACTCCGGGATATTCATCTTCTTGAGGACATCAAGCTGAATGATGTTCACAGAGCTTCCTCCATCTATAAGGATCCTGCGAACAAAGTGGTTAGAAATAAATAATGTAATTACAAGACCATCATGATGAGGATCCTGGATTTCAACACGATCATCCTCATCAAAAGTTATGACTTTATCCTGGGTGACAACGGTGGTCCGGACGGGTCTGTCTCCATTATCCATCTTGGTTTCCTTAGCATGTCTATTTGCTGCTGAAAAGGAGGTACCACAAATGTCTGATCCTCCGGATATGAAGTTTATGACTTGTGCATCTGTTGGAGGGGCAGGAGCCCTTTCCGGGATCCTTTCAGGATCCTGGATCCTTGATTTCTTTCGTCCCAAAAGCTCTTTCAAATGCCCCTTGCTCAACAAGTAACCGATTTCCTTTCTCAGTGCAATACACTCTTCAGTGAGATGCCCAAAATCCTCATGATATGCACACCACTTGGATTTATCCTTTGTAGCAGCTGGTTTATCACTCTTCCTTGGCCACCTGGCTTTCTCACCTAGATTCTGCATTGCAAGGATTAGTTAATTGTTATCAACAGAAATACAGTATTCAGAAATAGGAGGATAATCCTCATCATCCTCTTCTTGTTCTACTGCATGCACATTCTGGTTATCAGACTTGTTGTAGGACTTGGACTTGTTATTCCTGAAGTAGGATCCTTGTTTGTCCTGTTTTGAGGATCCTGTCAATCTATCCTGGATCCTTTTGTCATCCTCTAGGCGGATGAACCTAAGGGCCCTCGTTCTTACTTCATCAAGATTCCTGCAAGGTGTCATAACAAGATCATCATAGAACAATGAATCCCTAAGCAATCCCATTTTAAAGGCTTCTACAGCCGTAGCAATATCCAAGTTAGGAATATCTAAGGATTCTTTACTAAACTTAGTGATATAATCTCTAAGTGATTCATTTTGACCTTGTGTTACCCTATATAAATCACTAGTTAATCGTTCAAACTTTCTACTACAAAAGAATTGACTATTAAACAAATTAACTAGATTAGCAAATGAAGTAATAGAGTAAGGGGGAAGACTTAGCAGCCATTTAAGAGCAGATCCTGTGAGTGTGGAACCAAATCCCTTGCATAGACATGCTTCTTTTAACCTTTCAGGAATTAGATTGATCTCCATCCTCTCCCTGTATTGAGCTACATGCTCCTCTGGATCCGTTGAACCATCATACAGTTTCATGGATGGTATCTGGAATCTTTTGGGTATCTCAGCATCACATAAGGGTGGTGCAAAACGAGATATCCTATGGCTACCGTCTGCAATTTCAGGAATGGGTTTAACCACTCCTGGGACACTGGATATCATATCCTTGAGCTTCTGTAACTCCCTGGCCATAGCCTGATTGATACCTGTATCCTGCATTAAGCCATGGTTAGTGTTATATGAATTATTAAAAGTGTTACCTCCCACAGGATTCGTGTTTGGAATTCCAGATGTGTATCCATATTGACGGGATTCTGGTATGATCGAAGGACCAGATGAAGCAATGGTCTGCATTGGAATGAAGTCTCCTTGATGAACATCCGAGCTCTGAGGCTGCATACTTCTTAAGAATCCCTGATCCTGAAAGACGTTGGATCCTTGAAGTTGAGATGATCCTTGAACCTGAAAGGATCCTGGAACCAGAGAGGATCCTGGGACATGAAAGGATCCTTGGACCTGGGAGGATCCTTGGACCTGGGAGGATCCTTGAACTGCCTGCGTTCCCAAATATCCTCCTGACGTGAAATATCCTTGATGCTGAAAAGAGGATCCCGATGGTTGAGAAGAGGATCCTTGAGGCTGGGAGTGAGAGCCAAATGCCTGACTCATAGTTGCTGTTCCATAACGCCTTCCTGGTAATTCACCCAAGTATTACATATGCGGAGCTGCTGAGTGCTGGGAAGTTATGACTGGAGTGTCGAAGTTCAGCGACCTTGGCATCAGAGGAGAATGATCCTCCACTGATTTCTTCTGTTTCTTGATCTCAGCGATCTCCCAGAGGATCCTTTCGTTGGTTTTGTCCTGCTCTTGTGCGTGATTCCTCATCTGCAAAATCAGAGCGTAAAGATCATTAGTAGTAGGATTAGTTGAAACAGAAGAAGTTGGTGGTTTTGTGAAAATGGGGGTCTGTTTCTTCGCAGCATTCTCAGCATTCTTCTGGGATCCAGAAGGTGGTGGAGGCAAAGGAGGAACGCCTTGTGAAGAACTGAATGACGGCATTAAGTTTGAGGTGTTCTTCGCGGAGGAAGCCATCCGCCTGGTTGTTATGAACCGAAATGACCACGAAAATACGAATCTTCTTAGGAATGAAGCACCAATTGCCCCACGGTGGGCGCCAAACTGTTTTGGTCAAAAATCAAGCAATGATAATACAACCAAACTTTCTGTTGTGAGGTATGATGCTTGAATTGATGAACAACAATAAGGATCACTCAGAAATGTTATGAACAAGTGACACAAAGATTTATACGAGGAAAAAGCCCTTGATCAATGAATGATCTCCGGCATAAAAAACCTCGGGTGATGGAAACTACCGATCACCAACTCAGATTAAACAAGAAATGTATTACAACTTTGGATGATAGCGAGCTAATTACAAGGATCACTATAGTGTATTGTGTAAAAAAGTGTGTAATCGACAAGTGAATTAACGAGAGCTGGTGAGAGCAGTTGTAAGAGTGTGTGTATAGCCAAAAATAGCCAAGTGTTTCTATATAGCTCGCTACCCTGTTTAAATATGGAAAATATCTAAGCTAACAAACATTCCGCATTTCATGCAAGTCCTCCACGAACTCCATAACGTCCACTTCAGTTAAGCACGTGCGGAATAAGCCATGGAATATGCTCCAGGAATATCGCCAAGACCAAGTCCAAGCTCGTACTCCTGCAAAACAATACCATATTCAAAGTAGACAATCGTTAGTATAAGGATCCTTAAGATGATCCATGATCCTGATCCTGAAACACTTCTGAGGATCACCAATTCAAACAGAAGTGAGGATCACTAAATGCAACAGTAAATGAGGATCACTGATCACTGGGAAATCCTCCCCTAACATCTACTACATGAGAATTGACTATTAAACAGATTAACTAGATTAGCAAATGAAGTAATAGAGTAAGGGGGAAGACTTAGCAGCCATTTAAGAGCTGATCCTGTGAGTGTGGATCCAAAACCCTTTCATAGACATGCTTCTTTTAACCTCTCAGGAATTGGATTGATCTCCATCCTTTCTCTGTACTGAGCTACATGCTCCTCTGGATCCGTTGAACCATCATACAACTTCATGGTTGGTATTTGGAACCTTTTTGGAATATCTGCATCACAAATGGGTGGTGCAAAGCGAGATATCCTGTGGCTTCCATCTGCAATTTCAGGAATGGGCTTAACCACCCCTGGAACGCTGGATATCATATACTTTAGTTTCTGTAATTCCCTAGCCATAGCTTGATTGATACCTGTATCCTGCATAAAGCCATGGTTAGTGTTATAAGAATTATTCAAAGTGTTACCTCCCGGAGGATTCAAGTTTGGAATCCCATATGTGAATCCATATTGACAGGATTCTGGTATGACTGAAGGACTAGAAGAAGCAATGGTCTGCATTGGAATGAAGTCTCCTTGATGAACATCTGAACTTGAGGGCTGCATACTTCTTAAGAATCCCTGATCCTGAAAGATGTTGGATCCTTGATGTGCTGCGACTGGGGTTCTCGGAGGATAACCCATGGATCCATAAATCTGAGACGAGGATCCTTGAACTTGAAAGGAGGATCCTTGAACCTGAGAGGATCCTTGAACCTGAGAGGATCCTTGAACCTGAGAGGATCCTTGATGCTGGAAGAAGGATCCTGAAGGTTGAAAGTAGGATCCTAGAGCTTGAGTCATTGCCGATGATCCAGAGCGCATTCCTATTGATCCACCCCAGTATTGGATATCTGGAGCTGCAGATTGCTGGGCAGTTACGACCGGAGTGTCAAAATTCAATGACCTTGGCATCAGAGGAGAGTGATCCTCCACTGATTTCTTCTGTTTCTTGATATCACCAATCTCCCGGAGGATCCTTTTGTTGGTTTTATCCTGCTCTTGTATGTGATCCCTCATCTGCAAAATCAAAGTAAAAAGATCACTGTTAGTAGGATTAGAAGAAACAGCAGAAGTTGGTGGTTTTGAGAAAACGGGGGTCGGTTTCTTCGCAGGATTCTCAGCATTCTTCTGAGATCCAAAAGGTGGTGGAGGCAAAGGTGGGACGCCCTGTGAAGAAGTGACTGCCGGCATGGAACTTGAAGTGTTCTTTGCTGAAGAAGCCATAGGGTTGAAGATAGTGAACCGAAATGAACACAATGAACAAAATTTCTTAGAAATGAAGCACCAATTGCCCCACGGTGGGCGCCAAACTGTTTTGGTCAAAAAATCAAGCTAGGATAATGCAACCAAATCTTTTGTTGTGAGGTGTGATGCTTGAATCAATGAACAAATGTATGAATAACTTGCAAATGAAATGAACAAGTGACACAAGGATTTATACGAGGAAAAAGCCCTTGATCAAGAGTTGATCTCCGGCATAAAAAACCTCGGGTGATGGAAACTACCGATCACCAACTACAATTAAACAAATGATCGTTACAACTCGGGATGATAACAAGCTTGTTACAAGGATCACTAGAGTGCAATGTGTATGAAATCGCCAAATGAACTGTTGAGAGCTTGCGAGAGTGTGAGTGTTAGCTAACTTAGCCAATTCTTCTAATTCAAGTTTGTTATCCCCTTTTAAAATTAGAAATAACTCAAATAACTAACTATCCGCAATTCGTGCTAGCCTCCCACTACTTCCATAACGGTTACTCCAGCTGAACACGTGCGGAATATTGAGAGCATATTCTCCAAGAATATCGGCAAGACCAAGTCCAATGCGTATACTCCTGCAAAATATGTTTAAACATAGTGAAGGCAACCGTTAGTATAAGGATAACAATAAGGATCCTGAATCCTGATCCTGCAACGTCTCCCGAGAATCCTTAATTCAAACATAATTGAGGATCCGTGATCCTTAGGTATAGAAAATCTATCCCTAACATATATGTATGAACATGTTATAACATGTTTTGGTACACCACTTTGAATACACTTTCCCTTTCATCTATCATACCATCCATAATACACTACCATTACATCCTACCATCCGTAATACAATACAATTGCCTCCTACCATACATAATACAATACCATTACCAATATTTCATTTTATTACATGTACATCAACACCCTTTATACCATACAAACAACATATTACATCATAAAGTGACAAATATAATCAAACCATCAACCACTAGATAACTAACCAAAACACATGTTTATGGGCCTACTCATCATTTAAAATCACAAACTTTTTGTACCAAAACACCTTATATCATGGTTATACATAATGATGCACATGTGCATTCTTAATATTGGTAATGTAAAAAATTGTGTATTGCGGATGGTAATGTAAATGAAAGTGCATTTTTCTACTACTGGTAGTATATTACTGAATTTGTCTAAGAAATGATACAGATGCACATGTGCATCCATAACTGTTACTCGAAAAAAAAATTTGTTTTTGGTAACGAAATATAGCGATTTTTTTTAGAAAAATATTAAAAAAAAATTGTGTGTTTTTTGGGTTTTTTTAGGTAACTTTTTGTGTTCACATTGGTTCTCGTGTTTCTCGTAATAAAGGTGGTTCTCAAATTTGAGAAGAAAATTTAATTGAGAACAAAAAGAACAAAGGGTAATTTTGTAAAACATTAAATACTTTTTTTCAATTATCTCATTTATTATCATTTTTAACTAATTAATTAGTCATAAAGATTATTATCCTGCACACTAACTTTTTTTGCCTACACACATCAAAAGTTATCCTACATATTTCGAAATTCATCTTATACGTTGAAATTTATCCTACACAACTCGTAATTTATCCTACACAACTCATAATTTATCATACAATTTAAATTATTTTATTTTATTTTATTGAAAAAATATATATTTTGAAGATAAGTTACAAAAAAATTAATGTATTAGCTATTAAAGAGAAAGACTACAAATTAATGGCTTATCTAGATTTACCAATATACCATTATAGTAACAATTAACACTTATATTAAATGAAGTAAAATAAAGCATTCTTATTAGTTGAAATTTGTTCTTTTTTCTTTTTACAAAAAATTTCTTTTCATTTGAACCTTCCACTATATATATATATATATATATATATATATATATATATATATATATGTGTGTGTGTGTGTGTGTGTGTGTTGGGTTCAATGGGAAACATTAAAAAAGTAGGGCACCGGGAACCATGCATTAAACATGTTTAATGTATCATAAAAAAATCAATTTAGCATGTTATAACTTTTTTTAAATTTTTTGAAGTGTTTGCATATAAATACATGTAGAAGCCTTTTTAATAAAAAAAATTCAAAAATTTTTAAAACAATTAAAAGGGTAAAAAATGACATATATAATTTACATTGTTCAACACCGTTAAATAATATAATTTACATGATATTTTTTTTTTTTGCAATAGGATGTTGTACAACATGCTTTTTAGGTACCGCATGTGCGTAATTTATATATTAAATTATATAGAAAGGTTCATAGCTAAATCTCGGATAATGGAACGTTTCTTTTTTTTCAAATCTTATATCAACACTGTTAAATATTATATAGTTTACTTTTAGCAACCTGTGAAATTCACGGGTTCTTAAACTAGTGTACGTATATATTAAAGTATTATCCATAAATACTCTTTTCATATACGATATTTGTATTGAGTGAATTTAGAATAAAGATTGGAAAGAATAAGGACTTTCTAAATTCTACCATCATGTACTAAAGTTATTTCCATTGTCTATTTGCTTAATGATGATCCTAACTGAAACCAATCACATTCGTTAAGGAGGAACAAGTTTATCAGATGAATTTAATTTTATTCCATTCAGGTAATCTACACAATAAGTTGTAACATACATGCATTAATTTGTTATAGTTGAATAGAATCAATAAAAAAAAAAAAAAAGGCATAGTATCCCTCAAATTTAAATGCTTTATTTTCAAAAGCTAACACTTACGTTGTCTATCTATGCTTGTGACAGACAGTTGTTTCGTTTACTATATGCGCAGACAGATTCTATACATCCACAAAACATCTGTCTGTGAAGGATTAATTGAGGGGGAAATATTCTAAATAGCCAAGTTGACCAGATTTTTTTTCCAGTACATGCTTGAAATTTCAGCTTTCACTAAAGTAGACGGCTAGAATTTAGCATACACTTTTGACGTGCCGAAGAAGACAGCTACGATTTAACCTACACTTTTTGTGAGACTGCTGAGACGGCTAAGCCTATGCTTTTGGCGAAAGCGTCGGCTAAGGCCACGCTATTGGGGGCTTAACCCCCGCTTTTGGGTGTCAGCTAGGCTTAACTCTGTTGGGTTATGGAGGCTAGATTAGTTTTGGGCAAGTTTTGCTTGTTTAATTTTATCTAGCCTGTATGTTATTTCTTGGAGAATAAGTTTGAAACCCTAAATCTTTATTATAAATACATGTTGTACTTGTAATTTCTCATCACAAGAGTAGAGAGTGTGTGAATACTAGGATGAGGGAAGGTGATTCGGTAACAGCCCACATCAATAACCTAAACCTGATCTTGTCTCGTGTAACACCTCGAAAATTCAAGTCCTATAATGTGTTGACACGTGTCATAAGTATGAACGTGTGAAAGAATGTTATAAAAGGATTAAAGTTGACAATCATGGAAAGTATGTGAATATACGGGTTCTAAATGTCAACAGTGAATAAATATATTGTACATTAACCCTACATGATGCTCAAACCTTCAAACGAATAAATCATGGATCATACGAAGCTAAATATGAAAGAAAGTGAGAGATTACAAACTACAGGGGTTAAATGTGTCAACATGTTTAAGTTATACCTCTAAGTGACCTTTTGACAAACCCGAAGCTTTGTAACGGTTAATTATGCTCACTAGAATGCACGATATAAATTTCATAAAGTTTCGTTATCGTATGAGCAAGTTGTGATCAAATTCGTGTGCGAGGGGTTAAAAGCGTCAACATTGAAGTTTAGGACTTTTCGGGTGACAATAAAGTTAACCGAGGACTAAACAAAGGGGGTAAATGTCTTGAAGCCCTTAAACATCAATTTGGAGGGTTCAAAATGCAAGAAAGGAAGTCTAAGCAAAGTTTTGAAGAGACAAGGATCAAAACATAAAAATCTAAAATTGGATTTGAGTCAGGAGAGGTGTCGCGCGACGCGAGGCCCAAGGGGGGGGGGGGGTCTTCGCGTCACGCCTAGGCCTATCTGATCCGAGAATTTTGGTTTCTTGTCTGCCTTTGCCATTCTAACTGACTTTAATCCGAGTTTCCTCATATTGGACGACCCCTAGGCAACCCCTAGACACTTAGGGACACTTGTGGATGAATTGTGGTCAGTTGTAGACTTGCATGTCAACAATCTAGTGGGTTCTTGATCACTATATAAAGCCACTAAGTTACAACAAGTTCTTCACACCTTTCTCTTGCATTCCTGATCATTTCTGGAGCTCAAGACTTCTCTCAAGTGATCACTAATCGTGCTTAGGACCTTGGTAAGTTTGCTTAACCTTTCTTAGTTAAGTTTTTGCTTAGTTTTAGCTTAAAAGTCAAACCGTCGTAATTAACGGTTGACTTAACGATTAATCACTAATGGTCCAGTGATTGGTCGAATTGAAAGTAGTTATAAGTTGGTAATTATGTGGGTAATAAACCCTTAAAAGGGTTCCCCCTGATTTCCACTCTAACTAGGTCAAATGTCGGGTCAAACTTGTTATTAAAAAGTCAACAGGATACTTAAATTCTAATTTATGCATAATTAGCAATGTAGAACACATACAACCTGTTTGATCATTAATATAACTTGGTAATTAGTGTAAGAACATGTCTAAACATGTTTAACCCGACAATTTACTGTTTAGACCCGGTTCGGAACCGAAAGTCGCAAAGCTTTGACTTTTGCTTTGACTTCAGTTCTGACCTGTTTAGGCATGTTTTAAGAAATGCCTCAGAGCTTTAATTGGACTAGGTTACATGCTAGTATAACCCTCTGTGATTATACACCTTGGTTCATTAGTTATCCAATTAATATGCATGATTCCGTTAATTGCTCATATGTTGACCATTATGCCCTTTTCACCTTAAAACGTGATTTTTGCAAATGTAAAAGAGTAGAAACCTTAGTTACTGATATATAAACTTGCACCCAAAAGTTGACATCAGTTTGAGGTGTAGTTTGAGAGTTATGCTCATTAGCGTAAATTGAAAGCTTTATGTTAATTAAACGGCGTAATTAGCGTATAGCCTAGTTAAGCCTACTTTTTGATATCAAACTTATTACCCACTGATGTAATATATTATTTTGGGATTTTTAAAGATTTTTAATGTATTTTAGGCTGAGCATAACTTATAGTCATAGGCTTAATCCGGTAATTGTCGGTTTTGCCCTTTCGGGCTATAAAATGAGTTTTACATGTCTAATTGACTCCAAACCTTTTGCTACTGATCTTAAATGATAAATAAATTATTTTAAGCCTTCTGGAATAATAAAAATATCAGCTTTAAGTATAGAACCTGGAAATGGCTTCTAATCGCCTTTTTAAGCGTTTTTAACGCATAGTATATACTAGAACTATTTTAAACATACAAGGGTTGATACCTACTGATATTTTGGGTAAATTATAATATTTTAATAGTAAGCAAAAGTTGTTAAACTCAGACTTCAGTTTTGAGCTTTTCGGCTTATGTGAAATTACCAAAATGCCCCTACGGTGCATAGTTTTGGTTATAATTGATAAATTTCACATATATACTTTACCCTACTGTTATAACTTAGTAAAATAAGTATTTTTGCTGATTATATCAGACCTGTAACTCAGGTAAATACTTAAACTCTTTTATAATCTTTTAAATGACCAAACTACCCCTACGGGGCATAGTTTGTGTTCAAATTCGTTTCGGGCATAATAGAAGACATCTTACTGATGTCACAACATATTTGAAGCGTATTAACTTAGGAAATCTGTATATGGCTCTTACGGATACCCGTTATGCTTATTACGCGTTCGGTTCGGCTTATGTAACTAGTTTACATAGATTAGCCGAAACGGGTCAAACCTTATCGGTTTTATCTCAAAATCCAGAATTTGCTTAGATTACCCATATAAGACAAGTCTCCGAACATGTCGGGTCTAAATCACATTCTATTCGGTCTTCGCTTAATCGTGCGTACGAACCGTATCTTTGAAACTAACCGGTCTAAGCTTAAGCTTAATTAAAGACCCGTTAGGATTCTAATAGGTTATTATAAACCTTCGTTCCAGATTAGGAGGACCAGTAAAAGCTACTTGCATTTGCTTATTGTGATTATTACTTTGCTCAGGTAAATACTTTTAACTTATTTTCCCTATACGGGCTTGGGTTACGGTATATAAAATACCGCTTGGTCGGGCATTAAATCTTCCATCGTTTTGTGGTTAATTGAATAGTTTAATCGGCCCGTTTAAATCGTTTTGTTTACTTAAAGCCTTTGGGGGGTTAATGACCATGTCCCGGATATCCTTGGCATCATTTTACGAAATGGCCACGACTTAAGCGCGGGGTGTAGGCGTACACCCGTCAGTGCACAAAAGAATAATGTGGTGTGTCTATTGATCTTTAACCCGGACACGATCCGGGCTACTGAACGCATAAGGAACATGTAATTCTTTTACAAGATTATATATTTAAATAATTATCCCAAGTTATAAAATGTTTGTGCCATGTGCATCCAAATCAATTTTCAATCATTTTTAAAATGAGTCAGTTGATTGTATTTACCAGTGTAAACTGACGTATTTTCCCAAAAAGATTAAATGCAGGTACTAAGCGTAATAGGCTGGATTCTCTCCTTAGCATCAATAAAGAGTCTCGCAAACTTAAGATGCCTATCGTCTGTTGAACTACTGTTTCCTATTTATTTTCGATCCTTCTGTGGATAAACTTTCGACTGTTTGTGATACTTGATATTACAATATTTATTCAGTTGAAATATATTTTACGTTTGCTTCCGCTGTGCATATTAAATATTGTGTTGTTTGACTATTATGTTGCCAACCACGTCACGATACTCCCCACCGGGCCCACCGGTGACACGTGGAAATCGGGGTGTGACATCTCGTTTGGTGTTTGTGAATATCAAGTTTGATGATGAGGTCCAAATCCTATTGTTATTGTCCTATATATTACCTGATAGTTGGCCCGAAACTGTAACTGTTATTACTAGCTTTTCAAAATCGAGTAAGTTCACACTAGGAGAGGATGCTCGACGCCGTGGTTCAGGTGAGTCTTTGAGTTCTTTGTCAAGTACAGAGGCCAGGGGAAGAAAGAATTAGCGAGGAAGTCGTCAGGGCAAAAGGAGTGTGTCTAAGGCTCCAATGGTATGCTGGAATTGCAATGAAGTAGGATAATTTAGGAATTAGTGTTTGAAACGGAAGAAATAAATAAACTATGCCGGAGACCATAGTGATGATGATGCATTAGTCTATAGTGTGGAGCATAGTGTGGATTCCTAAGTCATTCTGGTGCTTCATTTCACGCTACCCACATCAGAGATGCACTACAAAATCTAAAAGAATGTGACTTTGGAAAGGTAAAATTGGCGATTGACAAGATATTTGATGTTACGGGCATGGAAGACATTGTTTTGGAGACTTTAATCGGTCCGCGGACTTGAAAAGATGTCAAGGTTATTCCAGGTTTGAAGTGGATTTTGCTTTATGTTGGCCAGTTGGATGATCAGCCCACACGTCTTTTATTTGGCAGTTAAATTAGGGTTCTAATTTATATGTGGGCTTGGGTCTAACTTAGGGATAAAATTTCTCAATCCTAGATTAGTCTCTATTTATTGATATCATTGCATTTTGTAACCCTAGTTGCAGTACAGTAGACGTAGGTCAGCCGACCGAACCACTTTAAATCTTTGTGTCGTTTATTGCTTTCGTATTTGGTTCAATCCTAACGATCCTAACAAGATCATGCTTTTTAGAATGACTAAATTTTCATATCCATCTACATTCGAAAAAAATCTAATTAACATGACTACTTAGGTGATTTTACCTGAATTAGGAAATGTTAATGTATGAATATAATAAGGGTATGGAATCGTTGGAAAAGAGAATAGCCGTGGTCCAAACTTCCTAAGTGTTAGTCATGTGAATAGCAATATGGATAGGATAAAACCTAGCTAAGGTCTCAATCCAAGAGGGACCATCTTTCACGAGCACAGTGCACTAAGTCCTAACCAAGGTGAGAGTGTCAGAGAATGGTGTTGGCTAAAACAGAATTTATGTACCCTAAAATATAGCTAATAAAGTGTTGAGACCTTTCAATGTTTTGAATAAGTTGGACCGGCCAAGTACCAACTGATTTTGATTTAGCACCTTTTTGTATTAGGCTAGTGGGTATGGTGATGGACCATCCTTGGAGGATGATCCGCCACGTAGGCGCCACGTCATAGTCCTCCCAAGGATGGTCCATCCTCCAAAACTAGAGGGCATGGGAGGATGGTCCTAGTCATAGTCCTCCACCACTTTTATGTTTTTTATTTTTTTAATTTTCTACTTTTTTTTAACATTTAACAAATAAACTAACAAAATATTTTCATTAATATTAAAAACACATTACATAAACTTAAAAAAATCCTAATATATTAAAATAAGCTACTAGTTTTCGTCCTCCATGTCGTCGGCGGGTTCGTTTTGAGAATTACGTAGACTTAACAACTAGATTTTTTTTTTAAATGCCTTTTAACTTTCACCTTTTAAATGAGAACGATTTTTTTTAATCTAATCTAAAAGTTCAAAACTACACCCAAGAAATAAGCTGGCTAATTTCTCTTGAAACTGGTGAACTACGAATATTTAATTCAATCGGACCTCAAGTGAAATTTAACCAAATTTGACTTTTTGTTTGTCTCTTTCTTAAAAGAAGCAAAACTGAAGAGAAGGCATCTTCTCTCTCCCTCTCACTCATCTTCTCCAAAAATTCATCAGACCCTCTCCTAAACAAGCTTTATCAATGGCGGTCAAAAATGAAGAAGAAAATGCTACATTAATTTTTTTTTTATTTAACGATCAAACAAACAATAGAAAGGGGGCCCACTGTTTTGCTCCGTCCTGGACGTCGGAATACCGACGGAGACGACGCGACGTTGGGGGGTGGCATGGAAGTAGGATCGGCGACGGATGGGGACGGTCCAAAGCCGATCCCCATACCGTATAGCCTTAGCAAGATTATAGACTTCTCTAAAAGACATTCATTCACCGGAATTTTAGTTGAGGTAGATGATCCCTAGATGTATTAGCAAGATTATATATATATAGAGAGAGAGAGAAACGAGATCAGAAGAGAACGGTGAAAAGTGTGAGAACGGTGAGAACGGATCCTGGCCCAACACGTGGCAGGGGGTGCTAATTGTTATGCGAGGGTACGATTGTTCTTTTATACGTTCCCTCTTTATTCGCATTATAAATCTCTTTCAAATTAAAACTCCAAAGATTTCTTGTTAGCTGTTACCTCCTTTGCAAGCTTTCTCAGATCTATGGTGTCTAACGTGGATTCTGTTCGACAAAGTAAAATTCGTTGACGTTTTCTATTTTTGTTCTAGCAAATCATGCAACAGATACGGCGTTTTGTTCTTTTATGCTTGTTTCATTGTTTTTTTTATATTAGTATTTTATAATGTGTTGTATGATTTTCAATGGCGTTATTCTATTATGCAATTTAATCGCGTTTTAATTGGTGGTTAAACAATTACTAAGAACTACCAATATTAATTTTAATTGTCGTTTACGATCTAGTATATTTCTTATGTTTTTACGATCATTGGTGTTTTACATCTATTTTGATTAGTTTTGAATGTTATTTAGTAGTATTTTTAAACATCAGTTATTACTATTTGTTAATTTGTGTAAACATTAGTGTTGTTAATTATGGCGTTTTCATTATGATGTTATATTTTGTTAGTTATTTATGTTGTTAAGTGTTTTTAATTATTCATCTTAAGGCATTTTCATCATGTCGTTTTTAAATTTTGTGTTTATTATGTCTTGTTTATTATTCAATTTTTAATGGCGTTTTTCTGATTTTTCTATTTTTAATGGCGTTTTTCTGATTTTTTATGTTCCTCCAATGGCGTTTTGTGTAAAGAAGTCAAAAGACCCTTTTACCCTTAATGAAGCGCGCCACACTAATAAAAGTGAGTTATTTACGAAAACGCCACTGCGTCATCTAGTCCGTAGATTGTTTTGATCGGAAGATCCATAAGCGTTCTCTCCGTTCTCACACTTTCCACCGTTTTCTCTAAATCCTGACCCTATATATATATATATATATATTGAAATGTGAACTTCAATAGAAAAAGGAGCAGGCCCAAAACGGACCGCCAACCAACCAGACTACATATCTACAAAGTTATTCAACATATCCCAAGTTACATTTTTATATCTAGATCTATTAGAGAACCACAAGTAGCTGAGAGCCTTTACTTCACTACACAATGATTTCACTTCGCTGTTCAGCCTTTTATTTGAGAACACGATCTCATTCCTTGTTCTCCAAAGCACCCAACATCCCACAATCATGACGCCTTGCAGCGCCTCCTTAGCCCGACTCGGTATGCTGCAAAAAGAGGCTGCATCTAGCAGATCCCTAACCAAAAACGCATAAATGATTGGCACCATAACCTATGTACTCACCCGATGTCACAAGGCCGAAGCAACGAAGCAAGCTGTGAAGATGTGATCGGCCGATTCGTCCCCGTAGTTGCATAACGGACACGTAACCAAATCAATATTTATATCCCTTTTCCTTAGTTCTACCCTGGTGGGTAATTTCCCCATCTTGGCCCGCCATGCGAAAACACTGCATTTAAGAGGAACCCACCCACCTTTTAATGTCAATTGAGCTATAGCTTATTGACGTTCCCTTTTAATGCCAACAAGCTATAGCTTATTAGCAAGATTATACATAGAAGCCTTTCCACCCCCTCCCGCCCCACACACACTAGTTTGAACGCCAATAAGCTATAGCTCAATTGGCATTAAAAGGGAAGTGAAGATTTGGGTTGGAGACCATAGGTGTCAAGTTCGAATCCGATCCTAGCCGGGTTTTACCGCAGTTGGCCTTTGGGCAACGGGTTTTTCCTAAAACTAGAGATGGTGGGCTTGGACAACCCGGTGCTGTCTGTGATCACGGACGTATGGGTCACCTTTTGCCATTGGCTTACCCTGAGTAACCTGACTTTTATTCGCCTTTCAAACATATTATCCATGCCTTTCATCCTTGAATCCATCTCACGGATTCAAACATATCATCCATGCCTTTCCTCCTTGAATCCGTCTCACGGATTCAAACATTACATTCATGCCTTTCATTCCCTGAATCCATCTTACGGATTCAAACATATTATTCATATCTGGTTGATCCGCACTTAATCAGGGATTCAACATTCTTCATTCTTATTAGGCATGTTCTTCATTCTTACATAGTACTCTCAATTTCCCGAGAGTCTTACTTATCATTTCACCCACACGCCCGTCCGCTGCCCAACTCTACCGGACATACCTGTAACAACTATCATGATCTCACGAACGTCATACGTTTCTCGTGTACTGGCCAGGTACACAATCCACATAGTAGTTTCGTGCCTTCATGTAATTGTCACCTTATGTTCGTAGACTTAGGTTTCGGCGCGTGTATCAGTTTCAGTACTTCATTACTATACTATCATTATCCTTCATTTAACATTTTCCTTCTCTTAATAAATTTTTTCTGTTACATATACCCCCATATCGAATTTACGTACCTGGATTCAAATTTGGCTTATTACCTCTTTTCATGCCTTAGTGTTCATCCTAGACTGCATTCGTAGATCATCCTCTTCAAACACTTATGCTTACCTCGCACATACAAAACCGTCAGTTTCTTTATACGTATACATAAGTACATACTTACATTAGCTTTTACCTTTGGATCTTGATCGAGTCTTAGATTGTACGGGTTTCTTATCTCAAGAGCACACAAGTTTGAGTTCAAGTACTTACCTTCTCGTACTTGATTCCCTCAAACCAGGGCTCTGATACCAACTTGTTACACCCTAATTCGTAACTGGCTAAAGTCGCAGCAGAAAAAATCGTACCATAAAAATTTCTTTCATTACAAACACCTTGACACACTTAAATTCATTTTTAATAAGAATCCATAACCTAGCTTCACTCAATTACGTACCCAACACTCCCGTACAATCTATCTTGTGACTCGATCCTCGATCTCCAAACCTTGAATATCCTCATGACTGGAACTACCTGCGTTCACCACATAAAATTCACAACATTAGTACGCATTATAAACATACAAGGTTTGTTCACGTTTACTTCTCGTTTCGTTAACTCTTTACATCCCAGCTTTTCCATCCTGTCATACCATCCGTGGTGAGACTTCTTTGCTATTCTTGCATTTCACTTATAACTCCAGGTACACGAATAAACAACGTAAACACTTAATCATACCAAAAGACTTACATACATACCCTACTTCATACATATTATCTCTATATATACATACGTACACACATGCATACATACCTGCTTACCTACATACTCACACACATACATGCCAATCTACATGCATACTTACATATACACACATCTACATCATTATATACGTATCTATAGGTACACATACCAACATCATTAAGTACACACATGACTTTATACATATTTACATACATACAACCCTACGTGCATCATACTAAACTCATACATGCCTACTCTCATACATACCATCATATATCCGCTTATTCTTGCTCACATACTTATAAACATACTCACGTAGGTACATACATGCTTTCATACATTTCTACATACGTGTATAGAGATATACAAACATGCATACATACCTATCTACATGTGCGCTTACCCTAATAGTCATAAAACATAAGTTAAATTAGTCATACGCAACTTAAAACGCGTTTAAACGAGTTCCCAAGCCAAAACGAGGCACGAAAACAATTTTCGAAGAAACAAGACCCGTCGCGTCGCGTGACCCCCCCTCGCGTGGCGCGATGCCCTCAAAACGACAGAATGTTGTTGCTGCTGTGCTGCAGATTTCCAGCACGTCCGCGTTTCACGGAAACAGTCATAACTTCTTCGTTATTGGTCCGTTTTACCCGATTCTTTTTCCTACGCGTCCGTAATTTAATTCCCCATCTTATGGTGTTAAGATCCGACATCCGGATTAACACAATTCCAGACTTTTAAGTCTTCGGCTTACTACCTTTTTTACCAATAATTGACCCGTTCATAATTCTATCACATAACTTGTTTATTTGACCTTAACTTCATATGAATCGGTAATAATAAGGTTATTTGTCATAAAAGATTCATTCCCGGATACTTTACATCTTATTCCACCCGTTTGCGCTCAAAGCTTATTTTGACCCGTTAAAGGTAATTGCGCATTAAAACGTTTCTGACTTACAAAACCATACTCCTCACTTTCGTACTTGACCAAAACATTACACTAATCGAATAACTTGTTTCTAAACAACTTTTAAGATCGTTTGCCCAAAATACCCATCAAGGGCATTTTGGTCAACTTTAATCCCATCAATTACGACGAAAGTCTACAACACATATTTGACCTCAAACATCATGTTTAGTTAATTAAAACACCATATTACTTAATTCAAACTAAGAAGTGATTACGGAAATTACTTACCTTATGCGTCCATGCTCGTATCCGATTCCTTGCCTCTTCTTGACCCGTTAACACCTCATGCTTGAGCCCGTCTCGGCGTGGTTCCTATACTTTCATTTCATCGAAGTCACGTTCTTATTAACATACTCATTTGTACATGTTAACAATCATATCAATCGCATATTTCACACTTAACTTTCCTTAGTCATTCCTAACAAGCATAAAACATATAATCAACTTCATATCCTTTCCAACACATGTAATTCATCATGTAATCACAATTAACGCATATTGACATAACATGCACCAAACGACTTCTTATAATCCTGCGTTTACAACAACGAGTTAAATCATGTTTCTTATACTTGTTGACTTTCAAAAGTCAACTATTAACCATATGTAACTATCGACTTATCAACATATACTCGTAACATCATAATCGACTATACGGACAACACTATATACATTTCATCATACACTTAATGTGCGTACTACCTTTTAAGCAACACGTACAACTAATTCATGCATAAATATTCTAAACTCATACATAACCCATCAAAATCTACTACTAATCATCATGTATCATTCCCAATTAAACATCAAACATATCATCATCATATTTCTCCTAATTCATCTAACAAGAATTCATCGTACCCACATAATACATCAATCTTTCAACAAAACTTTGACATAGGTGTTGATTCTAGTCATCATCTTCACCCAAACTAATGGGTTTCACCTCTAATCATCAAATTAACACAAACCATACGTAACCCATGTTATATACGATGATTCTAACCCTTGTACATGATCAATTTCATATTAACTCACGGATTTGAGCATAACCCACTTCACACATGATCACGAATCTTAGATTTAAAACATACCTTATGATCCCCTCGTGATGGTGATCATTTATCCATGCTCGGTTATGATTTTAAGCGTCATCTTGCCTTTCGATTTGAGCAAAAAGATGAAGTTAGGGTTTGAGGCTCCATGGGAGCCTCCTGCTCCTTCTCGAACACACGTATGTGTGTGTTTGTGTGTGGTTAAGTTATTTAATAACTTAAGTTTCATTTGTTCCACTTTAGCCCCCACGGGTTTGCCTTTAAAACATAACTGACACTACCCTCATCATTTAATACTTTTGACCATACCCTTGACTAGGTTAAATAGCCTAGTTATTTATTTCATGACGTGTCATATAGGAACACACGAAAAATATTAACATTCGGATTTTGGGGCGTTACAAGTCTACCACCCTTAAATGAGGTTTCGTCCCCGAAACCTTTCTTACCTCTATTTAACACTAACTAATTCTTCTCTATGTCCATCAACACTACCGCTAGCCCATCACAACGACTATCTTCTTTCTTAAAGAACCCGCTTTGGAGTTCTTATTAGTGTCGCTTTCACTAATAACGCTAATACCTAACAGCCTTCATAGCTAATGGTTCATTCATCATTCTAATACTCGTATATCATATGCATTATATACCTTCTTACTTACTTACAACCGTTCCAACATCCCATTACTAACATTCCCATTCGTTTATTTCATCATTCATAATGTTTTCATCGACTATACGATCTTGCATCGAAATTTGTATATACTCAGATATGTTTAACTTTAACTAATACATCATAGTAATGGGTAACTATCCATTATCGATTCATAAATTATTCATATTATTGACTTCTTCATAACAATTCCATACCTTCCTTATCAAATACTTTCGCATATCATTTTCATTTCCTTAACCTGTCAATAACGGGTCAATACACATACTTCCTCAATCTGTAATCATACATCCATTCATATGATCTGTTCATAACGGATCTACCAGATTCATCTTATCCCTTAAGATTTCATTCTATACATATATTATTTAACATTTAGTTCTGGTTTTGTTACCACACAAAACTACCATTTCATAGTCATATATACGTACTTAACTTTAATGTTAACCTTATTCTACATTTTCTACAGTTACTTATACCTTGCATACCTTTACGTTACCTTTAAATCATTTCGTTCGTTTCACAAAACTATTACTTTCACTTCATGCATTACTTAATTTTCATATATAAATGTGCCATACTAGTTCATATCTATTCAACATGAATTAAACATTTTACTAACCTCTTTTTCATTTCCTAAACCAACGACCCGCAACCCAGATCGATCGTCTTCTCCTGGAGTACTAGCCGTAACAGGCCACGTTTCATTCATCCATGTAATGAGCTTCCGCTCGTGCACATCCTTTCACCAATACGATTGGTTTCTTAACATCAATAGTTCTAACATTATCATCAACAACATCGGCGGTTAGCACATTTCATTCCAACATTCCTTATACTACGTGATTACCCACTTATAGCTCTTCTACAATTTCCTACGTATCTACTATAACGTACCACACATTCTATTTCTTACATGCAATCCTTTCATTCTATAAATCATTTTGCCAACTGAAGTACACGCTTGTACTTCCTTCTATTCATGCTTACTTGCAAAGACCTTATTACATCGTTTCAATATCTCTTACCAAGCTTACCATTCCCGCCCATACTCAGGTTATTGTCCGGGTCACAGCCCGTCATCATTCTGACTTCTAAGAGTCAATTACTAACACATCTAACACGTAACTTATACAAAACTTCGTCTATTATACTATCACCTTTTACTTTATACTTATTTCTATGACCCGTTCGACTCAATCATGGTCAAACTGTCGACATCTTCTTATACGGATTAATTTCATCTTTTCATATTTTTAAATCTGTCTCCCGGATTCAAACGCATCATTCATGCTTTTTCATTCATTGAATCCGCCTTACGGATTCAAACATTACATTCATGCCTTTCATTACTTCTGCGTTTTGAATCCTTCTCGCCGATTCAAACATATTATCCATGCCTTTCATCCTTGAATCCATCTCACGGATTCAAAGATATCATCCATGCCTTTCCTCCTTGAATCCGTCTCACGGATTCAAACATTACATTCATGCCTTTCATTCCCTGAATCCGTCTTACGGATTCAAACATATTATTCATATCTGGTTGATCCGCACTTAATCAGGGATTCAACATTCTTCATTCTTATTAGGCATGTTCTTCATTCTTACATAGTACTCTCAATTTCCCGAGAGTCTTACTTATCATTTCACCCACACGCCCGTCCGCTGCCCAACTCTACCGGACATACCTGTAACAACTATCATGATCTCACGAACGTCATACGTTTCTCGTGTACTGGCCAGGTACACAATCCACATAGTAGTTTCGTGCCTTCATGTAATTGTCACCTTATGTCCGTAGACTTAGGTTTCGGCGCGTGTATCAGTTTCAGTACTTCATTACTATACAATCATTATCCTTCATTTAACATTTTCCTTCTATTAATAAATTTTTTCTCTTACATATACCCCCATATGGAATTTACGTACTTGGATTCAAATTTGGCTTATTACCTCTTTGCATGCCTTGGTATTCATCCTAGACTGCATTCGTAGATCATCCTCTTCAAACACTTATGCTTACCTCGCACATACAAAACCGTCAGTTTCTTTATACGTATACATAAGTACATACTTACATTAGCTTTTACCTTTGGATCTTGATCGAGTCTTAGATTGTACGGGTTTCTTATCTCAAGAGCACACAAGTTTGAGTTCAAGTACTTACCTTCTCGTACTTGATTCCCTCAAACCAGGGCTCTGATACCAACTTGTTACACCCTAATTCGTAACTGGCTAAAGTCGCAGCGGAAAAAATCGTACCATAAAAATTTCTTTCATTGCAAACACCTTGACACACTTAAATTCATTTTTAATAAGAATCCATAACCTAGCTTCACTCAATTACGTACCCAACACTCCCGTACAATCAATCTTGTGACTCGATCCTCGATCTCCAAACCTTGAATATCCTCATGACTGGAACTACCTGCGTTCACCACATAAAATTCACAACATTAGTACGCATTATAAACATACAAGGTTTGTTCATGTTTACTTCTCGTTTCGTTGACTCTTTACATCCCAGCTTTTCCATCCTGTCATACCATCCGTGGTGAGACTTCTTTGCTATTCTTGCATTTCACTTATAACTCCAGGTACACGAATAAACAACGTAAACACTTAATCATACCAAAAGACTTACATACATACCCTACTTCATACATATTATCTCTATATATACATACGTACACACATGCATACATACCTGCTTACCTACATACTCACACACATACATGCCAATCTACATGCATACTTACATATACACACATCTACATCATTATATACGTATCTATAGGTACACATACCAACATCATTAAGTACACACATGACTTTATACATATTTACATACATACAACCCTACGTGCATCATACCAAACTCATACATGCCTACTCTCATACATACCATCATATATCCGCTTATTCTTGCTCACATACTTATAAACATACTCACGTAGGTACATACATGCTTTCATACATTTCTACATACGTGTATAGAGATATACAAACATGCATACATACCTATCTACATGTGCGCTTACCCTAATGGTCATAAAACATAAGTTAAATTAGTCATACGCAACTTAAAACGCGTTTAAACGAGTTCCCAAGCCAAAACGAGGCACGAAAACAATTTTCGGAGAAACAAGACCCGTCGCGTCGCGCGACCCCCCCCTCGCGTGGCGCGACGCCCTCAAAACGACAGAATGTTGTTGCTGCTGTGCTGCAGATTTCCAGCACGTCCGAGTTTCACGGAAACGGTCATAACTTCTTCGTTATTGGTCCGTTTTACCCGATTCTTTTTCCTACGCGTCCGTAATTTAATTCCCCATCTTATGGTGTTAAGATCCGACATCCGGATTAACACAATTCCAGACTTTTAAGTCTTCGGCTTACTACCCTTTTTACCAATAATTGACCCGTTCATAATTCTATCACATAACTTGTTTATTTGACCTTAACTTCATATGAATCGGTAATAATAAGGTTATTTGTCATAAAAGATTCATTCCCGGATACTTTACATCTTATTCCACCCGTTTGCGCTCAAAGCTTATTTTGACCCGTTAAAGGTAATTGCGCATTAAAACGTTTCTGACTTACAAAACCATACTCCTCACTTTCGTACTTGACCAAAATATTACACTAATCGAATAACTTGTTTCTAAACAACTTTTAAGATCGTTTGCCCAAAATACCCATCAAGGGCATTTTGGTCAACTTTAATCCCATCAATTACGACGAAAGTCTACAACACATATTTGACCTCAAACATCATGTTTAGTTAATTAAAACACCATATTACTTAATTCAAACTAAGAAGTGATTACGGAAATCACTTACCTTATGCGTCCATGCTCGTATCCGATTCCTTGCCTCTTCTTGACCCGTTAACACCTCATGCTTGAGCCCGTCTCGGCGTGGTTCCTATACTTTCATTTCATCGAAGTCACGCTCTTATTAACATACTCATTTGTACATGTTAACAATCATATCAATCGCATATTTCACACTTAACTTTCCTTAGTCATTCCTAACAAGCATAAAACATATAATCAACTTCATATCCTTTCCAACACATGTAATTCATCATGTAATCACAATTAACGCATATTGACATAACATGCACCAAACGACTTCTTATAATCCTGCGTTTACAACAACGAGTTAAATCATGTTTCTTAAACTTGTTGACTTTCAAAAGTCAACTATTAACCATATGTAACTATCGACTTATCAACATATACTCGTAACATCATAATCGACTATACGGACAAAACTATATACATTTCATCATACACTTAATGTGCGTACTACCTTTTAAGCATCACGTACAACTAATTCATGCATAAATATTCTAAACTCATACATAACCCATCAAAATCTACTACTAATCATCATGTATCATTCCCAATTAAACATCAAACATATCATCATCATATTTCTCCTAATTCATCTAACAAGAATTCATCGTACCCACATAATACATCAATCTTTCAACAAAACTTTGACATAGGTGTTGATTCTAGTCATCATCTTCACCCTAACTAATGGGTTTCACCTCTAATCATCAAATTAACACAAGCCATACGTAACCCATGTTATATACGATGATTCTAACCCTTGTACATGATCAATTTCATATTAACTCACGGATTTGAGCATAACCCACTTCACACATGATCACGAATCTTAGATTTAAAACATACCTTATGATCCCCTCGTGATGGTGATCATTTATCCATGCTCGGTTATGATTTTAAGCGTCATCTTGCCTTTCGATTTGAGCAAAAAGATGAAGTTAGGGTTTGAGGCTCCATGGGAGCCTCCTGCTCCTTCTCGAACACACGTATGTGTGTGGTTAAGTTATTTAATAACTTAAGTTTCATTTGTTCCACTTTAGCCCCTCGGGTTTGCCTTTAAAACATAACTGACACTACCCTCATCATTTAATACTTTTGACCATACCCTTGACTAGGTTAAATAGCCTAGTTATTTATTTCATGACGTGTCATATAGGAACACACGAAAAATATTAACATTCGGATTTTGGGGCGTTACATAAGAGCCTGTATAATGCTTAACCGTTCAGATGCAAATGTCTGACCAATTCAGATTAGAGGTCTTAACCATTCAGACTCTGTATAAATCTTAACCATTCAGAGATTTGTCTGAACCATTCAGACATCTGCTCGTGAAACAAACAGTCTGAACCACTAAGTGCTGAACCAGTAAGAGGTCTGAACCATTAAGAGTCTCATTAAGAGGTAAACAAACAACCCCTAACTTGTTTTTCTTTTTCTTTTGTCTTTTGTCTTTTTTCTTTTCTTTTTTTCCTTTTTCTTTATTATTTTTCTTTATACTTTTCCCCTTTATTTTTCAATTTTAACAATTACAACCTTGTAACTTTTAAAAAATTTTATAATCAACTTTTATCTGTTTATTTGTATGTATGTGTTTTTATAAATTTAAATTGATTTACTTTAGTGTAAATTTTTCCCGGTGATAATTTGTGTCAAATATAATATATTCATTATGCTTATTATTATATACGTTTTCAGTTGTCTACGTTTTGATGTAAAAAAAATTTCTATAATTGAGTCGGTAAAATATAATATGTTTCCGTGCTTATTTTTATGTACGTGTTCAAATGGTCTACGATTTGACGTAATTTTTGTTCGGAAACACGTCCACGTCGAGTCAAATATAACATGTTTTCATTAAACGCTATAAATTCGAGTCAATTTACGTTTCGACACTGCCGCAAAACACCGTAACTATTTTCTTACGTGCTTAATTTTATGCGTGCGACGGTATAAATTCAAGTTGATTTACGATTCGACGTACATTTTCTCAGAAATATGTGTGGAATATAATTCATTTTCCTGCTTATTTTTATGTACATTAATTTCAGTTGTTCTACGTTGTAACTTAAATTACAATTAACAAGTTATGTGGATAGTGCTTTATCCTATTGGCTTTTTTGTTTCTTTCTCGATTTTTTTCCTGACTTTATTATTCTTATTTTTTAGTTTTCTTTATGTTTAGCATCTTAGGTTCATTTTCATTAAAGTTGTATTTGAGATAATATTTACGTTTTTATTTACAATTAATTTAAAAACATTTCGTCTCGCTGTCCAATTTAAATTGAGTTTTATGGTTTTCAGTTAATGTTAACACATGTGTCAACATATTTCTTTGGCTTGGTATACTAAACCAAAATAGATTTCAACCGAAACACTGCAGCGTAGCGCCAATAATCTTACTCCTTAATAATAAAAAACAAATTGCACAAACTGTTTTTAAGACCAACCCGTCTCGTGACCATTTGTATCTCAAACTCAACAAAAACAAACAATTACAACCCACTATTTATATATTAATCCTGCCCCAACTCGAATACAATTAAAATAATCAAATAACCTTTAACTGATACACCAAACACACCAAACAAATAAAAGTAACATATTTAGTTCAATTAAAATAATCAAATAACCTTTAACTTCCTTTTCTCCTATTTATAGGTTTTTCTTTTCCCTTTGATGATCAGGCCAAAATTAGTCCAACAACGAATAAGGACTCTAAATTCTACTTCATGGAGGGCTTCAAGTCCGCACTCTCTTGTACACATTTGAAGTAATTCATTTCAGCACATACCAGTGGCGGATCTAGAAGAAAAATTCAGGGGTATCCCGATTTTTTTCTACGGTACACCTATACACAATGTAAACGAAAAAAGAAACACCTTAATAAATCAACGTTCGCGTCAATATCTGATAGACCAAAGGAAAATAACTATATTTTATAAATTCTACCATTAGACGAGTAAGGTCACATATTCCATTCAATTTTGCAAATCTATCATCTTCTCCGGTGGCATGACCAAAATTTTTAATTAGAGTAGTGCCGGTTCATCGACAATTTCATCTTTTGATAATAAAGTTTCCTCTAAACTTCATCTATTATTATTTTTATTGAAAATTTTACAAATTTGATGGCTTTGAAGCCTCTATACTTAGTTTGGGATTTTTAAATATTTTTCTAAAAGTGTTCTACACATACAACATAAAAATTGACGTAACATTTATATGAAATTATCTAAATACATCATCAAATATATTATATCTATAATTGTTTATTATATAAAGTCAATTACATAAATATTCTTACTAGCAGTTTGTAAATTTTTGTCAAAGAAACAATTAAAAAATAAAAATATATGTACTTAGCCATGATGAAAATTAATTAATGAAAAAAGTAAATGACAGAAATGTGTGGCTCAGTGGCTCCAAGTCCATAGGATATTTTAAAATATGTTAGTCCCAAGATAAAATTTAAAATAGTTTATAAAAAGCTTTTCTTGAGAAAAGAAAAATAACATTAAAATATACATAGTCTTCTTCTTTGTTCTTCTTCACAAATAATAACAGTGGCCGGAACTTCAAACACCTGCCGGAGATTTTTAAATCTTTGTATTTTCTTTCTTTCAAGTTTAGTAAGATTCGGGGGTATTCTAATATCTTTTCAGGGGTATCCCATACATAAAACTTGAAAAAAAGAAGAAAAAATACACTTCGTCAAAAAAGTTGAGGGGTATCCCGGGCTACTCCTCGCCTCCACGTAGATCCGCCCCTGGCACATATCCATGAACACTAGAGAATAGTTGCCTTACCCCACTTCATTTAGAAGACTTTCATTTGGTTTTTGGTCATGTTTTTCATGCTACACTTTTTTCTAATAAATCATTCGTATCACATTCTTAGCCACTTAGGTTATAGCCTTGTCGTCAAGAGTAATTATCTCTTTTGTGGAGACCAATGTTTAATCATTGAGAGGTGTAAGCATTTAAGGGGAAAAACTTGTTGGAAATTTGTGAAAATAACATTTTTCACAAATATAGGAATTGAAATGAATTTTTCCTATTTTGGACTAGAAATAAATATAAGAAACTGAGGGTTTTCTATATATTTATTTGTGGGTTCGTGTTCTATGTTGGAAGAGATTCGCAACGAACTAAACCACGTCCAAAACGGAGCTAAAATGAATGAGATATTGATGCTCAAAGTTTGGTGTTTGAAACATTGAATGCTGAAAAATTGGGAAATTGGCACATTGTCACATATAGGAAGAGAGATGAAACTTAAAGGGGCATTTAAGTAAGAACTCTCCATCCTTATTGTTTCATGGAAGCACACACTAGTGTAGCAGCACCCTAACTCGCACTCGCACCCACCCGCGCGTGGCGTGGGCGATGGGCACAATGTGCCGCTTAAGAGCCGCATTTGTATTTTTGACCGCGTGCACGTGGTGAAGCACAGGGGCTGCAAGGACGAGGTTGCTGGTGACGTAGCATGCAGTCGCACGGGTAAATGGCACATGACCCGGGTGGGTCTACGCGCACTGGCGCATGACGTGGCGGGCGAGCACATTTGCGCACGGAGCATGAAGAGGTTGGCCTGCATACTGGCGCGCGAACGCAATGCACCACAGTGAGCCAATACGGCGCAACTGTGTGGCGTGATCGTATAGGTTCACTGGTGACGTGGCGCACGCGCGCATGAGTGGTGCAGACATGCAAGCGCATGAAAGTGAGCCAAAATGGTGCCCGCGCGCATGAGCATGCAAGACCTGTGCGCGCATGAAATTGAGCCAAAAGGGCACACGCGCACCAGCGTGTCTTGCGCGCGCGCACAAGTTTTCAGACATTAATGACAGAGCAGTTTCATTTCAACATTTGAAACAGACGAGTCAAACGGTTTTGACTGAGAATTAAATGACGAATTAAAGTGCATTGAAGACGTTTAATGCAATTTAATTTTCCATTTAATTCGTTTTTTCTGTTTTAACTAGACCTGCAGTATAAATAGGAGGCCACCCCTGCTGCAGAATGACACACCGAATAACACAACAGCTATTGCAACTTCCTCTCCATAGTATCTTCTTCTTTTCTGGCTTCTAGCAAGGTACACCTTGGGGTTTTTGTCAAGTCCGGCCGAACAATTGCTTAGGGTGTTGTATCCTGGAAACAAACGAGTTCTTCTGGGAGACTCGAAATTTGTTTTAAGTGACCCGTGTCTAACACGATCCTCAGCCAAGAACTTCCTTATTTTCTGTAATTTTGTTCTTGTTTATTTTGTATTTCAGTTGTAATTGTATTATATTTTTCAGCTTCATTTCTGTTTTGTTTCTGTAATTCAAGTTAATAAAGTTTTTATTTATTTTGCAAACGGATTCTTACAAAACTTAGCCGCTAAAAAAAATTCGTATCACATTATTAAACTCCCAAAGCTAATTGTGTTTCTGGTTCACTATGCGACTGGAATTAAGGCATGTTTGGTTCCCTAGCTTGCATTGAATTGTAATTTGAAATAAAATCTACTTATAGGTTTTATTTTATTTTATTTTAAATTAAAGAAAGGCTTTGTAGGGTGTTTGTTCTCCATTGATCTTAAACTTTCCTTTGCAAAGAATAAAAGTAAATCCACGGTAAGTGAAAATTATCAAAATAGAGATTGATTGCCGGCTAAGGCTTGGTCCGCATTTTTTGTTGGCTTAACTTCCGAATTTGACGGTTAAGCCTCCAACTTTTTGCAGGCTTGCCTTCCAAATTTGTTAAAAAGTGAGTCAACTTGTCCACTTTTATGAATTTTCTCTACTTGTTACACAATTGGTCATGTGTGTGTATATATATCATAAAACGACCCTTACTATAAGAAGAATTACAAGAACATCCCTATTTTTTAGATCTGTCGCACCTATATGTTTTGAGGTAATACTTAACCAAACATTGATGACGGTATGATTGACACATGTTTTGATAACTCTCACAAAACTGACTATGTACACATCGGCCTGAACAAGGGTTCGATCCTTGAGCCAAACGAGTTTTACTGGTAATTTACCGTCGTGCCTATGGGCGGGTGGGTTACTGGTTTTCCCCGGAATTGGTGGTGGACGACTCGGGTTACTCTCGGAGTACTCAGTTTGTCCAGTGGGTGCCCCGAGAGTACTCGGGATTAATTTGTTGGCCGTTAAAAAAAAAAAGATAAGGAGATTCCCGATCCTTCAATCTTGAAAGAACGGAATCATATATATAACTAGATGATAGGGCAATCCATGTGACCAACATACATAAGAATCAAACTCATACATATAGAAAGCACTTCGGGGGCCCTGAAAGGGTTCTCAAAGTTACCAAAAAGAAAGGGGTGTTAATATTCCCACACCCCTCAACTCTATCTCTCTCTATATATACATAGATAGATTTAGAGAGAGATAGAGTGCAAACCATGTGGGAATAAGATTTAACCATGTGAGAATATGACACCTCAAAAGAAAACATACATCGTATCAAACTCAAATATGTCTCCTTTTATTATCTCCCTTCAAATTCCTATTCCTCTACAGATAGAAATGGGATCAATAATAGGATACGGCGTCCATGAATGATTTCTATTTTCCATATGAGTAGCATGCAGCCCATAACTATGGGAATGGGATGCACTGCCAATGAACATGGAAGAACAGTATGCCACTTTTATGATTGATTTGGTGATAATTTAGCTATTTTTCTGGAATGAGGTATTAACAGTGTTGAGAACGAATGGGAATAGTAATGGCCTCCGCTACTTTTGGACTAAGTTGCACAAACATACGGTTGTTGAAATTTTGCGAATCAGGATTAAGAAATTTTCAAATATCTGTTATACACACTATACTTAGGAAACAACCATGCGTATTATTATTGAAACATTTTCAAAAAATCTATCTATACTTTCTATAAAAGGAGAAATCGCAGTGACATAAGAAAACCAGCTCGAGAACATGTCCAACAAGGCTTTTCTTATGTCATTATTACACCATAAAGTCTAATATATAAATCACTTTAAAATACATTTAATGTTCTATCAAACCACTGCCTTGTGTATTTTCAAATGTTAAAGGTCTGGCCCACATTCCAAAGGGCAAACCACTGCCCATCAACGAGAAAGTAGCAGCTGGTTCTTTTGGCAAACGTATACTTAGCAGCAACAGTTGTTGTTATCTTCCGTAATGCTTTTAGATCAGCAGATGTTTAACGCTAAGTACCGGGAAAATCAAATTCAAATATGCATGGGAATAAGTAATAAGTAATTAGCAATTAATGCATGTCACTAAGAAACTTCTGTCGCATCATCCTTCTTATATAAGGCTTTTATTCTCATTTCTCTCTTCATATTTCATAACGCTTTCATCTTCTCTGATTTTGAAATTTGAAATTTAATCACAATCCGAAATCCGAATTAGAAGCATGTCAATATCAGTTGACAGTAATAATCTTAGTTTTGTTAACGATTTGAATCCTGGGAAGGATATGTGGAACATGAAGGCGAGAATTCTTCGAAAATGGAATCAGGGTTACAAGATGGAGATCATCTTCATTGATGAGAAGGTAATTTGTATCTCTACTTTTCCGTTTTATTATTATTTTAGAAAATGTAGTGTTGTATGCTAAGAAGATACTTTCTTTAAATGTTCTTCAGGGTGCCAAGATTCAAGCAGGTATTAAGAGTCATCTGATACCTGTTTTTGATGGACAGCTGCAAGAAGATGCTGTTGTGATTCTGTCGAAATTTGGTGTTGGTGAGAATAAAGATTTATATAAAGTAGTAGTGCAGCCTTATAAAATCAACTTTTATAGATTAACGATTGTTACTCCTCTGAGAGATTGGCAAGGTGTTGAGTATGGTTTCAAATTCAGAGCTTATGAAGAAATTCTTCAAGGAGAGGCGTTAAACGCTTTGAGTGTTGGTAGTGTATATTTTTGTAATCATGTCTTGCTTGTATAATATTAGAGAGTTTTACTTATATTCTTGTATAATGTGATCATATAGATGTTGCTGGATCTGTGATTTGTTGTGGAGATCTTGAAATCTTTGATCGACCTCCAAAGGAGACTAAGAAGATGAATTTCGAGATTGAAGATTTGGAGTAAGTTGTTGTTTATATGTTTAGTCATGTACTGATCATTAAATGTATTTAATGATGTTAATAAATAAGATGAAGAATGTTTGTATTTAATGTGGGATCATGGTAATGGTAAAAAATGAGATTTATAGTGTTTTTATGTAATGCTGAATCATGGTACTAAATGAGGTCTACAGTTTATTCTTAGTGAATATGGTAGTTAATTTATGGCTCATTTGCTACTTTAATAAATGTTATAGCTTTCCTGATTGATTCTCTGTTTTTATTCATTCAATGTTGTTTTGATATGAATATTCTTTTCATGTAGGGGTAAGGTTTTGCGGTGTAACACCCCGAAAACGGGTTTGGTAATCAAACCTCGTTAATACTAAAAGACGGGTAAAGTACCGTTAGTGGTAAAGTAACCCGGTAAATATTAGGATTTAAATAAACAATCCTAATATTAATTAAAAAGCGGATAAGAACTTTCGAGAAATAAAATGGATAAAAGGGCCGAGTTGACGGAACTTAAAATAAACGGGTTAGAACTCCCGGGACTCACTAAGTTAACTAGGGGTAATTAACCTAGTTAATTATTCGTTTAAAAACAATAAAGAAGCATGGACTAGTAAGCCTTTTATAAACCATGGATGGAAACCCCTAAATTATAAATAAAACAAAAATTGAGGGGCCTAAGTTGTAAAGTTAAAACTTGAATAATTAAAATCAAAATAACCCACACCAAACACACACTTAAGTGTGTCTGGTCGCAGGAAAACACAGGGGGCGACCAAGTTCCCTCAATTGAACCCTAGTTCTTGAAGTTAGATCAAATTGAAGGTCAAGATCAATTCCAAAACGAAATCCGAGCCTAGATTGGTGATCTCCATTGCAAGAGGGTCATAAGTTATGTGAAATTTGATAGAAAATCTCTACTTGAAATTCTGATGAACTTAGAGAATTCGGAAATTGTTGATGCATGATTGTTATATGGATGAAATAGGAACATAGTAGTGTCTAGGAGTAAACCCTAGACAAGTATATGTTGAAATCATGCTTAGCTCAAGTAAATTCAGATTTTTTTGATACTAAATTCATGTATGAGATGTTTTTAGGGTTTTGATTGCTAAAAAATAGTGTTATGATGTCAAGAATATTCTTTAATTGGAAGATGAATTCAAATAGTTCCTAATCAGAATTTACAGCCGACTTTTATTGGCTGTAACATGGACAAAACTTGACAAAAACATGTGTTTCTTAAGTCTAAAATATAATCTAGGAAATATCTTTAAAACCCCACTGGAATCGCATTTTTTCGACGAAAATTGAGCGTTTTATGAATTTTTCCGTATCGAAGGTTCAAGCTGCGTTTTCTGGCAGAATTTGCAGCCAATTACGAATGTCATAACTCAATTTAGGAATTTAGTTATGATCTCAAATTTTTAATGTAGATAGTTTTAAACGATTAAAAGAATCGCCAATTGGAATTTCGTCAATCGGATAAACGATGAATTTTAAATGATTTTTTTCCGTAAGCTGCAGTCAGAAGTGACGAATCTGATTGCAGCTTAGTAAATGAATTTTTACGAATTCTTGGTAAAAAGTTAGATCTTGAAATTTTAACACAAGGCCTAACCCTCCGAGAGGTACGTCACATAAAAAAAATCATAAATTTTGAAAACTTGTAAACAGGTTAAACAAGTCACCAAAAACAGCCTATTTTCAGTGATACGAAACTTGATTGTTGATGTTATAAATCATGCCCACAATGTTCATATGTTGAAATTATGAATCAAACGCGTAATTTTCTAGTTCAACTAATTACGTGTGATGTGGGATACAAATTTTAATTATGAAGTCGATTTAGCTTATATGCACATATCATATAATTAAGGGCAGTTAACTTTTAAAAAGTTAAACTAACCATGGACGGAGTCGAATAGTAGTTCTGACATAGAAAATACGTAAGGTGGAATAGTTGTGGTTATAATGACTAATCTAACCACCTTGTGAATTATGATGATAGTTTGACTCTTGACAAGCTAGATGGAGGCTTGGGAATGAAGCGGGTCAAACGGAGCAAGTACGAAAAGGAAAGCGTAATTTGGATGCGAGGTAAGTAAAAGCTTACACCCTTTTATTAGACATGTATTTATCCATAGATTGTAAGTACGATAAAAAGCTATACCCGGAATATGTTTCCGACATGAAACAATACGAAACATATAAGATGATGAAAAAAAAACCTTGGTTAGTAAAAAAAAAAGGGAGGATCTAATGGTAAACTCCGAAATGGGTCGGATGGGCGAATTGGTAGTTAAAAACCAAGTTCTGTTATGTATGTAAATGTTTGGTCATATAGGCCAAACGGGCCAAATGGTGATGATAACACCATTTGGTAATATCGACTAACATTTGTTTGTCAAGTTATATGTTCACAGGCTTGAACAGAAATGGAATAATTGCGTCGCTTTAAATTTAGCGGCTAATAAAATCAAGGTATAAAAAAAATGAAACGGGTCTATATGTTGACCGAGCCAGGTACGCATCAATAAGATATTAGTTATATGTACGATTTTGGGTCAAAATAAATTACGTGCGTAACTTAGGTATTTGCCGCGTAATTCACAAAAGTTAAGAATCCGAGATAGAGAATTGAGTTAAACACTTTGATATATGATTTATGATTAACTAGAAACAAGTTTGGAGAACAAGTTTGGAGGTCTTAAATTCAAACGGGTCAAAAATGTTGATTTTGGGTAATAAGCCGTATGCTTAAAATTTTAGAATTTTATTAGTTTGAATGTCGGATTTTTAACTCCATAAGATGGAGAATTAAATTACGATCGCGTGAGAAAAAAGAATCACGTGAATCGGATAAGTAAAACAAAAGTTATGCACGTTTTTGTGAATTATAAGTTTGAGTTTTTGAGCTGGGAATCTGCAGTTCAGCAACAAACAATTCTGGACAAAGCAGGGCGTCGCGCCACGCGACGACAAAAGCAAGGAGCCGTCGCGCGACGCGACGGGTTCCAAGAATTCGAAAAATGTTTATTTTAATATCATATACATTGCGAACCCGTTTAAATACGTTTTAAGCTACGCATGACTAATCTAACTCATGTTTTATGAGTTGTAGGTATATTTCTAGTACCGGAGGACGATTAAGCTCAATGAAGAACCGAACACGATCGAGAAACAAGCTTCCGCACGACGTCTCGTTGTTACTTTTAAATGACGAACTTAATTACATTACGTTGTAAACTTTCAAATTGTAAAAAGTTTTAATAAACCCGTATTTACGATGTATATGTAAACTTAATTACATGATCCTTTTCGTAAACTATACGTTAAACCTTGATTTAATTTAAAGGGTGTTACAAGTTGGTAATCAGAGCTCATGGTTAAAGAGTAAATTGTATTCGGTTCGAGGCTTGATCACAAATCCGGTAAGTACATGTATGTTAATGGTTTAGCATGCTAAATTGTTGTAAACAACACATAGGGTTATCGTGTAGTACACGTTACCCCAATTAAAATGATTGATATAGATGACGAAATTACGTGCGTTGACACATATAGTAAAAAGCCTTGTATTACAATACGGGCGTTTATTAATGTCGAAATTACTAACTTTTGTAAATGCTTAGTGAAGGATACTCGCACCTGAAGATGGCGAGAGTGTAACAAGTGACGGACATGACGGTGGAATGGTCCGAGGTATGACAAGCAGAGCATACTCATTAAGGACTTAAATCGCGTGACGATTGCGAAAAAAGATAACGGCAAGAGAAGCTCGTAAGGGCAAGCATTACCAGGTGCACGCTTTTAAATTTAATCGTATAAGTAGTAATATGCAACAAACACGTAGGGAAAGACGGTTGCATATATCTAATAAAACCTGAGTAGGATGTCTATTCAAGATGATGTTTCCAAGAGAAGTTTAATAGAAACATGTGTTATTCACGATGATGAATAACAAAGAAATAATTGGATTAGTTCATATGGAAACTTGGACGGGGGGTAATTATCCAAGTGAAAAAAAAACTCTCAATATAATGCTATTGAGAAAAGTAGCGATCACATTAACGAATGTGATTATATAATAGTTCAATAGAAAAGAAAACATTTTATATGTACAAAAGTAAAACCAGTAAAACTAATGGTTGTTGTTTTGCAATTAAATAGAGTTTTACTAAATGAAATCAGAGATATGAAATAAATAGAGGCATTACTTACATAGGGTGTGATGTGAAAGCTATAAAAAGGTCATGTGTATCATGTGCTGATCGCTTACTCTGGCCAAGTAAGTAGTGGCATATGATACCATGAACTTCTTGCAGCGGACACATTTACGTCTGATGTAGTAAGGACGGGGTGAATGGGACTAACTTAAATGGTACCCAAATGAGTCAAACAAGTAAGATGTTTGATAGTAAACGTAAACGCAAGTCGGATGACAGGGAGCGTATTACGTTAGAATAACGAGCCCGAAATAAGGGACAAAGATTAAAGTAAATGAAAATACAAACCAATTAATGTGGATGCTAAGGCATAAGGAATAAAGTTTGAATGTCATAAGTGATGAAATTCACACAGACAAGTCAAAGAGGTAGAATAAAAGAATAAAAGACTTGACTAAATAAAAGCAATGGAATTCGCTAAGACGATCAAATAAATTAAGATGATGTCTAAAACCATATAAGAATGGTTACTTGACGATGACTTTGGTAAAGATACCCGATGGACGGGTAGGATTGTGGGTGAATGCGTAAACCGAGAGACGGGAACGCGAAAAAGAAAGTAAAAAGACTCGGAATATGAGTCATGACTAAAAGACGGTGAGAATTTGCAAACATAAATTTTGATAACTATGTTCAACTATTTTAGAGTGAACGGGTCGAATAAAGAACGAAGTTTGACGTTCATAAGTGATAAAACCTCACATGAATAAGTCAAACGAGACAAATAAAGTATAAGAAATTGGTAGTACAAATAGGCGCAAACCGAATAATAGAAGCGCGGAATATTAATGACCCTATGTGATGGGTCGTAAAGGAATGTAGATAGGAAAAACGCAAACTAGCGAAACAAGAATGTTAAAAACATTAAGATAAAGAACCCGGGTAACGGGTTGTAAAGAGGTACAGGTAAGAACCGGATAATGGTAAGAGTAGGACAAACTGACGAGTAAATGACGTAAGGAGTCATAAAGTTGGAAGATTAGTCCGAAAGTAAACAAATGAAACCTTAGACTACGGTCAAGGTCAACTAAAGTTCAAAGGCAAAAATAAATGATTCCAAGCATAACAAGGGATGCCTTGAAGCTATATATGTATAAATATACATTTGAATATAGACGTGAATAAAAGGTGATCTATGGGATCATCATAACCTACAGGATTAAACGTAGTGATAAGGTCTACGGGACCCAAAAGACCCTCGGGTCACGAATAGAAAGAAACGAACAGTAGGGGTTTTACCTTAGAAGGTGGAAATCTAAGGAAAAAGCCTGTGAGGCTATGTGAAAGAACCTACGGGTCAATAGCGTAAAGCGAGGGAAAGGAATAAATTATTGGTTGCCAATTTCCTTGATGTGAGTAAATTGACATAAGCTAAAGAGAAAAAACGTTAAACTAAAATTCTGTTTTAGTAAGAAACAACGTTTTAACAAATATGAACACTATGAGACGAACTCGGAAATAGTTAATATTAAAGGATATAGGTTTTAACACCGATAGGTGTGAAACGATACATTTGAAAGAAAGATTTTCGACAATGAAAAGTCGACATAAACTTAAACAAGATGTGATGTGATTACGGTCACTAAAAGTGACATAGAATTTAAACATGTTGTAACGTGAGTTACGAGATATGAAATCAGAAATACGCAAAAGGCCGGGATGGCAATATGATATACCCGAGTAACGGAGTATAAAATGATGGCGACAAATCAGTCTAGCTAGTAAAAAAACCATTCGAAGTCAAAATAGTGTTACGACTTACGCAAGGCGCTTATCAATATAAAAATTAGCTAGAAGTAAAAATGCTGAATAATAAATACGACCGAGTAATCAGATGACAACTCGGTCAAATAAGTGACCAGAATAAGAAATACAAGCTGAAGGTAAAGGCCTACGAGGCCTTACACGTGAAAGGCGCATATGCCTTAAAACTAAAAACACATTACCATACTTTTTGGTAAGTTTATTATATGCGAGTAATGCTCAAGTGATCACCGAAAACTAAGGATTCAGATGATCTAAACTAATAAAGTACGTGAGAAAGGTTTCGGGGACGAAACCTCTTTAAGGGGGGTAGACTTGTAACACCCCGAAAACGTGTTTGGTAATCAAACCCCGTTAATACTAAAAGACGGGTAAAGTACCGTTAGTGGTAAAGTAACCTGGCAAATATTAGGATTTAAATAAACAATCCTAATATTAATTAAAAAGCGGATAAGAACTTTCGAGAAATAAAATGGATAAAAGGGCCGAGTTGACGGAACTTAAAATAAACGGGTTAGAACTCCCGGGACTCACTAAGTTAACTAGGGGTAATTAACCTAGTTAATTATTAGTTTAAAAACAATAAAGAAGCATGGACTAGTAAGCCTTTTATAAACCATGGATGGAAACCCCTAAATTATAAATAAAACAAAAATTGAGGGGCCTAAGTTGTAAAGTTAGAAACTTGAATAATTAAAATCAAAATAACCCACACCAAACACACACTTAAGTGTGTCTGGTCGCAGGAAAACACAGGGGGCGACCAAGCTCCCTCAATTGAACCCTAGTTCTTGAAGTTAGATCAAATTGAAGATCAAGATCAATTCCAAAACGAAATCCGAGCCTAGATTGGTGATCTCCATTGCAAGGGGGTCATAAGGTATGTGAAATTTGATAGAAAATCTCTACTTGAAATTCTGATGAACTTAGAGAATTCGGAAATTGTTGATGCATGATTGTTATATGGATGAAATAGCAACATAGTAGTGGCTAGGAGTAAACCCTAGACAAGTATATGTTGAAATCATGCTTAGCTCAAGTAAATTCAGATTTTGTTGATACTAAATTCAAGTATGAGATGTTTTTAGGGTTTTGATTGCTAAAAAATAGTGTTATGATGTCAAGAACATGCTTTAATTGAAAGATGAATTCAAATAGCTCCTAATCAGAATTTACAGCCGAGTTGTATTGGCTGTAACATGGACAAAACCTGACAAAAACATGTGTTTCTTGAGTCTAAAATATAATTCCAAGAAATATCTTTAAAACCCCATGGGAATCGCATTTTTTCGACGAAAATTGAGCGTTTTATGAATTTTTCCATATCGAAGGTTCAAGCTGCGTTTTGTGGCAGAATTTACAGCCTATTACGAATGTCATAACTCAATTTAGGAATTTATTTATGATCTCAAATTTTTACTGTAGATAGTTTTAAACAATTAAAAGAATCACCAATTGGAATTTCGTCAATCGGATAAACGAGGAATTTTAAATGAATTTTTCCGTAAGCTGCAGTCAGAAGTGACGAATCTGATTACAGCTTAGTAAATAATTTTTTACGAATTCTTGGTAAAGAGTTAGATCTTGAAATTTTAACACAAGGCCTAACCCTCCGAGAGGTACGTCACATAAAAAAAAAATTTGAAGACTTGTAAACAGGTTAAACAAGTCACCAAAAAACAGCCTATTTTCAGTGATACGAAACTTGATTGTTGATGTTATAAATCATGCCCACAATGTTCATATGTTGAAATTATGAATCAAACGCGTAATTTCCTAGTTCGATTAATTACGTGTGATGTGGGGTAATACAAATTTTAATTATGAAGTCGATTTAGCTTATATGCACATATCATATAATTAAGGGTAGCTAACTTTTGAAAAGTTAAACTAACCATGGACGGAGTCAAATAGTAGTTCTGACATAGAAAATACGTAAGGTGGAATAGTTGTTGTTATAATGACTAATCTAACCACCTTGTGAATTATGATGATAGTTTGACCTTGTGAACAGAAATGGAATAATTGCGTCGCTTTGAATTAGCGTCTAATAAAATCAAGGTATAAAAAAAAATGAAACGGGTCTATATGTTGACCGAGCTAGGTACGCATAAATAAGATATTAGTTATATGTACGATTTTGGGTCAAAATAAATTACGTGCGTAACTTAGGTGTTTGTCGCGTAATTCACAAAAGTTAAGAATCCGAGATAGAGAATTGAGTTAAACACTTTGATATATGATTTATGATTAACTAGAAACAAGTTTGAAGGTCTTAAATTCAAACGGGTAAAAAATGTTGATTTTGGGTAATAAGCCGTGTGCTTAAAATTTTAGAATTTTATTAGTTTGAATGTCGGATTTTTAACTCTATAAGATGGAGAATTAAATTACGATCGCGTGAGAAAAAAGAATCACGTGAATCGGATAAGTAGAACAAAAGTTATGCACGTTTTTGTGAATTATAAGTTTGAGTTTTTGAGCTGGGAATCTGCAGTTCAGCAACAAACAATTCTGGACAAAGCAGGGCGTCGCGCCACGCGACGGCAAAAGCAAGGAGCCGTCGCGCGACGCGACGGGTTCCAAGAATTCGAAAAATGTTTATTTTAATATTATATGCATTGTGAACCCGTTTAAATACGTTTTAAGCTACGTATGACTAATCTAACTCATGTTTTATGAGTTATAGGTATATTTCTAGTACCGGAGGACGATCAAGCTCAATGAAGAACCGAAAACGATCGAGAAACAAGCTTCCGCACGACGTCTCGTTGTTACTTTTAAATGAAGAACTTAATTACATTACGTTGTAAACTTTCAAATTGTAAAAAGTTTTAATAAACCCGTATTTCCGATGTATATGTAAACTTAATTACATGATCCTTTTCGTAAACTATACGTTAAACCTTGATTTAATTTAAAGGGTGTTACATGCGGTGTACTGTGTGGAATGATTATGCTCTGTAGATTAAGGACTTCATTTCTAAAATCCCACCTCATGAGCATGTGATGGCTGTTATACAGCATGGAAAGTGTAAGGAATGGAAAGGTATTTTTGTAAAAATTTTCTGCAAATCATAACTATACTGTTTATTTCTGGCAATATAAAGACAGGTATACATTAAATATCTATATACTTTTCCATGTAGGTGAGTATACTGTTCAAAGTGATAAGTTTGCAACACGAATTTTTTTGAATGAAGAAATTGATGAAGTTGATGAGCTAAGGAGTAGGTAATTTCTTAATGTAATTTCTATTGTAAATAGATGTTCAAGTCAAATACTTGGTTTCATCTCATTTGTATACTAATTCTAATCATTTGGGGTATTCAAAAGGCATATACTGAAGTTTGGACAAGGGAGTGGTTCTACTTCTCAAACGATACTATCGTCTCAGAGTGTTTTTCCATTACATAAAGAATTTGTAACTGAAGGTGTGAAGAAACATGTTGACGAGATTAGTGAGATAGAAAAGGTTTCACATCTTTGTATATAGTTTGGTTATTTGTTTGGTTTGTCACCTGTGTGTTTTTACAGGAACTGTCTTGTGTTTTTACAGGAAATGTCTTGTGTTGTGGTTGCGACAATTAAGATTGTGCAAGAAGAGTATGGTTGGTTTTATGCTGGTTGTCGTAAGTATTTCAAAAAGGTGATGGGTAAAAGTGAATACTTGCAGAATGTTGAAAATGTGTCAGATGATATTCTTCGATTGCCTGCGACTTCTTTGGTTTGTATCAGATGTCATACTAAATGTACATCAATCACCACAAAGTAAGCAATGATGATTATTTAGCGTTATATTTATATAAGTAACATTCTAAGACTGATATTTGAATATAGTTTTGCAGTTTACTTAGTTAGTTGTGTATATTTCAGATTCAAGGTGCAAGTGAGGGTGCAGGATGAAAGTGGTAGTGTTTCTTTTGTTATGTTTGATAGAGATGTTCAGAAGCTTCTTGGATTAGCGGCGAGTGACATAAGAGAGAGGCAGGTTAAGGCCAATGATACTGGATTCCCTCATGAGATATTTCGATTGGTTGATAAGAAGGCTGCTTTTAAGATTGATGTTTCAGAGTTCAATCTTAAAAATGACTATCGTGTTTATACTGTGCAAAAAACACGTGATGATCCAGTAATAATTGCTGAGTTGGTTGGTGGAGATGGTAATGGTGATGAAAATACTGATGAGGTAGCATATAAAATTACTCTTTCAATCCATTTATTTTTCTTTTGAGTTTTAAACACTGGATTCTGTACTTTTTTATATGATATCATATATTATGATCCTTTAGGTTACTCAAGAGGTAACTGATGTTAAAGACGTTAACCTTTTAGACTCTTCCCAGGTGTCTGCTGAACGAACTTCAAGGGCGAGTATTTGTTTTTAAAGTATGTTTAGTACGTTTAAAAAGAGTTTATTATTTTATTAAATGAGATCAATAGTTGTTTTGTGATCTGTTGCAAGGATGTTGTCTCTGTTACGGCCGACTCTTCAGCCGTTGAAGTTGAAAAGGATTCTGGATCAAGTCCCAATGGAAAGCGGATGGCTCGATATAACAACCCTCCAAATTATTTTTCTGACACCCTAATATATTTTAAATACCACTATATGTCTTAAAATACACCCCGTATGTGAAAACGAGCCCAAAATATAAAATATCATTAAAAATAATTAAAAAACAAGAAAAATGGATTTTAGGCGGGCCGCGTAAATCTTCTCTTAACTTTACGCGGGCCGCGACAACTTAAAGGTCCAGCGAACTCCGGTGTTGACACGTGTCATGCAACGTGTTGAACCTAGTCGTGACCCGGATCACCTACGCCTAGACCCCTACGCCACGCGGGCCGCGTAAACCCTTGTTAAGCGTTACGCGGGCCGCGAGAAAGTGGAAATCAGGCACTATAAATAAGAGGCATCAGGCCTTCAGTCTGCTCGTTCGTTTCTTTTCTCAATCTCGAATTACTCTCATAATAGGCATAATACTCGATTATAATACCCCCTAATTAGCGAGGTTCTGCCCCGTTGTAAGTATTATAACCCCAGTTTCGTATTAGATACGCTGCCCGATTGATTCAGGGTTCCGTAACGACTGTCGTGGTTATGCCCGATGTAGTTGTTGGAATACCGTCTCGGGGAGGGTATCGTTAATATAATTAAAGGGTTATTATACTAACATATGTACATTTGTGTAAATTATAGATCAACACCAGGAAACCCTTAAGCGAAGTCTAAGATAGCAATGTGAGTTTATTCTCTTTTTGTAAATGCTTTTATCTATTTTTACAAAACCTTAAATGTTTTACAATGTGAATAAGCGGTGATTGAGTCTTTGTAGTTCTTCAATTACTGCCGGTATGTTGGGGTTTTGTATACAGAATTTACTACACTGTGAGTAGTAAGTCGGGACGACAATACGTTACCATTGGACAACGAGTTTGCCAATGTGTAATATGACCCGCCATTCAGGATTGACAGTACTGAATGAGTAATTGTGTAGAAATAAACATTGTGATCGCTCTCAATACTGTATTAATTGATGAAACTTTTCTTGATTAAATTGGGATTCACTCACCAGTATTTCCCACTGACAAATGTTTTTAAAACGCGTTTCAGGTAACACAATGTGAAAGCCAATTGGGAAAAAGCCAGCTCGAGAGCACTGACGGCTTGGAAAAAATGTGGCTATAAAATTTACCTAAAATACGATGTTTTAAATTCAATAAAATAGGGTTTATCCCTATGTTGTAATAAGAAACTTGGGTTTTACCCATGTGGTTATTAATATAAAATATGGTGGTTTTACTCTGATAAACATTTCCTAACTACGGTCCTGATGTAAATTCCGCTGCCAAATTAATAAACTGATACCACCACAATACTGAGTTCGCGTCCGCCCGTTCCCGGGACAGATAAGGGATCGGGGGTTGCGACAGAAGGTGGTATCAGAGCCTAGCCACTGATTCAGCCACATAAGTGTTCTGCTGACATCAATATATTATCTGAATTGTTAGGAAATAAATTATGGAAATACGTGCATATCTGTATTTTATTGTTATGTGTTATTTGACTATTTGTTAGTTTACAGTATGGGTGATCAAGGACCCTCAGACGTGTATCGTCAGTTGTCCGATTCACCTAGGAGTGAAGGTACTTCTTCCCAGCCTACCCTCTCTGGGTATGCAGTTGATCAGGAAGAAGGGATGTTTGCCTTTAAAGCTCAGTCTGAAGAGCCATTCCTTCAGAAAAAGAAAGGATGGTCCAGTAAGGAGGCGTTTGCGCGTAGGAAAAGAATGCGAAAGTTGCAACAACAGAGAGTTCTAGCAGCCGCTAAGCAAGAGTCAGATGCCCATACACAGGATACGCTTAATAGGAGTTTAGCCAATTTCCATATCCTAGCAACAACTGCTGCTGACCCAAGTCTGGAACAACTAGTAGCCCCACAATCCTTACCTTTAATTCCCACTCAGCCGATGGAGGAAGAAATGCATGATTTTAACCCGGAGGAGATACCTAGGATACCAGTCCCTAATCCCTTAGACCCAAATTATGGTCCATGGTTCGATGAACTTAGGGATTATGTGCCACGCTACCCTCTAAACGAAGAAACCTTACCGAACTTAGCAGCGTATCCAGGTCTGGACCCTCTAGATCCCTATTATTATAATGATGAATACATTAGGGAGATCTTAGAGAATCCGTACCCTCAGGAGAATCCAGTGCCACTATACCCAGATCTAGTACCCGCACCTGCACCCCCAATGAGTGCAGAGAATTTGCAAGAACTCCGAACTTTCGGGGAAGAAATCTTAGAAAGTAGTGAGAGAATGAGGTATGTAGGAGAGCAACTCGTATGGAAATACGATGAGCGTCATATGGATTTCGGGATAAATCCATATCCATGAAGGAAATACGCACGCACACACACGCATATATATATATATATAGAGAGAGAAAGTGTATTATACAAAACCTCTTATCATACTTCACTTACGCGACAAGGAGATTTAGACGCGTGGCAGGGATTAAATTTTCTCATTAAGGGCAAATTAGACATTTATCATTCATTACGCAGGGTAATTTAGACATTCACTAACATCAAGAGAAGAACGCGAGTTCGTTATCCCCTGCATCCCGGTAACTACGATTTGAATCAGTTTCAAATATTTTCCATTTTTCAAACCATCAAATTAGCGGTTATAGGTGTGCGATTAGGGTTACGATCACTTATTGTTTGAAATGGATCCATATAGCAGTAATGCATGAAGCACAGATGATATTGAAATTGAAGATGCTGAAGTCCATGCCGTTCATGATGATGCTGAGCATTTGAGGAATCCGACATAAGACAACAACGTTCTATTAGACGATCAGATCAGTAAGTTGTCAATTAAACGTTTTAATTTGCTAGAAATCAACGTAATTATCATTGTTTGATTTTTGTATTTTGGTCGTTCATCATTATTTGATCATTAGTATTTTGAAATGATTGTGTTATAAATCACGCATGTTTATAAGCTATATATTGTAAAAGGCCTGTATAGTTCCACTAAACATGCGTTTCTATTCTAAAGTAAACAGTACTGGCTTTTTTTAACCTACGTTATTATTGGCGACAACATGCGTGATTATTTTGTTTGCCAAGTTTTTTTTTTTTTTTTGGTTCCTAAATGATTGACTGTGTGTTTTGTTTTAGAGCTCATGTTTTTTTTTTTTGTTATTTCAAAATGTGCAGAGGAAAGATTGTATATTCCTGAGGTAGCTTCATCATGTGTTCCCATTATAGGAATGGAATTTAGTTCTATTGAGCAAGCATATGTTTTTTATCAGACATATGCCAAGAAGGCAGGGTTCTCTGCTCAAAAAGGAGGTGAACATCATAGTGGTGGTATTATCAAGACTAAATACTTTGTGTGTTCAAAGGAAGGGCATAAACCACAGGCTTTTGATGATCCTTTTTCGAAGTTGGCTAAGCCGTATAAAAGTAGGAATAGACTGTCTATTCGAACTGGGTGTAAAGCACAAATTAAGCTTTGTTCGACGGATGGGGTGTTGTATAAGGTTGATAAGTTTGTTCAAGCGCATAATCATTCATTTGTGTGCCCTAAAGATATTCATTTATTACCGGCCTATAGGCATCTTTCTGAACACAAGAAGAGATGATGTGGGACCTTGGTACTTTAAATCTTGGGCCAGCGAAAGCCTTCAATATAATGAGACAAAGATACAGAGGTTTTGAAAATGTTGGCGCAACTGTTGACGACTGCAAGAATTTTAGAGCTAGGATACATAGCTATATAGGAGAGTATGATGCAGATATGGTTATCAATAGGTTAACAGATAAAAAGTAGTTTATGGTTGATTATTCATTTGTGCATTCAGTCGATGAAAACAAACGCTTAACTGGCCTGTTCTGGGCAGATGGTTTGTACAAACGTAACTATAAAGAGTTTGGAGATGTCATATCCTTTGCTGCTACGTTCAAAACCAACAAGTTAGTCTTCACTATAATGTTTTAACTTTTATTTTTTTGTATAATTTTGTTGTGTTTTTATTCAATTTATTTCATCATTTTGAAGGTATAAAATGGTTTTTGTACCATTTACTGGTATTAATAACCACTGTCAGAATGTGACACTTGGAGCCGGGTTGCTAGCATCCGAAAGCGTTGAATCATACAAATGGCTCTTACAATCATTTTTGGACTCATTTGGTCAGCAGCCGAAGGTTGTCGTAACTGATCAGGACCAGGCGATGAAACAAGCTATCGAGGTTGTGTTCGATAAGAGTAGGCCCAGAATATGTATGTGGCACATAATGAAGAAAGTTTCCGATAAGGTTAGACATAACTACAACATGCGTGATTACAATTACAACGGGCGTAATAATTATAAAGATTTCTAATTATTATATGCGTTTTTACAAAAAGCGTGATTAATTCTTCATGATGCGTTATTATTTCCTACATTCTGTTATTGTTAATGTTTATCCCATTCTTATTTTTTTTTCTATTAGGTGGGACATGAGTTGTGTAACAATGAAGATTTCAAGAGATGTATGTGTGACATTGTGTGGACTGATTCAATTGCGCCAGAAACGCTTGAGAGAGAATGGAAACTGATAATGATTGAATTCGGTCTAACCGAGAATAAATGGATTGACGATATGTTTGGCATGAGATCTTCGTGGATAACGGCGTACTATCGTCATGAGCCTATGTCTAGGCTCATGCGGACTACCTCCAAATCAGAGAGCGAAAACCATTTTTTCTATCAGGTGACGAATTCTCAACTTACCCTTGTTGAGTTTTTTAACCATTTTGATGGGGCAATGGACGTGCAAAGATTCAACCATCGGGAAAATGACCATATTTCTAGAAATACAACCCTAGATAACTGGTCTGAAACTACCTTAGAGGACCATGCTATGAAAATTTTCACGAGGTCCATCTTTTGTGATCAATAAGCAGAGTTATATGCAACTCTGTCTGAGTGCCTTCCTATGGAGACTAAAATCGAGGAACCGTTCTTGAAGATAAGTATGAAAGATTTCAAAGCCCACGGTGAAGGTTTATTAGAGGCAACAGTATCTAGCAGCAGCTAACCTGCGTTATTACATAACAATTTGCGTTTTTTTCTATGAATATTAATTTTCAATTTTTTTATTTAGGTTTGTTAAGAAGGGGGAGGATGTAATTGCCTCATGCAGTTGTCGTAGGTTTGAACATTATGGGTTGATGTGCAAACATATATACTTTGTGTTCAAGATGTTCAAAGTCAAAGAAATTCCCAATAAATATATTATCAGAAGATGGATGAAAGACGTGGTGCTGAATGATCTAAATAACACATTTGATTTAAAAGTTGATGCTAATGATGAGCATAAAAAGGCTAAGGAGGTTGCCTATGAGATAATGCATACTGGAGAATATCTTGTTAGTAATTTGATCAGAGATTTTAATCAGCTAGTTCTAGTCAGGGATCAAATGAGACAGTTGAAAGAAAAGGTTGATGAACTTCGCATAACCAAGCCTATTTATAACAACCCTCCTAAAATATTTATAATGCCCATATACGTCCTAAAATACACCCTGTATCCGAAAAACGGCCTGAAATACCTTAATTTTTACAAAAATTAAATAAAACAAGTTTCTATGCTCGCTCGCGGGGCGCGACACACCCTTGGGTGTTTGTCGCATGGCGCGACAGATAGGCCACCAGGCTACCACCTGAGCTGCCACATGGCATATGCGTGTCAAACCTAGCCGGTGATTGGCCAAAGCTAGGGTCTACCCTGCCTAGCTCGCGGGCCGCGAGAAAACAAGCAGAGGGAGTCGCGGGCCGCGACCCGCTGTCGGATCAGCACTATAAATAGATGCCATCGGCATTCAGTTGCAAACCGTTCAAAACCTCAAACTCTCTCTCAATTTCTTATATAGTAAAAGTAATATCAGGTATTATACCCGCCTAATTAGCGAAGCTCAGCCTCGTTGTAACTATTATAACCCCCGGTTACGTATTAGATACGCTGCCCGATTGATCTAGTGCTCCATAACGCCAGTCGAGGCTCTGCCTGACGTAGTCGTTGGAGTTCTGTCTCGGGGGGGGGGGGGTATAACTAATGTAAATTGGGTTATTATACTAATGCGTATGCATTGTTTAAATTAATAGATTATAACCAGGAAGTCATAAGGAAATACCTAAATTAGCAAAGTGAGTAATCTCCTTTTTGTGTAAACCTTTTTGTGAGTAATCCTCTTTTTGTGAAACCTTTTTGTGAACTATTTTTACAAAACCTCAATTGTTTTAATTGAAATTTAACAGTGATTGAGTATTTGTAATTCTACAATTATCGTTGGTATGTTGGGGTTTTGTATAAAAAATTTGTTACTACACTATGAGTAGTAACATGACCACAAGTCGGGTTGATAGTACCGTGGGTGGTAATTAAAGTAGAAATATAAACAAATGTAATTGCGAGATCGCCCTCAATGCTGTATAATGATAAAACTTGTTTTGATTAAACTGGGATTCACTCGCCAGTATTTCTTGCTGATAAAATGTTTTTAAACGCGTTTCAGGTAACAAAATGTGAAAGCCAGTTAGAAGCCAGCTGGACAGCACTGAAAGCTTGGAAAAGTAGCTATAAAAGTTACCTAAATAAAGACAATGTTTTATTTCAATAAATTAGGGTTTATCCCTATAAATATGATGTACTGAAAACTTGGGTTTTATCATGTGTTTATTATTATAAAAATGTGGTATTTTACTCTGATAAAATATTTCCTAACTATGGTCCTGATGTGATTTCCGCTGCCAAATTGTTAAACACCGATACCACCATCTCTGAGTAGGCCGCGGCCGCCCGCCTCCCGAGGAAGGGGTCGGGGGTTGCGACAGAAGGTGGTATCAGAGCTACGGCCACTAATTTCAGCCACAGAAGTGTTCTGCTGACACCAAAAATTTTAAATTGTGTTAGGAAATAATTATGTGCATATCTGTATATTATTGTTTTGTGTTGTTTGACAATTTGTTAGTTTACAGTGTAAGTGATCAAGGTCCGTCAGATGCCTATCATCAACTGTCTAGTTCTCCTAGAGATGAAGGAACTTCTTTCCAGTCTACTCCCTAGGGGTATTCAGCTGACACAGAAGAGGGGATTTTCATATTTAAAGCACAATCCGAAGAACCATTCCCTACCAAAAAGAGAGGATGGTTCTGTTAGTGCACTATGTCTGTTGACTTCGTCTTGTATCAAGTCATGTAATAGGATAGGATAAACCAGTGCTCGGGTTGTTAGAAAATGAGATTTTGGTGTTTATTAGTGATTTCGCTTGAAATAGCCAAGACCATTTCAAACGAAATTAAGTTTGTTAATTTCTCTTGAAATGTCACTTGACCATTTCAAACGGAATTACTTCACCTATAAATAGAGGAGCCTAGTGTGTCATTTGGAACGGAATTACTTTTGCTGATTTGGTAACGAAGTGCTGCCAAATTGTTTCTAGGTGCTGTAAGTCTATTATATCATTACAAGAGACATTTAAATTGAATCAAGTGTCCGTCTCATTGATTCCGCCTTTGATTCGAATTCAAAACTCTTCTGAACGACTCATTCAGGTCGCACAACGATCCTACAAGTGGTATCAGAGCTCAGGAGGAAGAGTTTAGCTTAATTTCATCAGTTTTCTGACTTCTACACCTTCTTTTTCACAATTGAACAAGATTTTACGGTCAAAATGGATTGAATTTTACACATTACATGCGAAACAGTGTTTTAACAAAGCCTTGAAAGAATTGGACTTAAAATCAACCTAAAACTTGATAAAATGGGTAATTTCGTTTGAAAATCAGTTCGAACAAGATGACATCAGCATAATTCCATTTGAAATAGCTTGCTAATTTCGTTTGAAATCAGTGTTAATTCCACGTGAAGTGGGTATTTCGCTCCAAAGTGTAATTCCGCTTGAGAAGGTTCACACGGAATTAGTTATTCCGCTTCAAAGTGTAATTCCGTTTGAAGTTGTCATTCAGGGATTCCGTTTGAAAGGTGTAATTTCGCTTGAAAGGGTATTCCGCACCAAAGTGACTCCGTTTGAAGATCTTATTTCGTTTGAAACTCACTATTTCGCTTGAAAGTGGACATTTTGCATCAAGATCATTTCAAGTCAACTGAGTGTCAGTCTGTTTCAAATTGTTTGATATTGTTTAAACTGATTGTGTTTGTTTAATTTTTTTTGTTTCTAGGTAATTCAAGAAATTCACATCATGGCTGAAGAGTTCTACAATACGTTCTATAACGCATTTACATCCGAGTCTTCCGAAACTTCAACCGTCACACCAAAAACCATTACAAAAGCGATAAATGAAAACATTAAACATGATAATTTTTACGGAACACATTCAAAATGTAACACCTCGAAAAATCACGTCCAATGAAGTATTGACACGTGTAATAAACCCTAATGAAGTCAAACGTTGAATTTAAGGGACTAAATTTTCGAAAAATCGAAAACTTTGATTATGAAAGAACTGGAAGTATTATCATACCTAAAATAAGTTTCTGAATAACCTTTTACGGTTTTATATTCACAAATGAGCCACTTGTTAATCAAGTGTAGCCGTTTATGTGATTAATTGAAAGTTTGCGCAATAAAGGGTTAAAAGCGTCAACAAGTTAATTCTTACCTCTGAGTGACCTTTTAACAAACCGAGAGCCTCATGATATTTGATTATACTCTTGGGAATGTCAATCATTTTCCATCCAAGGCTTTTATGCCCAAAAGTGAAATTACGCGCAACTTTGCAAGTATAAGGGACTAAAAGTGTCAATATGTTTAATTATACCTCTGAATGACCTTTTATCAAGCCCGAAGCAGTATGATGTTTAATAATACTTTCAAGAATGCCTAATATGAATTAGATGAGGCTTCAATGCTATTAAATGATGAGTTACGCAAGTTTGCGCATTAGAAGGACCTAAAGCGTCAAACTGCTAAAGTATACCGATTCGTATGTTATCGGACCTTTCGGAATATGACCATGAGTTATACATACCCTAATTATCCTTTATATAGCTTAGATATAGGCTTAGAGGTGTTTGGTGCGCAAAAATAAACTTTTAAGTCATGCAGGGACTAAAAGTGTCAAAAAGCGCACAAGTTTGCGTTTACGCGCATATCTTACATTCTGAATATCCCCGGACACCCAAAAATTTATGTAAGCACTAAAATATTTTATTTTAGTGTTTGGCTTAATAAAATTCCATTCGTCGTGTCGTTTGGATCGTTTTTCGCGTCCGTCCGTGTTTCGTCGTAATTAACCGAACAACGTAATCGTACGACCAAACGAACCAACATCCGGCATATTTTTGAGCATGTTTCATGTTCCCCATACTTAGGCATCATGGTAGAGCCTTGAAAATGGTTTAACGGGCCTTAGATGAGTCGAAAATGGCATTTGGAAGTGCAGGGACTCAAACTGTCAACAAATGAAACCTTGTTTGGCTGACCAGGTCCTTACGGACCTCAACACTGTGGATGTTACGGTCCATAAGCTAGTTCCCAGATGTAGAAACTCGTTTAAAATGGCTGTTCAGCCTTGCAACCGACTTATCTTGCCCCTTAACATCACCAAAGGCCGCCTAAACGGAATTTTACACTTTAGGGACACTTGTTACTGATCCATGACCATTGGTAGCATGATTTGTCAACAATCTATGAGCTCAAATTCACTATAAAAGGGCCTTGAGTTGCAACCATTTCTTCACACCTTCATTCTGCAATTGAGGAGCTTTCTGGAGCTTAAGAGCAGACCCAAGTCCTTCCTAATCAAGCTTAGGACTTCAGTAAGTTTGCTTATCCTTCTTAGTTAAGTTTTTACTTAGTTTTAGCTTAAAAGTCAAACCGTCGTAATTAACGGTTGACTTCAAGATTAATCACTAATGGTCCAGTGATTAGTCGAATTGAAAGTAGTTATAAGTTGGTAATTATGTGAGTAATAAACCCTTAAAAGGGTTCCCCCTGATTCCCACTCTAACTAGGTCTAATGTCGGGTCAAACTTGTTATTAAAAAGTCAACAGAATGTTCATTTTCTAATTTATGCATAATTAGCAATGTAGAACACATACAACCTGTTTGATCATTATTATAACTTGGTAATTAGTGTAAGAACATGTCTAAACATGTTCAACCCGACAATTTTATGTTTAGACCCGGTTCGGAACTGAAAGTCGCAAAGCTTTGACTTCAGTTCTGACCCGTTTTGGTATGATTTAGAAATACCTTAGAGCTCTATTTGGACCAGGTTACATGCTAGTATAACCCTCTGTGATTATACACCATGGTTCATTAGTTAACCAATTAATACACATGATTTCCGTTAATTGCTCATATGTTGACCATTATGCCCTTTTCACCTTAAAACATGATTTTTGAAAATATAAAAGAGTAGAAACTTTAATTACTGATATATAAACTTGCACCCAAAATTTGATATCAGTTTGAGGTGTAGATTGAGAGTTATGCTCATTAGCGTAATTAAGAAGCTTTTTGTTACTTAAACGGCGTAATTAGAGTATAGCCTATTTAACTCACTTTTTGATATCAAACTTATTAACCACTGATGTAATATATTATTTTGGGATTTTTGAAGATTTTTAATTAATTTTAGGCTGAGCATAACTTATAGTCGTAGGCTTAATCCGGTAATTGTCGGTTTTGCCCTTACGGGCTATAAAATGAGTTTTACATATCTAATCGACTCCAAAACTTTTGCTACTGATTAGATATGATAAATAAATTATTTTAAGCCTGCTGGAATAATAAAAATATCAGATTTCTATATAGAACCCGGAAACGGCTTCTAATCGCCTTATTAAGCGTTTTTAACGCATAGTATGTACTAAAACTATTTTAAACATACAAAGGTTGATACCTACTGATATCTTAGGTAAATTATAATATTTTAACAGTAAACAAAAGTTGTTAAACTCAGACTTCAGTTTTGAGCTTTTCGACTTATGTGAAATTACCAAAATGCCCCTACGGTGCATAGTTGGTTATAATTGATAAATTTCACATATATGATTTACCATACTGTTATAACTTATTAAAATAAGTATTTTTTCTGATTATATCAGACCCATAACTCAGGTAAATACTTAAACTCTTTGATAACCTTTTAAATGACCAAACTACCCCTACGGGGCATAGTTTGTGTTTATATTCGTTTCGGGCATAATAAAAGACATCTTACTGATGTCACAACATATTTGAAGCATATTAACTTAGGAAACCTGTATATGGCTCTTACGGTAACCCGTTACGCTTATTACGCGTTCGGTTCGGTTTATGTAACAAGTTTACATAAATTAGCCGAAACGGGTCAAACCTTATCGGTTTTATCTCAAAATCCAGAGTGTGTATGAAATACCCATATTAATCAAGTCTCCGAACTTGTCGGGTCTAAATCACATTCTTTCCGGTCTTCGCTTAATAGTGTGTACGAACCGTATCATTGAAACTAACCGGTCTAAGCTTAAGCTTAACTAAAGACCCGTTAGGATTCTAATAGGTTATTATAAACCTTCGTTCCAGATTAGGAGGACCAGTAAAAGCTACTTGCATTTTGCTTATTGTGATTATTACATTGCTCAGGTAAATACTTTTAACTTATTTTCCCTATACGGGCTTGGGTTACGGTATATAGAATACCGCTTGGTCGGGTATCAAATCTTCCATCGTTAGGTGGTTAATTGAATAATTTGATCGGCCCGTTTAAACAGTTTTGTTTACTTAAAAGCCTTTGGGGGTTAATGACCATGTCCCGGATATCCTTGGCATCATTTTACGAAATGGCCACGACTTAAGCGCGGGGTGTAGGCGTACACCCGTCAGTGCACAAAAGAATAATGTGGTGTGTCTATTGATCTTTAACCCGGACACGATCCGGGCTACTGAACGCATAAGGAACATGTAATTCGTTCACAAGATTATATATTTAAATAATTCTCCCAAGTTATAAAATGTTTATGCCACGTGCATCCAAATCAATTTTTAATCATTTTCTAAAATGAGTCAGTTGATTGTATTTATCAGTGTAAACTGACGTATTTTCCCAAAAAGATTAAATGCAGGTACTAACCGTAATTGGCTGGGATTTCTCCTTAGCATCAATAGAAGTCTCGCAAGCTTAAGATGCCTAAAGTCTGTTGAACTATTGTTTCCAATTTATTTTCGATCCGTTTGTGGATAAACAATCGACTATTGCGATACTTGATATTACAACACTATATTCGGTTGAATTATATCTTACAATTTGCTTCCGCTGTGCATATTAAATATTGTGTTGTTTGACTATTATGTTGCCAATCACGTCACGATACTCCCCACCGGTCCCACCGGTGACATGTGGAAACCGGGGTGTGACAGGTTGGTATCAGAGCCAACACTGAGTGAATTAAACACTAGCCTTTTGTGTTTAATCTCAGTTACACAGTTGCACATTCTTGAGTCTAGACGAGAACATAGGACTAATCCAAATTCGTTTCATTATCTTTTAATTACTTCCTTGTTATTTTTCTGATTAGCCTTTGCATGGGCAAGTCATTTTATTAGAAGTCCTGTTCAGGGCAACCATATACTTGTTTAAATTTTAAAGGAACGATTATATTTAAAATATCATTCCTATATTATAAGATCTACCATTATAATAAAATGGCACAATCTAAAAAGGACAAGACCTAGCCATGTGTCACATTAAGACAAGGCCAAGACGGTAGTTCCACAATTAGATTCGGATCCTTGTTTACATCTCAATTTAGGATTGTTCTGCGTTAAATATTAAAAGAATCTTAAAGGTAAAACCTAGCCTAAATGTCAATGCAGACATGGCCAAGATGGTAAAACCTAGCCTAAATGTCAATGCAGACATGGCCAAGATGGTAAAACCTAGCCTAAATGTCATTGCAGACATGGCCAAGACGGTAAAACCTATCCAAAAGATTCCAATCCCTGTTAACATCTGTAAGAATGTTAACATTTTTGGCAAACTGTGAATCGTTAAAGTCACACAGGCCATCTTTTAAAAAGGGGATTAATCTAAATTCCCTTATTTGAACTAATCATCCCTTAAGGATGAAGTGCTTAAGGGCTATAATAAACGTCCTCTGAGACTAAAGACAGTAGTAGTCCGTGACTCTTTGTCTAGAAAAGGTAATGAACTTTGATTCAAACCTTAATGCCTCGATTCTCTGAAATCATGGCTTATATCCCTATAAGATGATCATATTATAAACATCCCTTAGAAGGGGAGTGCCTACGGGCTATAGTTAATGTCCTCTAAGACTAAAGACAGTGGCAGCCTACAACTCCCTGTCAAGAAAAGGTAATGAACTTTGATTCAAACCTAAATGCCTCGATTCTCTGAAATCATGGCTTATAAATTAAACTTGTCTACGCGACTAGGCCATTTGTGCTATTATTAACTTGTAAATTAGGATTTATGATAAAAATCCTGAATAAAATAAATATCTTTACTTTCCTGCCAGTATACATATTAAAAAGAATCTTAAAGGTACGACCTAGCCTGTATGTCATTCCAGACGAGGCCAAGATGGTAGAACCTATTCAAGGGGATCCAAATCCTTGTAACATTGTAAATATATTAACACTCCTGGCAACAGTGATGCGATAAAATCACACTTGTCATCTTTACATTAGGAATTTTTCCAAACCCCTTGTTTAGCCTAATGATCAATAGGAATCATGGCTAATAAACGTCGAACATGATGTACGCATCAAAACATCCATTCGAGGTGTATACCTACGGGTAAAGATGAATACATGAAAAAGATAGTTTTATTTCATAACTTCTTGTCAAGACAATGAACTATGAAATTTTCCGATCCAAAGGAATCATCGATTATGCTTTAAAATTTCCCTAGTGACAAGGCCTCTGAGCCATCAAAAGTCCTTTGGAACAAGCCCTTGTGCTATATATAAAAGATGTCAGTATGACATTGGCAGTCGTGACTTATGTCCCCTGTCTAATAAATATGAAGGATTATATTCCGCTTAAACGCCAAAGATGGTTTATTTAAAAACTTAGGCAAAACATAATCAAATAAATTAAAAACTATCTATTGGCCTATATGGTTTAATTGCACCATGGCTATTTATTCATCAAATTCGACAATTCGCTATATGATTAAACAAATTATTTCTACTTGGTTAGTAGCCTTCAAAGCTTCACCATGGCTGACTCCTCTGAAGCTCATAATCATCCAGTTGATCAGAATGATGATGCAAAACTGAACTTAACAAGCACCGAGTTTCAGGCTATGAAAAATACAGCCGTAAACAACGCTGTGGACCGTGGGTTGAAAGATCATAAGCGAAAATGCAATAAAACCCCAAATAGGAGTTACAAAAAGGGTAGGACCGGTTCAAGCTATAACCAGTCCAAACCAAAGGAGGTAAAACCCGAATGTAAAACCTGCAAAAGAAGACACTGGGGACAGTGTCGATCAAATCAAAAGATAAAGCAATGTGGCATCTGTAAAAGAGCTGGCCACCAGTCCCACGAATGTAGGGAAATAAAGAATGCAAACTGTTTCAACTGCGGCGAAAAGGGCCACATCAGTACTAACTGCCCTAAGGCTGCCAAGGAAGGAGCAACTAAGTCTGGGAAGGAATTGAAGGACAAACAGCAGACCGGTGAAAAGACCAGATGCAAAACCTGTAGGAAATACCACCTCGGGAAATGCAGATATGAATCTCAGCCTCTACCCTGTGGAATCTGCAAGTCCAAGGAGCATAAGACCTTGGATTGCAAGGGATTGGGAGAGGCAACCTGCTATGGTTGCAATGAAAAAGGGCACATTAAGACCAACTGCCCTAAATACGCTAAAAAGCTTGAGGAAGTTAAGAAGACAAAAGCTGGAAGCTCTCAGATGAATGCTCAAGAGGCTATTCAGGATGACAATGTCACAACAGGTACTTTCTTTATCAATAACGCTCATGCTAGAGTATTATTTGATTCAGGTTCAGATAAGTCTCTCGTAGACAATAGATTTTGTAAATCATTAAATCTGCCTGTTAAAACTCTAAGCGTTAAGAATAAAGTAAAATTAACCGATAGTACCTCAGAGACTGCTTCAGCAATTTTAGCTGGATGCTTTATATCCATTAGGAATCATTCTTTTCCACTGACCTTGTTCCATTAAAATGGATGGACTCGATATAATAATAGAAAATGAGTTGGTCATCCTGTAGCCAAGCCTATACTATTGGGTAATGAGAAGCAAGTAGTTATCAAGACTCCTTATGATGAGCCTTTAACAAATTCAAGGAGACACATGATGCGGATTGACTAAGCACTTGCTAAATTGAGTATGAATCACCAAGGCTTCGAGTATGGAAAACTCAGAAAAGACAAAACATTAAGATTTCAAAGCCTGCTTGTTATACATCCATTGTGGAGCTACCTCAGCTACTCACGTTATATATATTAAGAAACGACCAGTCAAAGCTGAGACTTCCCTAAATTTGTCATAGATTTTGCAGCTAAGTTTAAAAAGATTAAGAATGGAGGCGCTTAACCCTCCTAATGTATGATTAGAGGCAGTTCACATTAATAATGACACTAGGTAAATCCCTTATTAAGATTTATTTGCTAAGAGTTACATCTGGGTTCAGGTGCTGCTAGGTCGCTCATAAGACCATAAGAAACCCAGATACTGAGTGTAAGGTAAGACTCACAGGCAAATCAGAAGAACCATTTCTTCTGTTCCTGTCAGAAACCTTCAGTCGTAGAATTGTAGAAATATCCTCTCTCTAAAAAGAAGTGCGTCAGCATACGTAGTTGATATCTCTTTGATCTTTATCGATTCCGAATACCCGATGGTATGATAAAAGCGTCATATGAGGATTAGTGTATCTTAATAAGTTCCCTAGATTGCTTCCATGCCTGATCAGTATGGAGGTTTAATGCATGGGACAACAAAGATACCCCGATGGTCATATGGTACTAAAGTCAACTAATGGTATTTAAAGAAGATATCCAGGATGGAATTGTCCAAGTAAATGTTTCCGGTTAAGGAAATTCGTGGAATTGTAACATACAGGTGTCACTTACTTGACACAAGCATTGATGGATGAATTGGAGCCTGAGATTTGGAAAATCTCTGTAATCTCCTTATACCTAAGTATCTTCTCATAAGTTTTCCCTGCTTACCTCCTGAGAGGCAGGTAGAGTTAAGATTAACATCCCGCTGTGGGCTGGAGTATTGTGAAAACTCCATGTTGATTTTGGAATAATCGAAACCCTAATTAAGTAGGTTTTAAGACATAGGCTCATATAGCCTGACTCAATATCTTGAGGGTTTTATGTTATTAAATGAGAAAGACGGTTCATATTTCTTATGTATTAATTACCGCAACCCTATTTAGGCAATGATTGAGAATCGCCATCAGCTGCCCAGGATCATCGATTTGTTCGACCAACTGTAAGGGTTAGCTACTCCTTAAGATTTGTTTTGAGCAATGGTTGGAATAACCATCTCGCCTTAAGATAAGCTTTTCCATAATAGTTACTATATAAGTATCAAGGTGGCTCCTTTGGAGACCTTGTATAAATGAAATATCAAAACATCCGTTGGATGGACGAGACTTTGGGATGTCCACTTATAAGGATCTGAAGCTTGCATTGGAAACAACGAATAAAATTCATACAAATCCCAAATCATCTGTAAGTTACCAGTATTCGGCAGGAAAATCAAGGATTAATGGAAAGTAGCAACCTTCCTAAATTCTTGTTAAGGAATAGGGTTCAAACAAAGGATATCACCCAGGAAGGGTGTGCCAAATCGTTAAATTTTCAGGCTAGTTAAGCTCTGAATATATAGAACCATTCGAAGGAAATCGAATGTATCAAGATCAAGTAGCTTATAAGCTAAAACCTATTTAAGGATCTTTGCAGAGCTCGCAATATATTTCACACTGGTGACTGAAGGAGATGTTTCGCCAATAAGTCAAGAAGCACTATCACATAATGATATGCAGATTTATGATGTGATGAGCATCCTGTATCGATTGAGGATCGACGGATTTGAAGCTCCAAAAAGATACATGTACCTATTATAAAGGTCAATTGGAGCGCCTTAGAGGCTCAAAAGTACTGGGGAAGATTAAGCCCAATATAAGGCAGAAAATACTTCCTTTACTTTAACAAATCTCGAGGTCGAGTTTTATTTTAAGGGGGTGAGGATGTAACACCTCGAAAAATCACGTCCAATGAAGTATTGACACGTGTAATAAACCCTAATAAAGTCAAACGTTGAATTTAAGGGACTAAATTTTCGAAAAATCGAAAACTTTGATTATGAAAGAACTGGAAGTATTATCATACCTAAAATAAGTTTCTGAATAACCTTTTACGGTTTTATATTCACAAATGAGCCACTTGTTAATCAAGTGTAGCCGTTTATGTGATTAATTGAAAGTTTGCGCAATAAAGGGTTAAAAGCGTCAACATGTTAATTCTTACCTCTGAGTGACCTTTTAACAAACCGAGAGCCTCATGATATTTGATTATACTCTCGGGAATGTCAATCATTTGCCATCCAAGGCTTTTATGCCCAAAAGTGAAATTACGCGCAACTTTGCAAGTATAAGGGACTAAAAGTGTCAATATGTTTAATTATACCTCTGAATGACCTTTTATCGAGCCCGAAGCATTATGATGTTTAATAATACTTTCAATAATGCCTAATATGAATTAGATGAAGCTTCAATGCTATTAAATGATGAGTTACGCAAGTTTGCGCATTAGAAGGACCTAAAGAGTCAAACTGCTAAAGTATACCGATTCGTATGTTATCGGACCTTCCGGAATATGACCATGAGTTATACATACCCTAATTATCCTTTATATAGCTTAGATATAGGCTTAGAGGTGTTTGGTGCGCAAAAATAAACTTTTAAGTCATGCAGGGACTAAAAGTGTCAAAAAGCGCACAAGTTTGCGTTTACGCGCATATCTTACATTCTGAATATCCCCGGACACCCAAAAATTTATGTAAGCACTAAAATATTTTATTTTAGTGTTTGGCTTAATAAAATTCCATTCGTCGTGTCGTTTGGATCGTTTTTCACGTCCGTCCGTGTTTCGTCGTAATTAACCGAACAACGTAACCGTACGACCAAACGAACCGACATCCGGCCAATTTTTGAGCATGTTTCATGTTCCCCATACTTAGGAATCATGGTAGAGCCTTGAAAATGGTTTAACGGGCCTTAGATGAGTCGGAAATGGCATTTGGAAGTGTGCAGGGACTAAAACTGTCAACAAATGAAACCTTGTTTGGCTGACCAGGTCCTTACGGACCTCAACACTGTGGATGTTACGGTCCGTAAGCTAGTTCCCAGATGCAGAAACTCATTTAAAATGGTTGTTCAGCCTTGCAACCGACTTATCTTGCCCCTTAACATCACCAAAGGCCGCCTAAACTGAATTTTAGACTTTAGGGACACTTGTTACTGATCCATAACCATTGGTAGCATGATTTGTCAACAATCTATGAGCTCAAATTCACTATAAAAGGGCCTTGAGTTGCAACCATTTCTTCACACCTTCATTCTGCAATTGAGGAGCTTTCTGGAGCTTAAGAGCAGACCCAAGTCCTTCCTAATCAAGCTTAGGACTTCAGTAAGTTTGCTTATCCTTCTTAGTTAAGTTTTTACTTAGTTTTTGCTTAAAAGTCAAACCGTTGTAATTAACGGTTGACTTCAAGATTAATCACTAATGGTCCAGTGATTAGTCGAATTGAAAGTAGTTATAAGTTGGTAATTATGTGGGTAATAAACCCTTAAAAGGGTTCCCCCTGATTCCCACTCTAACTAGGTCTAATGTCGGGTCAAACTTGTTATTAAAAAGTCAACAGAATGTTCATTTTCTAATTTATGCATAATTAGCAATGTAGAACACATACAACCTGTTTGATCATTATTATAACTTGGTAATTAGTGTAAGAACATGTCTAAACATGTTCAACCCGACAATTTTATGTTTAGACCCGGTTCGGAACCGAAAGTCGCAAAGCTTTGACTTCAGTTCTGACCCGTTTTGGTATGATTTAGAAATACCTTAAAGCTCTATTTGGACCAGGTTACATGCTAGTATAACCCTCTGTGATTATACACCATGGTTCATTAGTTAACCAATTAATACACATGATTTCCGTTAATTGCTCATATGTTGACCATTATGCCCTTTTCACCTTAAAACATGATTTTTGAAAATGTAAAAGAGTAGAAACTTTAATTACTGATATATAAACTTGCACCCAAAATTTGATATCAGTTTGAGGTGTAGATTGAGAGTTATGCTCATTAGCGTAATTAAGAAGCTTTTTGTTACTTAAACGGCGTAATTAGAGTATAGCCTATTTAAACTCACTTTTTGATATCAAAATTATTAACCACTGATGTAATATATTATTTTGGGATTTTTGAAGATTTTTAATTAATTTTAGGCTGAGCATAACTTATAGTCGTAGGCTTAATCCGGTAATTGTCGGTTTTGCCCTTACGGGCTATAAAATGAGTTTTACATATCTAATAGACTCCAAACCTTTTGCTACTGATTAGATATGATAAATAAATTATTTTAAGCCTGCTGGAATAATAAAAATATCAGATTTCTATATAGAACCCGGAAACGGCTTCTAATCGCCTTATTAAGCGTTTTTAACGCATAGTATGTACTAAAACTATTTTAAACATACAAAGGTTGATACCTACTGATATCTTAGGTAAATTATAATATTTTAACAGTAAACAAAAGTTGTTAAACTCAGACTTCAGTTTTGAGCTTTTCGACTTATGTGAAATTACCAAAATGCCCCTACGGTGCATAGTTGGTTATAATTGATAAATTTCACATATATGATTTACCATACTGTTATAACTTATTAAAATAAGTATTTTTGCTGATTATATCAGACCTGTAACTCAGGTAAATACTTAAACTCTTTGATAACCTTTTAAATGACCAAATTACCCCTTCGGGGCATAGTTTGTGTTTATATTCGTTTCGGGCATAATAAAAGACATCTTACTGATGTCACAACATATTTGAAGCATATTAACTTAGGAAACCTGTATATGGCTCTTACGGTAACCCGTTACGCTTATTACGCGTTCGGTTCGGTTTATGTAACAAGTTTACATAAATTAGCCAAAACGGGTCAAACCTTATCGGTTTTATCTCAAAATCCAGAGTGTGTATGAAATACCCATATTAAGCAAGTCTCCGAACTTGTCGGGTCTAAATCACATTCTATCCGGTCTTCGCTTAATAGTGCGTACGAACCGTATCATTGAAACTAACCGGTCTAAGCTTAAGCTTAACTAAAGACCCGTTAGGATTCTAATAGGTTATTATAAACCTTCGTTCCAGATTAGGAGGACCAGTAAAAGCTACTTGCATTTTGCTTATTGTGATTATTACATTGCTCAGGTAAATACTTTTAACTTATTTTCCCTATACGGGCTTGGGTTACGGTATATAGAATACCGCTTGGTCGGGTATCAAATCTTCCATCGTTAGGTGGTTAATTGAATAATTTGATCGGCCCGTTTAAACAGTTTTGTTTACTTAAAAGCCTTTGGGGGTTAATGACCATGTCCCGGATATCCTTGGCATCATTTTACGAAATGGCCACGACTTAAGCGCGGGGTGTAGGCGTACACCCGTCAGTGCACAAAAGAATAATGTGGTGTGTCTATTGATCTTTAACCCGGACACGATCCGGGCTATTGAACGCATAAGGAACATGTAATTCGTTCACAAGATTATATATTTAAATAATTCTCCCAAGTTATAAAATGTTTATGCCACGTGCATCCAAATCAATTTTCAATCATTTTCTAAAATGAGTCAGTTGATTGTATTTACCAGTGTAAACTGACATATTTTCCCAAAAAGATTAAATGCAGGTATTAAGCGTAATTGGCTGGGATTTCTCCTTAGCATCAATAGAAGTCTCGCAAGCTTAAGATGCCTAAAGTCTGTTGAACTATTGTTTCCAATTTATTTTCGATCCGTCTGTGGATAAACAATCGACTATTGTGATACTTGATATTACAACACTATATTCGATTGAATTATATCTTACAATTTGCTTCCGCTGTGCATATTAAATATTGTGTTGTTTGACTATTATGTTGCCAACCATGTCACGGTACTCCCCACCGGGCCCACCGGTGACACGTGGAAACCGGGGTGTGACACAAAACCACCAACTCTTGAAAGCATTGAAGATTACACTTGGTGGAAAGATCGGTTCATCAACTGGGCAAAAGCTTATGCTCATGAAAGCTGGTTTTGTTTGAAGTTTGGTTATAAAAGGCCGACCAATGATAAAGGAGAAGAAACCCCGCTCAGAAATTTATCAGGAGAAGATAAAAGAGAATTCTCAGCTGAACAGAGAATGATTGCTTTAATTCAATCTTCAATCAGAAATGACATGTTTGCTTTATTGCAACATGACGAAACATCAAAATCTGTCTGGGAAGCTTTACGGGTAAAAGCTGAGGGGGGTAAACAAATCAAGAAAAATAAAATTGCATTATTAAAGAAAGAATTTGATTTGTTTGATAGTTTGAAAGGTGAATCAATTAGACAAATGATAGAGAGATTTGGTCATCTAAAAATTGAACTTGATCGTTTTGGTATTGTTAAAACTCGAGAAGAAATAATTGATAAGATCATAGAAGCGTTACCACGAGCTGATCAGTGGCAAACGTTTGTATTCATATTGAAAAATGATGCTTTATATGATACAATTTCTCTTGATGTCTTGATAGAAAAGATAGAAAGTCATGAGCTTGAATTGCAAAAGCAGAACAAAATGAGCAGTTCTTCATATCAACAGAATGTTGGTCTCTACTACAAAGGTAATTTACCTTCGGTGAAGGTTGGAGAATCACCAAAGACAGCATTCAGTGGTGAGAGGACAAAAGAACCTCAGAAAAGCTCATCAAGTTACGATCCGGGTTATCATTCATATTCGTCAAAAACTAGCTCTGAAGAATCAGATGAGATATTGTGCAACATTGCTCTCAAGTTGAAAAATTCTCCTGCAATGAGCATCAATGCAGCTAAGCAGCAAATGAGCTTCCTTGCATCCGTTCTGGAATCGTATGAAGGTCTTGTAGCTGGAAAAATTGGAAACTCAGAGTTAACCAAAGAAGACTACGACCAGATTGATCCGGAAGAGATGGAACTCATTGACATCCGCTGGTGTTTAGCGAGTTGCATCAGAAGTGCTCAGAGATACATGGAGATTACTGGGAAACAATCATTAGGCGGTGCATCAACAAAACTTGGATTTGATAAGTCCAAAGTGACCTGTTTCAAATGTAAGCAAAAAGGTCATTTCAAGAGAGAATGCAACAATTCTGCAGTTGGTGGAAATGAACATTCGTTCAATGATGATTATTACCGAAAGGCAATCTACCACCGAAGCAAAGAAGAGCCAAAAATGATCGAAGATAAACCCAGAGATAAGTCAAGAGCTTGTGCTGTAATCCATGATGATGAAGGATATGATTGGAGTCAGATTCTTCCAGAAGAAGATCGTTTGGAAAATCAGATTACAGCTCATGGCAGAAGTTCATCAAAGAGCAGACATTATGTTTTTGTTGCTGAAATTAAAGAGGAAAACAAAGAAGAAAATGTCATAGCTGAAGTTAAAGAGAAAACCAGAGAAGAGATTCTGAGTGAGAAAACGTACAGAGAAAGAAACATTGCTTGGAATAGAATGGATATAATGCAAGAAGAATATGAAAGTGCAGTGATTAAAAAGAGATGGGATAAGAAGCGAGAGTGCTATGTTAACAGACAAAGTGAACCTGTTGTTCCCAAGAAAGATATAATTTTTGATGATGTTATGTTAGTAATCCCTCTATCTGTCGAATACTATACTAATGTTGAAAAAGATACAACATATGTGAAGAAATTTGAAAAACTCCTTAGGGATGTTATGACTTCAAGTCTGAAGAAGAAGGATGAAGAGAGAATGAAGAAGAATGTTGATGAGATGGTGAATAATTTGAAGAAAGTTGCTGAAGATGTGAAAGTCGAAGCAGTAAAAGTTGAAAATGTGAAGATTGCTGAGGAAGAGAAAGTAGAAGAAGTTGTTATGAAAGAAGTAGTTACTGAAAAACTGCAAGTTGAAGAAGTTGAGAAGAAAGTTGAAAGTTCGATTGAAGTGAAGGATGAGATTTCGAAGGTTGTTAGTGATGCTGGTACTGATGAAGAAAAGAAAAAAGATGCTGATCAGAATCAGACAGATGCAGCAGAGAACATCGAGGTGCCAATCACTAAGGTAAATTCTGATTCTGAAGTTTTAAATGAAAATGTTGAACAGTGCAAGAAATGCATGGAAACGCAGTGCTTGTACTGAGAAAGACGAAAAGTTCAGAACAAGAGATCTTGAATTTGTTAAAATCGAAGAAGTTTTCAAAAATAAATACAAAGAAATGTTAGAAAATGAAAAAGTTTTGAAAGATAATGATGAAAAACTTTCAGAAAAGTGTAAAAAGTTAGAAAAAGAAAATGAAGTTTTGACAATGACAGAAGAATGTTCTCAAAAAGAAAATGTTTGTCAAGAAATGAAAAAAAGAATATGATTCAATAAAATTGGCATATCACATTACAAAAGAGTCATATGAAAAGGTGAAGAGTTAAATGAGATTTGTTCAATCAAGATTGAATTACTGTTCCAAAACAACAAATGAACTAAAGCGACAGTATGAAATTAAGCAACATGTTGTAAATTCCTATATTGAGGATGTTGCTAAGCTAAAACGTCAGATTGCTGATTTAGAACAGGATAATAATAAGTTAAAAAGTTATCACGTGTCATCATATGTGCTTGAACGTATTTTTAATATAAAACCGGGAGATGGTGAGTCTGAGCAAAACAAGAAAGGCATTGGCTCAGAGTTTCATCAAGTTCCACCATCGGAAAAGTTTTCATTTTATGATGATGAAAAGGTCGAAAAAGCTTTCAACATGGTAGATCAATTGCCAGATAACATTGACGTAACCTATTCCAAATCTGATGATTCTAGTGATTCAGAGGTGGTAGGTAAGGTCGTTGAAAGTGTGTTGAAAGAGGAGTCAGTTGATACAGGTAAATCTGAATCACAGGATGAAAATGAAGGTAATTTTCATGATGAATATCTGAAAAACTCAAAATCCGAGAAAAGTTTGAATGATGATTCAAAAGGATTGGTTTATTCCATGATTGGATCGGACAAATTATTCTTAGATATTGTATTCCCGATTCAGAATGTGATTTCAGAAAAGATTGCCAAAGTTTTTAAGATGGTTGAGATTGAAAAGTCTGAAATTTCAAAGTTTGCTGAAAAAGGTCATAAAACTTTTTATAACAAACCTGGTTTTAAGAAGAAAAACATGAAGGCTGGGTTGGGTTATAAGAAGAAACAAAGTTGGAAGAAAAATGAAATGCCAAATTATCAGGCAAAAATGAATTTTGTTCAAGGAATAAGTTTAGAAGAAGAAGAAAAACTTCAAGTTATACGACAGTCTAATGAAGAGTTCTGTGCTAAAAAAAAAGCAACAACCACAGGTCAAAGATGTGTCAAAGAGAACATGTTTTAAGTGTGATCAAACTGGACATCTTGCACGAAAGTGTCCAAATCTGAAACCTGTGGATGTTGACAAAAAGGAGCCTAATAATGTTCAAAAATAAAAATCTGAGGATGTGAAACAAAGGTCAACCAGATTTAACTCAAAACAAACTTGGAGGTACAACACAAACAAGTTTGCTTCGAATCAAACTTGGAAATCAAACCCGAAAAGGTTCGATTCTAGACAGATCTGGAATTCTCATACATCCAGATTAAGAACAACACAGAGTTGGAAAACAACTGTTGATGCAACAAAACCAAATGAGTTTTGGAAACCAAAAGTTGTTGTTCAGAATCAAAATGTTCAAAAAGAGTCACATTTTTACAAACGAGGTACTCCTAATGGTCAAACATGGACTGTTAAGAAACAAGTGACTTCTGAAAATTTATGTTCTGAAAATGGTAATCAACATGAAGATGTTTTTGAGAAAAATGAAAGAAATTATCCAGTTCTACCTGGAAAGATTCATGTTCAACTATCTGAGTCTAAACAGGCTTGGGTTGCATTGTTCAAATGATTAAATAGTTTGAATGTGCAGGTACTCAAGAAAGTTGAAGATTGTAAGAATGGAATTCGGAGCAGCCTGGCATAACGAGGAGAGGAGGTTGCTGAACCCTGTGTTGGTTGAAACAGGGAGTTTGTTTGATTTTTTGTACATAAATAAACAATAATTCAAAAACTTTAAAAAGTGAAAAATTTTAAAAAATCAAAAATATATTTGTTTTTAAATTTGTCAAATATTCATAAAATTCAAAAATATGTTGATTGAATATGCCGAAACCCTCACGGCTGAACAAACATGATTAATTTCACAAGATTGAAAAACAGTTTTCAAACTGTAAAATGTCAATGTGTTGTAAATAATGGGGGCAATTCCTGCTTTTCGTGTTATAATTTTCTGTATACCAGTACATAAGAAGCAGAAAATGGATGGCGAGACAAAGCTATCAGTATTGGTTTGTCAATTTTTTTTAATGATTTTGCATTTTAGGGGGAGTATTGTTGTTAGAAAATACAAAAACATTTGAAAATTTGAAAAAGTAAAAAACATGATAAAATTGAAAATGAGTTTTTGTGTTAAAAAGAGGAAATGATAGTATATCAGTAGACAGTTACAGTATGCTAAAGAAATGTAATGATTAAATAGTGTTAAACAGTCTCACTGATGATATGCCGATAGGTTTTTATACATTTAGTAAACTTTTTCGGGATAAAAACATAAATTCAAACTGGCTTGTTTCGTGGGGAACACTACTTGGATATATAGATAACCCCTGAAATCTTGTTTGAAAGGTCCCTCTTTCTGAGATACTAGGTCTTTATACTCAGTGATATCTGGGGTATTATTCCGGGACTTCCGATAATGCGGAAGCAATGGCCTAGTCCCCGTATAATACTTTCTGCATGCTTGAAATATAGCAACACCCTCAGCATAAAAATGATGAAGCATTGAAAAATGTTAATCATGTGCTGTTGAAGAAAAGATTCTCTAAAGGGAACATACCTAAAGTCGAACCGTTATCTCTTTGCTGAACGAAAGTTCTGACCTGAGCTCTCACGGTCTCGCATTTAACCCTTTACAGATATAATCTAGGTATACTCACCTGTAAGACTGAATATTGGGATCTGTATACGGGAGTATATTCAAGAGGTGGGACACATGAATGATTTTAAGTTCTTAATACACCTAATTCGTATCCTGAATAAGTTGAAATTTGTGTGAAAATTTAAGTGGATTAGTATATCAACAATCTAAGTGAATTGTTTAATTCTTAATGTGTAACTAAGCTCAACGGTACTTGTGACTTGTGAAAAAATGATATGATCTTCTGACGCAAACTCAAACAAAAATATTGTTTGTAAATATGTTTGTGAATATTTCGTTACTGCTTTATATTTCAGAAAAATACAAAAAGATTTTGATTCTACGTTATTTTCGACAACCGATGTTTGAGTACTAAGTTTCAAAATCTAAGTATGCTGATTGTGTTTCTGAAAATAAAACAAGTTCATTAATTTGAAACTTGAAGTTTTTAATTCAAAAATCAAAAACAGTTTGTGATATCTCCAAGGTCATTAATTTGGACTTGGATGATTAACTGTGAGGGATTTGGATGCTTATATTGTTAAAATCTATGAAAAAGAGTCAGTTTCAGATTATGTTTGCTAAAACTGCCAAATTCATGAAATTTGTTAAAAAATGTTAGTTTAAAAATTTTGATAGAGCCAGATTACGATTTCTGGAGAATTGAATGTTTAAAAAAATTGTTACTTATAAATGTTTGAGAAAATGCAGATGAGATTCCAGATTATGATCCTGACAGCTAAGTCTAAGGGGGAGTCTGAAGACAAGCTCGAAGCAAGGGGGAGTTTGTAAACAGAAAGCAAGGTGTCGATCCCTAAAGCACGGAAGCTTGATGAAAGGGGGAGCCTGAAGAAGCTGTTAATGTTAGATCCAGAGTCAGATCCTGGTATAACATTCAAAGATAGAAGCTGATTGATGAAGAAAGATTGATGGATGCTTACAGTGTTAGACAATTTGGAAAGAGTTTGAAGACTGATAAAGACTAAAGATTTGTCATGATAAAGATTAGAAGCTGAAGACTTCGTCAACATCCAAGGGGGAGTCTGCTAGTGCACTATGTCTGTTGACTTCGTCTTGTATCAAGTCATGTAATAGGATAGGATAAACCAATGCTCGGGTTGTTAGAAAATGAGATTTAGGTGTTTATTAGTGATTTCACCAGGCTGCCCCCTGAGCCGCCATGTGGCATATGCGTGTCAAGCCTAGCCGGTGATTGGCCAAGGCTAGGGTCTACCCTGCCTAGCTCGCGGGCCGCGAGAAAACAAGCAGAGGGAGTCGCGGGCCGCGACCCACTGTCGGATCAGCACTATAAATAGATGCCATCGGCATTCAGTTGCAAACCGTTCAAAATATAACTCTCTCTAAATTTCTTATATAGTAAAAGTAATATCGGGTATTATACCCCCCTAAGTAACGACGCTCTGCCTCGTTGTAAGTATTATAACCCCCGGTTACGTATTAGATACGCTGCCCGATTGATCTAATGCTCTGTAACGCCTGTCGAGGATCTGCCTGACGTAGTCGTTAGAGTTCTGTCTAGGGGAGGGTATAACTAATGTAAATTGGGTTATTATACTAACACTTGTGCATTGTTTAAATTAATAGATTATAACCAGGAAGTCATAAGGAAATACCTAAATTAGCAAAGTGAGTAATCTCCTTTTTGTGTAAACGAGTAATCCTCTTTTTGTGAACTGTTTTTACAAAACCTCAATTGTTTTAATTGAAATTTAACAGTGATTGAGTATTTGTAATTCTACAATTATCGTCGGTATGTTGGGGGTTTGTATACAAAATTTGTTACTACACTGTGAGTAGTAACATGACCACAAGTCGGGTTGACAGTATTGTGGGTGGTAATTAAAGTAGAAATATAAACAAATGTAATTGCGAGATCGCCCTCAATGCTGTACAATGTTAAAACTTGTTTTGATTAAACTGGGATTCACTCGCCAGTATTTCTTGCTGATAAATTTTTTTTAAACGCGTTTCAGGTAACAAAATGTGAAAGCCAATTGGAAGCCAGCTGGACAGCACTGAAGGCTTGGAAAAGTGGCTATAAAAGTTACCTAAATAAAGACGATGTTTTATTTCAATAAATTAGGGTTTATCCCTATAAATATGATGTACTGAAAACTTGGGTTTTTCCCATGTGTTTATTATTATAAAAATGTGGTATTTTACTCGGATAAAATATTTCCTAACTACGGTCCTGATGTGATTTCCGTTGCCAAATTGTTAAACACCGTTACCACCATCTCTGAGTAGGCCACGGCCGCCCGCCTCCCGAGGTAGGGGTTGGGGGTTACGACACTATTGATCCTAAGTTTGACAGATATTCAAGGTTAATCGGTTATGAGAAACCGAACACTGATGCTCCACCTACAGTCCGTGTGCCAACTGGTATAAGGAACAAAGGACGTGGTTCACACAAGCAGATCAAATCAAAGAAAGAACATATGATTAGTAGAAAAGGTAAAAGAAGTCGGACATGCAGTGTTTGCAATACTAAAGGTCATGATATCCGAACTTGTAAAGTTTTAAAGGGTGAAGCTAGTGCTGCCGAGAAGAAGGGAAAGAAAAGAAGAGTAGTTCAGTTAAAGACTAATCCTCGTTTAGTAGACGAAGAGGATGAGGAGACAGAAACTGGTGAGGGAGATGAAGAGTATTAGGAGGTAGACGAAGCCGATGATAGCGAGTCTGAATGGGAAGAGCTTAACGATGATGATGAGTGATTTTTGAACAACAATTGCATACATTTAAACATAACATTTTTATGCCTTTTTCTACCAAATAACATTCTGTGTTCAAAATTGATTTTATCATAACAAGCGTGATTTTCACACTTAACATGCGTGATTTTCATACTTCACTTGTGTGATGTATTAGGTTTAAGTTACCATGCGTGATTAACTGTACCATGTGTAAATACATAAAAAACAACTCAACTGACCCTGTTTACCCCTGATAACAAGCCTGAACGTGTCAAACTTCAGATGCGTTATTTTACTATATTGGACCATTTAACCCCCTATTTAACATTGTATAACCTGTGTTATCCCCTGTTCACAATTATTTCGTATCAAGAAGTCTGGGTTTATGTATGCGTTATAATTCATACAACGGGCGTAATTTCAACCAAAAACATACCAAATATAATAAAATTCACATTATATGATATTTTTAAACTTATCTACATATGAGATTTAATTGTCATTGTCACCAAAAACATACCAGAAGCTTTCACAAAAGCAAGGTTATAACATACCCCTAAACGAAAAGGACTTTAAAAAGCTAAAATATCACTTATTTCGATGTGAATATCTTATCAAGCTCATTCTCGCTAGACTCCATCTTATGTTGCACCGTCTCAACTGCATCCTTCAGATAGGAGTAAACCAAGTGATCAGCAGAAGACTGATCCTTCATGAGCTTGATGCCTTCGTCCCTTAATGAAGATTTTGATTCTTCAAGTAGTTTTCCCCACAATTCTTGGTTCATCTTCTGCTGGTCCAGGACCTTCTGTTGCACATCAAAAACATAGTTAGTGGAGTTTACATCCGTTGCAAGTTCCGTCAGCCTGCAGGTTGAGAGGAGTTCCTTGATCGCTGTACTTGTGGGGTCTGTAGACATTTTTGTAACTTATTTTAGGTTGTTATCTTTTTTGCCAAAAATGAAATGGGATTTTGATTAAGTAGGAAGATTGTAATTTAATAGGGGTGGTTGGGTGAAGGATTTTGGTCAGTGATATTAAACTTCAAACATAACTACCAGTCATGTCGTTGTAAGGCTATATGTAGATATGATGATTATTAGTATTCTTATTTTATAAAGCAACTTGTTTGTTGTTTAATATATTTTATAAAAAAAACATATTGTAATTCAGTCCAGAAATGCGTTATTATTCCAACTTGCATTATTATTGGAATTCAATTATAAAGATCGCTTGCGTTATTATTTAGCATTGCCAATTAGATAACAAGCGTTATTTTTTGTCATAGCCAATTATTAATTGGCGTAATTTTTTCTATCAACCTACTACTCCAAGAAAATTCCAAAAGACATGTGACTTCTGAACCAATAATTGCCATTCTCAATAATTATACATTTGAAAGATCATGAGCTCGTGGGTACTTGCTTTTATATTTCACTTGAAAGTTCATTGAAATATTGTCCCCAAAGATGGCAGATTCTTGTAATTCATCTTGTGGTTCTTCTTCATCCTCAGGTATGAGTGTGTATCTTAAAAAGAGAATTGAGGAACAAATTGCTGAAGACAAATCTTGTAAAGACTTGTTGACTTGTTGGAGACTAACATTTCTAGGGTCAGAGAGAACATGAAGAGGCGAGAAGAAATATTCAAATTGTTGTCCGGTATGAAAGAGTCCAGTGTCCGAGAGGTGGCTATGATGTTTATGGTTGATCTACGAGAGCGGGATGAGAAACAGTTAAAGGAGCTTGCGGATGCAATAACCGTCTTAAGATGCTCTATGGACACGAAGATCAAGTTTTTGGAGTCCTTTTTCTGATAGGTGCAAGCATGTGTGTTTGTATTATGAAGCATTTTTTGTTTGTTTCATGAATCTGGGTAGTGAAACCATGTGGCTTTTATGTTTATCTAAGTTGTTTTCTTGTATCGAATTTGTGTTTGAATAAGGAAACATACCCACTGTGTTTACATTTTTCATGTTATCTGATAATATAGTATATGAGTAATCATCAAAATGAAGAAATAAAAATAAAATAAAAAAGAACAGGTCAAATATGTTTGTAACAAAGTAGTTCTACGATGTAGCGGTTTTTTTTCACTTTGTCAAGTTTGAAGAACTGATCCAATCGGTCCTTAATTTTGTTATCTAGATTGTTCAACACATCTACGGTGCTTGCGGTCTTCGCAAATTCCTTAGCTTTGTCATACACTTGTTTCCTTATAAGAATTTAGTCGGACAATACAATCTTACTAAGTATATCTTCTAGGTTTGATGAAAATACTTTCAATCGTTCATTGTCATTGTATTTGGGCCTATACATTACGTCAGGCTACAAAAATTATGTATAGGTGTTATTATTAAACTCTATGTGTGCATTAACTTAAAACATGCGTGATTAACATACAACTTGTGTGATTAACCTTAAATATGTGTGCATTAACATAAAACATGTGTCATTAACATATAACTTGCGTGATTAGCATTCAATATGTGTGATTTAACATATGACATGCATGATTAACATATATACATACATTACATGTGTGATTAATAGGTAAAAACTTACAATCATTGTACTTGGTAAGAACAGCCTGTATGGTGATGATTTTTTGTCCCTTTTTTTCTCTTCAAAGTTCAACACATCCAAACGCGTCTACTCCATTTGAAGCTATGAATTGCGATGGGTGAAAGCTTTCAAAAATGATTTTTATTGTTTCCACTCCACTTTCAGACTTGTACATCAATGAGCTGTTATTTAAAAACAAAAAGGACCGTTTTCAACATATGGTGAACATAAATAGATCAATATTTTAAGCGGTTACTAAGAAACAAAACCTTGATCTTTCCTAATACTTCCGATAGGAGCTAAGAGGTAACAGATGATCGTTTGGTCATGTTCCACGAGTGGCTCATATAAGCTGGTTATCCTGTTGCAGTAAGGTGATCGGTATGCGTCACCTAATTCTATCATTCGTTTTTCGTTCTTATCCCTCCACATTTGGATACGCGTTCTCACTAGTTCTCTCTCTCTCTTCATCCATTTTCTTTTCATTAACGTCTATGTTTGTAGGATGGGAGCCAATCTTAAAAGCGTCTCCACCGACTGCATTTCTGCATCCGTCACTTCATCTGTTTCTTCAGCGGATGTGGTGGGAGGCATTTCTTTAGCATAGACGTTCGGGTTTATCTTTTCTAGTTCATTCAACATCGACTCGGTTACTGTATTCTGACTTTGTGATTTTTGCTGACTGGATTCTTCTAAATTTACATCTTGGTCCATTTGGTGTACCACATCTGTTGCTGCTTGTTTCACTATTTGTATGATCGAGTCGGTTATTTTTTTGTATATACAAGTAAGAAGACGATTAATCTTATAGTAATGATCGGATTTGTTACCTTCTCCCATCTGCTTGTATACACCTGGTTCTATGTTTTGTAATGCAGCCAGGCATGAGTCTGAAATACCCACAGCGTCATATATCATATTATCAACATCATCATAACCTATAAAATCACAAACGTTTTCTCATCATTTAACTTAAATTACCGTTAATCTTAACAAATAACACAAATTCTTCTCTACCTTTTGTTTTCCCTGTGTTTTCTTCTTGTACGGTTGCATCTTCATCCCCTCCTAACTCTTTAATGTTATCGCCACCCTCTCCAACTTTGTTTAGAAAAGCTTCATCACCTCCAGAGGTTACTTGATCAGTCGTCGCTGAGACGGTATTCTTAACTGCATCATCCCATCTTATACACATTCTCATTATATCTGGATCCCAGTAACACTTTTCCTTTGCGTCGGTTACGATATTGTTCATTTCTGTAACCAGATAAATGTATTTATTTATGTTCTTGTCCATGTTTTTCAACAACATCTGCATGATTGGAATTTCATTATTACCATGCGTTATTATCTACTAAACTAGCGTCATTTTTATACCCAAGGAAATTGCATTTCTAACATGTGTTATTAATTCTTAAACTAGCGTGATTTTTATCAAAATACATGCATTATTTTTTTATAACGTAGACTAGAATTCTAATAAAATATGTGGTCTTTAAACGTGCGTTATTATTGTCGCAACTCCGACCCCTACCTCGGGAGCGGTGTTGCGAGATCTAGATTAGTGGTATTGGTGTTTATTAATTTGGCAGCGGAAATTACATCAGGACCGTAGTTAGGAAATAGGTTATCAGAGTAAAATACCTCACTTTTATAAATAATAAATACATGGGGAAAACCCAACTTTCCATTATAATATGTCTGTAGGGATAAACCCTAATTTATTGAAATAAAACTTCTTTCTTATTTAGGTAACTTTTATAGCCACTTTTTCAAGCCTTCAGTACTCTCCAGCTAGCATCTATTTGACTTTCACATTTTGTTACCTGAAACGCGTTTAAAAATATTTTATCAGCAAGAAATACTGGCGAGTGCATCCCAATTTAATCAAAACAAGCTTTTATCAATTTACAGTATTGAGGGCGATTACAATGTTTCTATCTACCAAATTACCACCCACGGTACTGTCAATCCTGACTTGTGGTTATGTTACTATTCACAGTCTTAGTAACAAGTAATGTATACAAAACCCCAATATACCGACAGTAATTGTAGAATACATAGACTCAATCACTGTTATCATAATTTAAAACAATTGAGGTTTTGGTAAAACAGTTTGGTAGAAAAGGAGAATGACTCACAAAAATGGTTTACAAAAAGAGAATGTAATCATATTGCTAATTTAGAAAGTATTACTGCTTCTTGGTGATTTCCTGTTTATAATCTATTAAAATTAAACAATGCACACGTGTTAGTAAAATAACCCAATTTACATTAGCCATACCCCCGAGATAGAATTCCAATGACTGAGTCAGGCAGAGCCTCGACATGCATTACGGAGCTCTAGATCAATCGGGCAGAGTAACTAATACGTAACCGGGGGTTATAATACTTACAACGAGGCAGAGCTTCGCTTTTTAGGGGTATAATACCCGAGTACAATTACTATTATTACAGAATGAGAGAGAGATTTCGAGAATTGAACGACTGAACAATTGAGGCTGAGCCCTCCATTTATAGGTTGGTTGCCCACCCTGTTGCGCCCCGCGAGAGCCCATGTGTCGCATATAGGTTTGCTGAGTCAAGGGGGGTAGGTCCGGTGAGTCATGTACCACGTGGCACTATGCAGTGTCGACCAAGCAAAGGCTGTCGCGCCCCACGACAGACCATGAGGGTCTCCGTCGCGGCCCGCGAGCGTCACCTGAAATTTGTTTTTTCTTGATTTTTCTAGGTGTAGGGCTATTTCGGGCTCATTTCTCGCGTACGAGGTATATTTTAGGACATTTAGGGTTACGTTAATGGTTCTAGGAGGGTTGTTATATCCTCCCCACCTTGTTTTAGATCTCCTCCTCGAGGTCTACTTGGACAGGTGTGGATATTTCTTTTGCATTTCTGATTCGAGCTCCCAAGTGTATTCTGGTCCTCTCTTGGAATCCCACCTCACTTTGACTAGAACTAGTCTCTTGTGTTTGAGGTTGTTGATCTTTCTATCTTTAACCTGTAGCGGTTTCTCTACAAACTTAAGTTTCCCATTTACCTCTATGTCCTTAAGAGGTACCATTAATGATTCATCTGCTAAACATTTCTTGAGATTATATACATGAAATACATCATGTATTCCTGCCATTTCCTCTGGCAGTTGTAGCTGATAAGCTACTGGTCCTATTCTTCTAATAATCTCAAAAGGTCTGACATACCTGGGGCTTAGCTTTCCCCTCTTAATAAATCTGACCACTCCTTTCCATGGACATACTTTTAATACTACCTTATCTCCTACTTGAAATTCCAATGGTTTTCGTCTATTATCAACATAACTCTTTTGACGATCGTGTGCTGCTTTGAGTCTATCCTTGACTTGAATAATCTTGTCCGTCGTTTCTTGTACTATCTCTGGTCCAGACAATTGTTTTTCTCCAATTTCTGCCCAACAGACTGGAGTTCGGCACTTTCGTCCATAGAGTGCTTCAAATGGTGCAGCATTAATACTGGTATGATAACTGTTATTGTAGGAAAATTCTATTAATGGTAAATGATCGTCCCAATTTCCTCCGAAATCAATTACACAAGCTCTAAGCATATCCTCCATTGTCTGAATTGTCCTTTCGCTTTGTCCATCCGTTTGAGGATGATAGGCTGTGCTTAGTTTTAACTTGGTTCCCATTGCTTTCTGGAAACTAGTCCAAAAAATGATAAGTAAAACGGCTATCTCTATTAGAAACAATAGATAAAGTAATTCCATGTAATGAAACTATTTCATTTACATATAACTTAGCTAATTGTTCCATACTAAATGTTTCCTTCATAGGTAAGAAATGAGCAGATTTGGTTAATCTATCTACAATTACCCAGATTGTATCATTACCTTTTCGGGTCTTGGGTAATTTAGTAACAAAGTCCATTGTTATTAATTCCCATTTCCATATAGGCATTTCTAGTTGCTGCAATAAACCTGAGGGTTTCTGATGTTCAGCTTTAACCTGTGAACAAGTTAGACATTTAGCAACATAGGTGGCTATATCCTTTTTCATTCCTATCCACCAGAAATTTTTTCTTAAGTCTTGATACATTTTATCATTACCAGGATGTATCGTATACTTAGATTTATGGGCTTCTTCTAAAATTCGGTGGCGTAGGTTTCCTTGTTTGGGTATCCAGATTCTTTTCTTATGGAATCTCCAAATTCCATCTGTTCCTTGTTCTAATTCCTTAATCATTCCATTTAATTTTTCAGTATCGTCCTTGATTACTGTCTCTTGTATTTCTCTAATTTGCTCATTTAAATCTATCTGCAGATTTAACTTGAGAGAACGTACTCGTCTTGGCTTTTCATGATACTTTCGACTTAAAGCATCGGCTACTACATTAGCTTTCCCTGCAAGATACTGGATATCACAATCATAATCAGTAAGAATTTCCATCCAGCGTCTCTGTCTCATATTTAACTCTTTTTGCCCAAAAACATATCTTAAACTCGTATGATCGGTGAAAACAGTAAACTTACTACCATAAAGATAGTGTCTCCAAATCTTAAGGGCAAAATTTATAGCTCCTAACTCTAGATCATGGGTTGTATAATTTTCTTCATGATTCTTAAGTTGTCTAGAGGCATAGGCTATAACCTTTTGATGCTGCATTAACACACATCCATAACCTAACTTAGAAGCATCACAATAAATTACCAAGTCTTCAGTTCCTTCTGGTAACGCTAGTATGGGTGCGTTGGTTAACTTTTGCTTCAGAATCCTAAACGCTTCCTCTTGTTTTGGTCCCCATTCAAACTTAATTGATTTGCAAGTCAATTTCGTTAAGGGAATAGCTATTCTAGAAAAATCTTGAATAAAACGTCTATAATAGCCTGCTAGTCCAAGAAAACTTCTCACCTCCGTCGGTGATTCAGTGACTTTCCACTTAGTAATCGCTTCGATTTTTGTGGGATACACATGAATTCCTTCATGATTAACCTGATGTCCAAAGAATTGGACTTCCTTTAACCAAAATTTGCATTTTGAAAATTTAGATTAAAGCTTTTCTTTTCTCAGAAAATTCAGAAGTATAAACAAATGCTCCACATGATCCTCTTTACTCTTCGAGTAAATAAGAATATCATATATAAAGACAATTATGAATTTATCCAGATATGGTTTACATATTCTGTTCATCATGTCCATAAATGCGGCTGGAGCATTGGTTAAACCAAATGGCATGACTGTAAATTCATAATGACCATACCTTGTTCTTAAAAGCAGTTTTAGGAATCTCCTCTTCCTGTACTTTCAATTGATGATATCCTGAGCGTAAATCGATTTTAGAAAAGAATCGAGCTCCTTGCAGTTGATCGAACAGATCATCGATTCTCGGTAATGGGTATCGATTTTTAATCGTGACTTTGCTCAATTCTCGGTAATCAATGCACATACGCATTGATCCATCATTTTTCTTGACAAACAAGATTGGTGCTCCCCATGGCGATGAACTAGGCTGTATGAAACCTTTCTCCAGAAGTTCGTCCAATTGTTTCTTCAGTTCTTGCATCTCCGCTGGTGCTAAATGGTAAGGTGCTTTGGCAATCGGTTTTGTCCCTGGTATTAGGTGAATTCTGATTTCAACCTCTCTATTTGGCGATAATCCAGGTAACTCTTCTGGAAAAACATATGAGAATTTAGATACTACAGGAATATCTTTTAATTCATTTCCATTAGTGTTAATGATTATGGAAATCATATACACTAGTGATCCTTTCCTTGCATAGCTTGCCGCTTTCATCACATAAATGAATTTTGTGGACTTAGTTGGCTTATCTCCTTTAATTGTGATCTTTTCACCCTTTGGTGAATTTACTTGTACAGACTTTTGATCATATAGAATATTGGCATGATTAGTTACTAACCAATCCATTCCTAATACGATATCAAATCCAGCCAGATTCATTGGATAAATCTTAGCAATAAAATTATGGTTTAAAATTCCTATTCTTGCTCCCTGCAAGATTTCAGAAATCTTAATGGATTCTCCATTTGTTGTTTCTACCAGTCATTCTTGTTGAAGTTTAGTTAATGGTTGATTGAGAAGTTTGCAGAACGAAGTATTAATAAAACTTTGGTTTGCACCAGAGTCAAATAATACTTTAGCAAAAACATCATTAACTTAAAACGTACCGGCAATCACATCCGGAATCATCTTGGCTTCTTCAGCTGTCAGAACAAATGCTCGGGCATTCTTAGTAGTTTTGCTGTTTGTTGCTAGAGCTAGTTTCGGACAGTTTCGTTTGATATGTCCCGTATCTCCACAGTTGAAGCATACCTTATTGCTGGGTTTTGACCTGCAGTCATCTTCCTTATGTCCAGACATTTTGAAGAAATTGCAGTATATTGAGCATCTTCCTGAATGCTTCTTTTTGCAGTACTTACAGTAAGGTGCAGAGGTAGAACTTGTACTTTTCCCATGGTAGGTATTTCCAGAATGAAATTCTTGGGTAAGTCTTTGGGCTAGGTTCTTTCTCTGGTTCTCTTCTTGCGTACGTACCAATTCATCAGTCAAGGTATTGGCTAATTCTACTGCTTCTTCTATGGTTTGTGGTCTAGCTGCCTTGACTACGTGTCTGATTTCACTAATTAATCCCCAGATGTAACGGGAGATTAAGACTGGTTCTGGTGAAGCTAAGGTTAGCACTATCCTAGCATATTCGAAGAATATGGTAGTGTAACCTTTGCAGTCTATTCTAGTCATTTTAAGATTTAAGAACTTATTAGCGATTTGTTCTTTTTCTTGAGGAGGACAAAATTTCCTTTCAACTATGTCCTTAAAGTCAATCCTTTCCATATTATAAATTTTATCACTTCCTCTAGACTGGAGAATAGTATTCCACCATTCTAAGGCTGCATTCTTAAAAAGATTAGAAGCAAACATAATCTTATCTTCATTTGCACATTTGCTTATTTTTAAGACTGCCTCTGTCTTTTCTATCTAACGTAGAGCTGCAATGGCTCCTTCATTGCCTGAGAATTCTATTGGTTTGCAAGACCAGAATTCTTTGTAAGAGCAACCATATGACATGGTTCTTCTTCTTTTTGGAATTGGTAATTGGAGTAACGGTCCATTATTCACGCTGTGACTCGGTTCAGTGGGTTGTCGTTTACTTCAACTAATAGTTTTATTGTTTTCGGCTTCTTTAATAGTCTTGATAATATACGACATAGCATCTATAATTCCTTGTGCTACTATATGTTGAATGGCACTGTTATCTACTTGGTTTCCATTATTATCATTCTTCTAGTTTTCCTGATTTACAAACATATATCAGGTATTAAGATCACAGAATAAGATTTAATGCAAACAATCACACAAACAAATTGATCAAAAATGTCGAACATTGCGAATTTTACTCTTTTTATATATATATATATTACAACCTACAACTGAAAATTAAACACACTACTAGTTATGCATCGAAAGAATATTAGGTTATTTATTTTAGTTGATTTTTTTTCAAACTACACGCATATATATATATATATATATATATATATATATATATATATTATTACTAAGGGTTGTTTATCCAAAATTGCATTCCTCGCTCGTCGTATTTATACACGAGCTTTTCTCCTGTCTGTTTTATCCTCTCTCATTCTTCTACTAATTCCTCACCATATGTGCGGAGTTCCTGCACATTCTCTTCACTGATAGGTGGTCGTGGTGTGGGTACTGGGTCAGGGTACTGAGGTAACGGTTCTCCATATGGGTACGGGTTGTTTAATATCTCCTGAACATACTGATCGTTATCCCAATATGGATCTAAAGGATTAAGGTTGGTGTATTGTGCTATGGGATTTGGTATTGGTTCTTCCACAGGATAGAGTTCCTAATATTCCCTATGATCATCTTCCCATGGATCATACGCTAGAGGATTAGGTGATGGGATTCTAGGTATTTCGTCAGGGTCAAATGCTGGTATGGGAAATTGATTTCCTGTGTTAGGTTCTATCTCCATTGGTTGGGTTGGAAATAATGGCAATGGTTGTGGTGCAACTATCTGATCAAGGTTTTGATCTGCTGCAGTGGTGGCTAGGATATGAAAATTCGCCAACTGTCTATTAACTGCCTCCTGAGTTTGGGCATTTACTTCCCTATTGGCTCTTACTAAAGCTCTCTGTTGTTGTAACTTTTCATCCTCTTTCGCCTCTCATGTGCTCCCCTACTGAACCATCCTCTCTTTTTCGGAGGGAACGGTTCTTCGGATTGCGCCATAAAGATGAAAATCCCTTCCTCCGTATCAGCAGAATACCCCGAAGGAGTAGGCTGTGACGAGGTTCCTTCACTCTTTGGGGAACTATCTAGATGACGGTAGGCGTCAGACGTACCTTGCTCACTCATACTGTAAACTAACAGATTGTCAAATAACACAAAACAATAATATACCTATATGCACATAATCACATAGATTATTTCCTAACATAACTGATAAAAATCTCGGTGTCAGCAGAACACTTATGTGGCTTAAATCAGTGGCTGTAGCTCTGATACCACTCTCTGTCGCAACCCCCGATCCCTACCCCGGGAGCGGTGTTGCGAGATCCAGATTAGTGGTATCGGTGTTTATTAATTTGGCAGCGGAAATTACATCAGGACCATAGTTAGGAAATAGTTTATTAGAGTAAAATACCTCACTTTTATAAATAATAAATACATGGGGAAAAACCCAAGTTTCCATTATAATCTGTCTGTAGGGATAAACCATAATTTATTGAAATAAAACTTCTTTCTTATTTAAGTAACTTTTATAGCTATTTTTCCAAGCCTTCAGTGCTCTCCAGCTGGCTTCTATTTGGCTTTCACATTTTGTTACCTGAAACACGTTTAAAAATATTTTATCAGCAAGAAATACTGGCGAATGCATCCTAATTTAATCAAAACAAGCTTTTATCAAATTACAGTATTGAGGGCGATTACACTGTTTCTATCTACCAAATTACCACCCACGGTACTGTCAATCCTGACTTGTGGTCATGTTACTATTCACAGTCTTAGTAACAAGTAATGTATACAAAACCCCAACATACCGACAGTAATTGTAGAATACATAGACTAATCACTGTTATCAAAATTTAAAACAATTGAGGTTTTGGTAAAAAAGTTTGGTAGAAAAAGAGGATGACTCACAAAAATGGTTTACAAAAAGAGAATGTACTCACATTGCTAATTTAGAAAGTATTACTGCTTCCTGGTTATAATCTATTAATATTAACAATGCACACGTGTTAGTAATATAACCCAATTTACATTAGCCATACCCCCGAGACAGAATTCCAACGACTGAGTCAGGCAGAGCCTCGACATGCGTTACGGAGCTCTAGATCAATCGGGCAGAGTAACTAATATGTAACCGGGGGTTATAATACTTACAACGAGGCAGAGCTTCGCTTTTTAGGGGTATAATACCCGAGTAGAATTTCTATTATTAGAGAATGAGAGAGAGATTTCGAGAATTTAACGACTGAACAATTGAGCCTGAGCCCTCCATTTATAGGCTGGTCGCCCACCCTGTCGCTCCCCGCGAGGCCACAAGGCCTGCCCATCGCCGGCTGCGACAGCCCATGTGTCGCATATAGGTTTGCTGAGTCAAGGGGTTGGGTCCGGTGAGTCACGTGCCACGTGGCACTGTGCAGTGTCGACCGAGCAAAGGCTATCGTGCCCCGCGACAGGCCATGAGGGTCTCCGTCGCGGCCCGTGAGCGACACCCGAAATTTGTTTTTTCTTGATTTTTCTAAGTGTAGGGCTATTTTGGGTTCGTTTCTCGCCTACGGGGTATATTTTAGGACATTTAGGGTTACGTTAAGGGTTCTAGGAGGGTTGTTATAATTATGCAGTAAACATGCGTTATTTTTGTAACAATTGTTACTACATAAAACATTCGTTATTATGTTAAATTATGTGTACTATTATATGCCATGCGTTATTATTTTTTTACTACAAAAGAGTGTACCTTCTTATTTTTATTTGAGGCTTCCCGTGCACCATCATCATAGCTTACACCCCGGTTAGTTGAAGCGGAGTGCTGCAGTAGTCAATTATTTTTTGCGTTTGTGACCCGATGCCCATAACTAGGTTCAACTCTGAAATATCATCACTGGGATTCCAGCCCTCAAACCAATCAGTAGTTGATGGTATGTAACATTCGTCGATTGAATCTTTATCAGGCTCGTCTCTTTTTCTGTAGACCTTTGTGGTATCCACAGGTGGTATTGTGAATTCATCTATCGTAGACTGATCTATCGTTTCTAATGCGATGAGGTTTTCTTGTACTACAACAGCCTCGTGTAATGGGATGTTGTCATTGAGCAGGTCTGTCAATAACGTTGAAGTCTATTGATCATGTTGATTTATGTCTTCTAATGGCGTTGTCGGAGCCTGTTCATTTAGATGATCATCGTTAATGATGTTGTCCGAGGTTGTCGCATGCTGTTGATCCTGGCGATTGCCATGCGTTTCTTCATCTTTGTCAAATTCATCATAATCTTCAACATCTGACAGCGGCCCATTGTTGTATAAATATTCTTCCATGTCGTCGATGATAACAGATGTTATATACTTTACGATAGGCAGTTCGACAACTTCATTGAAAATTTGGTGCCTTTTGTTGTATTCATGGGTGTACATAAGCTGCATATAAAGGTGTAAACAAAATCAAATTACTACTAACAATGATGTTTTAGAAAACATTTTAAAGATATTCATAAAACATACTGTCAGAAATGCAATAGGCCCATTGTATTGTGAGTCAAGTTTTTTCCAACCCTGCCTAGTTCGTTTAAGTGATTCTAAAACAAACGAGCACCAATCCAGCTTCGAAATGTCTTCCACTTTGTCAATGGCAACCAGAAAACTTTGTTTAACTTTTGTTGACTTTGTAATCTCTACAAACAATGTGTTCCAGTAGGCTGAAAAATTTAACATGAATAATCTGCCACCATATGTTTGTTTTCTCATAGCTTTTGCAACCAATGAATGAGTAATTCTGTTGTTGTCGGGCCACTGGTTTTTGAATTCATCAATAGTCGTCTCGACCCCATCACTAACAGTATTTGTTTCAACTATCGCACCTTTCCGAGGCTTATTTTTTTCACGTACTGGATTTGGTCCTTTAGGAATACCAAACACATCATATACTGAATCTCTTGTGATTCATATCTTATGATTTCCGATGTTTAGTGTGCTGTATTGCTCGTCATAGTTTCGTAGGAGCCAAAAACCTAGATGTATGCTTATATGATTAACCTTTAAATCTAGAACAAGACCAAATCCCATGCTTTTGACATCCGCTATCTGTGCTTCTGTAAACTGTCTTATTATATCCAAGAAAGCAGAAGGACTACACGTAAGGCTTAATGCCTCATGATGATATGCATATTATGGTCTTGGTTTTGTCCTAATTGGTTCCGTTTCGTTAATCGTCTGTTTACTCTTTGTAGGATCCATCTGCCTATCTTGTTCCAACGGTTTGATCTTCTTTATGGGCTCCTCAAAGTCATCATCTTCATCAGTTATAGTATTTGCCTTCTTTTTTGTGTTTTCGGCCCTTTTGCTTTTCAAATCTTTAATTGGTGCTTCAAAATCATCATCATCTTCAACATTTACTTTCTTTGCCTTTTTATTTAACTTTAACTTTCGAGGTTTGTTTGTTATCATCGGCTGAGTGGGAGGTTCAAAATCATCATCATCAGCACCCCCTGTATACATATTTTAAATCAAAAAAAAAATCCCGCAAGTTACTTTTTTTTCAAATCAAAACAAGCATGATTATTTTCATTGGTTGTGCTACCAAAAATCTTTTAAAAAAACATTAGACCATGACAGGTACAAGCAAAAATCATTCAACTCCACAACTTTACATACAAGGCAAGTCATCAAAATCATGCTTAAAAAACGGATGAAGATGATTAACATAATGGTGATGAAAAGTCCCAAAATCAAATAACGCATTGATGATTATGAGAATCATTTTATAAAACCGCAAGTTTTACAAACAAGGGATGAACATGATGATGATCAAAAGCCCTAATATCAAATAACACAAGTTAATAACAATCAATCTAAAACCGCAAGTTAAGAAACAGGGGGATGAACATGATGATCATCAAAATATCTAAAATCAAATAATGCAAGTTATAAAGCCGCTAACTGAAAGATCAGAAATCTAACCCTAAAATTTGGGATTTTTAGTGGAAACCTGGATTGATGTTGGTAGAGTGCACCGGATCGTTGCTTTTCTTGCTCTTCCTCTCACTTTTAGCTAGCATTTTGTTCCCCATAAAACGACTATTCAGTATATTCATGATTTCTAATCGTAAAACCGGTGATTAAAAAAGAAAAAAAAAAGGATGTACAGATGATTCAAACGATTGCTTTACCTCCTAATGCTGTAATCGTCATTCCCGTTTTCACTTCAAATCGTTACTCATTTTTAGCAAATTTTCCGTCTAACCGCCGTTTATACTTCAACGTGATTATTGGGTTCTAATTTTGTATTTTGATTTGAGAAGATGATGTAGCCGGGTATCTTGATAGGTTCAATTTATGATTTTAACCTTTGGTAGCATAATTACGTTTTTGCCACCGCTAATCATCATCAATTTAATCACGCAGATCTGACGGTCAATATAGTCACGTACGTAATGTACGATTAGTGGTAATGTATGATAACCGCTCTCTCTTTATATATATATATATATATATATATATATAGGAAAGGGATCAAGATAGAACGATTGGAAGTGTGAGAACAGTGAGAACGATTTTCAGCCATAGGATCTTTGTGATTTGTGGCTAAGATGATGCGGTGACATTTTTGTAAATAATGGGAACCTTATAACTACCAGGAAGGGTAAAATTGGAAGATCCAAACAAGGGTGCACATGCTAATCACATGTCATTTTCCCCCATCATATTTAAACACCAATAACTTTTTTATACGTGATTATTTTCTAAAAAAATTACACCATAAAACTCAGCGTTCTTTTATCTTTCCAACGAGTATACTATTGATATAATTTTCGAAAAAAAATGAAATGGGTTTTATGGCGTTTTTTATGAACCGGGTGTTTTATGGCGTTTTAGACTAGTTATTTTTATGGCGTTTTTCTGAACTATGTGTTTTATGGCGTTTTAACTAGGTATTTTCATGGCGTTTTTCTGAACTGAGTGTTTTTATGGCGTTTTAAACTGAGTTTTTCATGGCGTTTTTTCTAAACTGAATATTTTATGGCGTTTTAACTGGGTATTTTCATGGCGTTTTTCTGAATTTGGTATTTTTATGGTGTTTTATTTGAACTTCCAGTTCATGTGTGTGGGTTTTTAGACAATATTACCCCTTAGTGTAATTTAGTATCAATGCCACATGTCAACTCCAAAATCGTTCTCACCTTCCTCACACTTTTCACCGTTCTCTCTAAATCCTGACCCTATATATATATATATATATATATATATATATATAGAGAGAGAGAGAGAGAGAGAGATAGGGATGAGTTAAAATGAGAATCACTACGAGTTGTGAGAACCGTGAGAACTCTTTGATCCTGCGCGAGTTGGGCCAAATTTTTTTTTGCACAAATGTAGATGAAAACGTTATAAACACATCTGTAAAAAAAAAATTTAAAAATTGTCGAGTCGTTAGTTTTGACTGATGCAAGTTTTTTTTTACGCCCTGATAAAAAACTACTTATCCGCAATAAAATTTTACGCAAGCGCGTAAAAAAAACTTGCATCAGTCAAAACAAATGCCTCAACAACTTTTTTTTTTACTTTTTTTATATATGTGTTTACAATATTTTCATCTACGTTTGTGCAAAAAAAAAATTATTCCAACTCACACGAGATCAAAAATTTCTCACGGTTCTCACAACTCGTGGTGATTTTAATTTTAACCGAATCATATATATATATATATATATATAGAGAGAGAGAGAGAGAGAGGCAAGTTAACGTACATTACAGCTTAACGTACGACCGGTATGTCACGAAATTACGCACGTTCAATGGAAAATCACGCACGTTATAAATCTCAGAAAAACTAATCACGCATGTTGGACATATGAAATCACGCACGTTAGTCGGCATTCCCTACTCCCAGATCAAAAAAATGCAACCGCTTTCCTACGATCTGAAACCACTGTTACTGCCCTCTAACTCCAATCGAATCAAAGTTTGGTCATGTTGCTGCATCCTCCGTTCTACGGTCTGAATCAAAAGCTTTTTCGTGTTCATCCTCTGTTCTACTGTTTTTTATTTCATGTAGAAGTTTTTGCCGAAACTTTTCTAAATCAACGATGAATTTGACCACATTTCGATGAAATTGACCGAACAATGGCCAATTTAAACTGAAACGAATAGAAACTTGAACCGAATTGGAAACCAGATTGAGTCGTGAATTCCCTGGAAACTTTGTGTAAAATCACGCATGTTATAGTGTAAAATTACGCACGTTGTCGTACGTGATGTACGTTAAGCCGTAATGTATTTTACACTTTATCTCTCTCTCTCTCTCTCTATATATATATATATATATAGGGAGAGAATCATGAGAAAACTACATATAAATGAGAAAACTAAAAAACTAATTAAAAAGCCTAAAAAACATGCCAATATTTTTTTTCCAATTTTTCATAAAATTTTCCTATTTTTTATGTATCAAAAACACTTTTTTTAACAAAAAACTTGTACTACACATGTGCATTATATGTGTACTTATGTGCATTATATGCTTAACGTTAGCTTTTGAGTTTAGTTTAGCTTTTAGGGTTAGATTTTTTTGAGGTTTAGGATTAGGTTTTTAGGTGTGGGGGAGGGGGTTTAGGTTTTTTGGGGTTTATGTTTAGGGTTTAGTTTTATTTTTTTTTATTTGGGGGGGGGGGGGGGTAGCGAAATTTATAAAAAAAATTGTAAAAAAAAAATTGGTATGTTTTTCAGGCTTTTTTAGTTATTTTTTTGTTTTCTCATTTAAAAAAGTTTTTCATGATCCATCCCATATATATATAGGGAGAGCATCATGAGAAAACTACATCTAAATGAGAAAATTTGAAAACTAACTAAAAAAGCCTAAAAAAAGCTAAAAAAACGTACCAATTTTTTTTTTTTGTTTTTTACAAATATTTATAAAAAAACGCTAGTCTTTATATATATAAAAAAATTTCAACAAAAAAAAATATTTTGTTGCACTGCACATGTGCATTATATGTGTACTACACATGTGCATTATATCCGTAATAGTGCACATGTGCAATACAACAATTTTTTTTTTGAAATTTCTTTTCCATGTATAAAAATTAGCGATATTTTTATAAAAAAAAAAATCGTATGTTTTTTTAGGCTTTTTAGTTAGCTTTTTGGTTTTCTCATTTAAATAGTTTTCTCAAGATCCATCCCCTATATATATATATATATATATATATAGAGAGAGAGAGAGAGAGAGAGAGAAACATGATCAGGAGAAAATGCTTGGAAGTATGTAAACGGTGAGAACAGATCATGGCCGAACACGTCGCTCATGATATAATCAAGGCGGAGGGGTTTTGTTGTCCTTTTATCTTCTATTCCAATGCGTTTCTCACAACACTATTGTCATATGTGGCGTGTATGATTTTTTTGGCGTGTAGTTAGAAAAAATAACTACCTGGCGTTTTATGTTTTTTTTAGATCTGCCTCGATGAATTAATCATTTTTGTGTTACATAGTAAATAGTTTGGCGTTTATGGCATTCCCAAATTCATTAAAATCAATTAATAATCCAAACATCTTGGCGTCCATGGCGTTGCCAAATTCATTATATACCTTTAATAATTCAAACATTACAATTTTTTGGCATTTTGATAGATTTGACCAGTTGAATTAATCCCTTATATCTTATAACGGTAAATATCCTGGCGTCTATCCGTGTTCAGCACTTCGTCCATCAACAATGAATAATCCACCCCATGTTGATAAGTCACTTTCACCGTTCTTGATTGTTCATCCAAACTCCAACTGGTAACTGTTGGTAGATCAGTATCGTCAACATCATCATCATCATCATCATCTGCTGGAAATTTTCTCTTCAATCTTCTTATTACCGTTTAAGTCCTTTCACAATTGTTGGCCCTTGGAACCCCAAGGGCCAGAATATTCCTCTGAACGGCTTCATCCATATTAGGTATAGCCTTGATTGTCTTGACCTTCACCATTCTCCTATCAGAGAACTTTAGGACGAAACGTCTCTCCGACCTCTCAAACCTCTATGCAATAACCTGAGCCATTTTTAAGTTGTATGGCGTTTTAGACAATGTGTGGCGTGTTTAGACAATGTGTGTAGTGTTAAGTTTGTTTGCCTGTTCTACTTATATAATGACATTTTTTTGGCGCGAGGTAGATATATGTTTTTTGCGCTAAAAACATTAGTAATTATACTTTTCTGATGTGTATTTTTTTTATCTTTTTGTCATGCCATGTAGGATGCAGACCTATAATGTGACAGATAATTATGGCATTTTGAAAATATAAAAAAAAAACAATTGCCATGGGGTGGTTTTTAATATAATAAATGTTAGTAATAAAGTCTCTGTCGTTTTAGTTACTGTTTGTAGTTAGTATTTGTTCAGATTTATCTGTTAAGCCAGTAACACGTCCCATCTTTTAGGTTTTGGCGTTTTGTATTTAATGGCGTTTAGATAAAGATGGCACAATGTTTTATTCTCTTGCACATTATTTTATACATTTCAGTAAATTTTTGGAGTTTTTTAATAATAATTGTTTAAAGTAATTTTATTATAGTTTTGGCTTTTGGCGTTTGTGACATCTTGGCGTTTTATAATCAATTTACAGGAATAATGTATTTTATTAGTGGAAAATTAGATAACAAACCACAGAAAATGACACCAAAAAATAGAAAAGAAAAAAAATTAAAAATCCTAATCCAATTTCTCATCCAAATCTTTAGTGTCATTAGTCTCTTCTTCTTGAAGTTTTTGTGCCTTAAACCTTTGTTTACCTTAGATAGATGCCGATTTCCTTACATAGCTGAAACGCTCGGCTCTAGATGAAGCTTATCAGTTAGTAAAATATGGCATTTTGGTTTTTGGTGTGATCTATTGTTGTTCATTGTTGAAGTGGTTTTAGAGACACAGATCGATGTCATATGTGTGGATGCTATTTTCTGGGTGTGATTGTGAGTGGGTTTTTCGCTTGGTTGATCTTTGGCCATCATCTTCATATTCATCCCACTCTTCATCATTTAATAATGGAGTCCAAAATAGCATTTACACTGGGATCGGTCTCTTCTTTTCATCCAAATCTTCTTCAAGAACAAAGCACACAAAATGACATATTACTGTCATTAGTCTCTTTTTCTTGAAGATTTGACCATCTCATTCAGCAAAATCTTATTGAGTTACCCCCCTCATCTAAGAATCCATTCAGTGAAACTTCATGCAGAACAATACTGAATATCCAAGAAACGACATTTGCCATCTGTGTTTTTTTTTTTAACTTTTTGGCGTTTTAAAGTGAGAGGTATTTAGGAAACATGGCGTTTGTTTTTGGGTGTGGTCAATGGAAGGTGATGAGAAGTTTGTTTATATAACGTGTTTTTGACGCGTAGTTTACGTGGGATTTTATTATAATAAATGTTAGTAATAAATTATCCGTCGTTCCAGTTATAATTGGTAGTTACTATTTGTTCAGCTTTATCTGTTAAGGCTGTAACACGTCCCATCTTTCAAGTTTGGCGTTTTTTATTTAATGGCGTTTTTGTAGATAAAGATGATAAAATACACTAATTAACTTTTGGTGTCTGGCGTTTGTGGCACTCTAGCGTTTTATAACTAATGAGAGAAATATAGTATTTTATTATTTGAAAAGTACATAATAAACACAGAAAAAATTACAGAAAAGAAAAAAAATAAAACTCCTCGTCAAAAGGGACTTTGTCTGAGAAGTATACATCACTCCCCTTGTCTTCTTCTTCTACCAGTTTCTCATCCAAGTCATCACTTTCACTTTCATTATCCTCTTGTTCTTGAAGATTTTGAAGCCTCCATTTGAACATGTCCTGCAACAACGTCACGTTTATGTTCATGTCTGTGTTCAAACATGTTGCGTTGTGTAACTCCTCTAGGAACCCAAGACCCTGCTTGGTCATGATGTTTTCAAGCATGTAGTCTTCCTGCTCTCCATTGTCACATATAACGGTGACCATGTCTGTGTCTTCATCAAAACGCCTTGTCTGTGTCTTCATCAAGCATGTAGTCTTCCTGCTCTCCATTTTTCTAAATCTCCAACTAATCCCAACTATGTGGAAGGAGAGGAATCATATTAATATGATGACTAAAACAAATCTCCAGCTAATTCCCGACTATGTGGAAAGGAGAAAACCTTCGTCCAACTATATGACGATAATTTTTCCAAATCTCCAACTGATCCCAACGGAGTGGGAGTAGAGGAACCTATATTAATTACGTTGAATGAAACGTATCTCAAAATCTCCAATTAATTCCCGACTATGTGGAAGGGAGAAAATTTATCGTCCAACTATGTGACATTACTTAATCATTACGTTGACTAAAACCTGTCCCTAATCTCCAAATAATCCCAACTGTGAGGAAGGAGAGGGACTATAAATCCTTTGAGCTATATAGCTAAATATATATGAAAGCCCATTACCAGTTGCGGTAAGTGAGGCTAGTAAATCTGATATATATATATATATATATATATATATATATATATATATATATATATATATATATATATCTGCAAGATCTAATGCAAATAACTTGATTTGATATTGAATTCTCAAAATCTTACTGATGGCCACATATCTCTCTGCTAAGCTTATGGCAAGCCTAATTATTGGCGATGCGGCTAAGAAAAACGGTAGTGATGACTTGGAGCACCAAAACCATAAGGACGAAGAGAATAATCTTCGATCCCTGATTGCCGATGAAGTCGGCAAAGCCCTGACTGGATTTATGGCCACACTTAAAGGGCCAGATCCATTAGTACAAAAACAGGACTCTGTTTCTAAACTCTGTTCTACTACTCAAAAAACTGAAAGGTCTCATCGCTCCTCAACTAAGAGTGAGCAAAGTATCAAGAATAATGTTAGAACTGATCTTTGTGACTCTAAAAAGGGGTGTACTTATAAGTACTTTGTTTCTTGTAAACCCCATGACATTACGTGTGAGAAAGGAACTATTGATGCTCTAAAGTGGCTAGATGAAATGGAGACCGTTATTGATATAAGCGGTTGTGCCATTAAGGACACTATTAAATATGTGTCCCAATCCTTTAAGGAGGATGCTCTAACTTGGTGGAAGGCACTGATCCAATCCACTGGCAAGGTTGCACTATACAACCTAAGTTGGTCTGAATTCGTGGAACTGATCCGCGAGACCTATTGTCCACCTCACGAGGTGGAGCAAGTTGAATCTGACTTTCTGAAGCTGACTATGAAAGGCCTTAATTTTCGAGCCTATGTATCTGAGTAAAACTCTTTATCAAGACTTGTACCTTATCTAATTACTCCTGAATACAAGCACATTGCGCGATTTATCGAAGGACTCGCTCTAGAAATCAAGGGGATGGTGAAATCCTTCAAACCGAAAACTTTTAGATCCGCTGTGGATCTGTCTCTATCTCTCACTGAAGATGAGATAAGAGTAAAGGCGACTAGGGCCGAGGATGATCACAAATGAAAACGTGATGATACCCCTAGTAAGGATTTTAAAAAAGGTAAGACTGGTTTAAGTTGTCACTAGTCCAAGCCGAATGACGCAAAACCCGAGTGTAAAACCTGCGGGAAACGACATTCTGGAAGATGTTTCCATGAGCAACCCAAAGGTTGTGACATCTGTAAGCAGATGGACCACACATCTCATGAATGCAAGAATTTGAAGGATGCTACCTGCTATTGATGTGGCGAGAAAGAGCTTATAAAGACCCACTGCCCGAAGTAGGAGACTGACAGAAAGAACAAGGCCACAGATGGCAAGAAAGGCAATGCTTGAGCCTTTCAATTAGCTATAGGAGAAGTACTTAAAGACATAAATATCATTACGAACCTATTACTCGTAAATGATATATTTGCTAGAAACTTGTTTTAAACTCTGGAGCTAGTAAAAGCTTCATCGATTGTAAATTTAATAAATTTCTAAATTCTGCCATTAAAGGCCTTAGATACTATTTCGAATGGCCAATGTAAATACCGTCATAATTCTTAATAAATATCTAACGAGGATCAATCCATCTTTATTAATCTTTTATGTTGGGATTGAACCCTATCAAAGGAACAGATAATTAAAGCCAAAACTAGATCAGAGCAGTGGATCCAGAATAAGCAGATGTTACATACAAGTCTCTCCCCTTGAAAGTGGTTTCAACATCTGCTGAGCTCCTATCTACTGATCGTGCAAACTACTGACCTACAAACTGTTGATCAAGTAAAGGCCTGATGAAAGACTAAAGCTCTGCTGTTCATTCTACTGCCTTGAGTCAAGCACTGCTGATCCGGACAAGTGCTGCTGGGTTCACAGCAGTGGAAGGATGCAGCAGTTATTTAGATGTCTTTTATGTAGTGAAATGTAATAGCAGTAGTTAGCATAGCAGTGTTTGTATTGATCAGAGGTTAGAGTTTGTTAGGAGGTTAGATGTCACTTTCATGGTGACGTCAGCTGAGATGCCTCAGTGGTTTGGATTGTCTATAAATGGAGCAGTACTATGTACTGTTACATTTGATCGTTTTGAGTGAGTTCTTCTCCTCAATTCAATCCTTTCATCTTGTGCAACCAACCACTGGAGTATCAGGCTGAGGGGGAGTTGATTTGTAAGCATGTTTGTAATCTTTTGATTTACTTTGTAATCTTTCAACTGATGCAATTCATGTGTTTATCAAATCTATTTCCCTTTATGATTGTGTTTACAAAGTTTGTTGTTCATTTCCGCTGCACTTAAACTCTATTCATTTCTATTTGATTTGTTCAAATTATACAAACAAGTACAGTCATGAGAGCCTCCAATCCTAACAATTGGTATCAGAGCTTGGACAGTCAAATTCGATCTAACAGTCAATTTGACATAACAGTTCAGCTCAAAATTCGTTGATACTAAGGTTGATTGTATTCAGTTGAAAAACAGAGTACCGAGTTATTAGTTCAAAATTACTTTTAAAAAAAAACTCTGTAAAACAACCAAGATGTCATAAGATGCACAAACTTCACACAACAAGGAATGTCATACACAAGTCATCCATAGTTTTCAAATCTAGAAACTTGTCTGGTAACTATGGTATAGTCATTTCTTTTCAAAAATGATTTCGACTGTTGTTATGAAATTTGTGTTGGTTTCATCATAATTGGTGCTAAAGTATGAACCTCAGATTAATGAAAACCTATGTTCATAAAAACATTAATGTTTTTGCTAACATAAAAAGAGGGAAATTAAAACTTTAGTCATCAGATCTTATGTATTGTAAAACAGGTTGAAGTTCCTTCAAAAGGATCAAAAATCAACTGTGTTAAGAATACAATAAGAAAATCAGCTGTCAAAATGTCCAGGTCATTTGTGATATGAAATTTGGCATAGGCATGTGCAGAAATGACCAAATTTCTTAAAAACGTTGCCGTAAAATGATTCTGAAGTCAAAGTATTCGTCCCTTAGGACCTTCCAGTAAGTATTTGAAAACTTATCAATGGAAAGGGCAAAAAGGGAAGAAGAAAATTCACAAAAACTCTGAAGTGTGTTTATCTCAAAACTTTTGAAGTAAAAAAAAGAGTATAAATATAAAACACTTAAGAGTCAAAAATTGGGGTAAAAATGGTCATCAAGCAACTGTGTGCACTCATTAGGTCAGGAAAGATCAGATAACAGTAGTATCTCTAGTGAATAAACTTAAAAGAGGACTAGACAAGCTTTCAGAATCATCACATGGTAACAAAATCTAAGAACAGGGTTTTCAAAAACTTATGTGTTCATGTGTCCTCATGTTTGAAATCAACTGACAAGAAAATGGTACCAAACAGTGGTCAAAATGTATTTACCATTCCATACCTCTGTTGCAAAACCACTGACCATTTTCATAAACTTGCGAATAATATGATTATGAGTTTTATTGGAAAATATACCAGATCCTTTTGGTGCTATTTTCAGAAATTCCTTTAATTATTTTTTCTAGAAAAGGAATTTCTCAAATAAAACAGGATATATTATTCTTTATTTTTTCTTTAAGAATAATATATTTTGTACTTTTACTAGTTTTTGATTGTAAAAGTTTCAATCTCCTGTCAGGATATAGAACCTTTATTTTGTTGGTGATATTATCCTCGAAAATAGATCAAAAGGAAATGGTGTATATATCAAGGTCAAGATCATGACAAACTCAAGTTTGATATTAACACAAATCAAAGTTTGATTGCAAACAGATTTTAAAACACTGGGATACTAAACCACTGTCTGAAATCTATTAAAGCTTATCCACTGTTGCACTAGCAGTTGCTGATATACTAGCATTTCAAATACTTACCAATATTTTACTCCTAACCACTGTTTTGGGACAAACATCTGTTTCCTAAATATTGTCCACTGCTGAAAGTCAACCCCTGTTCCTTCATTTTCTTGGCAAGCACTGATACTCAAAATCAGAGTCTTATCCACTGATATGCTATCCACTGATAGTAAAAATCATCCACTGCTTCCATTTGTTACCGTTGTAACCACTATCTTCATCAGTAACTTTCATAAAAGTACTGTCCTTCATTTCTTCAGGGGTTGGCATGTGGGCAGTACATAGTGGTCAGTCTTTTTGTAACCGCTGCCACGTCAGCATTTACTTTTTCCCTTATAAAACCCCCACTTCACACCAAAACAGGGTTTTACTGTCGAATTGAATTCTCAAAAATTCTCTTCTCAAAGCAGTTTTTCTTCAAAATTCCTTCAAAACCTTCTTCGATCATCATCTTCAAAATGACAAAATCGAAGCCATCTGCAAAACCTACTTCCAAATCATCATCAAAAGAAGCCTCTCAAAAGGCAAAACCCACTGAAATTCTACACAAACCATCTCACAATCTTCTGGGTCTTCTCACAAAACCCGACACTACAGATGCTTTCAACTCCATCCTTGATATCATCTCTGCATCAAAGTACAAAACTTTGTTAACAGCAGATGCCCCAATTTACTTGGCAACCCAAAGAGAGTTTTGGAAGAATGTAACCCTTGACAAACAAGGTGACACTGTCATAGCCATTAACTCTTCCTTAAAGGGTAAAGCAGTCAAGATTACACCACAATCCATATCAGAGGTCTTTCAACTCGACGATCAGGAAGGTAAAATTACTTTTCCCAAAAACGAGTTAAAAATGATTTTCTCGAAAGAGGGTATAATGCAGAAGTAAAAAAGGACACCTTACAAAAAGGTTACTTCCCTTCTGCAACAAGATTTTTATTTCATACCCTCCTAATGTGTGTTTCAAACAAAACCACTACTTTTAATGAAATACCATTAAAAATTCAAAATCTGGGATATGCTATTCTTCAAGGCGAAAATTTTAATTATTCTCGGGAAATTTTTAATGATTTGGTTAAAAATGTTGAAACAAAGGCATTCTTACTATTTCCAAGATTTTTTAGTTATTATTTTGAAAAGAAACTTGGTAAGAATGATCCTGCTGCAATAAAACAAGGTGACTCTATTCAAATAAATAGCTTAATTGCTGAAACTTTTACAAGAATCTCAACACCTTGCAAAACACAAGCAGAGGTGCCTGAGCAGAATTTGGCAGTTACCACTGCTCCTCAGGTATCTACTGCTGAGCCCACTGCTCAAGGTGATCAAAGTAGCAAAACAACTGCTTTGAAACCCACACCTACAATCACCAAAAAGCCAACAAAAAGAAAAACTCAAAAACCCCCTAAACCCATCAAAAAGGCAACTCTGGAGGATGAGATACCAGAGCAACTGCCAGTGACAAAACAAAAGTCACAAGAAACCACTGCTGCAACTTCCTCACAGCAGTTGATACAAATATCTCAACCCATAACTGAAACTCCTCCTGCTTCTTCACAAAAAGAACAGGTTGTACAAATTGGGACACCACAATATGATGCTCTGGAATCACTTGTTTCCATCATCCACAGCTCAATGCCCTGGGCAAATCCTCTTTCTACACCAACCATCACATCCACAATTCCCCCACCAACTAAACTTTTGTTGGATGCAATTGATTTGAACCAGGCACAAACCAGTCCTTCTCAATCAACTATCAATGAGAACATGCCTCAACAAATGACTGGGTCTGTTGTATCAATCTTTGCTAACCCACCAACACAACCTGGGGAGGTTACACCCCTTGAGTTACAAGTAACTCTTGGTGGTAATCCAAGTGAAGCAGCCACTACAAGTGCTGAACCCACTGGTTTGCATTTGGACAGTGGTTACATCAATAAGACTTCCTTGGAGGCAATTCCTTACATAGCACCTCTGCCAACCACCAGTGGATTTGTTTTGTCCACTGGCAACATCAAAAGGTTGTCAAGTGTTGAAGGAAGAAGACCCCAGTACCAAGAAAAAGGGGCATCAGTGGTTAATGTTTGGAGTACACTCCCTACCTCAACCACTGATAAAACCACTGCTAGTGGGAAATCAGATGATCCCATTAAATTGGGTGATGGTTTAAAATATCTGGATTTGACGGAACGAGTTGACAAACTGGATACAGTTGTTGCAGATATCAAAGACATGCTACAACAGTTGTTGAAAGTACAAAAGATGCAATCCACTGTTGTTCCACCTCAAGCACCTGCTCCACCACAAGCACCTGCTACAAATGAGCTCTGGAACCTCTCCAACCTTTTCTCCAACAACAAAAAGAAATGGCTGATCAGCAACATGAAATACATGTACAAAAGCTGAGAAACATCATGGAGTCTAGGTTTAAGAACACACAAGCAGACATCAAGGCACTCAAGGCCCACATCTTCAATACCACTGGCACTGCTCCTCCAACTGTACTTTTCATTGATCAATTACCCTCATATAATGCCAAAAAGGGGGAGAAAATTAAAGAATGGAAGAAGAAGGGAGTAGATGATGGTCTCTACATAGAACCAGAAATGGAGAATATGACCAAGCAGATACTTTTGCCAGATGGTAGCAAAATGGTTGATGTTACCCAAAATGCACTTGATGAAGCTATAGCAAGTGTAAAAAGGGACAGAGCGGCAAAGGATATGTCAAGGTGGAACAAGGAGAAAAGAGCTTACATAGAGCTGAATGCGCAGGGTTGTTCTGGGCTAAAGGATGTTCAAAATCCTGAGCTAAAAAGAAATCCCACTAGAAAAGTGAGGGAACCCAAGTCCACACCATCCAGACTCAAAAAGCATACTCCTAAACCATCATCCAAAAGCCTCCAACATCAACCCTCCATCCAAACAGCTGTTGTAACTCCTGCTGGTACTTCAGAGGTTTCAACATCTGTTATCACTTCAACACACATCACAACCACTGCCTTACCTCCACAACCATCACCACCATCTCCTCTTGCCAAAAAGAAGAAGACAACAGATGTTACAACATCTGCTGTAATGACAACAGTGGTTGAAACACCAGTTGTTTCAACAGCTGTTAGTCAATCACAAACCACTGCCACTCAAATCATCACCACTGAACCACCCAAAACATCATCTGCCTCTCCTAAAATAAAAAGGAGAAGGATTTTCATACCAGATGATGATTCACCATCACCACCACCAACATCTTCAACATCTCTATCACTTGTTACCATACCCAAACTTGTTCCTCTCTCATCAGCACCAGTACAACAATCAATCCCTGTCATTATTCTTGCAGGTGTCCAATTTCCTCTAGAACTTGAAGCAGTTAGAGAAGAGATCAAATCCTTCTAGTATCAGGATGACCCTGCTAAAAGGAAGTTGCCATCAGTTAAAGGATATCCAAGGCCAAACAATATTGAAGAATATTTGAAAGTCAAAGCTAAACAAGCAGAGGATATCTAAAAAAGAAATGCACAAGGAAAAACGGATAGAGAAATTCAGCAGAATTATCAATTCTTGCTCACACAAGTCAGATCCTTAGAGCAATTTGCCAAAAATGTATGTCAACAGATCTTAGAGAGAGCAGATGAAACTTTGAGAAAAGACTACATTGAAAGCATCATGGCAACTAAAAAGTACAAGGGTGAAAAGAACATGTACAAGGAGTGGACCATTTCTGAACTTGAAAATGAAGAAGCCAGGATTCAGGAACTGATAAAGAATAAGGTCAAACATACTTCTCCAGATTGGGTAAAGTTCAAAAAGAATGTACCTGATAAAAAGGTAGAGCTGAGGAGAATGAAAGAGGAATTGGTTGCTACTGATTATGGGTCTAAAAATCAAGTGGCAAGATGGAAAGAAGATACAGTCAGGGCCACCTACAAAAGGTTGGAGGAATTAAGGAAGAAAGATCCCACTGTTCCACAAAAACCTGACTATCCTGAAGCAGAGGTTTCAAAAAGACCATCTAAACTGTAGATCAGGAGAGCCACTGCTCCAGCTGGTGCAGCCTTCTATAAAAGAAGGCAAAAAAAAAACAGTTGGGTGGTGAAACCATCAAAGAGCTGATAAAAGGAGATGCCCTTGTAAAAGAAGGCATAAAGAAAATGATTATAGAAACTCTTGGTTTGGATCAAACTGCAAGTGCTGCTCAGTCAGTCATCAATAGGCCAGCTTCACCAAACACCTCATCCAATAAAAATCTCCCAAGAAACCCACCAGGCTCAAAAGTACTAAAGTGGGAAACTGACAAACAGACCCATGTATTGACTATGTTCAGGTCTGGTGGAGAAGTAAAGAAAATAACAAGGGAACAAGCTCTTGGCCTGAGTCTTGAAGATATGAAGGATCTCCTTGATCTTCCACTTGGCAGGGATGAACATGACACAGATGCCCTAGACTTTGAGTTACAACTTAAAGGTCAGATAAGGGAACTGATGATGAGGCAATAAAGTTCCACAATAATGAAGAGTTTTGGCATTATCTGTTCCAGGGGGAGATTGTTGGGATTGAACCCTATCAAAGGAACAGATAATTAAAGCCAAAACTGGATCAGAGCAGTGGATCCAGAATAAGCAGATGTTACATACAAGTCTCTCCCCTTGAAAGTGGTTTCAACATCTGCTGACCTCCTATCTACTGATCGTGCAAACTGCTGACCTACAAACTGCTGATCAAGTAAAGGCCTGATGAAAGACTGAAGCTCTGCTGTTCAATCTACTGCCTTGAGTCAAGCACTGCTGATCCGGACAAGTACTGCTGGGTTCACAGCAGTGGAAGGATGCAGCAGTTATTTAGATGTCTTTTATGTAGTGAAATGTAATAGCAGTAGTTAGCATAGCAGTGTTTGTATTGATCAGAGGTTAGATGTCACTTTCATGGTGACGTCAGCTGAGATGCCTCAGTGGTTTGGATTGTCTATAAATGGAGCAGTACTCTGTACTGTTACATTTGATCGTTTTGAGTGAGTTCTTCTCCTCAATTCAATCCTTTCATCTTGTGCAACCAACCACTGGAGTATCAGGCTGAGGGGGAGTTGATTTGTAAGCATGTTTGTAATCTTTGGATTTACTTTGTAATCTTTCAACTGATGCAATTCATGTGTTTATCAAATCTATTTCCCTTTATGATTGTGTTTACAAAGTTTGTTGTTCATTTCCGCTGCACTTAAACTCTATTCATTTCTATTTGATTTGTTCAAATTATACAAACAAGCATAGTCATGAGAGCCTCCGATCCTAACATTTTATCTATAAATCTTACGGGATTTAATGTAGTTTAGACATGGATTGGTTAGCATATAACCAAGTCCAAATTGCCTACAATAAGAAACTTATCGAAACTAAATCCCCATCTAGTGATACACTCACCCTTTGTGAAAGATCAACACTATGTATCTCCCCAAAAAGCTTTTATGCTTAAGGCATCTAAGTGCTTGAATGAGGAATGAGTCATCTACATGACCCGAGTAACTAATGACAAATTAAAGCCGAAGGTGGAAGACATTTTATGGATGGACATGAAGGTCCATAGATACATAAGAAGCAAAATGCCTAATATGTTAACAAGTTGGTCGAACATCATAGATCATCTGGTCTGCATCAATAAACTAGAAATTCCCACATAGATATGGGAAATGGTAATAATGGATCTAATTTCCAAGTTACCTAAAACCAATCATGTCAATGACACGATGTGGGTTATAGTGGACAGACTGACTAAATCAATGCTTCTTGTCAATCAAGGAAAACTTATAATTCCGACAAGTTAAGCTATATAAAGACAACATCGAGTCTCCTTTTGGAATGTCGTTGTCTATATTATTGGATTGAAGTACTACATATACCTCTTAATTCTGGAAAATTTTCAAGCAAAGCGCTTAGTACGCTCCTAAAATTCTAGTACGGCTTACCGCCCAGACTAATGGGTAGGGTGAGTGTACCATCCAGACTCTGGAAAACATGCTATGTGCGTGTATGATACACAAGAAAGTGTAGAACACCCATCTGTTGAGCTAAAGTTGGTAGAAACCAACTCTCTAGACCATAGATTGTCCTAACTAAAAGAATCTTACAGATTCAAGATAAACTCAAGGCTGCCCATAATAGGCAAAAGGGTTATGTTGATAAAAGGCGGAAGCCTCAAAGATATATATTACTGAAGGTCTTGCCTTGGGAAGACGTAATAAGGGCAACTGAGCCTAGATATATTGACCATTTGAGATAAAAGAATGTGTCGGTTCAATAGCTTCTAGATATAAGCTACCAATAGAACTGAGTAGAATCCATAATGTATTCCATACCTCTAATCTGGAAAGTGCTTAGCTAATAGCACTAGCCATGTTTTGTCATGACATTCAAACGTGAGCTTAAGGTTTATTGAAAAAAAAAAAACCTTGTCCACTAAGGACCATGAAATTTAAAAGCTCCGTAGAAAATAAGTTTCCCTTGTCAAAGTGAAATAGGATTCCCTTTATGGCCTAGAATACACTTGAGAGGTTGAAATCTGATATGAAATGGAACTAACCATATTACTCTAAACAAATCTCGAGGAAGACCTTTCCTTTAAGGGGGTGAGGATGTAACACCCGTAGATTTTCGTCGAATTGTGAGGCGACACGTGTCCCGAATTTCCAACTAAGGAAATGGGATTTATTGTTCAACTATGTAGTGATACATATACAAACTCCAATTAATCCTGACTATGTGGAAGAAGGAAGGGATTATATTCTACATTGTTTGAAATGTGTTCCGTATCTCTGACTAATCCCGATTCTGGGAAGGAAAGAAATTATTATTATGTGTTAATTAAAACGCTGGCCACATCTCTGACTAATCTCAACTATGTGAAAGGATAGGGACTCTAATTGCTAAATGGAGAAAGAATCAAAGTCTAGGGGCTAGGGATGTAAAAATCTTAAAAATTGGCTTCTGGAGGTCCCTTACGGACCACAAGGCTTAGTCCTTACGGTCCACAAGGGCTTTTGAATCATGTTTCGCACTAAAGGTCATTACGGACCTTAAGCAGTGAACCCTTACGGTCCGTAAGGGGTCGCTCTGGCAGTTTTATGCTTGGTCTCCAAGCATAACACCACAACTTGACATTGGACATGTGTTCTGATCTTAGAACATGTGGCAACACTTGTCTTAAACTTATACATCTTCTACAACTATAAATAGCAAGCAAAGTTGAACTTTCACCTTGCTCATTTCTTCTTTCTTTCTCTAATCTGGTCTTGGAGCTTGTTTCCATACTTTGGAAGCCTCCTACTGAGTTCAATACTTCTCCTAGAACACAAGTAAGGGTTCTTTCATAGTCTATTTTATATTATAGGCTAGTTATTAGCCAAAAGTCAGACAGTTTGACTTTCTGTTTGACTTTCGGTTATTACCATTATAGTCAAGACAATGTTCAATCCGAACAAAGCTACGTGATTGTAATAATGAAGGTTATAATCCATTAGGATCGTACCTTCTAAAGATCACATTAAGTAGGCGAAATGACGTTAAACAAGTAGGCGAAATGACGAGTCAACTTTATATTAAATAAACGGTCAAAAAACGTAAACTTTCAAATTACGTTAAACAAGCTTCTAACTATTAAAACTTGAAGTTTTGACATTATATCAGTTTATAAAACATATTAGGACATGTATAAACATTAATTGTATATCAAAAGTCAAGCAGTTTGACTTTTGCTTTGACTTTCGATTCTGACCCGTTTGGTCAATGTTTAGGCCTGTTTTAAGCTAGTTTTAGGACCATCATATTGTTGAGTATAACTCTCTAAAGTTATACCACATGGTCAGTCCGTTTGCTGGGTTAAACGACAAGTCTTGAAATTATTATAAAAAATGACTACAATGCCCTTGTACGATCAAAGTAGCTAATTGAATGATTTTAAACGAAACCAAAATTATAATCTGAATTTAAGTCAGTAGATACTTCAACTAAAGTTGTAGCTTACTACTTGGATTTATTGTATGCCCATCCGACCTTCAAAACCCGTCTTTATGCGCATAAACTAGGCGTAACAAGTCAAAACTTTATTAAACCTCTCCAAATCAGAATGCTTGGTTAAATAACCTTCATCCAATGAGTTATTCCACTCGGATGGGTATAAACCAAATTCTATTCGATTTACGCTTAATCTAGCGAACCCATCCTTAAGTAACGGGTCATATCTAAAGGGATAATCTTTGACCCGTATACATTCTAACAGATAATAAATCTGTTCATTCCAGACTATAAACCCCCCAGATATAATCATATTGATCGGAAGCTAGCAAAAAGGTAAATACTCTTAACTTAATTTGTTTTTAAACTTGGGATATGGCGAATACGCCACTTGGAGCGGGTATTACATAAATGAGTCAACTGTGACTGCTCATAAATGTAAGAACCTGTTTTAATCCATTTTACTTGATAACTGAAACAATTGGGGTTTAATGGTACCGTGTCCGGGCGTCCCGACTCATTAACTATTATGGCCATACGGAATAGCGTGCAGGGGTAGGCATACCAACTGTAAGACACGTTTTATTCAACTTTGGGGTGTAACTTAATCATTATAGCACTGAAAATGACCGGCTCCGATCTCTAGTTCCCATTGTATGACAAGTATATAAATCTGGTGACAAGAAAGAATCTCAAGAAATATTAAAAGATTACCTACGGGTTTTCTCTATGTATAAAACTCTTTTTGAAAAACTGTTTTCAAAACAAGTCATTTAATTGTATTTACCGGCGAAAGCTGGCATATTTTCAAAAGATTGAACCACATGTAACGAACCTTATTATAGGCTGGGAATCCGGGTCGGCTAGAATGAAGGCTAAGGAATTTGCAACTCCTGAAGCTTAAGGCCTATGATGTCTAAAGCTCTGTTCATTAGATCCCGCCTGTGGGCTTATACTGAAACGCTTGTACTATTTTTATTATATATTCAGACTTTCATTAAATGAATATTTTTACTCCAATACTTCCGTTGCATATTATTACATCCGGGCCCACCGGGAATCTGGGTGTGACAGCCAACTGCTAGGATCCTCCTCTGTACTTCTTCTTCCATGTTCAATATGGCTTTGATTGTTTTAACAAACACTCTTCTTTTGTTGTCAAAATGGATCACGAAACTTCTGATTCTGAGGGTGTATCTCCATGAAACAATGGTTGCCATTATTCTCTCTTCTAGGATTTTTTTTTAATTTTCCGTTTTGGTTAACGATGGACTTTTTAGCATGATCAATGGAAGTGATCATGGAAGCGATGGTAACGTCGTTTATATAATGATGTTTTTGGCGCGTAGTTTAGGAGGGATTTTTTTGTAATAAATGTTAATAATTAACTTTCAGTTACTGTTTGTTCCATCAATCTGCTAAATCTGCAATGCGTTTTATCATTAAGGTTTGGTGTTTTGTATTAATGGTGTTTTAGTCGTTTTGACTGGTGTTTTGCTCATTAGTTTGGCGTTTTGAATTAGAGCAATAAAAAGACCCTTTTACCCTTAATGGAGCACGTTCCAAGTAATAAAGTTGATGTTATTTACGAAAACGTCACCGCGCCATTCTACTCTATAGATTGTTTTGATCCAACGGATGAGGGGTGTTCTCACCGTTTTCACACTTTTAGGTGCTTTCCCTAAATCCCGCCCCTATATATATAGGAGAATGATCCGTTAGGAACCGTCCTTTATTGCGAGAACCACGAGAACCCGTGTGAACAAAACCAAAAATACCTAAAAAAATAAAACACACACAAAAAAAATTTTAATATTTTTTTTATAAAAATTGCTACTTTTCGTTAATAATAAGAAAAATAAAAAAAAAAATTGGATACTAAAAGTAGCGATTTTTTTTGAGTAAAAAAATATTAAAAAAATTGTGTCTTTTTTAGTTTTTAGCATTTAGCTTGGGTGGGTGGGTGCGTGGGGAGGGGGGGTTAGGTTTTTTTTTGAGTAAATTACAAGTTTTGTCCTTTATCTATACATCATTTTTTAAGCGTTGTCCTTTGGCGTAAAATTTGACAAGTTTTGTACTTAATGTTTCAAAATCTTACACGGTATGTCCTTTGAACCTAACCTAGTTAAACTTTTTCTGTTAAATCATATTACACAAGGGTAATTTGGTAATTTAACTCAATTTTTTTATATTAATTAAAAAATAAAACAAAATATATATACAACTCTCTCTATCTCAACCCCCCTCTGTCTCTCTCTAAACTCTGTCTCTCTCAGACTCCAGCCACCTCCCATCACCCCCATAACCTTCACCACCACCCACCCCACCCCTCCCCACCTCAGTGTCACACCCCAACCGATGGCGGATACATCGGGGCGCGGCACTGAGCGAAACAGATTGTCCAGGAGAAATCCATAACAACTAATATTACCGAATATTTAACGTTACGCCCCATACCATAACATATCAAGCAAAAGTAGTTACTACAGACATAGTATCTCAAGACAATTAAATTGTTCCGACAACTCAGATTTAAATGTGACATTTCTAGACCTCCTAACTTGATTCCATAACAGCAAGCGTAGCATAAGCATCCTAAACACCTGTCACATACGTTAAAATAAAAGTCATTACACATAGAGTAAAGGTGAGCATACAAGTTTTAATACTATACTAGTAGCGAAAGCGATTTACGCATAACCAGCATGTAACACGTAGAAATATGAAGCAACTAAGTTATCGACAATGAAATATGCACAGACGTGAAGAAAAGCCCTTAACATCCCCTGTCCACGACAGGTGCTGAGTCCAAACTATAGTACTATCGTTACTAAGGTGTCAGGCAACAATCACTGTGTAAACATAACATATAAGCATTCATCGAATAACACGTTTAACATGCGAGAGCGGTTAGCGTATAAAAAGTGTTGCGTTGTGTGATCGTTGTGATTTGATATAAGTAACGTATGTAACACCCAAAGAGTGCGTAAAACAAAAAGGGATCGAGTATACTCACAGTTCGTGTTTAGTAAATAAACACAAGCTTGGATTGAAGGGATCGCTAGAGAGTTAGCCTGATCAGAGAACAACAGTGTAAACGTTGAACAGTGCCTAAAACGGTGCGTCAGAAAGTTTGTATGATGAACAGTGATCCGGTCGGACGACCGTCCAGACGGATGGTCATCCGGACAGATGACCATTCGGTCGGAGGGTTATCCATTTGGGAAGGATGTGTTTGTGTATGAACTTTGAAGTTTTCGTTGTAGCATTTTTAAAAGTTTGAAATATCTCTACACATCAAGTCATCCGGACGGACGGTCATCCGGACGGATGGCCGTCCGCTCGGATGGTGATCCGAGTGGACTGATATTCTTTGAAGTTTTGAATTGTTTAAGTGTTTTAAAAATCACAGATCACTTGGTCGGATAGCCGTTCGATCGTATGGCTATCCGATCTGATGGCTGTTCGACCGAGCAACTGTTTTGGGTTGAAAACCTATAAAATCAGATAAGTTAAAAGTTTTTGTGGGTGAACCGAGATGATATGATGGCGTGTTAAACAACGGAAATCTCATCAAGCCCAGCTCATCCGATCGGATGGGAATCACCCCGCCCGGTCAGACTTAACTGTTCTTGACGGAGTTTCATGTTCAACCCGTGAATCGGTTTTCTCCTCGTTAGAAATCCATACTCAGTCCAGGTTTCCACTGAAGAATGAGTAGTGAACCCGAACGAGTCCAGATTCTAACGGTTTTGCGTGAAAAGTTAAGAATGTTGAAGAAAAGTTTGGAATACTTGAAAGATGTTTAGATTTAGTTGAAAATGGTGTAAAAACGTGTAGGGATCCTTTAGATCCGAACTGTTATTGGCGAGATGAGGTCACACTTCAATGTTTATAAGAACTCCATGATGACCTCACCCTAGAACAGCCCAGATCCGAAGATTTCACCGTTAAAATTTGTGATTTGTTGGTGAAGATGATGAAGAAGTGTGTGTAGATGTTAGAAGTACAAGATTCGGAGTGAAAACTTACAAGAATCGCGGGGAATCGGGAGAAAAGGGCTTGAGAGCGCACTTGGTTGGAGGGAGCTGTCACATCAGTGAATAGTTGATGTGACAGGCGGTATTTATAGGCAAAAGGGTGAGAAAGGCGGTGCAAGGAAACAGGTCGGATGGCCTTTCGATCCGATGGCCATCTGATCGGATGGCCATCTGATCGGATGGTCATCTGGTCGGATGTCCATTCGATCGAATGGTCTTTCGATCGGAGGGCTTGTGTGAGTTAGTTTCCGACTTTCGTTTCGTGCATTGAGCGTTGTGTTGCGTTTAAGCGAGTTGCGAGTAAGCGGTGCGGTAGTATTTAAACAATAGTTACACAAATAATATAACGAATATATAACATAAGAGTACAACCTATTTTTCGAGTTCGCGATGAGATTTGCGTTGCAATAGAGTTGCGATAGCGTTTGCGAATAACATCACCAGAACATATATATAAGACACACACAAATAAGCACATAATAGCACACACACATAATGTTACCAATACCAACAATTGCGTCTTGCATTTGCGATGCGACTGTGATGTGATAACGATGAGATAGCATTTAATAGATTAGCGGTTAGTAGGTTAGCGTTTAATTACGTTTATCGCATTGTTACTTCACATATTAATAAATCGTAAAACAAATAGCGTCAAGCAATGTATCGATTATCGAGTCAAGAGTACAAGCAATAATTAAGTCAGAAATGACAGATCTGATTAGCAATCTTTTCTTCCTTTGACTTTGACATTGACTTTAAAAGTCGGGTTGTTACACTCAGCTAAAAACTAATGGAACAAATATTGGCGGAAAATTTTGTCATTAGATTTCTGAATACATACTCGGTGGCCTCCTTATAGAATATCCTTATAATAATTACACTAGATCGGTAGGCCATTGCTTGCCGGAAATCATCTACCGCCTTCGCCTGTCGCCGGCTACATCATCTTCGCCACGTCGCAAAACCGGTAGTCCTCAGAATCGCCATTCAAATCCACGCCACTGCCGGGCTAAAAACCACCACCACCCCACCTACCGACCACCGCTACCCTACTGCACCCACCATCACCACCGCACCCGCCATCACCACTGTAACAGTCCAATCATCAAAGTTCATCACCCACAGCCACCCCCGTGCAGATCTGAAAATCCGTTCGGATCTAATTCTACCCACCACAACAGTCCGATAATCAAAAAATATGCATCTACCTTCATCATGATCGTCGTTGTTGCCGATTCATCTCAAAACCACCACTACCCTCTTTATCGCTGCCGATTCATTTTGAACCACCACCACCGTCTTCGTTGCCGTTGATTTTAGCAGATTCTTCCAAATCTTTTATACGTATAACTTGTTTCTTATTCAATTTCTTTTATTAAAACAAGTTTGCTATAAGTAACTTATTTGAGAAAGAAAGAACAAATAGGAAAAAAAAAAAAGAACGAGGTTTGACAGAGAGATTTTCATAGGTAGAGAGAGAATAAGAGAGAAGATAGAGAAGAGAGAGAGAGTTTAGAGAGAGATTAAGGTTTTATCACAAATAGTCCCTTATTTCAATTTATTTACTCATTAGTCCCTGAGAATATGAAATGACAAGAATACCCTCATGTGCAAGGCACATAACCATATTTAACTAAAAACTCTAACAGTGTTAGGGCTAAAGGACATATCGTGCAAGATTTTGAGACATTAAGTACAGAACTCGTCAACTTTTACGCCAAAGGACAACGCCTGAAAATTGGTGTATAGATAAGGACAAAACTTGTAATTTACTCTTTTTTTTTTGGGGGGGGGGTAGGTTTTTGGTGGTGTAGTGGATTTATTTTATTGTGTTCACATTGGTTCTCGTAGTTCTCACAATAAAGGTGGTTTTCGCATGAACCCTACCCTATATATATATATATATATGGGGGTTATCTTGATAACGCTAAATATTGCGAGAACAATGAGAACGAATGGAAAAACCAATCAAAACCAATTTTTCTAATACAAAACTCATTGTAATTAAGATACAACATTAAAAAAAGAATTTACAACATCAAAAAATTAATTTATGCTCTCAAAATCATCCTTACTAGATTTTTTACACAGGTGTAAATATAACAACTTTACACATGTGTAAATGACAAACTTACATATGTGTAAATTTTCTTTATTTATAAATTCATGTAAATTTAAAGGTGTAAGTTAAATTTCTAACATTGTATTTGAATAATAATAATAAGTGTAAAAATTTTTTGAATTTTAATTGTTTTTGATAAAGTTTTCGTTTTTTTTCATTCGTTCTCACGGTTCTCACAATATATAATGTTCTCATTTAAACCTTCTCCTTTATATATATATATATATTAAAATCATAGTATTATGTTATGGTGGTAAGATATCTCTCTTTTATTCAAAAGTTAAGGGTTGTAAACTACACGTATTAAAGTATTTTAAAAGTAGGTTAATTTGCTATATATATATATATATATATATATATATAGGGTAAGGTTCATTTGAGAACCACCCTTATTGCGAGAACCGCGAGAACCAATGTGAACACAAAATAAAATCTAAAAAAAAATCAAAAAGCACTCAAATATTTTTATAAAAAAATCGCTATATTTAGTTTGCAAAAAAAAAAAAAAAAAAAAAAAAAAAAAAAAAAAAAAAAAAACTTTTTTTAAAGTAACAGTTATCCATGCACATGTGCATATGTATCATTACTTCGACAAATTCCGTAATACGTAATCAGAAATAGAAAATTGTACTTTAATTTACAATACCATCCGTAATACACTACTTTTTACATTACCAATATTCAAAATGCACATGTGCATCATTATGTATAACCATGATATAACGTGTTTTGGTACAAAATGTTTGTGATTTTGAATGGAGAAGTAGGCCCATATACATGTTTTTTGGTTAGTTATATCTAGTGGTTGATGTTTTGGTTATAGTTATCAATTGATGATGTAATATGTTGATTGGATGGTATAAATGGTGTTGATATACATGTAATAAAGTGAAAATATTGGTAATGGTATTGTATTATGGATGGTAGGAGGTAGTGGTATTGTATTATGGATGGTAGAAGGTAATGGTAGTGTATTATGGATGGTATGATAGATGAAAGGGAAAGTGTATTCAAAGTAGTGTACCAAAACACCTTATTTCATGTTGATACATATAGATGCACATGTGCATTTCTAATATTGGTAATGCAAAAAGTAGTGTATTACATATGGTAGTGTAAATGAAAGTGCAATTGTCTAATATTTGTAATGAATTACGAAATTTGTCAAAGAAAGGAAAAAAATGCACATGTGCTTGTTTATGTATTATGGATGGAATAATAGATGAAAGAGAAAGTAGTGTACCAACACACCTTATTTCATGTTGATACATATAGATGCACATGTGAATTTCTAATATTGTTAACGGATAAAGTAGTGTATTACACGTGGTACTGTAAATGAAAGTGCAATTGTCTAATATTTGTAATGAATTACAAAATTTATCAAAGAAATGATACAAATGCACATGTGCATGGATAACTGTTACTCGAATTTTTTTGTTTATTAAAGAAAATTTATTTTTTTATAAACGAAATATAACGATTTTTCCAAAAAAATAGTAAAAAAAAATTTTTTTGGGTGTTTTTTAGATTTTTTTAGGTATTACTGTTTGTGTTCACAACGGATCCTTCTCCTATATATATATATAAGGAGCCGTTAAAATGAAAACCATCCCCAGTTGCGATAACCATGAAAACCACTCTCCACCAATCATATTCTGCCACCCTAAAGGGTAGCTTGGTCATTTACCCCAAATGTCAAATCTATCCCTCTCTCTGCATTAAAAACCACCAGACCTTGTCTCTCTCCTCATTTGTCTGCTTTCATCTTTTATCTCTCCTCATTTCTTCAAAAATCCAGACCTTCATCTTCATCCCAAACCATAACCCACCACCATATTCATCTTCTCTGATCCCCATCCCACCTAATCTGCAGTCGCACCCACTCCCCCTTGTACCTCCCAAGCTCCACTTCATCTTACACCCCACCCAAACCCCTCTATTCTCTCTCCTACTCCGGTGACCGAGGATGGTGACTCCAGCAACGATTGTTGTTTACGGTACAGACAAGACACACCCACACCCCCTTCTTCACTAGTGAGCCACACTCTCCACTCACCTGATTTAGATAGAGGAATCGAGATGGGAGAGGGATCAAGAAGAAAGAGAGCCACCACCATGGCGGCGGTGCGGCAGCGGGACTAGAAAAAACAGGGAGAGAGAAGGAGAGAGAGAGAGTGTGTGTGACAGAGGAAAGAAGGGACCAGCCAACCTCTTCTCCGGTGGTGCGGCTCCGGTGGTTTCAGCAGCGATGGCTGACAACAGCTCTGCCGTTCACGGTGGTAGAGATGGTGGGATTTTATTCTGACAAATATTTTACAGTAAATCCCCTAACCCCTTCTCCTTTCTTTTAAATCCTCTTCGATCATATTCTCCGGTAATTTATCTCTTGTAACAGGAGTGGTGTTAGTGGTGGTGATTATGGACGGCTTTGGGGTGGTACACGATTGATGAAAAGATGATGGCGGTGGTGTTTGCCAGTGACGGCAGCTGCTGCCGGCGGCGTTGTGGCCGGCCGACGGCAGCGACTGGAATGATGGTGGTGGTCGTATTTGGTTCGGGTTTTATCTTGGTTCACGTCGAGTCACGGTTCGAGTACGGGTAGTTCGGTTCGGGTCAAGATTCAAGTTCAGTCAATAGGTTCGAGTTCGGGTTGATTCAGTCAACAGAGCTGTGTGTCGGCCGACCGGAGAGGCTTGAATCGGGTCAAGATTCAAGTTCAGTCAACAGCTTGGGGTGCTTGCTTGGTGTCTTCATGTGTTCATCTTCAGATTTTTGCTTGTATCGTTGCATACTTGTGGTTTTGACTTTCTTGATCTTTGGGAGTCTTTTTGGAAGATTGAACAGTGAACTAAGTCGGTTTGATGTGTTGGATTTGGGCGGTGATGATGCAAAAAAAACGCATATTTTGATGACGATGGCGCGGCAAGGATGGTTGAGGGTAGGTTTTTGAACCTTCAATCCCACTTTGCAGCCTGTGATTATCGGAAAATCTGAGCCAAACCCCGTTTTTTTCAAGAATCCACTCATTGTTTTGATTTTTGTTGTTGGGTTTTTATTTTTTCCCAGTCGATGATGATAGCAATCTATCTGTGACACCTACCGATTTGCGATTTCTCGGTGCGTTCGTTTATATGTAAAAAAGTTTTTGTAAAAAAAAAGGTTAAAATCGTAAACTTTGTAACGTAAAACGTAAATTTTTAACGTAGAACGTAAACTTTTTAACGTAAAACGTAAAGTTTTTAATGTAAAATGTAAACTTTTTAACGTAAAACGTAATCTTTTTAACGGAAAACCTAAACTTTGTAACGTAAAACGCAAACTTTTTAACGTAAAACGTAAACTTTTTAACGTAAAACGTAAAACGTAAACTTTTTAACGTAAAACGTAAACTTTTAACGTAAAACGTATAACGTCAACTTTTTAACGTAAAACGTAAATTTGTTTTGTAAAAAAAATATAAATTTAAAATGGTTTTTAATAAAAAAAAATTCTTTTAAAAAAACAACTAATATAATAATACAAAAAAAGTAATAAAAAAATAATAAAGACAAAAAGACCAAAAAGAGTAATTTACTAAACTGCCCCTTTTGGATTAAAATATTAAAAATATAATAAGACAAAAAATTATTTAATATTATTTTTAACTACTTTTAATCTCAGCCATCCATCTTGAAGATCTAATTGTTAGAAAGTGGTTCTCTCGGTTCTCACAACAGGATGTGCTTTCCATTTTAGCGGCCCCATATATATATATATATGGGAGCGCTAAAATGAAAACCACCCCCAGTTGTAAGAACCGCGAGAACCACTCTCAACCAATCAGAAAAAGGGGTGGTTTGGTCATTTACACCAAATGTCAAATCTCACCCTCTCACTTCATTGAAATGTATCAGACATTGTCTCTCTCCTCATTTGTCTCATTTCATTTGTCTCTCTCTTCCTTGAAATGTACCAGACATTTGTCTCTCTCTTCAAAAACTAGATCTCCATCTTCGCAAAACCAGAGCTTCATCCTCATTTGTCTCCACCACCATATTCATATTTGATGAGAGAGAAGGGGAACCGGAGAAGGAGATCGAAGAGAGAGAGAGAAAGACGACAGAGGCCAGTGGCCATTCCCGGTGACGGCGCCGCCGTGAGCGATGACGATAATGATGGTCGTTGACGATGACAGACGATGACGATGATGATCATCATCACCTCCTGTTGTGTTCCGTTAAACCACCGCAGACCACCGCTGACTGATTACCACCGCAGACCACCTCGACGGCCACTTCATTTGTCGGAGACTCTTTTGTCGATCTGAAAATGGGTGAAGGGGTGGGTGAAGGGGGTATCGAAACCGGTGACGGCCGGAGAAACTTCATTTTACAATCCAATCTTTTGATTCTTTTCAAAAACTTTGTTAAAAACCCACCAATTTCATACCTTTTTTTATTGCAATCTAAGTCTTTGCCCTTTTTTTGGTGCTGAATTCTTTGGGTTTCGTCAAAAGGTACGTTCAAGATTTGGTTTCTTGATTAAAGTTTTGATTTTTATTGTGTTTCTTGATTAATGTTTTGATTTTTATTTGTGTTTTGTTTGATGGGTGTTTGTAAAAATATGTTTTTTTTTTATTTGGGGTTTCTTGTTTTGTGATGGGGTTTGGATGATTGGATCAAACCCTTTTTAGATTTCATAGTTCTAACGGCCCTAGAACATTCATTTTGTTTAGGGGTTTTGTTGAATTTGTAAATTAGGGTTTTGATCTTGTAAATTCTGGTGATTTGATTCTTTGGTGGGTGTTTGATCTGTGTTCTTGATTTTATGTTCTTGATTCTCTGGTGGGTGTTTGACCTGTGTTTTGATTATGTGTTCTTGATTCTCTGGTGGGTGTTTGATCTGCGTTCTTGATTCTCTGGTGTTTTTGAACAGTGAACTATGTGGGTGTGACGTGTTGGATTTTAGGCGTTGATGATGCAAAAAAAAAAGAGAAAAAAAAAACACATATTTTGATTACGATGGCGCGACAAGAATGGTGGAGGGTAGGTTTTTGAACCTGCAACCCCACTTTGCAGCCTCTGATTATCGGAAAATCTGAGACAAAACCCCGTTTTTTTCAAGAATCCACTCGTTGTTTTGATTTTTGTTTGTTGGGTTTTTATATTTTGTTGAGGCGTCGATGATGATAGCAATCTATCTGAGACACCTACCGAGTTGCGATTTTCTGGGTGCGTTCGTTTTGTGTAAAAAACTTTTAGAAAAAAAATATGTTAAAACCGTAAAGTTTTTAACGTAAAACGTAAATTTTTTAACGTAGAACGTAAACGTTAAAACCGTAAACTTTTTAACGTAAAACGTAAACTTCTTAATGTAAAAAACGTAAAGATTTGAACGTAAAACGTAAATTTTGTAACGTAAAACGTAAAAAGTTTAACGTAAAACGTAAAACATAAAAACGTAAAATGTAAAACGTAAAACGTAAACTTTTTAACGTAAAACGTAAACATTTTAACGTAAAACGCAAACTTTTTAACGTAAAACGTAAACTTTTTAACGTAAAACGTAAACTTTTTAACGTAAAACTTAAAACTTTTTTTATGTAAATTGTAAAACGAAAAAAACGGCGCGTTAAAAAACGCCGCGTGAAAAAGCTGGACGTAAAAACGGCGTGTATAAAACGGCGCGCAAAAAAAATTTGTTTTGTTAAAAAATATGAATTTAAAATGGATTTTTAATAAAAAAATTATGTTTAAAAAAATAACAATTAATATAATAATACAAAAATAGTAATAAAAAACAATAAAGACAAAAAGACAAAATGAGTAAATTTACTAAACTGACCTTTTGGATTAAAATACTAAAAATATAATAAGACAAAAAATATTTAATAATACTTTTTAATTACTTTTAATCTCATCCATTGATCTTGAAGATCTAATGGTTCTAAAGTGGTTCTCTCGGTTCTTACAACTGGAGGTGGTTTTCATTTTAGCGCTCCCATATATATATATATATATATATATATATATATATATATATATATATATATATATATATATATATAGGTAGGGGTTCCTGTAAAAAAAAGGTTTTTTTGTGAGAAAGGTAAGAAGGAATCTAAACCATTAGATCTTTGATCTAATAGTTGAGATCATAATGGCAAAATTGTAATTAATGTTTACTGTTAAACATATTAATTTTCTAGATTAAGGGTATACAGGTAAATTTAACATTTTTAAATTAAGAAACTAACATTAATGCACATGCAACTTCCCCCCGTCTTTTTTAAACATCAATAACTTTTTATACGTAACTTTTTTTTAAAATTACACCATAATAACGAGCGTTTTTTTATTTTCAATATGAGTACCATATTGCTATACTTATATAGAGAAAAAAAATATGTTTCGATCAGATGTTTAGTCCATAATGTTTTGTCTATGTTCATACAATGGTGTTTTAATTGTATTGTGATTCAAAGCGCGGTGTTTTAAACACATACTGGAAAGCGTGGTGTTTTTTATCTACTGGAATGTAGGTTTTAAAACACTATGGTGTTTTAACATATGGAATCTGAAACATCTACTAGCATGCAGATGTAAAACACCATGCATGCATGTTTAAAACACCATGTACAATAACCATACTATGAACGTTATACTAAGAACACATTCTGGAAATAGAGGTAGTGTCTTTAATAGTGTTATTATATACTTATTGAATGATGTTATATACTTATTGAATGGTGTTATATATGTGCTAAATGGTGATTTTGCAGTTTTATTCGTAGTGTTTTTATTGAGATCTTTAAAATGGTGTTATATACTTATTGAATGGTATTATATAATTATTGAATGGTGCTATATACGTGCTGAATGGTGGTTGCAGTGTTATTCGTAGTGTTTTTATAGAGATCTTTAAAAAAACATGTTCCTATAAATAAGGGTGGCGGTTATGGAAGGTTTTGAATTAATTAAATCAATGATAAAATTACTTGTTTACCATTTTGAATTAATTTAGATTTAGGACACATGACACCTCCACAATATTTCTCACACTTCTCACACTTTTAACCTTTTTTACAATAACTTTACCCTATATATATATATATATATATATATATATATAGGGAGCCACTAAAATGAAAACCACCCCCAGTTGTAAGAACCGTGAGAACCACTCTTCACCAATCAAAAGGGTATTTTTGTCAATTCCTTCAAACGTCAAATCCATCTCTCTCTCTTCATTTAAATCACTACCTTTTCTTTTCATATATCATCTCTTATCTCTTATCTCTATCTCTCATCTCTCATCTATCATCTCTCTCAAGCTCCTTCATCCCCAAATCTATGCTCTGTTTTCCCCCAAACACCCACACCAAAAATCACCATCAAAAACATCCCTTGTTTCAGCCGATACCGTCGGCGGTGGGAGGTGGTGAGGAGCGAAGGAGAACGGTGGCTGGGGTAAGGGTGATCTCGAAGGTTTTATGATGGTTTGTAGGTGGAGATAAGAGCTCCGGTGTTTCCGGTGGTCGCCCCCGCCGCACAGGGGTGGGTGGGTGTCTGAACGGAATTTAAGTTAGGTTTGTTATCTTGGGAAGAATGTTTGGAAGTTTCGATTGAGAAGTTTGAACTTGCGGGTGCATCGCAAGCCGATATGACTGTGATTATAAAGAATCATTGCTCGAATGGAACCGCGTTGGAAGGTAAGTGTTTAAGACGTAAACTTTTTAACGTAAACCGTAAACTTTTTAACGTAAAAAGTTTTACGTGAAACGTAAAACGTAAAAAGTTTTACGTGAAACGTAAAAAGTTTTACGTGAAACGTAAAACTTAAAAAGTTTAACGTAAAACGTAAAAAGTTTAAAAAGTTTTACGTAAAACGTAAAACGTAAACTTTTTTAACGTAAAACGTAATTTTTTTTACGTAAAACGTAAACTTTTTAACGGAAAACGTAAAACGTAAACTTTTTAACGGAAAACGTAAAACGTAAACTTTTCAAACTTTTAACCAAAAATGTAAAAATTAAATCGTAAAGCGTAAACTTTTTAACGCAGAAATGTAAAACGTACTCTTTTATGTAAATTTTTTTTAACGTAAAACGTAAAAAACGGCGCGTAAAAAACCGGTCGAAAAAACGACGCGAAAAAACGGAGCGTAAAAACAGGGCGTAAAACGTTCCGTAAAAAAACGGGGCGTAAAAAACGCCTCTTAAAAATGTTTTTAGTCTCATCCATCCATTTTGAAAATCTCGGAATTTTGTTTTTAACGTAAAACGTAAAAAACGGCGCGTGAAAAACCGGTCGAAAAAACGACGTGAAAAAACGGAGCGTAAAAACAGGTCATAAAACGTTCCGTAAAAAAACGCTCGTAAAAAACGGCTCTTAAAAATGTTTTAATCTCATCCATCCATTTTGAAAATCTTAAAAAAAATTATCATAAAAATCTGATTTTAAAATATTATTTAACAAAAAATTCTATTTTTTAATAAAAAGTAATTAATGAATAGGATAAAAAGGCAATTAAATATAATATATATAAAAAGACAAAAAAAAGTAATTTTACTTATATACCCTTTAACAATAAAACAATAAAAATATAATAAGACAAAAAATATTTAATATTAATTTTAACTACTTTTAATCTCATCCATTCATTTTGAAGATCTAATGGTTAGAAAGTGGTTCTCGTGGTTCTTACAACTGGAGGTGGTTTCCATTTTAGCGGTACCATATATATATATATATATATATATATATATATATATATAAAATCATGTAGATTGTTAGGAACAGTGACAATATTTAGACTTTAATTGCGGTTATGCCATTATACTCTATATTGAGGTTTTTGGAATTGAACTACGCTTATGTCACCGGTCACCTTTCGAAGTTTTAGATTTTGAGACGACACTATTTTATAACTTTATCAATTTGACTACAATAGTTATGTTTATTTATTAATTTATTTCATTTCATTTTTGGTTCTCTTTGAAGTTTCTTTTTATTTGGTTTTCTGCCTTTGAAGTTTCTTTCTATTTTTTCTATTTGGTTTTCTATAATGCCATTTCGTATGCTTTATTATAGTTTTAGACGCTACAGTTTGTTTTCTTTACTTAATTTATTTTATAAATAATTTTAGTTATATTTTTTATAAATTCTATTTATAGCAGAGTTGTGACTGGTAATTTACAAGTGACCAAAGCACAAACGTACATATTATCAAAGCAACTTCATGTTTAATTCTCTTTATATATAAAGTGACGCCGTTTAACGTTTTCATCATTCTAATAATAAAAAAAATATTATTAAATTATGAATAAACCTTTGCAATGTATAAGTGATTGAAACATAAGCATACATGTCATTAGAATGACTTTGTTAGTTTTTCTATGTAACGTTTATCTTTTTTCGTCTTTTTAACAACATAATATAATTCGTTATAATATATTTGGAATATGCCGTTGTTACGTGCTCGAACCAGGTCAACTATAATTGATATGAGTGACGGTTCCGTCTTGCTACCTGACAATGATAAAAAATTCTAACAAAATAACATCGGTATCAATATTCACGTTTAAGGTTATCAATCAATGTAAAACACATGTTAATATCTTTTTGGGCATATAATGATATTATTTTTTAGTTTCCAGTTTCGGTGGCTATAGCAAGAGTCTAACAAACCGAATCGATACTGATCAAATCCCGCGGCGTAGCGTAGGATGTACCACTAGTTAAAAACAATTGTTCGCACAATGGAAAATGTGACATATTTATAGTCAAGCTACGACACACAACAATAAGTAAGTAAAAATATAAGACAACGACATGTGCCATCATGATTTTATATGCGCCCACTAAAGAATACCAATAAATAAAAGAAAGGCACTTATTCTAAGCCTTTTTTTCCTTGTATAGTAATACACCTGGATCAGTTTACTATTTTGGACCAAAAACAAAGAATCTCTTTTCTTGTATAGTAATACACCTGGATCAGTTTACTATTTTGGACCAAAAACGAAGAATCCACTCGTTGTTTTGATTTTTGTTGTTGGGTTTTTATTTTTTTTTCCCAGTCAATGATGATAGCAATCTATCTGAGACACCTACCGAGTTGCGATTTCTCGGTGCGTTCGTTTTTGTGTAAAAAAGTTTTTGTAAAAAAAAAAATTAAAACCGTAAACTTGCTAACGTAAAACGTAAATTTTTAACGTAAAACGTAAACTTTTTAACGTAAAACCTAAACTTTGTAACGTAAAACGCAAACTTTTTAACGTAAAACGTAAACTTTTTAACGTAAAACGTAAAACGTAAACTTTTTAACCTAAAACGTAAACTTTGTTTTGTAAAAAAATATAAATTTAAAATGGTTTTTAATAAAAAAAAATCTTTTAAAAAAACAACTAATATAATAATACAAAAAAAAGTAATAAAAAAATAATAAAGACAAAAAGTCAAAAAATAGTAATTTACTAAACTGCCCTTTTGGATTAAAATATTAAAAATATAATAAGACAAAAAATTATTTAATATTATTTTTAACTACTTTTAATCTCAGCCATTCATCTTGAAGATCTAATTGTTAGAAAGTGGTTCTCTCGATTCTCACAACTGGAGGTGCTTTTCATTTTAGCGGCCCTATATATATATAGTGTGGGGTTTTTTGGGGAACACTAAAAAAGTGCGGAACAGTGGGGAACCGACTCAAACGAACTCCGATTGGACTCATTCCAGCGGCGTTGGAACCGGCTCGTCGAACCCTAACTAGGATCTCTTAACCCTAAACCCTAAATCATACCCCCTAAACCCTAAATATATTAGGGTTTGACTTTTAAGGTTTAGCCTTAGGGTTTACCTTTAGGTTTAGCCTTTAGGGTTTAGCTTTTAGGGTTTATAGTTTAGATTTTACAGTTTAGCTTAGGTTTTAGCCTTATTTTTTTAGCTTTAGGGTTTAGAGTTTAGGAGTTAGGATTTAGGGTTTAGGGTTAAGAGATCTTAGTTAGGGTTCGATGAGCCGGTTCCAACACTGCTGGAATGAGTCCAATCGGAGTTCGTTTGAGTCGGTTCCCCACTGTTCCCCACTTTTTTAGTGTTCCCCAATGAACCTTCCCATATATATATATACATATATATAGGTAAAGAGTACTGTACAATATTGCTTATCGTACATTACGTACGCTTCAATCTCAGCCGTCAGATCATCTTCCCGTATTTTAAAATCGCATGTTGTTTTTTATATAACAATTTCGCATGTGATATTTTTTGATGAATTCGCATGTTGTTTTTTTGTACCAATTTCGCATGTGATAATTTTGATGAAATAGCATGTTTTTTTATAACAATTTCGCATGTGATAATTTTTTATGAATTCGCATGTTGTTTTTTTGTACCAATTTCGCATGTGATAATTTTGATGAAATAGCATGTTGTTTTTTTGTAACAATTTCGCATGTGGTAATTTTGATGAAATCGCATGTGTATAATCTGTGTGTGTGTTACTGTTCATCTTCTTCGATTGCTGGTCGATCATTGTCAGTCTTCTTCCGTTTGACCCTTACAACTCCCAAATTAGTAGTTCTTATTATCGATATCGCACCAAAAGGAACGAAGGGAGGTTGGGGAAGAAGAATTTCAGGTGTTTGAATTTGATTTAGGGTTTGATTTTGAACTATCATCGGTCAATTACAGAGATTTATGACCTCGCAATGACGTTTTTAACCTTCCTGGTATGATTTAGATATATTAAAATGATTAATTTAATCATTTAAATTAGTTTCGCCCGCGTTTGATCGATTGAAGATCGTACGGCTGAGGGCATCGCGTACATAATGTAGGATAAGAGGTATTGTACGTTAACCGGCCTCTCTCTCTATATATATATATATAGGGGAGCGCTAAAATGAAAACCACCCCCAGTTGTAAGAACCGCGAGAACCACTCTCAACCAATCAGAAAAAGGGGTGGTTTGGTCATTTACCCCAAATGTCAAATCTCACCCTCTCTCTTCATTGAAATGTATCAGACATTGTCTCTCTCCTCATTTGTCTCATTTCATTTGTCTCTCTCTTCCTTTAAATGTACCAGACATTTGCCTCTCTCTTCAAAAACTAGATCTCCATCTTCGCAAAACCAGAGCTTCATCCTCATTTGTCTCTAGCACCATATTCATCTTCGATGAGAGAGAAGGGGAATTGGAGAAGGAGATCGAAGAGAGAGAGAGAGAGAAAGACGATAGAGGCCAGTGGCCATCCCCGGCGACGGCGCCGCCGTGAGCGATGACGATAATGATGGTCGTTGACGATGACAGACGATGACGATGATGATGATCATCATCACCTCCTGTTGTGTTCCGTTAAACCACCGCAGACCACCGCTGACTGATTACCACCGCAGACCACCTCGACGGCCACTTCATTTGTCGGAGACTCTTTTGTCGATCTGAAAATGGGTGAAGGGGTGGGTGAAGGGGGTATCGAAACCGGTGACGACCGGAGATACTTCATTTTACAATCCAATCTTTTGATTCTTTTCAAAAACTTTGTTAAAAACCCACCAATTTCATACCTTTTTTTATTGCAATCTGAGTCTTTGCCCTCTTTTTGGTGCTGAATTCTTTGGGTTTCGTCAAAAGGTACGTTCAAGATTTGGTTTCTTGATTAAAGTTTTGATTTTTATTGTGTTTCTTGATTAATGTTTTGATTTTTATTTGTGTTTTGTTTGATGGGTGTTTGTAAAAATATGTTTTTTTGATTTAGGGTTTCTTGTTTTGTGATGGGGTTTGGATGATTAGATCAAACCCTTTTTAGATTTCACAGTTCTAACGGCCCTAGAACATTCATTTTGTTTAGGGGTTTTGTTGAATTTGTAAATTACGGTTTTGATCTTGTAAATTCTGGTGATTTGATTCTTTGGTGGGTGTTTGATCTGTGTTCTTGATTTTGTGTTCTTGATTCTCTGGTGGGTGTTTGACCTGTGTTTTGATTATGTGTTCTTGATTCTCTGGTGGGTGTTTGATCTGCGTTCTTGATTCTCTGGTGTTTTTGAACAGTGAACAATGTGGGTTTGACGTGTTGGATTTTGGGCGGTGATGATGCAAAAAAAAAAAGAGAAAAAAACCGCATATTTTGATTACCATGGCGCGACAAGAATGGTGGAGGGTAGTTTTTGAACCTGCAACCCCATTTTGCAGCCTCTGATTATCGGAAAATCTGAGACAAAACCCCGTTTTTTTCAAGAATCCACTCGTTGTTTTGATTTTTGTTTGTTGGGTTTTTATACCTTGTTGAGGCGTCGATGATGATATCTGAAACACCTACCGAGTTGCGATTTTCTTGGTGCCTTCGTTTTGTGTAAAAAACTTTTAGAAAAAAAATATGTTAAAACCGTAAACTTTTTAACGTAAAACGTAAATTTTTTAACGTAGAACGTAAACTTTTTAACGTAAACGTTAAAACCGTAAACTTTTTAACGTAAAACGTAAACTTCTTAATGTAAAAAACGTAAAGATTTTAACGTAAAACGTAAATTTTTTAACGTAAAACGTAAAAAGTTTAACGTAAAACGTAAAAACGTAAAATGTAAAACGTAAAACGTAAACTTTATAACGTAAAACGTAAACTTTTTAACGTAAAACGTAAAACATAAACTTTTTAGCGTAAAACGTAAATTTTTTAATGTAAAACGTAAACTTTTTAACGTAAAACGTAAAAAAAATTTATGTAAATTGTAAAACGTAAAAAACGCCGCGTTAAAAAAACGGAGCGTGGAAAAGCCGGACGTAAAAACGGCGCGTTAAAAAACGACGCGTGAAAAAGTAGGACGTAAAAACGGCGTGTAAAAAACGGCGCGCAAAACAAATTTTGTTTTGTTAAAAAATCTGAATTTAAAATGGATTTTTTATAAAAAAATTTTGTTTAAAAAATAACAATTAATATAGTAATACAAAAATAGTAATAAAAAACAATAAAGACAAAAAGACAAAATGAGTAAATTTACTAAACTAACCTTTTGGATTAAAATACTAAAAATATAATAAGACAAAAAATATTTAATAATACTTTTTAATTACTTTTAATCTCATCCATTGATCTTGAAGATCTAATGATTGTAAAGTGGTTCTCTCGGTTCTTACAACTGGAGGTGGTTTTCATTTTAGCGCTTCCCTATATATATATATATATATATATATATATATGTAGAGGTTCCTGTAAAAAAAAAGTTTTTTTGTGAGAAAGGTAAGAAGGAATCTAAACCATCAGATCTTTGATCTAATGGTTGAGATCATAATGGCAAAATTGTAATTAATGTTTACTGTTAAACATATTAATTTTCTAGATTAAGGGTATACAGGTAAATTTAACATTTTTAAATTAAGAAACTAACATTAATGCACATGCAACTTCCCCCCCCGTCTTTTTTAAACATCAATAAATTTTTATACGTAACTTTTAAAAAAAAATTACACCATAATAACGAGCGTTTTTTTATCTTTAATATGAGTACCATATTGATATACTTATATAGAGAAAAAAATATGTTTCGACCAGATGTTTAGTCCATAATGTTTTGTCTATGTTCATACAATGTTGTTTTAATTGTATTGTGATTCAAAGCGTGGTGTTTTAAACACATACTGGAAAGCGTGGTGTTTTTTATCTACTGGAATGTAGGTTTTAAAACACTATGGTGTTTTAACATATGGAATCTCAAACATCTACTAGCATGCAGAAGTAAAACACGATGCATGCAGGTTTAAAACACCATGTACAATAACCATACTATGAACATTATACTAAGAACACATTCTGGAAATGGAGGTAGTGTCTTTAATAGTGTTATATACTTATTGAATAATGTTATATAATTATTGAATGACGTTATATACTTATTGAATGGTGTTATATAATTATTGAATGGTGTTATATATGTGCTGAATGGTGATTTTGGAGTTTTATTCGTAGTGTTTTTATGGAGATCTTTAAAATGGTGTTATATACTTATTCAATGGTATTATATAATTATTGAATGGTGTTATATACGTGTTGAATGGTGGTTGCAGTGTTATTCGTAGTGTTTTTATAGAGATCTTTAAAAAAAAACATGTTCCTATAAATAAGGGTGGCGGTTATGGAAGGTTTTGAATTAATTAAATCAATGATAAAATTACTTGTTTACCCTTTTGAATTAATTTAGATTTAGGACACATGACACCTCCACAATATTTCTCAAACTTCTCACACTTTTAACCTTTTTTACAATAACTTTACCCTATATATATATATATATATATATATAGGGAGCCGCTAAAATGAAAACCACCCCTAGTTGTAAGAACCGTGAGAACCACTCTTCACCAATCAAAGTAAAGGGTATTTTTGTCATTTCCTTCAAACGTCAAATCCATATCTGTCTCTTCATTTAAATCACTACCTTTTCTTTTCATATATCATCTCTCATCTCTATCTCCATCGCTCATCTCTCATCTATCATCTCTCTCAAGCTCCTTCATCCCCAAATCTATGCTTTGTTTTCTCCCAAACACCCACACCAAAAATCACCATTAAAAACATCCCCTGTTTCAGCCGATACCATCGGCGGTGGGAGCTGGTTGTCACACCCCGACCACGTATAGCATACAAGACGTGGCGGAAAACGTCGGGGAGTGTTGTAACAGAATTAATTGTTTCAAATCCAAGGCAAACAAAGTTGTATTTTATTTATTAAACAAGAGTTACATTGTCTTAACACAGGAAATACAGAGTTTATAACATAATTAAACAAAGTCTATCATCATTTTTAGTCTCTAAGGCACAGGTCCGCCCTAGTGTCCTGATCAACATCCTACGGAAAAGCTCCTGAAAACACATGTGAAAATAGGTACGTCAGCATAAAAATGCCTGTGAGATACATAGGTTTTGTGAAAATAGGATTCATGACTTGTGTTTAAGAAAATGTTTAGTCATGAACCTTGTAATTTGCTTTGTCTTGTAAATCATTTGAAAAATGATAAAATCAGTTGATATGTATAAGTAAATGTAAGGTTAAATGAATAACCATGTAAAATGAGTTGTATAAGATAAACTGTTTATGTAAAACAATGTCTTGCGAAAAGTATGTTATTTGTATAAAATTTAATATGTCTATACTGAAATGATTTAATTAACGTCGCGCTATGTAATATTATACAAACACTTATATATAGGAAGTACCAGCGGCGTATCCACCATGTTTGTATCATATTACACACGCCTCGTTACTCAAATCACTTACCCAAACAACCACCAATGTAACTTGTTCATGTACAAACCAATTGTCAAGTGTTATTGTGTAAACCATATCAAAATGTCTATGTCCAATGTAAACCACCAAATGTGTATATCAATGTCAAAATGTTTATGTTCAATGTAGATCATGTAATGTGTAACCAGAAATGTCATGTATGGTAAGTGAAATGTATCAAACTAAACCATATGTAAAATGCACAATAACAAGGTATTGAAGTAAAACATAGTTTAAATCAAAGTTATGTTTTGTGTAACAAATGCATGCTATACTGATACAAACATCTATGCGGTATTGTTATAATGCATACATCCAAGCCTTGAGACTGTGGCGATAAACCTTTAAACAAATTAAAGGTTTATCTAAGTTATGTATATCGAATTCGGTCATTCCTTCCAATCCAAACAAACCCAGGATTTCAGGAACGGGAGTTGTCAATTCCTATGGTACCACTACCTACTAACGAACGGCGTGATCAATGTTAATGAATGTATTGTTCCATGTTAAACAAACCAAATGTCATACCAAAAATGTAAGCATGTGAAAACGATGCACTAAGTATGTAATCAAATGAACATACGTAGCGTGAAATGTAATGTAAAACGATGTACTAAGTAATGCACACAATGGGCACACCTAGCATAAAATGTAATGTAAAACGATGTACTAAGTAATGCACACAATGGGCACACCTAGCATGAAATGTAATGTAAAAGGATGTACTAAGTAATGCACACAATGGGCACACCTAGCATGAAATGTAATGTAAAACGATGTACTAAGTAATGCACACAATGGGCACACCTAGCATAAGATGTAATGAAATCATGTACTATAATGTACTAACAAACATAGCAGGTATATGATGTGAAAACAGGAAAGCTTGAAAGTAACAAGTAGGCACATGTGTTCCACCCCAAAACAGTTTGGAAAACAGTAAAAGAGGGGTCTATGTACTCACTTGAGATTGCTCAGTAGTTCTGGAGTGACAACCAAACAATGATAAAGGTCTCGGAATCAAACGGCACCTAATATAGGTAACTATGTTAATAAACCGGACCTAAATCGGAAGATCGGATAGAATGAGGTTTCGTAAACCAAACGAGTATGGAAACTCATGTAATATGGTTTAACAAACCCTACATACTAAAAAGAAACTTAACCTAAGTGTTTACGACCCATTACGACCCGTTTAGGTAGCTTATGCTACTTTAACGCGGCGTTCGCGTGAAACGCGTTCAGACCGCCTAACTAGTCCTATGACAAGTATTATATGCCTAAACATGTTACATAACCAGTTATGTGACAAAAATTTAGGCTTCATATGCTTAATTACCAATTATACATGAAAAGGGTATTCTGGTAATTTACCTAAGGCATATAAACTACCTATCATACAACTACTTAAACGAAGCGACCATAAGGTATAACCTTGGAAGGTTATTCCCTATATACTATGGTCACCTAATGTATTTGGTCGGATCCTAATGATCGACCAAACTGGGTCGGGTTCGAAGGTATAAGCGATTTATCAGATCGCTTACCCTTACGACCCTAGACAACGTGGTAATCAGTAGGCATAGTCCCAAGGGACTATAACCATCGTGATTACAATCACGTTGCGAAGTTCAAACGAACTTCGCATTGACCATAAGCTGGTCAACGCTGAAAGTCAAACAAAGTTTGACTTTCGGACTTGAAAAGCAATAAAAGGACGAAGGAACACTTACAAAGGGTCCCCGAATGCTAATCTAGATCGAAATAACTTAGGTATGAAACAATGGTTCCAACTTAGAGTCTTTAAGATCAGATTCTAGTGATTTTGAAGTAAATGGGGGTGGGGTATTTATAGTTTTCGGGTAACCGTTAAGATCGTTTCATGGAAACCGTGCTTGAATCTTGTGCGTACACTTGTTGGAAAGTCATGGTGACTAAAAATGGCCCTTAATCAGCTGAAAGGTCAAGTGTGAGCATGTGGTTGAGGATTAAACAGCTGGAAACTGCTGATTAAGCGATCTTATCTGAACTGAGAGGCTGAGGCGGCCCGCTTCAGGATACACCAAAACTAATGCGGGTCGCATGGGGGTTCTGATCAGAAAATAAGTTTCAAAAATGACAGTTTCAGCCCCTGCACGTGTTTAAGGCCATTTCCGACACTTCTAAGGCCCGTAAAGCCAACTTTAAGGCCCTAAAATGATGCCTAAACATTGTGGACATGAAACATGCTCAAAAATATGCCGGGTGTTGGTTCGTTTGTTCGTACGAACGCGATGTTCGCTTAATTACGACGGAATGCGCATAAGCGCGAAAAACGATCCAAATGACGCAACGAATGGATTTTTCTCATGTCAAACACTAAAGCATAATATAGTCATGCTTACATAAATTTTTGGATGTCCGGATGTATTCAGAACATAAGTTATGCGTAAAAGTGCAAACTTGTGCACTTTTTGACACTTTTAGTCCCTGAATGACCCAAAAGTTTATTTTAGCACACCGAACCCTTCAAAGCCTATTTCTAATCTATGTAAAGGATATTTAAGGTGTGTTTAACTTATGGTCATGTTCCGGAATGTCTGTTACAGTTCAAATTGGCATACTTTCACAGTTTGTCAAGTTTAGTCCCTGTAAGCGAATTAGCTTGTTTTTGCCATACCAAAGCCTTCAAAACTTATTTCTAAGTTATGTAAAGGTTATTTAGGGTATGTTAAGTATATGTTGATGTTCCGGAGTATTTGTCGCATTAAACTGATTACGTTTACTCATCAGTTTGCGTATAACTCTCCAGAAAGCGATGTAGAGTTTGAAATTGAATAAAAGTCAAAACATGAAAAATGTAAAACACAACCAAACAAACATTGGGATTAAATAACATTGTTTTATTGATAATAGAACTGTTCATAATGATTACAAGCACAGATGTTACAGTCTCCCCTACTTGTGGAAATTTCGTCCCGAAATTTATTTAGAGGAAACTCGTGGGAAAAGATGCGGATATTTCGCCTTCATTTGATCTTCGCGTTCCCAAGTAAACTCGGGTCCACGTTTAACTTCCCAGCAAACTTTGACCAAAGGAATGCGCTTGCGTTTGAGCCACTTGACTTCACGTTCCATGATTTCCACAGGCTTCTCAACAAATTTCAGTGTTTTGCCAACACGAATTTCGTCAAGCGGTATGTGGAGGTTCTCATCAGCTAAACACCTCTTGAGATTGGACACGTGAAAAGTTGGATGAACATTTCCAAGTTCAGGAGGTAACTCAAGTCTGTAGGCTACCTTTCCGATTCTTTCGACGATCTTAAATGGTCCAACGTATCTAGGTGCAAGTTTTCCTTTCTTTCCAAATCTGATCACACCTTTCCAAGGTGAGACCTTAAGTAATACTCGATCACCGACTTGAAATTCCAAGGGTTTGCGTTTTGGATCCGCGTAACTCTTTTGACGGCTCATAGCTGTCTGAAGGTTATCGCGAACTTTCTTGACCTTGTCAGTTGTCTCTAAAATGAGGGCAGGTCCAGTAAGTTGAGCCTCACCGATCTCATTCCAGCAGACTGGTGAACGACATTTTCGACCATAGAGAGCCTCGAAAGGAGCCATTTTGATGCTGGTGTGATAACTGTTGTTGTAGGAGAATTCAATCAACTTAAGATGTGAATCCCAACTACCACCAAAATCGATCACACAAGCTCTTAGCATATCCTCCAGAGTCTGGATTGTTCTTTCAGATTGACCATCCGTTTGTGGATGATAAGCTGTGCTCAGATTAAGTTGGGTCCCCATAGCAGATTGCATGGTTCTCCAAAAATGAGAAGTGAAACGAGCATCTCTGTCAGAAATGATGTTCAAAGGAACACCATGTCGAGCCACAATTTCATCCACATAGATTTGAGCAAGTCTGTCAGCAGGAAAATCCTCGTGGATTGGCAAGAAATGCGCTGACTTAGTAAGACGATCAACGACTACCCAGATGGCATCATGACCTTTCTTTGTGCGTGGAAGTTTGGTAACGAGATCCATAGTAATGTTTTCCCATTTCCAAACTGGGATCTCTGGTTGTACCAATAAACCAGAAGGACGCTGATGTTCAGCCTTAACCTTAAGACAAGTAAGGCATTTTGATACGTATAAGGCAATGTCTTTCTTCATACCAGGCTACCAATAGTGAATACGAAGATCCTTATACATTTTATCTGAGCCCGGATGAATAGAATAACGAGACTTATGGGCTTCATCCATAAGCAAGGTACGAAGATCATCCTGGCTTGGGACCCACAAACTGTCCATGAAGTAGTACGATCCATTGTCCTTCAGTTCCAGAGCAGGTGTTATGTGATAGGGAAATTCCTTATCCATCAAACCTTGTGCAACACAAGATTGTTGGGCCTGAGAAATGCGTGCTTGGATATCGGATCGAGCTTGAATAACAGACTGAACACGTACACAATGAAGCTTAGTACATTCCTTACGACTCAATGCATCGGCCACGACATTCGCCTTACCAGGATGGTAGCGAATCTCGCAGTCATAGTCGTTTAAAAGCTCAACCCAACGTCGTTGTCTCATGTTGAGTTCTTTCTGATTGAAGATATGCTGAAGACTTTTGTGGTCAGTGAAAACCACACATTTTGTACCATACAAATAGTGTCTCCAGATCTTCAGAGCGAAAACAACTGCACCCAACTCAAGATCATGAGTGGTGTAGTTCTTCTCATGTATCTTCAACTGCCTCGATGCATATGCTATGACTTTGTTCCTTTGCATCAGAACACAGCCAAGGCCCAATTTCGATGCATCGCAATAAACGACGAAATCATCATTGCCCTCAGGCAAAGTCAGAACAGGCGCGTCGCAAAGCTTTTGCTTCAAGTGTTGAAAAGCTTCCTCTTGCTTGAATCCCCAATCGAAGGGTTTGTTCTTCTGAGTTAGAGCAGTTAGAGGAACTGCAATCTTTGAGAAGTTCTCAATGAAGCGGCGGTAATAACCCGCTAGACCAAGAAAAGAGCGAACTTCAGTAGGAGTAGTAGGCATATCCCAATCCTTAATCGCACTGATCTTGGAGGGATCTACATGAATACCTCGTTCGTTGATAATATGTCCTAAAAATTGAACTTCTTTAAGCCAAAATTCGCACTTGGAGAATTTGGCGAAAAGTTGCTCTTTCTTTAGGAGTTCCAGAGTAAGACGGAGATGTTGCTCGTGATCAGCTCGCGTCTTAGAGTATATCAGGATGTCGTCAATAAAAACAATGACGAACTGATCCAAATAGGGTTTGCAGACCCTATTCATTAAGTCCATGAAAACAGCAGGAGCATTAGTCACACCGAATGGCATGACTGTGAATTTAAAATGCCCATATCGAGTACGGAACGCTGTCTTGGGAATATCTTCTTCATGCACCCGAAGTTGATGATATCCAGATCGCAGATCAATCTTCGAAAAATAAGAAGCGCCCTGTAGCTGATCAAAGAGATCATCAATGCGAGGTAGGGGATATCGATTCTTGATGGTAAGCTTGTTAAGCTCACGATAATCGATACACATCCTAAAAGATCCATCCTTCTTCTTAACAAAAAGAATGGGAGCACCCCAAGGTGAAAAGCTAGGACGGATAAAACCTTTGTCAGAGAGCTCCTGAAGCTGCTTAGATAACTCTTGCATCTCAGACGGTGCAAAACGATATGGAGCTCTGGCAACGGGATTTGCACCAGGTACGAGATCAATGCGGAACTCGACTTGGCGTGCTGGAGGTAGACCAGGTAAATCTTCAGGGAATACTTCAGAATAATTCCGAACGACAGGAATATCTGAAATAGTCTTTCCCTTGCCTTTATCTTCTGTAACATGTGCTAAGAAAGCCACATAGTTCTTCCGCAGATACTTTCGAGCTTTAAAACAAGACATGAGCTTGAGGCCACCAGACGGTTTCTCACCTTGAACCTGTATGATCTCGCCTGTCGAAAGCGGCACACGAACAATCTTTTCAGAACAAACTATCTCTGCGCGATGCTTGGATAACCAATCCATTCCCACAATAACGTCGAAGCTTCCAAGTTGCATAGGCGTGAGGTCAATAGGAAAAAGATGGTCGTTAAGGTTCAACTGGCAGTTGTGAAGAACAGAATCAAGAATAATGGGTTCACCACTAGCAACCTCTACTGTCAAAGATTTACTTAGTTTCGTTCTAGACACGCGAAGCATCGGCTCAAAAGAAAATGACACAAAACTCTTATCGGCACCCGAATCAAAGAGAACAGATGCAGGCTGATTATTAATAAAGAACGTACCGTTCACCACGTTATCATCCGCCTGCGCCTCTTGGGCATTCATGTTAAAGGCTCGGCCTCGAGCCGGAGCCTGATTTGGATTCTGGTTGGCTAGCCTTGGGCACCGGTTCCTGTAGTGGGTCAGATCCCCACAATTGTAACAAGCACCCGGTGGGTAATATGGTCGTGCAGCTTGACCCTGTTGCTGAGCAAGAGGCTGAGCAACTTGTTGTGCCGGGTTCTGAACTGCGCGATTCTGAGCAAACCGACAAACATCGGCAAGATGACCTGACTTCCCACAGCTAGTACAGAAACGACACTGATGTTGTGGTTGATGGTGACTGTTGCATCTATTGCACAAAGGTGCATTCCCTGAATAGGGTTTCTTCGCTGGAGGCTGTGCGGGTTGGTTGGGAGCTGCCTGATTAGCTTGGGCAGTGATAGCAAAATTTTGGGAAGCCTTACGCTTCCTTGACCTCTTCGAAGAACCAGAGTCCTTTCCATTCCTGTTTTGACCTTTCTTGCTATCCCCCTTGTCAGATGACTGTTTCTTGCCCTTGTCACCCTTCCTGTGCAACTTACCCTTTCTAATCTGCGACTCAGTCAATGTCGCTGATAACTCGATCGCCTGACGGAGTGTGGCAGGTTCACTACCAGTAAGAATGTCTTGTACTGAGTCAGGTAGGCCGTCGATGTACCTTTCGATAGCCTTGTCGAGTGGGGTAACCATAGTCGGGCAAAGCAGACTCAACTCCTCAAACCTATCAGTGTACGCCCTGTGCTCACCACTATCTTGTTTCAAAATATCAAACTCTTCCTCCAACGCTCGCTGTTCATGACGAGGACAGAATTCCCTCATCATAAGAGCTCTTAGTTCAGCCCATGTCTGTGCCAAAGCAATCTCAGCACCCCTATCTCTCATAACCCCGTTCCACCATGTCAAAGCCCTCTTCTGAAATACGCTCGAAGCAAACTCGACTTTGCGATTTTCAAGACACTGCACGTGGCGGAAAGTATTCTCAGTGCTCTCAAACCACTGAAGAAGCCCAGTCGCTCCCTCAGAACCACTAAACTTGAGTGGTTTAGCCGAGTTAAAATCTTTGTATTTGCATGGAGCATTGTTGTTGTTGTTGGCTTGGTTCCATTGAGCAAAGAGATTTGGAAATTGGGCAGCCATCTGCTGCGCAATAATTTCTGCCAGCTCGGCAGTAGCTATCTGGTTCTCGCGTCGAGGAGGCATTCTAAAAGAGGAAAACATGAAAAGAAACGAGTGAGATGATTGGATGAAGAGAATGAGATGAAACGAAATCAACAAAAGCAAAGATGGTGGTCATTTGTCCGTATCACAAAGTAAACAAACGACACACAGTGACTAATCAAAGTAAATGGATAAAAAAATAATGTATTTCGAAGACATGCTCGCCTATAAGTGAACACTCATCCCAAGAATTCCCAGGTAAGCACAACTGGTCTCGCGTCTGGTTGAGATGTATACGAAGTGCTTGCCTAGACAGAAAACCCAGAATACAGGCATTCACCCTTCCAGTTTGCACATGTTCACATTATTTAAGACCCAAAACGTTGACGAGATTTTGAAAATTTGAAGGCACAAAGCCAAAAATTTAATCAAACTAGAAGGGTTCAAAACCATATAACAGAGGGTTCAAAACCTTACAATAGAGGGTTCAAAACCTTGTAATAAATCATCCAAAAATAGTTGATTGTTTTTCAAAAATCGTTTCGGAAAATTTTTGGCTTTTGTTCTGATAATCACCTAAGGATAGGTGATGTGCATGTTTTAAGATCTAAACACAAGATAACTTGTGTTAGGGTCCTAGAAAAGTTATAGTCTAGGTCAAAGCATTACTAATAACCTAATTCCCTATAACCATTGGCTCTGATACCAACTCTTCTGTCACACCCCGACCACGTATAGCATACAAGACGTGGCGGAAAACGTCGGGGAGTGTTGTAACAGAATTAATTGTTTCAAATCCAAGGCAAACAAAGTTGTATTTTATTTATTAAACAAGAGTTACATTGTCTTAACACAGGAAATACAGAGTTTATAACATAATTAAACAAAGTCTATCATCATTTTTAGTCTCTAAGGCACAGGTCCGCCCTAGTATCCTGATCAACATCCTACGGAAAAGCTCCTGAAAACACATGTGAAAATAGGTACGTCAGCATAAAAATGCCTGTGAGATACATAGGTTTTGTGAAAATAGGATTCATAACTTGTGTTTAAGAAAATGTTTAGTCATGAACCTTGTAATTTGCTTTGTCTTGTAAATCATTTGAAAAATGATAAAATCAGTTGATATGTATAAGTAAATGTAAGGTTAAATGAATAACCATGTAAAATGAGTTGTATAAGATAAACTGTTTATGTAAAACAATGTCTTGTGAAAAGTATGTTATTTGTATAAAATTTAATATGTCTATACTGAAATGATTTAATTAACGTTGCGCTATGTAATATTATACAAACACTTATATATAGGAAGTACCAGCGGCGTATCCACCATGTTTGTATCATATTACACACGCCTCGTTACTCAAATCACTTACCCAAACAACCACCAATGTAACTTGTTCATGTACAAACCAATTGTCAAGTGTTATTGTGTAAACCATATCAAAATGTCTATGTCCAATGTAAACCACCAAATGTGTATATCAATGTCAAAATGTTTATGTTCAATGTAGATCATGTAATGTGTAACCAGAAATGTCATGTATGGTAAGTGAAATGTATCAAACTAAACCATATGTAAAATGCACAATAACAAGGTATTGAAGTAAAACATAGTTTAAATCAAAGTTATGTTTTGTGTAACAAATGCATGCTATACTGATACAAACATCTATGCGGTATTGTTATAATGCATACATCCAAGCCTTGAGACTGTGGCGATAAACCCTTAAACAAATTAAAGGTTTATCTAAGTTATGTATATCGAATTCGGTCATTCCTTCCAATCCAAACAAACCCAGGATTTCAGGAACGGGAGTTGTCAATTCCTATGGTACCACTACCTACTAACGAACGGCGTGATCAATGTTAATGAATGTATTGTTCCATGTTAAACAAACCAAATGTCATACCAAAAATGTAAGCATGTGAAAACGATGCACTAAGTATGTAATCAAATGAACATACGTAGCATGAAATGTAATGTAAAACGATGTACTAAGTAATGCACACAATGGGCACACCTAGCATAAAATGTAATGTAAAACGATGTACTAAGTAATGCACACAATGGGCACACCTAGCATGAAATGTAATGTAAAACGATGTACTAAGTAATGCACACAATGGGCACACCTAGCATGAAATGTAATGTAAAACGATGTACTAAGTAATGCACACAATGGGCACACCTAGCATAAGATGTAATGAAATCATGTACTATAATGTACTAACAAACATAGCAGGTATATGATGTGAAAACAGGAAAGCTTGAAAGTAACAAGTAGGCACATGTGTTCCACCCCAAAACAGTTTGGAAAACAGTAAAAGAGGGGTGTATGTACTCACTTGAGATTGCTCAGTAGTTCTGGAGTGACAACCAAACAATGATAGAGGTCTCGGAATCAAACGACACCTAATATAGGTAACTATGTTAATAAACCGGACCTAAATCGGAAGATCGGATAGAATGAGGTTTCGTAAACCAAACGAGTATGGAAACTCGTGTAATATGGTTTAACAAACCCTACATACTAAAAAGAAACTTAACCTAAGTGTTTACGACCCATTACGACCCGTTTAGGTAGCTTATGCTACTTTAACGCGGCGTTCGCGTGAAACGCGTTCGGACCGCCTAACTAGTCCTATGACAAGTATTATATGCCTAAACATGTTACATAACCAGTTATGTGACAAAAATTAGGTTTCATATGCTTAATTACCAATTATACATGAAAAGGGTATTCTGGTAATTTACCTAAGGCATATAAACTACCTATCATACAACTACTTAAACGAAGCGACCATAAGGTATAACCTTGGAAGGTTATTTCCTATATACTATGGTCACCTAATGTATTTGGTCGGATCCTAATGATCGACCAAACTGGGTCGGGTTCAAAGGTATAAGCGATTTATCAGATCGCTTACCCTTACGACCCTAGACAACGTGGTAATCAGTAGGCATAGTCCCAAGGGACTATAACCATCGTGATTACAATCACGTTGCGAAGTTCAAACGAACTTCGCATTGACCATAAGCTGGTCAACGCTGAAAGTCAAACAAAGTTTGACTTTCGGACTTGAAAAGCAATAAAAGGACGAAGGAACACTTACAAAGGGTCCCCGAATGCTAATCTAGATCGAAATAACTCAGGTATGAAACAATGGTTCCAACTTAGAGTCTTTAAGATCAGATTCTAGTGAGTTTGAAGTAAATGGGGGTGGGGTATTTATAGTTTTCGGGTAACCGTTAAGATCGTTTCATGGAAACCGTGCTTGAATCTTGTGCGTACACTTGTTGGAAAGTCATGGTGACTAAAAATGGCCCTTAATCAGCTGAAAGGTCAAGTGTGAGCATGTGGTTGAGGATTAAACAGCTGGAAACTGCTGATTAAGCGATCTTATCTGAACTGAGAGGCTGAGGCGGCCCGCTTCAGGATACACCAAAACTAATGCGGGCCGCATGGGGGTTCTGATCAGAAAATAAGTTTCAAAAATGACAGTTTCAGCCCCTGCACGTGTTTAAGGCCATTTCCGACACTTCTAAGGCCCGTAAAGCCAACTTTAAGGCCCTAAAATGATGCCTAAACATTGTGGACATGAAACATGCTCAAAAATATGCCGGGTGTTGGTTCGTTTGGTCGTACGAACGCGATGTTCGCTTAATTACGACGGAATGCGCATAAGCGCGAAAAACGATCCAAATGATGCAACGAATGGATTTTTCTCATGCCAAACACTAATGCATAATATAGTCATGCTTACATAAATTTTTGGATGTCCGGATGTATTCAGAACATAAGTTATGCGTAAAAGTGCAAACTTGTGCACTTTTTGACACTTTTAGTCCCTGAATGACCCAAAAGTTTATTTTAGCACACCGAACCCTTCAAAGCCTATTTCTAAGCTATGTAAAGGATATTTAAGGTGTGTTTAACTTATGGTCATGTTCCGGAATGTCTGTTACAGTTCAAATTGGCATACTTTCGCCGTTTGTCAAGTTTAGTCCTTGTAAGCGAATTAGCTTGTTTTTGCCATACCAAAGCCTTCAAAACTTATTTCTAAGTTATGTAAAGGTTATTTAGGGTATGTTAAGTATATGTTGATGTTCCGGAGTATTTTTCGCATTAAACTGATTACGTTTACTCATCAGTTTGCGTATAACTCTCCAGAAAGCGATGTAGAGTTTGAAATTGAATAAAAGTCAAAACATGAAAAATGTAAAACACAACCAAACAAACATTGGGATTAAATAACATTGTTTTATTGATAACAGAACTGTTCATAATGATTACAAGCACAGATGTTACAGTGGTGAGGAGCGAAGGAGAACGGTGGCTAGGGTAAGGGTGATCTCGAAGGTTTTATGATGGTTTGTAGGTGGAGTTAAGAGCTCCGGTGTTTCCGCACAGGGGTGGGTGGGTGTCTGAACGGAATTTAAGTTAGGTTTGTTATCTTGGGAAGAATGTTTGGAAGTTTCGATTGAGAAGTTTGAACTTGCGGGTGCATCGCAAGCCGATATGACTGTGATTATAAAGAATCATTGCTCGAATGGAACCGCGTTGGAAGGTAAGTGTTTAAGACATTACCGTGAAAGAGCGTGTAGACTATATGAAACTTTTTTGAGAAATTTATATATATATATTTTTTTATAATTTTTGTGACTTGCAGGTCTTAATTTCAAAATTGATGAAATATTTCAGGCATGGAATGAGATGTTTGATACTAAACGGGGGCCGAGTGGTGTTCCGTTTTTTCTGTTCTTGATCTTATTTAGTGGGTGTTGATTTCTTGTGGGTTTCTCCCTCTAGAAATGGTGGGTGTTGATTTTTTTAATGAATTTGATTTTTGATATGTGGGCTTGATCTGATATATGGGTTTGATCTGTTTTGTGGAAATTTTTGATATGTGGGTTTGATCTGTTTTGATATGGTTGATTGGGCGGCGATGATGAAAAAAAAACATAGATTTTGATGACGATGGCGCGGCAAGGACGGCGGAGGGTAGGTTTTTTGAACCTGGAACCCCACTTTTGCAGCCTTTTGATTATCGGATAATCTGAGCCAAACCCCGTTTTTTTGTGATACGCTTTGTTTTGATGTCGTTGGTTTTTTATTTTTTCCCCCTAGTCGATGATGATAACAATATATCTGAGACACCTGCCCGAGTTTGCGATTTCTTGGTGCGTTCGTTTCTGCGTAAAAAAGTTTTTATAAAAAAAAAGTTAAACCGTAAACTTTTTAACGTAAACCGTAAACTTTTTAACGTAAAACGTAAAAAGTTTAAAAAGTTTTACGTAAAACGTAAAACGAAAAAAGTTTTACGTAAAATGTAAAACGTAAAACGTAAACTTTTTTAACGTAAATCGTAAATTTTTTTACGTAAAACGTAAACTTTTTAACGGAAAACGTAAAACGTAAGCTTTTTAACGGAAAACGTAAAACGTAAACTTTTCAAACTTTTAACCTAAAATGTAAAAATTAAATCGTAAAGCGTAAACTTTTTAACGCAGAAATGTAAAACGTACTCTTTTATGTAAATTTTTTTTAACGTAAAACGTAAAAAACGGCGGGTAAAAAACCGGTCGAAAAAACGACGCGAAAAAACGGAGCGTAAAAACAAGGCGTAAAACGTTCCGTAAAAAAACGCTCGTAAAAAAACGGGGTGTAAAAAACAGCTATTAAAAATGTTTTTAATCTCATCCATCCATTTTGAAAATCTCAGAATTTTTTTTAACGTAAAACGTAAAAAACGGCGCGTGAAAAACCGGTCGAAAAAACGACGCGAAAAAACGGAGCGTAAAAACAAGTCGTAAAACGTTCCGTAAAAAAACGCTCGTAAAAAACGGCTCTTAAAAATGGTTTAATCTCATCCATCCATTTTGAAAAAATCTTAAAAAAAATTATCATAAAAATCTGATTTTAAAATATTGTTTAACAAAAAATTCTGTTTTTTAATAAAAAGTAATTAATGAACAGGAGAAAAAGGCAATTAAATATAATATATATAAAAAGACAAAAAAAGTAATTTTACTTAAATACCCTTTAACAATAAAATATTAAAAACATAATAAGACAAAAAGTATTTAATATTAATTTTAACTACTTTTAATCTCATTCATCCATTTTGAAAATCTAATGGTCAGAATGTGGTTCTCGTAGTTCTTACAACTGGAGGTGGTTTTTATTTTAGCGGTCTTATATATATATATATATATAGGGGAAGGTTTATTGGGGAACACTAAAAAAGTGGGGAACAGCGGGGAACCGACTCAAACGAACTCTAATTTGACTCATTCCAGTGGCGTTGGAACCGGCTCGTCGAACCCTAACTACGATCTCTTAACCCTAAACCCTAAATCCTAACTTCTAAACTCTAAACCCTAAAGCTAAAAAATAAGGCTAAAACCTAAGCTAAACCGTAAAATCTAAACTATAAACCTTAAAAGCTAAACCCTAAAGGCTAAACCTAAAGCTAAACCCTAAAGCTAAACCCTAAATCTAAACCCTAAACCCTAAAGCTAAACCCTAAACCCTAAAACTAAACCCTAAAGCTAAACCCTAAGGCTAAACCCTAAAGTTAAACCCTAAAAGCCAAACCCTAATATATTTAGGGATTAGGGGTTATAATTTAGGGTTTAGGGTTAAGAGATCCTAATTAGGGTTCGAGGAGACGGTTCCAACGCCGCTGGAATGAGTCCGATCGGAGTTCGTTTGAGCCGGTTCCCCACTGTTCCCCACTTTTTTAGTGTTCCCCAATGAACCTCACACTATATATATATATATATATATATATATATATATAGGGAGAATATCATGCGAGAATCACCTCTTATTGCGAGAACTGCGAGAACCAAGTGTGAACGCAACAATACTCAAACTACCAGGGCTGGAATGTAAAATCCGATATTTCCATATATCAGTCATCGGAACCATTCAAAATTGGTACTATTCGTCCGACGCCGCCTATCGCCTCCGTCTCCGCCAACACGATTCCGACCACCGATCGAGGATTCCGTCAATGTATCTTTAATTCCGGTCACATTCGCAACACCTCAACGACTTAATTCATGTATTACGACAATTCATCAAATTTCTGCAAACCCTAACATTCTTACAGCATCTTCGTCATCTCTCATCTTACAAGGTAATGTATATGTTTTCAAAATGCGCATCTAATTGTGTAATTTAACACCTTCTTTTCAACAATCTCAACCTTATAATCAAATTCATAATCGATATGTTCTATATACCTGTTTAACACATCCGTCTGTTTCATCATTAAGTTGTATACATTTTACTGACAACTGTTTGTTTACTAATAATTAACTGTAATAACTCAATTAATCACCATCGAATTGTTCAAAACTATCAAATGCCCCATCAATCCTGAATTCAGATATATGTATGTTTGACCTGTGTTATATAATTTACATTTTACAACATATCTTTATGCAAATATTTGTTCATTAAGATCTGTATACATAATCATAACTGAAATGTTTTATGTTATGTTAATACATACATTAAATTTACACTTGTTTCATAAACATTAAACTGATTTGTTAACATTTAACTATTATTTTATCTTATTTATTACATATGCATATATGCATATACATTACTTTTTGCATTTATGTTCCTTCTAATACGATCACATTTGTTTACACACATTTACAAATGTTACACTGTTTGTCATTCTACCTATTGTTACATCATACTATCTTTTTTTATATACTTTCATACATAATATACAACATGTGATCAATATAATAACAACAAATGTTACTCACCTTAATTGCAGATATTATGGCATCATCTGATTCGTCTTCAGTAAACGCCCCAATCAATATTATTCGAAATGATCAACATTGTCCAACACCAATGCAATCTGATAAAGGGTTAATTCCTATAATTGATTCATCTTGTGCTGTTGCAGCTATTTACCCCATAGATGACATTGTGATATATGATAATTTTGAAATCCCGTCTAACACACAGTCATATTCTGATTCTGGTTCGTCTTCTTATGTGTCAACTTCATCAAAAACACCAAAACGACTACAATTCCTACATAAAGAACAGAAAGGTATTACATTACTCCATCATCCTTTGTTTAAAAACAATTTACATATATAGCATTCATTTAATATCAACACCTGATTCCATTATTATACACGTTCTGTTATAATAATTATAACAATATTCTAATATCATCTTTTAACAACAATCTAATCTATAAACAAACTGTTATACTACCATATGTCCGTTATAATTAATTTTACACAATTACATGCATACCATATTCAATATGCATATATGCATATGAATTATGTTCATTACACACTTATACATACATGACCATTTTTTATTCATACATACATTACAATATGCATATACAAACACATTCATATACTACTATATCATTACATACATTCAATCACAAAATCTGACATTTCAACATCTTATTCCCAATCCATTAATACTTGCACTATTCATACATTAGGTTACATCATAATTATATTTTTTTTATAATATGCATTATGAACCTTATATTCATTTACTCATTCAACAGGTACATTTATAAGTTCAGTTTATTCGTCACCCGATGGTACCAAATTTTGGACTCCCGACGTTGACATTCAATACATGCCATCCATTGGAAGTGTCTTCCAACATTGGGATGATGCTATCATGATGTATAAACAATACGCTTCCAAGGCTGGATTTTCTGTCCGTATTGGCACTTTGAAATCAAAACCAGACCCATCCAATCCCAACATAAGAATTCCTACACATCGGTATCTTTTATGTTCAAAAAATGGCATGCCAAAACATAACATTTTCGATTCTTCACTACCACCTACAAACAACAAACGACGTAGCCGATACACCGTGTCTAATTGTGGTGCATGTGCCCGTTTTCGATATTTGGAAACAACAAATCAATTTCAATTATATAGCATTGATGAGCAACATAATCATTGCATGATCAATAGTGAAAATGCTGATCTTCTCAGACAAAATAGACAAGTAACTTTTGAAAATCAACAATTTATACATCAGGTCGGGTTAAACAAAATAGGGCCAAGCATTGCCCACAATATTCAAGTTTCCTTAAAAGGTGGACCACAAAATGTGCAGGGTACTACAGTGGATTTTAAAAATGTAAGTAGAGACTTTCGAATATTCATTGGTGACCGCGATGCAAACCTTTTTGTTGACACCTTACAAGCAAGAAGCCAAAACCGTTAAGATTTCATCTTTGAATATGTTGTTACAAACAACGAGCTTCGTTCTGCTTTTTGGGCTGACTTTGTATCCTTACGTAATTACGAAGCTTTTGGAGACGTGTGTGGATTTGATGCTACATATGATACAAACAAGTATGTCAACTTTCAATATTATTAAATAACAACATATTTATGATCACATGTTTATGTGTAATTCATGCACATATGCATAAGTTGTATATTCATTTTGTATATAAATATGTATACATATATGCATAACACATTTACTTTAAATTTATTATAATTTGCATGTTATGCACTTATGCATACACCATATATTCATTTATTATTTTCCGCATATCAACTTATGCATAACTGCATATAATCCTATCCTATTATGCTATTTAAAATATACATATATAACATTAACCACATGCATATATGCATACAATATCATCTGCATACATGTTTGTATTCATATCCTTACACATACATTACATCATATGCATATGTGCATATGTTAATATAACACTATATTCCATTTTATCATCATACACATAAATTCTGTTTATTCACGCCTACATACCACAACATACATTTTTTTACCTACATGTCGTAACTTTATTTTATGATTTGTATTATTAATACATATTACAATACATATGTTGCAGATACAAGATGATTTTTGTTCCATTTACTGGTGTTGATCACCACAAACGTTGTGTACTTTTTGGTGCTGGATCACTATATAATGAAACAATTGAATCATACACTTGGCTGCTATAAATGTTCCTTAAAGCCCACAAAAAACAACCTTCACTTATACTTACTGACCAAGATGCTTCTATGAAACAAGCTGTGTTAAATGTATTCACCGAATCCACCCACCGTTTATGTATGTGGCACATAACGGATAAACTGCCTGCTAAGGTAACGATAATATTAACTTTATCCTATTCACTATTTCAATGTACATATATATAATCATTCTTTTACTAATATTATAATTTAACATTTTTTATTTATAAATTGTCAACCACTTACAGATATCTGGTGATATACTTGCAAATGGGAATCTGAGAAAATCAATACACAAACTTGTTTGGACATATATATAATCATTCTTTTACTAATATTATAATTTAACATTTTTTATTTATAAATTGTCAACCACTTACAGATATCTGGTGATATACTTGCAAATGGGAATCTGAGAAAATCAATACACAAACTTGTTTGGAACTTGTTCATAACAGTTGAAACATTTGAAGCACAATGGCAACTTTTAATGAAGGAGTATAAACTTGAAAACCACAAATGGTTGACCGATATGTATAACATTCGCACACGTTGGGCACCATGTTACTTCAGAGATATTCCGTTATGCTGTTTGATGAAAACGACATCCAGGTGCGAGAGTTCTAATGCACGTTTCAAAACTAATTCTAGAGAAACAAACTCCCTTGTCCAATTCTTAATGTGCTATGATACTGTTGTTGATTCCAATCGTAACAAACAACGTAAGAATGAGTTTGATAGTGACACACGCACACCAAAATTTTTAACAACCCTTCCCATTGAAATTCAAGCATCTGAGATATACACCTGGAATATATTTTTGGAAGTTCAAAAAGAGATTCATCGAGGACTGTTGCATTGTATCATTTCTGAGCGTCCCACCACGTCTGTCGACTCTATTTATAATGTTAGACATCTTAACAAACACAGAGTTACTGTCAACACGTTCGAGGTACCTATCTTGTTAACTATTAATTATTTCTTTTTCTTTTTTTTATTTACCTTAAATATATGTATATATGCATATGTGCATAATATATGTGCTGCATATTTATTATAATTTACATTGTATGCATATATGCATACATCATCTGATTACTTATTATTTACTTCATCTCAACTTATTCATACTTGCATATATTCCTATTTTATTATGCATACATGTAACTAACACTACAACATGCATATATGCTTACAATACCATATGCATACATATTTATATTCATAACATTCGACAACATGTACACTGTATGTACATATTCATATTTTAATATACCGCTTTATGATATCTATATTATAATAATGTACAACACACATTTATTACATATTTTTATAAATATCCATCATCAAGCCTGAACATACGTCGTATGGAAGTCGTACTCCATACGTAATCATACATTCTCCCATAAATTGTTTACATATTTTTTTATTATATTATGTTATATGCATATATGCATATATACCACTTTATTATGTTATTCAATACAAACAATACATCATTCATATTTATACACATCCACTTCACTTATATAGTTATTTAACTTACACCATTCATATTCATGCAGGTTTATGCTGATATCCCATCACACACTTATACTTGTTCCTGCATGGGATTTACACGTATCGGTTATTTGTGCCGTCATATATTTTGCGTATTTTGGTTCAAATCAATTGATCGTATTCCCATCCAATACATAAGTGGGCGATGGAAACGTGATGCAGTCCCATCCAGCGTGTACAACTTATCACACATGTATTCAACAGAGATGAGTGAGACTGGTACACTAAAAACTGAAATACTTGATTTACTTACCCAATGCATGAATCAGATTGGAAAAAACCCTGATCGACTTCGTTCACTATCTACACAAATACGATCCATCAGAAATGAAATATATAAAGATTTACCTGATGAACCAGAACATAACCCAAAGGCTGCTAACATCAGTGATATCCTCAACCTTCCAATTCATTCAGCTTCAACAATACAGCCGCCTATGGGCATACGAAACAAAGGTTCGGGCACCAAGAAAAGACGGGTCGGTCCGGGTGAAAAAATTGTTAAACGTCGTAAACGTCCTGCGCGTTTGTGCAACCATTGTAACAAATACGTATTTGATCATGATAGTCGCAATTGTATAAAAGTCAAAGAGGCAAAACGGGCTGCTTACAAGGCCAAATGCGATGCTGCGGCTGCTGCCAACCTTCCTCCTCCCCGTGACCCCAACTATGTTTACAATACTGAATCAGAAGACGATGTTTGATATGTTTTTCCCCTGTTTGACCTTTTCATTTTTATTAGTAACATTTGATCATCTTTTTTATCGTCTCAACTATATTAAACATATCGTTTATCATGTTTTACATTCTGTTGTGTTTATCTTTTCCGTTTCATTCACCTTTTAACATGCATATCGTTACAATCAATGTTTACCTGTTTAAATATGCATATATGAATAAATTAAGTATATATATATAATATGCATATATGCATATTAACACAGTTTTATCACATGCTACCTTCTGTCATATTTATATAACTATTGCAACATCACATCCACCATTACAACCCTACATCTAATCGTTCCATATCTATATATGCATATATGCATAAACCCGTATGTACATATTAATATACATATGTACATATAAATTATTACATATTTCTATATTGTTATCAAATATACATCCATTTTACATTATATTATTTCTATTTACATAACTAAAACCATTTATATTACAACATACTACATTATTACACATCATATGCATATATGCATATACAACCGTATCTTGTTACATCCTATCTATATAATTTTATATATATGTGCATTCATTCCGTACGTACGTATCAACATGTTTGTTATATGCATTCATTTATATTCTTCTAATTACCATATTCATATATGCATACATATATATGTCAATACGTATGTAGCAAATTAATTTTATATGCATGTATACATACATGTACATAATACTACTTTCCATATCTATTTGTTCGCATTTACCCTGTTCAATTTACAATATACATACAACATTATAAATACAACAACATTCACCAACATCCTTTAATATCAATCAATAAAAAAAAAAAAAATAATAATAATAATAATAATAATAATAATAATTAACAATCCATTTTACAAATTGCATATAGTATCCTTTCATAACATATGCATACTTCACATACTACATATAAAACTCCAGTAACATCATAACATAACAACCACCAAAATATAAATATAAATATATATATATATATATATATATATATATATATATATATATATATATAATATCATATATCATTTCACCATCAATCCAACAATATTCATAATATCATACCATTTTCCAATTGTTAGACTACATATCCAATCACTTAACAAACCATATCATCAGTCTATTTACCATTTTCTAACCCCGTTCAATAAACCATATAACTTCCAACCACCCTACTATTTCGCTAATCCTCTCCAGCACTCCTCCTGCAGTTTTGCTACTGTTTTCAATTTACCCTTTTTCTCAACATTCTTCACATTCTCAACCGCTACCTTTGCTATCTCTAACACCCTTTTTCTATAAATGTTTGACGGTGATAACATCAATGTTGTTGCTATTCGCATTCGCATGTTATTCAATTGATGTTGCTTCACATCCTTCAAATAAGTGAATCCACAATCAAACTCCTTTGTACTCCCCTTGTAACATTCCATATGGCGCATTGCAAATACCCCACAATCTTTCACATTATCCTTTGTTCCCCACGTAATCTTCAATCTCTTTATTACACCTTTTCTAAGCTTTTCTGTACCCGGGTGGTTTACTGACTTCATGTATGTACACATGTAATTTTTCTGCATAATAAACGCCAAAACAAAAAATAAAAAATTAACATCAATTGACAATATACATAAATATTACATTAATTTTACATACCACTTTGCATGGTGTCCCCATGTATCTAAAATCTGATGATGTCTTTACATGCATTGCATCTCTGTTTGAATCCATGTTATCTATCACCTGCACATCTCCTGTATCCAAATCCATACAAATAAGATAAAAATGTGCCTTCTCGATCATTGGTACCACTATTATATTAAAAGCTCTCAAATCCAACAGCGTGTCGTCCCTTTCAAATATTTCTCTCAAATACTTTTTCACAGTTCTCAAAGCCAACTCCTCATCTTGCTTTTTCTTCGGCATATATTCCGGCTGCAATTTGTTTTTTGTCACATCAATTATATATATATATATATATATATGTAAAAACTGTAACAATAAAATTAATATTTTTATATCTATTTTATTTTTATTTCTATTTTTTTTATAAACATATTATTTTATATATTATTAATTTTATGCATATATGCATATAGAATAACACATAATATAACCCATATGCATATCTGCATATTATAATATAACCCATATGCATATATGCATATTATACTTTCATTCATATGCATACATGCATATCATACTTCAATCCATATGCATTATTGCATATCACTTGTTTTATATAAATATATATTAAATTTTATTCTGTATACATATATACATATACAATCACTTTGTTATTAACAATCCTATATGCATATTATAATTTAATTCATATGCATAACATACTTTTCTTTATATGCATATATGCATACTATCTGTTAACTTGACATATTACATTATCCTATATATGCATATATACATATTCATATATTAACTTATTATCCAACCCATGTTTATATTTGCATATTATACATATGTATTTATATTAATATATAAACATACTATCCACTTACGAAGTTTGATGTATAACAAAACAACCGTCTTTTCCCGCTAACCACCATCCTTTTCTCCTTATCATTTAACATTGCTGCCCAACAATCTACCAGATTCGTTGATATCTCCTTCCCGAAATCTAGCGTGTTCATTGTATGCCCCAAAGCATACAATCCATGTTGTGTTTCAAACATCTTCAACCTGCATGCACATATATTTTTTCAATTATCCAATAATAATTAAATTGTTTTAACAGTGTTTTTTACAACTCTATACACTTTATATGCATTACGCATATTCGTAACAAACATACATGCATATAAATTACATACATAATTATATATATACAACTTACATAAATCTTAATCCGGATTTTTCCTTTTTCTTTTCTGTGTCAACTTCGCCTTTCCCATCTTCGTCATGTACGCCTTTCCCATCTTCGTCATCCTTCTTCTTTCTCTCCATCCTACAGTATATTTTTTTTTTGTTTTTTTTTACAAATCAATACAAATGAAATCTACAACACGCTACCTAAATATATACATATATGAATTCATATACATATTTATTTATAACTATACACACACATGCACAACAAACAATAATTACCTTTTTTTTTCCATCCCAATGACCATCACAAAATTCCATAACAATTTTTCTGTCTCGTCCAACGGTTTATTCATCGGTACTACCTCCTCGCACTCATCATCATCTATTTCTTGCGAACTTGGGGTCAATAATACTTATGATGGCATTGACTTATCAACTACCTTCTCCCCTTTCTTACGATACTTATTCGCCACCTTTTTTTGTGCTACCGATTTATCATCTGTCTGTACATCATTAGTACCCTCGCTTTCATCATTTTTCTTCCCACATTCCTCCCCTTCCTTTGTATCATCCGTCATTACGTTTTTCTTCAACATACTAATAACATCATCTACAATTTCATCCACGTTCTGTTTAACCTTTTCCATCTTTACACCTTCCTTAAAAGACTCATTAAACATCCCAATCACCTTCAACAGTTGTTCATCGTCTGGATTAAGCAAAAACTGTCTTTCCAACTCTTCCTTTATGTCATTCATCTGATGCTTCAATGCGATTACCGTATGTTCTATATCATCCATATGTGTTTGCATTTATTATTTTTCATTCTTTTTTTAGTATTCCAATAACAAATTTATTACATATATTATACAATATTACCATTATTACACTATTAACATCTTCCTATGAATTACACATCATTATTCAAATTATACATCATTATATGCATATACTATAAATTTATTTATGCACATATGCATATACATTTTATACCCTCATATGCATATGCACATACACATAATCAACCGATTATGCGCATATGCATATGTGATTTTACACTCACCTTATTATATTTAAGAAAATAATAATAATACTAATAATAATAATACTAATAACATATTTTTTACACATTTTTATATTCATTTACTACATATACATTCCCAATACATTCAAATATTTTATTAATTTAACCGTATTTATTCATTTATGCATTTACATTTCATATACTCATATGCATATATGCATATTAATTACATACCTACTATTCTCCTCTGTTTATACCAATACCAACTAATATTCATACGTTTATATTCATACTTAACTTAATATACGCATTTGTTTATACCATCATATGAATATGCATATATGCATAGATACCATTTCAAACATTATATGCATAAATACCTTTTTTTTCCCCGACACCTTTGCATCAATATCACCTTTCTTTTTAACATCTCCTTTCTTATCAGCGTATTTCTACATTACATCAAACAAATGCATCATATAACAATTTAGCATATTATATATGGAAAATATACATTTTTCATCACACAATATTTACATACCTCAAACGGGCTTCCTTCATTCCATATAACTTCATTCGCATCCTTCTTTGTATCTTCCATTTCAACATCCATTTCGTCATTTTTGTATTCATCTTGTTTAAAGCTGTCCCTCAATATTGCGCTTCCAAACCCGCCATTCGCAATCTCATATTTTTCCCTCCTACTCAGCATATCTTTTGTCCAAAACTGTAATGGACCATTCGTTCTTTCTTTATTCAATTCTCCACATACCGTCATATCCACATATAACATCTGCACACATTAAACGACATACTAATCATCCAAAACAACTGATTTCATTCACAAACATATACAAATATACAATCATTTATTATAAAAACAAACTTATAGTCAATATTGGAATTGGCCCGTTGTATGAACTTTTGTTTCTTCCCTTTTTTCAACCGTTTTTGCAACACATTATCTTATTGCATATGTATGCACACCAGTTTACGTCCTCCACTTCTGTACTCTCATCAAATTTGTTGAAATAATCTGTTATGCACCGTCCATCCATATTCACCCCAACAAGAGTATTCATAACTACTGTCAAAAAATCGTATTTAAATTTCCAGCTGACATCATCCCTATTCTATTCAATCCGTTTTACAATGTTTGCTGGTGTTATCAACTTCCCTTTGTACAATGCTTCCCATTCCTTTTTTTTCAAAACTTCAGCATCTTTCTTTTTTTCTTTGTCATCCAATACTATACCGACATTCTTTAATCCTAAAAGATTGCTCACCTCAGTCTCATTGACCTTTATGCTTCCATTTTGCATTTTAATATCCATTGTTGATTCATCAAAACTATCCATTATGAAATACGCAAGCTTTGATGGTATTGAATCTGTATTAATTGTCAGCATCCTTCCAAAACACATGTTAACCACCGTTTCTCTTTGTGCTTTTGACAACATTTTTACCACATAGCTCAACTGGTGTGGTGATATCCTACATTGCAATGCCATTAAAATGTTCTCTTTTTTTGTTTTAGCATTTTCTTTTTTCTTTGCCACACTCTTTATCCGTCTGTTCAACCAAACAACTTCATCTTTTTCTGCATTCAAACCAATAAAATATTCATTATACGTTTATGTTACATGGGATCCATATGTTACATACACACTTAATATCATTATATTAAACAAGTATGTCGTACCTTTGCTTGGTTGTTCAACTGTTGTTGTGTTTTTTACATTCTCCACATCTTTATTGTTAACGTTGTTTTTTTAGTTTTCCTTATCATCGACACAATTGGTTCATTATCTTCTATATCATCATTATGTTTCCTTTTTCTAATATGTGTTGGATTTGCATCAGTTTTCTTAACATCGGCTCTAAATGTCACTTTCCTTTGTTCCTTTTCATCACCTGTTGTACAAACATGCAATTAAACAATGTTAATATACCAAAACTGATAACATGTACGTTTACATATTTTTACCATTAATTTATATGCATAAATGCATACCATTAAGATATATGCAACTGTACATGTACAAATATTGTATATGCATTGTTATGGCTCATTTTCTGAGTATGCATGCTGACTAATATCCTGCTTTTAATTGTTTATTTGTGACCAGGATATTGGACGGGGATATTGCTAACATCCTGGGCGATATCCTAAGGTTGAGTGAATTAAACATGTGCAGGTTAATGGCTGTAAGTTACTAACGGTCATCAGGACTTCTTCTCCTCAAGACTCGGGCGTATTTGTTATGAGGAAGCCGTTGAACCCGAAAGACTTGGTCCTCAACGTTCGAGTGGGAATATTCGCTGGATCGCGGAAGTTTAGGATAGTTTGTTACATTATCTTTACTATAAATAGATGGGGGCGGATCAGTTTAAGGCACACAATTTACACACTTTCAAACACTTTCTCTCTAGTTCATCGTAAACACTACACACAACACTTGTACTCAACTTACATTGTAACACATAGTCGATCCGCACCACATCCTGCACTGTATCTTGATATTTGAAGCAATAGAAGAACAAGGCAGCTGCGATTGTCAGCTCCCGAGGTTTTATGCCGGCGATCTAGATTGATCAAGGGCTTTCCTCGTACATCACGTGTCAACCTTTACCTTTTTGCTCATTGTTTGATCATTGATACAGCTCTATATCCCGGGCTGTATCCTGAAACTGTTTTCATATCTAATTTGGTTAATACATTTTTCACACATAATTTTAGCACACTACATCACTTAACTAATTTGATCACATAATTGCTTAGGTAATTTTTGACCAAAACAATTTGGCGCCCAACGTGGGGCAAGTGGTGCTACTTTTACTAAAAATCTTTGTAAAATCATTAATCGGTTTTCTATTTTCAAAACTTTTTGCCACATTGTTTATAATGGCCTCAAGATCAAACATGAGCTCTTCCACTATGTCTGCTACAACCTCTGCTACTACTGGTTCGGTGCTTCCACCACCTCCTCCAAGGATGCCGTTTTCTTCACAATCTCAAGATGTTATCCCTACTCGGAGTGTCCAGGGATCTGCTCCCGTTTCAGCCTCTAACGATGAAATTTTGACTTTATTTGGAAGTCTGCAGGAACAAATGAGGCAGCAACAGGAGACTAACCAAATGCTGTTAAGAGAAATACAACTCTTAAAAGCTAGCTCGAGTAGACCCGCTGAAGAAACTGTCACTCCTATACAGCCCAGGGCTTTGAACTTCAGTTCCGCAATTTACACTGAGGATAATAGGGGGAATATCGTCCCAAGCCATTCTCAGAATCATACCCCTGAGATACCCTCTTCGGTCAGGATATCGACTGTGAGAAGTTCAGGATATGCTTCAGGATATGGCCAAAATCCTCAGAATGGTAATGTGTCAAATAATAATATTCTTGCTACTAACAATAATGGCTCTTTGCAGGATGCAGGTATGACGTCAACATTTACCAGGGAGCTCCAAAAATTGAAGGACATGATATCCAGTGTACCTAGAGTGGTCCAGCCAATTCCGGAAGTATCCCAGGACAGCCACAGGATATCCCGCTTTGCATATCCCATCTGTGATGCTGAAATCCCAAAAAGATTTCAGACTCCCAACATGAAGCTGTATGATGGGACTACGGATCCTGAAAAGCATATTGCCCAGCATAGGGAAAGAATGGAGATTAACCCTATCCCTCCGGAGCTTAAGGAAGCATGCTTATGCAAGGGATTTGGTTCTACTCTGACAGGATCAGCCTTAAAATGGCTGTTAAACGTTCCTCCTCACTCAATTACTTCGTTTGCTCATTTGGTTAATTTATTTAACAGTCAATTTTCTTGTAGTCGGAGTTTTGAGAAACTAACCAGTGACCTTTACAGGATAACTCAAGGGCCTCAGGAATCCTTGAGGGATTATGTGAACAAATTCAGTCGAGAATCCTTGGATATCCCACATCTTGATGTTGCAACAGTTGTGCAAGCTTTTAAGATGGGATTACAAAAGGATTCTCAGTTTTATCAGGATCTTGTAATGAATCCCTGCAGGAATCTCGATGAAGCTCGTAACAGGGCTTTGAGATATATCCGTCTGGAAGATGACAAGAAGATGCAGGAGAGGATGAATTCTACCTCAACCTATGAATCAACTAACAGGAAATCAGAAACCTCATATAAGCCATATCGCTCCAGGCCATATGGCAGATATGATAACAAGAAAGTGAACGCTGTTGAAGACGAGGATCCTGAAGAATATCCTGATTTATCTGAACACTGCTTTTCTGTTAATATACCTGAATTAATGTATGCTATGCAGGGCTTAGGGGACAAAGCTAGGTGGCCTCGAAAGAACCAGCAGAAAGCTGATTGGAAGGATAAATCCAAATGGTGTGCCTTCCACGAAGACTTCGGACATATGACCGAGGATTGCATTGCTTTAAGGAAGGAGATAAGTTACCTGTTAAGCAAGGGGTATCTGAAGGACTTGCTGGGAAAAAAGAAGAATAAAGGGCAGGATCCCGAGAAGAATAAAGGGCAGGATGCCAAGATAATTAACTTTATTTCAGGAGGATCCGACATTTGTGGGACTTCGTATTCGGCGGCCAAGAGACATGCAAATGAGGCTAAGAGTGAGAGGGGAGACAGACCAGTCAGAATGACTACCCTCACAACTGATAAAGTGATCACTTTCGATAGTGATGACAGGGATACTGTTCAGGATCCTCACCATGATGCTTTAGTAATAACATTATATGTGGCTAACCATTTTGTACGCAGGATACTGGTAGACAACGGTAGTTCTGTCAATATAATTCAGCTGGAAACATTGAAGAGGATGAATGTATCTCCGATGGATATCACTTCGAAGTCCACTGTGCTCGTTGGTTTCAGTGGAGAAGCTAGGAATACCGTAGGGGAGATAAAGTTACCAGTATATGTTGAAGGGGTCAACTCAATACAACGCTTCTGTGTGATGGACTCCTTATCCTGCTATAACATCATATTGGGAAGACCATGGATTCACGATATGAAGGCTGTGCCATCAACATATCACCAATGCATCCAGATCCCTACCCCTTGGGGGGTTGTCAAGGTGGAAAGTGATCAACAGGAAGCGAAAGAATGCTACTCATCTTCGATGAAATCCTCAACTAAGCCTAGTACAGCATAGCAATTAAAGATGCGGGTCCAGGATATCGAGGAGGATTCTGAGCAGGATGTGAAGAAAATTATCCTGGATCAGGATAATCCTGATATCTCGGTGCTCGTAGGAACCAATATCCCTCAGGATATTGAAGAACAGTTAACTAACTTTTTGAGATGCAGGATGTCAACGTTTGCATGGAAGCATGAGGATATGACAGGCATATCCAAAGACGTTATCACTCACAAGCTTGGAATTGACAAATCATTCAAGCCTGTTCAGCAAAAAAGAAGAAAATTCGCTCCTGAGCGGAATGCGATTATCCAAGAGGAAGTTGAAAGATTGTTGAAGTCCAGGATGATCAGAGAAGTCAAGTTTCCAAGATGGCTAGCAAACGTAGTTGTGGTACAGAAGAAAAACGAGAAATGGAGAGTCTGTGTAGATTACACGGACTTGAACAAGGCTTGTCCTAAAGATCCATTTCCTCTCCCTCATATCGATGCAATGGTAGATGCTACTGCCGGACATGAAATGTTAACATTCATGGACGCATCCTCAGGATTTCAGCAGATTCAAATGGAGCCTTCAGATCAGGAGGATACTGCTTTCATGACACCAACAGGTATATATTGCTATACTGCTATGCCTTTCGGTTTGAAATATGCAGGTGCAACGTACCAGAGATTGGTAAACATGATGTTCAAAGATAAGCTGGGGGACACCATGGAGGTATATATTGACGATATGGTGGTAAAATCTAAAAGAGCTGAGGATCACCTCCAGGATATCAAGGGAGCATTTGATATCCTGGATCAATACAACATGAAGCTGAATCCTACTAAGTGCCATTTCGGAGTGGGGGCAGGAAAGTTTCTTGGATATATGGTGACAAAAAGGGGGATAGAAGCAAGCCCAGAGCAGATCAAAGCTATCCTGGATATAAAATCACCCTCAAATATGAAGGACGTACAAAGGTTGGCAGGCCGAGTAGCAGCTTTGAATAGATTTATTTCAAGATCCTCAGAAAAATGCAAGGAATTCTATGATATCCTCAAAAAGAATAAGAAATTTGAATGGGGAGCAAAGCATGAAGCAGCCTTGCAGGATTTGAAGCGATATCTCTCAACCGCACCTCTATTGATGAAGCCTGAAAATGGTGAACCACTATCCCTATACCTCGCTGTATCAGGGAATGCTGTAAGTGCCGTTCTTATAAAGGACCATGAAGGTCAGCAATATCCTGTATATTATGTTAGTAAAAGTTTGTTAGATGCTGAAACTAGGTATTCTCATTTAGAAAAATTGATATTAGCTCTAGTCATGGCATCGACAAAGCTTAGACATTATTTTGAGACACATAGGATCCATGTTAAAACGAATTATCCTGTCAAAAATGTGCTTAGGAAACAAGAGATGTCAGGCAGGATGGCCAAGTGGTCAGTAAAGTTGAGTGCTTATGATTTAGTGTATGAACCTAGAAATGCCATAAAGTCTCAGGCTTTAGCTGACTTTGTGGCTGATTTCAGTAGTGACATTCAGGATAAGGCAGACCTAGAAGTTCAGCAGTTAGTAGAATCTTCAGGATCCTGGACGTTGTATACTGATGGTGCATCCAATATAAGAGGTGTAGGTTTAGGTATACTACTAAAATCGCCACAGGGGGACATATTACCCCAGGCCATTAGGTGTGAATTTCCTGCTACTAATAATGAGGCAGAATATGAAGCTTTAATTGCAGGATTAGAATTGGCTAAGAGTATGAGTATCAAGAATTTGCGAGTATATGTTGACTCCTTGTTAATTACTAACCATTTTAATGGATCCTATGCAGTTAAGGGTGAGAAATTAATCGAATACCTCGATATTCTCAAAAAATTAGCAGAATATTTCGATGTTTTTACACTTGAACAGGTACCAGGAGAGGATAACGCTGAAGCAGATGCCTTAGCAAATCTGGGATCATCGATCAGGATACCAGAAGGAACCCAAATACCAATATTACATGTCTTGTATCCTGCAACGAATCCTCGGGATAAAGAAGTAGCGGGTATTCAGGATCCTGGAGCAGAGTATTCTGAAGAGGATCCTAAATCTTGGACGGCTCCAATAATGAGATATCTCAAGGAAGGACACATCCCCGAAAATGAAAATCCTAAGGCATTTAGGATGAAGGTATCACGATTCACTATTATAAATAATGTTTTATACAAGAAATCTCTTGCAGGACCGTATTTGAGGTGCTTGGAGGATCCTGAAGCCAAAGAAGTACTTCAGGATATACATGAAGGGGATTGTGGTAACCATACTGGGGGCAGGTCATTGTTCTCAAAAGCATTAAGGACAAGATATTATTGGCCAACAATGAGAAAAGATGCCGCAGAATATGCTCGAAGATGTGACGCATGTCAAAGACATAGTAACATATTACATCAGCCTGCTGAACCGCTGTATCCTATTGTTTCCCTTTGGCCGTTTATGAAGTGGGGTATGGATATAGTGGGAAAGCTTCCAAAAGCTCCAGGAGGAAAGGTTTTCATGTTGGCAATGACGGATTATTTCTCCAAGTGGGTTGAAGCAGAAGCATTTGTTCAAGTTAGAGATCAAGAAGTAGTATCCTTCATAAAGATAAATATCCTGACCAGATTCGGAGTACCAGCCGAGATAATCTGTGACAATGGTTCTCAGTTTATAAGCAAGAGAACTACTGACTTTTGCAAGAGTTGGGGAATCAAAATGATAACATCTACTCCAGTACATCCTCAAGCGAATGGACAAGCAGAATCCTCAAACAAGATAATTGTCAATAACTTAAAGAAGAGGCTTGGAACCAAAAAAGGAAGATGGGCAGAAGAATTACCCTTCCTTTTGTGGGCTGATAGGACAACGGTAAAGAACGCAACAGGCCAAACCCCATTTTCCTTGGTATTTGGAGCAGAGGCAATGATTCCAACGGAAATGGCAATACCTACTGCAAGATCTACCCTACGGGATCCTGAACAGAATCCTGAAGCCTTATGTCAGGATTTGGATACTATAGATGAAAACAGGGATGCAGCAAGGCTAAGGATGGCAGCATATCAACAAAGAATACCCAGAGCATATAACAAGAATATTAGAACCAGAAGATTTAAGGTTGGAGATTGGGTGTTAAGAAAGGCTTTTCAGAATACCACTAATCCTGCCAATGGCAAGCTAGCTCCAAAATGGGAAGGACCATATGAAGTTGAATCAGAAGCAGGAAAAGGAGCATATAGACTCAAGAATATGGAAGGGGATATGCTACCGAGATCTGGAATGCTATACACCTTAAGCTTTATTTCAAGTGAGTTTAGAATTTAATTTCTAACTCAGGATGGTATGAATCCTATCTTTTTTAAATATGTTTGGTTTAATTTATTCTTTGAAACCCAATACTAACTTAAGCATCGGAGGGGTGTTAGCCAAGCTAACACCCACCTTAGTTTAAGGATGTTTTGCAGTATATGCTCCAGGATATAGCTCCAGGATGCTCATTCAAGATACTTCGGAAGATTAGAGGATTGGCCCCCTCTCTCACGTATAAGGGATCCTGATCCCTTCACAGGTTTAAAGGTATTCACCTTTCTTCTGAATTGGGTTTAAACACTCCGCCTGGAGCGCAAGTTATTCAGGGATAGTTCAAGGTGGCGGGACCAGTTCATGTAAAAGTGGCTGACAATTTCGTTACTATTGGCTATATCCTGAATCCTAAAGGTATATGAGGATTGATCACCCTCTCTCACGAAAGGGTATTTTCATACTCTCTAAGGTTTAAAGGTTTTCACCTTTCTAAGTCTTGGAGTTTATACACTCCCGCCTGTAGCGCACGAAAATTTGGGATTTTCCCCAGGATACAAGGATTTTATCTCCCGAACATTCTTGGGTTTTACCCCTGTAACATGAAAAATTGCCTATACAATGGAAACTGATATTCAGAAGATTTCTAAGAAGACATTGTACACAGGGGACATTCCTATCGAGGCAATGATATAAAGCTAAAAGGATAAGGCTCGGAACTAATGCACTAAGTGTCTCAGATAGGGGACATCTTCATTGGAAGAGTTGCAAAGGGATTGAAGTTTGGTAATAGGTTTATACCCTATTCCTGGTATGATCTTTCCTTTATAAACAATGTTTAAATTTTTAATACTATGTTTGGTGAAGGAATGAATATCCTGATATATTCTCAAAATATGTTTTTAAATACTTTTCGAGATATTTGGTTAAGATATTTGAAACTAATACTAGTTTGAAATTAAAACCTTGATCAAACAAGTATTGTTAAAACAGTTTTTAGAAGGTGGACTATCTTTTATTCCTTTAGAAGTTTTCTCTAAAGTTGATTGAATTTTTAGAAATTATATTTGTTAAAAGTTTTCATAATATATCACTAAGTATATTTATCAGGATATTTTCAAAAGATAGTTGTACAAAATTTTGCAAAGTTAAAATCTACATTAAGAAATGCATGACAGAAGTTAAAAGGAAACAACAAATAAGTCAAAAGGGAGTTATATTATTAACATGTCAAAAGTTGTGCTTTTGGTTTCACCTCAAACCAAGGCCCATCCACCAAAAGCACAATTAGTCTTTACCATACTTATGTAACGGTTGAAGGTTCTATCTCAAAACGGGACCTGTCCACCTTCAACCGATACGATATTCAAAACAGGTTATACTAACCGATGACCAAGGGCTTCATCCTGAAAGCCCAGGACCCATCCACCTTTGGTCATCGTATTGTTCTAGTGCAGGAAATATAAATTGTTCAACGACAGGAAAAGTAAATTGTTTCTACAAACCATAACCATGAAATTTAAAAAGTGGGCTCCGGCCTTGGCACGTATATCCATCATCGCCCACTTCGCCGCCTAAGGGGCGGCACCTTCTTGATCAACAACTTCCTTTCCAGCATCTGCACCAGCATCCCCCTCAGGATTTTTCTCGGCATCATCACCAGCATTGGCCACTTCCTCTGCCGCCTTAGAAGGCTCTTCACCAGCATGCTTTGCAGGATGAGTGACGGGATGACCTCCAAGATCCTGTAGTTTCGCTTCCCAAGCCTTTACATTCCAGGAGGGGCATTCGAAGCCCAAGTCCTTGGCCTCGTAAGCCATCCTTAACCTGGCTTGGAGAAGGGAGATAACAACGGATGCTTTGAGACTGTCCCGATATGAACTCATATCCTGCTGATATTGGAGAAGGGCGGCATCTAGTTTGGCTTGAGCATCCTCATTGGCTTTGTGGAGGGCAGCTTGGTGTTCCGGATCATTGCCTTGTATTTGTCTTCGTAATGCTGGGATTTGGCAGCCGCAATGGTTCCTTGATCAGCTATGGTGGTTTCAGCTTTCTCCAGCTTGATCTCTAACATCTTGTTAAGCCCGCAGGCGTCTTCATACAAGTGCATAAGACGATCCAAGCCCTATCGATAAGGACACAGGTATCGATGTAAAAATAAGCAGGATAAGGACTAACATACTTGTGCAGGATATCGAGAGGAAAATTTTACCTGTTTGAGGAATGAGGTGGCTTCGTTAAACCCATGATTCTCGAGAGAGAATGTTTCAGAAACAGCTGGAGATTCCGTCTCCTTTCTCTTCCGAGAGCTAGATGCCCGGGTCCTGGATGCTGGAGGGGCTTTGGAAGCAGAAACAGTCCTTGAAGAGGTAGGCTTTGATGACTTTGGCTTGGATTCTTGTTTGATGGGTGCAAGGCTGGAGTAGCAATCCAACTCGTCAAGCTGGAAACCTTCAAGGTTGACAACTGGTACTGCATAAGGGAAGATATTCTTAAACTCATCATACTTTTGAAAAATAATTGATTTAAAATATATGCTGAGAATGTGCTTACCAGACATTTCTGAGCTTGATTTCTGGCTTGAATCTGTGAGAGACTGGGAGAAAGTTCTTTCGCTGGCAGGAAGTCGGTAGATTTCCTTGATCTTGGATTCGGATTCTGCACTGGGAGGCACTAAATCTCTGAAGTTCGCTGCATAAAAACATCAGGATATAAGTCTGGGATATAGTTTGAGGATATAATTGGGGATATTCCTAAAACCCTAAATCCTACCCTTGGTTAACCATTTAACCGGCAGATCAAAACCCTTATCAATAGAGTCTCTTTTTACAAAAAAGAATTTTCGTCGCCATTGATCCTCGTTCTTGGTGGCCTTAAGAACCAAAGGGTTCTTGGAGGTAGAAAACAGAAGAAAACGGTGATCGCCGTGGGATCTCAACCGGTATGCTATAGGGAGGTCTTCAATAAACAGGTCAGGAAAATAACGAGACTTGATTTGATCCAGCACTATCAAAACTCGCCAGACCATTGGCATAGTCTGGGCATAGCTAAGGCCGGTGAGTTCAAAAAAGCGAGAGATGAAGGGTGGAAATGGGTACCGGAGTCCAAGAGAGAAAGGGTAGGCGAAAAAACAAACCCACTCGTCAGATGACGCGTCTGATCGGGCTTCCCGATCAAAAGGGCGAAAGACTGTTCCGGTGGGGAAGGCGCCAGAATCTTTAAGAGCAGCGATGTCGGCGTTGTTGAAGCAGCAGATTTCCTTTGCTGGATCACGGATGAAATTTTGACTTACAAGGGTTGAGGCCGGTCCGTCCGATCGAGATCTTGTTCGTGATGCCATGAAGGGTGTTGGGCAAACTAAAAGAAACTCAAGAAAGAAGGATAGAGGATGAAGAGAAAAGTGATTACCTGAAAATCGCTTGAAGGATGGTGATAATAAGCAGAAATGATTTGGCTAAATATGGGCTGAATATAGGGGGTAAAGAGTAAATATTGCATTGAAAATGGCACAATGTCATTTCAACCATCGTTTCATTTTAATTGCCTCGATCGACGAGATAAAGTTTTTGAAATATATCCGTTGGATTGGTATACCAACCGATATATTTGGGGACAATTGTTATGGCTCATTTTCTGAGTATGCATGCTGACTAATATCCTGCTTTTAATTGTTTATTTGTGACCAGGATACTGGACGGGGATATTGCTAACATCCTGGGCGATATCCTAAGGTTGAGTGAATTAAACACGTGCAGGTTAATGGCTGTAAGTTACTAACGGTCATCAGGACTTCTTCTCCTCAAGACTCGGGCGTATTTGTTATGAGGAAGCCGTTGAACCCGAAAGACTTGGTCCTCAACGTTCGAGTGGGAATATTCGCTGGATCCCGGAAGTTTAGGATAGTTTGTTACATTATCTTTACTATAAATAGATGGGGGCGGATCAGTTTAAGGCACACAATTTACACACTTCCAAACACTTTCTCTCTAGTTCATCGCAAACACTACACACAATACTTGTACTCAAATTACATTGTAACACATAGTCGATCCGCACCACATCCTGCACTGTATCCTGATATTTGAAGCAATAGAAGAACAAGGCAGCTGCGATTGTCAGCTCCCGAGGTTTTATGCCGGCGATCTAGATTGATCAAGGGCTTTCCTCGTACATCACGTGTCAACCTTTACTTTTTTGCTCATTGTTTGATCATTGATACAGCTCTATATCTCGGGCTGTATCCTGAAACTGTTTTCATATCTAATTTGGTTAATACATTTTTCACACATAATTTTAGCACACTACCTCACTTAACTAATTTGATCACATAATTGCTTAGGTAATTTTTGACCAAAACATGCATCAACATGTATGCATAAATGCATACCATTAATGTATGTGCATAAAAATCATACCATTAATCTATATGCAAATGTAAATGTAAACATATTGTATATACAACAACCTGTATGCATAAATGCATACAATTAATCTATATGTAAATGTACATGTAAACATATTGTATATTCAAAAAACCTTTATGCATAAATGCATACCATTAATAAATATGAATAAATGCATACCATTAATATATATGCAACTGTAAATATAAAACATATTGTATACGACACAACTTGTATGCATAAATGCATACCATTAATTAATATGCAACTGTACATGTAAACATACTGTATATTCAATAACCTGTATGCATAAATGCATACCATAAATATATATGCATATATGCATACCATTAATATATATGCATACCATTAATCTATATGTAACTGTAAATGTAAAACATATTGTATATGCAACTGTAAATGTATACATATTACTTTGCATACTTTATATGTACATATCACATTGTATGCATATATGCATACTTTGTCAAAACTAACATAATCATACATTTGTGTACTAAATGATCTGTGTATTAATACAACGTACAAAAATTAAGCTTTGTTTCAATAATTTTACACAAACAATTGTAATCATTTAACTAACATCACAAAATATACAATCTACATCTATTAACATACTAAATACTGTAATTAACAAAAAAAAAAACGCCATTAAAATACCATATTATCTTTCAGAATTTAACTAAAAATGTGTTATACGGGTGAAATGTGCCCTAATTTGTTGTAAATGTACAAAAATTGTGTTTCATGTGCCTACGTGTTCCACCCCAAAACAGTTTGGAAAACAGTAAAAGAGGGGTGTATGTACTCACTTGAGATTGCTCAGTAGTTCTGGAGTGACAACCAAACAATGATAGAGGTCTCGGAATCAAACGACACCTAATATAGGTAACTATGTTAATAAACCGGACCTAAATCGGAAGATCGGATAGAATGAGGTTTCGTAAACCAAACGAGTATGGAAACTCGTGTAATATGGTTTAACAAACCCTACATACTAAAAAGAAACTTAACCTAAGTGTTTACGACCCATTACGACCCGTTTAGGTAGCTTATGCTACTTTAACGCGGCGTTCGCGTGAAACGCGTTCGGACCGCCTAACTAGTCCTATGACAAGTATTATATGCCTAAACATGTTACATAACCAGTTATGTGACAAAAATTAGGTTTCATATGCTTAATTACCAATTATACATGAAAAGGGTATTCTGGTAATTTACCTAAGGCATATAAACTACCTATCATACAACTACTTAAACAAAGCGACCATAAGGTATAACCTTGGAAGGTTATTTCCTATATACTATGGTCACCTAATGTATTTGGTCGGATCCTAATGATCGACCAAACTGGGTCGGGTTCGAAGGTATAAGCGATTTATCAGATCGCTTACCCTTACGACCCTAGACAACGTGGTAATCAGTAGGCATAGTCCCAAGGGACTATAACCATCGTGATTACAATCACGTTGCGAAGTTCAAACGAACTTCGCATTGACCATAAGCTGGTCAACGCTGAAAGTCAAACAAAGTTTGACTTTCGGACTTGAAAAGCAATAAAAGGACGAAGGAACACTTACAAAGGGTCCCCGAATGCTAATCTAGATCGAAATAACTCAGGTATGAAACAATGGTTCCAACTTAGAGTCTTTAAGATCAGATTCTAGTGAGTTTGAAGTAAATGGGGGTGGGGTATTTATAGTTTTCGGGTAACCGTTAAGATCGTTTCATGGAAACCGTGCTTGAATCTTGTGCGTACACTTGTTGGAAAGTCATGGTGACTAAAAATGGCCCTTAATCAGCTGAAAGGTCAAGTGTGAGCATGTGGTTGAGGATTAAACAGCTGGAAACTGCTGATTAAGCGATCTTATCTGAACTGAGAGGCTGAGGCGGCCCGCTTCAGGATACACCAAAACTAATGCGGGCCGCATGGGGGTTCTGATCAGAAAATAAGTTTCAAAAATGACAGTTTCAGCCCCTGCACGTGTTTAAGGCCATTTCCGACACTTCTAAGGCCCGTAAAGCCAACTTTAAGGCCCTAAAATGATGCCTAAACATTGTGGACATGAAACATGCTCAAAAATATGCCGGGTGTTGGTTCGTTTGGTCGTACGAACGCGATGTTCGCTTAATTACGACGGAATGCGCATAAGCGCGAAAAACGATCCAAATGACGCAACGAATGGATTTTTCTCATGCCAAACACTAATGCATAATATAGTCATGCTTACATAAATTTTTGGATGTCCGGATGTATTCAGAACATAAGTTATGCGTAAAAGTGCAAACTTGTGCACTTTTTGACACTTTTAGTCCCTGAATGACCCAAAAGTTTATTTTAGCACACCGAACCCTTCAAAGCCTATTTCTAAGCTATGTAAAGGATATTTAAGGTGTGTTTAACTTATGGTCATGTTCCGGAATGTCTGTTACAGTTCAAATTGGCATACTTTCGCCGTTTGTCAAGTTTAGTCCCTGTAAGCGAATTAGCTTGTTTTTGCCATACCAAAGCCTTCAAAACTTATTTCTAAGTTATGTAAAGGTTATTTAGGGTATGTTAAGTATATGTTGATGTTCCGGAGTATTTTTCGCATTAAACTGATTACGTTTACTCATCAGTTTGCGTATAACTCTCCAGAAAGCGATGTAGAGTTTGAAATTGAATAAAAGTCAAAACATGAAAAATGTAAAACACAACCAAACAAACATTGGGATTAAATAACATTGTTTTATTGATAACAGAACTGTTCATAATGATTACAAGCACAGATGTTACAGTGGTGAGGAGCGAAGGAGAACGGTGGCTAGGGTAAGGGTGATCTCGAAGGTTTTATGATGGTTTGTAGGTGGAGTTAAGAGCTCCGGTGTTTCCGCACAGGGGTGGGTGGGTGTCTGAACGGAATTTAAGTTAGGTTTGTTATCTTGGGAAGAATGTTTGGAAGTTTCGATTGAGAAGTTTGAACTTGCGGGTGCATCGCAAGCCGATATGACTGTGATTATAAAGAATCATTGCTCGAATGGAACCGCGTTGGAAGGTAAGTGTTTAAGACATTACCGTGAAAGAGCGTGTAGACTATATGAAACTTTTTTGAGAAATTTATATATATATATTTTTTTATAATTTTTGTGACTTGCAGGTCTTAATTTCAAAATTGATGAAATATTTCAGGCATGGAATGAGATGTTTGATACTAAACGGGGGCCGAGTGGTGTTCCGTTTTTTCTGTTCTTGATCTTATTTAGTGGGTGTTGATTTCTTGTGGGTTTCTCCCTCTAGAAATGGTGGGTGTTGATTTTTTTAATGAATTTGATTTTTGATATGTGGGCTTGATCTGATATGTGGGTTTGATCTGTTTTGTGGAAATTTTTGATATGTGGGTTTGATCTGTTTTGATATGGTTGATTGGGCGGCGATGATGAAAAAAAAACATAGATTTTGATGACGATGGCGCGGCAAGGACGGCGGAGGGTAGGTTTTTTGAACCTGGAACCCCACTTTTGCAGCCTTTTGATTATCGGATAATCTGAGCCAAACCCCGTTTTTTTGTGATACGCTTTGTTTTGATGTCGTTGGTTTTTTATTTTTTCCCCCTAGTCGATGATGATAACAATATATCTGAGACACCTGCCCGAGTTTGCGATTTCTTGGTGCGTTCGTTTCTGCGTAAAAAAGTTTTTATAAAAAAAAAAAGTTAAACCGTAAACTTTTTAACGTAAACCGTAAACTTTTTAACGTAAAACGTAAAAAGTTTAAAAAGTTTTACGTAAAACGTAAAACGAAAAAAGTTTTACGTAAAATGTAAAACGTAAAACGTAAACTTTTTTAACGTAAATCGTAAATTTTTTTACGTAAAACGTAAACTTTTTAACGGAAAACGTAAAACGTAAGCTTTTTAACGGAAAACGTAAAACGTAAACTTTTCAAACTTTTAACCTAAAATGTAAAAATTAAATCGTAAAGCGTAAACTTTTTAACGCAGAAATGTAAAACGTACTCTTTTATGTAAATTTTTTTTAACGTAAAACGTAAAAAACGGCGCGTAAAAAACCGGTCGAAAAAACGACGCGAAAAAACGGAGCGTAAAAACAAGGCGTAAAACGTTCCGTAAAAAAACGCTCGTAAAAAAACGGGGTGTAAAAAACAGCTATTAAAAATGTTTTTAATCTCATCCATCCATTTTGAAAATCTCAGAATTTTTTTTAACGTAAAACGTAAAAAACGGCGCGTGAAAAACCGGTCGAAAAAACGACGCGAAAAAACGGAGCGTAAAAACAAGTCGTAAAACGTTCCGTAAAAAAACGCTCGTAAAAAACGGCTCTTAAAAATGGTTTAATCTCATCCATCCATTTTGAAAAAATCTTAAAAAAAATTATCATAAAAATCTGATTTTAAAATATTGTTTAACAAAAAATTCTGTTTTTTAATAAAAAGTAATTAATGAATAGGAGAAAAAGGCAATTAAATATAATATATATAAAAAGACAAAAAAAGTAATTTTACTTAAATACCCTTTAACAATAAAATATTAAAAACATAATAAGACAAAAAGTATTTAATATTAATTTTAACTACTTTTAATCTCATTCATCCATTTTGAAAATCTAATGGTCAGAATGTGGTTCTCGTAGTTCTTACAACTGGTGGTGGTTTTTATTTTAGCGGTCTTATATATATATATAGGGGAAGGTTTATTGGGGAACACTAAAAAAGTGGGGAACAGCGGGGAACCGACTCAAACGAACTCTAATTTGACTCATTCCAGTGGCGTTGGAACCGGCTCGTCGAACCCTAACTACGATCTCTTAACCCTAAACCCTAAATCCTAACTTCTAAACTCTAAACCCTAAAGCTAAAAAATAAGGCTAAAACCTAAGCTAAACCGTAAAATCTAAACTATAAACCTTAAAAGCTAAACCCTAAAGGCTAAACCCTAAAGCTAAACCCTAAATCTAAACCCTAAACCCTAAAGCTAAACCCTAAACCCTAAAACTAAACCCTAAAGCTAAACCCTAAGGCTAAACCCTAAAGTTAAACCCTAAAAGCCAAACCCTAATATATTTAGGGATTAGGGGTTATAATTTAGGGTTTAGGGTTAAGAGATCCTAATTAGGGTTCGAGGAGACGGTTCCAACGCCGCTGGAATGAGTCCGATCGGAGTTCGTTTGAGCCGGTTCCCCACTGTTCCCCACTTTTTTAGTGTTCCCCAATGAACCTCACACTATATATATATATATAGGGAGAATATCATGCGAGAATCACCTCTTATTGCGAGAACTGCGAGAACCAAGTGTGAACGCAACAATACTCAAACTACCAGGGCTGGAATGTAAAATCCGATATTTCCATATATCAGTCATCGGAACCATTCAAAATTGGTACTATTCGTCCGACGCCGCCTATCGCCTCCGTCTCCGCCAACACGATTCCGACCACCGATCGAGGATTCCGTCAATGTATCTTTAATTCCGGTCACATTCGCAACACCTCAACGACTTAATTCATGTATTACGACAATTCATCAAATTTCTGCAAACCCTAACATTCTTACAGCATCTTCGTCATCTCTCATCTTACAAGGTAATGTATATGTTTTCAAAATGCGCATCTAATTGTGTAATTTAACACCTTCTTTTCAACAATCTCAACCTTATAATCAAATTCATAATCGATATGTTCTATATACCTGTTTAACACATCCGTCTGTTTCATCATTAAGTTGTATACATTTTACTGACAACTGTTTGTTTACTAATAATTAACTGTAATAACTCAATTAATCACCATCGAATTGTTCAAAACTATCAAATGCCCCATCAATCCTGAATTCAGATATATGTATGTTTGACCTGTGTTATATAATTTACATTTTACAACATATCTTTATGCAAATATTTGTTCATTAAGATCTGTATACATAATCATAACTGAAATGTTTTATGTTATGTTAATACATACATTAAATTTACACTTGTTTCATAAACATTAAACTGATTTGTTAACATTTAACTATTATTTTATCTTATTTATTACATATGCATATATGCATATACATTACTTTTTGCATTTATGTTCCTTCTAATACGATCACATTTGTTTACACACATTTACAAATGTTACACTGTTTGTCATTCTACCTATTGTTACATCATACTATCTTTTTTTATATACTTTCATACATAATATACAACATGTGATCAATATAATAACAACAAATGTTACTCACCTTAATTGCAGATATTATGGCATCATCTGATTCGTCTTCAGTAAACGCCCCAATCAATATTATTCGAAATGATCAACATTGTCCAACACCAATGCAATCTGATAAAGGGTTAATTCCTATAATTGATTCATCTTGTGCTGTTGCAGCTATTTACCCCATAGATGACATTGTGATATATGATAATTTTGAAATCCCGTCTAACACACAGTCATATTCTGATTCTGGTTCGTCTTCTTATGTGTCAACTTCATCAAAAACACCAAAACGACTACAATTCCTACATAAAGAACAGAAAGGTATTACATTACTCCATCATCCTTTGTTTAAAAACAATTTACATATATAGCATTCATTTAATATCAACACCTGATTCCATTATTATACACGTTCTGTTATAATAATTATAACAATATTCTAATATCATCTTTTAACAACAATCTAATCTATAAACAAACTGTTATACTACCATATGTCCGTTATAATTAATTTTACACAATTACATGCATACCATATTCAATATGCATATATGCATATGAATTATATTCATTACACACTTATACATACATGACCATTTTTTATTCATACATACATTACAATATGCATATACAAACACATTCATATACTACTATATCATTACATACATTCAATCACAAAATCTGACATTTCAACATCTTATTCCCAATCCATTAATACTTGCACTATTCATACATTAGGTTACATCATAATTATATTTTTTTTATAATATGCATTATGAACCTTATATTCATTTACTCATTCAACAGGTACATTTATAAGTTCAGTTTATTCGTCACCCGATGGTACCAAATTTTGGACTCCCGACGTTGACATTCAATACATGCCATCCATTGGAAGTGTCTTCCAACATTGGGATGATGCTATCATGATGTATAAACAATACGCTTCCAAGGCTGGATTTTCTGTCCGTATTGGCACTTTGAAATCAAAACCAGACCCATCCAATCCCAACATAAGAATTCCTACACATCGGTATCTTTTATGTTCAAAAAATGGCATGCCAAAACATAACATTTTCGATTCTTCACTACCACCTACAAACAACAAACGACGTAGCCGATACACCGTCTCTAATTGTGGTGCATGTGCCCGTTTTCGATATTTGGAAACAACAAATCAATTTCAATTATATAGCATTGATGAGCAACATAATCATTGCATGATCAGTAGTGAAAATGCTGATCTTCTCAGACAAAATAGACAAGTAACTTTTGAAAATCAACAATTTATACATCAGGTCGGGTTAAACAAAATAGGGCCAAGCATTGCCCACAATATTCAAGTTTCCTTAAAAGGTGGACCACAAAATGTGCAGGGTACTACAGTGGATTTTAAAAATGTAAGTAGAGACTTTCGAATATTCATTGGTGACCGCGATGCAAACCTTTTTGTTGACACCTTACAAGCAAGAAGCCAAAACCGTTAAGATTTCATCTTTGAATATGTTGTTACAAACAACGAGCTTCGTTCTGCTTTTTGGGCTGACTTTGTATCCTTACGTAATTACGAAGCTTTTGGAGACGTGTGTGGATTTGATGCTACATATGATACAAACAAGTATGTCAACTTTCAATATTATTAAATAACAACATATTTATGATCACATGTTTATGTGTAATTCATGCACATATGCATAAGTTGTATATTCATTTTGTATATAAATATGTATACATATATGCATAACACATTTACTTTAAATTTATTATAATTTGCATGTTATGCACTTATGCATACACCATATATTCATTTATTATTTTCCGCATATCAACTTATGCATAACTGCATATAATCCTATCCTATTATGCTATTTAAAATATACATATATAACATTAACCACATGCATATATGCATACAATATCATCTGCATACATGTTTGTATTCATATCCTTACACATACATTACATCATATGCATATGTGCATATGTTAATATAACACTATATTCCATTTTATCATCATACACATAAATTCTGTTTATTCACGCCTACATACCACAACATACATTTTTTTACCTACATGTCGTAACTTTATTTTATGATTTGTATTATTAATACATATTACAATACATATGTTGCAGATACAAGATGATTTTTGTTCCATTTACTGGTGTTGATCACCACAAACGTTGTGTACTTTTTGGTGCTGGATCACTATATAATGAAACAATTGAATCATACACTTGGCTGCTATAAATGTTCCTTAAAGCCCACAAAAAACAACCTTCACTTATACTTACTGACCAAGATGCTTCTATGAAACAAGCTGTGTTAAATGTATTCACCGAATCCACCCACCGTTTATGTATGTGGCACATAACGGATAAACTGCCCGCTAAGGTAACGATAATATTAACTTTATCCTATTCACTATTTCAATGTACATATATATAATCATTCTTTTACTAATATTATAATTTAACATTTTTTATTTATAAATTGTCAACCACTTACAGATATCTGGTGATATACTTGCAAATGGGAATCTGAGAAAATCAATACACAAACTTGTTTGGACATATATATAATCATTCTTTTACTAATATTATAATTTAACATTTTTTATTTATAAATTGTCAACCACTTACAGATATCTGGTGATATACTTGCAAATGGGAATCTGAGAAAATCAATACACAAACTTGTTTGGAACTTGTTCATAACAGTTGAAACATTTGAAGCACAATGGCAACTTTTAATGAAGGAGTATAAACTTGAAAACCACAAATGGTTGACCGATATGTATAACATTCGCACACGTTGGGCACCATGTTACTTCAGAGATATTCCGTTATGCTGTTTGATGAAAACGACATCCAGGTGCGAGAGTTCTAATGCACGTTTCAAAACTAATTCTAGAGAAACAAACTCCCTTGTCCAATTCTTAATGTGCTATGATACTGTTGTTGATTCCAATCGTAACAAACAACGTAAGAATGAGTTTGATAGTGACACACGCACACCAAAATTTTTAACAACCCTTCCCATTGAAATTCAAGCATCTGAGATATACACCTGGAATATATTTTTGGAAGTTCAAAAAGAGATTCATCGAGGACTGTTGCATTGTATCATTTCTGAGCGTCCGACCACGTCTGTCGACTCTATTTATAATGTTAGACATCTTAACAAACACAGAGTTACTGTCAACACGTTCGAGGTACCTATCTTGTTAACTATTAATTATTTCTTTTTCTTTTTTTATTTACCTTAAATATATGTATATATGCATATGTGCATAATATATGTGCTGCATATTTATTATAATTTACATTGTATGCATATATGCATACATCATCTGATTACTTATTATTTACTTCATCTCAACTTATTCATACTTGCATATATTCCTATTTTATTATGCATACATGTAACTAACACTACAACATGCATATATGCTTACAATACCATATGCATACATATTTATATTCATAACATTCGACAACATGTACACTGTATGTACATATTCATATTTTAATATACCGCTTTATGATATCTATATTATAATAATGTACAACACACATTTATTACATATTTTTATAAATATCCATCATCAAGCCTGAACATACGTCGTATGGAAGTCGTACTCCATACGTAATCATACATTCTCCCATAAATTGTTTACATATTTTTTTATTATATTATGTTATATGCATATATGCATATATACCACTTTATTATGTTATTCAATACAAACAATACATCATTCATATTTATACACATCCACTTCACTTATATAGTTATTTAACTTACAGCATTCATATTCATGCAGGTTTATGCTGATATCCCATCACACACTTATACTTGTTCCTGCATGGGATTTACACGTATCGGTTATTTGTGCCGTCATATATTTTGCGTATTTTGGTTCAAATCAATTGATCGTATTCCCATCCAATACATAAGTGGGCGATGGAAACGTGATGCAGTCCCATCCAGCGTGTACAACTTATCACACATGTATTCAACAGAGATGAGTGAGACTGGTACACTAAAAACTGAAATACTTGATTTACTTACCCAATGCATGAATCAGATTGGAAAAAACCCTGATCGACTTCGTTCACTATCTACACAAATACGATCCATCAGAAATGAAATATATAAAGATTTACCTGATGAACCAGAACATAACCCAAAGGCTGCTAACATCAGTGATATCCTCAACCTTCCAATTCATTCAGCTTCAACAATACAGCCGCCTATGGGCATACGAAACAAAGGTTCGGGCACCAAGAAAAGACGGGTCGGTCCGGGTGAAAAAATTGTTAAACGTCGTAAACGTCCTGCGCGTTTGTGCAACCATTGTAACAAATACGTATTTGATCATGATAGTCGCAATTGTATAAAAGTCAAAGAGGCAAAACGGGCTGCTTACAAGGCCAAATGCGATGCTGCGGCTGCTGCCAACCTTCCTCCTCCCCGTGACCCCAACTATGTTTACAATACTGAATCAGAAGACGATGTTTGATATGTTTTTCCCCTGTTTGACCTTTTCATTTTTATTAGTAACATTTGATCATCTTTTTTATCGTCTCAACTATATTAAACATATCGTTTATCATGTTTTACATTCTGTTGTGTTTATCTTTTCCGTTTCATTCACCTTTTAACATGCATATCGTTACAATCAATGTTTACCTGTTTAAATATGCATATATGAATAAATTAAGTATATATATATAATATGCATATATGCATATTAACACAGTTTTATCACATGCTACCTTCTGTCATATTTATATAACTATTGCAACATCACATCCACCATTACAACCCTACATCTAATCGTTCCATATCTATATATGCATATATGCATAAACCCGTATGTACATATTAATATACATATGTACATATAAATTATTACATATTTCTATATTGTTATCAAATATACATCCATTTTACATTATATTATTTCTATTTACATAACTAAAACCATTTATATTACAACATACTACATTATTACACATCATATGCATATATGCATATACAACCGTATCTTGTTACATCCTATCTATATAATTTTATATATATGTGCATTCATTCCGTACGTACGTATCAACATGTTTGTTATATGCATTCATTTATATTCTTCTAATTACCATATTCATATATGCATACATATATATGTCAATACGTATGTAGCAAATTAATTTTATATGCATGTATACATACATGTACATAATACTACTTTCCATATCTATTTGTTCGCATTTACCCTGTTCAATTTACAATATACATACAACATTATAAATACAACAACATTCACCAACATCCTTTAATATCAATCAATAAAAAAAAAAAAAAATAATAATAATAATAATAATAATAATAATAATAATAATAATAATAATTAACAATCCATTTTACAAATTGCATATAGTATCCTTTCATAACATATGCATACTTCACATACTACATATAAAACTCCAGTAACATCATAACATAACAACCACCAAAATATAAATATAAATATATATATATATATATATATATATAATATCATATATCATTTCACCATCAATCCAACAATATTCATAATATCATACCATTTTCCAATTGTTAGACTACATATCCAATCACTTAACAAACCATATCATCAGTCTATTTACCATTTTCTAACCCCGTTCAATAAACCATATAACTTCCAACCACCCTACTATTTCGCTAATCCTCTCCAGCACTCCTCCTGCAGTTTTGCTACTGTTTTTAATTTACCCTTTTTCTCAACATTCTTCACATTCTCAACCGCTACCTTTGCTATCTCTAACACCCTTTTTCTATAAATGTTTGACGGTGATAACATCAATGTTGTTGCTATTCGCATTCGCATGTTATTCAATTGATGTTGCTTCACATCCTTCAAATAAGTGAATCCACAATCAAACTCCTTTGTACTCCCCTTGTAACATTCCATATGGCGCATTGCAAATACCCCACAATCTTTCACATTATCCTTTGTTCCCCACGTAATCTTCAATCTCTTTATTACACCTTTTCTGTACCCGGGTGGTTTACTGACTTCATGTATGTACACATGTAATTTTTCTGCATAATAAACGCCAAAACAAAAAATTAAAAATTAACATCAATTGACAATATACATAAATATTACATTAATTTTACATACCACTTTGCATGGTGTCCCCATGTATCTAAAATCTGATGATGTCTTTACATGCATTGCATCTCTGTTTGAATCCATGTTATCTATCACCTGCACATCTCCTGTATCCAAATCCATACAAATAAGATAAAAATGTGCCTTCTCGATCATTGGTACCACTATTATATTAAAAGCTCTCAAATCCAACAGCGTGTCGTCCCTTTCAAATATTTCTCTCAAATACTTTTTCACAGTTCTCAAAGCCAACTCCTCATCTTGCTTTTTCTTCGGCATATATTCCGGCTGCAATTTGTTTTTTGTCACATCAATTATATATATATATATATATATATATATATATGTAAAAACTGTAACAATAAAATTAATATTTTTATATCTATTTTATTTTTATTTCTATTTTTTTTATAAACATATTATTTTGTATATTATTAATTTTATGCATATATGCATATAGAATAACACATAATATAACCCATATGCATATCTGCATATTATAATATAACCCATATGCATATATGCATATTATACTTTCATTCATATGCATACATGCATATCATACTTCAATCCATATGCATTATTGCATATCACTTGTTTTATATAAATATATATTAAATTTTATTCTGTATACATATATACATATACAATCACTTTGTTATTAACAATCCTATATGCATATTATAATTTAATTCATATGCATAACATACTTTTCTTTATATGCATATATGCATACTATCTGTTAACTTGACATATTACATTATCCTATATATGCATATATACATATTCATATATTAACTTATTATCCAACCCATGTTTATATTTGCATATTATACATATGTATTTATATTAATATATTAATATATAAACATACTATCCACTTACGAAGTTTGATGTATAACAAAACAACCGTCTTTTCCCGCTAACCACCATCCTTTTCTCCTTATCATTTAACATTGCTGCCCAACAATCTATCAGATTCGTTGATATCTCCTTCCCGAAATCTAGCGTGTTCATTGTATGCCCCAAAGCATACAATCCATGTTGTGTTTCAAACATCTTCAACCTGCATGCACATATATTTTTTCAATTATCCAATAATAATTAAATTGTTTTAACAGTGTTTTTTACAACTCTATACACTTTATATGCATTACGCATATTCGTAACAAACATACATGCATATAAATTACATACATAATTATATATATATACAACTTACATAAATCTTAATCCGGATTTTTCCTTTTTCTTTTCTGTGTCAACTTCGCCTTTCCCATCTTCGTCATGTACGCCTTTCCCATCTTCGTCATCCTTCTTCTTTCTCTCCATCCTACAGTATATTTTTTTTTGTTTTTTTTTACAAATCAATACAAATGAAATCTACAACACGCTACCTAAATATATACATATATGAATTCATATACATATTTATTTATAACTATACACACACATGCACAACAAACAATAATTACCTTTTTTTTTCCATCCCAATGACCATCACAAAATTCCATAACAATTTTTCTGTCTCGTCCAACGGTTTATTCATCGGTACTACCTCCTCGCACTCATCATCATCTATTTCTTGCGAACTTGGGGTCAATAATACTTATGATGGCATTGACTTATCAACTACCTTCTCCCCTTTCTTACGATACTTATTCGCCACCTTTTTTTGTGCTACCGATTTATCATCTGTCTGTACATCATTAGTACCCTCGCTTTCATCATTTTTCTTCCCACATTCCTCCCCTTCCTTTGTATCATCCGTCATTACGTTTTTCTTCAACATACTAATAACATCATCTACAATTTCATCCACGTTCTGTTTAACCTTTTCCATCTTTACACCTTCCTTGAAAGACTCATTAAACATCCCAATCACCTTCAACAGTTGTTCATCGTCTGGATTAAGCAAAAACTGTCTTTCCAACTCTTCCTTTATGTCATTCATCTGATGCTTCAATGCGATTACCGTATGTTCTATATCATCCATATGTGTTTGCATTTATTATTTTTCATTCTTTTTTTAGTATTCCAATAACAAATTTATTACATATATTATACAATATTACCATTATTACACTATTAACATCTTCCTATGAATTACACATCATTATTCAAATTATACATCATTATATGCATATACTATAAATTTATTTATGCACATATGCATATACATTTTATACCCTCATATGCATATGCACATACACATAATCAACCGATTATGCGCATATGCATATGTGATTTTACACTCACCTTATTATATTTAAGAAAATAATAATAATACTAATAATAATAATACTAATAACATATTTTTTACACATTTTTATATTCATTTACTACATATACATTCCCAATACATTCAAATATTTTATTAATTTAACCGTATTTATTCATTTATGCATTTACATTTCATATACTCATATGCATATATGCATATTAATTACATACCTACTATTCTCCTCTGTTTATACCAATACCAACTAATATTCATACGTTTATATTCATACTTAACTTAATATACGCATTTGTTTATACCATCATATGCATATGCATATATGCATAGATACCATTTCAAACATTATATGCATAAATACCTTTTTTTTCCCCGACACCTTTGCATCAATATCACCTTTCTTTTTAACATCTCCTTTCTTATCAGCGTATTTCTACATTACATCAAACAAATGCATCATATAACAATTTAGCATATTATATATGGAAAATATACATTTTTCATCACACAATATTTACATACCTCAAACGGGCTTCCTTCATTCCATATAACTTCATTCGCATCCTTCTTTGTATCTTCCATTTCAACATCCATTTCGTCATTTTTGTATTCATCTTGTTTAAAGCTGTCCCTCAATATTGCGCTTCCAAACCCGCCATTCGCAATCTCATATTTTTCCCTCCTACTCAGCATATCTTTTGTCCAAAACTGTAATGGACCATTTGTTCTTTCTTTATTCAATTCTCCACATACCGTCATATCCACATATAACATCTGCACACATTAAACGACATACTAATCATCCAAAACAACTGATTTCATTCACAAACATATACAAATATACAATCATTTATTATAAAAACAAACTTACAGTCAATATTGGAATTGGCCCGTTGTATGAACTTTTGTTTCTTCCCCTTTTTCAACCGTTTTTGCAACACATTATCTTATTGCATATGTATGCACACCAGTTTACGTCCTCCACTTCTGTACTCTCATCAAATTTGTTGAAATAATCTGTTATGCACCGTCCATCCATATTCACCCCAACAAGAGTATTCATAACTACTGTCAAAAAATCGTATTTAAATTTCCAGCTGACATCATCCCTATTCTATTCAATCCGTTTTACAATGTTTGCTGGTGTTATCAACTTCCCTTTGTACAATGCTTCCCATTCCTTTTTTTTCAAAACTTCAGCATCTTTCTTTTTTTCTTTGTCATCCAATACTATACCGACATTCTTTAATCCTAAAAGATTGCTCACCTCAGTCTCATTGACCTTTATGCTTCCATTTTGCATTTTAATATCCATTGTTGATTCATCAAAACTATCCATTATGAAATACGCAAGCTTTGATGGTATTGAATCTGTATTAATTGTCAGCATCCTTCCAAAACCCATGTTAACCACCGTTTCTCTTTGTGCTTTTGACAACATTTTTACCACATAGCTCAACTGGTGTGGTGATATCCTACATTGCAATGCCATTAAAATGTTCTCTTTTTTTGTTTTAGCATTTTCTTTTTTCTTTGCCACACTCTTTATCCGTCTGTTCAACCAAACAACTTCATCTTTTTCTGCATTCAAACCAATAAAATATTCATTATACGTTTATGTTACATGGGATCCATATGTTACATACACACTTAATATCATTATATTAAACAAGTATGTCGTACCTTTGCTTGGTTGTTCAACTGTTGTTGTGTTTTTTACATTCTCCACATCTTTATTGTTAACGTTGTTTTTTTAGTTTTCCTTATCATCGACACAATTGGTTCATTATCTTCTATATCATCATTATGTTTCCTTTTTCTAATATGTGTTGGATTTGCATCAGTTTTCTTAACATCGGCTCTAAATGTCACTTTCCTTTGTTCCTTTTCATCACCTGTTGTACAAACATGCAATTAAACAATGTTAATATACCAAAACTGATAACATGTACGTTTACATATTTTTACCATTAATTTATATGCATAAATGCATACCATTAAGATATATGCAACTGTACATGTACAAATATTGTATATGCATTGTTATGGCTCATTTTCTGAGTATGCATGCTGACTAATATCCTGCTTTTAATTGTTTATTTGTGACCAGGATATTGGACGGGGATATTGCTAACATCCTGGGCGATATCCTAAGGTTGAGTGAATTAAACATGTGCAGGTTAATGGCTGTAAGTTACTAACGGTCATCAGGACTTCTTCTCCTCAAGACTCGGGCGTATTTGTTATGAGGAAGCCGTTGAACCCGAAAGACTTGGTCCTCAACGTTCGAGTGGGAATATTCGCTGGATCGCGGAAGTTTAGGATAGTTTGTTACATTATCTTTACTATAAATAGATGGGGGCGGATCAGTTTAAGGCACACAATTTACACACTTTCAAACACTTTCTCTCTAGTTCATCGTAAACACTACACACAACACTTGTACTCAACTTACATTGTAACACATAGTCGATCCGCACCACATCCTGCACTGTATCTTGATATTTGAAGCAATAGAAGAACAAGGCAGCTGCGATTGTCAGCTCCCGAGGTTTTATGCCGGCGATCTAGATTGATCAAGGGCTTTCCTCGTACATCACGTGTCAACCTTTACCTTTTTGCTCATTGTTTGATCATTGATACAGCTCTATATCCCGGGCTGTATCCTGAAACTGTTTTCATATCTAATTTGGTTAATACATTTTTCACACATAATTTTAGCACACTACCTCACTTAACTAATTTGATCACATAATTGCTTAGGTAATTTTTGACCAAAACAATTTGGCGCCCAACGTGGGGCAAGTGGTGCTACTTTTACTAAAAATCTTTGTAAAATCATTAATCGGTTTTCTATTTTCAAAACTTTTTGCCACATTGTTTATAATGGCCTCAAGATCAAACATGAGCTCTTCCACTATGTCTGCTACAACCTCTGCTACTACTGGTTCGGTGCTTCCACCACCTCCTCCAAGGATGCCGTTTTCTTCACAATCTCAAGATGTTATCCCTACTCGGAGTGTCCAGGGATCTGCTCCCGTTTCAGCCTCTAACGATGAAATTTTGACTTTATTTGGAAGTCTGCAGGAACAAATGAGGCAGCAACAGGAGACTAACCAAATGTTGTTAAGAGAAATACAACTCTTAAAAGCTAGCTCGAGTAGACCCGCTGAAGAAACTGTCACTCCTATACAGCCCAGGGCTTTGAACTTCAGTTCCGCAGTTTACACTGAGGATAATAGGGGGAATATCGTCCCAAGCCATTCTCAGAATCATACCCCTGAGATACCCTCTTCGGTCAGGATATCGACTGTGAGAAGTTCAGGATATGCTTCAGGATATGGCCAAAATCCTCAGAATGGTAATGTGTCAAATAATAATATTCTTGCTACTAACAATAATGGCTCTTTGCAGGATGCAGGTATGACGTCAACATTTACCAGGGAGCTCCAAAAATTGAAGGACATGATATCCAGTGTACCTAGAGTGGTCCAGCCAATTCCGGAAGTATCCCAGGACAGCCACAGGATATCCCGCTTTGCATATCCCATCTGTGATGCTGAAATCCCAAAAAGATTTCAGACTCCCAACATGAAGCTGTATGATGGGACTACGGATCCTGAAAAGCATATTGCCCAGCATAGGGAAAGAATGGAGATTAACCCTATCCCTCCGGAGCTTAAGGAAGCATGCTTATGCAAGGGATTTGGTTCTACTCTGACAGGATCAGCCTTAAAATGGCTGTTAAACGTTCCTCCTCACTCAATTACTTCGTTTGCTCATTTGGTTAATTTATTTAACAGTCAATTTTCTTGTAGTCGGAGTTTTGAGAAACTAACCAGTGACCTTTACAGGATAACTCAAGGGCCTCAGGAATCCTTGAGGGATTATGTGAACAAATTCAGTCGAGAATCCTTGGATATCCCACATCTTGATGTTGCAACAGCTGTGCAAGCTTTTAAGATGGGATTACAAAAGGATTCTCAGTTTTATCAGGATCTTGTAATGAATCCCTGCAGGAATCTCGATGAAGCTCGTAACAGGGCTTTGAGATATATCCGTCTGGAAGATGACAAGAAGATGCAGGAGAGGATGAATTCTACCTCAACCTATGAATCAACTAACAGGAAATCAGAAACCTCATATAAGCCATATCGCTCCAGGCCATATGGCAGATATGATAACAAGAAAGTGAACGCTGTTGAAGACGAGGATCCTGAAGAATATCCTGATTTATCTGAACACTGCTTTTCTGTTAATATACCTGAATTAATGTATGCTATGCAGGGCTTAGGGGACAAAGCTAGGTGGCCTCGAAAGAACCAGCAGAAAACTGATTGGAAGGATAAATCCAAATGGTGTGCCTTCCACGAAGACTTCGGACATATGACCGAGGATTGCATTGCTTTAAGGAAGGAGATAAGTTACCTGTTAAGCAAGGGGTATCTGAAGGACTTGCTGGGAAAAAAGAAGAATAAAGGGCAGGATCCCGAGAAGAATAAAGGGCAGGATGCCAAGATAATTAACTTTATTTCAGGAGGATCCGACATTTGTGGGACTTCGTATTCGGCGGCCAAGAGACATGCAAAGGAGGCTAAGAGTGAGAGGGGAGACAGACCAGTCAGAATGACTACCCTCACAACTGATAAAGTGATCACTTTCGATAGTGATGACAGGGATACTGTTCAGGATCCTCACCATGATGCTTTAGTAATAACATTATATGTGGCTAACCATTTTGTACGCAGGATACTGGTAGACAACGGTAGTTCTGTCAATATAATTCAGCTGGAAACATTGAAGAGGATGAATGTATCTCCGATGGATATCACTTCGAAGTCCACTGTGCTCGTTGGTTTCAGTGGAGAAGCTAGGAATACCGTAGGGGAGATAAAGTTACCAGTATATGTTGAAGGGGTCAACTCAATACAACGCTTCTGTGTGATGGACTCCTTATCCTGCTATAACATCATATTGGGAAGACCATGGATTCACGATATGAAGGCTGTGCCATCAACATATCACCAATGCATCCAGATCCCTACCCCTTGGGGGGTTGTCAAGGTGGAAAGTGATCAACAGGAAGCGAAAGAATGCTACTCATCTTCGATGAAATCCTCAACTAAGCCTAGTACAGCATAGCAATTAAAGATGCGGGTCCAGGATATCGAGGAGGATTCTGAGCAGGATGTGAAGAAAATTATCCTGGATCAGGATAATCCTGATATCTCGGTGCTCGTAGGAACCAATATCCCTCAGGATATTGAAGAACAGTTAACTAACTTTTTGAGATGCAGGATGTCAACGTTTGCATGGAAGCATGAGGATATGACAGGCATATCCAAAGACGTTATCACTCACAAGCTTGGAATTGACAAATCATTCAAGCCTGTTCAGCAAAAAAGAAGAAAATTCGCTCCTGAGCGGAATGCGATTATCCAAGAGGAAGTTGAAAGATTGTTGAAGTCCAGGATGATCAGAGAAGTCAAGTTTCCAAGATGGCTAGCAAACGTAGTTGTGGTACAGAAGAAAAACGAGAAATGGAGAGTCTGTGTAGATTACACGGACTTGAACAAGGCTTGTCCTAAAGATCCATTTCCTCTCCCTCATATCGATGCAATGGTAGATGCTACTGCCGGACATGAAATGTTAACATTCATGGACGCATCCTCAGGATTTCAGCAGATTCAAATGGAGCCTTCAGATCAGGAGGATACTGCTTTCATGACACCAACAGGTATATATTGCTATACTGCTATGCCTTTCGGTTTGAAATATGCAGGTGCAACGTACCAGAGATTGGTAAACATGATGTTCAAAGATAAGCTGGGGGACACCATGGAGGTATATATTGACGATATGGTGGTAAAATCTAAAAGAGCTGAGGATCACCTCCAGGATATCAAGGGAGCATTTGATATCCTGGATCAATACAACATGAAGCTGAATCCTACTAAGTGCCATTTCGGAGTGGGGGCAGGAAAGTTTCTTGGATATATGGTGACAAAAAGGGGGATAGAAGCAAGCCCAGAGCAGATCAAAGCTATCCTGGATATAAAATCACCCTCAAATATGAAGGACGTACAAAGGTTGGCAGGCCGAGTAGCAGCTTTGAATAGATTTATTTCAAGATCCTCAGAAAAATGCAAGGAATTCTATGATATCCTCAAAAAGAATAAGAAATTTGAATGGGGAGCAAAGCATGAAGCAGCCTTGCAGGATTTGAAGCGATATCTCTCAACCGCACCTCTATTGATGAAGCCTGAAAATGGTGAACCACTATCCCTATACCTCGCTGTATCAGGGAATGCTGTAAGTGCCGTTCTTATAAAGGACCATGAAGGTCAGCAATATCCTGTATATTATGTTAGTAAAAGTTTGTTAGATGCTGAAACTAGGTATTCTCATTTAGAAAAATTGATATTAGCTCTAGTCATGGCATCGACAAAGCTTAGACATTATTTTGAGACACATAGGATCCATGTTAAAACGAATTATCCTGTCAAAAATGTGCTTAGGAAACCAGAGATGTCAGGCAGGATGGCCAAGTGGTCAGTAAAGTTGAGTGCTTATGATTTAGTGTATGAACCTAGAAATGCCATAAAGTCTCAGGCTTTAGCTGACTTTGTGGCTGATTTCAGTAGTGACATTCAGGATAAGGCAGACCTAGAAGTTCAGCAGTTAGTAGAATCTTCAGGATCCTGGACGTTGTATACTGATGGTGCATCCAATATAAGAGGTGTAGGTTTAGGTATACTACTAAAATCGCCACAGGGGGACATATTACCCCAGGCCATTAGGTGTGAATTTCCTGCTACTAATAATGAGGCAGAATATGAAGCTTTAATTGCAGGATTAGAATTGGCTAAGAGTATGAGTATCAAGAATTTGCGAGTATATGTTGACTCCTTGTTAATTACTAACCATTTTAATGGATCCTATGCAGTTAAGGGTGAGAAATTAATCGAATACCTCGATATTCTCAAAAAATTAGCAGAATATTTCGATGTTTTTACACTTGAACAGGTACCAGGAGAGGATAACGCTGAAGCAGATGCCTTAGCAAATCTGGGATCATCGATCAGGATACCAGAAGGAACCCAAATACCAATATTACATGTCTTGTATCCTGCAACGAATCCTCGGGATAAAGAAGTAGCGGGTATTCAGGATCCTGGAGCAGAGTATTCTGAAGAGGATCCTAAATCTTGGACGGCTCCAATAATGAGATATCTCAAGGAAGGACACATCCCCGAAAATGAAAATCCTAAGGCATTTAGGATGAAGGTATCACGATTCACTATTATAAATAATGTTTTATACAAGAAATCTCTTGCAGGACCGTATTTGAGGTGCTTGGAGGATCCTGAAGCCAAAGAAGTACTTCAGGATATACATGAAGGGGATTGTGGTAACCATACTGGGGGCAGGTCATTGTTCTCAAAAGCATTAAGGACAAGATATTATTGGCCAACAATGAGAAAAGATGCCGCAGAATATGCTCGAAGATGTGACGCATGTCAAAGACATAGTAACATATTACATCAGCCTGCTGAACCGCTGTATCCTATTGTTTCCCTTTGGCCGTTTATGAAGTGGGGTATGGATATAGTGGGAAAGCTTCCAAAAGCTCCAGGAGGAAAGGTTTTCATGTTGGCAATGACGGATTATTTCTCCAAGTGGGTTGAAGCAGAAGCATTTGTTCAAGTTAGAGATCAAGAAGTAGTATCCTTCATAAAGATAAATATCCTGACCAGATTCGGAGTACCAGCCGAGATAATCTGTGACAATGGTTCTCAGTTTATAAGCAAGAGAACTACTGACTTTTGCAAGAGTTGGGGAATCAAAATGATAACATCTACTCCAGTACATCCTCAAGCGAATGGACAAGCAGAATCCTCAAACAAGATAATTGTCAATAACTTAAAGAAGAGGCTTGGAACCAAAAAAGGAAGATGGGCAGAAGAATTACCCTTCGTTTTGTGGGCTGATAGGACAACGGTAAAGAACGCAACAGGCCAAACCCCATTTTCCTTGGTATTTGGAGCAGAGGCAATGATTCCAACGGAAATGGCAATACCTACTGCAAGATCTACCCTACGGGATCCTGAACAGAATCCTGAAGCCTTATGTCAGGATTTGGATACTATAGATGAAAACAGGGATGCAGCAAGGCTAAGGATGGCAGCATATCAACAAAGAATACCCAGAGCATATAACAAGAATATTAGAACCAGAAGATTTAAGGTTGGAGATTGGGTGTTAAGAAAGGCTTTTCAGAATACCACTAATCCTGCCAATGGCAAGCTAGCTCCAAAATGGGAAGGACCATATGAAGTTGAATCAGAAGCAGGAAAAAGGAGCATATAGACTCAAGAATATGGAAGGGGATATGCTACCGAGATCTTGGAATGCTATACACCTTAAGCTTTATTTCAAGTGAGTTTAGAATTTAATTTCTAACACAGGATGGTATGAATCCTATCTTTTTTTAATATGTTTGGTTTAATTTATTCTTTGAAACCCAATACTAACTTAAGCATCGGAGGGGTGTTAGCCAAGCTAACACCCACCTTAGTTTAAGGATGTTTTGCAGTATATGCTCCAGGATATAGCTCCAGGATGCTCATTCAAGATACTTCGGAAGATTAGAGGATTGGCCCCCTCTCTCACGTATAAGGGATCCTGATCCCTTCACAGGTTTAAAGGTATTCACCTTTCTTCTGAATTGGGTTTAAACACTCCGCCTGGAGCGCAAGTTATTCAGGGATAGTTCAAGGTGGCGGGACCAGTTCATGTAAAAGTGGCTGACAATTTCGTTACTATTGGCTATATCCTGAATCCTAAAGGTATATGAGGATTGATCACCCTCTCTCACGAAAGGGTATTTTCATACTCTCTAAGGTTTAAAGGTTTTCACCTTTCTAAGTCTTGGAGTTTATACACTCCCGCCTGTAGCGCACGAAAATTTGGGATTTTCCCCAGGATACAAGGATTTTATCTCCCGAACATTCTTGGGTTTTACCCCTGTAACATGAAAAATTGCCTATACAATGGAAACTGATATTCAGAAGATTTCTAAGAAGACATTGTACACAGGGGACATTCCTATCGAGGCAATGATATAAAGCTAAAAGGATAAGGCTCGGAACTAATGCACTAAGTGTCTCAGATAGGGGACATCTTCATTGGAAGAGTTGCAAAGGGATTGAAGTTTGGTAATAGGTTTATACCCTATTCCTGGTATGATCTTTCCTTTATAAACAATGTTTAAATTTTTAATACTATGTTTGGTGAAGGAATGAATATCCTGATATATTCTCAAAATATGTTTTTAAATACTTTTCGAGATATTTGGTTAAGATATTTGAAACTAATACTAGTTTGAAATTAAAACCTTGATCAAACAAGTATTGTTAAAACAGTTTTTAGAAGGTGGACTATCTTTTATTCCTTTAGAAGTTTTCTCTAAAGTTGATTGAATTTTTAGAAATTATATTTGTTAAAAGTTTTCATAATATATCACTAAGTATATTTATCAGGATATTTTCAAAAGATAGTTGTACAAAATTTTGCAAAGTTAAAATCTACATTAAGAAATGCATGACAGAAGTTAAAAGGCAACAACAAATAAGTCAAAAGGGAGTTATATTATTAACATGTCAAAAGTTGTGCTTTTGGTTTCACCTCAAACCGAGGCCCATCCACCAAAAGCACAATTAGTCTTTACCATACTTATGTAACGGTTGAAGGTTCTATCTCAAAACGGGACCTGTCCACCTTCAACCGATACGATATTCAAAACAGGTTATACTAACCGATGACCAAGGGCTTCATCCTGAAAGCCCAGGACCCATCCACCTTTGGTCATCGTATTGTTCTAGTGCAGGAAATATAAATTGTTCAACGACAGGAAAAGTAAATTGTTTCTACAAACCATAACCATGAAATTTAAAAAGTGGGCTCCGGCCTTGGCACGTATATCCATCATCGCCCACTTCGCCGCCTAAGGGGCGGCACCTTCTTGATCAACAACTTCCTTTCCAGCATCTGCACCAGCATCCCCCTCAGGATTTTTCTCGGCATCATCACCAGCATTGGCCACTTCCTCTGCCGCCTTAGAAGGCTCTTCACCAGCATGCTTTGCAGGATGAGTGACGGGATGACCTCCAAGATCCTGTAGTTTCGCTTCCCAAGCCTTTACATTCCAGGAGGGGCATTCGAAGCCCAAGTCCTTGGCCTCGTAAGCCATCCTTAACCTGGCTTGGAGAAGGGAGATAACAACGGATGCTTTGAGACTGTCCCGATATGAACTCATATCCTGCTGATATTGGAGAAGGGCGGCATCTAGTTTGGCTTGAGCATCCTCATTGGCTTTGTGGAGGGCAGCTTGGTGTTCCGGATCATTGCCTTGTATTTGTCTTCGTAATGCTGGGATTTGGCAGCCGCAATGGTTCCTTGATCAGCTATGGTGGTTTCAGCTTTCTCCAGCTTGATCTCTAACATCTTGTTAAGCCCGCAGGCGTCTTCATACAAGTGCATAAGACGATCCAAGCCCTATCGATAAGGACACAGGTATCGATGTAAAAATAAGCAGGATAAGGACTAACATACTTGTGCAGGATATCGAGAGGAAAATTTTACCTGTTTGAGGAATGAGGTGGCTTCGTTAAACCCATGATTCTCGAGAGAGAATGTTTCAGAAACAGCTGGAGATTCCGTCTCCTTTCTCTTCCGAGAGCTAGATGCCCGGGTCCTGGATGCTGGAGGGGCTTTGGAAGCAGAAACAGTCCTTGAAGAGGTAGGCTTTGATGACTTTGGCTTGGATTCTTGTTTGATGGGTGCAAGGCTGGAGTAGCAATCCAACTCGTCAAGCTGGAAACCTTCAAGGTTGACAACTGGTACTGCATAAGGGAAGATATTCTTAAACTCATCATACTTTTGAAAAATAATTGATTTAAAATATATGCTGAGAATGTGCTTACCAGACATTTCTGAGCTTGATTTCTGGCTTGAATCTGTGAGAGACTGGGAGAAAGTTCTTTCGCTGGCAGGAAGTCGGTAGATTTCCTTGATCTTGGATTCGGATTCTGCACTGGGAGGCACTAAATCTCTGAAGTTCGCTGCATAAAAACATCAGGATATAAGTCTGGGATATAGTTTGAGGATATAATTGGGGATATTCCTAAAACCCTAAATCCTACCCTTGGTTAACCATTTAACCGGCAGATCAAAACCCTTATCAATAGAGTCTCTTTTTACAAAAAAAGAATTTTCGTCGCCATTGATCCTCGTTCTTGGTGGCCTTAAGAACCAAAGGGTTCTTGGAGGTAGAAAACAGAAGAAAACGGTGATCGCCGTGGGATCTCAACCGGTATGCTATAGGGAGGTCTTCAATAAACAGGTCAGGAAAATAACGAGACTTGATTTGATCCAGCACTATCAAAACTCGCCAGACCATTGGCATAGTCTGGGCATAGCTAAGGCCGGTGAGTTCAAAAAAGCGAGAGATGAAGGGTGGAAATGGGTACCGGAGTCCAAGAGAGAAAGGGTAGGCGAAAAAACAAACCCACTCGTCAGATGACGCGTCTGATCGGGCTTCCCGATCAAAAGGGCGAAAGACTGTTCCGGTGGGGAAGGCGCCAGAATCTTTAAGAGCAGCGATGTCGGCGTTGTTGAAGCAGCAGATTTCCTTTGCTGGATCACGGATGAAATTTTGACTTACAAGGGTTGAGGCCGGTCCGTCCGATCGAGATCTTGTTCGTGATGCCATGAAGGGTGTTGGGCAAACTAAAAGAAACTCAAGAAAGAAGGATAGAGGATGAAGAGAAAAGTGATTACCTGAAAATCGCTTGAAGGATGGTGATAATAAGCAGAAATGATTTGGCTAAATATGGGCTGAATATAGGGGGTAAAGAGTAAATATTGCATTGAAAATGGCACAATGTCATTTCAACCATCGTTTCATTTTAATTGCCTCGATCGACGAGATAAAGTTTTTGAAATATATCCGTTGGATTGGTATACCAACCGATATATTTGGGGACAATTGTTATGGCTCATTTTCTGAGTATGCATGCTGACTAATATCCTGCTTTTAATTGTTTATTTGTGACCAGGATACTGGACGGGGATATTGCTAACATCCTGGGCGATATCCTAAGGTTGAGTGAATTAAACACGTGCAGGTTAATGGCTGTAAGTTACTAACGGTCATCAGGACTTCTTCTCCTCAAGACTCGGGCGTATTTGTTATGAGGAAGCCGTTGAACCCGAAAGACTTGGTCCTCAACGTTCGAGTGGGAATATTCGCTGGATCCCGGAAGTTTAGGATAGTTTGTTACATTATCTTTACTATAAATAGATGGGGGCGGATCAGTTTAAGGCACACAATTTACACACTTCCAAACACTTTCTCTCTAGTTCATCGCAAACACTACACACAACACTTGTACTCAAATTACATTGTAACACATAGTCGATCCGCACCACATCCTGCACTGTATCCTGATATTTGAAGCAATAGAAGAACAAGGCAGCTGCGATTGTCAGCTCCCGAGGTTTTATGCCGGCGATCTAGATTGATCAAGGGCTTTCCTCGTACATCACGTGTCAACCTTTACTTTTTTGCTCATTGTTTGATCATTGATACAGCTCTATATCTCGGGCTGTATCCTGAAACTGTTTTCATATCTAATTTGGTTAATACATTTTTCACACATAATTTTAGCACACTACCTCACTTAACTAATTTGATCACATAATTGCTTAGGTAATTTTTGACCAAAACATGCATCAACATGTATGCATAAATGCATACCATTAATGTATGTGCATAAAAATCATACCATTAATCTATATGCAAATGTAAATGTAAACATATTGTATATACAACAACCTGTATGCATAAATGCATACAATTAATCTATATGTAAATGTACATGTAAACATATTGTATATTCAAAAAACCTTTATGCATAAATGCATACCATTAATAAATATGAATAAATGCATACCATTAATATATATGCAACTGTAAATATAAAACATATTGTATACGACACAACTTGTATGCATAAATGCATACCATTAATCAATATGCAACTGTACATGTAAACATACTGTATATTCAATAACCTGTATGCATAAATGCATACCATAAATATATATGCATATATGCATACCATTAATATATATGCATACCATTAATCTATATGTAACTGTAAATGTAAAACATATTGTATATGCAACTGTAAATGTATACATATTACTTTGCATACTTTATATGTACATATCACATTGTATGCATATATGCATACTTTGTCAAAACTAACATAATCATACATTTGTGTACTAAATGATCTGTGTATTAATACAACGTACAAAAATTAAGCTTTGTTTCAATAATTTTACACAAACAATTGTAATCATTTAACTAACATCACAAAATATACAATCTACATCTATTAACATACTAAATACTGTAATTAACAAAAAAAAAAACGCCATTAAAATACCATATTATCTTTCAGAATTTAACTAAAAATGTGTTATACGGGTGAAATGTGCCCTAATTTGTTGTAAATGTACAAAAATTGTGTTTCAATTTCAAATTACTGTACATTTTACATGTGTAAACTAAAAAATACAATAAATCTATGTATAATTTGTTACCTGTAGTCTTCTTCTTCAGAATGCCCTTCGATCTACCCTGTCTGGTTTCACGTTTGTCATCCGATTCACTGATTTCATCTGTCTTCATTATACTGTATTATCGGCGATTATAATACTCCGCAACAACTACTCCGCAACAACTTAGAACAGCCGTAATTGCCCCCGGTTATCGATCGTAATCGATTGAAATGGATCCCTCGCCTGAAATTGTTACAAATCGCCGCCGGATGATGATTATAATACTCCGCAACAACTACTCCGCAACAACTTAGAACAGCCGTGATTGCCGCCGGTTATCGATCGTAGTTGCCTGAAATTGTTACAAATCGCCGTCGCCGGATGAGTCGTTTGTGTGTGTTTTCGAATAGTTTACAATAAACCCTAAATACAATCCACAGTTGCGCGTTATTACAGATCTAGCCCTCCGTCCCTTTTTTCTTTTTTTATAACTTTAATTAAAGTTTATATTTGATCCTTGTAAGTGGTTCTCGCGGTTCTCGCAATAAATGGAGTTCTCGTATGAGCCCCTCCCTATATATATATAAAATCATGTAGATTGTTAGGAACAGTGATAAGATTTAGACTTTAATTGCGGTTATGCCATTATACTCTATATTGAGGTTTTTGGAATTGAACTCCGCTTATGTCACCGGTCACCTTTCGAAGTTTTAGATTTTGAGACGACACTATTTTATAACTTTATCAATTTGACTACAATAGTTATGTTTATTTATTAATTTATTTCATTTCATTTTTGATTCTCTTTAAAGTTTCTTTTTATTTGGTTTTCTGCCTTTGAAGTTTCTTTCTATTTTTTCTATTTGGTTTTCTATAATGCCATTTCGTATGCTTTATTTTCGTTTTAGACGCTACAGTTTGTTTTCTTTACTTAATTTATTTTATAAATAATATTAGTTATATTTTTTATAAATTCTATTTATAGGGTAATTTACAAGTGAACAAAGCACAAACGTACATATTATCAAAGCAACTTCATGTTTAATTCTCTTTATATATAAAGTGACGCCGTTTAACGTTTTCATCATTCTAATAATAAAAAAAATATTATTAAATTATGAATAAACCTTTGCAACGTATAAGTGATTGAAACATAAGCATACATGTCATTAGAATGACTTTGTTAGTTTTTCTATGTGATGTTTATCTTTTTTCGTCTTTTTAACAACATAATATAATTCGTTATAATATATTTGGAATATGCCGTTGTTACGTGCTCGAACCAGGTCAACTATAATTGATATGAGTGACGGTTCCGTCTTGCTACCTGACAATGATAACAAATTCTAACAAAATAACATCGGTATCAATATTCACGTTTAAGGTTATCAATCAATGTAAAACACATGTTAATATCTTTTTAGGCATATAATGATATTATTTTTTAGTTTCCAGTTTCGGTTGCTATAGCAAGAGTCTAACAAACCGAATCGATACTGATCAAATCCCGCGGCGTAGCGTAGGATGTACCACTAGTTAAAAACAATTGTTGGCACAATGGAAAATGTGACACTTTTATAGTCAAGCTACGACACACAACAATAAGTAATTAAAAATATAAGACGACGACATATGCCATCATGATTTTATATGCGCCTACTAAAGAATACCTATAAATAAAAGAAAGGCACTTATTCTAAGCCTTTTTTTCCTTGTATAGTAATACACCTGGATCAGTTTACTATTTTGGACCAAAAACGAAGAATCTCTTTTCTTGTATAGTAATACACGTGGATAAGTTTACTATTTTGGACCAAAAACGAAGAATCTCTTCGCTACAAATGGTTAATTAAAACTCGATAAAGGTTAAAACGCGAGTTAGCCCAATTCGAAACACGACAAGCACAGTTATAAAATTGAGACTCAAAATTTTGGTAAATTTTAGCAGTTAATTAATTAAAAATCATGAATGCTTATCAAACAACCCTTGCGCTACATGAAATTAGCTTCTTAAACCTTTAGAAAACAAAAACACAAACTTGAACTCCATTATGCACTCGAACTATGACAAAGCATAATGAAACATGGAGGTACCTTGTCTGAAAAAGCTATACTCTCGCTCTATAGCAGGAAACAAACAAACATACTAACAAACCATTAAACTTCGATTTAAGAAAGTACTTCACCCAGAACATACAATATACACGCTAGTTATTATCCAAATTTGATATAGAATTAGCTTCGCTAAGGTATTACATATCTCTAACTTCAAATATGTTGCGGTTCTTGACGACTATATCAAACATATGCATCGATTTGAGCTTGTTGAAGTCTTTAGGGAGAGAAATGAGATGCACAGTGGATCTTTTGTGAAACTGCAACAAATCAGGATCATCATAGTACCTTTCCCATCCAAAAGATGACAAGATTCTTTCCAGCACATCATAAGAAGTTACCACTTTGTTCGTTGCTACATGAACCAGGACCTTACGCCTTGCCGAACCCTGAAAGGAATCACTTCCAGGGCTATCCACTAGTCGAACCACACCGTTCTGCTTGAACACCCAAACACCAGACATATCTTTAGTTCTTAAGTAGCTAGCAAGATAGGATTTGTTTTGGTTTTTTATGAACAAGAATATGAATGACTGGAGTCTTGAGTAGAGGTTTATATAGAGGTTTCTAGGCACCTGGGATAGAGAATATATATGTATACATATATCTCTTTCTATTTATAACACATAAAACTGTGCATTGTGGCCCAATATATATTGTAGAGTAAAAACTTTGTGTGTTTAGGGCATCACTTACCCACGTGTGAATGTGTGGGGAAGGGATATTTTTGAATGGACGGGAATCCAAAATCTTTTTCCATGTCATTATAAAATCCCCCACAAACATAAAAAGGACTCTTTTTTTTTTTGGTTTTTGAGGGGTGGGGGATTAGGTTTTTTGGGGTTTTTTTTTGGTGAGGTAATTTTGTAGAGTAATTACTCTAGAGGATTAAAATTATTCTACATGATCATTTGTAGAGTAATTTTGATAATTACCCTACGAGCAAATAATTACGAAAATACTACCGCGTTTTTTTCCCTTTTTCATACTATTCGTACGTTTACTACGCTAAAGTTATTTGTGCGGGAACTTTACTCTTAAAAGTATAATGAGCTCCACTAAAAAAACTAAACAAATAATATACGTATAAAGTGTAGACTAATTTAGGCGGCAATTAAAATACGGTCTTACAAATACCTGTTAAAATGCAGCCTTTAAATAGCTCGACTAAATTCAGTCTTAACCAACACTTTTTAATAAATGCCAATAAAAAATACCAAATTTAAAGCGTATATTAAATTTTGGCTTAACCAGTCCTTACATACGATGATCAACCCCTTGGGAAATTCTGTTGGAAAATCAAGCCTTTGATCGATCACAAAACACACAATATTAATTACTTGTTTGACTCTTTTATTAAAGATAACCCAAAATGTATAAAGCACACAAATAAAGCATTACATAATCCTTGTTTATATAAACCCAATCCTAAACCTATTAGGCGTACTCTAATTCCATTTAAAGCCTTTGTAAGTCGATCACTTTTACTGGAATTTACGAAGGAATAATCTAACTCCATAATCTTTTGTGAGGATGTCAGTCCATTGCAACTCCCTACTATAGTGTTCCAATCTATGCATGTTGACATATTTTGACGCCATCAGGGTGTGCAGTTTGTTACTCATTTGAGATCTATATCTATTTCGATGTAATTGTCTTTTGAGAGTTAATGAAAATACTTTATAATGGACTTTTAGTTAAAGTCGGCTAATTTTTAGAAAAAAACAATAAAAAAAATACTATAACCGGCCTAATCCCAAAAAAATCTCTTGACAGGACATGTAAAAGAAAAACTTGTAGAAAAAGAGAAACGATACAACTTGTAGAAAGAGAGAAACGATACAACATATAGACATTTGTACTCACACAGAAACAACCCTTGTTGTACATGAAATTAGGTTCTTAAACCCCCAAAAAAATCCGAATTTTGTGCTCTATTATGCACTCGAACATTGTGGTAACCCGTGTTCAAACTTGGACTTAGTTTGCCAGCAAACGGTACATACTTTCACATATACCAACCAGAGGAAACAAACAAACCTTGAAACTGCAATATGAGAAAGTAATCACCCAGAAAACACAATAAACACGCTAGTTATAAGTTATAATCCACTCGGAAAGACCTAAACAACCATAACTGGATATCAATGGTTGTTTAGCTAAGGTACTACATATCTCTAACTTCAAACATGTTGCGGTTCTTGACGACTATGTCAAACATATGCATAGGTTTGAGTTTGTTGAAGTCTTTAGGTAGAGAAATGAGATGCACTGTCGATCTTTTGTGAAATTGCAACAAATCAGGGTCATCATAGTACCTTTCCCATCCAAATGATGACAACATTCTTCCCAGCACATCGTATGAAGTCACCACTTCATTCGTTGGTACATGAACCAGGACCTTACGTCGGCCCGCACCCTGAAAGGAATCACTTCCAGGGCTATCCACTAGTCGTACCACACCGCTCTGCTTGAACACCCAAACACCAGACATATCTTTAGTTCATGACTAGCTAGCTATATAAGGTTTTTAGTTCTTGACTAGCTAGCTATTAGGGTTTTTTAGTTGTGGTTTTGATGAACAGGAATATGAATGTTGGAGTCCGGAGTGGAGGTTTATATAGGGTTTTTTTGGCACTTGGGTTGGAGAATATATGCATATATATCTCTTTCTTTATATGATACATAAAAGCGTGCTTTGTGGTCCATTAACTGGTAAGAGTTAATTTTTTGTGTGTTTAGGGCATCACTAGCCCACGTGTGAATATGTGGGGGAGGGCACACTTTGGATTTAGGAGAACCCAAAATCATTTTCCATGTCATTATAAATCCCCACAAACATAAAGGGACTTAAGCTTCAGTTGGTCGAGTCGTTCTGGAACAACATTAATTGGAAACAACTGTATGCATCGGCTTCCTGTGTGTGACCAGATGTTGATTGATATTACAGGCAGTCTGGCACGATTTTAGTTGTATTGTTATTAACTTGTTTTGATATGCAAAGTGTACCTTACGTATTTAACAATCAAAGTACGTGGTTTTTTCACTGAATCAAACATCTTATGCATGTTGGTTGTGGGGTTTTAGATCATATCATAAATAAATCATAAACGACAATCGAAACTACAACTAATGACTAGAAGAGTGATCACTATTCTTAAAGCAATTCCATCCCCACCTTTCAATAGAACCATAGGTTTGTGAAGAATCACTTCTGAATATAACTAAAAAGAAGCAACATATAGTATTCCTTATCAACACTGCACAGGTGTTGATAAGCCGGTTGAATTTTCTTACTTTTCAAGTAATTAAAGAAATAGTGTTCAGATCCTATCCTAACATGACTATTTTGTAATCTCTCATACTAGAAAATACGTTTACAACTAAATGGGGTACCCGTGGCAGAATAACAACCAAACATACTCCAAGATTTATGTTCCTACAACAAATATATTGAAGCTCTAATTCTTTAATATACCTTTAATGGTTTTATTTGATAAAAATTAAACTTATTATTATTATTATTATTATTATTATTATTATTATTATTATTATTATTATTATGGGATGTTGAATTTGTCAATTTTAAAGCCGGATGTTTATGTTTGTTGTTGATGCATTTTGTGTCTGTAGCTAGAATTGTTTATACCGTATATCTTTTGGTCATTATGTAGACGTTTAAGTATGTAGGGTGCTGTTTGTTGTTTTTTACGAAGTAAAATGTCTGCAGTCTGCGAAATACATCTGTAGACATCTGTAGCAGAAGAGGTGGATCAAATGTCTCAAGTCTGCAAGAAGAAGACTGATTGTTTTTTAACTTCTGTAGGCTTCTGAAATAAACTGGTGGTAGTGTACGGACGGTAATGGTGGTGGACGGTGATGGTGGTGGACGGTGGTGGTAGTGGAGATGGACAGTGGTGGGTGGTGGACGGTGGTGGGTGTTGGAGGACAGTGGTGGGTGGTGGACGTTGATGGGTGGTGGACGGTGGTGGGTGGTGGACGGTGGTGGTGATGAACGGTGGTGGTGGATGGTGGACGGTGGTGGGTGTTGGGTGTTGGAGGACAATGGTGGGTGGTGGACGTTGATAAGTGGTGGTTGTTGGTGGTGGTGATGGATGGTGGTGGGTGGTGGTGGTGATGAACGGTGGTGTGTGGTGGACGGTGGTGGTGGTGATGGACGGTGATGGGTGGTGGTGGTGGTGGTGATGGACGGTGACGGTCGAAGGTGGTGGTGGTGATGGACAGTGGTGGTCATGAACGGTGGTGGTGATGGACGGTGGTGGGTGGTGGATGGTGGTGGTGGTCGGTGGTGGTGGGTTGTGGTCGGTGGTGATGGCTGGTGGTGTTTAACCCTCTACAGACCTTAGAAAATCTTAGAAGTGGATGGACCAAGTCTACACCAATAAGACCTCGCGCAGACCTTTTTTAATGAAATGTCTTCGGAAAAGCAAACAGTCAGCGCGTGACAATGTCTGCGCGTGGTCTGCGCCGCGCAGACAGAAGAGCCTGCGCAGAGGTGTTATGAAAAAACAAACAGCACCTAAATGTTTGACTTTTGTGTAAGTTGACCAAAGTCAAACGACATCCTCCTGTCCATGTCGTTTGACTTTGGATATCATCTCTGAAACGACATGTCATTAACCAAACAAAAATGGATGTTGTTTATCCGAAGACGTCTTTTGGAATGAGTTGTTGTTTGAAAGGAATCCAAAAAACATGTGATGTCGTTTCGAATATCCAAACAACATGTGATGTTGTTTGGTTATCTGAACCATGTTACTTGGCAGCTGGGTTTTGATTATAAATACCTAACACGCCTTTTGGACTGTAGAGCTGAAAATAGAGAGAGAGGAGAGAGGGGGAGAGAGAGAGTACCAGAGAGCTTTTCTGTGTATATCTTGTACCGAAACTCTGCTTGAATCAATATACGAAATGTTATTGATGATATGTTTGGGTTATCGATTCTTGTATCGCTTGGTTTGTGGTGTAACTTGGATTTCGCACTTGTTGCATCATTAAGAACAAGAAATCTTTATTGTTCAAGATCGAAATCTGAACCTACAAGTGGTATCAGACCATTAGGCTTGATATCATGTGAAAAACCAAGCATTTTGAGAGATTTTTTTGTTGTTTATTGGACAAAAAAACCCTTAAAAACTTGTTTTAGACTGAAAAATGGATAAAATGACCTTAAAATGATGTTATTTGTTGATGAAAATGATTGAATACTTGTTAAAACTTGTGGCGACAATAAAAAACATGGCTTTTGTTGAGTTTTTAGCATGAAAACCGTTCCACCAATGTTTCCGGTGATCAAGTATGCCAGAAAAGTAAAAGTTCGTTCTGGAAGGCTATTGATGCATTTGCACGTTTAAAATCCTGAAAAAGTTGTCCTTTTTATCTCCTTGTCGGGTTCAAACGACACCTCATACCAGATCAGCGTCGGTATTTTTTAAACAAAACGACGTTTGCTTGTCATTTGACATTATCCTTAAATGACAGCATATACAATCAAATGATACCTCATTATCGTTTGGGCACTTCATCAAACAAGATAGCATATCGTTTGATCAACAAGCCAAATGACATACATCCTTGTTGTTTGATTTCTATTGTTGTTTGACTATTTACCTTGTTGTTTGACCAAGGGGTTGTTTGAAATCAAGGGTTGTTGTTTGACCAGAAAGGGTGTTTTTTGACATTGCATGTGTCACACCCCAACCAATGGCGGAATCATCGGAGTGGGACTAGTTCGAGATTGCAAGAGACTTCATAACACTATTTGTGACAATATTTAATTCAACCATTTTCATTCATAATCAAAATTGTCAAATATTACAAGAAATTCAAATAACAACCTTGTTCATAACATAAACATAACAAAATTGATACAACACTTTAAACCTAAACGTCTAAGTGAGTATCTAGGCATCATTGCTAGTCCGTTTCATAGCATCGTCAATAACCTGTAACATGTTTAAAATACAATTCAATGCAAAAGCAAATGCGAGTATACAAGTTTAAGAATAAGTATAACTACAAGTTTAAAAGTTTAAAAACGAATCCACATGGCAACTTAGTTTATACATGAGCATCATACAAGGCATGCAATATTTCTAGTCAACCCTCTGCTTACGCAAAATGATATAATTCACACTACAAAAAAATGCCATTTAGTGGCACACACTTTTAATGTCGTTTAGTTTTTGTGCCACTAATCTAGGTTTTAATGGCACTTTGTGTGTGTCACTCTTGTTTAACACACATTTTTAGTGGCATTTAGCTTGTAAGCCACTAAATTAGTATTTTTAATGGCATTTACATTTGCCACAATTACTTGACACATGCTTATAGTAAACAAACCTCATGTACCTAGATGTAATCCGAAACATAAATGTTAGTTTTCTTTTGTTAATGAAAATATAATTAGCATATTAATAATGACTAACAATTAGAAACACAACATATAACTTTATTATCATTTACTTAAAAAGAGATAATTTACCCTTTGGGGATATTCACCATGTCTTAAATTTTACTTGGATGATGTACACTGTATAACCGACATACAAAAATCACATGATCGATCCAATTTACGACCAAAATTCCCTCTTCTAAAATTTCACCCTCAAAATTAAAATTCCCTCTCACTTTTGGTTTCCCTCTTCTCCTAAAAATTTCACTCTCCTCTTCTCCTAAATATTCCACTGCCTCAGATTTATAATTGCTTATTTTTCCTCTTTGTAAAACTGATCGGAACCCTAGTCTGCATATCTATTCTCATTATCGAATATAGTTCGCTTTACTTGTTCAATCGATTATTAACCCCATTAGCGAATTCAATTCGATCTGAACCCTAGCTTACAGGTCTAATCTTTGTTTTGTACGGATTTTTGCAGGTCGCTAAACAGGTGTCGTTAGGTCGATTCTTCTTTCGTGGCTCCTATTGCCAGGTATATTTCTCACACTTACAAACATCAAAATTCAGTTTGAAATATTGTGGTTTCTCAATTTCATGCTTGAGATAGTTCAATTTGCAATATTATGTTACATTTCCCACACTTACAGATGTCATAATTATTTTGCGTTTGGTTTCAAAACATTGTGATTTCTCAATTTCATGTTTGCATTTGTCAATCTCTTAATTTTCTAATTCAGGTTCATGTGATTTTTTTCTGCACTTAAATGTTTTAGGGCTTTGAGATCTGCTAGTTTTGTTATTTGATCATTTGCGCTATTTTTTGAGGGCCAAATTGAGATTGTCCATTATATGACTTGATCCCTTCACATAAATATTAAATTAGGTTAGCATAATTCTGCCATGAAACTTGACCAGTATGAGATTTTTTGCACTCTTGAATATTGAATATTATAAGTTATTGTGGGAGAACAATAAAGCTAATCTATCTATTCGATGTAATAAGTTATTTATTAAACTTGATGACTTCACATATATATTGAATTAGGCTAGCAACAGTGGTGGCTCAATCATTTTGGGAAAGTTGGGGCTAGGGCTGACTCTACCCATGGATGAGCATTTGGTACTGAGTATAGGTATAGGTACTCAATCGGTACCGTACCGGGTATATTCGGTACTGGTACCAGTACCCATTTTTCCATTTTTGGTACCGGTACGGTACTGGTATTTTGGTCTATTACCGGTAAATACTGGTCATGTACCCATACCCGTATCGGTACCCGTTTTCTCCATTTTTTTGTACCGGTACGGTATCATGCTCATCCCTACTCTACATTATGTCTAGATTAGGCTATGCCTTATTTTTAGGCTCCAGTTCGTCTAAGCTCGGCTTGTTTTGAGCCCATCTTGAGTAGCTCAGCTCATTTACAACCCTAGTGGATACAGTATTAACCTAGCTATGAGAATAACATGGCAACTGAAAAGTGTATGAAAAATGATAACTTTGTCAGAGAACCACATGAAAAAATATAGATATAGCTTACGACATAATTTAAAAACCATAAAAAATATGTGTTGTAATAGTTTGACATAGGTATGACTTGTAGTAAAAAAAATTTGGTGACATAAGTATGACTTGTAGCAATAATAATAAAAAAACATCATCTTTATTAAGTGATTTGGGTCCGGTCTTAGATTACACTAGGATGACTAATTGTGCTTTACTCTTCATATATATTTATGGTCTTGACATGTACCTCAAGGCTGAATTCAAATCTGATCTTAGGCACATAGTAGTGGTATTCAGGACAGGCATTAGTTTTGCAAAAACTAATTTTGCATAGAGCACTATGAAACATGCATAGAATCATAGATAGTATATACCTTTCAGTAATCTTTTGAATCTTTGTGGTCAAACTTATACAAGTTGAATTTTCAAATACTAATGTTATTCATCATCTTTATCTTCAACCGTAACTGTTATTCATACAATGTGTTTAGTGCATCTTGAATTTGAAGTTGAATTTTTTACTACAACCATATCATGCTGACTAGGTACACTCTTGATGTAGATATGAAGGTTGTTCTCACGCTTGATGTGCTCCAGTCTCTTGAGAAGAAGGTAACCACTTGTAAGGAGACCAAAGCACGCTTCCACTACAAGAAATTTGGTGCTTTACCAACACAAAGTATGTGTGGGAAAAAGCATATAGTGTGTTGGTAGTTGTCTTTACCTACACATAAATTAAGTGTAATGATGTGTAGACTCGTGACTGTGGATATAGGCCATTACCCACACATAAGTTATGTGTAGGTATATAGCAAGCTATACCTACACATATATGTGTGGCTAAAAGGCATTTATATGAGTGGTTAAAAGTACAACAATTTGTTTAGAAGGCATTTGACGTGGCAGGTGACATGGCATCCGATGTGGCGGATGACGTGGCATGAATATATGTGTAGGTAAAAGTAATCTTATATGTAGGTAAAAGTAATGCTATGTGTAGGTAAATGTTAAAGATGTGTTGGTATTGATCTTATTATATGTTGAAACAAATGTAAACTAAAAGGCAGTAAAATCATACATAATGTCACAAACGTCACCATTGATTAATACATGAAACAAAGTGCCAATTTTATTAATACATGAAACAAATGTAAACTATAAGGTAGTAAAATCATAAATAATCAAAAGGCTTGTCAACTTAACAAGAGAATCAAGAGTTGGATCTTGACCATTGTCAACCGGCAAGCACACCTGCACCAGCCACAACTCTGAGGATGTTAGCACCTCCACCCTTGAATAATGATTTGACACCCTCCTTTTTCACGATTTGGTTGAACGCGTCAAATGAGTTCTTGTACTTGACGGCTTCCCCAGATGTCATCATCACTCTTCTTCGCACTGTGTCAATCGGGTACGAGGCTAGACCAGCTCCGTTTGTGATCAACCAACCAAGCGCAAAGCTAGCAAAGAAATTATCCTGCAGTAAAATTGACAACAAACCGCTCCCAAATCAGCTTATGTATGTATACACACACATATATATATAACAAAACTAACTTGCAATGATCCGGTGAGGAGAATTGGTTTGAGAGAGTCATACATTCCTAAATACAGACCACGGTAAACAAAAATACCGGCAGCTGAAAGAGGGAACCCACGGTATAACCCAGCAATGTCGTCTGATCCGTATGTCTTCTTGTAAACGTCGATTAAACCGTTGAACTGCCTCTCGCCACCCTTCTTCGCTGCCTTAGCGTCAATGGCTAAACGAGTTCTAGCATAATCTAGAGAGAATACAAAGACAAGATAGGAAGCACCAGCAAAACCACCAGACGCGATGTTACCACCAAACACTTTCCAGTAAGGATCGTGGTCTTTCTTAAAGTTGAACAAACTCTTGAAGTAATCCTTAAACGCAAAGTTAAGTGCCTGTAGGGTTCAACACTACCACAAATTCAGAAAACTTGAATACACACTGAATACAAAATGCCATTAAAAAGATATTGAAATGAACCTGTGTAGGAAAGTAACTGATAACATTCGCAACATTTCCTCTCCACAAAGACATGACACCTTCATCCCTGATTGTTCTTTTGAAACATTCTCCAATGCCCTTGTATGGTTAAGAAAGACGGCCGGTCTTAAGCATCTCATCTTGGTTTTGGATCAAAAGTTTGATATGCTCGATTGGAGCAGCAGCAGTTTTAGATACAGCAGCTGAAACCCCACCCATAAGAAAGTCAATAGCGAAACCAGTAAGCCCTTTCTCTGCTGGCGCTTGAACGAAAACGGGAGAAGCATTTGCAGCCACCAATGATTGTGTCACGACCCGTTCAGCCCGAATTTTATTGTTTGTATTTGTATTATACACAAAACATTATGGCCATCATCTAGACACAAAACAAAGAAAAGAGAAGGATCGTGTAGTTTTACCTGAGAAACAAAGTTGCTAACTATATGGCCATCATCTAGACACATCCAAGGTCCATATGTGTTGAAAATACGCCCAATTCTGACCTGAAAAACATGATCCAGTTACCAAATGATAGCTGGTGGGGGGTATTATAATTACATAGAACAACTATTGTTTCTTTAAATGTAGGAATTATGATATATAAGATGCATTATGTCATTGTCCGAACTTTATCAAAGATTATCAAAACCTTGCTTTTATTGTCTAGTTCAATGCGACCTCACAAATATATGGTCCAAATTTAGAAGTCAATACATACCGCCACACTAGCGTCACGATGATTATTCATTGTTAAATTTTCAGCAGTTCTTTTCACTTGACTGTAGCAGCTTCTAACACCTACATAACTCAGAAACTTTAATTTAAAAATTAAAAATAAATAAAACAATATAAAAGCAACATAAGAACAATTAAATATTGTATCTATTGGATTCACATGCCACCAGTATGTTTCCTTTTGAGGATACACAAGAGAATCTCCATAAACCTCGCTAGTATTTGAAAGCAAAAACCCTTGATTCAATTCTCTTGGTGAGTCCCAACATGTTAAGGCTACCAATCACAAAAGTCAAAGGAATTATAGATTCTTGAAACAATCTTGATAAATAGTCAATTAGGCATTTCACTATATGCGACAATGTGCATACCCATGAAAAGGGTACATATTGAAATTCCAAATGTAAATTGAGTTATGCCTTTTATGAGGTCACAGTGGCTAACTTTAAACTTTGAAATTTATAACAGACATCGGGAAGTTCAAGAAGTTTGGGATCTGCCGCCTTCACAACAGATTCATAACCGAAATAGTGGTTCTTGCTTCAGCATCTTCGAGTTCATCGCCATCAAAATTGATCCTTTTGATCACCGGCCGTTAAATATTGAACAAAATGCTGAAAAGTAACAGATTAAGGTGGAAATTATCGAAGAACTTACTTGTCCGATGTGATGTCAGAAAAGATCTCCGTAGATGGCCGATCGGACGGCTGTGATGGTCGATTCCGCGGCGGTGACAACCGATTGAGCGGCAGAGACGGTAGATTGAGAGGTGGAGATGATTGGCTTGGTGGTGGTAGTGACCGTTTGGAACTTCTCCTCTTACGGTAGTATTTTGTAAATGAATAGAGAAGCTATTGAAGTGGTTATTGCCGGCGACGTGGGATGGAATGAAACTGAGGAAGAAAACCATTCAAAACCACCGATAACTTCTGCATCTAGAAGGATTCTGCTATTTTAAACGGATAGGATTACATCAGAGCATGATCTAACGGTGGTGATTAATTATAGAAGGGGGTTGACTTTAATGTTAAAATAAGAACACGACCCGTTCAACCCGAATTTTTTTAATTTTTATTTTTTTTATTTGAAATTAGAATATTAAAATAAAATTTTACTTAAAAAAACAGAAATGTATATAATACAATTATATTTGAATTATAATATCTTATCCTAATTTGTCTTTTTAAATTATACTTATAACATAAAATACACACCTCATTTAATTTATGACATAAAACATATTGTACAAAAATATAATATAAATGTATTAAACGGGTCAACCCGCAACCCGACCCCCGTTAACCTAAACGGGTTCAACTTGAAACTGACCCGAACCCGTTTATATTAAACTTAACACGCAAATTCCGTGTTAGGTTCGTGTCATATTTTTTGGTTGCGATTGAATTTATCACCCCTAATTGCTCTTATCCACTCTAAAGAAGTCGTCCCTAAAGGAGAGATTTCTTGTAGTGGATGTCGTCAATTCGTCGAATCTGAGTTGCCGAATCACCAGTTGTCGTCTATGGTCAGCATGACAGTGCCTACCACCGCTGCCAGATCAAGGCAGCAAGCTGTCACTGATGTTGTTACTACTGGATCATCGTGCACCCGTCACACCACCATTACGACTCCACAATTTCGTATCAGTTGTGCTTATTACGATCAATCCTAGGCACGCCACTTTCTCTTCGAGAGAAGCAAAAAAGGTTGTATCAAACGTGTACCAACCAAAGTCTGCCATGTGGATGAAGGGTAGTATTATCAATTCCCGGTCCGGTACTAAAGATAAGATCTAAGTGAAATGTTATATTTAGTAATATATATATATATATATATATATATATAATGTTATATATAAAAGCTGAACAATATATAATTATAATTAATATAAATTAATAAATCAAATAGGAGCCAAGTCAGAGCCTAGCTTGAAAAATTACCAACAAACCAAGCTTGAGCTTTAGATGGAGCTTGGTGCCCTCATAAGTTATTTTATATGTATCCAATATCTATATATATTGTACATTTCTAAATATGTGTAGATATTTGTTTTGCCACATCACCTTATAAAAAATATTTAAATATGTATTTTATATGCATTCAATATCTACACATATTGTACATTTCTAAATATGTGTAGATATTTGTTTTGTCACGTCATCAAAAAATATATATTTACTTATTTTATATATATCTAATATCTAAACATATTGTACATTTAAACATGTGTAGACATTTAATTTGCCACGTCATTTAAAAAAAAAATACATGTTAACTTAGTTTATCTACATATTTTTTTTTTCAAAAAAATTATGTGTTGGCAAACATAATCATTTACCTACACATATATTAGTTTTTTACAAATGTGTAGATAATTTACCTACACATGAAGAAAATCTGCCACATGTGTAGGTAATTTAATATTTAATCGATTGCCAATTTTGGAGGGAAATTTTTCCACCAACACCAAGTGTGGCTAAAATCCATTACCAACACATATACAAACATGTGTAGGTAAATACCTACACATTTACATGTGTAGGTAAATTATGTGTGGGTAAACACCCTAATTTCTTGTAGTGTTCGAGGAGTAGTTCAAAAATAGAAAGAACCAATGATAAGTTTTATATGTTCCGGTTTGTTTTTTTTTTCTTTCTATTTTTTGTCTGAGGAACAATATTGCTAGGCTCTTTTTGATCCAAATGAAATTACAATTTTAATATGAATCTTGAACCTAAAATTGTAAGGCACATAGTAGTGGTATTCAGGCCTGGCATTGTTGATACATATTATGTGGTCGCGACTCGGTTCGGTTCAACTCGGTTCGGTTCGACCCGGTTAGGTTCGGCTCAAGCCCGACGTCACGACATTCCTCCGTCGTGCGCCCCAGAGTTCGACACGCGAAGCACGGAGCGCCGCAAGACTAACATCACCATGACATCATCATAGTGATGTCATGATGATGTCATGACCCTTGTCTAAATGCAAGTTTCTAAAGAAACTGCAAATATCAACGTGCATGAGAATCATGGCTTTGGACCAATCAACATCTTGGGCCAATAAGAATCTCACTTGGGCCGTAACTAAACCTGGGCAACTTGGGCCAGACTACAAACGGCGAAACCCATTATTGTAACATGTGGGTCAACGAAACAAGTGTGTTTCGTCGACTTTGATGATATGTTATTGTGTTTCGTCGACTGAAACACTTTGTTTCGCCGAGTCCCGAGTTCCGTTTCGTCATGTTATGTGATGCAGGTGCTATAAATAGACTGAAGACACAGAGAGCACACAGAGAACACACACACGAGAGAAATTAGAGAGTTTACAGAATACATTTGTAAACATTGGTTTGTAACTGACTTTTCATACGTATTAATACAGAGGTGTTAATCGGTGAATCTTGTGTGTCGTTTATTTGCGTGTTCTATCTCGGTTTGCTATCTCGGTTGGATTCCGCACAACCGAGGTGGTTTGTATACAAGGATTAGGCGACTAGATCCTCCCCTAGCCGGACCTACAGGCATTAGTTTTGCAAAAACTAATTTTGCATAGAGCACTATGAAACATGCATAGAATCATAGATAGTATATACCTTTCAGTAATCTTTTGAATCTTTGTGGTCAAACTTATACAAGTTGAATTTCCAATTACTAATGTTATTCATCATCTTTATCTTCAACCGTAACTGTTATTCATACAATGTGTTTAGTGCATCTTGAATTTGAAGTTGAATTTTTTACTACAACCATATCATGCTGACTAGGTACACTCTTGATGTAGATATGAAGGTTGTTGTCACGCTTGATGTGCTCCAGTCTCTTGAGAAGAAGGTAACCACTTGTAAGGAGACCAAAGCACGCTTCGAGGAGTAGTTCAAAAATAGAAAGAACCAATGATAAGTTTTATATGTTCCGGTTTGTTTTTTTTTTTTCTTTCTATTTTTTGTCTGAGGAACAATATTGCTAGGCTCTTTTTGATCCAAATGAAATTACAATTTTAATATGAATCTTGAACCTAAAATTGTAAGTATGGAATTTATGTGTTTCATCTTAATTTCTGCATTGGTTTTGAATTTGAGTTTTTAATGTTGATTTATAGGAATTTCCTGACTAGAGAATTGCATAGATGGTTCCTACAAAGTGGATGATATAGATGAAACAAGGTAATCATAGACTACAAGTGAATGGCTTAAAGTTGCATATATTGCCATTTATGTTCCTACATTTTTTTTATTATGGTTCATGCATGTAATATGCTTGAATCATTATTTGTTCTTTTACGCTTATGTATTCATATAATAGCATTTGTTTCATTTATATGTTTTAGGTCTTTGGTATTGGTCCATAACAACTCATTAACAGTTAGCGAAATATCATCTTGAAGAAGTCATAAGGATAATGGTAATTACTTTTAACCTATTACTTTTTAACTATTTCACAATATTGATGGATGTGCCTATGTTTTAGCCTTGGTATGAACTCATAAGTCGAACTTTTCATTTTACAGGGCAAGAAAGATGTTTGGACATTTGAACTTTAAATTTTTGTTGACATTGTTGTTAAGGTAATATGTTGTTTTTTTTTTCTAAGTGTTAGGTGTTCGGGCCAAATATAAATTGTTGCATATTATATATTGGTTTTTTGTCTAATTGTTAGGTGTTTCTACCATTTTCTTTGGAAACAAGAACAATGAGTTTAAAAAATTAAAGATCTTTTAGTTTTTTTTTTAACCAATACTAATTGTTGTTTGTATGGTTGATGATGGCAGGGTAGATATTACGAGAAACTCTGAAGCTAAGTGTTATGGCAGTGAAATTTCACCCAAAAGAATGTTTAGACTCATCGTGTAAACATTTGGAATATGTTACCTATTACACAATGTTTTGCTCACATTTGAAATATGTTTCCAACATAACTTATTGTTAATGTTATAATATTATGATTTCTACATTTACAATTTTACGGAACTTTTATTTTATGTTGTAAATAATCTGATTGTTGTGACAAAATTATGCCCCATTGAAATTTAACTAGAAACAGTACACAAAATTTGTGCGACAAAAGGTTATCATTATATTGTGGCAAAAAAAGTGTCGCTAAAACTAGTTGGATATTTAACTAGAATTAGTTTTTAAATGCACAAATATTGTGCCACTAAAAGCTCAAAAACTTTGCGTGACACATCGAAAAAGTGCCACTAAAAGGCTTTAGCGTCACGCTTCTAGTGTCACTTTTTTTGTATGCCGAACATTCCTCCAGGGGACTTTAGTGGCACTTTTTTCTATTTTTGTGGCACTTCTAGTATGTCACTAAATGGCATTTTTTTGTAGTGTCAACGTGACCTCTCGTTCACGGGTGGTGCGTTACTCCTATAGCGCTATAATTGTCAAATGGAGGCTAATAATAAGCTAATGACTATTGTATCATATAAGAATCACCCAAGTATAAGCATCAAAATATAACAAACATAGCATTCATGTATAAGGATTGTTTTCGTGCATTTGCATAAAGAATAAGTTTAAGTGTGGTTTTATAATTTAGCATGTTACGCCCCAAAAGTGGTAAACATAAAAAGGGGGTTTGCGAGTATACTCATGCTTTTGCAAGTCTTCAACTTGTGAATCCGCGAGTGAGTGGTTATGCTTCAGTGGTTTGCTCGTGCTTATAAATAGAACAGTACCCTGTACTGTTCTATTGCCTCTTTCACCACTTGTCTTCCTCTACGAACAATTCACTGTGAGCTCAGGCTGAGGGGGAGTTTGTATCACATGCATGCAAAGTTGTAATCAGTGATTGAAATAAATTTAATCATTCGGTTCAATGTTCAAACATGTGTGTTGAAAGCATTTCTCCTGTTTGATTGTGTGCAAAGTTTATTTTCATTTATTTCTACTGCAATTACTTGTTTATCTTCATTAATCTCTAAACAAAAACACAATAAAAAAGAAACTTAGATCCTAACAATTGGTATCAGAGCTCGGACAGTCAAATTTGATCTAACAATCATTTTGACATAAATAGTTCAGCTCACAATCGTTGATACTGATAATTGTTCGTTTTGTTGAAAAACATAGTAAGGTTTAACCACGATCAAAGTTGATTAATCAGTACCAGTAAAACAAACAGGATGACGTCACAATCACAAGATGATAAAAATAACATCGGTTCACTTTTCAAACCACCCATGTTGAAACGAAATGAATACAACATCTGGGAGAGAAGGATGGGTCACATCCTTGCTCAACAGAATACTGGATGTTGGAGATCGGTTGTCTTTGGACCACATGTTCCAATGGTGCCGAATGCTGAGGACACAAAGAAGTTCGAACCTAAGAAACCTGAAAACTATACTGAAACTGATTTTAAAAAATTCGAACTGGATGCCAAAGCATTTAGCATCATTGCATCTGCACTACCCAATGAAATTTATGCTGGGCTGTTACACTGTAACAATGCCAAGGAATTATGGAATGCACTTAAGGAACAATTTGGGGGGACTGAAGAAGGAATTGAAAATAACAGGGAAATTCTGAATCAGCAGTATGAAACCTTTTGTCACATTAAGGGTGAATCATTAACTCAACAGTTTGAGAAATTTAGTTGTCTCATTAGTGAGCTAAGACTTGTTAAAGTTGAATTTCCTAAATCTACACAAAATAGCAGGTTTCTTAGATCACTGCTTGAAAATGGGATACAATTTCCTTTGTAACTAGAAACTCTGTTGAGTTCAAAGATCTGACACTGACCAAACTTCATGGTAGACTCCTGACCTATGAAAGGGAGTTAAACCAGAAAAAGAAGTTGCAAGAGTCTGGCAAAGTTGCAGATGATTATTCATTTGGCAACACAGCTCTTCTGGGTCAAGAAGAGGCTGGCAGTAGTAAGGATTAGAGTTATGATCATTTTATTGACATAACTGCTGGTGGTAATTTCAACTCTGATCCTCACTCATCCAACTTTGCTTTCACAGCAAATGGAGAAAGCCAGAACTCTGATAATCTGTGCTTTGAACTCAATGACTTACAGCACTTTGATCCAACTGATCTTGAAGAAATGGACATTTTGCATCAATTGGCTATGCTTAGTGTAAGAACAAGCAAATTCTATAAAAGGACAGGGAGAAAATTCACAGGGTTACATGGGAATTTAAAAGTGGGGCTGGATAAGTCAAAGATCAAGTGCTATAAGTGCAACAGGCTAGGCCATTTTGCTCGGGAATGTAGGAGTCAAACCACTGGTCAAATTATTACCCATCCCAGCTCAAACCCTAGACCACAAAACCAAAGCATTGTGTACTATTCCCATTATACCCCTGCTGCCCATGTAAACACCGCTCATTATACAAACCCTGTTCCTGTGCGTTATGTTCAAACCACTGTCCCTCAAATTCAGTATGTCCAAGCTCATGTACCTCAGGTTTAAGTGCAACCAGTTACACCACCAACAGTGGTTCAACCAGACCAGCAAAGCTTTTTCACCCAAGGCTTTGTTGACTGGAGAAGTATGCCTGATGAACTTGGTGATGAAAATTTTTCACTCTATGCTACAAATAATGCTTCTAATGATGAATTTTCTCTTATGGCATTAGAGTCAATACCAGAAGAGCTGGATGCTGAAAAAGGAAAGCTAAGTGCTGAAACAGTGGATGAAGTTGCTGAAGCAGTGGTTACTGCTGTTGTTGGTGAAATACTACTGGGAGAAGATTCAGAACCCCTGATAGAACCACTGTCTGATCCCTGGTCTGAAGAAGAAGAGAAGAAACATGGTGAGAAGGAAGAGAAGGTGACTGATGAGAAAGAGCATACTTGTGATTGTGCCATTATGGCTGCAGCTAAGGTATCATCTCAGGTTCTTGAAAATCGGTGTTCAGACAAATGCATCATAGCATTTGCTAACATTAAAGAGGTGAATGAAAACCTTAGGGATAGAGTGTTGAATGATGAAGTCAAATTTGAAAAGTCTTTAAAAGAACTTAAAAACAAATTGGCTGAAAAGGATAAAGAAATCTGCAGTCTAAAAGAGGAGCATAGCATAACCAAGAACCAACTCCAAATAATGGTAGAAAAATATCAAGTTTGCAAAAAGGAGTTGGAATCCACCTAAATCACTTGTGAAAGATGGGTGGAATCTTGCAAAGGTTATGAGGTCATGCTTGAAAAACAGCTTAAAAGCAATGTAAAATTTGGCATAGGATTTAGAAAATATGATGAAATTGAAAACACTGCTGCAAAATAAGCTGGTTCAGTTGAAATAACACCAACCAACAAGAATGGCCAAGAAGTTAAGATAACTGAAAACTTGGTAACAAAATCACCCTGGAAAGATCTGTGGGATCCTCAACCTTTGAGGAAATTGAGAAATACCAATTTAAACCCACATGGTCTGATGAGTGTGACATTCTTGAAAAATTTAAACCAATGGACTTCACAACCACTGATGGTGTAAAAGCTCCTAAAGCAAAGGTCATTCATCTCAAAGACATCCCAACAGTGGTTCAAAACTCTATTGCTAAGGAGTCTGAGAAGAAGAAAATAAGAGAAAAAGTTAAAAACCTGTTTTGTGATTTCTGTGAAAAGAAGAACCATCTAACAAAAGACTGTTTTCATCTAAAAGCATATGATATCAACAAAACTAGTGTTATTGTACCTGCTGAGAGCTGCACCATCTGTGGTAAAACAAACCACAAAACTCAGGAATGTGTGTATCTCAAATCCTTTGATGTAAAAAAGAATGAGTACACTGCAAAAACATCCTTGAGTTCATCAACATCATCTGTCAAATTCACCAAGAATCAACCACTGTTTGTGCCAGTTCAAACAGCTGTTATAAAACAGCTAAACCAAACCTCTGTTAAAAGAGATGTTCAGGTGACTGATGCACCCCCTGCCTGTTGATACATATTGTGTGGATACGGCTCAGCTCGGTTCGACTCGGCTACGAAGTGAAGGCCGTAGTCAAGACATCCTCCTGTCCTGACTCGGTATGCTATTTACTTTGTATTGTTCGATGTACATGTAACTGCGTGTGTGCAGTATACATGTTAGATTATGTTTATGTGTTGTCTGTTTGTTTGTTGTTTGGACCATCTGTTTGAAGCCCAACATGAGAAGAAGCCCAGGCCCATCAAGTGATGAAATCCTATTGTCCGACGAAGTCCCCTTGGATGACGAACACCACATATGTGACGAAGACCCCCATGTGACGAAATCTCTGATTTCGTCGAGTCTTTGCAAATTCGTCGATGAGTATCTCAACGAAATCCATGTTCGTCACTGGAATTTCGTTGGCCACTTGATTTCGTCGACATGTTAGTATAAATACACAGACAACAGACAGAAACAAGTGTACGAGTCTGCATAGACTTTGAGAGAAAACACACACACACAACAGAGAGTTTATAAGGTTATCTTGTAAACATTGCATTGTAAACGTTTCAGAGTATTAATACATTGCGTGTTAATCATTGAATCTTTGTATCTTGCGTGTTCGTAACTTGGTTTAACTTACCCGTTTGGATTCCTCACTCTCGGGTTCGTCGGAAAACAGGAATAGAGGTTTAACTCGATCCTCCGGGTGGACCTACAATTGGTATCAGAGCGTTTGGCTCGATTCCTTGTTAAAACCAAGTTGTTTTCTTGTGTTTTTAAAGATTTTAAAGTGTTTTTCTTGTATTTTGGAGTTTAAAATTCATACATGTTCTGGAAAATCAGCTTTAGGATCGTGAAAATCATGATGTTTTGCGTCTTGTTTTTATAAAAACCTTGTTATACCTTATTTATACATGTTAGGATAAGGTTATTATTGAAACATTGTGTAATAATTTGTGTTTGGAAAGTTTTCCGGTGGCCGGTAAACTTGAAATACTCATACAGTTCTTTGGCATCTTCAAAGTGTTCATGTTGTTCTTCATGTTCTGGGTTTCTTATTTGAATGTTTGAAGATTTGAGTTTGCTAAATTATTGTTGATATTGTTTGTTTTTTATTGTTTGACAAATTTGACCATTGAAATGATGACAAGTTGAATAACAGGTACACAAGGTAAGGTGTGGCTTGACAAAGTTAGCAAAAGAAAGTTCTTTGTCAGAAGGATAAGATTTGATTTACTTTGAAAAATATCTTGCAAGTTGTCTGGTCATTTTTGTCAACGAAATCACACCATCTTCGTCACATAAGTTCATTGACGAAATCACCTTAGTTCAGCGACGAAAACCCCCTATCTTTGTCAAACATATCAGCGACGAAAACCCCCTATCTTCGTCAAACATATCAGCGACGAAAACACCCTATCTTCGTCAAACATATCAGCGACGAAAACCCCCTATCTTCGTCAAACATATCAGCGACGAAATCACTATCTTCGTCAACCATATCTTCGACGAAATCACTATTTTCGTTGAAAATTGTTTTGGACGAAATCTCTAAGTTCGTCATACAAGATTTCGTCAAACATTCTTGAAATTTTAACAGAACCTTTGCAAAACTTATTTAACTGTTTGTTTGAAGTGTGTAAACTAGTTTTTCATCAATAGACTTTCAAAACGAATCCGGATTGGTGGGGTACTCCATCTAATATAGAAAGTAAGTATAGAAGCACATGTTTATCTCCATCATGGGCCGAACCTCCTGCACAATCGTCGTCACCTCAAATTTCATCAACTCAATGGCCGTTTGTTTCAAATCAAAATCAAAGTATTCAAAGTATACTTTTAAGCGAAAATGAAACCGGAAGCAATAATCGTCCACCAAAGCTAATGCACATGAATGAATATCCGAGATGGGAAGACAAATTTCATACGTATATTCTTGGGCAAAACACGGAGTTATGGTTACGATTCATTACAGACTTCGATCAAGCACTTGATGTTGCCGCTTCAACTGCCGCGTCTTTTGCAGATCTTTGTCCAGATGATAAGAAGATTTATGATTTAGAAAATAAGGCTTTTTCTATTCTAACTCAAGCGTTAAACAAAGAAATCTATCATCAGTTTGTAAGCTTCAAGACAACAAAGCGGTTATGGGATGCATTGAAGACGAGAGGTGAAGGAAATGAAGCGTCACGCAAATTACAACATGACTTACTCAAGAAAGAGTTTGATGGTTTCACTTGTATGGAAAGAGAATCTTTGAGAGATTTGACAAGTCGATTTTATCACAAAGTTGGCCGATGTGCTGCCATTTCAATGGAAGGGTTTCTTGGAAATTTTGAACTACAATGGCACATTAGCTACAACCTCAATCAATGATTTCGTTCAGATGTTGGAGAATAAAGATCAGGAAGAAACTCTAAAGGCGAAAAAGGTTCCAGTACAACAAAATCCTGATATGTATTATGGAGCTTCTAGCACTTCTGCAAGACCTGCTCAACATGCTCCACTTTAAACGGCGTTTGTCACAAGCACAGATTTATATGGCAATTCGATACAAGTTCCTGTTAAGCCAGCTCCAACCACAGACTTATATGGAAATCTTCTACAACCAGCTCCACAACAGCAAAGCCAACGATCTATCGTAGCAACTGATATGTTCAGAAATCCATTACCTGTTCGATCTACCGGAGCAACAGATCTGTATGGAAATCCACTTCCACCTTCCTCAAGACCAACGGTTGTTCTACCAACCACATATTTGTATGGCAATCCACTACTTGTGCAACAGCAAGCCTGTTATGGTAGCACGTCATCAGCTGGTCAGCCATCTAATACAGTACGACTGGACACATCAAGTTTCTCCAAAGTTAACGTTGAAGTAGCTAAGGATCACATGGAGATATTGAACACTTTGGTGAGTGCGTATTGTGGGTTGATAGCAGGTCAGATCGGGAACATCAATCTGACTCAAGAAGATTACCAGCAGATAGATAAAGAGGAGATGGATATGATGGACATCAAGTGGGATTTCGCTAGTGCTGTTAGGCGGGGTAAAGACTTCATGGAACGGACGGGTAGAACAAGCTTGGAAAGCAAGAAAGCCACCAAGTATGGGTTTGATAAGCAGTCTATTAAGTGCTTTAACTGTGGTGAACGTGGTCATTTCAAGCGTGAATGCACAAAGCCAGCTCAGCATGGGAACCAGAATCCTTTCAGAGGTTAAGGCAACCAGGCGAATCAGAATCAAGCCAAGAATGATAATCGCACCTTGGTCCCTGTAAACAATCAAGCAGGACCATCGAACACCAATCAAGCTCTTGTGGTGCAAATAGATGAAGGTTGCGACTGGTCAATGCAATTAGGCATTGGTGATCAGGGAGGAGCAACTTGTTTTGCTGAAGCTGCTAAGGATTTGAATCACGCCAGTGGTGGAGAATCTTCCACCAGTGGTGGTGAATCTTCAGATGAAGAGAGTTCTGGTGATTCAAGGAGTTCAGATGAGGAAATCTCAACCTCAGGCGAAGATTATTCTGATGATGTATCTAGTGGGGGAATCGATGCAGATATCGATGAATTGTTAGGAGAAGATGCAGCAAGTAATGATAGAAGATCTATTCTGGTGGATCAAGCTGCTTATTCTTCTTCTTCTTCTTCTTCTCTTCATTCAGCCTTTATGGCTAATGGCAGCAGTTCATCAAGCCAGGTATGTGTCGATGAACCAACTGTCGTTAATTGTGATAATTGTGCTAGCTTAAGTGATAAATGTGCTGATTTAGATGCTAATATGTCTGAGTTGCAAAACAAACATGATGCTTTAAACGCTGAATTATCTGACTTGCAAAACAAACATGTTTCTTTAAATGCTAAGATATCTGATTTGCAAAGCAAACATGAGGCTTTGCAAACCAAGTATGATGTGACATTTATCCACAACCAAAAGTTGATCGTGGATCTTGCCAAATGCACAGAAGCCAACATGTTTTATACAAACCATGAAAACGAGTATAAAACAATGATTGAAAATTTAAGAGAAAACAAATCCGAGCTAACGAAAATGGTTTCAAGAAAACAAACAACCATTAACTGTTACATCAATAGGCTCGAGATAATTCAAAAAGAAATGGCTTGTGTAAAATCTGAAAGTGAGGCGATCAATCTTAAGCTAACTAGTTATTTGAACACTAGCTATGTGTTGGATCATATCATTGATGTTCAGAAGGAGAAAAGGGATGTCACGTGCATTGGATATTAAAAATGTCCACCTCCGGTGAAACACAATTATGATACCATGCCTGATGAAGAAGATAGAACTTATTTTGAGCCATCTGTTTCTTTAAACATTGAGGAGTTTACAACGGGACTTGGATACAAACCGGAAGTATCATCAGATTCGGATGTGTCAGCGGATACAAGTGTGTCTTCTGCTAAACAGAATCAGGATCCTCCAGTTATTGTTGAGGATGCTGATTCTTCAGATGATGAATCTAATGATACTGACTCAGCACAGTCAGATGCGGTAATCAAAGAAGAGGACATACTTCTCGAGAATCATATTCTATATGATCCTCCCGCAAAACCTGCTACGATTGTTCTGAACGAGTCCACGTCCACTTCCTCACAAGAGTCTGAGAGTGTGAATTTGCTGTACACTCTTGTTGCTGATGATAAAATCTATTCTGACAAAGATTTTCCTATTAAGAATGTTAATCAATTTTTAATTAGTAAATTTTTTGAAGATTCAACAAGTAAGTTCTTGGGAAAGACAGGATCACACGTTGTGGTAACACAGTGTCCTCCGATTCCAAGAGCTGAAATTCGCAAACAAAATGGTAATCAAAGATTACCAACTGAGAAAGTTCAGCAAAATCGCACCAAACCAAAAGGTAAATCACCGACTCAAGGTCAAAAGAAACAGACCTAGAAAAAGGACAAGAAGGTGAACTTTGTGAAATCAAGGGGAACGGATAAAATTGACACATTTGAAAACAAATCTAACTTAGATTTTGTTAATCAAGCGAAAATTTTGAAAAGAAATGAACAAAACAGTTCAAAACCAAGTACCTCGGGATCACAAAGTTCATCATTATCAAGACAATCACATGATACTTCGGGGTTTGTAGAACGAAGATCATGTTTTTCATGTGGTACATTTGGACATATTATTCGAAATTGTCCATATCTTCATAAACAAAAAGCCAAAGTTGATGATCCCCGTGACTGAAATGACCGAAAGCAATCTGTTTCATCAAAACCAGATCCCCGTCTTGTAAAAGAAAGGGAAAAGAAACAAAAACGGCAACAAGTCTAGAAAATTGAAAAAGCAATCAAAACCGATGTGGTTAACAAAACATCTGTTTCTGTCAAACCAGACAATTCAAAAACTTCAGACAATCATGAATGTCACGGCCCCTGACCCGGTTTGACCCGTTTCAGGAGCCGCGGGACAAAAAATCCCGTGGTATTTATTTAACAGCGGAAGATTTTCTAGGATCTTTTTAAAACTGAAATTTCCCGATTATTTTATTTCACAATTCGGGATAAACCCTGGTAATTTACAATCATATGATTTCACGGAGAAATCTTTATTTTACAAAACATGTTTCTTTATTTTTATATTGAGCCACTTTCTTAAGCTTGTAGTGCTACGCGGCACTTTTCCTGGATCACAACAGATCACCTGAAACATGTTTGAAAAAGGTTTTGTCAGCGGGAAATACTGGTGAATCATTCTATTTACTCAAATGACATGTTTGTTATAATTTACAGTATTAAGAGAGATTACAATGTTTCCTGATATCAACCAACTACCCACGGTATTTGTCACTCGACTCGTTTCTGTGACTATGGTCATCTCACTATTGGGTCCTGTCACCCAATGGTGACGTATATCACTAATTAGGCTCGCCCACCTAAAGTGATAAAAACAGCAGTAATGTGCACAATACCCCACATACCAGCTGTAATTTGTTGATTACAAAAACTTAATCACTGTAATTATAACATTTGAAAATAAACATGATTTTGAAAGTAATTTGATAAAAAGAGAATGATTCACATTGCAGATTTATATGATCAGAGTGTAGCCTACTGATTAGCCTTTTAACCTAAATTTAACAACATGTACACGAACTCGGTTAGTAACTTAATACAGCATTTACGATAACTCACGAGATCAAACCCTCACAACAAATGACAAAGTGCAATACTTAAACATCCATCGAATTCACGACGAATGACAAAGCATAACCCTAATGTGGGCAGCACTTAAACATCCATTGGATAGTTTAATCAATCGGACATTGAATCATAGCAGCGATCGAGTTAATACCCGGTATCGGAGCAGCACCTTGCTAATTATATATGAAATTTCAACTTTTGGACAGTAAGAACTCGTTTTTGTGATTGAATTTCGACACCAGAAGACAGTGCATGCAACGAGCTATTTATAGCTGAAAAATAGGGCTCACGCGGCCCGCGTAAGCCTTCAGCTTACCTTTACGCGGCCCGCCTGGCTGCCTAGTCTACGAGTAGGGTTGATTGGTCATGAGTAGGCTAGCCAGATGGACACCACGTGGATCCGAAACACTTATGCGGTCAAACATGCATTGACGCGGCCCGCGTAAGACATAGCTTGTCTTTTACGCGACCCGCCTGAGACCCAGAATTTTGTTTTTCTTGATTTTAAATATTGTTTAGGGTTTCAGGGGTCCGGGTTTATACTTACGGGTATTTTTTTTTAGGATAAATTTTGAGAGTCCTTACATCCTCCCCACCTTAATTAAAATCTCGTCCTCGAGATTTATTGGAATAAGTGAGGATACTTTCGCTTCATCTCTGATTCCAGCTCCCAAGCGTATTCGGGTCCTCTTCTGGAATCCCACTTGACCTTGACGAGCACCAATCTTTTGTGTTTGAGAAACTTGATCTTTCTATCTTCTATTTGAAGAGGTTTCTCTACGAATTTCAGCTTTTCATTTACCTCTATATCTTGAAGAGGTACTATCAGAGATTCGTCAGACAAACATTTCTTGAGATTGGATACATGAAATACGTCATGTACTCCAGCTAACTCTTCTTGTAGTTGTAAACGATAAGCAACTGGTCCTATACGTTGGATTACTGGAAATGGTTCTACGTATCTTGGACTTAGCTTTCCTTTCTTACCGAATCGAACTACTCCTTTCCAAGGAGAAACTTTTAAGAGTACTCTATCTCCGACTTGAAATTCCAGTGGCTTGCGTCGATTATCGGCATAACTCTTTTGACGATCTCGAGCAGTCTTTAGTCTTTCCTTGATTTGTGTAATTTTGTCTGTAGTTTCTTGCACAATCTCCGGACTTGATAATTGACTTTCTCCTATTTCTGCCCAACAAACTGGAGTTCTGCACTTTCTTCCATACAGTGCTTCAAATGGGGCAGTTTCAATGCTTGCATGATAACTATTGTTATAGGAGAATTCAATTAACGGTAAGTGATTATCCCAATTTCCACCAAAATCTATTACACATGCTCGGAGCATATCTTCTAGAGTTTGGATTGTCCTTTCACTTTGTCCGTCTGTCTGAGGATGATATGCCGTACTTAAATTTAGTCGGGTTCCCATAGCTTCTTGGAAACTTTTCCAGAAATGGGAAGTGAAACGACTATCCCTATCCGATACAATGGAGAGTGGAACTCCATGTAAGGATACGACTTCATCTACATACAACTTTGCCAATCTTTCCATGCTAAAGGTTTCTTTCATGGGTAGAAAATGAGCTGATTTGGTTAATCGATCCACAATTACCCAAATCGCATCATTACCTTTTCTGGTTTTGGGTAACTTAGTAACAAAATCCATTGTTATGAGTTCCCATTTCCATAATGGCATTTCTAATTGTTGTAGTAGACCTGAAGGTTTCCAGTGTTCTGCCTTAACTTGTGAACAAGTTAGACACTTAGAAACATATCTAGCTATATCCTTTTTCATGCCTATTCACCAGAAATTATTTCTTAAATCTTGGTACATCTTATTGTTTCCAAGGTGTATGGTATACCTAGATTTATGGGCTTCTTCTAAAATTTTATCCCTTAATTCTCCTTGCTTAGGTACCCAAATTCTTCTTTTATGGAATCTCCAAATTCCATCAGCTCCTTGTTCTAATTCTTTTATTCGTCCTTTCATTCCTTCAGCAGCATCCTCTATTGCTGTTTCTTGAACATTCTTTAGTTGCTCCATTAAATCTAATTGTAGATTTAATCTGAGAGCATGAACCCGTCTTTGTTTCTCATAGTACTTACGACTTAAGGCATCTGCAACTATATTTGCCTTTCCTTCGTGATACTGAATATCACAGTCGTAATCACTTAGAATTTCCATCCATCTTCTTTGCCTCATGTTTAACTCTTTTTGCCCAAATATATATCTTAAACTCTTATGATCTGTATACATAGTAAATTTACTTCCGTACAGATAATGTCTCCAAATCTTAAGGGCAAAATTATGGCTCCTAATTCTAAATCATGAGTCGTATAGTTTTCTTCGTGCTTTTTCAATTGTCTTGAAGCATAAGCAATTACCTTTTTGCGTTGCATCAGCACACATCCAAATCCTAGTTTTGAAGCATCACAATATACTTCAAAATCTTCAGTCCCTTCTGGTAATGCTAATATTGGAGCATTTGTTAATTTATACTTTAAAATCCTAAAGGCCTCTTCTTGCTTAGGTCCCCATTCAAACTTAACTGCTTTACAGGTTAGCTTAGTTAATGGTATAGCTATCTTGGAAAAATCCTTAATAAACCGTCTATAATATCCGGCTAAACCTATAAAACTTCTAATTTCCATTGCGGATTGCGGAACCTTCCATTTGGTAATCGCTTCTATTTTAGCAGGATCTACGTGAATACTTTCATGATTTACCATATGTCCTAGGAATTGCACTTCTTGTAGCCAAAATTCACATTTCGAGAATTTGGCGTAAAGCTTTTCTTTTCTTAACAATGTTAAGAGTGCCTGCAAATGCTGACAATGCTCGTCCTGACTTTTGGAATAAATAAGTATATCGTCAATGAAGACAATTACAAATTTATCCAACTACGGTTTACAGATCCTATTCATCATGTCCATGAATACGGCAGGTGCATTCGTTAACCCAAAGGGCATGACTGTAAACTCGTAATGACCAGACCTAGTTCTGAAAGCAATTTTAGGTATATCTTCTTCTTCTACCTTTAATTGATGATATCCGGAGTGTAAGTCAATCTTAGAAAAATATCTAGCTCCTTGAAGTTGATCGAAAAGATCATCAATCCTAGGTAATGGGTATCGATTCTTAATTGAAACCTTATTCAATTCTCTATAATCAATACACATTCTCATCGAACCATCCTTCTTCTTTACAAACAACACTGGTGCTCCCCACGGGGATGAACTAGGTTGTATGAATCCTTTACTTAATAATTCATCTAATTGCTTTTTCAGTTCTAACATTTCTGTAGGTGCTAACCGATAAGGTGCCTTGGCTATCGGTGTAGTTCCGGGAATTAGATGAATCCTAAATTCTACTTCCCTATCTGGTGGTAATCCTGGTAACTCTTCTGGGAATACATCTGGGTATTCTGAGACTACAGGAATCTCCTTAAGTTCTTTACCCTTAGTACTAATGATTACTGAAATCATATCTACTATTCCTTGCTTTCGTTCATAACTAGCAACTTTCATTACTGATATGAACTTCATGGGTTTACGTGGTTTATCTCCTGTAATCATGATTACTTCTCTGGTAGGTGCCTGAATTTCTATAGAGTTCTTATCACAAAGGATTCGAGCATGGTTAGCTACTAACCAATCCATTCCTAACACCACATCGAATTCAGCTAATTTCATAGGTAACAGGTTTGCAGAGAATTTATAACCTGAAAGTTCTATTTCTATATTTTGCAAAACCTTATCTATTTTAACTGAATTCCCATCTGCCGTTTCAACTATAAAAATCTGCCTAATGTTGGTTAAGGGTAAGTTAAGAGCTTGGCAGAATGAAGTATTTATAAAACTTTGGTTTGCACCAGAGTCAAATAATACTTTTGCATAAACGTTGTGAACTAAGAACGTACCAGCTATCACATCTGGAATGAGTTCTACCTCCTGAATAGTTAATTGGAAGGCTCGAACATTCTTCTTGGTAGCTCCATCGGCCGGCTTAGCTTTGTTGTCTGCTAGTTTGACCATTTTAGGACATTCTGTTTTAAAATGCCCCGTTTCTCCATAGTTATAGCAGATTATGGTTTTCTTTCTACAGTTTTCTTCACGATGTCCTACAGCTTTGCAAAAGTTGCAGTTTATATTGCATTTTCCATAATGTTTCTTTCTGCAATTCCTGCAGAACGGTGAAGTTGAAGATTGCCCTGTTCCTCTTTTCTTGAAGCTGCTGTTATTACCCGTACGAAATCCTTGGGTAATTTTCTGAACGGTGGGCCCGGTAGGGAGTATCGTGACGTAGTTGATATCATCATAGTCAAACAACACAATATATAAATGCACAGCGGAATCAAAAGATAAATATATTACGATCCGAATATACAGTAATATCAAGTATTACAACGGAAAGTAACGGATCCACAGGCGGATCTAATAAAAGAAAACTGTTCAACAGACTTTAGGCATCTAGAACTTGCAAGATTCCCTATTGACGCCCTGAGCTCCTTCCAGCCTATTACGTACTTGTACCTGTCACTTAGACTTTGGAAAATACGTCAGTTTTCACTGGTAAATACACTCAACCGACTCATTTGAAAAGAGTTTAAGAAAATTGGTTTAGGTGCACAAGGCACGAAAATATGTTGATACTTTGATTAAAATGCTCAAGGCAAAATTAATCCTTTATACTTGGGACAAACTATATCTCATGTTATCAGTTTTACACAACTTGCTCTACATACGGGGCCCGGTTCTATGCCGGTTCAAGATTAACCGACACACCACTATTCCCTTATTGGGAATCCCATATTGGGTATAATTAATTAATAAGCATATAGCATCTGTTAGGTGTATGCCTACACGCCGTGCTTAGGTCGTGGCCATTGCATTTAATGAGTCAAGGATATCCAGGACACGGTCGCATTAACCCCCAATGTTTCAGTCAAGCAATACGAATTAAAACAGGTTATTTGGATTTCCCGACTCATTGGTCTTTGAATCCCATACCTGACCATGCGGTATTTATATTACCGTATCCTAAGCCCGTAATAGGGAAAATAAGTTAAGAGTATTTACCTGAGCTAGCTCCTGTCTTAAATAGCAAGAATTATAATAACTCAGCCGTATTCACTTAAGTAAGCGTAGGTACAATTTACCGGAAGGCTCTAGTCTGGAATGATATTATAAATAACCAATTAGAATACTAACGGGTCTTTAATTAAGCCTAAACTTAGACCGGTTGGTTTTAAGGAAATATACGGTTCAAACGCATGATTTAGCGAAGACCGGAATAGAATGTGTTTTAGACCTGACAAGTTTGAAGACTTGTATAATATGGGTAATCTAAACACCTTCTGGATTTTGAGATAAAAATGATAAGGTTTGACCCGTTTCGGCTAACTTATGTAAACTAGTTACATAAACCGAACCGAATGCGCAAGAGGCGTAACGGGTAACCATAAGAGTCATATACAGGTTTCCTAAGTTAATATGCCTTAAACAGGTTGTGATATCAGTAGGATATCTTCCATTATGCCCAAAACGAGTTTAATCTCAAAATAAGCCCCGCATGGGTATTTTGGTCATTTAAAAGATTATAAAAGAGGTTAATTAAAATTCTGAGATTCGTGTCCGAATACATCAGTAGAATAACTTATTTTATTAGGTCATATCAGTTGGTAATAGGTCTTATATACCAAAATGGTTTCAAACCCAAACTATGCGTTTAATACGCTTAAAAAGCCATTTTAAGCGATTTCCGGGTTATATAGGAAATCTGAGTTTTCTGGTAAGTTTATAAAGTTCAAAATACTTTATTTATTATATAAAATCAGTAGCAATTGGATTGGTATCAAAAGGGCTTGTAAAACTCATTTTATGGCCTAAAAGGGCATATTGGTCAACATTAGGCAATTAACGGAAATGTGTAAACGAATCGGTCAATCAATGAACCAACCACAGAGGGTTATGCTAACATGTAGCCTGGTCCTAAGGAAGCTCTAAGGCATTTCCAAATCATACTAAATCGGGTCAGAACTGAAGTCAACGCAAAAGTCAAAGCTTTGCGATTTTTGGTTCCGAACCGGGTCTAAACAGAAAATTGTCGGGTCGAACATTCTTAGACATGTTCTTACATTAATTACTAAGTTATAAAAGTAATAACACAGGTTGCAAAGCTTCTACATTGTTAATTATGTATTAATTTGAAATTAAGCATCCTGTTGACTTTTTAATAACAAGTTTGACCCGACATTTGACCTAGTTAGAGTGGGAATCAGAGGGTGACCTTTTAAGGGTTTAATGCCCACATAATTACCAACTTATCACTACTTTGAATTCGACTAATCACTTGACCATTAGTGATTAATCGATAAGTCAAACCTTAATTACGACGGTTTGACTTTTATGCTAATAACTAAGCAAAACAAGATTAGGGAAGGTTAAGTAGACTTACCAAGGTCCTATGCACTATTAGGGAAGCTTAGAAGGAGGTCTTGTGTAACACCTGGGTCACTGCGACCATCAAACAAATACCAAACCGATGAAATATTGTATTTCATACTTGGGATTTGTATAAATATGTGTATCATTTGCACATATCAATTTTTGTTCAATTCCAAACTCTAAATCGCTTTCTGGAAGGTTATACGCGCACCGATGCGTAAATATAACCATTTTAATGCAACAAACACTCTGGAATAGTGACATAAGCTTAACATACCTTAAATAACCTTTACATAACTTAGAAATAAGTTTTGGAAGGTTTGCTATGCCGAAATCAAGTTAATTCGCTTACAGGGACTAAATTTGACAAACTGCGAAAGAATGCCAATTTGAACTGTAACAGACATTCTGGAACATGACCATAAGTTACACATACCATAAATATCCTTTACATAGCTTAGAAATAGGCTTTGAGGGGTTCGGTGTGCTAAAATAAACTTTTGGGTCATTTAGGGACTAAAAGCGTCAAAAATTGCACAAGTTTGCACTTTCACGCATATCTTACGTTCTGAATACATCTGGACATCCAAAAATTTATGTAAGCACTAAAACATTTTATTTTAGTGTTTGGCATAAGAAAAATCCATTCGTCGCGTCATTTGGATCGTTTTTCGCGCTTATGCGCATTCCGTCGTAATTAAGCAAACATCGCGATCGTACAGCCAAACGAACCGACATCCGAGATATTTTTGAACACATTTTAAGTTCCCTACACTTTAACTTCATTTTAGAGCTTTGAAATGGAGTTAACGAGTCTTAAACGTGTCGGAAATCGCTTTAAACAACAACAGGGACCAAAACTGTAAATCTGCCAAACTTGAAGGCTTACGGACCGTAAGCCTCACCCTTACGGTCCGTAAGGGGTCCTCAGACAGCAGAATGGCAGAAACATCGAATCTGGTCCGTTCCACTTGTTGCACATGGTTTTGGGGAATCTATGGGCTGGTATTGAGTGAACATGGTATTACAAAACCATGTGTGCACATGTATGGCCAAGATCAAAGCACGGTTCCCAAGAAACGATCCTAACGGTTCGAGAAACACTATAAATACCCAACCCCCCTTCCATTCAAAATCCACCAAATCTGATCTAAATGCTCTAAGTTGAGGCATTTGCTTCATACCTGGGCTATTCGATCACGATTTGCTTGCGGGGACCCTTTGTAAGTGTTCCTTCGTTCTTTTATTGCTTTTCGAGTCCGAAAGTCAAACTATGTTTGACTTTCGGCGTTGACCAGTCAATGGTCAACGCGAAGTTCGTTTGAACTTCATAACGTGATCGTAATCACGATGGTTATAGTCCCTAGTGGCTATACCTACTGATTACCACGTTATCTAGACTCAGTGACGAGTCGTAGTTTGGGTCAAAATACGCCTTTACGCGTATTTTGTAACCAAACTACTCTAGGATATCAAAACCGTTTGTTTTGATATCAAAACCTATTTTTCTAAACATGTTCTAGCATGTTTAGCTCGTCGCTTTTTAGTTTAGTGCTTATATAGGGTCGTAAGGTAAGCGATCTAAACAATCGCTTATACTTTCGAACCCGACCCGTTTGGTCTATCTTTAGGATCCGACCAAACACATTAGGTGACCAAAGTGTATAGGGAATAACCTTCCGAGGTTATACCTTATGGTCGCTTCGTTTAAGTAATTGTATGATAGGTAGTTTATATGCCATAGGTAAATTACCAAAATGCCCTTTTTACGCCAAATTTCATTTTTAGCATAAGTAACATAACTTATGACATCTAAACTGATTTAACAACAATATTAAACATGTAGAGGCATATTTTACTTATCATAGGACTAGTTAGGCGGTCCAAACGCGTTTCACGCGAACGACGCGTTAAAGTAGCATAAGCTACCTAAACGGGTTGTGATGGGTCGTAAGCACTTAGGTTAGGTTTCATTTTAGTATGTAGGCTTGTTAAACCATATTACACGAGTCTCCATACTCGTTTGGTTTAGGAACCCTCATTCTATCCGATCCTCCGATCTAGGTCCGGTTTAATAACATAGTTACCTATATTAGGTGTCGTTTGATATCCGTGATCTCTAGCATTGTTTGGTTGTTACTCAAGGACTACTAAGCAATCTCAAGTGAGTACATAGTCCCCTCTTTTACTGTTTTCAAAACATTTTGGGGTGGAACACATGTGCCTACTTGTTACTTCCATGCTTTCCTGCTTTCACATCATATACTTGCTATGTTCATTAGTACATTTATAGTACATGATTTCATTGTGTTTTATGCTATGTATGCCCATTGTGTGCGTACTTAGTACATTATTTTACATTACATTACATTCTATGCTATGTATGCCCATTGTGTGCGTACTTAGTACATTACTTTATATTACATTCTATGCTATGTATACCCATTGTGTGCGTACTTAGTACATTATTTTACATTACATTTTATGCTATGTATGCCCATTGTGTGCGTACTTAGTACATTATTTTACATTACATTTTATGCTATGTACGCCCATTGTGTGCGTACTTAGTACATTATTTTACATTACATTCTATGCTATGTATGCCCATTGTGTGCGTACTTAGTACATTATTTTACATTACATTTTATGCTATGTATGCCCATTGTGTGCGTACTTAGTACATTATTTTACATTACATTTTATGCTATGTATGCCCATTGTGTGCGTACTTAGTACATTATTTTACATTACATTTTATGCCATGTATGCCCATTGTGTGCGTACTTAGTACATTATTTTACATTACACTTTATGCTTTGTATGCCCATTGTGTGCGTACTTAGTACATTATTTTACATTACATTTTATGCTATGTTTGCCCATTGTGTGCGTACTTAGTACATTATTTTACATTACATTTTATGCTATGTATGCCCATTGTGTGCGTACTTAGTACATTATTTTACATTACATTTTATGCTATGTATGCCCATTGTGTGCGTACTTAGTACATTATTTTACATTACATTTTATGCTATGTATGCCCATTGTGTGCGTACTTAGTACATTTATTATTCATCACATGCTTACATTTTGATATAATATTTGGTTTGTTTTGATGGATCAATATACATTCATTAACACCGATCACGCCGTTCGTTAGTAGGTAGTGGTACCATAAGAATTGACAACTCCCGTTCCGGACGTCCTGGGTAGGTTTGGATGAAAGGAATGACCGAATTCGATACACATAACTTAGATAAACCTTTAATTTGTTTAAGGGTTTATCGCCACAGTCTCAAGGCTTGGATGTATGCATTCTCACAATACCGCATAGATGTTTATATCAGTATAGCATGCATTTGTTCCACAAAACATAGCTTTGATTTAAACCATGTTTTACTTCAATACTTTGTTTTTGTGCATATGGTTTAGTTGATATATTTCACTAGCCATACATATCATTTTGGTTACACATTACATGATTTACATTTGACACATAAACATTATTGACATTGGTTATACATTACATGACTTACATCTTGACATAAACATTTTGACATATTATTCAATACGTTTGGCAATTGGTTTAAACATAGACATCTTACATTGTTGGTTTGGTTTGAGTAAGTGATTTAAGTAACGAGGCGTGTGTAATATGATACAAGCATGGTGGATATGCCGCTGGTACTTCCTATATATAAGTGATTGTATGGTATTACATATCGTAGCGTTATTTGAATCATTTAAATTTGGACATATAACATTTTATACAAATAACATACTTTTCACAATACATTGTTTTACAAACAACTTAATTTATACAAACTCATTTCACATGGTTATCCACTTAACCATGTGTTATTCTTTTATACATATATATCATTTGGTTTATTTATCACTTTTCAAATGATTTACAAGACAAAGCAAATTACAAGGTTCATGACTAAACATTTTCTTAAACATAAATCATGAATTCTATTTTTTACAAAACCTATGTATCTCACAGGCATTTTTATGCTGACGTACCTATTTTCACATGTGTTTCAGGATATGATGCATAGGATTTATCAAGATACACTTAGGCGGACTTGGGCCTTAGCGACAATAAAAGATGCAAGACTAGTTATTTATGTTATGTTTCTTTGATTGTCAAGACATTGTAACTATTTTAATGAATAAAACAAAATTTCAATTTCCATGTGTTATGAAACAATGATTCTGTTACTACACTCCCCGACGTTTTCCGCCACGTTTTGTTATTTTGCGTGGTCGGGGTGTGACAGAAAAGTTGGTATCAGAGCTTATGGTTATAGGGAATTAGGTTATTAGTAATACTTTGACCTAGTCTATAACCTTCCTAGGACTCTAACGCGAGTTTACTTGCGTTTAGTCATAAAACAATACCGTCACCTATCCTTAGGCGACGACCACAACAAGAACACAAATTTCAAAACCGATTTGAAAACTAATCATCTGTTCTAGGATGATTGATTACTAGGTTTTGAACCCTCTGTTATATGGTTTTGAACCCCTTTGAATTTTCAAAACCTCGTCAAAGTTTGGGTCTTATAGTGTGAACACGTGCAATCTGGAAGAGTGGATGCCTGTACCCTGAATTTTCTGTCGAAGGCTAGAGTGTTCGTACAAATCCACATAATCGGACCAGTCACTCTTACCTGGGAACTCTTGGGGTGAGTGTCCACTTATAGGCTAAAGCATGTCTTCGCGATACATTAATATGACCCGCTTACTTTGATTAGTCACCGTCTCATTTGTTTGCCTTAGGTAACAAACAAATGATCGCAATTTCTATGCGTTGTCATTTTGTTTTATTTGCCGATAACATTTCATTTGTTTCCTCCTATATCTTTCATTTCCTTCTAGAATGTCTCTTCCTCTCAGCAACGGTTAAATGTCCAAGCGAACAGCCAATTTTGCCCAGCAATTAGGCGAAGTGATTCTGAAGACTGTAGATTTAGGCATTGTCATGTATCGTCTCCAGGATGAAGCCACTCAGGAGTCACCAAAGGAGACAGAGGCCAAGCCTTCACCAAAATCAAGGAAGCGTAAGGCTTCCAGGAAACCCGCAGCAGTTACACCTAATCAAGCGGGACCTAGCCAAGTGACAGCACCATCAGCCAAGAAACCAATCAAGGAATCAAAGACCATGGATGAATAGACTTGAACCCCTAAGAAGTCAAAGAAGCGAAAGGCTTCTCAAAACTTCGCCGTGGTCACTCACAATGGTCAAGCCTTCCCCAACCAACCAGCTCAACCCCCTGCTAGGAAGCCATACAAGGGAACGGCACCAATATGCGACAAATGTAATGGGCATCACCAAGCTCACTTACCGTGTCGTCTGTGTGTATCATGTGGGCGAGTTGGTCACCTGGCAAGTGCTTGTCGATGTAACCCGAACCAAGGTGGTCCAAACCAACCACAAGCCAACTCTGCTCAAGCTCGTTTTTCACCAGGGTCTTGCTACAACTGTGGCGAGATGGACCATTTCCTAAGGGATTGCCCAAAGCTTGCTAATGCAAATCCAACCCACGGATGAGCAGTTGGCTAACTAGAAGATGTTGCCGTCTTATCTTTTGTTCTTTTGTTTTCTTGTAATGTGAAACAATCTGTTTTGTTTATAAATAAATTATTGTTCACAATTCTGATATACGAGTGTAGTTACATGTGTGTATGACTTTTCCTATGATACCTACATCAAGGAACTATGTTCCTTACAAACTACTCTTGTGAATATTTTCCCATTCTTGTGTTTACTCATGATTCCCATAGAAAATTCTAAGTACTCGTTTCATTCTAAGATACGAAGTACAGAAAATAAAGTGACATTATGAGTAATCGTGCTTTTGCACATCTGTACCTTTGAATCCTTGGTTAGATAACCAAGGATATTTTCAAATCTCATACCCATTACGTTTTGATTTTTCAACATACATAGTAAGAGTATTTCAAAAACAATCTTCATGATCTCAAAACATTTCATATAGTTTGAAAACAAATTTTTTCAAATGCATTGTCTATATTATTTCAAAAACATTGGCTATGTTTTCAAAAACAACCTTCATAATTTCAAAATGTTTCATATAGTCAGAAGACAATATTAACACAATACATTTTCTTATCAAGTGCATCATTCTTGTTTTTCAAAAACCATATACATAATTTCAAAATTCATCTCGCATGATTTTAAAACATTTTTATAAATATACTTACCTAGTACACCTACTTTATGATTTCAAAAGTATTATATATAAGGTTTCAAAAACATTGAACACATTTTTTTTAAGAACCCCATGCATAGTTTTCAAAAATATTTTTTTTCATACATTGACTTAACTTTCAAATTTCGCTTCATATGTCGCCTTGGCATATCTGGCATCTCAACTTCATAAGCATTTTACTTCATGTTTTGACCTAAGCACATCAAGTGCAAGGTTTCAAAACATCTTCAACTTCTAAAATCCATATGGGATTTTTTTTTCTTCACATTTAGACCCTTGTGGATGATTAACATTCAAATCAGAGTCCTTAATTGGATTCCTTATGTACCTAAATTCGAACATTTCGGTTCCTCATAATCGAAATCGAATTTTTCTTTTAAAAATCTTTCTATCTTTATAGTTAGATTTTTGATAATGTTTAAAGTACCAAATGAAATCCACGAGATGGATTCCTAGTGTGCTTTAAATACATGTGCTCTGTTAGCAAAACAAATTAACAAATTAAAGATCTAGATAAACAATCTTTGTGGTTATATGACTATGTGTTTATGCATCTTGTGTTTTCTTTTATGCATTTTGTGTTTTTGTATACTCTAAATATTCGTTATCCAAATCCTCGTAGAATTTTTCATATCTTCATATGAGGGATTCGTAGTAGGATATTCAAAAAGGTACTACCTTAAATCCTTAATGGGCTTCTATGTAATAGTTAAGACCCTTGGATTATATAGTACCGCTCCATGATTCATAAGAGACCCTTTTAGGGGTCTAGTCTAAAAGATTGATTCAAAAATCTGGTTAAGAATGACATGTGATGATATAAGCTGAAAAGACTCCTTGGTTGTCTATTAAAATCATTTATTGATTTAATAAAAGGAACCCTATGGTGGTCTAGTCACACTCATCACAGGTTTGTTCATTTGGTTTTCCCCTCCACATTATAAAATAGACTGTGTGAACTATGCAAGGAATTGTCTAATTATGGACGCGTATATAATTATGAAATTTAGTTCACAGAAACCCAGTAAGATTTATTATGTGTAAGAACCGATAGCGACAACAATAACAAAATGAGAACGATGTAATGGAGGTACGGTGGACGCACCAATGACGCTTCATATACTAGTATATAAGTATCCCTCTTACATTGCAAGCATGATGTTATTAAATTTACTAGAAGTTTAGAACCCTAACCAACGTTGTTCGATCTTTTCAACTTCATGTTTTCAAACTCACACAAGTTTCCTCTAGATAAAATTTCGGGATGAAATTTCCTAAAGTAGGGGAGACTGTGACACCTGGGTCACTGCGACCATCAAACAAATACCAAACCAATGAAATATTGTATTTCACACTTGGGATTTGTATAAATATGTGTATCATTTGCACATATCAATTTTTGTTCAATTCCAAACTCTAAATCGCTTTTTGGAAGGTTATACGCGCACCGATGCGTAAATATAACCAGTTTAATGCAACAAACACTCTGGAATAGTGACATAATCTTAACATACCTTAAATAACCTTTACATAACTTAGAAATAAGTTTTGGAAGGTTTGGTATGCCGAAATCAAGTTAATTCGCTTACAGGGACTAAATTTGACAAACTGCGAAAGTATGCGAATTTGAACTGTAACAGACATTCCGGCACATGACCATAAGTTAAACATACCATAAATATCCTTTACATAGCTTAGAAATAGGCTTTGAGGGGTTCGGTGTGCTAAAATAAACTTTTGGGTCATTCAGGGACTAAAAGCGTCAAAAAGTGCACAAGTTTGCACTTTCACGCATATCTTACGTTCTGAATACATCTGGACATCCAAAAATTTATGTAAGCACTAAAACATTTTATTTTAGTGTTTGGCATAAGAAAAATCCATTCGTCGCGTCATTTGGATCGTTTTTCGCGCTTATGCGCATTCCGTCGTAATTAAGCGAACATCGCGATCGTACGGCCAAACGAACCGACATCCGATATATTTTTGAACACATTTTAAGTTCCCTACACTTTAACTTTATTTTAGAGCTTTGAAATGGGGTTAACGAGCCTTAAACGTGTCGGAAATCGCTTTAAACAACAACAGGGACCAAAACTATAAATCTGCCAAACTTGAAGGCTTACGGACCGTAAGCCTCACCCTTACGGTCCGTAAGGGGTCCTCAGACAGCAGAATGGCAGAAACATCGAATCTGGTCCGTTCCACTTGTTGCACATGGTTTTGGGGAATCTATGGGCTGGTATTGAGTGCACACGGTATTACAAAACCATGTGTGCACATGTATGGCCAAGATCGAAGCACGGTTTCCAAGAAACGATCCTAACGGTTCGAGAAACACTATAAAAACCCAACCCCCCTTCCATTCAAAACCCACCAAATCTGATCTAAATGCTCTAAGTTGAGGCTTTTGCTTCATACCTGAGCTATTCGATCACGATTTGCCTGCGGGGACCCTTTGTAAGTGTTCCTTCGTTCTTTTATTGCTTTTCGAGTCCGAAAGTCAAACTATGTTTGACTTTCGGCGGTGACCAGTCAATGGTCAACACGAAGTTCGTTTGAACTTCATAACCTGATCGTAATCACGATGGTTATAGTCCCTAGTGGCTATACCTACTGATTACCACGTTATCTAGACTCAGTGACGAGTCGTAGTTTGGGTCAAAATACGCCTTTACGCGTATTTTGTTTTGATATCAAAACCTATTTTTCTAAACATGTTCTAGCATGTTTAGCTCGTCGCTTTTTAGTTTAGTGCTTATATAGGGTCGTAAGGTAAGCGATCTAAACAATCGCTTATACTTTCGAACCCGACCCATTTGGTCGATCTTTAGGATCCGACCAAACACATTAGGTGACCATAGTGTATAGGGAATAACCTTCCGAGGTTATACCTTATGGTCGCTTCATTTAAGTAGTTGTATGATAGGTAGTTTATATGCCTTAGGTAAATTACCAAAATGCCCTTTTTACGCCAAATTTCATTTTTAGCATATGTAACATAACTTATGACATCTAAACTTATTTAACAACAATATTAAACATGTAGAGGCATATTTTACTTATCATAGGACTAGTTAGGCGGTCCGAACGCGTTTCACGCGAACGACGCGTTAACGTAGCATAAGCTACCTAAACGGGTCGTGATGGGTCGTAAGCACTTAGGTTAGGTTTCATTTTAGTATGTAGGCTTGTTAAACCATATTACACGAGTCTCCATACTCATTTGGTTTACGAACCCTCATTCTATCCGATCCTCCGATCTAGGTCCGGTTTATTAACATAGTTACCTATATTAGGTGCCGTTTGATATCCGTGATCTCTAGCATTGTTTGGTTGTTACTCAAGGACTACTAAGCAATCTCAACTGAGTACATAGTCCCCTCTTTTACTGTTTTCGAAACATTTTGGGGTGGAATACATGTGCCTACTTGTTACTTCCATGCTTTCCTGCTTTCACATCATATACTTGCTATGTTCATTAGTACATTTATAGTACATGATTTCATTGTGTTTTATGCTATGTATGCCCATTGTGTGCGTACTTAGTACATTATTTTACATTACATTCTATGCTATGTATGCCCATTGTGTGCGTACTTAGTACATTATTTTACATTACATTCTATGCTATGTATGCCCATTGTGTGCGTACTTAGTACATTACTTTACATTACATTTTATGCTATGTATGCCCATTGTGTGCGTACTTAGTACATTAGTTTACATTACATTTTATGCTATGTATGCCCATTGTGTGCGTACTTAGTACATTATTTTACATTACATTACATTTTATGCTATGTATGCCCATTGTGTGCGTACTTAGTACATTATTTTACATTACATTCTATGCTATGTATGCCCATTGTGTGCATACTTAGTACATTATTTTACATTACATTCTATGCTATGTATGCCCATTGTGTGCGTACTTAGTACATTACTTTACATTACATTCTATGCTATGTATGCCCATTGTGTGCGTACTTAGTACATTATTTTACATTACATTTTATGCTATGTATGCCCATTGTGTGCGTACTTAGTACATTATTTTACATTACATGGTATGCTATGTATGCCCATTGTGTGCGTACTTAGTACATTATTTTACATTACATGGTATGCTATGTATGCCCATTGTGCGCGTACTTAGTACATTATTTTACATTACATTTTATGCTATGTATGCCCATTATGTGCGTACTTAGTACATTATTTTACATTACATTTTATGCTATGTATGCCCATTGTGTGCGTACTTAGTACATTATTTTACATTACATTTTATGCTATGTATACCCATCGTGTGCGTACTTAGTACATTATTTTACATTACATTTTATGCCATCTATGCCCATTGTGTGCGTACTTAGTACATTATTTTACATTACACTTTATGCTATGTATGCCCATTGTGTGCGTACTTAGTACATTATTTTACATTACATTTTATGCTATGTATGCCCATTGTGTGCGTACTTAGTACATTATTTTACATTACATTTTATGCTATGTATGCCCATTGTGTGCGTACTTAGTACATTATTTTACATTACATTTTATGCTATGTATGCCCATTGTGTGCGTACTTAGTACATTTATTATTCATCACATGCTTGCATTTTGATATGATATTTTGTTTGTTTTGATGGATCAATATACATTCATTAACACCGATCACGCCGTTTGTTAGTAGGTAGTGGTACCATAGGAATTGACAACTCCCGTTCCGGACATCCTGGGTAGGTTTGGATGAAAGGAATGACCGAATTCGATACACAGTACTTAGATAAACCTTTAATTTGTTTAAGGGTTTATCGCCACAGTCTCAAGGCTTGGATGTATGCATTCTCACAATACCGCATAGATGTTTATATCAGTATAGCATGCATTTGTTCCACAAAACATAGCTTTGATTTAAACCATGTTTTACTTCAATACTTTGTTTTTGTGCATATGGTTTAGTTGATATATTTCACTAGCCATACAAATCATTTTGGTTACACATTACATGATTTACATTTGACACATAAACATTATTGACATTGGTTATACATTACATGACTTACATCTTGACATAAACATTTTGACATATTATTCAATACGTTTGGCAATTGGTTTAAACATAGACATCTTACATTGTTGGTTTGGTTTGAGTAAGTGATTTAAGTAACGAGGCGTGTGTAATATGATACAAGCATGGTGGATACGCCGCTGATACTTCCTATATATAAGTGATTGTATGGTATTACATATCGTAGCGTTATTTGAATCATTTAAATTTGGACATATAACATTTTATACAAATAACATACTTTTCACAATACATTGTTTTACAAACAACTTAATTTATACAAACTCATTTCACATGGTTATCCACTTAACCATGTGTTATTCTTTTATACATATATATCATTTGGTTTATTTATCACTTTTTAAATGATTTACAAGACAAAGCAAATTACAAGGTTCATGACTAAACATTTTCTTAAACATAAGTCATGAATTCTATTTTTTACAAAACCTATGTATCTCACAGGCATTTTTATGCTGACGTACCTATTTTCACATGTGTTTCAGGATATGATGCATAGGATTTATCAAGATACACTTAGGCGGACTTGGGCCTTAGCGACAATAAAAGATGCAAGACTAGTAATTTATGTTATGTTTCTTTGATTGTCAAGACATTGCAACTATTTTAATGAATAAAACAAAATTTCAATTTCCATGTGTTATGAAACAATGATTCTGTTACTACACTCCCCGACGTTTTCCGCCACGTTTTGTTGTTTTGCGTGGTCGGGGTGTGACATCCTGAGTTCCAGAAATGATCAGGAGATGAAGGAATGAATGAGTGATCAAGTCTTGCAACAATGGGGCTATTTATAGTGTTCTTGATCCATTTTGATGATGACAACTAAGTCTAAGAGTGATCCCTGATCATTAACACATGTCCCTAAGCCCTAAAATTAGTAGGGGACGCGCATGGAAGTGAAAAGGGGCAATACATGTCGTTTGAATGGGCTGAACAGACAACATTTCCGAGTTGCTGCATCTGGGCACTGCTTGCGCACCATAAGGATTCAGCCTTACGGTGCGCAAGGACCTGGTCAGCACTCTGAAATTTTCACTTGTTGACAGATTTAGCCCCTGCACTTCTAAATGCTATTTCCGACACATCTAAGGCCCGTTAAACCATTTTAAGGCTCTATAATGATGCCTAAGCATAGAGAACATGAAATATGCTCAAAAACATGCCGGATGTCGGTTCATTTGGTCGTACGGTCACGTTGTTCGGTTAATTACGACGAAACACGGACGGACGCGAAAAACGAACCAATTGACGCGACGAATGGAATTTTATCAAGCCAAACATTAAAATAACATATTTTAGTGTTTACATAAATTTTTGGGTGTCCGGGGATATTCAGAATGTGAGATATGCGTTTAACTTGTGCGCTTTTTGACACTTTTAGTCCCTGCATGACTTAAAAGCTTATTTTTGCGTACCAAACACCTCTAAGCCTATATCTAAGCTATATTAGGGATAATTATGGTATGTTTATCTCATGGTCATATTCCGGAAGGTCCGATAACATACGAATCGGTATACTTTAGCAGTTTGACGTTTTAGGTCCTTCTAATGCGCAAACTTGCGTAACTTATCATTTCATAGCATTGAAGCCTCATCTAATTCATATTAGGCATTCTTGAAAGTATTATTAAACATCATAATGCTTCGGGCTCGATAAAAGGTCATTCAGAGGTATAATTAAACATATTGACACTTTTAGTCCCTTATACTTGCAAAGTTGCGCGTAACTTCACTTTTGGGCGTAAAAGCCTTGGGTGGCCAATGATTAGCAATCCCGAGAGTATAATCAAATATCATGAGGCTCTCAGTTTGTTAAAATGTCACTCAGAGGTAAGAATTTAACATGTTGACGCTTTTAACCCTTGTCTGCGCAAACTTTCAATTAATTACATAAACGGCTACACTTGATTAACAAGTGGCTCATTTGTGAATATAAAAACCATAAAAGGTTATTTAGAAACTTATTTTAGGTATGATAATACTTCCAGTTCTTTCATAATCAAAGTTTTTCGATTTTTCGAAAAATTAGTCCCTTAAATTCAACGTTTGACTTCATTAGGGTTTATTACACGTGTCAATACTTCATTGGACGTGATTTTTCGAGGTGTTACATCCTCACCCCCTTAAAAGAAATCTCGACCTCGAGATTTGCTTAAAGTAAAGGAAGTACTTTCTGTCGTATCATGGATTTAACTTCCATAGTATAATTGGGCCTCCAAGGGTATCCAGTTGACCTATACAATAGGTGCATACTTTCTTTTGGAGCTCCTTTACCTATCAGTTTTCAATCGACATAGGTTGCTCATACTATCATAGATCTGCATATCATTATGTGATAGTGCTTTTCAACTTATTGGTGACACGTCGCTAAATCGTTAGTGTGGGTCACATTGCGCGTTCCACCAAGCTCCTAAATTAGGTCTTAGCTCGTAAGCTATTTAGTCTTGATACATTCGAATCCTCCGAATGAATTTGTATATTCCGAGCTTAACTAACCTGAAAATTACAATTCAGCACACCCTTCTAGGGTGTTATCTTTTGTTGAACCTTATCTTTTAACCAGAACTTAGGAGGGTTGCTATTTTCATAAATCCTTGATTTCCTGCCGTATACTGGCAATTTACAATCGATTATGGATTTGTATGATCTTATTTGTTGTTTCCTAGGCAACTTTCAGATCCCGATAATTGGACTTACCAATTCTCTATCTAACAATAGATGTTTAACATTCCATCTATACAAGGTCCCCAAAGGAGTAGCCATGATACTTACATAATAATTGTTATAGAAAAACTTATTTTTATGGTGAGATGGTTATCCCAACCACTGCTTAAAACAAATCCCAAGGAATAACTAATCCTTACAGCTAGTCGAATAAATCGACGATCCTGGGCAGCTAATGGCGATTCTTGATTATTGCCTAAATAGGGTTGCGGTAATCAATGCATAAGCAAATGAACCGTCTTCCTTATTTAACAATATTAAACTCTCAGAATATTGGGTTAGGCTATATGAATCCTCTATTTTAAAACGTACTTAATCAGGGTTTGGTTTCTCCAGTGATGGTACAAGCCGTCTTGGAGATTTCATAATGATACAGCCCTAAATGGGCTATAAATCTTAATTCTACTTGCCTTTCAGGAGGTAACCAGGGTAATCTTAGGAGAAGATAATTAAGATACAAGGAGGTTACAGAGATTTCCCATATCTCAGGCTCCAGTTCATCCATCATTGCTTGTGTCAAATGAGTGACACAATTATGTTACAAGTCCACGAATTCTTTAATCGGGAACATTTACTGGGATAATTCCATTCTGGATATCTTCTTTTAATACCATTAGTTGACCTTAGTACCATATGACCGTTGGAATATCTTTGGGGTTCCATGCATTAAACCTCCATACTGATCAGGCATGGAAGCAATCTATGGAACATATTAAGATACACCAATCCTCATATGACGCTTTTATCATACCGTCTGGTATTCGCAATCGATAGAGATCAAAGAGATATCAACTATGTATGCTGATGCACTCCTCCAGAGAGAGGATACCTCTAAAATTCTATGCCTGAAGGCTTCTGACAGAAACAGAATAAATGGTTCTTATGATTTCGCCTGTAAGTTTCTACCCTTCACTTAATAACTATGGTTCTTATGAAAGATTTTAAAAGTTTGCTATACTTATAGTTTATGAAGGATTTGGAGCATGTAGCATCCTTCACAGCCTTTTCCAACAGCTGCGTCTTATCATAGTTTGAAGAACATCTTTGGAAATTCTAAGGTTTACAAATGTAGTATCATTAGCATGCGTCGCGTCATAAATGGCGCGATTGACTGTTGTCTTTTCCGAGTTTGTCATACTCAAGATTTGGTTCCTATCACCAAATGAATCATTTACTTAGTTGCAATCCAACAACTGCTATTAATCACCCTGATGGCCTTAACATATACTAACCATGGTTTCATTAAACTATACAGGCCAATAAGGCACTAACATTCTTAATGAACGTTATTTAAAAATATCAATATCACTTAGCCTATGTCACAAAAGACCATCAATGGCATATAAGGGTTGGACCTAGTCCATCACCTTTTTAACAGGGGATCAAAATGTCACATCTGTCTTTATTATATTGATGAATTTGGATAGCTTGAAAGCTTGCCATAAGGATATCAGAAAAGAGTGATTCCTAATAGGTATAAAATATCGATCTAAGATTTGTTGGAGCATTTTCATTATAAGTTATCCTAGTTATAAAACATTAAGGATATTAAGGTGGCGCAAAGGGCCTAGTCACGAGGACAGTTTTAAATTTACAAGCCATGATTTCAGAGAATCGAGGCATTAAGGTTTGAACATATTTCATTACCTTTTCTGGACAAAGAGTCAAGGACTACTACTGTCTTTAGTCTCAGAGGACGTTAATTATAGCCCGTAGGCACTTCATCCTTAAGGGATGATTATTTCAAATATGGCCTGTGTGACTTTAACGATTCACAGTTTGCCAAAAATGTTAACATACTTACAGATGTTAACAGGGATTGGAATCTTTTGGACGTTAATTATAGCCTGTAAGCAAACTTGTGCGCTTTTTGACACTTTTAGTCCCTGCATGACTTAAAAGCTTATTTTTGCGTACCAAACACCTCTAAGCCTATATCTAAGCTATATTAGGGATAATTATGGTATGTTTATCTCATGGTCATATTCCGGAAGGTCCGATAACATACGAATCGGTATACTTTAGCAGTTTGATGCTTTAGGTCCTTCTAATGCACAAACTTGCGTAACTTATCATTTCATAGCATTGAAGCCTCATTTAATTCATATTAGGCATTCTTGAAAGTATTATTAAACATCATAATGCTTCGGGCTTGATAAAAGGTCATTCAGAGGTATAATTAAACATATTGACACTTTTAGTCCCTTATACTTGCAAAGTTGCGCGTAACTTCACTTTTGGGCATAAAAGCCTTGGGTGGCCAATGATTGGCAATCCCGAGAGTATAATCAAATATCATGAGGCTCTCGGTTTGTTAAAAGGTCACTCAGAGGTAATAATTTAACATGTTGACGCTTTTAACCCTTTTCTGCGCAAACTTTCAATTAATTACATAAACGGCTACACTTGATTAACAAGTGGCTCATTTGTGAATATAAAAACCATAAAAGGTTATTTAGAAACTTATTTTAGGTATGATAATACTTCCAATTCTTTCATAATCAAAGTTTTTCGATTTTTCGAAAAATTAGTCCCTTAAATTCAACGTTTGACTTCATTAGGGTTTATTACACGTGTCAATACTTCATTGGACGTGATTTTTCGAGGTGTTACACCAGTGTTGGTACTACCCTAGCATATTCAAAGAATGTCGAAGTATAACCGCGACAATCTACACCCGTCATACGATGATTTAGGAACTTATTTGCCATTTGATCTTTTTCGTATTCGGGACAGAATTTTCTTTCTATTAAATGCTTAAATTCTTCCCAATTCATGGCGTAGGCCATATTTCTTCCTTTGGCTTGAAGTACCTTGTTCCACCATTCTAGCGCCCCTTCTTTAAAAAGATTCGACGTGTACATAACTTTGTCGTTTTCGGCACATTTACTGATTATAATCACTGCCTCGGTTTTCTCGAACCAACGCAGTGCTGCAGTCGCTCCTTCATTGCCTGCAAATTCAGCGGGTTTACAAGCAAGAACTTCTTTGTAAGTGCAACCAGGTGTTGCAGCTTTCATTTTCTTAGGGAGTGGAGCTTGCAGTGGTTCATTATCATGATTATTATGATTACCGCCTTCGTTTACGCTATTACTGAAGTTATCTTCAGAAATACGTTTGCTGGCAATTATTTGTTGAGGTTCAACAGGTTTCTGTGCAGCAGCAAGTATTGCTGGAATAGCATTGGCTATCCCTTGAGCAACAATATTTTCTATATCTTGTCTAGTCATAAATTGATCCCCAGGTTGTTGCTCAGATTGGTTAACCTCATTTACTGGTTCATTATTAGCGTTTTCCATCTGATAATTAATATATAATTTTATTAGTATCGAATAAATAACAATCATACACAAATAATCATATAAATTTCATAATACACATATAGCCAAAACTATCGATTTCTCGATTCCCATTGCTATATTTTATAATATGCGTCATTACACATCATTATCTTACAAAGTTTTATTTTAGGTTATTTCACAAGCTACATTCTACTTATTTATTTTACAACAACAGTTTCACATTCTCACACCATACTATCCCTCGTCAGATGATATTTTAGTAACGGCGTTCCCTCTCATCGTATTTTGAGGAGATCTGTTCTCCTACTTCCCTGATCCTATTTTCTGCATCCACCAACTCCTCACCAAAGTGGCGGAGTTCAGCTAAATTCTCATTGCTCATTGGTGGGTTTGGTATAGGTTCTGGGTCGAATTGAGGGAGAAAGGAATAAGGACTGTTAAGAAGGTTTTGGAACTGCCAATCATTAGTCCACCATTCATCCATTCCTAAAGGTTGGGTGTGGATTATAGGTTCTGGAATTGCTGGTTCCAAGTTCATTGGAAGTTGTGTTTCTACAGGATAAGAGTAAAGATTATTATTAATAGGCCTGACGACATCACAGCTTGCCAATGCATGATCCAATTCCTCCTGAAATGGTAACTCCTCAATTTGTCTAGAGCTTTCCCCAATTTCTTTCTTGGTTTGTCTAGAACCTTCCCTAAATTCCATTTCCATTTGCCTAGAATATTCCCCAAACTGCATTTCCATCTGCCTAGAACCTTCCCCGACTTCAATCCCCTTCCCTTTGTCTAAAGGATTTTCTATTTTGGGAAGTCTCTTGGCTGGCTTTTTCCTACATACACGCCTCCCCCATACATATCTCTTTCTTTTCGGAGGTTTTGGCTTTTCCGGAGGTGGAGCATTGAATTCCATAGGTTCTTCTATATCAGGAATATACCTATTAAAATCTCTGGAAACTTCTATTTTCACCGGATAGAGATTTAAATTCTGAAGGGCTTCAGACAAGTCACTCATGTTGTTTAGCATATATGCAAAATACACAAAATTTCTAAGTTAAAATTTTATAACAAAATTTCATAAATAACTTTTCAATATTATTTCATACCGCGTAACTAATTTAATATCAAGAACGACTGACAATTAAAACATATTAAGTTTTATTGTAAACTTATTTATTTACTGGTTAAAGCTTCTAGCTTGTAGGTGATAAGGGTGCTAAAACTTTAGTCAAAGTATTTAAAGATTTGCAATTACTGCTACAGTAGCTAGCATATAGAGATCTGCCCATTTTTCATCTAACTTGTCTTCCCATGGTGGGTTACTGCCTAGTTCTTGGGTTTTCTGATTAACTCTCTTTTCTTTTGGTTGTGATTTCTTTAATTTCTCCTGACTTTTCCTAATAATCAAACTTCTTTTATTAGGAGAAAGTGGTTCCTCATATTGTGACTTTCGGACAAATATTCCTTCTCCAGGATTTGCATAGGGTTTTGAGGAATTTGTTGGGGATGAGCTTCCCTTCTCGTTTGATGACCTATCTAATTTAAGATAGATGTTTGAAAGCTTTTGCTTACCCATACTGTAACTAACAAATAGTCAGTTAATAAACACATAATCACATAAATCAGAAATTTTTTTAAGTATTTCTAAATACTTAATTAGCTTAACTCAGTGGCTCTGATACCACCTTTTTCTGTCACGGCCCCTGACCCGGTTTGACCCATTTCAGGAGCCGCGGGACAGAAAATCCCGTGGTATTTATTTAACAGCGGAAGATTTTCCAGGATCTTTTTAAAACTGAAATTTCCCGATTATTTTATTTCACAATTCGGGATAAACCCTGGTAATTTACAATCATATGATTTCACGGAGAAATCTTTATTTTACAAAACATGTTTCTTTATTTTTATATTGAGCCACTTCCTTAAGCTTGTAGTGCTACGCGACACTTTTCCTGGCTCACAACAGATCACCTGAAACATGTTTGAAAAAGGTTTTGTGAGCGGGAAATACTGGTGAATCATTCTATTTACTCAAATGACACGTTTGTTATAATTTACAGTATTAAGAGAGATTACAATGTTTCCTGATATCAACCAACTACCCACGGTATTTGTCACTCGACTCGTTTCTGTGACTATGGTCATATCACTATTGGGTCCTGTCACCCAATGGTGACGTATATCACTAATTAGGCTCGCCCACCTAAAGTGATAAAAACAGCAGTAATGTGCACAATACCCCACATACCGGCTGTAATTTGGTGATTACAAAAACTTAATCACTGTAATTATAACCTTTGAAAATAAACATGATTTTGAAAGTAATTTGATAACAAGAGAATGACTCACATTGCAGATTTATATGATCAGAGTGTAGCCTACTGATTAGCCTTTTAACCTAAATTTAACAACATGTACATGAACTCGGTTAGTAACTTAATACAGCATTTACGATAACTCACGAGATCAAACCCTCACAACAAATGACAAAGTGCAATACTTAAACATCCATCGAATTCACGACGAATGACAAAGCATAACCCTAATATGGGCAGCACTTAAACATCCATTGGATAGTTTAATCAATCGGACCTTGAATCGTAGCAGCGATTGAGTTAATACCCGGTATCGGAGCAGCGCCTTGCTAATTATATATGAAATTTCAACTTTTGGACAGTAAGAACTCGTTTTTGTGATTGAATTTCGACACCAGAAGACAGTGCATGCAACGAGCTATTTATAGCTGAAAAATAGGGCTCACGCGGCCCGCGTAAGCCTTCAGCTTACCTTTACGCGGCCCGCCTGGCCGCCTAGTCTACGAGTAGGGTTGATTGGTCACGAGTAGGCTAGCCAGATGGACACCACGTGGATCCGGAACACTTATCCGGTCAAACATGCATTGACGCGGCCCGCGTAAGACATAGCTTGTCTTTTACGCGGCCAGCCTGAGACCCAGAATTTTGTTTTTCTTGATTTTAAATATGGTTTAGGGTTTCAGGGGTCCGGGTTTATACTTACGGGTATTTTTTTTTAGGATAAATTTTGAGAGTCCTTACAATGAAGTTAAGATTTTAAAGAATAAAACTGGTAAAACAAAACAGACCTGGAAACCAAAAACGGTTACTGAATCAGGGGGAACATCACAATTTCCACAACATCGAGAAGTTCAAGTAACTTACGTTGATGAAAATGGAAGACCCAAGACCACAAAGGCTTGGGTCCCCATCTCCAACTAATTAAACATGTGAGTACATGTGCAGGGTGTTCCAGGAGGAACTTTCAGCAGTCATTGGATTGTTGATAGTGGGGCATCCAGGCACATGACAGGCGACATGAAGCTTCTCTACTACGTTAAATCTATTAGAGGAGGTTATGTTGCTTTTGCTAGAGATAAAGGTGGATATATAACAGGAGAAGGAATGGTATCCAATGGGGTTGTAAGTTTTGATAAGATCAACTTTGTACAACAGCTTGATCACAATCTTCTCAGCGTTTCACAAATCTGTGATAAACAGTTTTCAGTACACTTTGATGCAAATGGATGTTATGTGCTGAAACCTGGCTTCAAGATTCCAAAAGAATGGATTCTCTTATCAGCTCCAAGGATAAACGATTTATATGTCCTTGATATGAGCCAAGCTATAACAATGACTGCACAAACAACTTGTTTTATTACCAAAGCCACAGAAAAAGACTCAATCTCTTGGCACAGACGTATGGGTCACATTCACTTACGGAAAATGAATCATTTGGTGTCAAATAAATTAGTGAATGGTGTTCTTCTTAAAAATTTCCATCTTCAAGACGTCTGTGTTTCATGCCAAAAAGGAAAGCAAACCGCCTAAGTCTGCCTAAGTGTATCTTGATCAATCCTATGCATCATCTCCTGAAAACACATGTGAAAATAGGTACGTCAGCATAAAAATGCCTGTGAGATACATAGGTTTTATTAATTTAGGATTCATGACTTGTAAGTTTAAAGAAAATGTTTACCAAAAGTTAGTCATGAACCTTAAAAATGTTTTCTTTTATAAATCATACAAAAATTTATAAGAAATCAGATGATATAAAAGAATAATGCATAGTTAAGTGAATAACCAAGTAAAAAAATGAGTTTGTATAAATTATGTTGTTTGTAAAACAATGTTTTGTAAAAATATGTTATTTGTGTAAAATGTAATATGTCTAAACTGAAATGGTTTAAATAACGCTACGATATGTAATATCATAAAAGCAGATATATATAGGAAGTACCAGCGGCGTATCCACCATGCTTTTATCATATTACACACGCCTCATTATTTAAATCACTTACCCAAACAAACCATCAAAATGTAATGTTTAAACCAATGTTAAAATGTTCATGTATAATCAAATGTAATGTATAATGAATAAAAGAATTTACTCAACTCTATAAGAAAGAAATGTACAAAACAATGTATTTGATAAATCACAATTTAAATCAAAAATATGTTTTGTAAAAATAAATGCATGATTTATTGATACAAACATCTATGCGGTAATGTTAAACGTATACATCCAAGCCTTGCGACTGAAGAGACAAACCCTTAACAAGTTAAAGGTTTATCAAACTTATGAATATCGAATTCGGTCATCCCTTCCACCCAAACAAACCTAGGATTTCAGAAACGGGAGTTATCAATTCCTATGGTACCACTACCTACTAACGAACGGCATGATCGGTGTTCATGAATGTATTAGTTTCGTTAAACAAACCAAATGCTATACCAAATGTAAGCATGTTATATGAAAATAATGTACTTAAATATGCTAAATGAACATACAAAGTAGAAATGTTTAATGTAAATCAATGTGTCCATATGCTGGGTGAGCATATGCAACAGAAATACAATGAAAATCAATGTGTCCATATGCTGGATGAACATATGCAACAAAAGGATTTATGATGAAAATCAATGTGCTAGCATGCTAAGTGAACATACATAGCAAAACATAATGAAATCAAGTACTATATGTGTACTAATGAACATAGCAAGTATATGTTATGAAAGCATGCAAAGCATGAAAGTAACAAGTAGGCACATGTGTTCCACCCCAAAACAGTTTGAAAACAGTAAAAGAGGGGTCTATGTACTCACCTGAGAATGCTTAGAAGTCTCGAATAACAACCAAGCAAAGCTAGAGGGATCACGGAAATCAAACGGCACCTAATATAGGTAACTATGTTAATAAACCGGACCTAAATAAGAAGATCGGATAGGATGAGGTTTCCTAAACCAAATGAGTATTGGAACTCATGTGATATGGTTCAACAAAGCCTACATTCTAAATCGAAAATTATCCTAAGTGCTTACGACCCATTACGACCCGTTTAGGTAACTTACGCTACTTTAATGCGTCGTTCGCGTAAAACACGTTCGGACCGCCTAACTAGTCCTATTACAAGTATTATATGCCTTTACATGTCTAATAATGTTACCTAATCAGTTTAGATGCGCAAAAAGGGCATTTTGGTCATTTTCCTAAGGCATATAAACTACCTATCATACAACTAACTAAACGAAGTGACCATAAGGTATAACCTCGGAAGGTTATTCCCTATACAACTATGGTCACAAAATATGTTTGGTCGGATCCTTATGATCGACCAAACGAGTCAGGTTCGAAAGTCTAAGTGGTTGTTTAGACAGCTTATCTTACGACCCTATATAAGCACTAAACCAAAAGTGACGAGTTAAACATGTTAAAACATGTTTAAAGAAGTTAGAAAACAATTTTGATACCAAAACAAAGGGTTTTGATACCCAAGAATAGTTTGGTTGCAAAATACGCATTAAAGCATGAAAGAAACTTACAAGAGGTCCTAGCTAGTAAGATTTGAACTCAAAACACTCAGGTATGAAGCCTCACTAAGGAGAGCTTCAACTTAGAGCAGAAGTGAGTTCAAATGTGAGGAATTAGGGTTGGATTTAGTGGGTATTTATAGGAATTCAAGAGCCGTTAAGATCGTTTCTCGAATACCGAGCTTCAATCTCAACCCTCCAAGTGTTACCCACCGAAATACAATACTATGGGTGCCCAAAACAAGTCCACAGAGTTTAAAAACCATGAAGAAAACCCAGAAACCAGCTGCTGATTGCAGAAAACTGACTTTTGCAGATCTGGGGGTCTCTCGCAGGCCGCGTAGACTTTCACTAAGTTTTACGCGCCCCTCCTAAGCCTAACTTTGACAGAATGTCAAGTTTAGTCCATGCAGGCCTGAAACTTTGTTTTCGATGCATTTTTGACATGGTTAAGCCCCGTTAAACCCATTTCAAGGCTCTATAATGAAGTTAAAGTATAGGGAACTTAAAATATGCTCAAAAAAATCTCGGATGTCGGTTTGTTTGGTCGTACGGTTGCGTTGTTCGGTTAATTACGATGAAACACGAACGGACGCGAAAAACAATCCAAATTGCGTGAAGAATGGAAATTGAGCATTCCAATCACTAAAATAAAATATTTTAATGATTACAAAATTTTTTGGATGTCCGGATATATTCGGAACGTAAGATATGCACGTAAATGCAAACTTGTGCACTTTTTGACGCTTTTAGTCCCTGTTTGACCAAAAAGTTTATTTTTGCGCAACTAACACCTCAAAGCCAATTTCTAAGCTATGTAAAGGATATTTAGGGTATGTTTAACTTATGGTCAAGTTCTGGAATGTTCGATACCATACGAATCAGCAGACTTTTGCAGTTTGACGCAAATAGTCCCTCTGGTCGAATAAACTTGATTTCGGCATACCATACCCTCCAAAACTTATCTCTAAGTTATGTAAAGGTTATTTAAAGTATGTTAAGCCCATGTCACTATTCTGGAGTGTTTGTCACGTTAAACTGATTACGTTTATGTATCAGTTCGCGTATAACTTTCAAGAAAGCGATTTAGAGCTCGAAATCGAACAAGAATTGATATGTGCAAATGATACACATATTTATACAAATCCAAAGTTTGAAACACAATATTTCATTGATTTGGTATTTATCTTATGGTCGTAGAGACACAGATGTCACAAAATCCAGGGCAATGCTCTCCCATTTCCAAACAGTAATCTCTGGTTGTTCGAGTAAGCCAGAGGGACGTTGGTGTTCTGCTTTAACCTTCGAACAAGTGAGACATTTCGCAAAATAAGAGGCGATATCCCTCTTCCTCCCAGGCCACCAGTAAGATATACGCATATCCTGTAGATCTTGTCAGCGCCAGGATGAACGAAATATTTCGATTTGTGCGTCTCTTTTATTAGAAAGTCTCGAAGGTTTTCACGATTAGGAATCCAAATGCGATTGCAATAGTACAAAATACCGTCAGATCTGGACACGAGATCTTGCTCAACAGTGCCTCGTATCTCAACAGAGAAACTACCTTCGTTAATAGAGGCATATTGAGCTTCACGAATACAGTTCTGTAGATCGTTAACGAATTGGAGACAACGTATACTCTTCACATGAGTTTTACGACTAAGGGCGTCGGCTACTACATTTGCTTTTCCTGGGTGGTAGCGAATTTCGCAGTCGTAGTCGTTTAACAGTTTCACCCAACGACGTTGACGCATGTTCAGTTCCTTTTGGTTTAAGATATGTTGAAGGCTCTTAAGGTCGGTGAAGACCACACACTTAGTACCATAAAGATAGTATCGCCAAATCTTCAATGCAAAAACAACTGCGCCAAGTTCAAGGTCGTGAGTAGGGTAGTTTTCCTCATGTATCTTAAGCTGCCTTGACGCGTAAGCAATAACCTTGTCTCGTTGCATAAGGACACAACCCAGACCAAGGTTTGAGGCATCGCAATACACGAAGAAGTCGTCGTTACCATCGGGAAACGCGAGAATAGGAGCATTGCAAAGCATGTCCTTGAGCATTTGAAAGGATTCCTCTTATTCGGGACCCCAAACAAAAGGTTTCTCTTTTTTAGTTAAAGAGGTCAGAGGGACGACGATTTTTGAAAAGTTAGAGATAAAACGACGATAATAACCAGCAAGACCAAGGAATGAATGAATTTTGGATGGAGATTTTGGTGCAATCCAGTTCTTCACAGCTTCGATTTTGGCGGGGTCAACGTGAATACCAAGCTCGTTGACTGTATGGCCAAGGAATTGAACCTCTTTTAACCAAAATTCGCACTTGGAGAATTTGGCGTATAGACGTTCAGTATGAAGGAGTGACCATATCGTGTACGAAAAGCGGTCTTAGGTACATCTTCTTTGAGGACTCGAAGTTGATGTTACCCAGATCGAAGATCGATCTTTGAAAAGCAGGTCGCACCTTGCAATTGATCGAAGAGGTCATCGATGCGAGGAAGAGGGTATCGGTTCTTGACAGTAAGCTTGTTGAGCTCACGGTAGTCGATACACATACGGAATGACTCATCTTTCTTTTTTACGAACAAAACGGGAGCGCCCCAAGGAGAAGTACTAGGGCGTATAAAGCCTTTATCAAGAAGCTCTTGGAGTTGACTCGAGAGCTCTTACATCTTAGAGGGTGCCAAACGGTAGGGAGACTTAGCGACAGGCGTAGCACCAGTCACTAAATCGATGCGAAAGTCGACAGAACGAGCAGGAGGCAGACCAAGAAGATCATCGGGAAACACATCCTGAAAATCACGTACGATGGGAACGTTGCTTATGCTTGGGCCTTTGTCCTTCTTTTCCACTATATGAGCGAGAAAGGCGAAGGTACCCTTGCTTAAGCATTTGTTCGCTTGGATACACGACATAAGCTTGAGACCTTGAGAAGGTTTCTCGCCATACACGTGTAGAGAATCACCATTTGGAAGAGGAAGGCGGATGAACTTTTCAGAACAAAAAACTTCAGCACGAACTCGCCTAAGCCAGTCCATGCCTACTATGATGTCAAAGCTACCCATTTGCATAGGTATAAGATTAATCGAGAACGTATGATCGTTAAGAATCAAGGAACACTGGGAAAGGACAGAATCGACAGTGACAGTTTTACCATCAGCGACTTCGACAGCCAATGGTCTTAGCAACTTAGAGCGTTTACACTTAAGCAAAGGTTCGAATTCTAACAACACAAAACTTTTATCGGCGCCAGTATCAAACAGACAAGAAGCATAAACATGGTTCACAAGAAACATACCAGTGATAACATCGTTCGCGTTTTGAGCCTGAGCAGTAGTGAGGAGAAAAGTTCAGCCCCTAGCGGGTTGTTGAGCCTGTTGCTACTGTTACTGCTGGGGTTGATTCCTTTGAGGACAAACATTGGTGATATGATTGAGATCGCCACATTTGAAGCATGCTCGTACAGGAGCAGCTTGAGGTTGAGCCTGATTAGGAGTAGGGTTTGCAACGAGGGCTTGATTCTGGTTGTGTTGAGCTTGCGGAATGTTGCGGCATCGGTCTGCAAAATGACCAAACCTATGACAGTTTGCGCATTTTTGGCATGGTGTGTTGGTAGGATAATGGTATAAACAGGTAGTACACTGGGGATGAGATCCAGTGTAGGCTCGTTTAGGTAGTTCGGTGTTTGCGGGGGTAACGGCGGCTACTGTTGGTAAAGGCACAGGGTTTAGCGGAGTGACGACCGCGCAATTTTAGCGCGAAGCCTTCTGCTTCTTTCCTCAATTTTTCTTTGATTGGGAGGATGAAGGTTCAACAGTGGTGGTGGTGGTGGTAACTGTAACGACTTGGTGAGCACTCTTCGTTGAAACCTTATCATAGGTTCCATGAAGAACGCAGTTGTTGTTGAGTTCGGTAGCTATGCTAAAGGATTCCTCTATGGTTTTAGGGCAAGCAGAGGCAACATGGTTAACCAAGGAAGGTGCAACACAACGAATGAACTTAGCGATGGTTTTGGGGATGGAGTTGACATGTCCAGGACAAAGGACACTAAGCTGTTTAAAGCGCGTAATCAGACCATACATGTCGCTCCCCTTCTGCGTTAGGTTCCAAAATTCGTTCTCCAACTTTTGGAGTTCGTGAGGAGGACAGAAGTGGTCCTTCATAAGCTGCTTATGCTCGTCCCAAGGCATGGCATGTGCGACATCGTTTCCCCTCTTGTTGTGTCCGGTGGTCCACCATTCGAGCGCTCTCGAACGGAAGACTCCTGTTGCATTGAAAGTTCGTAAGTCATCAGGACACCCACTTTGCAGGAAGGTAAGTTCGATCGCGTTGAACCAATTCATCATGGTGGTAGCGCCATCTTCGCCTGTAAACTCCAGGAGTTTACAAGCCATAAACTGTTTGAATTGGAACATTAGCTTGGGTTTTTCTGCCTTTGAATCGACAGAGCCATGCGGTGAGTCGGTATTTGGATGAATCTTGTTGACAATGTCGGGTAAGACTTTAGCCATTTGCTTGGCCATGAATTTCATACAATCCCTTTTTGACATGGAGTCGGATTTGATGTTGGAGGTCGAACCCTTCCTTGACTTGGTCCTCTTTGGTGCGGCGTTGGACGACATCTATGAATCGAAAGAGAAGGGAAAAAGGATGAGACTTGATCATAAATTCAAAATAAGTTTGCAAGGTTAAGCATATAAGCATGATGTATCATGTATGGTTCACATTGTTAGCATGAATTCAACAAGTATTTACAAGACACAAATAAGTACGAATGCGTAAAAGAGTATAAATTTAGTTTGTTCATGAGAATTATTATTGTTTTTGATTGCGCGAGACGTGCGAATTGTGTAACGGTTTTGAAACGAACGAGGTAACAAGTATAAAAATCACATATAAATTAAATCACATAAAAGAGAGGCTCATAAAACATAGGATTGTTTCGGGTTTAGAAACGTCGACTATTCCAAAGTGAATTGAAAGTCCTTTCAAATTAGAGAAACGTGCTTTGGCCTATAGGTAAGATACTCTCATCGAGAAGAGATTAACGGTATCTTATCCTTCCAGTTACTACACGTCTCTAATTGATCTTAACAATCGAAACTTTGGCGCGATCGAAAATCAAGGAATGGGACTTAATCGATAAGGTGCGGGTTTCACCCCTAACTTGACGATTTCGTACCCTAATGTGGTTAGTACTCGTCGGGTCAAAATATAATTTCAACACTTTAACGAGGGTCCACTAGAGTTTGGATTGGAAATTTACCATTAAGATGTGGATTTCACTCCTAGCTTAATGGCGAAATTTCATGCAAAATAAAAATAAGCGGAATGAGAGTCGTTCACCAAATTGTGGGTTTCACGCCTATTTTGGTAAACTCGTCTCTTTTGTATAAAGAGTGTCTTCAAGTGTATTATGTAAAATGTCTTAGGAAAGACATTATGTAAATATTAGGACCAAAAAGAAGAGAAAGAAGCAACGTAGGAAGAATAACATTTTAAGCAAGAATCAAGAATGGTAAAAAATATGGTTCCTACTATAGACTAGGTCGAACAAGGAAATTCTAACTAATTCCCTATAGTTATGGCTCTGATACCAATCTGTTAGACCCCCACCAATGGCGGAATCATCGGAGTGGGACTAGTTCGAGATTGCAAGAGACTTCATAACACTATTTGTGACAATATTTAATTCAACCATTTTCATTCATAATAAAAATTGTCAAATATTACAAGAAATTCAAATAATAACCTTGTTCATAACATAAACATAACAAAATTGATACAACACTTTAAACCTAAATGCCTAAGTGAGTGTCTAGGCATCATTGCTAGTCCGTTTCATAGCATCATCAATCATCAACCTGTAACATGTTTAAAATACAATTCAATGCAAAAGCAAAGGCGAGTATACAAGTTTAAGAATAAGTATAAGTATAAGTTTAAAAGTTAAAAAACGAATCCACATGGAAACTTAGTTTATACATGAGCATCATACAAGGCATGCAATATTTCTAGTCAACCCCCTGTTTACGCAAAATGATATAATTCAACATGACCTCTCGTTCACGGGTGGTGCGTTACTCTTATAGCGCTATACATGTCAAATGGAGGCTAATAACAAGCTAATGGCTATTGTATCACATAAGAATCACCAAAGTATAAGCATCAAAATATAACAAACATAGCATTCATGTATAAGGATTGTTTTCGTGCATTTTTATAAAGAATAAGTTTCAGTGTGGTTTTATAATTTAACATGTTACGCCCCAAAAGTGGTAAACATAAAAAAGGGGTTTGCGAGTATACTCTCGGTTTTGAAAGTCTTCACCTTGTGAATCCGTGAGTGAGTGATTTGTTGGAGGTTGGAACACCGAGTCTTTCTACGCGAAGAAACAAAGTGTATGAGTATCGGAGTTTTAACGGTAGATTAAGGATGTGGAGCTTAAAACATAAGAACATAAGTATACAAAAGTAATCATCCTTTAACACTAAAGACATGTTTGACACTATGAAACCACAAGGGTTATAATGTTTTCATGAGTAATATACCCATTAGAATCATAACGAGTTTTAGGTCTTAGATGATGTTAATCTAGTACTTTGACGAATGAACACAAATTCACCATCAAAGATTCGATTGTTGCATAGTATAGATAGGTAGTACATAGATTATTAATAAGTCCAATAGTTCAATAGTTCAAGAATGAGGTAGGAGGATAAATCCTTCATTTAGGAACCTCTTTAAGTGTCATAGAATTCATGTAGGAGGGAGAAAGAAAGTCTTCCATTTAGGCACCTCTAAGTGTTCACCACTACACTTGATGTAAAAACATTCAAGGAGGGTCATGAACTTACAAGTAATACAAGAATATTAAACACTAATCTATGAGAAATAATCAAGCAATGTGTGGATTTTATGTAGGACAACCCAAGTTAATCCTAAATCACACATACATCAAGTCTTGAACTTGAACATCACTTGTGGGTTAAACCCTTGAACAAAACAGAAAGTTTGTGAGGATTAATCCTCTGATTTTTTAATGTCTCAACCTTGTTTTTAAGCCTAACTAAATAACCATAGAAGTGGTTATAAGCATAAGGATATAGGTTTGAGATGAGTTAGACTCAAGTTTGAACAAGTTTAGTAAAGATTTAATCAAAACAGAAACGAACAGTGAACTTTTGAGCCTTTTTGGCGACGTTCCAGGGACTAATTTCTTGTGAAAAAACCCATGGAATTGAAGCTAAGGTTAATCCAGGCACATACGAAAAAGAATGGAGTAAATCGGACAAGAAACGAGTGAGTTATGCTCACTTTAGTGATGAGGTAGCAATCTGTCCAAACTTCAGAACTCAGCTGCGTTTTTGAGTGATTTGAGAGTGATTAAAAGTGATTGTAAAGTGAAAAGAGCTTGAGAATGGCTTGGTATTTATAGGATAAGGTTAGGGTAGGTTGTAGTTGGGTATTTAATGCTAAAAACGAGTTTAAAATCAATAAAACATGGAAATCCCACTCAAAGTCGCTAGCTGATCAAAAGGGTCTAATCTGGGGGTGGGCTCGCGGCCAGCGTAAAGCCTGGGGTGGTTCTTCGTGGCCTGCGACTCTCCTCCAGATGAGTTTTGTTTTTTACACTTTAGGCCACTCTAGTTTGTATTTTAGGGTTTTAAGGTGTTTTAGGGGTTGTTTTCGTCATATAAGCATAGTTTAAGGACAAAATAAATATGGAGAACATAAACCAAGTATAATTAAGCATATGAATGTCGTAATTAAGTTTCATATATGATCAAATGACGTTTTATGCATAAGTTTGACGTATTTGCAAGATTAACACATAGTTTCCAAGATATACGAATAAGCATCAATTGTTTCACGAAATTGAATGTATGAGCATGTATAAAGTATGTATAACATGAATTTAACGAAATACGAGTTTTATTTATGATCCAAGTCTCGGATTTTACAACGATTACAAAGAAAGGACGATTACAAGAACACAAGACTTTCTAATTATGGAAAGTATGAAAGAGCGGGGCGTTACAGCATGGGTCTTTTGAAAGTTAACTATCTTTTGGGCTTATTTAAAATTCCAGATAAAATGGGTATAAATCCGTTGCATTGGGTAAATAACGTAAACCAAAATAACCCTTCAGAACAAACCAATTCCTCTGCATAGGCTCAATCTCTGTTGCATTCACAATCTACAAATAATCCTCGATTACAAAATAACCCTACTACATCATGTGTTAAATCTTTATTCCCTCATAGTCCACAAATAACCCTCCACCACCACCACCACCACCACAAATCAACTATTGGTTTCAACCTCCTATCGGTTGTGATCAAACTGTACAGTTGGGAAATGATGTTCAAACAGGAGCGTTTTATGCCGAGATTATCAAGAATGTTCGGTAGAATTAGTTTTTCATAAAAACCTCTTCTGGCCTCTTATGTCTGTGCCGCGCAGACCACGAGCAAGTGTTTAGAGCAATTGTTGGACCCAATATGGCCTTAAACAACTTCTTTTCACGTAATATGGCAAGTGATTTCAGTAGATGTGAAAAAGATGTGCGGAAATGGAAATCAGACTTTCAAGAACCAAGACCTACAGAATTATCAAGTTTATATCACTTTGAAACAAAATAGTTTACAAGGTGATTGTAAGATTATTATCTAATACAAATGAATCTTGAATTCTGTGGGTGAGAGGGCAATGGAGTTTTGATGTATGTATGAATGATAAGCTTCAAATTCACTTTGCTTCTCCTGGTTGAGCCTTCTATTTATAGAAGGCTGGGTGCATGAATAAACAATAGTTTATTTATGCAATAAGTCATGCAAAAAGTGGCCAATTGACATATTCATTGAATCCAACGTTCAAATTGCCTTTTTCATCATTATATCCAATAATGTCAACTTGCTTCGGTAATTGTGGCAGGATAGAGCCAATTTCAGACAAGTGGGGTACTTCATCAGAATTCTGATAAACCACTTCATCAGAAATTCTGATGAACAAATCATCAGAAAAATCCTGATGATCAGAATCGTCAGAAATTGATCAGATCCATCAGAAATGACATTCTCTGATAATCCAATTCAGCTCTTGATCAACTTGTGATTCCTTGAAGTAGATGCTGTGCATTTCAATTGTCCCATCTGATCTTCTTGTTCTTGTTTGTGATCTTCAGGATTGTGATCTCTTCATATATCCAGTTGATTGTGATTTTCTTCAATACTTACAAATAAAGTTTCCTAACAGTTTCCCCCTAAGTATTGTTAGAAAATGAACTATCTCTATATCTAACATAAACAACTGTCTTGAAAGAGAAATTTAAAAACAACTAAGTTCAGAAACATAGAACATAGTCAAACCAACCATAGATCAGACAAAAATAAAATATTGTTCAAAAACAAGAATTTAATCTCATCAATTCATTAATTGATCTTCACTCCACTTCTATATTTGTCTCCTGGTTTCAGCCTTTTCTTGTGATCTATTGCCTTTTGAGTTTCTTTGTACATTTCTTTGTACCATCCTCTTGCTTCCATCCTGTTTTCAATGCATTCTTCAATTGTTTTTCTCAGCTGTTCATTGTTCTTTCCCTTCTTCTTGAGCTGCTCTTATTTTTCATTCATGCAGTTCCTTATATATTTTAGAGTTTGTTTGAATACCTGCATATATCACTGATTCTGAACAGAGCTTTCTCTTCATTAGCATCTTTGAAGACTACACTCATTTCTGGTTGGTCAAAGATTGCTCCAGTTCTTACTAGTTTAGAAGGGATCTCAGCTGGAATTCTGGTGTTAGGATGAGGTATTAATACCTTGTTGCTGTACTCAAAATTGATACATAGATCAAAGTCTGCTAGTGCAGCCCTTTTGTATAGTTTTGCTCCTGCACTTTTGAGACTTTCAAGGGCTCTTTTGACCACAGCTGAATTACCTTTCATTTCATCAATGATATTCTTCATTTTGACTATTCCCATTGGGTGAATATCATCAGTCAGATTTGCATCAGTAACCTTTTGTTCACTGTTATCTTTTCTGATCAGGGTATACTTGTTTTGTGCTTCATAACCTAAGATGCCTCCTCCAGTGGTCAAAGTATCAATTCTTTCAATTGATACTATTGGATTGGTCATGTGCTTGTGTAGAATTACCCAACCTCCATTGTTTCTGTTTTCAACAAGACCTTTACTCATTGGAGAGAGTGGTCTCTTTGGGTTGTCTTCTGGACCTTTCCAATAGTAATCTTTTAGATGTTCTTCAGGGTACATAATAGTGTGTAAATCACCTTTCACCACATCCATTTCTCTGATGTTCCCTTCTGAATCTTCTATCATTTCTTTTCTTGGCCTTTTGGAGGAAGTCACTTCAAGTTCCATTCTTCTCTTCTCTTTTGTATCCATCCTTATGCTTAACTCTGTTTCTCCTGTGATGGCTGTAGAAGATGACTGAACTGGAACATGGTCTTTCTGCTGTACCCTTGATGTGTCTGGCTTTGGGACATTTGGTGGAGGACCCATGAGTAACTTTTGTTTATCTGGAGGTGGACCCATGGGTTGCTTCTGTTTTTGAACTGTTGAGGTTTCTGTTTGTTTGGTTTGAACTTGTTGAATGGTTTCTGGTTGTTGTTGTGGAGTTTCTGATCTCCTTGTTTGTCTTTCTTGTGGAATTGGGGCTTTCAGTTCATGAAGATCAACTTTTGCTATTCTAGCAACTTTATACTGCAATCTCTCTACTAACAAATGAACATTAGTGAGAATTTGAGTATTTGTTTCTTCTTGTTTCTTTATTTTCTGAAACTCCTGGTTTTCTTGATTTCTTTGTGCAGTCAATTCCATCAACAGTTTCTCAAAAGCCTCAGCCATGCTGCTGGTGTTGGCTCTGAGGAACTGTATTTCTTCAAGAATCTTCCCTGAACTTGAGCTTTCTCCTGCAGTTGCAACCTCAGCCATCTTTTTTCTTGATATCATGCAGTTCCTTAAGAGCCTTCTCTAATTCTGATGAGCTCTCTTTGTTTTCTGATGACTTTTGCAGTTTGTTGAGGGCTGCAGCATTGTCTTCTGTTTGCTTCTACATAACTTTGATAGTTTCTGATAAAACCATGATATCTGACTTTTGATTTCTGATTTCTTCTAGTATCAGATCAAGTTTTCCTTCTGTGGCTGTTTTCACAGTAGCAGTTGTGTGTTCAAGTTCCTTGTAAAGTTGTTTAGGGGACATAGATTGATGTCCTTGGGAAATAGGAGAAACAACTGATGTTCCCCTTCTAACACCAGCAGAAAACACATTATCTGCTGTTCTGAGGTTAAGAGGATTTAAAGATTCCAAATTCTCTATATCCTCACCAGAAAATTGAAACACATTCAAGTTCTGGTTTTCCTCATATCCTTGAACCTTTTCAGGTTCTCCATGAGTTGTTGAGAAACTCTTAGTTTTCTCATCCAGGTTTCCTTGATCAGCAGGCTGATCTCCACCTGTTGCCACCACATTTTCCTCCTCAGAATTTGATTCAGAAAATGGGTCCTTAGTTTCACTCACATTTTGTTTTTCAGAAATGGTGCCTCTAAGTAAAATTTCATGTTTTCCTTGAATTGATTCATCAGAATCACTCTCAGAGAAATGAAATATGTTTAGTTTGGAGTGTTGTGCACCTGTTTCTCCCATATGTGAGATTTCAGCATGATGTTCTTCTGCCACAGGACTCATATTCACATCTTCACATCTTCATCAGCTGGATGAGGATCAGATTCACCCTGATGTTCCATTCTTGGTGTGCTTGACTCTTGTGCATCATGCTCCATGGGGGACACATTTTCAAAAACTCCTCTGTTCTCTGGCCTTTTATTCAACATCTTCAGATATTCTGCTCTGTATGGTGAATCTTCTGGTATCAGATTCATCATTCTTTCTGATAGATCAGGCACATCATAATCTGACTTCCAAGATCCTATGGCAGTCCAAGGTCTCATAATTTATGTTTTCCACATATTTTCTGATGCTGGAATTTCTAGGTTCCTTTCAGAAAAGGCATCAGAAATTATGATTAACAGAAATCTGGGAAAGGGTAGATGTGAATCTATCCTCCTAGTGTTTGTCAGAATTGATCTTCTGATCAGAATAAATATTTCTGTTCCAAAATCAATGTTCAACCCACTAATGAGACTGAATATGATTGTTAGAATATTCTTATTTATCTGATCTGTACCTCCAATCTTTGAAGATAGACACTTGTTCAGAATTTCCATTAGAACTTGCCAGAAGGCAGGTAGCTTGTTTCTCTTGAATTCATTGATCTTTGAAATCTTTGTCTTGTAACCCATTACAGCATCGAGTTGTGAGAACATATCTTCTTTTACTGGTGCTTCTTCATAGCTTTGGCTTAAGGGTAGTTCCAAACATTCCCTTATTTTCTCTGGTGATATAGTAATAAAGATATTTCCCCACACATGTGCTGTTAGCTCGAGTTGATTTGAAACTTTGAGAGTTTTTACAACTTGTTGTATCAGTTCTTCTGGTACCTCTCTGGTCTTTGTGAGGGCTTGAGCTATAGGGCATCTGGTCAGAAATTCAATGAGAATTTGACACTTCAAATCATACAGTTCAATGTTATCATTCATTGCTTCATTGTTTCTCTTTAATGGAAGAAATTCAGCTTTGGTGATGAAGGGAACAGAGTGTTCTGTTGGTGGTAAGTTGATGTTGATAACTGCCATTGAGAATTTTGGTTTTTGTTTCAGAGAAGGGTTTTAGGGTTTCGAATTTAAAGGTTGGAGATGGAAGACTCTGTTTTTGAATGAGGTATTTATAGTGTGTACAGACAGAGATTCTTGAGTGTTTGTCGTGGGTTATTTGTATTCAAGGTGGTTAATGACACCTTTATGATGTTTTAATCCTTTAAGGAAACAACCGTTTTTGAAAAACCTTTGGTTTATCTCTAATTTAATGTAAATCCTGTAAAGAGACTTAGAGATTCCAATGATTTTGCGGATAAACACTAATGTCCAACTTGCACCTTTTCTCCATGTGGGACCCTTTTAATTTCAAAAAGGTCCAATAGAAACCTTTTCCGAGTTTGTGTGTCTTCCCAGGTTTTCCTCTTGATGATATATATAAGAAAATTCTGAATAAAACTTTTGAGAGTTGTATTTTCTTCATATATCATCAGAATTCATTTGATTCATTTACAGAGGATGAATAACTTTTTTTTTTAGATGAGAGGGAATAAGTAGAGTTCCGAGATTTTTACTTACATTGCAGTCTTTCAGTTATGAACTCCACACCTTTGTTCTGATATACAGGAAGTATTTTTCATACAGCTTGTTCCAGTCCTCAGAAAAAAAAAATTTGAAAGAAACTTATTTCAAGAAAAATTTAGATGGTCATAAGTTTCTTTGAATCTGGTTAAAAGTATTGTTTTTCTGATGATATGTCAAACTTCCTGGCTTTCAAGAGATTTTTCTGATAAAAATTTGATTATATGATTTATTGTCAGATTTTCTGGTTATTCTGAAAATTTTCTGGTGAATGATCAGATTCGTGTGGCTTAATGAGTTTTCTGAATAAATACCAGATTTTCTGATTGATTATCAGATTTTCTGAGTTTCACTAAATCCTGTCACATCTCATGTGAGTTTCACCAGATTTTCTTTGTTTTTATCAGACATGTTGTGTTAGTTCCCCCTAGATCTATTAACATTAAGAAATGAAAAGAGATTAAAACAAACCTGATAAATATAAAACAAAAAAATAACATAAAACGCACATCAAAGAAAAAAAAACAAATAACAACTACTCCTCCTCCTCCTCCTCCAACACGTTGTACATGCACTTCACATATAACCAAACTGGTTATTCGACCGGTGTGATTCGTTGATGGCGTCAGGGTGGCTTCACTAATGTTTTCTTGAAGTACCAGCTCGGCCCTTGGATAGCAGCTTCTCACTCCTCTGAAGCCCAGCTGACTTGTGATCACCTTGGTTACGAATCGAGGGTAGATCAGAAAGGGTTGACGGTCGTGGATGTTTGCTTCTAGGTCTCTCATGAGAAACTTAGCATAGTTGTAAGGTTTTTCCTGTACAACAGCATGAACCACTTCCATCATCTTATGAGACAGCTCGTTGAAGTGTCCAATCTTCGTGGAGAAGCAGACACTTAGCTGTGTTACCAAAAACTGGAAAGGTGGTATAAAACCTGATTTGCTAACAGCCCTTGACGAGTTGTTTGTATGATAGCCCATTTTAGTCAAGGTCTGTTGCACATTTGCCTTGTCTAGAAATTTGATTTCATGATCATTACCCAGTTTGAGGACATTTCTGATTGTTTCCTCTTTTAGGGTAATTTTTACCCCCATAACCTTACTTTCAATCCACACGGTAGTACCACTAAAAATGATTTGAGAGTTCCACCAGAACTCTTGGAGAAGTTCTGGATAAATGGTGGCATGTGATGATACAGCAAAGCCCAAAGGACTTCGCATGATCATATTGTACACAAACCTGCAGTCCTCCCATGCAGGTTCTTCCAAGTTGGATCTTAATCAAAGATTATGAAGTCTGTGAAATGGGAGAGGGAATTGAGTAGCTTTCATCAATTTTGGGCGACCTATTTTAAGATAAGAAAAATTCTATCGAAGAGCTTTTGAAGAGATGATTTTGGTTCCAGGTAAGTTCTTTTCAGGTTGTTAATATTTATAGATGAAAGTGATGGTTCCCTATAAATGATATTAATAGCCAACCCTTTTCTCTTCAATTAAGACGATATCTGTTGCAGTGAATGTAACAGTGAATGTGACAGTCTACTAAGCCCCATGTGTGAGTAAGCATTTAATGACTAGGCGGCTACATTCATAGCTCCTAATGATTCTAGTGCCTACGTGTCACCTAAGTTCCTTATGAAAAAATGACGTTGCATGCATTTGCAGAAGAAAAATGAAATTCAATAATCTGGAAAAATTTTGAGACGGTTGATTTTCACAGCTGTATGGAACTTCATCAGTATGCATGTTACTTTTCCCCCCTTTTGTTTTTTTAATAAGAAAGAAAAAAACAAAAACAAAATATACATAAATATATACAATAAGTGTGTGTGTGGGATATGCATATTATGAAGATGGAAGATTATGATGATTACAAATTTTTCTGATGTTTTAGCCCGGTTTATGATTTTATATTAGAACTTCTGGTGGTTTCACCAGATATTCTGATATTCCTTCAGATTTTCTGATAAATCATCATTTATTGATGATCCGTCAGATTGTCAGATTTTCTGATGTTCCATCAGATTGATGGATTGTTTTGTCAGAAACCAGTGGATTTGTTCTTTGATTATCAGAACTTTGATGATCATCAATTTGGTTTATAATTTGTGTCCTTGTGTTTTCTAAAAAATCTTCACCAATTAAATTTACCATCCTAAGTTTGCTGATAAAAAAATTGTGTCTCTTTTCATCAAGAGGCTTTGTAAAGATATCAGCAATTTGGTTTTCAGTTGGAACAAAATACATTTCAATGTTACCTTTCTCCACATGATCTTTTATGAAGTGATATCTGACATCTATGTGTTTGGTTCTTGAGTGATGAACTGGATTTTCTGTTATTGCAATAGCACTCTTTGAGTCACATAGAATAGGTATTCTTGTCAGAGTTACTCCATAATCTTTCAGTTGAGTTTGCATCCACATCACTTGTGAACAGCAACTTGCTGCTGCTACATATTCTGATTTTGCTGTTGATGTGGCAACACAGTTTTGTTTCTTGCTTGCCCAACATACCAATTTTTATCCCAAGAGTTGACAGGCACCAGATGTGCTTTTTCTGTCAATTTTACACCATGCATAATCTGCATCTGTGTATGCAATTAATTAAAGGTTTGTATCCTTTAGATACCAGAGACCAATTTCTGATATGCCTTTAAGATATTTGAAAACCCTTTTTACAGCTTTTAGATGGGATTCTTTGGGATCACATTGATATCTGGCCAGAAAGCATGTTGCAAACATGATATCTGGTCTGCTTGCAGTTAAATATAGCAGTGATCCTATCATCCCTCTATAGGTTTTAATATCTACACTAATTCCGTCTTTGTCAGAATCTAACTTGTTCCCTGTTGCCATGGGAGTTTTTGAAACAGAGCAGTTTTCAAGTGAGTATTTTTGTAGAATTGTTTTCACATATTTTGATTGGCTCAAAAACATTCCATCAATTCTTTGTTTAACTTGTAACCCTAAGAAAAAGGTTAACTCACCCATCATACTCATTTCAAAGTGGCTGGTCATCAATTTTTGAAATTTGTCACAAAATTTTTCATTTGTTGATCCAAATATAATGTCATCAACATATATCTGGACCAACAAAGTGTGACCTTTGTGTGCTTTGAGAAAAAGAGTGGTGTCATTAGTACCTTTGGTAAACCCAGAATTGAGTAAGAAGTTTGATAAAGTTTCATACCAGGCTCTAGGAGCTTGCTTCAACCCATATAAGGCTTTGTTTAATCTGTAAACATGATTTTGAAATTTTGGATCAACAAAGCCTTCTGGTTGCTGCACATAAACTTCTTCCTCAATTTTACCATTCAGAAAAGCTGATTTTACATCCATTTGATAAACTTTGAAATCCTTGGATGTAGCATAAGCAAGAAAAATTCTTACAGCTTCTAATCTAGCTACTGGTGCAAAAGTTTTGTCATAATCAATACCTTCTTGTTGACAGTAACCCTTGACCACTAACCTTGCTTTGTTTCTTGTGATTATGCCATTCTCATCAGATTTATTCCTGAATACCCATTTTGAGCCTATGATAGATTTGTCTTTTGGCTTGGGTGCCATATCCCATACCTTGCTCCTTTCAAACTGCTCAAGCTCTTCTTGCATGGCCTGAATCCAGTCTGGGTCACTTAGAGCTTCTTTGACAGATTTGGGTTCTACTTTGCTTAAGAACCCAGAAAATGCACACTCATGTGCAGTTGCAGATCTTGTTCTGACACCATCTGTAGGATTACCAATGATGTCAGAATGAACATGTCCTTTGATCCATCTTAACTTGTTGTGAAAAGTTGTTGGTTCTGATGGATTTGAAGTTTCCCCCTGAACAGGTGCTTCAATTGTGTGTAAGGTATCAGAATTCTGAGCTTCTGATGTACTACACCTTTGTTCTGCAGAGTTAGTACATGAAGAATCTTTTGATTTGTTATAGAGAGAATTATCATGTTCTAGGAAATCTTCATTTATCATCTCAAAGAGATGTTCATACTTTTCTTGATTGTCAGAAAAATTTATTTCTTTCATGTATTCATCAGAAACCTCTGTTTCTGATGAGTCATCAAATGAAACATACAAGCTTTCTCTGATTGTCCTTGTGTTGAGAATAAAAATTCTATATGCCTTTGAAGACAAAGAGTAACCAAGAAAAATACCTTTTTCTTCTTTTCTGTCAAATTTTTCAAGGCTTTCAAAATCATTGAAAACAAAACATCTACAACCAAATGTATGCAAAAATTTTACACTTGGAATTCTTCCATTGATTATGTTGTAAGGTGTTTTGTTGTGCCTTTTGTTGATTATGGTCCTATTTTGGGTAAAACATGCATTTACTATAGCTTCTGCCCAAAAGTGAGTGGGCAGCTTAGCATAAGCAAACATGGTTCTGGCCGCTTCTACCAATGTCCTATTCCTTCTTTCAACCACCCCATTCTGTTGGGGTGTTCTGGGAGCAGAAAAATCATGAGAAATTCTTTTACTTACAAGGAAATTCTCAATTTTTGAATTCTTAAACTCTGTTCCATTGTCTGATCTGATTCTTCTGACTGTTAGTTTTAACAGATTTTCAATTTTCTTGATAAAATTAATGATCAGATCAGGAGTTTCACTTTTCTTTCTCAAAAATTCTACCCATGTGTACCTGGAAAAGTCATCTACTATAACTAGTATGTATTTCTTTCCAGAAAAGCTTTCTGTACTTATGGGTCCACACAAATCCATGTGTAAAAGTTCCAAATTTTGTGAAATAGAAGACTCAGAAATTGATTTATGTGAGCTTCTCTTGGATTTACCCATCTCACATGCTTCACAAATTTTATTCTTCTTTGAGGATATCAAAGGTAATCCTTTTACCAGACCTTTGCTTGCTAGTTTTCTTAGGTTTTTGAAATTTAAGTGGGCTACCCTTTTGTGCCATAACCAGCTACTACCTTTGTTGATTTTTGAAAATAAACATAGTTTTGGGTGTTCACTTTCTTCTTTGAAGTCAAAATAGTAAATTGATTTTCTTATTCTTTTCCCACTTAAATAGATTTTATTATCATCTATACCTATTAACAATCATTTTTCTGGTAAAAAGGTTACCTGAAAACCCTTGTCACAGAATTGACCACAACTCAGCAAATTATACTTTAAGCCTTCAACATAGGCTACTTTCTCTATGGTCAGACATCCATACCTTATGCATCCATATCCCATGATCCTTCCTTTCACTCCATTACCAAAATTTACCATTCTACCCAGCTTTGAAACAAAGTTGCTGAGTAAGCTCCTGTCCCCAGACATGTGCTTGGAGCTTCCTGAGTCGCAGTACCAGATCTGCTGCACATGATGGTCCTGAAATGAAATGATTAGAGGGTTTTTGGTACCCAGGCATGCTTGGGTACTGTTTCTGATGGAATCCTAATAATTTTATTTCTTCTTCTTGGTTTTGCATCAGAAACTCTGTTATATGCTGAGCCATTAACAGATTTTACATTTTTCTTTTGATGATGGTGTTGAACAAGCTTCAGTATGTCAACAGACATACAAGAGTTATCAGAATTTTCTGATATTTCTTCTTGTGATGGAATGAGTGGATAATTTTGAAAAGATGAGTGAACTGCTTCTGGAGTCTTTATAGATTCTTGACTGTATTTAGTTTTGTTTGTTTTGAAGTTTGTTTTTTCAAAAGAGTATTCAGAACAGGTTGTTTTGCAAGATTCAGATTCTGATTCTGATGAAAATTTATCAGAATTCTGATGAGTTGCTTTTACAAAGACAGTGGGTTTATTTCCATTTGATCTTGTATAACCTAAACCCTCTCCTTTGTTCTTTGGTGTGGACTCAATAAAATTTATGAACTCTTTGGCTTGTTGAAAACCTCTTACATTGATTTCTTTGTCATTGATTTTCTTGTAAAGATCTTTTCTTTCATTTTCATAAAACTCAATTTTAGCTCTTTGATCTAAACTATCCTCTATAAGAAGTTGGTTTTCAAGAATGATTTTATTCAAAGTCCTTTGCAACTCATCAGATTTTCTAATATCTGATTGATGTTTTTCTTGCAGATTTAGAAAATCTGACATGAGCTTGTTTAGCTTGTGTTCAAGATCAAGATTGTCTAAATTTACCTTTTGTTCTGAAGTTTCTGGTAGACCTGTAGAAAGTACCATGAGGCAGAAATTTGCCAATTCTTCTTCTTCATCATCAGAAGAATCATCAGATAACCATGTATCTGTTCCAGCAATTAAGCTTACTTGTTGCTGCTTCTTTGCTTCTTCAAGCTTTTTCTCATAATAGGCAACATCCTTCAGCTTTTTGGTCTTGCATTCTGATGCATAATGACCTCTCTGCTTGCACTTGTAACACACAACTTCAGCCTTCCCTTTATCCTTAGATCTAACCTCTTCTTTAGATCTTCCATCCATCCTTCCTCTGTCACTCCTCTGGTATCTCTGGCTACCTCCCCTCAACCTCTGCTCAAATGTTTTGGTGAGCAGTGCTATTGCCTCAGCAAAAGCTGAAAAATCTGATGAAGTATCAAAAACTTCAAAACTTTGGCTGCTTGATGGTTGTGGATCATTGGTGGGTATTGTTCTTTGTGAGTTTGAGATAAGAGCTAAAGATCCCCCTCTTTGAATGCTTTCTTCAAATATTTCTTCCTCTCTGGGGACCAAGATGCTGTATAAGTCATGAAGACTCGTGTTTCCTAGTTCTAAGGTTGATGATAAAGTCATGGTTAGACTTCTCCATTCTCTAGGAAGGGCATCAAGAAATTTTATATTTCTTTCATCATTTGACTTTGTTATTCCAAATTTCTTTAGCTCGTTTAAAAGTTTTGTAAATCTTTGATATGTATCATTTAATCTTTCATTTGGAAAACTTTTAAACCTTTCATAAGATGAGACATTGTTTGTTCTCTTGTTTCTTCTCATCCTTTCTCCTCCTTCACAAAGATTTTCCAACTGATCCCATATTTCCTTGGCTGATGCACATGCATGAACTTGTGAAAATATATCATTGGGGATGGCCATTATTAAAAGTGACTTTGCCCTTTCATCCCCAGCCACCTTTTCCTTGTCTTCCTCACTCCAAAGTATTTCACTTTTGGGAGCTTGGGAGGCAGGGATAGCAGGTGATTGGTCAGTTGCTGGAATAGCTGGTATTACAGTCATTGGTATATGTGGACCCCTTTCAATGGATTGAAACAGAGCTCGGTCATGACCATTAAGGAAATTGACCATCCTGATTTTCCATTGGGGGTATTCCTCTCTGACCAGAGTCGGAGGTTTGGACATAGAACGAATGTTAAAAGCATTATTCCAGGATTGAAAGCTGGCCATATTTAGAGAAAAGAAGATGAGCGATTGATCGTTTGGAAATAGTTTATTCAATCTGCTCTGATACCAATTGTTGGACCCAATATGGCCTTAAACAACTTCTTTTCACGTAATATGGCAAGTGATTTCAGTAGATGTGAAAAAGATGTGTGGAAATGGAAATCGGACTTTCAAGAACCAAGACCTACAGAATTATCAAGTTTATATCACTTTGAAACAAAATAGTTTACAAGGTGATTGTAAGATTATTATCTAATACAAATGAATCTTGAATTCTGTGTGTGAGAGGGCAATGGAGTTTTGATGTATGTATGAATGATAAGCTTCAAACTCACTTTGCTTCTCCTGGTTGAGCCTTCTATTTATAGAAGGCTGGCTGCATGAATAAACAATAGTTTATTCATGCAACAAGTCCTGCAAAAAGTGGCCAATTGACATATTCATTGAATCCAACGTTCAAGTTGCCTTTTTCATCATGATATCCAATAATGTTAACTTGCTTCGGTAATTGTGGCAGGATAGAGCCAATTTCAGACAAGTGGGGTACTTCATCAGAATTCTGATAAACCACTTCATCAGAAATTCTGATGAACAAATCATCAGAAAAATCCCGATGACCAGAATCGTCAAAAACTGATGATATTTCATCAGAAATATCATCAGATCCATCAGAAATGACCTTCTCTGATAATCCAATTCAGCTCTTGATCAACTTGTGATTCCTTGAAGTAGATGTTGTGCATTTCAATTGTCTCATCTGATCTTCTTGTTCTTGTTTGTGATCTTGAGGACTGTGATCTCTTCATAGATCCAGTTGATTGTGATTTTCTTCAATACTTACAAATAAAGTTTCCTAACAGTTTAGCTCTGCAGACCATTTGTTTTTTAGAAAACATTTCATTAAAAAAATGTCTTCAAACCTTCGCGCGTCCTCTTCCCCACCCAGACATTGTCCAATGTCTTCCCACATCTTCCAACCTCTTCTTCTTTCCTAATCTCAAAACACAGACATCTCTTATCAAAACCCTAGCACCTCTCCTCCACCACTCTCCTCCTCCCAACCGCCACCCTCCCCACCGGCCACCCCTTTTACCGCTGTCTTCTTCCCCAACGTCCACCTTCTTCCCCACCGACGACCATCTTCCAAAGCCGCCTCCCTCCTCAGCCGACACCTTCTTGACCGCCGCCGACGTTATCATCCCCGCCGACAGTATCACCGCCATCTTCCCCCAGCTGCCATCCTTCACAACCAGCCACCCCCTTCACAGCCGGCCACCCCTTCAAAGCAAAAAATCAACACAATTCTGGTATGTTTTATGATTTTTTGAAGTTTCTTTTCAGATTATTTGTTGTTGGTTTTTAGATTATTTGAAGTTTTATGATTATTTGTTTACACAATTCAAGTATGGTATGTTTTATGATTATTTGAAGTTTGTTTTTAGATTAAACCCAAAACAAACAGTCTTCTTCTTGCAGACTGCAGAGATTTAGTCAACTTATTCTGCTATAAATGTCTGCAGATGTGGTCCGCAGACTGCAGACATTTTACCTCTGAAAAAACAAACAGCACCTTAGTGATGGTGAATCTTCTAGAGATGAAGATAGTTCTGAATACAGTGGCAGTTCAGATGAAGAGGGTCCAAGTTCGAGTGAAGATGGATCTGAAAGATTGTCACGGGAGGTTATTGATGGGAAAGCAATTGATTTGTCTAATGAATTCTCCAATTTTTTTCTCTGATGGTGGATCTTTTACTTATCAGAATGAAAACATGGCTCATTTGGATGGCCAATCCTATCAGGTAAGTGTCGATAAACCGAATCCTCTTAAGTGTGATAAATGCTTAGAGTTTGATGGAAAAATGGAACACATGAAGTGTCACAATCAAAGTTTTGGTGATCTTGCCAAGTACACAGAGAACATGGCATTCAAGAAACTTGGAAAGGAGTTTAAAACAACAATTGAAAATTAAGAAAAGACGTTTCCAAACTTAAGAAAAATGGTATTAATAATTACATTAATATCAATGAACAAAAAAACAAATAGTTAGCCTTTGCACGATGTGAGTATGAGACCATCAAATAGAAGTTAGAAAGTTATTCTAACTCCAGATATGTGTTAGATCATGTCATTGATACACATAAAAAGAAAGGAGATGTTAAGTGTATCGGTTATCAAGCTTGTCCTCCACCGATGAGACACAACTACACCAATTTGCTCAATGACAAGGAAATGCCATACTTTGAACCTATAGTTCCTTTAGATCCTGCTGAGTTTGTAGTTGCACTAGGTTTCAAAAAGTGTGAATCCTCGAGTCAAAGTCAATTGGTCAAGGTCAAGTAGTCAACATCCAAGAAAAATCAGGATTCTCCCATTGTTGAGGATGCTGATAGTACAGGTGATGAATCAGATGACGTTAACCCAAGTAGTCAAACAATGTGACCAAAAAGGGAAACATACTTCTTGAGAATCACATTCTTTGTGATCCAGCAGTGGAACCATCAGAAATTACTTTGATCAAATCCGTTTAAGTGCCGGTTGAAAAGTCTGAAAGCGTGGATTTGCTTTACACGTTGACTAGTCCTGATAAAATCTATTCAAACAATGACTTTCCAATACGAAATATCAATCAATCTTTGATTCATAAAGTTTCTCAAGATTCGACTAGTAATTTTTTTAGAATGGCGAGCCCAACAGGTTTACTAACACAGTGTGCTCCTATCCAAAAAGCCGAAGATCGAAAGCAATTTAGAAATCAAAAGCTTCCATTTCAACAACAGGAAAATCATGCTAATCAAGGAAAGAAACAGGAAAAGGGAGCTCAAAACCAAGAGGTTCAAAATCAAAGGGTTCAACAACCAAAGGGTTAAAATCAAAGAGCTCAGAACAAGAAAAAGGTTCAAAATGTGAACTTCCTGAAGTCTCGAGGTACAAATAAAATTGAATCTTTTGAAAAAAAAATTCTAATATGGATTTTGTTACAAATTAAGATTTTACAAAGAAACAACGAAAACAATTACACACAACACATAAATTGCAATATATTTTGAGGATTATTATACACTCGATACTCCGACTTCCATGTGGATGTTAATATTATAATTATATTATATTTTTGCGTCGTTATACGCGTTCACCGCCTTTGACATCGATATTATAATTATATTATATTTTTCGGGTCACTATACGCTCGGTTCACCGACTTCGACGTCGATATAATAATTATATTATATTTTCTTTAATGTTGGCCGAGCGTGAGTGTCTTGTTGGACAATCGGTGATTTCTTATTTGATTTGGTTGGTCAAAACTGTGACATCTGCCAACTATCTGTATTCGTAACCTGACCCATTTCCATATCTGATTTCTAAATTCTAATCATATCAATATTCTATTTCTTATTTAAAATATGTAATGATAGGATAACTTTTTCTTTAGTTATATAAAAAAAATATCTATACAGTATAAATGTATAGTTGTTTCTTTAATATATATATATATATAGGATAAGGATCATGTGAGAAGTAGTAGGCTATTTGAGAAACTTGAGAAGCATTCTGGACCACACTTTTTTCCTAAGCAAAAAAATGCAAAAAAAAAGGTAAAAAAAAAAATGCAATTTTTTTTTTTGGAAAAATCGCAGCTTTTTCTTTAAGGATTTAATTTTTTATTTTTTTTTTGATTTATACACATGTGTATATTGTTAATCTTTTAACTATACATATATGTATATTGTCAATTATACATATATGTGTATACATGTTTAAAATTGAAAAATAAGTGTTATTTAGGGTTTAGCATTAGTATTTAGGGTTTAACATTAGGGTTTAGGGTTTAGCTTTATGGTTTAGGGTTTAGCATTAGGGTTTAGCAATAGTATTTAGGGTTAGCATTAGGTTTAGCTTTTGGGTTTAGCATTAGGGTTTAGCTTTAACTTTTGGGTTTAGCTTTATCTTTAGGGTTTGCATTAGGGTTTAGCATTAAGGGTTTAGCTTTAGGGTTTAGTTTTAGCTTTAGGGTTTAGCATTAGGGTTTAGCTTTAGGGTTTAGAATTATGGTTTAGCTTTAGGGTTTAGCATTAAGGTTTAGATTTAGTGTTTATGGTATAAGGTTTAGGATTTATAACACATATTTTTTCAATTTTAAACATGTATATACATATATGTATAATTGACAATATACATATGTATAGTTAAAAGATTAACAATATACACATGTGTATAAATCCAAAAAAAAAATTAAAAAAAAATAAATAAATAAAAAATTTAATCCTTAAAGAAAAAGCTGCGATTTTTCCAAAAAAAAAAATAATTTTTGCATTTTTTTCACATTTTTTTGCATTTTTTGCTTAGGAAAAATGTGTGGTCCAGATTGCTTCTCAAGTTTCTCAAATAGGGTGGACTTCTCTTAGGATCCCTACCATATATATATATATATATATAAATTAAGACATTAAGTTAATATAAATCTATATAAAAATATATTGAGATAAATAAAGAAAAGCTTATATATAAAAACTTTATATGAAATTGCCTTTTATAAAAATTAACGTTGTAAGTGTCCTAAGGGTGTTCGGGGCGTTCGTGGGGAGGGGATGCACGGAACCCTTTCATCGCCGGGTTACACTGCCGACAACCCCTTTCACCGCGTAAGGGATGTGAAATGGTGGAGTATTCACCGCGTGAAAAGAGAATGAAAGCTGCCATTTTTTGACCGTTGGAAACGGCTTAAAAAATTATATATTATAAGACCATCTTTTTGCACCCCATTTTTTCACCCCATTCACACAACACATTCAATTAATCAAACAATACTATGGATAGGCGAAACAAGAGCGATGGCAAGAAAAAAGTTTCGGATTCGGGTTCCAGTTCCGGTTCGAAGGCGAGGGGACACGGCTCGCAAACTAGACGAGGCGGATCGAGTATGTACCAACCTAACTATCCACCACAATTTTTTCAACAACCGGGTTTTTACAACACCCAACCCCAACCGAACTATCCACCACAATTTTTTTTTCTTTACCACAAGATCCCATAATGGTTGCACCGGGTGTGTATGATTATCCTCTTGAAACCCAAAACTCTTTTGACCCGTTTGCTCCACGATTTAGTACACCGACTCAATCTACTAAAGAAAATGTTGAACACGTGCTTCCAATATACGATGATGAGGAATATGAAGAATATGTAGTTGAGACTCAAGACTTAGATGAAGATGATGTAGAGGAAGAAGTTGAAGTCGAAGAAGTAGGCGAAGATGAACCAAAAATAAAGGTGGGTAAGGCGGATCCGCAAAGATGAACGAAGAAACAAGAAGAGGTGTTAACGATGACGTACGTGCATTGTACTTTAAACAAGAGAAAAGGAAATCAACAAAGAGCGGATGGTTTTTGGAAAAAAGTTCTCGAACATTACAATCAAACCGTTGGTGGAAGCACACGGAACGTCCATCAAGTCCGTCCAAAGTGGAAAGCTATGAAACAGAAGTTGAACTTATTCAACAGATATTGGCATCAAGCGGTATAATTTATAATTTTTTTACATATATATGTTGTTATTTTTAATATAAGTATAACTTATATTTTTATGATAGGATCGTTTACGTCCTAACGGGAGTGACGATGCTCATGTTATGACACAAGCGCTAAAAGACTACAAAAAATAACAACCGGGTGGCTTTCCTCATATTGAGGCGTGGGAGGTGGTTAGGAAGAATCAGAAATGGTCCCTGGTTTCGTTGTTGGGTGACGAGGAGGATAGTGATAGTTCGGGGTAAAAAAGAAAGTTATCGGATTCGGGTAACTACCAAGCGGGTACACCGAATACCGAATTTGCTAGTGATATTCCCGATATAAATTTAGACCCCTCTTCAAGAAAGCAAAAAAAGAAAGATAAAGCACCCGCAACATCGAGCAAAAAGTCAGTTGGTATGTCCGACAAGCTCTAAGAATACAAATATATGACACAATAATTGGTGGACATTAAAAAGAAACGAGAGGAAAAATTCATGGAGTTGGTGGATGAACATCGAGAGATGTTGAGATTGATTAGGTTTGATAAAGATCTCAAGACGTTTAATAGGTCACACGACAATGTTCCACCGGAGATGTTGGAAATCACACTAGCACAAAACGGGAGATCGCCAAAAAATATAATTGGCCTTGTAGTTTCTAAAATTATGTTTTTTAGTAGGTTTAATTTTATTTAATGTTTTTTTTTTATTTTTAGTAAGTTTTTTAATTTAATGTAATTTTATTTTGTTAAAATTATGTTTCATTTATTAATTAATTAAAAAAGAAAAAAATAGTTTCCCCCCAACCCTCATGAGAGATGCACCCCTTATGTTTTTGGGCAAGAGTGGAGTTAGAGAGAGGAAATTACATGACATCATATGATTAGGCTAAAAAAATATCCCCCCACCTCATTAGGGGTGCACCCCTGTCACCCATAAGAACAAGGACCTAAGTGCATATTGTTAAAAAAAAAAAAAAACATAAAGAGGCCGCTGATAACCTTCACCTCCGTTGCTCCTTCCGGCAGTTTGGCAAACTTTACGGCAACCTTGTTACAGTTTGTTTAGTTTTGGGCCGATTCGACGAAATGAAATGTAAATAATTGATCTTTAACACTTTTCAACCATAAACGACTGTTTGTATTTAACCTTTATCGATCAATAATTTAAATTTTAAAGATCCAGAGCTATTATGCTACGATGTACTACATCAAATAAATTGACTACTATTAACTACATTCTAGAACAAAAACACTGTTTAATTCGATGTTAATGACTGGTTTGAATTCGATTTCAATGCTTGTGTAACCGATAGTAATCATTAGTCATTCAAGACTCGTGAAACTGTTTGTCGACGATTCGGTATAAACCGATAGTGTAGAACCATCTCTGAAGACTTTAGATCACCCAAACACACTTCAATCATGGAATTTATCTCCTTCCCTTTAACCGGAGCAGACCAACAACCACCGATACTCGAACCCATCATTTGGTTTTCCGTTTAAATCCATGGCCACACCAACCTCTGTTATGAGCCACTGAACCACCGACGCTTGACTCCTTTTTCTCGCACCACCGCTAGTTTATCATCTGCTCTTACTTAAACGGTTGCAAGGCACAAGTTTGTTATTCATCTTGCGTAAGTTGTAATGGTATATAGGTTCTTAAGGAGACTCGCACAATGTCTGCCACTACGACAAAAATTTCTCCCAATCTTTGTTATTGAAGGCTTTCTTGCAATGTTTACAAACATTTTGTTGTATGTAAAACCAACATAGATACCAAGAGGCGTTCGGGAATACTTTAGCACACGCATTCATTAAGGCTAGCTCACTATCCGTTACTATTAAACGCGGCTCCATACTGTCACACCCCGATTTCCACGTGTCACCGGTGGGCCCGGTGGGGAGTATCGTGACGTAGTTGAGATCATCATAGTCAAACAACACAATATATAAATGCACAGCGGAAGCAAAAGATAAATATATTACATTCCGAATATAAGTAATGTCAAAGTATTACAACGTAAGGTAAAGGATCCACAGGCGGATCAATAAAAGAAAGCTGTTCAACAGACTTTAGGCATCTAGAACTTGCAAGATTCCCTAATGACGCCCTGAGCTCCCAGCCAATTACGCATAGTACCTGTCACCTAACCTTTTGGAAAATACGTCAGTTTACACTGGTAAATACAATTAACTGACTCATTTTGAAAAGAGTTTAAGAAAATTTATTTGAATGCACGTGGCACAAAATATCTTTTATAATTTGATTAAAATGCACGAGGCAAAATTAATCTTTTATACTTGGGACAATTTTTATTAATAAAGATCTTGTATCCGATTTACATGGTTGTCCAACATTTAGGGCCGGTGATTATACAATACAAGCCGGTCAAGATTAATCGACACAGCATAAATATAACTCACAAGAAGACATCCTTACGAGTGAGTATATCTTTTACATACGCAACAGGAGGTGTTATGCCTACACCTTGTGCTTAAGTTATGGCCATTCACTTTTTAAATGAGCCAAGGATATCCAGGACATGGTCATTAACCCCCAATGTTATTTGTTATCAATCAATACAATTTAAAACGGGATTATGCAATTTAATCATCTCCGATTTAAAGGTTTCTACACCCGACCAAGCGGTATTTTTATAATACCGTATCCCAAGCCCGTATAAGGGAAAATAAGTTAAAAGTATTTACCTGAGCTAGCAATGCAATTTATACTCAGCCGTATGTTCTAATCAGCAAGCACAAGTACTTCTACTGGGGCTCTCAATCTGGAACGAATGTTTTATTAACCTATTAAATTCCTAACGGGTCTTATTTAAGTCGTAACTTAGACCGGTTAGTTTTAAGGAAAGGTTTACGGTTCAAAACGCATGATTAAGCGAAGACCGGAATAGGATGTGATTTAGACCCGACAAGTTTGGAGACTTGTATAATATGGGTAAGCTAAACACATTCTGGATTTTGAGATAAAAACGATAACGTTTGACCCGTTTCGGCTAATTTATGCAAACTAGTTACATAAACCGAACCGAACGCGAATAACGCATGACGGGTAATCATGAGAGTCATATACAGGTTTCCTAAGTTAATTATGCCTCAAATATGTTGTGAAATCAGTAAGATGTCTTTCATTATGCCCAAAACGTATTTAAACACAAACTAGGCCTCACAGGGGTAGTTTGGTCATTTAAAAGGTTATAAAAGAGTTTATGTATTTACCTGAGTTACAGGTCTGGTATAATCAGCGAAAATACTTATTTTGATAAGTTATAACAGTAGGATAAAGTATATATGTGAAATTTATCAATTATAACCAAACTATGCACCGAAGGGGCATTTTGGTAATTTCACATAAGCCGTAAAGCTCAAAACTGAAGTCTGAGTTTATCAACCTTTGCTTACTGTTAAAATATTATAATTTGCCTCAAATATCAGTAGGTATCAACCCTTGTATGTTTAAAATAGTTTTAGTACATACTATGCGTTAAAAACGCTTAAAAAGGCGATTAAAGGTCATTTCCGGGTTCGATACTTAAATCTGGTATTTTTATATTTCCAGAAGGCTTAAAATAATTTATTTATCATATGTGATCAGTAGCAAAAGGTTTGGAGTTGTTTAGATATGTAAAACTCATTTTATGGCCCGTAAGGGCAAAACCGACATTTACTGGATTAAGCCTACGACTATGAGTTATGCTCAGCCTAAAATTAATTAAAAATCTTTAAAATTCCTAAAATAATATATTACATCAGTGGGTAAAGATTTGATATCAAAAAGTAGGCTTAACTAGGCTATATGCTAATTACGCCATTTTATTAACATAAAGTTTCAATTTGCGCTAATGAGCATAACTCTCAATCTATACTTCAAACTGATGTCAAACTTTGCATACAAGTTTATATATCAGTAATTAAAGTTTCTACACTTTTACATTTTCATAAATCACGTTTTAAGGTGTAAAGGGCATAATGGTCAACATATGAGCAATTAACGGAAACGCGTAAACGAATGGGTCAATCAATGAACCAGCCACAGAGGGTTATGCTAACATGTAGCCTGGTCCTAAGGAAGCTCTAAGGCATTTCCAAATCATACTAAAGCGGGTCAGAACTGAAGTCAAAGCAAAAGTCAAAGCTTTGCGACTTTCGGTTCCGAATCGGTTCAAAACAGAAAGTTGTCGAATCAAACAAGCTTAGACAAGTTCTTATGCTTATTATCAAGTTATATGAATGATAAAGTAGGTTAGACGCCTTTTACATCGTTAATTATGCGTTAAACGAAAGATTACATTTCTGTTGACTTTTTCTAATCATCTTTGACTCGACAAATGACCTAGTTAGGATGGGAATCAGTGGATGCCCTTTTAAGGGTTTAAAGCCCACATAATTACCAACTTATAACTACATTTGATTTGGCTAAACACTGAATCAATAGTGATTAATCTTAAAGTCAACCGTTAATTACGACGGTTCGACTTTTAAGCTATAACTAAGCAAAAACTTAATTAAGAAGGGTTAGGCATACTTACCAAGGTCCTATGCACTATTAGAGATGACTTAGGTCTGCTTTGGAGCTCCAGAAGTCCTCAAGAATGCAGATGGAATGGATGTTCAAATGTTGCAACTAATGGTCCTATTTATAGTGTTTAAATCACCATAATTTGTTGACAACTAAGTCTATCATGGACCATGAATCATCAACACATGTCCCTAAGTGCCTAGGAATGTTTAGGGGTCGCCCATGGATGCAAATATCTAATCTAAGTCGGTTTAAAAGCTCAAACAGGCACCTGTCAGTCATTTTCTGCATCTGTGTGTCGAAGGCGGCCCGCCTAAGACCTTGGCATATCTTACGCGGCCCGCATGGGCCTTTTGATCAGACAAAATCATTTTCTGGTTTTTGCATCTCGTCCCTTGGCCTTTCGAAAGGTCAACTAAGCTTAATTCTTGCAATTTGACCCCTTCATATTTACATACAAGGGCTTTAGGACTTGTACCTACTTTTCAAAGTCCTTGGCCACTCGGTTATTACCCGAAAAGTCATAACTTTAAATGTTAACGCTTTTAACCCCTCGCATACGAATTTGATCATAACTTTCTCATACGATAACGAAACTTTATGAAATTTATTTCGTGCATTCTAGTGAGCATAATTAACAGTTATAAAGCTTCGGGTATGTCAAAAGGTCACTCAGAGGTATAACTTAAACATGTTGACACATTTAACCCCTGTGGTTTGTAATCTCTCACTTTCCTTCTTATTTAGCTTCGTATAATCCGTGATTTATTCGTTTGAAGGTATGAGCATCATGTAGGGCAAATGTACAATATATTTATTCACTGTTGACATTTAGAACACGTATATTCACATACTTTTCATGTTTGTCAATTTTTAGTCCCTCTAGAATATTCTTTCTCACGTTCAAACATTATGACACGTGTCAACACATTATAGGACGTGAATTTTTGAGGTGTTACATCCTCACCCCTTTAAAAGAAATCTCGACCTCGAGATTTGTTAAAGTAAAGGAAGTATTTTCTGCCTCGTATTGGGCTTAATCTTCCTCAGTACTTTTGAGCCTCTTAGGCACTCCAATTGACCTTTATAATAGGTACATGTATCTTTTTGGAGCTTCTAGTCCTGTTGATCCTTAATCGACATATGTCGCTCATTATATAATAAATCTGCACATCATTATGTGATAGTGCTTCTTTGACTTATTGGCGAAACACATCCTTTAGTTACTAGTGTGTAATGTATTGCGAGCTCCACTAAGTTCCTTATATAGGTTTTAGCTTCTAAGTTACTTGATCTTGATACATTCGATTTCCTTCGAGTGATTCTATATATTCAGAGCTTAACTAGCCTGATAATTTAATAAATTTGGTACACCCTTCCTGGGCAGCCGATGGCAAATTCTTAATTGTTGCCTAATTAGGGTTGCGGTAATCAATGCATAAGCGAAATGAACCGTCTTTCATAACTAACTACACCGAATTAGGTTAGGCTATATGAATCCATATCTTAAAATTACTTAACCAGGGTTTTCGATTTTTCCAATAATGGTACTAGCTGTCTTGGAGATTTCATAATACACAGCCTTAAATGGGATTTTAAACTTAACTCTACCTGCCTCCCTGGGGTAAACAGGGTAATCTTAGGAGAAGATAATCAAGGTACAAGGAGGTTACAGAGATTTTCCATATCTCAAGCTCCAGTTCATCCATCATTGCATGTGTCAAATAAGTGACATATTTATGTTATAAGTCCACGGATTCCTTAATCGGGAATATTTATTTGGACAATTCTATTATGGATATCTTCTTTGAATACCATTAGCTGACTTTAGTACTCTATAACCATTGGAATATCTTTGTGGTCCCATGCATTAAACCTCCATACTGATCAGGCATGGAAGTAATCTATGGAACATATTAAGATGTACCAATCCTCATATGACGCTTTTATCATGCTATTTGGTATTCACAATCGTTTAGAGATCAAAGAGATATCAATTTCATTTGAATGCATTTATCTGGAGAGAGAGTACATTGGAATTTGATGACTGAAGATTTCTGACAGGAACAGAAGAATAGTTCTGGTGAATTTTCTACCTGTAAGTTTTACCTTACACTTAATATATATAGGGTTCTTATGAAAAGTTTTAAAAACTTGTTATACTTATTGTTTATGAAGGATTTACTGGTATCCGAACCAAAATAAAAACTCTTAGCATTTAAATTACTGATAAAATGCCAAGGAATGTACCTGATGCCATTATTTATGGACTAGCTCAGGCATTTTAGGCGCTTTCAATTTTAGGCTTTACTTCCTCCGCCGCATTTCCTTTGACAGATTTAGGGCACGTAGTCTTGATGTGGCCTTTCTCATTACAGTCGAAACAGACTGCATTCTTCATGTCTTTGCAGTCCAACGTTTTATGTCCCTTAGACTTGCAGATCCCACAATGTAGAGGTCGAGGCTCAAATCTGCATTTCCCGTAGTGGCGCTTCTTGCAAATCTTGCATACAGGTTTCTGATTGGACTTTTGTTTATTCTTTTTCTTAGAACTCTGGGAGTTATCTACCTCCCTTTTCCTTTTTAGTTCATCCTTTGCATCAGAGGCATGAACGGGATCCTCCTTAAGAGTAAGGAAGTGTGGTCCTAGATAAAATTTGGACCGAGCAGCATGGGGCTCCTTGAAATTTTTCACAGCCTTCTTCACAGCTTTTCCAACAGCTGCGTCTATCATAGTTTGAAGAACATCTTTGGAAATTCTAAGGTTCACAATTTCAGCATCATTAGCATGCGTCGTGCCATCAATGGCGCGATCGACTGTTGTCTTATCCGAGTTTGCCATACTTTCTATTGGTTTCCTAACACCAATAAAACAATTTCTTAGTTGAAATCCAACAACTGCTATTTTTCATTCTGATGGCCTTAATATATACTAACCATGGTGTCAATAACCTATACAGGCTATTATAGCACTAACATTCTTAATGAACATTATTTAAAATATATTAATATTACTTAGCCTAGGTCGCAAAAGACCATTAATGGCATTAAAGATTTGGACCTAGTCCATCACTTTTCTGACAGAGGATCAAAACGTCACATCTGTCTTTATTATATTAAAGAATTTAGGTAGCTTGAAAGCTTGCCATAGGAATATCAGAAAAGAGTGATTCCTATTAGATATAAAATATCCATCTAAGGTTTGTTGGAGCATTTTCTAAAGTATCATCGGCCAATTTCTACCTCGTATTAAATGACCGAAGTCCTAATCAGGCGGAGACAACAGTTCTCTATAGTTATTGTTCAATATTGAATCATAGGTGCCAGTATCAAGTAAATTTCTGCATAAACTGCTTGATAAGGAAAGGTACCTGCTATATAATTATCCTTCTGCACCATCTCCTGGCGTTCATCCGGAAGACTCATGCGTTTATTTTCCTGGCCTCTCCCGGCTTCTTTATAAGCTTTGGGCAGTTGGTTTTGATGTACCCTTCCTCGTTACAATTGTAACATGTGGCGTTCTTTAACCCCTTGCAATCTAAGGTTTTGTGACCCTTGGTCTTGTAAATTCCACACAATTTAGCACGTGGGTCGATTGTACATTTTCCAAAATGTTGCTTTTTGCAGTTACTGCATTTGGGTCTGTTATCAGACTGACTCGAGTTCTTCCTAAACTCGGAATCCTTCCCGCGCTCAGAGTTTCCCTTCTTCTTCTTGTTATATCGATGAGAGTTTTCCTCCTCTCTTTCTCTTCTTCCCTTGCCAGAAGCCTTAACAGACTTAATTATGATTGCATCTAAGGTGAGAGATAAGGATAAGTCCATCGCGGACCTATATGTGGTTGGCCTAGATGCTTTAACACTTCCTTTTATTTCTGGTGCTAGGCCTCCAATGAAACGCGCTATGCGTTTAGGTTCAGGGGTGACTAAATAAGGAACTAGGCGGGACATAGTGTTGAAACTTGTCACATACGCCTGACAATCCAAATCCTCCATGACCAGAGTCAAGAAGTCTGATTCTATCTTTTCTACCTCATGTTGGGGGCAATAGTTTTTCTTGACTAATGCAACAAATTGATCCCAAGATAAGTTGTAGAGTAGAACTTTTCCCGTGGCTTGGAGCAATGATCTCCACCATGCCAACGCTTCTCCTTTGAATGATTGTGAAACAAATTTCACAACATCTTGCTCTGCACAACCGTTGATGTCAACAACAGCATCCATCTCATCGAGCCATGTCATGCAATCGATGGCCCCTTTTTCTCCTGTAAAGTCTCTAGGCTTGCAGGAGGCAAAATATTTATATGAACAGGTCTTAACTGGTGCCTCTTGATGGAACACAACCTGTCTAGACGGAATACTCCTTTGATTTGACAAGTCATGAACGTCGTCCTCCCTTGACTCATGTATTTTAGGAGGGGGCTTACTACGAGCCACAGATAGAGTCTTAGAGTGGGTATCATTTGATTCGTCATATTGTCGATCAAGAGCTCGAGTAACAGCATAATCTATTATTGCCTGCAGTTCTGCTCCAGTTACATTAATTCTGGTAGTATCATTGTTCTCCTTCATGTGGCTGTTAACTTCATCTAATCCAGCCATCTAGCTTGATTACTACATAAATATTAACAATGATTTATTCAGAGGTTTTTATGGAATCATCATCTTTGACGATTCATCAACCATGGTAATATAAACCATATTGGTTAACTTGTTAGTTATATTTAATTAGTATTTTCCATGATAATTTATCCTAGTTATAAAACATTAAGGATATTGAAGTGGCGCAAAAGGCCTAGTCACAAGGACAGTTCTATATTTTATAAGCCATAATTTCAGAGAATCGAGGCATTAAGGTTTGAATCAAGTTCATTACCTTCTCTTGACAGGGAGTTGTAGACTTCAACTGTCTTTTGTCTTTTAGGACAATAGATATAGCCCGTGGGCATTTCCCTTCTGAGGGATGGTTATTATATGATCATCTTCTCAGATGCTATTTGTCGAGATCGTATGGATCCTACCGACTATTATGCTTGGACCTGGTCAAACATTTTTAGACAGGAGGTCAAAGACCACCACTGTCGTTGTCTTATCGGACAACAAGTTTAGCCCATAGGCACTTCATCACTATCGGATGTTTATAATATGATCATCTTATAGGATGACACAAGCCATGATTTCTAAATCACTAGGCTAGATAAGAAAATTGGAAGAATCCAATATAAGGATGACTGTTGTGATTTTCTCGAATCACATTTGTCAAGAGTGCTAACACGTTCTTAGGTGTTAACAAGGATTTGAATCTCTTGAATAGGTCTTACCATCTTGGCCATGTCAAAAATGACACGTGGCTAGGTCTTGTCCTTTTTAGATTTTGCCATTTTATTATAATGGTAGATCTTATAAAAGGAATGTTATTTCATTTTTCATACTTAGAATGAAAATTTAAAGTTAATTATTCCACTATAAATTTAAAAATACAGATGTGCCCTAGTCGGGACTTGAAAGGAATAATGTTGTCCTCGAAGGAACTGAAAGGTAATTAGGTCCTTATAAGGACTATTAAGGAAACGATTTTTAGTAAAAGGAGTTTCTTCTTCATTCAATTTCTAAATGTTTTCTCCTCAGTTGTACGTTTATCCTAATCGCAGTACAAGGCTCCGCATTCCTCGGCTTCGTATGGGGAGGATTTTCCTTACGGCTCCTTTGCTTGGCGATATATTAAAAGTATATAAAATTGAAAGCAATAGTTCTCCAAAAAGAGACGAGAGCATTCCTATGTTAAGTCTAGACTCAGAAGGTCAAGGAATGTGCTAATGTGTCATTGAGATTAAACACAAAAGAGCTAGTGTTTAATTCACTCAATGTTGGCTCTGATACCAACCAGTCACACCCCGATTTCCACGTGTCACCGGTGGGCCCGGTGGGGAGTATCGTGACGTAGTTGAGATCATCATAGTCAAACAACACAATATATAAATGCACAGCGGAAGCAAAAGATAAATATATTACATTCCGAATATAAGTAATGTCAAAGTATTACAACGTAAGGTAAAGGATCCACACGCGGATCAATAAAAGAAAGCTGTTCAACAGACTTTAGGCATCTAGAACTTGCAAGATTCCCTAATGACGCCCTGAGCTCCCAGCCAATTACGCATAGTACCTGTCACCTAACCTTTTGGAAAATACGTCAGTTTACACTGGTAAATACAATTAACTGACTCATTTTGAAAAGAGTTTAAGAAAATTTATTTGAATGCACGTGGCACAAAATATCTTTTATAACTTGATTAAAATGCACGAGGCAAAATTAATCTTTTATACTTGGGACAATTTTTATTAATAAAGATCTTGTATCCGATTTACATGGTTGTCCAACATTTAGGGCCGGTGATTATACAATACAAGCCGGTCAAGAATAATCGACACACCATAAATATAACTCACAAGAAGACATCCTTACGAGTGAGTATATCTTTTACATACACAACAGGAGGTGTTATGCCTACACCTTGTGCTTAAGTTATGGCCATTCACTTTTTAAATGAGCCAAGGATATCCAGGACATGGTCATTAACCCCCAATGTTATTTGTTATCAATCAATACAGATTAAAACGGGATTATGCAATTTAATCATCTCCGATTAAAAGGTTTCTACACCCGACCAAGCGGTATTTTTATAATACCGTATCCCAAGCCCGTATAAGGGAAAATAAGTTAAAAGTATTTACCTGAGCTAGCAATGCAATTTATACTCAGCCGTATGTTCTAATCAGCAAGCACAAGTACTTCTACTGGGGCTCTCAATCTGGAACGAAGGTTTTATTAACCTATTAAATTCCTAACGGGTCTTATTTAAGTCGTAACTTAGACCGGTTAGTTTTAAGGAAAGGTTTACGGTTCAAAACGCATGATTAAGCGAAGACCGGAATAGGATGTGATTTAGACCCGACAAGTTTGGAGACTTGTATAATATGGGTAAACTAAACACATTCTGGATTTTGAGATAAAAACGATAACGTTTGACCCGTTTCGACTAATTTATGCAAACTAGTTACATAAACCGAACCGAACGCGAATAATGCATGACGGGTAATCATGAGAGTCATATATAGGTTTCCTAAGTTAATTATGCCTCAAATATGTTGTGACATCAGTAAGATGTCTTTCATTATGCCCAAAACGTATTTAAACACAAACTAGGCCTCGTAGGGGTAGTTTGGTCATTTAAAAGGTTATAAAAGAGTTTAAGTATTTACCTGAGTTACAGGTCTGATAAGTTATAACAGTAGGATAAAGTATATATGTGAAATTTATCAATTATAACCAAACTATGCACCGAAGGGGCATTTTGGTAATTTCACATAAGCCGTAAAGCTCAAAAATGTAGTCTGAGTTTATCAACCTTTGCTTACTGTTAAAATATTCTAATTTGCCTCAAATATCAGTAGGTATCAACCCTTGTATGTTTAAAATAGTTTTAGTACATACTATGCGTTAAAAATGCTTAAAAAGGCGATTAAAGGTCATTTCCGGGTTTGATACTTAAATCTGGTATTTTTATATTTCCAGAAGGCTTAAAATAATTTATTTATCATATGTGATCAGTAGCAAAAGGTTTGGAGTTGTTTAGATATGTAAAACTCATTTTATGGCCCGTAAGGGCAAAACCGACATTTACTGGATTAAGCCTACGACTATGAGTTATGCTCAGCCTAAAATTAATTAAAAATCTTTAAAATTCCTAAAATAATATATTACATCAGTGGGTAAAGATTTGATATCAAAAAGTAGGCTTAACTAGGCTATATGCTAATTACGCCATTTTATTAACATAAAGTTTCAATTTGCGCTAATGAGCATAACTCTCAATCTATACTTCAAACTGATGTCAAACTTTGCATACAAGTTTATATATCAGTAATTAAAGTTTCTACACTTTTACATTTTCATAAATCACGTTTTAAGGTGTAAAGGGCATAATGGTCAACATATGAGCAATTAACGGAAACGCGTAAACGAATGGGTCAATCAATGAACCAGCCACAGAGGGTTATGCTAACATGTAGCCTGGTCCTAAGGAAGCCCTAAGGCATTTCCAAATCATACTAAAGCGGGTCAGAACTGAAGTCAAAGCAAAAGTCAAAGCTTTGCGACTTTCGGTTCCGAATCGGTTCAAAACAGAAAGTTGTCGAATCAAACAAGCTTAGACAAGTTCTTATGCTTATTATCAAGTTATATGAATGATAAAATTGGTTACACGCCTTTTACATCATTAATTATGCGTTAAACAAAAGATTACATTTCTGTTGACTTTTTCTAATCATCTTTGACTCGACAAATGACCTAGTTAGGATGGGAATCAGTGGATGCCCTTTTAAGGGTTTAAAGCCCACATAATTACCAACTTATAACTACCTTTGATTTGGCTAGATACTGAATCAATAGTGATTAATCTTAAAGTCAACCGTTAATTACGACGGTTTGACTTTTAAGCTATAACTAAGCAAAAACTTAATTAAGAAAGGTTAGGCATACTTACCAAGGTCCTATGCACTATTAGAGATGACTTGGGTCTGCTTTGGAGCTCCAGAAGTCCTCAAGAATGCAGATGGAATGGATGTTCAAATGTTGCAACTAATGGTCCTATTTATAGTGTTTAAATCACCATAATTTGTTGACATCTAAGTCTATCATGGACCATGAATCATCAACACATGTCCCTAAGTGCCTAGGAATGTTTAGGGGTCGCCCATGGATGCAAATATCTGATCTAAGTCGGTTTAAAAGCTCAAACAGGCACCTGTCAGTCATTTTCTGTATCTGTGTGTCGAAGGCGGCCCGCGTAGGACCTTGGCATATCTTACGCGGCCCGCATGGGCCTTCTGATCAGACAAAATCATTTTCTGGTTTTTGCATCTCGTCCCTTGGCCTTTCGAAAGGTAAACTAAGCTTAATTCTTGCAATTTGACCCCTTCATATTTACATACAAGGGCTTTAGGACTTGTACCCACTTTTCAAAGTCCTTGGCCACTCGGTTATTACCCGAAAAGTCATAACTTTCAATGTTAACGCTTTTAACCCCTCGCATACGAATTTGATCATAACTTTCTCATACGATAACGAAACTTTATGAAATTTATTTGGTGCATTCTAGTGAGCATAATTAACAGTTACAAAGCTTCGGGTGTGTCAAAAGGTCACTCAGAGGTATAACTTAAACATGTTGACACATTTAACCCCTGTGGTTTGTAATCTCTCACTTTCCTTCTTATTTAGCTTCGTATGATCCGTGATTTATTCGTTTGAAGGTATGAGCATCATGTAGCTCAAATGTACAATATATTTATTCACTGTTGACATTTAGAACACGTATATTCACATACTTTTCATGTTTGTCAATTTTTAGTCCCTCTAGAATATTCTTTCTCACGTTCAAACATTATGACACGTGTCAACACATTATAGGACGTGAATTTTCGAGGTGTTACACATACATTCAGTCAACATTGACTTAATCCTTTCAAGCACCTATACGAAGTTATCACTGCGTTCTTTGCAATTAACAGCATGCGCGATACAAAAGACTTGTTGGTCGACGTCAAACCCATAACCGGGCAAATGGAATGTTGTAGATGTTTGTTTTGCCTCGATCAACATCACATGCGGGAATGCACGCCACATAGCACTCGATTGGGGATGAACAAAGAAAAGCTCTGTTACGACATCTGTTATGGGTTCCTGTCGGGTCTCGTAAATGTAGTTGTTTTCATACAGCATGGTTTCGAGTGTCTGCATAGGAGTCTTTCCGTCCATTTGTGATGCTATAATATTCTGAACAACATTTTACACGTCTTTCTTTCTGAACATGGAGGTTATCGGGGTACTACTTTCTTATGGTTTGAAAAATCTTACGTTGCTCCATGTTTTGAGTTGTCAGCTGCTCTCGACCAGCTTGTATTTGTATCCAGTAAATCTTCGCACAAACTCGTGGCCCAACAAATTATGCGCAGGTTCGTGGTTATGTTCCGAGTTTTCTACTACTAACTACCAGGTGTCATGCGTCATGGCCCGCACCGCGAATAGTGAAAATGGGTAACCGATTTTTTTGCTGGTAAAATGTGCTCACCACCACTGTCGCACACAAGCCATACCATCCCTGTACTACCACCAATATTCACGGTTCACTATAACATAACCATTCTCGTTTTCCGTTTCTTATACCCATTTCTTTAGTTCAATTAGAGACATCAAATGCTAAAAAACAAATACATTTATGTTACATTGAATATTTATTAGTCTTTGTTAATTATTTTTGATTATATATCCTATTTTAAATATATAACATTCAAGTAAATTAATGTGATACCTGCTGAGTTTGAAATGGATTGCCTGAGTTAGTGGGTTAATGACCATCATACGGTGGTGTGTTCGGAGGCTCACCACCTTATCCTCCGTCGTATACGAATTACTCGGGTTAGGAGGTTGCTCACCATAATACGGTGGTGTGAATGGAAGCTCACCACCGTATCCTCCGTATACATCCGAATTATCTTTTTACACGTAAGAAGAGGCATGCTAAGCACCGTATCCTATGTATCCATCCGAATTAACTTGTTGCACGTACGAAGATTCACACCCGTATCCATAATTCGGATACACTTGATGCGCCGGATAATATGGTTCATGAACATGTGGACTTAGAGCCTCATTCAAGTCTGGAAACAGTTTGTTTTAATGAATAGGGACACGAGACTCAACCTCCTCCTCCTCATTAGAATCTAGAATGCCTGATTCCTCGTAAAATAATGGTATGATAAATATTTATTAATCTCAAAAACATCAATAAAGAAAGTTAAGTTAGTAAACCATACCAGATCGGTTTCAGGCACCCCCCACGAGTCCTTAGAATACTGTCCAAAGAAATAATTGTCGTCCCAAAACAATGGCATTTTAGCTCCACACGTGTGCGACAATTAATAAACTTAAGAAAGGAAGCATGCAAATGAAAGGAAGCTTGATTCGTATGCCATGAGTAAACACATGAAAGTCTATACATAAATGTTTCAAATTTTCAAGTATATGCCTTGTATAGCCGTGTACTCGGCGTATACCTTTATTTTTGTGCCCAAACAACATCGTATCAATGTCAAATCTGGCAGATGTACGCTTCGAATACAAGCCTCATACACAAGCCTCATACAGATCTATACTCGGTGTACATCTGATTGATTTGACATTATACGAGGTTTACCATCTGGTATAGCTATGTACATGGCGTATATGAAAACCCTATAAACCACATACAACTCTATACGTAGTGTAGATAAGGCTAGGGTTTGGTGTGCAAATAGACATTTTGGTATGCAAATATGTACACCTTATTGAAAATCTATTGGTTAGAGCCTAAAGGGGTTCACAACCCGAACAAGATCTTAGTCTTTTAATTCTGAAGGTTAATGCGTCACATATCTTGAGAGTTGTTTGAGATTAAATCACCTTCATAAAAAAAAACTGAGACACCAATGATATTTACGCTGCGGCTTATAGTAAAGCAACCAACGATATTTTTATAACATTATGTAAGTCCCTAGAGGAGGATCTAGTAAACCTTATCCTTGTTACCGAACACACCCGGTTGTACGGAATCCAAACGGGTATGTAAACCGAGACAAGAACACACAAACACAAACAAGATTCAACTTTAAAGCTCAACGTATATTACTTCAGAAGAGTTGTTACAAAATTCTACAAAGAAGTTCACTCAAACTCACTGAAGTGCTTAAACTGTGTTCTCTGTGTGTTGCCTTTTCTGTTCTGCAACTGACTTTTTATAACAAAACCTTAACCACAGCTCAGCAAGAACTAGCTGGCCCAACATGAAGCCCACGAAGAATGATGAACTACGAAGAACATTGGGTTCTTCGTGGAGCACTTTCTGCGAACAATATAACAATGAATTACTATGGTTCTTCATGGTATCCAGGTTCTTCGCTGCATGCAAGGTTCTTCGTCCACTTCATGTAGGTTATTCGTCTCTGAGGTTCTTCGTGGATGAGTGTGCAGCAAACAACGTGCAGACATGCAGATTGCTTGCAAAACAGTAATTAACAGCAGCAACAGATAGATCTGCAACATGCAAAACAGTAACATGGACATGATTGATCCAAAAATCGATGGAGGATATCGGGCTTCGGTCTTCATTTCGTAACGCAGGTGGACCGAAACGAGCCGTATCCACAAAAGATGCATCAACAAACTCCCCCTTGGATGCTGCTCGTGAGGGTTCGTTCTTCACATTGTTGTCGGATCTTTAGATGTCTTCACTAGTCACGAACAGGGAGTGTATCAGCAAACTTCCCCTTGAACGTTGCTCGTGAGATGTTGATCTTCAAATTTGAGATCTTTGTGGTGTTGATGAGTGGTAAGCGGCAACTCGATCATCTTGATCCTTTGATTGCATCCATGTCGTGTCTTCATTCCAAAGCTTGTTATCGAACACGTTCTCTTAGCCTTTAGCTGGTTCGGATGCCGCATCTGCACACGCAACAGAGCTAAACGCGTAATGAGAACAAATACTTGGAATATAGTTAACATAAACAAATGACACACATGTGACCAACTCTCAATCAACTACCAACCGACAACAGTTTTGAAAGTTGTAAAAATTTGATCAATTTAGATTTTAACTTTCAACACTTGCTAATTTCGATCGTTTATGAAGATGCAATTGCTTTTTGGTTTCGAACAGGGTTCAGGTGGAAAAGACTCGAGATCCAACATCGTACAATCACAAATAAGATAGAAATAAAATCTTTTTGGTATTTTTGCATTTTCAAATGTAAAGACGGAAAGCAGTAAATAAATATATACAGAGATTCTTTTTGCGAGTTTCGAGGGTAAGAGAATCATATCAGTGTACGGTCACGCCAAAACGCTCTCGTTGTTCAATTAGTTAACATTAAGATACGCATCCTATAACGATTATCGGTATTGTTGTCCACTTAAGCTCAACTTATCAGATGTACTCGCGGTTAGGGGATATGATTAAGGTATGATTTATACTTACCGACCGGTGTTCATCCACACATGACACATTCCCGTATCAAGGTATGCACGAGAGTTCATCTTACAGGTGAGTATACCATTTATCATCTGTTTTCAACGTAGATGATGTGAGATACTCACTTATTTAAGGATGAATACAAGCCCTATGTGATTAAATCACTTATTGAAGAGGAACTTGATATTAGATGCATGCAGGGCACAAGAGCAAGTCTGTGAACAGGTTAGTACCATCGTACCGACAAAGAGACGAACTTGACTCCCGCATAAAAGCTGTGATATATTATCACTTATTGATTGGGACATGTGATTATTTATCACTTATTGAGGTCGAATGCATCATGTATCATATACATGTATGTATGTATGATATGTACATGTATGTATGATATGTACACGTATGTATGGTATCATGGAAGATTTAGACTTGCGTCCCCGTTGTATTCGGTAAAAGAAACAACCATGATACCCAGATGATAAACAACATAAACACCACGTATCTCAGAACCTCGGCAATCTATCAAACGAAATTTCTATACCAAGACCATATGCCAATGAGTGGTTCCCACACAGTCTTCAGTCGATTTAGGTTTATATCACCCTGCACACTTTAAAATGATTGTGAGCCTACCGATACATCTTATATAGAGCTGCTTATCATTTTCCATTTTAAGTTTAAAGAGGTTTCGACATACCACTGATGTACTATCATTTTCTCTTTTTCTCGCCAGGAAACTCATTTTTGTTTTTATATTGTTTTTGTGTTTTTGAAATTTTTCGATGTTTTTGTATTTTTGAAAATTTTCAATGTTTTTGTATTTTTCATTTTTACTCACCAAAAAATGCAAAAAGTACGAGAAATTAAAAACACAAATAGATATTTACAAAAATGATTTTCCGATGTTGGATTACTCTGGCTTGACCTTAATGCCGTTTACCATAAGTAAAAAGTCAAATCGTAATTTGTCAAAAGCTTTGGTAAAATGGTCGGCGTGTTGGTCATCGGTGTGGACTTTAACAACATCAATAAGTCTTTTATCAAAACAATCACGTATGAAGTGATATTTGATCTCGATGTGTTTGGTCTTTGAATACTGCACAGGATTTCTAGTGATCTGTAAGGCAGCAAAATTATCAACAAAAATAGGAGAAGATAGGAATTCAAAACCGTAGTCGCGCATTTGCTATTGGATCCACAGAACTTGAGAGCAACAACTTGAGGCAACAATGTACTCAGCTTCACAGGTTGATGTAGCGACATAAGTCTGCTTCTTGCACTGCCATGTGACTGGGCGATTTCCTAAAAACTGACATCCAGCCGTTGTGAATTTGCCGTCGATTTTGAAGCCACCAAAGTCAGAATCACTGAACGCGATCAAGTCGATACTATCATCCCTAGGGTACCAGAGACCGGTGTTCGGGCAACCCTTCAAATAGTGAAAAATCATTTTCACAGCTGCAAGATGTGAGGCCTTCGGGTTGGCTTGATAGCGAGCGAGCAGGCATGTAGGATACATTATGTCAGGCCTCGAGGCTGTGAGATACATAAGAGATCCGATCATTGTGCGGTAAAGTGAGGAGTTAACGCTTTCACCCTTCAAGTCCACAGTAATCCCGTGATTCTGTGGAAGTGGGGTACCAATGGGCGTTGCTTCGGATATCTGGAATCGGCTCAAGATGCCACTGACATATTTAGTCTGATGGATGAATATCCCAGACTCCGTTTGTTGAACTTGTAGGCCAAAAAAGAAGTTAATTTCCCCCATGGCGCTCATTTTAAATTTCTCCTGCATAACACACTCGAAGTCCCTATACAAAACATCGTTAGTTGAACCAAAGATAATATCATCTACGTATACCTGAACCAACAGAAGATCTCCATCCTTTTCTTTGATGAAAAGTGTGCAATCGATAAGACCCCGGCGAAAACCATTCTCCAGCAGATAGTTAGATAAGGTTGCATACCAAGCTCTCGGTGCTTGATGTAATCCGTAGAGAGCTTTGTTGAGCAATCAAACCCGATCAGGATGAATAGGATCTTCAAAACCCGGAGGTTGTTCGACATACACCTCTTCTTCAACCACATCATGTAAGAATGCACTTTTCACGTCCATTTGATAAACCTTGAATCCTTTGAAGGAAGCATAGGCTAGAAAGATCCGAATAGCTTCAAGACGTGCAACTGGTCCATAAACTTCGTTGTAGTCTATCCCTTCAACCTGATGAAAACCTTGAACGACTAATCTCGCCTTGTTTCGAACGACTACTCCACGATCATCCTTTTTGCATTTGAAAACCCAACGGGTGCCAATCTTCTTGTAGTTCTCAGGTTTCTCAACCAGTTTCCAGACACCAAGCTTCTGGAATTGTTGCAGTTCCTCCTGCATAGCTTCCACCCAAGAATGATCTTTTATCGCTTCTTTCCAAGACCTTGGTTCTTCTTGTGAAACATAACACGTGAAGGACCAATCATTCTTCAAACCCGATTCTCTGATCGCTGCATACAAGCCAGCATTGTTGTTGTTTCTTATCTGATTTCTCGTCTGCAAGCCACTGTTAACATTACCAATGATGTTTTGTTGAGTATGGGTATTATGTATTCTCATTTCTGTATTATCTGGAACTGGAATATTTATACCCAGATTATTGAAGTTGAGATCAACAACCAAATCAATGCCCTGAACTGGAGAAGAGGATGATGCAGTAGCTTCAGCTATTTTAGGGCAGCCCTCATGAGGTGTAGCCTCAGAAGTACCATGCACAACTGTTACAGGAACTTCTTGGTCTGCATCAAGAAATTCATCATCCTCTGAAGATTCATTCAATTCAGTAACATCGTGAAAATCCTCATTCTCGAGAGCATTATTGTGAACTGGTGATGATTCTTGATTGTTGACAATAATTGGATGAACCAACGGTGAATCTGTTGTGTTGTCACTCTCGAAAAACATATGTGCTGCAGCATCTACTACTTCTTCTTCAATATTGATCGAATTGAAAAATTAATCATACTCAAACATCCATTGCTGACCCGGACATCTGACTGGCAAAGTGTGCCTTTGTACTCTGACTTTAGACCATTCCTCGATCCTTTTTGTTTCAAGATTCCAAACTCTTAAATTTGGGGTGGCATACCCAAGAAAGTATCCCTCAATTGCGTTTGCCCCAAACTTTCCATTCGGATCGATCATAGTGCAAGGAGCCCCAAACGGTTCAAGAAATTGCAAATCTAGTTTTCGTTTGTGTAGAAGCTCAAAGCAGGTCTTGTTGTGTCTTTTTACTGTAAGGACTAGGTTCAACGTGTAGCATGCAAAGGCCACAACTTCACTCCAGAAGGGAATGTGTAACTAAGACTCTACAAACATAGTCCTTACAGTTTTTATCAATGTGCGGTTCTTACGCTCAGCGACGCCATTTTGTTGAGGAGTGTATCTAGCACTGAATTCGTGAAGAATACCTCTGGATCTACAGAACTACTCCATGGCATGATTCTTAAACTCGGTTCCATTATCGTTGCGTATGCGTCTCACTTTCAAAGTATACAAATTCTCAATCGTTGTGATTAAGTTTTTGATAATTTCGAAAGTCTCACTCTTGTGTGCCATAAACACCACCCAAAAAAATCTTGAGTAATCATTAGTCACCACGAGGCAGTAAGAGTCATTACTAACGCTTTTATGCTTGGTAGGACCGAACAAATCCATGTGCAAGCGTTCAAGAGGCACTGCTACCGTGTTGATTTTCTTTATCGGGTGCGATTTCTTGCTTTGTTTCCGTTTTTGGCATGAAACACAGACGTCTTGCAGATTAAAGTTTTTGACGGGAACACCAGTTACTAACTCATTCTTCACCAGATGATTCATTTTCGTTAGGTGAATGTGTCCTATCCGCCTGTGCCAAGAGATTGTTTCCTTTTCCGTGGCTTTAGAAACAAAACATGTTACTTGAGCAAACGTTGTAATGGCTTGGCTCATATCAAGGACATACAAATCATTAATCCTTGGAGCAGATAAGAGAATCCAGTCTTTGGGGATCTTGAAACCGGGCTTCAGAACATAACATCAATTAGCATCAAAGTGCAAAGAAAACTTCTTATCATAGATTTGAGAAACACTTAGAAGATTGTGATCAAGCTGTTGCACAAAGTTGATCTTGTTAAAACTGACAACCCCGTTGGATACCATTCCTTCACTAGTAATACACCCGCCTTTATCTCCAGCAAAAGCAACATAACCTCCTCTAATAGATTTGACGTCGTAGAGAAGTCTCATGTCGTCGGTCATGTGCCTGGATGCCCCACTATCAACAATCCAAAGACTACTGATAATTCCTCCTGGAACACCGTGCACATGTACTCAAATGATCAGTTGGAGAAGGGGACCCAAGCCTTCGTGGGCTTGGGTCTTCCATTTTCATCGACAAAAGCTATTTCAATTTCGCCATGATTTGGAAATGGTGATGCTCCCCCTGAATTTGTGACCATTTTAGGTTTCCATGTCTGTTGAGTTTTACTAGTTTGATTGTTTGAAATTTTAACTTCGTAATTATTTGAAGTTTTTGAAATTTCTAGTTTGACTAAAACAGGTTGTTTTTGAACCACATTGGTTTTAAGAGCCTTTTCAATTACCTTGATTTGCTTGCGTTTCTGTTTCTTCTCCCTTTCTTTCACAAGACGGGGATCTTGTTTTGGAGAAACAGATCGCTTTTGGTAATTTTGCTCATGGGGAACATCAACTTTAGCCTTTAACTTATGAAGATATGGACAATTTTGAATAATATGTCCAAATTCACCACATTCGAAACATGATCTTCGTTCAACAAAACCCGAAGTATCATGTTGATGTCTCTTTGATGAACTTTGTGACTTCGAAGTACTTGGTCCTGAATTGTTTTGACCATCTCTCTTCAAAATTTTAACTTGCTTAACAAAATCTACGTTAGATTTGTTTTCAAATGTTTCAAGTTTATCGTTTCCCTTCTACTTCACAAAGTTTATCTTCTGATTCTTTCGCTGGTGTTGTTCCTTTCGACCTTAAGTTGTCGATTTTCCTTTTGGTTTAGTGTGATTTTGCCAAATTTTCTCTGTTGGTAATTTCTTATTGCCATATTGTTTTCGAATTTCAGCTTTTGGAATCGGAGGACATTGTGTTACCACAACTCGTGAGCTCGACTCTCCCAAAAACTTACTTGTCGAATCCTCAAAAACTTTACTGATTAATGATTGATTTTCATTCTTAATCGGAAAATCTTTGTTTGAATAAACTTTATCATCATCAACCAAAGTATACATCAAATTCACACTCTCAGACTCTTGAGAAGAAATGGACTTATCCAGAACAGTCTTTGCAGGTTTTGCAGGAGGATCACATAGAATATGATTCTCGAGAGGTATGTCCTCTTCTTTGATTACCGCATCAGACTGTGCTGAGTCCGTATCATCTGATTCATCATCTGAAGAATCAGTATCCTCAACAATGACTGGAGGATCCTGATTTTGTTCAGCACTTGATACTTCCGTGTCTGCTGACACATCCGAATCTGATGATACTTCCTTTTTGTAACCAAGTCCAGCTGCAAAGTCCTCAACTTGAACAGATGGCTCAAATTGAGGTTTATCCTCCTCATCAGGCATTGCGGTATAATTGTGTCTAAACGGTGGAGGACACTTCTTATATCCAATGCACGTGACATCATTTTTCTTCTTTTGTATGTCAATGATGTGATCCAGCACATACCTAGAGTTTAAGTAACTATCTAACCTAAGCTGGATCACCTCATTCTCACACTTCACACAAGTCAACTCTTTTTATGCTTCCTCAAGCCTAGTGATGTAATTGTTTATAGCAGTTTGTTTTCATGAAACTATTTTTACTAGATCGGACATATCTTCTTTTAAAGTTTCAATTACCTTCTTAAATTCCTTTTCATGATTTTTATGGAACAAGTTGGCCTCTGTGCATTTCGAAAGATCCACGATCAAACTTTGATTGTGGATAAATGTCATGTTATACTTGCTTTGCAATTCATCATATTTGCTTTGCAAGTCAGATAATTTAGCACCTAAATCAACATAATTATTACATTTATCAGATTTAGGTTCATCGACACATACCTGTCTTGATCAACCACCAACATTAGCCATAAAGGTTGAATGATGAGAAGAAGAAGAATAAGCAGCTTGATCCACCAGAAGTGATCTTCTATCATTCCCTGCTTTATCTTCATTCAAAAGCTTCTCAACATCTACATCAATGGACTCATGTGACACTTCATCCGTGCCGTCTTCACCTGAACTTGAGGTTTCCTCATCTAAGCTTCCACTGTAACCAGAACTGTCTTCATCTGAAGATTCTCCACCACACGCTTGTTCTAGATCCTTGACAACTTCAGCAAAACAAGCTGTTCCACCCTGATCACCGCTACCCAGTTGAATCGACCAGTCACAACCTTCATCAACTTGCACCACAAGAGCTCGGTTGTTGTTTGATGGACCTGCTTGATGAGTGTTGTTTGCAGGCATCAAGGCACGTTCATTATTCCTGGTTTGATCCTGGTTCGGTTGGTTGCTTTGATTTCTGAACAGATTCTGGTTCCCATGCTGAGCTGGCTTCGTGCTTTCCCGTTTGAAATGACCCCGTTCACCACAGTTGAAACACTTGATTTCTTGCTTATCGAACCCATACTTGGTGTCCTTCTTGCTTTCCAAGCTGGTTCTACCAGTTCTTTCCATGAAGTCTTTTGCACGCCTCACTACACTAGCAAATGCCCACTTGATATCCATCAAATCCATTTCATCCTTATCAATTTGCTGATAATCTTCCTGAGTCAAATTGATGTTTCCAATTTGCCCTGCTACTAACCCAAAGTAGGCGCTCACCAAAGTGTTTAACAGCTCTATATGTTCCTTTGCCACCTCAACACTCACTTTTGAGAAACTTGAAGTGACTGGCCGAGCTATGTTTGGATTAGTTGGTTGACCAGCGTTGATTGTTGATGAAGTGTTTCCATAACAGGTTTGTTGTTGACCTTTGTAGTTTGGATCAAGAAATGATGGTACTCCAGTAGACTGATAGCTTTGCTCTGAGGCTGCTTGTTGTGGTGTTCCATACATATCGGTGCTCGAGAGAAAAGCCGTTTGTAGCTGAGCATGTTGAGCAGGTCTTGCAACCGTGCTGGTACCTCCACAACTTCCATAGTACATCTCAGAACACAATTTCCATAGTACATCTCAGGATTTTATGGTACCGGCACTCCTTTTGCCTTCCTAATTTCCTCTTGATTTTTGTTATCCAAGAGTTGAATGAAATCATGGATGTTGGTTGTAGCTAGCTGTAGGTCCCAAAATCTGAGGATTGATAACGAAAACCTATCCTTGTTTATAACAAACAATGTCACGGGTGCGGAATCCCCGTAACGATGCCAAATCAAACACAGTTAATAACCCAGTAAAACACACGAGGTATAACCAATGAAACACAATCTATTGATTAAAAGGGATGAGACCAAGAACAACTGATACACACACAGTTTGACATAATAACTTTCAGGGTATGCTCTCATCTAGTTTCAGAGTGAAACCAGAAAGTGTTTATATAGTAACATGGGCCTTAGATTCGACGAAACACAAAAGGTTACGACGAAACAACATTGGGCCACACATTGGGCCTGAATCAGCCCACCAGTCGACGAAACAAGGGTTGTTTCGTCACTGATGTCGACGAAACAGATTTAAATGAACAAGTTCTGTTTCGTCGTGAGGTGTTCGACGAAATGGATCTGTTTCGTCGAAGGCTACAAATTCAGAAGTGTTTGCTGCAAACAGACAGTTGCAGCAAACTCATACAAACACAAACATAAAGACAATAATACCCTTACATGCAACATGCATTGTTCGTATATCATTACATACCAAATAGAGACAAATAAGTCGGACACAAGCGGATAGGAGGATATCCTACTTGGTCGACGGCAAATACAGACTCGATAAACGTTAAAAGACCGTACAAAATACAACGATAAGCAAGACTAGTTACAGACACAAAAAGGTGCACCAACAAACTCCCCCTTATCTGTTACTCGTCTTCGGTCTTCCAATCTTCAATCAGTGCTGTTCGGACCATGAACTACCAGCGTGTATTCCTCGGTAATAGCAGAAACAAGCGACGCGCTGGAATCGCAAAGCTTGATGTGCATCCTGATCTTCATAGAAAATGTCGTGACGATATAATCTGTTGATGTCAGCCTCGGACATGTTAACGATCCACATCGGACCCAACATCCGGTAATTTGCACGATCACCTCTAAACACAATCACGGCTTCATGAGTGTCTGAGTCGTAGCACCATAATGCCATATCTTCGAGAAAATCCTGCTGCATCGGCATTAATGGGATTTTATCTACGACTTTCGCTGGTTGATACACAAGCTTGTAGCGCCCCGTGTTCGTTGCAGGATCAAGAGTGAATTTAATCTGCTAGTAAATAGGAAATTGAGGCTTGTATGACTCGTCTTTCCAGCCAGACTTTTTGTTGAACTTTATCCTTTTCTCAAATAGTGTAGCTCCTTCGAAGTTTGAGCGATTGTGGAGCTTTAACTTGGTCAGAGCTGCAACATCGTAAAACGGCAAAGATAATATGCTCAGCAGCGAACTGAAGTACTGGATACCAAATTCCCTTTTGATTGCGATGCAATGAATTTCCTTGACAAACATCCAGTAAAGGATTCTTCCACTCGGTTTCGCTTTCTCAAACTGTAAATAATCGACTTGAGCGACTTCTGGCACAGGTTTGGTAGCCTTGGATAAAAACTGTTTTCGCCATTCGGAGAACGCATCTATGGCATTTTCAGAGGAATCACGGTTCTTTAAATGCTCGTCTATGATGTCCACATTCTCTTGTAACCAATCTTCATCGAAAGGCGCGAATTCAGTCCCATCTTGTCGAACATATGAAGACTTCTTCTCATTCCCTTCAAATACGATTTCTTCGATATCTTCAACATTTGTTGTTTCAGGCTCATTCGGCATATTATCAATCTCAGCGTCATCAATCTCTCTCATAGCATGTAGAGCAAGCAATTGCTCATGTGAAAGATCCTCAATAATTTCTCCTTCTTCAAGTAATTCCCCAGTGACTGGATGAACAACATGTAATGCAATATCAGCACTGCTTGGAACAGAAGATGTACCTTCAATCTGTTGAACTGTTCTAGAGGAGGTTCCTTGAGTAGATTCGATCACTGGCGATTGACTAACAACGATTTCAGAAGATGTAGCGGCTGGTGGCTGCTGTGATGTACCAGAAGGGTCAGGATTCCCTTAATCTTCAGGATCATCATCCCTTTTCTTCATTACTTCTTGTTGCTTACAATGATAATCCCACAGAGTAGCAATGCGCTGTCGAAGGAACTCATAGCCAGCAGTTATTGTCCTGACTCCATCAACTATAGTTGTGTTACGAGAGTCGTACCACTCTTTAATGAAATCACATCTTCCTTTCAGATCCTCAGCCAACTTCCGAAGTATAGAGTTGTTTTGCTCTCTAGTTCCTTCTGCAGCTTTCAAGCTAGCGTTCTCTGCTTTCAGTTGATCAATCTCAGCTTGTTGACGTCCAATAACATTTTGCTGCTGATCAACAATGGACTTCAACTTATTAATTTCCACCATTTGACTTAGTTGATCATTCTTCGTGATTCTGATGAAGTCAGTTTGTGTTTGAATACGATCTGCAGCCGCTTCTAATTGAGAGAATAGGAAGTTGTTCTTCTCGTCTTGAGGCATTTCTGAGAATATCCTTTGGCGTTCAGAACTGGGCTGAGAGGTAGTCGCTCTAATTGCAGATGCCATTGATCTTTGCGGAGTAGCTTGAGGAATTTCTGTTGAAGTTTCAGGAGCTGAAGATACTACAGGAGATTCTTGAACAGGCTCTTGAGGAACAGATTGCCAAGCAGAGTTACTCAAATATCTTCTTGATTTCTTCTTTTGATGTTCAGCCGCTTTCTCAGCTTTCCTTTTCTTTAAACGTTCCGTTTCAGTATCTTCTGGAATGTATTCAGGATCATCTTCCTGTCTAATCTTCCTATATCTTTTAACACCACGTTTATCAAGATACATTTCGTATCCGTTTCAGCTTTCCTTTTCTTTAAAAGTATTTACCTGAGCAGGTATAAATCAAAATCAGCGAGTGCAAGTATCTTTTACCGGTTCTCCTAATCTGGAACGAAGGTTTATAATAACCTATTAGAATCCTAACGGGTCTTTAGTTAAGCTTAAGCTTAGACCAGTTAGTTTTAAAGATACGGTTCGCACGCACGATTAAGCGAAGACCGGATAGAATGTGATTTAGACCCGACAAGTTTGAAGACTTGCTTATTAAGGGTATATTATACACATTCTGGATTTTGAGATAAAACCGATAAGGTTTGACCCGTTTCGGCTAATTTATGTAAACTAGTTACATAAACCGAACCGAACGCGTATGAAGCGTAACGGGTAACCATGAGAGTCCTAAACAGGTTTCCTAAGTTAACATGCCTTAAATATGTTGTGATATCAGTAAGATACCTTCCGTTATGCCCAAAACAAGTTTAATCTCATATTAAGCCCCGTAGGGGTATTTTGGTCATTTTAAAGATTATAAAAGGAATTAATTTATCTTCTGTGATCCGGGTCTGATTAAATCAGTAAAATGGTTTATTTTAACAGGTTATAACATTTGGTTATAAGTCTTATGTGCCAAAATAGTTTTAAACCCTAACTATGCGTATAATACGCGTATAAAGCCATTTTAAGCGACGTGCGGTTTAAAATAGGATTCTGAGTTTCCTGATCAGTTAAACCGGTTCAAAACACTTCATTTATTATTTAAAATCAGTAGCAATTGGATTGGCATCAAAAGGATTTGTAAAACTCATTTTATGGCCGAAAAGGGTATATTCGGTATTAACCGAATTAAGGCGATAATCCTAGCTTATGATTAGTTTAAAAATAATTAAAAATCTTCAAAAATCCCAAAATATTATATTACATCAGTGGGTAAAAGTTTTGGTGTCAAAAATTGGGTTTAGATAGGCTTTATACTAATGACGCCATTTAATCACCAAGGATCGTTCTAATTACGTCATTGAGCATAACTCCCAATCTATATGTCCAACTGATGTAAAAATTTACAGACATGTTTAATAATCAGTAACTAAGATTATTTTATTTTCATATTTAAAATTCTTGTTTTATGGTCATCAGGGCATTACGGTCAATATTTAGGCGATTAACGGAAACGTCGGACAATCAAGGTTACAAGTGGTATAAACGCAGAGGGTTATACACACATGTAACTAGATCCTAATGGAACTTTAAGGCATGTCTAAACCTATGTAAACCGGGTCAGAACTGAAGTCAAAGCAAAAGTCAAACTTTTGCGTCTTTCGGTTCCGAATCGGTTCAAAACAGAAAGTTGTCGAATCAAACAAGCTTAAACATGTTATTATACTTATTTTCAAGTTATATGAATGATAAAACAGGTTACACGCCTTCTATATCGCTAATTACGCGTTTAATGATTCTGTTGACTTTTTCTAATTACCGTTGACTCGACAAACGACCTAGTTAGGATTGGAATCAGTGGGTGCCCTTTTAAGGGTTTAAAGCCCACATGATTACCAACTTATAACAACTTTCGATTCGACAAAACCCTGGACCGTTTGTGATCTGTCGCTAAGTCAAACCGTAGTTACGACGGTTTGATTTCTAGGCTATAAACTAAGCATAACTTGATTAAGAAGGGTCAAGGGTACTTACACACGACTAATGGATGATTTGGAAAGTCTTGGTCCTGCTCTTGTGCTTCACAAATGCTCAGAAGATGAAGTGTGGTTGCATGTTGCACATAATGGCCCTTTAAAGTAACTTTGATCTTCATAGATGGTTGCCAAAGAAGTCTAGGAGTGTTACCAGATGTCAAACATGTGTCCCTAGGCCTAAAAACCATTTTAGGAAGCCCATGGTATGCCAACAATTCGATCTAAGTCGGTTAAGGGACGAAACAGGCAGCTGCCTGTTGTTTCTGCAGCTGGCAGTCGCACACGGCCCGCCTGAGATACAGGCAATCCTTACGCGGGCCGCCTGGAGGCTGGATTCAGGTTAAACATGTTTTCTTGTATTGCACTTTAGTCCTTGGTCCCCCGAAAGGTCGTTTTCACTACAATTCTTGCATTATGAGGCTTCAATATTAACATATGGGGGCTTTAGGGCTTATACCATCTTTGTCAAGTCCTCGGGTAACTTTGTGATCACCCGAAAAGCCCTAAATTTCAATGTTGACGTTTTTAACCCTCACACACGAATTTTATCACAACTTTCTCATACGGTAACGAAACTTGGTGAAATTTTTATGGTACATTCTAGTGAGCATATTTAATCATTACAAGGCTTCGGGTTTGCTAAAAGGTCACTCAGAGGTATATCTTAAACATGTTGACACATTTAACCCCCGTAGTTTGTAATCTCTCACTTTCTTTCACAATTCGCTTCGTATGATCCATGATCCATTCGTTTAAGGTTATAAACATCATGTAGGGTTATTGTAAAGTATATTTATTCATTGTTGACACTTTGAACCCTTATATTTACACAGTTTCAATGCTTGTCAACTTTAGTCCTTCAAGAACATTCTCTCACACGTTCAAACCTATGACACGTGTCAACACATTATAGGACGTAAATTTTCGAGGTGTTACAATGTACTTTGAGATGCTAAACGGTTTCTTTAGCACCAACGCCACCATGAAACCAACTAGATCATTTCCAGCCATATCGTATCCAGCACGTCTATTGCTAAGACACTGAATGAGAATGTGTAATAGGAACTTGTAGTGTAACGGCAGATCTCCCTTGTTGATTTGAGTGCTGAAGATGTCTCCTGTGCATTTCATTCGTAACAAGCAGCCTCGCGTACACATGATAGGTATAGAATATGGAGCATCCGGATGTTCTTGTAGTTGTAAAACCTCATTCAAGATATCCGGAGAGACTATGACATCCAAATCATTCACACTACCCTTAATAACTTCCTTTCCATCCATTTGCACAACACTTGCTGAATTCCAGAATGCTTTGATAAGAGATTTGTAGACAGGCGTTGAGAAAGTAACAGCATGATTGATCCGCGACTCCCTGGTCCATTTAGTGATATCTTTCAGTTCAACGAGCGTTTCTTCTGGATCCAGATAAGCGATTTGATTATGACGCTTCTCAGACATAATCTCCTCTTCAGATTTGTTTTCCTTCTTAGTCGGTTTCTTGCGTTTTCCTTCTTTAGGTGCCATCTGTATATGCAAATGTCCACAATAAGTCACAATGTCATAATAAGTGTATTAAACTTATATACAAACATGTTTGAACATCAAATGAACATTAAACATAAAGTTACAAGCATTCTGTGAACATAGCACCAAAACTGAAAAATTTGCTAAGGCATGGACGACGAAACAAAAAGTCTTCGACGAAACAAAATGATGTGCGACGAAACAGAGTTGACCTTTGACCAGTTTGTTTCGTCGACAGTACCTCGACGAAACGGATCCGTTTCGTCGCTTGTTTGTTTCGTCACTTGTTTCGTCGTAAAGGGGGTTTTGTGAACAGTTAGGGTTTCATCGTTTCATGTTTAACCAATGATCAATAAACATACAAGCCATCAATTTGATACTTATGTTACTCAAAACAAACAGAAAACAATCTTAGATTCACAATCAATCAAAAAACAAACAGAAACCAATGATCAATTTCAATGTTGACGTTTTTAACCCTCACACACGAATTTTATCACAACTTTCTCATACGGTAACGAAACTTGGTGAAATTTTTATGGTACATTCTAGTGAGCATATTTAATCGTTACAAGGCTTCGGGTTTGCTAAAAGGTCACTCAGAGGTATATCTTAAACATGTTGACACATTTAACCCCCGTAGTTTGTAATCTCTCACTTTCTTTCACAATTTGCTTCGTATGATCCATGATCCATTCGTTTAAGGTTATAAACATCATGTAGGGTTATTGTAAAGTATATTTATTCATTGTTGACACTTTGAACCCTTATATTTACACAGTTTCAATGCTTGTCAACTTTAGTCCTTCAAGAACATTCTCTCACACGTTCAAACCTATGACACGTGTCAACACATTATAGGACGTAAATTTTCGAGGTGTTACATCCTCACCCCCTTAAAATAAATCTCGACCTCGAGATTTACTGAAATAGATAAGGGTACTTTTCTTTCATCGTGGACTCAACCTCCCACGTATACTCGGGACCCCTACGGGCATCCCATTTGACCTTTACAATCGGTACTTGCTTCCTTCGAAGCTTCTTAACCTGTCGATCCTCGATCGACAATGGTTTTTCCACAAATTTCAAGCTCTCATCTATATGCACATCTGTATGGGGTATGACCAGTGATTCGTCAGCGAAACACTTCTTCAGATTGCAGATGTGGAAAACATTGTGTATACTACTGAGCTCTTCAGGTAAGTTCAACTTATAGGCAACTGACCCGACACGTTCGATAACCTCAAAAGGTCCTATGTATCTCGGGCTTAGCTTTCCTTTCTTACCAAATCGCATCACTCCTTTCCAAGGTGATACTTTAAGCAACACCTTGTCGCCTACTTCGAACTTAAAATCCTTACGCTTGGGATCAGCGTAACTCTTCTGCCTATCCCGGGCAGCTTTGAGACGGTCACGAATCTGGACAATCTTGTCCGTCGTTTCGAACACGATCTCTGGTCCTGATAACTGGACATCTCCTACTTCCGCCCAGCAAATAGGCGATCTACACTTTCTACCGTATAATGCCTCAAAAGGCGCAGCCTTAATGCTGGTATGGTAGCTATTGTTGTAGGAGAATTCGACTAATGGTAGGTGCTTATCCCAGCTACCACCCAAGTCAATTGCACATGCACGAAGCATGTCTTCGAATGTTTGAATAGTACGCTCACTCTGACCGTCAGTCTGAGGATGATAAGCCGTACTAAAATTCAAACGTGTGCCCAAAGATTGTTGGAAACTCTTCCAAAAATGCGACGTGTACCTAGTATCTCTATCAGAGATAATAGCCACAGGTATGCCATGTAAGGCTACAATCTTATCCACGTATAACTGGGCTAACATGTCGGAGCTATAGGTCTCCTTAATGGGTAGGAAATGTGCTGACTTAGTCAGTCTATCAACGATCACCCATATTGTGTCATTTCCTCTCCTGGTCTTAGGTAACTTGGTAATAAAATCCATCGTCACCATTTCCCACTTCCACGTAGGAAGTTCAGGCTGTTGTAGCAAACCTGACGGTTTCTGATGCTCGGCTTTGACTTGCACACATGTCAAGCATTTAGCTACATGAGTGGCTACAGACTTCTTCAAGCCTATCCACCAATAATTTGCCTTTAGATCCTGGTACATCTAATCAGCTCCAGGATGAACGGAATATTTGGAACTATGGGCTTCCTGGAGGATGACATCTCGAAGTCCTCCATAAATTGGAACCCATATTCGTCCATTCAATCTTAGTATTCCGTCCGTGCTAAGTGTTAACTGCTCCTCAGTTACCCCTAGCTTTTCGTTGGGATAGTTAGCTTCCAACACAGCTTCCTTCTGTGCAGCTAACAACCTTTCAATCAAATTGTTCTTTATTTCCATGCGCTTGGCATTGATTCGGATGGGTTTCACCTTCTCCTTCCGACTCAAGGCATCGGCGACTACATTCGCCTTGCCGGGATGGTATCTTATTTCACAATCGTAATCATTCAGAGTTTCCATCCATCGGCGTTGCCTCATGTTCAAGTCCTTCTGATTGAACAGATGTTGAAGGCTCTTGAGATCAGAATAGATCACACACTTGATTCCATATAAGTAGTGCCTCCAAAGTTTTAGTGCGAATACCACGGCACCCAACTCCAAGTCATGGGTGGTGTAGTTCTTTCCGTGCACCTTTAACTGGCGTGAAGCATAGGCAATGACTTTGCCTTTCTGCATAAGCACACATCCCATCCCGGTGTGTGATGCATCACAATAAACTACAAACTCCTCGATTCCATCAGGCAATGTCAGTACTGGAGCATTGCTTAACTTCTGTTTCAAAATATCGAAGGATTCCTGCTGCTTAGGACCCCAGTCAAACTTAATCTTCTTACGTGTCAGCGAAGTCAGGGGTGCAACAATCCTTGAGAAGTTTTCAATGAATCTCCTATAGTATCCTGCCAAACCTAGGAAACTACGAATTTCTGTAGGCGTCTTTGGCTCATGCCAATTCATGACAGCTTCAACTTTAGCAGGATCTATTTGGATACCATGCTCACTAACAACATGCCCAAGAAATTGGACTGCTCGAAGCCAGAATTCACACTTCGAGAACTTGGCATAGAGCTTTTCCTTATGAAGTAGTTCCAAAATGCAGTGAAGATGCTTCTCATGGTCAGCTTGGTTCTTCGAGTAGATGAGGATATCATCGATGAAAACGATGACGAATTTATCTAAGTCCGGCTTGCAAACGCGATTCATAAGATCCATGAACGCGGCCGGTGCATTAGTGAGCCCAAAAGGCATCACTAGGAACTCGTAATGACCATAACGAGTCCTAAATGCAGTCTTGTGTACATCTTCATCTCTAACCTTCAGTTGGTGATAGCCTGACCTCAAGTCAATCTTAGAGAAGAAACTTGCCCCTTGAAGTTGATCGAACAGATCGTCGATTCTGGGCAAAGGATACCTATTCTTGATGGTGACCTTATTAAGCTCACGGTAGTCGATGCACAGACGCATCGATCCATCCTTCTTCTTGACAAATAAAACTGGTGCTCCCCAAGGAGACGAACTAGGTTTGATAAAACCTTTGGCTAGCAAATCATCTAGCTGCGTTCTCAATTCCTTCATCTCTGTTGGTGCCAATCTATAAGGCGCTCTTGCTACCGGTGCTGATCCAGGAATAATGTCAACTCTGAATTCTACTTGTCTATCTGGTGGCAAACCAGGTAGTTCTTCAGGAAAAACACCAGGGTATTCAGAAACGACTGGAATATCCCCAATCTTGGGCTTCGGCTCATCAATAATCACTTGGGCCATGTAGATAACACAACCCTTTTTCAAACACTTAGAGTCCTTGAGTATAGACATTTTCTCAGGTAGCCCATACTGGGTATCTCCCTGGATAGTAAGTGATTCACTAGACGGAGTCTTGATCATCACTTGCTTCTTATTACAGACAATTTGGGCCTGGTTATGAGACAACCAGTCCATACCCAATACTATGTCAAAACCGGCTAACTTAAAGGGAATTAGGGAGAAAGGAAAAGAGTGGTTCCTAATGGATATATAACATCCATCTAAGATAGTTGAGGCGGTTTCTAAAGTACCATCTGCTAGTTCCACCTCATACTTCACACTTAAGTTCTTAACAGGTAGTTTCAATAATTCACAAAACTTATTATCTACGAACGACTTATCAGCGCCTGAATCAAATAACACTCTCGCATAAACATTATTTACAAGAAAGGTACCTGTTATCACATTGTCGTTCTGTACGGCTTCCTTAGCATCCATCCTGAAGACCCTAGCATTGGTCTTCTTAGCCTCTTCAGGCTTCTTGGCGTATTTTGGGCAATTAGTCTTGATGTGCCCCTTTTCATTGCAACCGTAGCATGTCGCATCCTTCATCTTTTTGCAATCCAAGGTTTTGTGTTCCTTGGACTTGCACAACCCACTTGCAAAAGATTTCGATTGTGAATTCGAATTTGATTCCTACCTGCACTTCCCAAAGTGCTGTCTCCTGCAGATTTTACATCTGGGTTTTTCACCCGACTGCTGACCATCCTTCCTAAATCCTGACCCCTTCCTGTGGTCATTGTTTCCCTTCTGCTTCTTGTCTGAACGTCGTGAGTTGTCATCCTCACGCTTCCTCTTTTCTGTATCAGTGTTCCTCTGCGATTTCAGCCTAACCGCATCCAAGGTAAGAGACAATGATATGTCTGCTACAGACCGAAAAGTAGCTGGTCTGGAGGCCTTCACACTTGCCTTGATTTCCGGGGCTAAACCCCCGATAAAACGAGCTATACGTTTGGGTTCCGGGGTTACTAAATATGGAACCAATCTTGACAAAGTGTTAAAACTGGTAAGGTAGGCCTGACAGTCTAGGTTTCTCATGACCAGCGACAAGAAGTCAGATTCAATTTTCTCAACCTCGTGTTGAGGGCAGTAGTTTTCCTTGATCAGTGCCATGAACTGTTCCCAGGTCATATTATACAACGGGACTTTCCCCGTAGCTTGGATCAAAGATCTCCACCATGCTAATGCTTCCCCCTTAAAAGACTGAGACACGAATTTCACAATATCCCTATCATCACAACCACTGATATCCACAACCGTATCCATCTCGTCCAACCAGGTCATGCAATCTACTGCTCCTTTTTCCCCAGTGAAATCCCTAGGTTTGCACGACACGAAGTACTTATTGGAGCAACCCTTATTACGGGGTTCTTGATTCCGTATGACTCTTTGGGATGGAGCACTCCTCTGGTTTGATGAGTGGTGAGAATTACTGTTGTGGGCAGTGTGGGTCCTGGAGGGTGTTCTAGAGTGTGGTGCAGATTGGGTCCTTGCACGGGTACCACTGGATTCATGGAGCTGTCTATCCATAGCTCGATTAATGGCATTATCTATCATTGCCTGTAATTCTGCACCCGCTATATTTACTCGGGCATAATCAGGCTCTCTCCCTGGGTGACTATTGACCTCGTTTGAGTCTGCCATGTGGCTTGAACTGTTACATATCGACAATAATTTATTGGTGAGTTTATTATAGAATTGTCTTTTATGGCAATTTATTAACCGTGGTAAACATAGACCATATATGGTTAATTTATTACTCACATTTATTTAGGATTTCTAATATAAATTATCCTAATTATAAAACAATAACAGTTTTATTAGCACATAAGGCCTAGTCACAGGGACAAATTTTAAATTACGAGCCATGATTTCAGAGAATCAAAGCATGAAGGTTTGAACAAAATTCATTACCTTTATCAGACAGGGTCACAGACTATTACTATCATTTGTCTCATATGAAAATGAGAAGGGCCCGTAGGCATTCTATTACCAATGGATGGTAAAAAGAGCTGATCATATTTATTAATGATTTAACCCATGATTCAGAGATCATTCAGTTGGGTTTGGAATCCTTGAAAAGATCCATATATAATAATAGCACGTGTGATTTTAACGAATCATGTCTGCCAGGAGTGTTAACATGTTTTCAGATGTTAACAGGGATTTGAATCTTTTTAACGGGTTTTACCATCTTGGCCAGGTCTTAAAATGACATGCAGGCTAGGTTATACCTTTAAGATCCTAAATAAAAATATAAAATAGGCAGATAGATTTTAAAAGGAATGATTCCGATTTATTTATTTCATATATAATTTAATTATGCATAACATAGCAAAGATGAAATTTATATACTTACATTCCATTAAAACTTAAAAGTAGTACATTTTGCCCTAAACGGGACTTTTCACAGAAACACTTACCCACGCAGGAGCTATACAGATAATACATGTCCCCACAGGGACGGTTTACAAAAGTAAATGTCCACACAGGGACTAATAGAGACAAGTCCTCGTAGGGACTAAGTACAAAGGTAGATGTCCACGCAGGGACTACATACACAAATAAATAAATGTCCACGTAGGGACTTGATTTAAACAAGGAAATACAATAATACATATTGGGATTTAACGATCCCGTTTCTTCTTTCCTTTCAGCAAACTTGCCAAACCACTCATGAATCCCTCATTCTTCTTACGCTCTCTCTGGAGGTCTCACTCAACCCTGCCCAGTCTTTGACGGAGATCTTCCTGCTCTGGTGGAGAAAACCGTGGTGGTTGGTACGGTAGTGGTGGCTGAACAGGTACTTGACACCCACGAGCTGGGTATCCCACTCCCCAGGGTGTTCCATAAGGTCCTTCTGGGTGAAGGGCATTGTAGTCTGCTGCCACCCGGTATGGGTCGGCCTCGGCATAGTTATAGTTATGGTATGTCGGCGGTCCGTATGGGTTGTAGGCTGCCAAAGCAGTATAAGCAGGGATAGGGTTGCCAAAACCCGGTGATGGCGGTGCAATAGGTGCCGAATTCACCTCTGATACTGGAACTGAAGGTCCACCCATTTGTGGGTCTTCATATATTGGCGGGTAGTGGCTGTCGCTAGAGTGTTGAGGGGTACTGAAATGAAACTCCCCTCCTCGTGCTGACATCCGTGCGCCAGTCCTCCTACGTCTTGGTGGTTCTGGAGGCTCTAGATGAACTGGCGGCGGTGGTGGCGGTGGCGTGACTGCCACGAAAGGTGGATCCCCAGAGGGATCTTGCTGCTGTTGTTGCTGATGAGGCGAAGAATGGTAAGATGGTGTAAAGTACCACTCACACCGTTCGAACCGTGCCTGATGACTATCCGGACCTTGGTAAGGTGTTCCGTGAAAAGACGAACCATCAGAGATCACATACGGATGGTTCGGGGTTCCGGTTGAAGCCTCGACGGGATCTGTATCCTCGTCCATGTCCATCGCTTGATCACCTGAAAAATGATCCTCCGGTCCTAATGGGTTAAAGCCCCCTTGTTCTGGTAGATAGTCTGCCGGGTTAAACTGGCCCCGAAAGACAGGAGTAGGGTCATCGAAGGAACGCTGCGATATGGATCACTGTAGAGGTATGTATGAAGGTGGCGGATTGTTGGGCTCATTCTCGGACTGAGGCCCATAGGAGTGATGATATGGAGGCGTTGAGCTATACGACGTAGATCGTCTGGAAGGCTCCTCGTAAATCCTCCAAGGTTCTCGTGGATCTGCACTCCTTGTAGAAGAAGGAGTTCGCCGGCCCGAAGGCCCGGCCTCGTGGTCGTTAGGGGCGCTCATTGGCTCCTTTCCTCGACTTCCTCGCCTGAATCTTGGCGGCATTGTTACGCCTGTCCATATAAACAAAGGTAACAACAAGGAAAAATAAAGGAGAAAGTTAAAATTAAAATAAAACATTTTGGATTATTCCTAAGTTCTTTGTCTAGACTCGAAAATTTAGGAATGTGCAATTGTGTCATCGAGATTAAACACAAAAGTCTAGTGTTTAATTCGCTCAATGTTGGCTCTGATACCAACCTGTCACACCCCGGATTTCCACGTGTCACCAGTGGGCCCGGTGGGGGAGTATCGTGGCGTGGTTGGCAACATAATAGTCAAACAACACAATATTTAAATGCACAGCGGAAGCAAAAGTATAGATTTATTTCAACCATACAATATTGTAATATTAAGTATCACAAGTAGTCGAATATAAATCCACAGGTAGATCAAAATAAAAGGAAACAATGTTCAACAGTCTATGACATCCAAGCTTGCGAGACTTATTGTGGATGCTAGGAGAAAAGCCAGCCTATTACGCGTAGTACCTGCACTAAACCTTTTTAAGAAAATACGTCAGTTTACACTGGTAAATACAATCAACCGACTCATTTTGAAAAGGAGTTTAAGAAAATGCGTTTAAGGCACAAGGCACAAATAATATTTTATAACTTGGGATAATTATTTGAATATAATGCTTGTAAAGGATTTACATGTTACTTATGCGTTCAGTAGCCCGGATCGAGCCGGGTTAAAGATCAATAGACACACCACATTATTTAAATGAGACACTGACAGGTGTACGCCTACACCTGTGTGCTAAGGTCGTGGCCATTTCGTAAAATGATGCCAGGGATATCCGGGACATGGTCATTAACCCCCCAAAGGCTTTAAGCAAACAAAACAAATTAAATGAGACATCTCAATACTTTAACCATAAAATAATTAAAGATTCAATGCCCGACCAAGCGGTATTTTATATACCGTACCCCAAGCCCGTATAGGGAAAATAAGTTAAAAGTATTTACCTGAGCAGGTATAAATCAAAATCAGCGAGTGCAAGTATCTTTTACCGGTTCTCCTAATCTGGAACGAAGGTTTATAATAACCTATTAGAATCCTAACGGGTCTTTAGTTAAGCTTAAGCTTAGACCGGTTAGTTTTAAAGATACGGTTCGCACGCACGATTAAGCGAAGACCGGATAGAATGTGATTTAGACCCGACAAGTTTGAAAACTTGCTTATTAAGGGTATATTATACACATTCTGGATTTTGAGATAAAACCGATAAGGTTTGACCCGTTTCGGCTAATTTATGTAAACTAGTTACATAAACCGAACCGAACGCGTATGAAGCGTAACGGGTAACCATGAGAGTCCTAAACAGGTTTCCTAAGTTAACATGCCTTAAATATGTTGTGATATCAGTAAGATACCTTCCGTTATGCCCAAAACAAGTTTAATCTCATATTAAGCCCCGTAGGGGTATTTTGGTCATTTTAAAGATTATAAAAGGAATTAATTTATCTTCTGTGATCCGGGTCTGATTAAATCAGTAAAATGGTTTATTTTAACAGGTTATAACATTTGGTTATAAGTCTTATGTGCCAAAATAGTTTTAAACCCTAACTATGCGTATAATACGCGTATAAAGCCATTTTAAGCGACGTACGGTTTAAAATAGGATTATGAGTTTCCTGATCAGTTAAACCGGTTCAAAACACTTCATTTATTATTTAAAATCAGTAGCAATTGGATTGGCGTCAAAAGGATTTGTAAAACTCATTTTATGGCCGAAAAGGGTATATTCGGTATTAACCGAATTAAGGCGATAATCCTAGCTTATGATTAGTTTAAAAATAATTAAAAATCTTCAAAAATCTCAAAATATTATATTACATCAGTGGGTAAAAGGTTTGGTGTCAAAAATTGGGTTTAGATAGGCTTTATGCTAATGACGCCATTTAATCACCAAGGATCGTTCTAATTACGTCATTGAGCATAACTCCCAATCTATATGTCCAACTGATGTAAAAATTTACAGACATGTTTAATAATCAGTAACTAAGATTATTTTACTTTCATATTTCCAAAATTCTTGTTTTATGGTCATAAGGGCATTACGGTCAATATTTAGGCGATTAACGGAAACGTCGGACAATCAAGGTTACAAGTGGTATAAATGCAGAGGGTTATACACACATGTAGCTAGATCCTAATGGAACTTTAAGGCATGTCTAAACCTATCTAAACCGGGTCAGAACTGAAGTCAAAGCAAAAGTCAAACTTTTGCGTCTTTCGGTTCCGAATCGGTTCAAAACAGAAAGTTGTCGAATCAAACAAGCTTAAACATGTTATTATACTTATTTTCAAGTTATATGAATGATAAAACAGGTTACACGCCTTCTATATCGCTAATTACGCGTTTAATGATTCTGTTGACTTTTTCTAATTACCGTTGACTTGACAAACGACCTAGTTAGGATTGGAATCAGTGGGTGCCCTTTTAAGGGTTTAAAGCCCACATGATTACCAACTTATAACAACTTTCGATTCGACAAAACCCTGGACCGTTTGTGATCTGTCGCTAAGTCAAACCGTAGTTACGACGGTTTGATTTCTAGGCTATAAACTAAGCATAACTTGATTAAGAAGGGTCAAGGGTACTTACACACGACTAATGGATGATTTGGAAAGTCTTGGTCCTGCTCTTGTGCTTCACAAATGCTCAGAAGATGAAGTGTGGTTGCATGTTGCACAAAATGGCCCTTTAAAGTAACTTTGATCTTCATAGATGGTTGCCAAAGAAGTCTAGGAGTGTTACCAGATGTCAAACATGTGTCCCTAGGACTAAAAACCATTTTAGGAAGCCCATGGTATGCCAACAATTCGATCTAAGTCGGTTAAGGGACGAAACAGGCAGCTGCCTGTTGTTTCTGCAGCTGGCAGTCGCACGCGGCCCGCCTGAGATACAGGCAATCCTTACGCGGGCCGCCTGGAGGCTGGATTCAGGTTAAACATGTTTTCTTGTATTGCACTTTGGTCCTTGGTCCCCCGAAAGGTCGTTTTCACTACAATTCTTGCATTATGAGGCTTCAATATTAACATATGGGGGCTTTAGGGCTTATACCATCTTTGTCAAGTCCTCGGGTAACTTTGTGATTACCCGAAAAGCCCTAAATTTCAATGTTGACGTTTTTAACCCTCACACACGAATTTTATCACAACTTTCTCATACGGTAACGAAACTTGGTGAAATTTTTTTGGTACATTCTAGTGAGCATATTTAATCATTACAAGGCTTCGGGTTTGCTAAAAGGTCACTCAGAGGTATATCTTAAACATGTTGACACATTTAACCCCCGTAGTTTGTAATCTCTCACTTTCTTTCACAATTCGCTTCGTATGATCCATGATCCATTCGTTTAAGGTTATAAACATCATGAAGGGTTATTGTAAAGTATATTTATTCATTGTTGACACTTTGAACCCTTATATTTACACAGTTTCAATGCTTGTCAACTTTAGTCCTTCAAGAACATTCTCTCACACGTTCAAACATATGACACGTGTCAACACATTATAGGACGTAAATTTTCGAGGTGTTACAATGTACTTTAAGATGCTAAACGGTTTGTTTAGCACCAACGCCACCATGAAACCAACTAGATCATTTCCAGCCATATCGTATCCAGCACGTCTATTGCTAAGACACTGAATGAGAATGTGTAATAGGAACTTGTAGTGTAACGGCAGATCTCCCTTGTTGATTTGAGTGCTGAAGATGTCTCCTGTGCATTTCATTCGTAACAAGCAGCCTCGCGTACACATGATAGGTATAGAATATGGAGCATCCGGATGTTCTTGTAGTTGTAAAACCTCATTCAAGATATCCGGAGAGACTATGACATCCAAATCATTCACACTACCCTTAATAACTTCCTTTCCATCCATTTGCACAACACTTGCTGAATTCCAGAATGCTTTGATAAGAGATTTGTAGACAGGCGTTGAGAAAGTAACAGCATGATTGATCCGCGACTCCCTGGTCCATTTAGTGATATCTTTCAGTTCAACGAGCGTTTCTTCTGGATCCAGATAAGCGATTTGATTATGACGCTTCTCAGACATAATCTCCTCTTCAGATTTGTTTTCCTTCTTAGTCGGTTTCTTGCGTTTTCCTTCTTTAGGTGCCATCTGTATATGCAAATGTCCACAATAAGTCACAATGTCATAATAAGTGTATTAAACTTATATACAAACATGTTTGAACATCAAATGAACATTAAACATAAAGTTACAAGCATTCTGTGAACATAGCACCAAAACTGAAAAATTTGCTAAGGCATGGACGACGAAACAGAAAGTCTTCGACGAAACAAAATGATGTGCGACGAAACAGAGTTGACCTTTGACCAGTTTGTTTCGTCGACAGTACCTCGACGAAACGGATCCGTTTCGTTGATAGTACCTCGACAAAACGGATCCGTTTCGTCGCTTGTTTGTTTCGTCACTTGTTTCGTCGTAAAGGGGGTTTTGTGAACAGTTAGGGTTTCATCGTTTCGTCGTTTCATGTTTAACCAATGATCAATAAACATACAAGCCATCAATTTGATTCTTATGTTACTCAAAACAAACAGAAAACAATCTTAGATTCACAATCAATCATCAATTTTAACCGAATCCACCAAAACAAGTTAAACAATCAAACAAACCCACATCCCCTGTTTTTGTTACATAAACCCAAACCCGAATCAAAGCACATATACACACATTAATCCTAAATCTATCTGATTTCATAAGATACCAAACAACATATAAGTTTAAATCATGAAATCATTAGGTAAACAAGGGTCTTCAAGGGTTTCAAACAAAAACAAACGGTCCAAAATGTTCAAAACATGAACAGGATCCTTTTTATACCTTTGAGTTTTGTTAAATTTCAAAGAAAAATGACGGATTATGAGAGATTAAAATGGTAGCAGATGATATGGGGTTTTGAGTGAAAGAGAAGGCAAAGAGTTTAGGGTTTTGAAAAAGTTGAACCCTGGGACCCCTTATATACACCGACTCACTACGACGAAACGGACATCTCGACGAAACGGAGTTTGGGCTCGACGAAACGGACATAATGGGCTGGACTTGGGCCTTAAAATTTAGCCCACGACGAAACAAAACTGGGTCATTGCGTTTCGTCGCAACCTCGACGAAATGAAGTGTTTCGTCGACTACTAAAACAGTTTTGACTAAAGTTGACCAAGTTGAAATCTTTGACTTTGACCATGTGTGTTTCGTCGATAATACTCTGTTTCGTCGACCATACTTTGTTTCATCGACATCAATTTTAAAAAACACTAAGGCATGGAAATTTTGCACACTGAACATATTTTGTTTAATTGAACACATTTCCATTTTGTTTGAGTTTTCAAATGCAAGGACGTGTATGAAGTAGGTTTCAGGCTTCCGGCAGAAAAATTCGAGATACCAACCATCGGCTAATCAAAACAAGTTGTACAACTTACACTACAACACAAATTAAAGTACGTTAAACTAACGAAGGACAATAACAAAGAATTTGTACAGTGACAATCATTTTGCGACTTTCAAGGTAAGAGAATCATTACCAGCTTACGGTCTTTGTCAAAACGGTTTCTGATTTCTGTTTAAAGCTTTAGATAAGTATTCTACCACAATTATCGGTATTGTTGTCCACCTAAGCTCAACTTATCAGATGTAATCATAATTAGGAGATATGATTTACGGTAAGAGTTATACTTACTTATCGGTGTACATCCACTCACGACACATTCCCGTATCAAGGTATGCACGAGAGTTTATCTTACCGGTGAGTATACTGCTTATCATCCGTTTGACCGTATAAAAGAATGTGAGAAACTCACTTATTTTGATTGAAAACAAGCCCTATGTGATAAAATCACTTATTGATGAGGAACTTGATTTTCGATGCATGAGGGCACAGGAGCAAGTTCGTGAACAGGTCAGTACTTTCGTACAGCAAAGAGACGAACTTGACTCCCGCAAAGAATCTGTGATATATTATCACTTATTTTGTTTGGACATGTGATTGTTGATCACTTATTGAGGTCGAATGCAATATGTACACGTATGTATAGTATCATAGAAGATCTAGACTTCGTCTCCGTTATTTTTACGGTTTGATACAACCATGATACCCAGATGATAAGACAGCATAAAGACCGAATATCTCAGAACCTCGGCAATCAATCAAACGAAATTTCGGTACCAAGACCATATGCCAATGAATGGTTCCCACCTGACTTGAAGTCTGTTTGGTTTATATCATCCTGCACATTTTAGTCTGATTGTGAGCCTACCGATACATCGTTAGTAAAGCTACTTATCATTTTTCAATTTTTCTTTTTCTTTTGACCATATTGACATACCACACCAGTGTATATCATCACTTTCCCTTCTTTTCTCCAAGAAACTCATTTTTGGTTTTCTATTGTTTTTTAATTTTTCATTTTTCAAAATTAAAGACAGAAAATAAACCACATATTTTTGGATTTTTGAATTTTCACATGTTTTTGTATTTTCTGAAATTTCTCCCCCTAAAATGCGAATATTTTTGGATTTTCACATGTTTTTGTATTTTCTGAAATTTCTCCCCCAAAAATGCGAAAAGATAAGTAAACTGACTGAAAATCTTTTTGAATTTTTGACGCTTAAGAAAATATTTACAAAAACGACCAGCCGACAGAAGTGTACTCTTGTTTCACCTTAATACCATTGACCAATAAAAGATAGTCAAAATGAGATTTGTCAAAAGCTTTTGTAAACAGGTCAGCACGTTGTTCATCAGTGTGGATTTTAACAACATCGATTAATCTTTTGTCAAAACAATCACGTATGAAGTGATATTTAATTTCGATGTGCTTGGTCTTGGAGTGTTGAACAGGATTTCTAGTGATAGATAAAGCAGCATTATTATCAACAAAGATAGAGGTAGATAGGAATTCAAAACCGTAGTCGCGCATTTGTTGCTGGATCCATAGAACATGAGAACAACAACTTGAGGCAGCAATGTATTCAGCTTCACAAGTTGATGTAGCAACACATGTTTGCTTTTTGCACTGCCACGTGACTAAGCGACTTCCTAAGAATTGACATCCAGCCGTTGTGGATTTCCCATCTATTTTGCATCCGCCAAAATCTGAATCACTAAAAGCAACCAAGTCAAAACCATCATCCCTAGGGTACCAGAGACCGGTGTCCGGGCAACCCTTCAGATAGCGAAAAATCCTTTTAACAGCTCCAAGATGAGATGCTTTTGGGTTGGCTTGGTATCTTGCAAGCAGGCATGTTGGATACATGATATCAGGCCTTGATGCTGTGAGATACATGAGAGATCCGATCATAGCGCGATAATAAGAAGAGTTGACACTTTCACCCTTCAAGTCCGGAGTAATCCCGTGATTAGTCGGAAGTGGGGTACCAGTGGGCGTTGCGTCAGACATCTGGAATCGGCTCAAGTTGTCACCAACATATTTAGTCTGATGGATGAATATCCCAGACTCAGTTTGTTGAACTTGTAAGCCCAAAAAGAAATTCATCTCTCCCATTGCGCTCATTTCGAACTTTTCCTGCATAACACTTTCAAATTGCCTGCACAAAGCATCGTTAGTAGAACAAAAAATGATATCATTAACGTATACCAGTACCAACAAAAGATCTCCATCCTGTTCCTTGATGAAAAGAGTACAGTCGATAAGACCCAGGCGAAAACCGTTCTCCAGCAGATAAGTAGATAAGGTTGCATACCAAGCCCTCGGTGCTTGATGTAGCCCGTAGAGAGCTTTGTTGAGCAACCATACCCGATCGGGATGGATAGGATCTTCCAAACCTGGAGGTTGTTCGACATACACCTCTTCTTCAACAATACCATGTAGGAATGCGCTTTTGACATCCATCTGATAGACTTTGAATCCTTTAAAAGAAGCATAAGCTAGAAAGATCCGAATAGCCTCCAGACGAGCAACTGGTGCATAAACCTCGTTGTAATCAATGCCTTCAATTTGACGAAAGCCCTGAACGACCAATCTCGCCTTGTTGCGAATGACTACTCCACGATCGTCCTTCTTGCATTTATAAACCCAGCGTGTGCCAATTTTCTTGTAATTCTCTGGTTTTTCAACAAGCTTCCAAACACCTAGCTTTTAAAATTGATGCAGTTCGTCCTGCATGGCTTCAACCAAAGAATTATCTTTTAAGGCTTCTTTCCAAGATTTCGGTTCTTCTTGTGAAACGTAACAAGCGAAGGACCAATCATTTTTGAAACCAGATTCTCTAATGGCTGAATACAAACCAGCACTCTGGTTGTTTCTCAGCTGATTACGCGTTTGCACCCCGCGTTGGACATCTCCAATAATGTTCTGCTGTGGATGGGAATCGTGAATTCTCATTTCCGGATTTTCAGGAACACGAGCATTAACACCCAAATTATTAATATTAAGATCAACAACCAACTCTACACCTGGAATATGCGTGGAAGTGGATGCATTTCCTTCAGCAGTATCAACATCCTGCACATGAGGAGTTTCTAAAGAAGTACCTTGAACAGGAGCAACTGGAGCTAAAGTGACTTCGGTCGCATCAAGATATTCATCATCTTCCGATGAATCATTGTACTCAGTAGCATCTTCAAATACCTCATTTTGAACTGTGTTGTTAACCGAATTAGAACCTTGTGGGTTAACAATAACAGGTCTAACCAATGGTGAGTCAGCAGCATTATCGCTATCAAATAACATTCTAGCAGCTGCAGAATCTTCGTCAAAGGTTGGCAGATTAAAGGAGTCGAATAGCCCTTCGTAGTCGAACATCCAAGGATCACCCGGAGCCCTAACAGGACTTGTATACCTTTGAACCCTTACTTCATTCCATAGCTCAATCTTTTTGGTAGCCAGATTCCATATGCGAAAATTCGTAGTAGCATATCCAAGGAAGAAACCCTCGATAGCTTTTGCGCCAAACTTTTCATCCGGCTCAATCATAGTGCATGGACAGCCAAAAGGTTCTAGAAATGAAAGATCCGGTTTCCTTTTCTGTAGAAGTTCGAAACAAGTCTTGCTATGTCTCTTAACTGTAAGAACTCGGTTTAAAGTGTAGCAAGCAGTCGACACAGCCTCCCCCCAGAATTGAACAGGAAGCTCCGACTCTACCAACATCGTTCTTGCAGTTTCAATTATCGTCCGATTCTTCCTCTCCGCGACACCGTTTTGTTGTGGAGTGTATCGAGAACTGTATTCATGAAGAATGCCCTTAGAAGTACAAAACTCATCCATCACTCGGTTCTTGAACTCGGTTCCATTGTCGCTTCTGATCCTCTTAACTTTCAGCGTGTAGAGATTTTCCAACATTGTAAGAAGATCCTTGAGGATGCCAGGAGTATCACTCTTGTGTTCCATAAACACTACCCAAGAAAATCTAGAGTAATCATCAGTAACCACTAAACAATAAGCATCCTCGAACGTTGTCTTATGCCTCATAGGTCCAAAGAGGTCCATATGAAGACGTTCGAGAGGCATGCTCACAGTGTTGATTTTCTTCAGAGGGTGAGACTTTTTCGTTTGTTTCCCTTTCTGGCACGAAACACAGATATCTTGTAGATGAAAACTTCTCACGGGCACGCCATTCACAAGATTATTTTTCACCAAATGGTTCATTTTTCTTAAGTGAATGTGCCCCATTCTTCTGTGCCAAGATATAGACTCCTTCTCCGTGGCTTTTGAGACAAAACATGTGACTTGTGCAGAAGTCGTAATCGCTTGGCTCATATCAAGAATATAAAGATCATTAACTCTTGGAACTGATAAGAGAATCCATTCTTCTGAAATTTTGAAACCAGGTTTCAGCACATAACAACCGGCATCATCAAAATGCACGGTGAACTTTTTATCGCAGATTTGCGAAACACTGAGAAGATTGTGATCAATTTGCCGAACATAATTGATCTTATCGAAACATACAACACCATTGGAGATCATTCCCTCTCCAGTGATGTATCCGCCTTTGTCTCAAGCGAAAGCTACATAGCCTCCTCTAATATTTCTCACATCATATAGAAGCCGTAAGTCGCATGTCATGTGCCTAGATGCTCCACTATCAACAATCCAATGACTATTAATAGTTCCTCCTGGAACACCCTGCACATTTCATCAATGATCACTTGAGGATGGGGACCCAAGCCTTAGTGGTCTTGGGTCGTCCCTGAGCATCACGAAAAATGATCTCAATTTCTTGATGATTTCGTAAGACAACACCTCCCCCTGAATTTTCACCTGTCTTAGGTCTCCAAGTTTGATTTGTTTTACCAGATGTAGATTTATGAAAAGATTCTGAAACTTCTGGTTTTAAAAAAATGTGAAGAACTTGGTTCCTTGTTGACTGTTTTGACTTCAGATTTTAAAGCCTTTTCAACAGCTTTGACGTTTTGACGTCGTTGCTTCGTTTCTTGTTCCTTAAAAGTTCTTTTATCATGTTTTAGTGAAACGGGACGACGTTGAGGGTGAATCTTTTCAGGTGGTGCTTTCTCAACAAATTTATCCTTGGGAGTGTTTGGAAAATTTTTAATGATGTGTCCAAACTCCCCACACTTAAAACATGTTCTCCTTTCTACAAACTTAGGAGAATCTGATCGACAAACAGATGTCGAACCCGTAGAACCCGAGGTACTAGCTTTTTCATCACACCCGTTTGTATGTTGAGTGTAATTGTTTTGGCTATCACGTTTTAAAATTTTGACTTGTACAAAATTGGTGTTTGACTTGTTTTCAAAAGTCTCAATTTTATCCGTACCTTTTGATTCTACAAATCTGACATTACTGTTTTTCTTCTGATAACGAGCTCTTTTTGTTTCAAATTTAGATTTAGAAACATTAGGCTTTTGAGCTCGTTTTTCTTGTTGTTTACCCTTAGCAGCAATAGGTTGTTGCTTTGTTGGTGATTTTTGATTTCCAAATTGTTTCTTAATTTCAGCTTTTGGAATTGAGTCACATTGAGTTACAATGACTCCTGGAATTGTCTTTCCCAAAAACTTGTTTGTATTATTTTCAAAAACTTGATCAATCGAATATGGATTGACATTTTTAATTGGAAAATCATGATTTGAATAGATTTTAGAATCACCAACCAAAGTGTACAACACGTTATTACTTTTAACGGTAGACACAGATTTCTTGTCATTCTTGACAGGATCTATCACTTGTTTGACAACTTGTTGCACAACAGGAATAGGAGGATCACAAAGAATATGATTCTCAATTGGAATTTCTATTCCCTTTTTCTTATCAAGTGATTCATCCTGGTCATTCATATCTGATTCTGATTCATCATCATACGAATCATAGTCCTCAATGATTGGAGGGCTTAGTTTCGTAGATGTTGAAGTTTCTTTTTGCTCAGATGATGTACTTGAAGAACTGTCCGATTTGAACCCTATGCCAGTAGTAACTTCCTCATAATCCAGAGGTACATTGGGTTCAAATCGAGGCATATCCTCTTCATCAGGCATTCGAGTATAATTTTGTCTCAAAGGGGTCGGACACTTCTTATACCCAACACCTCTCACATTTCCCTTCAGTTGTTGAACGTCAATAATGTGATCGAGCACAAATTGGGAGTTAGAATAACTCTCCAACTTGAACTTGATCACATCATGCTCGCATTTGGCAATGGCTAGTTCCTTTTTGGTTTCCTCAACAATGTTAATGTAATCATTAATACTAACTTGTTTATGATAAACAGTTTTGGTCACTTCGGAAACACTTTTCTTTAAGGTTTCAATTACAGATTTAAAATCCTTTTCATTTCTAACTAGAGCCATATTTGCCTCTTTGCACTTAGACATTTCAATAACCAAACTTTGATTATGACTATGAAGCTTTTCAGATTCAAGCTTCAAATCAGCACAAGAATTACAAACACTAGGAGCATGGGTTTCAGAATTTACCTGACTCGTAGAGGCTGAGACATTTGCCATAAAGGCATTCTGATAAGAAAAAGGTCCGTCTTCAGAGAAGAATTTCTCCATTTCTTTAGATGCTACAACAGCCTTCTTGATCAGAACAGATTTCTGACTCTTCAACTCCTCCGCTTCATTCAACAAGTCACCAAGATCAGAACTTGATTCTTCCTTCACATCAGATGCAGAATGATAATCACCCGCAGTAGAACTTTCTTCATCAGAACTCCCGGTATAACCCGAACTGTCGTCACTTTCAGAAAATTCTTCCTTATGAACGTGCTTAATGTGATTGATGATCTTTGCATAACATGCTATTCCTCCTCTATCTAGATCACCTTCCCCAAGTTATACAGACCAATTACACCCTTCATCAGCTTGAACGGTCAATGCTTGATTGGCGTTTGATGGTCCAGACTGGTTCTGGTTCTAATTGTTGTTCACCGCTACCATCCTTCTTTCACGATTGTCTTGATTGACATTGACATTTGAAGTACTCGTCTGATTTCTGAATGGGTTCTCATTTCCTTGTTTGCTTGGTCGGTTGCACTCACGTTTGAAGTGCCCCTTTTCGCCACAATTGAAACATGTAACCGCTTCTTTATCAAATCCGTATTTCGTATCCTGTTTACTTTCCAAAGAACTTCTCCCTGTTCGAACCATAAAGTCCTTCGCCCTTCTAACAGCACTTGCGAACGCCCAATTTATATCCATCAACTCCATTTCATCACGGTTGATTTGTTGATAATCTTCGTTGGTCAAACTAATGTTTCCAATTTGACCTGCGACCAAACCGTAGTAAGCACTGACCATTGTATTAATGAGTTCCATATGTTCCTTCGCTACTTCAATGCTAACATTTGAGAGGTTTGCAGTATCAACTCTGACTGTGTTAGGGTTTAGAGGTGGAGGATTGTTGGTATAATGAGCTTGCTGTTGTTGTGGTTGGGCTTGTTGTTGTTGTGGTTGGGCTTGTTGTGATGGGACAGGAATATAAGCACTCGGATCGAACTGAGGTTGAGTAGTGGTAACTTGAGGTGTAAAAGGAATAAAAGCACTACCAAATTGAGGTCTAGAATAAGCCTGAGCTTGAGCACTCAAATGCGCTGGCGGTTGATAGGCACTCGGATCGAAAACCGGAGCTGGAGCTGATTGTGGAAACGGAGAAGAGCTTGTATTTGATGCAAACGCCGTTTGTAGCTTTGGTTGCTGAACTGAACTGGAACTTGAACTAGCTAACTGTTTAAAACCTGCAAGATACATTTTAGGATTTTGAGGAGCAGGAATTCGTTTAGCTTTCCGAATTTCTTCATCATTCTTGTGTTCCAGCTTCTGAATGAATTCATAGATATTGACATTTGCAGCATCTAGAACACCCGTATGCTTTAAAAGCTCAATGTATGGGCTCCACTTTGGAGGTAGAGCGTCAGCAAACCGTGCAACTATTTCCGGTTGATTTGCAGTAACACCATAAGCAAACAGTTCACTAATCAAATGATAAAAACGTGTAGTCATATCATTTAGGGTTTCATTTTCCAAGAACTGAAATGATTCAAACTCTCTTTTCAATAGATAATGGCGTGTCTTTCTAGTAGCGGCATTTCCTTCTCCTCTTGCTATCAAAGCATCCCATAATGTTTTCGTGTCTACACAGTAAGAGAATTGATGATAGATTTCTTTGTGAAGCGCTTGGGTAAGAATAGCAAACGACTTTTTCTCTAAGTCGTAGGCTTTCTTGTCATCTTCATGCATGTTAGTAAAACCCGTTGCAGTTGAAGCTGCTACTTCAAGAGCATTGTTGCGTGGAGTAATGAAACACCTCCAAAGATCGGTGCTTTGCCCTTGAACGTATGTGTACCTTTCCATGATGGAAACTCGTTCATGTGATTCAACTTTGGAGGGCGATTGTTGCTGCCCGTTTCGCTCTCGCTAAGCAAAAGATTCTGAATGTTTTGATTTTGATTTGATACCAAAGCCCATTGACCTGCACTTATGGATGGCTGACCAAAAACATTCTTTACCCTTGCTGCTGCAGAGGTTTGATCTTGACCTGGTCGTGGGTGCATACTCCAATCCCACGGACTTGTACAGCTCATATTTGATGTATGAAGTAGAATACCTGATCAAATACTTGAAAACACAAAGTTAGAACACTTTTACAAGTCCTCTGTATAAAATTGACAACAGATGACGACGAAACACTTTCCACGAAACACTCCTGTTTCGTCGAAATGTGTTATGACGAAATGCAAGTCTGTTTGGTCGAAATATCTTATGACGAAACGCAAATCTGTTTCGTCAAAATATCTTATGACGAAACGCAAATCTGTTTCGTCGCTTGTGCTTTTCGTCGTAGATAAGGTTCAGACAAGTGGGTCAAGTGGGTGATAGTTGGTAAAATTTTTCAACTTAAATCATATCACTTACTGACACAGTACGAAATTTTCAACATACATCATGCCTGTTTAGTCTAACAGTATGGGAATAATATTTAATTGATTTTAATTTTTTTTCATTTTCTTTTAAATCTAAATTCCAAGAATATCTCAAGAACTTTTTGAATGTTCTTTGAAGATGTGAAGAACAAACCCAGACAATATGAATTTTCCGGTAACTTAACAACTTTCCGAAACACGAAATTTGACAAGACTTTCACTAAAAACCCGGTTTATCACTTGAACAATCAATCTAACAAGGTTTTTGATAAAACTCTTTAGCAAACAACAATATTCAAGCAGATTTTCAACACTTTTCCAGAAAAATATTAGTTTTTCAAGAACAAGATTTCCAGAAAATCATAAATAACAGTTTCCAATACTTGATAAAAATCCAACTATGTTTGATTTTAAACAAGGATAAGAGCCAATGCTCTGATACCACTTGTAGGTCCCGAAATCTGAGGATCGATAACGAAAACCTATCCTTGTTTATAACAAACAATGTCACGGGTGCGGAATCCCCGTAACGATGCCAAATCAAACACAGTTAGTAACCTAGTAAAACACACGAGGTATAACCAATGAAACACAATCTATTGATTAAAAGGGATGAGAACCAAGAACAACTGATACACACACAGTTTGACAGAATAACTTTCAGGGTATGCTCTCATCTAGTTTCAGAGTGAAACCAGAAAGTGTTTATATAGTAACATGGGCCTTAGCTTCGACGAAACACAAAAGGTTACGACGAAACAACATTGGGCCACACATTGGGCCTGAATCAGCCCACCAGTCGACGAAACAAGGGTTGTTTCATCGCTGATGTCGACGAAAACCGATTGAAATGAACAAGTTCTGTTTCGTTATGAGGTGTTCGACGAAACGGATCTGTTTCGTCGAAGGCTGCAAATTCAGAAGTGTTTGCTACAAACAGACAGTTGCAGCAAACTCATACAAACACAAACATAAAGACAATAATACCCTTACATGCAACATGCATTGTTCGTATATCATTACATACCAAATAGAGACAAATAAGTCGGACACAAGCGGATAGGAGGATATCCTACTTGGTCGACGACAAATACAGACTCGATAAACGTTAAATGACCGTACAAAATACAACGATAAGCAAGACTAGTTACAGACACAAAAAAGGTGCACCAACACTAGCGTGCCATTATATTTCAGAATATCCAAGAAACCATTCCATTGAGCTGGTAATGCGTCGGCACACTTTATGACAACCTCTTCCGGAGTTACCGCGACCCTAAAATTACCCATCTCACTCAGCAGATGATAAAATCGACTTGTCATGTCTCCCCAGCGACTCCCTTTCCATACACATGAAGCCGTCGAACTCCTTTTTGAGCAGATCAAGTCTCAGTTTGCGAGACGACGCATTTCCTTGACCTCTTGCCTTTAGTGCATCCCACAGACTTTTTGTCATTTTGAATCCAACAAACTGTTGATAAATATCTTTGTTTAAGGCTTGACTTAGAATTGAGAATGCTTTCTTTTCTAAATCATATGCCTTCTTATCATCGACAGAGAGATCCGCAAATGTCGCGGCATTTAAACCGGTTTCTTCAAGTGCTTGATCGAATTCCGTGGTAAAAGACAACCACAACTCCGTGTTTTGCCCAAGAACATACGTATGAAATCTCTCTTGCCATTCGGGATACTGGTTCATATGCATGAGCTTTGGTGGGCAGTTGTTACTACCGGTTTCATTTTCGCTCAAAAGAAGACTTTGAATACTTTGGTTTTGGTTTGTAACAAAAGCCCACTGATTTGCTGTAATTGAACTCGATTGTGCTGACGATGAAGGTGTGGGAGTCTGAGCCCATGAAGGGACTGAACCTTTACTCGTATACATATCCGCATTAGGATCAGGTTTCCAACCCCACCAGTCTGCACTCATAGCGAAATGAAAATAAACAACTCAAAAGGCAACGGAGAAATTTTTGAGAACCTACTGTGAAAGACTACAAGTCCACGAAGAACTTGATGGACGAATAACAATTTTGAATCCAAACCCAAAAAGCAATCCACGAAATTTAGGTGATATTTTGTGGGTTTCCCAAGCCCCCCCCCCCCCCCCCCCCCCCCCCCAAAAGAAAAAAAAAGCACCCTTAATGAACACCAGCCCAAGCCACGAAGTATCTATTGTGACCCCAAGCCCAATTAAGCCCAATTCTCACCAAAAATAAATGTGATCGCTAAGGTTTTTCGTGAGTGGGACATTACACAGAATAAGACAAAACTCAAAAACATGTGGATATTTGTAAGCTGAATTGGATGAAAAATCATATGTCTTTCGTGAGAATAAGAATTAGAGAATGGTTTTTCGTTGACTCCTTTAGTTCTTTGTGAATATAAGAAATTGGCAGAATAAGACAAATCTGTTAGTTCTTCTTTGAATCTAAAAGTTTTCGCTGACCTTAGTTTTTTCGCAGAGATTGGAAAATGTGTAAGTTGGTGAGAGTAGGTGAAAACTTTAAGTAAACCTGATCTTCAATAGAGAAAGAAAGTTGGTGAATTATCCTTTGAAAGATAGAATATTCCGGTTAGATAACTCACCGGAAAGTTTTCGGAACACGATATTTGCAAAAAATTTTAAGAAAAACCTAATCTTTTCATGAGTTTAATAAGGTTTTTATGAAATTTTTTTAACAAACTAACCAGTTTTTCAGAGATTTAACCCATTATACATTTAAAAACAAACAAACTTTCTGAAAATCCTTCAAGAAAAGTGTTCGTAAACTCGACACATGGCTCGGTTTTAACAAGAATGAGAGCCAAGGCTCTGATACCACTTGTAAGTCCCTAGAGGAGGATCTAGTAAACCTTATCCTTGTTACCAAACACACCCGGTTTTGCGGAATCCAAACTGGTATGTAAACCGAGACAAGAACACACAAAGACACACAGGATTCAACTTTAAAGCTCAACGAATATTACTTCAGAAGAGTTGTTACAAGATTTTACAAAGAAGTTCACTCAAACTCACTGAAGTGCTTAAATTGTGTTCTCTGTGTGTTGCCTTTTCTGTTCTGCAACTGCCTTTTTATAACAAAACCTTATCCACAGCTCATGAAGAACTAGCTGGGCCCAACATGAAGCCCACGAAGAATGATGAACTACGAAGAACATTGGGTTCTTCGTGGAGCACTTTCAGCGAACAATATAACAACGAATTACTATGGTTCTTCGTGGTATCCAGGTTCTTCGCTGCATGCAAGGTTCTTCGTCCACTTGTAGGTTATTCGTCTCTGAGGTTCTTCGTGGATGAGTGTGCAGCAAACAACTTGTAGACATGCAGACTGCTTGCAAAACAATAATTAAAAGCAGCAACAGATAGATCTGCAACATGCAGAACAGCAACATGGACATGATTGATCCGAAACTCGATGGATGATATCGGGCTTCGGTCTTCATTTCATAACGCGGGCGAACCGAAAGGAGCCGTATCCACAAAAGATGCATCAACACATTAGAAGACATCAGATGCCGTTATGATGATATATTTTAATTACATCAAATAAAAATATCCTATAATAAAAGAAAGGCATATATTCTAAGCGATTTTATAATGCTTAATGTTCCAATAATGGTGCTAATTAAGCCTGCAGATGGAAATAGCCATGTTTCACGTGCTTGCATAGCCTTTAACGTATATTTAAAAACCAAACTTGGCCAAAACGAAGAATCTCTTTGCTTAAATGACTTATTAAAAGTCGTTGGAACTTCCAACTTGGAAGTATAATAAAACAATGAGTGAAACATGAGGTGGTTATTATTCGAATTGAAGCACAATAACCATAAATATTAAATTGAAATGCAGAATCTGTAACTTGTAGCAATAAATTAAAATAATGAATTCTTATCATCTAAGCATATGTATAAAAGCTCATGGGTTGGAGCCGTTTAATAAAATGAAAAGAAAATGCTTCATGCATAGACTTCCCTTCGCAACCATCACATATTTAATCACTTTGTTTTTAAAGGGAACGGTACTACGGCCAAAAAAATATAGTATATATTAGTAATAAGTAATGAAGTACTGAAATTTTTGTGTATATATAACATAATTGATAATTGATTCAATTATTATACAAACTAGCAGAATCACAATTGATTCATTTTTTATACAAACAAACAGAAAAATGATAAAGATTTTGTAATATATATAGAGAGATTTGTAGACACACAGAAACTTGATTCTTCATCGCGTAATACCAATATATGATTTTCAGATACATGAACAACAAACTTTGTGCTACATGAAATTAGCTTCTTGAACCCTAAAAAAGCAGAAACTCAAATTTGAACTCTTTTATGCACTTGAACATTGTGACAAACCATAATCAAACTTGGACGTGCTTTGTCAGCAAAAGATACATAGTTTCACTCATACCCATCAGAGGAAACAAACAAACCAATAAACTTTTGAGAAAACGATCACGTAGATATATAGAATCAAACCGAAAGACCTAGTCAACCATAAGTGTGTATGGATAGTTAGTTTAGCTACGATACTACACATCTCTTACTTCAAACATGTTGCGGTTCTTGACGACTATATCAAACATATGCACAGACTTGAACTTGTTGAAGTGCTTAGGGAGAGAAATGAGATGAACAGTGGACCTTTTGTGAAACTGCAACAAATCAGGATCATCATAGTACCTTTCCCATCCTAAAGATGACAAGATTCTTTCCAGCCTATCATAGGAAGTTACCACTTCGTTTGTTGGAACATGGACCAGGACCTTACGTCGAGCTGAACCCTGACAGGAATCACCTCCAGGGCTCTCCACTAGTCGAACCACACCGTTCTGGTTGAACACCCAAACACCAGACATATTTAAATCTTTAGTTCTGTACTAGCTAGATAGGTTTTTGAGTTTAGGTTTTTATGAACAAGAATATGAATGTCTGGATTGGGGGATGGAGGTTTATATAAGGGTTTCTAGCCACCTAGAGTGGAGAATATATGCATACACATATATCTCTATCTATATATAATAGATAAAAGCGTGCGTTTGGGCCCATTAAACATTAGGGAAAAGAACTTTGTGTGTTGGGCATCACTTACCCACGTGTGAATGAGTGGGGAGGGGAAATTTTGGATGTAGGGGAGTCCGAAATCTCTTTCCAAGTCATTATAAATCCCCACAAACATAAAGGGATTCTTAAGTAGATATTGTCGAGTCGTTTCTGGTACAACCAACATTGGAAACAACTGTACTGATGGCATCCTGTGTGACCATATATTGATTGATATTACAAGCAGTTAAGGGTGATTGAGAAATCTTTTGATGGGTCATGACTATGCAGTTTTGATTGGAATGTCTGAGAAACCATTCTTGCCTTGCAATTCGACAACCTCGCTTAACTAACTAGTTGGGCTTGAGTACATAAACTCTAATTAGAGGGAGAGTAAATCAATTAGATGGAATTTATGTCAAACAATTAAGTATGACGCGTCCTCAAGGGGACATCCAAGTGGTTAAGTGGTATGCTTTACAACTAAAATATTGAAAGTTCAAATACTATAAAATGTATATTGTGGTGTGTTTATCCTAAAAAATTCTAGAAATTGTTGTAAAAAAAAATTAAACATGACAGGATTTGGATTCGTTATTTAAACAATAATTATCATCTTAATGCATAACCAAATATGTATAACCAATCATGAACACTACTGTAAAAAGTTTAGAACACATCTATTCACTACAAACTTAAACATTGCAGGTGAAATTTTTCTAACAGCAAAATCACAAATTTTATTAAAATGATACCCACTCTAATGAGACACTAGAAGCAGGCTGTCCACCCAATACAAGTTACATATTTAAATTAAAGTTGTGCCAATCTAACAAACGGTACTTATAAGCCATATTCCATATCAAAAGGAACGAACTCGCCTTTATGTCCTCCAACAATCTTCTCTTGTTCTTTTTTGTGTTGTGGAAGAGTCTTTCATTCATAATATTGTAGGCCTTTTATTTTAATTAGCTAGTAAAGCCTAATTTGTAATCTATATATACATTTGTGCTATCACATTGTAATTCCTGACGAGTGAGGCAGATAATAATATAGAATGCCAGCTGGTAAAATCTCGTGTGCATCTTTGTTTGATTTCTCTTGCAGTTTTCATTTGTGTTCGTGTGTGTGTTTTCTGAACACCTAACAGATGATTGGCAAGATGGAAAATATGACATCATATGCCATTATGATTTAATATTTCTCCCATTATAGATAACCTATAAATAAAAGGAAGGCACATATATTCTAATTAAGCCTTTTTCTTATTCACTATTTGACACGCCTAATGTTCCAATACTAATGCTAATTGAGCCTGCAAATTTAGCCATGTTTCCCGTGCTTGCATAGTCTTTAACATATCATCATCATGTTCTGAAAACCAATTGGACCAAAAGGAAAGATTTCTTAGCTTAAATGTTTGCTAATTATAAAGAAAAAGTATAAAACCAGAATTTTTTGCATAAATAGGTGGATTGAGATGAAAAAGAGTGTCATTAGTTGGTCAACCTTTTTGTTTTCATATTTAGGTAAGTTGTTGTTTGATACAGCGACCTTCAATGATGATTCTGTCAAAAAATCAGACCATCTGCAAAAGCTGCAAAACATTGAGAAAGTTGCTGTTTGATACAGCGACCTTGGTGAAAGTCGTTGTATGATATAACAACTTTGTTAAAGTCGCTGTTTCATCTTTCTACCTTGATGAAAGTTGCTGTTTCATGTTACCACCTTGCTGAAAGTCGCTAGATCATATAACCATGTTGCTGAAAGTCGCCAAATCATACAGCTTTCTTATAAATGGCCGCTGATTCAAAATTCGGCTTTTAAGATGTACGAAGAAAAAGAGGGTTGTGGTTGTATAACTCCTAAAAGTTTGAGGAGAATGCTTAGTAAATTAGGCGAGTCGCGAACCGTCGATGAGTGTGAGTTGATGATTGCGAAGTTCGACCTCGATGGCAATGGGGTCGTTGATTTCCAAGAGTTTCATCACATGATGGCATGCTCGTGATTACATACTAATTGATTCAACGTACAAAACAGATGGTTGCATGCATGTCATGATTAACTGAGATATATATTTAATTTATTTGTTATTTCATTCTTCTACGGATCATAGTTTTTCCTGTGATTACTGACTGCATTGTGTGTTGTTTTCTATTGATCCTCGAGTTGTAAATATCCTTTTGCAGTTAGTTGTATATATACCATTCTTATATATGTTGTATTTTGTATACTTAATACCGCTTTTATGGCTTTATCAAGTTCATAATTTCAAGATTCGGTGGGTGGTGCATCGAATGGCCTGGTTTTTGCAGAATTCCAGGTTTTTAGATTTCTATCCAAGTAGTTTGTTGCGTATGTAATAAGTATCGGGCAGTGTGGTCTAGTGGTTGGTACTTGCTTTCCATAAAATTGTACTTTGAATCAGCAACCTTCAATAACATTGTTTTATGAATCAGCAACCTTCATTAAAATTGTACTTTGAATCAGCGACCATTTATAAGAAAGCTGTATGATTTGGCGACTTTCAGCAACATGGTTATATGATCTAGCGACTTTCAGCAAGGTGGCAACATGAAACAGCAACTTTCATCAAGGTAGAAAGATGAAACAGCGACTTTAACAAAGTTGTTATATCATACAACGACTTTCACCAAGGTCGCTGTATCAAACAACAACTTTCTCAATGTTTTGCAGCTTTTGCAGATGGTCTGATTTTTTGACAGAATCATCATTGAAGGTCGCTGTATCAAACAACAACTTACCTAATTATGAAAACAAAAAGGTTGACCACCTAATGGCACTCTTTTTCATCTCAATCCACCTATTTATGCAAAAAAATCATAAAACCATGACTCCATGAGTGAAAACATAAGGTGGTCCTTTTAGAAGGGCACAACCTATTCCTTTGCTAGTTGCCGGTTCGTTAATAGATTTTTTGGTTCAAAAAAAGAAAATCAAATTGAAACACATAATTCTTAAATTGTAGGTGTTAAATTAAAATTGAGTTAAATGCCATTTTGGTCCCTGTGGTTTGGGCCATTTTGCCAGTTTAGTCCAAATGTTTCATTTTTAACCTGTGGGTCCAAAAAGGTTTCACCGTTGCCATTTTAGTCCACTGGGTTAACTCCACCCATTTTTTCTGTTAACGAGAAGACCAATTCGGTCATTTTATATGGCTGAATTGCCCTTTTAGTTAACAGAATTACATACAAAATTACCGAATTGGCCTTCTCGTTAACAGAAAAAATGGATGAAGTTAACCCAGTGGACTAAAATGGCAACTGTGAAACCTTTTTGAACCCACAGGTTAAAAATGAAACCTTTGGACTAAACTGGCAAATTGACGAAAACCACAGGGACTAAAATGGCATTTAACTCATTAAAATTAATCCTAATCATCTATGCATAATTGCTGGGTCCACAAGGTTTGCCGTTATGAAAAAACTCATGGGTTAATTGGCCGGAGTCGATTTCCTAACTAATGCAAGAACACATATGCTTCATGTATCGACAATATTTGAATCTATTTGTATGCATACAATCCGAAAAATAAGAAAGGATTATATATATGAGACACTCGTACTAAAACACAAAATACCTTGTATATATGACTTACAGGTACATGAAATTAGCTTCTTAATTTTTTTCTAAGTATAAATACTGTTTTTATATATTAAACAAACTCAATACGATTACAGACTAATGGCAGGTAGGCGAGCAAAACCTAAAAATGAGGACTATTCAGCACTCGAACATTGCGACAATCCATAAAAACAAAACCTAAAAATGAGGACCATTAAGCACTCGAACATTATGTTTGACAACCATAATCAAACTTGGACTTACATACTTCACTCATACCTTAGAGGAAACAAACCACTAATTAACTTCGATATGAAAACCTAATTCATCACAGGACATACACTCTTGTAATAATCCAAATGGAAAGACCTAGCCAACCTTAACTGGATAAGGAAGGCTAGTTAGCTGAGGTACTAGCTAGCTACATGTCTCTTACTTCAAATATGTTGCGGTTCTTGACGACTATGTCATACATATGCATCGATTTGAACTTGTTGAAGTCCTTAGGGAGAGAAATGAGATGCACATTTGTTCGTTTGTGAAACTGCAACAAATCAGGATCATCGTAGTACCTTTCCCATCCTAATGATGACAAGATTCTTCCCAGCCTATCATAGGAAGTCACAACTTCGTTCGTTGGTACATGGACAAGGACCTTACGTCGTCCCGAACCCTGTGAAGACTCACCTCCACCGACCTCCACCAGTTGAACCACGCCATTCTGCTTGAACACCCATACACCAGACATACTTTAGTAAAAGATAGAGTTATATGTTTTGGTTTTTATGAACAAGAATGTGAATGTATAGAATTGGGGGCTGGAGGTTTATATAAGAGTTTCTAGCCACGTTGAGTATATAGTTACTACATAAAGCGTGTGTTTGGGCCCATTAAACTGTTGAGAAAAAAATATTTGTGTGTTCAGGACATCACTTACCCACATGTGAATGTGGGGGAGGGAAATCCCCACAAACATAAAGGGAATCTTCTGCTGAAATTGATCCGTGTTATTTTTTGAACATCCAAAATTGGAAACAACTGTAGAGATCCGCATCCTGTATCACCAGATGTTGATTGATGTTACAGGCACAATCTCAGTCCATTTCACTGAAATAAAACATCTAACTGTTGTAAACTTGTTAATGTTACTAGGTATCAAAAACAAGGAATGATATTTATTTCTTGTGTCATATTCATACATTGTGTGAGTCACTTTGTGCACTGTCTATTAGATTCACAATCGGAAGTTGCTCTAAGGTTGTTAATTCAAAAACTCCTCTTAATGACCTTTTGTTTAGAATATAAAAGTTATGCTATTTTTATTTTTATTTTTAAATTTTTTTTTCTGGGGGGGGGGGGGGGGGGTTGGATTGTTGATATATTTTGGGGAAGTTGCTTGTGTACGGCTATTGTAGTTTTCTTCCGGAAATTAGTATCTTAGAAAAGGTAATAAGGAATAAACGATCTTATGTTACGTTGCTTGCCACTACTACAAAAGCAAAAAAATTGTAGTAGAAGCCTCTTTTTATAGATGTGACTAGGTTAATACCCACGTAATACGTGGGTTCAACCAAAACCATATTATTTACTTTAAATGTAATATTCTGTATAAACACATACATTGGAAGAAACAAATAGAAAATTATTAAATCTCGGAAAAAACTTCCTTGTATACTACATTTGTTTTCTTACTCGTTACATTCCCATCTTTATCTAATGTAATAAACTTCACACCGGCTCTGCTTTTGACTCTTAATAATGCAACATAAAGTTGACCATGTGAGATACACTATTGCAAGCAACAAACCCTCCTACTTGCATAATATGTAAATTTTGTTTGTGCACGAACATAATTCGTTTCATTGATATTCCGGGGCGTTGTTGTTTTCTAGTATTTTCTACTTAATTTACAATTATATCCAAGATACAAATAAAAATATACCAACACAATCACCACACTCTCATCCACAATCCAAATCCACCCGCCTATATGGTGTGATCATGACACAAACCGTCATCCCCAATTTTTTTAAATTAATTTTGTGTAAAATATATTTAACTAATTAAGGAAAACTAGGTGCATGGTTGTTATGGTTTAATTTATGTGAAACATGGTGGATCCTAAAGGGGGTGGTGTAGCACATCATCTACCATCCTAGGTGGCAATCATTGAACCCATTATGTCCTCCATACCCCTTATCTATTTTCAAATGTTACTACAGACCCTTTAATTTATTACTGTACATACTTGATCCATAGGTATTCATTTTATCGCAAATGGTGTAATTTGCTACAAAATAGCATTTCAGTATTTGCTACAGATTTGACAACCGATTTCTTGCTACAATTTGTTCGGTTTTAATTAGCTATATATGATTGGCAAAACTGTTTTTGGTTATATTTTATTTCCAAATATATTTCAATATATATAAATATATATATTAATAAACAAACACCAATGAAAATCCGTAGTTTATAAAAATTAAAAGAAATGTACAAAATCTTCAAATTTATGTAAAACGTGTCACTTGAAAAAATTAAAAGAAATGTACAGAATCTTCAAATTTATGTAAAACATATCACTATTTCTTAGGCTATAAAGTGTGGTCATAACCCTTATGATCACTATGATCCTCTACGTCAGTGTCATGTCACTCATCTCTAATTCACAATCCAAAACCACTACCCTAAAGGTATGATCATGACCCAAACCACTATCCCCTTATTTATTTTAATTTATCTTTGTTTAAAGAAAAAGGAAATGATTACTTGAAAAATGGAAAGGAGGACCATGGTTGACATGGTTTAATCTATGCAAACCATTGTAGATCAAGTAAGATAATGGTATAGCCTTTCATTCATATTCCTACGTGGCGAATCATGTTCTAATCATGACATCACACCCATTAGCCTTAATTGGTCAACTAGAAGAACACACATGACCCAAAAATATTATTCAATAATTATATTTTTTGGTTTTACTACCAAATCTGTTAAATTATTTTTGTTAGATATTTATTTTTTTTCGATTTGCTACTGATTTTCTAAAATTTGGTTGTTTTTTAATACCATGCGTAGTGGGCATGATCCGTCCTTGGGCGTTTTGCGTCATGTGTCAGCCAAGTCAGCAATGAGTCATTATGGGGCGTTTTCTAATATGGGTGTAGTGGGGATGTGGGGATTGTGGGACATTATATTTGTAATAAAATAAAATAAAATAAAATAAAATAAAATAAAATAAAATAAAAACAATTAAAAAATCTTATTGGACAAAACAAATGAAGCTGAATGTGATTGGTTAATTCTTCCCCCATTTGGCGTGATTTAAACCATGCTGCACCAATTTTTTTCGAAAAAAACGCCATATAACGCTAAGGGAGGTGGGAATCGGGTGAGATTGGGAGTGTTTGGTGGAAAATTTTGAAAAAAACCACGCCCACTACGGGTGGTGTAAGTATTAGTTTTCTCTTTTACAAAGGAGTTTGCAATTGATTTTTCCACAACGAATATATGTTTATAGAAAATTCTACAGAATTTATTAAATTATATATAACTTATACTTTTAACTATTCATTTTCTCTGTGGTGATATATGAATTTTGTTAAAGTATTTTTATTTATCATTTAAATATTTATTTTCTCAATTTTGCGATGAGATTGGTTTGCAAAGTTTGCTCTTAGATATTTTATGTAGCAAAATAATTTGCCACTAGTTTTTCCCACGGCGAATATATGTATTTTTAATAGTGCGACATTGTTAATTTGGTTGTTAAAAACTTTAAGTGACCTGTAATATCCGTTCTTCCATGACAAACCTATATGTTTTGAAATAGATTTGTTTTCTAAATGTTGATACACTTTCTGGATGCGTCTCGCTCGGTTCGTCCGTGTTACAGAATGAAGATCACAGGCCGATATCATCCATCGAGCTTTGATTCTATTAAGTTGCTGATCTGCAAGTTGAAGACCTTTCTGTTTGCTGCTGATTGACGAAAGACCAGCATGTATTCATGCTCATGACGAAAAACAGGCTTATGACGAAAGACCTGATATCATCTATGACGAAAGACTTGCATATCATATATGACGAAAGACCTGATCACTTCTCCATGGCGAAAAACTGCCAGGTATCTCTGTGACGAAAGACCTGATGTCTTTTGTCAGACATGTTGTTTCGCCATGAATGTTTCGTCGACCTGAGGATGTTTCGTCGACCTGCACATGTTTAGTTGCCCTGTCCTCTATATAAGCAACACTGACGACAGACAAGAGATAGAGAACAGATAGCACAAGAACACCGAAGAGAACACAGACAGAAGAACACATAGATAGACATATGAGAGAACAGTGAGCTTGTGAGAGTCTTTTGTAAACAGTGTACTGAAACTTTGATGATCTATAATATACAAGTGAACTTTTAAACTGTGATTCCGTGTGTTTTGTGTCTCGATCTCGGTTTGCATATCCGGTTGGATTCCGCACAACCGGGTTTGTTCGTATACAAGGATTAGGCGACTAGATCCTCCGCTAGTGGGACCTACAAGTGGTATCAGAGCCTTGGCTCTCTTCCTTGTTAAAACCGAGTGTTTTTCAAGTGTTTGAAGTTCATAATTTCTGAAAAATCAGTTTATAACTTGGAAAATCTTGGTATTTTGCTGTTAGTTCATAAGAAAACATTGTTTAAAACTCATTTATGTATGGTGTGTTAAGGTTTTTAGTGAAGTTTCTTGCAAAATTTGTGTTCGGAAACTTTTCCGGTGGCCGGTAACTTCAAAAACTCATGGTGTTCATCATATTGTTCTTCAAGATATTGAAAATTTCTGGGTTTTTGAGTTAAATCTGAATTGTGTTTGGCTGAATTATTGTTGGAAATTATTATAATATTGTTTGTTTGTCCAAGTTGGTAAACACAATGATGGGTTGGTGAAGCCTAGCATGGGTGAAAAGTAAGGTGTGTTTGAAAATTTGGTTTGCAAACCATTCTTGTGTCAGGCAAGATAATATTTTGAGATAAGATCTCACCTACTACCTACTTTGAACTTTGTCAACGAAAAACTATAATTTTTCCTCAAAATTAGTTTTGACGAAAAACCTATTTTTCGTCACAATTGGTCCTTGACGAAAAATCACAATTTTCGTCACTTAGTCTTTTACGAAAAAACCAATTTCGTCAGTTAAGTCTTTCGCTAAGAACCATAGTTTTTCGTGGGTTTTCACTTCAAACTTTTTAAACAGAAGCTTTCAAAAATTGGTTTAACGGTTTGTTTTAAGTGATTTTAGCAGGTATTCATTATTATATATTCAAAATGAATTCAGACTGGTGGGGTATTCCATCCAATACGGAGAGCAAATATAGAAGCACGGGTTTATCGTCATCATGGGCCAAATCTCCCGCACCCGCATCTAATACGGAGAGCAAGTATAGAAGCACGGGTTTATCGCCATCATGGGCTGAATCTCCCGCACCCGCATTTTCGTCAGTTCCATCTCAAACGAATCAAATTTCGACAAGTCAATGGGTGTTCGTTTCAAATCAAAATCAAAGTATTCAAAGTATACTTTTAAGCGAAAGTGAAACCAGAAGCCTTAATCGCCCACCGAAGCTAATGCACATGAATGAATATCCTGGATGGGAAGACAGATTCCATACGTATATTCTTTGGCAAAACACGAAATTGTGGTTATGTTTTTCTACAGATTTCCATCAAGCTCTTAATGTTGCCGCTTCAACTGCCGCGACATTTGCAGATCTTACGGCAGACGAGAAAAAGGCATATGATTTAGAAAAGAAAGCATTTTCTATTCTAACTCAAGCGTTGAGCAAGGATATATATCATCAGTTTGTCAGCTTCAAGACGACAAAGCGATTATGGGATGCATTAAAGACGAGAGGTCTAGGAAATAATGCGTCACGCCAATTGCGACATGATTTACTCAAGAAGGAGTTTGATGGCTTCACATGTATGGAAAAAGAATATTTGGCAGATTTGACAAGTAGATTTTATCACTTGCTGACTGAATTGAATAATTATGGGGTAGCAACAACTCCAGCAGAGGTTATCACAAAGTTTGCCGATGCACTGCCACCTCAATGGAATGGTTTCTTGGAAATCTTGAAATACAATGGCTCATTGGCTACGACAAACATCAATGATTTCGTTAAGCTCTTGGAGAACAAAGATCAAGAAGAAACCAGGAAGGCGAAATGGATTCCAGTGCAACAAAATCCTGATATGTATTATGGTAACTGTGGAGGTTCTAACATTGTTGCAAGATCTGCCACACATGCTCCGTTACAAACGGCTTTTGTCTCAAGCACTGACTTGTATGGAAATCCAATACAATCAGTTCCTCAACAACAAAGAATAACATAATTGTATGGCAATCCACTACAGCCAGTTCCCCAGCAGCAAGCCCAAAGGTCTTTTGTAGCAACTGATTTGTACAGAAATCCACTACCAGTTCCACAACAAGCTTGTTATGGAAGCACCACATCTGCTGGTCCGTCATCTAATCCAAATACGGTTCAGCTCGACACTTCAGGCTTCTCGAAAGTAAGTGTTGAAGTAGCTAAAGAACATATGGAGCTGCTGAACACTTTGGTGAGCGCGTATTGTGGGTTAATAGCAGGTCAGATTGGAAACATCAATCTGACACAAGAAGCTTATCAGCAGATTGATAAGGAGGAAATGGATTTGATGGACATCAAATGGGCTTTCGCTAATGCTGTTAGGCGAGCTAAAGACTTCATGGAAAGGACTGGCAGAACCAGCTTGGAAAACAAGAAAGACACCAAGTACGGGTTCGATAAACAATCAGTCAAGTGTTTCAATTGTGGTGAACGATGTCACTTCAAGAGAGAATGTACAAAGCCAGCTCAGCATAGGAACCAGAATCCGTTCAGGAATCAAGGCAACCAGCAGAATCAGATTCAAAACAGGAATAACGAACATACGTTGAGGCCTGTGAACAATCCAAATCAAGCAGGAGCATCAAATGCCAACCAGGCTCTTGTGGTACAAGTCGATGAAGGTTGCGACTGGTCGATTCAGTTGGGAAGTGATGTTCAGGATGGAACAGCTTGTTTTGCTGAGGTTGTCAAGGATCTGAAACACACCAGTGGTGGAGAATCTTCCGCCAGTGGTGGAGAATCATCTGAAGATGAAGACAGTTCAGGTTACAGTAGAAGCTCAGATGAAGAATCCTCAACTTCAGGCGATGATCAATTGGATGAAACGGCAAGTGTGTCAGTCGATGCAGATGTTGATGAATTGTTGGGAGAAGCTGAAGCTGGGAATCATAGAAAATCAATCTTGGTGGATGAAGCTGCTTATTCTTCTTCTTCTTCTAATCATTCAGCCTTTATGGCTAATGTGGGCGGTTCATCAAACCAGGTATGTGTTGATGATCCAACTTCTGATAAATGTGATAAATGTGTTAACTTAGGTGATAAATTGTTGGACTTGCAAAAAAAAATAAGATGATTTGCAAAGCAAGTATGACGTGCCATATATCCACAATCGAAAGTTGATAGTGGATCTTTCGAAATGCAAAGAGGCTAACATGTTTTATGAAAACCATGAAAAAGAGTTTAAAACGGTGATTGAGAATTTAAGAGAAGATAAAACCGAGCTAACAAAAATGGTTTCAAGAAAACAAACAGACATAAACTGTTATATCAATCGTCTCGAGGTCATGCAAAAAGAGTTAGCTTGTGTAAAGTGTGAAAGTGAGGCGATCCAACTTAAGCTAGATAGTTATTCAAACTCTAGGTATGTGTTGGATCACATCATTGACATACAATAAGAGAAAAAGGATGTCACGTGCATTGGATACAAGAAGTGTCCACCACCTGTTAGACACAATTATGATGCACTGCCTGATAAGGAGAATAGAACTTATTTTGAGTAGTCTGTTCCTTTGGACATTGAGGGATTTGCAACCGTACTTGGATACAAAACGGAAGAATCATCAGATTCGGATGTGTCAGCAGATACAGATGTATCAACTGCTGAACAAAATCAGGATCCTCCAGTCATTGTTGAGGATGCTGATACTTCAGATGAAGAATCTGATGATACCGACTCAGCACAGTCTGATGCGGTAATCAAAGAAGAGGACATACCTCTCGAGAATCATATCCTATGTGATCCTCCCGCAAAACCTGCTAAGACTGTTCTGGTCGAGTCCACTTCCTCGCAAGAATCTGAGAGTGTGAATTTGCTGTACACTCTTGTTGGTGATGATAAAGTCTATTCTGACAAAGATTTTCCGATTAAGAATGTAAATCAATCTTTAATCAGTAAAGCTTTTGAAGATTCGACAAGTAGGTTTTTGGGAAAGTCGGGTTCACACGTTGTGGTAACACAGTGCCCTCCGATTCCAAAGGCCGAAATTCGAAAACAATATGGTAATCAGAAATTACCAACAGTGAAAAAGCAGCAAAATCATATCAAACCAAAAGGTAAATCAACGACTCAAGGTCGAAAGGAACCGAACCAAAAGAAGAACAAAAAGGTGAACTTTGTAAAGTCAAAGGGAACGAACTTAGATCATATCAATCAAGTTAAAATTTTGAAAAGAAATGAACAAAATAGTTCAAAACCAAGTACCTCGGGATCACAAAGTTCATCAACAAGACAGTCACATGTTATTTCGGGGTTTGTTGAACGAAGATCATGTGAAATTGGACACATTATTCGAAATTGTCCATATCTTCATAAATTAAAGGCTAAAGTTGATGATCCCCGTGAACAAAATTACCGAAAGCGATATGTTTCTTCAAAACAAGATCCCCGACTTGTAAAAGAAAGGGAAAAGAAACAGAAACGCCAACAAATCAAGGTAATTGAGAAGGCAATTAAAACCGACGTGGTTCACAAACAATCGGTTTCAGTTAAACCAGAAATTTCTAAAACTTCTAATAACCACGAAGTTAAGATCTCAAAAATTCAAACTGGTAAAACACAACAGACTTGGAAACCAAAAACGGTTAATAATTCAGGGGGAACATCACAATTTCCAAACCATCGAAAAATTGAAGTAACTTTTGTCGATGAAAATGGAAGACCCAAGACCACAATGGCTTGGGTCCCCATCTCCAACTAATCATGTGAGTTCATGTGCAGGATGTTCCAGGAGGAACTTTCAGCAGTCATTGGATTGTTGATAGTGGGGCATCCAGGCACATGATAGGCGACATGAAGCTTCTCTACGACGTTAAATCTATTAGAGGAGGTTATGTTGCTTTTGCTGGAGATAAAGGCGGATATATTACTGGTGAAGGAATGGTATCCAACGGGGTTGTAAGCTTTGATAAGATCAGCTTTGTGCAACAACTTGATCACAATCTTCTCAGCGTGTCACAAATTTGTGATAAGAAGTTTTCAGTACACTTTGATGCAAATGGATGTTATGTGCTGAAACCCGGTTTCAAGATTCCAAAAGACTGGATTCTCTTATCTGCTCCAAGGATTAATGATTTGTATGTCCTTGATATGAGCCAAGCAATTACAACGTCTACACAAGCAACTTGTTTCGTTTCCAAAGCCACATAAAAGGATTCAATCTCTTGGCACAGTCGGATGGGACACATTCATTTAAGAAAAATGAATCATTTGGTGTCAAATGAATTAGTGACTGGTGTTCCTCTTAAAAATTCCCATCTTCAAGACGTTTGTGTTTCATGCCAGAAAGGGAAGCAAAGAAAGAAGTCGCACCCTACAAAGAAGATCAACACCGTGGCAGTTCCGCTTGAACGTTTGCACATGGATTTGTTCGGTCCTGTCAAGCATAAAAGCACCAGGAATGATCAGTACTGCCTCGTGGTGACTGATGACTATTCAAGATTTTCTTGGGTGGCATTCATGGCACACAAGAGTGACACTTTCGGAATTATCAAAAAGTTGATCACAACGATTGAGAATTTGTATTCTTTGAAAGTTAGACGGATACGCAGCGACAATGGAACCGAGTTTAAGAATCATGCCATGGAGGAGTTCTGTAGATCCAAAGGTATTCTTCATGAATTCAGTGCTAGTTACACTCCTCAACAGAATGGCGTCGCTGAGCGTAAAAACTGTACATTGATCGAAACTGCTAGGACTATGTTGGTAGAGTCCTAGTTGCCCATTCCATTCTGGAGTGAAGCTGTGGCCTCTACATGTTACACGTTGAATCGAGTCCTTACAGTAAAAAGACACAACAAGACCTGCTTTGAGCTTCTTCACAAACGGAAACCAGATTTACAATATCTTGAACCGCTTGGAGCTCCTTGCACAATGATCGATCCGAATGGAAAGTTTGGGGCAAAAGCCATTGAAGGTTACTTTCTTGGTTATGCCACCCCTAACTTAAGAGTCTGGAATCTAGAGACAAAAAGGGTCGAGGAATGGTCTGAAGTCAGAGTACAAAGGCACACATTGCCAGTCAAATGTCCTGGTCAGCCTTGGATGTTTGAGTACGATGACTTTTTCAATTCGATCAATATTCAAGAAGTCGAAGAAAGTGCTGCGGCAAAGATGTTTTTCGAGAGTGACACCGCAACAGATTCACCGTGGGTTCATCCAATTATTGTCAACAATCCAGAACCATCTTCAGTGAATAATAATACTCTCGACAATGAGGATTTTTACGATGCTAACGAACTGAACGAATCTTCAGAGGATGGTGAATATCTCGATGCAGACCAAGAAGCTGTTCAGGGTACTTCAGAGGCTACACCTCCAGTGGACGCCCCTAAAACAGCTGAAGCTACTGCATCATCCTCTTCGACAGTTCCGGGTATTGAATTGGTTGTTGATCTCAATCTCAACAATCTGGGTACGAACATTCCAGTTCCAGAAAATCCAGAAACAAGAATTCACAATACCCATCCTCAACAAAACATCATCGGTAATGTACAAAGTGGCGTACAAACAAGAAACATGTTGCGAAACAACAACAATGCAGGCTTGTATGCGGCTATTCGGGAATCTGGTCAACAAAACGATTGGTCCTTCGCGTGTTATGTATCACAAGAAGAACCAAAATGTTGGAAAGAAGCTTTTAAAAATAATTCTTGGGTTGAAGCTATGCAGGAAGAACTGCAGCAATTCCAGAAGCTAGGTGTCTGGAAACTCGTTGATAAACCTGAAGATTACAAGAAGATTGGTACCCGTTGGGTTTATAAGTGCAAAAAGGATGACCGTGGAGTAGTTATTCGAAACAAGGCGAGATTAGTCGTTCAAGGTTTTCGTCAGATTGAAGGGATCGACTACAACGAAGTTATGCACCGGTTGCACGTCTTGAAGCAATTCGAATCTTTCTAGCCTATGCGTCCTTTAAAGGATTCAAGGTCTACCAAATGGACGTGAAAAGTGCATTCTTACATGGTGTGGTTGAAGAAGAGGTGTACGTCAAACAACCTCCAGGTTTTGAAGATCCTATTCACCCTGATCGAGTTTGGTTGCTAAACAAAGCTCTCTATGGTCTACATCAAGCACCACGAGCTTGGTATGCAACCTTATCTAATTATCTGCTCGAGAATGGATTTCGCAGAGGTCTTATCGATTGCACTCTTTTCATCAAAGAACAGGATGGAGATCTTCTATTGGTACAGGTATACGTAGATGATATTATTTTTTGTTCTACTAACGATGTTTTGTGTAGGAATTCCGAGCGTGTTATGCCGGAGAAATTTTAAATGAGCGCTATGGGTGAGATGACTTTCTTTTTGGGCTTACAAGTGCAACAAACGAAGTCTGGGATATTCATCCATCAGACTAAGTATGTCAACGACATCTTGAGCCGGTTCCAGATGTCTGATGCAACGCCCATTGGTACCCCACTGCAGCAAAATCATGGAATTCATCCTGACTTGAAGGGTGAAATTGTTAGCTCCTCATATTACCGCTCTATGATCGAATCTCTTATGTACCTCACAGCATCAAGACCAGATATAATGTACCCAACGTGCCTGCTTACCCGATATCAAGTAAACCCAAAGGCCTCACATCTTGCAGTTGTGAAAAGGATTTTTCGCTATTTGAAGGGATGCCCAGACACCGGTCTATGGTACCCTAGGGATGATAGCTTTGACTTGATCGCTTTCAGTGATTCTGATTTTGGCGGATGCAAAATCGACGGCAAATCCACAACGGCTGGATGTCAGTTTTTGGGAAATCGCCTAGTCACATGGTAGTGCAAGAAGAAGACTTGTGTCGCTACATCAACATGCGAAGCTGAATACATTGCTGCCTCAAGTTGTTGCTCCCAAGTCCTGTGGATCCAACAACAAATGCGCGACTACGGTTTTGAATTCCTAACTACTCCTATTTTCGTTGATAATTCTGCTGCCTTACAGATCACTAGAAATCCTGTGCAGCACTCAAAGACCAAACACATCGAAATTAAATATCACTTCATACGTGATTGCTTTGACAAAAGGCTAATCGATGTTGTTAAGGTCCACACCGATGACCAACGTGCCGACCTTTTTACCAAAGCTTTTGACAAATCACGGTTTCACTTTTTATTATTGGTAAACGGCATTAAGGTCAAGCAAAAGTAAAACCGACATCGGAAAATTGTTTTTGTAAATATCTTTGTGTTTTTAATTTATCATAGTTTTTACATTTTAGGGGGAGTAAATCCAAATTTTAAAAATCCAAAAACATCGAAAAATTTCAAAAACACAAAAACTATAGAAAAACAAAAATGAGTTTCCTGGCGAGCAAAAGAGAAAATGATAGTACATCAGTGGTCTGTCCAAACCTCTTTAAATCTTAAATGAAAAATGATAAGCAGCTCTATATAAGATGTATCAGTAGGCTCACAATCATTTTAAAGTGTGCAGGCTGATATAAACCTAAATCGACTGAAGACTGTGTGGGAACCGCTCATTGGCATATGGTCTTGGTACCGAAATTTCGTTTGATAGATTGCCGAGGTTCTGAGATACGTGGTCTTTATGCTGTTTATCATCTGGGTATCATGGTTGTTTCTTTTTCCGAAAACTAACGGAGACGAAGTCTAGATCTTCCATGATACCATACATACGTGTACATACTGCATACGACCTCAATAAGTGATCAACAATCACATGTCCATAAAAAATAAGTGATAATATATCACATTTATCTGGGAGTCAAGTTCGTCTCTTTGCTGTACGTTAGTATTGACCTGTTCACGGACTTGCTCCTGTGCCCTCATGCATTGAATATCAAGTTCCTCGTTAATAAGTGATTTAATCACATAGGGCTTGTATTCACCCAAAATAAGTGAGTATCTCACATTTTCTTATACGTCAAAACAGATGATAAATGGTATACTCACCAGTAAGATGAACCCTCGTGCATACCTTGATACGGGAATGTGTCGTATGTGGATGAACATCGGTCGGTAAGTATAAATCATACACTAATCGTACCCCCTTGCCGCGATTACATCTGATAAGTTGAGCTTATGTGGACAACAATACCGATAATCGTTATTGGATGCTTATCTAAATGTTAACAAAATGAACAACAAGAGCGTTTTTGGCGTGACCGTACACTGATATGATTCTCTTACCCTCGAAACTCGCAAAAAGAATGTCTGTATATATTTATTTACTACTTTCTGTTTCTGCATCTTTGTATATATTTATTTACTGCTTTCCATCTTTACATTTCATATATTCAAAAATACCAAAAAGATTTTAGGTGTTTTTAATATAAATTTTATAAAAGCCAAAAAGATTTTATTTCTATCTTATTTTTGATTAACCGATGTTGGAACTCGAGTCTTCAACACCTGAAACCTGAACGAAAACCAAAACAACTGACTCTTCATAAACGGTCAAAATTTGCAAGTTTTTGAAAGTTAAAAAATCTAAAGTGAATAATAGGTTAAACTTTCAAACTGTCGGACGGTAGTTGATTGAAAACTGGTCACATGTGTGTCATTTGTTTATGATTAACTATATTCCAAGTGGTTGTTCTCATTACGTGTTTAGCTTTCTTGTATGTGCAGATGCAACATTCAAACCAGCTAAAGGCGAAGAGAACGTGTTCGATGACTAGCTTCGGAATGAAGACACGATGTGGAGGCACTCCAAAGATAAAGATGATCGAGTTGCCCACTGACCTATCATCAACACCTCAAGGATCTAAGTGCTGAAAATGGAGTTTACTTTAAGGGAGAGTTTGTTAACACACTTTCTAAATGAAATGGGGAGTTTGTTGATAAACTTTCTTCTTACGTCAAGTGAAGACTTTGAAGATCCTCCGACATGATAGACATGGAAGATGAACCCTCACGAGCAGCATCCAAGGGGGAGTTTGTTGATACACTTTATGGATGCGTCTCACTCGGTTCGTCCGTGTTACGGAATGAAGATCACAGCCCGATATCCTCCATCGAGCTTTGATTCTATTAAGTTGCTGATCTGCAAGTTGAAGACCTTTCTGTTTGCTGCTGATTGATGAAAGACCAGCATGTATTCAAGCTCATGACGTAAAACAGGCTTATGACGAAAGACCTGATATCATCTAAGACGAAATACTTGCATATCATATATGACGAAAGACCTGATCACTTCTCCATGGCGAAAAACTGCCAGGTATCTCTGTGATGAAAGACCTGATGTCTTTCGTCAGACATGGTGTTTCGCCATGAATGTTTTGTCGACCTGAGGATGTTTCGTCGACCTGCACATGTTTTGTCGCCCTGTCCTCTATATAAGCAGCACTGAAGACAGACAAGAGATAGAGAACATATAGCACAAGAACACCGAAGAGAACACAGACAGAAGAACACACAGATAGACATACGAGAGAACAGTGAGCTTGTGAGAGTCTCTTGTAAACAGTGTACTGAAACTTTGATGATCTATAATATACAAGTGAACTTTTAAACTGTGATTCCGTGTCTTTTGTGTCTCGATCTCGGTTTGCATATCCGGTTGGACTCTGCACAACCGGGTTTGTTCGTACACAAGGATTAGGCGACTAGATCCTCCTCTAGTTGGACCTACACTAAAGGAGAAATTTATTGCTAGACTTTAAAAATTTATAAATTGTATTTTGTTACAAAAGGATTATATATTAATGTGAAAGCACCGGATTGATAACGAACATCAACATTGCACTTGATTCAAGACATGAAGAACAATCATAAACACAAACAAGAAAGAAAAATGTAGAAGATGAATCTCTTTATTAATGAATTAGTCATTATAGATTAAAAACCGAAAGAGTATACATCATCTACAAGCTAGTTAAGATCACAAAGATCTAAACCGAGCTTTCTCTTACTAACACATAGTCACTCTCTCTCTCTAGAAATGTGCACACGCTATTGAGGAATAACTAGCGTTTGTGAGAGGTTGCACGAATCTGATCACCCAGATTCATTCTCACTGAGATGAATGAATGTGATGGAAAGATGCTCAATTCTAACCTATACACGCATATATATAGGCAAGGGCAAAACCCTAAATTCTGAGCATCCATGTCCACAAGTTCAGACAACACAGTACATAACTTTATCCGAATTTGTCAACACATAAGTTCGGACCCTTTAGACTCACTTCCATCTGAATTTAATCAATAACGTTGACTTGGGCTTTGACTTTGTTACACAGAACTGATAAAGCACAGTTACCAATAGGAGCTGCACTTACAGATTATTAATGAATCAGTCATCACAGATTACAAACCGATAGAGTATACATCATCTACAAGTTGGTTTGGATCACAAAGATCAAAACCGAGCTTTCACTCTCTAACACATAGTCACTCTCTCTCTCTCTAGAAATGTACATAAGTCCAAGAATCCCGATGTACATAAACACACTATCATGGAGGCAAATCCTAACATTGTCTCATATTTTGAAAATGTGTTTCCTATGCTAGGACAAACACATGCAACTTCATCAACAACAATTGATGAAGCAGATCCAAGTTCATCTACATGGTTAGATGAAAGACATGAACAACCCGAGGTTGAAGAGGGTGAGCTTAGACGAATCAAGTGACCAAGGGTTGAAAAAGCTTTTGGTCCAGACTTTATGAGCTATATGGTTGAGGGCGATCCCAATACCTACCGCGAGGCAGTTACCTCCACAGAAGGACCTCAATGGCAAGAAGCAATTAAGAATGAAATTGATTCTATATTAAAAAATCATACTTGGGGGTTAGTAGATCTTCCACCCGGTTGTAAACCACTTTGAAGTTGGATATTCAAAAGGAAGATGAAAGCAGATGGAAGTATTGATAATGTCACACCCCGACCACGTAAAACAACAAAACGTGGCAGAAACGTCGGGGAGTGTTGTAACATAATCATTGTTTCACAACCATGGATTAAACAGTTTCGTTTTATTGAATTAAATGTATTACATTACATTAGAATTAGAAATAAAACAAGAACAAATAGACTTCCATTGTTATTAAGTCACTAAGGCCTCGTCCATTTCTATGTGAGTATACACCAATATCATCATCAAATATCATCAACTATTGTACCTGAAACACATGTGAAAATACGTCAGCATAAAAATACCGGCGAGTACATAGGTTTTATATGAGTGTCAGATTCATGGCTCGTTTTACATGTTGCAATACTTATTTAAAAACCTTATTTTGAAAAGTATAGTATTGCGACATAATTAACCAACTCAAATCAAGTTGGATATGATTTATAAAATCTCGTAGCCATGATTCTTAACTCCAAAACATTTGTTTTATGAAATCAAATTGTAAAACATATCGTAGAAACTCGTTAAAAAAAACTCGTATGGTTTATATTATTCAGAAAACATCATTGTGTGACATCGTTTCAAAATCGTTTACCCAAGTGATCTTGATAACGCAACGATATATAATGTGTTAAAAGAACCTATATATAGGAAGTACCAGCGGCGTATCCACCATGCTTTTAACACATTACACCCGCCCCGTTACCTAATCACTTCCCTAACCCAATGGTTCAAACACTTATAAATGGTTCACATATATCAAATGGTTACAAATGGTTTATATCAATGAAATGATTACAAATGGTTCACATACATCCAACGATTACAAATGGTTCTCATACATCCCATGATTTAAATTGGTTCCCATACATCGAATGGTTACAAATGTTTCTCAGGAATCAAAGGTTACAAATGGCTTAAGCAGTTCAAAATGTAAAACAATGGGCTAGCATGTTAAGTGAACATACATAGCAAAACATAATGAAATCATGTACTAATAGTGTACTTATGAACATAGCAAGTATATGATATGAAAACATGGAAAGCATGAAAGTAACAAGTAGGCACATGTGTTCCACCCCAAAATAGTTGAAAACAGTAAAAGAGGGGACTATGTACTCACTTGAAGGTGCTTAGAAGTCTTGAACAACAACCAAGCAAAGCTAGAGGGATCACAGAATCAAACGGCACCTAATATAGGTAACTATGTAAATAAACCGGACCTAAATCGGAAGATCGGATAGGATGAGGTCTCGTAAACCAAATGAGTGTGGGAACTCATATGATATGGTTTAACAAGGCCTACATACTAAAACGAAACCTAACCTAAGTGCTTACGACCCATTACGACTCGTTTAGGTAGCTTACGCCACTTTAACGTGTCGTTCGCGTAAAACGCGTTCGGACCGCCTAACTAGCCCTATGACAAGTATTATATGCCTTAACATTTCTAATAATGTTGCCTAATCAGTTTTGATGTCAAAAATTATGTTACATATGCTTAAAATGAATTTATGCGTAAAAAAGGCATTTTGGTAATTTTCCTAAGGCATATAAACTACCTATCATACAACTACTTAAACGAAGTGACCATAAGGTATAACCTCGGAAGGTTATTCCCTATACAACTATGGTTACCTAAAGTGTTTGGTCGGATCCTAATGATCGACCAAAAGGGTCGGGTTCGAAAGTCTAAGCGGTTGTTTAGACCGATTACCTTTACGACCCTATATAAGCACTAAATCTAAAAGTGACGAGTTAAACATGTTAAAACATGTTTAACGAGGTTAGAAAACATGTTTGGTATTAAAACAAATGGTTTTGATACCTAAAAGTAGTTTGGTTACAAAATACGCAAGAATACGCATTTTGGCCGAAACTACGACTCGTCACTAAGCCTAGATAACGTGGTAATCAGTAGGTATAGTCATAAGAGACTAAAACCATCGTGATTATGCTCACGTTATGAAGTTCAAACGAACTTCGTACTGACCATAAACTGGTCAATGCAGAAAGTCAAACAAAGTTTGACTTTCACGCTAAAAATGCATAAAAGAACGAAAGAGGACTTACAAAAGGTCCAAGGAGGTTCGATCCAATTTATTCTCAGGTATGAAGTGCAAGACTTCAACTTAGAGAATGAAAATCAGATCAAATGTGAGTTTGAGAGCAAAGGGGGTGGGGTTTATATAGTTTTTGCACAACCGTTAAGATCGTTCATCGTAAAACGAGCTTCGATCTCATCCGTACACATGTGCCCATGGTTTTGTGAAACCATGGGAGCCCCTAGTTTCATTAAAACCATGTGAAAATGAGGGGAAAAGCTGGAACAAGCTGGAATTTAGATTTTTCATTTTGGTCCCTTCCTAAGATAACTATGGCAGAATGTCAATTTTGGTCCCTGAATGTGCAAAACATGGTTTTTGATGCATTTTTGACACGTTTAAGCCACGTTAATCCCATTTCAAGGCTATAAAATGAAGTTAAAGTATAGGGAACATGAAACATGCTCAAAAATATCTCGGATGTCGGTTCGTTTGGTCGTACGGTTGCGTTGTTCGGCTAATTACGACGAAACACGAACGAATGCGAAAAACGATCCAAATTACGCGACGAATGGAATTTTATCATGCCAATCACTAAAATAAAATATTTTAATGATTACATAAAGTTTTGGATGTCTGGATGTATTCAGAACGTAAGATATGCGCGAAAATGCAAACTTATGCACTTTTTGACGCTTTTAGTCCCTGAATGACCAAAAAGTTTATTTTACCACACCGAACCCCTCAAAGCCTATTTCTAAGCTATATAAAGGATATTTAGGGTATGTTTAACTTATGGTCATGTTCCGGAATGTTCGTTACAGTACAAATCGGCATACTTTCGTAGTTTGTCGAAATTAGTCCCTGTAAGCGAATAAACTTGATTTCGACACACCAAACCGTCCACAACTTATTTCTAAGTTATGAAAAGGTTATTTAAGGTATTTTAAGCCTATTTCACTATTCTGGAGTGTTCGTTGCATTAAACTGGTTATATTTACGCATCAGTTCGCGTATAACCTTCCAGAAAGCGATTTAAAGCTTGAAATCGAGCATGAATTGATATGTGCAAATGATACACATATTTTTACAAATCCCAAGTATGAAACACAATATTTCATAAATTTGGTATTTGTTTGATGGTTGCAGAGGCACATGTGTCACAGATAAATACAAGGCGAGGTTAGTAATAAAAGGGTTTAGACAAAAAGAAGGTCTAGACTACTTTGATACTTACTCGCCTATGACGCGAATAACCTCTAAATGATTGGCTCTTGCAGTTATGGCTCTAAGAAATTTGGAAGTTCACCAAATGGATGTAAAGACCGCATTTCTAAATGGCGATTTAGAAGAAGAAATTTACATGAAACAACCTGAAGGTTTTTCCGCCCCAGGAAAAGAGGGCAAAGTATGTAAACTTGTCAAGTCTTTATATGGCTTGAAGTAAGCTCCAAAACAATGGCACCAAAAGTTTTCTCATGTTATGATTGACAATGGTTTCAAAATAAATGAGTGTGACAAGTGTGTCTATTTTAAAGACTCACCAAGGGGTTATGTAATTTTATGTCTTTATGTAGATGATATGCTTATCATTGGGAGTGATGATAATATGATCAACTCAACTAAAGACATGTTGAAAGTGAGGTTTGACATGAAAGACATGGGCCTAGCGGATGTGATTCTTGGAGTAAAAATCAATAGAACCCAAAAGGGTCTTGTATTGAGTCCATCTCACTACGTAAACAAGGTCATTTGGAAATTCAATTGGAACGATGCGACTATAGCTCGAACTCCAATCGATAACACCCAACATCTAAGGAAAAATAGAGCTGAGTGTTGTTCAGCTAGAGTACTCAAGGATCATTAGTAGTCTCAGGGTGTGTTGAGCAAAGAGAAATGGAGTTCCTTTGATGAAAACGCCGGTTGTCGTCGAAGAGTAATGGGGCTTCCGTCAAAATCAGCAAGAAGGGAGGAGATGTTGTGTGTTTTTAGGGTTTTCTAGAGAGAGAAAGTGGATAAGGAAAAAGAGGGAATGAGAGAATGTTTTGGGATTGGTGATGAATGATTGTTGCCCAAATATTCCAATGTCGGCTGATGTGAGGGTTTTTATACCCTTCCTAAGATGCCGCACACACCTAGGGTTTCCAGTGGGCTGCTTGTGTTGGGCCAGGTCATGTATACATGGTCCAATTGTCCAACAATGAGGGGTGTTCGGAACCAGGAATCCCGAGTCGAAACCAAGAGGTTTCGAGTCGGAACCGAGGGTTTTCAATTCACCTTCACACATACACTTTGCACATATATTAGTTTAAATAGTTATATTACACGTTATCACATAACTACCATATAACTAATCCGTTAATTATCAATTAAATTCTCATTTAATACTTCCATGGTTACAATCATAAAAAAACGTGCAGGAAAACCCGAAGTGTCACATTATGCATGCTAACAAATAGTACAAAAACATTTTTAATTAAAATCTGAATCGATTCACCAACAATTTTGTCGACCCAAAACTCTTTTACACGTGATATAGGTATACAAGTGTGAGCCGAACTTGAGACGAAGACAGTTAGGGCTTCCCTTAGTAACTAAATTGGATTTTGTTATGTTTCAAGATTTTTGGATTATTGTATGGATTCTATATTTATGTGTGACAAAATATAATATGATGCTTTAAATATCATAACTTTATAATAGTTGTTATAAGCTTTGGGCAATCAATCATGCCCCGTACCATTCCGTTGCGGGTCGTGGTGTGACAAAAACCGCTTTTATCTTTGAAATCAAGCTTTTTTTTAACAGGGGGGTGCGACTCTAATTGTTGCCACACAATATTGAGCTCTTCAACCACATCGACCTCATTATCCATTAGTTTACATGGTAGTAAGTTAAGCTTGAGCCAAAATACATCTACACCTTCGAGTTGTATCTTACGCTTTGCACAATTAAATCAATACAGTGTGTAAGCTACTAAAATCATTCTAAATCACAAATGGTTTGTAGGTTTAAGATTTTTTACATGTACGTCTGTACTTTTGCAACCTACAAGCACACAGCAAGCCACAAGTAATCCACATATGGCAACCACATGATGTATTAAGTTTCTGCAACACCTCTAGCTTTCTCAATAGCTCTCCTTCCAGCAACTTAAGTGCTTTATGGGAAACCTTTCCACGTAGGTTGTCAAACAGTGGTAGTCTGTAGTGGTTCATTGTTTTTTGATGCTTTCTTGAAACTTTTTTTTGTTTCTCTGAACTGTGTTGCAACTATATACATCCCACTATTCGCTCCAACGAACTCATATCTCAAACGTATCTCTTCAAATTAGTGTGCTGGCTCTCAACTCTATTAGTGGTGAGTAGAGCAAAGTTGTGAATCATATTAGTCCATGCAAAAACGAACATTTCTTTATAATCTTTGAGCCACTTATCGTACAAATATTTAAAGACCCATGCAAAAGTAAAATCATAAATTAAATGTAAATGTGTGTAAATATAATGGAATATGTGAATCATTTTTTGAAGACACACTTACTTAAACGGTTGTAAGCCACAAGTCTGTTATACATCTTGCATAAGTTGTAATCGTATATAGGTTCCTAAGGAGACTCGCACAATGTCCGCAAGTATGACAGAAATTTCTCCCAATCTTTGTTATTGAAGGCTTTCTTGCAATGTTTACAAATATTCTGTTGTATGTAAAACCGACATAGATACCTAGAGGCGTTCGGGAATACTTTAGCACATGCGTTCATTAGGGCTAGCTCTGTATCCGTTACTATCAAATGTGGCTCCATACATTCAGTCAACATTGACTTGATCCTTTCAAGCGCCAATACAAAGTTATCACTGCGTTCTTTGCAAATAATGGCATGCGCGATACAAAAATACTTGCTTGTCGACGTCAAACCCACAACTTGGACAAATGGAATGTTGTAGATATTTGTTTTGTATGTCGCGTCGATCAAAATCACATGCCGGAATGCACGCCACATAGTACTCGATTGGGGATCAACAAAGAAAAGCTCTATTACTGTTGGACTCTGTATGCCCAAGACACATATTAAATTGAGGTGGCTAGTACGTTATGATCCAAGTCGAGTCATACCCAGATACAAGCTAGACAAACACTTACAATATTTATTTGTGATATGATCAAACAAATAAATATTAACACTTACAATAATTTAGAAATTGGTTTTCTAAATAATTGCAGTTGACAAACTAATAAATTATATGGATAATTTATTTTTGAGAGAATATTTTATTTTGTTATTTAATGGGTTAAATAACATAATAAAAATAACATAAGTCTTATAATATATGATGTTATATTTTATAAAAGTTATAAAATATATATGTAAGACTTATATTATTTTATAAAAGAAAATTGAATTTTTTTTATATAAATAAAGCTAGGCCGCCACCCCCCCCCATGTGTTCTTCCCTAGATTTTTTAAGCCAATTACTTTACATGCAATTGCATGAACCTTGATTGGGGAAGAATGATGGTCCAATAACAATGCATGCAAGTGCATGTGTTAGAGACTCATTCATTGGACAAGATGGGTGGCAAGATTCTCTCTACATTTATAAACATTTTTGGATGACAAAATGGACATGATGAACTTAAGAATACTATAGAAAAATGGCTGAAAATTTCGGCCATAACATGATCATCCAAGAGGGTTTTTCATTTGGAAAAATCAAGTGTAAGACTCTCTAAAAATCGGGTCATGTATGGTTGATCTAGTAGGCTTTTTCAAGTTCATAAATCAAGTGCAAGAACTCTACTACATCCTCTCATATTTTCGGCCACATGATGGTTTAAAGAGGGTTTCAATAGTGAGTTCATAGGTGTAGAAATCCTAGCTAAAACTAAGGTGTTTGTTGGAAGGCTTGGGGTATACAAGCTTGAGGTCTTCTACACTTGAAGGCAACCGTTCAAGAAGCATCATTATCTTCATGTCCTTTACTCCTTGGAAGGTAGTATTCTAAACACTCTATGGTTGTGTTTTATTTTGATAGCATGCATGTTCATATATGGATCCGGGATTGGGATTTACATATAAAATGGGTTTTATATATTGTAAGTAACATGTTTTAAATAACAATTTTCCGCTGCGTTTTTATTTTATATGGATAAAATAATTTGATAAACATGTTAAAAACCCAACAGTGGCATCAGAGCCGCTTATATGAGTGCATGCTTCATAGGATATGAAATTTTCGGGTTTCGGGTTTGGTTAAACCCTATGGCCGAAATTTTTCACCATGGTTATCCCTTTGTTTTTCAAGATTATATTATTACATGCATAAATGAATCTTGAAAAATTATTTCATTTGGATGATTATTTTGTTCGGACAAAAACCCACATTTTTCAGTTTTTTCATTCTTGACCGAAATATTGTAGGTTGTAAAAGGGAACCATTTTGCTTCTTGAATTTTATATATTTGGATATATATATATATTTTGGTGTTCATAACCTAGCCATGACCTTGTGTGAATATGTTGAATATTTGTGTTTGTGATTTATATTTGATTATTTCAATGGGTTGTAATAATTAATTATCTTTGTTCTTCCATTTGTGAAATATGTAATTTATTTATTTTCATTTGGTATGTAAGTAAATAGATTAGGTGCATTTTATTTTTACTAGAAAAATGTATTAGGATATTTTTTTTGTAAAAGAAGATGCACACAAAAAAATGCGGTTTTGGTTTTGGTCAATTTCGGGCCTAAAGGACTTCATAGTTCTTAACGGGATTTTAGCCCAATAACCAAAACACATTTACGGAGCCCAAAGGAGTTTGGAGCTAAATTAAAGTACATTTTGGAAGCTCAAAGAAAGTGGAGAAATCACAACACAAAAGGAAGACTTGAAGCATTTGGATGCGGGATCAAGTGGGAGTTCAACGACACATCGCTTGTGTCAATATTCACCCTTTAGGAAGGACCTTTTGGCACACTTGTTTCGGCTAACAAGTGTGGTCAAAATAGTTGGCTATGGTTATGCACCTAATGATATGTGTGTTGTGCTTGTGTGGTTGTTTATTTTGTTTTTTTTTTTATGATATTTGGATATGCATGCTTAACAAACTAATAATCAACAACAAGCTTAAAATTGGTTCTTTAAAAGATCATTAAAATTGGTTAATAAAATGTTATTAAAAATTAATGATTTTATAATAAAATGGGTTTTATTAAAAAAAGAACCTTGAAAATTTATTTTCACTAAAGTACCAAGGATTTGAATTCATGCAAATGTATGGTACATAAAGTTTTCTAAACTAGAATTTTGAAAACTCAAAATCCCTTTTATAAAACAAGTCAAACACCATCCTTTTATACAACACTCGAATCACTTGGGAACTCTTTTGTGGGATAAAGGTCACCTAACCATATTTGAGGGAACTTGTATATTCGAGGTGGGTTTACCATGTTTGTGGGATAAAGGTCACCTAACCACTTATGTGTATAAACTCACACGTGTGTGTAAGTTGGACGACTTGATTTGGAAACCATGAACTTAGGGTCACCGAAGCATGGGGAACAAAGGTGTTGATGGGATTAAACATGCCAACTAAACATAAAGATGTTTAACCGATCCCATATGGCTAGAAGTTGCAAAGAGTTGCAATTGTCAAACGTTGATTACCTTGTTAATTTAAATAGAGGGATAAAGGTCACCTAACCAATATTTAAATGTAACGTTGGATTCTAGATTTTAATTATTAATTGTCTATGAGACACAAAAGGGTATTAATGATTAAAATATAATAATATCGAAAATACTAAAATTGAACCTTGTTAAATTTTGTAGATGGCCGCTAACAATATTACCCAAACCGTCCGTAACCTATCACTAAAAACAATCCTTAAAAAGGATCGTTTCAATCAAAACACTTTATGGATTAATATCGAAACTTAAGAATCGTTCTCAAGTAAGAAAAGATATCCTATGTGTTGAACGATCCTAATCCCAATGAACATCTTATGGAAGATAAGGATGCGTATAACGATTGGATTAAGTTTATTGAGGATACTATGCAAGTTGTCTCATGTTAGGAATTATGATTCCCAAAATTCAAAAGGGTTTTGAACATCATGGGCATACGACATGATTGAAGGAAATGTTCCTACAATATGCAAGGGTAGAACGCTTCGAGCGCTACACGCATGTCGAATGGAGGAAACCCAATCTGTCTCATCTTAAGTCTTTAAGATGAAAAAGCCACATTAATCACCTCGAAAGGCTCAATATGGGTAAAAGGGCTTTATCCATTCTAATGATCAATGAGGGTGGCAACTAGAAAGGGCATCACCCCGACACCAAAACAAATGTTGAAAACGGAAACGGGTAATTCAAAGGGAAATGATTAGGAAGACTAAAGCGAAACCACCGAAACCAAAAGAGAAGAAGGCAATGGTTGCCATGAACGATCCATGCTTTGAGTGTGGTGAGATAGGGCATTTAAATAGGAATTGTCCAACCTATCTCAAAGAGTTGAAAAACAAAAGGGATGCTAGGCAAACCTCAGGTACAATCTTGATGATACATATTGACCTTAATGTTATTTCTTCTAACACATGGGTATTAGATACCGGATGTGGAACTCATGTTTGCAATTCGTTGCAAAAGGTTCAAAAGAAATAAACATTACAAGAAAGGAGACTATGTTTTGAAACTTCCAAATGGTTTGGAAATTGTTTTAAAATGTCTTGAATGCTCCTAGTTTGACTAGGAACATTATTCAAGTTTCCCTTATAAGACAATATGGTTTTGACTTAAAGTTTGCAAACATTGACATTTATATCGATGAATGACATGTTTTACTTTAAACCTATGCCTTCAAATGGTATTTATGAATCGGTTCATAATAATACATCATTTGATAGTTCGATGTACCAAGCAATCACCAAGAAACTCAAAAACGGATTTGAGTAAGACCTATCTTTGGCATTATCGCCTTGGACATATAAACAGAATCGCATACAAACGCTTCAAAAGAATGGTCTTTTGGAAACAAATGAAATTGGTTTATTTGATATATGCGAATCATGTTTAAAAGGTAAAATGACTAAGAAACCATTTAGTGGGAAAGGGTAAAAGATTTATTAGGTATCATACATTCGAATGTATGTGATCCTTTTAAGCCAATGACTAGGAATGGTGATAGATATTTCATTACCTTTTATAAACAACTATAGTAGTTATGGTTATGTGTACTTACACAAAGTTGAAGTTTTGAAATGTCTTCAAAAGGTGAAGTACAATATCAACTCAATTAAAGTTCTTCATTCCGATAGAGGAGGAATCGAACTCTATTTGGATATGGTTCGATCTATGATGGCTAGGAGCGCATTATCTCTATCATTTTGAGGTTACGCTTTGCTCTCCGTGGTCCGTATATTAAATATGGCCCAAAACCAAGAAAGTGGATATGACACCCTTTTGAAATATGGCATGGAAGGGCTCCATCATTATCATATTTAAAGGTATGGGTTGTGAAGCTTATGTGAAGCAATACACCCCAAACAAATTAGAAGTCCGATCCACTAAGTGTATCTTCGTTGGATATCCTAGAAATGGTATAGGATATTTCTATGATCCAATAGAGCAAAAGGTATTTGTTGCTTTAAAATCTAAGTTCCTTGTGAAAGGAGTTAGTAGAACAGTGGAACTTGATAAGGATCGAGAACCACAAGCCGATACACATTTTGGTTAATACTAGCACTCAACAAGAGGTTGTTGAAAATGATCAAGTGGTTGATCAATACACACAAAACGTTCACAGATCTGGTAGAATTAGTAGTCCACCTGAAAGATATGGATTTTTCATGGATGGATGCTACGTGGTAGATTCAGGTGAATCAACCACATACCATGATGCAATGTCAAAATTCGATTGTGACAAATGGCTTGAAGCCATGAACGTAAAGATGCAATCCATGTAGACAACCAAGTTTTAGAATTCGTTGTACCGTCTCTTAATTCCAAAGTGGTTGGAAATAAGTGGGTTTTCAGGAAGAAAACATATATGCATGGTAATTTGGATACTTGTAAAGCGAGACTTGCAGCAAAAGGTTTCACTCAAACTCAAAGGGTTGATTATGATGAGACTTTCTCGCCCGTGGCGATGCTAAAGTCAACTAGGATATCATTTGCCATAATTGCACAATATGATTATGAGATTTGGCAAATGGATCTCAAAACGACTTTCCTTAATAGATATCTTGAGGAAGATGTCTATATAGTTAAGCCTGAAGGTTTTGTCAATCCAAAACATCCTGACAAAGTATGCAAGTTAAAGAAATCAATCTATGGATTGAAACAAGCATCTAAAAGTTGGAATCACCGTTTTGATGAAGAGATTAGGGAATATGGATTCATCAAGAACGTCGATAAAACTTATGTGTATAAAAGCTAGTGGGAGCATTTTACTTTCTTAGTACTGTATGTCGATGACATTCTACTATTTGGGAATGACATTCCAGCCATGGAAGGTGTAAAAACCTGGCTTCGAAGTTGTTCTTCCATTAAGGATCTTGGTGAAGTCGCCTACATTCTGGGAATAAAGGTCTATATGGATAGATCAAGGCGCTTGATAGGTTTAAACCAAAGTGCATTGACAAAGTCTTGAAAAGGTTCAAGATAAAGAACTCTATGAAAGGTTTGGTACTTATTCAAGAGAGGACAATATTGAATGCGTTTCAATGTCCAAGCTCCAAGGATGAGCAAGAAAGAATGAAAGGAATCCCATATGCGTCTACTATAGGATTCATTATGTATGTAATGATATGCACTAGACCGGACATGTTATGCTCATTAAGCATAACGAGTAGATACCAGCGAATAACGGTCATTAGGTGACTGCTAAAAATATATTGAAATACCTTAGAAGGACTAAGGATATATTTCTAATATATGGATCTGGTGAAAAAGGAATTCGTTGTAAAGGGTTACATGGATACGAGTTTCCAAACTAATCGAGATGGTTCTCGATCACAATCAGGGTAGCATTGTCCACTACATAATCAGAATACATCACCGCTTCATTGATTGAGATAATTCATATGGAATAGCCACTTGAATTATTGCCAATCTAGGGGTAGTCCCTACCATTCAGGACCCTAGAGATCTTTGTGATAACGATGATGTGATTGCTCAAATCAAGGAACCTCGTGTACATCAAAAGACTAGACACATTGAGCGGAATTTCAACTATATAAGGGATGAAGTTGAAAAGGGAAAGATAGGTATTCGCAAAGTTCACACTGATCAAAATATTGCGGATCCACTCACGAAGCTCCTTTAACGGGAAAAGTATGAAGGGTCATACTTGTGCCTTAGGACTTCGATATTCTAGTGATTGGATTTGATCTACTTTATATTTGAATATTGGAACAATTATTATTATAACTCTTTATGGTATGTTGAGTTATGTTCCATTTTTAGCATGTTTAAATACGTGAATAAGTTAATTATTCTAAATGTCCGTAGTCGATCATACTTGTGGGAACAAATATGAATGTAAGACTATTATGAACTTGGATTGGTGGATATTCATTAGGTATGAATATAGAGCAAAGTGTTGCTGCCAAAGTTCATAGATATTTGTGGGAGACAAATATTGGAGTGACTCGCTCTCAAATATTACAGCATGGAATCATTTGTGATTGATCATAAGTAAATTTGAGTAAAGGAGAATATCATAGTATCCTCAGACCTGAGATACATATTGGGTCTTGATATTCACCAAATATTGTACCTTGACTTATTTCTTCGCTGTTAGTAATATGACAGTACATAAGGCTAAGCTCAGGTGTGGTACAAGGTGATTGTGAGAGACGTATGTAGTAAAGACGGGATTTGTTCCTCTTATTCATTGAGAGTAAGATGTCTAAGGCCTGCTAAAGTTAAATCAACAGAGAGTGATCACTCCATGTCTCTGGATTTAACATGACATCTGTAACGAAAGGATAAATGATAGATTCACCTAAACAATTTTCCAGTAAGGAACTTAAAGAGGATTATGTTATTGAATGGGAAATATAGTCATACGTATTGGGGGTAGTAAACCGTAGTTAGGCGTCATTTACTGCTTGCATCAATCTTCTATGTATCTTGTGCAAGTGGGAGATTGTTGGACTCTGTATGCCCAAGACACATATTAAATTGAGGTGGCTAGTACGTTATGATCCAAGTCGAGTCATACCCAGATACAAGCTAGACAAACACTTACAATATTTATTTGTGATATGATCAAACAAATAAATATTAACACTTACAATAATTTTGAAATTGGTTTTCTAAATAATTGCACTTGACAAACTAATAAATTATATGGATAATTTATTTTTGAGAGAATATTTTATTTTGTTATTTAATGGGTTAAATAACATAATAAAAATAGCATAGGTTTTATAATATATGATGTTATATTTTATAAAAGTTATAAAATATATATGTAAGACTTATATTATTTTATAAAAGAAAATTGAATTTTTTTATATAAATAAAGCCAGGCCGCCACCCCCCCCCCCCCATGTGTTCTTCCCTAGATTTTTTAAGCCAATTAGTTTACATGCAATTGCATGAACCTTGATTGGGGAAGAATGATGGTCCAATAACATTGCATGCAAGTGCATGTGTTAGAGACTCATTCATTGGACAAGATGGGTGGCAAGATTCTCTCTACATTTATAAACATTTTTGGATGACAAAATGGACATGATGAACTTAAGAATACTATAGAAAAATGGCTGAAAATTTCGGCCATAACATGATCATCCAAGAGGGTTTTTCATTTGGAAAAATCAAGTGTAAGACTCTCTAAAAATCAGGTCATGTATGGTTGATCTAGTAGGCTTTTTCAAGTTCATAAATCAAGTGCAAGAACTCTACTACATCCTCTCATATTTTCGGCCACATGATGGTTTAAAGAGGGTTTCAATAGTGAGTTCATAGGTGAAAAAGGAATTCGTTGTAAAGGGTTACATGGATACGAGTTTCCAAACTAATCGAGATGGTTCTCGATCACAATCAGGGTAGCATTGTCCACTACATAATCAGAATACATCACCGCTTCATTGATTGAGATAATTCATATGGAATAGCCACTTGAATTATTGCCAATCTAGGGGTAGTCCCTACCATTCAGGACCCTAGAGATCTTTGTGATAACGATGATGTGATTGCTCAAATCAAGGAACCTCGTGTACATCAAAAGACTAGACACATTGAGCGGAATTTCAACTATATAAGGGATGAAGTTGAAAAGGGAAAGATAGGTATTCGCAAAGTTCACACTGATCAAAATATTGCGGATCCACTCACGAAGCTCCTTTAACGGGAAAAGTATGAAGGGTCATACTTGTGCCTTAGGACTTCGATATTCTAGTGATTGGATTTGATCTACTTTATATTTGAATATTGGAACAATTATTATTATAACTCTTTATGGTATGTTGAGTTATGTTCCATTTTTAGCATGTTTAAACCCGTGAATAAGTTAATTATTCTAAATGTCCGTAGTCGATCATACTTGTGGGAACAAATATGAATGTAAGACTATTATGAACTTGGATTGGTGGATATTCATTAGGTATGAATATAGAGCAAAGTGTTGCTGCCAAAGTTCATAGATATTTGTGGGAGACAAATATTGGAGTGACTCGCTCTCAAATATTACAGCATGGAATCATTTGTGATTGATTATAAGTAAATTTGAGTAAAGGAGAATATCATAGTATCCTCAGACCTGAGATACATATTGGGTCTTGATATTCACCAAATATTGTACCTTGACTTATTTCTTCGCTATTAGTAATATGACAGTACATAAGGCTAAGCTCAGGTGTGGTACAAGGTGATTGTGAGAGACGTATGTAGTCAAGACGGGATTTGTTCCTCTTATTCGTTGAGAGTAAGATGTCTAAGGCCTGCTAAAGTTAAATCAACAGAGAGTGATCACTCCATGTCTCTGGATTTAACATGACATCTGTAACGAAAGGATAAATGATAGATTCACCTAAACAATTTTCAAGTAAGGAACTTAAAGAGGATTATGTTATTGAATGGGAAATATAGTCATACGTATTGGGGGTAGTAAACCGTAGTTAGGCGTCATTTACTGCTTGCATCAATCTTCTATGTATCTTGTGCAAGTGGGAGATTGTTGGACTCTGTATGCCCAAGACACATATTAAATTGAGGTGGCTAGTACGTTATGATCCAAGTCGAGTCATACCCAGATACAAGCTAGACAAACACTTACAATATTTATTTGTGATATGATCAAACAAATAAATATTAACACTTACAATAATTTTGAAATTGGTTTTCTAAATAATTGCACTTGACAAACTAATAAATTATATGGATAATTTATTTTTGAGAGAATATTTTATTTTGTTATTTAATGGGTTAAATAACATAATAAAAATAGCATAGGTTTTATAATATATGATGTTATATTTTATAAAAGTTATAAAATATATATGTAAGACTTATATTATTTTATAAAAGAAAATTGAATTTTTTTATATAAATAAAGCTAGGCCGCCACCCCCCCCCCATGTGTTCTTCCCTAGATTTTTTAAGCCAATTAGTTTACATGCAATTGCATGAACCTTGATTAGGGAAGAATGATGGTCCAATAACATTGCATGCAAGTGCAAGTGTTAGAGACTCATTCATTGGACAAGATGGGTGGCAAGATTCTCTCTACATTTATAAACATTTTTGGATGACAAAATGGACATGATGAACTTAAGAATACTATAGAAAAATGGCTGAAAATTTCGGCCATAACATGATCATCCAAGAGGGTTTTTCATTTGGAAAAATCAAGTGTAAGACTCTCTAAAAATCAGGTCATGTATGGTTGATCTAGTAGGCTTTTTCAAGTTCATAAATGAAGTGCAAGAACTCTACTACATCCTCTCATATTTTCGGCCACATGATGGTTTAAAGAGGGTTTCAATAGTGAGTTCATAGGTGTAGAAATCCTAGCTAAAACTAAGGTGTTTGTTGGAAGGCTTGGGGTATACAAGCTTGAGGTCTTCTACACTTGACGGCAACCGTTCAAGAAGCATCATTATCTTCATGTCCTTTACTCCTTGGAAGATAGTATTCTAAACACTCTATGGTTGTGTTTTATTTTGATAGCATGCATGTTCATATATGGATCCGAGATTGGGATTTACATATAAAATGGGTTTTATATATTGTAAGTAACATGTTTTAAATAACAATTTTCCGCTGCGTTTTTATTTTATATGGATAAAATACTTTGATAAACATGTTAAAAACCCAACAATTACGACATATGTTATGGTTTCCTGTCGGGTCTCGTAAATGAAGTCGTTTTCATACAGCATGGTTTCCAGTGTCTGCATGAGAGTCTTTCCGTCCATTTGTGATGCTCTAATATTCTGAACTACATTTTGCACGTCTTTCTGAACTTGGAGGCTGTCGGGGTACTGCTTTCTTACAGTTTGAAAAATGTTACGTGGCTCCATCTTTTGAGCTATCAGCTGCTCTAGACCAGCTTGTATTCGTATCCAGTAAATCATCGCAAAAACGCGTGGCCCAACAGATTCTGCGTAGGTTAGTGGTTATGTTCCGGGTTTTCTACTACTAACTCTCAGGTTTCATGTGTTACGGCCCACACCGCGAGTAGTGAAAATGGGCAACCAATTTTTTTGCTGGTAAAATGTGCACACCACCACGGTCTGTTGTTGCACCTTTTGTGTCTGTAACTAGTCTTACTTATCGTTGAATTTTGTAAGGTCTTTAAACGTTTATCGTGTATTTATTTGTCGTCGACCAAGTCGGATATCCTCCTATCTGCTTGTGTCCGACTATTTAGTCTCCATTTGATATGTAATGTAATAAGAACAGTGCATGTTGCATGTTAAGGGTATTATGGTCATTATGTAATGTTTATAGTTTGTTGTTTGATTGCTGTCTGTTTTCAGCAAACAGCACAACTGATGCAGCCCTCGACGAAACAGATCTGTTTCGTCGAACACATCATGACGAAACAGAACAACATTCATTGAATCTGTTTTTTCGACATCAATGATGAAACAGACTTGTTTCGTCATCTGTTGGGCTGCTTCAAGCCCAAAGTCTGGCCCATATGCTGTTTCGTCGAACCCACTTCGTGTTTCGTCGAGACTTAGGCCCAGGGACTATATAAACACTTCTGGTTTCACTTTGAAACTAGATGAGATAATAACCCTGCAAAGTTACTCTGTCAAAACTGTGTTTGTATCAGTTATTGTTGGTTCTCATCCCGTTTAATCAATCGAGTGTGTATCATTGATTATACCGTGTGTGTTATACTGTTTTATTAACTGTGTTTGATTTGCACCGTCCCGGGGATTCCGCACCCGCGACATTGTTTGTTATAAACAAGGATAGGTTTTCGTTATCGATCCTCACCGGAAAAACGGGACCTACAAGTGGTATCAGAGCATTGGCTCGTATCCTTGTTTAAACCAAACATAGTTAGGTTTATATCGAGTGTTGTTGTTGATTTTTTGAAAACTGTTCTTGAACTCATATATTTCTGGAAAGTCATCTTAACAATCTGTTATCATTTGCTTGTTTGCTAAAGTTTTATTGAAAACCTTGTTAAAAATTACATGTGTGTATGTTTAGAGTTTGGTTTTCATAGAAAGTTTATGCAAAATTCTAGTATTTGTGGTTGTTGTTCTTGAAAAAGTGCTTAGAAATCTGCCTGGATATTGTTTGTTTGTCAAAGTTTTATTTAACACCTTTGTTATATTGCATGTTCACACAATATTCTGGTTTTTATTTGAAAGTTTGGGCAAACTTCTTGTTTCGGAAAGTTGTTAAGTTGCCGGAATAATCATCATTTCTGGGTTGTTCTTCATATCTTCAAAAGACCTTCAAACTAATTCTTGAATAATCATTGAAATTGGAATTAAAAGGGTTTGATAAAATATCTAATTTGTGAATTACTTTGGAAACAGATATTAGTCAAGTTGTTGTGTTGAAAGTTGTGTATTGAAAAACTTGTACTGTGTCAGTATTTGTTATCATTTAAGTTGAAAAAGGTTACCAGAAAAGGATAACCAACTGTCACCCACTTGTCTGAATCTTATCCACGACGAAACAAATAAGCAACGAATCACAAGCGTTTCGTCAAAAATATCTTCGGCGAAACAAAATCTGTTTCGTCATAATATCTTCGACGAAACAAGTGTGTTTCGTGGAAAGTGTTTCATCGAGTCCGTTGTCAATTTTCAATAGAGGACCTGTAAAAGTGTTCTAACTGTGTGCTTTCAAGAATTTGATCAGGTATTCCACTTCATACATCAAATATGAGCTGCATAAGTCCATGGGATTGGAGTATGGACTCGAGACCAAGTCAAGATCAGACCTCCGCAGAAGCATGGGTGAAAAATGTCTTTGGTCAGCCTTCTGTAAGTGCAGGACAATGGGCACTTGTATCAAATCAAAATCAAAATATTCAAAATCTGTTGCTCAGCGAGAGCGAAACGGGCAGCAACAATCGCCCACCAAAGTTGAACCATATGAACGAGTTTCCAACATGGAAAGGTCGTTTCCATACGTACGTTCAAGGACAAAGCACCGATCTTTGGAGGTGTTTCATTACTCCACGCAACAATGCCCTCGAAGTAGCAGCATCAACGGCAGAGGGTTTTACTAATATGCAAGAACAAGACAAGAAAGCCTATGAATTCGAGAAAAAGTCATTTGCTATTCTTACACAAGCGCTTCACAAAGAAATCTATCATCAATTCTCGTTCTGTAAGGACACGAAAACATTATGGGATGCTTTGGTAGTAAGAGGAGAAGGAAATGCAGCTTCTAGAAAGACACGTCATGATCTATTGAAGAAAGAGTTTGAATCATTTCAGTTCTTGGAAAATGAAACTCTAAATGATATGACTACACGTTTTTATCACTTGATTAGTGAAATGTTTGCTTATGGTGTTACTGGAACTCAACAGGAAATCGTTGCACGATTTGCTGACTCTCTACCTCCGAAGTGGAGCCCATACATTGAGCTTTTAAAGCATACCGGTGTTCTAGATGCTGAAACTGTCAATATCTATGAATTCATACAGAAGCTGGAACAAAAGAATGATGAAGAAATTCGGAAAGCTAAACGAATTCCTGCTCCTCAAAATACCGAAATGTATTATGGAGGAGGTTTTATTCCGTCAGCTAGTTCCAGTTCAGCTCAGCAACCAAAGTTACAAACGGCGTTTGTATCAAATACAAACTCTTTTCCGTTTCCACAATCAGCTCCACCTCCGGTTTTCGATCCGAGTGCCTATCTTTCGCCAGCGCATTTGATTGCTCAAGCTCAGGCTTATACTGGAGGAGGTTTTATTCCTTATACACCTCCAGTTGCCACTACTCAACATCAGTTCAATCCTAGTGCCTATCTTCCGAGTGCTCAAGCTCAGGCTTATTCTGGAGGAGGTTTTATTCCTTATACACCTCCAGTTGCCACTACTCAACCTCAGTTCAATCCGAGTGCTTATATTCCAGCCCAACGACAACCACAAATCCAACCACAACAACAGCAAGCTCATTATACCAACAATCCTCCACCCACAAACCCTAACACATTCAAAGTTGATACATCAAACCTCTCAAATGTTAGCATTGAAGTAGCAAAGGAACATATGGAACTCGTTAATACAATGGTCAGTGCTTACTGCGGTTTGGTCGCAGGTCAAATTGGAAACATCAGTTTGACCAACGAAGATTATCTACAAATCAACCGTGATGAAATGGAGTTAATGGATATAAAGTGGGCGTTCGCAAGTGCTGTTAGAAGGGCGAAGGACTTTATGGTTCGAATAGGGAGAAGTTCTTTGGAAAGTAAGCAAGATACAAAGTACGGATTTGATAAAGAAGCAGTTACATGCTTCAACTGTGGCGAAAAGGGTCACTTCAAACGTGAGTGCACCCGACCAAGCAAACAAGGCAATCAGAACCCATTTCGTAATCAGACGAGTACTTCAAATGCCAATCAAGGCAATCAAGACAACCGTGGAAAAGGGATAGTAGCTGTGAACAACACCACCAACCAGAACCAGTCTGGACCATCAAACGACAATCGTGCATTGACCGTTCAAGCTGATGAAGGGTTTAATTGGTCTTTACAACTTGGGGAAGGTGATCAAGATAAAGGGGGAACAGCGTGTTATGCAAAGATTATCAATCACATCAAGCACGTTCATAAGGAAGAATTTTCTGAAAGTGACGACAGTTCGGGTTATACCGGGAGTTCTGATGAAGAAAGTTCTACTTCGGGCGATTATCATTCTGTATCTGATATGAGGGAAGTAGCAAGTTCTGATCTTAATGACTTGTTGAATGAAGCGGAGGAGTTGAAATGTCAGAAATCAATTCTGATCAAGAAGGCTGCTGTATCATCTCAAGAAATGGAGAAGTTCTTCACTGAAGACGGATCTTTCTCTTATCAGACTGCCTTTATGGCAAATGTCTCAGCTTCTACAAGTCAGGTAAAATCTGAAACTCTTATCATATGTAGAGATTGTGATTATATGAAAAATGAATGTGAAAGAGTGAAACTTGAATGTGATACAATTCATAGTCACAATCAGAGTTTAGTTGTTGAAATGGCTAAGTGCAAAGAATCGAATATGGCTCTAGTTAGACAAGAAAAAGAGTTTAAATCTGTAATTGAAACTCTAAAGAAAAATGTTTCCGAAGTAACAAAAACTGTTTATCATAAACAAGTTAGTATAAATGATTACATTAACATTGTTGAGGAAACTAAAAAGGAATTAGCCATTGCAAAATGCGAGCATGATGCAATCAAGCAAAAGTTGGAGAGTTATTCTAACTCCCGATTTGTGCTCGATCACATTATTGATGTTCAACAACTGAAGGGAAACAAGAAAGGTGTTGGGTATAAGAAGTGTCCGCCTCCTTTAAGACATAATTATACCTATATGCCTGATGAAGAGGATATGCCTCGATTTGAACCCAGTGTGCCTCTTGATTTTGAGGAAGTTACCACTGGCCTAGGGTTCAAATCGGACAATTCTTCGAGTACATCATCTGATAAATTGGAAACTTCAACATCTGAGAAACTAAGTCCTCCAATCATTGAGGACTATGATTCGTATGATGATGAATCAGAATCAGATATGAATGACCAGGATGAATCACTTGATAAGAAAAAGGGAATAGAAATACCAATTGACAATCATATTCTTTGTGATCCTCCTATTCCTGCTGTGCAACAAGTTGCAAAACAAGTGATAGATCCTGTCAAAAATGACAAGAATTCTGTGTCTGCCGTTAAAAGTAACAACGTGTTGTACACTTTAGTTGGTGATTCTAAAATCTATTCTAATCACGATTTTCCAATTAAGAATGTCAATCCATCTTCGATTGATCAAGTTTTTGAAAATAATACAAACAAGTTTTTGGGAAAGACAATTCCAGGTATCATTGTAACTCAATGTGACCAAATTCCAAAAGCTACAATCAAGAAACAATTTGGAAATCAAAAATCACTTACAAAGCAACAACCTATTGCTCCTAAGGGTAAACAATCAGTTCGATGAGCTCAAAGGACAAATGTTTCTAAATCAAAATTTGAAGCAAAAGGAGCTCGTTATCAGAAGAAAAGCAATGATGTCAGATTCGTAGCATCTGAGGGTACTGATAAAATTGCGACTTTTGAAAATAAATCAAACACTGATTTTGTCCAACAAGTCAAGATTTTAAAACGTGACAATCAAAACAATTACACTCAACATACAAACGGGTGTGATGAAAAGACAAGTACCTCAGGTTCTACGGGTTCGACATCTGCTCGTCGATCAGATTCTCCAAAATTTGTTGAAAGGAGAACATGCTTTAAGTGTGGAGAGTTTGGACACATCATTAAAAATTGTCCAAACACTCCCAAGGATAAATTTGTTGAGAAAGCACCACCTGAAAAGATTGACCCTCAACGTCGTCCCGTTTCACCAAAACATGATAAACGAACTATTAAGGAACAAGAAACGAAGCAACGACGTCAAAACGTCAAGGCTGTTGACAAGGCTTTAAAATCTGAAGTCAAAACAGTCAACAAGGAACCAAGTTCTTCCCATTTTTTAAAACCAGAAGTTTCAGAATCTTTTCATAAAACTATATCTGGTAAAACAAATCAAACTTGGAAACCAAAGACGGGTGAAAGTTCAGGGGGAGCTGTTTTATTACAAAATCATCAAGAAATCGAGATCATCCTTCGTGATGCTCAGGGACGACCCAAGACCACTAAGGCTTGGGTCCCCATTCTTAACTGATCATTGATGATAAGTGCAGGGTGTTCCAGGAGGAACTATTAATAGTCATTGGATTGTTGATCGTGGAGCATCTAGGCACATGACAGGCGACTTACGGCTTCTATATGATGTGAGAAATATTAGAGGAAGCTATGTCGCTTTCGCTGGAGACAAAGGCGGTTACATCACTGGAGAGGGAATGATCTCCAATGGTGTTGTGTGTTTCGATAAGATCAATTATGTTCGTCAAATTCATCACAATCTTCTTAGTGTTTCGCAAATCTGTGATAAGAAGTTCACCGTGCATTTTGATGATGCTGGTTGTTATGTGCTGAAACCTGGCTTCAAGATTCCAGAAGAATGGATTCTTTTATCGGCTCCAAGAGTTAATGATCTTTATATTCTTGATATGAGTCAAGCGATTACGACTTCTGCACAAGTCACATGTTTTGTCTCAAAAGCCATGGAGAAGGAGTCTATATCTTGGCATAGAAGAATGGGACACATTCATTTAAGAAAAATGAACCATTTGGTGAAAAACAATCTTGTGAATGGCGTACCAGTGAGAAGTTTTAATCTACAAGATATTTGTGTTTCGTGCCAGAAAGGGAAACAAACGAACAAGTCTCACCCTCTGAAGAAAATCAACACTGTTAGCATGCCTCTCGAACGTCTTCATATGGACCTCTTTGGACCTATGAGACACAAGACAACGTTCGGAGATGCTTATTGTTTAGTGGTTACTGATGATTATTCTAGATTTTCTTGGGTAGCTTTTATGGCACACAAGAGTGATACTCCTGGCATCCTCAAGGATCTTCTTACAATGTTGGAAAATCTCTACACGTTGAAAGTTAAGAGGATCAGAAGCGACAATGGAACTGAGTTCAAGAACCGTGTGATAGATGATTTCTGTACTTCTAAGGGTATTCTTCATGAATACAGTTCTCGATACACTCCACAACAAAACGGTGTCGCGGAGAGGAAGAATCGGACGATAATTGAAACTGCAAGAACAATGTTAGTAGAGTCAGAGCTTCCTGTTCAGTTCTGGGCAGAGGCTGTGTCGACTGCTTGTTACACATTAAACCGAGTTCTTACAGTTAAGAGACATGGCAAGACTTGTTTCGAACTTCTACAGAAAAGAAAACCGGATTTATCTTTTCTAGAACCCTTTGGCGGTCCATGCACTATGATTGAGCCAGATGGAAAGTTTGGTGCAAAAGCTATCGAAGGTTTCTTCCTTGGATATGCTACTCTGAATTTTCGGGTTTGGAATCTGACTACCAAAAAGATTGAGCTATGGGGTGAAGTAAGGGTTCAAAGGTATACAAGTCCTGTTAGAGCTCCGGGTGATCCTTGGATGTTCGACTACGATGGGCTATTCAACTCTTTTGATCTGCCAACCTTTGATGAAGATTCTGCCGCTGCTAGAATGCTGTTTGATAGTGACAACGCTGCTGACTCACCATTGGTTAGACCTGTTATTGTTAACCCACAAGGTTCTAATTCGGTTAACAACACAGTTCAAAATGAGGTATTTGAAGAAGCTACCGAGTACAATGAGTCATCGGAAGATGATGAAAATCTTGATACGACTGAAGGCACTTCAGCTCCAGTTGCTCGTATTCAGGGCACTTCTGTTGAAACTCCTCATGTACAGGTTGATGATACTGCTGAAGGGAATGCATCCACTTCTACGCATATTCCAGGTGTGGAGTTGGTTGTTGATCTGAATATTAACAATTTGGGTGTTAATGTTCGTGTTCCTGAAAATCCTGAAATGAGGATACACGATACCCATCCACAGTAGAATATCATAGGAGATGTCCAACAAGGAGTGCAGACGCATAATCAGCTGAGAAACAACCAAAGTGCTGGTTTGTATTCAGCCATTAGAGAATCTGGTCTTCAAAATGATTGGTCCTTCGCTTGTTATGTTTCTCAAGAAGAACCAAGATCTTGGAAAGAAGCCTTAAAGGAAAATTCTTGGGTTGAAGCAATGCAAGAGGAACTACAACAATTCCAGAAGTTGGGTGTTTGGAGACTTGTTGAAAAACCAAACAACTACAAGAAAATTGGCACCCGTTGGGTTTACAAGTGCAAAAAGGATGATCGTGGAGTGGTCATTCGCAACAAGGAGAGATTGGTTGTTCAGGGTTTTCGTCAAATTGAAGGCATTGATTACAACGAGGTTTATGCACCAGTTGCACGTCTGGAGGCTATTCGGATCTTTCTAGCTTATGCTTCTTTTAAAGGATTCAAAGTCTATCAGATGGACGTCAAAAGCGCATTCCTACATGGTATTGTTGAAGAAGAAGTCTATGTCGAACAACCTCCAGGTTTTGAAGATCCTATCCATCCCGATCGGGTTTGGTTGCTCAACAAAGCTCTCTACGGATTACATCAAGCACCGAGGGCTTGGTATGCAACCTTATCTACTTATCTGCTGGAGAACGGTTTTCGCCGGGGTCTTATCGATTGTACTCTTTTCATCAAGGAACAGGATGGAGATCTTTTGCTGGTACAGGTATACGTTGATGATATCATATTTGGTTCTACTAACGATGCTTTGTGCAGGAAATTTGAAAGTGTTATGCAAGAGAAGTTTGAAATGAGCGCAATGGGAGAGGTGAATTTCTTTTTGGGCCTACAAGTTCAACAAACTGAGTCTGGGATATTCATCCATCAGACTAAATTTGTTGGTGACATCTTGAGCCGATTCCAGATGTCTGATGCAACGCCCACTGGTACCCCACTTCCGACTAATCACGGGATTACTCCGGACTTGAAGGGAGAAAGTGTCAACTCTTCTTATTATCGCGCTATGATTGGATCTCTCATGTATCTCACAGCATCAAGGCCTGATATCATGTATCCAACGTGCCTGCTTGCAAGATACCAAGCCAACCCAAAAGCATCTCATCTTGTAGCTGTTAAAAGGATTTTTCGCTATCTGAAGGGTTGCCCGGACACCGGTCTCTGGTACCCTAGGGATGATAGTTTTGACTTGGTTGCTTTTAGTGATTCAGATTTTGGCGGATGCAAAATAGACGGGAAATCCACAACGGCTGGATGTCAATTCTTAGGAAGTCGCTTAGTCACGTGGCAGTGCAAGAAGCAAACTTGTGTTGCTACATCAACTTGTGAAGCTGAATACATTGCGGCTTCAAGTTGTTGCTCTCAGGTTCTATGGATCCAGCAACAAATGCGCGACTACGGTTTTGAATTCCTATCTACCTTTATCTTTGTTGATAATAATGCTGCTTTATCTATCACTAGAAATCATGTTCAACACTCCAAGACCAAACACATCGATATTAAATATCATTTCATACGTGATTGTTTTGACAAAAGATTAATCGATGTTGTTAAAATCCACACTGATGAACAGCGTGCTGACCTGTTTACAAAAGCTTTTGACAAATCTCGTTTTGACTATCTTTTAGTGGTCAATGGTATTAAGGTGAAACATGAGTAAACTTCTGTCGGCTGATCGTTTTTGTAAATATTTTCTTAAGCGTCAAAAATCCAAAAAGATTTTCAGTTTACTTATCTTTTCGCATTTTAGGGGGAGAAATTTCAGAAAATACAAAAACATGTGAAAAATTCAAAAATCCAAAAATATGTCGTTTATTTTCTGTCTTTAAGTTTGAAAAATCAAAAATTCAAAAACAATAGAAAACCAAAAATGATTTTCTTGGAGAAAAGAAGAGAAAGTGATGATATACACTGGTGTGGTCTGTCAATATGGTCAAAAGAAAAAGAAAAATTGAAAAATGATAAGTAGCTTTACTAACGATGTATCGGTAGGCTCACAATCAGACTAAAATGTGCAGGATGATATAAACCTAGCAGACTTCAAGTCAGGTGGGAACCATTCATTGGCATATGGTCTTAGTACCGAAATTTCGTTTGATTGATTGCCGAGTTTCTGAAATATTCGGTCTTTATGCTGTTATCATCTGGGTATCATGGTTGTATCAAACCGTAAAAATAACGGAGACGAAGTCTAAGATCTTCCATGATACTATACATACGTGTACATATTGCATTCGACCTCAATAAGTGATCAACAATCACATGTCCAACAAAATAAGTGATAAATTATCACAGATACTTTGCGGGAGTCAAGTTCGTCTCTCTGCTGTACGGAAGTACTGACCTGTTCACGGACTTGCTCCTGTGCCCTCATGCATCGAAAATCAAGTTCCTCATAAATAAGTGATTCTATCACACAGGGCTTGTTTTCAATCAAATAAGTGAGTTTCTCACATCTTTTATACGGTCAAACAGATGATAATCAGTATACTCACCGGTAAGATGAACTCTCGTGCATACCTTGATACGGGAATGTGTCGTGAGTGGATAAACACCGACAAGTAAGTATAACTCTTACCTTAATCATATCTCCTAATTATGATTACATCTGATAAGTTGAACTTAGGTGGACAACAATACCGATAATCGTGGTAGAATACTTATCTTATGCTTTAAACAGAAATCAGAAACCGTTTTGACAAAGACCGTAAGCTGGAAATGATTCTCTTTCCTTGAAACTCTCAAATATATTGCTCTTTGTACATATTCTGTTTTGTTATTGAATTTCGCATTTTATTTTGTGTTTTAGTGTAAATAATTATCGTGTTTTGATTAGCCGATGGTTGGTATCTCAAAGTTTTCTGCCGGAAACCTGAAACCTACTTCATAAAACATCCTTGCATTTGTAAACTCAATCAAATTGGAAATGTGTTCATTTTACTCAAAATCTGTTCAGTCTGCAAAATCTTTCATGCCTCTGTGTTTTTGAAAAATTGATGTCGACGAAACAAGCTAATGTCGACGAAACAAACCAGTGACGACGAAACGCAACAGCTCAAAATCCGTTTCGTCATGGGCTAATTTCAGGCCCAAGTCAAGCCCAAATTCTTTCTGTTTCGTCGAGCCCAATTCCGTTTCGTCGTTTTGTCCGTTTCGCCGAATGAGGCGGTGTATAATAGGGGTCCCTGTGTTCACTTTTTCAACATCAAACTGTTTGTCTTCTTCTTCACACAAAAACCCCATCCCCATTTGTTACCTTCACCAACTCTCAAAACCCTCTTTATTACCGAAAATCTTACAAGACTCAAAGGTATAAAATTGATCCGGTTCAGATTCCGAATCTTTTGGACCGTTTGTTTTTGTTCGAAACCCTCGGAAACCCATCTTACTTGTTGTTTTAATGATCTGAACTTGTGCTTGATGTGATTTCTAACAATAACTGATAGATTTAGGTTGTTTTACATTGATTGATGTTTGTTTTTGGGTTTGGGTTTCATAGAACAAAACAGGGGTTGTTGATTGATGATGTTTTTGAATGTTTCAAGTGGGTTTTTGATCGAAAATCGTGTCCACATTAAATCTGGGATTAGTTTCATGCTCGGTTTGGGTTAAACATGTATTGAATGTGTTTGTTTGTGATTCTGATCATCGTATAAACCCCCAAACGGCGAAACAGAAAAACCCCCAAATCGACGAATCGCATAAACCCTAACTGTTCAAAAACCCTCTTTTCGACGAATCAGAAACGGCGAAACAGACACGGCGAATTAGATGTCGACGAATCGAACTGGTCAACGGTCAACCCTCTGTTTCGTCGCACACCCTTCTGTTTCGTCGAAGGCTCCTCTGTTTCGTCGTCCATGCCTTAGCAATTTTCTGAGTTTGCTGTTTGTTCACAGAAAGTTTATATTTTTGTGATTCATGTCCATTTGATGTTATAACTTGTATATATACATGTCAAATACACATGTTATATAGGTAAGACTCATTGTGGACATTTTCATGTACAGATGGCACCAAAAGAAGGAAAACGCAAGAAAGCGACTAAGAAACTAAACAAGTCGGAAGAGGAGATTATGTCCGAGAAGCGTCATAATCAAATTGCTTATCATGATCCAGATGAAAAGCTCACCGAACTGAAAGACATCACAAAGTGGATTAGGGAGTCGCGGATCAATTATGCTGTTACATTCTCGACGCCCGTTTACAAATCACTTATCAAGGCTTTCTGGGATTCTGCTAGTGTTATGCAATTGGATGGAAAGGAAGTTATCAAGGGTCGTGTGAATGATCTGGATGTTATTATCTCTCCGGATATCTTGAACGAGGTTTTACAACTACAAGATCAACCGGATGCTCCATATTCTATTCCTATCATGTGTACAAGAGGCTGCCTGTTACGGATGAAGTGTACAAGAGACATATTCAGCAAACAAATCAACAAGGGTGATCTGCCATTACGGTACAAATTCTTAATGCACATTCTTATTCAATGTCTTAGCAATAGACGTGCTGGATACGACATGGCTGGAAATGATCTTGTTGGCTTCATGGTAGCGTTGGTGTTAAACAAACCGTTTAGCATCTTAAAGTATATTTTCGCCAACATGAAAGAAAATATGACTAGAACAGGAAGTAGAATAACCGGGAACAAGTTCTGGATGTATCCGCGGTTTCTTCAGATAATAATGAATGTTCAACATCCTGGTCTTCCTAAAGCTGACGACGATATTCTGAAAATAGAAGCAATGAACCTCAACTCATTGAGGATAATCAAGAACCTTGCCGCCAAAAGATACAAAGAAAGCGTTCCTCCAAGGAAGCTGATCGGTGCGCTAGGAAATCCTGATTATGTTGCTCCAGTTGATGACAAATGGCGTCATGATGACAGCCAATCAGACAACGAAGAGCCTGAGTTGAAAAGGAAAATGATAGAGAAATTTTGTCCTGATCTAGTGGATTCTCAATCTTCTGGAAGTGATAGTGAAGATGATGGTGATGATGGTGGTGATGCAGGTGCCGTTGGTGCATCTAGCACAGGTGCAGCTGGTGGTACATCAGCTGGTGGTTCATCACCAGGTGGCGATGATGAGTCTGATTCTGATTCAGATGATCACATAATCGAACCTGGATACAAAATGTATGTTGATGAACGAGGTGTTAAAAGGTACAGGAGAATTAGACAAGAAGATGATCCTGAATACGTTCCAGAGGATCCTGAAGCAGAAAGAAGAACAAAAAGGAGAGCTGAGAAAGCTGCTGCAACTCAAAAGAAGAAAGCAAGAAGATACTTAGCTACTTCTACTGGGCAATCTGTGCCTCAAGAGTCTTCATCTGTACCTCAACAGCCTGTGCAAGAAACTCCTGTAGTTACATCAGCTGCTGAAACTCAAACTGTTACTCCTCAGGCCGTTCCTCAAAGATCTATGGCTGCGGCAATCAGAGCAACTACTTCGCAGACTAATGCTGAACGTCATAGGATATTTTCAGAATTTTCTCAAGACGAAAAGAACAAATATCTATTCTCTCAACTTGAAGCAGCTGCTGATCGTGTTCAGAGGCAAACTCATTTCATTAATCTCACGAAGAATGATCAGATCAGCCAATTGGTGGAAATAAACAAGTTGAAGTCCACTGTTGGTCAACAACAAACGGTGATTGAGCGACAACAAGCTGAGATTGATTCACTTAAAGCTGAGAATGCTCGTTTAAAGGCTGCTGAGGAAGAGAGAGAGAGAAATAGTACTATACTTCAAACACGTGTTGCTGCTCTGTGGGATTATCATTGTAAACAACAAGAAGTACTAAAGAAAAGGGATGATGATCCTGAAGATCAAGGGAATCCTGACACTTCTGGTACATCACAGCAGCAGCCAGCCGCTACATCTTCTGCAATCGCTGCAGTTCAACCCCCAGTAGTCGAATCTACTCAGGGAACTTCTTCCGGAACAGCTCAACAAGTTGAAGGTACTTCTTATGTTCCTAGCAGTGCTGATACTGCTTTACAGGCTATTAATCCAGTCACAGGAGAGTTACTTGAAGAAGGAGAGATTATAGAAGATATGTCTCATGAGCAATTGCTTGCTCTACAAGCTATGAGAGAGATTGATGACGCTGAGATCGAAAGAATGCCTAGTGAATCTGATTCTATTGATGTGGAAAACGTTGACGAGATTGTCTTCGAGGGAAATGAGCAGAAGTCTGCGTATGTACGTCAAGACGGGACTGAATTCCCTCAGTTCGATGAAGAATGGCTAAATGAAAATGTTGAAGTCATTGATGAACACTTAAAGAATCGTGATTCATCTGAAAATGCCGCAGATGCATTCACCACGTGGCGACAACAGTTCTTATCTAGAGTTTCCAAACCGGTACCAGAAGCTACTCAAGTTGAATACTTACGGTTGGAAAGAGCAAAGCCAACTGGTCGAATCCTCTGCTGGATGTTTGTCCAAGAAATTCACTGCGTCGCAATCAAACGGGAGTTTGGAATTCAATACTTCAGGTCATTGCTGAGCATACTCTCTTTGCCTTTTTATGATGTGGCAGCATTGACAAAGTTGGATCTCATAAATCGTCCAAACTTTGAAGGCGCAACCTTATTCGAATGACTGATAAGGATGAACAAGAAGTCTGGTTGGAAAGATAAGTCGTACAAGCCGCAGTTCCCTATCTACGAGCAGATCAAGTTTACTCTTGATCCAGACACGAACACGGGTCGCTACAGACTTGTTTATCAGCCACCAAGAGTCGTAGATAAAATCCCATTAGTGCTGATGCAGCAGGATTTTCTTGAAGATATGGCATTATGGTGCTACGACTCCGACACTCATGAAGCCGTGATTGTGTTCAGAGGTGATCGTGCAAATTTCAGAATGTTGGATCCGATGTGGATCGTTAACATGTCTGCAGGTGACATTGAGAGGTTATATCGGCACGACATCTTTCATGAAGACAAGGATGCGCGTCAAGCATTGAAATTTCAGCGTGTTGCTTGTTTTTGCTTTTACCGGGGAATACATTCGGGCAGTTCATGGTCCGAACAACACTGAAGAAAGAAGATTGGAAGACCGAAGATGAGTAACAGACAAGGGGGAGTTTGTTGGTGCACCTTTTGTGTCTGTAACTAGTCTTACTTATTGTTGTATTTTGTAAGGTCTTTAAACGTTTATCGTGTATGTATTTGCCGTCGACCAAGTCGGATATCCTTCTATCCGCTTGTGTCCAACTATTTAGTCTCCATTTGATATGTAATGTAATACGAACATTGCATGTTGCATGTTAAGGGTATTATGGTCATTATGTAATGTTTATAGTTTGTTGTTTGATTGCTGTCTGTTTTCAGCAAACAGCACAACTGATGCAGCCCTCGACGAAACAGATCTGTTTCGTCGAACACATCATGACGAAACAGAACAACATTCATTGAATCTGTTTCGTCGACATCAATGATGAAACAGACTTGTTTCGTCATCTGTTGGGCTGCTTCAAGCCCAAAGTCTGGCCCATATGCTGTTTCGTCGACCCACTCCGTGTTTCGTCGAGACTTAGGCCCAGGGACTATATAAACACTTCTGGTTTCACTTTGAAACTAGATGAGATAATAACCCTGCAAAGTTACTCTGTCAAAACTGTGTTTGTATCAGTTATTGTTGGTTCTCATCCCGTTTAATCAATCGAGTGTGTATCATTGATTATACCTTGTGTGTTATACTGTTTTATTAACTGTGTTTGATTTGCACCGTCACGGGGATTCCGCACCCGCGACATTGTTTGTTATAAACAAGGATAGGTTTTCGTTATCGATCCTCACCGGAAAAACGGAACCTACACGGTCGCACACAAGCCATACCATCCCTGTACTACCACCAATATTCACGGTTCACAATAACGTAACCATTCTCGTTTGTCATTACCCATTTCTTTAGTTCAATTAGAGACATTAAATGCTAAAAAAAATACGTTTAAGTTACATTGAATATTTATTAGTCTTTGTTAATTATTTTTTATTATATATACTAATTTAAATACATAACATTTAAGTAAATTAATGTGATACCTGCTTAGTTTGAAACAGATTGTCCGGGTTAATGGGTTGATAATCATCATACGGTGGTGTGTTCGTAGGCTCACCACCGTATCCTCCGTCGTATGCGAATTACTCGGGTTAGGAGGTTGCTCACCATAATACGGTGGTGTGAATGGAGGCTCACCACCGTATCCTCCGTATCCATCCCAATTGTCTTGTTGCACGTAAGAAGATTCACATCCTTAATCCGGATACCCTTGTTGTGCTAGTTAATATGGTTCATCTCAGCACCGTATCCTATGTATCCATCTGAATTACCTTGTTGCGCGTACGAAGATTCACACCCATATTCGTAATTCGGATACACTTGATGTGCCGGGTAATATGGTTCATGAACAGGTGGAGTTAGAGCCTCGTTCAAGTCTAGCAATGGTTTGTTTTGATCAATAGGTACGCGAGACTCAACCTCCTCCTCCTCCTCATTAGAATCTAAAATGCCCGATTCCTCCTAAAACAATGGTATCATAAATATTTATTAATATCAAAAACAACAATGAAGAAAGTTATGTTAGTAAACCATATCAGATTGGTTTCAGGCACACCCCACGAGTCATTAGAATATTGTCCAAAGAAATATTTGTCGTCCTAAAACGATGATATTTTAGCTTCACACTTGTGCGACAATTAATAAACTAAAGAAGGGAAGCATGCAAATGAAAGGAAGCTTGATTCGTATGTCGTGAGTAAACACATGAAAGTCTGTATACAAATGTTTAAAATTCACAAGTATACGCCTTGTATAGCCTTGTACTCGGCGTATACCTTTATTCTCGTGCCCAAACAACATCGTATCAATGTCAAATCTAGCAGATGTATGCTGCGTATAGAGCTATACGCAGTGAATATAAGCCTCATACATGTTGATACAGTTTTGTGTGAATGTGGCTCGGTTCGCTTAGGCTCAAGACCGACGTCGCGACATTCCTCCGTCGTGCGCCCCAAAGATCGACACACGAAGTGCCGCAGACCGTCATCACCATGACATCACCATGATGATGTCATCTTTTATATAATATGAACTTTGCAATGTAAATTCTCTGTCTGAATTAGTCAACGAAGAATCCCATGCAACTCACAAATCATCTAGTATTTCGTGAGCTTTTTGTGCCATGCAAATGTCCACGAAGGACTCTTGTATTTCGTAGGTTGATGTCTTTCTTGGGCCAAGATATTGAGCCCAGTATATCTTTCATAAAGATACTAGGTTTTGGCTATAAAAGGAACTTGCAGAAAGAGATAGGTCTAGAGAGCACACCAGTGAGTTTGTTAGAGCATTTCTTGTACTAATCTTTGTAAACAAACAGTTAATACATTGAGCTTTAACTTTGAATCCTTCTTGTATTTTGTGTGTTCTTTGGATTGGTTGCATACCCACTTGGATTCTGCACTTGTGGGTGTGTTTCGACAACAAGGAAGTAGGTAAACTTCATCCTCCGAGTCGACCTACAATACACAAGCCTCGTACAACTCTATACACGGTGTACATCTGATTGATTTGACACTGTACGAGGTTTACCATCTGGTATAGCTATGTATGAGGCGTACATGGAAACCCTATACGCCACATACAACTCTATACGTGGCGTAGATAAGGCTAGGGTTTGGTGTGCAAATAGACATTTTGGTATGTAAATATGTACATCCTATTGAAAGTCTATTGGTTAGAGCCTAAAAGGGTTCACAACCCGAACTAGATCTTTTATTTCTGAAGGTTGATGTGTCACATATCTTGAGAGTTGTTTGAGATTAAATCACTTACAACTAAAAAAAGTAACACGAGAGACATGCGATCCATAGCCCCAACCTATTTACGCCGCTGCTTATAGTAAAGCAACCAACGATATTTTTATAACATTAGAAGACATCAGATGCTGTTATGATGATATATTTTAACCATCAAATAAAAATAACCTATAATAAAAGAAAGGCATATATTCTAAGCGATTTTATAATGCTTAATGTTCCAATAATGGTGCTAATTAAGCCTGCAGATGGAAATAGCCATGTTTCACGTGCTTGCATAGCCTTTAACGTATATTGAAAAACCAAACTTGGCCAAAACGAAGAATCTCTTTGCTTAAATGAGTTATTAAAATTCGTTGGAACTTCCAACTTGGAAGTATAATAAAACAATGAGTGAAACATGAGGTGGTTATTATTCGAATTGAAGCACAATAACCATAAATATTAAATTGAAATGCAGAATCTGTAACTTGTTGCAATTAATTAAAATAATGAATTCTTATCATCTAAGCATATGTATAAGCTTGCCCCACAAATTAACGAGAATTTATGTTTTGTTTTGAAAGAAAGCTCATGGGTTGGAGCCGTTTAATAAAATGAAAAGAAAATGCTTCATGCATAGACTTCCCTTCGCAACCATCACATATTTATTCACTTTGTTTTTAAAGGGGACGGTACTACGGCAAAAAAAATATATATTAGTAACAAGTAGTGAAGTATTGAAATTTTGTGTATATATATCATAATTGATTAAATTATTATACAAACTAGCAGAATCATAATTGATTCAATTTTTATACAAACAAACAGAAAAATGATAAAGATTTTGTAATATATACATAGAGAGATTTGTAGTCACACAGAAACTTGATTCTTCATCGCGTAATACCAATATATGATTTTCAGATACATGAACAACAAACTTTGTGCTACATGAAATTAGCTTCTTGAACCCTAAAAAAGCAGAAACTCAAATTTGAGCTCTTTTATGCACTTGAACATTGTGACAAACCATAATCAAACTTGGACGTGCTTTGTCAGCAAAAGATACATAGTTTCACTCATACCCATCAGAGGAAACAAACAAACCAATAAACTTTTGAGAAAACGATCACGTAGATATATAAAATCAAACGGAAAGACCTCGTCAACCATAAGTGAGTATGGATGGTTAGTTTAGCTAAGATACTACACATCTCTTACTTCAAACATGTTGCGGTTCTTGACGACTATATCAAACATATGCACAGACTTGAACTTGTTGAAGTGCTTAGGGAGAGAAATGAGATGAACAGTGGACCTTTTGTGAAACTGCAACAAATCAGGATCATCATAGTACCTTTCCCATCCTAAAGATGACAAGATTCTTTCCAGCCTATGATAGGAAGTCACCACTTCGTTCGTTGGTACATGGACCAGGACCTTACGTCGAGCCGAACCCTGACACGAATCACCTCCAGGGCTCTCCACTAGCCGAACCACACCGTTCTGGTTGAACACCCAAACACCAGACATATTTAAATCTTTAGTTCTGTACTAGCTAGATAGGTTTTTGAGTTTAGGTTTTTATGAACAAGAATATGAATGTCTGGAGTTGGGGGGTGGAGGTTTATATAAGGGTTTCTAGCCACCTAGGGTGGAGAATATATGCATACACATATATCTCTATCTATATATAATAGATAATAGATAAAAGCGTGCGTTTGGGCCCATTAAACATTAGGGAAAAGAACTTTGTGTGTTGGGCATCGCTTACCCACGTGTGAATGAGTGGGGAGGAGAAATTTTGGATGGAGGGGAGTCCGAAATCTCTTTCCAAGTCATTATAAATCCCCACAAACATAAAGGGATTCTTAAGTAGATATTGTCGAGTCGTTTCTGGTACAACCAACATTGGAAACAACTGTACTGATGGCATCCTGTGATATATTGATTGATATTACAAGCAGTTAAGGGTGATTGAGAAATCTTTTGATGGGTCATGACTATGCAGTTTTGATTGGAATGTCTGAGAAACCATTTTACCACCGAAATTCATCAAAAATTATCAAAATTTTAATAATAATGTATACTTTAATAACTAATAAATCACACAATGATATTTATATAAACAATGTTAACATTCTTGCCTTGCAATTCGACAAAATCGCAAATTTTATTAAAATGATACCCACTCTAGTGAGACGCTAGAAGCAGGCTTTCCACCCAATACAAGTTACATATTTAAATTAAAGTCGTGCCAATCTAACAAACGGTACTTATAAGCCATATTCCTTATCAAAAGGAACGAACTCGCCTTTATGTCCTCCACAATCTTCTCTGGTTCTTTTTTTGTGTTGTGGAAGAGTCTTTCATTCTTAATATTATAGGCCTTTTTTTTAATAAGCTAGTAAAGCCTAATTTGTAATCTATATATACATTTGTGCTATTACTTTGTAATTCGTCACCAGTGAGGCAGATAATAATATAGAATGCCCCTGGTAAAATCTCGTGTGCATCTTTGTTTGATTTCTCTTGCAGTTTTCATTTGTGTTCGTGTGTGTGTTTTCTGAACACCTAACAGATGATTGGCAAGATGGAAAATATGACATCATATGCCATTATGATTTAATATTTCTCCCATTGTAGATAACCTATAAATAAAAGGAAGGCACATGTTCTAAGCCTTTTTCTTATTCACTATTTGACACGCCTAATGTTCCAATACTAATGCTAATTAAGCCTGCAAATTTAGCCATGTTTCCCGTGCTTGCATAGTCTTTAACATATCATCATCATGTTCTTGTTGGATGTTGAATACATGTGCAGCGGAAGTCATTTGCATGTGAGGGTTCATCGTGTTTGTAATGTGAGTGTGCAGTAAACAAGAATTTGCAGACAAGAATGAAGAGGGCAAATTCGGTTATGAAAATGTCTTGGTGCTGGTTGATATTCCCGGCAATATCCATATATACATTGTTCACGACGGTTGAAAGTCGGCTGGTTTTGGAGGGAAACCGCCATTCCGAATGATGTCTCACAAAACCAACATAACCGTTCGAGAATATTCGTTACATACATATAAGCATAAGTTTTAACATACTAATACATACATATGTAGGTCCGGCTAGGGGAGGATCTAGTCGCCTAATCCTTGTTGTCAAACACACCCGGTTGTGCGGAATCCAACCGGAGATGCAAACCGAGATAGAACACGAAAAATACACGACACACAAAGTTCACCGTTTAACACCACTGTATTAATACGAATGAAAGGTTCGGTTACAAGCACAAGGTTTACAAATCTATTCTGCAAACTCTCTCTAACTCTCGTGTGTGTGTGTTTTGCTCTGAGTGTTCTCCTCGTGTTCTCTCTTGTTGTTTCTGTCTTCAGTCTATTTATAGCACCAGTAACACAACACTCGACGAAACAGATGAACACACGACGAAACTCGACGAAACAGGATTGTTTCGTCGACATCAGCTGGGATTCGTCGATCTTGGCTTGGGCTTAAAACAGTTGAGGCCCAAGACTTCTGTTTCGTCTACTTGGATCAGCCCATATCTTGATGTTGATTGGTCCAAAAGCATGCACTAACATATAGCAGTAGAAGTTTTCTACGTGAATATGTAATTAGTCAACCAAGTGACATCATCATGACATCACCAAGGTGATGTCATGGTGATGTGTCGACGGGAAAGGCCGCGGCGCTTCGTGCTTCGCTTGTCGAACTCTGGGGCGCACGACGGAGGAATGTCGTGACGTCGGGCTTGAGTCGAACCTAACCGGGTTGAACCGAGCCGAGTTGAACCGAACCGAGTCGCGACCACAAAATATGTATCAACAAACTCCCCCTTGGACGCTACTCGTGAGGTTCAACTTCCATGTCTTCCACGTCGGAGGATCTTCAAGGTCTTCACGTCTTGTAAGAAGAAAGTGTATCAACAAACTCCCCGTTTCATGTAGGAAGTGTGTTGACAAACTCCCCCTTAACATAAGCTCCCCCTTGAGTTATGCTTGTGAACGACTTGATCTTTATAACTTGAGATCCTTGTGGTATTGATGATGGTCAACGGCAACTCGATCATCTTCATCACTTGAGTGCCTTTACGTCGTGTCTTCATTCCGAAGCTTGTCATCGACCATGTTCTCCTTGCCTTTAGAATCTGCACATGCAAGAAATCTAAACGCGTAATGAGAACAACTGCTTGGAATATCATAAGCAACCGACACACGTGTGACCATTATTCAAACAACTACCGTCCGACAGTTTGAAAGTTTAACAAATTTATCAATTTTAGACCTTTAACTTTCAAAACTTGTTAACTTCGACATTTTATGAAGGAGCAATTGTTTTCCGGCTTACAATCAGGATTTTGGGTAGGATAGACTCGAGTTCCAACATCAGTCAATAAAAAATAAATAGAAGCAAAATCTTTTTGGCTTTTATAAAGTTTATATTAAAACACACCTAAAATCTTTTTGGAATTTTTCATTTTTCAAATGTAAAGACGGAAAGCAATAAATAAATATATACAAAGATACAGAAACTGAAAGCAGTAAATAAGTATTTACAGACAATCTTTTTGCGAGTTTCGAGGGTAAGAGAATCATATCAGTGTACGGTCATGCCAAAACGCTCTTTTTGTTCAATTAGTTAACATTAAGATAAGCATCCTATAACAATTATCGGTATTGTTGTCCACATAAGCTCAACTTATCATTTGTAATCATGGCGAGGGGATACGTTAAGGTATGATTTATACTTACCGACCGGTGTTCATCCACATCACGACACATTCCCGTATCAAGGTATGCACGAGGGTTCATCTTACCGGTGAGTATACCGATTATCATATGTTTGACCGTATATGATGTGAGATTCTCACTTATTTTGATTTGAAAACAAGCCCTATGTGATAGAATCACTTATTAATGAGGAACTTGATTTTCGATGCATGAGGGCACAGGAGCAAGTCCGTGAACAGGTCAGTACTTTCGTACAGCAGAGAGACGAACTTGACTCCCGGAAAAAATGTGATATTTTATCACTTATTTTGTTTGGACATGTGATTGTTGATCACTTATTGAGGTCGAATGCAGTATGTACACGTATGTATAGTATCATGGAAGATCTAGACTTGCGTCCCCGTTATTTTTCGGTAAAAGATACAACCATGATACCCAGATGATAAGCAGCATAAAGACCGAATATCTCAGAACCTCGGCAATCTCTCAAACGAAATTTCGGTACTAAGACCATATGCCAATGAGTGGTTCCCACCTGGTCTTCAGTCGATTTAAGTTTATATCACCCTGCACACTTTAAAATGATTGTGAGCCTACCGATACATCTTATATAGAGCTGCTTATCGCTTTTTCATTTAAGGTTTAAAGAGGTTTGGACAGACCACTGATGTACTATCATTTTCTCTTTTGCTCGCCAGGAAACTCATTTTTGATTTTCTATTGTTTTTGTGCTTTTGAAATTTTTCAATGTTTTTGGATTTTCAAATTGGATTTACTCCCCCTAAAATCAATAAACTAAGATAAAATTTAAAAACACAAAGGTATTTACAAAAATGACTTTCCGATGTTGGTTAACTCATGTTTTACCTCAATGCCGTTTACCAAAATTAATTTTTAATCTGAAAAGATTTATCGAATTTTGGAAAGATCAGTTGGCATGTCGGTAAGCGGTGCGGACCATGACAGCATTATCTGGCCAAAGAGTGCTGTACGAGATAATACAAATTCATAAAGCAGCTTAAATATCGACAAGTAAATGAGAGATTAGAAATTTAAAACCGTATCCTGCAACTGCTTCGTGCATTGCAAGGAATCTGAGCTCTCTCCCAAACTAGATATCCACCCGGTGTGGATTCCAAAGACGATTTTTTTTTAGCTACTGAGAAATCTCTTGACAGCAACAAGATCATAAACCTTTGGGTCCGGCTGGTCTTCCACATTGCACCAGCGAAGGTCTTTGTCTTTCTCTTTCAGAAGTAGTGTGCGGTTGTTCAATCCATGCCAAGGCATCCGCACACCCGGTTGGTTTGTTCAACAAACACATTTTCTTCAATCACACCGCGAAGAAATGTACACTGCACGTTCATCTTGTTGATTTTGAACTTCAAACGTGCTGCAGGTGCATACATTTTGATTTGAATCTATCCCGGGGACCCGATCAAAGCTTGATTGTAAAAGGCTTTGCATTTTTGTCGAAGCTTTTCAAACTCTTTCAACGGACAATTCTGTTTCTCTTTTCCTTTTCTTTTCTTCTCTCCATCAAAGGCAACAATTTCTTCTGTCGCCTATTTTGTGCATGGACACTCCACTATCAACAATCTTACGACTATTGAAAGTTCCACCTGGAATATCCTACACACTCATTCAAAGATTAGACGGAGAGGGGGACCCAAGCCTTTGTGGACTTGGGTCGTCCTTGATCATCAATAAAAGTGATTTCAATCACTTGATGATTAGGAAACAGAACCTGTGGTGCTCCCCCCGACTGAATTACCTGTTTTGGTTTCCAAGCTGTTTGTCCTTTACCAGTATTTGTATTAATTGTTTTTGCATTTACTGGTTTTACCGTTTTAGGTTTTGCTTGAACAGGTTTTTCTTCTTTGACCTCTGATTTTAAGGCCTTTTCAATTACCTTTTGATTCTTTTGTTTTAACTTCTTTTCCCTTTCTTTCAAGACACGGGGGTCTTGTTTCGGGGAAACAGGTCGTTTTTGGTAATTGGTTTCTTGGGGAGCACTCGTTTTTTCCTTCAACTTTTGCAGGTATGGGCAGTATCTAACAATATGCCCAACTGTGCCACACTCAAAGCACATTCTCCGCTCTACAAACCTCGGAGAAACATGTTGATGACCAGACTGAGAACCAGACAATGAACTTTGTGATCTAGATGTACTTGGACCTAAATCACATCCGTTGGAGTGTTGGGTGTAATTATTCTGATCATTTCGTTTTAAAATTCTAACTTGTTTTATAAAATCAATGTTAGATTTATCCTGAAATGTTTCCAGTTTATCTGTACCCTTGGATCCAACAAAGTTCATTTTCTGTTCTCTTTTCTTAACAGGAGCTCTTTTGTTTTGCACCTTTTGCTGTTGAACCTTAGGTGCTTGAACATTCTTGTTCTGAGCCTTCTTTCCCTGTACCTTACCTTTTCTGGAGTTCACTTGTTGTTTTCGCTCAATTGGTTGTTTTTGGTTTCCGTATTGTTTTCTAACTTGTTCACACGGAATTGGATCACATTGAGTGACGGTGACTTTGCCACTTTTGTTTCCCAAAAACTTATCAATACATCCTTCAAAAATTTGCTCAATTAAATCTTGATTTACAATTTTAATTGGAAAATCTTTGTTAGAGTAGATTTTGTCATCTCCTTTGAGCGTGTACAACAAGTTATTCCCTTCACAGCTAGTTACAATTGACTCCATTGCGTTTGACATTTCAATCTTACTCGGTTTCACTGGTGGATCACACAGGATGTGATTCTCGATTGGAATATCTGTTGTAACCGAGTTAGACTGTTGTTTCACAATTTATACAGATTCATCATCCGATGAGTCAGATTCATCATCCGAAGAATCAGTATCCACAACAATGGGAGGATTCTGTTCCTTAACACACGATGAATCTGTCATATTCTCAGATTCAGATTGACCCGAGGATGATGTACTAGTTGTGAACCCGAGGCCTGCTGCAAAATCATCTAGATTGAGTGGCACAGTAGGTTCAAAACGGGGCATATCCTCGTCATCAGGCAATTTGGAGTAATTGTGATTCATTGGGGGAGGACATGATTTGAATCCATTACACTTCTTATCCCCCTTTTTCTTTTGAACATCAATAATGTGATCCAAAACATAGCGGGAATTGGAATAGCTTTCCAATTTCTGCTTAATTGTCTCACATTCACATCTAGCTGTTGCTAACTCTACCATTTGCTTTTCAATTGTGTCAATTAAATCATTGTTAGCATGTTGTTTTCTCAAAACAGCCTTTTGTAATTCAGAAACATCATGTTTTAATGACGCAATTGTTGCTTTAAACTCCTTTTCATTTCTGGTTAAAAACAAGTTAGCTTCAGTTGCTTTAGAAAGATCAACAATCAATTCTTGATTGTGTTTGTGTGTGATTTCAAACTGACTTTCCTGTTCAGCATATTTAACCTTTAAACTATCACAATTTTCACAACTAACTACAGTGGGTTCATCGACACATACCTGACTTGATGAACTGTCGACATTAGCCGTAAAGGCTGAATGGAAAGAAAAAGATCCATCTTCAGAGAAAAACTTAGCAAGCTTCTCGGAAGTTCCAGCAGATTTCTGGCAGAGAATAGATCTCCTCTTGCATAATACTTCAGCTTCAGCCAAAAGTTCATCAACCTTCAAATCTAAAGCATCACTTGATAAATCACCAGCATCAAGTGATTCCCCATCCATGCTCCCACTATAACCCGAACTATCTTCATCTTCTGAAGATTCACCAGCAGACACGGGTTCTACTACCTTCTCAGTCACTTTAGCATAACATGCTGTTCCACCATTTCCTCCTTCTCCAAGCTGAAGCGACCAATCACAACCTTCATCTATTTGAACCACAAGTGCCTGGTTGGCATTTGATGGCCCTGTCTGGCTTTGGTTGTTGACAGGTATCAACGTACGAACATTGTTCCTGTTCTGGTTCTGCTGGTTGCCTTGATTTCTGAAGGGATTTTGGTTTCCATGCTGAGCTGGTCTTGTGCATTCCCTTTTGAAATGACCTCGTTCACCACAGTTAAAGCATGTTACAGCTTGCTTGTCGAACCCATACTTGGTGTCTTTCTTGCTTTCCAAGTTGGTTCTCCCCGTCTTTTCCATAAACTCTTTTGCTCTTCGAATTGCACTAGCAAGAGCCCATTTGATATCCATCATTTCAAACTCGTCTCTATCCACTTGCTGATAATCTTCATTGGTTAGATTGATATTCCCAATCTGACCTGCGATCAATCCACAATAAGCACTAACCAAGGTATTCAACATCTCCATATGCTCCTTGGCTATTTCGACACTGACTTTGGAAAAGTTGGAAGTGTCTAATCTGACTGTGTTTGGATTGGAAGTGGCTTGAATGTTTGAAGAGTTTCCATAAAACCCTTGCTGTTGCGGTTGTTGCTGCGGAGCTGTCGGTGTCGGTTTCACATCTGGTCTTGGATACATCAAGTATGCTGAAGGATCGAACTGATCTGTTGTTGAAGGTGCAGTGTTTGAGATGAAAGCTGTTTGAAGCTTCGCATGTTGAGAAGCTGGTTTTTCTCCACTGATACCTCCTGCAATCCCAAAATACATCTCTGGACTTTGAGGAGTTAGTGTTCTTTTTGCCTTCAGTTTTTCTTCTACATCCTTGTTCTCCAATTTTTGAATTAAATCATAAACGGTGATTGTGTCTAAAACACCATTTTCTTTAAGGATTTCAAGATAACTGCTCCACTTTGCTGGTAAGCTATCAGCAAATCTCTTTGTCATTTCTTGTGGAGTGGCATTGACTTTAAAAGCAAACATCTCGCTCAACAAGTGATGAAACCTTGTAGATAAATCTGCCAAAGTCTCATTTTCCAAACACGTGAATCCTTCAAATTCTTTCTTCAGTAAATCTTGCTTGATCTTTCTTGATTGAGCATTTCCTTCACATCTTAACGTGAGCATATCCCACAAGCTTTTAGTGGTCGTGCAGTAAACAAACTGGTGGTAAATGTCTCTGTTAAGAGCTTGTGTGAGAATCATGAATGCTTTCTTTTCTAACTCAAATTTCTTCTTATCTTCATCAGACAGAGTGTTGTAAGTTTGTGGATTAGCTCCTGCAACTTCCAACTCATTGTCAAATGGAGTGAAGAAACACATCCATAGATCTTGACCTTGCCCCTGAACATAAGTTCTCAGCCTTTCTTTCCACCATCCCCAATCATTTATGTGATTCAGCTTTGGCGGTTTTGTGCTTGTACCAGTTTCACTGTCGTTCTGCATCATAGATTGAATGCTGCTGCTTTGATTTGTGACCAATGCCCATTGATTTGCAGTTATCATTGCAGCTTGAGTTGGGGCAATAGCTCGCAAGAATGCAGTTTTGTCGAACTCTGGCTCAGGTTGTGTAACTGATGATCGTGAAGATGTTAGAGTCCACGCGGTTGGATCCCACTGACCGTTTGTTCCCATTTTAAAAATTAATATATTAAGTGAAAATTGATTTAAAATTTGAAAAACAAGTTTTTCCCTTTTTTTAAAAAAAAAAATTAATTTTCACAAACTATGTTAATATCTCGAATGATAACAACCAGATTAACACACTTGAAACAAACAGTTAAACAACTAGTGCAAACCTTCTGTTTAAAAATTACAACTTTCACGACGAAACAGAATGTTGACGAAACTGAATTTTTGTTTTGCGGCGAAACAGATATATAAAGTTGGGCTCCCAGACAACGAAACAGGCCCACTTGAGAAGCCCAATACTAGACCGACGAAACTGAATTTGTAAACACTTTTGGCGAAACAAAAGGCTTGACGAAACCAAAATGTAACTTGGGCCAACTAAGATGACGAAACAGATTTTTTAAATTGTGGGCTTTCAATTTTGACGAAACACAGGCCCAACAATGCAATTGACGAAACAGGTCGTTAATGATGTTTGACTTATGACGAAACAGATCTGGTGTCTTTGGGCTCCTATTGACGAAACGGCCCAGTACCCTTTAAAGCCCAAATGGTCGACGAAACTGAAACTTGTTTCGCCAATGATCCTGTTTACGAAACTGAAGTACTGTCTCGTTGATGTTCTGTTTTGACAAAAAGATAACTGAGTTGGTAAACTTTTTCAAACTTTTCTGACACAAGTATGCTACTTTCGGCTAAAGGTATGTTCAATTCACCAACCAAAGATGACTTGTAATATTTTAATCCAAGTTGCAATTTCCAACACACAAACACCTTTGACAAATAATCTTTCTCTGACAAGTGCTTTCGGCTCAACACATGGTGCTTTCCACCAAACAAGTAAGGTTTGTATTATTTTAATCCCTTATCACTTTCCAATACACTAACACCTTTCACATACAATTTTTAAAGATCAAAAAGATGAAATGTGAAGAACACTATGAATATGGTAAGAACACAATGAATTTGCCGGTAAAATATGAGTTTTCCGGTGAACCGAAAACTTCCGAACACAAGATTTTGCATAAAACTTCACTAAAAACCACTCTTTAACATGTGAAAATGAAAAATAACAAGGTTTTTATGTGAACTTCCAGCAAAATATTAAGATATTTGAAGATTTAACCAGATTTTTTAAGAAAAGTAAAAACTTCAAACACCCGAAAACACTCGGTTTTAACAAGGAGAAGAGCCAAGGCTCTGATACCACTTGTAGGTCCGGCTAGGGGAGGATCTAGTCGCCTAATCCTTGTTGTCAAACACACCCGGTTGTGCGGAATCCAACCGGAGATGCAAACCGAGATAGAACACGAAAAATACACGACACACAAAGTTCACCGTTTAACACCACTGTATTAATACGAATGAAAGGTTCGGTTACAAGCACAAGGTTTACAAATCTATTCTGCAAACTCTCTCTAACTCTCGTGTGTGTGTGTTTTGCTCTGAGTGTTCTCCTCGTGTTCTCTCTTGTTGTTTCTGTCTTCAGTCTATTTATAGCACCAGTAACACAACACTCGACGAAACAGATGAACACACGACGAAACTCGACGAAACAGGATTGTTTCGTCGACATCAGCTGGGATTCGTCGATCTTGGCTTGGGCTTAAAACAGTTGAGGCCCAAGACTTCTGTTTCGTCTACTTGGATCAGCCCATATCTTGATGTTGATTGGTCCAAAAGCATGCACTAACATATAGCAGTAGAAGTTTTCTACGTGAATATGTAATTAGTCAACCAAGTGACATCATCATGACATCACCAAGGTGATGTCATGGTGATGTGTCGACGGGAAAGGCCGCGGCGCTTCGTGCTTCGCTTGTCGAACTCTGGGGCGCACGACGGAGGAATGTCGTGACGTCGGGCTTGAGTCGAACCTAACCGGGTTGAACCGAGCCGAGTTGAACCGAACCGAGTCGCGACCACAAAATATGTATCAACAACATAAAACATAAATTAAGTTTATATTTACTAATAGTTCTGAAAACCAATTGGACCAAAAGAAAAGATTTCTTAGCTTAAATGTTTGCTAATTATAAAGAAAAAGTATAAAACCATGACTCCATGAGTGAAAACATGAGGTGGTCCTTTTAGAAGAGCACAAAAACCACATGGCTTCTAGTCCTTTGCTAGTTGCTGGTTCGTTAATAGATTTTTCTGTTCAAAAAAAGAAAATCAAATTGAAACACATAATTCTTAAATTATAAATGTTAAATTAAAATTAATCCTAATCATCTAAGCATAATTGCTGGGTCCACAAGGTTTGCTGTTATGAAAAAGCTCATGGGTTAATTGGCCGGAGTCGATTTCCTAACTAATGCAAGAACACATATGCTTCATGTATCTACCATATTTGAATCTATTTGTATGCATACAATCCGAAAAATAAGAAAGGATTATATATATGAGACACTCATACTAAAACACAAAATACCTTGTGTATATGACTTACAGGTACATGAAATTAGCTTCTTAATTTTTTTCTAAGTATAAATACTGTTTTTATATATTAAACAAACTCAATACGATTACAGACTAATGGCAGGTAGGCGAGCAAAACCTAAATATGAGGACTATTAAGCACTCGAACATTGGGACAATCCATAAAAACAAAACCTAAAAATGAGGACCATTAAGCACTCGAACATTATGTTTGACAACCCATAATCAAACTTGGACTTACATACTTCACTCATACCTTAGAGGAAACAAACCACTAATCAACTTGGATATGAAAACCTAATTCATCACACGACATACACTCTTGTAATAATCCAAATGGAAAGACCTAGCCAACCATAACTGGATAAGGAAGGCTAGTTAGCTGAGGTACTAGCTAGCTACATGTCTCTTACTTCAAATATGTTGCGGTTCTTGACGACTATGTCATACATATGCATCGATTTGAACTTGTTGAAGTCCTTAGGGAGAGAAATGAGATGCACATTTGTTCTTTTGTGAAACTGCAACAAATCAGGATCATCATAGTACCTTTCCCATCCTAATGATGACAAGATTCTTCCCAGCCTATCATAGGAAGTCACAACTTCGTTCGTTGGTACATGGACAAGGACCTTACGTCGGCCCGAACCCTGTGAAGACTCACCTCCACCGACCTCCACCAGTTGAACCACGCCATTCTGCTTGAACACCCATACACCAGACATACTTTAGTAAAAGATAGAGTTATATGTTTTGGTTTTTATGAACAAGAATGTGAATGTATAGAATTGGGGGCTGGAGGTTTATATAAGAGTTTCTAGCCACGTTGAGTATATAGTTACTACATAAAGCGTGTGTTTGGGCCCATTAAACGGTTGAGAAAAAAATATTTGTGTGTTCAGGACATCACTTACCCACATGTGAATGTGGGGGAGGGAAATCCCCACAAACATAAAGGGAATCTTCTGCTGAAATTGATCCGTGTTATTTTTTGAACATCCAAAATTGGAAACAACTGTAGAGATCCGCATCCTGTATCACCAGATGTTGATTGATGTTACAGGCACAATCTCAGTCCATTTCACTGAAATAAAACATCTAACTATTGTAAACTTGTTAATGTTACTAGGTATCAAAAACAAGGAATGATATTTATTTCTTGTGTCATATTCATACATTGTGTGAGTCACTTTGTGCACTGTCTATTAGATTCACAATCGGAAGTTGCTCTAACGTTGTTAATTCAAAAACTCCTCTTAATGACCTTTTGTTTAGAATATAAAAGTTATGCTATTTTTATTTTTATTTTTAATTTTTTTTTTGGGGGGGGGGGGGGGGGGGGGGGGTTGGATTGTTGATATATTTTGGGGAAGTTGCTTGTGTACGGCTATTGTAGTTTTCTTCCGGAAATTAGTATCTTAGAAAAGGTAATAAGGAATAAACGATCTTATGTTACGTTGCTTGCCACTACTACAAAAGCAAAAAAATTGTAGTAGAAGCCTCTTTTTATAGATGTGACTAGGTTAATGCCCACGTAATACGTGGGTTCAACCAAAACCATATTATTTACTTTAAAATGTAATATTCTGTACAAACACATACATTGGAAGAAACAAACAGAAAATTATTAAATCTCGGAAAAAACTTCCTTGTATACTACATTTAATTCGTTAAAAATCGCTTTAGTCGTTTAAACCATTCTCGTCTTAAATTGTGAACACTACTTTTGATTGTCTCGCTAATAACATCCAAACCTTCGCAACTCGCCTATCGCTTCTCGCATTAATAAACCACCAAAGGGTAAATTAACAATCACAGATTCAGTCGTTACCCACCTAACCCACACATAACCATGGGTGCAGTCTGATAACGAGATTTGTCAGATCCTATGGTACCATAACCTAATACTGGTCGGTTCGGCCAAAACTAATGGATATTATTCGTTATGTAAATACAACAAACAAGTTTGTTTACTATATCAAAATCGTTATTAATTTAATATAAACCATTTTAATCGTTTTTGAAACCATTGTTATAATATCGAAAATCATTTTGAAAACCATCGTTAAAACCTCGAAAACATTTAGCACATATGAATCACCCCAAAACAATTGAAAACAGTAAAATAGGGGAACTGTGTACTCACCTGAGAATGCTTAGAAGTCTTGAACAACAACCAAGCAAAGCTAGAGGGAGCACGGAATCAATCGGCAACCTAATAACTATATAAATAAACCGGACCTAAGTCGGAAGATCGGATAGGATGAGGTTTTGTAAACCAAATGAGTATTGGAACTCATATGACATGGTTTAACAAAGCCTACATTCTAAATCGAAACCTAACCTAAGTGCTTTCGACCCATTGCGACCCATTAAGGTAGCTTATGCTACTTTAACGCGTCGTGCGCGCAAAGCGCGTTCGAGACGTCTAACTAGTCCTATGACAAGTATTATATGCCTAAACATGATTAAATATGTTGCATAATTAATTAAGTGACAAAAGTTTGTGTTACATATGCTTAATTACCAATTATGCATGAAAAGGGCATTTTGGTCATTTAACTAAGGCATATAAACTACCTATCATACAACTAATTAAACCTAAGTGACCATAAGGTATAACCTCGGAAGGTTATTCCCTATGAAACTATGGTCACTAAACATGCTTGGTCGGATCCTAATGATCGACCAAACGGGTCTAGTTCGAAAGTCTAAGCGGGTGTTTAGTCCGCTTTGACTTACGACTCTACACAAGCACTAAACTAAAAGTGACGAGCTAAACATGCTAAAACATGTTTAGTTAAGTTAGAAAACATGTTTGGTATCAAAACAAACGGTTTTGATACCCAAAAGTAGTTTGGTTACAAAATACGCAAGAATACGCATTTTGGCCGAAACTACGACTCGTCACTACACCTAGATAACGTGGTAATCAGTAGGTATAGTCACTAGAGACTATAACCATAGTGATTAAGCTCACGTTATGAAGTTCAAGGGAACTTCGCATTGACCATAAACTGGTCAAGGCAGAAAGTCAAACGCAGTTTGACTTTCAGACTCGAAAAGCGTTAAAAGAACGAAAGAATACTTACAAAAGGTCCCCGCAAGCTATGATCTGATTTACTCTCAGGTATGAAGCATAAACTTCAACTTAGAGAGCCAAAATCAGATCATTGTGGGTTTTGCAAGTGAAAGGAGATGGGTATATATAGGAAAACTAGAACCGTTAGGATCGTTCATCGTAAAACGAGCTTCGATCTCATCCATACACATGTGCCCATGGCTTTGTGAAACCATGAGAGCCCATAGTTTCATTAAAACCATGTGCAAATGAGGGGAATAGCTGGAACAAGCTGGAATTTATATTTTTCATTTTGGTCCCTTCCTAAGATAACTATGGCAGAATGACAATTTTGGTCCCTGAACTTCAGAATCTTGCATGTCGGCTCATTTTTGACACGTTTAAGCCCCGTTAACCTCATTTCAAGGCTATAAAATGAAGTTAAAGTATAGGGAACTCAAAACAGGCTCAAAAATATCTCGGATGTCGGTTCGTTTGGTCGTACGGTTGTGTCGTTCGGTTAATTACGACGAAAGTCGTAACGAACGCAAAAACGATCCAAATTACGCAACGATTGGAATTTTATAATGCCAATCACTAAAATAAAATATTTTATGATTACATAAAGTTTTGGATGTCCGGATGTATTCAGAACGTAAGATATGCACGAAAATGCAAACTTATGCACTTTTGACGCTTTTAGTCCCCGAATGACCAAAAAGTTTATTTTAGCACACCGAACCCCTCAAAAGCCTATTTCTAAGCTATGTAAAGGATATTTAGGGTATGTTTAACTTATGTTCATGTTCCGGAATGTTCGTTACAGTACAAATCGGCATACTTTCACAGTTTGTCGAAATTAGTCCCTGTAAACGAATAAACTTGATTTCGACACACCAAACCTTCCAAAACTTATTTCTAACTTATGTAAAGGTTATTTAAGTTATGTTAAGCGTATGTCACTGTTCCGGAGTGTTTTTCGCGTTAAACTGATTACGTTTACGCACCAGTTCTCGTATAACTTTCCAGAAAGCGATTTAGACCTTGAAATCGAACGAGAATTGATATGTGCAAATGATACACATATTTATACAAATACCAAGTATGAAATACAATATTTCGTTGATTTGGTATTTGTTTGATGTCCGTGAAGGCACATATGTCACAGAACAGATCACAATTAAAGGAGATAAGCCCTCTAGATTCATAAAATTCATTTCTGTGATGAAAACAAAAAGTATATAAGAAAAGGATCAATAGTGTATTTGATTTCTAAAATCACTAAAACTAAAGGAAAAGAACTAAAAGATATTCCAGTATTGTCTCAGTTTCCAGATGTATTCCCAGAGGAATTACTAGGACTACCGCCAGACAGGGAAGTTGAATTCAGAATCCACCTACTACCAGGGACAGCACCAATTGCCAAAGCACCTTACCGTTTGGCACCCGCAGAAATGCAAGAATTAAAGAAAAAGCTAGACGAATTGTTGGAGAAAGAATTCATACAGCCAAGCTCATCACCATGGGGAGCACCGATTCTGTTCGTCAAAAAGAAGGACGGATCTATGCGTATGTGCATTGATTACCGTGAATTGAACAAGGTCACGATTAAGAATCGGTATCCATTAAGAATCGATGATCTGTTTGATCAATTGCAAGGAGCTCGATTTTTCTCGAAAATCGATTTACGGTCAGGATATCATCAATTAAAGGTACAGGAAGAGGACATTCCTAAGACCGCTTTTAGAACAAGGTGTCACGGCCACAGACCCACCCTGGACGGAATCGGGAGTCGCGAACAGCCCAATGGTACCGGTGATTTACTTTGAAAAATATTGCAGCGGAAATTTCATCAGGACCGTGAGTTAGGAAAAATATCAGAGTTTAGAAACACCGGATTTTTATTTATTAAATAGATGGAATAAATCCATGTTTTACAAAGGTAGCTTTAAATAAAGATAAATTTTATTACATAAAACAATATTTCTTAATTTGATTTTAATTAATAAAATAAGCCACTTCTTGATGCCTTTCGGTGCCGTATCCATCTTTTGCTCCAATCTACTGTAATTACCTGAAACGTGTTTTAAAAAGGTTTTGTCAGCGGGAAATACTGAGTGAGTTCATTCATTTTACTAAAACGACACGTTTGTTATAATTCACAGTATTAAGAGATTACAATGTTTCTGATATCAAACCAACTACCCACAGTATTTGTCACTCGACTCTTTTCGGTGACTGTGGTCATATCACCATTGGCTGCCCCAATGAATGACGAATATCACTAAATTTAGGTTCGCCCACCTAAAGTGATAAAACTGCAATACTGTGCACAATACCCCACATACCGGCTGTAATTTGGTGATTACATAAACTTAATCACTGTAATTATAACCATTGAAAATATTTTTAAGAATTTATAAAGCAATTTTGATAAAAAGAGAATGACTCACATTATAAGCATGCAGATTCATATGGCCAAAGTTTAGTCTACAGATAAGCCTTGATATATTGCAGATTTATACAGGCAGAGCTGAGCCTATTGATTTAGCCTTGTAACCTAGTGCACACCAACTAGGTAGTTAACTTAATACAGCAATTACGATAACTCACGAGATTAAAACCCTCACAACGAATGACAAAGTGCAATCACTTAAACATCCATCGGATTCACAACGAATGACAGAGTATAGTCCGAATTCGAGCAGTACTCAAACATTCAAGTCGAAATCACGATGAATTAACAAAGTATAAACTCAATTTGAGCGGCACTTAAACAATCGTTGGATAGTTATAATCGATCGGACGCGACGGGTTACTTTTAACATAATGTTGCCGCGTGTATTTGTAGCCTAGATGAGTCGACAGAACGAGAAAATTCGATTTTGATAATAAACTGTGATGATAATCGTCAATGGGGAAATACCCCCCTGAGTTTTAGGGGCCCTGATCCAGATTCTGATTGTTATGAAAATTTTTGGATTTGTACAGGATTACTTAGGGGTCTTAACTAAGGTTTCCTTTTGAACAAAATATAATTATAAATAATGGTTTTGGTGAGAGTTGTTTATGGTTTGGGATATTTTTTAATATAATTATATTATAAAGAAAAAGGGAATAAAATAGTGAGAAAAGAGAAGGGACCCACTTTATAACTTTAGGGTTCAACTAGAAAGATTCCTGGTATAAATTTTGGGTATAACTTTTGAGATAGAAAAAATATATATAAGGCACTCGTGTTAAGTATAATACCCCTAATTCAACCTTATCCCGATGTCCCGAGACCGAATCCCAACAACTTAGTCGGGCAGAGCCCTGACATAAGTTATGAGGCTCAGATCAATCGGAAAGGGTAGCGGTGATCGGAAGTTAAAACACTTAAATCGAGGCAGGGCTTTATTATTATTAAATAAATAATATAGAGTATTTTTAGAGAGAAAAAGAAAGTTGGTGATGTCTGCATACAAAGATTTAGGAAATTTCATTAACCATCACTCGCTTCTATTTATAGATGTGTGGAAACTTGGAGCCTAAGTGGTAGAATTTTACTCAATATTATATGTTAGTCTTATCTTTATATACAGAGGCCACGTACATGTTCCAACTTACACATATTCACTTTACATTGAATTGTAAATTAAACTAGTGGTATCAAATCGGCGCGTTGCGCCGGAAGATTTCGTTTGTTACACGGTAAGAATTTGGTTGGTATCGATTTGTTTTGTTACGGTAACAACACTCTTTATATAAACTGAAAGATAAAAAATATATAAATAAAGTCGTAATATAAGTAAAAGAATATTAACACTTATTTTACATCGATAAAAAATAATTATTTGGAAATCAGTTCATCATGATACCGCGTACCAACACACGCTAAAAAAAAACGTAGATGCATACATATGTAAGCAATATTTTTTTGTCAAGTCTTGAACAAACAATTTCATGTGACATACATGGAACCCACTTTAAATTTAAATTCTTGTTCCCTGAATCGAGTTGATATACAAACAGCCTAGACTAAATAATAAGCTTTATATCAATTTAATTCAATATGAATACAGAATATGAAATGTCAGTCACGACTAATCTTCTACAACGATTTTAAAAAATCCTGATTTATATCGACTACAAGTAAAACTATTTTTTCCAAATAAATTCACTTTACGAATACATATTGAAATAACTAATTAGAACATAGTCTGCATATAGTAGGCTAGTGTTTCCATACCTTTTAGTTCTTTGAAGGCAAGGTGTCGCCTGAGACTACCGGAAAAGCTCCATAGATTGCATCTTCTTGCTTCTTTTTTTTAACTTGGATACTCAAGATAGATAGTCTAAGGGTCCAAACTAAACGCAGGCATCTCAATTGAACACTACTGTTAACATAGTTCCCGGCCCCGCAACCGTAGGCGGTGGTGGTTTTAAGCAACTTTAATCAGCAGCAGCTGCCGCAACCGACAACCACCACCACGCTCACCACTACTGCCACCGCCACCGTCACCGCCTTCACCCAGGCTGAGATTTCATCTCACTTTGGGGATTTCAATTACCTGCTTTCATATTTCATCCCCGACTTCCTCACCATCCTATTTTTTATTTCGGACTTTTCTGTAAGTAGATTATTTTGAGCAACTCGACTTCACATACTTATCAATAATCTGTAAATAGCCAAAGTGGAATTAAAACTCTAAGCAAAGTAAAAATCTAACACATTTTGATGATTGTAACGAAGATGGTAGCTTTTTGGTTAGTGAGCCCCCAAGACTTTTTTTAAAGTACAGCCAGATCGGGTCGTATAATCGGAAAATAGATGTGTTTTACCTTAATAATCAGAAAAGCACATATGCAAGCGAATCGTTCTCGGATCTACTCGAAAATGGAACATGCAAGCTTGAATCCTTCGCCGGAGCTTCTTGAAGCCATCTTCGTCACCCCCCCCCCCCCTTGCAACTACTGTGATCACCGTCGTTGCTCAAAACGGTCATACTGTAACCGTCGTCACTATTGACTGCAGTTACCCGACATAACCCCACCACCATGTACGGTGGACCCGTATGTCATGTCGACGCTGGAGAGCCATGTGCGGCGCGTCCACCGTGTCGAAGCCGAAGAGTTCTCCGTCTCTGTCTCCCATCTCTTCTCCCCTCTCTCTCTCTCCAGACTCTCAATATAGCTGTAAAGAAGCTACTGTAGTTTGGTCTAAAAGAAATTGAAAAAATTAATGGTGTAGGCATCCCAAAGAATGTGGATAATTATTTTCCAGCTTAGATCATAACATTTTAAAAGCCCAATTGTTCGTCATACCAGTAAGAATGACCCATAAAAACCATTTGAGAAACAAATAATTTATAGTTCATTAGATAAAGCACATGTAAATGAACTCTTAAGTAAAGAATGAAAGTTCATGAGAAGCATCTAAAATCAATTATAGACAGTGCAAATGACCAAAAAAAAAACAAAACAATTGATGCTATAATCTCTTCAATTCTTGCAAGTTGCAACTTTAAAAGATTTACTTCAATACAAGAATGGCTGTGAGCTACTTTACAGATTTTGTTCCTTGTTTTGATACAAATTTGACTTTTACATTGAATAGATATAGACTTTTTATCATATTTTTAGTCATGATAGCAAGATATGACCTCAATTTTTCAGTATTAATAAAATTGGATCATAAGTCTAGAAAATAATAATCTTTTATTCTTGGTTGCAAACTACAAACCAAGAGGGTCAGTGTTCTATCAAATTAAATATACCACCACACAACTATCCCCTACATCAAAGAATCTATCTTCTAAGCAACCATAATAACAAATATAGTTAAAAGTGCCAGAAATACCATTAGACATGAAGCTCAAGTTCTGCAAAGCTAAGACTAAGAGTTTGCTAATGATGTTTGCTGGAAGCTAGCCGTGAAACCCAACTCCGGGAAGCCGGAAACCGATGACACGTGACCCATCTTCACTGCACGTGACTACAGTTCAGTAATTACACACTATAGTTGAGTTGGAATCCCAATTTAGTAAGCCAATCAGACATTAAAACATGAAAACCCCTTAATCAAAACATGAAAGATGTAACCCAAATAAACGATATCTATAGCAAACCTAAGAAAAGCATAAAATAGGAGTTGAATTCCTTACCTGAAAGACCTGCCAACGGTAACACAAACACCCGGCAACAGCTAACCTCCTCGCCGACATCCTGTTTTGCATTCCTACGTGTTGTGGAACCCTAACATCAGCAATCAGACCCGCAAATCATCGCTTAAACTCCTTGACGAAACCCTAGATAACTACTCCGCCACCGCCAAGATGAGATACCCATACCCTAGATCTACAGATAACCAGGAGGTGGGTTCTTGTACCTGATCGGCGCCGGTTTTGGTTGCACAGAAACACCATAGAGTCGATTGGCTAAAGTTACTCCTTCAGTAACAGCTAACAACACCATCGTCACACACTATCACGGCGGAACCCTAAAGTTTCTGTCGGAGATATGGCAGCGGTGGCGGTGGCGGTGACAGTCACCAAGGCTTTTTTGGTTTACACGTCGGCGCAATGGCGGAGCAGACGCAATGGAACCACCGTCTCGACCCCCTTCTGTCTCGCTCTCTCTCTCTCTCTCTCTAAGCTTACGACGGCGTTTTCTTCTTTTTAAGGTGATAGGCTATGAAATTACGAAATACCCCTTGCACTGTTCAAAGTGTTACTGTTCAAAACGTCCAACTTTTAATATGTAGTATAATGTTATTATTAAATTAAATATTAAATTAAATATTATAATTTCTTTGTAGTAACATGTAACTGTTACGAAAGATATTTAAATTTTAATCGTAAGTTTAATTATTTATTATTATAATTAATTTAAGTGCTTCACTTATTGACGCGTATAACTTTTAAAATACTACGTTTTATAAAATAATAATTATGTCATTAGAACGAGAATATTTTTTTCTACATTTGGGTCTAAGTTTCATTAAAAATAGAGTAGGTTCAAAATACAATGTATTTTATAATTTAATTATTATATGGTTCCTAGGCCCGTCTAGGTACTTCATATTTCTTACGGTCAACCTATCCGTAAGTTACCTGTCTAATAGTATAAGTTTTTATAGAGTTTTATTTTATTAAAAAGGTCACCCATATACATGCCAATTAATTATATTATTTCAACCAACTATATAAAATAGTGTTTAAACTATTTGGGTCGAATATTTATAGTAAAAATAAACTAGTTACTAGTGGTTAATAAATTTAACTAAACCTATAATTCTTATGTTAAAATTAGGGATGTTACATTCTCCCCACCTTGTTTTAAATCTCGTCCTCGAGATTTGGGTTATGATATTTCTTTTAGACTTATGTTACATTTTAGTCAATAAAAACAATATTAGGGTAGATGACACAGAATTAAAATATCAAATTTTGTGAAAATGAGTTGTAAAATAGGTAGGATTCAATGGTTCAACTGAATTAGTTCAAGAGATTGATGACAAACGAATGAGATAAAATGATATAATTTCCAAAGTGTCTAGGTTCAATCCAAATGATATTTGATCAATAGATATTTAAAATGAAGGTGAAGGATTTTTTTTTTTTTTTTATCAATAAAAATTCTTTGTCAAAAAGAAGCTTACCTTGATTGGCAACTGAGGAAGACTTAGAATTGACAGGTTCAAAATTGAAATAAAAGCATGAAAAATAATTTGTTAAATATTTATGATATGAGAAAATCAAAGTGTTGAGATGAGTGAATTGTAAAGATACACCAAAAGACAATAGAGTTAGTGTATCTTTGTTTAGAGTTTTAAATTGTAAAACAATGTGATAGTACACTATTAGTGGCTATGTCCTAGAGATCAAAATATAATAAGAACAAGTTGTTTTGGCATGACCAATCATTATAAAGTAATTGTAATATATATTATTTGTGTTCCTGTCTGAACCGTATTTTACATATCAAATATAAATACTATGTAATATATTTTATTTATTACGCATTTTTACTATATGTAAATGGTTACCACTTTTAAATAAATATTACTATGTAAAATAACTTATTTTTACTATGTAATATATATTAAAACACCGCAATGAAGTTATTACATTACAAAATATTTTAGTATTATTATTTTGTAAAAGAAATCACTATTATTTATAACAAATGAATGTTGTAAAATAACGATGGAAAAATATTTATTATACAAAAGCATTTGTAAAATATTTTGTAAATATAAATCACTTAATGGGTCGATTTTATGTAATTACTTATTTTCATTTTGAAATTATATAACGTTGTGAATTTATTTACAAATATTGTAAATAAGTGAAAACGGAGACTATTCTTATATAGTATAATGTTCCCCTAACCCAACGTATTTGATGACTACCATATTTATATGGTTATTTTCTTGCCAGAGCGTTACGGTACATAGTTACCACAAAACATGTGATAGACAATTATTTATAAAATTTTATTCGTCCCTCTAATTCTTGTATTGTTTTATGGAATTATGTCTTCTCCTTACAGTACAAAGTAAAATATTTTTATATATAATTAAAACTTACTAAATAAGTATGATGACTTAATTTATATATTTTAACTAGTCATTATCATGGTTGGATATTGGTTAGTGCTGCCTTGTTTAAGCATAGGTGATCAGTCCATGCCTAACTAAGGCTAGGCTATCCAATACCTGTCCCTGACAATAACCCTAGTACCTAAAAAATAATACTAACACGACTACTATTAATATACTAATAATAAAAATTATTAATAATAAATAACTTAAACATAAACTTAAATGAGAGTATATCTCAACATAATTTTTATACATATATATAAAATATAAATTCTTCACCTCAATGGTTTTAACAAAATTCATTGACTCGATATCAAAGAGTCACCGTTTTGCAATAATGCGGTTCACAGTGCAAAAAGCGGAATGATATTTGAGTTTGGATAAAATAACAATTCGGAATGAAGCCATCCAGTGGTCTTCATAAATCAAACGAACCACATGTGTAACAAACAGTGCATGTGTAACGTGTGGATTTACCAAGAAATGAAATAAATCAATATTTACTACTATGAAAGAAATCCTCATGGTATGATGACCATTAGGGGAAGTAGAAACACGAAAGTTTATATGCAGAAATCAGAAAAAGAAATATAAGAATTTTATCAGGAATTTCGTGTGATAACCGTTATTAAGTGACATTACCAGGGAATGTCGAATAAAATAAAATAGGAGTGTTGCGAAGGTATGTGACTCCTTTTTGCAGTGATAATAATTATGACTCTGATTAGACTATGCACCGATGGTTGTGAAATCTTGTTACAACATACCTCAGCGATATTCATGTCATTTATAGGATCACTTGGCAAAGTGCTACTTTTAATTATTCTACTGACGGAATTAGCATTGGTGTTATCGTGCCTAATTTATATTTTCCAAAGGTCTTGCCTTGGAAGTCGTGTGTGATATACTTCGACGTCTGTGGACGTATAATTTAAGTTTCATGTGTTTTCTAGTGTACTAGCACATCTTTACATTTTTCTTACTTGCGTTAATAGTTTATGGTAACGCATTTAGAAATTCTTATACTTTTGATGGTGTCCCAACTTAAAGGGTTTCCATTGTTATTATTGTCGCACGAGTTACGGGGTAGATGATCAAACAAAATAATGTTTGATATCGGAATAGAGATTCCTAATAAAGAAATCTAGACACAGATGCTTGTGCTTTATTCTAAATTGACTTTTGGAATTTCTTATAGATATACATATCTATATAATCATATATTTCACATGCTGTAATGAACATACCATCTATCAGGTCAATGTATTTAACAGATTCATGTTTCCAAAAACCAGTCAGATATCTGATCATGATACTATTTAGGGAAATCTTGTCACTTGTTTGACATATTATTTACCCCGTCTTATCCGGTTCGCGCCGGAGAGGTAACCCCGTTATATCCGGACAAGCTGGAGAGTCTGCTACACCATACCCATTCTTGCCGGAGAAAATTTTCTATTTCCCATAAATAGTATCTTTTCAAGATTTGAAAAGTGCCTCTTTTATTAGGGCTTTTATTCAGAATTAAGGAAAGTTGTATTTCCCGTAACATATCTTATTTTAGCCCAAGTAATATTAATAAGCAATAATTACTATTAATTCTTGCTTATTTATCATATTTTGCAATATTCTAATTACCATTCTTATGGTATACCAAAACTCATCATACTTTATTCACACAAGTACTTAGCTTATCTTGAAGTTTTATACTAAGGCATCTTTTCTTAAGTTCAAGTCTAAATGCTATCATGTGTGCTACCAGTTAAAAGCAATCTCCTAACTCTTTTATTTAGGTATTATTATCACAACACCTATTGGCTTTAAGCAGTGGATCTGATACCACCTTCTGTCACAGCCCTCGACCCACCCTGGACGGAATCGGGAGTCGCGAACAGCCCAATGGTACCGGTGATTTACTTTGAAAAATATTGCAGCGGAAATTTCATCAGGACCGTGAGTTAGGAAAAATATCAGAGTTTAGAAACACCGGATTTTTATTTATTAAATAGATGGAATAAATCCATGTTTTACAAAGGTAGCTTTAAATAAAGATAAATTTTATTACATAAAACAATATTTCTTAATTTGATTTTAATTAATAAAATAAGCCACTTCTTGATGCCTTTCGGTGCCGTATCCATCTTTTACTCCAATCTACTGTAATTACCTGAAACACGTTTTAAAAAGGTTTTGTCAGCGGGAAATACTGAGTGAGTTCATTCATTTTACTAAAACGACACGTTTGTTATAATTCACAGTATTAAGAGATTACAATGTTTCTGATATCAAACCAACTACCCACAGTATTTGTCACTCGACTCTTTTCGGTGACTGTGGTCATATCACCATTGGCTGCCCCAATGAATGACGAATATCACTAAATTTAGGTTCGCCCACCTAAAGTGATAAAACTGCAATACTGTGCACAATACCCCACATACCGGCTGTAATTTGGTGATTACATAAACTTAATCACTGTAATTATAACCTTTGAAAATATTTTTAAGAATTTATAAAGCAATTTTGATAAAAAGAGAATGACTCACATTATAAGCATGCAGATTCATATGGCCAAAGTTTAGTCTACAGATAAGCCTTGATATATTGCAGATTTATACAGGCAGAGCTGAGCCTATTGATTTAGCCTTGTAACCTAGTGCACACGAACTAGGTAGTTAACTTAATACAGCAATTACGATAACTCACGAGATTAAAACCCTCACAACGAATGACAAAGTGCAATCACTTAAACATCCATCGGATTCACAACGAATGACAGAGTATAGTCCGAATTCAAGCAGTACTCAAACATTCAAGTCGAAATCACGATGAATTAACAAAGTATAAACTCAATTTGAGCGGCACTTAAACAATCGTTGGATAGTTATAATCGATCGGACGTTGAATCGTAATATCGATCGAGTTATTACCCTGTATCGTAGCAGAATTCGAGCTAGTGTGTGTTTGGTAGTAATCAGACAATATCTTAGTGTACAGAACGAATTTGGACGTCGAACCAACGCAGAAAGCTAAGTGCCAACCTCCCCTATTTATACTGAAAAATTGTCCCCCTCGCGTGTCGCGAGGGGTCTTATGGGCGGCGTCGCGTGGCGCGACGGGTTACTTTTAACATAATGTTGCCGCGTGTATTTGTAGCCTAGATGAGTCGACAGAACGAGAAAATTCGATTTTGATAATAAACTGTGATGATAATCGTCAATGGGGAAATACCCCCCTGAGTTTTAGGGGCCCTGATCCAGATTCTGATTGTTATGAAAATTTTTGGATTTGTACAGGATTACTTAGGGGTCTTAACTAAGGTTTCCTTTTGAACAAAATATAATTATAAATAATAGTTTTGGTGAGAGTTGTTTATGGTTTGGGATATTTTTAAATATAATTATATTATAAAGAAAAAAGGAATAAAATAGTGAGAAAAGAGAAGGGACCCATTTTGTAACTTTAGGGTTCAACTAGAAAGATTCCTGGTATAAATTTTGGGTATAACTTTTGAGCTAGAAAAAAAATATATAAGGCACTCGTGTTAAGTATAATACCACTAATTCAACCTTGTCCCGATGTCCTGAGACCGAATCCCAACAACTTAGTCGGGCAGAGCCCTGACATAGGTTATGAGGCTCAGATCAATCGGAAAGGGTAGCGGTGATCGGAAGTTAAAACACTTAAAACGAGGCAGGGCTTTATTATTATTAAATAAATAATATAGAGTATTTTTAGAGAGAAAAAGAAAGTTGGTGATGTCTGCATACAAAGATTTAGGAAATTTCTTTAACCATCACTCGCTTCTATTTATAGATGTATGGAAACTTGGAGCCTAAGTGTTAGAATTTTACTCAATATTATATGTTAGTCTTATCTTTATATATAGAGGCCACGTACATGTTCCAACATACACATATTCACTTTACATTGAATTGTAAATTAAATGTTATTATTAAATTAAATATTAAATTAAATATTATAATTTCTTTGTAGTAACATGTAACTGTTACGAAAGATATTTAAATTTTAATCGTAAGTTTAATTATTTATTATTATAATTAATTTAAGTGCTTCACTCATTGGCGCGTATAACTTTTAAAATACTACGTTTTATAAAATAATAATTATGTCATTAGAACGAGAATATTTTTTTCTACATTTGGGTCTAAGTTTCATTAAAAATAGAGTAGGTTCAAAATACAATGTATTTTATAATTTAATTATTATATGGTTCCTAGGCCCGTCTAGGTACTTCATATTTCTTACGGTCAACCTATCCGTAAGTTACCTGTCTAATAGTATAAGTTTTTATAGACTTTTATTTTATTAAAAAGGTCACCCATATACATGCCAATTAATTATATTATTTCAACCAACTATATAAAATAATGTTTAAACTATTTGGGTTGAATATTTATAGTAAAAATAAACTAGTTACTAGTGGTTAATAAATTTAACTAAACCTATAATTCTTATGATAAAATTAGGGATGTTACACAAGGTACGGCCATTATGAATTTACTGTCATGCCAATTGGTTTAACCAATGCCCCAGCTACATTTATGGACATGATGAACCGAATAAGTAAGCCATATTTTGATAAATTCATAATTGTCTTTATAGATTATATTTTCATTTACTCTAAGAGTAAAGAGGAACATGCAAGGCATTTGCACTCACTTCTACGTTTATTAAGGAAAGAAAAACTTTATGCTAAGTTTTCGAAGTGTGAGTTTTGGTTAGAACAGGTACAGTTTCTTGGACACTTAGTCGATGATGAAGGAATTCATGTGGATCCCCCCCAAGGTCGAGGCGATTATCAAATGGAAAACCCTGAGTCACCAACCGAGGTTAGAAGTTTCTTAGGATTGGCCGGTTGTTATGGAAGATTTATTTTAGATTTTTCTAGAATGGTCATTCCCTTAACTAAGCTAACCTGTAAATCCATTAAGTTTGAATGGGGACTAAGACAAGAAGAACCCTTTAGAGTTCTTAAGCAAAGACTAACCCATGCACCCATACTAGCGTTACTAGAAGGAACTGAAGACTTTGCAGTCTATTGTGACGATTCTAAGTTAGGTTATGGATGTGTGTTGATGCAACGTCAAAAGGTTATAGCCTACGCCTCTAGACAGCTTAAGAATCATGAAGAAAATTATTCAACCCATGATTTGGAATTAGGAGCTATAATTTTTGCCCTGAAAATATGGAGACATTACCTTTATGGTAGTAAGTTTACAATTTTTACGGATCATAAGAGTTTAAGGTATATTTTTGGGCAAAAAGAGTTGAATATGAGGCAAAGACGCTGGATGGAGAAACTTAGTGATTATGATTGTAATATCCAGTATCATGCAGGAAAGGCAAATGTAGTGGCTGATGCTTTAAGTCGAAAGTATCATGAAAAGCCAAAAAGGGTACGTTCTCTTAAACTAAATCTTCAAATAGATTTAAATGAACAGATTAGAAAAGCACAAGAAGCAGTAATCAAGGAGGATACTAAAAAGTTAAAGGGAATGATTAAAGAGCTAGAACAGGGAACAGATGGAATTTGGAGATTCCATAAGAAAAGAATGTGGATACCTAAATTAGAAAACCTACGCCACCGTATACTAGAAGAAGCCCATAAGTCTAAATATACGATGCATCCTTGAAGCGATAAGATGTATCAGGACTTAAGAAATAATTTCTGGTGGATAGGAATGAAGAAGGATATAACAGCTTATGTTTCTAAATGTCTAACTTGTTCACAAGTTAAAGCTGAACATCAGAAACCCTCCGGTTTGTTGCAACAGTTAGAAATGCCAGTTTGGAAATGGGAGTTGATAACAATGGATTTTGTTACCGAATTACCCAAAACAAGGAAAGGTAATGATACAATCTGGGTGATTGTAGACAGGCAAACTAAGTCAGCTCATTTTCTACCAATGAAGGAAACTTTCAGTATGGAACAGTTAGCTAAATTATATGTAAATGAAATAGTTTCATTACATGGAATTCATTTATCAATTGTTTCTGACAGAGATAGTGGTTTTACCTCTCATTTTTGGACAAGTTTCCAAAAAGCCATGGGAACCAAGCTAAATCAAAGCACAGCTTATCATCCTCAAACGGACGGACAAAGCGAAAGGACAATTCAGACAATGGAGGACATGCTTAGAGCTTGTGTAATTGATTTTGGAGGTAATTGGGATGATCATTTACCATTAATCGAATTTTCTTACAATAACAGTTATCACATAAGTATCAATGCTACACCATTTGAAGCACTTTACGGACGAAAGTGCCGAACTCCAGTCTGTTGGGCAGAAATTGGAGAAAAGCAACTATCTGGACCAGAAATAGTACAAGAAACAACCGACAAAATCATCCAAGTCAAGGAACGACTGAAAACAACACGTGATCGACAGAAGAGTTACGCTGATAACAGACGAAAACCGTTGGAATTTCAGGTAGGAGACAAAGTGTTATTGAGAGTCTCTCCTTGGAAAGGAGTGGTAAGATTCATCAAGAGGGGAAAGCTAAGTCCCAGGTATGTTGGACCTTTTGAGATTATTAGAAGAATAGGACCTGTAGCCTATCAACTACAACTGCCAGAGGAAATGGCAGGAATACATGATGTATTTCATGTATCTAATCTCAATAAATGCTTAGCTGATGAATCACTGATAGTACCTCTTAAGGATATAGAGGTAAATAAACAACTAAAATTTGTAGAAAAACCTCTACAAAGTGAAGACAGAAAAGTTAAGAACCTCAAGCACAAGAAATTAGTTTTGGTCAAAGTGAAATGGTATACCAAAAGAGGACCAGAATACACATGGGAGCTTGAATCAGAAATGCAAAGGAAATATCCACACTTATTCCAGTAGATCTCGAGGACGAGCTCTAAAACAAGGTGGGGAGGATATAACAACCCTCCTAAATAATTTTTCCGACACCCCTAATATAATGAAAATGCCCCAATATGTCTTAAAACATACCCCGTATGCGAAAACCGAGCCAAAAATACAATATATAATTTAAAATAAAATAAAATAAAATCTAATTTTATGTGTCGCTCGCGGGCCGCGTAGACCTTTAGGGTCTCTTACGCGGGGCGGGACAGCTCTAAGTCAGGGCGACACCCTGAGCTGCCACGTGTCATCATCGTGTCGAAGCTAAACTTGATGAATCAGCAGCCCTAGAGCCTACACACCTACGTCGCGGGCCGCGAAGGACCCTTGTGTGGTGTACGCGGGCGCGAGGGAAGTCGAAAGGTCGCCTATATAAAAAGGCCCTCAGCCTTCAGAATCCATCGCTCATTTCCTTCAATTGTCTCTCAAATTTCTATATAGTAGACATTATACTCGGGCATAATACCCCCCTAAATAACGAAGTTCTGCCCCGTTGTAAGTATCATATCCCCGGTTACGTATTAGATACGCTGCCCGATTGATCCAGGGTTCCGTAACGGCTGTCGTGGTTCTGCCCGACGTAGTCGTTGGAATGCCGTCTTGGGGAGAGTATTACGAATGTAAATACTAAGGGTTATTATACTAACGCGTGTGCATTTGTGTAAATTATAGATAATCACCAGGAAACCCTAAAGGAAAACCTAAGACAGCAATGTGAGTAATCTCCTTTTTGTAAACTGTTTTTACAAAACCTTAAATATTTTACAATGTGATTAAGCAGTGATTGAGTCTTTGTAATTCTTCAATTACTGCCGGTATGTTGGGGTTTTGTATACAAAATGTGGAAAACGTTACCATTGGACAAAGTGTTAGCCAATGGGTAATATGACCCACCAGTCAGGATTAACAATACTGAATGAGTAATTGTGTAGATGTAAACATTGTAATCGCTCTCAATACTGTTAAATGATAAAAATCTTCTTGATTAAACTGGGATTCACTCACCAGTATTTCCCACTGACAAAATGTTTTTAAACGCGTTTTAGGTTACAAAATGTGAAAGCCAACTAGAAGCCAGCTGGACAGCACTGAAGGCTTGGAGAAAGTGGCTATAAAAGTTACCTAAATAAAGAAGATGTTTTATTTAAATAAAATAGGGTTTACCCCTATAAATCAGTTTGTAATGAAAACTTGGATTTTAGCCCAATATTCTTATTTATATAAAATGTGGTGTTTTACTCTGATAAAATATTTCCTAACTACTGTCCTGATGTAATTTCCGCTGCCAAATTGATAAACACCGATACCACCAAATCTGATTTCTCGCGGTCGCCCGTTCCCGGGACAGATAGGGGACGGGGGTTGCGACATCAAACTACTCCCAAATAAAGTTAATGCGAACTAGCCTACAACCAAATGTTCAAAGCTAACCGGCAGCAGAAAGAGACATTGGATTTCCAATCCCCAACCTTGAACACTTCAAACTTTTCAAAGTCATGAAGTTCAGTTAGATAAGTTAATAACAAACCGAACTTTGTAAAAGTACATCCACCATCTTTATCAAAATCAGCAACCCTTCATGTATGATCTCATCTCTTCATGAATCTTCATGAATCAATATCCTATTTTCATGAATCCACTGAATTCCCAATGGCTTTCATCTTCGCTCTTCCCATTATCAAGAAGCACCACATAATTTTGAGAACAGACTAGCAACCGTCTTGGAAGAGGGACCAAGAAACCACTCATCTCTACTCTAAACAGCAACTAATAAGGCTGAATCTTTAACTAGTCGTCAACCGAGAATCCAACTTCATCATGTCCATACTTAATTGAAAACACAAACATACTTGACAAAACTCCATCACACATGAGTCTTTTTCACGCACAAGCTTTAGATTTACGAAGACAATAGAAGATTTTTACTCCCCCTATTTCTTTGTAAACTATTAATTGTCCAAGCCACATCACCTTCGTATCTCTTCAAATGCCCAATAGAGTCCCACGTTGTCCAAAAACTCAAGAACGGACCAAATCCGTACACCGAGAATCTAGAAATCGAATATAACTCGAAAATTCCGAGTATAACCCATAACTTCAGACTTTACAAGTCGAAACACAAGTTCTGACAAAAAGCATTCAACAAATACGGACAAGAATTGAATGTTAAGTGATGACAACTTGCTAAATTCGGACCAAGTGGAGAGAACTTACTAAATTCGGATAAATGAGATGGATTAAGTGCTGACTAGATGATATCCACAACAAATGCGGACACCTTGTCTTACAAGTAAATGCGGACACCTTGTCTTACAAGTAAATGCGGACACCTAGTCTCACAAGTAAATGTGGACACCTTTTCTTTTAAATGCGCACAAGCAATCAACGAAAAATTTCTAATGGAATAATTGAATAAGTTCTAATGGACTTAAATTCTGAGAATAAGTTCTGATGGACAATTGTTCTGATGGATTTAAATTCTGAGAATAAGTTCTGATGGGTACCCTAAGTGCGGACATGATAAACATCACAAATGCGGACTAAAACATGTGCGGACTAGGCTTTAAGAACAAATGCGGACAGATTAATATGAAGTTTAAGTGCGGACAAGTGTTTAAAAAACACAAGTGCGGACTTAATGAAACCAACATGTGCGGACTAATTGATCTAAGGAAACAAGTGCGGACTCAATTTTAACACCTAAATCCGGACACTTAAAAGGTCTTTAAGTGCAGACTGGTTGTGTAGATTTAAGTTTAGACCTGATGATTTTTTGATAAGTACGGACAGTTTGATTCCAACACAAATCAGGACAATCTTGATGATCAGAACAACAAATGCGGACCAGATTAAAAATCAAATAAGTGCTCATGGTTTCTTTGTCACAAGTTCGGACAGACCCAAACCTATATGTGCGGACAAGAACTTGATTAAGTAAGTTCGGACAGACTTATGAATTATATGTTCGGACAAATTTGAATGAAACAAATTTGGACTATATGATGTTGTTCTAAGTTCGGATCAGCTTGTTTGAGATTTAAATGCGGACAAGGGTTATAAGTCACAAGTTTGGACTGAACAAGAACTACAAGAGAGCACTGATGGTGAGTGTGAAACACGGGTGCTAAAGTGTTTATCTTATGTGATTTAATTCGTTTTACGTGATTATATGCTTGGAATGTGTTTATTGTGAGTGTTTGTGTTGTTGCAGGTAAAACGCGTAATTCGGTGAAGTTAAAGGGTTTGAAGATGAAGTTGAATGTTTGAGATTGATAAATGCGGCACTTGGTAATGTTCGGGATGAGTTTCGGGTTATAAAGTATCTATTATGTGCAAGAGATATTAAAGATGGAAGTCCAGGAGGTTATTGTGTCAAGTTGTGTAAGATGTAAATCAAAAGCATAAGAAGTGGTAGTTAACAATATAGCTTACGGTTGAGGAATATCATATATCAAATTTTCAGGGTCCAAAGTGTAACTTATAGTATGAACAAGTGTGAACACAAAGTGAGAATGAAAAAAAGTAACAACAGACTCCACATGGCTTACGGCGGACAAGAAGTTGCAACATGGTACAAATCGTAACTTACGATTTGTTAACCGTAAGTGACGGCGTGAAAAATGGGTGCACTGTATTCATTATTTTTTAGGGGTTTAATGGGGTTGTAACCCTAATTCTGAAAATATTTCTTCATTCTTACGAAAAATTGCAGCAAAGAAACAACTTTTTGGCTCTCAAACTCTCATCATCAACATCATCAATCATCCAACAATCAACCGAATCGATCATGTCCTCAACCTCATCTCAAGCTTTTGAAGAGTGTTCGTGCGTCATGAGCGGCTAAATCTCCCGTGATCATCTTCGGGATTAGGGTTATGTTTGAAACATTAGGTTTGTGTATATTTACGACTTTTTGGATTAAGATTCGATTAATCATTCGGTTAGTCTTTCTTATTGTTCTTGTTTTGATTAAACGAATGTTTGATTATCGTAAACATTCATGTTCATCAATTATTTGGTTTTTTCATCAACAATTGGGATTAAATTCTAAGTTGTCATTGCTTTTAACCTTTAATCATTGAACTTGTCTATGTTTATAAAATCTAGAATTGGTAACTAATTAGATTACTATTCATTTGCTTCAATCTTTCGGTTTCGATCGTGGATCATTTCAATCAAATATATTATCCGTTAATTATTTATCAAAACAAGTTTTATCAAATCATGTCTATGTGATTTCCAACTGGTAGTAATTACGTAACCCGATTTTCTGCATAACCTGAAAACGCGGTGCTTGGTCCTTTTCTCATAATCGTTACAACTACAATTCAATTTCGTTTCCATAATTAGTCTTATAATCTACAAAAAGCAATTAGTTTTAAATTAGATAATCGTCACAAACAACGAGCTTTTAAATTTTCCACTGATTCCCTGTGGATTCGACACCCTACTTGCCCTTTACTAGTAAAAGGTGAATAGGACACTTTTAGTTATATTTTTTTACCGACCTTACGACATCGACCAAAATGGCGTCGTTGCTAGGGAATCGGTGCACTTAGTGTTAGCTAGTTGTTTTTCTTAAAAATTAAAAAAAAATCCTAAGAATTAGAAAAAACCAAAAATCCAAAAATATTTCCTTTTGTTTGGTTCTTGGTGTTTCGTTCCATATTATGCTTGGTTTCTTGTTTATCTGTGTGTAGGTGATTCTTGCATTGCGTGCATACCATCAAAGAAATCATCGCCGCTCTTATTTGATCCAGAAATCGAAAAGACTGCTCGACAGAATCTCGTTCTCTTATGTTCAGCAGTGAAAGTTAAAGCTCATTTATCAACCATTGCTCAAGTCCTTGAACAAGTAGCTCACGAGATGGCTGATCAAGAGCCACAAAACCAAGATCCACAAAATGAACCAATCCCTCCCATTCTAGATCCACCAATTCCTCATAATCAGAACCAAAACCAAAACCAGAACCAGAACCAGAACCAGAACCAGAACCAGAACCAGAACCAGAACCAGAACCAAAACCAAAACCAAAACCAAAATCAACCACCACCACAATCAATTCCGCAATTTAACTCGGGCCCACAAAACAAGTCTGGGAATCTAAATCTCTGATATGGGGAAATTATTCGTCTTAACCAACCACAACAGCAACATGGGTATGATGAGGGTACCCAACACAGAGAAGGGAGTGTTCATACTTAGGAACCCGGTTGGGAAGATGATGATAATCAAAACAAGTATGACGGGAGATACGTGGATTATAGATACGATGAAGGGTATAATGTGAATCTAGGATACCCAGTACAACAACAGGTCAATCACAGAAATCACATCCCGAACCTGATTCCACAAAATCAAGTTCACCATGGAGTCCCACAGTTTAATGCGGAAAATCAAAGAGCTAATAACCAGTTTGGGGGTGACCAACAACAGTTCATGGATGGTGTCCCATAAGTTGTTCAATGGGCACCAATTCGAGGCGTTGAAGGTCACTGTCGACCAGTTGTAATACCCAACTCATCAGCTATAGTTACACCTGTTGGGAACAATAACAGACCTTTTGAGGTGAGACCTCAATACTTAAGCCATCTACCATAATTCTATGGAAAAAGGACCGAAGAACCATACTTGTATATTGCAATCTTTGATTCAATTTGTCAGACAATTGGGGGGTCATGGTTTATAAAGGATGAAGTGAAGTTGATATTGTTTCGGTTTACTCTTAAGGACAAAGCACGCCAGTCGTTCGCGACATTACCTCCAGGTAGCATCTATACATGGCAAGAGATGCAGCAGGTATTCTTGGAAGAATACTACACCATGAATAGAACCAGTGAAGCTTAGGATGCAATCAGAGCATTCCAACAACATTTAGGGTAAACGTTCCATGAGGCGTTCACAAGGTTTAAAGAGTTGCTGAGAAAATGTCCACATCATGGCATTTAGACATGGAAACTAATTAAGGCGTTTTATGATAGGCTGCTTCCTGATGATGTAAGAGATCTCATAGCCATTAGCAATGGTACATTTCTCACCAATACAAAAGCTGCAGATTGGGCATACTTGGAAAGTCAGTGTGCCACTTCTAAAAGGCAGGCACAGTCTAGTAGGAGAGCAAGATCAGAATGAGCGAGATCAGTTGATTATGAAGCTGAAGAACGGGTTGAGAAACTAAAACATCAGAATTTTATATTAGAGCGACAAGTGGCTCAGATGAAGTTAGGAAAGGGAACCGAAGTTAGAGCAGCAGCTAATGCATTTGCGGTGTGTACAGATTGTGGTGAGTTTGAACACCAGGTTGGAGAATGTATTGTGTTGGGTGGTCATAATGAGGAAGTGAATCAAATATATGGTGAACGAAAGCAATATGATATGAAATCAAATACATATCGTTCATGTTTGCGAAACCACCCCAATTTTAGCTATGGAAATTTTGCTAATCGGTTGAACCCCAATTTTCAAGTACCTAACCAAGGAGGTCAACAGTATCAGAATTGGCAAAAAAATTATTCGCAAGGAGGTTACCAGAATAGGGGCCAATACAATCAAGGGCCCCAAACTACCAACCAACGGCGAAACCAAGGTAATTATCAAGGAAATTAGCGGAATCAAGGTAATCAGCAGGGTAATTCTGCAGGTGGTAGAGGCGACTCAAGTGATGCAAAGCTGGATGCAATTATGTCATTCATGAAGGATATTCAGAAGGATAATGAGGTCAGAGACAAGACATTTGCAGCAATGCAGAAGCAGTTGGGGCAGCTAGCAGAGGATATAGCCCAGTTGAGAAGAGACCCAAGTAAGTTGCCAAGCACTACCACAGTTAATCCAGCACATCAGTCATCTAGCTCAAAGAATGGAAGAAATGAGCACGTCAACGCGGTAAGTATTCTTCCAACTTTTGAAACTGGTAGTGTTGAAGTAACTCCACCATCACAATTATTTGAGGAGGTGGTGGAGGATGTTGATACCGGATCGGATTCTCAACATGATCAGGAAAGTAGTAAGTTGAAAAAATCTATTTATGAAAATGAGATGTTTAAGGAAGTTGATGGTAAAAAAAGTTAAAGTTCCATTTCCTATGGCGTTATTAAAACCATCTGAAACATGTGTTTTGAGTAAACGGGACCCACCAAGGGATGAAGCTGGGAAAATTTTAAAGAAGCTAAAATTAATCTACCCTTACTCGATGTGATTAAAGAGAGTCTTGATCATGTTGAGTGTTTGAAAGAGTTAAGTACACAAAAACGACTTCACAGGTTTCCTAAAAAACTTGATTTAACCGCAAATGTGAATGCCGTTTTGTTGGGTACCCTTCCCCCGAAACTCCAAGATCCAGGAGCACCCATTATTTCTGTGCAAGTGGGTGAATTTAAAATAGATAGTGCGTTGTTGGATCTTGGAGCGTGTGTTATTATTTTGCTAGGGAGGCTGTATGACCAATACGATTTTGGTCCGCTACAAAAAGTCAACACCACCGTGTTGTTGGCTGATCAGACTCCCATGTGTCTGAGTGGGATTGTAAGAGACGTAATTGTGAAGGTAGAAGAGTGTTACTACCCAGTTAACTTCTTAGTGCTCGATTGTACCACAAGTTCAAAGAACACGCACCCTCCAGTCATTCTGGGTAGACTGTTCTTAGCGACTGCTCATGGCATTATCAATTGTGTTGATGGAACGATGAGTATGATGTTTGGTGACCGTGAATTGCGGTTGAATGTGTTTTCAAATGTCACTAACCCTCTTATTTCAGGTGAACACTCAAAAGCTGAAAGTGGTGAAGAAAATGTCTCTCTTGCAAACAAGATTCAAACCAAACATGAGTGTTTTTTGGTTGACAGGTTTGACATGGCAGGGAGCAAAGTAGTAAGGAAAAAGGAAAGTGTGGCTCATGAGGTGTTCAAGACAGACAAAGGGAAGCCACGAGGGAAGAAGAAAAAGAAGAAACAGAAACCGCCTGAATGTGATAATGCAAAAAGGAGGTTGGAGTTACTTGGTCCAATGTGGAATATAGTGGACGACTTACCAGAGCATTGGCAGAGTACATACTTAGGGGCCATGGGATGCAAGCATCCTACTAGACCACCATGAGGGTATATCAGGTATGGTCTGGCTGAAGACCTATAAACTTAGCGCTCTCGGGAGGCTGCCTGAGGATGTAGAGTAGTGTATATTTGTTTTGTTTTATGTGAGTATTTTTGCAGGTTACCAGGTTATTAATCTCTACGGATGCAATGGTCCAAGTGTGGGGATGTTTGGTGAAGCCCCAATATGTTCTAGTTGCAGTTACGAAGAACACACGGATCAGAGTTCAGTCAGAACTGTCCATACTCAATCTCCATTTGGACGGGGATGATATGCACACTAATTGTAGAGATTGACCTGAGTACTTGTTGGACACGGCCTTGAATGAAATGCTATAGGGTCGTGGTGGAACATGACGCATGAGGATTCTACGCTTTAAACCAGGGGAGTCTGTTCTGTGACAACCCGAGTTTTCAAGGTCTTTACTAGACATACTACTCGTTTCGTAAAGTGTTTTCATAATCCGTTTGCATTGTAACTTGTTCGTGTTGATATATGTTTAGTGTTTGTATGATTGTTTGGTTAATTAATAAAAGCTTATGAACTTTTAAGATTGGATAGAATTGTCACATGCATCTTTTGTTAAATTAAACATTAGACTTTCGCCGTCATCCATCTTCGACGAATCACGTGACTTTCGTCACACTCTTCAGTCGACGAAACACTGGAGTTTCGTCCAGTGGGGTTTCGCTGAATTGGGCTTTTGGCCCGTGTGAGGCCCAAAGCTGTCTAGGCTATAAGAACTGTGTATTCACATAAGTTACGTAAGAACGCATAGAACCCTAGAGCATCTCTTTCCCTGTGACGTCAAATTTGATTCCCTGTGAAGCACCCAATCATTCGAACATCTCTCCCTGATCCTCAAGATCCCTAGTGCTATTCTGCCTATCGGTTAGTGCCTGTTATTGTTATTCGATGATATATGTTGTTGTGATTTTATGTGAATTAGGGTTCCGACATTAGATATCGGATCTAGAACGTTATGTGATGCAACGTTTCTAATGATGTGTACTTTATATGTTAGTATTGGGACCCGTCGAATCTGTGTAATTAGTAGATGGCATGGTAGATTAACATCTGATGTTTTATGATCGGTAGATGTTACGTTTAGTGGGTGATGAACCTACTATGTGTGTATGAATATGAATGCTGAATGGTAGCCTGTAACTGTGATGATTAATCGTAGGATGATTGTGGTAGGATTGAAGTTATGGAATTGTTAACTGTAATAGAGATCTAAGAGTTGTAACTGTTCCATCACTGGATGAGGGGCGACGAAAATACACCTCGACCAAACTTGGGAAGCCTTTCGTCACCCCACATCTCGACGAAACATGATGAACTTTCGTCAGACTGTTCACGACGAATCTTAGGGATTTCGTCGGATGGTCTATCGCTATATGGGACTTTCGTCATGCACTAAAACTGTTACAGTAACATATGGGAATATACGTGGTTGATATGTACTTATATTCGTGGAATACTGATGTTATATAGTGATCACACTAACTGAGGATGAACCTAGACTTCTGTAAACTAAACACTCTCTTATTGTTATTATTATGTTGATAACAAGCACATGAGATGTGGACTTGCTTGATAAACGAGTACATGCTGTATGTTAACGTTGATCATTATGTGAATAGCAAAGTTGTCTATTAAACAATGTTTGTCTTTTGCTTCCGCTGAATCTAATAACTCTTGTTAGACAATTATGATTGCTTAATTTAATAAACATAAACTTGGTGATGTTTTATTATTGGTTCAATGTGATTAGTGGCTTGGATCCCGGTACGTCACACGTCCCGCGGTGTTTCCGCATGTGGTATTTTTGGGGGTGTGACATGTTCCACTTTTATTATTTCATTTCTATTCGTGTTTTTGGTGGTGTTAAACTACTTGTGTCTAGGGAATGTGTTTAAGTTTTTTGTGTTAGGAATTGATCGCTCATGGGATTAGTTGGTTGGTATTCCTGGGTTTTGTTTTTAAAAGCACCATACATTGCGGACAATGTCACCCAAGTGTGGGGATGTGGAAACCCGGGAATGGAAAGGTTTGGTATAAGAGTTTGAAAGTGATTGAAAACAATGAAAAGTGAAAGAATTGAAAATTTTAAATAATTTCATCACCTTAAGTAAGTTAAACGGATATAAAAACCTCATGTTTCAATCACTAATGGGTTCCTTGCAGGTAGTAAAACTAACATAGTCCCTTGTCATGGTCGTTCCTTTAAGTTTCATGAGAGTAGGTCTGACAGGTGTTTTTAGAGAAAAGAATTGAAAAAAGATGTCTATTTAGGGGTAACATGCTTTAGATTGCATATGCTATATGTCGGCAGCCTTTTTACCCTTTCTTGTTGAGAATTTTGAGCCGGTAGAATGATAGAATGATTTACATTATGACTTCATTTGTTGAGAGCAGGTCGCATGTTATTCTGTGTTAGAACTTGTATGATTTGATACATGCTGAGATTGTGGTTTGACATGTGCATGTAAATGATAAAGGCATTAGGATATCCCGTACACCTGTTCGTTGTGTTTGTTTTATGTTTACCTAACAATCACCCTTAGTAGCCCTGTTGAACCTATATACCGTTCGTTTCTCCACCCAATGTGAAATATTTTGATACCGACCGTCAACGACAAGTTATGAACAAAAAGAAAAAAAAAAGAAAAAAATAGAAAAAGAAAATGACAAAAAAAAAGTTTTGTGAATATTGTTTATGTTCTTGGGTAGAAACCAACCCAAAAGTGTTAGTCGTTATGTTTGCAAATAAAGTTGTCACAGTTTGGTTGTTCATTGTTCGCCATATAAAACATATAAATAAAAGCCAAAAATCTACTACCCTTAGCCTAAGCCTAAGCCTAAAACCCGAAAGTCCTTTTGATATGTGTCGTGTTACATGATACAGTGGAGGTGTGATTGTTATACAAGCATATGATTGCAGAATTACATGTTTGTTTTGAGTGATACATATACTAGCACATTATACGCTCGTTCAGATATTAAACCGAGAGGATAGTTTATTGTGAGGGGCGTGTAGCATGTGTTATAATCCTAAGCATGTTAGTTTTAAATAGACAAGTCTTAAGTTTTAAAAATTGCACCAATTGCTTGTCGGACTATCAATCTCGATTGTGTTAGTCTATGGGACGGGTATGACTTGGGACTTAAATTGTTGAACTGGTTAAGGGATTTAGAGGTATTGTTGTTGTGGTGAGTCGTTCCGTATTGGTTTGCTTGAGGACAATCAAAGGTAAGTGTGGGGATGTGATGGAGAGTGTGAAACACGGGTGCTAAAGTGTTTATCTTATGTGATTTAGTTCGTTTTACGTGATTTTATGCTTGGAATGTGTTTATTGCGAGTGTTTGTGTTGTTGCAGGTAAAACACGTAATTTGGTGATGTTAAAGGGTTTAAAGATGAAGTTGAATGTTTGAGATTGATAAATGTGGCACTTGGTAATGTTCGGGATGAGTTTCGGGTTATAAAGTGTCTATTATGTGCAAGAGATATTAAAGATGGAAGTCTAGGGGGTTATTATGTCAAGTTGTGAAAGATGTAAATCAAAAGAATAAGAAGTGGTAGTTTACAATATAGCTTACGGTTGAGGAATATCATTTATCAAGTTTTCAGGGACCAAAGTGTAACTTATAGTGTGAACACAAACTGTGAATGCAAAAAAAGTAACAGCAGACTCCACATGGGGCTTACGGCTGACACATATGGCTTACGGCTGACAAGAAGTTGCAACATGGTACAAACCGTAACTTACGGTTTGTTAACCGTAAGTGACGGCGTGAATAAGGGGCGCATAGGATTCGTTATTTTTGAGGGGTTTAAAGGGGTTTTAACCCTAATTCTGAAAAGACTTCTTCATTCTTACAAAAAATTGCAGCAAAGAAGCAACTTTTTGGCTCTCCAACTCTCATCATCAACATCATCAACCATCCAATAATCAACCGATTCGACCATGTCCTCAACCTCATCTCAAGCTTTTGAAGAGTGTTCGTGCGTCATGAGCGGCTAAATCTCCCGTGATCATCTCCGAGATTAGGGTTGTGTTTGAAACATTAGGTTTGCGTATATTTACGTCATTTTGGATTAAGATTCGATTTGGTTAGACTTTCTTATTGTTCTTGTTTCGATTAAACGATTGTTTGATTATCGTAAACATTCATGTTCATCAATTATTTGGTTTTTTCATCAACACTTGGGATTAAATTCTAAGTTGTCATTGCTTTAACCTTTAATCATTGAACTTTTCTATGTTTATGAAATCTAGAATTGGTACTAATTAGATTACTATTCATTTGCATCAATCTTTCAGTTTCGATCGTGGATCATTGCAATCAAATATATTATCCGTTAATTATTTATCAAAACAAGTTTTATCAAATCAAGTCTATGTGATTTCCAACTGGTAGTAATTACGTAACCCGATTTTCTGCATAACCTGAAAACCCGGAGATTGGTCATTTTCTCATAATCGTTACAACTACAATTCAATTTCGTTTCCATAATTAGTCTCAAAATCTACTAAAAGCAATTAGTTTTAAATTAGATAATCGTCACAAACAACGAGCTTTTACATTTTCCACTGATTCCCCGTGGATTCGACACCCTACTTGCCCTTTACTAGTAAAAGGTGAATCGGATACTTTTAACTATATTTTTTTTACCGACCTTACGACATCGATCATGCACAAGAGAACAACAAGTGCGGACAAAGAACGAGACAAAAAACTTTAAGTCCTGACAAGTGTGACTACACACAAGTCATCAGAATAACAAATACAGACAATAAAGCTTCCAACACATAATTAAGTCCGCATAGTACCTTTTTCATATCAAAACACAGATCTGAAACAATCTTGGAAAGGAAGAAAACATCTCAGACGACGAACGTCTTCAAAATCTTCAAGTTTTCTGCAGAATCTTCACGTGTCCATGATGTTTGGCGGAAACCAACATCAAATCAAGAGCAACGATGATTCGGAAGGCGGTTAGACCATTCCGAATCGGTAACCATGCTCTGATACCACTGTGAAAGCACGGGATCGGTGACGAACATCAACATTGCACTTGATTCAAGACATGAAGAACAATCATAAACACAAACAAGAAAGAAAGATGTAGAAGATAAATCTCTTTATTAATGAATCAGTCATCACATATTACAAACCGAAAAAGTATACATCATCTACAAGCTAGTTTAGATCACAAAGATCTAAACCGAGCTTTCTCTCACTAACACATAGTCACTCTCTCTCTCTCTCTAAAAATGTGCACACGCTATTGAGGAATAGCTAGGGTTTGTGAGAGGTTGCACGAAGCTGATCACCCAAATCCTTTCTCACTGTGATGAATGAATGTGATGGATAGATGCCCAATTCTAACCTATACACCCGTATACATAGGCTAGGGCAAAACCCTAAATTCTGAGCATCCATGTCCACAAGTTCAGACAACACTGTACATAACTTTATCCGAATTTGTCAACACATAAGTTCGGACCCTTTAGACTCACTTCCATCTGAATTTAATCAATAACGTTGACTTGGGCTTTGAATTTGTTACACGGAACTGATAAAGCACAGTTACCAGCAGGAGCTGCACTTACATCTTATCGTGTCGACCTGTTTTAGACACGAAACCTGTTAAGGTCAAACACGAAACATGATAACTTCGTGTAGGTTCGTATCGTGTTGTCGTTTTGTCGTGTTCGTGTCAGATATGCCAGCCCTATTTTGAACACACATGATCCAAAATTGTTAAATATTTGTATATCGTCTTTCGTATACAATGGGATTTGTTAAATTTCATTTTAAGTATATATTTTTTTTCGATTTTCTTAGGGATGTTGCTACCACTTTAGTTAAATTATATATATTTTTTAAGATTTATTTCTTGATTTTGCTACAGAATCTATTAAATTATTTTTACTTTATACCTTTAACTATTTGTTTTCTCTATGATGATAGAACTTTATTAAATTATTTTGTAATAATCATTTAATTTTTTTTCTCAATTTTGCGACGGGATTGATTCGTGTCAGGATATCCATGGCTAAACCGTAGCAAAGTTTGTCCATAGATAATCCATAGCAAAATAATTTTCCACGGTGAATATATGTTTTTTTAGTAGTGCCACATTGTTTGGTTGTTGAAAACTACAAGTGATCTAATTAAATTCGTTCTTCCGTGCAAAACTATATGTTTTGAGATAGATTTGATTTCTAAAGGAGAAAGTTATGGCCAGAGCATTTTAGCTTGGGTGGGGGGAGGGGTGGGTGGGTTAGGTTTTTTTTAGGTTTTTAGGGGGTGGGGGGTTAGGTTTTTTTTAGGTTTTTTGGGGGTGGGGGTTAGGTTTTCTTTTAGGTTTTTGAGGGTGTGGGGGTTAGGTTTTTTAGATACATTTGTAGAGTAACTTTGATAGTTATAGATAATTACAAAAATGCCACCTTGTCTTTTTGACTTTTCCTTCAATTTGTATGTTTAGTATGTTAAGATTATTTGTACATGAACTTTCCCCTAAATATTATTCCACCAGATTTTTTTTTGTGTAAAGGAGTTCAGATATTTGATTAATTCACCAATCAATCAATATATGGAGTGTAATCAATTTAACTTAGATGTTTAAGGGTATTTAGATGTTTAAGGGTATTGCTAAATTGTTGTTACTTCAGGTTCTAAGTATAAAACACTAATAATCAACTTTGATAGTAGAAACTAGAAAAACTTTTATATTCAGGTCAATTATATATGCACCCGAACATTGTGGCAACCCATAATCAACCTTGGACTTACTTTGTATAAAAAAGGCACCTTGTAGAGTAACTTTGATAGTTATAGATAATTACAAAAATGTCACCTTGTCTTTTTGACTTTTCCTTCAATTTGTATGTTTAGTATGTTAAGATTATTTGTACATGAACTTTCCCCTAAATATTAATCCACCCGATTTTTTTTTGTGTAAAGGAGTTCAGATATTTGATTAATTCACCAATCAATCAATATATGGAGTGTAATCAATTTAACTTAGATGTTTAAGGGTATTTAGATGTTTAAGGGTATTGTTAAATTGTTGTTACTTCAGGTTCTAAGTATAAAACACTAATAATCAACTTTGATAGTAGAAACTAGAAAAACTTTTATATTCAGGTCGATTATATATGCACCCGAACATTGTGGCAACCCATAATCAACCTTGGACTTACTTTGTATAAAAAAGGCACATATAACTCATACCGAGGAGGAAACAAACCACTAATTAACTTCGATGTGATAATTAAACTAATTAACCTAGAAACCACGACATACACTCTTGTTATAATCCAAACGGAAAGACGTAGCTAACCATGCACAACTGGATATATGGATGGCTAGTTAATTAAGGTACTAGCTACATGTCTCTTACTCCAAACATGTTGCGATTCTTGACGACTATATCAAACATATGCATCGATTTGAGCTTATTGAAGTTTTTAGGCAAAGAAATGAGATGCACAGTCGATCTTTTGTGAAACTGCAACAAATTTGGATCATCATAGTACCTTTCCCATCCTAATGATGACAAGATTCGTTCCAGCCGATCATAGGAAGTCACAACTTCGTTCGTTGGTATATGGACCAGGACCTTACGTCGAGCCGAACCCTGACAAGAATCACCTCCAGGGCTCTCCACTAGTCGAACCACACTGTTCTGGTTAAACACCCAGACACCAGACATATCTTATGTTCTTGACTAGCTAGACTGGATTTTGAGTTTTTGTTTTTGTGAACTTGAATATGAATGAGTGAAGTTGGGGGATGGGGGTTTATATAGAGATTTTAGCCATGTGGGGTTTATATATAATTAAGACATAAAGTGTGTGTTCAGGCCCATTAAACGGTTGACAAAAAAACTTTGTGTTTTAGGACATCACTTTACCCACGTGTGGGTGTGTGGGGGATAGGGAATTCTGGATGAAGGGGAGTCCATAATCTAATGCCAAGTCATTATAAATCCCCACAAACATAAAGAGATTCTAAAGCTGATTTGGTCGAGTCGTTTTGGAACAACCAACAATTGGAAACAACTGTACTGATCCGCATCATGTATCACCAGATGTTGATTGAATGATTGATATTTTCTTATGTGGCAACTACATCTAGAACGGGAAATCTTTAACGACTTCTAGGACTGTTCATGGAGGCGTTATTTCAGAGTATAACTAGTCATTTAGTGTTTTCGTAATTCTTTCTCGTCCCTTTCTCCGTCATGAGCTTGAAGTAATTAATTAATTATTTTAATTTAGAAGGAGCATGTAGGTATCTTTATATTAATTAATTAATTAATTAATTAAAGGAAGACATCTCTAACGAAAACACACCTCATTCTTTATTAACATTTAACGCTTACACGTCAGTTTTTATATATTCTTTACCAAAATTGTATATAAATATTAACAATAAGAGTAACAAATTACTTTCGATTAGCTAGATACATATTACTTTCGATTAGCTAGATTCCTAACTCATGGATACTGGAATTTCGTTCTGATTCCAAAACACTTTTGATCAATATAAGTTCCTTATTTTGATTTGAGTTTTCTGATTTTATATCATACAAAATCCCACGGATTAAATTAATTAAATCAGGTCAAATTTACTGACTAAACATGCACTGTTCTTGATCATTGATATGTTTTCATTTTTTGAAACAGCAACGATTTTGTGTAAAGATTGAAACGGGTGCAAAGCGTCAGTCACAGTTACTCAACCAAAAAAATCTAATAGTAACGTTAAATGATGTTACTAGGTGTCGAATCCCCAAATCTCTGGATGACGTTCAAAGGGTCTTCGCTGACGTCGTAATATTCCAGCCTTTGCTTTCTACAAAAAAAGAAACTGTTAGCCTCGTCACGGGGGACCCGGGGGGGGGGGGGATCCGTGACCAAACTCCGGCGTGAGAGTAAGTAAACTTGCCGGAGAGTAAGAGAGAAGCTTATTCCGACGAGTGTGGTCGTCGGAATATTCTCTGTGGTGTGAATCGGTTATAAGTGTGGATATTTAATGTAAGGGAATAGTGGTCGGAATAAATGACGATACAAAACATTAAGTAAGTTACCTTGTTCCTTCTTTTTACCTTCCTTATATAGCCGAGATGGCTTATCTTCTTGATGGAGAGATACCAAGAGTAACTAACGGTCTCTGATCAGCTTTGGGGGACTCAGACACGTGTCTGAGCCCCAACGGCAAGATCTCTTGCTTCATTTAATGAGGCCAGTTCAGAAGTACCATGTTGCCGGCAATACTCTTCTCATCAGATAGGCATTAAATGCCCTTGTTATCTTGAAGATCTTTTCCCGCTCATATGCATAAGTCCCTTAAGAGACAAGTATTACTACTGGGCCTTTACCAGTTGGGCCTACATGAAAGAAGCCCAAGACGGGTCAAATTGGGCAACTGGTTGGCCAATCGTCAAGTTATCTTTAGCCCCTGGTTCTAAGATTCAAATCTCAAAATCCAGGGCTGAGTCATAATTGCTAGTCTTCTTAGGCTAAGAACATGGGCCCACTTCTCGCTAATCATCACGTGCCCCTTTTCGTTTCTCGAGAGCCCTCAAATGTCAGAAATCAACGGCAGGGGTTTAATCCCCTAAATACAAGTGCTCCGGGTAGTTTTAAATTTTGAAAAGTTGTGATGTGACGGTTTCTGCCTCTTATGTCAGTTATCCTCTTTAAAACCTTCACCGCCCCTCTAATTTCTTTTAACTTCCCTCATTTTTCTTCATATCTCCCCCTTTTCTTTCTCCTGCTATAATTTTCCGATTACCATTCCGTCTTATAATGAGGCGAACTGGCCGCTCTTCGATTCGCTCCGTCAAGACGGCAAAAGACTTGGAATCTTTTGTTGAGACTTACCAGATTCCAGAACTTTTCTCTCCAACTCTACCTGGTCCTGATGACTCAGCGGAGTGTACCCCTGACCGGATCGTCATATATACATTATCGTTTTCTTCTTGCGGTGTTCGTTACCCGCTCTCAACTTCCAAGGTCGATTTGTTGCGGCATTTTAGGGTTCATTTCTCACAACTGCACCCCTTAGGGTTCGTGAGGGTTGTGCATTTTGAGTTGTCATGCGTGGCAGTTTCTGGTGAACCATCGATTCCTCTGTTTTGCGTGTTTTATAAGTTGATATCGGATGGGGATTGGTTTACTTTCGCCAAACGGAATGTTAGGATCTGAGTTTCTTTTTTATTGTGTTTTCGTTTAAGAAATAAAAAGATGAACAAGTAAATGCAGCGGAATTAAAATGGAAATAAACTTTGCACACAATCAAAAAGGAGAAATGCTTTCAACATACAAGTTTAACATTGAACCGAATGATTGAATTTATTTCAAACTTCAATTACAATTTTGCATGCATGTATCACAAACTCCCCCTCAGCCTGAGCTCACAGTATTTGTTCGTACAGGAAGACAAGTGGTGAAAGAGCAAATAAAACAGTACAGGTACTATTCTATTTATAGGCACGAGCAAACCACTGAAGCATCTTGGCTGACGTCACCATGAAAGTGACAACTAAACTCCTAACAACCTGTAACTACTGATCTAATACAACTACTGCTCGCATTCCACTGCTGTGACTCCAGCAGTACTTCATGTCTTCAGCAGTGCTTCACCCAGATCAGTAGATTGAGCATCAGTGTTAGTCTTCAACAGTTCTTTAATCATCAGCAGTTGTTGAAGGACAGTTGTTTTAAACAAGCAGTAGATAGAGGTCATCAGTTGTTTAGCCACTTTCAAGGGAAGAGAATGAATACATAACATCTGCTTATTCTGGATCCACTGTTCTGATCCGGTTTTGGCTTTAATCAACTGTTCCTTTGGTAGGGTTCAATCCCAACAATCTCCCCCTGGAAAAGATGATGCCAAAACCCTTCATTATTGTGGAACTTTATTGCCTCATCAACAGTTCTCTGACTTGTCTTTTGAATTGTAATTCAAAGTCCAAAGAATTTGTGTCATCCTCATCCCTGCACAGTGTAAGATCAAGGAGATCTTGCAGATCTTCAACACCCAAGCCCAGTGCTTTTTCCCTTGATATTTTCTTCACTTCACCACTGGATTTGATCAGAGTCAATACGTGGGTCTGTTTGTCAGATTTCCACTTTAGTATTTTTGAATCCAGTGGGTTTCTTGAGAGAGGTTTTATTGCAGATGAGTTTGGAGATGGTAGCCTGGTGATAACTGGCTGAGGAGTGCTTTGAGCTTGAGTAAGCTCAGGATTATCAGCTATTATCTGCTGAAGGACACGTTTTATAATAGCATCACCTGTAGCTACATCTTCTATTGTTTCTGCATCCATCTGCTTTTGTCTCCTTCTTTGATAAAGGATGGCAGCAGGTGGAACAGTGGGTTTCCTGATAGGCAGTTTTTGTGGTCTTGTTGGAACCACTGCTTCAGGATAGTTAGACTTTTGTGGAACATTTGGATTTTTCTTTCTTAATTCTTCCAACTTTTTGTAGCTGGCCCTGACTTTATCTTCTTTCCACCTTGTTACCTAATTCCTTAACCCAAAATTAGCAACAATAAGTTCCTCTTTCATTCTCTTCAGCTCTAGCACCTTGTCTGGTACATTTTTCATGTAATTTGACCAGACAGGTGGAGTCTGCTTCACCTTGTTTTTGATCATATCTTGAATTCTGGCTGTTTCACTTTCAAGCTCCTTAATGGTCCATTCTTTGTACATGTACTTTTCTCCCTTGTATTTCTTGTAAGCCATGATATTATCAAGATAGTCTTTTCTCAAGGTTTCATCTGCTCTTTCTGAAAGCTTTTGACACAAATCTTTAGAAAACTGCTCCAAAGTTCTGACTTGTGTGAGCAGGAATTGATAGTGTCTTTGAATTTCTTTGTCAGATTTTCCTTGTGAGTTTCTTTTAGAGATATCCTCTGCTTGTTGAGCCTTTAACTTCAAATATTCTTCAATGTAGTTAGGCTTAGGATATCCTTGAAGAGATGGCAAGTTCCTTTTAGCAGGGTCATCTTCAGAGTAGAAAGATTTTATCTCTTCTCTAACTGCTATAAGCTCTAAAGGGTACTGGACTCCTGCAGGAACAATGGCAGTGTTTGAATTTGAGACTTATGCTGAAGAGAGTGGAACAGGTTTTGGAATAGGTACAAGTGACTGTGGTTGTGAAGATGTTGATGGTGGTGAAGTTTCATCATTCAAAATCATCCTTCTCCTTTTAGGTTTAGGAGAGGTAGGTGGTGTTTTGGTGGGTTTAGTGGTAGTGATTTGAGTGGTGGATGGTTGACTAACAACTGTTGAAACAACTGGTGTTTCAACCACTGTTGTCATTACAACAGATGATGTGTCATCTGAAATCTTCTGCTTTTTAACAGGAGGTATTGGTGGTAATGGGGATGTTTTTGTTGGTGAGGTGATTTTTGGTGGTGGTGGTAAGGCAGTGGATGTAGTGTGTGTTGAAGTAGTGGTGGTTGTTTGGGTAACAGTTGTTGAAACCACTGAAGTACCAACAGTTGTTGCTACAACAGGAGTTTTAACATCTGTTGGTTTGGAAGATTGATGTGTGGAGCTTTTGGAAGGTTTGGGAGTATGTTTTGTGGATCTGGATGGTATGTGTTTGGGTTTCCTCACTTGTCTAGTGGGCTGCTTTCTTTTGACCTTAGGACTTTCTTCATCCTTTGGTTCTGAAGTATCCTGCTCATTCATTTCCATAAAAACTCTTTTCTCCTGTTCAAACCTTGCTTTATCCTTTGCCTCCATATCCCTTTTTACCCTTGCTTTTGCATCAGCAATGGCATTTGTGGTTACATCAATCTTTTTGGTACCATCTGGCTTAGGGATGTCTGCAAGCATACTTGATTTGTCTGGTGCAATGTACAACCCATCTTCATATCCCTTTTTCTTCAACGGCTTCATTTTCTCCCCCTTTTTGGCATCAGCTAGTGGTGGGTTGTCCACAAAGATGATAGAGGGAAGAGAAGTGCCAGTGGTATTCAACAAACGGGCGTTGATTGCCTTTATGTCTGCCTGTGTATCTTTGAACCTTGCTTCCATGAGATTTCTAATCTTTTGAACTTGTATTTCATGTTGCTGATCAGCTAATTCTCTTTGTTGGTGTAGCATAGGTTGAGACAAACTCCACAACTCATTTGGAGTAGGAGCAGATGATGGAGCAGCTGTTGGAGTTGGTACAGCAGGGGATTCCTTTTGTGCTTTCAACAACTGTTGCAGCATGTCTTTGATTTCTGCAACAGATGTATCAAGTTTGTCAACTCTATCCGTCAATTCTCGATACATTAAACCATCACCCAAGTTAATAGGATCATCTGATTTCCCACTTATAGTGGTTGTATCAGTGGTTACCTTAGGGAATGTTTCCTAAAAGTTATTCACTGATGCCCCTTTTTCTTGGTACTGGGACTTCTTTCATCAGCAATTGATAACCTTTTAAATGTACCAGTGGTTGGAATAAACACACCAGTGGATATCAGAGTTGCTGGAGAGGAAATTGCCTTCAAGGAAGTCTGATTGATGAAACAACTGGCCACGTGTAGATCAGTGGATCCAACACCTGTAGTTGCTGCTTCACTTGAACTACTGATAGGAAGTACTTGTACTTCCTATAGTGTAACCTCCTCAGGTGTTGTTGGTGGGTTAGCAATGATTGAAACATCAGACCCAGTCACTTGTTGAGGTATATCCTCATTAATAGGTGGTTGAGAAGAACTGGTTTGTGTCTGAGCTAAATCAAGTGCATCCAAAAAAAGTTTTGTTTGTGGTGGAATTTGTGAAGTGAGTATGGGTGTGGAAAGAGAATTTGCCCTGGGCAGTGGGCTGTGGATGATAGAATCAAGTGATTCTAGAGTATCATAATTTGGTGTCCCTGTTCCTACAACCTGTTCTTTTTTAGAAGAAGTAGGAGGAGTTTGAGGCTCAGGTTGAGATCTTTCTACCATCTGCTGTGAGAAAGTAGCAGCAGTGGTTTCTGGTGACTTTTGTGTTGTCACTAGCAGCTGCTCAGGGATCTCATCTTCCAGAGTTGCCTTTTTTGTAGGTTTGGGGGGCTTTTGTATTTTCTTTTGTTTTGGTCTTTTGGTGGATTTAGGTGTGGGTTTCACAACAGTTGTTTTGCTGCTATGATCACCTTGAGCAGTGGGCTCAGCAACAGGTGCTTGAGGAGCAGTGGTAGCTGCTAAATTCTGCTCAGGAGCCTCTGCTTGTGTTTTGGAAACTTTTGATAGCCTTGTAAATGTTTCAGGTGTAAGGCTATTTATTTGAAAAGGTTCACCTTGGATAAGCACATGAGCATTATCCTTTGCAAATTTCTTTTGAAAATAAAAAGCTTAAGAACCTTGGAAATAGTAAAAGTGATTTGTTAGTAACATTTTTGACCAAGTCATCAAAGATCTCCTGGGAGTAGTTAAAGTTTTCCCTATGCAAGATAGCATAACCCAGGTATTGGATCTTTAATGGAATTTCATTGAAAGCAGTGGTCTTATTAGAAACACACATTAGGAGGGTATGAAATAAAAACCTTGTGGCAGGAGGAAAACTGCCTTTTTGCAAAGTGTCTTTTTTCATTTCCTTAGCATACCCTCTTTCTAAAAAATATGTTTGATACTCTATTTTAGGAAAGGAAGTTTTACCTTGTAGATCATTCAGTTCAAAAACTTCTGATAGAGTTTTTGGTGTGATTTTAACTGGTACACCCTTTATCGAGGAATTGATGGCTATGGGTGTTTCATCTTGAGATACAAGTTTCGCATTCTTCCAAAATTCCCTCTGGGTTGCCAGGTAAATCGGAGCATCAGAAGTCAACAAAGTTTTGTACTTTGAAGACGACATAGTATCAATGATGGAATTGAAGGTTTCAGTGTTACTGGGTTTTGTGAGTAGACCCAAGTAATTGTGAGGAGCTTTGTATGGAATTTCTGTGGCCATTTGAGTGAATTTGTGAGATGATGAAAACAGGGCTTTGAGTATGTGTTCGAGAGGAAGAAAATGATGAGTGATTTGAGGGAAATGGATGATAACTGCTTTGAGAAAGGAATTTTGAATTCGATTCAACAGTAAAAACCCTGTTTGGGGGTTTTGATCCGGGTTTAATAGAAGAAAAAGTGAATGCTGACGTGGCAGCGGTTACTAAAGATCTGACCGCTATGTACTGTCCACGTGCCAACCCCTTATGAGTAATGGAAGACAGTTGTTTTAGGAAACCATTGATGGAGCAATATCAGTGGTTGCAATGGTTATAATGAGAACAGTGGGTGACTTTAACTATAAGTGGATAAAACGCTGATTTTGAACAACAGTGATTGTTGGTGCACTTGTGTCTGTACTTTGTCTGTATTTTGTCATGATACCAAACGATGTCTTTTGTTAGTCTTGTAAGTTTGACCAAGTCAACCATCCTCCTGGTTTGACTTGGCCAAACAGTTAGAACATGGTTTGTAAGCTGTTTGCGTCGAAGGATAAGTCATCGAAGGATTGTTTATATCCTTCGATGAGCTCGAAAGATAAACCTTCGATGGATGAACCGCGAAGGATATCATCCTTCGAGGTATATGTGGATCCTTCGATAGGTTTCAGGTCGATAGATGATCTTTCGATCAGTCTATCTGATCCTTCGACCAGACAGGCTGTGACGGGTATATATACCCATGGAATGTGTTCACTTCATTTGCGAGACTGAGACAAGAGTGAGACAGGAACAAGAGAGAACACACACGAGAGAGAGAGTTTACAGAATACTTTTGTAAACCTTGTGCTGTAACCGACTTTCATAGTATTAATACAGAGGTGTTAATCGTTGAGTCTTGTGTGTCTACCCTTTCTCTTTGTCGCTTGTGTTCTCATATAAACTACCGGTTTGCATTCTAGCTTGGATTCCGCACTTGCTAGTGTGTTAGACATAACAAGGATAAGGTTTGACCTCATCCTCCGAGGGACCTACAAGTGGTATCAGAGCCGTGGCTCTTTTCCTTGTTAAAAACCGAGTTTATACAAGTCTTTGGAGTGTTTTGGACAAAAACTCACATGGTTTAGAAACTGTTTTTAGTGTTTTTCTTGCTTTTCTTGAAGTAAAAACGTGTTCTAAACTAACCGGGTGTGTTAAAGGACGGGTTGGGCAACTTAAAAACTTGTTTTTAAGAAGTTTGGTCATCTCCGGCCAAACTCCGGCTTACTCCGGTGACCGGTTTCTGGATAAGAACCTTCGATTTTTATCATATTTTATTGTTCAAAATCTTGGTTTTGGTAAAAATCATAGTCTGACCATACTTTCTGCCGAATGATTTTCACCAACCCATCAACTTTCCACCAACCTGTCACTTTCGTCAATTGTGTCAGTGCAGGTCGAAGGATATCCTTCGAAGTCGAAAGATCATCTTTTGATCAAAGGAGGTTCGATAGATAATCATCCTTCGAACATCCTTCGAAGTCTGTGACTTATCCTTCGATCCAAGGAATCTTTTCGAAGCATACATCCATCGATCTGCAGCTCTTTTTCGAAAGATAAGGATCCTTCGTTTGGAGAATCTTTCGAAATCTTTGTTCGAAATTCAACAGTGATCTTTCGAACACTGTTGATCCTTCGAACAAGTCTTGATCCTTCGATCTTAGTCTGTTTATGTTTAACAAGTTTGTGATTTTAAGGTATTATTATTCTTGATCAAAAATGAATCCAAGATGGGGTACTCCGGTAAATACAGAGATGTATTTTGGTACTCCGTCTCCGGATAGTGGAAAGTATAGAAACACGAGTTTGTCTCCTTCGTGGGCCGAATCTCCCGCACCGGTATCTTCTCAAGCTAATGCAATTTCTACCGGTCAATGGGCATTCGTATCAAATCAAACTCCAAGTATTCAAAGCATTCTCTTAAGCGAGAGCGAAACCGGAAGTTTGAATCGGCCTCCAAAGTTGATGCACTTATACGAATATCCAGGATGGATTGACAGATTTCATACATACGTCCTTGGACAAAATACAGAATTGTGGTTGCGGTTCATCACAGATTTCGATCAAACAATAAAGGTTGCCGCATCATCTGCTGCTACGTTTGCAGATCTTACGGAAGATCAGAAGAAGGTCTATGATTTAGAAAAGAAGGCATATGCCATTCTTACTCAGGCGTTAAGTAAAGATATTTATCATCAATTTGTCAGTTACAAGACAACGAAGAGGTTGTGGGACGCATTGAAGACAAGGGGCGTAGGGAATGAAGCGACACGTCAATTGAGAAAAGACCTGCTAAAGAAAGAGTTTGATGGTTTTACTTGTATGGAGAATGAATCTTTAGGAGTTTGACAAGTCGATTTAATCATTTGCTGACTGAATTGGCAAATTTTGAGGTTGTTACAACTTCAGCAGAGATTGTGAAAAAGTTTGCAGATGCGTTGCCACCTCAATGGAATACTTTCTTGGAAATCATGAAGTACAATGGCACTTTAGCTACAACAAACTTCAATGACTTTGTTCAACTCCTGGAAAACAAGAATCAGGAAGAAACTCTCAAGGCAAAAAGAGTTCCAGTGCCACAAAATCCTGAAATGTATTATGGAACTTCTAGCACTTCTACAAAACCTTCTTCACATGCTTCAATTCAAACAACGTTTGTGTCTAGCACTGACATGTATGGCAATCCTATCCAAGTTCCGGTCCCTCCAAAAACAGACATGTATGGAAATCCGCTTGAACCAGTTCCTCAACCAGTACCACAACAGCAAAGCCAACGACCTATCAGAGCAACTGATATGTTCGGAAATCCATTACCTGTTCGATCTACCGGACCAACAGACATGTATGGGAATCCACTTCCTCCTCAATCTACCGGACCAACAGACATGTATGGGAATCCACTTCCTCCTCAATCTACCGGACCAACAGACATGTATGGGAATCCACTTCCTCCTCAACAGCAAGCGTGTTATGGAAGCACATCATCTGCTGGTCAACAATCAAAGCCAAATACAGTACGGCTCCACACCTCAAGCTTTTCTAAAGTCAGTGTGGAAGTAGCAAAGGAACACATGGAGCTGCTAAACACTTTGGTGAGCGCATACTGTGGATTAGTGGAAGGTCAGATTGGCAACATTAATCTGACACAAGAAGACTATCAGCAGATCGATAAAGAGGAGATGGAGATGATGGACATCAAGTGGGCCTTTGCCAGTGCTGTTAGGCGAGCAAAGGATTTCATGGAAAGAACTGGCAGAACCAGCTTGGAAAGCAAGAAAGACACCAAGTATGGGTTTGATAAGCAGGCTGTTAAGTGCTTCAATTGTCGTGAACGTGGTCATTTCAAACGTGAATGTACGAGGCCATCTCAACATGGAAACCAAATTCCTTTCAGAGGTCAAGGCAACAGGGCAAATCAGAACCAAGTAAGGAACAACGAGCGCACATTGGTGCCTGTCAACAACCAGAGTCAAGCAGGACCATCTAATGCCAACCAGGCACTTGTGGTTCAAGTAGATGAAGGTTGTGATTGGTCAATTCAGCTGGGAAATGATGCTCCAGATGGAACAACATGTTTTGCTGAAGTGGTTAAGGATTTAAAGCACGCCAGTGGTGGAGAATCTTCCACCAATGGTGATGAATCTTCTGAAGATGAAGACAGTTCTGGTTATAGTGGAAGCTCAGATGAAGAATCCTCCACTTCAGGCAATGATCATCATGTGGATGAGACATCAAGTGCGTCAGTCGATGCAAATATTGATGAGCTTTTGGAGGAAGCTGCAGCAGGAATTCAAAGAAGATCTATTTTGGTGGATCAAGCTGCTTATTCTTCGTCTTCTCTCCATTCAGCCTTTATGGCTAATGTCGACAGTTCATCGAGTCAGGTATGTGTCGATGAACCCACTGCTGTTGTTTGTGATAATTGTGATAGATTAAGTGGTAAATGTGCTGATTTAGAGGCAAACATGTCTGAGTTGCAAGGCAAACATGATGCTTTACAAGCTAGTTTGTTTGACTTGCAAGACAAACATGTTTCATTGAATGATAAGTGGTGTGAATTGCAAAGCAAACACGAGGCTTTGCAAGAGAAATATGATGTGACATTCATTCACAATCAGAAATTGACCGTTGATCTTTCGAAGTGCACTGAAGCCAACATGTTTTATGAAAACCATGAAAAGGAGTTTAAATCGGTAATTGAAAAATTAAAGAAAGATAAAACCGAGTTAACTAAAATGGTTTCCAGAAAACAGACTGACATTAATTTGTATATAACTCGTCTTGAGGTAATGCAAAAGGAAATGGCTTGTGTCAAAACTGAAAGTGAGGCGATCCAACTTAAGCTAGACAGTTATTTGAGCTCTAGCTATGTGTTGGATCACATCATTGACGTACAGAAAGAGAAACGGGATGTCACATGCATTGGATACAAGAAATGTCCACCACCCGTGAGAAACAATTATGATGCCATGCCTGACGAGGAGGATAGAACTTTCTTTGAACCATCTGTTCCTCTAGATGTTAATGAATTTGCAGCAGGACTAGGATACAAGAAGGAAGTATCATCAGATTCGGATGTGTCAGCAGATACATTTGTAACTGCTGAACAGAATCAGAATCCGCCAGTTGTGATTGAGGATACTGATTCTTCTGATGATGAATCCGATGATACTGATTCGGAAAAGTCTGATGTGGTAATCAAAGAAGAGGACATACCTCTTGAGAATCATATTCTATGTGATCCTCCCGCAAAACCTGCTAAGACTGTTCCGATCGAGTCCTCGTCTGCAAAAGAGTCGGAGAGTGTGGATTTGCTGTATACTCTTGTTGGTGATAATAAAATTTATTCAGACAAAGATTTTCCTATTAAGAATGTTAATCAATCATTAATCAGTAAAGTCTTTGAAAATTCAACGAGTAAGTTTTTGGGAAAGACAGGATCACATGTTACAGTAACACAGTGCCCTCCTATTCCAAAGGCCGAAATTCGAAAACAATATGGCAATCAAAAATTACCAACAGTGCAAAAACAGCAAAATCATACTAAACCAAAAGGAAAATTACCGGCTCAAGGTCAAAGGAAGCCGAATCAAAAGAAGAAAAAGAATGTGAACTTTGTGAAATCTAAGGGAACGGACAAAATTGAAACGTTTGAAAATCAATCTAACTTAGATTTTGTCAAGAAAGAAACAGTGATGAAAAGGAATGAACCAAATAGTTCAAAACCTAGTACCTCGGGATCACAAAGTTCATCATCGGCAAGACGATCACATGATACTTCGGGGTTTGTTGAACGAAGATCATGTTTTGAATGTGGTACAATTGGACATATAATTCGAAATTGTCCGTATCTTCATAAGTTGAAAGCTAAGGATGATGATCCCCGTGACCAAATTGACCGCAAGCGATCTGTTTCATCAAAACCAGATCCCCGTCTTATAAAAGAAAGGGAAAAGAAACAGAAACGCCAACAGGTCAAGAAAATTGAAAAGGCGATTAAAACCGATGTGGTTAACAAAACATCTGTTTCTGTCAAACCAAACAATTTAAAAACTTCAGACAACCATGAAGTTAAGTTTTTAAAGAATAACACTGGTATAACAAAACAGTCCTGGAAACCAAAAACGGTTATTGAATCAGGGGGACCATCACAATTTATGAATCATCAAAGAATAGAAGTTATTGTTGTTGATGAAAATGGAAGACCCAAGACCAGAATGGCTTGGGTCCCCATCTCCAACTAATCAAGTGAGTTCATGTGCAGGGTGTTCCAGGAGGAACTATCAGTAGTCATTGGATTGTTGATAGTGGGGCATCCAGGCACATGACAGGCGACATGAAGCTTCTCTACGACGTCAAATCTATTAGAGGAGGTTATGTTGCTTTTGCTGGAGATAAAGGCGGATATATTACGGGTGAAGGAATGATTTCCAACGGGGTTGTTAGCTTTGATAAGATCAACTTCGTACAACAACTTGATCACAATCTTCTTAGTGTTTCTTAAATTTGTGATAAGCAGTTCTCAGTACACTTTGATGCAAATGGATGTTATGTGCTGAAACCCGGCTTCAAAATTCCAAAAGAATGGATTCTCTTGTCGGCTCCAAGGATAAACGATCTGTACGTCCTTGATATGAGCCAAGCTATTACTACGTCTGCACAAGCAACCTGTTTCGTTTCCAAAGCCACAGAAAAAGACTCAATCTCTTGGCACAGACGAATGGGTCACATTCACTTACGCAAAATGAATCATTTGGTGTCAAATGAATTAGTGAATGGTGTTCCTCTTAAAAACTTCCATCTTCAAGACGTCTGTGTCTCATGCCAGAAAGGAAAACAAACGAAGAAGCGACACCCTACAAAGAAAATCAACACGGTGGCTGTTCCTCTTGAACGTTTGCACATGGATTTGTTCGGTCCTGTCAAGCACAAAAGTATTAGGAATGATCAATACTGCCTTGTGATAACTGATGATTATTCAAGATTTTCTTGGGTGGCGTTCATGGCACATAAGAGTGAAACCTTCGGTATTATCAAAAACTTGATCATTCAGATTGAGAATCTATATAAGTTGAAGGTTAGGCGGATACGTAGCGACAATGGTACTGAATTCAAAAATCATGCCATGGCGGAGTTTTGTACTTCAAAAGGTATTCTTCACGAATTTAGTGCGGCCTACACTCCTCAACAAAATGGCGTCGCTGAACGTAAGAACCGCACATTGATCGAGACTGCTAGGACTATGTTGGTAGAGTCGCAGTTGCCCATTCCATTCTGGAGTGAAGCTGTGGCCTCTGCATGTTATACGTTGAACCGAGTCCTTACAGTCAAAAGGCACAACAAGACCTGCTTTGAGCTTATTAACAAATGGAAACCAGATTTGTCATATCTTGAACCATTTGGAGCTCCGTGCACAATAATCGATCCTAATGGAAAGTTTGGGGCAAAAGCAATTGAAGGATACTTTCTTGGGTATTCCACCCCGAACTTAAGAGTCTAGAATCTAGAGACTAAAAGGGTTGAGGAATGGTCTGAAGTCAGAGTACAAAGGCACACTTTACCAGTCAAATGTCCTGGTCAGCCTTGGATGTTTGAGTACGCTGACTTTTTCAATTCGATCAATGTTGAAGCCGTTGAAGAAAATGCTGCGGCAAGGATGTTTTTCGAGAGTGACAATGCAACAGATTCACCGTTGGTTCGTCCAATTATTGTCAATCAAGAACCATCTTCAGTGAACAATAATGCTCTCGACAATGAGGATTTTCACGATGCTACCGATTTGAACGAATCTTCAGAGGATGATGAATTTCTCGATGCAGATCAAGAAGCTCCAATAACAGTAGTTCATGGTACTTCAGAGGGTACTCCTCCAGTGGACGCCCCTAGAACAGCTGAAGCTACTGCATCTTCCTCTTCGTCAATTCCGGGCATTTAATTGGTTGTTGATCTCAATCTCAACAATCTGGGTACAAACATTCCAGTTCAAGATAATCCAGAAACAAGGATTCACAATACCCATCCTCAACAAAACATCATCGGAAATGTACAAAGTAGCGTTCAAACAAGAAACATGTTGCGAAACAACAACAATGCAGGCTTGTATGCTGCTATCCGAGAATCTGGTCAAGAAAACGATTGGTCTTTCGCGTGTTATGTCTCACAGGAAGAGCCAAGAACTTGGAAAGAAGCTTTGAAAGATAACTCTTGGGTTGAAGCAATGCAGGAAGAACTGCAACAATTCCAGAAGCTTGGTGTCTGGAAACTCGTAGAGAAACCTGCTGGTTACAAGAAGATTGGTACCCGTTGGGTGTTTAAATGCAAAAAGGATGACCGTGGAGTCGTTATTCGAAACAAAGCAAGGCTAGTCGTTCAAGGTTTTCGTCAGATTGAAGGGATCGACTACAACGAAGTGTATGCACCTGTTGCACGTCTAGAAGCAATTCGGATCTTTCTGGCTTATGCTTCATTCAAAGGTTTCAAGGTATACCAGATGGACGTGAAAAGTGCATTCTTACATGGTGTGGTGGAAGAAGAGGTGTACGTCGAACAGCCTCCAGGTTTTGAAGATCCTATCCATCCCGATCGGGTTTGGTTGCTCAACAAAGCTCTCTATGGTCTTCATCAAGCACCGCGAGCTTGGTACGCAACCTTATCTAATTATCTGCTGGAGAATGGATTTCGCAGAGGTCTTATCGATTGTACTCTTTTCATCAAAGAACAAGATGGAGATCTTCTACTGGTACAGGTATACGTTGATGATATTATTTTTGGTTCTACTAATGATGTTTTGTGTAGGAATTTCGAGCGCATTATGCAGGATAAATTCGAGATGAGTGCTATGGGGGAAATGACTTTCTTTTTGGGCCTACAAGTACAACAAACCGAGTCTGGGATATTCATCCATCAGACTAAATATGTTGGTGACATCTTGAGCCGGTTCCAGATGTCTGATGCAACGCCCATCGGTACCCCATTGCCGCAAAATCACGGAATTACTCCAGACTTGAAGGGTGAAGCTATTAGCCCCTCATACTACCGCGCGATGATTGGATCTCTTATGTACCTCACAGCATCAAGACCCGATATAATGTACCCAACGTGCCTGCTTGCCAGATATCAAGTCAACCCGAAGGCCTCACATCTTGCAGCTGTAAAAAGGATTTTTCGTTATTTGAAGGGTTACCCTGACACCGGTCTATGGTACCCTAGGGATAATAACTTTGACTTGATCGCATTCAGTGATTCTGATTTTGGCGGACGCAAAATCGACGGCAAATCCACAACGGCTGGATGTCAGTTTTTGGGAAATCGCCTAGTCACATGGCAGTGCAAGAAGCAGACCTGTGTAGCTACATCAACATGCGAAGCTGAATATATTGCTGCCTCAAGTTGTTGCTCCCAAGTCCTATGGATCCAACAACAAATGCGCGACTACGGTTTTGAATTCCTAACTACTCCTATTTACGTTGATAATTCTGCTGCCTTACAGATCACTAAAAATCCTGTGCAGCATTCAAAGACTAAGCACATCGAAATTAAGTATCACTTCATACGTGATTGCTTTGAGAAAAGGCTAATCGATGTTGCTTATGTCCACACTGATGACCAACGTGCCGACCTTTTTACCAAAGCATTTGACAAATCAAGATTTGACTATTTATTATTGGTAAACGGCATTAAGGTCAAGCAAGAGTAAAACCAACATCGGAAAATCATTTTTGTAAATACCTTTGTGTTTTAAATTTGTCTTAGTTTATTGATTTTAGGGGGGAGTAAATCCAAAATTTGAAAATCCAAAAACATCGAAAAATTTCAAAAACACAAAAACAATAGAAAAACAAAAATGAGTTTCCTGGCGAGCAAAAGAGAAAATGATAGTACATCAGTGGTCTGTCTAAACCTCTTTAAACCTTAAATGAAAAATGTTAAGCAGCTCTATATAAGATGTATCGGTAGGCTCACAATCATTTTAAAGTGTGCAGGGTGATATAAATCTTAAATCGACTGAAGACTGGGTGGGAACCATTCATTGGCATATGGTCTTGGTACCGAAATTTCGTTTGAGATATTGCCGAGGTTCTGAGATATTCGGTCTTTATGCTGCTTATCATCTGGGTATCATGGTTGTATCTTTTACCGAAAAATAACGGAGACGAAGTCTAGATCTTCCATGATACCATACATACGTGTACATATTGCATTCGACCTCAATAAGTGATCAACAATCACATGTCCAAACAAAATAAGTGATAATATATCACAAATTCTTTGTGGGAGTCAAGTTCGTCTCTCTGCTGTACGAAAGTACTGACCTGTTCACGGACTTGCTCTTGTGCCCTTCATGCATCTGAAAATCAAGTTCCTCATCAATAAGTGATTATATCACATAGGGCTTGTTTTCAAATCAAATAAGTGAGAATCTCACATCATATACGGTCAAACAGATGATAATCGGTATACTCACCGGTAAGAAGAACCCTCGTGCATACCTTGATACGGGAATGTGTCGTGATGTGGATGAACACCGGTCGGTAAGTATAAATCATACCTTAACGTATCCCCTCGCCATGATTACAAATGATAAGTTGAGCTTATGTGGATAACAATACCGATAATTGTTATAGGATGCTTATCTTAATGTTAACTAATTGAACAACAAGAGCGTTTTGGCATGACCGTACACTGATATGATTCTCTTACCCTCGAAACTCGCAAAAAGAATGTCTGTAAATATTTATTTAATGCTTTCAGTTTCTGCACCTTTATATATATTTATTTACTGCTTTCAGTCTTTACATTTGAAATATTCAAAAAGTCCAAAAAGATTTTAGGTGTGTTTTAATATAAACTTTATAAAAGCCAAAAAGATTTTATTTCTATTTTATTTTCGATCGTACGATGTTGGAGCTCGAGTCTTCGTTACCTGAAACCTGATCGAAAACCAAAACAAAACGACTATATCTTCATAAACGGTCGAAATTTGCAAGTTTTTGAAAGTTAACAACGTTAAACTGAACAATTTGTTAAACTTTCAAACTGTCGGACGGTGATTGATTGAATAATGGTCACATGTGTGTTGTTTGATTATGATATTCCAGGCAGTTGTTCTCATTACGCGTTTAGATTTCTTGCATGTGCAGATTCTAAAGGCAAGGAGAACATGGTCGATGACAAGCTTCGGAATGAAGACACGACGTGAAGGCACTCAAGTGATGAAGATGATCGAGTTGCCGCTGACCATCATCAACACCACAAGGATCTCAAGTTGTAAAGATCAAGACATTCACGAGCATAACTCAAGGGGGAGCTTATGTTAAGGGGGAGTTTGTCAACACTCTTCCTACATGAAACGGGGAGTTTGTTGGTACACTTTCTGCTTTCAAGACGTGAAGATTTTAAAGATCCTCCGACATTGAAGACTTGAAAGGACGTCAAAGACTTGAAGACACAAAGATCGAGACAAAGATCGAGACAAAGATCGAGACAAAGCTACAGCCAAGGGGGAGTTTGTTGGTGCACTTGTGTCTGTACTTTGTCTGTATTTTGTCATGATACCAAACGATGTCTTTTGTTAGTCTTGTAAGTTTGACCAAGTCAACCATCCTCCTGGTTTGACTTGGCCAAACAGTTAGAACATGGTTTGTAAGCTGTTTGCGTCGAAGGATAAGTCATCGAAGGATTGTTTATATCCTTCGATGAGCTCGAAAGATAAACCTTCGATGGATGAACCGCGAAGGATATCATCCTTCGAGGTATATGTGGATCCTTCGATAGGTTTCAGGTCGATAGATGATCTTTCGATCAGTCTATCTGATCCTTCGACCAGACAGGCTGTGACGGGTATACATACCCATGTAATGTGTTCACTTCATTTGCGAGACTGAGACAAGAGTGAGACAGGAACAAGAGAGAACACACACGAGAGAGAGAGTTTACAGAATACTTTTGTAAACCTTGTGCTGTAACCGACTTTCATAGTATTAATACAGAGGTGTTAATCGTTGAGTCTTGTGTGTCTACCCTTTCTCTTTGTCGCTTGTGTTCTCATATAAACTACCGGTTTGCATTCTAGCTTGGATTCCGCACTTGCTAGTGTGTTAGACATAACAAGGATAAGGTTTGACCTCATCCTCCGAGGGACCTACAGTGATTACCAAGGAAATGAGAGAACAGGGGTTGACTTTCAGCAGTGGATAGCAATAACAGAACAGATGTTTGAAACAAATTAGTGGTTATGGCAGACTTTTAAGGATTAATGAAAATTTTCATTTTTAACTATTTTTAAGGATGGATTTTTGATTTTCTGAAAACATTTTAATGCTTTTATTCATAGAAAAACAAGATTTTGCTTGTTATTCCATGTTTAGCATGCCAATCCTAGAGATCAAGCTTTCAAAGGTAGATGTGTCTAATGCTTTTGTTAGCACATCTGCCAGCTGATCCTTAGTTGGAACATGATGCAGAGAAATCAAACCTTTTTCATAGCAATCCCTCACAAAGTGATGTCTGATATCAATGTGCTTGGTGGTTGAATGTGAAACTGGATTTTTGATGATATTTTCTGCTGCCTGACTGTCCAACATGAGTGGTGTTTTTAGGGCAGTGATACCAAAATCCAGCAGTTGATTTTGAACCAAAGCAGCTGGGCTGTACAGTTTGCAGCAGCTATATCAGACACCACTCATGTTAGAAAATTAGGCAGCAGCTGTACAGTTGGGCTCTGATACCAATTGTTAGGATCCGAGTTTCTTTTTTATTGTGTTTTCGTTTAAGAATTAAGAAGATGAACAAGTAAATGCAGCGGAATTAAAATGGAATGAAACTTTGCACACAATCAAATAGGAGAAATGCTTTCAACATACAAGTTTAACATTGAACCGAATGATTGAATTTATTTCAAACTTCAATTACAATTTTGCATGCATGTATCACAAACTCCCCCTCAGCCTGAGCTCACAGTATTTGTTCATACAGGAAGACAAGTGGTGAAAGAGCTAATAGAACAGTACAGGTACTGTTCTATTTATAGGCACGAGCAAACCACTAAAGAATCTTGGCTGACGTCACCATGAAAGTGACATCTAACCTCCTAACAACCTGTAACTACTGATCTAATACAACTACTGCTCACTAACTACTGATTACATTACAATACAATGAATAAACAAACTACTGCTTCCCATTCCACTGTTGTGACTCCAGCAGTACTTTATGTCTTCAGCAGTGCTTGACCCAGATCAGTAGATTGAGCATCAGTGTTAGTCTTCAACAGTTCTTTCAACATCAACAGTTGTTAAAGGACAGTTGTTATAAACAAGCAATAGATAGAGGTCATCAGTTGTTTAGCCACTTTCAAGGGGAGAGAATGAATACATAACATCTGCTTATTCTGGATCCACTGCTCTGATCCGGTTTTGGCTTTAATCAACTGTTCCTTTGGTCGGGTTCAATCCCAACACGGAAGGACAGCATATCCCATCCCTGTTATTCTTTTATGCCAACCTCTACCTATCCCAAGGAGTGGAAAAGTCGATTTATCTTTGTCTCTGCCGCTATGTTACCAGAATCGCCACCGTTGAGGGATGTAAAGTCGGTTATTGAAAACAACATTCCAGTTCTGTCTGCTGATGAGATTGTCCAGTGGAAACATATGTATGAAAATCCCACAAGGGCTTTTACTTTTTCGGAGGGGATCCTGGCTATGGGGGGACTAAGCCCTTTCTATCCAGTCAAGCCAAAAGTTTTTGTAGGCAAGAAAGGTATTTTCTTGTTTTTGATATGTCGTTTTTTATCCTTCTCTGAAAGTCTTCGAGGGATTTGTGTAGTCATCTTTAGTGTTATTCTTGTGAAGAGATGACCCTGTGGGGTTTACTTCAGGGGGGTTGTAAGGATGTCAAATTCATGGTGGGACACAAGATTGAGCAAACTATGAGCCAGGGCGTTGAGAAGAAGGTCCCTGAGGAATCTGCCCAGGTAGGGGACTCTGCTGCCGAGGAGAGGGATGAAGAGGCTTCCTCTAGTAAGAAAAAGGATCCCCTCGGTTCCCTTCAAGTGGGAAGTTCAAGCGACGATGATCACGATGAAGACTTGGAGAGTCGCTTGGCTCGTAAGTGAAAAGTAGGCCTAACCAGTAGCCCTAAACAAGTTCCTGCCCCTCGTAATATCCGGCTGAGACTCTGTAGTGCTAGTGGCCAAAAAGATTTTCCTGCTACGAAAGCCACCTCTGAACTTCCCCCTACTGGGGTCAAGGGTTCCCTGTCTATTCATCTGCGATCATCAAGCCTCGTGAGAGAGCCTTTGTTGGTAAGCTTTCTTCTCACATTCTACTTTGATTAATGTGATGGCTCTTTGAATCCTTGCTAGTTTTAGTCGGTCTTGTTCTGGTAGGTTTCTGATGGTTTTTTCTATGTATTTGGAGCAGGGGAGTTCTAATGCTCCGATTGAGAATCGTACTGCCCCTTTCTCCTCTCGAGTCCGGGACAAGACTCCCGAGATCAGTGCTGCCCATATTACCCCAGCCTTTAAGGTTTCTCCACTTCATGCCACTGGAACCAGCAAACCTTCCCATCTGGGAGGTTTTGTCTCCCAATCCCCTTTGGTTCCTTTGTTTGCTGATGCTCTTCCAGTCCCATATATTCCCAGATGGAAAATCACCTAGTCTTCAGTAGTGGAGACTCCTAGGACTGCCCGGGACTTTTTGGCTCATGCTGTTCCCCCTTCTCACAGGTTCATGAATTCTGCTCTGAGGGCTGATCTCTTCGATGATCAACACAGTATGTCCCTCTGTGAAGAGTTTTTCCGGGGAGTTGGTATGCTACAACGAGTGGATGAATTGAGGAGGGAGAATGAGGGGCTGAGGAGCGATCTTAAGACTTCCTAAACCGTTGCTGCTGAGCTTCGGTGACGGGTGAGTGATGTTGAGCATAGACTACAGGAGGAGAAGGTACATAATCCTTCTCCTCTCCCCCCTTTTTATATATTTACCTTTTTGTATCTTTTGCCACTTTTCCTCAGGGAGCTGGTGCCATGCTAGAACAAAAGGAACGTACTTGGGCGAGGGAGATGGCAGCTTTGGTTGAAGAAAAGGAGGAGTTGGCTGCCGAGCTGAAACGTCAGAAGGAGCTTGACTCCGTGTCTCAAAAGGACTTGGATGCCATGTATGCCGAGTGGGGAATAACTTCGGATGACAACTAGAAGCTGGCTAAGGAAAGGTATTGGTTGATCATTAAAGGTTTCGGATCCTTCCTCACTGCTGTCTCTCAGTCTGAGGAATTTAAGAGCAGTCTTGAGCAGATTTACAGGACCTACTGGGACGTGGGATATCAGTCAGGCTTGAAGGATGGGTACGCTTATTCTGCTCAGGGTTTGGGAAGGAAAGAGACCCCTCTTTACAACTCCAAGGCCAAGAAGCGGCTGTCCAAGTTGGAGAAAGAGTTTGGTGGAAAGACCCCCGCACTTCTTGAGAAAATCCTTGAGCGCCCCTTGATGTCAATTGATGAACTCAAAGCCTTGCTGGCTCCCGCTGGTCCTTCTTCACCAAAGTCTTTGTCTGGGGATGATTCCCAGTAATTTCAAAACAATAACTACTTCGATATGGTTTTAACTAAATACTTATGCACCTTAAACACTGTTGACTTTTGACGTTTGGAGGAGGGCCTTTGTGTTGGGGTCCTCCCAGTATCTAACTTATGCTCTGCTAGCTATCTCATGATTGTATGTTGTCAATTTGTTTTTATTTCCTTTGTTGTGTTGTTTTTTTAGGTGTTATTACCGGGAGCTAGTCCAGTACCTGTTTGAAGACCTTTGGTTATTTGCAGCATGATTACAAAATTCTGTAGTTTGTTTACTAGATTTGCTAATGTGTTACTTGTACATTTGCTTTTTCTTTTACAGATAATAAAGTTCCCTGTTGTGTTCAAGTACACTTGTTTTCTTTTTTCCTGTAGTTTATTTACAAAGAATTCCTTGGTGCGTATGTTCACGATTCGTTTCTTTTTGTAGTTTGCTTAACAAAGTCCCTTTGTGGTTTGTTTTGTAAACCAGGATCGTCTGTACGAGGACAATCCTTGGACAAGTTTATAACCATGGGTTATGTTTCCTAACTTGTTTGTCCGCTTTCTTCAGACTAGCTAGGCCCTGCTTTGCCCCACAGCCGGGCGTTCAGTGTGTTGGGTACACCTTTTTACATGTGTGTCGATTGTCATTAGGTTTGTAGTTTCTGGGCACATCTGCCCTAATACATTACCTGTAATTTATCAAAAGGAACAAGTAGATCGTTCACTATCATATGTTTAGGGGACTCAGTCCTCCAGTATAAGATCATACAAAATGTCTTTCTTGGGATAGCCCCTAGCTAGTAGTTGATTTTTATAAAAAGTGGTTTCTAAGCCGTTTTTCGTTGGGGTTCCTTCTTGAAGGCGATCTTGCCCTTCACACGTAATACTTCCGGAGTTGCATAAGGTTCTAGGTTCTCGGAATTTCCTTACCCTGAAGCGTCTCCAACTTGCAGCTTCCTTTTCCATTTGCCCAAGTGACCCGGTAAGGTCCCTCCCAGTTAGGCCCCAACTTTCCGGTGCTTTCTTGCAAGTTGGCTTCGTTTGCCCTTAGGACCAAGTCTCCGAGTACGAGGTTGAGCTTCTTCATTCTGGCATTGTAATAGCTTTCGAGCTGCCTTTTGTACTTGGCCTCCTTTACCGCTGCTATCTCCCTTCTTTCTTCAAGCAAATTCAAATTCATTCGGAGGTCTTGCTCGTTCTCCGCTTCCCTTAGCTTCATCCTTGCGGTAGGGGATCCTATTTCAGCCGGGATGACAGCCTCCGTTCAGTAGGTCAGGCTGAAGGGGGTTTCCCTATTGCAGTCTTTGAGAGTGGTCCTATATGCCCATAAAACGAAAGGCAGTTCTTCCAGCCACCCCCTTTGCTTTCTTCCTAGCCTCCCCTTCATCCCCTTGATCACACTTTGGTTTACCCTTTCCACTAACCCGTTGCTCTGGGCATGGGTGACGGAGGTGAACACTTGGTGTATATGCATCTGCTCACACCATGGCTTAAAGGGCTTTCCTACAAATTGGACTCTGTTGTCACTTACTAGATCCCTTGGCACCCCATATCTGCATATGATGTTGTCCAGCACAAATTGCCTCATTTGTTCTCCCGTAATCTTTCCCAGGGGTCTTGCCTCGACCCATTTGGTGAAGTAGTCAATAGCGACCACCACATACTTAACCCCTCCTGGGCCCTCCGGAAATGGCCCGATGATGTCGTTGGCCCATTTCTGGAACGACCAGGATGTCGACACGGGTATCATTGGGTGTTTGTCGCGGTGTGTCATGGGTGCATGGACTTGGCAGTTGTCGCATTTTTTGATCTCCTCTGATGCTGTTTCATACATACTGGGCCAATAAAATCCTGCATTCATTGCTTTAGCCACTACTGTCCTTGGCCCAGAATGCATGCCACAAATGCCTTCATGTATCTCTCTCACTACATATCTGGCCTCTTCGCTGTCGAGACACTTTAGTGAAGGCCCCAAGTATGACCTTCGGTGAAGTTCTCTGTCGATCAATTCGTACTGTAGAGCTTTGAATCTTATCTTCTTAGCTGCCCAGTCTCCCTCGGGTAATACTCCGTCCTTGAGGAATTTTATAATCGGTGTCATCCAAGTTTCTTGGGCGTTTTCGACCGTTGCTACTTCTTCAGTTTTGATGGAAGGGGAGGTTAAAACCTCCACCTTGACTTTCCTCACTAGGTGATCGAAGGCTACGGAGGCTAACTTGCTAAGAGCATCAGATTTTCTGTTTCTCCCTCTGGGGATGTATTTCAGCTTGAAGGTCTTGAAGGCCTTGGCCGTCTCTTTCACTCTGGCCACGTATTGGGCCATTGTGCTGTCCTTAGCCTCATATTCCCCATGGAACTGCTTGACTACTAGTTGTGAGTCAGTACTGGCTTCCACGTGCCTTGCTTTCACCTTCTTAGCCAATCTTAACCCTGCCAAAAGGGCTTCGTATTCCGCCGTGTTGTTGGTGTTCTCAAAGTCTAGCCCGATGGCGTACGTTAGTTCGACTCCCTCGGGGCTGATCAACGTGATTCCTGCTCCACTTCCTTCTTCGCTTGAGGCCCCATCTGTGAGTAGCTTCCACACTGCTTCATCCTCTTTCTCCTTTTCTTCCTTCTCCAGGGCTTCCCACTTTAGAAGTTCCTTTTCCTCTTCCTCCGGGACTTCAGCCAGAAAATCAGCCAGTATTTGTCCTTTCATTGCCGTTCTGGCTTTGTATTCCAAGGAGTGTTCTCCCAGCTCAACTGCCCACTTGGCCAATCGGCCAGACAGCTCTGGTCTCCTGAGTTCCTTTTGAAGCGGTTGATCTGTCATTAACGTGACTTTATATGCCTGGAAATATCTTCTAAATCTTCGAGTCGCAAAGACAAGTGCCAGGGTTAGTTTCTCCAGAGGCATGTAACGTTCCTCAGGGCCCTTGAGGGTTCTGCTAATGAAGTATATGGGGATCTGCTTTTCCTCCCTCTCAACCATCATTACTGCACTTATGGTAGTCTTTGAAGCAGACAAATACAGGAGCAGGTCTTCCCTGGGGATTGGAGTGGCTAAGGTTGGGAGCTTGCAGATGTAATCTTTCATTTCCCGGAAAGTTGTCTCAGCTTCTGGGGTCCATCTGTACTTGTCTGTTTGGAGACAATCCTTCAGCACTTTCATGAAGGGAAGAGTTCTGTCGGCTACCTTTAACAGGAAACGGTTCAGGGCAATCAGTCTCCCGTTCAGCTGTTGAATGTCTTTTATGGACCGAGGAGATCACATTTCGGCTACAGCTTGGGTCTTCTCTGGGTTGGCCTTGATCCCTCCCTTGGTGACCACTACTCACAAGAATCTTCCTTCCTCTACCCCAAAGCAGCATTTTCCCGGGTTTAGTTTCATGTTCACATCTTGCATGGTCCGTATGGTTTCAACTATATCTTCTATCATGGTCATTTCTGTGAGGCTTTTTATGACAATGTCGTCGACGTATACGACCAAGTTTCATCCCCGTTGCTCCCTGAAGAGGGTATTCATGAATCGCTGGTAAGTGGCCCCTGCATTTTTTAGTCCGAATGGAATTTTAGTGTAACAAAAGGTCCCTTCGTCCGTGATGAATGCAGTCTTCTCTTCGTCCTCTAGTGACATTTGGATTTGGTGATATCCCTTATATGCATCGAGGAAACACTTCAGGGGGTACTGAGATAGGGAATCCACCTGGACGTCTATCTCCGGGAGAGGATAGCAGTCCATGGGGCACGCTTTATTCAGGTCCTGGAAGTCTATGCACATCCTCCATCCCCCGTCTTTTTTCTTGACCATGACTGGGTTGGCAACCCAGGAAGGATACTTTACCTCCCTTACTATCCCCGCTCTGAGTAGTTTCCTGGTCTCTTCACATGCAGCCCTCCTTTTGTTGGGGCCCATGCTTCGTTTCTTTTGCTTTACCGGTTACACCCTGGTGTACGTATTAATCCGGTGTTCAGTCAGACTTCTCGGAATCCCAGTCATGTCCCCGTGTTGTAATGCAAATACATCTATGTTGAGGAGGAGTAATTCTTTGAGAGCACTCTTGCATTTGTCGCTGAGGTGGCTCCCTACTTTGGTTGTTTGCTCCGGGAATGTATCACAGAGGGCCCATTCTTCTATTCCTTCCCTTTGAGGCTTCTCAGGCACTTCTCCTTTCGAAACCGAGGATATCACTTCGTTTGAAGATTTTACCCAAGCCAAACCTTTTGGTGTTTGAAATACTAAAGCTCCATGAGGGGTTAAAGCCTGTGCTTGTAGGTCACCGATTCCCGGCCTTCCTAGGATTGCATTGTACTTCGAGAGTGCTTGGACCACCGTGAAAGTGAGAGTTACGGTCCGGACACGGTCTCCTACTCTAATGGTGACTGGGAGTCTAATCTTTCCCAGGGGATGGGATACAATGTTGTTGAAGCCAACAAGGGGAATCGAGTATTCCTCAAGCCTGTCCCTCACATCTCTGTCAAACCTCAGGAAGCAATGCTCATATATTACCTCTACCCCACTTCCCACGTCTACATGTATCCTGGCTACCTTGTGTCCGGCTATGACGGCCGATATATTGAGGGGGAGTCTCTGCACCTCGTGCTCCTCCAGGTGTGGCATTAGTATGGGAGCATTCATGCGGTCTGGGGGGCCCAGGACCCTAGCTTTGACGCTTCTAGTGGAGTCAAGCTCATCCCTTCACCTAATCATGTCTACGTATCCCCTCCTCCTTCCTTGATTTATTTGACTAAGTGTGCCAACTTACCCGTTTTTACAGCAGCCTCTATTTCTCTTTTTAGGTACATACAATCATCAGTTTTATGGTTATAGCCTTTGTGAAAATCGCAATACTCATTGAGTTGTGCTTTTGGCCCTGGTTTGATGGGGGGTGGTCTCGGAAAGGAGTTCTTCACCCTTTATGTGGCTAGTATCTCGCTTGGGGTTTTGGTAAGAGGAGTGAAACTGTCAGAGTAAAGGGTTGATCTCCTACCCCGGGGTTTATATGGGGAGTAGGTGGGCCTCACTCTATCATGCAACGTTTTATCAAAAGTTGATTTTCAGGAGTATGGTGTACATTTTTCCGGGGGTTTTGGAGCGGGGGTGTTCCTTCGGGTTGGGATGTCCATTTCCTTAGCCTTGTTGACTGTATCCTTTCCCTGACGAAGGCCCTGACCCGGTCCATCAGATTGTCAAATGTGTGTGGGAACTCCTCCCACAGCTTTTCGCATAGTTGTGCATGCTTACGTCCATTGATGAAGCTGCTGATTTTCATAACCACCGGGACGTCTTTAATGTTCATGCTTTCTTTGACGTACCTCTCCATGTATTGATCTATTCGCTCGTTATCCCGCTGTCGTATGTGCATGATTTCATTTGGATTCTTGACCACCTTTCTTTGTTGACTGAAGTTTCTGAGAAACTTCTCGCTCAGTTCCTCGTAGCTATCGATTCCTCCGGGAGGAAGGCTGTCAAACCAGAGCCTGGCTCCTTCCGTTAGGGTTTACACAAACATGTGGCACCAGACAGGCATGGGCCATCACCCTAGTTGTCCTGCACCCTTGAAGGCATGCAGGTGATCCTCCGGGTCCCGTGTCCCATCATACCTATAGAAGTTCAAGGGTAGTTTGAGCTTGGGTGACATGGGAGCCTCGGCGATCCTTTTTGTAAATTTTGAGATCTCCGCTAAATCTCGAGGAAGGTAGGGTTGATCCAGACCATCGTCGCTTTGATTCTCCTTTTCCTTTTTCTTTTCCCTTTAGCCCTTTTCCTGTGATGAGGTCTTCTCTCTCTTCTGATGACATCTGCCTGAGGGCTGTCATGAAGGTTTCTAGAGGGTCAGGGCTATCGTTCTTGTTCTGTGGACCTATTTCTCCCTTGTTAATGGTGTATCAAAGGATAATCTGGCCTTGAGGCTTTCAAGCCTCTCCTGTCTCTCCAGGTCCTCGAGATGCTTCTTGAGTTCTTCCCTGTGCATGGCGACGAAATCTGGGGTGATGGTCTCTTCCCTTTCCATGGTTCTCGTTCTCTTCCTCATGGGTAATGTCTTCCACTGTAACCCTGTCATGGTCACCTTGCACCGTCTGGATGGTCCGTGAACTCGGTGGTGTTGCCATGTTATCTCTCTTGCAGATTGGGTTATTACAACGCCGATGATTTTTTAGTGGGAAAATCAGCCGGACTGAACTTTCCCACGGATGGCGCCAATGTCGAATCCCCAAATCCGTGGATGACGTTCAAAGGATCTTCGCTGATGTCGTAATATTCCAGCCTTTGCTTTCTACAAAAAGGAAACCGTTAGCCTCGTCACGGGGGACCCCGGGGGGGGGGGGGAATCCGTGACCAAGCTCCGGCGTGAGAGTAAGTAAACTTGTTGGAGAGTAAGAGAGAAGCTTATTCCTACAAGTGTGGTCGTCAGAATATTCTCTGTGGTGTGAATCGGTTATAAGTGTGGATATTTAATGTAAGGGAATAGTGGTCGGAATAAATGACGATACAGGGCATTAAGTAAGTTACCTTGATCCTTCTTTTTACCTTCCTTATATAGCCGAGATGGCTTATCTTCTTGATGGAGAGATACCAAGAGGAACTAACGGTCTCTGATCAGCTTTGGGGGACTCAGACACGTGTCTGAGCCCCAACGGCAAGATCTCTGGCTTCATTTAATGAGGCCAATTCAGAAGTACCATGTTGTCGGCGATGCTCTTCTTATCAGACAGGCATTAAATGCCCTTGTTATCTTAAAGATCTTTTCCCGCTCATATGCATAAGTCCCTTAAGAGACAAGTATTACTACTGGGCCTTTACCAGTTGGGCCTACATGAGAGAAGCCCAAGACGGGTCAAATTGGGCAACCGGTTGGCCCGTCGTCACTAGGTATCCAAAACAAGGAGATGTGTGGTTAATGTAGGGCTCAAAAACAAGAGATGTATGATTATTGTAGCGGCTTCAATTCTTGTTTAGAAAGGTTTTGTTTTTTCGTTCGGGTATTTGTTGATTTGTATTTATGAAATTGAGCTTAGTAATAACATGAAGATGTATGGTTATTGTATTTGTTTTTTTATTTAAAATCTTGAGAAGATTAGTAGGAATGAGTGATGTTGCTTGCCACTACCACAAAGTATTAATTTGTAGAAAACCCTTTTTGTTACGTATTTTATTAGTGGAAATTCATTTAATCTAGAAAAAATTACAAGTTTTGTCCTTTATCTTTATAGTACTTTAAAGGCGGTGTCCTTTATTTTCAAATGTTGACAGGCGGTGTCCTTTATAGAGAATTTTGTTGCAAGTTTTGTCCTTTGAGCCTAACCCAGTTAGATTTTTTTGTTAAATCTGATTACCCAAGGGTATTTTAGTCTTTTTACTTATTTAAAGGACAAAACTTGTATTTTATTCTTTAAAAAATATTTCAAAAAAAAAAATGATATATCTGAAATCAAATTACCCTAACAATCAGATCTTAAATCTGAAATCAAGCAAATCAACTATACAGCTCTATCTAAATCACCTATAATTCAACACTATAACCTAGTTAATCTACTGAAACTGTATCCAAATTCATTCTACTTAACACCGAATCAACAATATACTTTCATAAAATCAACTAAATTCAACAACAAAACATAAAACCTATAATAACATATCAACCGCTAGATGATAATAATCCGATCTAACTAATCCACAAAACTCGTACTGTAATAGCAACTAACCAGAACCAAAAAAAGTTAACCAATACACATCAAATTATTCATCTCGATAATTCACACAAATCTCCGTTGAGGATGACCTGGATCTCTTCTGTAAGCTTGATTGGGGGCTGATTGTGAGCTTTTTTGTAGCAGAATTGAGAAAAAAGAGAAGAAGATGATGCGAATCGACCTGGATCTCTTTTGTAAGCTTGATCTCTTCACACAAATCAACCAAGATGATTGTGAAACCCTTGACACAACATCCCAGCGGAAACCCCCCGCCGCACCTAAACTCCCCTCTACTCGTATCAACTCTCTCTCCAACAGGTGAAATCAACACAAAACCCTAGCCGTTCATGGTGAATCAACAAATCACCGCACCCAAACCCCTCTGTCTCGTATCACCCCTCTGTTTGGCAGTGGTTGCAGTTGGTGGTGGTTGTACGGTGGTGGAAACACAAAACGGAAGGGTAGTGGGTGGTTGTTTTGGCGGCGTAAGGCGGTGAAGATGGTGGTGAACTGGTGGATGGATGGTGGCGAACCGGTGGATGGATGGTGGCGGCACTAAGGCGGTGAGAGAGTGTGGTAAAGAGAGGGGCAGAGAGTTGTAGAGAGAGAGGCAGAGAGTTCTATAGAAAGAGAGAGAGGAAGGGAGTTTGATATATAATCTAATAATAATAATAATAATAATAACAATAATAATAATAATAATATTAATAACAATAATAATAAAGAGGTAAACAGACTAAAATTCCCTTGGGTAATTAGATTTAACAAAAAAATCTAACTAGGTTAGGCTCAAAGGACAAAACTTGCAACAAAATTCCCTATAAAGGACACCGCCTGTCAACATTTGAAAAAAAGGACACCGCCTGTAAAGTACTATAAAGATAAAGGACAAAACTTGTAATTTTTCCTTTAATCTAATCGCCGAACTTTTGTTGTGAAATCACATTTGTTACGGTTTTTGCTACAAATTTGGCTACCATATTTTTGCTATGAGTTTTGTTAGGTGTTAGTTCACTACATATTTTTGGCTTTTTTTTTTGTTATTTTTCAATTAATTTTTTTTTGTTATTTTTCACTTAATTTTTTTTTGTTAAATATTTATTTTCATGCATTTACTACGTATTTTGTTAAATATGTTCGCTTTTGCAAGTGATTGCTACGACTTTTACTATAATACAAATATTTTACAATATATTAATTTTCTTTATTTTGCTTCAAAATTTATTATATTATATTTAATTTATACATTTAGTTAACTTTATGTTCGCTATGATGGTAGAATTTTATTAAAATGTTTTAATTGTTATTTAAATATCCATTTTCTCAATTTTGTGACAGGATTCATTCGCGTCAAGCTATCCATAACTAAACCGTAGCAAAATTTGTCCATAAATAATCCATAACAAAATAACTTGCCACTAGTTTTTTCTCTGGTGAATATATGTTTTCCTAGACGTGCGACATTGTTTGGTTGTTAAAAACTTTAAGACATTGTTTGGTTGTTAAAAACTTTTGACCTGTAATTAAATCAGTTCTTCCATGAGAAAATGATATGTTTTGAATTGGATTTGTTTTTTGAAGGAGCAGGGGCGCAGCTTAAGAGGGGCCGGGCGCGCCCAACCCCTGAACTTTTTGCTCAGTAGTGTTATATATGTTGTTTTCGTATAGAAATTTTTGTGTATATACGTTTTCGATCCCCCGGTTCTATAGAAATTTTTGGGTATATACGTTTTCGACCTCACGTCTTCATTGTCAAGCTTCGCCACTATGAAGGACAAAGTTATGCCTAGAGCTTTATAGTTTTATAAATTGTGTTATGTTACAAAAGGATTGAACATTTAATCAACAAGATATTTTGTGTAAAGAAGTGCAGATAGATGATTAGTTCGCTCAAGTAATCAATATATGGAATGTAGAGATATATCAATTTAACTTATATGTTTAAACATATTGCTAAATTGTTGTTGTTTTAGCTTCTAAGTGAAAAATAGTATACCACTAATCAACTTTGATATTAGAAACTACAAAAACTCAAATTTCAGGTCCATTATGCAGTCGAACACTGTGACAACCCCATGATCAACCTTGGACTTACTTTGCCAAAAAAAGGCACATACTTTACTCATACCGAAGAGGAACAAACCACTAATTCACTTCAATGTGATAAACTAATTAACCCGGAAACCACGACACACACTTGTTGTAATCCAAACGAAAAGACATTGCCAACCATAACTAGATATATGGATGGCTAGTTAACTAAGGTACTAGCTACATGTCTCTTACTTCAAACATGTTGCGGTTCTTGACGACTATATCAAACATATGCATCGATTTGAGCTTGTTGAAGTTTTTAGGGAGAGAAATGAGATGCACAGTCGATCTTTTATAATGAAACTGCAACAAATCAGGATCATCATAGTACCAATCCCATCCTAATGATAACAAGATTCTCTCCAGCCTATCATACGAAGTCACCACTTCGTTCGTTTGTACATGGGCCAGGACCTTACATCCAGTCAAACCGTGACATGAATCACCTCCAGGGCTCTCCACTAGTTGAACCACACCGTTCTGCTTGAATACCCAGACACCAGACATATCTTAAGTTCTTAATCACTAGCTAGATAGGGGTTTAAATTTTGGTTTTTATGAACAAGAATATGAATGTATGGATTTGGGGGCTAGGGGTTTATATACGAGTTTCTAGCCACGTGGGGTATGTAATATATTAAGACATAAAGCGTGTGTTCGGGCCCATTAAACGGTTGAGGAAAAACTTTTGGGTTTAGGACATCACTTACCCACATGTGGGTCAATGGGTGTGTGGGGGAAGGGAATCCAAAATCTTTATGCATCTCGTTATAAATCCCCACAAACATAATTAAAGGGAATCTTAAGTTGATCGAGATTGGTCCTAATTGTTACTAGACTAATCAAAATTGGAAACAGTTGTACTATATGACCAGATGTTGATTGATACTATAGGCACAATCTTAGTCTGTTGCATTGTTATAAACTTACTTTGATTAAAAATGTAGTTTGTAAAAGACAGTATTTAACAGTGAAGTTGAATAGTTTAATTTTCACTTAAATGACTCTAGTAAACTGTCTGTTTAAGGCAAGTACGCCTAGAAACAGAAAATCTTGAACGAATTCTAGGACTATATATTGATGAGGCGTGATTTTAGAGGATAACTAGTGGAATTGCACGGCGTGTTGCGGAGGGGATTCAGTCAGCTTCGGTTCGATCATTACACGTCACTCGGTATAGCAATCAAAACATAAAACCCAAAAAAAAAGTCGTAATATATGTCCAAAAGGATATCAATCGACACGTGTTTTACATAGATTGAAAACCACTACCGATACCGATGTTCAGTCAGAACCAATGTGGTATCGATTTTGCTAGGACGATATCAGTTCGGTTCATCACGGTATTGGTACGCTACTGATACTGTTAGCCTTGCATGATCCCAGATCATCCCATGAATAATCTTCCGGATAGAGATCACAATGATCACAACGTTTTTCCATACTTGTCGATACACAAACAAACGAATTGAACAACCACACAAACTCTACAATCGAAATCAATTGAAAACCTGAATGATGGGAACAAAATCCCGTGTATTAAATAAATCAAATGAGGTCGAACTTGTCTAGCCGAACATGCACTGAGATGTTCTCCATTGATACGTTTTCATTTTTGAAACAATAGCGATTTTGTGGGAAGATTGAAATGGATGCAATAGATCGAGCCATATACTCAACCAAAAATATTCTAATAACAATGTTTTTGACATAAACAATGTTACTAGGTATAAAAAACGAGATGTGTGGTTATCTTAGCGACTTCTAGTTTACAAAAGTGTTATTAATTATTTAGCTGTGGGTTTTTTTCTCTGTATTTGGGAAATCGCTTAGTAACAACACAGAGATGTGTGGCTATTATATTTGTACGTCTTTTTCTTAATTAGAGAAGATAAGTAGCAATGAGCGATGTCACATGCCACTACTACAAAGCATTAACTTGTAGAAAACCTTTTGTTACAAATTTAATTCGTAGCTAATTATTTAATCTCTGATTGCTTTATTTGTTTTGAACTTTTGTTACAAATGTATCCTCAAATTAAAATTACTTGGATTGAATTGAGAGTCGTATGAAAACTATCAGAACGAACTATTTGATCGGTATACTCAAAAGTTCGAACAGATTAAACTCAATTCTTAACAAGAACAATATTGTAATTTTCATCTTAGTAAATTACACGATCCAAAATTCGAATCAGGGTATCACTATGGATTGAACCCTTGCTATCCATTTGAATACTTGAAGGTAAAATACACATAAGTTTACAACCCATATGTTCTTACATGACACTATTTTTACTAGCATGCGTCCAATCCTTCAAAGAGTATATCAAAGCCAAGTCCAAGCTCCTTGAAGCGGCTAAACTTCATACACTTATAGGTAGTTTCTTTACTCTTGCACCTGCAAATGCAATTTTCCAAAAAAAACTATTAAGAAGTTATACTTCAACCTCCTTTATCCTGCAGTCTAAACACAACATTGGGATGACTCTGATCATGTGTTCCAATATCTCTATGACAAGCTTTCCACATTGAAGTCTGAATCTAACGTTGTATTAGATGGGAATTGGGTGTCTTGACATATGATATTAGAGTGTGGATTTAAACCTACTTCCTTGTTGTTTAAGTGTGGATTTAAACCTACTTCCTTGACATAGGATATTAAAGCTTCTGTAGGTCCCCTTGATGTATGGAGCTTTCACAGAATTGTCAATCTAATCAAGAGTGCGGAATCCTCTTGATCAGAATAAAGCAGAATGAGTAGAAACAGAAATCACTTTCAAACCGGATCTTTATTGATTATCTATCAACTGATTACAATCAATCAAGATCCATAACCACACAAAATTCGTCCAAGACTAATGCTCTCACGAATTCTCACTCTAAAACTGTTTTCGCTGATTAACCTAAACCCTAAAGCAAAGCCTTGTTTATATAACACAAGGTTGCTACTTGGGCTAGGATAAACCTCATGTACTGCGAATTGGAGTAAGCCCAATTCGCCCCCATACACCCAATATGTGTGGGTTTGGTTAGCCCAAACATTACTACTCACTAACACAAAGCTAAACCCGCTAACTGTTTATCGTTTTACTAATTACAAGATATCCAAAGACCAAATCTAAGCTGTTGTCACAAATATGCACCAACAAACTCCCCCTTGACAATAGCTTCATAAAATAACTTTGTCTTCAGTCTTCTTGCATTCTTCATGTAGTCTTGCAATGTCTTTGGTCTTTGGATAGCTTCAGCTTTAACAGCTTCTGTCAGCAACAGACTCCCCCTAAGCTGATGCATCTAATCACCAAATCTTCAAAAACTTTAGCGTTTGAGTAAACTCCAGTTCAGCATATGTATAGCAATCTTCAAACTCTTCAACTTTTTTGCAATGTAGAAAGGAGGTTCTACCATGCATCCAATCAAACTCTCACCTCTTCACAGCAACTCATCACTTTAACTTCTCAGCAACATACAACTTCAATCTGTATACAATAAAACCAACATCTCGAGAAACCATAAGAATTTTTCAACACAGTTGAATAAATTATTATTATTCAAGAGATTATATCACAGATTAAGCATTTTCAATTTATCACCAACACACAAAACTTATTAATCACACACCCTATAACCCGCATGATTTAAAATTTTGAACTCACTTTCTAACACCGTCTCCCCCTATCAGTAACAATTCCTCCAAGAATAACAGTTTTCCGTACATTAAGAATTTTAAACAGAAAAAGACACTATTTTTGGATTTTTTATATTTTCTGAAAGCAAGTAAATAATAAAAGCAATAAACACTCTGTTTTTTGTGAGAATCACCGGTAAGAAGATCAAATCAGCACAATCAAACTGTTTTCACACTATTAGATAATTTTTTTACTTAATTTTTCGTGAAAAGCAGTCCAATACGATTACCAGTATGTTTGTCCACTTAAACAAAATGCATGAACATTTCAAGTACCATTACCGTATGATACGTTAAGGTAATATTATTCAGATATATTAGTGTGTCCCACTTCAGGATATACCCCCGCGATCAAGGTATGCACAAAGATTCATCGTAGTAGGTGAGTATACTGAATTCATCCGTTTTGTTTTTCAACGTTTAGATAATTGGTGATCAGGTCAGTACTTTCGTACAACAAAGACACCAAAATATCTAACGAGGGCTAAGACAAATACCATTTTTGGTACGATTTATGCTTTTTGCACATTTTGAATGACTCTCTAGGAGAGCTTCTTCATTTATGGGATTTGGCATTTTTTGCTCTTTTAAGATATCCTGGTTGTGCCTAGGTCAGCATGTATCTGGATGCAGCAGAAGGACAACCCTGATATCCCCAGATGAAAAATCAGTATAAAGACCCAAAACCTTAGATTTTGGCAATCTATCAACGCAAGATTTAAGGTCATTAAACCATACACCACTGATGTGTTCCCCACTCATATTCAGTTCATTTAGGTTTATATCACATTGCTAAGTTGATCATTTCATGCTTTTTGCCTACTGGTACATATGATGAAGCTGCTATCACACTTAAGCAATTTAATTTCATTTGAGTGTGGCAGTCTAACTTGCTGATGTACTATCATTTCTCCTTTTTCACACAGTGATAACTCATTTTTGATTTTCTAATTTTTTTTATGTTTTTGATTTTTCAATGTTTTTGTATTTTTTGATTTTTAAGAAAAGCAGTAAACTATTTACAAAATTCTTATGGAAAACTCATTATTCAGGATTCCTCATCCCGTTGAGTTCGACTAAATGTTCAAAGCGAGCCATGTTAAATGCTTTAGTATAAAGATCTGCCAGGTTATCTTCTGTGTCGACTCGATGTAATTCAATTAGTCACTTTTCAGCACAATCCCGTATAAAATGATGACGTATGTCAATATGTTTTGTGCGACTGTGTTTCACCAGATTATTAGTTATTGAAATTGTGGCATTATTGTCTATCATAATAGGAGTACGAGGGAAATCCAAACCGTAATCGCGCATCTGCTGTTGTATCCAGAGAACCTGAGAGCAGCAGCTACCCGCATCAATATATTCAGCTTCACACGTAGAGGTAGACACACAAGATTGCGTCTTGCATTGCCAAGACACAATCCTGCCTCCTAAGAACTGACAACCACCTGTTGTAGACTTCCTGTTTGACTTGCATCCCCCAAAGTCCGAGTCAGTGTAAGCAACAAAATCCATATCACTATCAGCTGGATACCACAACCCAAGTTTAGGTTTCCCCTTCAAGTAACGAAGAATACGCTTCACTGCTTTCATGTGTGACTCTTTTGGATTAGCCTGATATCTAGCACACAAGCATACGGCAAACATGATGTCAGGTCTTGAAGCAGTCAAGTACATTAGAGAACCAATCATTGCCCTGTATTGAGTTGGATCAACGTCTTCAGTACTTTCATGATCTGGGCCAAGATTGTGATTTTCGCAAATGGGTGTGTTCAAAGTAGAGCAATCATTCATTTTGAACCAACTCAAAATGTCATACACATACTTTGTTTGATGAATAAACATCCCATCCTCCTTCTGTTCAACTTGTAATCCCAGAAAGTAAGACAACTCACCCATAGCGCTCATTTCGAACTTGCTCTTCGTCACCTGCTCGAACTCTTTACACATATCTTCATTTGATGACCCGAAGATGATGTCATCCACGTACACCTGTACCAGCAGAAAATCTTCCTACTTCCTCTTAATGAACAGTGTACTGTCAATCTGTCCTCTTTAAAAACCATTCTTGATCAGATGTGTAGACAGTGTCTCGTACCACGCCCTGGGAGCTTGATGTAATCCATACAAAGCTTTATCAAGCTTGTACACACGATCTGGATAATCAGGATCAACGAACCCATCTGGTTATGAGACATACACCACTTCTTGGACTTTCCCGTAAAGAAACGCACTCTTCATGTCTAGTTGGTAAACTTTGAAGCCCTTGAATGAAGCGAAGGCTAGGAACAAACGAATTGCTTCCAACCTTGCCACTGGTGCAAACACCTCATTGTAATCTATCCCTTCTTGCTGATTGAAACCTTTGACCACCAATCGAGCCTTGTTTCGTGTAACTATCCCTCTTTCATCCTTCTTGCACCTAAATACCCATTTAGTGCCTATCTCTCTTTCACCTTTAGGAAGGTCAACCAACTCCCACACCTTCAACTTAGCAAACTGGGCCAATTCCTCTTGCATAGCTTCAACCCATGAATTGTCTTTAAGACCCGTGTGTATGTTTTTAGGCTCCTCTTGGGAAATAAAGCAACTATACAAGCACTCATTCACAATCCTAGTCTTCTCAATCGAAACAAATAAACCAGAATTCGCTGCTATGCTTCTTCTCGTCTGAACACCTGCAGTAGGATCTCCAAGTATCATGTAAACTGGATGATCTCTATTTGCTCGTGTAGTAGCAATGGTATCCACTTCTAAATTATCTCCTAGGTTTGATCCAATCTCCCCCTGAATATTCTGATCTGCAAACGGAATAATGAAATCCTCCCCCTGAATGGGTTCAGAGTCACTATCGCTTGAATCAGGATCAGCAGCACCTTTGGAAGTTTCCTGAGCATCTGTCATATCAACATTCGATCTAGGCGTGAACTCACCTTCATCATCTTCACTAATTATTGTTTGAATCAACTGAGAATCATCTGCATTGGAAAACTCAGGAATATAAAATGATTTAAAAACGCTTTCATAATCATATAATATAGCTGGACCACTCGTTGATTGTTGAGGTTTGTAGGTAGTAATTTCTACATTAAAAACAACCTCAATTTTACCAGTTTTCAGATTAAAAACCCTTTTATTCGGTGTGCCAGGCACATAGCCTAGAAAGTATCCATCGTCAGCCACCTCACCGAATTTTTGTTTATCTTTATTTCGCACAATGGTGCAGGGTAATCCAAATGGTTCAAAGCCTTCTAAGTTTGGTTTCGTGTTAAACATCAATTCATGACAAGTTTTATTAAAACGTTTAACAGTCAAAACTTTGTTTAGGACGTAGCAAGCTGTATTCACAGCTTCTCCCCAGAAAAGAACTGGTAGCTTTGAATCTGAAAGCATCGTCCTAGCGGCTTCAATCAACGTCCTGTTTTTCCTCTCAGCGACTCCATTTTGTTGAGGTGTATAAGGAGCAGAATACTGATGTTCAATTCCCTTTCGAAGACAGTAGAGATCCAGAATTCGATTCTTGAACTCCGTGCCATTATCACCCCTTATCCTCTTAATCCTAGCATCATGGACGTTTTCCAATTTCGTAAAAAGATCTATCAGCATCTCCGCTGTCTCATCTTTTGTACCTAAAAAGAAAACCCATGAATATCGTGAGTAATCATCAGTAACAACAAGACAATAGTACTTTCCACCTATGCTCCTCACGTTCACTGGACCGAATAAATCTATGTGAAGTAATTCATAAGGGGCATCTATGGAATTTACTGTTTTAGATTTGTGAGGTTTCTTATGTTGTTTTCCCTTTTGACATGGAAGACATTTATCTTCCACATGAAACCTCTGCATTGGAACCCCTTTCACTAGCTCATTTTTAACAAGGTAATTCATTTTTCGATAGTGATTATGGGCCATGCGTCTGTGCCACAACATCGATTCAGCTTAATATGCTTTTGATAGTAAACATGCTTTCGATTCAGGTATGTGTCGATGAATCTAAATCTAATAAATGTGATAATTATGTTGATTTAGATGCTAGATTGTCTGATTTAGGTGCTAGATTGTCTGACTTGCAAAGCAAATATGATGATTTGCAAATCAAGTATGACGTGACATTTATCCACAATCAAAGTTTGATCGTGGATCTTGCGAAATGCACAGAGGCCAACCTGTTCCATAAAAACCATGAAAACGAATTTAAGAAAGTAATTGACACATTAAGGGAAGATAAAACCGAGCTATTAAAAACAGTTTCAAGAAAACAAACTGCTATAAATAATTACATCACTAGGCTCGAGGAAGCACAAAAGGAGTTGGCCTGTGTCAAGTGTGAAAATGAAGCGATCCAACTTAGGTTAGATAGTTACTCAAACTCTAGGTATGTGTTGGATCACATCATTGACATACAGAAGAAGAAGAAGAATGATGTCACGTGCATTGGCTATAAAAAGTGTCCTCCACCTATTAGACACAATTATACCGCAATGCCTGATGAGGAGGATAAACCTTAATTTGAGCCATCGGTTCCTTTAGACGTTGAGGAATTCGCAGCTGGACTCGGTTATAAAAAGGAAGTATCATCAGACTCGGATGTATCAGCAGATACGAAAGTATCAACTTCTGAACAAAATCAGGATCCTTCAGTCGTTGTTGAGGATGCTGATTCTTCAGATGATGAATCCGATGATACTGACTCTGCAGAGTCTGATGTAGTTATCAAAGAAGACGACATACCTCTCGAGAATCACATTCTATGTGATCCTCCCGCAAAACCTGCTAAGACTGTTCGAGTTGAGTCCACATCTGCACCAGAGTCTGAGAGTGTGAATTTGCTATACACTCTAGTTGGTGATGATAAAGTTTATTCAAACAAAGATTTTTCGATTAAAAATGTAAATCAATCTTTAATCAGTAGAGTTTTTGAGGATTCGACAAGTAAGTTTTTGGGAGAGTCAAGTTCACGAGTAGTGGTAACACAATGTCCTCCGATTCCAAAAGCCAAAGTTCGAAAACAATATGGAAATCAGAAATTACCAACAGAGAAAATTCAGCAAAATCACACTAAAACAAAAGAAAAATCAACATCTCAAGGTCGAAAGGAACAAAACCAGAGAAAGAACAAAAAGGTGAACTTTGTGAAGTCGAAGGGAACTTATAAACTTGAAACATTTGAAAACAAATCTAACGTAGAATATGTTAAACAAGTTAAAATTTTGAAAAGGGATGGTCAAAACAATTCAGAACCAATTACTTCAAAATCACAAAGTTCATCAACGAGACATCAACATGATACTTCGGGGTTTGTTGAAAGAAGATCATGTTTCGAGTGTGGTGAATTTGGACATATCATTCAAAATTGTCCATATCTTCATAAGTTAAAAGCTAAAGTTGATGTTCCCCATGAGCAAAATTACCAAAAATGATCTGTTTCTCCAAAACAAGATCCCCGTCTTGTGAAAGAAAGGGAGAAGAAATAGAAACGCAAGCAAATTAAGGTAATTGAAAAGGCCCTTAAAACCGATGTGGTTCAAAAACAATCTGTTTCAGTCAAACCAGAAACTTAAAAAATTTTAAAAGCTTCAAACAATCACGAAGTTAAAATTTCAAACAATCAAACTGGTAAAACTCAACAGACTTGGAAACCTAAGTTGGTTACAAACTCAGGGGGGAGCATCACCATTTCCAAATCATCACGAAGTTGAAATAACTTTTGTCGATGAAAATGGAAGACCCAAGTCCACGAAGGCTTGGGTCCCCATCTCCAACTGATCATCTGAGTACATATGCAGGGTGTTCCAGGAGGAACTATCAGTAGTCTTTGGATTGTTGATAGTGGGGCATCCAGGCACATTACCGGCAACATGAGGCTTCTCTACGACGTCAAATCTATTAGAGGATGTAGGATCGTTTTACCGACCGAAACGAGTCGTTCAGAGGCATTCTACTCAATATGAAAGGCGGAAACAGACATATCGAGTTCGATTCAGCTAGATATTCACTTTAACTGTCTTTCTAATTGATTTGACAAAGTTTTACAGCGAAACGACACTTCGGCAGCACTTCGGCTCCAGAATCACACATATAAGTCTACCCCAAATGAAATCAGAACACTCCTATATATAGGCAAGCAAATTCCGCTTGAACATGCTCAAGCGAAATCACAGTTCACACGGAATTACAATTTCGAGCAGAATTAACAAAGTGATTTCGTGTGAAATCACTTGTTGAATTCAAACGAAATTACATATTCTAATTTCGTGTGAAATTGCCTGTTAACCTATTTTCTCATTTTGCGAGCTCTGATTTATCTAAAACAATACAAGACTGGATACAAGACGAAGTCGACAGACGCATGCACCAACAGACTCCCCCTCGAATGTTGACGAGTCTTCAGTGTCGAGTCTTCAACATCTTCAGTCTTTATCAGTCTTTTCCTAAAGTATCTAAAACTGTAAAGCATCCTCAATCTTCTTTATCTTTTCCAGAATCGCAACCTGGCTCTATGCTCTTCTTGATCAGGTCTCTTGATTCCTTAAGTTCATCAGCATCATCAGCTTGCGTGAATTTCAGATCCAAGATCATAACCTGGCTCTCAATCAACTCAGGATTATAACCTAGCTTACATTCTGCTCAGAATTGAAACTTGGCACTCTCTCAAATCTGCACAATCTCTACCTCACAATAAATTTCACAAATTTAAAATTTTACAAATTTATTCTCTGCTTACCACTAGAAAACACAAACTCAAGAAATGATTTTACAATGTTAATCACTGATGAACCACTTGTAATAATAATATTTCCTATTCAAAAACTTTTCATCTTTCAAACTGACTCCCCCTCACTGATAGTCATCATGTTTAGCACTTGGAATTTTGAAAATCAGCTCTCCAACATCAGTTGTCGAAAATATTTTGAATTTTTCAAACTTTATGCTAAAACACACTGAAAATCTTTTTTTTAATTTTTTTTTAACGAAATGCAGTAAAGAAATATTTACAGACAATATTTTTGTGAGTTTGTGTAAGAGGATCATATCAGTTTATGAGACAAATCAACAACACCGTTAAGCTTTAAAATTTTTTAGTTTTAAACAATTCACTTAGATTGCCAGTATACTGATCCACTTAAATTCTCACACAAAGTTCAACTGTTTCGAGATACGAGATTAATGTTTTAAGTACTTAAACTTATTCGCGTGTCCCACCTCAGAATATACTCCCGTATCCAGATCCCAATATTCAGTCTTACAGGTGAGTATACCACAGATGATATCTGTAAAGGGTTAAATTGCGAGGGCCGTGAGAGCTCAGGCTATTGCTTCCGCAAAATCAGAGAGATGACGGCTTCGACTTTTGGTGTGTTCCCTTTAGAGAATCTTTTCTTCAACAGCACATGATTAGCATTTTTCAATGTTTCATCATTTTTTGTACTGAGGGTGATGCTATATTTCAGGCAAGCGTAAAGTATTATACAGGGACTAAGCCATTGCTTCCGTAAAATCAGAAGTCCCGGGATATTACCCCAGATATCACTGAGTATAAAGACCTAGTATCTCAGAAAGAGGGATCTTTCAAACAAGATTTCGGGGGTTACCCATATATCCAAGAGATGTTCCCCACGATATAAGTAAGTTTGAAATTTAGGTTTATATCTCGTCATAATCTACTAAATGTGTAAAATCTTACTGGCACATCATCAGTGAGACCGTTTATCACATTTTTACTTTCCAATTCTTTAGCATGCAGTGATAGTCCACTGATGTACTATCATTTCCTCTTTTTCACAACAAAACTCATTTTTGATTTTATCATGTTTTTGTCTTTTTCAAATTTTCAAATGTTTTTGGATTTTCAGAAATTCATACTCCCCCTAAAATTCAAAATCATTTTAAAAAATTTGAAAACAAACTGTACAAGTAAAATGACAACTGTTGTGAATTGCTTCAATTCGCCATCCACTTGGCATAAACAATCAGAACTCCCCCTTACAACAAACTATTTTCCCATTGTGATTTCAAAACACTTAAGTTTGTTTTAATCAAATGGTTTTTCCGGAAAATTAGTTTTGTTGATTTTCAAACAACCAATTGTAGGTTAGGGGTTTAATTCATCACCTTGTTTCTCAACCACTTGAAAAAATTAACAATTTTAAATTCACACACCAAATACCACTTGTAGAAAATCAAATACAACTTAATGTCCCTGATTTACCACTTGTAAGTCGAAATATCACCAAAGTGAATTTCTCAAGAAAAATGCCGATACCTGATTCACACTTACCAACCTGGAAGCTCCGGCAAGTCATACTTTTCACTTATGAAAAACAGACATCCAAGCTTCACCAAACTTGGATGTTTCCTGCTCAACTTCACCTGGGTAATAAGTTGCCTTCTTCGTTTTGTAAAACTCTTTTACCCCTGTGACCTTCCTATCGACCATCTTTCCAAAAATCTTTTTAACATTTCCATTAAAAACTTTTTCAACATCAAATTCTTTCTTCTCAGAATAGAATTGATTTGAAATCTCAATTTTTCCAACTTTTGATTTAAAATTTTCAGCCCGCAGTGGTGGAAAATTGACATCATCCATTGGCGGTACCGAGATTTCAAATTTTTGAACAACTTGTGGCTCCTCTGACTTTATGGAATCAGATTCATCGCCAGATTTCACATCTGGTTTCTTAACAATCCACTTCTGATTGTCAAGATTAACTCTTCTTTTGTAAAATCTTTTCTTCAAACATTCACCAACTTCATATGTTGAATTTTTAAAAATTTTGAACTTTTCAATTGGCGGTTCATTTTTCTCAACAATCTTTTCTTTCAATTTAGAAACAACTTCCTGTTTGATGTTGGTTGCCATAGGACAGTTAGAGGCAATGTGACCAACTTCTTGACATCGATAACAGGTTCTTGTCTCGTTTTTCTGATAAGCTCCATTCTTCTCAAACTTTTGTCTCTCAACAAAGAACTCTTTGTTTGTTTGCTTCCAGAATGAGCTCTTTTGTTCTTCTTCCGAACTTGTCCCTGAAACAAATACAGTTTTTGTTTTATAAGTTTTCTCATTTTTATGATTTTTCGGTGAAATAAAACCGAGACCTTTCTTTTTGTAATTACCGTTATGGTTTGGTTTCTTTTGAAAACCAGAACCAAAACTGTAACCCCTTTTTCTTGTTTAACCTTTGTTGAACTCTTGAGGTGTAAGTTTTAGGTTTTTCAGAAAGATTTACATCTTTTATTTCAGAAATATTAATTTCTGTTAGTTTAAAAAGCTTTTTGACCAATTCTGGTTTAACACCTCTTATTGGAAATTCCTCATCAGAATATAATTTGTCTGAATCATTCAAAGTATATGCCACTTTGATTGGTCCGTCATTCAAATTAGATTTTGATAACAAGAATTCTTTATTGTACACCCGTTTAACTGACGACTTTGGATTGTTGACCGACGAACTCGAACTTTCCGATTCAGACTTTGACTCTGACTCCACATCCTTATCCAACACTTGATCGACCACCTTTTTTATTAACTCAGACTCATGATCAGTGTCAGACGATGTGAATATAACGTCAATATTTTCTGGTAACTCATCAGTTGTTTCGGACTTTAACTTTATATTGACTGCCTTTTTAACTTGCTCCTCATTTGGTTTTCTGGGAGAATAACCTTCCCAGATCGGAGGCGGACACTTGTTATAATTTGCACTTTGTTTCTTACCAGTATCCTTTTCTTCAGGCTTCTTGTCTTGAAATGCTTCAAAACCTGCAACAGTTGGATAAATTCGATCAATCAAATAATCAGAACTAGAATAACTTTGCAATAATCTTCTAAGTCTTTCATTCTCTATCTTTTCTGTTTCCAACTCCTGCTTCAACTTTGCACATTCTTCAATGTAATGATTAATCGCCTTCTGTTTTGTCATCATTACAGCATTCATCATAGTCAACGCATCTTCTCTTTCAGAGTTAGTCTTTTGTAGACCAGTTACCGTTCTATTCATCACGTCATACGATTCTTTCACATAGTTAAGATTGAACAATAAATTTTCTTTCATCTTATCCTGTTCATTCAACTTCTCCTCTTTTTCTTCACACTGCTTGCACGATTCTAAACACTTTAAACAAGGTTTGATAACTTCAACAATCTTCTCTACTTCAATAATCTTTTCGACTTCGATTATCTTTTCAAGATCAATCACTTTTTCTGATTCAACTATGTTCTCAACAACTTTAACTTCTTCACACTGTTCATACTTCTCTTCTTGAACAACACTCTCACATTTGACTTTTATATGTTCTTTTGCTGTTCGTCTCTCCTTCAGCTTCTTCAATCTATCTGCAAAATAAAATTCAAAACTTTCAGGAGATAAATGAACTTTTGCAACATTAATATGCATTTCTTCCTCATCATCACTATTATCAGTTGATGATTGATCAAACACTTGAGCACTTTCTGAATTATCATCTGAAGAACTAGATTCATCTTCTTGATTCTTCTCATTATCAGCAAATGTTTTCGTCCATCCTTTCATCAGATCTGGCTCTTGAACTATTTGTGCAATGAGAGCGGCTACTTTTGAATCAGGTGGAATATATTTGTCCCAACTGAACCCTTCTGCTACTTTTTCATCATCTTGATCAATTATGCCATAATAAGCTTTCTTATTTGCTTCTACGATCATTTTGGCATGACCAGTTTGTCGTTCCTTTTGTTGATAAGGTTGATGAGTAACTTGTTGATAAATGGCTTTCCGATAATAATCATCTTTTCCAAACGGATTTTGTGCTCCACTTGCTTCTCGATTTTTACATTCTCTCTTGAAATGTCCTTTCTCCCTGCATCGAAAACAAGTAACTTTAGATTTATCAAAACCCAAAGTAGAAACATTTGCATCCAAGAAATCTTCTCTTCCTGTAATCATCTTGAATTTTTCTGCTCTCCTCAAAACACTTGCTAAACATCATTTAATATCCATCAATTCCATTTCCTCAGCATCGATCTGATCGTAATCCTCTTTTGTCAACATAGGATTTCCGATCCTTCCTGCAACCAATCCTTCATATGATTCCAACACAGTAGTTAGCAATGACATATGACTTTTGACAACTTCTTCTGAAAAATTTTGACCATTCTGAAGATGCAATGCAATGTTGCAATTTAAAATATGACTATTGTTGTTGTTTGAGCTTTGAAATTGATGACTTGAGCTTGGAGTTTTCGGATTAACACTCGGATATGAAGAAAATCCACTGTTGCTGTTAGGACTTTGATTGACTGATTCAGATGAGTTTCTTGTACTGAAAGCAGTTTGTATTTTTGGACTTGCTTCAACATTCTGAACACTTCCTTTGAAGTACATTTTAACATCTTGTTGTGCACTCGGATTATTCATTCTTGCAATCTTCTATTGTTCCAGATCTTGTCCTTCAATCGTTTCGATAAACTGAGAAATTGTCAAGCCTTCATATTCACCGGTATTCTTCAATATCATCAAAAATGTACCCCATTCTTTCTGAGGTAAAGCCTCAGCTAATTTGTCAACCCATTCCTCACGATCTTTGTTGATGTTTAACAATGACATTGACCTTAGTAAATGACAATATCTTTCAATCAATTTCTTTGTATCTTCTCCCGGTAAACTCGAAAACAAATCAAATTCTTTCTTTAGCAATGCTTTCTTCCTCTTGATCATCTTCTCACTTCCCTCAAACTTAATTCGAAGTGCTTCCTAGATTGAACGTGAAGTCTTATCATGTTGAAGCAATACAAATATGTCTTCTTTAATAGCTTGCTGAAGTAAACTAATCATCATCTTTTCAGCTTTGTACATGTCTCGTTCTTTATCCGTAAATTCAAAAATCTTTTTCTCAACTCCCAAATCTGTACGTGGTAGAAGATACTTTTTCTCAACACACTCCTAAGATCTCAAATGATTAGCTTGAACCCAGTTTTCAAATCAATCTTTCCAACCATAATACTCCTCAATTCCCATGAGTTTCGGGGGTTTTTGCGTTGTTCCGGTTTCATTTTCCATGTTCGTGTTCTTAGCAATTTCAGCTGGAGTAGTCGGAGATGTAGCAAACGCATTATAGAACTCTTCTTCCATGATTCGGGAAAAAAATTCAAAATCTGACACTTTCAAGCGAAATATCTCTTTCAAGCGAAATCACCTGTTGAAGCGAAATTACCAACAAAACAGTTTCAAACGAAATACCAATTTGGAACGGAATAGTGATTTCAAACGGAATCACTCAAGCGAAATACTAATTCCGTGCAGAATTAAGTGTAATTTCAAACGAAATTATGCTGACATCATCATATTGAGCAAACTTTTCAAGCGAAATTACAAATTTTATCAATTTTAGATCGAATTAAGGTCCAATTCTATCAAGGCTTTGTTAAAATACTATTTCACATATAATGTGTGAAATTCAAACCATTTTAACCATGAAATCTTATTCAATTTTGAAAAGAAGGTGTAGAAGTTAGAAAATCTGAATAAATCAAGCTGAATACGGTAGAACTCCTCCTCCTGAGCTCTGATACCACATGTAAGGCGGAAACAGACATATCGAGTTCGATTCAGCTACTCAATGTGTCGGAAACAGACATTTCATTTTACCGACCGAAATGAGTCGTTCAGAGGCATTCTACTCAATATGAAAGGCGGAAACAGACATATCGAGTTCGATTCAGCTAGATATTCACTTTAACTGTCTTTCTGATTGATTTGACAAAGTTTTACAGCGAAACGACACTTCGGCAGCACTTCGGCTCCGGAATCACACATATAAGTCTACCTCAAATGAAATCAGAACACTCCTATATATAGGCAAGCTAATTCCGCTTGAACATGCTCAAGCGAAATCACAGTTCACACGGAATTACAATTTCGAGCGGAATTAACAAAGTGATTTCGTGTGAAATCACTTGTTGAATTCAAACGAAATTACATATTCTAATTTCGTGTGAAATTGCCTGTTAACCTATTTTCTCGTTTTGCGAGCTCTGATTTATCTAAAACAATACAAGACTCGATACAAGACGAAGTCGACAGACGCATGCACCAACAGAGGAGGTTATGTTGTCTTTGCTGGAGATAAAGGCAGGTATATTACTGGTGAAGGAATTGTATCCAATGAGGGTGTCAGCTTTGACAAAATCAACTTTGTGCAACAACTTGATCACAATCTTCAAAGTGTTTCTCAAATCTTTGATAAGAAGTTTTCGCTGCTCTTTGATGCTAATGGATGTTATGTGCTGAAGCCCGGATTCAAGATCTCGAAAGACTGGATTCTCTTATCTGCTCCAAGGGTTAATGATTTGTATGTCCTTGATATGAGCCAAGCAATCACAACGTCTGCACAAGTAACGTGTTTTGTTTCTAAAGCCACAGAAAAGGAAACCTTCTCTTGGCACAGACGGATGGGACACATTCACCTAAGGAAAATGAATCATCTGGTGAAGAATGAGTTAGTAACTGGTGTTCCTGTCAAAAACTTTCATCTTCAAGACGTCTGTGTTTCATGCCAGAAAGGAAAACAACGTAAGAAATCGCACCCAATAAAGAAGATCAACACGGTTGAAGTGCCGCTTGAACGCCTGCACATGGATTTATTCGGTCCGGTCAAGCATAAAAGCATCAGCAATGACTCATACTGCCTCATGGTTACAGATGATTATTCAAGATTTTCTTGGGTGGCGTTTATGGCACACAAGAGTGAAACTTTCGAAATTATCAAAAACTTGATCACAAAGATTGAGAATTTGTATACTTTGAAAGTAAGACGCATACGTAGCCACAATGGAACTGAATTTAAAAATCATGCTATGGAGGAGTTTTGTAGATCCAAAGGCATTCTTCATGAATTCAGTGCAAGATACACTCCTCAACAAAATGGCGTCGCTGAGCGTAAGAATAGAACATTGATCAAAACTGCTAGGACTATGTTGGTAAAGTCACAGTTGCCCATTCCGTTCTGGAGTGAAGTTGTGGCCTCGGCATGCTACACGATGAACTGAGTCCTTACAGTAAAAAGACACAACAAGACCTGCTTCGAGCTTCTTCACAAACGGAAACCAGACTTGCAATTTCTTGAACCGTTTGGGGCTCCTTGCACTATGATCGAACCGGATGGTAAATTTGGGGCAAAAGCAATTGAGGGATACTTTCTTGGGTATGCCACCCCAAATTTAAGAGTTTGGAATCTTGAAATGAAAAGGATCGAGGAATGGTCTGCAGTCATAGTACAAAGGCACACTTTGCCAGTCAGATGTCCAGGTCAGCCATGGATGTTTGAGTATGATGACTTTTTCAATTCGATCAATATTGAAGAAGAAGTAATATATGCTGCGGCTCAGATGTTTTTCGAGAGTGACAACGCAACAGATTCACCGTTGGTTCGTCCCACTATTGTCAATAATCAAGAATCATCATCAGTTAATAATAATGCTCTCGAGAATGAGGATTTTCACGATGCTGCTGAACTGAACGAATCTTCAGAGGATGATGAATTTCTTGATGCAGACCAAGAAGCTCCTGCAACTGTTGTGCATGGTACTTCTGAGGCTACACCCCCTGAGGACTGCCCTAAAACAGCTGAAGCTACTGCATCATCTTCTTCGTAAGTTCAGGGTATTGATTTGGTTGTTGATCTCAACTTCAACAATCTGGGTATAAGTGTTTCAGTTCCGGATAATCCAGAGACAAGAATCCATAATACCCATCCTCAACAAAACATCATTGGTAATGTTCATTCGAGAATCGGGTTTGCAGAATGATTGGTTCTTCGCGTGTTATGTCTCCCAAGAAGAACCAAGGTCTTGGAAAGAAGCGCTAAAGGATAATTCTTGGGTGGAAGCTATGTAGGAGGAGCTGCAATAATTTCAGAAGCTAGGTGTCTGGAAAATGGTTGAGAAGCCTGGGAACTACAAGAAGATTGGCACTCGTTGGGTTTTCAAATGAAAAAAGGATGACCGTGGAGTAGTCGTTCGAAACAAGGCAAGATTAGTCGTTCAAGGTTTTCGTCAGGTTGAAGGGATAGACTACAACGAAGTTTATGCACCAGTTGCACGTCTTGAAGCTATTTGGATTTTTCTAGCCTATGCTTCCTTCAAAGGATTCAAGGTCTACCAAATGGACGTGAAAAGTGCATTCTTACATGGTGTGGTTGAAGAAGAGGTGTATGTTGAACAGCCTCCAGGTTTTGAAGACCCTATTCATCCCAATCGGGTTTGGTTACTCAACAAAGCTCTCTACGGATTACATCAAGCACCGAGAGCTTGGTATGCAACCTTATCTAACTACCTGCTGAGAATGTTTTTCACCGGGGACTTATCTACTGCACGTTTTTCATCAAAGAAAAGGATGGAGATCTTCTGTTGGTTCAGGTATACGTAGATGATATTATTTTTGGTTCAACTAACGATGTTTTGTGTAGGGACTTCGAGCGTGTTATGCAGGAGAAATTCAAGATGAGCGCCATGGGGGAAATGAATTTCTTTTTGGGCCTACAAGTTCAATAAACGGAGTTTGGGATATTCATCCATCAGACTAAATATGTCGGAGACATCTTGAGAAGGTTCCAGATGTCCGAAGCGACGCCCATTGGTACCCCACTTCCACAGAATCACGGGATTACTCCGGACTTGAAGGGTGAAAGCGTTAACTCTTCATTTTATCGCGCAATGATCGGATTTCTTATGTATCTCACAGCCTCGAGGCCCAACATAATGTATCCTACGTGCCTGCTCGCCCGATATCAAGCCAACCCGAAGGCCTCACATCTAGCAGCTGTAAAAAGGATTTTCCGCTATTTGAAGGGTTGCCCGGACACCGGTCTCTGGTAATCTAGGGATGATAGCTTCGACTTGATCGCGTTCAGTGATTCGGACTTTGGTGGCCGCAAAATCGACGGCAAATCCACAACGGCTGGATGTCAGTTTTTAGGAAATTGCCTGGTCACTTGGCAGTGCAAGAAGCAGACTTGTGTCGCTACATCAACTTGTGAAGCCGAGTACATTGCTGCCTCAAGTTGTTGCTCCCAAGTCCTATGGATTCAACACCAAACGCGCGACTACGGTTTTGAATTCCTATCTACTCCTATTTTCGTTGATAATTCTGCTGCCTTACAGATCACTAGAAATTCGTGCAGCATTCAAAGACCAAACACATCGAGATCAAATATCACTTCATACGTGATTGTTTTGATAAAATAATTATCGATGTTGTTAAGGTCCACACCGATGACCAACGTGCCGACCTCTTTACCAAAGCTTTCGACAAATCACAATTTGACTATTTACTAATGGTAAACGACATTAAGGTCAAGCCTGAGTAAACCAACATCGTAAAATCATTTTTGTAAATATTTATTTGTGTTTTCTTAATTTCTCATACTTTTTGCATTTTAGGGGGAGTAAAAACGAAAAATACAAAAACATTGAAAAATTTTAAAAACACAAAAACATTGAAAAATTTCAAAAACATAAAAAACAATAGAAAAACAAAAATGAGTTTCCTGGCGAGAAAAGAGAAAATGATAGTACATCAATGGTCTGTCGAAACCTCTTTAAACCTAAAATAAAAAACGATAAGCAGCTCTATATAAGATGTATCGGTAGGCTCACAATCATTATAAAGTGTGCAGGGTGATATAAACCTAAATCGACTGAAGACTGTGTGGGAACCGCTCATTGGCATATAGTCTTGGTATCGAAATTTCGTTTGATAGAATGCCGAGGTTCTGAGATACGTGGTCTTTATGTTGTTTATCATCTGGGTATCATGGTTGTTTCTTTAACCGAAAACAACGGGGACGCAAGTCTAGATCTTCCATGATACCATACATACGTGTGCATATCATTCAAACATGTATATAATACCTGATGCATACGACCTCAATAAGTGATAAAAAATCACATGTCCCAATCAATAAGTGATAAAACATCACAGTTTATCCGGGAGTCAAGTTCGTCTCTTTATCGGTACGATGGTACTAACCTGTTCACGGATTTGCTCTTGTGCCCTACATGCATCGAATATCAAGTTCCTCATTAATAAGTGATTTAATCACAAAGGGATTGTATTCATCCAAAAATAAGTGAGTATCTCACATCATATACGTTGAAGACAGATGATAAATGGTATACTCACCAATAAGATGAACTCTCGTGCATACCTTGATACGGGAATCTGTCGTGTGTGGATGAACACCAGTCAGTAAGTATAAATCATGCCTTAACGTATCCCCTAACCGCAATTACATCTGATAAGTTGAGTTTAAGTGGATAACAATACCGATAATCGTTATAGGATGCTTATCTAAATGTTAACTAATTGAACAACAAGAGTGTTTTGGCGTGACCGTACACTAATATGATTCTCTTACCCTCGAAACTCGCAAAAAGAATGTCTGTAAGTATTTATTTAGTGCTTTCAGTTTCTGCATCTATATATATATATATATATATATTTATTGCTTTCCGTCTTTACATTTGAAATATGCAAAAAAAAAAAATCCCAAAAATATTTTAGGTGTGTTTTAATATAAACTTTATAAAAACCAAAAAGATTTTATTTCTAATTTCCTCTTGTAGGTCCCTAGAGGATGATCTAGTAACCTTCTCCTTGTTACTGAACACACCCGCAAGTGCAGAATCCAAGCGGGTATGCAACCAAGACAAAGAACACACACACAAGAGAAAGATTCAACGTTAAAGCTCAAATGTATTCAACCAAAGGAGTTTGTTTACAGAGATGATACAAGGTAAAACACAAACTCTCTGAATACTCTCACTGTGTTGTCACTTTCTCTCTACATATCTGTTGCTACAAGTGTCTGTATTTATAGACCCAACACCCAGTAACCCTATGAAGATTGGTTACTGGGCTCACGAACATTCATCTGGCCCACGAAGAGTGGAGTCTTCGTGAACCTTTTCGACGAACCAACAAACACCACGAAGACTCATAATCTTCGTGGTGAACAATGCATACAACAAATCATTCTTCGTCTCACGCATGCTTAGTGATGGTTCGTTGACATCATTTGGACGAACAATAGTGAACAATCAATTGCTCATCACAACAATGTTCGTGAGTAAAGAATCCCACCAAGACTCTTGATTCTTCGTCGGTGACATAACTTGCAACGTAGAACACATATGTTAACATGGTATCGGGTCAAGATAGGAGGATATCTTGACCCCAGCCTTCACTCCGAAACGCGGGCGAATCGAAACGAGCCGTATCCACAATAGTTCATCAACAAACTCCCCCTTGGATGCTGCTCGTGAGGTTCATTCTTCACGTTATCAGATCTTCAGATGTCTTCAAGTTTCACAAACAGGGAGTGTATCAACAAACTCCCCCTTGAATGATGCTCGTGAATCTTTTGATCTTCAAAACTTCAGATCCTTTCGGTGTTGATGAATGGTCAGCTGCAACTCGGTCATCTTGATCTTTTAATTGCATCAATGTCGTGTCTTCATTCCAAAGCTTATCTTCTAACATGTTCTCTTCGCTTTTTGCTGGTTTAAATGTTGCATCTGCACATACAAGAAAGCTAAACACATAATGAGAACAACCGCTTAGAATATAGTTAAAAATGACACACATGTGACCAACTCTCAATTAAATACCGACCGACAACAGTTTGGAAGTTGTAAAAATTTGAACAATTTTAGATTTTAACTTTCAAAACTTGTTAACTTTGACCGTTTTTGAAGATGCAATTGTTTTTAGTTTCAATCAGGTTTCAGGTGGTAAAGACTCGAGATCCAACATCGGGCAATCAAAAGGAAATTGGAAATAAAATCTTTTTGGTTTTTATAAAGTTTATATTAAAACACACCTAAAATCTTTTTGGAATTTTTTTTTTTTTTTTGCATATTTCAAATGTAAAGACAGAAAGCAGTAAATAAATAGATATATATACATAGATGCAGAAACTGAAAGCACTAAATAAATATTTACAGACATTCTTTTTGCGAGTTTCGAGGGTAAGAGAATCATATCAGTGTACGGTCACGCCAAAACACTCTTGTTGTTCAATTAGTTAACATTTAGATATGCATCCTATAACGATTATCGGCATTGTTGTCCACTTAAACTCAACTTATCAGATGTAATCACAGTTAGGGGATACGGTAAGGTATGATTTATACTTACCGACCGGTGTTCATCCACACATGACACATTCCTGTATCAAGGTATGCACGAGAGTTCATCTTACTAGTGAGTATACCATTTATCATCTGTTTTCAACGTATATGATGTGAGATACTCACTTATTTTGGATGAATACAAGCCCTTTGTGATTAAATCACTTATTAATGAGGAACTTAATATTCGATGCATGCAGGGCACAAGAGCAAATCCGTGAACAGGTTAGTACCATCGTACCGAAAAAGAGACGAACTTGACTCCCGGATAAACTGTGATATTTTATCACTTATTGATTGGGACATGTGATTGTTTATCACTTATTGAGGTCGTATGCATCATGTATTATATACATGTTTGAATGATATGTACACGTAGGTATGGTATCATGGAAGATCTAGACTTGTGTCCCCGTTGTTTTCGGTTAAAGAAACAACCATGATACCCAGATGACAAACAGCATAAAGACCATGTATCTCAGAACCTCGGCAATCTATCAAATGAAATTTCGGTACCAAGACCATATGCCAATGAGCGGCGAATAGATTAGATTTATTTTATGCTGATTATGTAATAGTTAGTGAAACGGTCAAACGAACTATATTAACCCGCTCGTTTGAAGTGGTCAAACGAGAGGGTTATTTGTTTGACCATGTGTTTTTGCAAGTGAAGTGGGTGTAGTTATAAATACCACCCCTTGGTTCATTTGCAAGTGATGAAGGTTTTAGGCTTTAGGGGAGAGATCACCACTTGGTCTCTCCCCGGATGTATACTCCTTAGGTATGGTTCGGCTAGCTAGTAATCGGGCCGCTTTGTAACGTTATGCTACCGAAACTATACAAGGAAGTTGTTTATCAGTCTCTAATCTCTCCCGTCTTGAACATAATCACACACTAATCACGGAACACGGTCCGAATCACGAACCTACAAAAGGTCACGAAGAATGGTTCTTCTTGACTACCATATTGTGACACTCCTATCTTTTGTGTAATGGGAGACTCCCACAAAGAAGGGGGTTCTTCGTGGGAAGGCTGCAAACAGACAGTATCTTACAGAAAATAACAAACAGCAAGAAACAAACACAAACAACTAACAGTCTACACACTTGCAGCTGTTTAACATCAATTACAAAGTAAATGTTGTACTGAGTCAAGATAGGAGGATATCTTGACTTCGGTCTTCACTTCGTAAATGTGGGTTCGCACGACGGAGGAACATTGTCGACATCAGTCTCGAACCGAGTCGAGTAGAACTGAACCGAGCCGAACCGAACCGAGCTGCATCCACACAAATATGCATCAACAAACTCCCCCTTGGATGTTGCTCATGATGGTTCGTTCTTCACACTGTCGGATTTTCAGATGTCTTCACTTGTCACAGTCAGGAGATGCATCAGCAAACAACCCCTTAAAAGTAGCTTGTGAGACGTTGATATTCAAATCTATAGATCCTTGTGGTGTTGATGAGTGGTCAGCTGTAACTCGATCATCTTGATCCTCTAATTGCATCAATGTCGTGCCTTCACTTTACAGCTTGTCATCTGACACGTTCTGATGTGTGCTAAAAAGACTACTAAAATTAACTACTTTAGACTCTCTAAACTAGACACTAGAAAGCTTTAAATCTAGACTCGACCTAAACCACACAATCGGTAAGTGTACCGATCACTGTAGTATGACCTAAGGAAGTCCGGATATCGAACCACGAGACTCTATTAATCACGCTAATTAAACTCTAACAGACTCTGACAGACACGACTCAAACTGTTTAATTGTTTTTTTTTTTGGGGGGGGGGGTTACTGAAAATTTAAGGAAATCTATTAAACTAATTTTTAAACTAGAACTATGCTAATACGAACTAATATGAAGACTTTGCTTAGATGATGATGAAGACCACCTAGACTAGAATCCTGGATTGATTTTAAGAATTTACCAATTAAGTTAACTGCATGTTTTATGGAACCGGGATCTTGTGATACTAAACCCATTAAGACACCAACTAAGCCCCTCAACCCTTCTCGAGGTGAAACTTATGGCACTACCTAGGCCGTTAATCCTACCGGTTATTAGATTTCCTTCCGGTTATCTAATTATTGTGTAAGTACCCTAATATTGACCTACTCTTTTCCAATTATAGATCTAGGGTAGTTTGAGTTTCTTAACTTGACTTGATAGACTAATAAACCGACGGGGCAACTAAGGAACGACTTTTTCCAAATACTGTCTAAAGCAATTTGCCGGGTAAGACCTACCAATAGCCCTGCACCTTCCAGCTATAAGGACTAGGGACTAGTAGAATACTCAAATCTAGCAAATTATTAACTATTACTTCTAAGGTTTATTGGCTAATTCACCTTAAAGGTCAAAGACACAAAGTCAAAGATCTAGCATGAACCTACTCCGTAGCAGACAACCACCTAGATTCACACGAAGCAATTGATAATAATTAACCAAATTAAAGTACGCATACACACCAAATTAATAAACCAAACCTCTTACAAAACACAATTAATCCATAAACACATGCAATTAACTAAAAAGGTTCAAACTTTATTCAAATCCATTCATCATAGTCTAGGCGGTTTAAACGTTTAGCCAAGCATGTTAATCAATGAAAGCAAGAGAAAATTATTCAAACAAGAATTCATGGTTACAAGTTTCGAAATAGAGAAATCAAACAAACAAGGAACTAAAGAACCCGTGCAAGTCTTCAATCTTCCAACCGAACTCGAACCAATGATTCCTGTGATCCAAGCTCTTCAAACGCTGCACTTCAATCTCCAAAATAAGCTCTTAAACTTCACCAAATCGTAACTAGGGTTTGTTTTTGAGTTTATGATGAATATATATGATTTTCCACACCAACCCTTGAATTATTTCGAATAAAACTGCCAGCTACGTCCCCTGGCGGGGCGCGACCCATACAGGATGTGGGTCGCGGGGGGCCACCTTGTTCGTTTAATCGTTTAATACCTTGAGTCTCTCGCCGGGCGCGAGAGACTTGCTTAATCTGTCAAGGGGCGCCAGAGAATGATTTTCCAGCTTTTTAACTTTGTTTCAGCTCCCCGATCTTTCCAACACGTTACAGGACTTGACGTTTCAGTATTTTGGCTCGTTTTACTCAGTTTCCAGCAAATTTAAGCATCAAGACCTGCGAAACACGATTGGATCAATAGTATGCACATTCTAACAAAAACAAAACTAAAAATAACGGAAAACTATACAAACTTTACATGAATAAAAGATGTATTTTGTAATATATCAAATATCCCCACACTTACTCTTTTTTCGTCCTTGAAAAAGAATTATGCAACGGAATCAGAGATGAATAAATACTCGGATCAAAAACTATTCAAATTTTGTTAAAATCAAAGCTTGTGTTAGCCGCGATTGCAAATATACTTGTCCCTTTTAAACCCAAATCCGGTCTTAAGCCCCTTATCATATGAATTTAGTTTAAGTGCGGTCAATCTACCTAGGGTCTTACGCTAGAAGCTACGGTCCACCTAATCCTGCCTCAAGCTTATAGAACAAAAGGAACGATCACTGGACCAATTCCTAACCGTTTTATATCAAAAACAAGAGAATTTAAAATCAAATATTTTTTTTCATCATTTTTCTTTCTTTTAATTTTTTTTCTTTTAATGAGCGTAGACGTTGCTTCACCTAACCAGAGGCATTCCGGCTGTAGAGTCGCTATCCCCAACTCGGATTACATAGGCTTCGGTAATTTTATTTTGCAATTTCAATTTCACGCATCCTAGAGGCATTCCGGGTCGAAGTCACTATCTCCAACCAAGATTACATTGGCCTACGCTACTTTCATTCAGTTTCTAGCTCATTTTTTTTTCTATTTCTTTCCTTTTTCTTTTTCATGATTAAAAATTCTAACGGTTTTGACTTATAACGGCATTCTTTATACTCTTATTGGCGGTTTCAATTTCCCGGATGAAAAACCCACTAGTAAACCGACAATTAAGGTAATATTAACTCAAATGGACCTAAAACCAAACCCGGGCCTATTCGCATATCCCTAACTAGACACAAGCTCGACTTATTTTAATCTCTTATTATTATTATTTGATCCTGAGCAAAACTCATATTTTCTATCATTTTCCGTAATAATTTTGCAAACTTCTTTAATCGAAAGACATTATTTTCTAATTTTTTCAATTTTTTGGATTTTTAAAATTTTTTTTTTTGTATTTCTCGATTTTTTACACGACATGTATCCCATCCCCACACTTAAAGGTTGCATTGTCCCTAATGCAAGAACGGAAATACGACTCAACTAACTACCTAAATTACCACTAAACTAAGAAAACTAAAAACCAAATAAAATAAAAATGCAAAATATACAAGTGGAAAATGACTTAGCTGATCTGAATATGTGAGACTGTCAAAGTGGCAGTCAATTTCACATATGCCCTCCAATCCGTACGCGCTCAGCAAATAATTCCTAACTCGGACACGCTAACGTAAGCGGCAACCAATACCAACCTAATCAAGCAAACACCAAACACTAGCAAAAGATAATATATATGATACTAAGTGTTAGTGCAAACATCCACATACCAAACGTCAACCGTCCCCAAAAACCCAACCAACCTGTTTAACGTATTTAAGTACAGACCAACAAACGAGGATCAAAACAGCATAAAGATAAAAAGAAACAAAAGACAAAAGATATAAGCTATCAGCATCGCTGCATCCTCGCCCTACTCCTCGTCAGACTCCTCATCACCCGCTTGCATCCCACTGGGCCCTGCCTCATACTGCTGCCAAGAAGGCGGTGGCTGCGAATGAAGATTCTGAATAATGACCCGCATACCATCCTCCAATCGCCTCTGACCTGCCACCATCTCCTGCCTAAGCCCACTAATATAATCATCAACATACATACGCAAATCCCCGAAGCCCGCCTGCATAGAATCATATAACGAATCCAAGGAAAGTGGATCGGGTCGTGGCTGCGCTAATGGGTACTGCCTAGCAGGAATATCCTGATGAATACGGGGAATACGGGGCCTCAGATAACGGGTAGCAACTGCACCCTACATAGCCTCCGCAGCACCTGAACCAGGCGGAGGCTGAACCTGTGGACCCTCTTTTATCGGCTCCCAAGTAATCGGGTCAGTGTATGCTATAATCCCAGCAGACTGCAAATCCCGGACACTCATAAAATTAACTACTACTAAAATTAACTACTAAACAGATGCGTGCTAAACATACTACTAAAATTAACTACTTTAGAATCTCAAAGCTAGACACTAAATACATTAAATCTAGACTCGACCTAAACCACACAATCGCCAAGTGTACCGATCACTGTAGTATGACCTAAGGAAGTCCGGATATCGAACCACGAGACTCTATTAATCACGCTAATTAAACTCTAACAGACTCTGACAGACACGACTCAAACTGTTTAATTGTTTGGGGGGGGGGGGTTACTGAAAATTTAAGGAAATCTATTAAACTAATTATTAAACTAGAACTATGCTAATACGAACTAATATGAAGACTTTGCTTAGATGATGATGAAGACAACCTAGACTAGAATCCTGGATTGATTTTAAGAATTTACCAATTAAGTTAACTGCATGTTTTATGGAACCGGGATCTTGTGATACTAAACCCATTAAGACACCAACTAAGCCCCTCAACCCTTCTCGAGGTGAAACTTATGCCACTACCTAGGCTGTTAATCCTACCGGTTATTAGACTTCCTTCCGGTTATCTAATTATTGTGTAAGTACCCTAATATTGACCTACTCTTTTCCAATAATAGATCTAGGGTAGTTTGAGTTTCTTAACTTGACTTGATAGACTAATAAACCGACAGGGCAACTAAGGCACGACTTTTTCCAAAGACTGTCTAAAGCAATTCGCCGGATAAGACCTACCAATAGCCCAGCACCTTCCAGCTATAAGGACTAGGGACTAGTAGAATACTGAAATCTAGCAAATTATTAACTATTACTTCTAAGATTTATTGGCCAATTCACCCTAAAGGTCAAAGACACAAAGTCAAAGATCTAGCATGAACCTATTCCGTAGAAGACAACCACCTAGATTCATGCGAAGCAATTGATAATAATTAACCAAATTAAAGTACGCATACACACCAAATTAATAAACCAAACCTCTTACAAAACACAATTAATCCATAAACACATGCAATTAACTAAAAAGGTTCAAATTTTATTCAAATCCATTCATCGTAGTCTAGGCGGTTTAAACGTTTAGCCAAGCATGTTAATCAATGAAAGCAAGACAAAATTATTCAAACAAGAATTCATGGTTACAAGTTTCGAAAAAGAGAAATCAAACAAACAAGGAACTAAAGAACCCGTGCAAGTCTTCAATCTTCCAACCAAACTCGAACCAACGATTCCCGTGATCCAAGCTCTTCAAACGCAGCACTTCAATCTCCAAAATAAGCTCTTGGACTTCCCAAAATCGTAACTAGGGTTCGTTTTTGAGTTTATGATGAATATATATGATTTTCCACACCAACCCTTGAATTATTTCAAATTAAACTGCCAGCTACATCCTCTGGCGGGGATACAGGGTGTGGGTCCTGGGGCGCCACCTTGTTCCTTTAATCGTTTAATACCTTCAGTCTCTCGCCGGGCACGAGAGACTTGCTTAATCTATCACAGGGCGCGAGAGAATTATTTTCCAGCTTTTTAACTTCGTTTCAACTCCCTAATCTTTCCAACACGTTTCAGGACTTGACGTTTCAGTATTTTGGCTCGTTTTACTCAGTTTCCAGCAAATTTAAGCATCAAGACCTGCGAAACATGATTGGATCAATAGTATGCACATTCTAACGAAAACAAAACTAAAAATAACGGAAAACTATACAAACTTTACACGAATAAAAGATGTATTTTGCAATACATCAAGTTCTCTTTTCCTTTAGCTGGTTCGAATGCCACATCTTCACACACAACAGAGCTAAACGAGTAATGAGAACAAACGCTAATGATATAAACAAACGAAACACATGTGACCAACTCTCAATCAACTACCAACCGACAACATTTTGAAAGATTTAAAATTTGATCAATTTTAGATTTTTAACTTTCAAAAGTTGTTAACTTCGACCGTTTATAAAGATGCAATGGTTTTGGTTTTGATCAGGTTTTAGGAGGATAAGACTCGGGTTCCAACATCGGTCAATCAAAAATAAACTAGAAGCAAAATCTTTTTGGCTTTTATAAAATTTATATTAAAACTCCCTAAAATCTTTTTGATATTTTTCATTTTTCAAATATAAAGACAGAAAGCAATAAATAAATATTTACAAACATTCTTTTTGTGAATTTCGAGGCTAAGAGAATCATATCAGTATATGGTCATGCCAAAACACACTTGTTGTTCGATTAGTTAGCATTTAGATAAGTATACTATAACAATTATCGGTATTGTTGTCCACATAAGCTCAACTTATCAGATGTACTCGCGGTTAGGGGATACGATTAATGTATGATTTATACTTACCGACCGGTGTTCATCCACTCACGACACATTCCCGTATCAAGGTATGCACGAGAGTTCATCTTACTGGTGAGTATACCATTTATCATCTATTTTCAAAGTATATGATGTGAGATACTCATTATTCGAGAATGAATACAAGCCCTATGTGATAAAATCACTTATTAACAAGGAACTTGATTCTCAATACATGCAGGGCACAAGAGCAACTCCGTGAGCAGGTTAGTACCATCGTACCGGCAAAGAGACGAACTTGACTCTCGGATGATAGATGTGATTTAAAATCACTTATTCAGGGGTGACTGTGATATTTTTATCACTTATTGATGGTCGTATGCATCATGTATTATATACATGTATAACAACCCTCCTAAATATTTTCGACACCCTAATATATATTAAAATATCACAATATGTCCTAAAATACACCCAATATACGAAAACAGGGCCCGAATACCTTTATTTTTATTAAAAATTAATTAAAAACAAGATTTAAAGGTCTCTCGCGGGGCGCGTAGCCTTTGGCTACTGCCTACGCGGGCCGCGACAACTCAACCACCAGGTCGCACCCGGTGCTGCCACGTGGCACAACGCGTGTGAAGGCTAGTGTGATGACTGGGCCAGGCTAGGGCCTACACAGCCTACTACGCGGGTCGCGTAGACCTTGGCCGGAGTTTACGCAGGGCGCGACAAGACCAGAATCAGGCCCAATATAAAGAGGCCATCGGCCTTCAGTTCCGATCGCTCATTTCTTTTCTCTCTCACGAATTTCTTTATAGTCAAAGCTCTTTTCGGGCATAATACTCCCTTAAATAACAAAGTTCTGCTCCGTTATAATCACCAGGAAACCCTTAAAGAAAACCTAAGACATCAATGTGAGTAATCCTCTTTTTGTGTAAACCTTTTTGTAAGTAATCTCCTTTTTGTAAACCGTTTTTACAAAACCTTAAATATTTTACAATGTGATTAAGCAGTGATTGAGTCTTTGTAGTCTTCAATTACTGCCGGCATGTTGGGGTTTTGTATACAAAATGTGAGACACGTTACCATTGGACAAAGAGTTAGCCAATGTATAATATGACCCACCATTCAGGATTGACAGTACTGAATGAGTAATTGTGTAGATATAAACATTGTAATCGCTCTCAATACTGCAAATCAATAAAACTCTTCTTGATTAAACTAGGATTCACTCACCAGTATTTCCCACTGACAAAATGTTTTTAAACGCGTTTCAGGTAACAAAATGTGAAAGCCAACTAGAAGCCAGCTGGACAGCACTGAAGGCTAGGAAAAGTGGCTATAAAAGTTACCTAAATAAAGAAGATGTTTTATTTCAATAAAAAGGGATTTGTTCCTATAAATCAGTTTGTAATAAAAACTTGGGTTTTATCCCAATATGTTTATTTATATAAATGAAGGTGTTTTACTCTGATAAAATATCTCCTAACTACGGTCCTGATGTAATTTCCGCTGCCAATTTGATAAACACCGATACCACCAATTCTGATTCCCGCGGCCGCTCGTTCCCGGGTTGTTAGGGGATGAGGGTTGCGACAACATGTATGTATGATATGTACACGTATGTATGGTATCATGGAAGTTCTAGACTTGCGTCCCCGTTGTTTTCGGTAAAAGAATCAACCATGACACCAAGATGATAAACAGCATAAAGACCACGTATCTCAGAACCTCGGCATTCTATCAAACGAAATTTCGGTACCAAGACCCTATGCCAATGAGCGGTTCCCACACGGTCTTCAGTCGATTAAGTTTATATCACCCTGCACAAATGATTGTGAGCCTACCGATACATCTTATATAGAGCTACTTATCGTTTTTCATTTTAAGATCAAAGAGATTTCGACAGACCACTGATGTACTATCATTTTCTCTTTTGCTCATCATGAAACTCATTTTTGTTTTTCTATTGTTTTTGTGTTTTTGAAATTTTCAATGTTTTTTTTATTTTTCTTGGAAATTACTCCCCCTAAAATGCAAAAATTACGATAAATTAAAAACACAAATAGATATTTACAAAAACGATTTTCTGATGTCGCTTTAACTCATGTTTTACCTCAATGCCGCTTACCAAAATTAATTTAATCAGAAATGATTTATCGAATTTTGGAAAAATGAGTTGCCACGTTGCTAATCGGTGTGGACCAAAACAACATTGACGAGTTTCATATTGAAACAATCACGTGCGAGGTGATAGTCGAGATCAATGTGTTTGGTCAAGGAGTGTTGTACAAGATGTTAGTAATTCGAAAAAACAGCTTAAATATCGACAAAGATATGAGAGATTAGAAAATCAAAACCGTAATCCTGCAACTGCTCCGTGCATTGCTAGGAATCTGAGTGTTCTCTCAAACTGGATATCCACCCGATGTGGATTTTAAAGTCGATTATGCAGCTACTTCAGTTAACTGAAAAATCTCTTCACAACAACAAGATCATAAACCTTCTGGTCCGGCTGGAAGAGGCAAGGGAGCATGTGGGAAATCTTGTACACATCATCATTGGTCAGTCCATACATGATGTCTTCCACATACTTTTGCATCAGCAAAGGTCTTCAGCTTTCTCCTTGAGAAGTAGTGGGCGGTTGTTCAATCCACTCCAAGGTATCCACACACCTGGTTGGTTTGATCAACAAAGGCATTTCTTCAACACACCGTAAAGATGTGTACACTGCGCGTTCATCTTGTAGGTCTTTAACTTCTTATGGGAAGACGAAAAGTTTCAAACGTGCTACAGGCGTGCATATTTCGTTGGAATCTATCTTCTTGACCCGATCAAAGCCTTCAACAATCAAACTTTGGTATGTTTTTCATTTTGTCGAAGTTTTCAATTTCTTTCATCGTAATTCAATCACTGGATATTTTATCTTCTTTTCTCTTTCTCTCTCCATCAAAGGCAACAATATTCTCCTAGATGTAACAATGTTTCAGAGCCTTATGTCGCCGATCTTGTGCATGGACGCTCCACTATCAACAATCCTAAGACTATCAATAGTTCCTACTGGAACATCCTGCCCACTTATTCAGAGATTAGTTGCAGAGGGGGACCCAAGCCTTCATAGACTTGGGTCGTCTGACATCATCGAGGATTGTGACTTCCATTTCCTAATGATTCAGAATTGATGGAGCTCCCCCTTAAGCAGTTACTGATTTTGGTTTCCAAATCTGATTTAACAAATTGTGATTGGATAACCTCTGGTTTTAAAGCCTTTTCAACTTCTTTTCTTTGTTTCTTTTTCTGTTTCATTTCTCGTTGTTTAACAAGACCAGGGTCCTGTTTTGGTGAAACAGATCTTGTATGGTAACTGTTACCACGGGGGGCATCAACTTTTTCCTTTCCCTTGGTGAGATATGGACAGTTCTTGACAATGTGTCCATACTTACCGCATTCAAAGCATGATCTCCGCTCAACAAACCTCAGAGTATCATGACAGAGATAACTTGATGATGAACCTCGTGATCTCGAGGTACTTGGTCCTACATCACAATCGTTTGTGTGTGGTGTGTAGTTGTTCTGACTGATTCTTTTCAAAATCTGAACTTGTTTAACAAAATCCGTGTTGGATTTGTTTTCGAAAGTTTCAATTTTATCAGTCCCTTGAGACTTCACGAAGTTTATCTTTTGAAACTTCTTCTTGTTCTGAGCTCTTTTGCCCTTTCTCTTTCCTTGGTTAGCCGGATTTTGCTTTTGTTGACCTGGAAGTTTTTTATTTCCATATTGTTTCCGAACTTCAGCTTTTGGGATGGGAGCACACTGGGTACTATAACTCTTGGGCTTGACTTTCCCAAAAACTTACTGTTGAATCCTCAAACACTTTATCAATCAAGGATTGATTAACATTTTTAATGGGAAAATCTTTGTTTGAGTAAACTTTGTCGGAACCAATAAACGTATAAAGCAAGTTCGCGCTTTCACAGGTTTCAACATGAGTTTCAACAATCTCGACAAGAGCAGTCACACAGGGTTTTCTGGAGGATCACAAAGAATGTGATTCTCGAGAGGTATGTTTGCTTCTTTTTTCTTCATGTTTGACTGCCTAGCTTCGTCCTCATTCGACTCATCATCCGAACTATCACAATCCTCAACAATGACTGGAGGATCTTGATTATATATGGTTGTGGAGTCTTTGAAATCAGCTGGTTGAGCTTGATTGGAGGATATGTCCTCTTTGTATCCGAGCCCAACTGTGAATTCCTCGAGGTCCAATGGAAATGGAACTGAAGGCTCAAATTGAGGCTTATCTTCCTCATCGGGCATTGCGGTATAATTGTGTCTAAAAGGTGGAGGACACTTCTTATATCCAATGGACGTGACATCTTCTTTCTTTTTCAGTATGTCAATGATGTGATCCAGCACATACCTCGAATTTGAATAGCTATCTAACTTAAGCTGGATCGCCTCATTTTCACACTTAACACAGGCCAATTATTTTTCTGTTTCCTCGAGCCTATTGATGTAATTGTTTATTGCAGTTTATTTTCTTGAAACCGTTTTCTTTAGCTCGGAAAGATCTTCTTTTAATGTGTCAATTACCTTCTTAAAATCATTTTCATGATTTTTATGAAACATATTGGCCTCTGTGCATTTTGAAAGATCCACGATCAAATTTTGATGGTGGATAAATGTCACGTCGTATTTGCTTTGCAAATCATCATATTTGCTTTGCAAATCAGACAATTTAGCACTTAATTCAACACAGCTATCACAATCAAGAGACTTGGAACAAAAAGAGTTATCGACACTTACCGGACCGGATTCACCCTCTGACATTAACCCATCTGCCTCAGAATCAACAACCTCCCTTGATGGATATTCAGATCCATCCTTGCTTGAACTTGTAACATCTTCATCTGAACTACCGCCATGTCCAGAACTGTCATCATTTCCCGAGGACTCACCATCGCTGAAATTCTTGACAATTTCGGTATAAAACGCAGTTCTTGTTTGACCACTGTTCCCTAACTGTATTTTCGGACCAAAATCGACAGTAGATTTAGCCCAAAGATTATTTTTGATGGTAGAGGGTTATTTGACGGTATAGGAGGCTAAAACCAAGATGGTACTGAACCCTTTTGCTTATAAGGATTGTCCGTATTTGCATCAGGAGTCCAACCCCAAAGGTGTGTACTCATTTTGAATGTTTGATTAAGAGTGTTTGCTTAACAACTCAAATTAGACAAGTTTAATATGAATTGAAAACCTTCTGTGAAAAATAATAACTTTCAAAACCCACGAAATACTTATGTTCACGAAGAACAGTTCTTTTGTAGAAGACCAATTCAACAAAATATTTTTGTTCACGAAATACTTATGTTCACGAAGGACCTAGTGTCTACGAAGAACTAGTGTCCACGAAGAACAACTAGTGTCACGAAGGTCTTTCGTGAAAGGTAGTTGTCAGTCTTTCGTGAAAGAGGTCTTTCGTGAAAGAGGTCTTTCGTGAAAGAGGTCTTTCGTGAAAGAGGTCTTTCGTGAAAGTGGTCTTTCGTGAAAGGAGTGTTTCGTGTTTAGGGATCTTTCGTGAAAGGAGGGGTCTTTCGTGAATTAAAGTAACACGAAGAATTGAATGGTAGTTGTTCGTGAAAGGGTAGATGTTTTGTGAATGGTGTTTCATGAATGGTGGATGTTTCGTGAATATGTCTGTTCTTCGTGAATATGGTGTAATGTGGTGCTTCGTGAAGGCAACTTCTTCATGAAATGGTTGGTGAAAATTTTCCTTTTACTGAAGAATCTTGTTTCTGACTTTTGAAAGTTGGTAACTAGTTATCCAGATTTGGTTAGAAAAAAACATTCGAAAAACACTTTTCCAGTAAAATTTGAAGGCTATCTTTTCACTCAAAGAATATTCCGGTGACTTTTCCGACCAAAACACTTCACCGGAAAAGATGGCGAACAATATTTTTGCTAGAAATTTTAAGAAAACCCGTATTTTAACATGTCTCCATGTGTTTTAACAAGGTTTTTTGTAAAAATTTACTGCAAACAACAAGTGTTTCTTAAGTTTTAACCCATTTTTCTTGTAAAAACTTAAGTTTCTTGTTCTATGTTCAAGTACACTTCCAGAAAGCTTAAAAATCTTGCTCAAAACACAACATATGCTTGGTTTTCAACAAGAAAGAGAGCCAAAACTCTGATACCACTTGTAGGTCCACGCGGAGGATCAAGATAAAGCTACTTCCTTGTTGTTTAACACACACACGAGTGCGGAATCCAAGTGTATATGCAAACCAAGCCCAAGAACACACAAACACAAGAAAGATTTCAATGTTTAAAGCTTAAATGTATTCCAGCAGAGTAATAGTACAATGTTTCAACAAGAATGCTCTCAATACTCTCTGGGTGTGGTCTCTTTCTAAACTGGAAACTGTAACTATCTATTTATAAGCCCAATACCCAGTAACATCACGAAGGATGTTACTGGGCCACGAAAGATGACCAGGCCCACGAACCTTGGGTTCTTCGTCGACCTTACCAGCGAAGAACTATGGTCACGAATAATAGGTTCTCCGTGACCTTCTCAAATGCGAAACACCTATCTTTCCGACGAACAACAAAGGTCACGAAGAATGTTTCTTCGTGACTACCATATTGTGACACTCCTATCTTTCGTGTAATGGGAGACTCCCACGAAGAAGGGGGGTTCTTCGTGGTAAAGTTGCAAACATACAGTATCTTACAGAAAATAACAAACAGCAAGAAACAAACACAAACAACTAATAGTCTGCACACTTGCAGCTGTTTAACATCAATTACAAAGTAAATGTTGTACTGAGTCAAGATAGGAGGATATCTTGACTTTGGTCTTCACTTCATAAATGTCGGTTCGCACGACGGAGGAACGTTGTCGACTTCGGTCTCAAAGCGAGTCGAGTCGAACTGAACCGAGCCGAACCGAACCAAGCTGCATCCACACAAATATGCATCAACAGATCTCTTCCTAACTCTTTAGTTAGATAATCAGCCAAATTATACTCGGATCTTATAAAATCAACAGATATCACACTAGATGAGCTCATGAATCATGCTATGTATACCACATAACCGTCTAGACCTTCCATTATATACCTGACTATAGTTCTTATTTAGCACTATCATACCTGATTAAGATTGGTGATATCCGTTTTAACCACAATGGAATCTCAAGTATCAATTTCTTAGCCATTCAGCTTCTTTACCAGCTGATGCTAAATCTACGAATTCACATTCCATTGTCAAGTGATGCAAGTTTTTTTTCTTAACTACTCAGTAAATGTAACTTTCCTAAGAGAAAATACATATCTGATTAGTTATCAAACTTACAACATAAACCCTTCTAAAACTGAAGGAAAACCTGAATAACAAAAACAATAGATCATCGTTTTTTTCAGGTATTTAAGCTATCTATTCACAACTTGCCAATACCAAGTACTAGGATTACTGGTAAATCTACTCAGCTTCCCACAACGTATGTTATATCAGACCTTGAACAAATCGTAACATATTGTAGGCTTCCGATGGCTTTAAATACTCCATCTATGAAATAAATTCACCTTGATTACACACAAGTCAGATATTAGGACCTATAAGAGTACTAACCGGAGAACAAACAAAGTAATTATTGACACTGTATCATTAATATACTCCTTTCACCCCTCTTATCATTATTCCTAGGATAACAACATCCTCCCCAGATCCTTTATATCAAACGATTACTCCTTTACCAGAGGAATCAAGACTGCTACATACATATTTATATGCTTGATTTACAAAGAACCCATTAGACAAGATCGCATAGCGATGCTTGTTTAAGGTTTTGCCCAGGAATTGGTCATCTTCAATATTAAAACAATATTAATATTGATGTCTAACCTAACTCTTGGTTATTTCAACTAAATAAAGATGAAAGTTAGAACTATAAGACTTGGCTTTATCAGAATCAACAACTTCTTGTTCAGAAGGGGGAGAGATACACTATCAGTACCAATAGATGCTTTATCAGAATCAACAACTACATGTTCAATAGGGTCGAAAACCCTATTATTTGTTAAAAATAATAGTGCTGACATTGTTTGGTTGTTAAAAACTACAAGTGACCTGTCATTAAATCCGTTCTTCCATGACAAACTATATTTTAGAGATAGATTTGATTATTAAAGGAGAAAATTTGTTCTTCCATGACAAAACTATGTGTTTAGAGTTATGGCAAGAGCTTTATAGTTATATAAATTTTGTTAACTAAAGGATTAAATATTAATCAACCAGATTTTTTTGTGTAAAGGAGTGCAGATAGTTGATTAGTTAGCCCAATCAATCAATATATATTGAACGTAGAAATAAATCAATTGAACTTAGATGTTTAAGGGTATTGTTAAATTGTTATACCGAAGAGGAAATGAACCACTAATTAACCAGGTCCATTAGCCACTCGAATTTTTTGACAACCCATAATCAAACTTTGACAAAAAAAAAATGGCACATATTCCACTCATACCGAAGAGGAAATGAACCACTAATTAACCCAAAAACCACGACACACACTCTTGTTATAATCCAAACGAAAAGACCGAGCCAACCATAACTGAATATATGGATGGCTATTTAACTAAGGTACTAGCTACATGTCTCTTAATTCAAACATGTTGCGGTTCTTGTGTAGGTCCGGCTAGGGGAGGATCTAGTCGCCAAATCCTTGTGTACGAACCAACCCGGTTGTGCGGAATCCAACCGGGAAAGCAAACCGAGACGGAACACGTAAAAACACGACACGCAGATATCACCGTTAAACACCACTGTATTATAACGATAAAAGGGTTCGGTTACAATCCAATGTTTACAATGCTCTTTGTAAACTCTCTCTAGTGTGTGTGTGTGTGCTCTGTTCTTTCTCTCTGAAAGTCTGTGTGTTCTCTCTGTTCTGCTCTGCCGAAACAGAAACATAACATGATATTTATACTAACAGACACACTACATATGACGAAACAGAAAGACAGGCGACGAAATAGATCATGGTCGACGAAACAGATGTGTTTCGTCGACTTCTGGGCTGATTCGTCGATAGTGGGCTTCGGTCCAATCAGTTGAGGCCCAAACTGTGTTTCGCCATCATCTATTAGCCCAAGGACTGTAATGTTGAGCCCAGTCCTTGTCTGTCTCCTTTGATGGCTTGAAGTCTTGTACACGACGGAGGAAAGTCGTCACAATATAAGCCGTGCTGAGTCGCGTCGAGTCGCGTCCACTAATCGAATCACGTCGCGTCGAGTCGCGTCCATAAATATGTATCAACAAACTCCCCCTTGGACGCTACTCGCGAGATTCTCTTCTCATTTCTTCTATGTCGGAGGATCTTCAAAGTCTTCACGTCTTGTAGGCAGAAAGTGTATCAACAAACTCCTTGTTTCATGTAAGAAGTGTGTTGACAAACTCCCCCTTAACATAAGCTCCCCCTTGAGTTATGCTCGTGAAAGTCTTTATCTTTATGAAGTGAGATCCTTGTGGTGTTGAAGGTCAGCGGCAACTCCATCATCTTTGTCTTTTGAGTGCCTTCACGTCGTGTCTTCATTCCGAAGCTTGTCATCGACCATGTTCTCCTAGCCTTTAGAATCTGCACATGCAAGAAATCTAAACGCGTAATGAGAACAACCGCTTGGAATATCATAACATAACCAACCGACACACGTGAGACCATTGTTCAAGCAAACGCCGTCCGACAGTTTGAAAGTTTAAAGTATTTTATCAATTTCAATTTTAACTTTCAAAACTTTGCAAATTTCGACCGTTTATGAAGATTTAGTCATTTTCGGTTTTCGTTCAGGTTTCAGGTAACGAAGACTCGAGTTCCAACATCGTACGATCGAAAATAAAATAGAAATAAAATCTTTTTGGATTTTATAAAGTTTATATTAAAACAAACTTAAAATCTTTTTGGTATTTTTGAATATTTCAAATGTAAAGACTGAAAGCAGTAAATAAATATATACAAACATTCTTTTTTGTGAGTTTCGAGGGTAAGAGAATCATATCAGTTTATGGTCATGCCAAAACGCTCTTGTTGTTCATTTAGTTAACATTAAGATAAGCATCCTATAACGATTATCGGTATTGTTGTCCACATAAGCTCAACTTATCAGATGTAATCATGGCGAGAGGATACGTTAAGGTATGATTTATACTTACCGACCGGTGTTCATCCACATCATGACACATTCCCGTATCAAGGTATGCACGAGGGTTCATCTTACCGGTGAGTATACCGATTATCATCTGTTTGACCGTATATGATGTGAGATTCTCACTTATTTTGATTTGAAAACAAGCCCTATGTGATAGAATCACTTATTGATGAGGAACTTGATTTTCGATGCATGAGGGCACAGGAGCAAGTCCGTGAACAGGTCAGTACTTTCGTACAGCAGAGAGACGAACTTGACACCCGGAAAGAATTTGTGATATATTATCACTTATTTTGAGGGACATGTGATTGTTGATCACTTATTGAGGTTGAATGCAATATGTACACGTATGTATAGTATCATGGAAGATCTAGACTTGCGTCCCCGTTATTTTTCGGTAAAAGATACAACCATGATACCCAGATGATAAGCAGCATAAAGACCGAATATCTCAGAACCTCGGCAATCTCTCAAACGAAATTTCGGTACTAAGACCATATGCCAATGAATGGTTCCCACCTGGTCTTTAGTCGATTTAAGTTTATATCACCCTGCACACTTTAAAATGATTGTGAGCCTACCGATACATCTTATATAGAGCTGCTTATCGTTTTTCAGTTTAGGTTTAAAGAGGTTTGGACAGACCACTGATGTACTATCATTTTCTCTTTTGCTCGCCAGGAAACTCATTTTTGTTTTTCTATTGTTTTTGAGTTTTTGAAATTTTTCAATGTTTTTGGATTTTCAAATTTTTGGATTTACTCCCCCTAAAATCAAAAAAACTAAGACAGATTTAAAAACACAAAGGTATTTACAAAAATGATTTTCCGATGTTGGTTTTACTCTTGCTTGACCTTAATGCCGTTTACCAATAATAAGTAGTCAAATCTTGATTTGTCAAAAGCTTTGGTAAAAAGGTCGGCACGTTGGTCATCGGTGTGGACGTAAGCAACATCGATTAGCCTTTTCTCAAAGCAATCACGTATGAAGTGATACTTAATGTCGATGTGCTTAGTCTTTGAATGCTGCACAGGATTTTTAGTGATCTGTAAGGCGGCAGAATTATCAACGTAAATAGGAGTAGTTAGGAATTCAAAACCGTAATCACGCATTTGTTGTTGGATCCATAGGACTTGGGAGCAACAACTTGAGGCAGCAATGTATTCAGCTTCGCATGTTGATGTAGCGACGCACGTCTGCTTCTTGCACTGCCATGTGACTAGGCGATTTCCCAAAAACTGACATCCAGCCGTTGTGGATTTGCCGTCGATTTTGCATCCGCCAAAATCAGAATCACTGAATGCGATCAAGTCAAAGTTATTATCCCTAGGGTACCATAGACCGGTGTCAGGGTAACCCTTCAAATAACGAAAAATCCTTTTTACAGCTGCAAGATGTGAGGCCTTCGGATTCACTTGATATCTGGCAAGCAGGCACGTTGGGTACATTATATCTGGTCTTGATGCTGTGAGGTACATAAGAGATCCGATCATCGCGCGGTAGTATGAGGGGCTAGTATCTTGTCCCTTCAGGTCTGGAGTAATTCCGTGATTTTGCGGCAATGGGGTACCAATGGGCGTTGCATCAGACATCTGGAACCGGCTCAAGATGTCACCAACATATTTAGTCTGATGGATGAATATCCCAGACTCCGTTTGTTGTACTTGTAGGCCCAAAAAGAAAGTCATTTCCCCCATAGCACTCATCTCGAATTTATCCTGCATAACACGCTCGAAATCCCTACACAAAACATCATTAGTAGAACCAAAAATAATATCATCAACGTATACCTGTACCAGTAGAAGATCTCCATCTTGTTCTTTGATGAAAAGAGTACAATCGATAAGACCTCTTCGAAAACCATTCTCCAGCAGATAATTAGATAAGGTTGCATACCAAGCTCGCGGTGCTTGATGAAGACCATAGAGAGCTTTGTTGAGCAACCAAACCCGATCGGGATGAATAGGATCTTCAAAACCTGGAGGTTGTTCGACATACACCTCTTCTTCCACCACACCATGTAAGAATGCACTTTTCACGTCCATCTGGTATACCTTGAAACCTTTGAATGAGGCATAAGCCAGAAAGATCCGAATTGCTTCTAGACGTGCAACAGGTGCATAGACTTCGTTGTAGTCGATTCCTTCAATCTGACGAAAACCTTGAACGACTAGCCTTGCTTTGTTCCGGATAACGATTCCACGGTCATCCTTCTTGCATTTAAACACCCAACGGGTACCAATCTTCTTATAACCAGCAGGTTTCTCTACGAGTTTCCAGACACCAAGCTTCTGGAATTGTTGTAGTTCTTCCTGCATTGCCTCAACCCAAGCGCTATCTTTCAAAGCATCTTTCCAAGTTCTTGGTTCTTCCTGTGAGACATAACACGCGAAAGACCAATCATTCTGTTGACCAGATTCTCGGATAGTTGCATACAAGCCTGCATTGTTGTTGTTTCGCAACATGTTTCTTGTTTGAACGCCACTCTGTACATTTCCGATGATGTTTTGTTGAGGATGGGTATTGTGAATCCTAGTTTCTGGATTATCTGGTACAGGAACATTAATACCCAGGTTGTTGAGATTGAGGTCAACAACCAATTCAAGGCCCGGAATTGACGAAGAGGATGATGCAGTTGCTTCAGCTGTTCTAGGGACATCCACCGGAGGTGTACCTTCTGAAGTACCATGTACTGCTGCTGTTGGTCCTTGATCTGCATCGAGAAATTCGTCATCCTCTGAAGATTCGTTCAATTCGGAAGCATCTTGAAAATCCTCATTGTCGAGAGCATTATTGTTCACTGAAGATGGTTCTTGATTGACAATAATGGGACGAACCAACGGTGAATCTGTTGCATTGTCACTCTCGAAAAACATCATTGCCGCAGCATTTTCTTCAACTGCTTCAACATTGATCGAATTGAAAAAGTCATCGTACTCAAACATCCAAGGTTGACCAGGATTTCTAACTGGTAAAGTGTGCCTTTGTACTCTGACTTCAGACCATTCCTCGACCCTTTTAGTCTCTAGATTCCAGACTCTTAAGTTCGGGGTGGAATACCCAAGAAAGTATCCTTCAATTGCTCTAGCCCCAAACTTTCCATTAGGATCGATAATTGTGCAAGGAGCTCCAAACGGTTCGAGATAAGACAAGTCTGGTTTCCGTTTGTTAATAAGCTCAAAGCAGGTCTTGTTGTGCCTTTTGACTGTAAGGACTCGGTTCAACGTGTAGCATGCAGAAGACACAGCTTCAGTCCAGAATGGAATGGGCAGCTGCGACTCTACCAACATAGTCCTAGCAGTCTCGATCAATGTGCGGTTCTTACGTTCAGCGACGCCATTTTGTTGAGGAGTGTAAGCTGCACTAAATTCGTGAAGAATTCCTTTTGAAGTGCAAAACTCTGCCATGGCATGATTTTTGAGTTCAGTACCATTGTCGCTACGTATCCGCCTAACCTTCAAGTTGTAAAGATTCTCAATCTGAATGATCAAGTTTTTGATAATACCGAAAGTTTCACTCTTATGTGCCATGAACGCCACCCAAGAAAATCTTGAATAATCATCAGTAATCACGAGGCAGTATTGATGATTCCTAATACTTTTGTGCTTGACAGGACCGAACAAATCCATGTGCAAACGTTCAAGAGGAACAGCCACCGTGTTGACTTTCTTTGTAGGGTGTCGCTTCTTTGTTTGTTTTCCTTTCTGGCACGAAACACAGACGTCTTGAAGATGGAAATTTTTAAGAGGAACACCATTCACTAATTCATTTGATACCAAATGATTCATTTTGCGTAAGTGAATGTGACCCATTCGTCTGTGCCAAGAGATTGTGTCTTTTTCTGTGGCTTTGGAAACGAAACAAGTTGCTTGTGCAGACGTTGTGATAGCTTGGCTCATATCAAGGACATACAGATCATTTATCCTTGGAGCCGACAAGAGAATCCATTCTTTTGGGATTTTGAAGCCGGGTTTCAGCACATAACATCCATTAGCATCAAAGTGTACTGAGAACTGCTTGTCACAAATTTGAGAAACGCTAAGAAGATTGTGATCAAGTTGTTGTACGAAGTTGATCTTGTCAAAACTAACAACCCCGTTGGAAATCATTCCTTCACCCGTAATGTATCCGCCCTTATCTCCAGCAAAAGCAACATAACCTCCTCTAATAGATTTGACGTCGTAGAGAAGCTTCATGTCGCCTGTCATGTGCCTGGATGCCCCACTATCAACAATCCAATGACTACTGATAGTTCCTCCTGGAACACCCTGCACATAAACTCAATCGATTAGTTGGAGATGGGGACCCAAGCCATTGTGGTCTTGGGTCTTCCATTTTTATCAACAACAATAACTTCCACCTTTTGATGATTCGGAAATTGTGATGGTCCCCCTGATTCAGTAACCGTTTTTGGTTTCCAAGTCTGTTTTGTTATACCAGTGTTATTCTTTAAAAACTTAACTTCATGATTGTCTGAAGTTTTTAAATTGTTTGGTTTGACAGAAACAGATTGTTTTTGAGCCACATCGGTTTTAATTGCTTTTTCAATTTTCTTGACCTGTTGACGTTTCTGTTTCTTTTCCCTTTCTCTTATGAGTCGAGGATCTTGTTTTACAGAAACAGATCGCTTGCGGTCAGTTGGGCCACGGGGATCATCAACTATGCCTTTTTGTTTATGAAGATACGGGCAATTTCGAACAATATGCCCGATTGTTCCACATTCAAAACATGATCTTCGTTCAACAAACCCCGAAGTATCATGTGGTCGTCTTGCCGATGATGAACTTTGTGATCCCGAGGTACTAGGTTTTGAACAACTTGGTTCATTCCTTTTCATCACAGTTGCTTTTTGGACAAAATCTAAATTAGATTGATTTTCAAACTTTGCAATTTTGTCCGTTCCCTTAGATTTCACAAAGTTCACATTCTTCTTCTTCTTCTGATTCGGCTTCTTTTGATTCTGAGTCGGTGCTTTACCTTTGGGTTTGGCATGATTTTGCTGTTTTTCCACTGTTGGTAATTTCTTGTTCCCAAATTGTTTTCTAACTTCAGCCTTTGGGATAGGAGGACACTGTGTGACTGTAACATGTGGTCCTGTCTTTCCCAAAAACTTACTTGTAGAATTTTCAAAGACTTTACTGATTAAAGATTGATTAACATTTTTAATAGGAAAATCTTTGTCTGAATAGACTTTATCATCACCAACAAGAGTGTACAGCAAATCCACACTCTCCGACTCTTTAGCTGACGTGGACTCGGTTGGAACAGTCTTAGCAGGTTTTACGGGAGGATCACATAAAATATGATTCTCAAGAGGTATGTCCTCTTCTTTGATTATCGCATCAGACTTTTCCGAATCAGAATCATCGGACTCATCATCAGAAGAATCAGAAGCCTCACTGTATATCACAACTGGAGGATTCTGTTTCAGTTCAGCAGATGACACACATGTATCTGCTGACACATCTGAATCTGATGATTCCTCTTTCTTGTATCCGAGTCCAGCTGCAAATTCTGTTGCAAATTCCTTAACATCTAGAGGGACAGATGGTTCAAAATGAGTTCTATACTCCTCATCAGGCAGTGCATCATAGTTGTGTCTCACGGGTGGTGGACATTTCTTATAACCTATGCATGTGACATCCTTTTTCTCTTTTTGAACATCAATGATGTGATCCAACACATAGCTAGAACTCAAATAACTGTCTAACTTAAGTCGGATCGCCTCACTTTCTGTTTTAACACAAGCCATTTCTTTTTGCATCACCTCAAGACGAGATATATACAAATTAATGTCAGTTTGTTTTCTGGAAACCATTTTTGTCAGTTCTGTTTTATCTTTCTTTAATGTTTCAATCATCCTTTTAAATTCCTTTTCATGGTTTTCATAAAACATGTTGGCTTCAGTGCACTTTGAAAGATCCACTGTTAATTTCTGATTGTGAATGAATGTCACATCATATTTCTCTTGCAAAGCCTCGTGTTTGCTTTGCAATTCACACCACCTATCATTCACAGAAACATGTTTGTCTTGCAATTCAAACAAACTCGCTTGTAAAGCATCGTGTTTGCCTTGCAACTCAGACATGTTTGCTTCCATCTCAGCACATCTAGCATGCAAACTATCACAGTTATTACAGCTAACAGAAGTGGGTTCGTCGACACATACCTGACTTGATGAACAGTCGACATTAGCCATAAAGGCTGAATGGAGAGAAGACAAAGAATAAGCAGCTTGATCCACCAGAATAGATCTTCTTTCAATTCCTGCTGCAGCTTCATCCAATAGTTCATCAATAACTGCATCGACTGACACACTTGATGTGTCATCTTCCTGATCATTCCCTGAACCCGAGGATTCTTCATCCGAACTACCACTATAACCTGAGCTGTTTTCATCCTCAGAAGATTCACCACCATTGGCGGAAGATTCTCCACCACTGGCGTGATTTAGATCTTTGACAATCTCAGCAAAACATGCTGTTCCATCCGGAGCATCATTTCCCAACTGGATTGACCAATCACAGCCTTCATCTACTTGAACCACAAGTGCCTGGTTGGCATTTGATGGTCCTGCTTGAGTCTGGTTGTTGACAGGCACCAATGTGCGAACATTGTTCCTGTTCTGGTTCTGTTGGTTGCCTTGGCCTCTAAAAGGATTCTGGTTTCCATGTTGAGATGGCCTCGTACACTCACGCTTGAAATGACCACGTTCACCACAATTGAAGCATCTAACGGCCTGTTTATCAAACCCATACTTGGTGTCTTTCTTGCCTTCCAAGCTGGTTCTGCCAGTTCTTTCCATGAAATCCTTTGCTCGCCTAACAGCACTGGCAAGGGCCCACTTGATGTCCATCATCTCCATCTCCTCTTTATCAATCTGCTGATAGTCTTCTTGTGTCAGATTAATATTACCAATCTGACCTTCCACTAATCCACAGTATGCGCTCACCACAGTGTTTAGCAGCTCCATGTGTTCCTTAGCTACTTCCACACTGACTTTAGAAAAGCTTGAGGTGTCAAGCCGTACTGTATTTGGCTTTGATTGCTGACCAGCAGATGATGTGCTTCCATAACATGCTTGCTGTTGAGGAGGAAGCGGATTCCCGTACATGTCTGTTGTTGGTAAAGGATTTCCGAACATATCAGTTGGTCTGAGAGGTCGTTGCTGTTGTGGTGCTGATTGAGGAACTGGATCAAGCAGATTTCCATACATGTCTGTTGTTGGTAAAGGATTTCCGAACATGTCAGTTGGTCTGGGAGGTCGTTGGCTTTGCTGTTGCTGTTGAGGAACTGGTTCCAGTAGATTTCCATACATGTCTGTCTTTGGAGGCACCGGAACTTGGATAGTATTGCCATACATGTCTGTGCTAGTCACAAAGGCTGTTTGAATTGGAGCATGTGAAGACGGTTTTGTAGAACTGCTAGACGTTCCAAAATACATTTCAGGATTTTGAGGCACAGGAATTCTTTTTGCCTTCAGAGTTTCTTCCTGATTCTTGTTTTCCAGGATTTGAACAAAGTCGTTGAAGCTCGTTGTAGCTAAAGTACCATTGTACTTCATGATTTCCAAGAAGGTGTTCCATTGAGGTGGCAACGAATCTGCAAACCTTTTCACAATCTCTGCAGGAGTTGTAACTACCCCAAAATTTGTCAATTCAGTCAACAAATGATTAAATCGACTTGTCAAATCACCTAACGACTCATTCTCCATACAAGTAAAACCATCAAACTCTTTCTTCAGCAGTTCTTTTCTTAATTGACGTGTCGCTTCATTTCCCACGCCCCTTGTCTTCAACGCATCCCACAACCTTTTTGTCGTCTTGTGACTAACAAACTGATGATAAATATCTTTACTCAACGCCTGAGTAAGAATGGCATATGCTTTCTTTTCCAAGTCATAGACCTTCTTCTGATCTTCCGTCAGATCTGCAAATGTAGCGGCAGATGATGCAGCAACTTCTATTGTTTGATCAAAATATGTGATGAACCGCAACCACAACTCTGTATTCTGACCAAGAACGTATGTATGAAATCTATCAATCCATCCTGGATATTCATATAAATGCATCAACTTTGGAGGTCTATTCAAACTTCCAGTTTCGCTTTCGCTTAAAAGAATGCTTTGAACACTTGGAACTTGATTTGATACAAATGCCCATTGACCGGTAGAAATTGCATTAGCTTGAGAAGATACTGGGGCAGAAGATGACGGAGTACCAAAATACATATCGGTATTTACCAGAGTATTCCACCTTGGATTCATTTTTGACCTAGGATGACAAGTACCTGTGAAACACACTCAAAACAAACTGTTAAGACACACTTGCAAACCCTCTGTTATAAGCTGATAAGTGTTTTGACGAAATGCAGACCCACGAAACAGATGTATGACGAAACAAAGGTATTCGACGAAACTGATATTGAGCAATTGGGCTAAATGTGTCGAAGAAACAAGCCCACTTGTGTTTGGGCTGCCACTCGACGAAACAGAGACCCAAGATGTACTACGAAACAGAAGCCCAAATTGTTAGCCCGATTCCACAACACAGTCCACGAAACAGAGGCCCAACAACAAGTAATATCGACGAAACAGAAGGTCTGTTTCCTCGAGGAGGGGCTTGACGAATGAGACCTGTTTCGTCTGATGTTTGATTCGTCGAAGAAGTAGCTGGGTGGGTGAGATCTGTCAGACACAACACTCTTTTTCAAACAACTGGTATGGTAAGATTACTAACCCGGTAAGGTGTCCAATTTTAATAATCTATTTCAATTTCCAATTCACAAACACTTTTTAATTTAAAAAATTTTAAGATCAAAAAGTGGGTCTTGGTGAAGAACACTTTGAAGATGTTCAAGAACACAATGAATTTTCCGGTAAACTATGAGTTTTCCGGTGACCCGATAAATTTCCGAAAGCTGAATTTTGCAAAAATGTTTAATAAAAACCAACAAATAATATGTGAACTTTATTTTAACAAGGTTTTTTAAGCAAACATAATGCAAAACAACAAGATTACAGCCGATTTTAAGAGATTTTTCCAGAAAATTATTAACTCTAAATCCGAAAATCAGCAAGAACTCCTCGGTTTTAACAAGGATAAGAGCCAAGGCTCTGATACCACTTGTAGGTCCGGCTAGGGGAGGATCTAGTCGCCTAATCCTTGTGTACGAACCAACCCGGTTGTGCGGAATCCAACCGGGAAAGCAAACCGAGACGGAACACGTAAAAACACGACACGCAGATATCACCGTTAAACACCACTGTATTATAACGATAAAAGGGTTCGGTTACAATCCAATGTTTACAATGCTCTTTGTAAACTCTCTCTAGTGTGTGTGTGTGTGCTCTGTTCTTTCTCTCTGAAAGTCTGTGTGTTCTCTCTGTTCTGCTCTGCCGAAACAGAAACATAACATGCTATTTATACTAACAGACACACTACATATGACGAAACAGAAAGACAGGCGACGAAATAGATCATGGTCGACGAAACAGATGTGTTTCGTCGACTTCTGGGCTGATTCGTCGATAGTGGGCTTCGGTCCAATCAGTTGAGGCCCAAACTGTGTTTCGCCATCATCTATTAGCCCAAGGACTGTAATGTTGAGCCCAGTCCTTGTCTGTCTCCTTTGATGGCTTGAAGTCTTGTACACGACGGAGGAAAGTCGTCACAATATAAGCCGTGCTGAGTCGCGTCGAGTCGCGTCCACTAATCGAATCACGTCGCGTCGAGTCGCGTCCATAAATATGTATCAACATCTTGACAACTATATCAAACATATGCATCGATTTGAGCTTGTTGAAGTTTTTAGGCAGAGAAATGAGATGCACAGTCGATCTTTTATGAAACTGCAACAAATCCGGATCATCATAGTGTTAGAATTTTCGTGTAACTTTTATAAAATAATTTTAGTCAATTTGTCAAACAAACTGAACACAGCGGAAAAACATGTACACGAGGTTCGGTTCTAAACCGATTCCACCAGTGATCTCGTTACAATCAAAATAAGTTAAAATAAAATAAAGAATCGTGACTACCAAGTAAGACACCTTGGTTCAACGAACGATCTCGCTAGATGATCGTTGACCACCAAATTTGATTTGTTCGTTTGAAACGATTTCAAACGAAACCTTAATCTAAAGAAAATAAAGTTCAAAAAAACTTTACTTACCTTTTGCGTAATCGAAGAAACAAAAGAGATTGCTTGTACTCGCCTTAATCGCTCTTGAGCTACTTCGTCAATGGTCAATCACCAATTGACTGGAAAGCAATAATTAATATATGGTGAGGATATATTTTGTTTCTCTTCTGTTGTTTTTTTTTTCTTCTTCTTCAAGAGCCCGCAAAAACAGAGAATCACTTATGTATATATTCTTGAATGTAAAGATATACTGTGATCAATCAAAATCCTTGTTTCTCACGGAAATCTATATATCACTTGGAGAATTATATGGAGTAACTTGATAGTCTTTATTAAAAGATATACATATATATATCTTTTAGTTTGAAACCATACTTAAGAGTTGTAATCTAATCACAATTCTTTTATAATTATCTCATAATTATAACAATAATATTTCTCCTTTCTTTTTAATTATCTAATAATTAAATATATATACATACATATACATTTTATTATAATTAACAAATTAATTATAATTTGTCTTGTTAAATCCGGCTCTAGTAATTATTCTAAATAATTACACGTTTCTTTGTTTACGCTTATTATTTCGTGATCCGGTGATTAACGATTAAAACACCGTTAGTTGTTCGTTGCCCAAAGTGTAACTCTTTGGGTCGTACCTTGACGGCAACGTTGAATCTTAATCGACAATTGAACATTATATCCAACAATCTCCCACTTGGTCGATTGGCTGATTAAGTTTCAATGTAGACAATAGTGGGTGCCTAGCTGCATCATATTGTCCCCGATAAGGTATGACAAATTTATGTCAACTAATTCTTTGCATTAATCAAACCTTTGATTATGCAAATACTATAGCCCCGGTTATGGACTCATTTATCCCTCTGATTTTAAGTGGTTTATCAAACTATTACTAGTTCGAGCGTGGCCACGCGTTAACACCAGTTCAAACCAACGAAAGGCGCCAGAGTGTTCCCCTCCTAGGTATAGAAGCACAGATCCCTTTGGCTACAAACAACTCCCACTAAACTTCAGATCATTCCCAAAACTATCCTTATTACTGCCAGTTACATACAGCGTTAGATAGAATCAAAGAGCAACCATTCATTTAAGTTAGTTCTAGTATGTACCGCAGGTCTAAGGATACAATGATCGTACCTATTCAAAATGTCTTATGACTAAGATCCATGAAGATCATTTTGAAACGAGTTACGCCCAATATGATTCAACTAATCATATCAGGGAATATGGTTCTCAACACTTTGAGTATCCATGATATGGATCAACCATCTAATTCACAATAGTCTTTTACCAGATTGGTTCTCACACCAGATTGGTTCTCACGAATCTGATAGACTACGGACATTTTAGAATACAATATTCATAGATACTTAACGTACTAATATTTGAACACAGATATAATAGTTTAAAAGACATTCAACCATTAAATTCAAATAAACATAAAATATTATTTACAGTTCAAAATGCACAAAATTACTAAATTACAAAATTGTAGGTCCCGTTTTTCCCGGTGAGGATCGATAACGAGAAACCTATTCCCTGTTTATAACAAACACGGTAACGGGTGCGGAATCCCCGAGACGGTGCAAACCAAACAAAGTTAATAAATAACACGGATTAACCAATGAAACACACTCTATTGATTAACGGGATGAGAACCGATTACAAACTGATACAAACACAGTTTTGACGGAATTTTGACAGAGTTTCTTTACAAGTATTTTCTGATCTCTCTGCACTCATCTCTGGTTCACAATGAAACAGAGAGCTGTATTTATACTAAGACACAGACACAAGACTTACGAAACAAAACCTGAACTCGGCGAAACAAACAAAGTCGACGAAACACTCAGTTTCGTCGATATACATATGAATTCTATTCTGTTTCGTCGTTGTAGTAAAGCCCAGATGTACGGTCAAAGTCCAATGCACAGTTACGGCCCAAATGAAGATGAACGGCCCAAACGTAGTTTCTGTTGATAATTGTTCACCAAGTTCACCATATAAGACAAATTGATGACATCATCATGACATCACTAAGGTGATGTCATGGTGATGTGTTTTGCGGGAATTGCTTCCGGCGTTCCGTGCCTCGCGTGTCGAACTCTGGGGCGCACGACAGAGGAATGTCGTGACGTCGGGCAGGAGCCGGACCTAACCGAGTCGAAACCAAGTCGAACTGAGCCGAGTCGAACCGAGCCGAGTCGTGTCCACATAAAGTGTACCAACAAAAATCAGACCCACTGTCTAGCATATCTAAGACCTATACAATCAGCATGCTTCTCATGTCTCACTTGATGTATAGGCTTAGTAAACGGGCCCGCTAGATTCTGATCAGTATCAATTTTCTCTACTACGATGTCACATCTTTCCAAAACTTCCCGTATGTAGTGGAATTTTCTGAGAATATGCTTCGTGCTGTGATGCGACCTTGGTTCCTTTGCCTGAGCAATTGCACCTGTATTGTCGCAAAATATCTCGATAGGCTTCTGTATGCTTGGTATAACTTCGAGATCAGCAATGAACTATTTCATCCAAACAGCCTCCTTAGCAGCTTCTGAAGCCGCTATATATTCTGATTCAGTGGTCGACTGGGCCACCACGCTTTGCTTAGAACTCTTCCAAGTTATAGCACCACCATTTAAAGTAAAAACATAGCCTGTCTGAGATCGTGAATCATCACGATCCATTTGGAAGCTTGCGTCAGTGTAACACTTTACTTTCATCTCTTCTTCCAAACTGCCAAATATCAGAAACATATCCTTAGTTCTTTTTAAGTACTTTAGGATATTTTTCACAGCAATCCAGTGACTTTTACCAGGATTCTGTTGATATCTGCTAGTCAAGCTCAGAGCAAACGATACGTCCGGTCTAGTACATAACATGGCATACATGATGGAACCGATAGCAGAGGCGTATGGAACCTTTTTCATATCCTCTTTATCTTTGTCCAATTTGGGGCACTGATGACTATTCAGTACGGTTCCACTTGCCATTGGCAAGAGTCCCTTCTTGGAATCTTACATTGAAAAACGTTGAATGACCTTATCAATATATGTACTTTGACTAAGTCCAAGTAGTCGCTTAGATCTATCTCTATAAATCTTTATTCCTAGAATATAAGCAGCTTCTCCAAGATCCTTCATTGAGAAACATTTACCAAGCCAGGATTTAACGTCCTGCAGTATCGGGATATTGTTTCCAATGAGAAGTATGTCATCTACATACAAGATTAGAAAAGTAATAGAATTCCCACTTGCCTTCTTGTAAACACACGGCTCATCTTCATTTTTGATAAAACCAAATTGTTTTATTTTTCTAATCAAAATGAAGATTCCAACTTCGAGATGCTTGTTTCAATCCATAAATGGATTTATTCAACTTACAAACTTTCTTAGGATTCTTAGGATCTACAAAACCTTCAGGCTGCTCCATATAGACATCTTCTGTAAGATGTCCATTTAGGAACGCGGTTTTAACATCCATTTGCCATATCTCATAGTTATAATACGTGGCTATGGCAAGTAGAATCCTAATAGACTTAAGCATGGCTACTGGCGATAAGGTTTCCTCATAATCAACTCCTTGAGTCTGAGTAAATCCTTTAGCAACCAACCGTGCCTTATAGGTTTGTACATTTCCATCCATGTCTGTTTTCAACTTGAAAACCCATTTACTTCCTACAGTCCGACATTCGGGAGGAAGTTCAACCAAATCCCAGACATGGTTGTCATACATGGATTGCATCTCGACACCCACGGCTTCGAGCCATTTTTCAGATTCGTTACCTGAAATTGCAGCTTTGTAGGTTGAGGGCTCTTCTTGATCAATTATCAAGACGTACCTATCAGGTGAATACCGATTAGGTTCATGACGATCCCTCGTACTTCTGCAGACGCCTAGTGTTACATCAGATTCCTGAATCCTATCAGGTTCAGGTCCAACAACATTTTGTTGAGAGGCAGATTCGACTATTGGTTGATCAATTTGTGGTTCTCGAATTTCCTCAAGATCCATTATCTCCAATTCCTCACGCCATAAGCTCATCCTCTAGGAATGTTCCTCGACGCTTAGTGAAAACTCTATTTTCAGCAGGATTATAGAAATAATAACCAACCGGATATGCATATCCAATGAAAACAACTTTTTCACCGCGAGGATCAAGTTTGTCCGAAGACTCACTGGTAACATAAGCGTTACATCCCCATATGCGAAGGTAAGAGACTTTAGGTGGTGTACCATGCCACATCTCATATGGTGTCTTTTCTACCTTTTTAGTAGGAGCAATATTCACAAGACGTGTAGCAGTTTCAAGAGCATAACTCCAAAAGGAGTGTGATAAGTTTGTACGACACATCATTGATCGAACCATATCTAATAAGGTTCGATTTATCCTCTCAGACACACCATTAAGTTGTGGTGTTCCAGGTGGAGTTAGTTGGGATATAATCCCACACTTCTTGAGATGTTCATCAAACTCTTGATTAATGTATTCACCACCTCGATCGGATCGAAGTGCCTTAATCGTTTTCCCTTGTTGATTTTGTACTTCATTTTGGAATTCTTTGAACTTTTCAAAGGTTTCATGTTTCAACTTCATAAGATAAACATATCCATATCTACTATAATCATCAGTAAATGTAACGAAGTATCTTTCCCCATTCCTTGACATAGTCCTGAATGGACCACATACATCAGTATGTATGAGTCCTAACAGGTCTTTGGCCCTTTCACTAGTTCTGGTAAAAGGGGCCTTAGTCATCTTGCCACTTAGACAACATTCGCATAAATCATAAGTCTCTTGACCTGTGGATTCTAGAATCCCTGCGGTCTGGAGCTTCCTCATGCGATTGATGCTAAAATGGCCAAGATGACAATGCCAACGATATGTTTGATTAAAGCTAGTTTTAACACGTTTAGAGGAAAGAGAGAATACTATATTATTTGATCTATTGTTAGAAGTATCTATTTCATAGACACCATTGTGAGGCTTAGCCTCAAAATAGAACACCATTTAAAAATGCAGAAATGCTACCATTAACAATATCAAATGCATAATTAAAATCTTGTTCTCTTAAAGCAGAAACAGAAATAATATTCTTAGTTAAACTAGGAACATAAAAAACATTGTCTAAAGTAATAAACAATCCAGAAGGTAATTCAAGAATAAATTCTCCAACTGCCTTCACAGCAACATTCTGCCCGTTCCCAACGTGTAGCTCTAAGTCACCCTGCTTCAGCTTCCTAATCCTTTTTAGTCCCTGCAAATCACTACAAATGTGAAAATCACATCCAGTGTCAAACACCCAAGACTTGCTCGAAAAGGAAAATAGATCAATAACATGTATACCTGAGGATTCTCCTATTTGCAGCTTCTTAAGCTTCAACTCAGCCAGGTACTTGGGACAATTCCTCTTCCAATGCCCGATCTCATCACAGTGAAAACACTTGGCATCTTTATGAGGCTTTGCCTTTGGAGTGGCAACCTTTTTGCCTTTGCCCTTGTCTTGCTTACTCGCCTTGCCTTTTCCTTTGGATCACTTCTTCTTGGTAATTCTTCCTTCCCTGATCGCCAGCACTGGATTGCCCTTAGTTGGGATGTTTGTCTCAGCAGTTTTTAGCATCTGATGCAACTCTGGGATCGTTCTTTCCCACCTATTCATGTTATAGTTCAAAACGAATTGATGATATGAATTGGGTAGCGAGTTAAGGATCACATCCGTAGCTAACTCATTACTAAGGGGTGCGTTCAGACGCTCCAGTTGATCAACGAAAGACTTCATTTTTAGTACATGAGAACTGACCGAAGTACCTTCCTGCATGTGACATGTAATGAGAGATCTCATCACCTCAAAACGCTCATGACGAGCTTGCTGCTGAAACATGTTTCTCAGCTGCTCACTCATCTCATATGCTCCCAAGTTTTCCAGATTCTTCTGAAGTTCTGGAATCATCATAGCAAGCATAAGACATGTCACATCTTGGGAATCATCAATATGTTTTTCCCATGTCCTACGGGCTGCACCCGTATTAGCAGCAGGTGCTTCGGGAATTGGTCCTTCAAGGACACAAGCCTTTTTCTCCGCCCTGAGAACAATTTTCAGGTTGCGGTACCTATCCATGAAGTTAGAATTATCAAGTTTAGCATTTTCAAGGATGGACTTAAGCGAGAATTTGGTGTTATCAGAATTGTTTGTACACATCTGTAGAATTTAGAAGAAAATTTTATTAGTAATTTTCATGCATTAACCTAATTCAATTTTGACCCAAGATATACAAAATTTTAGGAATTAGGATGAGATCCCATCTCCCCATAACTCAGTGAATGGACTTAGCACTCTTTACTGGCATAGATTGAAGGGTAGGTGACGATCACCAATTGTGTCAGCTACACAATTCTCGGTTTGGGGTCGCATGACGAGTGTTGTCAAGCATTGGTACGTTAACCCCAACTACACCCACTTTCACAACCGTAGAAGACGAATGCAGGGTAAATACTAACATTCGCTCTCGTGTCGCAAAAGTGATATTTATCCTCAAATCAGAACTGTAGCCCGGCCCATGTAAGCATGGAAATTGCGGAACTACCCCTAACCAAAACCGTAGGCCTGGATGCAGGGTAAACACTAGCACCAGGGGTTCGGATAGATCAGTTCGGGTGTTCTTAATTTAGGGTGGCGTAGAATATCGATTTTAATTTGGGTTATATTTTAAAATTACCAGTTCGGGTCGTTTTAAAATACTTGTACGGCCTATGGCATGAACATAGGCTATACAATTCCTTTGTAAAAATCAATTTTACGTTTTAATTTGTGACGACTTGAAACACCTTTCAATCACTCGACCGATTAATTTTAAATACCCTATTTAATCTAAGTTGGTCGTGTCGCAAATTTATTTTAATTAATATATTTTATTAATTACGGTTTTCAAGTTAACTTTTAATTTTTGTAAAACGAATTTTGATTGTTGTATTTTAAAATAAACTGTTTATTTTAATTACCTATCCAATACTTAATAAATCTTTTATTAAAATTGTCGTTTTAATGATCGTGTATTAATTATTAATATTATGTATGTAACAAACATCTCATGGCAAAAAGCATAACAAAATAAATAAATATGCAATTCCGGGTTCAGAATATGTTCGGTTCATTGGAGCCCAAGAACATGAACCGAGCCCATTAAGTGTAGCACAAATCCTTTTGTGCTCCCACTTAATCTTGGATCCAATCCAATAAAAAAAACTTTAATATAAAGAAAATCTAAATTTACTTCAAATATTCCAAACGGAAAATTCTTAACAAAGTTTTTAACTTTATTTTCAAAATAAAGTTTGTTACGTTTTTTCTAATACTTTAAGTTTGATTATATTAAAATCATTATTTTAATATTTTATATTTTCTTTAATTTTAACGCGCGTAGCTCCAAAAACTAAATTAGTACGCGTGTTATAAAAGTAAGTCTTTACCCGGATTTGCATCGTACGATCATTAAGCTAAACGAAATAGGTTAAGGCCAAGGATTTTGTCAAAGAGGACTTTGACAAGTGTTCATGTTTGGCCTTAATAAAAACTTGCCTATAACTATTACACGTGACAGGTTCCTATGCCAAATCTACTCGATTTTAAGCATGCAATTCTATAACTATTTTATAGATCTATAAACACATTAACCTACTTTGATTTGTAAGGTGGCTCTGATACCACTGTTGGAATTTTCGTGTAACTTTTATAAAATAATTTTAGTCAATTTGTCAAACAAACTGAACGCAGCGGAAAAACATGTACACGAGGTTCGGTTCTAAACCGATTCTACCAGTGATCTCGTTACAATCAAAATAGGTTAAAATAAAATAAAGAATCGTGACTACCAAGTAAGACACCTTGGTTCAACGAACGATCTCGCTAGATGATCGTTGACCACGGAATTTGATTTGTTCGTTTGAAACGATTTCAAACGAAACCTTAATCTAAAGAAAATAAAGTTCAAAAAAACTTTACTTACCTTTTGCGTAATCGAAGAAACAAAATAGATTGCTTGTACTCGCCTTAATCGCTCTTGAGCTACTTCATCAATGGTCAATCACCAATTGACTGGATAGCAATAATTAATATATGGTGAGGATATATTTTCTTTCTCTTCTGTTGTTTTTTTTCTTCTTCTTCAAGAGCCCGCAAAAACAGAGAATCACTTATGTATATATTCTTGAATGTAAAGATATACTGTGATCAATCAAAATCCTTGTTTCTCACGGAAATCTATATATCACTTGGAGAATTATATGGAGTAACTTGATAGTCTTTATTAAAAGATATACATATATATCTTTTAGTTTGAAACCATACTTAAGAGTAGTAATCTAATCACAATTCTTTTATAATTATCTCATAATTATAACAATAATATTTCTCCTTTCTTTTTAATTATCTAATAATTAAATATATATACATACATATACCTTTTATTATAATTAACGAATTAATTATAATTTGTCTTGTTAAATCCGGCTCTAGTAATTATTCTAAATAATTACACGTTTCTTTGTTTACGCTTATTATTTCGTGATCCGGTGATTAACGATTAAAACACCGTTAGTTGTTCGTTGCCCAAAGTGTAACTCTTTGGGCCGTACCTTGACGGCAACGTTGAATCTTAATCGACAATTGAACATTATATCCAACACATAGTACCTTTCCCATCCTAATGATGACAAGATTCTTTCTAGCATATCATACGAAGTCACCACTTCGTTAGTTGGTACATGGACGAGGACCTTACGTCGAGCCGAACCCTGACAGGAATCACCTCCATGGCTCTCCACTAGTCGAACCACACCGTTCTGGTTGAACACCCAGTCACCAGACATATCTTAATTCTTGACTAGCTAGATAGTGTTTCAAGTTTTGGTTTTATGAACAAGAATATGAATGTACAGAGTTGGGGGCTGGGGTTTATTTAAGGGTTTCTAGTCAGGTGGGGTATATAACTAATTAGGAGTGAGCAAATTAACCACCATAACCGATAACCGAACCATAACCGACATAACCGAACCACTAATAACCGATAACCAATATAACCAATGGTTATGGTTATGAAACTTTGTATAACCGCTCAATCGGTTATGGTTATGGTTATGGTTATGAAGCTTTGGTTAACCGATATAACCGAAATCGAACCGAACTTGTGATTTTACCTTTATATAATGGATTTGTGTTTTACAAAACCATATAAAGGGTTTTTACTAAGATAAAAGTATGTTAGTAACAAAATGATCTTGAGGTAAATGTCATTTATTTTGATAAAGAAGTAAGGTTTTATGGCCATAATTGTTTTTGTTTGAGAATTACCTTATTAAAAAGAACCCTAAATCGGTAGTTTAACCAAAAAGTTTAGTCTCCGTTATCTTATAAAATAGGCTCAAGCTAACTTCAAATCGTGCACAACCCTATTTATTTCAAACCTTGCTTGGTTACTTAATCGAAATTAACCAAAACCGAACCATAACCGACTTCATAACCGATTAACCGTAACCGAAGTTTGGTTATGGTTACCAAAACTCCGTAACCGAACTAGCGGTTATGATTATGGTTAATAGTAAAAACCGAACCAAACCGACCCATGCACACTCCTATAACTAATTAAGACAAGCGTGTGTTCAGGCCCATTAAAACGGTTGAGAAAAAAAATAATAAAACTTTGTGTGTTTAGGACATCGATCACTTTACCCACGTGTGGGTATGAGGGGAGGGTGGATTCTGGATGGAGGAGAGTCCATAATCTCATGCCAAGTCATTATATATCCCCACAAACATAAAGCTAAGGATTCTAAAGCTGATATTGGTAGAGTCGTTTTGGATCAACCAACTATTGGAAACAACTGTACTGATCCGCATCATGTACGATCACCAGATGTTGATTGATATTACAGGAGCAATCTTAGTTAGTCCATTTCATTTTTATTACTTATTTTGAATATATAAGTGTAGTTGTATATAATAAAACAGTATTTAATTTTTCACTAAACCAAATCGATTATTTTTTATATGGCGAGTACCTCTAGAACGGGAAATCTTTAACGGCTTCTAGGACTGTCCATGAGTGTTATTTATCCCTTTCTCCATCATGAGTTTGGAGTAATTAACTAATTAATTTAAATTTTGGAAAACCATTTAGGTATCCATATTAATTAATTAAAGGAAGATTTCTCCAACCAAAACACACCTTGTTTTTTATTAACATTTAACGCTTACACGCATTGTTGTAAAAACTCTGTCTAGGCTCCGATTGGTCGACAATTAATCACTAATCAGGTGTTCACCGAATAATGACCGATTAATCATTAGGCAATCAACGGTGGTCCTTTTCCGGTCAAATTCTTGCCAGATTCCGTCCAAGGTTCGACCTAACCTTATAAACTCACTCCAATTACTTAAAAAATGAGTCAACAAAAGGTTAGAAAATGTCTATTTAAAAAATTACATATAATAATATGCGTGTATATATAAAACTAAAAATAACACATAAAAACTCAATTTGATTAATTCCGATTAATCCCTGTTAATCCCCTAAATTATACTTTTAACTATTTGTTTTCTCTATTCAGATAAAAAAAATTATTAAAATATTTTTAAATGTCTTTTAAATATCCATCGATAAAACTTAGCTAAATTTGTCCTTGTGTAATCCATAGCAAAATAACTTGCCATTGATTTTTTCCACGATGAATATATATTTTTCTAGAAGTGCGCGCGGCATTGTTTGGTTATTAAAAAACTTTAAGTGACGAGTAATTAAATCCATTCTTCCATGAGAAAACTATATGTTTTGAAATAGACTTGTTTTCTGAAGCAGAAAGTTATGCCTAGAGCTTTATAGTTTTACAAATTCTGTTATGTTTCAAATGGATTGAACATTAATCAACCAGATTTTTAGGGTAAAGAAGTGTAGATGGTTGATTAATTCGCACAAGTAATCAATATATAGAATGAAGAAGTATTTTAATTCAACTTAGATGTTTAAGGGTATTGTTAAATTGTTGTTACTTCAGGTTCTTAGTGTAAAATGGTAAACCGCTAAGCAACTTTGATATTAGAAACTGCAAAAACTGAAATTTCAGGTCTATTATGCACTCGAACTTTGTGACAACACATAATCAAACTTGGACAAAAAATGGCACATACATCACTTATACCGAATAGGAAACGAACCACTAATTAACCCAGAAACCACGACATACGTAGAATCTTGCTATAATCCAAACGGAAAGACTTAGACAACCATAACTGGATATATGGCCATGGCTAGTTCACTAAGGTACTAGCTACATGTCTCTTACTTCAAACATGTTGCGGTTCTTGACGACTATATCAAACATATGCATCGATTTGAGCTTGTTAAAGTTTTTAGGCAGTGAAATGAGATGCACAGTGGATCTTTTGTGAAACTGCAACAAATCAGGATCATCATAGTACCTTTCCCATCCTAATGATGCCAAGATTCTTTCCAGCCTATCATAGGAAGTCACCACTTCGTTCGTTGGTACATGGACCAAGACCTTACGCCGAGCCGAACCTTGACAGGAATCACCTCCGGGGCTCTCCACAAGTCGAACCACGCCGTTCTGATTGAAAACCCAGACACCAGACATATCTTAAGTTCTTGACTAGCTTGATAGGGTTTTAAGTTCTGGTTTTTATGAACAAGAATATGAATTTATGGATTTGGGGGCTGGGGATTTATATAAGGGTTTGTAGCAACGTGGGGTATATAACAATTAAGACATAAAGCGTGTGTCCGGGTCCATTAATCGGTTGAGAAAAACACTTCGTGTGTTTAGGACATCACTTACCCACATGTGGGTGTGTGGGGGGAGGGAATCCAAAATCTTTTTCCATCTCGTTATAAATCCCCACAAATATACTCAAAGAGAATCTTAAGCTGATTGAGAATGGTCCTAATTACCAAAAATGGAAACAGCTGTACTATATGACCATATGTTGATTGATACTATAGACACAATTTTAGTCTGTTGCATTGTTATGAAGTTTCGTTGATTTATTAAGACAGTATTTAACAATCAAAGTACTAATTTAATTTTCATTTAAATGACTATTGTAAACCGTCTAAGGCAAGTACATCTAGAAATAGGAAATTTTGAACGAATTCTAGGACTTTTCATGGGACATAATTTTAGAGGATAACTAGTGGAATTTCCTTGCGTGTTACGGCTGGAATTCGGTCGGTTGCAACTCAATTCATTACGGTGTCAGTGCGATATGGTCACTTGATAGAACAACCAAAAGATAAAGCCCATAAAAAATCGTAATATATGTCCAAAAGGATATCAATGGACACGTGTTTTACATTTATTGAAAACGATGTTCAGTGGGAATCAATCGGTAGATACTATTTGTCTTGCATGAACCCAGATGATCCCATGAACCATCTTCCGGATGGAGGTCACATTGATCACAATGTTTTCCATACTTGTCGATACACAAACAAACCGATTGAACAACCACAAAAACTCTATAATCGAAATCAATTGAAAATAAGAATGATGTGAACAAAACTAATGTGCTTGATCGTGGAATAAAGAACACAATATCTTTCCTACACTTCTATTTATTTGGAGTGAAGCGTCACGACTATGGCATCCCACCATTTGTATACAATTTCTATCCTATGCAACGTTCCAATCCAGTTTACCCTAATGGACTTAAAAAAACAAATCCGACCCAAATGTTGTGGCCTCCACGCCAATACGTAAATGTAAAACATAATAGTTTGACCCATAATACTAAGCTAAAATAAAACATAGCAAGCCCAAACGCGGTTTGTGTGATTATACGTATTCATTCACCCCCTTAATCAAAAAACAAGTCTTCAATCTTGAAACTTCAAGCCATGCCACATGTGGCGTCATCAACGATGATTACCAAGTCTTCATCCGAGTCCTCCGCATCAGGTTCGCTCTCACTTTGACTTGCTTGAAGTGAGTCTTGAACATCCATTGTTATATCAAGGGTTAGGGGACCGCAACCTTTTGGCCATATTCTTTTCGCACTAACATTTCACTTTTCCAATATCGCTTTGCCTTTTGCTGCCTTTGCCATAATCTCGTTTTCTTCACAAGCTTTGAGAATCATTACGTCCTTCTCTATCAATTTGACCCTACTCCTCATAACATGGAAAATCCTTTCAAATAGATCATGATATTTAATATTAGTTATTTTAAAAGTTTCATCATCGTCTTCAACGTGGCCAAGTTTGAAAGCCACCATTTTCCATAAGCCTTCCTTTGTAACTTCATTAAAACCGCCCATACCTACCACAATCGTTTATAATTCTAACAAATACCTTTTCACCAAACAACACACGTAGAGGTATTTTCTCTATCTTGAGAATACCGAGATAGTCTTGTACAAACCACTTCAACCATTTTGTAAACACCGTCATGAATCCAATTTGATGTCTCATCAAAATCTCGTGCAGTTTCACCAATTCTACGAAATTCATACAACTTTCATTGTTTTATTTTCGTTTCGGTTTCACAAACTTTTACACTACTCACAAAATCCCAAACCTTCTTTCGTAAGTCTTCATGCACCACATTTGGATTGTTAACCATTTCTTCTAAATAACACATCAATGTCATTTTTTTTTTCCTTTTAACATAAACCATTCCAACAAATTCAACCTTACTACTCAATGTTCCTTCCTTAACCACACTGTGGTCATCTTTAGGAATTTCTTTTCACGGTCCTTTTGAAACTTCTTCTCATAAAAACTTTTAACATATGTTTGTAATTTCTCTTTTTTCTTTAGATAGGTAGTTATGACATCAATAATTTCATAAAACTTTTCCATGTAATTTTTTTTAAGTTTTTTTTCTGACTTTTCACTAAACACGTCATGACCCTTGGATTTTCCATTAAACATTCTTCTCAAAGAATATTTCTCCCCATCCATTATAGCTTTTCCTTGTTATAGGAGTTGTTCTAAACTTAGAACATTCCTTTCCATAGTAGGAACATAATTAACACAAGGAATTCCCTTTGATTTATCATGAACGGGAACCTTACATTCACCAACCCCATGTATAAAAGAAAAATATTTAGTTTTCTTGTTTGGGGTTATTCCAAAATGACTTTTAAAAACTTTGAACACATCCTTATTTCCGGTCATGTGTTTTTTATACTTTGGGTCGAAACCCACATAGAGTTCCTACCACCCCCATCACTCGTTACTAAAAAATACCCTCTACGGGTTCAGAAGAGAGATTGGCAAATGGATGCTATGTGACTAATCTCTTGACAGAGATAGCAGTGTACGCCTAACCTCTATGGAGTCCTGGTTGGATTCTTTCCTTCCGTATTAACTTTCCTCCAACCTTGTTTAGGAAGTGTATTTGTGGTAGTCTTCCTCATTGTTCTTCTGATTTTGAGAGATGACGAATGAGGTGCGACCCCTTCACCTAGTTGCTACCCTGGCATTTTTGTCTCAGGTTATAGCCTACACCAAACCTTATGGCCTCATCCTTGTTTGCTTCGCCCTGTCCAAAACCTGATGTCCCCATCAAACTCCCTGCCACAGGAAAACTATTTTCAGTAACTTCTCTTAGAAAGGATAACGGCGTTAAAAAATGATAAATGTGATTAGACTCGTACAAACGTTGAACCCGAGAACCAAATACACCTTTTCAACACACTATATCCACCAAATCCCACAACGTGTAAAATATAATAGATAGTTAAGAACTTAGAATTTCTCAAAAAGGGTACTTCTTACGTTAGTCAGAGTAAAATACCACACTTTTATAACATTAACACATGGGTATAACCCAAGTTTCAAGTGCACACATTTTTATAGGGATAAGCCCTGTTTTATTTAGCAAAACATCTTCTTTATTTTAGGTAACTTTATAGCCACTTTTCCAAGCCTTCAGTGCTCTCCAGCTGGCTTCTAATTTGGCTTTCACATTTTGTTACCTGAAACGCGTTTAAAAACATTTTGTCAGTGGGAAATACTGGTGAGTGAATCCCAGTTTAATCAAAACAGGTTTTATCCTTGTACAGTATTAAGGGCAATCAGCAATTACATTTGTTTACCATTCTACCTTAATTACCACCCACGGTAATGTCGACCCGACTTGTGGTCATGTTACTACTGACAGTGTAGTAAAACATTTTGTATACAAAACCCCAACATACCGATGATAATTGTAGAATACAAATACTCAATCACTGTTTAATATAATGTAAAACATTTGAGGTTTTGTAAAAACAGTTTGCAAAAAGGTTTACAAAAAGGATATTACTCACATTGCTAGTTTAGACTTTTCCTGATGGTTTCCTGGTTATAATCTAATAATTAATACAATGCACATTCGTTAGTATCATAACCCAATATTTACATTAGTAATACCCTCCCCGAGACAGAACTTCAACGACTACGTCGGGCAAAACCATGACAGCCGTTACGGAGCATTAGATCAATCGGGCAGCGTATCTAATACGTAACTGGGGTTATAATACTTACAACGGGGTAGAACTTCTTTAATTAGGGGGGTATAATACTCGGAAATTATAATTACTATGTAGAAATTCGAGAGAGAAAGAGAGAATGAACGAGTTGGGACTGAAGGTCGATGGCCTCCATTTATAGGGCCTCATTTCAAGTTTGTCGCGCCCCGCGAAGGCTTCAGCCAAGGGCTTCGCGGCCCGCGAGGCTAGCTAGGGTAGGCCCTAGCTTGGCTGATTCGGCCACTAGTCTCGACACGATGCTGCCACGTGGCAGCTCAAGGGTGCGCCCTGATATTGACCTGTCGCGGCCCGCGTAAGACTAGGAGAGAGTCTTCGCGGCCCGCCAAAAACTAATAAAACTAGTTTTTATTTTTATTTTAATTATATAAAGGTATTAAAGGTTGTTTATCGTATACGGGGTTTATTTTAAGGAGTATATGGATATTATAAATATATTAGAGGTGTCGGAAATATTTTTTTAGGAGGGTTGTTATATCCTCCCCACCTTGTTTTAGAACTCGTTCTCGAGGTCTACTGAAACAGGTGTGGATATTTCCTTTGCATCTCTGCTTCAAGTTCCCAAGTGTAGTATGGTCCTCTCTTGGAATCCCACTTCACTTTGACAAGAACTAATCTCTTGTGCTTGAGATCCTTGACTTTTCTGTCTTCAATCTGTAGAGGCTTTTCTATAAACTTAAGCTTTTCATTTACCTCTATATCTTTAAGAGGTACCATTAATGACTCATCGGCTAAGCACTTTTTGAGATTGCATACATGAAATACAACATGTATTCCTGCCATTTCCTCTGGCAGTTGTAGCTGATAAGCTACTGGTCCTATTCTTCTGATAATCTTAAAAGGTCCAACATACCTGGGGCTTAGCTTTCCCCTTTTGATGAATCTGACAACTCCCTTTCATGTAGAGACTTTTAACAATACCTTGTCTCCTACCTGGAATTCCAACGGCTTTCGCCTGTTGTCAGCATAACTCTTCTGTCGATCACGTGCTGCTTTCAGTCGTTCCTTGACTTGAATTATTTTGTCTGTTGTCTCTTGTACTATTTCTGGTCCAGATAATTGCTTTCCTCCAATCTCTACCCAACAGACTGGAGTTCGGCACTTTCATCCATAAAGTGCTTCGAATGGTGCAGCATTGATGCTGGCATGATAGATGTTATTGTAAGAAAATTCTATTAATGGTAAGTGATCGTCCCAACTTCCTCCAAAATCAATTACACAAGCTCTAAGCATATCTTCCATTGTCTGAATTATCCTTTCGCTTTGTCCGTCCGTTTGTGGATGATAAGCGGTGCTTAGATTTAGCTTGGTTCCCATTGCTTTTTGGAAACTTGTCAAAAAATGAGCAGTAAAACGGCTATCTCTATCCGAAACAATAGATAAAGGAATACCGTGTAATGAAACTATTTCATTTACATATAATTTGGCTAACTGTTCCATACCGAATGTTTCCTTCATTGGTAGGAAATGAGCAGACTTGGTTAACCTTCTACAATCACCCAGATTGTATCATTACCTTTTCTTGTCTTGGGTAATTTGGTAACAAAAATCCATTGTTATCAATTCCCATTTCCATACAGGCATTTCCAATTGTTGCAACAAACCTGAGGGTTTCTGATGTTCAGCTTTAACCTGTGAACATGTTAGACACTTGGCAATATAAGCTGCTATATCCTTTTTCATTCCTATCCACCAGAAATTCTTTCTTAAATCTTGATACATCTTATCACTTCTAGGTTGTATCGTATACTTAGACTTATGGGCTTCTTCTAATATTTTGTGGCGTAGGTTTCCAAATTTAGGTATCCACATTCTTTTCTTATAGAATCTCCAAATTCCATCGGTTCCTTGTTCTAATTCCTTAATCATACCTTTTAATTTCTCAGTATCATCCTTGATTACTGATTCTTGTGCTTTTCTAATCTGGTCATGTAAATCTACTTGTAGATTTAATTTAAGAGAACGTACTCTTTTTGGCTTTTCGTGGCACTTTCGACTTAGAGCATCAGCAACTACGTTCGCCTTTCCTTCATGATACTGGATATTACAATCATAATCACTAAGAAATTCGATCCAGCGTCTCTGTCTCATATTTAGCTCTTTTTGCGTAAAAATGTACCTTAAACTCTTATGATCAGTGAAGACAAGAAATTTATTTCCATATAAATAGTGTCTCCAAATCTTAAGGGCAAAAATTATAGCTCCTAACTCTAAATCATGTGTTGTATAATTTTATTCATGATTCTTAAGTTGTCTAGAAGCGTATGCTATAACCTTCTGGCGTTGCATTAAGACACATCCATAACCTAACTTAGAAGCGTCACAATAGACTTCAAAGTCTTCCGTTCCTTCTGGTAACGCTAGTATGGGTGCGTTGGTTAATTTTTGCTTAAGAATTCTAAAGGCTTCTTGTTGTTTTGATCCCCATTCAAACTTAACAGATTTACAGGTTAGCTTAGTCAAGGGAATGGCTATTCTAGAAAATTTTCGAATAAACCTTCTATAATAACCGGCCAATCCTAGAAAACTTCTAACCTCTGTTGGCGACTCAGGGACTTTCCATTTAGTAATTCCCTCAATCTTTGTGGTATCCACATGAATTCTTTCATGGTTAACTAAATGTCCAAGAAACTGTACTTCTTTTAACCAAAATTCACATTTTGAAAATTTAGCGTAAAGCTTTTCTTTTCTTAGCAAATTTAAAAGTGTATGCAGATGCGCGACATGTTCCTTTTCACTTTTAGAGTAAATTAGAATATCATCTATAAAGACAATTATGAATTTATCCAAATGTGGCTTACATATTCGGTTCATCATGTCCATAAATGCAGCTGGGGCATTGGTTAGACCAAATGGCATGACAGTAAATTCATAATGGCCATACCATGTTCTGAATGCGGTCTTAGGAATGTCCTCTTCTGGTACCTTTAATTGATGGTATCCTGATTGTAAATCGATCTTTGAGAAAAATCGAGCTCCTTGCAGTTTATCAAACAGATCATCAATTCTCGGTAGTGGATACCGATTTTTAATCGTGACCTTATTTAATTCGCGGTAATCAATGCACATACGCATTGATCCGTCTTTCTTTTTAACGAACAATATCGGTGCTCCCCATGGCGATGAGCTTGGCTGTATGAATCCTTTCTCCAACAGTTCGTCTAACTGTTTCTTTAATTCTTGCATTTCTGCAGGTGCCAAACGATATGGTGCTTTGGCAATCGGCGTTGTTCCTGGTAGCAGATGAATTCTGAATTCGACTTCCTTGTTCGGCGGTAGTCCTGGTAATTCTTCTGGGAATACATCTGAAAATTGAGATACTATAGGGATATCTTTTAATTCTTTCCCTTTAGTGTTAATGATTATGGAAATCATATACACTATTGATCCCTTTCTTGCACAACTTGTAGTTTTCATCACGGAGATGAATTTTGTGTGTCTGGTTGGTTTATCTCCTTTAATTGTGATCTTTTCACCCTTTGGTGAATTTACTTGTATTGACTTTCGATCACATAGAATATTGGCTTTATTGGTTATTAACAAATCCATTCCTAATACAATATCAAATCCTGCCAGATTCATTGGGTAAAAATTTGCAATAAACTTTTGATTTAAAATTTCTATTCTTGCTTCCTGCAAGATTTCGGAAATCTTCATGGTTTCTCCATTTGTTGTTTCTATTAGACATTCTTGTTGGAGTTTAGTTAATGGTTGATTGAGAATTTTGCAAAATGAAGTATTAATAAAACTTTGGTTTGCACCAGAGTCAAATAATACTTTAGCAAAAAACATCATTAACTAAAAACGTACCGGCAATAACATCCGGAATCATCTTTGCTTCTTAAGTAGTCAGAACGAATGCTCTAGCATTCTTTGTATTCTTATTGTTCATGGCTAGAGCTAGTTTCGGACAATTCGTCCCGATATGTCCTTTTTCTCCACAGTTGAAGCACACTCCATTACTGGGTTTCTTCCTACAATCTTCATCCTTGTGTCCTAGTATCTAGCAGTAATTGCAGTAGGTTGAGCATCTTCCCGAATGCTTCTTCTTACAGGCTTTACAGTAAGGTGCAGAGGTAGAACCTATAATTTTCCCACAGTCGGAATTACCGTAGCGAAATTCCTGGGTAAGCCTTTGAGCTAGGTTCCTCCTCTGGTTTTCTTCTTGAGTACGGACCAGTTCATCAGTCAAGGTGTTTCCTAGTTCTACAGCTTCTTCTATGGTTGGTGGTCTAGCTGCCTTGACTACATGTCTAATCTCTCCTATTAATCCCTAGATGTAACGGGAGATTAACACTGGTCTGGTGATGCTAGGGTTGGCACTATTCTAGCATATTCAAATAATGTGGTAGTGTAACCCTTGTTGTCTACTCCAGTCATCCTAAGGTTTAAGAATTTATTAGCAATCTGCTCCTTTTCATTAGGAGGACAAAATTTCCTTTCCACCATATTCTTAAACTCAATCCATTCCATACTATAAACCTGTCGCTTCCCCAAGACTGGAGGACAGTGTTCCACCATTCTAGAGCTGCATTCTTAAATAGGTTGGAAGCAAACATTATTTTATCTTCTTCTGCACACTTGCTTATTTTTAAGACTGCTTCAGTTTTTTCTAACCAGCGTAGAGCTGCAATGGCTCCTTCATTGCCCAAGAATTCCATTGGTTTACAGGACCAGAATTCTTTGTAAGAACAACCATAATACATGGTTCTTCTTCTTTTTGGAATTGGCAATTGAAGAAACGGTCCATTGTTCATGCTGTGTTCAGGTTCAGTATGTGTTCGTTTACTTCCACTATTATTGTTATTAATTTATGCTTCCCTAACATTTTGAATGATAGCTGGCATAGCATCTCTAATTCCTTGGGATACTATATGTCGAATAGCACTGTTATTTATCTGGTTTTCATTATTCTGGATTTCCTGATTTGCATTGTCGGCCATCTGGATTTTAAACATTTACCAAGTATTAATATCGCGAAATAACATTAAATGCGAATAATCACACAACAACACATAGATCCAAAATTGTCGTAATTGCGACCTTTACTCTATTTTATATTATGCATCTCTATCTATTACAAACCATAACTGAAAATAAAATACAATACTAGTATGCATCAATAATTATAGGGTTATCTATCCTAGTTTGGAAAAACGTTTTTTTTTTCAACATACACACATATATATTTATATATTATTATTATTATTATTACCACTGATAGGGGTTCATCCAGAATTGCATATTACGCTCGTCATATTTCCAGACGAGTCGTTCCCCTATCTGTCTCATCCTCTCACTTCCTTCTAGGATTTCCTCACCAAAGGTTCGGAGTTCCTGTAGGTTCTCAGTATTCATGGGTGGGGCTGGGGCTGGTATCGGGTCAGGAAACTGGGGCATATGTTCTTCCTGAGGGTACGGGTTCTCTAGAATCTCCCTGATATATTGGTCATTATCATAATAGGGATCTAGAGAGTCAAGGTCTGGGTATGGTCCTACTAAATCTTGCACGGGCTCCTCTATTGGGATTGGGTAGCGTTGCTGGTAATCCCTGTGGTCGTCAAACCAAGGGTCATAGTCTGGTGGAGGGGGTGCTGGAATTCTAGGGATTTCAGCTTGGTCTAGGTCAGATAGTGGGTTTTGGTCAGCTGGGTCAATTTCTACTTGCATGGATTGTGTTAGAAACAACTACAGTGGTTGGGGTGCTATGAGTTGTTCTAGATTAGGGTAGGCAGCGGTGGTAGCTAATATGTGAAAATTAGCTAATCTCCTATTAAGTATGTCCTGGGTTTGCACATTCATTTCCCTATTGGCCGCTGCTAAGGCCCTTTGCTGTTGTAGTTTTCTCATCCTCTTTCTACGCTCATGAGCTCCTCTGCTGAACCATCCTCTCTTCTTGGGAGGGAATGTCTCTTCAGATTGTGCTTTAAACACAGAAATCCCTTCTTCAGTATCAGCCGAATACCCCGAGGGGGTAGACTGTGAAGAGGTTCCTTCATCCCTAGGAGAGTGGGACAACTGACGGTAAGCGTCCGAAGGTACTTGAACACTCATACTGTAAACTAACAAATTGTCAAATAACGCAAAACAATAATATACACGTATACACATAATTCCATTGATTATTTCCTAACAAAATTTGATAATTTCAATGTCAGCAGAACACTTATTTAGCTGAAATCAATGGCTAAGCTCTGATACCACCTTCTGTCGCAACCCCCGTCCCCTATCTGTCCGGGAATGGGCGGTCGCGGCCAGTTTCAATGGTATCGGTGTTTATCAGTTTGGCAGTGGAAATTTACATTAGTAATACCCTCCTCGAGACAGAACTCCAACGACTACGTTGGGCTGAACCACGACAGCCGTTACGGATCATTAGATCAATCGGGCAGCGTATCTAATACGTAGCTAGGGTTATAATACTTACAACGGGGCAGAACTTCATTAATTAGGGGGTATAATACCCGAAAATTATAATTACTATGTAGAAATTTGAGAGAGAAAGAGAGAATGAACGAGTTGGGACTGAAGGCCAATGGCCTCCATTTATAGGCCCTGATTTCAAGTTTGCCGCGCCCCGCAAAGGCTTCAGCCAAGGGCTTCGCGGCCTGCGAGGCTTGCTAGGGTAGGCCCTATCTTGGCTGATTCGGCCACTAGTCTCGACACGATGCTGCCACGTAGCAGCTTAGGGGTGCGCCCTAATATTGACATGTCGCGGCCCGCGTAAGACTAGGAGAAAGTCTTCGCGGCCCGCCAGAAACTAATAAAACTTGTTTGTATTTTTATTTTAATTATATAAAGGTATTAAAGGCTGTTTATCGTATACGGGGTATATTTTAAGGAGTATAGGGATATTATAAATATATTAGAGGTGTCGGAAATATTTTTTTAGGAGGGTTGTTATACATAGTATAGCGACGGTAAGATACTGAGGTTGTACAAGGATACAAGAGCGTTTAGTTCCGGTAATTGGTCAACTTCTAGTTAAATCCATAAATGAGGGTTATTTTAGTTGCTTTTATTACCAAAAGCATAAATAAAGAGAACCAATGGACAAAATGTTTGAACAATCAAAAAGTCATTAAGGGTTCGTATTCCCAAAGTGATACATAAACTTAGTGACTCATGGATTTAAGATGAAACATACCCAAATTTGATTGATTAAGGTTAAACATAAAAGATTAAAATCTTTAGAGATTGTTCTTACAAGTCTTGGATCCTTAGTCCAAATGAAAACACAGAAGAAATTCCGTGTAAAAATAGGGAGGAAGAAGAAGTAAAAGGATGGTGAAACGGATGCATAAGCTGCTAGTAGTTTATAGACTGATATGGGGGGTGAAGCACTGCTCGTTCCTGGAGGCACGACCTGTGTAAGTACAGTCATTTTGTGTTAGGGATTTGCTTAGTCGTAGTGTTCAAGGTTGATCGGCACGGGGGCATGTTTTACAAGACACGGGTTGCGGTCAACTCTTTTAGGGACCACGTGTTTTTGTCTTCACTTAAGGGGAAAGCGCGGGGGCGTGCCTTGCTAGGCACGATCCATGCTTTGGCCACTTTCATAACAATATCTTGATTATCTTTGAAAAATGCTTGTTTTGTCATCCAAAAATCAAAAGTACTAATTTAGAACTAATCTCCAATGATTTGACAAGGAAACAATCAAAAATGTGTTATGAATGATATTAATTATATGTATAATTTTATTCACTTCATTATTACAGTATTTGCCTCACGTATTTTTTGCAACACGTCTGTGAGTCTTAAGCTGATAAATAGCTACTCGCCAAGAACACAGCTTTACGCATGAGTTTCAATATATGTTGTTATTACCAAGTTTTTTTTCCAAGTAATATGTTTTGAAGCAACTGAAAAATATTTGAACTCATACCAATACACAATCCAAATATTTATGAAATATAGTTGTTAAACAAAGAAAATGGTAGCCGGTGGATCTCCCTCATTGTTGTAAGAATCGTTAAGCTTTAATCGGCTGGTGGGGTACCGACTAGCAATTAATCAGGACTAATCAGATTGAGATTTTTATAAGTAATTTTCAGTTATATATATATAAACACAGCACACATAGAGTTTTATATGTAGGTTTTTAAGTAGATAAGTTTTAAACCATCCTTAACCTATTTTTCTAAGTATACAGGATTAATCGCCGGAATTTAAAGATTTTGGCCTGAATCTAACGGGAATTTACAGGTTTTGGCCGAATCACCGATTTTTGTCCAATTAAGGTTGACTAGGGCTGACTAGCGACTAATGTGCCGATTACCCAAAATTGATTAGTTCATGGGCGACTAGTTCCTATTTTTCTAGCACTAATCTCCCTGACGTTTGAAGGTCGGATCTTTTACAAGCTTCAAGCTTGAACACTAACATAAGTGCAAGAAAATAAAAAGAAGTGTCAAATAACAACTCAAAAGGCAACTAAAAAGAAGAGTAAATTACAAAAATTGTCTTTTATGTTGACACTAGAATGCAAACTATATCATTTATCTTCAAAAAATACAAAAAATGTACTCGGTGTTTGTAAACCCTTGCACGTTATATCCTTTAGCTCTAACTCAGTTAGTTTACATGGTTAAATCTAACCAAGTAGACCCCACATGAGGGTATTTTGGTCATTTTACACTAAATACTAAAATAAATGTAGGTTCATGATTCCGGACCGTGACCCGTGATTAGTGTGTAATTATGTTCAAGACGGGAGAGATTAGAGACTGATAAACAACTTCCTTGTATAAATTCGGTAGCATAACGTTATAAAGCAGCCCGATTACAAGCTAGCTGAACCATACCAAAGAAGCATACATCCGGGGAGAGACCAAGTGGTGATCTCTCCCCCAAGTCTAAAACCTTCACCAAGTTGCAAATGACCAAGTAGTGGTATTTATAGACACACCACATTCACTTGCAAACACACACTGTCAAACAAATAACCCTCTCGTTTGACCACTTCAAACAAGTGGGTCAATACACGTTCGTTTGACCGTTTCACTAACTATTACATAATCAACATAAAATAATTCTAATCTATTCGAACAGCATTGGATACAAAAACTGCACCAACAAATTCCCCCTTATCCGTTGCTGTCGAATGCTGAAAATGCAACTGCAATCGATCTTCAGTCAAGTATTTGTTGATGTCATCTTCTCTGTGTTAACAAATTCCCCCTTGACCGATGATCCAGGTAAGTAGTATCTTGACTTGAGTCTTCATAGCAATACCAAACCCTTGAAGCTTCTCGTATAGTATTTCCCCCTCAAAGTACGCGTATCTGTGTTGGGTGTTGTGCAATCTCCTCACAAGGCTAAATTGACCGATCTTTCGCTGATCTTCCAATACTCCAACCGGCATTTGATAAGGGTTCCATTCTTTAAAAACTGCATCAAGTCTTGATCTTGTCATAAGAACTCCATTTCATTCAAGCATACTACATTGGTAGAGTTTTCTGGTGAACTGTCTTCTGTAAACCATCTTTGTGGAATCGACCAAGTAATCCACTTTGATCATTAGCATCAACACTCAGGTAGTCAGCTAGACCTAGTATATCACTTGCAAGCTCAACCAGCATGCTGGTGTGCGTTAGGTGTATTATGATTTTATTGATATTTTATGCCCATTTTACGCATTTGTCAAGTTTTAAATTTATAAAACACGATATTGTACTAACACTTAAACACACACATGGGCAAGTGCACCTATCGTGAGCGTAGTATAGCGTTGGTAAGATACCGAGGTCGTCCAAGGACACAAGAGTTTTTGGTACCGGGTTATCCTCAACGTCTAATCAAACTAAAATTTTTGAGAAAAGGTTTTAAACATGAAAAATAAAAACTAAAAATGCTGAAATAAAAATAAAATAAAAACAGATAGACAAGATGAATCACTTGGATCCGACTCGCCTTTAATGTATCCTTTGATTATTTCCACACTTTTGCACTTTTTAAGAGATTATCTTCGTTATAGTAGTAGGCCCCTCTTTTGAAGGTGACGTTACTCTCAACCCAGTGGTTTGAGTCAGCAAGGATACAATCCCAAAGGGTCGGAATATTGAAAGATAATTAAATAAGTTATTAATGCGAAAAGTGGTAGGCCCCTCTTTTGAAGGTGACGTTACCCTCGTCTAAGTGGTTTGAGTCAACAAGGATACAATCCCATGTAGCCGGTTTAATTTATTAATAGTAGTTTACATATAAGGGGATCAAGCCATTTGCACCCCCGGCATCCAATACCAGTAGGTATTGAAGGAGGTCCTAGTAAGCTTGACTCAGGTCCTTGCAGGATCTATACACTGAACAAGGCAAGAACCTTACTAAACCATTCCCTTAACCCCCGACCAGGTAGCCAACATATCTCTATATAGACCGTAGAGATATTAATGGTGAAAATCTTTTACTTTATATAGACAGTAAAGTAATGCCAAGACACCACGGACAAATGATAAAGAAGTTTCACCTTCAAGATAAGAAACTAGTTATTAAAGTCATTAATACAAAATCAAATAAAAAGTGCGAAAAGATTAAAAATCAAAAGTAGTACATTAAATGCTTATCTTCACCAAGTGATGTAAGAGACTTAGCCAAACATGGCCTTTGATTAACAAGAACTCTTACTATCAATCTTGGATCCCGAGACTACTACACACTCTCTAAGGTGGATGATGGATGATGGTGGTGGATGTGGGTGTTGTAGTGGTGGTGGAGTGGTGGCAGAGAGGGAGAGAGGTGGTTTGCCAAAGGATGCCTTTGAAGTGAGCCAAGCACCCCTATTTATAGCCTGAACAGAATCCTGGCCACGACCCTGTGTCCAGCGGATATGCCCCCGTGGCAATCCCTTTTCTCTTCCTTCATTAATTGCTTTTGTCAGCATAGGGCTTAACACGGACCGTGTTCGCTGGGCACGGCCCCGTGTGCAGAAGCGTATCTGTACTACCAAGATTTGCAAGATTCTGCAAATCTTAGCGTTGACCATGCCTTGTGCTGAGCTGGGCACGCCCCCGTGGTGGGCGTAGAAGCTTCTATAGCTTTGTCCATTTCTGCAGACATCTGACCACGCCCCGTGTTCAGTGGGCATGGGCCATGGTCAGCCTTCTGTTTCTTGTTTTTGCTCTTGGAGATGTTGTCGAGGGGTCGGGCTTGTCAGGTTTATTCCTTTTCTTTGTATTTATGTTGGTTTTTTATGTGTATTTCTTCCTTTTGTTCGTTTAAGCTCATTTGGTCCTGAAAATACAAAAGAAAGACAATAACACACTTTTTCCAACATTAGTACTAAAAAGGGGTTAGTTTTATGCCTCATTTGATGTAATTTATATGTTGCATTTTACACACATCAAATACCCCCACACTTGAATCTTTGCTTGTCCTCAAGCAAAACTCTGTATTATGTGGCTTACACACCCAAATGGAATAGGTAGGAAAGAAGTTTTGGGCTTGTCTTGAGTGTCGGGAATCCAAGATCTTTATTGGGTTTTATTTTTATTCTATTTACAACCCTTATTCGTTATGATTTATTTAGAATGTTTCATAAGAGAAATTATTTATTTGGCCATAACATGCCCTTTAAAATTCCATTTATATACAAGTTGACATACCTTACGGGAGATCACTCAACACTCGGCCGAAGATGTATTTTTGTGAAACACTCGAGACCGGCATGGAACTTACTTCTACCATATGCTTGCCAAGCAATCAATCCTCCTCCTTTTTAACTATAAACCTTCGTAAATATCAAGAGGACTTGGGGAAAGGGTTAGGCTTGGGCTAAAGGTAGGTGGTTTTGGTTAGTGGTTAGTAAAAAAGGGCTAAAAGCGTAAAAAGCGTCGGTCGTCATAAAACTTTTTGTTTTTGTGACTTTTATTCAAACTATGCGTCTTCAAACAAAGTTGCTTTGAGGAACTTGTTTGTTTATTGCTAGACTTTCATTTTTTATACAGAAACGTCACAAGAAAACCGAGCTTTTTACTAAAATAAAGGGTTGAAAAGAAAAAGGGTTTTGGTGGGTAAAGGGGTGTTTGTTTTGTGGGTTTAGAAATGAAAAGGTTTAGGCTCAAAGGGGTTAACTAGGGGGATTTTGGGTAGATGATAAATAAAATGAAAAATAATGGTGTTGAAAGGAAAATGGGTTAGTCCTAATGCCTCCATCATTTACTTACTTTGGGACCGGGAATGTATTGTCGTGGCAAGTTCTAGAGTCGTAAGAACCAAGCGGCTACTCACACAAGAAACGAAAAATGAACATTTAGTTTAAAGATGTATGCTTGTATGCTCAATAAAGTCTCAAAACTCACTTATTGTGGGAATGGGTTTATAATGTGATCAAGTATATATAATCAGATTTGTCATGCCTTTTCATAATTTTCTTATGTTTAGGTTCTTTTTATCACAACGCTATCGATTAAAAATTTGTAAAAATATAACCTTTTTAGAACTTGTTATTCCCAAATTAAACCAAGACAAATAAAAAAAAAAAGAAAAGTTTTTTTTTTTTGAAAAAATTTGGGGTGATTAGCGGTTTCAATAGAGTTTTGTGTAAGACTTGTTGTTAGGACTTGCAAAATTCAACGTTTTAGCATCCCCCCACACTTAAATTACACATTGTCCTCAATGTGTCCCAAAAACAAGTTTTTAGGTTGATTGAATGTGTATAAAGGTGTTTAAAAGCAAAATTTTGTGTTACTGGGCGTCTGGCCACGGGCCCGTGTTGGTCCAGGCACGGCCCCGTGGTCAGATTGCCAGTATCATAATTAAACAAAAGGCTGGGCACGGGGCATGTTCAGTGAGCACAGCCCCGTGTCCAGTTACCTGAACTGGGCATTTTCTGCAGAACCTTGGGCACGGGGGCGTGTTGGACTGAGCACGGCCCCATGCTAAATTTGCTGTAATGATGGAAAATTGTCGGGAGGCTCTGTTTTTGTGCATGGGGTGTGGTTTTAAAGTTCCTTTGGTAACCTTCACCTTTTCGAATGCATTCAACCATTACAACATCATTCAAACACTATTCAATAATTAAAAACCATCATTCATTAAAAACGACTAGTACAAAGATCCTAATAAAGCGGCTAAAAATGAAAAACTACAAAGATCCTAAGATAGATAGGTCATAAAATGTAGGAATCACTAAGTAGTTCTACCCTTATTGTAGGGATGAAAAAAACCCAGAAATAACTTTCCGGTACTTAAGGGTTTTGTAGAACTCGGAACCGGGGGATGTCTTTTAAATGTCATTGAGCCATTCCTCTATCTCCCTAGGGAGAAAGAAGGTGGGCTCATTCTCCATGATGTCTTGTAGAGGAGGCGCGACGGCTACCGGAACCCCGTGTAGTATGTCTAGAGGAGGTTCCGGAGGCATGACATGCCACTCGGCTGGAATAATGACTTCCGGCACAACATTCCACCCCCTTTGTGCAACGATTGGCACCATGGGAGGAGAAGCAAGAATATTCAACCTTTGGTGCAAAAGGTTGACTTCTCGAATCCAACCCTCTAACCCCACTAACAAATGGTTAATACGGTCAATTAAGGCTTCTTCTACCCCTGTCATCTCATCAATGGCTTCTCGCAAGGCGTACACATATGTCGCAACCCCCGTCCCCTATCTGTCCAGGAACGGGCGGCCGCGGCCAGTTTCAGTGGTATCGGTGTTTATCAGTTTGGCAGCGGAATTTTTACATCAGGACCGTAGTTAGGAAATATTTTTATCAGAGTAAAATACCACACTTTTATAATATTAAACACATAGGAAATTCCCAAGTTTCAAGTACACATATTTTTATAGGGGTAATCCCTATTTTATTTAACAAAACATCTTCTTTATTTTAGGTAACTTTATAGCCACATTTCCAAGCCTTCAGTGCTCTCCAGCCCGCTTCTAATTTGGCTTTCACATTTTGTTACCTGAAACGCGTTTAAAAACATTTTGTCAATGGGAAATACTGGTGAGTGAATCCCAGTTTAATCAAACAGGTTTTATCCTTGTACAGTATTGAGGGCAATCAGCAATTACATTTGTTTATTTATTCTACCTTAATTACCACCCACGGTACTGTCGACCCGACTTGTGGTCATGTTACTACTCACAGTGTAGTAACAAATTTTGTATACAAAACCCCAACATACCGACGATAATTGTAGAATTACAAATACTCAATCACTGTTAATTATAATGTAAAACAATTGAGGTTTTGTAAAAACAGGTTACAAAAAGGTTTACACAAAAAGAAGGATTACTCACATTGCTAGTTTAGACTTTTCCTGATGGTTTCCTGGTTAAAATCTAATAATTAAACAATGCACATGCGTTAGTATCATAACCTAATATTTACATTAGTAATACCCTCCCCGAGACAGAACTCCAACGACTACGTCGGGCAGAAGCACGACAGCCGCTACGGAGCACTAGATCAATCGGGCAGCGTATCTAATACGTAACCGGGGTTATATTACTTACAACGGGGCAGAACTTTGTAAATTAGGGGGTATAATACCCGATTATAGCTTTTATACTATAGTAATTCGAGAGAGAAAGATCGAAATGTGAGCGACTTCAACTGACAGGTGATGCCATCTATTTATAGGGCCTGATTTCAGGTTTCTTGCGCCCCGCGTAGGCTTCAGTCAAGGGCTTCGCGGCCCGCGAGGCTAGCTAGGGTAGGCCCTAGCGTGGCTGATTCGGCCACTAGTCTCAACACGATGCTGCCACGAGGCAGCTCAGGGGTGCGCCCTGATATTGACCTGTCGCGGCCCGCGTAAGACTAGGAGAGAGTCTTCGTGGCCCCCCAGAAACTAATAAAACTTGTTTTTATTTTTATTTTAATTATATAAAGGTATTAAGGGTTGTTTATCGTATACGGGGTATATTTTAAGGAGTATAGGGATATTATAAATATATTAGAGGTGTCGGAAAAACAAATTTAGGAGGGTTGTTATATCCTTCCCACCTTAATTTAGAACTCGTCCTCGAGGTCTACAGGAATAGGTGTGGATATTTCCTTTGCATCTCTGATTCAAGCTCCCAAGTGTACTTTGGTCCTCTCTTGGAATCCCACTTCACTTTGACTAGAACTAGTCTTTTGTGCTTGAGATGCTTGACTTTCATGTCTTCAATCTGTAGAGGCTTCTCTACAAACTTAAGCTTTTCATTTACCTCTATATCCTTAAGAGGTATTACTAGTGATTCATCAGCTAAGCACTTTTTGAGATTGCATATATGAAATACATCATGTATTCCTGCCATTTCCTCTGGCAGTTGTAGCTGATAAGCTACTGGTCCTATTCTTCTGATAATCTCAAAAGGTCCAACATACCTGGGGCTTAGCTTTCCCCTTTTGATGAATCTGACAACTCCTTTCCAAGGAGAGACTTTTAACAACACTTTTGTCTCCTACTTGAAATTCCAACGGCTTTCGTCTGTTATCAGCTTAACTTTTCTGTCTATCGCGTGCTGCTTTCAGTCGTTCCTTGACTTGAATGATTTTGTCCGTGGTTTCTTGCACTATTTCAGGTCCAAATAGTTGCCTTTCTCCAATCTCTGCCCAACAGACTGGAGTTCGGCACTTTCGTCCATAAAGTGCTTCGAATCGTGCAGCATTGATACTGGTATGATAGCTGTTATTGTAAGAAAATTCTATTAATGGTAAATGATCATCCCAACTTCCTCCGAAATCAATTACACAAGCTCTAAGCATGTCTTCCATTGTTTGAATTGTCCTTTCACTTTGTCCGTTTGTTTGTGGATGATAAGCGGTGCTTAGATTTAGCTTGGTTCCCATTGCTTTTTGGAAACTTTTCCAAAAATGAGAAGTAAAACGGCTATCTCTATCAGAAACAATAGATAAAGGAGTACCGTGTAATGAAACTATTTCATTTACATACAACTTTTCTAATTGCTCCATACCGAATGTTTCCTTCATTGGTAGGAAATGAGCAGACTTGGTTAACCTATCTACAATCACCTAGATTGCATCATTACCTTTTCGTGTCTTGGGTAATTTGGTAACAAAATCCATTGTTATCAATTCCCATTTTCATACAGGCATTTCCAATTATTGCAGCAAACCTGAGGGTTTCTGATGTTCAGCTTTGACCTGTGAATATGTTAAACACTTAGCAACATAAGCTGCTATATCCTTTTTTCATTCCTATCCACCAGAAATTGTTTCGTAAATCTTGATACATCTTATCACTTCCAGGATGTATCGTATATTTAGACTTATGGGCTTCGTCTAATATTTGGTGGCGTAGGTTTCCTAATTTAGGTATCCACATTCTTTTCTTATGGAATCTCCAAATTCCATCTGTTCCTTGTTCTAATTCTTTAATCATACCTTTCAATTTCTCAGTGTCGTCCTTGATAACTGATTCATGTGCTTCTCTAATTTGTTCATTTAAATCTACTTGTAGATTTAGTTTAAGAGAACGTACTCTTTTTGGCTTTTCATGATACTTTCGATTTAAAGCATCAGCAACGACATTAGCCTTTCCTTCATGATACTGGATATTACAATCATAAACACTAAGAAATTTCATCCAGCGTCTTTGTCTCATATTCAGTTCTTTTTGCCCAAAAATGTACCTTAAACTCTTATGATCAGTGAAGACAACGAATTTATTTCCATATAAATAGTGTCTCCAAATCTTAAGGGCAAAAATTATAGCTCCTAACTCTAAATCATGTGTTGTATAATTTTCTTCATGATTCTTAAGTTGTCAAGACGCGTAAGCTATAACCTTTTGGCGTTGCATCAACACACATCCATAACCTAACTTCGAAGCGTTACAGTAGACTTCAAGGTCTTCAGTTCCTTTTGGTAACGCTAGTATGGGTGCGTTGGTTAATCTTTGCTTAATAATTCTAAAGGATTCTTCTTGTTTTGATCCCCATTCAAACTTAACAGATTTACAGGTTAGCTTAGTCAAGGGAATTGCTATTCAAGAAAAATCTTGAATAAAACTTCTATAATAACCGGCCAATCCTAGAAAACTTCTAACCTCTGTTGGCGACTCAGGGACTTTCCATTTAGTAATTGCCTCAATCTTTGTGGAATCTACTTGAATTCCTTCGTGGTTAACTAAATGTCCAAGAAACTGCACTTCTTTTAACCAAAACTCACATTTCAAAAATTTAGCGTAAAGCTTTTCTTTTCTCAGCAAGTTTAAAAGTATATGCAGATGCGCTGCATGTTCCTTTTCACTTTTAGAGTAAATCAGAATATCATCTATAAAGACAATTATGAATTTATCCAAATATGGCTTACATATTCGGTTCATCATGTCAATAAATGCTGTTGGGGCATTGGTTAAACCAATTGGCATGACAGTAAATTCATAATGGCCTTACCTTGTTCTGAAAGCGGTCTTAGGAATGTCCTCTTCCTGTACCTTTAATTGATGATATCATGAGCGTAAATTGATCTTTGAGAAAAATCGAGCTCCTTGAAGTTGGTCAAATAGATCATCGATTCTCGGTAATGGGTACCGATTTTAAATCGTGACCTTATTCAATTCACGGTAATCAATGCACATACGCATTGATCCATCTTTCTTCTTGACGAACAAGATCGGTGCTCCCCATGGTGATGAGCTTGGCTGTATGAATCCTTTTTCTAACAGTTCGTCTAACTGTTTCTTTAATTCTTGCATTTCTGCAGGTGCCAAACGGTAAGGTGCTTTGGCAATTGGCACTGTTCCTGGTAGCAGATGAATTCTGAATTCGACTTCCCTGTCTGGCAGTAGTCCTGGTAATTCTTCGGGGAAAACATCTGAGAATTGAGATACTACGGGAATATATTTCAATTCTTTTCCTTTAGTGTTAATGATTATGGAAATCATATACACTATTGATACCTTTCTTGCACAACTTGCAATTTTCATCACGGAGATGAATTTTGTGTGTCTGGTTGGCTTATCTCCTTTAATTGTGATATCTTCACCCTTTGGTGAATTTACTTGTATTGATTTTTGATCACATAGAATACTGGCTTTATTGTCTATTAACCAATCCATTCCTAACACAATATCAAATCCTGTCAGATTCATTGGGTAAAGATTTGCAATAAACTTTTGATTTAAAATTTCTATTCTTGCTCCCTGCAAGATTTCGGAAATCTTAATGGTTTCTCCATTTGTTGTTTCTACTATACATTCTTGTTGGAGTTTAGTTAATGGTTGATTGAGAATTTTGCAAAATGAAGTATTAATAAAACTTTGGTTTGCACTAGAGTCAAATAATACTTTAGCAAAAACATCATTAACTAAAAACGTATCGGCAATCACGTCCGGGATCATCTTTGCTTCTTCTGCAGTCAAAACAAATGCTCTAGCATTTTTAGTAGTCTTGTTGTTCATGGCCAGCGCTAGTTTTGGACAATTCGTCCTGATATGTCCTTTTTCTCCACAGTTGAAGCATAAACCGTTACTGGGTTTCTTCCTGTAATCTTCCTCCTTGTGTCCTGGTATTTTGCAGTAGTTGCAGTAGGTAGAGCATCTTCCAGTATGCTTCTTCTTACAGGTTTTTGCAGTAGGGTGCAGAGGTAGAACCTAAATTTTTTCCACCGTTGGAATTACCGTAGCGAAATTCCTGGGTAAGCCTTTGGGCTAAGTTCCTCATCTGGTTCTCTTCTTGCGTACGTACCAGTTCATCAGTCAAGGTGTTTGCTAGTTCTACAGCTTCTTCTATAGTTAGTGGTCTAGCTGCCTTGACTACATGTCTAATTTCAACAATTAATCCCCAGATGTAACGGGAGATTAACACTGGTTCTGGTGATGCTAGGGTTGGCACTATTCTAGCATATTCAAAGAATGTAGTAGTGTAATCCTTGCTGTCTACTCTAGTCATCCTAAGGTTTAAGAATTTGTTAGCTATCTTCTCCTTTTCATTAGGAGGACATAATTTTCTTTCCACCATATTCTTAAACTCAATCCATTCCATATTATAAACCCTGTCATTTCCCAGAGACTGGAGGATAGTGTTCCGCCATTCTAGAGCTGCATTCTTAAATAGATTGGAAGCAAACATTATCTTATCTTCTTCTGCACACTTGCTTATTTTTAAGAGTGCCTCAATCTTTTCTAACCAGCGTAGAGCTGCAATGGCTCCTTCATTGCCAGAGAATTCTATTGGTTTACAAGACCAGAATTCTTTATAAGAACAACCATAAGACATGGTTCTTCTATTTTTGGAATTGGCAATCGAATTAACGGTCCATTGTTCACGCTGTTATCAGGTTCAGTATGTGTTCGCTTACTCCCACTATTACTGTTATTATTTTCTGCTAACCCTAACATTTTGAATGATAGCTGGTATAGCATCTCTAATTGTCGCAACCCCCGATCCCTAATCCCCGGGAACGGGCGGCCGCGAGCCAGTTTCGGTGGTATCGCGTGTTGTCTAATTTGGCAGCGGAATTTTCATCAGGACCGTAGTTAGGAAATATTTGATGAGAGTAAAATACCACATTTTGTTGATGCATTTTTTAGTGTCTGTAACTAGTCTTGTTTAACGATGTATTTTGAATGGTCTTTTATTAATTATCGAGTCTGTATGTTATGTTGACCAAGTCAGATATCCTCCTATCTACTTGTGTACAACTTATTTGTCTCTTTTGGTATGTAATGTATTATGAACAATGCATGTTGCATTTAAGGGTAGTTTTGTCATTACTATGTTTATATGTTGCTGATTGTTACTGTCTGATAACAGGAACAAACACAACAGTTGCAGTCCTCGACGAATCAGACCTGATTCGTCGGAACACTTCATGGCGAATCAGACCTGTGTTCAAGTTTCTGTTTCGTTTGAAGGTCATGACGAATCAGACCTTGATTCGTCATATCCTGACGAATCAGACCTTGATTCGTCATGTTTTGGGCTGTTCCAGGCCCAATATCTGGCCCATGTTCAGATTCGTCAAGCATTTCTGTGTTTCGTCGACATCTGTGGCCCAGGGACTATATAAGCAACACTTTGTGTTCATTTGAACTCAGAGATAAGAAAACAGACCATAGTAACAAAACTCTGCCATAATTTAGTCTGAACTGTGTTTGTATCAGTTGTAAAGGTTCTTATCCCGTTAATCAATCGAGTGTGTATCATTGATTAATCCGTGTTGTTTTTATTGCTATATATGTTTGATTTGGCATAGTTACGTGGATTCCGCACGCGTAACCGTGTTTACTATAAACAAGAGATTCGGTTCGTAATCGATCCTCAGATTTCGGGACCTACAAGTGGTATCAGAGCATTGGCTCTTATCCTTGTTTAAAATCAAACTTGTTCGATTTTTATCAAGTATTTTGTGTGTGTTTTTCTGAAAATGAGTTCTTGAAAAATTAATATTTTCTGGAAAAATATTCATAAATCTGCTGTTTTAGTGTTGTTTGCTACTGATTTTTATCAAAAACCTAAGTTAGATTGTTTGTTTATGCTTTAAACCGGGTTTTTAGTGAAAATCTAGTGTATTTTCGTGTTTCGGAAATTTATCGGTGATCGGAAAACTCATCGGAAACTTCAAGTTCCTGAGTGTGTTCTTCATATATTCATAAGTGTTCTTGTTATAAGCTGAGAATTTGATCTGTTATAAGTGATTAAAACAAGTGTTATAACTTAAAATACAATATCTTGACTTTTGTGTAAAACTTGATAAGTGGTCACAGTCTGTTTCGTGGAAAATAGAGGTCACAACATACTTGTGTCAGTGTTAAATATCTTTGTTGTCTCATCTTATCCTTGACTGGTCAATAGATAAATATCTAAATCCACTGACTTTTACCCAGTTTTGACGAAACACACAACCGACGAATCACATCTGTTTCGTCGCAACCTCTTTGACGAATCAAACGTCTGTTTCGCCACAACATCTTTGACGAAACAAATTCTGTTTCGCCACGAATCACAATTATCACAAGTCTGTTTCGTCGTCATTCATTCAGACGAAACAAACCTGTTTCGTGAACTCTGTTTCGTCGAAAACAGATCTGTTTTAAACAGAAGACTTATATCAGTTTGCTCACTGTTTGTTTTCAAGAAATTTGTGCAGGTACTATCATACATACATCAAATATGAGTTGTACTAGTCCATGGGATTGGAGTATGGATTCTAGATCATGTGAAGATCCGACCTCCGCAGCAGCGTGGGTGAAGAAAGTTTTTGGTCAACCTACTATAAGTGCCGGACAATGGGCTTTGGCATCCAATCAGAACCAAAACATTCAAAATCTTCTGATTAGCGAGAGCGAAACGGGTAGCAACAATCGCCCGCCAAAGTTGAATCATATGAACGAGTTTCCATCATGGAAAGGTCGTTTCATTACATATGTTCAAGGTCAAAGCACTGATATGTGGAGGTGTTTCATTACTCCACGCAATGATGCTCTTGAAGTAGCAGCGTCAACGGCCGAAGGTTTTACTAACATGCAGGAAAATGACAAGAAAGCATATGAATTTGAGAAAAAGTCATTTGCTGTTCTTACTCAAGCACTTCATAAAGATATCTATCATCAGTTTTCTTATAGTAAGGACACTAAATCCTTATGGGATTGTTTGGTGACAAGAGGAGAAGGAAACGCAGCTTCCAGAAAGACACGGCATGATTTATTAAAGAAAGAGTTCGAATCGTTCCAGTTCTTGGAAAACGAAACTCTAAATGATATGACCACACGGTTTTATCATTTGATTAGTGAGATGTTTGCCTATTCTGTTGCTGCAACTCAAAAGGAAGTTTGTGCACGATTTGCTGATTCTCTACCACCAAAGTGGAGTCCATACATTGAGCTTCTAAAGCATACAGGTATTCTAGATGCTGAAACTATAACTATCTATGAATTTGTACAGAAGCTGGAACATAAAAATGATGAAGAAATCCGAAAAGCAAAACGCATTGCTGCTCCTCAGAATGTTGAAATGTATAATGGTGGAGGTTTTGACCCGTCAGCTAGTCTGAGGCAACCAAAGTTACAAACGGCGTTTGTATCTGATACAAACTCTTCTCCGTTTCCTCAACAAACTCAGACTTATTCTGGAGGAGGTTTTATCCCGCAATCAGCTCCAACCCCGGTCTTCGATCCGAGTGCCTATCAATTTCCAGCGCATTTGAGTGCTCAAAATCAGGCATACTCTGGAGGAGGTTTTAGTCCATCCGTACCACAACAACCTCAGTCATATTCAGGAGGAGGTTTTATTCCTTTTATACCTCCAGTTTCTACTACTCAACCTCAGGCATATTCAGGAGGAGGTTTTACTCCAGAACCAAAAGTTCAACCACAACAACAACAGCAAGCTCATTATACCAACAATCCTAACACAGTCAAAGTTGATACATCAAACCTCTCAAATGTTAGCATTGAAGTAGCAAAGGAACATATGGAACTTATTAATACCATGGTCAGTGCTTACTGCGGTTTGGTCGCAGGTCAAATTGGAAACATCAATTTAACCAACGAAGACTATCTACAAATCAACCGTGATGAAATGGAGTTGATGGATATAAAATGGGCATTCGCAAGTGCTGTTAGAAGGGCGAAGGACTTTATGGTTCGAACAGGAAGAAGTTCTTTGGAAAGCAAACAAGATACAAAGTACGGTTTTGATAAAGAAGCAGTTACATGCTTCAATTGTGGGGAAAAGGGTCACTTCAAACGTGAGTGCACTCGACCAAGCAGACAAGGCAATCAGAACCCATTCCGTAATCAGACGAGTACTTCAAATGCTAATCAAGACAATCGTGGAAAAGGGATAGTGGCTGTAACCAACACCACTAACCAGAATCAGTCTGGACCATCAAATGAAAGTCGTGCATTAACAGTACAAGCTGATGAAGGGTTTAATTGGTCTTTACAACTTGGGGAAAATGATCAAGGTAAAGGAGGAACGGCGTGTTATGCTAAAATTATCAATCACATCAAGCAGGTTCATAAGGAAGAATTTTCTGATAGTGACGACAGTTCTGGTCATACTGGGAGTTCTGATGAAGAAAGTTCTACTTCGAGTTCTGAATCTGATGTGAGCAAAGAAGCAAGTTCTAATCTTGATGACTTATTGAATGAAGCAGAAGATTTGAAATGTCAGAAATCAGTTCTGATCAAGAAGGCTGAGGTAGTATCTAAAGAAATGGAGAAATTCTTTTCTGAAGACGGATCTTTCTCTTATCAGACTGCCTTTATGGCAAATGTCTCAGATTCTACAAGTCAGGTAAAATCTGAAATTCTTATCAACTGTAGAGATTGTGAGTATATGAAAAGTGAATTTGATAGAATAAAGCTTCACTGTGATTCGATTCATATTCACAATCAGAATTTAGTTGTTGAAATGGCTAAATGCAAAGAATCGAATATGGCTTTGATTCGAAACGAAAAAGAATTTAAATCTATGATTGAAATTCAAAAGAAAAATGTTTCCGAAGTGACAAAAACTGTTTATCATAAACAAGTTAGTATAAATGAATACATTAACATTGTTGAGGAAACTAAAAAGGAACTAGCCATTGCCAGATGTGAGCATGATGCAATCAAGCAAAAATTGGAGAGTTACTCTAACTCCCGATTTGTGCTCGATCACATTATTGATGTTCAACAACTAAAGGGAAACAAGAAAGGTGTTGGGTATAAGAAGTGTCCGCCCCCTTTGAGACATGATTATACTTATATGCCTGATGAAGAAGAAATGCCACGGTTTGAATCCAGTGTGCCTCTTAATTATGAGGAAGTAACTACTGGCCTAGGGTTCAAATCGGACAATTCTCCAAGTACAAATTCTGAGCAAAAAGAGTCAACATCTACGAAACAAGGTCCTCCAACCATTGAGGACTATGAGTCGTCGGATGATGAATCTGAATCAGAAGTGAGTAAACAGGATAAATCACTTGACAAACTTAAAGGAGTAGAAGTTCCAATTGAGAATCATATACTGTGTGATCCTCCTACTCCTGCTGTTAAATCTGTTGTTCAACAAGTGATAAATCCTGTGTCTACTGTTAAAAGTAATACTGTGTTGTACACTTTGGTTGGTGACGCTAAAATCTATTCAGATAATGATTTTCCAATTAAAAATGTCAATCCTTCATTGATTGATAATGTTTTTGAAAATAACACAAGTAAGTTTGTGGGAAAGTCGATTCAGGGAGTTAATGTGACTCAATGTAATCCAATTCCTAAGACTGAAATTAAAAAGAAATTTGGAAATCAGAAATCACCTTCAAAGCAACAACCTATTGCTTCTAAGGGTAAACAATCAGATCAACGAGCTAAATTGTCAAATGTTTCTAAATCAAAATTTGAAACAAAAGGAGCTCGTTATCAGAAGAAAAACAGCAATGTCAAATTTGTGGAATCGAGGGGTACAGATAAAATTGAGACTTTTGCTAACAAGTCAAACACTGATTTTGTACAAGTCAAAATATTAAAACGTGATAGTCAAAACAATTACACTCAACATTCAAACGGGTGTGATGAAAAAGCTAGTACCTCGGGTTATACAAATTCGACATCTGATCGTCGATCCAGTTCTCCTAAGTTTGTTGAAAGGAGAACGTGTTTTAAATGTGGAGAGTTTGGGCACATCATCAAAGATTGTGCTAACACTCCGAAAGCGAAATTTGTTGAAAGAGCATCACCTGAATCGATTCACCCTAAATGTCGTCCTGTTTCACCTAAACATGATAAAAGAACTATTAAAGAACAGGAATCGAAACAACGACATCAAAATGTGAAGAAAATAGAAAAGGCTTTAAAACCTAAGGTCAATTCTGTTCCAAGGGAACCAAGTTCACCTGTAAAATCAGAAATTTCAAAATTTGTTTACAAAACTCAATCTGGTAAACAAAAACAAACTTGGAAACCTAGGAAGAGTGGAGGTTCAGGGGGAGCTGTTTGTTTGGAAAACCATCAACAAATCGAGATCACTATTCGTGATGCTCAGGGACGACCCAAGACCACTTTGGCTTGGGTCCCCATCCTTAACTAATCATTGGATGATATGTGCAGGATGTTCCAGGAGGAATTATCAATAGTCATTGGATTGTTGATAGTGGGGCATCTAGGCACATGACGGGCGATTTACGGCTTCTATATGATGTGAGAAACATTAAAGGAGGCTATGTCGCTTTCGCTGGAGACAAAGGCGGTTACATCACTGGAGAGGGAATGATTTCCAATGGTGTGGTATGTTTCGATAAGATCAATTATGTTCGTCAAATTGATCATAATCTTCTCAGTGTGTCGCAAATCTGCGATAAAAAGTTCACCGTGCATTTTGATGATGCCGGTTGTTATGTGCTTAAACCTGGTTTCAAAATTCCTGATGAATGGATTCTCTTATCGGCTCCAAGAATCAATGATCTTTATGTTCTTGATATGAGTCAAGCGATTACGACTTCTGCACAAGTCACATGTTTTGTCTCAAAAGCCACGGAGAAGGAGTCTATATCTTGGCACAGAAGAATGGGACACATTCACTTGAGAAAAATGAACCATTTGGTAAACAAAAATCTTGTGAATGGCGTACCCGTGAGAAGTTTTCATCTACAAGATATCTGTGTTTCGTGCCAGAAAGGGAAACAAACAAAGAAGTCTCACCCTTTGAAGAAAATCAACACTGTTGGCATGCCTCTCGAACGTCTTCATATGGACCTCTTTGGACCTATGAGACACAAATCAACGTTCGGAGATGTGTATTGTTTAGTAGTTACTGATGACTACTCTAGATTTTCTTGGGTAGCTTTTATGGCACACAAGAGTGATACTCCTCAAATCCTCAAGGATCTTCTTACAATGTTGGAAAATCTCTACTCGTTGAAAGTTAAGAGGATTAGAAGCGACAATGGAACTGAATTCAAAAACCGGATTATGGACGAGTTCTGTACTTCTAAAGGCATTCTTCATGAATACAGTTCTCCTTACACTCCACAACAAAATGGTGTCGCGGAGAGGAAGAATCGGACGATAATTGAAACTGCAAGAACAATGCTGGTAGAGTCGGCGTTTCCTGTTCAGTTCTGGGCAGAGGCTGTGTCGACTGCTTGCTACACATTAAACCGAGTTCTTACGGTTAAGAGACATGGCAAGACTTGTTTCGAACTTCTACAGAAAAGGAAACCAGATCTTTCAATTCTGGAACCTTTTGGTGGTCCATGCACTATGATTGATCCGGATGGAAAGTTTGGCGCGAAAGCTATTGAGGGTTTCTTCCTTGGATATGCTACTCCAAATTTTCGTGTTTGGAATCTGACTACCAAAAAGATAGAACTATGGAGTGAAGTACGGGTTCAGAGATATACAGATCCTGTTAAAGCTCCAGGTGATCCTTGGATGTTTGATTATGATGGGCTATTTAACTCCTTTGACCTGCCGATTTTTTATGAAGATTCTGCAGCTGCTAGAATGATATTTGATAGTGACAATGCTGCTGAGTCGTCATTAGTTAGACCTGTTGTTGTTAACTCACAAAGTTCTAATTCGTCTAACAACACGGTTCAAAATGAGGAAGTTGAAAATGCTGCTGTATACGATGAGTCATCAGAAGAAGATGAAGAAAATCTGGATGCGACTGAAGGCACTAAATCTCCAGTTGTTCCAGTTCAGGGTATTTCTGTTGATACTCCTCATGTGCAAGTCGATGATACTGCTGAAGGAAATGCATCCACTTCTACGCATATTCCAGGTGTAGAGTTGGTTGTTGATCTTAATATTAACAATTTGGGTGTTAATGCTCGTGTTCCTGAAAATCCTGAAATGAGGATACACGATACCCATCCACAGCAGAATATCATAGGAGATGTCCAACAAGGTGTGCAGACACGTAATCAGCTGAGAAACAACCAGAGTGCTGGTTTGTATTCAGCTATTAGAGAATCTGGTCTTCAAAATGATTGGTCTTTCGCGTGTTACGTTTCACAGGAAGAACCAAAATCTTGGAGGGAAGCTTTAAAAGATAATTCATGGGTTGAAGCCATGCAGGACGAACTGCAGCAATTTCAAAAGCTTGGTGTATGGAAGCTTGTTGAAAAACTGGAGAATTACAAGAAAATTGGAACACGATGGGTTTATAAATGCAAGAAAGATGATCGTGGAGTTGTTATTCGCAACAAAGCGAGACTGGTTGTTCAGGGATTTCGTCAGATTGAAGGCATTGACTACAATGAAGTTTATGCACCTGTTGCACGTCTGGAAGCTATTCGAATCTTCTTAGCTTATGCTTCTTTCAAAGGATTCAAAGTTTACCAGATGGACGTTAAAAGTGCTTTTCTTCATGGTATTGTTCAAGAAGAGGTGCATGTCGAACAACCTCCAGGTTTTGAAGATCCTATTCACCCCGATCGGGTTTGGTTGCTCAACAAAGCTCTTTATGGTCTACATCAAGCACCTAGGGCTTGGTACGCAACCTTATCAAACTATCTTCTGGAGAATGGATTTAGACGAGGTCTTATTGATTGCACACTCTTTATCAAAGAACAAGATGAAGATCTTCTGCTGGTGCAGGTATATGTTGATGATATAATATTTGGGTCTACTAATGACTCTTTGTGCAGGCAATTCGAACGTGTTATGCAAGAAAAATTTGAAATGAGCGCTATGGGAGAGATGAATTTCTTTTTGGGCCTTCAAGTTCAACAAACAGAGTCTGGGATATTCATCCATCAGACTAAATATGTTGGTGACATTTTGAGCCGATTCCAAATGTCAGATGCAACGCCCATTGGTACCCCACTTCCGCAGAATCACGGGATTACTCCGGATTTGAAGGGAGAAAGCATCAACTCCTCGTACTATCGTGCCATAATCGGATCTCTCATGTATCTTACCGCTTCGAGGCCTGATATCATGTACCCAACATGCTTACTCGCAAGATATCAAGCAAACCCGAAGGCCTCTCATCTGTCAGCTGTCAAAAGGATTCTACGCTATTTGAAGGGATGCCCAGACTTAGGTCTTTGGTACCCTAGGGATGATAGTTTTGAATTAATTGCATACAGTGATTCTGATTTCGGTGGTTGCAAAATCGATGGCAAATCAACAACAGCAGGATGTCAGTTCCTAGGAAATCGACTCGTCACGTGGCAGTGCAAGAAGCAAACGTGTGTTGCTACATCAACATGTGAAGCAGAATATATTGCTGCCTCGAGTTGTTGCTCCCAAGTTCTTTGGATACAACAACAAATGCGCGACTACGGTTTAGAATTCCTATCTACTCGTATTTTTGTTGATAATAATGCTGCCTTGCAAATCACTAGAAATCCGGTGCAACATTCTAAGACTAAACACATCGACATTAAATATCACTTTATCCGTGACTGTTTTGATAAGAGGTTAATCGATGTCGTTCATGTCCCCACTGATCACCAACGTGCCGACCTGTTTACAAAAGCTTTTGATAAATCACGTTTTGATTATCTTCTTTTGGTCAATGGCATTAAGGTGATACCCGAGTAAACTTCTTTGGCTGATCGTTTTGGTAAATATTTTCTTTATAAACTTTGAAAATTCAAAAAGATTTTAGTTTTCGTAAACTTTGCGAATTTTAGGGGGAGATATTTCAAGAAAATACAAAAACATTGCAAAAGTTCAAAATCCAAAAAGATGTCTTTACTTTTTGTCGTTTCGTTTGAAAAATTAAAAATTCAAAAACAATAGAAAAACAAAAAATGAGTTTCTTGGATAAAGGAAAATGATGAAATTACAAACTGGTGTGGTCGGTCAATGTGCTCAAAATGCAAAATAAAAAGAAAAATGATAAGTATCTCTACTAACGATGTATCGGTAGGCTCACAATCAGACTAAAATGTGCAGGATGATACAAACCTAACAGACTTCAAGTCAGGTGGGAACTGCTCATTGGCATATGGTCTTAGTACCGAAATCTCGTTTGAGAGATTGCCGAGATCTGAAATATTCGGTCTTTATGCTGCTTATCATCTGGGTATCATGGTTGTATCCCAAACCGTAAAAATAACGGAGACGAAGTCTAGATCTTCCATGATACTATACATACGTGTACATACTGCATTCGACCTCAATAAGTGATCAACAATCACATGTCCAAACAAAATAAGTGATAAATTATCACAGATTCTTTGCGGGAGTCAAGTTCGTCTCTCTGCTGTACGGAAGTACTGACCTGTTCACGGACTTGCTCCTGTGCCCTCATGCATTTGAAAATCAAGTTCCTCATCAATAAGTGATTCTATCACATAGGGCTTATTTTCAATCAAAATAAGTGAGTCTCTCACATTTTTATACGGTCAAACAGATGATAAACGGTATACTCACCGGTAAGATGAATTCTCGTGCATGCCTTGATACGGGAATGTGTCGTGAGTGGATTTACATCGACTTGTAAGTATAATCCTTACCGTTAATCGTATCTCTTAAATTATGATTATGTCTGATCAGTTTGAGCTTATGTGGACCACAATACCGATAATCGAGGTAGTATACTTATCCAGAGCTTTAAACAGAAATCAAAATCATGTTGACTAAGACCGTAAGCTAGTATGATTCCTTGTCCTTGAGATTTGCAAAAAGATTGCACTTGTACAGTTGTTTAGTGTTTTTAACAGTTTTCCGCATTTTCATTTAGTTTACCGTACTTTAAATTTGTTTTTAGTATATTTGTGTAAAGTTCGTTTTTGATTAAGCCGAAGTTGTTGCTTGGTGTTTTCTACCGGAAGCCGGAAACCTTCTTCATAAAAACGTTCTTGCATTTGAAAATTCAAACTGAATGGAAGTGTGTTCATAATCTGTTTTGACTGCAAAATATTTCCAGCCTGTGTTACTGTTTTGACTGCAAAATATTTCCAGCCTGGGTGTTGCTGTTTTGAAAAATCTGTTGGTGAAACAGACCTGTCAACGAAATCGATTTCCTGTTTATAAACCGATCAAGTTTACTCTTGATCCGGACACCAACACTTGCAGATATAAACTTGTTTATCAGCCACCGAGGGTAGTAGATAAAATCCCATTGATGCCAATGAAGCAGGATTTTCTGGAAGACATGGCATTGTGGTGCTACGACTCGGATACTCATGAAGCTGTTATCGTGTTTAGAGATGGTCGTGCTAACTACAGAATGTTGGATCCGATGTGGATCGTCAACATGTCTGAAGCTGATATTGGAAGATTATATCGTCATGATATTTTCTATGAAGACCAAGATGCACGCCAAGCGTTAAAGTTTCAGAGAGTAGCTTGTTTTTGCTACTACAGGGGTATTCATTCGGGCAGTACGTGGTCCGAACAACACTGAAGGAAGAGTAGAAGACCAAAGACGAGTAACAGACAAGGGGGAGTTTGTTGATGCATTTTTTAGTGTCTGTAACTAGTCTTGTTTAACGATGTATTTTGAATGGTCTTTTATTAATTATCGAGTCTGTATGTTATGTTGACCAAGTCAGATATCCTCCTATCTACTTGTGTACAACTTATTTGTCTCTTTTGGTATGTAATGTATTATGAACAATGCATGTTGCATTTAAGGGTAGTTTTGTCATTACTATGTTTATATGTTGCTGATTGTTACTGTCTGATAACAGGAACAAACACAACAGTTGCAGTCCTCGACGAATCAGACCTGATTCGTCGGAACACTTCATGGCGAATCAGACCTGTGTTCAAGTTTCTGTTTCGTTTGAAGGTCATGACGAATCAGACCTTGATTCGTCATATCCTGACGAATCAGACCTTGATTCGTCATGTTTTGGGCTGTTCCAGGCCCAATATCTGGCCCATGTTCAGATTCGTCAAGCATTTCTGTGTTTCGTCGACATCTGTGGCCCAGGGACTATATAAGCAACACTTTGTGTTCATTTGAACTCAGAGATAAGAAAACAGACCATAGTAACAAAACTCTGCCATAATTTAGTCTGAACTGTGTTTGTATCAGTTGTAAAGGTTCTTATCCCGTTAATCAATCGAGTGTGTATCATTGATTAATCCGTGTTGTTTTTATTGCTATATATGTTTGATTTGGCATAGTTACGTGGATTCCGCACGCGTAACCGTGTTTACTATAAACAAGAGATTCGGTTCGTAATCGATCCTCAGATTTCGGGACCTACACATTTTCATAACATTAATCACATGGGATAAAACCCAAGTTTGCAATACACACATTTTCATAGGAATAAATCATATTTTATTTAATAAAACATCTATTTTATTTTAAGTAACTTTATTGCCACTTTTCCAAGTCTTCAGTGCTGTCCAGCTGGCTTCTAATTGGCTTTCACAGTTTGTTACCTGAAACGCGTTTTAAAAACATTTGTCAGTGGGAAATACTGGTGAGTGAATCCCAGTTTAATCAAGTTTAAATAAAAACCATTGTACAGTATTGAGGGTGGTCTCGCAATTACATTTGTTTCCAAGTTATATCAATTAACATCCATGGTACTGTCAGACCAGACTTGTGGAAATGTTACTCCTTGACCAGGTGGTAACAAATTTTGTATAGAAAACTCCAACATACTCATGATAATTGTATTCTTACAAATACTCAATAACTGTTTAATATACATTTAATTGTATGAGGTTTTGTAAAAATAGTTAACAAAAGGTTTACAAAAAATGGATCAACTCACATTGCTGTCTTAGATTATCCTTTAGGGTTTCCTGGTGACAATCTATAATTTACACAAATGCACACGCGTTAGTATAATAACCCATTTTAACATTAGTAATACCCTCCCCGAGACGGCATTCCAACGACTACGTCGGGCAGAACCACGATAGCCGTTACGGAACCCTAGATTAATCGGGCAGAGTATCTAATACGTATCTAGGGGTTATGATACTTACAACGGAGCAGAACTTCGCTATTTAGGGGGGTATTAGACCCGAGTATAATGCCTATAATTCAGATTTGAGAGAAAGAAAGACAATTTGAACGATTTCTGACTGAAGACCCGATGCCTGCTTATATAGGGCCTCACTACGCGTCCCGCGTAAATGTAGACAAGGGTCTACGCGGCCCGCGTCAAACCCTTGTCAACGCATAGCTTGGCTGGGTCATCGACTAGACATGCCGGGTGTTGGGCCACATGGCCACACCGGGCTTCGCCACATCTTGGGCCTCTTGCGACCCGCGTAAGGATTGGGGTGCGGTTTACGCGGCCCGCCTCAATCCAAAAATCAGAATTTTAATTAAATTTAATAATATTTAAAGTATTCGGGGCGCGTTTTAACGTATGGGGTGTATTTTGGGACATATTGGAATATTTTAAAATATATTAGGGTGTCGAAATAATTCGTGGAGATATGAATGGTGGAAATCTCCGTATAGACCGTGGAGATATGAATGGTGAAAATCTTTTATTTTATATAGACAGTAAAATAATGCCATGACACCACGGACAAATGATATAGGAAGATTCACCTTCAACATAAGAAACTAGTTATTAAAGTCATTAATACATAACCAAATAAAAAGTGCGAAAAGATTAAAATTAAAAAGTATTACACTAAATGCTTGTCTTCACCAAGTGATGTAAGAGACTTAGGCAAACATGGCCTTTGATTGTCAAGAACTCTTACGATCAATCTTGGATCCCGAGACTACTACACACACTCGATGATGGATGATGGTGGTGGATGTGGGTTGTGATGGTGGTGGAGGGTGGGTATAGTGTGAGAGAGATGGTTTGCCAAGGGATGGTTTGCAAATGAGCCAAGCACCCCTATTTATAGCCTGCACAGAAGCCCGGACACGGCCCGTGTCCATTGAGCACGGCCACGTGTCCACCCATCTTCTCTTTCTTCATTAATTGCAGTTTGTCTGCATTAGTTGACGACGCCCCCGTGTCCGCTGGGCACGGCCCCGTGTGCAGAATCGTATCTGTACTATCAAGATTTGCTCAGATTCTGCGAATCTTTGCGTTGACCATGGCCCCGTGTCCACTGGGCACGCCCCCGTGGTGGGTGATAGAAGTTTCTACAACTTTGTCTTTTCTGCAGACACCTGGGCACGCCCCCGTGCTCACTGAGCACCGGGCGTGTTTAGCCTTCTGTTCTCTTGTTTTTGCTTGGGAGATGCTTTCGAGGGGTCGGGCATGCCACGTTTATTCCTTTTCTTGTATTATTGTTATATTTAGCTGCATTTTTGCTTCTTTCGTTCATTTGAGCTCATTTAATCCTGGAAATACAAAAGGAAGACAAAAACACACTTTTTCCAACTTTAGTACTAAAAAGGGTTAGTTTTATGCCACATTTGATGTAATTTATATGTTGCATGTTGCACACATCAGTTATGCTACTTGATGGTTGATTATTTGTGTTTATGATGTTAAACATCATATGATCTTGCTAGATGGTGATTAAAGACATAATCTAGCAAGATGAGAGGATGATTATGTTAAAGATCAAGAGATCATCCTTATGTAAAGAATGAACTTGAAAGATTTAATGTTTTTCTTGAAGTATAATGATCAAAGTGTAATGTAAATCATATAAATGGATGATTTCAAAGAATAATTTTCAAGAAACCAAGTTAAAAATACAAGACTTACATAAGCTTGGTTCTTAAAGAAACTAATCACATTTTTAGTGGTTAATCAAGTGTAGGAATATATATTTAACAAGAAAAACTCAAGAAGAAATATTTTTAGAAAAATGTTTTACAAGTTGTAAACATATAGATTCTTCAAAAATGATGTTTAAATAAACAACTACACTTTAAAGGGTAACTAAGCTTACTAAACACACTAGTAAGTTACTACAAATTTTTATAAATTTTTATAAATTTTCAAGTTCATGAAGTAGTGTAAATGGCTTGATTTTTGGCAAATTGGTAAGTATTGGTTGATTTGTTGTTGATTGTGATGATTTATAAAAGAAAATGATATGCTTTGAAAGCATGGAAACCTCCATTTTTAAGGGGAAACTATGGCAAAAAATTTCTAGAAATTAAACACTTAGAAAAATATTTTTAAACAAATAATTACAAGTATATTTTAAACAATAAATTTTCATATAAAGTTTGCCATAATTTTTGTTAAAAAAGTTATAAATATTGTTACAAAAATTATAAATATTGGAGGTTGGTTTTTGATATTAAAAGTGACTAAATATGAATTTAGGAGAATATATATTTAGATGTCACCATGTGTGTGATTATCTGTATATTATGTGTATTAGTTATATTATTTTAGGACATGAAATAATATAACTCACCAAAATACCAAGAAATTACAATCCAAAATATTACCAAAATCCCAAAAAATAAATATACAAATTATACCCAAAATATTGTAGAAACCGAACAAGGAATATAACTTACATGAATATTCCGGAATTTAATTTAAAAGTATATTTTGGTAATGGTATTTTGGACACCAAGAGAGCAAAAATATGATTCTTACAATTATTACAAAAATATATCATATTTTAAAAAGTATATATATTATTTTTGGAAAAGAAAACATATATATTTTTCTTGAAACTACTGGAAGATATATTATTTTTGTGAGAAAATATATATTTTCTTAAATAAACATGGAATACATTATTTTTGGTCGAAAAATAGATTCACATATATATTTTCAAAGTTAAACTTGAAAATATATTATTTTTGAGAATTATATGAAAATACAAACATTTTTGCCAAGAAGAAATATAAATAGATTTCTGTAAATAATTTCTTAAAATATATGTTTTGAGAATATATATTGGAGAATTTTTATTAGAAATATTATTTCGGAAATAAATACAAAAATTAAGTATATAAATACTTAATAACTACAAGAAAATACGTAATTTCGTACGAATAAAAGTACACTGGAATACGCCACCGATAATTGGCAAAAATATACAAATTTAATAATACGAGTATAAATACACCCATCCTTATGAAGGATATACAAGTACAAATACACCCAAGTGACAAGTTAAAATATATTATTTTAACTAATATTCCAAATTTAATAAATATAATTTAAGTTAAAATATTTATTATTTTAACAAATAATTATATACTGGAATACTATTATGACACAAAGAAATGTAACCCAAAGACACTAATTAAAACCAAGGTCAAGGCACGACCCACCCGTCTAACAAACCGTAGTACATTTGTAGGAAGTCGTGCATACTAGAGGAAGCTTTGAGTTACATTGGATTCAGGACGCAAGATTGTGAGTTCATGTCCCCCTTTTCTGTTAACTATTTTCGTTTTATAACTTCGGGGGTGAAGTACATGTTACAAATTGTTTACAAACGTTTATACATGGTATGGTTAGCTAAGGAATGTACTGCTAGATCATGTGAGTGGTGGGTACAATGCTGAAGACCATTAATCCTCGTAGTAGGACCGAGGGACATAAGTGATAGATCTATTTGGGTGTTGCGAGCCCCACCCATGAGGACAGGGATTTGGCCCATGAGGTGACTATGTCTTACAGCTGGAAGCCTAGTACAAAATCCGCTAGGATTGAGCCTTCCTGCATCACGTCACACATATTAATGGCCTTGCAAACCATTAATCGATCTGTTTTTCTTGTTTCTTTCATTCCGGGGTTTACAAATACATACATACTTACAATGATTACAAGGTTTATTCGTGCACACATACAAAACACATGAACTCGCTCAACTTTTGTTGATCTTTTCAAACTACATGCATTTCAGGGAATTAAAATGGATCTGGCGAGCGCTGAAGTTTTCAAGTCGTGTCACTAATAAAAGATGTCATCCTGTGTCAAAGGATTTGGGTTGTGTATCTTATCCTGGATAAGATACATAGTTCAAAACCTAGTTTTTATTAGTGTCTCTTGTCGAGTCCTTATGGAACTCTAAACAATTTGAATGGTTTGTAATATGAATTTGAAGTCTGTGTTTGGGATTTAAAACAATGTTGTTGTAAGGTTTTAAAACTTATCTATGGATGAACATCTTGGGTTTTATCATATAGTTGTTTGTTATGGTTGAATGCAATGATATTAAGCAAGTCACACATAATCACGCTTCCGCAAAAGTCAGGGTGTGACATCATTGCCATAGGCAATAGCAAGGCCACTATCAACGGCAGCAATGAGAAGGATGGTGGCAATAATGCTTCTGAAGAAATAACTAGGGCTCAAAGTGAAGGCACATCTGAGACTGGATATCAGGATGGATAGACGTGGCACTGACCGTGTTGAGAGGTGAAGTGCTCCTTTTTAAATAAAAAAATAATTCTTTTTAAAAAAAATCCAAGCATCAACACTTCCGCTCAAAAAAAAAATCAAAACCAAAAAAAACCAAAACCAAAATCAAAACCCAAAAAAAACCAAACCAAAAACAAAAACCCAAATGGCTAAGTTGAATTTTGGAAATCCCACAATTCAACTTGAGGGGTAGTGTTAGAAAAGGAAAAAAATAATTTAAAGAAAATTATGGATCACTCAACATCATCTCCATATTTATCAAAGATCAACCTTCATTGCTAGCTCATTATCCCTCAATTCCCTCCATCGAATTTATGTCTTTCCTTTTATATTCTTTCTTGTAAAGCCTATAAATAAACGCTTGTTTTTTGTAAGAATGCAAGAAATACATCAATAAAATTCAATTCCCTCTGATTATCTTTTTCATCTCTGGTTATAATGATGACAAGATTCTTTCCAGCCTATCATAGTCACCACTTCGTTAGTTGGTACATGGACGATGACCTTACGTCGAGACGAACCCTGACAGGAATCACCTCCATGGCTCTCCACTAGTGGAACCACACCGTTCTGGTTGAACACCCAGACACCAGACATATCTTAATTCTTGACTAGCTAGATAGTGTTTCAAGTTTTGGTTTTCATGAACAAGAATATGAATGTATGGAGTTGGGGGCTGGGGGTTTATGTATGGGTTTCTAGTCACGTGGGGTATATAACTAATTAAGACATAAAGCGTGTGTTCGGGCCCATTAAAACGGTTGAGAAAAAAAAATAATAAAACTTTGTGTGTTTAGGACATCGATCACTTTACCCACGTGTGGGTATGAGGGGGTGGATTCTGGATGGAGGAGTCATTATAAATCCCCACAAACATAAAGGAATTCTAAAGCTGATATTGGTCAAGTCGTTTTGGATCAACCAGATGTTGATTGATATTACAGGAGCAATCTTAGTCCATTTCATTTTTTTTACTTATTTTGAATATATAAGTGTAGTTGTATATAATAAAACAGTATTTAATTTTCACTAAAACAAATCGAATATTTGTTATATGGCGAGTACCTCTAGAACGGGAAATCTTTAACGGCTTCTAGGACGGTCCATGAGCCTTATTTATAATTCTTTAATTCTTTCTTGTCACTACATCCATCGCTAAAACTTAGCTAAATTTGTCCCTAAGAATTCCATAGCAAAATAACTTGCCATTGATTTTTTCCACGATGAATATATGTTTTTTTCTAGAAGTGCAGCATTGTTTGGTTATTAAAAAACTTTAAGTGACAAGTAATTAAATCCATTCTTCCATGAGAAAACTGTATGTTTTGAAATAGACTTGTTTTCTGAAGCAGAAAGTTATGCCTAGAGCTTTATAGTTAGTTTTACAAATTCTGTTATGTTACAAATGGATTGAACATTAATCAACCAGATTTTTATGGTAAAGAAGTGTAGATGGTTGATTAATTGGCACAAGTAATCAATATATAGAATGAAGAAGTATATCAATTCAACTTAGATGTTTAAGGGTATTGCTAAATTGTTGTTACTTCAGGTTCTTAGTGTAAAATGGTAAACCACTAATCAACTTTGATATTAGAAACTGCAAAAACTGAAATTTCAGGTCCATTATGCACTCGAACTTTGTGACAACACATAATCAAACTTGGAAAAAAAAATGGCAGATACATCACTCATACCGAATAGGAAACCAACCACTAATTAACCCAGAAACCACGACATACGTGGAATCTTGCTATAATCCAAACGGAAAGACCTAGCCAACCATAACTGGATATATGGCCATGACTAGTTAACTACGGTACTAGCTACATGTCTCTTACTTCAAACATGTTGCGGTTCTTGACGACTATATCAAACATATGCATCGATTTGAGCTTGTTAAAGTTTTTAGGCAGTGAAATGAGATGCACAGTGGATCTTTTGTGAAACTGCAACAAATCAGGATCATCATAGTACCTTTCCCATCCTAGTGATGACAAGATTCTTTCCAGCCTATCATAGGAAGTCACCACTTCGTTCGTTGGTACATGGACCAAGACCTTACGTCGAGCCGAACCTTGACAAGAATCACCTCCGGGGCTCTCCACTAGTCGAACCACGCCGTTCTGATTGAAAACCCAGACACCAGACATATCTTAAGTTCTTGACTAGCTAGATAGGGTTTTAAGTTCTGGTTTTTATGAACAAGAATATGAATTTATGGATTTGGGGGCTGGGGGTTTATATAAGAGTTTGTAGCAACGTGGGGTATATATTAATTAAGACATAAAGCGTGTGTTCGGGTCCATTTATCGGTTGAGAAAAAACTTTGTGTGTTTAGGACATCACTTACCCACATGTGGGTGTGTGGGGGAGGGAATCCAAAATCTTTTTCCATCTCGTTATAAATTCCCACAAATATACTCAAAGAGAATCTTAAACTGATTGAGAATGGTCCTAATTACCAAAAATGGAAACAGCTGTACTATATGATCAGATGTTGATTGATACTATAGACACAATTTTAGTCTGTTGCATTGTTATGAACTTTCGTTGATTTATTAAGACAGTATTTAACAATCAAAGTACTAATTTAATTTTCATTTAAATGACTATTGTAAACCGTCTAAGGCAAGTACATCTAGAAATAGGAAATTTTGAACGAATTCTAGGACTTTTCATGGGACGTAATTTTAGAGGATAACTAGTGGAATTTCCTTGCGTGTTACGGTGGGAATTCGGTCGGTTGCAGCTCAATTCATTACGGTGTCAGTGCGATATCGTCACTTGATAGAACAACCAAAAGATAAAGCCCATAAAAAATCATAATATATGTCCAAAAGGATATCAATGGACACGTGTTTTACATTTATTGAAAACGATGTTCAGTCGGAATCAATCGGTAGATACTATTTGTCTTGCATGAACCCAGATGATCCCATGAACCATCTTCCGGATGGAGGTCACATTGATCACAATGTTTTCCATACTTGTCGATACACAAACAAACCGATTGAACAACCACAAAAACTCTATAATCGAAATCAATTGAAAATAAGAATGATGTGAACAAAACTAATGTGCTTGATCGTGGAATAAAGAACACAATATCGTTCCTACACTTCTATTTATTTGGAGTGAAGCGTCACGACTATGGCATCCCACCATTTGTATACAATTTCTATCCTATGCAACGTTCCAATCTAGTTTACCCTAATGGACTTAAAAAACAAATCCAACCCAAATGTTGTGGCCTCCACGCCAATACGTAAATGTAAAACATAATAGTTTGACCCATAATACTAAGCTAAAATAAAACATAGCAAGCCCAAACGCGGTTTGTGTGATTATATGTATTCATTCACCCCCTTAATCACAAAACAAGTCTTCAATCTTTAAACTTCAAGCCATGCCACATGTGGCGTCATCAACGATGATTACCAAGTCTTCATCCGAGTCCTCCGCATCAGGTTCGCTCTCACTTTGACTTGCTTGAAGTGAGTCTTGAACATCCATTGTTACATCAAGGGTTAGGGGACCGCAACCTTTTGGCCATATTCTTTTCGCACTAACATTTCACTTTTCCAATATCGCTTTGCCTTTTGCTGCGTTTGCCATAATCTCGTTTTCTTCACAAGCTTTGAGAATCATTACGTCCTTCTCTATCAATTTGACCCTACTCCTCATAACATGGAAAATCCTTTCAAATAGATCATGATATTTAATACAAGTTATTTTAAAAGTTTCATCATCGTCTTCAATGTGGCCAAGTTTGAAAGCCACCATTTTCCATAAGCCTTCCTTTGTAACTTCATTAAAACCGCCCATACCTACCACAATGGTTTATAATTCTAACAAATACTTTTTCACCAAACAACACACGTAGAGGTATTTTCTCTATCTTGAGAATACCGAGATAGTCTTGTACAAACCACTTCAACCATTTTGTAAACACCGTCTTGAATCCAATTTGATGTCTCATCAAAATCTCGTGCAGTTTCACCAATTCTACGAAATTCATACAACTTTCATTGTTTTATTTTCGTTTCGGTTTCATAAACTTTTACACTACTCACAAAATCCCAAACCTTCTTTCGTAAGTCTTCATGCACCACATTTAGATTGTTATCCATTTCTTCTAAATAACACATCAATGTCATTTTTTTTCCTTTTAACATAAACCATTCCAACAAATTCAACCTTACTACTCAATGTTCCTTCCTTAACCACACCGTGGTCATCTTTAGGAATTTCTTTTCACTGTCCTTTTGAAACTTCTTCTCATAAAAACTTTTAACATATGTTTGTAATTTCTCTTTTTCCTTTAGATAGGTAGTTATAACATCAATGATTTCATAAAACTTTTCCAAGTAATTTTGTTTAAGTTTTATTTATGAGTTTTCACTAAACACGTCATGACCCTTGGATTTTCCATTAAACATTCTTCTCAAAGAATATTTCTCCCCATCCATTATAGCTTTTCCTTGTTATAGGAGTTGTTCTAAACTTAGAACATTCCTTTCCATAGTAGGAACATAATTAACACAAGGAATTCTCTTTGATTTATCATCAACGGGAACCTTACATTCACCAACCCCATGTATAAAAGAAAAATATTTAGTTTTCTTGTTTGGGATTATTCCAAAATGACTTTTAAAAACTTTGAAAACATCCTTATTTCCGGTCATGTGTTTTTTATACTTTGGGTCGAAACCCACATAGAGTTCCTACCACCCCCATCACTCGTTACTAAAAAATACCCTCTACGGGTTCAGAAGAGAGATTGGCAAATGGATGCTATGTGACTAATCTCTTGACAGAGATAGCAGTGTACGCCTAACCTCTATGGAGTCCTGGTTGGATTCTTTCCTTCCGTATTAACTTTCCTCCAACCTTGTTTAGGAAGTGTATTTGTGGTAGTCTTCCTCATTGTTCTTCTGATTTTGAGAGATGACGAATGAGGTGTGACCCCTTCACCTAGTTGCTACCCTGGCATTTTTGTCTCAGGTTATAGCCTACACCAAACCTTATGGCCTCATCCTTGTTTGCTTCGCCCTGTCCAAAACCTGATGACCCCATCAAACTCCCTGCCACAGGAAAACTATTTTCAGTAACTTCTCTTAGAAAGGATAACGGCGTTAAAAAATGATAAATGTGATTAGACTCGTACAAACGTTGAACCCGATAACCAAATACACCTTTTCAACACACTATATCCACCAAATCCCCCAACGTGTAAAATATAATAGATACTTAAGAACTTAGAATTTCTCAAAAAGGGTACTTCTTACGTTAGTCAGGCCTTGAAAACTTTTCTTTGAATTAAAGTATGTTTCATTAAGAAAAAAATATGTTTTCACGAATCTCTTTACAATAAAACTTAAATTAGCTGTATCATCTTCAATATAAATGATTATTTAATTTTCCATTAGTGCCCCTAAGGTAGTAATTTATGTTAATGGGTTTGAAATGTGTCCGTAGAAGAAGTAATGAATAGAAGAAAACAGTTATTTGACGTGTTTTGTATGGTATATAAATAATAGTCAATTTTAACACAATTCCACGATTTAAATTTATAATAAAATACGAGCACTAACTATGATACACGATGGCAAGTGCACCCATCTTTGGAATAGTGTCGCAACCCCCGTCCCCTATCTGTCCGGGAACGGGCGGCCGCGGCCAGTTTCAGCGGTATCGGTGTTTATCAGTTTGGCAGTGGAAATTTACATCAGGACCGTAGTTAGGAAATATTTTTATCAGAGTAAAATACCACACTTTTATAACATTAAACACATGGGTAAAACCCAAGTTTCAAGTGCACACATTTTTATAGGGACAAGCCCTATTTTATTTAGCAAAACATCTTCTTTATTTTAGGTAACTTTATAGCCATTTTTCCAAGCCTTCAGTGCTCTCCAGCTGGCTTCTAATTTGGCTTTCACATTTTGTTACTTGAAACGCGTTTAAAAACATTTTGTCAGTGGGAAATACTGGTGAGTGAATCCCAGTTTAATCAAAAGAGGTGTTATCCTTGTACAGTATTGAGGGCAATCAGCAATTACATTTGTTTACCATTCTACCTTAATTACCACCCACGGTACTGTCGACCCGACTTGTGGTCATGTTACTACTCACAGTGTAGTAAAAAAAAATTGTATACAAAACCCCAACATACCGATGATAATTGTAGAATACAAATACTCAATCACTGTTTAATATAATGTAAAACATTTGAGGTTTTGTAAAAACAGTTTGCAAAAAGGTTTACAAAAAGGATATTACTCACATTGCTAGTTTAGACTTTTCCTGATGGTTTCCTGGTTATAATCTAATAATTAAAACAATGCACATTCGTTAGTATCATAACCCAATATTTACATTAGTAATACCTTCCCCGAGACAGAACTCCAGCGATTACGTCGGGCAGAACCACGACAGCCGTTACGGAGCATTAGATCAATCGGGCAGCGTATCTAATACGTAACTGGGGTTATAATACTTGCAACGGGGCAGAACTTCGTTAATTAGGGGGGTATAATACTCGAAAATTATAATTACTATGTAGAAATTCGAGAGAGAAAGAGAGAATGAACGAGTTGGGACTGAATGCCGATGGCCTCCATTTATTGGGCCTCATTTCAAGTTTGTCGCGCCCCGCGAAGACTTCAGCCAAGGGCTTCACGGCCCACGAGGCTAGCTAGGGTAGGCCCTAGCTTGGCTGATTCGGCTACTAGTCTCGACACGATGCTGCCACGTGGCAACTCATTGGTGCGCCCTGATATTGACCTGTTGCGGCCCGCGTAAGACTAGGAGAGAGTCTTCGCGGCCCGCCAGAAACTAAGGAGTATAGGGATATTATAAATATATTAGAGGTGTCGGAAATATTTTTTTTAGGAGGGTTGTTATATCCTCCCCACCTTGTTTTAGAACTCGTCCTCGAGGTCTACTGAAACAGGTGTGGATATTTCCTTTGCATCTCTGCTTCAAGTTCCCAAGTGTAGTCTGGTCCTCTCTTGGAATCCCACTTCACTTTGACTAGAACTAATCTCTTGTGCTTGAGATTCTTGACTTTTCTGTCTTCAATCTGTAGTGGCTTTTCTATAAACTTAAGTTTTTCATTTACCTCTATATCTTTAAGAGGTACCATTAATGACTCATCGGCTAAGCACTTTTTGAGATTGCATACATGAAATACATCATGTATTCCTGCCATTTCCTCTGGCAGTTGTAGCTGATAAGCTACTGGTCCTATTCTTCTGATAATCTTAAAAGGTCCAACATACCTGGGGCTTAGCTTTCCCCTTTTGATGAATCGGACAACTCCCTTTCATGGAGAGACTTTTAACAATACCTTGTCTCCAACCTGGAATTCCAACGGCTTTCGCCTGTTGTCAGCATAACTCTTATGTCGATCACGTGCTGCTTTCAGTCGTTCCTTGACTTGAATTATTTTGTCTGTTGTCTCTTGTACTATTTCTGGTCCAGATAATTGCTTTTCTCCAATCTCTGCCCAACAGACTGGAGTTCGGCACTTTCATCCATAAAGTGCTTCGAATGGTGCAGCATTGATGCTGGCATGATAGCTATTATTGTAAGAAAATTCTATTAATGGTAAGTGATCGTCCCAACTTCCTCCAAAATCAATTACACAAGCTCTAAGCATATCTTCCATTGTCTGAATTATCCTTTCGCTTTGTCCGTCCGTTTGTGGATGATAAGCGGTGCTTAGATTTAGCTTGGTTCCCATTGCTTTTTGGAAACTTGTCCAAAAATGAGAAGTAAAACGGATATCTCTATCCGAAACAATAGATAAAGGAATACCGTGTAATGAAACTATTTCATTTACATATAATTTGGCTAACTGTTCCATACCGAATGTTTCCTTCATTGGTAGGAAATGAGCAGACATGGTTAACCTTCTACAATCACCCAGATTGTATCATTACCTTTTCGTGTCTTGGGTAATTTGGTAACAAAAATCCATTGTTATCAATTCCCATTTCCATACAGGCATTTCCAATTGTTGCAACAAACCTGAGGGTTTCTGATGTTCAACTTTAACTTGTGAACATGTTAGACCCTTGGCAATATAAGCTGCTATATCCTTTTTCATTCCTATCCACCAGAAATTCTTTCTTAAATCTTGATACATCTTATCACTTCTAGGATGTATCGTATACTTAGACTTATGGGCTTCTTTTAATATTTTGTGGCGTAGGTTTCCAAATTTAGGTATCCACATTCTTTTCTTATGGAATCTCCAAATTCCATCGGTTCCTTGTTCTAATTCCTTAATCATACCTTTTAATTTCTCAGTATCATCCTTGATTACTGATTCTTGTGCTTTTCTAATCTGGTCATTTAAATCTACTTGTATATTTAATTTAAGAGAACGTACTCTTTTTGGCTTTTCGTGGCACTTTCGACTTAGAGCAACAGCAACTACGTTCGCCTTTCCTTCATGATACTGGATATTACAATCATAATCACTAAGAAATTCTATCCGGCGTCTCTGTCTCATATTCAGCTCTTTTTGCCTAAAAAAGTACCTTAAACTCTTATGATCAGTGAAGACAACGAATTTATTTCCATATAAATAGTGTCTCCAAATCTTAAGGGCAAAAATTATAGCTCCTAACTCTAAATCATGTGTTGTATAATTTTCTTCATGATTCTTAAGTTGTCTAGAAGCGTATGCTATAACCTTCTGGCGTTGCATTAAGACATATCCATAACCTAACTTAGAAGCGTCACAATAGACTTCAAACTCTTACGTTCCTTCTGGTAACGCTAGTATGGGTGCGTTGGTTAATTTTTGCTTAAGAATTCTAAAGGCATCTTCTTGTTTTGATCCCCATTAAAACTTAACAAATTTACAGGTTAGCTTAGTCAAGGGAATGGCTATTCTAGAAAATTTTTGAATAAACCTTCTATAATAACCGGCCAATCCTAGAAAACTTCTAACCTCTGTTGGCGACTCTAGGACTTTCCATTTAGTAATTCCCTCAATCTTTGTGGTATCCACATGAATTCTTTCATGGTTAACTAAATGTCCAAGAAACTGTACTTCTTTTAACCAAAATTCACATTTTGAAAATTTAGCGTAAAGCTTTTCTTTTCTCAGCAAATTTAAAAGGGTATGCAGATGCGTGGCATGTTCCTTTTCACTTTTAGAGTAAATTAGAATATCATCTATAAAGACAATTATGAATTTATCAAAATATGGCTTACATATTCGGTTCATCATGTCCATAAATGCAGCTGGGGCATTGGTTAGACCAAATGGCATGACAGTAAATTCATAATGGCCATACCTTGTTCTGAATGCGGTCTTAGGAATGTCCTCTTCCGGTACCTTTAATTGATGATATCCTGATTGTAAATCGATCTTTGAGAAAAATCGAGCTCCTTGCAGTTCATCAAACAGATCATCAATTCTTGGTAGTGGATACCGATTTTTAATCGTGACCTTATTTAATTCGCGGTAATCAATGCACATACGCATTGATCCGTCTTTCTTTTTAACGAACAATATCGGTGCTCCCCATGGCGATGAGCTTGGCTGTATGAATCCTTTCTCCAACAGTTCGTCTAATTGTTTCTTTAATTCTTGCAGTTCTGCAGGTGCCAAACGGTAAGGTGCTTTGGCAATCGGCGCTGTTCCTGGTAGCAGATGAATTCTGAATTCGACTTCCCTGTCCGGCGGTAGTCCTGGTAATTCTTCTGGGAATACATCTTAAAATTGAGATACTACAGGGATATCTTTTAATTCTTTCCCTTTAGTGTTAATGATTATGGAAATCATATACACTATTGATCCCTTTCTTGCACAACTTGCCGTTTTCATCACGGAGATGAATTTTGTGTGTCTGGTTGGTTTATCTCCTTTAATTGTGATCTTTTCACCCTTTGGTGGATTTACTTGTATTGACTTTCGATCACATAGAATATTGGCTTTATTGGTTATTAACAAATCCATTCCTAATATAATATTAAATCCTGCCAGATTCATTGGGTAAAGATTTGCAATAAACTTTTGATTTAAAATTTCTATTCTTGCTTCCTGCAAGATTTCGGAAATCTTAATGGTTTCTCCATTTGCTGTTTCTACTAGACATTCTTGTTGGAGTTTAGTTAATGGTTGATTGAGAATTTTGCAAAATGAAGTATTAATAAAACTTTGGTTTGCACCAGAGTCAAATAATACTTTAGCAAAAAACATCATTAACTAAAAACGTACCGGCAATAACATCCGGGATCGTCTTTGCTTCTTCAGTAGTCAGAACGAATGCTCTAGCATTCTTAGTATTCTTGTTGTTCATGGCTAGAGCTAGTTTCGGACAATTCGTCCTGATATGTCCTTTTTCTCCACAGTTGAAGCACACTCCATTACTGGGTTTCTTCCTACAATCTTCATCCTTGTGTTATGGTATCTTGCAGTAATTGCAGTAGGTAGAGCATCTTCTCGAATGCTTCTTCTTACAGGCTTTACAGTCAGGTGCAGAGGTAGAACCTATATTTTTCCCACGGTCGGAATTACCGTAGCGAAATTCCTGGGTAAGCCTTTGAGCTAGGTTCCTCCTCTGGTTTTCTTCTTGAGTACGGACCAGTTCATCAGTCAAGGTGTTTGCTAGTTCTACAGCTTCTTCTATGGTTGGTGGTTTAGCTGCCTTGACTACATGTCTAATCTCTCCAATTAATCCCCAGATGTAACGGGAGATTAACACTGGTTCTGGTGATGCTAGCGTTGGCACTATTCTAGCATATTCAAATAATGTGGTAGTGTAACCCTTGCTGTCTACTCCAGTCATCCTAAGGTTTAAGAATTTATTAGCAATCTGCTCCTTTTCATTAGGAGGACAGAATTTCCTTTCCACCATATTCTTAAACTCAATCCATTCCATACTATAAACCCTGTCACTTCCCCAAGACTAGAGGATAGTGTTCCACCATTCCAGAGTTGCATTCTTAAATAGGTTGGAAGGAAACATTATTTTATCTTCTTCTGCACACTTGCTTATTTTTAAGACTACGTCAGTTTTTTCTAACCAGCGTCGAGCTGCAATGGCTCCTTCATTGCCAAAGAATTCCATTGGTTTACAGGACCAGAATTCTTTGTAAGAACAACCATAATACATGGTTCTTCTTCTTTTTGGAATTGGCAATTGAGGAAACGGTCCATTGTTCACGCTGTGTTCAGGTTCAGTATGTGTTCGTTTACTTCCGCTATTACAGTTATTAATTTCTGCTTCCCTAACATTTTGAATGATAGCTGGCATAGCATCTCTAATTCCTTTGGATACTATATGTCGAATAGCACTGTTATTTATCTGGTTTTCATTATTCTGGTTTTCCTGATTTGCATTGTCGGCCATCTGGATTTTAAACATTTACCAAGTATTAATATCACGAAATAATATTAAATGCGAATAATCACACAACAACACATTGATCCAAAATTGTCGTCATTGCGACCTTTACTCTATTTTATATTATGCATCTCTATCTATTACAAACCATAACTGAAAATAAAATACAATACTAGTATGCATCAATAATTATAGGGTTATCTATCCTAGTTTGGAAAAACGTTTTTTTTTTTCAACATACACACATATATATTTATATATTATTATTATTACTACTGATAGGGGTTCATCCAGAATTGCATATTACGCTTGTCATATTTCCAGACGAGTCGTTCCCCTATCTGTCTCATCCTCTCACTTCCTTCTAGGATTTCCTCACCAAAGGTTCGGAGTTCCTGTAGGTTCTCAGTATTCATGGGTGGGGCTGAGGCTCTGGGGCATGGGTTCTTCCTGAGGGTACGGGTTCTCTAGAATCTCCCTGATATATTGGTCATTATCATAATAGGGATCTAGAGAGTCCAGGTATGGGTATGGTCCTACTAAATCTTGCACGGGCTCCTCTATTGGGATTGGGTAGCGTTGCTGGTAATCCCTGTGGTCGTCAAACCAAGGGTCATAGTCTGGTGGAGGGGGTGCTGGAATTCTAGGGATTTCAGCTGGGTCTAGGTCAGATAGTGGGTTTTGGTCAGCTGGGTCAATTTCTACTTGCATGGATTGTGTTGGAAACAACTGCAGTGGTTGGGGTGCTATGAGTTGTTCTAGATTAGGGTAGGCAGCGGTGGTAGCTAATATGTGAAAATTATTTAAGTTTTTGTAAAGTAATTTGATGAAAAGAAGAATGACTCGCTTTGTAAACTTAGGTTTTTCTACAGGCTTCTTGGAAATATTTTCTGATTATTTTCTTGAGTTCCTATTAAAAACATACAATGCACGCGTGTTAGTATAATAACTCAATTTAACTTTATCAATACGTCACGAGATAGAACCCCAACTTAGTTTACAAAGCATAGCCCTAAACAGGCAGCGCTTTGGCATCAATTGCTGGGTTCCAGATCAATCAGACAGGGTATCGAATCAGTGATCAGGGGTTAAAATACATACAACATGGGGAGCTTCATGATTTTAGGGGTATTATGGCTTTAATTTTCATTCAGATATGATAGAGAGAAAGAAAGAGACATGAATGATTTGAAATGCAGACTGAAAGTTCAATTTATACAAGTACTGAGACCCCGTCGCGCCTCGCGACCGGCACAAGGCTATCCCGTCGCTCCCCATGAGGGTCACCTAGCTACGGCTAGGGTTGCCTGATCACTAGTCTAGGTCTGCCATGTGTGCGACACGTGGCATAAAGGGTGTGCGGCAAGTTTCATTTCGTCGCGCCCGGCGAAGGGATCCCCCTTCGTCGGTCGCGGGCCGCGACAACATTATTTTATTAAATTTTTCAGTTTTCAATTAAATTAATGTTATACGGGATGGGTTCTTCTATTACGGAGTGTTATAGGGCATTTTTAAGGGTTGTTATATCCTCCCTACCATGTTTCAAATCTCATCCTCGAGATTCACTAGAAATAGGTAAGGGTACTTCCTTTTCATCTCAGACTCTACCTCCCATATGTATTCTGGTCCTCTTTTCGAATCTCATTTCACTTTGACTAGAACTAATCTCTTGTGTTTGAGATTCTTGATCTTTCTATCTTTGATCTGAATCGACTTTTCTACAAACTTAAGCTTTTCATTTACTTCTATGTCTTGAAGAGGTATTACCAATGATTCATCAGCTAAACATTTCTTGTATAATCTCAGGCCCTGATAGTTGTTTATCTCCAATCTCTGCCAACATACTGGTGTTCGGCATTTCCGTCCATAGAGTGCTTCGAATAGTGCAGCATTAATACTGGTATGATAGTTGTTGTTGTAAGAAAATTCTATTAAAGGTAAATGTTCATCCCAATTTCCTCCAAAATCTATCACACTGGCTCTGAGCATATCTTCCATTGTTTGGATTATCCTTTCACTTTTACCATCTGTTTGAGGATGATAAGCTGTACTTAGATTTAGTTTGGTTCCCATTGCTTTTTGAAAACTTGTCCAAAAATGTGAAGTAAAACGATTGTCTCTATCATACACAATAGATAAAGGAATCCCATGTAATGAAACTATTTCATTTACATATAGCTTGGCTAATTGTTCCATGCTAAAAGTTTCTTTCATTGGTAAGAAATGGGCAGATTTAGTCAATCTGTCTACAATTACCCAAATGGTGTCATTACCTTTTCGTGTCTTAGGTAACTTGGTAACAAAGTCCATTGTTATCAATTCTCATTTCCAAATTGGCATTTCTAATTGTTGCAGTAATCCTGAAGGTTTCTGATGTTCAGCTTTAACTTGTAAGCAGTTTAAACATTTAGCAACATAATTTTCTATGTCTTTCTTCATTCCTATCCACCAAAATCCTTCGGTGGGATTCACTCCCCTCGGCTGGGGGAGCCTACGCGGCAGTCATGAAGGAGATGGCACATCAAGGAATCCTTGGTACCATCTCTGAAACTTCACAGTCCGGCGTGGCGACGGGGCTTGTCGCCGGCGTCACCACTGAAACCGATGGACAGGGGTTAATCACAAAGGGGCAACGACGATCAGACTTCACCGGAAAATCATCATCCCGAATCGACAAATCCAAACTGAAATGTAGTCACTGTGGGATGAACAAACACACCAAGGATCAGTGTTTCAGAATCATGGGGTTCCCTGACTGGTGGAATGACAACCACAAAACTAAGAACCCTAATCAAGAGGGGAAGATCGTCATTTGTGACAATTGTCAAAATTCCAGGTATCCGTACAATTATTAAATAGTAATTAGTGCTTAATGACTGTGCTGATTTACAATTAATGATTTGAATTGCTTTCTGATTATTTCCATATACATACATGTGCATCATATATTGCATAATGTCATATCATTATTGCACACAACACTTATTGATTCAAATGATGCACGAAACATAGTTAGCACAGTTATCTGACAAATCAGAAAAATGCTGACGGAGTTCAGTACATAGACAGACATGGTATTGAGAAACAGAATGTGCCAGAAACCAAGAGTTACACTAGTATAGTGTGTAGGAAAGTAAGGATCATAAAACTGCCTTCCTAGTGTTAGTTTAAGTGCCGGAAACTCACATAAACTGCAGAATTCTGCAGAATTCAGCAAAATTCAGCATTTAAACACTTAAATATCATGTAGAAATATGGTTAAATGGTCCAGAATGCTTTCCTAAGTGCCGGGAATCAAAACTGTCACAAAAAGTAACATAAAGCACACTAAACTGCATAGTTTAGCACCTTAATGAACCGGTAACCAACCGAACAACCGGACACTACCCGAAACACCAAATTTTCACTAGAAGCATTGTTTTAACATTTCCAAGCTAGTTATGGTCCCCAAACATCATAACACACTATATAACATCCTAATAACTAATAACCTAACTATAACATTTAGATTTCAACCATTAACCTTAACTTACCTTTACAAACTAACCAAGACCTCACCCCCCTAACTACACAGTTACAAGGTGGCCCCCACCTTGATTTTATTTGCTTAAATTATTTGATCGTGTTTCCACTTTATGAGCATATAACACATTGGATTAAAAGATGTTGGAGGATTATATACTTAACCACTAGTTCACCATTCATTCATTTCTTCATAACATACTTCACTCAAAACTCTCTCCCTCTCCCTCTTTGGTCTCGGCCGAACACAACCACCCACACCACCACCTTCATCCTTCAATCTTCATCCATTCTTCAAGCATACACAGGTGTAAGAAGCTATACAAAGAAGCTAGGAGCTCTTGAAAGTTGAAGGACCTCTCATACAAGCTTTTAACCACCTCATTCATCATCTTCATCTTCTTGTGATCATCCCTAGCCTTGAGCTAGTAGTAAGATCATTCTACACTCCATTTTACATCTTATGTAGTTGGTTAAAAGGTGTTACACGTAACTTAACATGAAGAACACTATGAATCAAGAACATGAAACTTAAACATAAGCTTAAAAATCATAAGAATGCATGTTGTTAAGTGTTGTTATTGATGTGCGTGAGTGTCGTATGTTTTTATGTATATTTTTCGCCCTTTTTAACACGTTAGTCAAGTTTTAAATTTATAAAACACGATATTCTACTAACACCAAACACACATATGGGCAAGTGCACCCATCGTGAGTGTAGTATAGTGTTGGTAAGATACTGAGGTCATCCAAGGACACAAGAGCTTTTAGTACCGGTTTATCCTCAACGTCTAATCAAATCAAAAATTTAGAAACAGGTTTTAAACTAAAAAATAAAATCTAAAAATGCTGAAAAATAAAAATAAAATAAAAACAGATAGACTCGCCTTTAGTGTAACCTTTGATTATTTCCACACTTTTGCACTTTTTAAGAGATTATCTTAGTTATAGTAGTAGGCCCCTCTTTTGAAGGTGACGTTACCTTCAACCCAGTAGTTTGAGTCAGCAAGGGTACAGTCCTAAAGGGTTGGATTATTGAAAGATAATTAATTAAGTTATTAATGCATATTATGGTAGGTCCCTCTTTTGAAGGTGACGTTACGCTCGGCTAAGTAGTTTGAGTCAGCAGGGATACAATCCTAAGTAGCCGGATTAAAGTTTTAATAATAGTTTACATATGAGGGGATCAATGAGTTCGGACCCCCGCCATCCAATACCAGTAGGTACTGAAGGAGGTCCTACTAAAACTGACCCAGGTCCTTGCAGGATCTATACACTGAACAAGGAAAGATTCTTACCAAACCATTCCCTTAACCCCCGACCAGGTAGCCAACATATCTCCATATAGACCGTGGAGATATGAATGGTGAAAATCTTTTATTTTATATAGACAGTAAAATAATGCCAAGACACCACGGACAAATGATAAGGAAGATTCACCTTCAACATAAGAAACTAGTTATTAAAGTCATTAATACATAACCAAATAAAAAGTGCGAAAAGATTAAAAATAAAAAGTATTACACTAAATGCTTGTCTTCACCAAGTGATGTAAGAGACTTAGGCAAACATGGCCTTTGATTGTCAAGAACTCTTACGATCAATCTTGGATCCCGAGACTACTACACACACTCGATGATGGATGATGGTGGTGGATGTGGGTTGTGATGGTGGTGGAGGGTGGGTGTAGTGTGAGAGAGGTGGTTTGCCAAGGGATGGTTTGCAAATGAGTCAAGCACCCCTATTTATAGCCTGCACAGAAGCCCGGACACGGCCCCGTGTCCACCCATCTTCTCTTTTTTCATTAATTGCAGTTTGTCTACATTAGTTGACCACGCCCCCGTGTCCGCTGGGCACGGCCCCGTGTGCTGAAGCGTATCTGTAGTATCAAGATTTGCTCAGATTCTGCGAATCTTTGCGTTGACCACAGCCCCGTGTCCGCTGGGCACGCCCCTGTGGTGGGTGATAGAAGCTTCTACAACTTTGTCTTTTCTGCAGACACTTGGGCACGCCCCCGTGCTCACTGAGCACCGGGCTTGTTCAGCCTTCTGTTCTCTTGTTTTTGCTTGGTGAGATGCAGTCGAGGGGCCGGGCATGCCACGTTTATTCCTTTTCTTGTATTATTGTTAGATTTAGCTGCATTTTTGCTTCTTTCGTTCATTTGAGCTCATTTAATCCTGAAAATACAAAAGGAAGACAAAAACACACTTTTTCCAACATTAGTACTAAAAAATGGTTAGTTTTATGCCACATTTGATGTAATTTATATGTTGCATTTTGCACACATCAAATACCCCCACACTTGAATCTTTGCTTGTCCTCAAGCAAAACTCTATAATTTGTGGCTTACACACCCAAATGGAATGGGTAGAAGAGAAGGTTTTGGGCTTGTCTTAGAGTATCGGGATTCCAAGGTTCTTTATTAGCTTTTATTTTTATGTTATTTACAATCCTACTCGTTATGATTTATTTAGAACATTACATAAGATAAATTACTTATTAGGGCATAACATGCCTTTTTAAAATTCCATTTATATACAAGTTCACATACCTCACGGGAGATCACTCAACACTCGGCCGAATATGTATTTTTGTGAAACACTCGAGAGCGGCATGGAACTTACTCCTACCATAAGCTTGCCAAGCAATCAATCCTCCTTCTTTTTAACTATAAACCTTTGTAAATATCAAGAGGACTTTTTTGGGGGAAGGGTTAGGCTTGGGTTAAAGGTAGGTGGTTGGGTTAGTGGTTAGTAGAAAAGGGCGAAAGGCGTAAAAAGCGTCGGTTTTCGTAAAACATTTTGTTTTTATGACTTTTTATTCCAATGAAGCATTATTCAAACAAGCTTTCTTTTGATGAGCATTGTTTGTTTACTGCTAGCTTCATTTTTCTTTTCTTCTTTATGATTTTTTTAGGAAGTCACAAGAAAACCGAGCTTTGTTACTAAAATAAAGGGTTTAAAATGAAAAAGGGTTTTGGTGGGTACAAAGGGTGTTTGATTTGGGTTAAGAAATGAAAAGGTTTAGGCTCAAAGGGGTTAACTAGGGGGATTTTGGGTAGGTGGTAAAAAAAATAATGGTGTTGAAAGAAAAAGGGTTAGTCCTAATGCCTCCATCATTTACTTACTTGGGTTTAAGTTGGTAAGGACCGGGAATGTATCGTCGTGGCAAGTTCTAGAGTCGTAAGAACCAAGCGGCTATTCACAAAAGAAACGAAAAATGAGCATTTAGTTTAAAGATGTGTATTTGTATGCTCAATAAAGGCTCAAAACTCACTTTTTGTGGGAATGGGTTTTTATGTGATCAAGTATATATAATCAAATTTTAACTAGATTTGTCATGCCGTTTCATAATTTTCTTATGTTGGTTCCTTTTTATCACGACGCTATCAGTTGTAAATTTGTAAAAATATAACCTTTTTAGAACTTGTTATTCCCAAATTAAACCAAGACAAGTAAAAAAAATAAAAAATTTAAAAAAAAAATTGGAGTGTTTAGCGGTTTCAAGAGAGTTTTGTGTAAAGCTTGTAATTAGGGCTTGCAAAATTCAAGCTTTTAGCATCCCCCCACACTTAAATTACACATTGTCCTCAATGTGTCCCAAAAATAAGTTTTTAGGTTGATTGAATGTGTAAAAGTGTGTTTAAAAACAATTTTTTATGTTACTGGGCGTCTAGACACGGGCCCGTGGTGTCCGGGCATGGCCCCGTGTTCAGGTTGCCAGTAACAAAAAATAACAAAAAGTAACAGAAGGCTGGACAGGCCCCCGTGTCCAGATACCTGAACTGGGCATTTTTCCTGCAGATTATGAGCACGGGGCGTGTTGGCTGGGCACGACCCCGTGCTGAACTTGCTGTAATGAAGAAAAATCGTTGGGAGGTCCTGTTTTTATGCATGGGGTGTTGGTGCAAGTTTCCCTTGGTATCCTTCACCATCCTGAGTGTGTTTTATTCTTGAAAATTAAAACTAAACTAGAAAGCATAAAAATTAATCTAAAATAAACTAAGGATAGTTCCGCGGAATGCCTCCGTGGTGCGCCACGTTTATAAGGGTCCTTGGTTAGACCCAAAGCCAATCATATGTTACCCAAGTGGGATGTTTTGCATCCCATGTTGCACTGTCGGAGAGCATCATCCAAACTTGAGTCTATGACTTGCATGTAATTGACCTGATCGTCGTCTTCTACTCTCTTACCAACTCCGAACTTCATTTCCTTGTCCCCAATCCTCAATGTTAGTGTCCCGCCGTTCATGTCTACCACTGCGTGGGCCATAGCTAAGAACGGTCTTCCCAAGATGAGTGGTACTTTGGTATCTTCCTCCATATCTAGTATGACAAAGTCGGCTGGGAAGACAAATTCTCCGACTTTGACTAGTAGATTTTCAGTGACACCTTGCGGGTATTTAACAGACCTGTCGGCGAGTTGTATGCTCATTTTTGTAGGGCTTGTTTTTCCTAGGCCGAGTCGGCCGAACATTGATGCGGGCATGAGGTTAATACTAGCCCCAAGGTCGGCTAGTGCGTTACGAATGGGTGATTCTCCGATTGAACAAGGGATGGTGAAGCTTCCGGGATCGATCTTCTTCTGCGGGAGTTTGTTGAGTAGCAAGGCGGAGCATTCTTCACTTAAATTAACTAATTGCAATGATTCAATCTTCCTTTTGTGAGTGAGGAAGTCCCTTATAAATTTTGAATATTTAGGCATTTGAGTTAGGACGTCAACAAATGGAATATTAACGTGATGAGATGCACTTGCGCCTTTGGGTTGGTTTCGGTATTGATTGGTAACGCGCCTTGAGGTCTCTCGGAGAAATTTTCAGCTAGTTGATTTACTTGTTTTTCAATGTTTTGAATACTAGCTTGTTGATTTCTAAAATTCGATTCCAGTTGTTGAAATCGATCCGAGTTTTTCTTTTCGGTGTGGGAGATGAGGCGAGATACGGTATCTTCAAGCCTTTCTCGTCCCCCTTGTTGTTGAGAGAAATTTTGTGACTCGTTTCTTGGTTGTTGAAAGTTTGTTCGTTGGTTTAGATTTTGTTGGTTACTACTATTGCCGGGTTCTCTCCAACCAAGGTTAGGGTGGTTACGCCATCCTTGGTTGTAGGTACCCGTTGGGGGACCCGACGGCCTAGGTCTATTATCAATGTAGTTTACCGATTCTGTTTGATTATCCATATCTTTCATACAACTCCAATTTTCATGTGGCCCACCACACCCCTCGCAAGCCATAACCGAAACCGTTTTTGCCATTTCTAACTTTTTGATTTTTTAAGAAAGGGCTTCGATTTGGGCTTGCAAGGAAGTGCTCTCATCAACCTTATGGGCACCCGGGGCAATAGATTTCATACCTCGGGGAGTGTGCCATTGAAAATTGGTGTGAGCAATTTCCACAATTTGATTATAAGTTTCATTTGGGCGGCGATTACCTAAAAGTCCCCCGGAGCTAGAGTCGAGTGTTTGTCTTGTGTGTGGCAACAATCCATTATAGAAGGTGGATACTTGTTGCCACACCGCAAGACCATGATGAGGACACTTTCTTAGTAGCTCCTTGAACCTTTCCTAGGTTTCATATAAGGATTCCTCGTCCTCTTGTGAATATGTGTTAATTTCAGTCATTAATTTAGCCGTTTTAGCAGGAGGGAAATACTTATATAGAAACTTTTGGGCAAGTTCATCCTAGGTGTTTACCGAGCCAACTGGGGGGGTATTAAGCCAAGCATTAGCTCGGTCTTTTAGTTAAAATGGAAACATTCGAAGGCGGATGGCGTCATTTGATGCTCCATTGATCCGAAAAGTATCACATATCTCCAAGAAGTTAGTGATATGTAAGTGGGGATCTTCGTCCGCAAGCCCATTGAAGGTTGCGGAGTTTTGGAGCATTTGTATAAAATGCGGCCGAAGTTCGAAGTTGTTGGCATCGACGTTCGGCACATTGATAGCAGCGCCGAGATTACCTACGGTAGGTCGTAGGTAATCCATGAGGGTACGTTGATCCGCCATTGGAAGTGAGTCTCCCGAAACTTTCTCTTGGTTTTTAGCTTTAAGTCTTTTTCTTAGAAAGCGTTCGGGTTCGTCTAGAGGTTCTTTTATATCTCTACTAGAACTGGAGCTCATACACTACGTGGAAAATTCGGATGTGGCGCCTGGGTTCCAAGTCCTGCAATAAAAACAGAAAAGAATATTGGTCAGAAGGTTCACCACGGCCCCGTGCTCAGGTGAACACGGCCCGTGATCGGAGATACAGTAGTTGTTTTCCAGATCCCTGTTATTGGGTAGCTCAACACGGCCCCGTGCTGCACCGGCACGGCCCCATGCTCAACTCTCTGTAACTCGGAAAATAAAAACTTCCAGTAACAATGTTGGGCACGGCCCGTGTCCGACCAGGCACGGCCCGTGCTGAGCCCTGCAGAAGCTGAAAATCTAAGAAAAATCCTAAAAAAACAGAAAAATAAAAAAACGATTAGGCCGTTGATTCCTAACTTTCTTAAAATCCTTGTGTCCCCGGCAACGGCGCCAAAAACTTGATGTGCGTGAGTGTCGTATGTTTTTATGTATATTTTTCGCCCTTTTTAACACGTTAGTCAAGTTTTAAATTTATAAAACACGATATTCTACTAACACCAAACACACATATGGGCAAGTGCACCCATCGTGAGCGTAGTATAGTGTTGGTAAGATACCGAGGTCGTCCAAGGACACAAGAGCTTTTAGTACAGGTTTATCCTCAACGTCTAATCAAATCAAAAATTTAGAAAAAGGTTTTAAACTAAAAAATAAAATCTAAAAATGCTGAAAAATAGAAATAAAAACAGATAGACTAGACGAATAACGTGTATCTGACTCGCCATTAGTGTAACCTTTGGTTATTTCCGCACTTTTGCACTTTTTAAGAGATTATCTTAGTTATAGTAGTAGGCCCCTCTTTTGAAGGTGACGTTACCCTCAACCCAGTAGTTTGAGTCAGCAAGGATACAATCCTAAATGGTTGGATTATTGAAAGATAATTAATTAAGTTATTAATGCATATTATGGTAGGCCGCTCTTTTGAAGGTGACGTTACCCTCGGCTAAGTAGTTTGAGTCAGCAGGGATACAATCCTAAGTAGCCGGATTAAAGTTTTAATAGTAGTTTACATATGAGGGGATGAATGAGTTCGGACCCCCGCCATCCAATACCAGTGGGTACTGAAGGAGGTCCTACTAAAATTGACCCAAGTCCTTGCAGGATCTATACACTGAACAAGGAAAGACTCTTACCAAACCATTCCCTTAACCCCTGACCAAGTAGCCAACATATCTCCATATAGACCGTGGAGATATGAATGGTGAAAATCTTTTATTTTATATAGACAGTAAAATAATGCCAAGACACCACGGACAAATGATAAGGAAGATTCACCTTCAACATAAGAAACTAGTTATTAAAGTCATTAATACATAACCAAATAAAAAGTGCGAAAAAATTAAAAATAAAAAGTATTACACTAAATGCTTGTCTTCACCAAGTGATGTAAGAGACTTAGGCAAACATGGCCTTTGATTGTCAAGAACTCTTACGATCAATCTTGGATCCCGAGACTACTACACACACTCGATGATGGATGATGGTGGTGGATGTGGGTTGTGATGGTGGTGGAGGGTGGGTATAGTGTGAGAGAGATGGTTTGCCAAGGGATGGTTTGCAAATGAGCCAAGCACCCCCATTTATAGCCTGCACAGAAGCCCGGACACGGCCCGTGTCCATTGAGCACGGCCACGTGTCCACCCATCTTCTCTTTCTTCATTAATTGCAGTTTGTCTGCATTAGTTGACCACGCCCCCGTGTCCGCTGGGCACGGCCCCGTACGCAGAAGCGTTTCTGTACTATCAAGATTTGCTTAGATTATGAGAATCTTTGCTTTGACCATGGCCCCGTGTCCGCTGCGCACGCCCCCGTGGTGGGTGATAGAAGCTTCTACAACTTTGTCTTTTCTGCAGACACTTGGGCACGCCCCCGTGCTCACTGAGCACCGGGCGTGTTCAGCCTTCTGTTTTCTTGTTTTTGCTTGGGGAAATGCTTTTGAGGGGTCGGGCATGCCACGTTTATTCCTTTTCTTGTATTATTGTTAGATTTAGCAGAATTTTTGCTTCTTTCGTTTATTTGAGCTCATTTAATCCTGAAAATACAAACGGAAGACAAAAACACACTTCTTCCAACATTAGTACTAAAAAAGGGTTAGTTTTATGTCACATTTGATGTAATTTATATGTTGCATGTTGCACACAACAGTTATGCTACTTGATGGTTGATTATTTGTGTTTATGATGTTAAACATCATATGATCTTGCTAGATGGTGATTAAAGACATAATCTAGCAAGATGAGAGGATGATTATGTTAAAGATCAAGAGATCATCCTTATGTAAAGAATGAACTTGAAAGATTTAATGTTTTTCTTGAAGTATAATGATCAAAGTGTAATGTAAATCATATAAATGGATGATTTCAAAGAATAATTTTCAAGAAACCAAGTTAAAAATACAAGACTTACATAAGCTTGGTTCTTAAAGAAACTAATCACATTTTTAGTGGTTAATCAAGTGTAGGAATATATATTTAACAAGAAAAACTCAAGAAGAAATATTTTTAGAAAAAATGATTTACAAGTTGTAAACATATAGATTCTTCAAAAATGATGTTTTTAAATAAACAACTACACTTTAAAGGGTAACTAAACTTACTAAACACACTAGTAAGTTACTACAATTTTTTATACATTTTCAAGTTTATGAAGTAGTGTAAATGGCTTGATTTTGGCAAATTGGTAAGTATTGGTTGATTTGTTATTTATTGTGATGATTTATAAAAGAAAATGATATGCTTTGAAAGCATGGAAACCTTCATTTTTAAGGGGAAACTATGGCAAAAAATTTCTACAAATTAAACACTTAGAAAAATATTTTTAAACAAATAATTACAAGTATATTTTAAACCATAAATTTTCATATAAAGTTTGCCATAATTTTTGTTACAAAAATTATAAATATTGGAGGTTGGTTTTTGATATTAAAAGTGACTAAATATGAATTTAGGGGAATATATATTTAGATGTCACCATGTGTGTGATTATCTGTATATTATGTCTATTAGTTATATTATTTTAGGACTTGAAATAATATAACTCACCAAAATACCAAGAAATTACAATCCAAAAATATTACCAAAATCCCAAGAAATAAATATACAAATTAGACCCAAAATATTGGAGAAACCGAACAAGGAATATAACTTACATGAATATTCCGGAATTTAATTTAAAGGTATATTTTGGTAATGGTATTTTGGACACCAAGAGAGCAAAAATATGATTCTTACAATTATTACAAAAATATATCATATTTTTTACAAGAAGAAAATATATTATTTTTGGAAAAGAAAACATATATATTTTTCTTGAAACTAATAGAAGATATATTATTTTTGGGAGAAAATATATATTTTCTTAAATAAACATGGAATACATTATTTTTGGGTGAAAAATAGATTCATATATATATTTTCTAAGTTAAACTTGAAAATATATTATTTTTGAGATTTATATGAAAATACAAACATTTTTGCCAAGAAGAAATATAAATAGATTTCTATAAATAATTTCTTAAAATATATGTTTTGAGAATATATATTGGAGAATTTTTATTATAAATATTATTCCGGAAATAAATACAAAAATTAAGTATATAAATACTTAATAACTACAAGAAAATACGTAATTTCGTACGAATAAAAATACACTGGAATACGCCACCGATACTGTAACACCCGAAAATTTTAAAACAAAAATGTAACAACCCTTATGATTTATAGTCCAATAGGAAACCCTAATTAAGACACCCAAGTAATTCCGTACAAACCCTAGAATTTTCAGAATTTTTAGAATCACGATTAGGGCCCCTAAAACTCAGGGGGGGTATTTCCTACTTGATGATTATCCTAATAACTTGCGGCCGAAGTTGAAATTTTAAAATCTGTCGACTCAGCTAGGCTAGTCCCACGCGTGGCAACCCTATAGTGTTTAGGTGTCCCTTACGCACCGTAAGGGAATAATTGTTACGGTGCGCAAGGAATGTCAATTTCTGGCTATAAATAGAAGGCTTCGGGACTTGATTCTGGGCGATTGAGCGACGTTCAAACTCCAAAATTACGCTGAGTTATCGTCTGATTACTACCAAAAACACTAATTAGTATAGCGGGGTGCTGCCGCAATCAGGGTATTAACTCAATCGCTGATACGATTCAATGTCCGATCGATTGGAACTATCCAATGGATGTTTAAGTGCTGCTCAAATTGGGTTTATACTTTGTCATTCGTCGTGATTTCGACGGGATGTTTGAGTGCTGTCCAAAAACGGACTATACTCCGTCCTTAGTTGTGAATCCTCTGGATGTTTAAGTATCGCACTTTGTCATTTGTTGTGAAGGTTTAATCTCGTGAGTTATCGTAAAAGCTGTATTAGTTAATTACCTAGTTTGTGTGCAAATTAGGTTAAGAGGATAATCATTAGGCTAAACTCTGCCCGTATAAATCTACAATTGAAAACAAGGTAGCATCAATTGGAAAATTTTAAGGTACGGATAGACTCCTTTCTTTCGATTTACGTCGTTTGGATACAAGTATATCATTCCTGATTTTAAGTTCCGTATTAAGATTAAGTTATGAAATAAGTTATAAATTCCGTACGGGTAGAATCCTTTCTTTCGATTTATGTCGTTTTGATACAAGTATATCATTCCTGATTTTAAGTTCCGTATTAAGATTAAGTTATGAAATAAGTTATAAATTCCGTACGGATAGAATCCTTTCTTTCGATTTATGTCAGTTGGGTACGTATAAAATCCTTTCTTTCGATTTATGTCCGTTGGGTACGGATAGACTCCTTTCTTTCGATTTACGTCGTTTGGATATAAGTATATCATTCTTGATTTTAAATTCCGTATTAAGATTAAGTTATGAAATATGTGTTGGAAGTTACAAACGTTTTGAAAAAGGTTTTGTTTTACATCAGTTATTTAGAAAATGGTTTATGAAAAATATTATTTTCGTATTTACAAGTATACATGTTTATAAGTTATTTGTTTATAAATTTAAAAATCAAATTTCATACTCTAGTGGTTCTTTATTAACGAGTCAAGGTTTTATCTTGTTTCGTTTAATAAACCACATTTTGGGGACGAAATTGTCAAGATAGGATTGATATCCATACCTTGGTGACTGGTTCCACTCTTAGATTTTCAATCTCGCCAAAGATTCGTATTTTCAATCAAGTTATTGTTTACAAGTTATAAGTTAAATATCTTAAGGCTTACAAGTTATAAGTAAATAAATTACAAGTTTAATATTATATATAAGTATTATGTTACTCAAGTCAAATACCATTAAATTACTATTTCTTTTTAAAACTCCTCACGTCTTTGATTATCGATTCATTTGACAGTCCGTTGAATTCCTATTCTAAACTTTGGATTTAGCTTATATGTCATGCGATAGTTTTCTGTTAGTTGTACTCATTATCGCATGTTCCAATATATGTTACGAAAATATTTTGATAAGTTATGTGAATAAGACTCTTTGTACTCTGATACCCTGAGTGTCGCTTCTCGTGGAGTGTCCCACGAGCATGTTGTTGTGGCATCAACATCATGTGCTCCATCCGTGACGGAGAGATCAGTTCACGGCGTCTCTTAAGTACAAGTGTGGTACATATAAGCTATTAGGAGGCGTATGGATCGATCCTAGGATTTAAGTTTTAAGGAGATGGATAACGGGTATGCCAACTCGCCATTTCGTGTGATAAGTATGCAGGAGTAGCTACCTGTGTATTGTCACGTTTTAAGTTTGGCTCATGGGTACATCCGTATGATATGATTATGAAATTACGTTACTTAAAAATAAGCTTTTGTTTTCCTCTATCCGCACACTGGGCAAAACTTTCCAAATTTTGCTCAGACGTACGTTTTTGTGTTTTCTTCTTTACGTCAGGTTATCAAGACAATCTGGGACGGAATATGGAAGAGTGCTCGAGTGTTTGGAAAAGATTGTAGAAATAATTGAAATGGATTAAATATCCTTCATTAAGTTGTAAAGCCTTGTAATACATTTAAGTATAAATGGAATTATGTTTTTGATCTGACTCCGTAATAGTGACACGCCAGCCCGTTCCGGGCTGGGGTGTTACAGCTATGATATCAGAGCAAAGGCTCTTTCCTGTAGAAAACTTAAACATAAGTTAAGACCTGTGAGGTAATGGGTAGACATTGGGTTAGGATTTCGGTGTCCAATCAGTCGATACATTGGTTAGTAACTTTTCTTTTCACTTCATGATAGTCTCGAACATAAGTATTTCGTCATCTTCATTGTTTTTACTCTAAGCTTTATTTCAAATATGACTATTGATCATAGTGGGCCGCGTTCAAGTATGATTATTAATATATATATATATGTATGTAATAATTTTGAGGACGAAATTTTTTTAAGAGGGGTAGATTTGTAACACCCGAAAATTTTAAAACAAAAATGTAACAACCCTTATGATTTATAGTCCAATAGGAAACCCTAATTAAGACACCCAAGTAATTCCGTACAAACCCTAGAATTTTCAGAATCAGGATTAGGGCCCCTAAAACTCAGGGGGGGTATTTCCTACTTGATGATTATCCTAATAACTTGCGGCCGAAGTTGAAATTTTAAAATCTGTCGACTCAGCTAGGCTAGTCCCACGCGTGGCAACCCTATAGTGTTTAGGTGTCCCTTACGCACCGTAAGGGAATAATTGTTACGGTGCGCAAGTGTGGTTACGGACCGTAAGGTATTTTGTGTTACGGTGTGCAAGGAATGTCAATTTCTGGCTATAAATAGAAGGCTTCGGGACTTGATTCTGGGCGATTGAGCGACGTTCAAACTCCAAAATTACGCTGAGTTATCGTCCGATTACTACCAAAAACACTAATTAGTATAGCGGGGTGCTGCCGCAATCAGGGTATTAACTCAATCGCTGATACGATTCAATGTCCGATCGATTGGAACTATCCAATGGATGTTTAAGTGCTGCTCAAATTGGGTTTATACTTTTTCATTCGTCGTGATTTCGACGGGATGTTTGAGTGCTGTCCGAAAACGGACTATACTCCGTCCTTAGTTGTGAATCCGCTGGATGTTTAAGTATCGCACTTTGTCATTTGTTGTGAAGGTTTAATCTCGTGAGTTATCGTAAAAGCTGTATTAGTTAATTACCTAGTTTGTGTGCAAATTAGGTTAAGAGGATAATCATTAGGCTAAACTCTGCCCGTATAAATCTACAATTGAAAACAAGGTAGCATCAATTGGAAAATTTTAAGGTACGGACAGACTCCTTTCTTTTGATTTACGTCGTTTGGATACAAGTATATCATTCCTGATTTTAAGTTCCGTATTAAGATTAAGTTATGAAATAAGTTATAAATTCCGTACGGGTAGAATCCTTTCTTTCGATTTATGTCGTTTTGATACAAGTATATCATTCCTGATTTTAAGTTCCGTATTAAGATTAAGTTATGAAATAAGTTATAAATTCCGTACGGATAGAATCCTTTCTTTCGATTTATGTCAGTTGGGTACGTATAAAATCCTTTCTTTCGATTTATGTCCGTTGGGTACGGATAGACTCCTTTCTTTCGATTTACGTCGTTTGGATATAAGTATATCATTCTTGATTTTAAATTCCGTATTAAGATTAAGTTATGAAATATGTGTTGGAAGTTACAAACGTTTTGAAAAAGGTTTTGTTTTACATCAGTTATTTAGAAAATGGTTTATGAAAAATATTATTTTCGTATTTACAAGTATACATGTTTATAAGTTATTTGTTTATAAATTTACAAATCAAATTTCATAATCTAGTGGTTCTTTATTAACGAGTCAAGGTTTTATCTTGTTTCGTTTAATAAACCACATTTTGGGGACGAAATTGTCAAGATAGGATTGATATCCATACCTTGGTGACTGGTTCCACTCTTAGATTTTCAATCTCGCCAAAGATTCGTATTTTCAATCAAGTTATTGTTTACAAGTTATAAGTTAAATATCTTAAGGCTTACAAGTTATAAGTAAATAAATTACAAGTTTAATATTATATATAAGTATTATGTTACTCAAGTCAAATACCATTAAATTACTATGTCTTTTTAAAACTCCTCACGTCTTTGATTATCGATTCATTTGACAGTCCGTTGAATTCCTATTCTAAACTTTGGATTTAGCTTATATGTCATGCGATACTTTTCTGTTAGTTGTACTCATTATCGCATGTTCCAATATATGTTACGAAAATATTTTGATAAGTTATGTGAATAAGACTCTTTGTACTCTGATACCCTGAGTGTCGCTTCTCGTGGAGTGTCCCACGAGCATGTTGTTGTGGCATCAACATCATGTGCTCCATCCGTGACGGAGAGATCAGTTCACGGCGTCTCTTAAGTACAAGTGTGGTACATATAAGCTATTAGGAGGCGTATGGATCGATCCTAGGATTTAAGTTTTAAGGAGATGGATAACGGGTATGCCAACTCGCCATTTCGTGTGATAAGTATGCAGGAGTAGCTACCTGTGTATTGTCACGTTTTAAGTTTGGCTCATGGGTACATCCGTATGATATGATTATGAAATTATGTTACTTAAAAATAAGCTTTTGTTTTCCTCTATCCGCACACTGGGCAAAACTTTCCAAATTTTGCTCAGACGTACGTTTTTGTGTTTTCTTCTTTACGTCAGGTTATCAAGACAATCTGGGACGGAATATGGAAGAGTGCTCGAGTGTTTGGAAAAGACGGTAGAAATAATTGAAATGGATTAAATATCCTTCATTAAGTTGTAAAGCCTTGTAATACATTTAAGTATAAATGGAATTATGTTTTTGATCTGACTCCGTAATAGTGACACGCCAGCCCGTTCCGGGCTGGGGTGTTACAGCTATGATATCAGAGCAAAGGCTCTTTCCTGTAGAAAACTTAAACATAAGTTAAGACCTGTGAGGTAATGGGTAGACATTGGGTTAGGATTTCGGTGTCCAATCAGTCGATACATTGGTTAGTAACTTTTCTTTTCACTTCATGATAGTCTCGAACATAAGTATTTCGTCATCTTCATTGTTTTTACTCTAAGCTTTATTTCAAATTTGACTATTGATCAAAGTGGGCCGCGTTCAAGTATGATTATTAATATATATATATATGTATGTAATAATTTTGAGGACGAAATTTTTTTAAGAGGGGTAGATTTGTAACACCCGAAAATTTTAAAACAAAAATGTAACAACCCTTATGATTTATAGTCCAATAGGAAACACTAATTAAGACACCCAAGTAATTCCGTACAAACCCTAGAATTTTCAGAATCAGGATTAGGGCCCCTAAAACTCAGGGGGGGTATTTCCTACTTGATGATTATCCTAATAACTTGCGGCCGAAGTTGAAATTTTAAAATCTGTCGACTCAGCTAGGCTAGTCCCACGCGTGGCAACCCTATAGTGTTTAGGTGTCCCTTACGCACCGTAAGGGAATAATTGTTACGGTGCGCAAGGAATGTCAATTTCTGGCTATAAATAGAAGGCTTCGGGACTTGATTCTGGGCGATTGAGCGACGTTCAAACTCCAAAATTACGCTGAGTTATCGTCCGATTACTACCAAAAACACTAATTAGTATAGCGGGGTGCTGCCGCAATCAGGGTATTAACTCAATCGCTGATACGATTCAATGTCCGATCGATTGGAACTATCCAATGGATGTTTAAGTGCTGCTCAAATTGGGTTTATACTTTTTCATTCGTCGTGATTTCGACGGGATGTTTGAGTGCTGTCCGAAAACGGACTATACTCCGTCCTTAGTTGTGAATCCGCTGGATGTTTAAGTATCGCACTTTGTCATTTGTTGTGAAGGTTTAATCTCGTGAGTTATCGTAAAAGCTGTATTAGTTAATTACCTAGTTTGTGTGCAAATTAGGTTAAGAGGATAATCATTAGGCTAAACTCTGCCCGTATAAATCTACAATTGAAAACAAGGTAGCATCAATTGGAAAATTTTAAGGTACGGATAGACTCCTTTCTTTCGATTTACGTCGTTTGGATACAAGTATATCATTCCTGATTTTAAGTTCCGTATTAAGATTAAGTTATGAAATAAGTTATAAATTCCGTACGGGTAGAATCCTTTCTTTCGATTTATGTCGTTTTGATACAAGTATATCATTCCTGATTTTAAGTTCCGTATTAAGATTAAGTTATGAAATAAGTTATAAATTCCGTACGGATAGAATCCTTTCTTTCGATTTATGTCAGTTGGGTACGTATAAAATCCTTTCTTTCGATTTATGTCCGTTGGGTACGGATAGACTCCTTTCTTTCGATTTACGTCGTTTGGATATAAGTATATCATTCTTGATTTTAAATTCCGTATTAAGATTAAGTTATGAAATATGTGTTGGAAGTTACAAACGTTTTGAAAAAGGTTTTGTTTTACATCAGTTATTTAGAAAATGGTTTATGAAAAATATTATTTTCGTATTTACAAGTATACATGTTTATAAGTTATTTGTTTATAAATTTACAAATCAAATTTCATACTCTAGTGGTTCTTTATTAACGAGTCAAGGTTTTATCTTGTTTCGTTTAATAAACCACATTTTGGGGACGAAATTGTCAAGATAGGATTGATATCCATACCTTGGTGACTGGTTCCACTCTTAGATTTTCAATCTCGCCAAAGATTCGTATTTTCAATCAAGTTATTGTTTACAAGTTATAAGTTAAATATCTTAAGGCTTACAAGTTATAAGTAAATAAATTACAAGTTTAATATTATATATAAGTATTATGTTACTCAAGTCAAATACCATTAAATTACTATGTCTTTTTAAAACTCCTCACGTCTTTGATTATCGATTCATTTGACAGTCCGTTGAATTCCTATTCTAAACTTTGGATTTAGCTTATATGTCATGCGATAGTTTTCTGTTAGTTGTACTCATTATCGCATGTTCCAATATATGTTACGAAAATATTTTGATAAGTTATGTGAATAAGACTCTTTGTACTCTGATACCCTGAGTGTCGCTTCTCGTGGAGTGTCCCACGAGCATGTTGTTGTGGCATCAACATCATGTGCTCCATCCGTGACGGAGAGATCAGTTCACGGCGTCTCTTAAGTACAAGTGTGGTACATATAAGCTATTAGGAGGCGTATGGATCGATCCTAGGATTTAAGTTTTAAGGAGATGGATAACGGGTATGCCAACTCGCCATTTCGTGTGATAAGTATGCAGGAGTAGCTACCTGTGTATTGTCACGTTTTAAGTTTGGCTCATGGGTACATCCGTATGATATGATTATGAAATTACGTTACTTAAAAATAAGCTTTTGTTTTCCTCTATCCGCACACTGGGCAAAACTTTCCAAATTTTGCTCAGACGTACGTTTTTGTGTTTTCTTCTTTACGTCAGGTTATCAAGACAATCTGGGACGGAATATGGAAGAGTGCTCGAGTGTTTGGAAAAGACGGTAGAAATAATTGAAATGGATTAAATATCCTTCATTAAGTTGTAAAGCCTTGTAATACATTTAAGTATAAATGGAATTATGTTTTTGATCTGACTCCGTAATAGTGACACGCCAGCCCGTTCCGGGCTGGGGTGTTACAACTATGATATCAGAGCAAAGGCTCTTTCCTGTAGAAAACTTAAACATAAGTTAAGACCTGTGAGGTAATGGGTAGACATTGGGTTAGGATTTCGGTGTCCAATCAGTCGATACATTGGTTAGTAACTTTTCTTTTCACTTCATGATAGTCTCGAACATAAGTATTTCGTCATCTTCATTGTTTTTACTCTAAGCTTTATTTCAAATATGACTATTGATCATAGTGGGCCGCGTTCAAGTATGATTATTAATATATATATATATGTATGTAATAATTTTGAGGACGAAATTTTTTTAAGAGGGGTAGATTTGTAACACCCGAAAATTTTAAAACAAAAATGTAACAACCCTTATGATTTATAGTCCAATAGGAAACCCTAATTAAGACACCCAAGTAATTCCGTACAAACCCTAGAATTTTCAGAATCAGGATTAGGGCCCCTAAAACTCAGGGGGGTATTTCCTACTTGATGATTATCCTAATAACTTGCGGCCGAAGTTGAAATTTTAAAATCTGTCGACTCAGCTAGGCTAGTCCCACGCGTGGCAACCCTATAGTGTTTAGGTGTCCCTTACGCACCGTAAGGGAATAATTGTTACGGTGCGCAAGTGTGGTTACGGACCGTAAGGTATTTTGTGTTACGGTGCGCAAGGAATGTCAATTTCTGGCTATAAATAGAAGGCTTCGGGACTTGATTCTGGGCGATTGAGCGACGTTCAAACTCCAAAATTACGCTGAGTTATCGTCCGATTACTACCAAAAAACACTAATTAGTATAGCGGGGTGCTGCCGCAATCAGGGTATTAACTCAATCGCTGATACGATTCAATGTCCGATCGATTGGAACTATCCAATGGATGTTTAAGTGCTGCTCAAATTGGGTTTATACTTTTTCATTCGTCGTGATTTCGACGGGATGTTTGAGTGCTGTCCGAAAACGGACTATACTCCGTCCTTAGTTGTGAATCCGCTGGATGTTTAAGTATCGCACTTTGTCATTTGTTGTGAAGGTTTAATCTCGTGAGTTATCGTAAGAGCTGTATTAGTTAATTACCTAGTTTGTGTGCAAATTAGGTTAAGAGGATAATCATTAGGCTAAACTCTGCCCGTATAAATCTACAATTGAAAACAAGGTAGCCTCAATTGGAAAATTTTAAGGTACGGATAGACTCCTTTCTTTTGATTTACGTCGTTTGGATACAAGTATATCATTCCTGATTTTAAGTTCCGTATTAAGATTAAGTTATGAAATAAGTTATAAATTCCGTACGGGTAGAATCCTTTCTTTCGATTTATGTCGTTTTGATACAAGTATATCATTCCTGATTTTAAGTTCCGTATTAAGATTAAGTTATGAAATAAGTTATATATTCCGTACGGATAGAATCCTTTCTTTCGATTTATGTCAGTTGGGTACGTATAAAATCCTTTCTTTCGATTTATGTCCGTTGGGTACGGATAGACTCCTTTCTTTCGATTTACGTCGTTTGGATATAAGTATATCATTCTTGATTTTAAATTCCGTATTAAGATTAAGTTATGAAATATGTGTTGGAAGTTACAAACGTTTTGAAAAAGGTTTTGTTTTACATCAGTTATTTAGAAAATGGTTTATGAAAAATATTATTTTCGTATTTACAAGTATACATGTTTATAAGTTATTTGTTTATAAATTTACAAATCAAATTTCATACTCTAGTGGTTCTTTATTAACGAGTCAAGGTTTTATCTTGTTTCGTTTAATAAACCACATTTTGGGGACGAAATTGTCAAGATAGGATTGATATCCATACCTTGGTGACTGGTTCCACTCTTAGATTTTCAATCTCGCCAAAGATTCGTATTTTCAATCAAGTTATTGTTTACAAGTTATAAGTTAAATATCTTAAGGCTTACAAGTTATAAGTAAATAAATTACAAGTTTAATATTATATATAAGTATTATGTTACTCAAGTCAAATACCATTAAATTACTATGTCTTTTTAAAACTCCTCACGTCTTTGACTATCGATTCATTTGACAGTCCGTTGAATTCCTATTCTAAACTTTGGATTTAGCTTATATGTCATGCGATAGTTTTCTGTTAGTTGTACTCATTATCGCATGTTCCAATATATGTTACGAAAATATTTTGATAAGTTATGTGAATAAGACTCTTTGTACTCTGATACCCTGAGTGTCGCTTCTCGTGGAGTGTCCCACGAGCATGTTGTTGTGGCATCAACATCATGTGCTCCATCCGTGACGGAGAGATCAGTTCACGGCGTCTCTTAAGTACAAGTGTGGTACATATAAGCTATTAGGAGGCGTATGGATCGATCCTAGGATTTAAGTTTTAAGGAGATGGATAACGGGTATGCCAACTCGCCATTTCGTGTGATAAGTATGCAGGAGTAGCTACCTGTGTATTGTCACGTTTTAAGTTTGGCTCATGGGTACATCCGTATGATATGATTATGAAATTACGTTACTTAAAAATAAGCTTTTGTTTTCCTCTATCCGCACACTGGGCAAAACTTTCCAAATTTTGCTCAGACGTACGTTTTTGTGTTTTCTTCTTTACGTCAGGTTATCAAGACAATCTGGGACGGAATATGGAAGAGTGCTCGAGTGTTTGGAAAAGACGGTAGAAATAATTGAAATGGATTAAATATCCTTCATTAAGTTGTAAAGCCTTGTAATACATTTAAATATAAATGGAATTATGTTTTTGATCTGACTCCGTAATAGTGACACGCCAGCCCGTTCCGGGCTGGGGTGTTACAGCTATGATATCAGAGCAAAGGCTCTTTCCTGTAGAAAACTTAAACATAAGTTAAGACCTGTGAGGTAATGGGTAGACATTGGGTTAGGATTTCGGTGTCCAATCAGTCGATACATTGGTTAGTAACTTTTCTTTTCACTTCATGATAGTCTCGAACATAAGTATTTCGTCATCTTCATTGTTTTTACTCTAAGCTTTATTTCAAATATGACTATTGATCATAGTGGGCCGCGTTCAAGTATGATTATTAATATATATATATATGTATGTAATAATTTTGAGGACGAAATTTTTTTAAGAGGGGTAGATTTGTAACACCCGAAAATTTTAAAACAAAAATGTAACAACCCTTATGATTTATAGTCCAATAGGAAACCCTAATTAAGACACCCAAGTAATTCCGTACAAACCCTAGAATTTTCAGAATCAGGATTAGGGCCCCTAAAACTCAGGGGGGGTATTTCCTACTTGATGATTATCCTAATAACTTGCGGCCGAAGTTGAAATTTTAAAATCTGTCGACTCAGCTAGGCTAGTCCCACGCGTGGCAACCCTATAGTGTTTAGGTGTCCCTTACGCACCGTAAGGGAATAATTGTTACGGTGCGCAAGGAATGTCAATTTCTGGCTATAAATAGAAGGCTTCGGGACTTGATTCTGGGCGATTGAGCGACGTTCAAACTCCAAAATTACGCTGAGTTATCGTCCGATTACTACCAAAAACACTAATTAGTATAGCGGGGTGCTGCCGCAATCAGGGTATTAACTCAATCGCTGATACGATTCAATGTCCGATCGATTGGAACTATCCAATGGATGTTTAAGTGCTGCTCAAATTGGGTTTATACTTTTTCATTCGTCGTGATTTCGACGGGATGTTTGAGTGCTGTCCGAAAACGGACTATACTCCGTCCTTAGTTGTGAATCCGCTGGATGTTTAAGTATCGCACTTTGTCATTTGTTGTGAAGGTTTAATCTCGTGAGTTATCGTAAAAGCTGTATTAGTTAATTACCTAGTTTGTGTGCAAATTAGGTTAAGAGGATAATCATTAGGCTAAACTCTGCCCGTATAAATCTACAATTGAAAACAAGGTAGCATCAATTGGAAAATTTTAAGGTACGGATAGACTCCTTTCTTTCGATTTACGTCGTTTGGATACAAGTATATCATTCCTGATTTTAAGTTCCGTATTAAGATTAAGTTATGAAATAAGTTATAAATTCCGTACGGGTAGAATCCTTTCTTTCGATTTATGTCGTTTTGATACAAGTATATCATTCCTGATTTTAAGTTCCGTATTAAGATTAAGTTATGAAATAAGTTATAAATTCCGTACGGATAGAATCCTTTCTTTCGATTTATGTCAGTTGGGTACGTATAAAATCCTTTCTTTCGATTTATGTCCGTTGGGTACGGATAGACTCCTTTCTTTCGATTTACGTCGTTTGGATATAAGTATATCATTCTTGATTTTAAATTCCGTATTAAGATTAAGTTATGAAATATGTGTTGGAAGTTACAAACGTTTTGAAAAAGGTTTTGTTTTACATCAGTTATTTAGAAAATGGTTTATGAAAAATATTATTTTCGTATTTACAAGTATACATGTTTATAAGTTATTTGTTTATAAATTTACAAATCAAATTTCATACTCTAGTGGTTCTTTATTAACGAGTCAAGGTTTTATCTTGTTTCGTTTAATAAACCACATTTTGGGGACGAAATTGTCAAGATAGGATTGATATCCATACCTTGGTGACTGGTTCCACTCTTAGATTTTCAATCTCGCCAAAGATTCGTATTTTCAATCAAGTTATTGTTTACAAGTTATAAGTTAAATATCTTAAGGCTTACAAGTTATAAGTAAATAAATTACAAGTTTAATATTATATATAAGTATTATGTTACTCAAGTCAAATACCATTAAATTACTATGTCTTTTTAAAACTCCTCACGTCTTTGACTATCGATTCATTTGACAGTCCGTTGAATTCCTATTCTAAACTTTGGATTTAGCTTATATGTCATGCGATAGTTTTCTGTTAGTTGTACTCATTATCGCATGTTCCAATATATGTTACGAAAATATTTTGATAAGTTATGTGAATAAGACTCTTTGTACTCTGATACCCTGAGTGTCGCTTCTCGTGGAGTGTCCCACGAGCATGTTGTTGTGGCATCAACATCATGTGCTCCATCCGTGACGGAGAGATCAGTTCACGGCGTCTCTTAAGTACAAGTGTGGTACATATAAGCTATTAGGAGGCGTATGGATCGATCCTAGGATTTAAGTTTTAAGGAGATGGATAACGGGTATGCCAACTCGCCATTTCGTGTGATAAGTATGCAGGAGTAGCTACCTGTGTATTGTCACGTTTTAAGTTTGGCTCATGGGTACATCCGTATGATATGATTATGAAATTACGTTACTTAAAAATAAGCTTTTGTTTTCCTCTATCCGCACACTGGGCAAAACTTTCCAAATTTTGCTCAGACGTACGTTTTTGTGTTTTCTTCTTTACGTCAGGTTATCAAGACAATCTGGGACGGAATATGGAAGAGTGCTCGAGTGTTTGGAAAAGACGGTAGAAATAATTGAAATGGATTAAATATCCTTCATTAAGTTGTAAAGCCTTGTAATACATTTAAGTATAAATGGAATTATGTTTTTGATCTGACTCCGTAATAGTGACACGCCAGCCCGTTCCGGGCTGGGGTGTTACAGATACTTGGCAAAAATATACAAGTTTAATAATACGAGTATAAATACACCCATCCTTGTGAAGGATATACAAGTACAGATACACCCAAGTGACAAGTTAAAATATATTATTTTAACTAATATTCCAAATTTAATAAATATAATTTAAGTTAAAATATTTATTATTTTAACAAATAATTATATACTGGAATACTATTATGACTCAAAGAAATGTAACCCAAAGACACTAATTAAAACCAGGGTCAAGGCACGACCCACCCGTCTAACAAATCGTAGTACATTTGTAGGAAGTCGTGCATACTAGCGGAAGCTTTGAGTTACATTGGATTCAGGACGCAAGATTGTGAGTTCATGTCCCCCTTTTCTCTTAACTGTTTTCGTTTTATAACCTCGAGGGTGAAGTACATGTTACAAATTGTTTACAAACGTTTATACATGGTATGGTTAGCTAAGGAATGTACTGCTAGATCATGTGAGTGGTGGGTACAACGCTTAAGACCATTAATCCTCGTAGTAGGACCGAGGGACATGAGTGATAGATCTATTTGGGTGTTGCGAGCCCCACCCATGAGGACAGGGATTTGGCCCATGAGGTGGCTATGTCTTACAGCCGGAAGCCCAGTACAAAATCCACTAGGATTGAGACTTCCTGCATCACGTCACACATATTAATGGCCTTGCAAACCATTAATCGATCTGTTTTACTTGTTGCTTTCATACCAGGGTTTACAAATACATACATAGTTACAATGATTACAAGGTTTATTCGTGCACACATACAAAACACATGAACTCGCTCAACTTTTGTTGATGTTTTCAAACTACATGCATTTCAGGGAATTAAAATGGATCTGGTGGGCGCTGAAGTTTTCAAGTCGTGTCACTAATAAAAGATGTCATCCTGTGTCAAAGGATTTGGGTTATGTATCTTATCCTGGATATGATACATAGTTCAAAACCTATTTTTTATTAGTGTCTCTTGTCGAGTCCTTATGGAACTCTAAACAATTTGAATGGTTTGTAATATGAATTTGAAGTCTGTGTTTGGGATTTAAAACAATGTTGTTGTAAGGTTTTAAAACTTATCTATGGATGAACAGCTTGGGTTTTATCATATAGTTGTTTGTTATGGTTGAATGCAATGATATTAAGCAAGTCACACATAATTGTAGGTCCCGTTTTTCTCGGTGAATCCGATACGTAACCTATCCTTGTTTATCACAAACACTATCGCGGGTGCGGAATCCCCGTGACGGTGCAAACCAAACACAGTGTAAAACACACGCGTAACCAAAGATTCAATATCTATTGATTAGAGATGAGTACAACCACAAACATATACAAACAATGTTTACAGACTCTCACTAAGTCTCACAGCTCTCTCATACTCATCAGTTTCACACAGAAACTATGAGGGGTATTTATAGGCATACAAGACACAGACCATGACGAAACACAAAGAGGCCCCGGCGAAACCCCACAAGTGATGAAACCTTAGAGTTTCGTCACTCTCATTTTGAAATCCATTGAGTTTCGTCGTATGAAGATTTGGCCCAAATTCAAGTCAAAGCCCAAAACAGTTTTGGCCTAGATGAATGTTTCGTAAGAATAATTCAAATTTCAACGGCTATGACATCATCATGACATCACAATGATGATGTCATGGTGATGTGTCATCGGGACTTGATTCGCGGCGCTTCGTGCTTCGGGTGTCGAACTCTTGGGCGCATGACGGAAGAATGTCGTGACGTCGGGCTTGAGCCGAACCTAACCAAGTCGAACTGAACCGAATCGAACCGAGTCGAGTCGCGTCCACATAAAGTGTACCAACAAACTCCCCCTTGGACGCTACTCGTGATGGTTCGTCTTCCATGTCTTTCATGTCGGAGGATCTTCAAAAACTTCACGTGTCGCAAATAGGGAGTGTATCAACAAACTCCCCCTTGAATGTTGCTCGTGAATCTTTTGATCTTCAATTCTTTTGATCCTTTTAGTGTTGATGAGTGATCAACTGCAACCCGATCATCTTGATCTTCAGATTGCATCACTTTCGTGTCTTCACTTTACGGCTTGTCATCTGACACGTTCTCTTCACCTTTAGCTGATTCTGACGTCATATCTGCACATACAGGAAAGCTAAACACGCAATGAGAACAACCGCTTGGACTATAGACAAATTAAACAAATGACACATATGAGATCAAATCTCAATCTAACACCGACCGACAACAGTTTGAAAGTTTAGAAAATGATCAATTTTAATCCTTTAACTTTCAAAACTTGTTAACTTCGACAGTTTATGAAGATGCAATTGTTTTCCGACTTAAAATCAGGATTTTGGGTAGGATAGACTCGAGTTCCAACATCGATCAATCAAAAATAAACTAGAAGCAAAATCTTTTTGGCTTTTATAAAGTTTATATTAAAACACACCAAAAATCTTTTTGGAATTTTTCATTTTTCAAATGTAAAGACGGAAAACAATAAATAAATATATACAGGGATACAGAAACTAAAAGCAGTAAACAAATATTTACAGACATTCATTTTGCGAGTTTCGAGGGTAAGAGAATCATATCAGTGTACGGTCATGCCAAAACGCTCTTGTTGTTCAATTAGTTCACATTAAGATAAGCATCCTATAACAATTATCGGTATTGTTGTCCACTTAAGCTCAACTTATCAGATGTAATCATGGCGAGGGGATACGTTAAGGTATGATTTATACTTACAGACCGGTGTTCATCCACACACGACACATTCCCGTATCAAGGTATGCGCGAGAGTTCATCTTACCGGTGAGTATACCGCTTATCATCCGTTTGACCGTATAAAAGAATGTGAGAAACTCACTTATTTTGATTTGAAAACAAGCCCAATGTTATAGAATCACTTATTGATGAGGAGTACAAAAGAATGTGAGAAACTCACTTATTTTGATTTGAAAACAAGCCCAATGTTATAGAATCACTTATTGATGAGGAACTTAACTTTCAGATGCATGAGGGCACAGGAGCAAGTCCGTGAACAGGTCAGTACAAACGTACAGCCAAGAGACGAACTTGACTCCCGCAAGAAAGCTGTGATAATTTATCACTTATTTGTTTGGACATGTGATTGTTGATCCTTATTGAGGTCGTATGCAGTATGTACACGTATGTATAGTATCATGGAAGATCTAGACTTCGTCTCCGTTATTTTTCGGTAAAAGATACAACCACGATACCCAGATGATAAGAAGCATAAAGACCGAATATCTCAGAACCTCGGCAATCTCTCAAACGAAATTTCGGTACTAAGACCATATGCCAATGTGTGGTTCCCACCTGGTCTTCAGTCGATTTAGGATTTATATCACCCTACACACTTTAAAATGATTGTGAGCCTACCGATACATCTTATATAGAGCTGCTTAACATTTTTCATTTTGCATTTCAGTTCGAAGAGGTTTCGACAGACCACTGACTTACTATCATTTTCTCTTTTTCTCGCCAGGAAACTCATTTTTTATTTTCTAATTTTTTTGCGTTTTGAAATTTTTTGATGTTTTTGATTTTTCAAATATTGGATTTACTCCCCCTAAAATCTAAAAACTATGATAAAATTAAAAGACACAAAGATATTTACAAAAAGGATTTCCCGATGTCGGTTAACTGATGTTTTACCTCAATGTCGTTTACCAAAATTAATTTAATCAGAAATGATTTATCGAATTTTGGAAAAATGAGTTGGCACATCGGTAAGCGGTGCGGACCATAACAACATTGACGAGTTTCATAGTGAAACAATCACGTGTGAGGTGATATTTGAGTTCAACGTGTCAGGTCAAAGAGTGCTGTACGAGATAATAATTCAAAAAGCAGCTTAAATATCGACAAGTATAGGAGAGATTAGAAATTCAAAACCGTATCCTGCAAGTGCTTCTTGCATTGCAAGGAATCTGAGCGCTCTCCCAAACTGGATATCCACCCGGTGTGGATTTCAATGTCGATTTTTGTAGCTACTGAGAAATCTCTTGACAGCAACAAGATCATAAACCTTTGGGTCCGGCTGGTCTTCCATATTGCACCAGCGAAGGTCTTTGTCTTTCTCCTGAGAAGTAGTGTGTGGTTGTTCAATCCACGCCAAGGCATCCGCACACCCGGTTGGTTTGTTCAACAAACACATTTTCTTCAATCACACCGCGAAGAAATGTACACTGCACGTTCATCTTGTTGATTTTGAACTTCAGACGTGCTGCAGGTACGTACATTTTGATTGAATCTATCCTGGGGACCCGATTAAAGCCTTGAACAATCAAATTTTTGAATGATTTTTCATTTTGTCGAAGGTTTTCAATTTCTTTCGACGGACAATTCTGTCTTCTTTTCTTTTTCTCTCCATCAAAGGCAACAATTTCTTCGTCGCCGATCTTGTGCATGGACACTCCACTATCAACAATCCAATGACTATCAATAGTTCCTCCTGGAACATCCTGCACACTCACTCAGAGATTAGTCGGAGAGGGGGACCCAAGCCTTCATAGACTTGGGTTGCCCCTGAGAATCAAGAAATGTAATTTCAATTTCTTGAAGGTCCTTAAATTGCAAGCCTCCTCCTGAATCCTCACCTGTTTTCGGTTTCCAAGCCTGTTTCCGTTTACCGAATTGTATATCATTTACAATTTTTGGTTTTAACGGTTGTGATGAACTTGGTTCCCTTTTAACAGATTTTACATCCGGTTTTAATGCCTTTTCAATTTTCTTTACATTTTGACGTCGTTGTTTCGTTTCCTGTTCTTTAACAGTGCGTTTATCATGTTTTGGAGAAACAAGACGACGTTGTGAGTGACCTTGTTCAGAGGGGGCTCTTTCAACAAAATTTGGTTTCGGAGAGTTTGTGCAATTTCTGATAATGTGGCCAAACTCCCCGCATTTAAAGCATGATCTCCTTTCAACAAAATTAGGAGATTCTGTTCGATGATCTGACGTTGAATTTGTAGACCCCGAGGTACTAGCTTCACACCCGTTTGTGTGTTGGGTGTAATTGTTACCACTATTACGTTTCAAAATGTTGACTTTTTGAACAAAATCGGTAATTGACTTATTTTCAAAAGTCTCCACTTTATCAGTACCTTTGGAGGCCACAAACTTAACGTGTTTAGCTTTCTTCCTGTAACGAGCTCCTTTTGTTTCAGCCTTTGGTTGTGTAACCTTAGGCTTTTGAGCTCGTTGTTGTTGTTTACCCTTAAAAGCGACAGGTTGTTGCTTTGTCGGTGATTTTTAATTTCCAAATTTTCTTCTAACTTCAGCTTTTGGAATCGGATCACACTGAGTTACTGAAACTCTCGGGATCGCTTTACCCAAAAACTTAGTTGTATTATCTTCAAACACTTTATCAATCAAGGATTGATTGACGTTTTTTATTGGAAAATCTTTGTCTGAATAAATTTTACAATCACCGACCAAAGTATACAACACGTTATCACTTTTAATGGTAGACACTGTCTCAGTGATAGGATCTATCTCTTGTTTAGCACCAGTTGATTGCACAGCAGGAGTAGGAGGATCACACAGAATGTGATTCTCAAAAGGCACTTCTACTCCTTTGTTCTTCTCAAGAGATTTATCCTCATCACTCACATCTGGTTCATCATCCGAAGAATCATAGTCCTCAACGGTTGGAGGACTTTGATTTAAAACACATGATGACTTTTCCTTGCTATCAGATGAGCCCTCCGATGAATTGTCCGTTTTGAACCCTAAGCCAGTTGTAACTTCCTCATAATCAAGAGGTACAGTTGGCTCAAAACGCGACATTTCCTCCTCATCGGGCATCTTGGTATAGTTGTGTCTCAAAGGAAGCGGACACGACTTGTACCCAACGCCTTTCACGTTCCCTTTCAGCTTTTGAACGTCTATGATGTGATCGAGCACAAATCGGGAGTTAGAATAACTCTCCAATTTGAGCTTGATTGCTTCATGCTCGCATTTGGCAATGGCTAGCTCCTTTTTGGTTTCCTCAACGATGATAATGTAATCGTTAATACTAACTTGTTTATGATAAACAGTTTTTGGTCAATTCGGAAACACTTTTCTTCAAGGTTTAAATAACAGATTTAAAATCCTTTTCGTTTCTAACTAAAGCCATATTTGCCTCTTTGCACTTTGACAGTTCAATAACCAAACTCTGATTGTGACTATGAACCGTTTCAGATTCACGTTTCAATTCAGCACATTCATGTTTCATATCAGCACAATCACTACATATGCTAGGAGTTTCAGATTTTACCTGACTTGTAGAAGCTGTGACATTAGCCAGAAAGGCAGTCTGAGAAGAGAAAGATCCATCTTCAGTGAGAATCTTCTCCATTTCTTTTGATGTAGCATCAGCTTTCTTGATCAAGTCAGATTTCTCGTTAGCATCATTCGACAAATTATCAGCTTCAGAATCCACTCCCTCCTTCACGTCCGATTCTGAACTGTAATCACTCACACCTGAGCCATCTTCATCAGTACTGTCACTATATCCTGAACTGTCATCATTTCCTGAAGATTCACCATCATTGACATTCTTGACAATTTCAGCATAAAACACAGTTCCTCCTTGATCTCCACCTCCACATTGTACAGACCAGTCACTCCCTTCATCGGCTTTATTTGAGTTGGACGTGGATGTACTTGTTTGATTTATGAAAGGATTTTGGTTGCCTTGTTGAGGTTGGGCTTGAGGTTGTGGAAAATACACACTTGGATCAAACTGTGGTTGAGTAGTGGTAACTTGAGGTGGAGGTTGGGCTTTTGGTTGCCATGCACTTGCTGATTGTTGAGGTATGGAATTCATTAAATATGCATCCATCGAAGTCTGATGTGGAGGGGGTTGAGGTATGGCATTTATTAATAATGCGACCAACGAAGTCTGATTTTGATTTTGACCTGGTCGTGGGTCCGTACTCCAATCCCATGGACTCGTACAACTCATGATAGGTGTATGAAATTGAAAACCTGGTCACACACTTAATAACACACTGTTAAATCACTTTTGCAAAGCCTCTGTTAAAAACTTTAACAAGTTTCGATGAAACCCAAATTTGCTGTTAATGTCGACGAAACTTCCTGATGAATTTTTTTTTAAATGTCGACAAAACTAGGGTTGATCACAAATGACGACGAAACTGATTTGAATTTTGTTGAACGACGAAACTCTAATGATGACGAAAGCTGATTAATGACTGAACGACGAAACTCAGGTCTATGATTTTGAATCGGCGAAACCCTTGAGGAGACAACTGATCGACGAAACTTCAAATTATGATGTTAATGGCGAAACTCTATGTTGATGGGTTTCGTGGAAATGGGACATTGGTCAACAATAAGGATAAAGTTACAAGAGTTGGTGATAATAGCTGATATTTTTCAAAGCAAACTTATCTAAATGTCTGACATAAGAGACAATTTTCAACTCAACATGTCTATCTTACCAAATAAGGCATGGCATCAATATTTTAATCAAATATTCTTTTATCTTTAAAATTTTAAAATCCACCAACAACTTATACCTTCACTTCGTAAGATCAAAAAGTGGAAATATGAAGAACACATATGAACTCTATGAAGATTTGATGAACTTGATAAATTTTCGAACACGATTTTACTTAAAACTTTTAATAAAAACCCACAATAACATACAAGCATGCAATAAAAAGGGTTTTCACTAAAACTTACAGCAAAAACAACACAATGTCAACTGATTTTTGAACTATTTTTCCAGAAAATATGAACTTTTCAAAACAACAGTTTCTACAAATCACTTAAAACAAGCATGATAAAACAAAACAATGTTTGGTTTTAAACAAGGAAAAGAGCCAATGCTCTGATACCAATTGTAGGTCCCGAAATCTGAGGATCGATAACGAAAACCAAATCCTTTTTATAACAAACAATGTCACGGGTGCAGAATCCCCGTAACGATGCCAAATCAAACACAGTTAATAATACACGTGGTATAACCAATGAAACGCAATCTATTGATTAAATGGGATGAGAACCAAGAACAACTGATACACACACAGTTTCACAGAATAACTCTCAGGGTATGCTCTCATCTAGTTTCAAAGTGAAACCAGAAAGTGTTTATATAGCAGCCTGGGCCTAACATCGACCAAACCAAAAGTGGGCTCGACGAAACAACATTGGGCCAGACATTGGGCTTGAAGAAACCCAAAAGTCAACGAAACGAGGGAGTTTCATCACTGATCACGACGAAACATTATGTTTAGACACTTGGGAGTTTCGTCGATCCCACTTTTCGTTTCGTCGATGTTAGGCCCAGGCTGCTAAATAAACACTTTCTGGTTTCACTTTGAAACTAGATGAGAGCATACCCTGAGAGTTATTCTGTGAAACTGTGTGTGTATCAGTTGTTCTTGGTTCTCATCCCATTTAATCAATAGATTGCGTTTCATTGGTTATACCGCTTGTATTATTAACTGTGTTTGATTTGGCATCGTTACGGGGATTCCGCACCCGTGACATTGTTTGTTATAAAAAGGATTCGGTTTTCGTTATCGATCTTCAGATTTTGCGACCTACAGGAGAAATCTCGGTTTATGATCTTGTTGCTCTGATACCAATTGTAGGTCCCGAAATCTGAGGATCGATAACGAAAACCGAATCCTTTTTATAACAAACAATGTCACGGGTGCGGAATCCCCGTAACGATGCCAAATCAAACACAGTTAATAATACGCGTGGTATAACCAATGAAACGCAATCTATTGATTAAATGGGATGAGAACCAAGAACAACTGATACACACACAGTTTCACAGAATAACTCTCAGGGTATGCTCTCATCTAGTTTCAAAGTGAAACCAGAAAGTGTTTATATAGCAGCCTGGGCCTAACATCGACGAAACCAAAAGTGGGCTCGACGAAACAACATTGGGCCAGACATTGGGCCTGAAGAAACCCAACAGTCGACGAAACGAGGGAGTTTCGTCACTGATCACGACGAAACATTATGTTTGGACACTTGGGAGTTTCGTCGTGAGGTGTTCGACGAAACAGGGAGTTTCGTCGAAGGCTGCAAATGCTGTGTTGTTTGCTGCAAACAGACAGCAAACAGACAACACTTAAACACACATATAATGACAATAATACCCTTAGTATGCAACATGCATTGTTCGTATATCATTATATACCAAATAGAGACAAACATGTCGGACACAAGTGGATAGGAGGATATCCGACTTGGTCGACGGCAAATACAAACTCGATAAGCGTTAAAAGACCGTACAAATTACAACGATAAACAAGACTAGTTACAGACACAAAAAGGTGCACCAACAAACTCCCCCTTGTCTGTTACTCGTCTTCGGTCTTCAAATCTTCAATCTTCAGTGTTGTTCGGATCACGAACTGCCCGCATGAATTCCTCGGTAGTAGCAGAAGCAAGCGACGCGCTGGAATCGCAAAGCTTGATGCGCGTCCTTATATTCGAAGAAAATGTCGTGCCGATATAACTTGTCAATGTCAGATGCGGACATGTTAACGATCCACATCGGATCCAACATTCGGAAATTCTCACGATCATCTCTAAAAACAATCACCGCCTCGTACGTGTCTGAGTCGTAGCACCATAATGCCATTTCATCGAGAAAGTTCTGTGGATCGGCATTAATGGGATTCTATCTACGACTTTCGCTGGCTCATACACAAGTTTGTAGCGCCCCGTGTTCGTTGCAGGATCAAGAGTCAACTTAATCTGCTGGTAGATAGGGAACTGCGGCTTTGTGATTCATCTTTCCATCCTGACTTTTTGTTGAACTTTATACTTTTCTCGAACAATGTAGCTCCCTCGAAGTTTGAGCGATTGTGGAGCTTTAGCTTTATCATAGCTGCAACATCGTAAAACGGCAGAGATAATATGCTCAGCAGCGAACTGAAGTACTGGATACCGAATTCCCTTTTGATGGCGATGCAATGAATTTCCTTGACGAACATCCAACAGAGAATTCTTCCACTCGGCTTCACTTTTTCAAACTGTAAGTAATCGACTTGAGCGATGTCTGGCACAGGTTTGGAAACCTTGGATAAAAACTGTTTTCGCCATTCGGAGAACGCATCTGTGGCATTTTCAGACGTATCACGATTCTTTAAATGCTCATCTATATCATCCACATTCTCTTTTAGCCATTCTTCATCGAAAGGAGCGAATTCAGTCCCGTCTCGACGAACATACGAAGACTTCTTTTGATTTCCCTCAAACACGATCTCCTCAATGTTTTCAATATCGGCCGATTCAGGCTCACTAGGCATTCGATCAATCTCAGCATCATCAATCTCTCTCATTGCATTTAGAGCAAGCAATTGCTCATGTGAAAGATCCTCGATAATTTCTCCTTCTTCAAGTAATTCCCCAGTGATTGGATGAACAACCTGCAATGCAAGATCAGCACTGCTTGGAACAGAAGATGTACCTTCAATATGTTGGACTGTTCCAGAGGAGGTTCCTTGAGTAGATTCGATCGCTGACGGCTTATGAACAACGATTTCAGAAGACGTAGCGGCTGGCGGCTGCTGTGATGTAGTAGAAGGATCAGGATTCCCTTGATCTTCAGGATCATCATCCCTTTTCTTCATAACTTCTTGTTGCTTACATCGATCATCCCATAGCGTAGCAACCCGATTTCGAAGAAACTCAAAGCCAGCAGTTATCTTCTTAACTCCATCAACTATCGTTGTATTTCATGACTCGTACCACTCTTTCATGAAGTCACACCTTCCTTTAAGATCTTCAGCCAACTTTTGAAGTATAGAGCTACTTCTCTCTCTCTCTCTCTCTCTCTCTCTGCGTCTGTAGCTTTCAAGCGTACAATCTCAGCTTTGAGTTGATCAATCTCAGCTTGTTGGCGTTCTATCACAGTTTGTCGTTTATCAACAGTGGACTTCAACTTATTTATTTCCACTAATTGACTGAGCTGATCGTTCTTCGTGATTCTAATGAAATCAGTTTGCCTCTGAATACGATCAGCAGCCGCTTCAAATTGAGAGAATAAGAAGTTGTTCTTCTCGTCTTGAGACATTTCCGAGAATATCCTTTGACGGTCAGCACTAGGCTGAGAAGTAGTTGCTCAGATCGCAGCATCCATTGATCTTTGTGGAACAGTATGAGGAGTTACTGTTGGAGTTTCAGGAGCTGAAGATACCACAAGCGTTTCTTGAACAGGCTCCTGAGGAACGGATTGTCGTGCAGAAGTAGCTAAGTATCTTCTTGCTTTCTTCTTTTGATGTGCAGCGGCTTTCTCAGCTTTCCTTTTCTTTAAACGTTCCTCTTCAGTATCTTCTGGAACGTATTCAGGATCATCTTCCTGTCTAATCCTCCTGTATCTTTTAACACCACGTTCATCGAGATACATTTCATATCCAGGCTCGATTAGATGATCATCCGAATCAGAATCCTCTTCATCATTGCCAGCTGATGTACCACCAGTCGCACCAGCACTAGATGCACCAACGGCACCTGTATCACCACCATCATTGCCATCGTCTTCACTATCACTTTTCGACGACTCAGAATCCACGGGATCTGGACCAAACTTTTCAACCATTTTTCTCTTCAACTCCGGCTCTTCGTTATCAGATTGGTTGTCATCATGACGCCATTTATCATCAGCTGGAGCAACGTAATCTGGATTTCCTAGCGCACCGATCAACTTCCTTGGAGGATCGCTTTCTTTGTATCTTTTGGATGCAAGCCTCTTGATTATCCTTAATGAATTGAAGTTCATTGGTTCTATCTTCAGAATGTCATTGTCGGCTTTAGGAAGACCAGGATGTTGAACATTCATGATCATTTGAAGAAACCGCGGATACATCCAGAACCTGTTCCCGGTTATTCTACTTCCAGTCCTCGTCATATTTTCCTTCATATTGGCGAAGATGTACTTTGAAATGCTAAATGGTTTGTTTAGCACCAACGCCACCATAAAACCAACTAGATCATTGCCTGCCATATCGTATCCGGCACGTCTATTGCTAAGACACTGAATGAGAACATGTAATAGAAACTTGTAGCGCAACGGCAGATCACCCTTGTTGATTTGATTGCTGAAAATATCGCCTGTACACTTCATTCGTAATAGACATCCACGTGTACACATGATAGGTACAGAATATGGAGCATCCGGATGATCTTGTAGCTGTAAAACATCGTTCAAGATATCCGGAGATACAATAACATCCACATCATTCACACGACCCTGAATAACTTCCTTTCCATCCACTTGCACAACACTTGCTGAATCCCAGAAGGCTTTGATAAGAGATTTGTAGACAGGCATTGAGAAAGTAACAGCATGATTAATCCGCGACTCCCTGATCCATTTAGTAATATCCTTCAGTTCAGTGATCTTTTCTTCCGGATCCAGAAAAGCGATTTGATTATGACGCTTCTCAGACATAATCTCCTCCTCAGACTTATTCTCTTTCTTAGTCGATTTCTTACGTTTTCCTTCTTTCGGTGCCATCTGTATATGAAAATGTCCATAATAAGTCTTAATTGTATAACATGTGTATTGGACATGTATATGTACAAGTTAAACATTAAATTGACATTTAACACAATAATTACAAGTATTCTGTTACAATGCACCAAACTGAAAAATTTGCTAAGGCATGGACGACGAAACGAGGAGTCTACGACGAAATTCCCTATTGTACGACGAAACTCCCTTGGTCAACTAAAGTCAGAGTTGACCGTTGACCAGCAGAGTTTCGTCGACATTACCTCGACGAAACGGATCCATCTCAAATGTTGTTTCGTCGTAAAGGAGTTACGTCGTGAGGAGTTACGTCGAATTGGGGTTTTTGAACAGTTAGGGTTTCGCCGTTTTTGGGGGTTTTCTAATCAAGGGAGTTTCGCCGTATGATGCTTAATCGATGATCAATAAACACACAAGCCATCAATTTTGACACTTATGTTACCCAAGACAAACAGAAAACAATCTTAGATTCAAAATCGACATCAGTTTTAACCGAACCCACCAAAACAATTCAAACAACAAACAAACCCACATCCCCTGTTTTTGTTACATGAACCCAAACCCAAAACAAAGCACATATACACACATAAACCCTAAGTCTATCTGATTTCATAAGATACCAAACAAGATACAAGCTTAAATCAGGAAATCATTAGGTAAACAAGGGTCTCCGAGGGTTTCAAACAAAAACAGACGGTCCAAAATGTTCGAAACATGAACAGGATCCTTTTTATACCTTTGATTTTTGTTAGATTTCAAAGAAAAATGAGGGTTTTGAGAGATTGAGTTGGTAGCAGAAGGTATGGGGTTTAGAGTGAAAGAGAAGGCAAACAGTGAGGGTTTTGAAAAAGTTGAACACTGGGACCCCTTTTATACACCGACTCACTACGGCGAAACACTCATCTCGACGAAACGGATTGTGGGCTCGACAAAACGAACTGTTGGGCTTGGACTTGGGCCTTAAAATTTAGCCCACGACGAAACGAACTGGGCCATTTGCGTTTCGTCGTAACCTCGACGAAACGAGGAGTTTCGTCGATTACCAAAACAGTTTTGACCAAAAGTTGACCAATTTTGAAAATTTTGACTTTGACCAGGTGTTTCGTCGATACTAAGGGGTTTTGTCGACCATACAGAGTTTCGTCAACACCATTTTCCAAAAACACTAAGGCATGAAAATTTTGCACACTGGACAGATTTTGTTTAATTGAATACATTTCCATTTTGATTGAGTTTTCAAATGCAAGGACGTTTTATGAAGTAGGTTTCTGGCTTCCGGCAGAAAACTTCGAGATACCAACCATCGGCTAATCAAAACAAGTTTTACAACTAACACAACAACACAAATTAAAGTACGTTAAACTAACGAAAGACAATAACATAAAGAATTTGTACAAATTCCGCACCCAAAGGTTTATGATCTTGTTGCTCTTATACCAATTGTAGGTCCCGTTTTTCTCGGTGGATCCGATACGTAACCTATCCTTGTTTATCACAAACACTATCGCGGGTGCGGAATCCCCGTGACAGTGCAAACCAAACACAGTGTAAAACACACGCGTAACCAAAGATTCAATATCTATTGATTAGGGATGAGTACAACCACAAACATATACAAACAATGTTTACAGACTCTCACTAAGTCTCACAGCTCTCTCATACTCATCAGTTTCACACAGAAACTATGAGGGGTATTTATAGGCATACAAGACACAGACCATGACGAAACACAAAGAGGCCCCGACGAAACCCCACAAGTGACCAAACCTTAGAGTTTCGTCACTCTCATTTTGAAATCCATTGAGTTTCGTCGTATGAAGATTTGGCCCAAATTCAAGTCAAAGTCCAAAACAGTTTCGGCCCAGATGAATGTTTCGTAAGAATAATTCAAATTTCAATGGCTATGACATCATCATGACATCACAATGATGATGTCATGGTGATGTGTCATCGGGACTTGATTCGCGGCGCTCCGTACTTCGCGTGTCGAACTCTGAGGCGCACGACGGAGGAATGTCGTGACATCGGGCTTGAGCCGAACCTAACCGAGTCGAACCGAACCGAATCGAACCGAGTCGAGTCGCGTCCACATAAAGTGTACCAACAATAATCACGCTTCCGCAAAAGTCAGGGTGTGACATCATTGCCATAGGCAATAGCAAGGCCACTATCAACGGCAGCAATGAGAAGGATGGTGGCAATAATGCTTCTGAAGAAATAACTAGGGCTCAAAGTGAAGGCACATCTGAGACTGGATATCAGGATGGATAGACGTGGCACTGAGCGTGTTGAGAGGTGAAGTGCTCCTTTTTAAATAAAAAAATAATTATCTTTAAAAAAAATCCAAGCATCAACGCTTCCGCTAAAAAAAAAATCAAAACCAAAAAAAAACCAAGACCAAAATCAAAACCCAAAAAAAACCAAACCAAAAACAAAAACCCAAATGGCTAAGTTGAATTTTCGAAATCCCACAATTCAACTTGAGGGGTAGTGTTAGAAAAGGAAAAAAATAATTTAAAGAAAATTATGGATCACTCAACATCATCTCCATATTTATCAAAGATCAACCTTCATTGCTAGCTCATTATCCCTCAATTCCCTCCATCGAATTTATGTCTTTCCTTTTATATTCTTTCTTGTAAAGCCTATATATAAAGGCTTGTTTTTTGTTAGAATGCAAGAAATACATCAATAAAATTCAGTTCCCTCTGATTATCTTTTTCATCTCTGATTATAATGATGACAAGATTCTTTCCAGCCTATCATACGAAGTCACCACTTCGTTAGTTGGTACATGGACGAGGACCTTACGTCGAGCCGAACCCTGACAGGTGTCACCTCCATGCCTCTCCACTAGTCGAACCACACCGTTCTGGTTGAACACCCAGACACCAGACATATCTTAATTCTTGACTAGCTATATAGTGTTTCAAGTTTTGGTTTTCATGAACAAGAATATGAATGTATGGAGTTGGGGGCTGGGGGTTTATATAACTAATTAAGACATAAATTAAGACACAAAGCGTGTGTTTGGGCCCATTAAAACGGTTCAGAAAAAAAAAAAAATAATAAAACTTTGTGTGTTTAGGACATCGATCACTTTACCCACGTGTAGGTATGAGGGCATGGATTCTGGATGGAGGAATCATTATAAATCCCCACAAACATAAAGGAATTCTAAAGCTGATATTGGTCGAGTCGTTTTGGATCAACCAGATGTTGATTGATATTACAGGAGCAATCTTAGTCCATTTCATTTTTATTACTTATTTTGAATATATATATATAAGTGTAGTTATATATAATAAAACAGTATTTAATTTTCACTAAAACAAATCGAATATTTGTTATATGGCGAGTACCTCTAGAACGGGAAATCTTTAACGGCTTCTAGGATGGTCCATGAGCCTTGTTTATAATTCTTTAATTCTTTCTTGTCCCTTTCTCCATCATGAGTTTGGAGTAATTAACTAATTATTATTATTTTAATTTTGGAAAACCATTTAGGTATCCATATATTAATTAATTGAAGGAGGATTTCTCCGATCAAAACATACCTTGTTTTCTATTAACATTTAACGCTTACACGCATTGTTGTAAAAACTCTGTCTAGGCTTCGATTAGTCGACAATTAATCACTAGGGGTTCACCGAATAATAGCCGATTAATCGTTAGTCAATCAACGGTGGTCCTTTTCCGGTCAAATTCTGACCAGATTCCGGCCCAGGTTCGACCTAACCTTATAAACTCACTCCAATTACTTAAAAAATGAGTCAACAAAAGGTTAGAAGATGTCTATTTAAAAAAATACATATAAAAATATGTGTGTGTATATATATAAAACTAAAAATTACACATAAAAACTCACTTTGATTAATTCCGATTAATCCATGTTAACACGGTCGATCGCACAGCCTTTCTCCAAGAGGTTCATCAGCGTTGCCCGTCAATCTATCGGTGGGTCCAATTTCTTTACGCTCAGCCTGCTAGGTTGTATGTTGGTAACGAGTGTATTGGGGCTACTACCGGAGTTCAACAAGGAGATCCTTTGGGGCCCCTTCTCTTTGCCCTCGCCTTACACCCCCTTATTCTCCGAGTTCAGAACCGCTGTAAACTCCCGTTTCATGCTTGGTACTTAGATGATGGGACGATTATCGGCAACGCCTCTGAGGTTGCTACGGCCTTAGACATCATCAACGAGGATGGGCCGTCGCTAGGGCTTTATCTCAATATTAAGAAAACAGAGGTTTATTGGCCGACATGCGACGGCCAGAAAGTTCAGGACGGGCTTTTCCCGAGAGGGATTGGTAGACCAGAGAAGGGGGTTAAGCTCCTTGGTGGAGCTGTTAGTCGGGATCCTAACTTTATTAGAGAGTTGGCAGAGCGGCGGGCCTCGGGGGCGGTTGACCTTATGAAACTCTTACCCTGCCTGAGGGATCCCCAATGTGAACTCCTTATGCTAAGGTCGTGCATGGGTGTTGCTAAGTTGCTTTTTGGGCTGCGGACTTGTCAACCCCATTTGATGGAGGATGCGGTGTCTCGGTTTGATGATGGCCTTAGAAAGGCTATAGAAGACATAGTAGTGGGTGGCGGCCCCTTCTTTGGTGACCTCCAGTGGCGCCTATCATCTTTGCCAATGCGTCTAGGTGGGTTGGGCCTCTTCTCAGCCCGAGATGTTGGGGCTTATGCCTTTGTGGCGTCTAGAGCTCAGTCTTGGGAACTACAGGATCATATCCTTCGAAACGGTGGGGTCGTCGGGCTGGACCCAGACTATCAACAAGCGCTCGAACATTTAAATGTCTCTCTCCCAGACTTGGATATTGGCGGTTTCTCTAACAAGGACACCGCCCCCTCGAAGCCACAAAAAACTTTGGCGAATGCACTGTTTAGCAAAATCGCTCAAAGCCTGGGAGAAGCTTTTGATTTGACATCCCGCCAGAAGGCGGTGTTTGAGTGTCTGAAGGGTCCCCATGCTCAGGAATTTTTGACCGTTATCCCGATTGAGGGGTTAGGACAATGCATGTCGGCAGTAGAATATAGAACCATTCTCAAATACCGGCTAATGATCCCTATTTACCCAGAAGATGAAAAATGCCCGATATGTCGTAAAGCTTGTATGGATAAATATGGGGAGCACGCAGTTCACTGTAAAGAGCTCCCTGGGTTTAAATATCGGCATGACTGGGTGCGGGATGTTTTGGGAGACATCTTAAGAAGAGCTGGGATTTCTGCTAAGAAAGAGGCCCCTGTGAATTTCCTCACGGACCCTATGGAAGGGAGATCTACTCTACGACCAGCGGATCTGCTCGTCTTTGGCTGGGCTGGGGGGAAACATGCTTGTGTGGACCTCACGGGGGTTTCCCCTTTGGTTGGTTTAAGGGAAAACGGGTTTGTAGCTGGACTAGCAGCAAGAAAGGCAGAATCAAAGAAAGTGGATAAGCACGCTAAAGCTTGCGCAGAGAACCAACATGTCTTTATCCCTTTTGCCTTTGATACTTTTGGCTCCCTAGCGCCAGAAGCCATCAACTTCTTGACGAGGGTTCAACGGGTTATCCACAACAATTGTTCGACCCCAAGGGGGCAGGGGTTTGTGTTTGGGAGGTTGGGGTTTGCAATTCAGAAAGGGTTGGCAGCGCAGCTTGTTGCCCGTCTACCTTCTGTTTTGATGTAACTTAACAAGTTTTCTGGTTTTATTTATATAATAATATCTTTAGTAAAAAAAAAAAAAAAAAAAAATCCATGTTAATCCCCTAATTTATACTTTTAACTATTTGTTTTCTTTATTCAGATTAAAAAATTATTAAAATATTTTTAAATGTCTTTTAAATATTCATTTTCTCAATTTTGAGACGGGGTTAATTCGTGTCAGTATATCCATCGCTAAAACTTAGCTAAATTTGTCCTTAAGTAATCCATAGCAAAATAACTTGCCATTCATTTTTTCCACGATGAATATATGTTTTTTCTAGAAGTGCAGCATTGTTTGGTTATTAAAAAACTTTAAGTGACGAGTAATTATATCCATTCTTCCATGAGAAAAATGTATGTTTTGAAATAGACTTGTTTTCTGAAGCAGAAATTTATGCCTAGAGCTTTATAGTTTTACAAATTCTGTTATGTTACATATGGATTGAACATTAATCAACCATATTTTTAGGGTAAAGAAGTGTAGATGGTTGATTAATTCGCACAAGTAATCAATATATAGAATGAAGAAGTATATCAATTCAACTTAGATGTTTAAGGGTATTGTTAAATTGTTATTACTTCAGGTTCTTAGTGTAAAATGGTAAACTGCTAATCAACTTTGATATTAGAAACTGCAAAATCTGAAATTTCAGGTCCATTATGCACTCGAACTTTGTGACAACACATAATCAAACTTGGACAAAAAAAGGGCACATACATCACTCATACCGCATAGGAAACGAACCACTAATTAACCCAGAAACCACGACATACGTAGAATCTTGCTATAATCCAAACAGAAAGACCTAGCCAACCATAACTGGATATATGGCCATGGCTAGTTAACTAAGGTACTCGCTACATGTCTCTTACTTCAAACATGTTGCGGTTCTTGACGACTATATCAAACATATGCATCGATTTGAGCTTGCTAAAGTTTTTAGGCAGTGAAATGAGATGCACAGTGGATCTTTTGTGAAACTGCAACAAATCAGGATCATCATAGTACCTTTCCCATCCTAGTGATGACAAGATTCTTTCCAGCCTATCATAGGAAGTCACCACTTCGTTCGTTGGTACATGGACCAAGACCTTACGACGAGCCGAACCTTGACAGGAATCACCTCCGGGGCTCTCCACTAGTCGAACCACGCCGTTCTGATTGAAAACCCAGACACCAGACATATCTTAAGTTCTTCACTAGCTAGATAGGGTTTTAAGTTCTGGTTTTTATGAACAAGAATATGAATTTATGGATTTGGGGGCTGGGGGTTTATATAAGAGTTTGTAGCAACGTGGGGTATATATTAATTAAGACATAAAGCGTGTGTTCGGGTCCATTTATCGGTTGAGAAAAAACTTTGTGTGTTTAGGACATCACTTACCCACATGTGGGTGTGTGGGGGAGGGAATCCAAAATCTTTTTCCATCTCATTATAAATCCCCACAAATATACTCAAAGAGAATCTTAAGCTGATTGAGAATGGTCCTAATTACCAAAAATGGAAACAGCTGTACTATATGACCAGATGTTGATTGATACTATAGACACAATTTTAGTCTGTTGCATTGTTATGAACTTTCGTTGATTTATTAAGACAGTATTTAACAATCAAAGTACTAGTTTAATTTTCATTTAAATGACTATTGTAAACCGTCTAAGGCAAGTACATCTAGAAATAGGAAATTTTGAACGAATTCTAGGACTTTTCATGGGACGTAATTTTAGAGGATAACTAGTGGAATTTCCTAGCGTGTTACGGCGGGAATTCGGTCGGTTGCAGCTCTATTCATTACGGTGTCAGTGCGATATCGTCACTTGATAGAATAACCAAAAGATAAAGCCCATAAAAAATCGTAATATATGTCCAAAAGGATATCAATGGACACGTGTTTTACATTTATTGAAAACGATGTTCAGTCGGAATCAATCGGTAGATACTATTTGTCTTGCATGAACCCAGATGATCCCATGAACCATCTTCCGGATGGAGGTCACATTGATCACAATGTTTTCCATAATTGTCGATACACAAACAAACCGATTGAACAACCACAAAAACTCTATAATCGAAATCAATTGAAAATAAGAATGATGTGAACAAAACTAATGTGCTTGATCGTGGAATAAAGAACACAATATCGTTCCTACACTTCTATTTATTTGGAGTGAAGCGTCACGACTATGGCATCCCACCATTTGTATACAATTTCTATCTTATGGAACGTTCCAATCCAGTTTACCCTAATGGACTTAAAAAAACAAATCCGACCCAAATGTTGTGGCCTCCACGCCAATACGTAAATGTAAAACATAATAGTTTGACCCATAATACTAAGCTAAAATAAAACATAGCAAGCCCAAACGCGGTTTGTGTGATTATATGTATTCATTCACCCCCTTAATCACAAAACGATGATTACCAAGTCTTCATCCGAGTCCTCCGCATCAGGTTCACTCTCACTTTGACTTGCTTGAAGTGAGTCTTGAACATCCATTGTTACATCAAGGGTTAGCGGACCGCAACCTTTTGGCCATATTCTTTTCGCACTAACATTTCACTTTTCCAATATCGCTTTGCCTTTTGTTGCCTTTGCCATAATTTCATTTTCTTCACAAGCTTTGAGAATCATTACGTCCTTCTCTATCAATTTGACCCTACTCCTCATAACATGGAAAATCCTTTCAAATAGATCATGATATTTAATACAAGTTATTTTAAAAGTTTCATCATCGTCTTCAATGTGGCCAAGTTTGAAAGCCACCATTTTCCATAAGCCTTCCTTTGTAACTTCATTAAAACTGCCCATACCTACCACAATCGTTTATAATTCTAACAAATACCTTTTCACCAAACAACACACGTAGAGGTATTTTCTCTATCTTGAGAATACCGAGATAGTCTTGTACAAACCACTTCAACCATTTTGTAAACACCGTCTTGAATCCAATTTGATGTCTCATCAAAATCTCGTGCAGTTTCACCAATTCTACGAAATTCATACAGCTTTCATTGTTTTATTTTCGTTTCGGTTTCACAAACTTTTACACTACTCACAAAATCCCAAACCTTCTTTCGTAGGTCTTCATGCACCACATTTAGATTGTTATCCATTTCTTCTAAATAACACATCAATGTCATTTTTTTTTCCTTTTAACATAAACCATTCCAACAAATTCAACCTTACTACTCAATGTTCCTTCCTTAACCACACCGTGGTCATCTTTAGGAATTTCTTTTCACTGTCCTTTTGAAACTTCTTCTCATAAAAACTTTTAACATATGTTTGTAATTTCTCTCTTTCCTTTAGATAGGTAGTTATGACATCAATAATTTCATAAAACTTTTCCAAGTAATTTTGTTTAAGTTTTATTTCTGAGTTTTCACTAAACACGTCATGACCCTTGGATTTTCCATTAAACATTCTTCTCAAAGAATATTTCTCCCCATCCATTATAGCTTTTCTTTGTTATAGGAGTTGTTCTAAACTTAGAACATTCCTTTCCATAGTAGGAACATAATTAACACAAGGAATTCTCTTTGATTTATCATCAACGGGAACTTTACATTCACCAACCCCATGTATAAAAGAAAAATATTTAGTTTTCTTTTTTGGGGTTATTCCAAAATGACTTTTAAAAACTTTGAACACATCCTTATTTCCGGTCATGTGTTTTTTATACTTTGGGTCGAAACCCACATATGGTTCCTACCACCCCCATCACTCGTTACTAAAAAATACCCTCTACGGGTTCAGAAGAGAGATTGGCAAATGGATGCTATGTGACTAATCTCTTGACAGAGATAGCAGTGTACGCCAAACCTCTATGGAGTCCTGGTTGGATTCTTTCCTTTCGTATTAACTTTCCTCCAACCTTGTTTAGGAAGTGTATTTGTGGTAGTCTTCCTCATTGTTCTTCTGATTTTGAGAGATGACGAATGAGGTGCGACCCCTTCACCTAGTTGCTACCCTGGCATTTTTGTCTCAGGTTATAGCCTACACCAAACCTTATGGCCTCATCCTTGTTTGCTTCGCCCTGTCCAAAACCTGATGTCCCCATCAAACTCCCTGCCAGAGGAAAACTATTTTCAGTAACTTCTCTTAGAAAGGATATCGGCGTTAAAAAATGATAAATATGATTAGACTCGTACAAACGTTGAACCCGATAACCAAATACACCTTTTCAACACACTATATCCACCAAATCTCACAACGTGTAAAATATAATAGATACTTAAGAACTTAGAATTTCTCAAAAAGGGTACTTCTTACGTTAGTCAGGCCTTGAAAACTTTTCTTTGAATTAAAGTATGTTTCATTAAGAAAAAAAAATATGTTTTCACGAATCTCTTTACAATAAAACTTAAATTAGCTGTATCATCTTCAATATAAAAGATTATTTAATTTTCCATTAGTGCCCCTAAGGTAGTAATTTATGTTAATGGGTTTGAAATGTGTCCGTAGAAGAAGTAATGAATAGAAGAAAACAGTTATTTGACGTGTTTTGTATGGTATATAAATAATAGTCAATTTTAACACAATTCCACGATTTAAATTTATAATAAAATACGAGCACTAACTATGATACACGATGGCAAGTGCACCCATCTTTGGCATAGTGTCGAAACCCCCGTCCCCTATCTGTCCGGGAACGGGCGGCCGCGGCCAGTTTCAGTGGTATCGGTGTTTATCAGTTTGGCAGCGGAAATTTACATCAGGATCGTAGTTAGGAAATATTTTTATCAGAGTAAAATACCACACTTTTATAACATTAAACACATGGGTAAAACCCAAGTTTCAAGTGCACACGTTTTTATAGGGATAAGCCCTATTTTATTTAGCAAAACATCTTCTTTATTTTAGGTAACTTTATAGCCACTTTTCCAAGCCTTCAGTGCTCTTCAGCTGGCTTTTAATTTGGCTTTCACATTTTGTTACCTGAAACGCGTTTAAAACATTTTGTCAGTGGGAAATACTGGTGAGTGAATCCCAGTTTAATCAAAATAGGTTTTATCCTTGTACAGTATTGAGGGCATTCAGCAATTACATTTGTTTACCATTCTACCTTAATTACCACCCACGGTACTGTCGACCCGACTTGTGGTCATGTTACTACTCACAGTGTAGTAAAAAATTTTGTATACAAAACCCCAACATACCGATGATAATTGTAGAATACAAATACTCAATCACTGTTTAATATAATTTAAAACATTTGAGGTTTTGTAAAAACAGTTTGCAAAAAGGTTTACAAAAAGGATATTACTCACATTGCTAGTTTAGACTTTTCCTGATGGTTTCCTGGTTATAATCTAATAATTAAAACAATGCACATTCGTTAGTATCATAATCCAATATTTACATTAGTAATACCCTCCCCGAGACAGAACTCCAACGACTACGTCAGGCAGAACCACGACAGCCGTTACGGAGCATTAGATCAATCGGGCAGCGCATTTAATACGTAACTGGGGTTATAATACTTACAACGGGGCAGAACTTCATTAATTAGGGGGGTATAATACTCGGAAATTATAATTACTATGTAGAAATTCGAGAGAGAAAGAGAGAATGAACGAGTTGGGACTGAAGGCCGATGGCCTCCATTTATAGGGTCTCATTTCAAGTTTGTCGCGCCCAGCGAAGGCTTCAGCTAAGGGTTTCGCGGCCCGCGAGGCTAGCTAGGGTAGGCCCTAGCTTGGCTGATTCGGCCACTAGTCTCGACACGATGCTGCCACGTGGCAGCTCAGGGGTGAGCCCTGATATTGACCTGTCGCGGCCCGCGTAAGACTAGGAGAGAGTCTTCGCGGCCCGCCAGAAACTAATAAAACTTGTTTTTATTTTTATTTTTATTTTAATTATATAAAGGTATTAAAGGTTGTTTATCGTATACGGGGTATATTTTAAGGAGTATAGGAATATTATAAATATATTAGAGGTGTCGGAAATATTTTTTTTAGGAGGGTTGTTATATCCTCCCCACCTTGTTTTAGAATCGTCCTCGAGGTCTACTGAAACAGGTGTGGATATTTCCTTTGCATCTCTGCTTCAAGTTCCCAAGTGTAGTCTGGTCCTCTCTTGGAATCCCACTTCACTTTGACTAGAACTAATCTCTTGTGCTTGAGATTCTTGACTTTTCTGTCTTCAATCTGTAGAGGCTTTTCTATAAACTTAAGCTTTTCATTTACCTCTATATCTTTAAGAGGTACCATTAATGACTCATCGGCTAAGCACTTTTTGAGATTGCATACATGAAATACATCATGTATTCCTGCCATTTCCTCTGGCAGTTGTAGCTGATAAGCTACTGGTCCTATTCTTCTGATAATCTTAAAAGGTCCAACATACCTGGGGCTTAGCTTTCCCCTTTTGATGAATCTGACAACTCCCTTTCATGGAGAGACTTTTAACAATACCTTGTCTCCTACCTGGAATTCCAACGGCTTTCGCCTGTTGTCAGCATAACTCTTCTGTCGATCACGTGCTGCTTTTAGTCGTTCCTTGACTTGAATTATTTTGTCTGTTGTCTCTTGTAGTATTTCTGGTCCAGATAATTGCTTTTCTCCAATCTCTGCCCAACAGACTGGAGTTTGGCACTTTCATCCATAAAGTTTTTCGAATGGTGCAGCATTGATGCTGGCATGAAAGTTGTTATTGTAAGAAAATTCTATTAATGGTAAGTGATCGACCCAACTTCCTCCAAAATCAATTACACAAGCTCTAAGCATATCTTCCATTGTCTGAATTATCCTTTCGCTTTGTCCGTCCGTTTGTGGATGATAAGCGGTGCTTAGATTTAGCTTGGTTCCTATTGCTTTTTGGAAACTTGTCCAAAAATAAGAAGTAAAACGGCTATCTCTATCTGAAACAATAGATAAAGGAATACCGTGTAATGAAACTATTTCATTTACATATAATTTGGCTAACTGTTCCATACCGAATGTTTCCTTCATTGGTAGGAAATGACCAGACTTGGTTAACCTTCTACAATCACCCAGATTGTATCATTACCTTTTCGTGTCTTGGGTAATTTGGTAACAAAAATCCATTGTTATCAATTCCCATTTCCATACAGGCATTTCCAATTGTTGCAACAAACCTGAGGGTTTCTGATGTTCAGCTTTAACCTGTGAACATGTTAGACACTTGGCAATATAAGCTGCTATATCCTTTTTCATTCCTATCCACCAGAAATTCTTTCTTAAATCTTGATAGATCTTATCACTTCTAGGATGTATCGTATACTTAGACTTATGGGCTTCTTCTAAGATTTTGTGGCGTAGGTTTCCAAATTTAGGTATCCACATTCTTTTCTTATGGAATCTCCAAATTCCATCGGTTCCTTGTTCTAATTCCTTAATCATACCTTTTAATTTCTCAGTATCATCCTTGATTACTGATTCTTGTGCTTTTCTAATCTGGTCATTTAAATCTACTTGTAGATTTAATTTAAGAGAACGTACTCTTTTTGGCTTTTCGTGGCACTTTCGACTTAGAGCATCAGCAACTACGTTCGCCTTTCCTTCATAATACTGGATATTAAAATCATAATCACTAAGAAATTCTATCCAGCGTCTCTCTCATATTCAGCTCTTTTTGCCTAAAAATGTACCTTAAACTCTTATGATCAGTGAAGACAACGAATTTATTTCCATATAAATAGTGTCTCCAAATCTTAAGGGCAAAAATTATAGCTCCTAACTCTAAATCATGTGTTGTATAATTTTCTTCATGATTCTTAAGTTGTCTAGAAGCGTATGCTATAACCTTCTGGCGTTGCATTAAGACACATCCATAACCTAACTTAGAAGCGTCACAATAGACTTCAAAGTCTTCCGTTCCTTCTGGTAACGCTAGTATGGGTGCGTTGGTTAAATTTTGCTTAAGAATTCTAAAGGCTTCTTCTTGTTTTGATCCCCATTCAAACTTAACAGATTTACAGGTTAGCTTAATCAAGGGAATGGCTATTCTAGAAAATTTTCGAATAAACCTTCTATAATAACCGGCCAATCCTAGAAAACTTCTTACCTCTGTTGGCGACTCAGGGACTTTCCATTTAGTAATTCCCTCAATCTTTGTGGTATCCACATGAATTCTTTCATGGTTAACTAAATGTCCAAGAAACTGTACTTGTTTTAACCAAAATTCACAGTTTGAAAATTTAGCGTAAAGCTTTTCTTTTCTCAGCAAATTTAAAAGTGTATGTAGATGCGCGGCATGTTCCTTTTCACTTTTAGAGTAAATTAGCATATCATCTATAAAGACAATTATGAATTTATCCAAATATGGCTTACATATTCGGTTCATCATGTCCATAAATGCAGCTAGGGCATTGGTTAGACCAAATGGCATGACAGTAAATTCATAATGGCCATACCTTGTTCTGAATGCGGTCTTAGGAATGTCCTCTTCCGGTACCTTTAATTGATGATATCCTGATTGTAAATCGATCTTTGAGAAAAATCAAGCTCCTTGCAGTTGATCAAACAGATCATCAATTCACGGTAGTGGATACCGATTTTTAATCGTGACCTTATTTAATGCGCGGTAATCAATGCATATACGCATTGATCCGTCTATCTTTTTAACGAACAATATCGGTGCTCCCCATGGTGATGAGCTTGGCTGTATGAATCCTTTCTCCAACAGTTCGTCTAACTGTTTCTTTAATTCTTGCATTTCTGCAGGTGCCAAACGGTAAGGTGCTTTGGCAATCGGCGCTGTTCCTGGTAGCAGATGAATTCTGAATTCGACTTCCCTGTCTGGCGGTAGTCCTGGTAATTCTTCTGGGAATACATCTGAAAATTGAGATACTACAGGGATATCTTTTAATTCTTTCCCTTTAGTGTTAATGATTATGGAAATCATATACACTATTGATCTCTTTCTTGCACAACTTGCAGTTTTCATCATGGAGATGAATTTTGTGTGTCTGGTTGGTTTATCTCCTTTAATTGTGATCTTTTCACCCTTTGGTGAATTTACTTGTATTGACTTTCGATCACATAGAATATTGGCTTTATTGGTTATTAACAAATCCATTCCAAATACAATATCAAATCCTGCCAGATTCATTGGGTAAAGATTTGCAATAAACTTTTGATTTAAAATTTCTATTCTTGCTTCCTGCAAGATTTCGGAAATCTTAATGGTTTCTCCATTTGTTGTTTCTACTAGACATTCTTGTTGGAGTTTAGTTAATGGTTGATTAAGAATTTTGCAAAATGAAGTATTAATAAAACTTTGGTTTGCACCAGAGTCAAATAATACTTTAGCAAAAAACATCATTAACTAAAAATGTATCGGCAATAACATCCGGAATCATCTTTGCTTGTTCAGTAGTCAGAACGAATCCTCTAGCATTCTTAGTATTCTTCTTGTTCATGGCTAGAGCGAGTTTCGGACAATTCGTCCTGATATGTCCTTTTTCTCCACAGTTGAAGCACACTCCATTACTGGGTTTCTTCCTACAATCTTCATCCTTGTGTCCTGGTATCTTGCAGTAATTGTAGTAGGTAGAGCATCTTCCCAAATGCTTCTTCTTACAGGCTTTACAGTAAGGTGCAGAGGTAGAACCTATATTTTTCCCACGGTCGGAATTACCGTAGCGAAATTCCTAGGTAAGCCTTTGAGCTAGGTTCCTTCTCTGGTTTTCTTCTTGAGTATGGACCAGTTCATCAGTCAAGGTGTTTGCAAGTTCTACAGCTTCTTCTATGGTTGGTGGTCTAGCTGCCTTGACTACATGTCTAATCTCTCCAATTAATCCCCAGATGTAACGGGAGATTAACACTGGTTCTGGTGATGCTAGGGTTGGCACTATTCTAGCATATTCAAATAATGTAAAGCAGAAAGTTATGCCTAGAGCTTTATAGTTTTACAAATTCCGTTATGTTACATATGGATTGAACATTAATCAACCAGATTTTTAGGGTAAAGAAGTGTAGATGGTTGATTAATTCGCACAAGTAATCAATATATAGAATGAAGAAGTATATCAATTCAACTTAGATATTTAAGGGTATTGTTAAATTGTTATTACTTCAGGTTCTTAGTGTAAAATGGTAAACCGCTAATCAACTTTGATATTAGAAACTGCAAAATCTGAAATTTCAGGTCCATTATGCACTCGAACTTTGTGACAACACATAATCAAACTTGGACAAAAAAAGAGCACATACATTCACTCATACCGCATAGGAAACGAACCACTAATTAACCCAGAAACCATGACATACGTAGAATCTTGCTATAATCCAAACGGAAAGACCTAGCCAACCATAACTGGATATATGGCCATAGCTAGTTAACTAAGGTACTCGCTACATGTCTCTTACTTCAAAGTTTTGAAAAACTGATTAGGCCGTCGATTTTAAGCTTTCTTTAAATCCTTGTGTCCCCGGTAGCGGCGCCAAAAACTTAATGCGTGTGAAGTGTTATATATATTAGGTGTATATTTTAAGCCCCTTTAACACTTATTTTTAGCCAAGTTTTAAATTTATAAAAAACGATATTTTACTAACACTAAACACACATATGGGCAAGTGCACCCATCGTGAGCGTAGTATAGTGTTGGCAAGATACCAAGGTCGTCCAAGGACACAAGAGCTTTTAGTACCGGTTTATCCTCAACGTCTAAACAAAATAAAAAGTTGGAAAAATGTTTTAAACTAAGAAAAATAAAAACTAACTAAAATGCTGAAAATAAAAATCAAAAGAAAAACAGATAGACAAGATGAATCACTTGGTTCCGACTCGTATCTAGTGTAACCTTTGATTATTTCCGCACTTTTGCACATATTTAAGAGATTATCTTAGTTATTGTAGTAGGCCCCTCTTTTGAAGGTGACGTTACCCTCACCCCAGTAGTTTGAGTCAGCAAGGATACAATCCTAAAAGGGTGGATTATTGGAAGATAATTAATTAAGTTATTAATGCAAATTATGGTAGGCCCCTCTTTTGGAGGTGACGTTACCCTCGACTAAGTAGTCTGAGTCAGCAGGGATACAGTCCTAAATAGCCGGGTTATAGTATTAATAGTAGTTAACTTATGAGGGGATCAAAGAGTTTGGACCCCCGCCATCCAATACCGTTAAGTATTGAAGGAGGTCCTACTAAATTTGACCCAGGTCCATTGCAGGACCTCTAAACGCTGAACAATGGCAAGACCTTTACCAAACCGTTCCCTTAACCCCCGACCAGGTAGCCAACATACCTCCATATAGACAGTGGAGATATGAATGGTGAAAATCTTTTATTTTATATAGACAGTAAAATAATGCCAAGACACCACGGACAAACGATAAGGAAAGATCACCTTCAACATAAGCAACTAGTTATTAAAGTCATTAATACAAAACCAAATAAAAAGTGCAAAAGATTAGAAATAAAAAGTATTAAACTAGACACTTTGTCTTCACCAAGTGATGTAAGAGACTTAGGAAAACATGGCCTTGATTGTCAAGAACTCTTACGATCAATCTTGGATCCCGAGACGACTCACACACTCTACGATAGACAATGGATGATGGTGGTGGATGATGGTGTTATGGTGGTGGTGGGTGGTGGGTGAAGTGTGAGAGAGGTGGTGTGCCAAGGGCTGGTTTGAGCTTGAGCCAAGCACTTCTATTTATAGGCTGAACAGAAGCTCGGGCACGGCCCCGTGTCCAGTGGGCACGGCCCCGTGTCCACATCCTTCTCTTTCTTCATTTAATGTAGTTTTGTCCTTTTTAGTTGACCACGCCCCCGTGTCCGCTGAGCACGACCCCGTGGTGCAGAAGAATCTTTGTACTATGCAGATTTGCTGGATTGTGCGAATCTTATAGTTGACCACGGCCCCGTGTCCGCTGAGCACGGCCCCGTGGTGGGCAATAGAAGCTTCTACCACTTTGTCTTTTCTGCTGACACTTGGGCACGCCCCCGTGCTGGCTGAGCACGGGGCGTGTTCAGGCTTCTCATCTCTTGTTTTGCTTAGGAAGATGCTGTCGTGGGGCCGGGCATGTCACGTCTTGTTCCTTTTCTTGTATTTATGTTAGATTTTGATGTCTTTTTGCTTCTTTTGTTAATTTGAGCTCATTTAATCCTGAAAATACAAAAGGAAGACAAAAGCACACTTTTTCCAACATTAGTACTAAAAAGGGTTAGCTTTATGCCACAATTGATGAAATTTATATGTTGCATTTTGAACACATCAACGGGAATTCGGTCGGTTGCAGCTCAATTCATTACGGTGTCAGTGCGATATCGTCACTTGATAGAACAACCAAAAGATAAAGCCCATAAAAATCGTAATATATGTCCAAAAGGATATCAATGGACACGTGTTTTACATATATTGAAAACGATGTTCAGGCGGGATTTCCAAGATTCTTTATTTAGTTTTATTTTTATTTATTTACAATCCTATTCGTCATGATTTATTTAAAACTTTTCATAAGATAAATTACTTATTAGGGCATAACATGCCTCTTTAAAATTCTATTTATATACAAGTTCACATACCTCACGGGGATCACTCAACACTCGGCCGAAAATGTATTTTTGTGGATCACTCGAGAGCGGGATGGAACTTACTCCTACCATAGGCTTGCCAAGCAATCAATCCTCCTTTTTAACTTATATACCTTTGTAAATATCAAGAGGACTTTTTGGGTGAAGGGTTAGGCTTGGGTTAAAGGTAGGTGGGTGGGTTAGTGGTTAGTAGAAAAAGGGCTAAAAGCGTAACAAGCGTCGGTTTTCGTAAGACTTTTTTTTTTAACTTTTATTTTGATGAAGCTATTATTCAAACAAAGTTATTTTTGATGAACTTGTTTGTTTATTTTCTTTTGCTTCATCATCAACACATAAATTTTTTTTTTTTTTTTGAAAAATCATACGAAAAACCGAACTTGTTACTAAAACAAAGGGTTAAAAATGAAAAAGGTTTTGGTGGGTAAAATGGTGTTTGGTTTGGGTTATTAAATGAAAAGGTTTAGGCTCAAAGGGGCTAACTAGGGGGATTTTGGGTAGGTGGTAAAAAAAAAAGAAAAATAATGGTGTAGAAATAAAAAGGGTTAGTCCTAATGCCTCCATCATTTACTTACTCGGGTTTAAGTTGGTAAGGACCGGGAATGTATCGTCGTGGCAAGTTCTAGAGTTGTAAGAACCAAGCGGCTATTCACACAAGAAACGAAAAATGAGCATTTAGTTTAATGATATGTATTTGTATGCTCAATAAAGGCTCAAAACTCACTTTTGTGGAAATGGGTTTTTATGTGATCAAGTATATATAATCAAATTTTAACTAAGCTTGTCATGCCTTTTCATAATTTTCTTAGGTTGGTTCTTTTTATCACGACGCTATCGGTTGTAAATTTGTAAAAATATAACCTTTTTAGAATTTGAAATTCCCAAGTTAAACCTAGTCAAGTAAAAAAAATTGAAAATTTTTTTGAAAAAAATTTGGGGTGATTAGCGGTTCCAATAGAGTTTTGTGTAAGGCTTGTATTTAGGACTTGCAAGATTCAAGGTTTTAGCATCCCCCCCCCCCCCCCCACACTTAAATTACACATTGTCCTCAATGTGTCCCAAAAATAAGTTTTTCGGTTGATTAAAATGTGTAAAAGTGGGTTAAAAACAAGATTTTATGGTACTGGGTAGCTGAACACGGGGTGGTGTTGGCTGAGTACGGCCCAGTGTCCAGACTGCCAGTACCAAAAGTAAACAGATAGCTGGGCACGGGGGCGTGTCCAGTGAGCACGGCCCGTGTCAAAACTCACTTTTTGTATGCTCAATAAAGGCTCAAAACTCACTTTTTGTGTAAGGCTTGTAATTAGGGCTTGCAAAATTCAAGGTTTTAGCATCCCCCCCCCCCCCCACACTTAAATTACACATTGTCCTCAATGTGAGCCAAAAATAAGTTTTTAGGTTGATTGAATGTGTAAAAGTGTGTTTAAAAACAATTTTTTGTGTTACTGGGCGTCTGGACATGGGCCCGTGGTGTCCGGGCACGGCCCCATGTTCAGGTTGCCAGTAACAAAAAATAACAAAAAGTAACAGAAGGCTGGACACGCCCCCATGTCCAGATACCTGAACTGGGTATTTTTCCTGCAGATTATGAGCACGGGGCGTGTTGGCTGGGCACGCCCCCGTGCTGAACTTGCTGTAATGAAGAAAAATCGTTGGGAGGTCCTGTTTTTGTGCATGGGGTGTTGGTGCTAGTTTCCCTTGGTATCCTTCACCATCCTGAGTGTGTTTTATTCCTGAAAATTAAAACTAAACTAGAAAGCATAAAAATTAATCTAAAATAAACTAAGGATAGTTCCGCGGAATGCCTCCGGTCACACCCCCAAAAATCCACACGCGGAGTATCACCGCTTGGAGGCGTGACTGACCAGGATCAAGCCACCAATCATATTGAACATTTTAAGTAATAAATAAAAGTCATTCATCAATACGAAAGGTGTTCAAAACCATAACATAGTTAAGTGTTTAACGGAAGCATAAATATGTAAACCCAACATAAGTTTAAATGTTTCAAATGTTTAGGATGGCACTCAGCTGTCCATGTCCCACAACGACTCCTCTCCACTCCTATGCAAGCTCCATAGATACCTAACGACCTGCAAAGCATGTAATAGAGAGTCAACAACAAAGTTGAGCGAGTTCACAGTTGGTTGTTCAGAAATAAGTTCGTTTAACAAATCATAAGTTCGTTTATAACCATGCCGTGTATTACTAGGCCATTTGTACGTTCATCTAGTGGGGGCTTCCCATGTTGTAAGTTCAATTAGTGGGGGCTTCCCATACTGTAAGTTACTAGACTAGTTGTATTCATGAGTATCCTTCCCAACCCGAGGATAGTAGTAAGTATAAGTTTACGTAGGTTTTACGTAAGTGCCCTTCCCAACTGAGGACAGTAGTAAGTATAAGTTTACGTAGGTTTTACATAAGTGCCCTTCCCAACCGAGGACAGTAGTAAGTATAAGTTTACGTAGGTTTTACGTAAGTGCCCTTCCCAACCGAGGACAATACGTAGCGAGTACGTAGGTTTAGCGCTGGTGTCCTTCCCCATCCGAGGACAACGGTACGTAGGATTTACGTAGGTTTTAACACTAGTGTCCTTCCCAAACCGAGGACAGTACGTAGGCTTTATGTAGATTTTGGCACAGGCATCCTTCCCAATCCGAGGACCGTGGTAAGTAGTCTAGTAGTGATGTAAGTACAAGTAATCATTCAATCCCATTCCCAACCCACCGGGGAATCTCATGCCTTGGTAAGAGTGTGAACTCACCTTGGTTTGCTCGGTATGCTAAATTATGTGCTCACAAGAAATCAATCAAGTCCTATAGTATGCACGTATACTCAATCAGTACAAGCTCGTAAAGATTCACATACAATCTAGGTCACAAATTGTGTTTGGAAATTAACAACATGCACCACGTAAGTAGTTAGTAAGTTCTCATGCAATTTATGTTTCACACAAATGTTCATCACAGTTTGTACCAACAAGGTTAATGATTAACATATTTGAGAGGGTCAACAGTCTTAACGAAGTTAGCAACTTATCAGGGTTTATAATCATAACAGAAATAATAAAGTAACACCGTTAATTAACTAACAGAATTAACTAACAGGGTTAACAAAAGTTACCCGCTTAACAGAGTGACATACATGAGTCTAACAGAGTTAATAAGGTTAACTGAGTTAATAAACTTAACTCAGTTAATAGGTTGAACATAGTTACATACTTAACGGAGTTATATACGTAACTTAACAAAGTTAACAACTTAACAGATTAAACCACTAAACAGACATAACAGTTGAGCCGAAATCAACTTTGGGCCGAAATCCCTTCAGTGACGAAATCCCTCTTGCGACGAAAACACCCGGGATGAAGACACCTGTTTTCATCGGCTTCAGGTGTGACTGGGCCGTTCAACCTAGTGGGCTGGCACACTTAATCAATTCTCATGAACATTGATAAAGCCAAGACTTTAATGACATGCACACTGCTAATACCAATGAATTTCAATTTGACCGAAAACTTTTGATCAGATCACATGCAATGTTTCAATCAAGAGCCTATTGGACCTCCAAGTCCACTAAACCGACAAGTGCCAACTATGATTACTAACCGATAACTTTAGTAGCAGGCAATTTGTATTTAATCAATTCAATTAATTCTATTGCACTAAGTGTTTTCGTCTGGTGTTGTGATTTCGTTGGCCCCTGGGTTTTCGTCGACTGGTCATCATCTTCATTAACAGTTACAATAACAAGAACAACCGTAATCATCATCTAACAGATTCAACCACTTCAACGAACAATCGATCAATCAGGAACTAATACAATCGCTTAGATATTCACTCATTTGTATCATCAGAATTATCATCCAACATCATGTAAACAGAATCATCATTCAACATTCAATTCAACAATTAAACATACATATTGCAGCCGATCTATTTACATGTGCATCCATCCATCAATTAATTTTCTAAAACCCACAAACCCTACACTTCACATCATCAGATCTATTCTACAAGATTCATGACAAAAACATCCAATCCATCCATTCGGTTTTATGTCATCGACAGATCATGTTTAATATACGGAACCTTAATATACAATTCAATTCCAATCATATGCTCATCATCACACCCACTAACAGTTAATTCATGATTTCAACAAGTAGTCAAATGATTTTAATATAACAAAATCATACATAACAGATTACAATAAAAGGTCACTAACCGGTACGAGTGTCTGAGAGTTTCATAGAAATCAAAGCTGCCGTCTCAGAGAATGAGGTGCTCTAGGGTTTCAGTTTTTGGTGATTAGACTTTCACGTGAAGTGGGGAAACAAAATATATAAGACCGATTACTACTAGGCCAAAGCCCAACCTGTTTTCGTTGACCACATGTGGACGAAAATACATGAAGTGTTTTCGTGAGGTGTGTGTTTTCGTGGGGTGTGTGGGTGTTTTCGGCTATAGCTCTTAATTATGCAACACAACATCCATACTAAGCATGTTATTAACACAACAATCTATATACAAACACACTTATGATGCACACTAAATATAACATATCAGTCGCAATACGATTTAACATTTTACGAATGTGTACAGTTGTGAAACAAACAAGTCGTGTAAACAAACAACTTAAACAATTAACGTGCAATTAATGCGAAGATGGAATCTTGGAAACTCGAGTTGTCACATTATCCCCAACTTGAAAGAAATTTCGTCCCGAAATTTAGCACGTGGTTACTGAGGAAGCTAGTTAAGTTTGCATGGTTTACTGGTTTTCCTGGGGTGTCACATCATCCCCCCGTTGATTTGGAATTTCGTCCCGAAATTCTGTAGTAGCTTCAGCCTCAGTAGTGGTTGCACTGTTTCCGAATAATTGGGGATACTTGAGTTTCATTTGATCTTCTCGTTCCCAGGTAAACTCTGGGCCACGACGGGAGTTCCAACGAACTCGAAAAAGAGGTATTCTAGTGTGCTTGAGGACCTTAACATCCCGGTCCGTGATTTCAACTAGTTCGTCGACGAATCGCAACTGATCGTCGATAGTGAGCTCCTTCAAAGGAACTATGAGGGTCTCATCTGACAGACACTTCTTCAGATTCGACACGTGAAAAACATTGTGAATTGCACTGAGTTCTGCTGGTAGGTTCAGTTTGTAGGCCACCTTGCCTATTTTCTCAATGATTTCGAATGGTCCGACATATCGCGGATTGAGTTTGCCCCGTTTGCCAAAACGAACCACACCCTTCCAGGGTGAAACTTTGAGTAGCACTCGATCCCCAACTTGGAACTCTAGTGGTTTCCGGCGCTTGTTTGCGTAGGCTTTCTGACGGTAACGAGCTGCCGCCATGCGTTGTCGTATCTGAGCAATTCTTTCTGTTGCGTCTACTACAAGTTCTGGACCTGTGATATGACTATCACCCACCTCTGCCCAACAAAGAGGTGATCGGCATTTACGCCCGTACAATACCTCAAACGGAGCAGCTTGGATGCTGGTGTGGTAACTGTTATTGTACGAAAACTCCACCAATGGGAGGTGTTTTTCCCAGTCGTTGCCGAAATCGATTACACATGCCCGAAGCATGTCTTCTAGAGTTTAGATGGTGCGTTCAGACTGCCCATCCGTCTGAGGGTGATAAGCTGTGCTCATGTCTAATCGTGAGCCAAAAGATTTGTGCATCGCTTGCCACAGTTCAGAAGTAAAACGTGCATCACGATCAGAGATAATAGAGGTTGGCACCCCGTGCCTCGAGACAACTTCCTTGAGATATACGTCTGCTAGAGTAGAGAACTTGTCTGTTTCCTTGATAGCCAAGAAGTGTGCAGACTTTGTGAGTCGATCCACGATCACCCAAATAGTATCATTCCCACGTTGAGATCTAGGCAGGCCAGTAACAAAATCCATGGAAATTTACTCCCATTTCCACTGTGGTATTTCTGGTTATTGGAGTAGGCCTGATGGTTTTAGATATTCCATTTTGACTCTCGCACAAGTCAAACACTTGCTAACGTAAGTTGCTATACGAGCTTTCATGCTAGGCCACCAATATGTAGTTTTCAAGTCGTGGTACATCTTATCCGAACCAAGATGTACTGAGTAGCGAGACTTATGAGCTTCATCCATTACAAGCTCGTGTAAGTTACCGTAGAGTGGGACCCAGATGCGTCCCGTTACATAGTAGGCGCCGTCTGCCTTTTGTTACAACCGTTGCCTTGAACCGCGTAGGGCTTCAGCCCTGACATTTTCTGGTTTCAACGCTTCTACCTGAGCATCTCGTATCTGAGAAGGAAGACTAGACTGAATAGTGAGTTGCAACGCTCGTACACGCCTAGGTGTAGTATCCTTTCGACTGTGGGCGTCAGCCACAACATTTGCTTTGCCCGGATGGTATTTTATAGCACATTCATAATCGTTTAAAAGCTCGACCCATCGACGCTGACGCATGTTCAACTCTTTCTTCTTGAAGATATGCTCGAGACTCCTGTGATCGGTGTAGATGGTGCACTTGGTACCGTACAGGTAATGTCTCCATATCTTGAGTGCAAAAACAACAGCTCCCAGCTCTAAATCGTGTGTAGTGTAATTCCGATCGTGAATCTTAAGTTGGCGCGAAGCATAAGCAATGACTTTATCCCGTTGCATCAACACACATCCAAGACCCTGAATGGATGCGTCGCAGTAGACTACAAAATTGTCTGTGCCCTCTGGCAATGAAAGAATAGGTGCGCTACAAAGTCTATCCTTTAAGTGTTGGAATGCTGATTCCTGTGTATTACCCCAACGGTAGATAACGCCTTTCTGAGTTAGTGAGGTGAGGGGTTGTGCAATCTTGGAGAAGTCTTTGATGAACCTTCTAATATAGCCCGCCAAACCCAAGAACTGGCGGATTTCTGTTGGTGTACGCGGTGCAGGCCAGTTCTTAATCGAGTCTACCTTGGATGGATCAACGTGTATCCCATCCTTGTTTACCACGTGGCCTAGAAAGTGGACTTCACGAAGCCAGAAGTCGCATTTTGAAAACTTGGCGTACAGCTGTTCTGCGCGAAGGAGTTCCAAAATGAGTCGTAAATGCTGCTCGTGTTCCTCCCGACTCCTAGAGTAGATCAGAATGTCGTCGATGAATACAATCACAAATTTATCCAAGTAAGGCTTGCACACTCTGTTCATAAGATCCATGAAGACTGCAGGCGCGTTTGTTAGCCCGAATGGCATGACCAGAAACTCGTAATGGCCGTAGCGTGTTCTGAATGCTGTTTTGGAGACGTCCTCGTCCCGGACTCTCAGTTGATGGTAGCCTGACCTCAGGCGCGTTTGTTGAAATCGATCCGAGTTTTTCTTTTCGGTGTCGGAGATGAGGTATCTTTAAGCCTTTCTCGTCCCCCTTGTTATTGAGAGAAATTTTGTGACTCATTTCTTGGTTGTTGAAAGTTTGTTCGTTGGTTTAGATTTTGTTGGTTACTACTATTGTCGGGTTCTCTCCAACCAAGGTTAGGGTGGTTACGCCATCTTTGGTTGTAGGTACCCGTTGGGGGACCTGACGTCCTAGGTCTATTATCAATGTAGTTTACCGATTCTGTTTGAATATCCATATCTTTCATACAACTCCAATTTTCATGTGGCCCACCACACCCCTCGCAAGCCATAACCGAAACCGTTTTTGCCATTTCTAACTTTTTGATTTTTGAAGAAAGGTGTAGGATCGTTTTCTGACCCGAACGAGTAGATCAGAAGAGTTTTTCTCAATACGAGAGGCGGAAACAAACGTATCAAGTTCAATTCAGCTAGATATTCACGTTAAACTGTCTTTTGATTGATTTGACAAAGAATTACAGCGAGTAGACACTTCGGCAGCACTTCGGTACTGAATCCGGAAAGTTACAAATGACAAGGCATCAAAGGTATTTATAGGCAAGCTAATTTCGCACGGAATAGTCCAAGCGAAATTAGTTTCACACGAAATCTAATTTCGTGCGAAATACCCACAAACACACTTTTTCTCGTTTTGCGTGCCCTGATCTATCTAATACAATACAAGACTCGATACAAGACGAAGTCGACAGACGTATGCACTAACAGACTCCCCCTCGGATGTCGACGAGTCTTCAATACATGTCTTCAACATCTTCAGTCTTTATCAGTCTTCCCGACCACTTCCAAAGTATCTTACAATGTAAAACATCCTCAATCTCTCTCTTCTCTTTATCTCCAGAATCTCGACCTAGCTCTAATCTCTCTAATTCTCTTGATCATATATCTTGATTCCTTAAGTTCATCAGCATCATCAGCTTGCATGAACTGGTCCAGGATCAGAACTTGGCTCTTACAGAATCAGGATTGTAATCTGGCTTACATTATGCTTAGGATCAAGAACCTGACTAACCTGCACACATCTCTACCTCACAATAAATTTCACAAATTTAAAATTTGACAAATATAAACGTCATTTTGTAAGTCCCAAAAACTGGATCTTTCAGTGATATCAAACAGCCTATTGATTGTGTGGAATCCAATAAATAGGTGATTCAAGAAAAACCGAAAAATATGAAATATGAAGAACACAATACCGAAAATCACTTTTAAACTTGCACACGATTCTATTACTTGAACAAGCAAAATCGTCTGGTATAAGTTCCTACACCAACTAATCGCCTCTCTCTCTGTAACTCTAGAATTTCTGTAACTGAGGCTCTAAGAAGTTCAAACCTATAAACAAGTTAGAAACTTGTTTATATACTCAACCAAGCCCACTTCCCTACATGGGCTTCCCTTGGGTCTGCTTGGCCCACATGGCCTAAAGCTTAGCCCAAGTGACCTATAAAGGTCCACAACCTAATATAAACTAACCCGGTATGGCCCAGCTCATAACCATAACCCGTTGTGTTAATTTGATGCGTCAGTCTCACACTTTAGGGCCTAACAATCTCCCCCTAGACTGATGCCATCAAATTGTCTTCATAACATGAAATCAGCAACGTCTTCAACAAGTCTATGGTTGTCGCTATGCTGCAGATGTTGTGGAAGTTCTTGACTTCTGAACTCTCAGCACTGGGTCTCTTTCTTCAGCTTTTATGGTTAGCTTCATATTAGGATCTCGATCAGCTTTGCTTGAAAATCTTGTTAAAAAGAATGTGAGAGGAGGATTCTCAACAACTCTTTTCTTCTTCAATCTTTGCCTTTCAAGCAGGTTCATGGTACTTCTTCAAATGTACTTTCACTGTCAGATGGCGTTTCGTATCCAGTTCTTCTGACTCAGGTACACCTTGTTGTTGAGCTGCTTCAGGCTTCTTCAGCAACTAACAGCATCTCAGTCTTCATCAACCCCTGTTCTTGATTGAAACCAAGTTCTGCACATGCTCACAAACTTTTAAGCAAACATTTCTTATGCAACAGGGAGAGTACTATATGAACACTAGGTACATCCAAGTACTTGTACTCGGATTTCACAATTCAAACTCTTTCAACTTTTTATGATCAGTCAAATCTTCAAGAACGGTTATAATTTTTTTAATTTTAAGAAAAACAATTAAAAACTCTATTTTTGGATTTTTTGTTTTATAGAAAAACAAGACACTATTTTTTTGTATTTTTTGAATTTTTCTATATTTTAATTTTTAAATTTTAAGAACAAGAAACAAATAAAAACTCAAAATATAAACAACTACCATAATATACAATTACAATTGCAATGGGATCAAAATTCGTTCTCAAGCAGACTAAGGAACACTTTTCAGTACGAGCCTAATCAAACTGGTCTATGCAATTGCCAATATGTTTGTCCACTTAAACTTTAACGCTCAACTTTCAATTTTTTAACTTCGTGATATGCTTAAGGTAATATTATACTATTATACCCGTGTGTCCCATTCCAAGGCATACCCCCGCGATCAAGGTAAGCACAACGATTCATCGTATTAGGTGAGTATACTGATGTCATCCTTTAAGATATCCTAACTGTGTCTAGGTCTGCATATAATCTGTTTTATCATGTTTTGATTTCTTAACAATGAACACCCAAATAAATACTAATCAAATCCTGGAAATTTAAACAGCACACTCTATCATGCAAGTATCTTCCCTACCACATATTTCACAAGTCCAATCCAGATTTCTGAAATCTTAACTGGGAATAGGTTGAGAAGAGAACAGAATAGATCTTTTGCAGAGATGGAATAATATACAGATCAAATGAGTTTTTCTCAGTTTGATATAGGTTTCTTGGGTTTCTTTTGGGCACTTGAGGGCCTCTTTCGGGGGTATTAGATCTATAGCGCGACAACGTACAGCTAGGTCAGCATGTATCTGGATGCAGCAGAAGCTGTCGTTGCCTAGCACCTCCAGGTCAGCATATATCTGGATGCAGCAGAGGAGGTACACGACTTTTTTCAGAGAAGATTTCAGAATCAGATCAAAATTTGTGTGTATCGGGACAACATACAGACATTCAAATAGAAATGAGCTAATTCCAAGTGGCTTTCTTTCCTGGGTTCATGTACAATTTTAGTTCTGAACAGAAGGACAGCCAAGATATCCCCGGATGATTCAACAATATAAAGACCCGAAACCTCAGATGTTGGCTATCTATCAACGCAAGATTTAAGACCATAAAATCATACGCCGTTGGTATGTTACCCACATGGTACATAGTTCGTTATGTTTATAACACTTAGTATCTTTTATCATTTTGAGTGTCAAGCCTATCGACATATCGCAGTAGATCCTAGTCTTTTCAGCTATGGCACCTTACATGTGTTAGTCAAACCCTTTAACACGAACATTTATTTCATTTCCCATATCATGCAATTTTTCTTTTTGGCTTTTTCATTTTGCAAATGTTTTTGTATTTTTCTCATTTTCTCCCCCTAAAACAAAGCATATATATACAACAAACTCTTTTTGTATTTTTCTTTTTCTGAGTTTTCTCCCCCTTAAACTCTATATCTATCTATATGTTCCTCTCCCCCCCCCCCCTAAATTTGTGCATAAATCTTGTATTTTTGCGCAAATTTACCATTTACTAGAGAAAGGACACTTCATATACAAAGTAATGAACTAAGAAAAAGAAAAAATATTTTTGCTTAACCGTTCCGTCATTAGATTGAAGACTAATCAAATTCAAATCAAAGTACTGAATTTAAACGGTACCTTTTGCTGATCATTATCTTACTTCTGTTATCTCCTCTAAAGGAAACATATCATCTGTAAAAAAAAATTTGAACTTTTTGCAACAGTGAAATGTTGCCCGTTTTTTATCTCTGGAACAACCGCTATCAACATTCCAGAGATTGTCAATAGCTCCTCCTTAGTTGTTCCTGAAAAGTAAGGAGATTAGTAAGACATTGGTACCCAGGCCATCGTGGTCCTGGGATTTCCTGAAGCATCAAAATAAGACACTTCTTTTAAACATAGGTCCCCTTTGGTTTCAAGGATTGGAGATATTGCTGCTTTGGATTTGGGTTTCCAAATCTGTTTCGGTTTAACAAACGTGTTTGTTGCATTCGGTTGAGCAACATTAGCTGATTCAGTTTTAGAAAGACGTTTTTGTTCTTGAACAGCCTTGCGTTTGTTTTTAGCAGCGTTCCAATCCCCATCAGAAGGTTTAACCTTGGGATTCACATTCTTCATTGCCTTAGGTGATGATACCTTCATTGGCTTAGAATGGTAGTTATCCTTAGGTGTAACCCTCTGATTTTGAGCATAATACGGTTCATGGGGATGATTTGTGCAGTTCCGAGCAATGTGACCAGCAATGCCGCAATTGAAGCATGTTTGTCTCTTCACGTAGAAGGCATTCTGATCATCTTGTGTATCTCTTGCAGGCCCTGAAGGATGAACTGGTCCTTTTTGTGCTTGTTTTCCTTGCACATTTCTTGCAAACGAGGATGAATTTGGATGTCTGTACTTGTCATTTGCTGGGGCCTTCTGTAGTGGAGATTTCTTTTGATTCTTCTTGTTTTGTTTAGACTGCAAGTCTTGTTCAGAAATCTCACCAGTCTTTCCGAAAGCTTTGTTAGCACAGTCAAATGCATATTTCTCACATTTGCCATTAATGACTGGCTTAACAAAAGCATTTTTCACGTCACGGGTCTTTTGAGAACTATTGCTGCCCGTTGAGGACTATGGAGAGCCTGATCGTCTGTGATGTTTAGGCTTCTTATTTCCGCGTCCTTTACCTGCTCGCTTCGGCTCTTGTTGCTTGATCTGAACCTTTTCATCACTAACAGAAAGCTCAGATTGTTCAGCTTGCATACTTGGAGCCTTGTTCACGTCAGTTTTCACTTCATCAGCTTTTGGTAGGATCCGAGACTTCTGGTTTATTAAATGAAACACCAGAAACTTCAGCAAAAACTTCAGCTGAAACATTAGACAAATTTTCAGCACAAGACGGTTCTACACATGACGCCTTTGAGCTGAATCCACTAGAATCAACTGATTCCAATTTCTCAGAATCAGCTATTTCTGATGATTCACATTTGGAATCAGATGGTTCAGCTGGCTCATTTGTTTCGTTTGCCGATTCAGTCTCTGTTAGGCAAGCATCAAGGTTTTCGCCCAAATCATCAGGCCTGAAATTAATCATAGAGCGAAAAACCTTAAAAAAATCAAACGTCGAAATAGAGTCTGGATTAGGTTCATTTATTAAATTTTCAGAAGAATCAGACTCTGATGCTTGTTCATCCCCAACTACATTTTCAACTTTTACTTCAACTACTTCATCTGCAGGGGAAGATGAAGCATTAGGATCAAAAGTACCCTTTGAAACAAAATTTACCGAAGGACTCGCTCGTTTATCAAAAGGTCTGCTGTTGATTGATGACTTATCAGTTTTAGGGCCGTAAGCCATCTTGTCCTCATTCATCAATTCCTCCTCAGTCATGGGTAAATATGTGTAGTTGTCATTATATGGAGGAGGAACTTGATTGAAACCCAAACCACACCCTTTCTTTTCCTTGTATGTGAGCTGTTGATCACACAAGTTTTTGACTAATTTGCTGGAAGAATCAAATTTTTTAATATTAAGCTCATTTATTTTATATCTATCTCTGATATCTTCCAGTTCTTTAGTCAAAATGCATACTTTTTCCTGAGCTTCTAAGAAATGGGTTGTTTTTACACTTACATCATCTTTGAGTTTGATGATGTCTTTTCGCTGAGCTTCAATTTTATCTTTATAAAGCTTTTCATTCTTTGATAAAGTAAAATTTTTATTTTTAATTTCTTGATAGTCTTGAATTAGCTCAGCGTTGTGTATTCTATATGCCTCAACCCTTTCTCGACACTCAGGGTGCAGAAAGCAGAAAGTGTATCTTCAACAGTCATTTCTTGAACCACAGGTTTGTGAAATATGAATGCCATAATTTCAGCGGGTGGTTGATACTTTTGTTCTTCTCCTCAAAACACAAACCAAACGAGAACCCGTGTACTTGCTAACTGAAACCCTTTGCACGCGAATGAACTCAATTTCTGAAACGTACCTCAACAATCTGTCAAAACCGTTATCACAACCAAACAAACAACCTTTTTTTTTAATTTTTAAAAAAATATAGAATAAACTAAGTAATATTATAATTAATGATTACTAAATGATTGCTTATTATAATTATTATTATATTATAATAAAATCAAAACAGAACTGCAGATCGTCTTCTTCGAACAATATCAAACCAAAACCCTAATTTTAAACTGCAGCCGCCAAATCTGTGTTGCAGGTACGAGAGTATAACGAAAGAAGATGATGGGGTCGGATAACGTCGGAACGATGACCGGAGACTACGGTGGTTGTTAATGGTGTTTTTGTGAAGCAGGTTTGATGATGGCCGGAGTAGAAAGACGATGATAATGATGATGCAGGTAGATGGCCAGATATGAAAGACGGAATGATATGGTGATGAACAGACGAGAAGATGACCGGTGATGTATGAAGATTATCAAGCAGTGACGATGATTCAAAGCGAAGGTGTTGCAGGTTTCCGGCGACAGTTATCGGACAAGAAGATGATGATCAAACTGGTCAGTAGATGGAGTCGAAACCGTGATGAGTGATGACTCGAGACCGTAGTTTCGACTGGATTTGGTTGATTGGCGAAACCGAGGTTGTGACTTGAGACGGAGAAGGTTGCAACTCGAGAACAGAAAGAGATGACTCGAGATCTCGGTTACGACTCGGAACCGTGGTTGCGACTCGAGACTGTGAAAATAGATGAGTCGAGACAGTTGTTGCAACACAGGAATAAATGACTCGAGACCAGTTGATGAATGATGAGTCGAGACCGTGAAGGGACCTCCTTGACTCGAGACCTGCTGAAGATGAGTCGAGACCTGCTGAAGATGTTGACTCCAAATCAAATGTTTTAAACTCGAAACCGTCGACTAGATGAAATCCCACTCGAGACCTTTTGAAATTGAATTTGAATGAGATTGACAACTGTGTTCCGAGATATTTGGAAACTTTTAAATCAAGATAATTTTCAAAATTAAAGGATTATGATTGACATTAAAGTATTTTCGAAAAAGAATAAAAAGATTTTATTTAATCCTTTAACAACCTTTTCAAAATCAAAGCACCAAAATATACCGAATTTTATAAAAATCCGATGAATACTACGAAGAACACGAAGAACTCGAAGAACACCAAACCAAAAAATACGAAAATCTTGAATCTTTGATATCACACCAAGCCTAGAAATAGGTTCTAATGGCTCTGATACCACTTGTAAGTCCCAAAAACTGGATCTTTCAGTGATATCAAACAGCCTATTGATTGTACGGAATCCAATCAATAGGTGATTCAAGAAAAACCGAAAAATATGAAATATGAAGAACACAATACCGAAAATCACTTTTAAACTTGCACACGATTCTATTACTTGAACAAGCAAAATCGTCTGGTACAAGTTCCTACACCAACTAATCGCCTCTCTCTCTGTAACTCTAGAATTTCTGTAACTGAGGCTCTAAGAAGTTCAAACCTATAAACAAGTTAGAAACTTGTTTGTATACTCAACCAAGCCCACTTCCCTACATGGGCTTCCCTTGGGCCTGCTTGGCCCACATGGCCTAAAGCTTAACCCAAGTGACCTATAAAGGTCCACAACCTAATATAAACTAACCCGGTATGGCCCAGCTCGTAACCATAACCCGTTGTGTTAATTTGATGCGTCAGTCTCACACTTTAGGGCCTAACACATTTGCAGGTATTAAACAAATCCATAAATGATTTTACAATTTTAAACTCTGATGAACCACTTGTAGAAAAAACATTTTTCTTTTCAAAATCTTTTCTAATTTCAAACAAACTCCCCCTCACTGATTGTCATCATGTTTAGCACTTGGAATTTTGAAAATCAGCTCTTCAACAACAGTTATCGAAAATCTTTTTGCATTTTTCAAAATTTATGTTAAAACACACTGAAAATCTTTTTGAGTTTTTTTAACTTGAAATAAAATGCAGTAAAGAAATATGTACAAACAATATATTTTTGTGAGTTTGTGTAAGAGGATCATATCATTTTATAAGACAAATCACTAACACCGTTAAGCTTTAACCATTTTAAGTTCTAAACGATTCACTTAGATTGTCAGTATACTGATCCACTTTAATTTTCACACAAAGTTCAACTATTTTGAGATACGAGACTAATGTTTTAAAGACTTAAACTTATTCGCGTGCCCCACCTCAGAATATACTCCCGTATCCAGATCCCAATATTCAGTCTTACAGGTGAATATACCTAGATGATATCTGTAAAGGGTTAAATGCGAGGGGCATGAGAGCTCAGGCTATTGCTTCCGCAAAATCAGAGAGATGATGGCTTCGACTTTAGGTGTGTTCCCTTTAGAGAATATTTTCTTCAACAGCACATGATTAGCATTTTTCAGTGTTTCATCATTTTTTGTATTGAGGGTGGTGCTATATTTCAAGCAAGCGAAAAGTATTATACGGGGACTAGGCCATTGCTTCCGCAAAATCAGAAGTCCCGGGATAATACCCCAGATATCACTGAGTATAAAGACCTAGTATCTCAGAAAGAGGGACCTTTCAAACAAGATTTCGGGGGTTACCCATATATCCAAGAGATATTCCCCACGATATAAGTAAGTTTGAAATTTAGGTTTATATCTCGACACAATCTACTAAATGTTGCAAAAACCGACTGGCACATCATCAGTGAGACCGTTTATCACTTTTTACTTTTCAAATTTTTAGCATGATGTGATCGTCCACTGATGTACTATCATTTCCTCTTTTCTCAACAAAACTCGTTTTTTATTTTTATCATGTTTTTGGATTTTTCAAAATCTCTAATGTTTTTGGATTTTCTGAAATATCTTACTCCCCCTAAAATGCAAAACCATTTAAAAAATTTGAAAACAAACTGTACAAATAAAGTGACAACTGTTGTGAATTACTTCAAATCGCCATCCACTTGGCATAAACAATCAGAACTCCCCCTGACAACAAACTATTTTCCCATTTTGATTTCAAAACACTTAAGCTTGTTTTAATCAAATGGTTTTTCTGGAAAATTAGTTTTGTTGATTTCATAAAACCACTTGTAGGTTAGGGAATCAATTCATCACTTTGTTCTTTCATCTTCAACTTTTTGAAAAATATAACAGTTTAAAATCAATCAACAAATACCACTTGTAGAAAATCAAGTACAACTTAATGTCCCTGATTTACCACTTGTAAGTCGAAATATCACAGAACTGAATTTCTCAAGAAAGATGCCGATTCCTGCTCCACTCTTACCAACCTAGAAGCTCCGGCAAGTCCTGGTTTTCAATCATAATAGGTTCCATCCCAGTCACAAACCTGGGATGAACCATCTTTACCTGGTTTCTTCGTTTTCTTCTCATAAAATTCCTTTACCCCTTTGACCTTCCCATCAACCATTTTTCCAAAAATATTTTGAACTGTGGGGTTAAAGGCTTTTTCAATATCAAATTCTTTCTTTTCAGAGAAAAATTGATTTGAAATCTCAACTTTGCAAACTTTTTGTTTAAAATTCTCAGCCCTCAATGGTGGAAAATTTACATCATCCATTGGCGGTACTGATGTTTCCAACTTTAACTCAACACGTGGCTCCTCTGACTTTGTGAAATCAGATTCATCGCTTGAAAATAGCTCCTCTGATTTTGACGAATCAGAATCATTGCTAGAACTATCATCAGATTTCTTAACAACCCACTTTTGCTTGTCAAGATTTGCTTCTCTTGTAAAACCTTTTTGAACACTCACCAATCTCAAATTTCGAGTTTTTAAAAACTGTAAAAGGTTTGATTGGTGGTTCATTCTCAACCATCTTTTCTTTCTGTTTTAGAAAAACTCCCTGTTTTGTTTGGATTGCCTTAGGACAATTCCTGGCAATACGACCAATTGTTTTGCATTGAAAACAGGTTCTCATTTCTTTCTTCTGAACAACTTCCTTCTTCATTTCTTCTTGCTTCTTAGCAAGGAATTCTAGATTTGTCTGCTTTCTGAACAATTTCTCTTTTTCTTCTTCAGATGATATTCCTGAAACAAAAACAGTTTTTGGTTTATAAGTTTTTTCATTTTTATGATTTTTCGGTGGAATAAAACCAAGACCTTTCCTTTTGAAATTACCATTATGGTTTGGTTTCTTTTGAAAATCAGAACCAGAACTGTGACCCTTTTTCTTGTTTTCTCTTTGTTGAACTCTTGAGGTGTACTTTTTAGATTTTTCAGAAAGATTTACATCTTTTATTTCAGAAATATTAATTTCTGTTAATTTAAAAACCTTTTTAATCATTTCAGTTTTGACACCTCTTATTGGAAATTCTTCATCAGAATATAATTTGTCAGAATCATTCAAAGTATAAGCTACTTTGACTGTTTCATCATTCAAAATAGATTTTGATAACAAAAACTCTTTATTGTAAACTCGTTTCTCCTTTTTGACTGTTGAACTTGACGTTTCAGATTTTGACTCTGAATTTGACTCCGACTTTGACTCCTTGGTTTCATCGTTATCCAACACCTGATCGACCACTTTCTTTATTACTCGGACTCATGATCAGTGTCAGACGATGTGAAAGTGACATCGATGTTGTCTGGCAACTTTTCTGAAGACTCAGACTCCCACTGTAAATTGGTTGCCTTTTTTACTCTTTCTGAATTTGGATTTCGTAGAGAATATCCATTTTCAAGCAGGGGCGGACACTTTGTGTAACTGAAATCTTTTTTCTTACCAAAATCATTCACTTCAGTCTATTTATTCTTTTCAGAAGTCTTCTTTTCAGATGTTTCCTCTTCTTCAAACACTTTCATGCCTTCAACGGTTGGATAAATCCTGTCAATAACATAAGAAGTACATGAGTAACTTTTTAACAACCTATTTACTCTTTCTGTTTCAATTCTTTGAGTTTCTAATTTCTGTTCCAGAATAGCACACTTCTCAATATAATTGTTGACCACTTTCTGCTTTGTCATGAAAGCTCCTTGAAGTGTCTTCATAGTTGTTGCTTGTTCACTGCTTGTTTGATTGTACATATTCATTGACTTGTTAAGAACATCATAGGATTCTTTCAATTTGTTCATGTTGTGAATCAAAGTACTATTTTGCTTTTTCACTGCTTCACAATTCTCACATTTCACCTTAATCTTTTGTGCATCAGCTTTTGTATCAACTTTAAAAGCTGGAATATCTTTTTTTTTTCTTCCTTATCACATGAACTTCTTCATCATCACTGTTGACTTGTTTCTTAACATTCTTTTTCTTTTTAACTTTTCCATCATCACTGTCACTCTCCTCCATCAATCTTAAATGCTCTTCCATTCTCCTTGCATAATAATCATCATCATTATCACTGTCTTCAGCAACTCGAGCAACAAAAGCTTTATGAATTGAAGTTTTGTTAGGATCATAGTCATCCCAACTGAAATTTTTCCAGCTAAAACCTTCTGGTAGTCTTTCATCATCATGATCTATCAGACATGCTTTGCTGTCAGCTGAAATATATTTATCCCAACTGAATCCTTTTGTTGACTTTTTATCATCTTGATTCACCATACAAGCTCTCTTTGATGATTCTTCAATCTCCTTCCTGGCATGAGCAGTTTGTGGTTATTGTTGATGTGATTGTTGAGCAACTTGATGATAAATTGCTTTCCGATAATAATCATTGTTGTTGAACGGATTTTGAGCTCCACTTGCTTCACGATTTGTGCACTCTCTCTTGAAGTGTCCTTTTTCCCTACAACGAAAACAAGTAACTTTAGATTTATCAAAACCTAAAGTAGAAACATTTGCATCACAGAAATCATCTCTTCCCGTAATTTGTTTAAACTTTTCGGCTCTTCTCAAAACACTCGCCAAACACCACTTTATATCCATCAATTCCATCTCCTCAGCATCAATCTGATCGTAATCCTCTTTTGTCAACATTGGATTCCCGATCCTACCTGCCACTAAACTCCCATATGACTCCAATACAGTTCCTAACAAATACATACGACTTTTTGCAATCTCTTCCGAGAAATTTTGATCATTTTCAAGGTTTAAAACAATGTTGCATTGTAATATTGCCATTCTTGGTTGCAGAAATGTTTGGATCAAATGATGGATATGAAAAAAAACTTGTTTTGCTGTTTGATCCTTTAGATGATCCTCCAGACGAACTCTTAGCATTGAATGCAGTTTCAACCTTCGGTGACATGTTGGTCTTATCACTGATAACTCCTTTGTAATAAAGACCTATATCTTGTTCTCCATCAAAATCTTTCATTCTTGAGATCTTTCTTTGCTCCATCTCTTGAGCTTCAAGTTTTTCATTGAACTTTCCCAGTGTCAAATTCCCAAAATCTTTCTTATTTCTCAACATCATAAAATATGTGCCCCAAGTTTCATGTGGCAATGCATCAGCCAACTTTTCTATCAACTCTTCATTATCTTTTATGATGCTCACTCTCTTCATTTGGACTAACAAATTGCAATATCTTTCAATAATCTGCTTAGTGCTCTCAGTTCTCAAACCACGAAATAGATCAAACTCTTTCTTCAGAAGTGATTTTTTGTTCTTGATCATCTCTTTACTTCCAACAAACTTTGATTTTAATGCTTTCCAGATAGAGTACGCAGTTCTATTGTGTTGCAATAAAACCAAGATATCTTCTTTAACCGCTTGATGCAATAGACTAATCATCATTTTTTCATTTTTGTATTTCTTTCTATCATCAACACTTAGATCTTTAATACCAATCTCCTCTTCATCATCATTCAATGGTCTAACATATTTTGTTTCAACACATTCCCAAGCATCCAAATAATTTGCTTGAACCCAGTTCTCAAATCGTTCTTCCCATCCTTTATACTCCTCGATATTCATGAGCTTAGGCGGTTTTTGCATAGTGTACGTTTCATTTTCCATGTTCAAGTTCTGAGTAACAGTAACCGGAGTAGTCGGGGTAGTAGCAAATGCCTTATAAAATTCCTCTTCCTTATTTCGGTAACAAGTTTCACAAAACAGTCTTTCAAACGAAATCACTTTCAAGCGAAATATCTCCTTCAAATAAAATACCCTTTGGAGCGAAAACAGTTTCAAACGAAATAACCAATCATGTGCGAAATCACTGATTTCGTGCGAAATAACACCCTTTCAAACGAAATATGTGATTTCGTGTGAAATACTCAAGCAAAATTAGAATTTGATGCGAAATAGCTAATTTCGTGTGGACCTCTCAAACGAAATTACAATCTGGTGCGAAATAACGCTTATTTCGTGCGAAATATTGCTGATGTCATCATCTCGAGCTGTTTTTACCAAAATTGATCAAGTTTTTGTCCGATTTTAAGTCTGAAACCTTCAAGGATTTGTTAGAACACTATTGCGCATATAATGTGTGAAATTCAAGACATTTTAACCGTGAAAACAAGTTTAATTTTGAAAAGAAGGTGTAGAAATCAGAATTTTCAGCTGAATTGGTAAGAACTCTTCCTCCTGAGCTCTGATACCACTTGTAGGATCGTTTTCTGACCCGAACGAGTCGATCAGAAGAGTTTTTCTCAATACGAGAGGCTGAAACAAACGTATCAAGTTCAATTCAGCTAGATATTCACTTTAAACTGTCTTTTGATTGATTTGACAAAGAATTACAACGAGTAGACACTTCGGTAGCACTTCGGTACTGAATCCAGAAAGTTACAAATGACAAGGCATCAAAGGTATTTATAGGCAAGCTAATTTCGTGCGAAATCACCATCTAATTTCGTACGAAATAACCTATGTGTAATTTCGTGCGAAATACCCACAAACACACTTTTTCTCATTTTGTGTGCCCTGCTCTATCTAATACAATACAAGACTCGATACAAGACGAAGTCGATAGACGTATGCACTAACAAAAGGGCTTCGATTTGGGCTTACAAGGAAGTGCTCTCATCAACCTTATGGGCACCGGGGCAATAGATTTCGTGCCTCGGGGAGTGTGCCAATGAAAATTGGTGTGAGAAATTTCCTCAATTTGATTATAAATTTCATTTGGGTGGCGATTACCTAAAAGTCCCCCGGAGCTAGAGACGAGTGTTTGTCTTGTGTGTGGCAACAATCCATTATAGAAGGTGGATACTTGTTGCTACACCGCAAGACCATGATGAGGACACTTTCTTAGTAGCTCCTTGAACCTATCCTAGGTTTCATATAAGGATTCCTCGTCCTCTTGTGAATATGTGTTAATTTCAGTCATTAATTAGTCGTTTTAGCAGGAGGGAAACACTTATATAGAAACTTTTGGGCTAGTTCATCCCATGTGTTTACCGAGCCAACTGGGAGGGTATTAAGCCAATCCTTAGCTCGGTCTTTTAGTGAAAATGGAAACATTCGAAGGCGGATGGCGTCATTTGATGCTCCATTGATCCGAAAAGTATCACATATCTCCAAGAAGTTAGTGATATGTAAATGGGGATCTTCATCCGCAAGCCCATGGAAGGTTGCGGAGTTTTGGAGCATTTGTATCAAATGCGACCGAAGTTCGAAGTTGTTGGCATCGACGTTCGGCGCATTGATAGCGGCGCCGAGATTACCTACGGTGGGTCGTAGGTAATCCATAAGGGTACGTTGATCCGCCATTGGAAGTGAGTCCCCCGAAACTTTCTCTTGGTTTTTAGCTTTAAGTCTTTTTCTTAGAAAGAGTTCGGGTTCGTCTAGAGGTTCTTTTATATCTCTACTAGAACTGGAGCTCATACACTACGTGGAAAATTCGGATGTGGCGCCTGGGTTCCAAGACCTGCAATAAAAACATAAAAGAATATTGGTCAGAAGGTTCACCACGGCCCCATGCTCAGGTGAACACGACCCGTGGTCGGAGATACAGTAGTTGTTTTCTGATCCCTGTTACTGGGGAGCTCAACACGGCCCCGTGCTCAACTCTCTGTAACTCGGAAAATAAAAACTGCCAGTAACAATGCTGGGCACGGCCCGTGTTCGACCAGGCACGGCCCGTGCTGATCCCTGCAGAAGCTGAAAATCTAAGAAAATCCTAAAAAAACAGAAAAATAAAAAAAAACGATTAGGCCGTTGATTCCTAACTTTCTTAAAATCCTTGTGTCCCCGGCAACGGCGCCAAAAACTTGATGTGCGTGAGTGTCGTATGTTTTTATGTATATTTTTCGCCCTTTTTAACACGTTAGTCAAGTTTTAAATTTATAAAACACGATATTCTACTAACACCAAACACACATATGGGCAAGTGCACCCATCGTGAACGTAGTATAGTATTGGTAAGATACCGAGGTCGTCCAAGGACACAAGAGCTTTTAGTACCGGTTTATCCTCAACGTCTAATCAAATCAAAACTTTAGGAAAAGGTTTTAAACTAAAAAATAAAATCTAAAAATGCTGAAAAATAAAAATAAAATAAAAAAAGATAGACAAGATGAATCACTTGGATCCGACTCGCCTTTAGTGTAACCTTTGATTATTTCTGCACTTTTGCACTTTTTAAGAGATTATCTTAGTTAAAGTAGTAGGGCACTCTTTGGAAGGTGACGTTACCCTCAACCCAGTAGTTTGAGTCAGCAAAGATACAATCCTAAAGGGTTGGATTATTGAAAGATAATTAATTAAGTTATTAATGCATATTATGGTAGGCCCCTCTTTTGAAGGTGACGTTACCCTCGGCTAAGTAGTTTGAGTCAGCAGGGATACGATCCTAAGTAGCCGGATTAAAGTTTTAATAGTAGTTTACATATGAGGGAATCAATGAGTTCGGACCCCCGCCATCCAATACTAGTGGCTACTGAAGGAGGTCCTACTAAAATTGACCCAGGTCCTTGCAGGATCTATACACTGAACAAGGAAAGACTCTTACCAAACCATTCCCTTAACCCCCGACCAGGTAGCCAACATATCTCCATATAGACCGTGGAGATATGAATGGTGAAAATCTTTTATTTTATATAGACTGTAAAATAATGCCAAGACACCACGGACAAATGATAAGGAAGATTCACCTTCAACATAAGAAAATAGTTATTAAAGTCATTAATACATAACCAAATAAAAAGTGCGAAAAGATTAAAAATAAAAAGTATTACACTAAATGCTTGTCTTCACCAAGTGATATAAGAGACTTAGGCAAACATGGCCTTTGATTGTCAAGAACTCTTACGATCAATCTTGGATCCCGAGACTACTACACACACTCGATGATGGATGATGGTGGTGGATGTGGGTTGTGATGGTGGTGGAGGGTTGGTGTAGTGTGAGAGAGGTGGTTTGCCAAGGGATGGTTTTCAAATGAGCCAAGCACCCCTATTTATAGCCTGCACAGAAGCCCGGACACGGCCTCGTGTCCATTGGGCACGGCCCCGTGTCCACCCATCTTCTCTTTCTTCATTAATTGCAGTTTGTCTTCATTAGTTGACCATGCCCCCGTGTCCGTTGGGCACGGCCCCGTGTGCAGAAGCGTATCTGTACTATCAAGATTTGCTCAGATTCTGCGAATCTTTGCGCTGACCATGGCCCCGTGTCCGCTGGGCACGCCCCCGTGGTGGGTGATAGAAGCTTCTACAACTTTGTCTTTTCTGCAGACACTTGGGCACGCCCCCGTGCTCACTGAGCACCGGGCGTGTTCAGTCTTCTGTTCTCTTGTTTTTGCTTGAGGAGATGCTTTCGAGGGGTCGGGCATGCCACGTTTATTCCTTTTCTTGTATTATTGTTAGGTTTAGCTGCATTTTTGCTTCTTTCGTTCATTTGAGCTCATTTAATCTTGAAAATACAAAAGGAAGACAAACACATTTTTTCCAACATTAGTACTAAAAAAGGGTTAGTTTTATGCCACATTTGATGTAATTTATATGTTGCATTTTGCACACATCAAATACCCCCACACTTGAATCTTTGCTTGTCCTCAAGCAAAACTCTTTAATTTGTGGCTTACACACCCAAATGGAATGGGTAGAAGAGAAGGTTTTGGGCTTGTCATAGAGTGTCGGGATTCCAAGATTCTTTATTAGGTTTTATTTTTATGTTATTTACAATCCTACTCGTTATGATTTATTTAGAACATTACATAAGATAAATTACTTATTAGGGTATAACATGCCTTTTTAAAATTCCATTTATATACAAGTTCACATACCTCACGGGAGATCACTCAACACTCGGCCGAAGATGTATTTTTGTGAAACACTCGAGAGCGGCATGGAACTTACTCCTACCATAAGCTTGCCAAGCAATCAATCCTCCTCCTTTTTAACTATAAACCTTTGTAAATATCAAGAGGAATTTTTTGGGGGAAGGGTTAGGCTTGGGTTAAAGGTAGGTGGTTGGGTTAGTGGTTAGTAGAAAAGGGCGAAAGGCGTAAAAAGCGTCGGTTTTCGTAAAACATTTTGTTTTTATGACTTTTTATTCCAATGAAGCATTAGTCAAACAAGCTTTCTTTTGATGAGCATTGTTTGTTTACTGCTAGCTTCATTTTTCTTTACTTCTTTATGATTTTTTTTTTAGGAAGTCACAAGAAAACCGAGCTTTGTTACTAAAATAAAGGGTTTAAAATGAAAAAGGGTTTTGGTGGGTACAAAGGGTGTTTGATTTGGGTTAAGAAATGAAAAGGTTTAGGCTCAAAGGTGTTAACTAGGGGGATTTTGGGTAGGTGGTAAAAAAAATGGTGTTGAAAGAAAAAGGGTTAGTCCTAATGCCTCCATCATTTACTTACTTGGTTTAAGTTGGTAAGGACCGGGAATGTATCGTCGTGGCAAGTTCTAGAGTCGTAAGAACCAAGCGGCTATTCACACAAGAAACGAAAAATGAGCCTTTAGTTTAAAGATGTGTATTTGTATGCTCAATAAAGGCTCAAAACTCACTTTTTGTGGGAATGAGTTTTTATGTGATATATATAATCAAATTTTAACTAGATTTGTCATGTCGTTTCGTAATTTTCTTATGTTGGTTCCTTTTTATCACGACGCAATCAGTTGTAAATTTGTAAGAATATAACCTTTTTAGAACTTGTTATTGCCAAATTAAACCAAGACAAGTAAAAAAAATGAAAAATTTTTTAAAAAAATTGGGGTGTTTAGCGGTTCCAATAGAGTTTTGTGTAAGGCTTGTAATTAGGGCTTGCAAAATTCAAGGTTTTAGCATCCCCCCCCCCCCCCCACACACTTAAATTACACATTGTCCTCAATGTGTCCCAAAAATAAGTTTTTAGGTTGATTGAATGTGTAAAAGTGTGTTTAAAAACAATTTTTTATGTTACTGGGCGTCTGGACAAGGGCCCGTGGTGTCCGGGCACGACCCCATGTTCAGGTTGCCAGTAACAAAAAATATCAAAAAGTAACAGAAGGCTGGACACGCCCCCGTGTCCAGATACCTGAACTGGGCATTTTTCCTACAGATTATGAGCACGGGAAGTGTTGGCTGGGCACGCCCCCGTGCTGAACTTGTTGTAATGAAGAAAAATCGTTGGGAGGTCCTGTTTTTGTGCATAGGGTGTTGGTGCAAGTTTCCCTTGGTATCCTTCACCATCCTGAGTGTGTTTTATTCCTGAAAATTAAAACTAAACTAGAAAGCATAAAAATTAATCTAAAATAAACTAAGGATAGTTCCGCAGAATGCCTCCGTGGTGCGCCACGTTTATAAGGGTCCTTGGCTAGACCCAAAGCCAATCATATGTTACCCAAGTGGGATGTTTTGCATCCCATGTTGCACCTTCGGAGAGCATCATCCAAACTTGAGTCTATGACTTGCATGTAATTGACCTGATCTTCGTCTTCTACTCTCTTACCAACTCCGAACTTCATTTCCTTGTCCCCAACCCTCAATGTTAGTGTCCCGCCGTTCATGTCTACCACTGTGTGGGCCGTAGCTAAGAACGGTCTTCCCAAGATGAGTGGTACTTCGGTATCTTCCTCCATATCTAGTATGACAAAGTCGGCTGGGAAGACAAATTCTCCGACTTTGACTAGTAGATTTTCAGCGACACCTTACGGGTATTTAACTGACCTGTCGGCGAGTTGTATGCTCATTTTTGTAGGGCTTGTTTTTCCTAGGCCGAGTCGGTCGAACATTGATGCGGGCATGAGGTTAATACTAGCCCCAAGGTCGGCTAGTGCGTTACGAATGGGTGATTCCCCGATTGAACAAGGGATGGTGAAGCTTTTGGGATCGATCTTCTTTTGTGGGAGTTTGTTGAGTAGCAAGGCGGAGGATTCTTCACTTAAATTAACTAATTGCAATGATTCAATCTTCCTTTTGTGAGTGAGGAAGTCCCTTATAAATTTTGAATATTTAGGCATTTGAGTTAGGACGTCAACAAATGGAATATTACCATGCAATTGTTGTAATAAATTTATGAATTTCGAGAATTGCTCATCAGTCTTTTAGCGGATTAACCAACCGGGGTATGGTACCGAGGGATTCTTGGTGGGCTCTTGAGGTGGAGGAGCCATCTCTGGTTGGGGTGTTGGTGGAGTTGAGGTTTGGCTAGATTGGCTCTTTTCGATTGGAGGTAACGGAGCCTCCTCGGGACCCTCGGTCTGGTTTCTCAACGTGATGAGATGCACTTGCGCCTTTGGGTTGGTTTCGGTATTGCTTGGTAACGCGCCTTGAGGTCTCTCGGAGAAATTTTGAGCTAGTTGATTTACTTGTTTTTCAATGTTTTGAATACTAGCTTGTTGATTTCTAAAATTCGATTCCAGTTGTTGAAATCGATCCGAGTTTTTCTTTTCGGTGTCAGAGATGAGGCGAGATACGGTATCTTCAAGCCTTTCTCGTCCCCCTTGTTGTTGTGAGAAATTTTGTGACTCGTTTCTTGGTTGTTGAAAGTTTGTTCGTTGGTTTAGATTTTGTTGGTTACTACTATTGCCGGGTTCTCTCCAACCAAGGTTAGGGTGGTTACGCCATCCTTGGTTGTAGGTACCCATTGGGGGACCCGACGGCCTAGGTCTATTATCAATGTAGTTTACCGATTTTGTTTGATTATCCATATCTTTCATACAACTACAATTTTCATGTGGCCCACCACACCCCTCGCAAGCCATAACCGAAACCGTTTTTGCCATTTCTAACTTTTTGATTTTTGAAGAAAGGGCTTCGATTTGGGCTTGCAAGGAAGTGCTCTCATCAACCTTATGGGCACCCGGGGCAATAGATTTCGTGCCTCGGGGAGTGTGCCATTGAAAATTGGTGTGAGAAATTTCCTCAATTTGATTATAAATTTCATTTGGGCGGCGATTACCTAAAAGTCCCCCGGAGCTAGAGTCGAGTGTTTGTCTTGTGTGTGGCAACAATCCATTATAGAAGGTGGATACTTGTTGCCACACCGCAAGACCATGATGAGGACACTTTCTTAGTAGCTCCTTGAACCTCTCCTAGGTTTCATATAAGGATTCCTCGTCCTCTTGTGAATATGTGTTAATTTCAGTCATTAATTTATCCGTTTTAACAGGAGGGAAATACGTATATTGAAACTTTTGGGCTAGTTCATCCCAGGTGTTTACCGAGCCAACTGGGAGGGTATTAAGCCAAGCCTTAGCTCGGTCTTTTAGTGAAAATGGAAACATTCGAAGGCGGATGGCGTCATTTGATGCTCCATTGATCCGAAAAGTATCACATATCTCCAAGAAGTTAGTGATATGTAAATGGGAATCTTCGTCCGCAAGCCCATGGAAGGTTACGGAGTTTTAGGGCATTTGTATCAAATGCGGCCGAAGTTCGAAGTTGTTGCCATCCACGTTCGGCGCATTGATAGCGGCGCCGAGATTACCTACGGTGGGTCGTAGGTAATCCATGAGGGTACGTTGATCCGCCATTGGAAGTGAGTCCCCCGAAACTTTCTCTTGGTTTTTAGCTTTAAGTCTTTTTCTTAGAAAGCGTTCGGGTTCGTCTAGAGGTTCTTTTATATCACTACTAGAACTGGAGCTCATACACTACGTGGAAAATTCGGATGTGGCGCCTGGGTTCCAAGTCCTGCAATAAAAACAGAAAAGAATATTGGTCAGAAGGTTCACCACGGCCCCGTGCTCAGGTGAACACGGCCCATGGTCGGAGATACAGTAGTTGTTTTCCGGATCCCTGTTACTGGGGAGCTCAACACGGCCCCGTGTTGCACCAACACGGCCCCGTGTTGCACCGACACGGCCCCGTGCTCAACTCTCTGTAACTCGGAAAATAAAAATTGCCAGTAACAATGCTGGGCACGGCCCGTGTCCAACCAGGCACGGCCCGTGCCCTACAGAAGCTGAAAATCTAGGAAAAATCCTAAAAAAAACAGCAAAATAAAAAAACGATTAGGCCATTGATTCCTAACTTTCTTAAAATCCTTGTGTCCCCGGCAACGGCGCCAAAAACTTGATGTGCGTGAGTGTCGTATGTTTTTATGTATATTTTTCGCCCTTTTTAACACGTTAGTCAAGTTTTAAATTTATAAAACACAATATTCTACTAACACCAAACAAACATATGGGCAAGTGCACCCATCGTGAGCGTAGTATAGTATTGGTAAGATACCGAGGTCGTCCAAGGACACAAGAGCTTTTAGTACTTGTTTATCCTCAACGTCTAATCAAATCAAAAATTTAGAAAAAGGTTTTAAACTAAAAAATAAAATCTAAAAATGATGAAAAATAAAAATAAAAATAAAATAAAAACAGATAGATAAGATGAATCACTTGGATCCGAGTCGCCAAGTGATGTAAGAGACTTAGGCAAACATGGCCTTTGATTGTCAAGAACTCTTACGATCAATCTTGGATCCCAAGACTACTACACACACTCGATGATGGATGATGGATGATGGTGGTGGATGTGGGTTGTGATGGTGGTGGAGGGTGGGTGTAGTGTGAGAGAGGTGGTTTGCCAAGTGATGGTTTGCAAATGAGCCAACCACCCCTATTTATAGCCTGCACAGAAGCCCGGACACGGCCCCGTGTCCATTGGGCACGGCCCCGTGTCCACCCATCTTCTCTTTCTTCATTAATTGCAGTTTGTCTTCATTAGTTGACCACGCCCCCGTGTCCGCTGGGCACGGCCCCGTGTGTAGAAGCGTATCTGTACTATCAAGATTTGCTCAGATTCTGCGAATCTTTGCGTTGACCATGGCCCCGTGTCCGCTGGGCACGCCCCCGTGGTGGGTGATAGAAGCTTCTACAACTTTGTCTTTTCTGCATACACTTGGGCACGCCCCCGTGCTCACTGAGCACCGGGCGTGTTCAGCCTTCTGTTCTCTTGTTTTTGCTTGAGGAGATGCTTTCGAGGGGTCGGGCATGCCACATTTATTCCTTTTCTTGTATTATTATTAGATTTAGCTGCATTTTTGCTTCTTTCGTTTATTTGAACTCATTTAATCCTGAAAATACAAAAGGAAGACAAAAACACACTTTTTCCAACATTAGTACTAAAAAAGGGTTAGTTTTATGCCACATTTGATGTAATTTATATGTTGCATTTTGCACACATCAGTTATGCTACTTGATGGTTGATTATTTGTGTTTATGATGTTAAACATCATATGATCTTGCTAGATGGTGATTAAAGACATAATCTAGCAAGATGAGAGGATGATTATGTTAAAGATCAAGAGATCATCCTTATGTAAAGAATGAACTTGAAAGATTTAATGTTTTTCTTGAAGTATAATGATCAAAGTGTAATGTAAATCATATAAATGGATTATTTCAAAGAATAATTTTCAAGAAACCAAGTTAAAAATACAAGACTTACATAAGCTTGGTTCTTAAAGAAACTAATCACATTTTTAGTGGTTAATCAAGTGTAGCAATATATATTTAACAAGAAAAACTCAAGAAGAAATATTTTTAGAAAAATGATTTACAAGTTGTAAACATATAGATTCTTCAAAAATGATGTTTTTAAATAAACAACTACACTTTAAAGGGTAACTAAGCTTACTAAACACACTAGTAAGTTACTACAAATTTTTATAAATTTTCAAGTTCATGAAGTAGTGTAAATGGCTTGATTTTGGCAAATTTGTAAGTATTGGTTGATTTGTTGTTGATTGTGATGATTTATAAAAGAAAATGATATGCTTTGAAAGCATGGAAACCTCTATTTTTAAGGGGAAACTATGGCAAAAATTTTCTAGAAATTAAACACTTAGAAAAATATTTTTAAACAAATAATTACAAGTATATTTTAAACCATAAATTTTCATATAAAGTTTGCCATAATTTTTGTTACAAAAATTATAAATATTGGAGGTTGGTTTTTGATATTAAAAGTGACTAAATATGAATTTAGGAGAATATATATTTAGATGTCACCATGTGTGTGATTATCTGTATATTATGTGTATTAGTTATATTATTTTAGGACTTGAAATAATATAACTCACCAAAATACCAAGAAATTACAATCCAAAATCCCAAGAAATAAATATACAAATTATACCCTAAATATTGGAGAAACCGAACAAGGAATATAACTTACATGAATATTCCGGAATTTAATTTAAAAGTATATTTTGGTAATGGTATTTTGGACACCAAGAGAGCAAAAATATGATTCTTACAATTATTACAAAAATATATCATATTTTTTACAAGAAGAAAATATATTATTTTTGGAAAAGAAAACATATATATTTTTCTTGAAACTATTAGAAGATATATTATTTTTGGGAGAAAATATATATTTTCTTAAATAAACATGGAATACATTATTTTTGGGTGAAAAATAGATTCATATATATATTTTCTAAGTTAAACTTGAAAATATATTATTTTTGAGATTTATATGAAAATACAAACATTTTTGCCGAGAAGAAATATAAATAGATTTCTATAAATAATTTCTTAAAATATATGTTTTGAGAATATATATTGGAGAATTTTTATTAGAAATATTATTCCGGAAATAAATACAAAAATTAAGTATATAAATACTTAATAACTACAAGAAAATACGTAATTTCGTACGAATAAAAATACACTGGAATATGCCACCGGTACTTGGCAAAAATATACAAGTTTAATAATACGAGTATAAATACACCCATCCTTGTGAAGGATATACAAGTACAAATACACCCAAGTGACAAGTTAAAATATATTATTTTAACTAATATTCCAAATTTAATAAATATAATTTAAGTTAAAATATTTATTATTTTAACAAATAATTATATACTGGAATACTATTATGACACAAAGAAATGTAACCCAAAGACACTAATTAAAACCAAGGTCAAGGCACGACCTACCCGTCTAACAAACCGTAGTACATTTGTAGGAAGTCGTGCATACTAGAGGAAGCTTTGAGTTACATTGGATTCAGGACGCAAGATTGTGAGTTCATGTCCCCATTTTCTCTTAACTGTTTTCGTTTTATAACTTCGGGGGTGAAGTACATGTTACAAATTGTTTACAAATGTTTATAAATGGTATGGTTAGCTAAGGAATGTACTGCTAGATCATGTGAGTGGTGGGTACAACGCTTAAGACCATTAATCCTCGTAGTAGGACCGAGGGACATGAGTGATAGATCTATTTGGGTGTTGCGAGCCCCACCCATGAGGACAGGGATTTGGCCCAAGATGTGACTATGTCTTACAGCCGGAAGCCCAGTACAAAATCCGCTAGGATTGAGCCTTCCTGCATCACGTCACACATATTAATGGCCTTGCAAACCATTAATCGATCTGTTTTCCTTGTTGCTTTCATACCGGGGTTTACAAATACATACATACTTACAATGATTACAAGGTTTATTTGTGCACACATACAAAACACATGAACTCGCTCAACTTTTGTTGATGTTTTCAAACTACATGCATTTCAGGGAATTAAAATGGATCTGGCGGGCGCTGAAGTTTTCAAGTCGTGTCACTAATAAAAGATGTCATCCTGTGTCAAAGGATTTGGGTTGTGTATCTTATCCTGGATAAGATACATAGTTCAAAACCTAGTTTTTATTAGTGTCTCATGTCGAGTCCTTATGGAACTCTAAACAATTTGAATGGTTTGTAATATGAATTTAAAGTCTGTGTTTGGGATTTAAAACAATGTTGTTGTAAGGTTTTAAAACTTATCTATGGTTGAATGCAATGATATTAAGCAAGTCACACATAATCACGCTTCCGCAAAAGTCAGGGTGTGACATCATTGCCATAGGCAATAGCAAGGCCACTATCAACGGCAGCAATGAGAATGATGGCGGCAATAATGCTTCTGAAGAAATAACTAGGGCTCAAAGTGAAGGCACATCTGAGACTGGATATCAGGATAGATAGACGTGGCACTAAGCGTGTTGAGAGGTGAAGTGCTCCTTTTTAAATAAAAAATAATTCTTTTTAAAAAAAAAATCCAAGCATCAACGCTTCCGCTCAAAAAAACCAAAACCAAAATCAAAACCCAAAAAAAAACAAACCAAAAACAAAAACCCAAATGGCTAAGTTGAATTTTGGAAATCCCACAATTCAACTTGAGGGGTAGTGTTAGAAGAGGAAAAAAAATAATTTAAAGAAAATTATGGATCACTCAACATTATCTCCATATTTATCAAAGATCAACCTTCATTGCTAGCTCATTATCCCTCAATTCCCTCCATCGAATTTATGTCTTTCGTTTCATATTCTTTCTTGTAAAGCCTATAAATAAAGGCTTGTTTTTGTTAGAATGCAAGAAATACATTAATAAAATTCAATTCCCTCTGATTATCTTTTTCATCTCTGATTATAATGATGACAAGATTCTTTCCAGCCTATCATACGAAGTCACCACTTCGTTAGTTGGTACATGGACGAGGACCTTACGTCGAGCCGAACCCTGACAGGAATCACCTCCATGGCTCTCCACTAGTGGAAACACACCGTTCTGGTTGAACTCCCAGACACCAGACATATCTTAATTCTTGACTAGCTAGATAGTGTTTCAAGTTTTGGTTTTCATGAACAAGAATATGAATGTATGGAGTTGGGGGCTGGAGGTTTATATATGGGTTTCTAGTCACGTGGGGTATATAACTAATTAAGACATAAAGCGTGTGTTCGGGCCCATTAAAACGGTTGAGAAAAAAAAATAATAAAACTTTGTGTGTTTAGGACATCGATCACTTTACCCACGTGTGGGTATGAGGGGGTGGATTCTGGATGGAGGAGTCATTATAAATCCCCACAAACATAAAGGAATTCTAAAGCTGATATTGGTCGAGTCGTTTTGGATCAACCAGATGTTGATTGATATTACAGGAGCAATCTTAGTCCATTTCATTTGTATTACTTATTTTGAATATATAAGTGTAGTTGTATATAATAAAACAGTATTTAATTTTCACTAAAACAAATCGAATATTTGTTATATGGCGAGTACCTCTAGAACGGGAAATCTTTAACGGCTTCTAGGACGGTCCATGAGCCTTATTTATAATTCTTTAATTCTTTCTTGTCCCTTTCTCCATCATGAGTTTGGAGTAATTAACTAATTATTTTAATTTTGGAAAACCATTTAGGTATCCGACCAAAACACACCTTGTTTTCTATCAACATTTAACGCTTACACGCATTGTTGTAAAAACTCTGTCTAGGCTTCGATTAGTCGACAATTAATCACTAGGGGTTTACCGAATAATAGCCGATTAATCATAAGTCAATCAACGGTGGTCCTTTTCCGGTCAAATTCTGGCCAGATTCCGGCCCAGGTTCGACCTAGCCTTATAAACTCACTCCAATTACTTAAAAAATGAGTCAACAAAAGGTTAGAAAATGTCTATTTAGAAAATTACATATAAAAATATGTGTGTATATATAAAACTAAAAATTACACATAAAAACTTAATTTGATTAATTCCGATTAATCCATGTTAATCCCCTAATTTATACTTTTAACTATTTGTTTTCTCTATTCAGATAAAAAAAATCATTAAAATATTTTTAAATGTCTTTTAAATATTCATTTTCTCAATTTTGCGACGGGGTTAATTCGTGTCACTATATCCATCGCTAAAACTTAGCTAAATTTGTCCCTAAGAATTCCATAGCAAAATAACTTGCCATTGATTTTTTCCACGATGAATATATGTTTTTTTCTAGAAGTGCAGCATTGTTTGGTTATTAAAAAACTTTAAGTGACGAGTAATTAAATCCATTCTTCCATGAGAAAACTGTATGTTTTGAAATAGACTTGTTTTCTGAAGCAGAAAGTTATGCCTAGAGCTTTATAGTTAGTTTTACAAATTCTGTTATGTTACAAATGGATTGAACATTAATCAACCAGATTTTTATGGTAAAGAAGTGTAGATGGTTGATTAATTGGCACAAGTAATCAATATATAGAATGAAGAAGTATATCAATTCAACTTAGATGTTTAAGGGTATTGTTAAATTGTTGTTACTTCAGGTTCTTAGTGTAAAATGGTAAACCACTAATCAACTTTGATATTAGAAACTGCAAAAACTGAAATTTCAGGTCCATTATGCACTCGAACTTTGTGACAACACATAATCAAACTTGGAAAAAAAAAATGGCAGATACATCACTCATACCGAATAGGAAACGAACCACTAATTAACCCAGAAACCACGACATACGTGGAATCTTGCTATAATCCAAATGGAAAGACCTAGCCAACCATAACTGGATATATGGCCATGGCTAGTTAACTACGGTACTAGCTACATGTCTCTTACTTCAAACATGTTGCGGTTCTTGACGACTATATCAAACATATGCATCGATTTGAGCTTGTTAAAGTTTTTAGGCAGTGAAATGAGATGCACAGTGGATCTTTTGTGAAACTGCAACAAATCAGGATCATCATAGTACCTTTCCCATCCTAGTGATGACAAGATTCTTTCCAGCCTATCATAGGAAGTCACCACTTCGTTCGTTGGTACATGGACCAAGACCTTACGTCGAGCCGAACCTTGACAGGAATCACCTCCGGGGCTCTCCACTAGTCGAACCACGCCGTTCTGATTGAAAACCCAGACACCAGACATATCTTAAGTTCTTGACTAGCTAGATAGGGTTTTAAGTTCTGGTTTTTATGAACAAGAATATGAATTTATGGATTTGGGGGCTGGGGGTTTATATAAGAGTTTGTAGCAACGTGGGGTATATATTAATTAAGACATAAAGCGTGTGTTCAGGTCCATTTATCGGTTGAGAAAAAACTTTGTGTGTTTAGGACATCACTTACCCACATGTGGGTGTGTGGGGGAGGGAATCCAAAATCTTTTTCCATCTCGTTATAAATCCCCACAAATATACTCAAAGAGAATCTTAAGCTGATTGAGAATGGTCCTAATTACCAAAAATGGAAACAGCTGTACTATATGACCAGATGTTGATTGATACTATAGCACAATTTTAGTCTGTTGCATTGTTATGAACTTTCGTTGATTTATTAAGACAGTATTTAACAATCAAAGTACTAATTTAATTTTCATTTAAATGACTATTGTAAACCGTCTAAGGCAAGTACATCTAGAAATAGGAAATTTTGAACGAATTCTTGGACTTTTTTTTTTTTTTGAAAAATAACTTTTATAGAACCACCAAACCAAGGCAAGCTTTCACCAAGGCGGGAAAAGCAAACCGAAAACCACAAAGACACAAGAACTTACATCAAATCAAACATACACCATCTATCCCAATCCACAACCCCTTGTTTAAACCTATGTTTATACCATAAAAAACTCAAAGACTTGATATCCGCAACCATCTCCACGACATTAGGGTCTTTATTCGAGAATACTTTTTCATTCCTAGCTCTCCACATCCTCCAACAGGCGATTATGATAATCCCGTGTATAACCAACTTTCTGTTCCCGGACGCACCACTATACTCGTGCAATTTCACCAAATCTTTGACGTGAAAAATGAAGCTTCCCGGTATCCTGCACCAACTAGTAATCGCATTCCACACACCCGTAGAGATGCCACAACCTGTAAGAATATGCTCGACTGTTTCATCACTACTCTCACACCAAACACAAGCTTGATTATCCGCTAGAATGTTTCTTCGAAGGAGAGACATCTTCGTAGGAAGGCGATCAATAAAAGCGCGCCACATGAATATGTTGCACTTGTTTGGAACCCATTTACTCCCTGAAAACTCAAAGCTCTCACTCGAACTCTGATGTCCGCGCATCCAGTTCTTCACAGAAGCAACCGAAAAGCCATCGGCTCGACCATTCGACCAACACCACCCATCCTGGCAATCATCCATAGTAATCTGCATCAAGAGAGCTTCCAAAGCCTGCTTCGAATCCAGCTCTGCAACAGAAGCGGGCGCACGCAGCCATTCCCTACAAAAAGACCAAGTATCTCCTTCGATACTCAACCGACCAGAAACAACAATCCGTTTATTTTTTTCGAGCGAAAACAAAGTTGGAAACGTCTCCTTTAAAGGTTCCGCCCCCAACCATGTATCTAACCAAAATCTTATTAATCTCCCATTGCCAACTTTCCCCTTAATCATTTTATTAATACCAACACCTTCAACCGAGTATTTATTCCAAAAAGTCACGCAATTCTTCCAAACACCCGAAATAGATGTATTAACCGGAGCTAACCCCCAGCAACGGCTTACCCATGAATCGAAACTATCACTTTACGCCACATAGCTTGTGTATCATTGAGAAACCTCCATAACCATTTAGCAATCAACGTGTTGTTGTTTATCTCCAACTTTGCAATTCCCAACCCTCCATGTCATATACTTTTTGTGACAATATCCCACGACACCCAACTTAATTTTTTCACTTCGTCTGACCCACCCCACAAAAACCGCCTCATTAAACCTTCCAAAGTTTGAATCACCTTCTTAGGTGCCTTAAAAGGGGAAAAGTAATATGTTGGTAAACTGTCAAGAACGGATTTTATTAACGTCAACCGGCCGGCTATAGACAAAGTACTTGCTCTCCATTTTGATAGCCTCTTCTTGAAAGTAGTCACCACCGGATCCCAATTCGATATCCTATTCATATTTGCCCCGACCTTGTACCCAAATACATGAACGGAATAGCTCCTGGTTTGCATCCTAATGATTCGGCCTCGACCATAACATCCTCATTATCAACCCCCACACCATACAAAACTGACTTATGAAGGTTGATTTTTAAACCGGAACATAAATAAAAAATTCTAAGAATCCTCTTCATGTTCAAAAAAATAAAAGAAGACCAACATATTCATGGGACGTAATTTTAGAGGATAACTAGTGGAATTTCCTTGCGTGTTACGGCGGGAATTCGGTCGGTTGCAGCTCAATTCATTACGATGTCAGTGCGATATCGTCACTTGATAGAACAATCAAAAGATAAAGCCCATAAAAAATCGTAATATATGTCCAAAAGGATATCTGTAGGTCCCGAAATCTGAGGATCGATTACGAACCGAATCTCTTGTTTATAGTAAACACGGTTACGCGTGCGGAATCCACGTAACTATGCCAAATCAAACATATATAGCAATAAAAACAACACGGATTAATCAATGATACACACTCGATTGATTAACGGGATAAGAACCTTTACAACTGATACAAACACAGTTCAGACTAAATTATGGCAGAGTTTTGTTACTATGGTCTGTTTTCTTATCTCTGAGTTCAAATGAACACAAAGTGTTGCTTATATAGTCCCTGGGCCACAGATGTCGACGAAACACAGAAATGTTTGACGAATCTGAACATGGGCCAGATATTGGGCCTGGAACAGCCCAAAACATGACGAATCAAGGTCTGATTCGTCAGGATATGACGAATCAAGGTCTGATTCGTCATGACCTTCAAACGAAACAGAAACTTGAACACAGGTCTGATTCGCCATGAAGTGTTCCGACGAATCAGGTCTGATTCGTCGAGGACTGCAACTGTTGTGTTTGTTCCTGTTATCAGACAGTAACAATCAGCAACATATAAACATAGTAATGACAAAACTACCCTTAAATGCAACATGCATTGTTCATAATACATTACATACCAAAAGAGACAAATAAGTTGTACACAAGTAGATAGGAGGATATCTGACTTGGTCAACATAACATACAGACTCGATAATTAATAAAAGACCATTCAAAATACATCGTTAAACAAGACTAGTTACAGACACTAAAAATGCATCAACAAACTCCCCCTTGTCTGTTACTCGTCTTTGGTCTTCTACTCTTCCTTCAGTGTTGTTCGGACCACGTACTGCCCGAATGAATACCCCTGTAGTAGCAAAAACATGCTACTCTCTGAAACTTTAACGCTTGGCGTGCATCTTGGTCTTCATAGAAAATATCATGACGATATAATCTTCCAATATCAGCTTCAGACATGTTGACGATCCACATCGGATCCAACATTCTGTAGTTAGCACGACCATCTCTAAACACGATAACAGCTTCATGAGTATCCGAGTCGTAGCACCACAATGCCATGTCTTCCAGAAAATCCTGCTTCATTGGCATCAATGGGATTTTATCTACTACCCTCGGTGGCTGATAAACAAGTTTATATCTGCAAGTGTTGGTGTCCGGATCAAGAGTAAACTTGATCGGTTTATAAACAGGAAATCGATTTCGTTGACAGGTCTGTTTCACCAACAGATTTTTCAAAACAGCAACACCCAGGCTGGAAATATTTTGCAGTCAAAACAGTAACACAGGCTGGAAATATTTTGCAGTCAAAACAGATTATGAACACACTTCCATTCAGTTTGAATTTTCAAATGCAAGAACGTTTTTATGAAGAAGGTTTCCGGCTTCCGGTAGAAAACACCAAGCAACAACTTCGGCTTAATCAAAAACGAACTTTACACAAATATACTAAAAACAAATTTAAAGTACGGTAAACTAAATGAAAATGCGGAAAACTGTTAAAAACACTAAACAACTGTACAAGTGCAATCTTTTTGCAAATCTCAAGGACAAGGAATCATACTAGCTTACGGTCTTAGTCAACATGATTTTGATTTCTGTTTAAAGCTCTGGATAAGTATACTACCTCGATTATCGGTATTGTGGTCCACATAAGCTCAAACTGATCAGACATAATCATAATTTAAGAGATACGATTAACGGTAAGGATTATACTTACAAGTCGATGTAAATCCACTCACGACACATTCCCGTATCAAGGCATGCACGAGAATTCATCTTACCGGTGAGTATACCGTTTATCATCTGTTTGACCGTATAAAAATGTGAGAGACTCACTTATTTTGATTGAAAACAAGCCCTATGTGATAGAATCACTTATTGATGAGGAACTTGATTTTCAAATGCATGAGGGCACAGGAGCAAGTCCGTGAACAGGTCAGTACTTCCGTACAGCAGAGAGACGAACTTGACTCCCGCAAAGAATCTGTGATAATTTATCACTTATTTTGTTTGGACATGTGATTGTTGATCACTTATTGAGGTCGAATGCAGTATGTACACGTATGTATAGTATCATGGAAGATCTAGACTTCGTCTCCGTTATTTTTACGGTTTGGGATACAACCATGATACCCAGATGATAAGCAGCATAAAGACCGAATATTTCAGATCTCGGCAATCTCTCAAACGAGATTTCGGTACTAAGACCATATGCCAATGAGCAGTTCCCACCTGACTTGAAGTCTGTTAGGTTTGTATCATCCTGCACATTTTAGTCTGATTGTGAGCCTACCGATACATCGTTAGTAGAGATACTTATCATTTTTCTTTTTATTTTGCATTTTGAGCACATTGACCGACCACACCAGTTTGTAATTTCATCATTTTCCTTTATCCAAGAAACTCATTTTTTGTTTTTCTATTGTTTTTGAATTTTTAATTTTTCAAACGAAACGACAAAAAGTAAAGACATCTTTTTGGATTTTGAACTTTTGCAATGTTTTTGTATTTTCTTGAAATATCTCCCCCTAAAATTCGCAAAGTTTACGAAAACTAAAATCTTTTTGAATTTTCAAAGTTTATAAAGAAAATATTTACCAAAACGATCAGCCAAAGAAGTTTACTCGGGTATCACCTTAATGCCATTGACCAAAAGAAGATAATCAAAACGTGATTTATCAAAAGCTTTTGTAAACAGGTCGGCACGTTGGTGATCAGTGGGGACATGAACGACATCGATTAACCTCTTATCAAAACAGTCACGGATAAAGTGATATTTAATGTCGATGTGTTTAGTCTTAGAATGTTGCACCGGATTTCTAGTGATTTGCAAGGCAGCATTATTATCAACAAAAATACGAGTAGATAGGAATTCTAAACCGTAGTCGCGCATTTGTTGTTGTATCCAAAGAACTTGGGAGCAACAACTCGAGGCAGCAATATATTCTGCTTCACATGTTGATGTAGCAACACACGTTTGCTTCTTGCACTGCCACGTGACGAGTCGATTTCCTAGGAACTGACATCCTGCTGTTGTTGATTTGCCATCGATTTTGCAACCACCGAAATCAGAATCACTGTATGCAATTAATTCAAAACTATCATCCCTAGGGTACCAAAGACCTAAGTCTGGGCATCCCTTCAAATAGCGTAGAATCCTTTTGACAGCTGACAGATGAGAGGCCTTCGGGTTTGCTTGATATCTTGCGAGTAAGCATGTTGGGTACATGATATCAGGCCTCGAAGCGGTAAGATACATGAGAGATCCGATTATGGCACGATAGTACGAGGAGTTGATGCTTTCTCCCTTCAAATCCGGAGTAATCCCGTGATTCTGCGGAAGTGGGGTACCAATGGGCGTTGCATCTGACATTTGGAATCGGCTCAAAATGTCACCAACATATTTAGTCTGATGGATGAATATCCCAGACTCTGTTTGTTGAACTTGAAGGCCCAAAAAGAAATTCATCTCTCCCATAGCGCTCATTTCGAATTTTTCTTGCATAACACGTTCGAATTGCCTGCACAAAGAGTCATTAGTAGACCCAAATATTATATCATCAACATATACCTGCACCAGCAGAAGATCTTCATCTTGTTCTTTGATAAAGAGTGTGCAATCAATAAGACCTCGTCTAAATCCATTCTCCAGAAGATAGTTTGATAAGGTTGCGTACCAAGCCCTAGGTGCTTGATGTAGACCATAAAGAGCTTTGTTGAGCAACCAAACCCGATCGGGGTGAATAGGATCTTCAAAACCTGGAGGTTGTTCGACATGCACCTCTTCTTGAACAATACCATGAAGAAAAGCACTTTTAACGTCCATCTGGTAAACTTTGAATCCTTTGAAAGAAGCATAAGCTAAGAAGATTCGAATAGCTTCCAGACGTGCAACAGGTGCATAAACTTCATTGTAGTCAATGCCTTCAATCTGACGAAATCCCTGAACAACCAGTCTCGCTTTGTTGCGAATAACAACTCCACGATCATCTTTCTTGCATTTATAAACCCATCGTGTTCCAATTTTCTTGTAATTCTCCGGTTTTTCAACAAGCTTCCAAACACCAAGCTTTTGAAATTGCTGCAGTTCGTCCTGCATGGCTTCAACCCATGAATTATCTTTTAAAGCTTCCCTCCAAGATTTTGGTTCTTCTTGTGAAACGTAACACGCGAAAGACCAATCATTTTGAAGACCAGATTCTCTAATAGCTGAATACAAACCAGCACTCTGGTTGTTTCTCAGCTGATTACGTGTCTGCACACCTTGTTGGACATCTCCTATGATATTCTGCTGTGGATGGGTATCGTGTATCCTCATTTCAGGATTTTCAGGAACACGAGCATTAACACCCAAATTGTTAATATTAAGATCAACAACCAACTCTACACCTGGAATATGCGTAGAAGTGGATGCATTTCCTTCAGCAGTATCATCGACTTGCACATGAGGAGTATCAACAGAAATACCCTGAACTGGAACAACTGGAGATTTAGTGCCTTCAGTCGCATCCAGATTTTCTTCATCTTCTTCTGATGACTCATCGTATACAGCAGCATTTTCAACTTCCTCATTTTGAACCGTGTTGTTAGACGAATTAGAACTTTGTGAGTTAACAACAACAGGTCTAACTAATGACGACTCAGCAGCATTGTCACTATCAAATATCATTCTAGCAGCTGCAGAATCTTCATCAAAAATCGGCAGGTCAAAGGAGTTAAATAGCCCATCATAATCAAACATCCAAGGATCACCTGGAGCTTTAACAGGATCTGTATATCTCTGAACCCGTACTTCACTCCATAGTTCTATCTTTTTGGTAGTCAGATTCCAAACACGAAAATTTGGAGTAGCATATCCAAGGAAGAAACCCTCAATAGCTTTCGCGCCAAACTTTCCATCCGGATCAATCATAGTGCATGGACCACCAAAAGGTTCTAGAATTGAAAGATCTGGTTTCCTTTTCTGTAGAAGTTCGAAACAAGTCTTGCCATGTCTCTTAACCGTAAGAACTCGGTTTAATGTGTAGCAAGCAGTCGACACAGCCTCTGCCCAGAACTGAACAGGAAACGCCGACTCTACCAGCATTGTTCTTGCAGTTTCAATTATCGTCCGATTCTTCCTCTCCGCGACACCATTTTGTTGTGGAGTGTAAGGAGAACTGTATTCATGAAGAATGCCTTTAGAAGTACAGAACTCGTCCATAATCCGGTTTTTGAATTCAGTTCCATTGTCGCTTCTGATCCTCTTAACTTTCAACGAGTAGAGATTTTCCAACATTGTAAGAAGATCCTTGAGGATTTGAGGAGTATCACTCTTGTGTGCCATAAAAGCTACCCAAGAAAATCTAGAGTAGTCATCAGTAACTACTAAACAATACACATCTCCGAACGTTGATTTGTGTCTCATAGGTCCAAAGAGGTCCATATGAAGACGTTCGAGAGGCATGCCAACAGTGTTGATTTTCTTCAAAGGGTGAGACTTCTTTGTTTGTTTCCCTTTCTGGCACGAAACACAGATATCTTGTAGATGAAAACTTCTCACGGGTACGCCATTCACAAGATTTTTGTTTACCAAATGGTTCATTTTTCTCAAGTGAATGTGTCCCATTCTTCTGTGCCAAGATATAGACTCCTTCTCCGTGGCTTTTGAGACAAAACATGTGACTTGTGCAGAAGTCGTAATCGCTTGACTCATATCAAGAACATAAAGATCATTGATTCTTGGAGCCGATAAGAGAATCCATTCATCAGGAATTTTGAAACCAGGTTTAAGCACATAACAACCGGCATCATCAAAATGCACGGTGAACTTTTTATCGCAGATTTGCGACACACTGAGAAGATTATGATCAATTTGACGAACATAATTGATCTTATCGAAACATACCACACCATTGGAAATCATTCCCTCTCCAGTGATGTAACCGCCTTTGTCTCCAGCGAAAGCGACATAGCCTCCTTTAATGTTTCTCACATCATATAGAAGCCGTAAATCGCCCGTCATGTGCCTAGATGCCCCACTATCAACAATCCAATGACTATTGATAATTCCTCCTGGAACATCCTGCACATATCATCCAATGATTAGTTAAGGATGGGGACCCAAGCCAAAGTGGTCTTGGGTCGTCCCTGAGCATCACGAATAGTGATCTCGATTTGTTGATGGTTTTCCAAACAAACAGCTCCCCCTGAACCTCCACTCTTCCTAGGTTTCCAAGTTTGTTTTTGTTTACCAGATTGAGTTTTGTAAACAAATTTTGAAATTTCTGATTTTACAGGTGAACTTGGTTCCCTTGGAACAGAATTGACCTTAGGTTTTAAAGCCTTTTCTATTTTCTTCACATTTTGATGTCGTTGTTTCGATTCCTGTTCTTTAATAGTTCTTTTATCATGTTTAGGTGAAACAGGACGACATTTAGGGTGAATCGATTCAGGTGATGCTCTTTCAACAAATTTCGCTTTCGGAGTGTTAGCACAATCTTTGATGATGTGCCCAAACTCTCCACATTTAAAACACGTTCTCCTTTCAACAAACTTAGGAGAACTGGATCGACGATCAGATGTCGAATTTGTATAACCCGAGGTACTAGCTTTTTCATCACACCCGTTTGAATGTTGAGTGTAATTGTTTTGACTATCACGTTTTAATATTTTGACTTGTACAAAATCAGTGTTTGACTTGTTAGCAAAAGTCTCAATTTTATCTGTACCCCTCGATTCCACAAATTTGACATTGCTGTTTTTCTTCTGATAACGAGCTCCTTTTGTTTCAAATTTTGATTTAGAAACATTTGACAATTTAGCTCGTTGATCTGATTGTTTACCCTTAGAAGCAATAGGTTGTTGCTTTGAAGGTGATTTCTGATTTCCAAATTTCTTTTTAATTTCAGTCTTAGGAATTGGATTACATTGAGTCACATTAACTCCCTGAATCGACTTTCCCACAAACTTACTTGTGTTATTTTCAAAAACATTATCAATCAATGAAGGATTGACATTTTTAATTGGAAAATCATTATCTGAATAGATTTTAGCGTCACCAACCAAAGTGTACAACACAGTATTACTTTTAACAGTAGACACAGGATTTATCACTTGTTGAACAACAGATTTAACAGCAGGAGTAGGAGGATCACACAGTATATGATTCTCAATTGGAACTTCTACTCCTTTAAGTTTGTCAAGTGATTTATCCTGTTTACTCACTTCTGATTCAGATTCATCATCCGACGACTCATAGTCCTCAATGGTTGGAGGACCTTGTTTCGTAGATGTTGACTCTTTTTGCTCAGAATTTGTACTTGGAGAATTGTCCGATTTGAACCCTAGGCCAGTAGTTACTTCCTCATAATTAAGAGGCACACTGGATTCAAACCGTGGCATTTCTTCTTCATCAGGCATATAAGTATAATCATGTCTCAAAGGGGGCGGACACTTCTTATACCCAACACCTTTCTTGTTTCCCTTTAGTTGTTGAACATCAATAATGTGATCGAGCACAAATCGGGAGTTAGAGTAACTCTCCAATTTTTGCTTGATTGCATCATGCTCACATCTGACAATGGCTAGTTCCTTTTTAGTTTCCTCAACAATGTTAATGTATTCATTTATACTAACTTGTTTATGATAAACAGTTTTTGTCACTTCGGAAACATTTTTCTTTTGAATTTCAATCATAGATTTAAATTCTTTTTCGTTTCGAATCAAAGCCATATTCGATTCTTTGCATTTAGCCATTTCAACAACTAAATTCTGATTGTGAATATGAATCGAATCACAGTGAAGCTTTATTCTATCAAATTCACTTTTCATATACTCACAATCTCTACAGTTGATAAGAATTTCAGATTTTACCTGACTTGTAGAATCTGAGACATTTGCCATAAAGGCAGTCTGATAAGAGAAAGATCCGTCTTCAGAAAAGAATTTCTCCATTTCTTTAGATACTACCTCAGCCTTCTTGATCAGAACTGATTTCTGACATTTCAAATCTTCTGCTTCATTCAATAAGTCATCAAGATTAGAACTTGCTTCTTTGCTCACATCAGATTCAGAACTCGAAGTAGAACTTTCTTCATCAGAACTCCCAGTATGACCAGAACTGTCGTCACTATCAGAAAATTCTTCCTTATGAACGTGCTTGATGTGATTGATAATTTTAGCATAACACGCCGTTCCTCCTTTACCTTGATCATTTTCCCCAAGTTGTAAAGACCAATTAAACCCTTCATCAGCTTGTACTGTTAATGCACGACTTTCATTTGATGGTCTAGACTGATTCTGGTTAGTGGTGTTGGTTACAGCCACTATCCCTTTTCCACGATTGTCTTGATTAGCATTTGAAGTACTCGTCTGATTACGGAATGGGTTCTGATTGCCTTGTCTGCTTGGTCGAGTGCACTCACGTTTGAAGTGACCCTTTTCCCCACAATTGAAGCATGTAACTGCTTCTTTATCAAAACCGTACTTTGTATCTTGTTTGCTTTCCAAAGAACTTCTTCCTGTTCGAAACATAAAGTCCTTCGCCCTTCTAACAGCACTTGCGAATGCCCATTTTATATCCATCAACTCCATTTCATCACGGTTGATTTGTAGATAGTCTTCGTTGGTTAAATTGATGTTTCCAATTTGACCTGCGACCAAACCGCAGTAAGCACTGACCATGGTATTAATAAGTTCCATATGTTCCTTTGCTACTTCAATGTTAACATTTGAGAGGTTTGATGTATCAACTTTGACTGTGTTAGGATTGTTGGTATAATGAGCTTGCTGTTGTTGTTGTGGTTGAACTTTTGGTTCTGGAGTAAAACCTCCTCCTGAATATGCCTGAGGTTGAGTAGTAGAAACTGGAGGTATAAAAGGAATAAAACCTCCTCCTGAATATGACTGAGGTTGTTGTGGTACGGATGGACTAAAACCTCCTCCAGAGTATGCCTGATTTTGAGCACTCAAATGCGCTGGAAATTGATAGGCACTCGGATCGAAGACCGGGGTTGGAGCTGATTGCGGGATAAAACCTCCTCCAGAATAAGTCTGAGTTTGTTGAGGAAACGGAGAAGAGTTTGTATCAGATACAAACGCCGTTTGTAACTTTGGTTGCCTCAGACTAGCTGACGGGTCAAAACCTCCACCATTATACATTTCAACATTCTGAGGAGCAGCAATGCGTTTTGCTTTTCGGATTTCTTCATCATTTTTATGTTCCAGCTTCTGTACAAATTCATAGATAGTTATAGTTTCAGCATCTAGAATACCTGTATGCTTTAGAAGCTCAATGTATGGACTCCACTTTGGTGGTAGAGAATCAGCAAATCGTGCACAAACTTCCTTTTGAGTTGCAGCAACAGAATAGGCAAACATCTCACTAATCAAATGATAAAACCGTGTGGTCATATCATTTAGAGTTTCGTTTTCCAAGAACTGGAACGATTCGAACTCTTTCTTTAATAAATCATGCCGTGTCTTTCCGGAAGCTGCGTTTCCTTCTCCTCTTGTCACCAAACAATCCCATAAGGATTTAGTGTCCTTACTATAAGAAAACTGATGATAGATATCTTTATGAAGTGCTTGAGTAAGAACAGCAAATGACTTTTTCTCAAATTCATATGCTTTCTTGTCATTTTCCTGCATGTTAGTAAAACCTTCGGCCGTTGACGCTGCTACTTCAAGAGCATCATTGCGTGGAGTAATGAAACACCTCCACATATCAGTGCTTTGACCTTGAACATATGTAATGAAACGACCTTTCCATGATGGAAACTCGTTCATATGATTCAACTTTGGCGGGCGATTGTTGCTACCCGTTTCGCTCTCGCTAATCAGAAGATTTTGAATGTTTTGGTTCTGATTGGATGCCAAAGCCCATTGTCCGGCACTTATAGTAGGTTGACCAAAAACTTTCTTCACCCACGCTGCTGCGGAGGTCGGATCTTCACATGATCTAGAATCCATACTCCAATCCCATGGACTAGTACAACTCATATTTGATGTATGTATGATAGTACCTGCACAAATTTCTTGAAAACAAACAGTGAGCAAACTGATATAAGTCTTCTGTTTAAAACAGATCTGTTTTCGACGAAACAGAGTTCACGAAACAGGTTTGTTTCGTCTGAATGAATGACGACGAAACAGACTTGTGATAATTGTGATTCGTGGCGAAACAGAATTTGTTTCGTCAAAGATGTTGTGGCGAAACAGACGTTTGATTCGTCAAAGAGGTTGCGACGAAACAGATGTGATTCGTCGGTTGTGTGTTTCGTCAAAACTGGGTAAAAGTCAGTGGATTTAGATATTTATCTATTGACCAGTCAAGGATAAGATGAGACAACAAAGATATTTAACACTGACACAAGTATGTTGTGACCTCTATTTTCCACGAAACAGACTGTGACCACTTATCAAGTTTTACACAAAAGTCAAGATATTGTATTTTAAGTTATAACACTTGTTTTAATCACTTATAACAGATCAAATTCTCAGCTTATAACAAGAACACTTATGAATATATGAAGAACACACTCAGGAACTTGAAGTTTCCGATGAGTTTTCCGATCACCGATAAATTTCCGAAACACGAAAATACACTAGATTTTCACTAAAACCCCGGTTTAAAGCATAAACAAACAATCTAACTTAGGTTTTTGATAAAAATCAGTAGCAAACAACACTAAAACAGCAGATTTATGAATATTTTTCCAGAAAATATTAATTTTTCAAGAACTCATTTTCAGAAAAACACACACAAAATACTTGATAAAAATCGAACAAGTTTGATTTTAAACAAGGATAAGAGCCAATGCTCTGATACCACTTGTAGGTCCCGAAATCTGAGGATCGATTACGAACCGAATCTCTTGTTTATAGTAAACACGGTTACGCGTGCGGAATCCACGTAACTATGCCAAATCAAACATATATAGCAATAAAAACAACACGGATTAATCAATGATACACACTCGATTGATTAACGGGATAAGAACCTTTACAACTGATACAAACACAGTTCAGACTAAATTATGGCAGAGTTTTGTTACTATGGTCTGTTTTCTTATCTCTGAGTTCAAATGAACACAAAGTGTTGCTTATATAGTCCCTGGGCCACAGATGTCGACGAAACACAGAAATGTTTGACGAATCTGAACATGGGCCAGATATTGGGCCTGGAACAGCCCAAAACATGACGAATCAAGGTCTGATTCGTCAGGATATGACGAATCAAGGTCTGATTCGTCATGACCTTCAAACGAAACAGAAACTTGAACACAGGTCTGATTCGCCATGAAGTGTTCCGACGAATCAGGTCTGATTCGTCGAGGACTGCAACTGTAGTGTTTGTTCCTGTTATCAGACAGTAACAATCAGCAACATATAAACATAGTAATGACAAAACTACCCTTAAATGCAACATGCATTGTTCATAATACATTACATACCAAAAGAGACAAATAAGTTGTACACAAGTAGATAGGAGGATATCTGACTTGGTCAACATAACATACAGACTCGATAATTAATAAAAGACCATTCAAAATACATCGTTAAACAAGACTAGTTACAGACACTAAAAATGCATCAACAATATCAATGGACACGTGTTTTACATTTATTGAAAACGATGTTTAGTCGGAATCAATCGGTAGATACTATTTGTCTTGCATGAACCCAGATGATCCCATGAACCATCTTCCGGATGGAGGTCACATTGATCACAATGTTTTCCATACTTGTCGATACACAAACAAACCGATTGAACAACCACAAAAACTCTATAATCGAAATCAATTGAAAATAAGAATGATGTGAACAAAACTAATGTGCTTGATCGTGGAATAAAGAACACAATATCGTTCCTACACTTCTATTTATTTGGAGTGAAGCGTCACGACTATGGCATCCCACCATTTGTATACAATTTCTATCCTATGCAACGTTCCAATCCAGTTTACCCTAATGGACTTAAAAAACAAATCCGACCCAAATGTTGTGGCCTCCACGCCAATACGTAAATGTAAAACATAATAGTTTGACCCATAATACTAAGCTAAAATAAAACATAGCAAGCCCAAACGCGGTTTGTGTGATTATATGTATTCATTCACCCCCTTAATCACAAAACAAGTCTTCAATCTTTAAACTTCAAGCCATGCCACATGTGGCGTCATCAACGATGATTACCAAGTCTTCATCCGAGTCCTCCGCATCAGGTTCGCTCTCACTTTGACTTGCTTGAAGTGAGTCTTAAACATCCATTGTTACATCAAGGGTTAGGGGACCGCAACCTTTTGGCCATATTCTTTTCGCACTAACATTTCACTTTTCCAATATCACTTTGCCTTTTGCTGCCTTTGCCATAATCTCGTTTTCTTCACAAGCTTTGAGAATCATTACGTCCTTCTCTATCAATTTGACCCTACTCCTCATAACATGGAAAATCCTTTCAAATAGATCATGATATTTAATATAAGTTATTTTAAAAGTTTCATCATCGTCTTCAATGTGGCCAAGTTTGAAAGCCACCATTTTCCATAAGCCTTCCTTTGTAACTTCATTAAAACCGCCCATACCTACCACAATCGTTTATAATTCTAACAAATACCTTTTCACCAAACAACACACGTAGAGGTATTTTCTCTATCTTGAGAATACCGAGATAGTCTTGTACAAACCACTTCAACCATTTTGTAAACACCGTCTTGAATCCAATTTGATGTCTCATCAAAATCTCGTGCAGTTTCACCAATTCTACGAAATTCATACAGCTTTCATTGTTTTATTTTCGTTTCTGTTTCACAAACTTTTACACTACTCACAAAATCCCAAGCCTTCTTTCGTAAGTCTTCATGCACCACATTTGGATTGTTATCCATTTCTTCTAAATAACACATCAATGTCATTTTTTTCCTTTTAACATAAACCATTCCAACAAATTCAACCTTACTACTCAATGTTCCTTCCTTAACCACACCGTGGTCATCTTTAGGAATTTCTTTTCACTGTCCTTTTGAAACTTCTTCTCATAAAAACTTTTAACATATGTTTGTAATTTCTCTTTTTCCTTTAGATAGGTAGTTATGACATCAATAATTTCATAAAACTTTTCCAAGTAATTTTGTTTAAGTTTTATTTCTGAGTTTTCACTAAACACGTCATGACCCTTGGATTTCCCATTAAACATTCTTCTCAAAGAATATTTCTCCCCATCCATTATAGCTTTTCCTTGTTATAGGAGTTGTTCTAAACTTAGAACATTCCTTTCCATAGTAGGAACATAATTAACACAAGGAATTCTCTTTGATTTATCATCAACGGGAACCTTACATTCACCAACCCCATGTATAAAAGAAAAATATTTAGTTTTCTTGTTTGGGGTTATTCCAAAATGACTTTTAAAAACTTTGAACACATCCTTATTTCCGGTCATGTGTTTTTTATACTTTGGGTCGAAACCCATATAGAGTTCCTACCACCCCCATCACTCGTTACTAAAAAATACCCTCTACGGGTTCAGAAGAGAGATTGGCAAATGGATGCTATGTGACTAATCTCTTGAGAGAGACAGCAGTGTACGCCTAACCTCTATGGAGTCCTGGTTGGATTCTTTCCTTCCGTATTAACTTTCCTCCAACCTTGTTTAGGAAGTGTATTTGTGGTAGTCTTCCTCATTGTTCTTCTGATTTTGAGAGATGGCGAATGAGGTGCGACCCCTTCACCTAGTTGCTACCATGGCATTTTTGTCTCAGGTTATAGCCTACACCAAACCTTATGGCCTCATCCTTGTTTGCTTCGCCCTGTCCAAAACCTGATGTCCCCATCAAACTCCCTGCCATAGGAAAACTATTTTCAGTAACTTCTCTTAGAAAGGATAACGGCGTTAAAAAATGATAAATGTGATTAGACTCGTACAAACGTTGAACCCGATAACCAAATACACCTTTTCAACACACTATATCCACCAAATCCCACAACGTGTAAAATATAATAGATACTTAAGAACTTAGAATTTCTCAAAAAGGGTACTTCTTACGTAAGTCAGGCCTTGAAAACTTTTCTTTGAATTAAAGTATGTTTCATTAAGAAAAAAAATATGTTTTCACGAATCTCTTTACAATGAAACTTAAATTAGCTGTATCATCTTCAATATAAACGATTATATAATTTTCCATTAGTGTCCCTAAGGTAGTAATTTATGTTAATGGGTTTGAAATGTGTCCGTAGAAGAAGTAATGAATAGAAGAAAACAGTTATTTGACGTGTTTTGTATGGTATATAAATAATAGTCAATTTTAACACAATTCCATGATTTAAATTTATAATAAAATACGAGCACTAACTATGATACACGATGGCAAGTGTACCCATCTTTGGCATAGTGTCGCAACCCCCGTCCCCTATCTGTCCGGGAACGGGCGGCCACGGCCAGTTTCAGTGGTATCGGTGTTTATCAGTTTGGCAGCGGAAATTTACATCAGGACCGTAGTTAGGAAATATTTTTATCAGAGTAAAATACCACACTTTTATAACATTAAACACATGGGTAAAACCCAAGTTTCAAGTGCACACATTTTTATAGGGATAAGCCCTATTTTATTTAGCAAAACATCTTCTTTATTTTAGGTAACTTAATAGCCATTTTTCCAAGCCTTCAGTGCTCTCCAGCTGGCTTCTAATTTGGCTTTCACATTTTGTCACCTGAAACGCGTTTAAAAACATTTTGCCAGTGGGAAATACTGGTGAGTGAATCCCAGTTTAATCAAAACAGGTTTTATCCTTGTACAGTATTGAGGGAAATCAGCAATTACATTTGTTTACCATTCTACCTTAATTACCACTCACGGTACTGTCGACCCGACTTGTGGTCATGTTACTACTCACAGTGTAGTAAAAAATTTTGTATACAAAACCCCAACATACCGATGATAATTGTAGAATACAAATACTCAATCATTGTTTAATATAATGTAAAACATTTGAGGTTTTGTAAAAACAGTTTGCAAAAAGGTTTACAAAAAGGATATTACTCACATTGCTAGTTTAGACTTTTCCTGATGGTTTCCTGGTTATAATCTAATAATTAAAACAATGCATATTCGTTAGTATCATAACCCAATATTTACATTAGTAATACCCTCCACGAGACAGAACTCCAACGACTACGTCGGGCAGCACCACGACAGCCGTTACGGAGCATTAGATCAATCGGGCAACGTATCTAATACGTAACTGGGGTTATAATACTTACATCGGGGCAGAACTTCGTTAATTAGGGGGGTATAATACTCGGAAATTATAATTACTATGTAGAAATTCGAGAGAGAAAGAGAGAATGAACGAGTTGGGACTGAAGGCCGATGGCCTCCATTTATAGGGCCTCATTTCAAGTTTGTCGCGAGGCTAGCTAGGGGTAGTCCCTAGCTTGGCTGATTCGGCCACTAGTCTCGACACGATGCTGCCACATGGCAGCTCAGGGATGCGCCCTGATATTGACCTGTCGCGGCCCGCGTAAGACTAGGAGAGAGTCTTTGCGGCCCGCCAGAAACTAATAAAACTTGTTTTTATTTTTATTTTAATTATATAAAGGTATTAAAGGTTGTTTATCGTATACGGGGAATATTTTAAGGAGCATAGGGATATTATAAATATATTAGAGGTGTCGGAAATATTTTTTTAGAAGGGTTGTTATATCCTCCCCACCTTGTTTTAGAACTCGTCCTCGAGGTCTACTGAAACAGGTGTGGATATTTCCTTTGCATCTCTGCTTCAAGTTCCCAAGTGTAGTCTGGTCCTCTCTTGGAATCCCACTTCACTTTGACTAGAACTAGTCTCTTGTGCTTGAGATTCTTGACTTTTCTGTCTTCAATCTGTAGAGGCTTTTCTATAAACTTAAGCTTTTCATTTACCTCTATATCTTTAAGAGGTACCATTAATGACTCATCGGCTAAGCACTTTTTGAGATTGCATACATGAAATACATCATGTATTACTGCCATTTCCTCTGGCAGTTGTAGCTGATAAGCTACTGGTCCTATTCTTCTGATAATCTTAAAAGGTCCAACATGCCTGGGGCTTAGCTTTCCCCTTTTGATGAATCTGACAACTCCCTTTCATGGAGAGACTTTTAACAATACCTTGTCTCCTACCTGGAATTCCAACGGCTTTCGCCAGTTGTCAGCATAACTCTTCTGTCGATCATGTGCTGCTTTCAGTCGTTCCTTGACTTGAATTATTTTGTCTGTTGTCTCTTGTACTATTTCTGGTCCAGATAATTGCTTTTCTCCAATCTCTGCCCAACAGACTGGAGTTCGGCACTTTCATCTATAAAGTGCTTCGAATGGTGCAGCATTGATGCTGGCATGATAGCTGTTATTGTAAGAAAATTCTATTAATGGTAAGTGATCATCCCAACTTCCTCCAAAATCAATTACACAAGCTCTAAGAATATCTTCCATTGTCTGAATTATCCTTTCGCTTTGTCCGTCCGTTTGTGGATGATAAGCGGTGCTTAGATTTAGCTTGGTTCCCATTGCTTTTTGGAAACTTGTCCAAAAATGAGAAGTAAAACGGCTATCTCTATCCGAAACAATAGATAAAGGAATACCGTGTAATGAAACTATTTCATTTACATATAATTTGGCTAACTGTTCCATACCGAATGTTTCCTTCATTGGTAGGAAATGACCAGACTTGGTTAACCTTCTACAATCACCCAGATTGTATCATTACATTTTCGTGTCTTGGGTAATTTGGTAACAAAAATCCATTGTTATCAATTCCCATTTCCATACATGCATTTCCAATTGTTGCAACAAACCTGAGGGTTTCTGATGTTCAGCTTTAACCTGTGAACATGTTAGACACTTGGCAATATAAGCTGCTATATCCTTTTTCATTCCTATTCACCAGAAATTCTTTCTTAAATCTTGATACATCTTATCACTTCTAGGATGTATCGTATACTTAGACTTATGGGCTTCTTCTAAGATTTTGTGGCGTAGGTTTCCAAATTTAGGTATCCATATTCTTTTCTTATGGAATCTCCAAATTCCATCGGTTCCTTGTTCTAATTCCTTAATCATACCTTTTAATTTCTCAGTATCATCCTTGATTACTGATTCTTGTGCTTTTCTAATCTGGTTATTTAAATCTACTTGTAGATTTAATTTAAGAGAACGTACTCTTTTTGGCTTTTCGTGGCACTTTCGACTTAGAGCATCAGCAACTATGTTCGCCTTTCCTTCATGATACTGGATATTACAATCATAATCACTAAGAAATTCTATCCAGCGTCTCTGTCTCATATTCAGCTCTTTTTGCCTAAAAATGTACCTTAAACTGTTATGATCAGTGAAGACAACGAATTTATTTCCATATAAATAGTGTCTCCAAATCTTAAGGGCAAAAATTATAGCTCCTAACTCTAAATCATGTGTTGCATAATTTTCTTCATGATTCTTAAGTTTTTTAGAAGCGTATGCTATAACCTTCTGGCGTTGCATTAAGACACATCCATAACCTAACTTAGAAGCGTCACAATAGACTTCAAAGTCTTCCGTTCCTTCTGGTAACGCTAGTATGGGTGCGTTGGTTAATTTTTTCTTAAGAATTCTAAAGGCTTCTTCTTGTTTTGATCCCCATTCAAACTTAACAGATTTACATGTTAGCTTAGTCAAGGGAATGGCTATTCTAGAAAATTTTCCAATAAACCTTCTATAATAACCGGCCAATCCTAGAAAACTTCTAACCTTTGTTGGCGACTCAGGGACTTTCCATTTAGTAATTCCCTCAATCTTTGTGGTATCCACATGAATTCTTTCATGGTTAACTAAATGTCCAAGAAACTGTACTTCTTTTAACCAAAATTCACATTTTGAAAATTTAGCGTAAGCTTTTCTTTTCTCAGCAAATTTAAAAGTGTATGCAGATGCGCGGCATGTTCCTTTTCACTTTTAGAGTAAATTAGAATATCATCTATAAAGACAATTATGAATTTATCCAAATATGGCTTACATATTCGGTTCATCATGTCCATAAATGCAGCTGGGGCTTTGGTTAGACCAAATGGCATGACAGTAAATTCATAATGGCCATACCTTGTTCTGAATGCGGTCTTAGGAATGTCCTATTCCGGTACCTTTAATTGATGATATCCTGATTGTAAATCGATCTTTGAGAAAAATCGAGCTCCTTGCAGTTGATCAAATAGATCATCAATTCTCGGTAGTGGATACCGATTTTTAATCGTGACCTTATTTAATTCACGGTAATCAATGCACATACGCATTGATCCGTCTTTCTTTTTAACGAACAATATCGGTGCTCCCCATGGCGATGAGCTTGGCTGTATGAATCCTTTCTCCAACAGTTCGTCTAACTGTTTCTTTAATTCTTGCATTTCTGCAGGTGCCAAACGGTAAGGTGCTTTGGCAATCGGCGCTGTTCCTGGTAGCAAATGAATTCTGAATTCGACTTCCCTGTTCGGCGGTAGTCCTGGTAATTCTTCTGGGAATACAACTGAAAATTGAGATACTACAGGGATATCTTTTAATTCTTTCCCTTTAGTGTTAATGATTATGGAAATCATATACACTATTGATCCCTTTCTTGCACAACTTGCAGTTTTCATCACGGAGATGAATTTTGTGTGTCTGGTTGGTTTATCTCCTTTAATTGTGATCTTTTCACCCTTTGGTGAATTTACTTGTATTGACTTTCGATCACATAGAATATTGGCTTTATTGGTTATTAACAAATCCATTCCTAATACAATATCAAATCCTGCCAGATTCATTGGGTAAAGATTTGCAATAAACTTTTGATTTAAAATTTCTATTCTTGCTTCCTGTAAGATTTCGGAAATCTTAATGGTTTCTCCATTTGTTGTTTCTACTAGACATTCTTGTTGGAGTTTAGTTAATGGTTGATTGAGAATTTTGCAAAATGAAGTATTAATAAAACTTTGGCTAGAGCTAGTTTCGGACATCTTTGCTTCTTCAGTAGTCAGAACGAATGCTCTAGCATTCTTAGTATTCTTGTTGTTCATGGCTAGAGCTAGTTTCGGACAATTCGTCCTGATATGTCCTTTTTCTCCACAGTTGAAGCACACTCCATTACTGGGTTTCTTCCTACAATCTTCATCCTTGTGTCCTGGTATCTTGCAGTAATTGCAGTAGGTAGAGCATCTTCCCGAATGCTTCTTCTTACAGGCTTTACAGTAAGGTGCAGAGGTAGAACCTATATTTTTCCCACGGTCGGAATTACCGTAGCAAAATTCCTGGGTAAGCCTTTGAGCTAGGTTCCTCCCCTGGTTTTCTTCTTGAGTACGGACCAGTTCATCTGTCAAGGAGTTTGCTAGTCCTACAGCTTCTTCTATGGTTGGTGGTCTAGCTGCCTTGACTACATGTCTAATCTCTCCAATTAATCCCCAGATGTAACGGGAGATTAACACTAGTTCTGGTGATGCTAGGGTTGGCACTATTCTAGCATATTCAAATAATGTTGTAGTGTAACCCTTGCTGTCTACTCCAGTCATCCTAAGGTTTAAGAATTTATTAGCAATCAGCTCCTTTTCATTAGGAGGACATAATTTCCTTTCCACCATATTCTTAAACTCAATCCATTCCATACTATAAACCCTGTCACTTCCCCTAGACTAGAGGACAGTGTTCCACCATTCCAGAGCTGCATTCTTAAATAGGTTGGAAGCAAACATTATTTTATCTTCTTCTGCACACTTGCTTATTTTTAAGACTGCTTCAGTTTTTTCTAACCAGCGTAGAGCTGCAATGGCTCCTTCATTGCCCAAGAATTCCATTGGTTTACAGGACCAGAATTCTTTGTAAGAACAACCATAATACATGGTTCTTCTTCTTTTTGGAATTGGCAATTGAAGAAACGGTCCATTGTTCACGCTGTGTTCAGGTTTAGTATGTGTTCGTTTACTTCCGCTATTACTGTTATTAATTTCTGCTTCCCTAACATTTTGAATGATAGGTGGCATAGCATCTCTAATTCCTTGGGATACTATATGTCGAATAGCACTGTTATTTATCTGGTTTTCATTATTCTGGTTTTCCTGATTTGCATTGTCGGCCATCTGGATTTTAAACATTTACCAAGTATTAATATCACGAAATAATATTAAATGCGAATAATCACACAACAACACATTGATCCAAACTTGTCATCATTGCGACCTTTACTATATTTTATATTATGCATCTCTATCTATTACAAACCATAACTGAAAATAAAATACAATACTAGTATGCATCAATAATTATAGGGTTATCTATCCTAGTTTGGAAAAACTTTTTTTTTTCAACATACACACATATATATTTATATATTATTATTATTATTACTACTGATAGGGGTTCATCCAGAATTGCATATTACGCTCGTCATATTTCCAGACGAGTCGTTCCCCTATCTGTCCCATCCTCTCACTTCCTTCTAGGATTTCCTCACCAAAGGTTCGGAGTTCCTGTAGGTTCTCAGTATTCATGGGTGGGGCTGGGGCTGGTATCGGGTCAGGAAACTAGGGCATAGGTTCTTCCTGGGGGTACGGGTTCTCTAGAATCTCCCTGATATATTGGTCATTATCATAATAGGGATCTAGAGAGTCCAGGTCTGGGTATGGTCCTACTAAATCTTGCACGGGCTCCTCTATTGGGATTGGGTAGCGTTGCTGGTAATCCCTGTGGTCGTCAAACCAAGGGTTATATTCTGGTGGAGGGGGTGCTAGAATTCTAGGGATTTCAGCTGGGTCTAGGTCAGATAGTGGGTTTTGGTCAGCTGGGTCAATTTCTACTTGCATGGATTGTGTTGGAAACAACTGCAGTGGTTGAGGTGCTATGAGTTGTTCTAGATTAGGGTAGGCAGCGGTGGTAGCTAATATGTGAAAATTAGCTAATCTCCTATTAAGTATGTCCTGGGTTTGCACATTCATTTCCCTATTGGCCGCTGCTAAGGCCCTTTGCTGTTGTAGTTTTCTCATCCTCTTTCTACGCTCATGAGCTCCTCTGCTGAACCATCCTCTCTTCTTGGGAGGGAATGGCTCTTCAGATTGTGCTTTAAACACGAAAACCCTTCTTCAGTATCAGCCGAATACCCCGAGGGGGTAGACTGTGAAGAGGTTCCTTCATCCCTAGGAGAGTGGGACAACAGACGGTAAGCGTCCGAAGGTCCTTGATCACTCATACTGTAAACTAACAAATTGTCAAATAACGCAAAACAATAATATACAAGTATACACATAATTCCATTGATTATTTCCTAACAAAATTTGATAATTTCAATGTCAGCAGAACACTTATTTAGCTGAAATCAATGGCTAAGCTCTGATACCACCTTCTGTCGCAACCCCCGTCCCCTATATGTCCGGGAATGGGCGGCCGCGGCCAGTTTCAGTGGTATCGGTGCTTATCAGTTTGGCAGCGGAAATTTACATCAGGACCGTAGTTAGGAAATATTTTTATCAGAGTAAAATACCACACTTTTATAACATTAAACAAATGGGTAAAACCCAAGTTTCAAGTACACACATTTTTATAGGGATAAGCCCTATATTATTTAGCAAAACATCTTCTTTATTTTAGGTAACTTTATAGCCACTTTTCCAAGCCTTCAGTGCTCTCCAGCTGGCTTCTAATTTGGCTTTCACATTTTGTTACCTGCAACGCGTTTAAAAACATTTTGTCAATGGGAAATACTGGTGAGTGAATCCCAGTTTAACCAAAACAGGTTTTATCCTTGTACAGTTTTGAGGGCAATCAGCAATTACATTTATTTACCATTCTACCTTAATTACCACTTACGGTACTGTCGACCCGACTTGTGGTCATGTTACTACTCACAGTGTAGTAACAAATTTTGTATACAAAACCCCAACATAACGACGATAATTGTAGAATACAAATACTCAAACACTGTTTAATATAATGTAAAACATTTGAGGTTTTGTAAAAACAGTTTGCAAAAAGGTTTACAAAAAGGAGATTACTCACATTGCTAGTTTAGACTTTTCTTGATGGTTTCCTGGTTATAATCTAATAATTAAAACAATGCACATTCGTTAGTATCATAACCCAATATTTACATTAGTAATACCCTCCTCGAGACAGAACTCCATAGACTTCGTCGGGCAGAACCACGACAGCCGTTACGGAGCATTAGATCAATTGGGCAGCGTATCTAATACGTAACTGGGGTTATAATACTTACAATGGGGCAGAACTTCGTTAATTAGGGGGTATAATACCCGGAAATTATAATTACTATGTAGAAATTCGAGAGAGAAAGAGAGAATGAACGAGTTGGGACTGAAGGCCGATGGCCTCCATTTATAGGACCTGATTTCAAGTTTGTCGCACCCCGCAAAGGCTTCAGCCAAGGGCTTCGCGGCCTGCGAGGCTTGCTAGGGTAGGCCCTAGCTTGGCTGATTCGGCCACTAGTCTCGACACGATGTTGCCACGTGGCAGCTCAGGGGTGCGCCCTGATATTGACCTGTCGCGGCCCGCGTAAGACTAGGAGAAAGTCTTCGCGGCCCGCCAGAAACTAATAAAACTTGTTTTTATTTTTATTTTAATTATATAAAGGTATTAAAGGCTGTTTATCGTATACGGGGTATATTTTAAGGAGTATAGGGATATTATAAATATATTAGAGGTGTCGGAAATATTTTTTTAGGAGGGTTGTTATACATAGTATAGCGACGGTAAGATACTGAGGTTGTACAAGGATACAAGAGCGTTTAGTTCCGGGAATTGGTCAACTTCTAGTTAAATCCATAAATGAGGGTTATTTTAGTTGCTTTTATTACCAAAAGCATAAATAAAGAGAACCAATGGACAAAATGTTTGAACAATCAAAAAGTCATTAAGGGTTCGTCTTCCCAAAGTGATACATAAACTTAGTGACTCATGGATTTAAGATGAAACATACCCAAATTTGATTGATTAAGGTTAAACATAAAAGATTAAAATCTTTAGAGATTGTTCTTACAAGTCTTGGATCCTTAGTCCAAATGAAAACACAGAAGAAATTCCGTGTAAAAATAGGGAGGAAGAAGAAGAAGTAAAAAGGATGGTGAAACGGATGCATATGCTGCTAGTAGTTTATAGACTGATATGGGGGGTGATGCACTGCTCGTGCCTGGAGGCACGACCTGTGTAAGTACAGTCATTTTGTGTTAGGGATTTGCTTAGTCATAGTGTTCAAGGTTGATCGGCACGGGGGCATGTTTTACAAGACACGGGTTGCGGTCAACTCTTTTAGGTACCACGTGTTTTTTTCTTCACTTAAGGGGAAAGCGCGGGGGCGTGCCTTGCTAGGCACGACCCATGCTTTGGCCACTTTCATAACAATATCTTGATTATCTTTGAAAAATGCTTGTTTTGTCATCCGAAAATCAAAAGTACTAATTTAGAACTAATCTCCAATGATTTGACAAGGAAACAATCAAAAATGTGTTATGAATGATATGTATAATTTTATTCACTTCATTATTACAGTAGTTGCCTCATGTATTTTTTGCAACACGTCTGTGAGTCTTAAGCCGATAAATAGCTACTCGCCAAGAACACAGCTTTACGCATGAGTTTCAATATATGTTGTTATTACCAAGTTTTTTTTTCCAAGTAATATGTTTTGAAGAACCTGAAAAATATTTTAACTCATACCAATACACAATCCAAATATTTACGAAATATAGTTGTTAAACAAAGAAAATGGTAGCTGGTGGATCTCCCTCATTGTTGTAAGAATCGTTAAGCTTTAATCGGTTGGTCGGGTACCGACTAGCAATTAATCAGGACTAATCAGATTGAGATTTTTATAAGTAATTTTCAGTTATATATATATATAAACACAACACACATAGAGTTTTATATGTAGGTTTTTAAGTAGATAAGTTTTAAACCATCCTTAACCTATTTTTCTAAGTATAGTAGATAGGTTTTAAACCATCTTTAACCTATTTTTCTAAGTATACAGGATTAATCACCGGAATTTAAAGATTTTGGCCTGAATCTAACGGGAATTTATAGGTTTTGGCCGAATCACCGATTTTTGTCCAATTAAGGTTGACTAGGGCTGACTAGCGACTAATGTGCCGATTACCCAAAATTGATTAGTTCATGGGCGACTAGTTCCTATTTTTCTAGCACTAATCTCCCTGACGTTTGAAGGTCGGATCTTTTACAAGCTTCAAGCTTGAACACTAACATAGGTGCAAGAAAATAAAAAAAGTGTCAAATAACAACTCAAAAGGCAACTAAAAAGAAGAGTAAATTACAAAAATTGTCTTTTATGTTGACACTAGAAAGCAAACTATATCATTTATCTTCAAAAAATACAAAAAATGTACTCGGTGTTTGTAAACCCTTGCACGTTATATCCTTTAGCTCTAACTCAGTTAGTTTACATGGTTAAATCTAACCAAGTAGACCCCACATGAGGGTATTTTGGTCATTTTACACTAAATACTAAAATAAATGTAGGTTCATGATTCCGGACCGTGACCCGTGATTAGTGTGTAATTATGTTCAAAACGGGAGAGATTAGAGACTGATAAACAACTTCCTTGTATAAATTTGGTAGCATAACGTTATAAAGCAGCCCGATTACAAGCTAGCTGAACCATATCAAAGAAGCATACATCCGGGGAGAGACCAAGTGGTGATCTCTCCCCCAAGTCTAAAACCTTCACCAAGTTGCAAATGACCAAGTGGTGGTATTTATAGACACACCACATTCACTTGCAAACACACACGGTCAAACAAATAACCCTCTCGTTTGACCACTTCAAACGGGCAGGTCAATACACGTTCGTTTGACCGTTTCACTAACTATTACATAATCAGCATAAAATAATTCTAATCTATTCGAACAGCATCGGACACAAAAACTGCACCAACAAATTCCCCCTTGTCCGTTGCTGTCGAATGCTGAAAATGCAACTGCAATCGATCTTCAGTCAAGTATTTGTTGATGTCATCTTCTCTGTGTTAACAAATTCCCCCTTGACCGATGATCCAGGTAAGTAGTATCTTGACTTGAGTCTTCATAGCAATACCAAACCCTTGAAGCTTCTCGTATAGTATTTCCCCCTCAAAGTACGTGTATCTGTGTTGGGTGTTGTGCAATCTCCTCACAAGGCAAAATTGACCGATCTTCCGCTGATCTTCCAATACTCCAACCAGCATTTGATAAGGGTTCCATTCTTTAAAAACTGCATCAAGTCTTGATCTTGTTATAAGAACTCCATTTCATTCAAGCATACTACATTGGTAGAGTTTTCTGGTGAACTGTCTTCTGTAAACCATCTTTGTGGAATCGACCAAGTAATCCACTTTGATCATTAGCATCAACACTCAGGAAGTCAGCTAGACCGAGTATATCACTTGCAAGCTCAACCAGCATGCTGGTGTGCGTTAGGTGTATTATGATTTTATTGATATTTTATGCCCATTTTACGCATTAGTCAAGTTTTAAATTTATAAAACACGATAATTTACTAACACTTAAACACACACATGGGCAAGTGCACCTATCATGAGCGTAGTATAGCGTTGGTAAGATACCGAGGTCGTTCAAGGACACAAGAGCTTTTGGTACCAGTTTATCCTCAACGTCTAATCAAACTAAAATTTTTTAGAAAAGGTTTAAAACATGAAAAATAAAAACTAAAAATGCTGAAATAAAAATAAAATAAAAACAGATAGACAAGATGAATCACTTGGATCCGACTCGCCTTTAATGTATCCTTTGATTATTTCCACACTTTTGCACTTTTTAAGAGATTATCTTCGTTATAGTAGTAGGCCCCTCTTTTGAAGGTGACGTTACCCTCAACCCAGTGGTTTGAGTCAGCAAGGATACAATCCCAAAGGGTCGGAATATTGAAAGATAATTAATTAAGTTATTAATGCGAAAAGTGGTAGGCCCCTCTTTTGAAGGTGACGTTACCCTCGGCTAAGTGGTTTGAGTTAACAAGGATACAATCCCATGTAGCCGGTTTAATGTATTAATCGTAGTTTACATATAAGGGGATCAAGCCATTCGCACCCCCGCCATCCAATACCAGTGGGTATTGAAGGAGGTCCTAGTAAGCTTGACTCAGGTCCTTGCAGGATCTATACACTGAACAAGGCAAGAACCTTACTAAACCATTCCCTTAACCCCCGACCAGGTAGCCAACATATCTCTATATAGACCGTAGAGATATGAATGGTGAAAATCTTTTACTTTATATAGACAGTAAAGTAATGCCAAGACACCACGGAGAAATGATAAAGAAGTTTCACCTTCAAGATAAGAAACTAGTTATTAAAGTCATTAATACAAAACCAAATAAAAAGTGCGAAAAGATTAAAAATCAAAAGTAGTACATTAAATGCTTATCTTCACCAAGTGATGTAAGAGACTTAGCCAAACATGGCATTTGATTAACAAGAACTCTTACTATCAATCTTGGATTCCGAGACTACTACATACTCTCTAAGGTGGATGATGGATGATGTTGGTGGATGTGGGTGTTGTAGTGGTGGAGTGGTGGCAGAGTGGGAGAGAGGTGGTTTGCCAAGGGATGCCTTTGAAGTGAGCCAAGCACCCCTATTTATAGCCTGAACAGAATCCTGGCCACGACCCCGTGTCCAGCGGACATGCCCCCGTGGCCATCCCTTTTCTCTTCCTTCATTAATTGCTTTTGTCAGCATAGGGCTTAACACGGACCGTGTTCGCTGGGCACGGCCCCGTGTGCAGAAGCGTATCTGTACTACCAAGATTCTGCAAATCTTAGCGTTGACCACGCCCCGTGCTGAGCTGGGTACGCCCCTGTGGTGGGCGTAGAAGCTTCTATAGCTTTGTCCATTTCTGCAGACATCTGACCACGCCCCCGTGTTCAGTGGGCCTGGGCCATGGTCAGCCTTCTGTTTCTTGTTTTTGCTCTTGGAGATGTTGTCGAGGGGTCGGGCTTGTCACGTTTATTCCTTTTCTTTGTTTTTATGTTGGTTTTTGATGTGTATTTCTTCCTTTAGTTCGTTTAAGCTCATTTGGTCCTGAAAATACAAAAGAAAGACAATAACACACTTTTTCCAACATTAGTACTTAAAAAGGGTTAGTTTTATGCCTCATCTGATGTAATTTATATGTTGCATTTTACACACATCAAATACCCCCACACTTGAATCTTTGCTTGTCCTCAAGCAAAACTCTGTATTATGTGGCTTACACACCCAAATGGAATAGGTAGGAGAGAAGTTTTGGGCTTGTCTTGAGTGTCGGGAATCCAAGATCTTTATTGGGTTTTATTTTTATTCTATTTACAACCTTTATTCGTTATGATTTATTTAGAACGTTTCAGAAGAGAAATTATTTATTTGGGCATAACATGCCCTTTTAAAATTCCATTTATATACAAGTTGACATACCTTACGGGAGATCACTCAACACTCGGCCGAAGATGTATTTTTGTGAAACACTCGAGACCGGCATGGAACTTACTTCTACCATATGCTTGCCAAGCAATCAATCCTCCTCCTTTTTAACTATAAACCTTCATAAATATCAAGAGGACTTGGGGAAAGGGTTAGGCTTGGGCTAAAGGTAGGTGGTTTTGGTTAGTGGTTAGTAAAAAAGGGCTAAAAGCGTAAAAAGCGTCGGTCGTCATAAAAATTTTTGTTTTTGTGACTTTTGTCACACCCCGATATTTCCACGTATTACCGGTGGGCCCGGTGGGGAGTATCGTGACGTAGTTGATATCGTCATAGTCAAACAACACAAATTTAAATGCACAACGGAAGCAAAAGATAGATTCATTTCAACTGAATAAATTGTAATATTAAGTATCACAAAATAGTTGAAACAGATCCACAGGCGGATCGAAAGAAAAAGGAAATTGTTCAACAGACTTTAACATCTAGAGCTTGCGAGACTTGATTATTGATGCCTGGAGTAGCCAGCCTATTACGTATAGTACCTGCACTTAGCCTTTTTAGAAAATACGTCAGTTTACACTGGTAAATACAACTTAACTGACTCATTTTGAAAATGTTTAAAAACTGATTTGAATGCACTTAGGCAAAAATATCTTTTATAACTTGGGACAATTATTCAAAAATAATCTTGTATACAGTTTTATTTATTTGTCGTCCATTAGGGCCGGTTTGTAGGGCCGGACAAGATTAACTAACACGCCACAGGTATAATGCCCACAAGGTTGATTCCTTTAAGTGGATTACCAGTTTTTACATAATGCAACTGTCAGGTGTACGCCTACACCCCGTGCTTAGGTCATGGCCATTTCTCTAAATGATGCCAAGGATATCCGGGACATGGTCATTTAACCCCCAAAGTCCATACACCAAATAATACAGATTAAAACGAGTTATGTAAATACATCAATCACAATCCGATTTAAATGACTACACACCCGACCAAGCGGTACTTTTATAGTACCGTATCCCAAGCCCGTATAGGGAAAATAAGTTAAGAGTATTTAGCTGAGCAAAGTATAAATCAAATACAGCAAGTGCACGTAGCTTTTACTGGGCTCCTAATCTGGAATGAAGGTTTTTAACAACCTATTAGAATCCTAACGGGTCTTTAATTAAGCTTAGACTTAGACCGGTTAGTTTTCAAAAGGAAGACACGGTTCAAACGCATGATAAAGCGAAGACCGGTTTAGAATGTGGTTTTGACCCGATAAGCTTGGACACTTGTTTAATATGGGTAAACTAAACACATTCTGGATTTTGAGATGAAAACGATATGGTTTAACCCGTTTCGGCTAAATTATGCAACTAGTTACATAAGCCGATCCGAACGCGAAAAGTGTGTAACGGTTAACCATATGAGTCATATACAAGTTTCTTAATTTAATATGCCTTAAATATGTTGTGACATCAGTAATATATCTTCTATTATGCCCAAAACGGATTTAAACTCAAATTACGCCCCGTAGGGGTATTTTGGTCATTTTAAAGGTTATAAAAGAGTTTAGATATAAATCTGAGTTTTGGGTCTGATGTAATCAGTAAAAATACTTAATTTACTAAGTTATATCAGTAGGGTATAACCTAAGTGTGAAATTTATCATTTATAACAATACTATGCACCGAAGGGGCATTTTGGTAATTTCACCTAAGGTTTAAAGGTCAAATATGGAAATCTGAGTTTAAAAACTTTTTCCTACTGCTAAAGTATAAAAAATTATTTAAAACATCAGTAGGTATCAAGTCTTATATATATATATATATATATATATATATATATTTTACAATAATCTGATTCGATTAGAAGGTTATAGCAAATTACAAATCATGGGTTGGTAGACGGGCAACAAGCTGCGTCGCCACCCCCTTTTGAATTGCAAATCCTACTCGGCTAAACACATAACTATGGCCTACAGAAACTGTCGCATGCGCAAGTGCAAATCCTACTCGGCTAAACACATAACTATGGCCTACAGACACTGCCTTATATATCTAAAATGGTTTTAATACAAACTATGCGCTTAAAACGCGTAAAAAGGCGATTTTCGGGTTTTATAAGAAAAGCTGATATTTTTATTATTCCAGAAGGCTTAAAATATTCTATCTGTCATATTGGATCAGTAGAAAAAGGTTTGGTATCAAAAGGATTGGTAAAACTCCTTTTATAGCCTAAAAGGGCAAAACCGACAATTTACCGGATCAAGCTTAGAACTCTATGTTATGCTTAGCCTAAAAATAAATAAAAATCTCCACAAATCCCAAAATATTATTTTATATCAGTGGGTAAAAATTTTCGTATCGAAAATCAGGTTTAGATAGGCTATACTCTAATTACACCGTTTAATTAATAAAAAGCTTTCTAATTACGCTATTAAGCATAACTCTTAATCTAGACCTCAAACTGATGTCAAATTTTAGGGACAAGTCTATAAATCAGTAATGAAGGTTTCTACTCTTTTACTTTTTCAAAAATCACGTTTTAAGATCATATGGGCATAATAGTCAACATTTAGGCATTTAACGGAATTATGCATATGAATCGGATAACTAATGAACCAAGTTGTATAATCACAGAGGGTTATACTAACATGAAACCTGGTCCAAATAAGGCTCTAAGGCATTTCTAAACTATGCTCTAATGGGTCAGAACTGAAAGTTAAAGCAAAAGCCTACTTTTGCGACTTTCGGTTCCGAACCGAGCTTAAACTGAAAATTTGTCGAGTTGAACATGTTTAGACATGTTCTTACATTAATTACCAAGTTATATTAATGACAAAACAGGTTGCATAGCTTCTACATTGCTAATTATGCATTAATTTGAAAATAAGCTTTCTGTTGACTTTTTGAGATTAACTTTGACCCGACAATTAATCTAGTTAGAGTGGGAATCAGAGGGTGCCCTTTTAAAGGTTTATTGCCCACATAATTACCCACTCATAGGTACTTTCAATTTGGAATTTGACTGGACAATTTAAGATTAGTGACGAAGTCAAATCTTAATTACGACGGTTTGACTTTAGACTAATTAATTAAGCAAAACTGAATTAAGGAAGGTTAATGACACTTACCAAGGTCCTATGTAGGGGTGTTCATGAGCCGATCCGATCCGATCATGGGTATGCTCATGCTCGGATTGAATTACAACCGATCCGATCCGATCGGATCAAATTTGCAAAACCGAGCACAAAAGTGATGCTCATGCTCGGATTGAATTTGAATCGATCGGATCGTTTTTGCTCGGTTTCGCTCGGTTTTTATCAAATCCTAAAAAAACGAGCGGATCGTTTTCGCTCGATTGAATTATAAGGCTATGTTCAACAAAAGCTAATCCTAACTTAATTTAAACATGTCCAACACTTTACTAACAAAAGCAATACATACTTAAAATCATGATTCTAAAAATGTTCTTAACAATATCAAGAAGTACAAAATAAAGTGTGAAATACAAATTGTGATTTAGTTCAAAAGCCATAAACTTCTTATTTAAGCTTGATCATCAACCGACGAGGGTATGCAAGCTTGTTTTAGGAATTAGGAAGTAGGAACTTAGGAATTTAGGGTTAGATTTTGGTGTGTGTGACACTATGTGTGGAGCGGCGATAATGCAGATCTTCGATTATGACTGTAGTGTGAATATTGTTTTAGGAATATGATTTAGGGTTAGATTTTTATATTAACTATTAAGTTGGGCTGAATATTTTTTTGGCTTTTAATTTTTTTGGCTAGTATATTTTTTGGGTTTTTAATCTTTAAAATCTATAATATAATAATGTGTGTATATATATATATATATATATATTAATTTTTACTAAAAATAATTCGAGCGAAACCGAGCGATCGACGAGCGAGCGGACCTTTGCTCATGCTTGGATTGAATTTGAATCGAATCGATCCGAGTGGCTCATTTACAAACTGAGCGGGAATCGACCGATCATTTTTCGAGCATTTTTCGAGCGATCGTCGAGCGATCCTCGATCTTCGAGCAGTTTGGACAGCCCTAGTCCTATGCACGACTAATGATCACTAGGAAGATGTCTTGAGCTCCAGGAATCCTCAGAGAGTGAGTTGTGGAGTTTGCAAGTGAATGAGCATTTGAACAACTCAACCCATGGCCTTTATATAGGTTTTCTAAGGCTCCAAGATCATTCCAACAAAGCCTATGGATGTTTCCTGATCATCCCAAGTGTCCCTAGGCCATTATAAACCATCAAACAAGCCCATAGAATCGAAAACAAGCTTCATAAGTCGGTGTAACCTGCTGAAACAGACACCTGTGCTGTTTTTCTGATGCTGGCAGTGCCAGGCGGCCCGCGTAAGGGTCCTTACCTACCTTACGCGGCCGGTATGAGGTCTGGGCCAGGTTTCACAAGTTTCAGCTATTTACATTTCAGCCCCTGGTCCTTCCAAACATGGTTTTAAGCTTGTTTCTTGCAATTTCAACCTTCTAACTTGACTTTTAAGGGCTCCATGATATAGCCAAACATCGTTAAGTCCTTGGTTAACTTTATGATCACCCGTAAAGCCTTTAATTTCAATGTTGACGCTTTTAACCCCTCGTATACGAATATTGTCATAACTTTCTCATACTTTATCGAAACCTTGTGAAATTTTTATCACTTATTCTCGTGAGTATAATTAATTATTACAAAGCTTTGGTTTTTCTAAAAGGTCACTCAGAGGTATCCTTTAAACATGTTGACACATTTAACCCTTGTAGTTTGTAATCTCTCACTTTCTTTCACAATTGGCTTCGTATGATCCATGATTCATTCGTTTAAGGGTATAAACATCATGTAGGGTTATTGAAAGATATATTTATCCATTGTTGACATTTTGAACCCTTTTATTTACATACTTTCCTTGTTTGTCAACTTTAGTCCCTCTAAATCACTTCTTTACACGTTTAAAGTCCATGACACGTGTTGATATATTATTGGACATAAATTTACGAGGTGTTACATCCTCACCCCCTTAAAAGAAATCTCGACCTCGAGATTTACTGAAATAAATGAGGGTACTTTTCTTTCATTGTGGACTCTACCTCCCACGTGTATTCGGGACCTCTTCGGGCATCCCATTTAACTTTTACAATTGGCACATGCTTCCTTCGAAGCTTCTTTACCTGTCGATCCTCGATCGACAAAGGTTTTTCCACAAATTTCAAGCTCTCATCTATGTGTACATCTGTATGTGGTATGACTAGCGATTCATCTGCTAGGCATTTCTTCAGATTGCAGATGTGGAATACATTGTGAATACCACTGAGCTCTTCAGGCAAGTTCAACTTATAAGCCACTGATCCGACACATTCGATGATCTCGAATGGTCCTATATACCTCGGGCTTAACTTACCTTTCTTACCAAATCACATCACTCCCTTCCAGGGTGATACTTTAAGTAGAACCTTATCACCAACCTCAAACTTTAGAGGTTTTCGCCTTTTATCAGCATAACTTTTCTGCCTATCCCTGGCAGCTTTTAGGCGGTCACGAATCTGGACAATCTTGTCCGTCGTTTCAAAGACTAAGTCAGGTCCTGATAACTGAGCTTCTCCTACTTCTGCCCAACAAATAGGCGTTCTGCATTTTCTACCATATAATGCCTCAAAAGGCGCTGCCTGGATACTAGTATGGTAGCTATTGTTATAGGAGAACTCGATCAATGGCAGGTGGTTATCCCAACTACCACCTAAGTCAATCACACATGCACGAAGCATGTCTTCCAAAGTTTGGATGGTACGCTCACTCTGCCCGTCCGTCTGAGGATGGTAAGCCGTACTAAAATTTAAGCGCGTGCCCAAAGATTGTTGGAAACTTTTCCAAAAATGTGATGTGTATCTAGTATCTCTGTCAGAGATAATGGACACTGGTATGCCATGCAGAGATACAATCTTATCTACGTACAATTGGGCTAACATGTCGGAGCTATAAGTCTCATTAATGGGTAGGAAATGTGTTGACTTAGTCAGTTGTAACACCTCGTAAAATCATGTTCAATGAAGTATTGACACGTGTAATAAACCCTAGTAAGTCAAACCTTGAACATAAGGGACTAATTTTTCGAAAAAACGAAAAACATTAATTATGAAAGAAATGGAAGTATTATCATACCTAAAATAAGTTTCTAAATAACCTTTTACGGTTTTATATCCACAAATGAGCCACTTGTTAATCAAGTGTAGCCGTTTGTGTAATTAATTGAAAGTTTGCGCAATAAAGGGGTTAAAAGTGTCAACATGTTAATTCTTACCTCTAAGTGACCTTTTAACAAACCGAGAGCCTCATGATATTTGATTAATACTCTCAGAAATGCCAATCATTGGCCATCCAAGGTTTTTATGCCTAAAAGTGAAGTTACGCGCAACTTTGCAAGTATAAGGGACTAGAAGTGTCGATATGTTTAATTATACCTATGAATGACCTTTTTTTTTAGCCCGACGCATTATAATGTTTAATAATACTTTCAAGAATTCCTAATATGGATTAGATAAGGCTTCAATACTATTAAATGATTATATGCGCAAGTTTGAGCATTTGAGGGACTATTTGCGTCGAACTGCAAAAGTATGCCGATTCGTATGCTATCGGACCTTCTGGAATATGACCATGAGTTAAACATACCCTATTTACCCTTTATAAAGCTTAGATATAGGCTTAGAGGTTTTTGGTGCGCAAAAATAAACTTTTAAGTCATGCAGGGACTAAAAGTGTCAAAAAGTGCACAAGTTTGTACTTTCGCGCATATCTCACATTCTGAATGTACCCGGGCACCCAAATATTTATGTAATCACTAAAATATTTTATTTTAGTGTTTGGCTTGATAAAATTCTATTCATCGCGTCGTTTGGATCGTTTTTCGCGTCCGTCCGTGTTTCGTCGTAATTAGCCGAACAACGAGACCGTACGACCAAACGAACCGACATCCGACATATTTTTGAGCATGTTTCATGTTCCCTATGCTTAGGCATCATGTTAGAGCCCTAAAAATGGTTTAACGGGCCTTAGATGTGTCGGAAATGGCATTTGGAAGTACAGGGGCTAAACCTGTCAACAGTTGAAACATTGCTATGCTGACTAGGTCCTTACGGACCGTAACACTCTGGACCTTACGGTCCGTAAGCCATGCCCAGATGCAGAAACTTGGAAAGTTGTCTCTTCAGCCAAATTGAAAGTAGTTATAAGTTGGTAATCATGTGGGCATTACACCCTTAATAAGGCACCCCCTGATTCCCGCTCTAACTAGATCAAATGTCGGGTCAAACTTAATCCGAAAAAGTCAACAAAATATTAATTTTTGAATTAACGCATAATTAACAATGTGTAACCTGTTTTGCCACTCATATAACTTGGTAATTAGTATAAGAACATGTCTAAGTATGTTCGATCCGACAATTTTCAGTTTAGGCTCGGTTCGGAACCGAAAGTCGCATAGTTTGACTTTCGCCTTGACTTTCAGTTCTGACCCGATTTAGATGGGTTTAGACATGCCTTAAAGTTCCATTAGGACCGGGTTATATGATAGTATAACCCTCTGTGATTGGCTCGTTGATTGTCCGATTCAATTACACGTTTCCGTTAATTGCTTAATGTTGACCATAATGCCCATTTGACCTTAAAACGAGAATTTTGGAAATGTGAGAGGACAATAATATTTGTTACTGATTTATAAACATGTCCCTAAAATTTCATATCAGTTCGAGGTCTAGATTAGGAGTTATGCTCAATAGCGCACTTAAAAAGCTTTTTATTAATTAAACGGCGCAATTAGCATAAAGCCTACCTAAACCCAATTTTTGACACCAAATATTTTACCCACTGATGTAAAATAATATTCTGGGATTTTTGAAGATTTTTAATTATTTTAAACTGATCATAACATAGGGTTATCGCCTTGTTTCGGTTATTGCCGATTATACCCTTATGCTTATAAAATGAGTTTTACATAACAAATTGATACCAAATCTTTGGCCACTGATTTTATATGATAAATGAAGTATGTTGAACTTTATAAACTGATCAGAAAACCCAGATTCCCAGTTGTGACCCGGAAATCGCTTAAAACGGCTTTTTACGCGTATTAAACGCATAGTAAGGGTTAAAACCATTTTTGTCATATAAGACTTATCACCAACTGATATAACTTATTAATTTAAGTAGTTTTACTAATTATTCCAGACAAGAACCTCAGAATTTTATTTAACCTCTTTTATAATCTTTAAAATGACCAAAATACCCCTACGGGGCTTAATTTGAGATTAAACTCGTTTTGGGCATAATGGAAGATATCCTACTGATATCACAACATATTTAAAGCATAATAACTTGGGAAACCTGTTCGTGACTCATTCGGTTACCCGTTATGCGTTATTCGCGTTCGGTTCGGCTTATGTAACTAGTTTGCATAAATTAGTCGAAACGGGTCAAACCTTATCATTTTTATCTCAAAATCCAGAATGTGTTTAGTTTACCCATTTTATACAAGTCTTCATACTTGTTGGGTCTAAATCACATGCTAATCCGGCCTCCGCTTAATCTAGCGTATCGTACTGTTGTTCTGTTTAAAAACTAGCCGGTCTAAGTCTATGACATAATTAAGACCCGTTAGTATTCTAATTGGTTATTTATACCATCATTCCAGACTAGAGCCTTCCGGTAAATTGTACCTACGCTTACTTAAGTGAATACGGCTGAGTTATTATAATTCTTGCTATTTAAGACAGGAGCTAGCTCAGGTAAATACTCTTAACCTATTTTCCCTTATACGGGCTTGGGATACGGTAATATAAATACTGCATGGTCAGGTATGGGATTCAAAGACCAATAAGTCAGGAAATCCAAATAACCTGTTTTAATTCGTTTTGCTTGACTGAAACATTGGGGATTAATGCGACCGTGTCCTGGATATCCTTGACTCATTAATTGCAATGGCCACGACCTAAGCACGGGGTGTAGGCATACACCTGACAGATGCAATATGCTTATTAATTAATTATACCCAATATGGGATTCCCAATAAGGGAATAAGTGGTGTGTCGGTTAATCTTGAACTAGCATAGAACCGGGCCCCGTATGTAGAGCAAGTTATGTAAAACTGATAACATGAGATATAGTTTGTCCCAAGTATAAAAGATTAATTTTGCCTTGTGCATTTTAATCAAGCGTCAAAATATTTTCGTGCCTTGTGCACCTAAACCAATTTTCATAACCATTTTCAAATGAGTCGGTTGAGTATATTTACCAGTGAAAACTGACGTATTTTCCAAAGTCTAAGTGACAGGTACAAGTACGTAATAGGCTGGAAGCTGCTCAGGACTTGTTAGATGAGGACTTTGCAACTCCTTCACAAAAGCCATTAGTCTGATAACTTCTTTTGTTATTTTTTATCCGCCTGTGGATTATTACAAGCTAGTCTGTACGGAATACTTTTATATTATCAGACATTTGTGTTTGTAATAATATTTTATATTTCAAGACTTCGGCTGTGCATTTAAATTGTGTTGTTTGACTATGATGATATCAACTACGTCACGATACTCCCCACCGGGCCCACCGGTAATACGTGGAAATATCGGGGTGTGACAGGTTGGTATCAGAGCCAACATTGAGTGAATTAAACACTAGCCTTTTGTGTTTAATCTCAATGACACATTAGCACATTCCTTGACCTTCTGAGTCTAGACTTAACATAGGAATATTCTCAATCCTAATCTGGAAATTTTTTTGCTTCCAATTTTTATATATATTGGATACGTCGCCAAGCGAAGAAGCCGTAATAAGAATTCTCCACACCCGGAGCTTTGAAATGCTGAGCTTCGTACCGCGGCCAGGATGAAACGTGCAACCAAGGAGAAAGCATTCAGAAATAAAATGAAGAAGAAACTCCTTTTGCTGAAGATCGTTTCCTTAGTAGTCCTTATAAGGACATATTTATCTTTCAGTCACTTCGAGGACAACATTATTCCTTTCAAGTCTCGTTTAGGGCAAACCTGAATTTTTTTTAATTTTTATAGTGGAATGACTAAATTTAAATTTTCATCCTAAACATGAAATATGAAATTAATGAAAAATAGCATTCCTTTTATAAGATCTACCATTATAATAAAATGGCAAAATCTAAAAAGGACAAGACCTAGCCACGTGTCATTTTAAGACCGGGCCAAGATGGTAGTTCCATAATTAGATTCTGATCCATATTAACATCTCAAATTAGGATTGCTCTGCGTTAAATATTAAAAAGAATCTTAAAGGTAAAAACCTAGCCTAAATGTCGTTACAGACATGGCCAAGATGGTAAAACCTATTCAAAAGATTCAAATCCTTGTTAACACCTAAGAACGTGTTAGCACTCTTGACAAAAGCAATTCAAGAAAATCACAATATTCATCCCTATACTGGAAATTTTTAAAATTTCCTAATTTTCCTTATGATCTAGAAATCATGGCTTATATCATCCTATAAGATGATCATATTATAAACATCAGTTAGTGATGAAGTGCCTACGGGCTAAACTTGTTGTCCGATAAGACAACGACAGTGGTGGTCTTTGACCCCTGTCTAAAGATGTTGGAATACGTCCAAACATAATAGTCGGTAGGATCCATACGATCTCGACTAATAGCATCTGAAAAGATGATCATACCATAAACATCCCTTAGAAGGGAAATGCCTACGGGCTATAATTAACGTCCTCTGAGACTAAAGACAGTGGTAGCCTACAACTCCCTGTCAAGAAAAGGTAATGAACTTTGATTCAAACCTTAATGCCTCAATTTCATAAAATCTGGGCTTATAAACTAAACTTGTCCACGTGACTAGGCCTTTTGTGCTAATACTAACTTATAATTTAGGATTAAAATGAAAATCCTGAATAAAATAAATATCATTCCTTTCCTGCCTGTATTCGTATTAAAAGAGAATCTTAAAAAAAGGTATAACCTAGCTTGAATGTCATTAAAGACCTGGCTACGATGATAGAACCTATTTAAAAGATTCCAATCCTTGTTAACATTTAAAAACATGTTAACACTCCTGACAATAGGTGATGCGATAAAATCACACTTGTCATCCTTATATTAGGAATTTTCCAAACCCCTTAATTTTTAGCGTAAATGATCAAGAGGAATCATGGCTAATAAACATCGAACATGATGAACACAGCAAAACATCCATTGGGATGTATACCTACGGGCAAAGATGTATACATGAAAATATAGTTTTATTTCATAACTTCTTGTCAAGACAATGAATTATGAAATTTTCCGATCCAAAGGAATCATTGATTATGTTTTAAAATTTCCCCAGTGACAAGGCCTCTGTGCCATCAAAAAGTCCTTGGGACAAGCCCTTATGCTATATAAAATGTCGGTACGACATTGACAGTCGTGACTTATGTCCCCTATCTAATAAATATGAAGGATTATATCCCGTTTAAACGCCAAAGATGGTTTATCTAAAAACCTAGGCCAAGCATAACCAAATAAATTTAATGCTATCTATTGGTCTATATAGTTGAGTTACACCATGGCTATTTAATCATCAAGTTCAACAATTCGCTATATAATTAAAAAAATTATTACTACTTGGTTAGTAGCCTTCAAAGCTTCATCACGGCTGACTCCTCTAAAGCTCACAATCATCCAGTTAGTCAGAATGATGTCCATTGACTAGCCTTTGTGGCAAAATAAATTATCTTCCAAAGAGATGACGACTGTAGTCTTTGACTCTCTGTCCAAAGGTGAAGAACTATGTTCGAACCTTAAGATCTCTGATCCAATGAGATTGCGGATTATATATTAATGCCTTAAGTGCCATATCTTATATGTCCTTTGTGACAAGGCCTTGGTGCCTATGACTATTAATGTCCTTCGTGACAAGCCTTCCAACTACCTAAAGATTGTCGTTATGACAAGGACAGTTGTGACATCGTGATCCCCTGTCAAAAGGTAATGGACTCGGTCCAAACCTTAAACACGATTGATGGTCCTTTTTGACCTAGGCTAAATATAATTGACGTGCTTTCTAGTAGCATACTATAATAAAGTTAAAAACCTAACAGCCCTTATGGTTTAATAATACCATGGCTTATAAATCATCCATTACGATGATTCCATAATAGTTTGTGGCTAAGCATATGTTATTATTGGTGTTTAGTACCAAAACTCCAGAATGGTGGATTCCGACGAAGCACACAGCAGTACTGCGGCTAGAAACAAGGATGCAAATATAAATATAAATGTTAATGGCACTGCTCTTCAGGCCCTGATTGACGCAGCAATTAGTGAAGCTGTGGATAAGGTCCTTGAGAACAAAAAGGAGCCGAGTGACACTCACTCAAAGGTCCATACGGAAACACATACATCAGAATGTAAGGAGAGCTCCGTTCACTCTTCAGATGAAAAGAGCGAACCTCAGAAGTTAGTACTCTATGATAAGCCCCGTTCAACTGAAGACGGGTGCACCTACAAATACTTCGTCTCATGCAAACCCAGAGATTTCAATGGCGAAAAAGGAGCAATTGATGCCATGGAATGGCTGGAGGAAATGGAAACTGTTATGGACATCAGCAATTGTGCTGATAAGGACGTAGTAAAATTTGTCTCACAATCTTTCAAGGGTGAGGATCTTGCATGGTGGAGGGCCATGATGCAGTCCACGGGGAAATTTCCCCTATACAATATGGGATGGTCCAAGTTTGTGGACCTTATCAAAGAGAACTACTGTCCACAACACGAAGTGGAAAAGGTGGAGACAGATTTTCTGACTCTCACAATGAAGAACCTAAATTGTCAGCAATATGTTACCAACTTCAACTCCCTATCTAGATTGGTACCCTATTTAATTACCCCTGAACCAAAACGCATTGCGCGTTTCATCGGTGGTTTGGCACCCGAAATAAAAGGGAATGTTAAGGCTTCAAGGCCAATCACCTTCAGATCAGCTGTAGATCTATCCTTGTCTCTCACTCTAGATATAGTGAGATAAAAGTCAGTCAAGAATGAAACTAATGAGAAAAGACAAAGGGAGGAGGATAACTCCCAGAATCCTAAGAAGAGCAAATCCGAGTTCAACAATAACCAACAGGATTCCAACAAAAAGCCTACATGCAAAACCTGCAAAAGAAGACACTGGGGACAGTGTCGATCAAACCAAAAGATAAAGCAATGTGGCATCTGTAAGAGAACTGGCCACCAGTCCCACGAATGTAGGGACATAAAGAATGCAAACTGTTTCAGCTGTGGTGAAAAGGGGCACATCAGTACTAATTGCCCTAAGGCTTCCAAGGAAGGAGCAGCTAAGTCTGGGAAGGATAAGAAAGGAAACGCCTGAACTACCGGTTGAATGCCAGAGACAGTGCATATCAATAATAGCATTAGGTACGTCCTTACCATTTAGCATTGATAGTGTCTGCTAAGTATCTTACGTTAATGCAAGGGATAATAAACCTTTAGTAAACCATAAGCTTAGCAAACTTTTGATTACATTCATAAGAACTCCATATATTAAATATAAGGTATAACTTACCAATGGAATCTATAATGACCATCTCTCCCATCCTCGAAGATAATCCTTTCATAAGAATCTGGAGCACTCTTCCCCAAAAAGAGTACGACAATATATATTACTTTATTTTATTTTATTATTTTCTCATTGTTTTCTATCGCCTGCGAATGCCAAACTATGTTTGATAAAAGTTCCATATGAGGAGTGGCGTATCCTAGTGTGTCCCATAGATTGCTTCCATGCCTGATCAGTATAGAGGTTTAATGCATGGAACCCCTGAGATATCCCAATGCTCATATTGTACTAAAGTCGACTAGTAGTATTCAAAGAAGATATCCAATATAAAAATGTCCTTATAAGTATCTCTACTTAGGGCATCCTTGCATTTGTAAAGAGAATGTGTCATTTATCTGACACCGATATCAATAGATGAACCAAAGCCTGAGAATACGGACATCTCTGACATCTCTGTGTATCATAATTATTTTCTTTATAAGAATTACCATGTTTACCTCCTGAGAGGCAAGTGGATGTTAGGACAAACATCCCGCTTAGGGCTGCAGTTATTGTAAAAGCCTTATATCTGTTAGTACCAACGGAATAGGAAGAACTAAGAGCCAAATCGATAAGTTTTTAGAGAAGGTTTCATAAAGACAAAATTCAAAGATTCTAAGAACTCCGATTTTTAGTAAATAAGAAAGACGGTTCATCTTGCTTATGCATTGATTACCGCAACCCTATTTAGGCAACAATTAAGAATCGCCAGTAGCTGCCCAGGATCGTCGATTTGTTCGACTAGCTGTAAGGATTAGCTATTCTTTGAGACTAATTTTAAGCAGTGGGTGGAATAACCATCTCACCATAAAATAAGTCTTCTATAGCAATTATTATGTAAGTATCAAGGCTACTCCTTTGGAGACCTTGTATAGATGGAATGTTAAACATCTATTATTAAAACAATAGATTGGTAAGTCCAATTACCAGGATCTGAAAGTTGCATTGGAAACAACAAGTAAGATCATTCGAATTCGTAATCACCTTAAATTTGCCAGTAAACGGCAGAAAATTGAGGATTGAGAAATGTCGCAACCTTCTTAAGTCCTTAATAAGGAATAAGGTTCAATCGAAGGTATCGCCCTAAGAAGGGTATGCTAAATTTTAAATTTCGCAGGGTAAGTTAAGACCTGGATATATAGGAGCATTCGGAAATCGAATACAACAAAGGTCAATAGCCTATAAGCTAAAACCTATATAAGGAGCTTAGTGGAGCTCGCAATGCGACCCACGCTGATGATTTAAGGACAAGTTTAGCCAATAAGTCGAAGCACATTATCACGTAATGATAAGCAGATTAATGAAACTTTATGATTGGATGAGAAACCGTATCGATTAAGGATTGGCAGATTAAGAAGCTTCAAAAAGGACACATGACCTATCATAGAGGTAAGCTGGGGTGGCTTAGAGGCCCAAATGTACTAGGGAAGATTAAGTTCAATATAAGACAGAAAGTACTTCCTTTACTTTAGAAAATCTCGAGGTCGAGATTTCTTTTAAGGGGGTGAGGATGTAACACCACGTAAAATCACGTTCAATGAAGTATTGACACGTGTAATAAACCCTAGTAAAGTCAAACCTTGAATATAAGGGACTAATTTTTCGAAAAATCGAAAAACATTAATTATGAAAGAAATGGAAGTATTATCATACCTAAAATAAGTTTCTAAATAACCTTTTACGGTTTTATATCCACAAATGAGCCACTTGTTAATCAAGTGTAGCCGTTTGTGTAATTAATTGAAAGTTTGCGCAATAAAGGGGTTAAAAGTGTCAACATGTTAATTCTTACCTCTGAGTGACCTTTTAACAAACCGAGAGCCTCATGATATTTGATTATACTCTCGGAAATGCCAATCATTGGCCATCCAAGGCTTTTATGCCTAAAAGTGAAGTTACGCGCAACTTTGCAAGTATAAGGGACTAGAAGTGTCAATATGTTTAATTATACCTCTGAATGACCTTTTTTTTTAGTCCGAAGCATTATAATGTTTAATAATACTTTCAAGAATGCCTAATATGGATTAGATAAGGCTTCAATACTATTAAATGATCATATGCGCAAGTTTGCGCATTTGAGGGATTATTTGCGTCGAACTGCAAAAGTATGCCGATTCGTATGCTATCGGACCTTCCGGAATATGACCATGAGTTAAACATACCCTATTTACCCTTTATATAGCTTAGATATAGGCTTAGAGGTTTTTGGTGCGCAAAAATAAACTTTTAAGTCAGGCAGGGACTAAAAGTGTCAAAAAGTGCACAAGTTTGTACTTTCGCGCATATCTCACATTCTGAATGTACCCGGGCACCCAAATATTTATGTAATCACTAAAATATTTTATTTTAGTGTTTGGCTTGATAAAATTCCATTCGTCGCGTCGTTTGGATCGTTTTTCGCGTTCGTCCGTGTTTCGTCGTAATTAGCCGAACAACGAGACCGTACGACCAAACGAACCGACATCCGACATATTTTTGAGCATGTTTCATGTTCCCTATGCTTAGGAATCATGGTAGAGCCCTAAAAATGGTTTAACGGGCCTTAGATGTGTCGGAAATGGCATTTGGAAGTACAGGGGCTAAACCTGTCAACAGTTGAAACATTGCTATGCTGACCAGGTCCTTACGGACCGTAACACTCGGGACCTTACGGTCCATAAGCCATGCCCAGATGCAAAAACTCGGAAAGTTTTCTGTTCAGCCATTTAACCGACTTATATGGCAATTTTTCACTTCCATGAGCGACCCCTACTGGTTTTAGGCACTAGGGACACATGTTTAACATCAGGGGACATGTATAGCATTACTTGGCATGATCTAGTGAGATCAAACTCACTATATAAAGACCCACATTGTGCAAACTTTGATCATTCATTCATACCTTCACTTCTGATCATTTCTAGAGCACAAGAGTCTTCCCCAAGCATCCCTAATCGTGCATTAGACCTTGGTAAGTATCCTTAACCTTCCTTAATCATGTTTTCCTTAGTTATTAGCTTAAAAGTCAAACCGTCGTAATTAAGGTTTGACTTATCGATTAATCACTAATAGTCTGGTGATTAGCCAAATTGAAAGTAGTTATAAGTTGGTAATCATGTGGGCATTACACCCTTAATAAGGCACCCCCTGATTCCAGCTCTAACTAGATCAAATGTCGGCTCAAACTTAATCCGAAAAAGTCAACAGAATATTAATTTTCGAATTAACGCATAATTAAAAATGTAGAAGATGTGTAACCTGTTTTGCCACTCATATAACTTGGTAATTAGTATAAGAACATGTCTAAGCATGTTCGATCCGACAATTTTCAGTTTAGGCTCGGTTCGGAACCGAAAGTCGCATAGTTTGACTTTCGCCTTGACTTTCAGTTCTGACCCGATTTAGATGGGTTTAGACATGCCTTAAAGTTCCATTAGGACCGGGTTATATGATATTATAACCCTCTGTGATTGGCTCGTTGATTGTCCGATTCAATTACACGTTTCCGTTAATTGCTTAATGTTGACCATAATGCCCATTTGACCTTAAAACGAGAATTTTGGAAATGTGAGCGGACAATAATCTTTGTTACTGATTTATAAACATGTCCCTAAAATTTCATATCAGTTCGAGGTCTAGATTAGGAGTTATGCTCAATAGCGCACTTAAAAAGCTTTTTATTAATTAAACGGCGCAATTAGCATAAAGCCTACCTAAACCCAATTTTTGACACCAAATCTTTTACCCAGTGATGTAAAATAATATTCTGGGATTTTTGAAGATTTTTAATTATTTTAAACTGATCATAACATAGGGTTATCGCCTTGTTTCGGTTATTGCCGATTATACCCTTATGCTTATAAAATGAGTTTTACATAACAAATTGATACCAAATCTTTGGCCACTGATTTTATATTATAAATGAAGTATGTTGAACTTTATAAACTGATCAGAAAACCCAGATTCCCAGTTATGACCCGGAAATCGCTTAAAACGGCTTTTTACGCGTATTAAACGCATAGTAAGGGTTAAAACCATTTTTGTCATATAAGACTTATCACCAACTAATATAACTTATTAATTTAAGTAGTTTTACTGATTATTCCAGACACGAACCTCGGAATTTTATTTAACCTCTTTTATAATCTTTAAAATGACCAAAATACCCCTACGGGGCTTATTTTGAGATTAAACTCGTTTTGGGTATAATGGAAAATATCCTACTAATATCACAACATATTTAAAGCATATTAACTTGGGAAACCTGTTCGTGACTCATTCGGTTACCCGTTATGCGTTATTCGCGTTCGGTTCGGTTTATGTAACTAGTTTGCATAAATTAGCCGAAACGGGTCAAACCTTATCATTTTTATCTCAAAATCCAGAATGTGTTTAGTTTACCCATTTTATACAAGTCTTCATACTTGTTGGGTCTAAATCACATGCTAATCCGGCCTCCGCTTAATCTAGCGTATCGTACCGTTGTTCTGTTTAAAAACTAGCCGGTCTAAGTCTATGACATAATTAAGACCCGTTAGTATTCTAATTGGTTATTTATACCATCATTCCAGACTAGAGCCTTCCGGTAAATTGTACCTACGCTTACTTAAGTGAATACGGCTGAGTTATTATAATTCTTGCTATTTAAGACAGGAGCTAGCTCAGGTAAATACTCTTAACCTATTTTCCCTTATTCGGGCTTGGGATACGGTAATATAAATACTGCATGGTCAGTTATGGGATTCGAAGACCAATAAGTCGGGAAATCCAAATAACCTGTTTTAATTCGTATTGCTTGACTGAAACATTGGGGATTAATGCGACCGTGTCCTGGATATCCTTGACTCATTAATTGCAATGGCCACGACCTAAGCACGGGGTGTAGGAATACACCAGACATATGCAATATGCTTATTAATTAATTATACCCAATATGGGATTCCCAATAAGGGAATAAGTGGTGTGTCGGTTAATCTTGAACTGGCATAGAACCGGGCCCCGTATGTAGAGCAAGTTATGTAAAACTGATAACATGAGATATAGTTTGTCCCAACTATAAAAGATTAATTTTGCCTTGTGCATTTTAATCAAGCGTCAAAATATTTTCGTGCCTTGTGCACCTAAACCAATTTTCATAACCATTTTCAAATGAGTCGGTTGAGTGTATTTACCAGTGAAAACTGACGTATTTTCCAATGTCTAAGTGACAGGTACAAGTACGTAATAGGCTGGAAGCTGCTCAGGACTTGTTAGATGAGGACTTTGCAACTCCTTCACAAAAGCCATTAGTCTGATAACTTCTTTTGTTATTTTTGATGTGGATTATTACAAGCTAGTCTGTACGGAATACTTTTATATTATTAGACATTTGTGTTTGTAATAATATTTTATATTTCAAGACTTCCGCTGTGCATTTAAATTGTGTTGTTTGACTATGATGACATCAACTACGTCACGATACTCCCCACCGGGCCCACCGGTAATAGGTGGAAATATCGGGGTGTGACATCAGTCTATCTACTATCACCCATATAGTATCATTTCCTTTCTTTGTCTTTGGAAACTTGGTGATGAAATCCATTGTCACACGTCAAACATTTGGCTACATAGGCAGCTATAGACTTCTTCAAGCCTATCCACCAATAGTTCGCCTTCAGATCCTGGTACATCTTATCAGCTCCAGGATGAACGGAATATTTGGAACTGTGGGCTTCCTGGAGGGTAACATCCCAAAGTCCTCCATAAACTGGAACCCAAATTCGTCCATTTAATCTCAGGATTCCGTTCTTGCTATAGGATAACTGTTCTTCAGTTACTCCTAGCTTTTCATCAGGATAGTTAGCTTCCAATACAGCTTCCTTCTGCGCAGCTAACAACCTTTCATTCAAACTATTCTTTATCTCAATGCTCTTGGAATTGATTCTTATAGGCTTCACTCTTTCCTTTCGACTTAAGGCATCGGCGACTACATTCGCCTTGCCAGGATGGTATCTTATCTCACAATCATAATCATTCAAAGTTTCCATCCACCGTCGTTGCCTCATGTTTAAGTCCTTCTGATTAAACAAGTGTTGAAGGCTCTTGTGATCAGAATAGATCACACATTTGGTTCCATACAAATAATGCCTCCAAAGTTTTAGTGCAAATACAACGGCACCCAACTCTAAGTCATGGGTGGAGTAATTCTTCTCGTGCACCTTTAACTGACGCGAAGCATAGGCAATGACTTTGCCTTTCTGCATAAGCACACAACCCATGCCGGTGTGTGATGCATCACAATATACCACAAATTCATCTATTCCCTCAGGCAATGTTAATACTGGAGCATTGCTCAACTTTTGCTTAAGGATGTCAAAGGATTCCTGTTGCTTAGGACCCCAGTCAAACTTAATATTCTTACGTGTCAACGAAGTTAGGGGTGCAGCAATCCTTGAGAAGTTTTCAATAAATCGCCTATAATATCCTGCTAAACCTAGAAAGCTACGAATCTCTATAGGCGTCTTTAGCCCTTGCCAATTCATGACAGCTTCAACCTTAGCGGGATCTACTTGGATACCATGCTCACTGACAACATGTCCAAGAAACTGGACTTCACGAAGCCAAAATTCACACTTCGAGAACTTGGCATAAAGCTTCTCCTGCTGAAGTAGTTCCAGGATACATCGAAGATGCTTCTCATGGTCAGCTTGATTCTTTGAATAAATCAGAATGTCGTCAATGAAGACGATAACAAATTTGTCCAAGTATGGCTTGCAGACGCAGTTCATGAGATCCATGAACGCTGCAGGTGCATTAGTGAGCCCAAAAGGCATCACTAGGAACTCGTAATGACCATAACGAGTCCTAAATGCAGTCTTGTGCACATCTTCATCTTTAACCTTCAGTTGATGATAGCCTGACCTTAAATCAATCTTAGAAAAATAGCTTGCCCCTTGCAACTGATCGAACATATCGTCGATCCTGGGCAATGGATATCTATTCTTGATAGTGACCTTGTTAAGCTCACGATAATCGATGCATAAACGCATCGATCCATCCTTCTTCTTTACAAACAGGATAGGTGCTCCCCATGGAGACGAACTAGGTCTAATAAAACCTTTGGCTAGCAAATCATCTAATTGTGTCTTCAATTCCTTCATCTCTGTTGGTGCCAATCTATAAGGCGCTCTCGCGACAGGCGCTGCTCCAGGGATGATGTCAATTCTGAATTCTACTTGCCTATCTGGCGGTAAACCGGGTAATTCTTCAGGGAAAACTTCAGGGTACTCAGAAATGACGGGAATATCTTCAATCTTAGGCTTCTGCTCATCAATAGTTACCTGTGCCAAATAAATGACACAACCCTTCTTCAAACACCTAGATGCCTTGAGCATAGACACTTGTTCAGGCAGTCCATACTGGGTATCTCCCTGAATGGTAAGTGACTCACCAGACGGAGTCTTGATCACTACTTGCTTCTTGTTGCAAACAATCTGGGCCTGGTTATGAGATAACCAGTCAATGCCTATAACTATATCAAAACCGGCTAACTTCAAAGGAAGTAAGGACAATGGAAAAGAGTGGTTCCTAATGGATATAACACATCCATCTAACACGGTTGATGCAGTTTCTATGGTTCCATCGGCTAATTCAACCTCATACTTCACACTTAAGGTTTTAACAGGTAAGTTCAGCAACTTACAAAACTTATTATCTACAAACGACTTATCAGCTCCTGAATCAAATAGCACTCTTGCATAAACATCATTTATGAGGAAGGTACCTGTTATCACATTGTCGTCCTGAACGGCTTCTCGTGCATCCATACGGAAGACCCTTGCATTGGTCTTCTTGACCTCTTCAGGCTTCTTGGCGTATTTAGGGCAGTTGGTTTTGATGTGCCCTTTCTCATTGCAGTTGTAGCATGTGGCATCTTTAATCTTCTTGAAATCAACAGTCTTGTGCTCCTTAGACTTGCATAACCCACATGCAGCTGGTCCTGACTGAGACATGGACTCAAGTCTACATTTTCCAAAGTGGCGTTTTTGGCAAGTCTTGCACTTTGGCTTTTCCTCTGTTTGCTGATTACCTTTGTTGGACCCAGACTACTTCTTGTGGTCCGTATTACCTTTGTGCTTCTTCTCAGATCTTCGTGAGGTATCATCCTCATGCTTCCTCTTACCCTCTTCAGAGTTCTTGAGCGATCTTAGCCTGACCGCATCTAAAGTGAGGGACAAAGATAGATCAGCTGCCGATCTAAAAGTAGAAGGTCTTGAAGCCTTAACACTGGCTTTGATTTCTGGGGCTAAACCCCCAATGAAGCGAGCAATCCTTTTGGGTTCCGGGGTTACCAGATACGGAACCAGTCTAGACAGGGTATTGAAACTGGTGAGGTAAGCTTGACAATCTAAATTCTCCATCACCAACGATAAAAAGTCTGATTCAATCCTCTCAACCTCGTGTTAAGGGCAGTAATTCTCCTTAATGAGAGCAACAAACTGATCCCATGTCAGATTGTATAGTGGGATCTTTCCAGCAGCTTGAATGAGAGACTTCCACCATGCTAGTGCGTCTCCTTTGAATGATTGGGATACATACTTCACTACATCTCTTTCAGCACAACCGCTGATATCGACCACGGTGTCCATTTCATCTAACCAAGTCATATAGTCAATTGCCCCTTTCTCCCCAGTGAAATCCCGGGGTTTGCAGGAAACAAAGTACTTATAAGTACAGGACTTGGTACGCGGTTCATTATCGAACACTATCCTCTTGGATGGAGCACTGTGTTGATTAGATGAATGTCGATCATCATCTTTCTTTGGATCATCTTCTTAGAGGGTGGCTTGCTGTGAGCCTCTGAATGAGTCTTAGGCTTGGAATTCAGTGTGGATAGGGTCCTACTTCGAGTCCCGCTAAATTCATTATACTGCCGCTCTATAGCTTTTGTAACAGCATTATCTATTAATGCTTGCAGCTTCGCACCGGTCACATGTATCTTAGCATTTTCGTGGTTTTCCACAGGATGACTGTTTACCTCTTCTGACCTAGTCATGTAGCTTTAATTGCTTCATAAAAGAAAATAAGGACAAGGTTTATTTGGAAGTCTATACAGTAGTATCGTTCTTGACGATTTATTAACCATGGTTGGTCAATTTGCTAAATATATTCATATTCAGGATCTTTATTACAATCCCTAATTATAATTTAATAATAGCACAAAAAAGGCCTAGTCACGTAGACAAGTTTAATTTATAAGCCCAGATTTTATGGAATCGAGGCATTAAGGTTTGAATCAAAGTTCGTTACCTTTCCTTGACAGGGAGTTGTAGGCTACCACTATCTTTAGTCTCAGAGGACGTTAATTATAGCCCGTAGGCACTTCATCTTTAGAGGGATGATTATTTAAATAAAGAAAATTGGAGTAATTCAATTTAAGGATGACTTATGTGATTTTATCGAATCACATTTTGCCACCAATGTTAACATGTCTTCAGATGTTAACAAGGATTGGAATCTTTTGAATAGGTTTTATCATCTTGGCCGTGTCTGCAACGACATATAGACTAGGTTTTTCCTTTAAGTTTCTTTTTTTTTAATATTTAACGCAGAACAATCCTAAATTGAGATGTTAACAAGGATTTGAATCTAATTGAGGAACTACCATCTTGGCCCTGTCTTAAGATGACACACGAGCTAGGTCTTGTTCTTTTTAGATTTTGTCATTTTATTATAATGGTAGATCTTAAATAGGAATGTTATTTTAAATCTAACCGTTCCATTAAAATTTAAACAAGTACATGGTTGCCCTAAACGGGACTTCTAATTGAAATGACTTGCCCATGCAGGGGCTAATCAGAAAATAACAAAGGAAACAAATAAGGACAAAATAAAACGAATTAGGATTAGTCCTATGTTCTTTGTCTAGACTCGAGAATGTGCAACTGTGTAACTGAGATTAAACACAAAAGGCTAGTGTTTAATTCACTCAGTGTTGGCTCTGATACCAACCTGTCACACCCCGATATTTCCACGTATTACCGGTGGGCCCGGTGGGGAGCATCGTGACGTAGTTGATATCGTCATAGTCAAACAACACAAATTTAAATGCACAGCGGAAGCAAAAGATAGATTTATTTCAACTGAATAAATTGTAATATTAAGTATCACAAAATAGTTGAAACAGATCCACAGGCGGATCGAAAGAAAAAGGAAATTGTTCAACAGACTTTAACATCTAGAACTTGCGAGACTTGATTATTGATGCCTGGAGTAGCCAGCCTATTACGTACAGTACCTGCACTTAGCCTTTTTGGAAAATACGTCAGTTTACACTGGTAAATACAACTTAACTGACTCATTTTGAAAATGTTTAAAAATTGATTTGAATGCACTTAGGCAAAAATATCTTTTATAACTTGGGACAATTATTCAAAAATAATCTTGTATACAGTTTTATTTATTTGTCGTCCATTAGGGCCGGTTTGTAGGGCCGGAAAAGATTAACTGACACGCCACAGGTATAATGCCCACAAGGTTGATTCCTTTAAGTGAATTACCAGTTTTTACATAATGCAACTGTCAGGTGTACGCCTACACCCCGTGCTTAGGTCGTGGCCATTTCTTTGAATGATGCCAAGGATATCCGGGACATGGTCATTTAACCCCCAAAGGCCATACACCAAATAATACAGATTAAAACGAGTTATGTAAATACATCAATCACAATCCGATTCAAATGACTACACACCCGACCAAGCGGTACTTTTATAGTACCGTATCCCAAGCCCGTGTAGGGAAAATAAGTTAAGAGTATTTACCTGAGCAAAGTATAAATCAAATACAGCAAGTGCACATAGCTTTTACTGGGCTCCTAATCTGGAACGAAGGTTTTTAACAACCTATTAGAATCCTAACAGGTCTTTAATTAAGCTTAAACTTAGACCGGTTAGTTTTCAAAAGGAAGACACAGTTTAAACGCATGATAAAGCGAAGACCGGTTTAGAATGTGGTTTTGACCCGACAAGCTTGGACACTTATTTAATATGGGTAAACTAAACACATTCTGGATTTTGAGATGAAAACGATATGGTTTGACCCGTTTCGGCTAAATTATGCAACTAGTTACATAAGCGATCCGAACGCGAAAAGTGCGTAACGGTTAACCATATGAGTCATATACAAGTTTCTTAAGTTAATATGCCTTAAATATGTTGTGACATCAGTAAGATATCTTCTATTATGCCCAAAACGGATTTAAACTCAAATTACGCCCCGTATGGGTATTTTGGTCATTTTAAAGGTTATAAAAGAGTTTAGATATAAATCTGAGTTTTGGGTCTGATGTAATCAGTAAAAATACTTAATTTACTAAGTTATATCAGTAGGGTATAACCTATGTGTGAAATTTATCATTTCTAACCATACTATGCACCGAAGGGGCATTTTGGTAATTTCACCTAAGGTTTAAAGGTCAAATATGGAAATCTGAGTTTAAAAAATTTTGCCTACTGCTAAAGTATAAAAAATTATTTAAAACATCAGTAGGTATCAAGTCTTATATATCTAAAATGGTTTTAATACATACTATGCGCTTAAAACGCGTAAAAAGGCGATTTTAAGCGATTTTCGGGTTTTATAAGAAAAGCTAATTTTTTATTATTCCAGAAGGCTTAAAATATTCTATCTATCATTTTGGATCATTAGAAAAAGGTTTGGTATCAAAAGGATTGGTAAAACTCCTTTTATAGCCTAAAAGGGCAAAACCGACAATTTACCGGATCAAGCTTAGAACTCTATGTTATGCTTAGCCTAAAAATAAATAAAAATCTCCAAAAATCCCAAAATATTATTTTATATCAGTGGATAAAAAGTTTGGTATCGAAAATCGGGTTTAGATAAGCTATACTCTAATTACACCGTTTAATTAATAAAAAGCTTTCTAAATACGCTATTGAGCATAACTCTTAATCTAGACCTCAAACTGATGTCAAATTTTAGGGACAAGTCTATAAATCAGTAATGAAGGTTTCTACTCTTTTACTTTTTCAAAAATCACGTTTTAAGATCATATGGGCATAATAGTCAACATTTACGCATTTAACGGAATTATGCATATGAATCGGATAACTAATGAACCAAGTTGTATAATCACAGAGGGTTATACTAACATGAAACCTGGTCAAAATAAGGCTCTAAGTCATTTCTAAACTATGCTCTAATGGGTCAGAACTGAAAGTCAAAGCAAAAGTCTACTTTTGCGACTTTCGGTTCCGAACCGAGCTTAAACTGAAAATTGTCGAGTTGAACATGTTTAGACATGTTCTTACATTAATTACCAAGTTATATTAATGACAAAATAGGTTGCATAGCTTCTACGTTGCTAATTATGCATTAATTTGAAAATAAGCTTTCTGTTGACTTTTTGAGATTAACTTTGACCCGACAATTGACCTAGTTAGAATGGGAATCAGAGGGTGCCCTTTTAAGGGTTTATTGCCCACATAATTACCCACTCATAGGTACTTTCAATTTGGAATTTGACTGGACAATTTAAGATTAATGACGAAGTCAAATCTTAATTACGACGGTTTGAATTTAGACTAATTAATTAAGCAAAACTGAATTAAGGAAGGTTAATGACACTTACCAAGGTCCTATGCACGACTAATGATCACTAGGAAGATGTCTTGAGCTCCAGGAATCCTTAGAGAGTGAGTTGTGGAGTTTACAAGTGAATGATCATTTGAACAACTCAACCCATGGCCTTTATATAGGTTTTCTAAGGCTCCAAGATCATTCCAACAAAGCCTAGGGATGTTTCCTGATCATCCCAAGTGTCCCTAGGCCATTATAAACCACCAAACAAGCCCATAAAATCGAAAACAAGCTTCATAAGTCGGTGTAACCTGCTGTAACAGACACCTGTGCTGTTTTTCTGATGCTGGCAGTGCCAGGCGGCCCGCGTAAGGGTCCTTACCTACCTTACGCGGCCGGTATGAGGTCTGGGCCAGGTTTCACAAGTTTCAGCTATTTACATTTCAGCCCCTGGTCCTTCTAAACATGGTTTTAAGCTTGTTTCTTGCAATTTCAACCTTCTAACTTGACTTTTAAGGGCTCCATGACATAGCCAAACATCGTTAAGTCCTCGGTTAACTTTATGATCACCCGTAAAGCCTTTAATTTCAACGTTGACGCTTTTAACCCCTCGTATACGAATATTGTCATAACTTTCTCATACTTTATCGAAACCTTGTGAAATTTTTATCACTTATTCTCGTGAGTATAATTAATTATTGCAAAGCTTCGATTTTGCTAAAAGGTCACTCAGAGGTATCCTTTAAACATGTTGACACATTTAACCCCTGTAGTTTGTAATCTCTCACTTTCTTTCACAATTGGCTTCGTATGATCCATGATTCATTCGTTTAAGGGTATAAACATCGTGTAGGGTTATTGAAAGATATATTTATCCGTTGTTGACATTTTGAACCCTTTTATTTACATACTTTCCTTGTTTGTCAACTTTAGTCCCTCTAAATCACTTCTTTACACGTTTAAAGTCCATGACACGTGTTGATATATTATTGGACATAAATTTACGAGGTGGTACAACTTTTATTCAAACTATGCATCTTCAAACAAAGTTGCTTTGAGGAACTTATTTGTTTATTGCTAGACTTTCATTTTTTTATACAGAAACGTCACAAGAAAACCGAGCTTTTTACTAAAATAAAGGGTTGAAAAGAAAAAGGGTTTTGGTGGGTAAAGGGGTGTTTGTTTTGTGGGTTTAGAAATGAAAAGGTTTAGGGTCAAAGGGGTTAACTAGGGGGATTTTGGGTAGGTGATAAAGAAAATGAAAAATAATGGTGTTGAAAGGAAAATGGGTTAGTCCTAATGCCTCCATCATTTACTTACTTTGGGACCGGGAATGTATTGTCATGGCAAGTTCTAGAGTCATAAGAACCAAGCGGCTATTCACACAAGAAACGAAAAATGAGCATTTAGTTTAAAGATGTATGCTTGTATGCTCAATAAAGGCTCAAAACTCACTTATTGTGGGAATGGGTTTATAATGTGATCAAGTATATATAATCAGATTTGTCATGCCTTTTCATAATTTTCTTATGTTTAGGTTCTTTTTATCACAACGCTATCGGTTGTAAATTTGTAAAAATATAACATTTTTAGAACTTGTTATTCCCAAATTAAACCAAGACAAGTAAAAAAAATGAAAAGTTTTTTTTTTGAAAAAAATTGGGGTGATTAGCGGTTTCAATAGAGTTTTGTGTAAGACTTGTTGTTAGGACTTGCAAAATTCAACGTTTTAGCATCCCCCCACACTTAAATTACACATTGTCCTCAATGTGTCCCAAAAACAAGTTTTTAGGTTGATTGAATGTGTAAAAAGGTGTTTAAAAGCAAAATTTTGTGTTACTGGGCGTCTGGCCACGGGCCCGTGTTGGTCCAGGTACGGCCCCGTGGTCAGATTGCCAGTATCATAATTAAACAAAAGGCTTGGCACGGGGCATGTTCAGTGAGCACAGCCCCGTGTCCAGTTACCTGAACTGGGCATTTTCTGCAGAACCTTGGGCACGGGGGCGTGTTGGACTGAGCACGGCCCCTTGCTGAACTTACTGTAATGATGGAAAATTGTCGAGAGGCTCTGTTTTTGTGCATGGGGTGTGGTTTTAAAGTTCCTTTGGTAACCTCCACCTTTTCGAATGCATTCAACCATTACAACATCATTCAAACACTATTCAATAATTAAAAACCATCATTCATTAAAAACGAGTAGTACAAAGATCCTAATAAAGCTGCTAAAAATGAAAAACTACAAAGATCCTAAGATAGATAGGTCATAAAATGTAGGAATCACTAAGGAGTTCTACCCTTATTGTAGGAATGACAAAAACTCGGAAATAACTTTCCGGTACTTAAGGGTTTTGTAGAACTCGGAACCGGGGGATGTCTTTTAAATCTCATTGAGCCATTCCTCTATCTCCCTAGGGATAAAGAAGGTGGGCTCATTCTCCACGATGTCTTGTAGAGGAGGCGCGACGGCTACCGGAACCCCGTGTAGTATGTCTAGAGGAGGTTCCGGAGGCATGACATGCCACTCGGCTGGAATAATGACTTCCGGCACAACATTCCACCCCCTTTGTGCAACGATTGGCACCATGGGAGGAGAAGCAAGAATATTCAACCTTTGGTGCAAAAGGTTGACTTCTCGAATGCAACCCTCTAACCCCACTGACAAATGGTTAATACGGTCAATTAAGGCTTCTTCTACCCCTGTCATCTCATCAATGGCTTCTCGCAAGGCGTACACATATGTCACAACCCCCATCCCCTATCTGTCCGGGAACGGGCGGCCGCGGACAGTTTCAGTGGTATCGGTGTTTATCAATTTGGCAGCGGAATTTTTACATCAGGACCGTAGTTAGGAAATATTTTTATCAGAGTAAAATACCACACTTTTATAATATTAAACACATGGAAAATTCCCAAGTTTCAAGTACACATATTTTTATAGGGGTAAACCCTATTTTATTTAACAAAGCATCTTCTTTATTTTAGGTAACTTTATAGCCACTTTTCCAAGCCTTCAGTGCTCTCCAGCTCGCTTCTAATTTGGCTTTCACATTTTGTTACCTGAAACGCGTTTAAAAATATTTTGTCAGTGGGAAATACTGGTGAGTGAATCCCAGTTTAATCAAACAGGTTTTATCCTTGTACAGTATTGAGGGCAATCAGCAATTACATTTGTTTATTTATTCTACCTTAATTACCACCCACGGTACTGTCGACCCGACTTGTGGTCATGTTACTACTCACAGTGTAGTAACAAATTTTGTATACAAAACCCCAACATACCGACGATAATTGTAGAATTACAAATACTCAATCACTGTTAATTATAATGTAAAACAATTGAGGTTTTGTAAAAACAGGTTACAAAAAGGTTTACACAAAAAGAAGGATTACTCACATTGCTAGTTTAGACTTTTCCTGATGGTTTCCTGGTTAAAATCTAATAATTAAACAATGCACATGCGTTAGTATCATAACCCAATATTTACATTAGTAATACCCTCCCCGAGACAGAACTCCAACGACTACGTCGGGCAGAACCATGACAGCCGTTACGGAGCACTAGATCAATCGGGCAGCGTATCTAATATGTAACCGGGGTTATATTACTTACAATGGGGCAGAACTTCGTTAATTAGGGGGTATAATACCCGATTATAGCTTTTATACTATAGTAATTCGAGAGAGAAAGATCGAAATGTGAGCGACTTCAACTGACAGGCGATGCCATCTATTTATAGGGCCTGATTTCAGGTTTCTCGCGCCCCGCGTAGGCTTCAGTCAAGGGCTTCGCGGCCCGTGAGGCTAGCTAGGGTAGGCCCTAGCTTGGCTGATTTGGCCACTAGTCTCAACACGATGATGCCACGTGGCAGCTCAGGGGTGCGCCCTGATATTGACCTGTCGCGGCCCGCGTAAGACTAGGAGAGAGTCTTCGCGGCCCGCCAGAAACTAATAAAACTTGTTTTTATTTTTATTTTAATTATATAAAGGTATTAAGGGTTGTTTATCGTATACGGGGTATATTTTAAGGAGTATAGGGATATTATAAATATATTAGAGGTGTCGAGGAAAAAAAATTAGGAGGGTTGTTATATCCTTCCCACCTTAATTTAGAACTCGTCCTCGAGGTCTCCTGGAATAGGTGTGGATATTTCCTTTGCATCTCTGATTCAAGCTCCCAAGTGTACTCTGGTCCTCTCTTTGAATCCCACTTCACTTTGACTAGAACTAGTCTTTTGTGCTTGGGATGCTTGACTTTCATGTCTTCAATCTGTAGAGGCTTCTCTACAAACTTAAGCTTTTCATTTACCTCTATATCCTTAAGAGGTATTACTAGTGATTCATCAGCTAAGCACGTTTTGAGATTGCATATATGAAATACATCATGTATTCCTGCCATTTCATCTGGCAGTTGTAGCTGATAAGCTACTGGTCCTATTCTTCTGATAATCTCAAAAGGTCCGACATACCTGGGGCTTAGCTTTCCCCTTTTGATGAATCTGACAACTCCTTTCCAAGGAGAGACTTTTAACAACGCTTTATCTCCTACTTGAAATTATAACGGCTTTCGTCTGTTATCAGTATAACTTTTATGTCTATCGCGTGCTGCTTTCAGTCGTTCCTTGACTTGAATGATTTTGTCCATGGTTTCTTGCACTATTTCAGGTCCAAACAATTGCCTTTCTCCAATCTCTGCCCAACAGACTGGAGTTCGGCACTTCCGTCCATAAAGTGCTTCGAATGGTGCAGCATTGATACTGGTATGATAGTTGTTATTGTAAGAAAATTCTATTAATGGTAAATGATCATCCCAACTTCCTCCGAAATCAATTACACAAGCTCTAAGCATGTCTTCCATTGTTTGAATTGTCCTTTCACTTTGTCCGTCTGTTTGTGGATGATAAGTGGTGCTTAGATTTAGCTTGGTTCCCATTGCTTTTTGGAAACTTGTCCAAAAATAAGAAGTAAAACAGCTATCTCTATCAGAAACAATAGATAAAGGAATACCGTGTAATGAAACTATTTCATTTACATACAACTTTTCTAATTGCTCCATACCGAATGTTTCCTTCATTGGTAGGAAATGAGAAGACTTGGTTAACCTATCTACAATCATCCAGATTGCATCATTACCTTTTCGTGTCTTGGGTAATTTAGTAACAAAATCCATTGTTATCAATTCCCATTTTCATACAGGCATTTCCAATTGTTGCAGCAAACCTAAGGGTTTCTGACGTTCAGCTTTGACCTGTGAACATGTTAAACACTTAGCAACATAAGCTGCTATATCCTTTTTCATTCCTATCCACCAGAAATTGTTTCGTAAATCTTGATACATCTTATCACTTCCAGGATGTATCGTATATTTAGACTTATGGGCTTCGTCTAATATTTGGTGGCGTAGGTTTCCTAATTTAGGTATCCACATTCTTTTCTTATGGAATCTCCAAACTCCATCTGTTCCTTGTTCTAATTCTTTAATCATACCTTTCAATTTCTCAGTGTCGTCCTTGATAACTGATTCCTGTGCTTCTCTAATTTGTTCATTTAAATCTACTTGCAGATTTAGTTTAAGAGAACGTACTCTTTTTGGCTTTTCATGATACTTTCGATTTAAAGCATCGGCAACGACATTAGCCTTTCCTTCATGATACTGGATATTACAATCATAAACACTAAGAAATTCCATCCAACGTCTTTGTCTCATATTCAGCTCTTTTTGCCCAAAAATGTACCTTAAACTCTTATGATCAGTGAAGACAACGAATTTATTTCCATATAAATAGTGTCTCCAAATCTTAAGGGCAAAACTTATAGCTCCAAACTCTAAATCATGTGTTGTATAATTTTCTTCATGATTCTTAAGTTGTCAAGACGCGTAAGCTATAACCTTTTGGTGTTGCATCAACACACATCCATAACCTAACTTAGAAGCGTCACAGTAGACTTCAAGGTCTTCAGTTCCTTTTGGTAACGCTAGTATGGGTGCGTTGATTAATCTTTGCTTAAGAATTCTAAAGGATTCTTCTTGTTTTGATCCCTATTCAAACTTAACAGATTTACAGGTTAGCTTAGTCAAGGGAATGGCTATTCTAGAAAAATCTTGAATAAAACTTCTATAATAACTGGCCAATCCTAGAAAACTTCTAACCTCTGTTGGCGACTCAGGGACTTTCCATTTAGTAATTGCCTCAATCTTTGTGGAATCTACATGAATTCCTTCGTGGTTAACTAAATGTCCAAGAAACTGCACTTCTTTTAACCAAAACTCACATTTCAAAAATTTAGCGTAAAGCTTTTCTTTTCTCAGCAAGTTTAAAAGTATATGCAGATGTGCTGCATGTTCCTTTTCACTTTTAGAGTAAATCAGAATATCATCTATAAAGACAATTATGAATTTATACAAATATGGCTTACATATTTGGTTCATCATGTCTATAAATGATGTTGGGGCATTGGTTAAACCAAATGGCATGACAGTAAATTCATAATGGCCTTACCTTGTTCTGAAAGCGGTCTTAGGAATGTCCTCTTCTTGTACCTTTAATTGATGATATCCTGAGCGTAAATCGATCTTTGAGAAAAATTGAGCTCCTTGCAGTTGGTCAAATAGATCATTGATTCTCGGTAATGGGTATCGATTTTTAATCGTGACCTTATTCAATTCACGGTAATCAATGCACATACGCATTGATCCGTCTTTCTTCTTGACGAACAAGATCGGTGCTCCCCATGGTGATGAGCTTGGCTGTATGAATCCTTTTTCTAACAGTTCGTCTAACTGTTTCTTTAATTCTTGCATTTCTGCAGGTGCCAAACGGTAAGGTGCTTTGGCAATTGGCGTTGTTCCTGGTAGCAGATGAATTCTGAATTCGACTTCCCTGTCTGGCGGTAGTCCTGGTAATTCTTCGGGGAAAACATCTGAGAATTGAGATACTACAGGAATATCTTTCAATTCTTTTCCTTTAGTGTTAATGAATATGGAAATCATATACACTATTGATCCCTTTCTAGCACAACTTGCAATTTTTATCACGGAGATGAATTTTATGTGTCTGGTTGGCTTATCTCCTTTAATTGTGATCTCTTCACCCTTTGGTGAATTTACTTGTATTGATTTTTTATCACATAGAATACTGGCTTTATTGGCTATTAACCAATCCATTCCTAATACAATATCAAATCCTGTCAGATTCATTGGGTAAAGATTTGCAATAAACTTTTGATTTAAAATTTCTATTCTTGCTCCCTGCAAGATTTCGGAAATCTTAATGGTTTCTCCATTTGTTGTTTCTACTAGACATTCTTGTTGGAGTTTAGTTAATGGTTGATTCAGAATTTTGCAAAATGAAGTATTAATAAAACTTTGGTTTGCACCAGAGTCAAATAATACTTTAGCAAAAACATCATTAACTAAAAACGTACCGGCAATCACGTCCGGGATCATCTTTGCTTCTTCTGCAGTCAAAACAAATGCTCTAGCATTTTTAGTAGTCTTGTTGTTCATGGCCAGAGCTAGTTTTGGACAATTCGTCCTGATATGTCCTTTTTCTCCACAGTTGAAGCATACACCGTTACTGGGTTTCTTCCTGCAATCTTCCTCCTTGTGTCCTGGTATTTTGTAGTAGTTGCAGTAGGTAGAGCATCTTCCAGTATGCTTCTTCTTACAGGTTTTGCAGTAGGGTGCAGAGGTAGAACCTATATTTTTCCCACGGTTGGAATTACCGTAGCAAAATTCCTGGGTAAGCCTTTGGGCTAAGTTCCTCCTCTGGTTCTCTTCTTGTGTACGTACCAGTTCATCAGTCAAGGTGTTTGCTAGTTCTACAGCTTCTTCTATAGTTGGTGGTCTAGCTGCCTTGACTACATGTCTAATTTCACCAATTAATCCCCAGATGTAACGGGAGATTAACACTGGTTCTGGTGATGCTAGGGTTGGCACTATTCTAGCATATTCAAAGAATGTAGTAGTGTAATCCTTGTTGTCTACTCCGGTCATCCTAAGGTTTAAGAATTTGTTAGCTATCTGCTCCTTTTCATTAGGAGGACAGAATTTCCTTTCCCCCATATTCTTAAACTCAATCCATTCCATATTATAAACCCTGTCATTTCCCCGAGACTGGAGGATAGTGTTCCACCATTCTAGAGCTGCATTCTTAAATAGATTAGAAGCAAACATTATCTTATCTTCTTCTGCATACTTGCTAATTTTTAAGACTGCCTCAATCTTTTCTAACCAGCGTAGAGCTGCAATGGCTCCTTCATTGCCAGAGAATTCTATTGGTTTACAAGACCAAAATTCTTTATAAGAACAACCATAAGACATGGTTCTTCTTCTTTTTGGAATTGGCAATCGAATTAACGGTCCATTGTTCACGTTGTGATCAGGTTCAGTATGTGTTCGCTTACTCCCACTATTACTGTTATTATTTTCTGCTAACCCTAACATTTTGAATAATAGCTGGTATAGCATCTCTAATTGTTGCAACCCCAGATCCCTAATCGCCGGGAACGGGCGGTCGCGAGCCAGTTTCGGTGGTATCGCGTATTGTCTAATTTGGCAGTGGAATTTTCATCAGGACCGTAGTTAGGAAATATTTGATTCTAGTTGGCTTCTAATTGGCTTTCACAGTTTGTTACCTGAAACGCGTTTTAAAAACATTTGTCAGTGGGAAATACTGGTGAGTGAATCCCAGTTTAATCAAGTTTAAATAAAAACCATTGTACAGTATTGAGGGTAGTCTCGCAATTACATTTGTTTCCAAGTTATATCAATTAACATCCATGGTACTGTCAGACCCGACTTGTGGAAATGTTACTCCTTGACCAGGTGGTAACAAATTTTGTATACAAAACCCCAACATACTCATGATAATTGTATTCTTACAAATACTCAATAACTGTTTAATATACATTTAATTGTATGAGGTTTTGTAAAAATAGTTAACAAAAGGTTTACAAAAAATGGATCAACTCACATTGCTGTCTTAGATTATCCTTTAGGGTTTCCTGGTAACAATCTATAATTTACACAAATGCACACGCGTTAGTATAATAACCCATTTTAACATTAGTAATACCCTCCACGAGACGGCATTCCAACGACTACGTCGGGCAGAACCTCGACAGCCGTTACGGAACCCTAGATCAATCGGGCAGAGTATCTAATACGTATCCAGGGGTTATGATACTTACAACGGAGCAGAACTTCGCTATTTAGGGGGATATTAGACCCGAGTATAATGCCTATAATTCAGATTTGAGAGAAAGAAAGACAATTTGAACGATTTCTGACTGAAGACCCGATGCCCACTTATATAGGGCCTCACTTCAACTTTTACGCGGCCCGCGTCAAACCCTGGTCAACGCGTAGCTTGGCTCGTCATCGACTAGACTTGCCGGGTGTTGGGCCACGTGGCCACACCGGGCTGCGCCATATCTTGGGCCTCTCGCGGCCCACGTAAGGATTGGGGTGGGGTTTACGCGGCCCGCCTCAATCCAAAAATCAGAATTTTAATTAAATTTAATAATATTTAAAGTATTCGGGGCCCGTTTTAACGTATGGGGTGTATTTTGGGACATATTGGGATATTTTAAAATATATTAGGGTGTCGAAAATAATTCGAGGGTGTCGGTTTTCTTTAGGATTGTTACATCCTCCCCACCTTGTTTAGAGCTCGTCCTCGAGATCTACTGGAATAAGTGAGGATATTTTCTTTGCATTTCAGATTCAAGCTCCCATGTGTACTCAGGTCCTCTTTTGGAGTCCCACTTCACTTTGACCAGAACTAATCTCGTGTGCTTGAGATTCTTGACTTTCCTGTCTTCAATCTGTAGAGGCCTTTCTACAAATTTAAGTTGTTCATTTACCTCTATATCTTTAAGAGGTACCATTAGCGATTCATCCGTTAAGCATTTCTTGAGATTAGATACATGAAATACATCATGTATTCCTGCCATTTCCTCTGGCAGTTGTAGCTGATAGGCTACAGGTCCTATTTTTCTAATAATCTCAAAAGGTCCAATATACCTGGGACTTAGCTTTCCTCTTTTGATGAATCTTACTACTCCTTTCCAAGGAGAGACATTTAATAATACTTTATCTCCTACTTGAAATTCCAATGGTTTTCGTCGGTTATCAGCGTAGCTCTTCTGTCGATCACGTGCTACTTTCAGTCGTTCCTTGACTTGAATGATCTTGTCGGTTGTTTCTTGTACTATCTCAGGTCCAGATAGTTGCTTTTCCCCAGTTTCTGCCCAACAGACTGGGGTTCGGCACTTTCGTCCATAAAGTGCTTCGAATGGTGCAGCGTTGATACTTGTGTGATAACTATTATTATAAGAAAATTCTATTAAAGGTAAGTGATCGTCCCAATTACCTCCGAAATCAATTACAAAAGCTCTAAGCATGTCCTCCATTGTCTGAATCGTCCTTTCGCTTTGTCCATCCATTTGAGGATGATAAGTTGTGCTCAGATTCAACTTGGTTCCCATTGCCTTTTGAAAACTTGACCAAAAATGAGAGGTAAAGCGGCTATCTCGATCAGAAACAATTGATAAAGGAATTCCATGTAATGAAACAATTTCATTTACATATAATTTAGCTAACTGTTCCATGCTGAAAGTTTCCTTCATTGGTCAGAAATGAGCTGACTTGGTTAGCCTATCTACAATCACCCAGATTGTATCATTACCTTTCCTTGTTTTAGGTAATTTAGTAACAAAATCCATTGTTATCAATTCCTATTTCCACACTGACATTTCTAGTTGCCATAACAAACCTGAGGGTTTCTGATGTTCAGCTTTAACTTGTGAACAAGTTAAACATTTAGAAACATAGGCTGCTATGTCCTTTTTCATTCCTATCCACCAGAAATTCTTTCTTAAATCCTGGTACGTTTTATCACTTCCTGGATGCATCGTGTATTTAGACTTATGGGCTTCTTCTAATATATGATGACGTAGGTTTCCTAATTTAGGTATCCACATTCTCTTTTCATGGAATCTCCAAATTCCATCTGTTCCCTGTTCTAATTCCTTAATCATTCCTTTTAATTTTTCAGTATCATCCTTGATTACTGATTCTTGTGCTTTTCTAATTTGATCATTTAAATCTACTTATAGATTTAATTTAAGAGAACGTACCCTTTTTGGCTTTTCATGATACTTTCGGCTTAAAGCATCAGCCACTACATTTGCTTTTCCTTCATGATACTGGATATCGCAATCATAATCACTAAGCATTTCCATCCAACGTCTTTGTCTCATATTCAGCTCTTTTTGCACGAAAACGTACTTTAAACTTTTATGATCAGTGAATATGGTGAATTTACTACCATAAAGGTAATGTCTCCAAATCTTAAGGGCAAAAATTATAGCTCCTAATTCTAGATCATGGGTTGAATAATTCTCTTCATGGTTCTTAAGTTGTCTAGAGGCGTAAGCTATAACATTTTGACGTTGCATTAATACACATCCATAACCTAACTTAGAGGCGTCACAATAGACTACAAAGTCTTCAGTTCCTTCTGGTAACGCTAGTATGGGTGTATGGGTTAATCTTTGCTTAAGAATTCTAAATGCTTCTTCTTGTTTTGGTCCCCATTCACACTTAATGGATTTACAAGTTAACTTAGTTAAAGGAATGGCTATTCTAGAGAAATTTCGAATAAACCTTCTATAATAACCGGCCAATCCTAAGAAACTTCTAACCTCGGTTGGTGATTCAGGGGTTTTCCATTTGGTAATCGCCTCGATCTTTGTTGGATCCACATGAATTCCTTCATGGTTCACTAAATGTCCAAGAAACTGTACCTGTTCTAACCAAAACTCGCACTTTGAAAATTTAGCGTAAAGCTTTTCCTTTCTTAATAGGCTTAAAAGTGCGTGCAAATGCTTTGCATGTTCCTCTTTACTTTTAGAGTAAATGAAAATATCATCAATAAAAACAATTATGAATTTATCCAAATATGGCTTACATATTCGGTTCATCATGTCCATAAATGCGGCTGGGGCATTGGTTAAACCAAATGGCATGACAGTAAATTCATAATGGCCATACCTTGTTCTGAAAGCGGTTTTAGGAATATCCTCTTCATGTACCTTTAATTGATGATATCCTGACCTTAAATCGATTTTTTAGAAAAATCGAGCTCCTTGCAGTTGATCGAACAGATCATCGATCCTCGGTAATGGGTACCGATTCTAAATTGTGACCTTGTTCAATTCACGGTAGTCAATGCACATACGCATTGATCCGTCCTTCTTTTTAACGAATAATATTGGTGCTCCCCATGGCGATGAGCTTGGCTGTATGAATCCTTTTTCCAACAATTCATCTAATTGTTTCTTCAATTCCTGCATTTCGGCGGGTGCCAAACGGTAAGGTGCTTTGGCAATCGGTGCTGTTCCTGGTAGCAGGTGAATTCTGAATTCAACTTCTCTATCTAGCGGTAGTCCTGGTAATTCTTCTGGAAATACATCTGAAAACTGAGACACTACTGGAATGTCCTTTAGTTCTTTTCCTTTAGTGTTAGTGATTATAGAAATCAAATACACTATAGACCATTTTCTTATATAGCTTGCAGTTTTCATCACAGAGATGAATTTAGTGGATCTAGAGGGTTTATCTCCTTTAATTATGATCTTTTCACCTTTTGGAGTATTTACTTGAATTGACTTTTGATCACATAAAATACTGGCTTTATTGGCTATTAGCCAATCCATTCCTAATACCACATCAAATCCTGCCAGATTCATTGGGTAAAGGTTTGCAATAAACTTTTGGTTTAAAAACTCTATTCTTGCTCCCTGTGGGATTTCAGAAATCCTAACAGTTTCTCCATTAGCTGTCTCTACTAGACATTCTTGTGGTAGTTTAGTTAATGACTGATTTAGAAGTTTGCAAAACGAAGTATTAATAAAACTTTGGTTTGCACCAGAGTCGAATAATACTTTAGCAAAAACATCATTAACTAAAAACGTACCAGCTATCACGTCTGGAATCATCTTGGCTTCATCTGCAGTTAGAACGAATGCTCTAGCATTTTTAGTGTTCCTGTTGTTCACAGCTGGAGCCAATTTCGGACAATTCGGCTTGATGTGACCTTTTTCTCCACAGTTGAAGCACAGTCCATTACTGGATTTTCTCCTGCAATCTTCTTCCTTGTGTCCTGGCATCTTGCAGAAATTGCAAAGAGTGGAGCATTTTCCCGAATGCTTTTTCTTGCAGACCTTGCAGAATGGTGCAGAGGTAGAACCCATATTCCTACGATTGTAATTCCCAGAACAGAATTCTTGAGTAAGCCTTTGAGTTAGGTTTCTCCTCTGGTCTTCTTCTCTAGTACGGATTAACTCATCTGTCAAGGTGTTGGCTAGTTCTACAGCTTCTTCTATAGTTTGAGGTCTAGCTGCCTTGACTACATGCCTAATCTCCCCAATTAATCCCCATATGTAACGGGAGATTAACACCGGTTCAGGTGATGCAAGGGTTGGTACTATTCTGGCATATTCAAAGAATGTGGTAGTATAACCCTTACTATCTACCCCGGTCATCCTAAGGTTCAGAAACTTCTTCGCTATCTGTTCCTTTTCATTGGGAGGGCAGAATTTTCTTTCTACCATATTCCTAAATTCTTCCCATTCCATATTGTATACCCTATCACTTCCTTTTGACTGGAGGATAGTGTTCCACCATTCTAAGGCTGAATTCTTAAATAGATTAGAAGCAAACATTATCTTGTCCTCTTCCGCACATTTACTTATTTTCAGAACAGCCTCAGTCTTTTCTATCCAGCGTAGAGCTGCAATAGGTTCTTCATTGCCCGAGAATTCTATTGGTTTGCAGGACCAGAATTCTTTGTAAAAACAACCATAAGGCATGGTTCTTCTTCTTTTGGGAATGGGCGTTTAAAGTACGGGTCCATTGTTCACACTGTGTTCTGGTTCAATTGGTCGCTTACTGCTATGTTTACTTTTATTATTCGCTTCCTGAACCGTTTGAATAATAAATGGCATTGCATCTATAATTCCTTGTGCCACTATGTGTTGAACGGCACTATTATCCATTTGGTTTCCATTGTTATTGATGCTTGGATTCTCATTAACCAAGTTAATGTTACTCTGGTTATCGTTATTCAGATTATCTTGATTTTCTTCGCCGGCCATCTGAATTTTAAACAGTTACCCCGTATTAATATCACAAAACAATATTTAATATAGTCAATCACATGACACGCAATTTAGCCAAAACCGCCGATCATTGCGACTTACTCTATTCATGTAGTATGCATCTATTACACACCAGTACTGAAATAAAAATTACAATACCGACTGAAATAAAATTATACTAATAATAGTAGGAATCCGTACTCACATATTTTTTTTCATACACATACACATATATTATATTATTATTATTACTGCTATCGTCTCCACCATCACAATTACGGATATGGATTCATCCAGAAATCCATATTGCGCTCGTCGTACTTCCAGACGAGTCGCTCTCCCACCTGTCTCATTCTTTCACTACTCTCTAAAATTTCCTCACCAAATGTCCTAAGTTCTTGTACGTTTTCTGCACTCATTGGGGGTGCAGGTTCTAGGACTGGGTTCGGAATCTGGGGTGCGGGTTCCTGGTATGGAAGTGTAGGTGCCTGGAATCGGTAAGGATCTTCTAAAATCTCCCTAATGTATTCATCATGGTAATAGGGATCTAAAGTATCCAAACCTGGGTAGGCTCCTAGAGTTGGCATGGGCATGTCTTTGTGTATCGGGTAACGTTGCACATAGTCCCTGTTGTCATCCCACCAGGGGTCATAATTTGGGTCTAGGGGGTTTGGTGCTGGTACCCTAGGTATTTCTTCTGGATTGAAATCATGCATCTCTACTTGGTTTTCAGGGTTTTCTATCTCCATGGGTTGGTCAGGGATTGGTAGTTGTGGTTGGGGTGCTATTATTTGTTCCAGATTAGGGTCAGCTGCAGTGGTGGCTAGGAAGTGGATGTTGGCTATACCCCTATTTATCATGTCTTGGGCATAGGCATCTGTTTCTCTTTTGGCTGCTGCTAGTACTCTCTGTTCTTGTAACTTTTTCATACGTTTTCTACGCTCGTGTGCCCCTCGACTGAACCATCCCCTCTTTTTCTGAGGAAATGGCTCTTCTGACTGAGCCTTAAACACAAAGATTCATTCTTCCGTATCAGCAGAGTACCCTGAGAGGGCAGGCTGAGAAGAGGAGGTGCCTTCGCTTCTAGGCGAACCAGACAATTGACGATACGCGTCAGATGGTCCTTGGTCGCTCATACTGTAAACTAACAAATAGTCAAATAACACATAACAATAAATACAGTTTTGCACGTATTACCATAATTTATTTCCTAACACTTTGAATTTTGATGTCAGCAGAACGCTTCTGTGGCTGAATCAGTGGCTTAGCTCTGATATCACCTTCTGTCACAACCCCCGATCCCTAATCCCCGGGAACAGGCGGCCGCGAGCCAGTTTCGGTGGTATCGCTTATTGTCTAATTTGGCAGCGGAATTTTCATCAGGACCGTAGTTAGGAAATATTTGATCAGAGTAAAATACCACATTTTCATAACATTAATCACATGGGATAAAACCCAAGTTTGCAATACACACATTTTCATAGGAATAAATCCTATTTTATTTAATAAAACATCTATTTTATTTTAGGTAACTTTATTGCCACTTTTCCAAGCCTTCAGTGTTGTCCAGCTGGCTTCTAATTGGCTTTCACAGTTTGTTACCTGAAACGCGTTTTAAAAACATTTGTCAGTGGGAAATACTGGTGAGTGAATCCCAGTTTAATCAAGTTTAAATAAAAACCATTGTACAGTATTGAGGGCGGTCTCGCAGTTACATTTGTTTCCAAGTTATATCAATTAACATCCATGGTACTGTCAGACCCGACTTGTAGAAATGTTACTCCTTGACCAGGTGGTAACAAATTTTGTATACAAAACCCCAACATAATCATGATAATTGTATTCTTACAAATACTCAATAACTGTTTAATATACATTTAATTGTATGAGGTTTGTAAAAATAGTTAACAAAAGGTTTACAAAAAATGGATCAACTCACATTGCTGTCTTAGAATATCCTTTAGGGTTTCCTGGTGACAATCTATAATTTACACAAATGCACACGCGTTAGTATAATAACCCATTTTAACATTAGTAATACCCTCCCCGAGACGGCATTCCAACGACTACGTCGGGCAGAACCACGACAGCCGTTACGGAACCCTAGATCAATCGGGCAAAGTATCTAATACGTATCCAGGGGTTATGATACTTACAACGGAGCAGAACTTCGCTATTTAGGGGGGTATTAGACCCGAGTATAATGCCTATAATTTAGATTTGAGAGAAAGAAAGACAATTTGAACAATTTCTGACTGAAGACCCGATGCCTGCTTATATAGGGCCTCACTTCAACTTTTACACGGCCTGCGTAAATGTAGACAAGGGTCTACGCATCCCACGTCAAACCCTGGTCAACGCGTAGCTTGGCTGGGTCATCGACTAGACTTGTCGGGTGTTGGGCCACGTGGCCACACCGGGCTGCGCCAAATCTTGGGCCTCTCGCGGCCCGCGTAAGGATTGGGGTGGGGTTTACGCGGCCCGCCTCAATCCAAAAATCAGAATTTTAATTAAATTTAATAATATTTAAAGTATTCGGGGCCCGTTTTAACGTATGGGGTGTATTTTGGGACATATTGGGATATTTTAAAATATATTAGGGTGTCGGTTTTCTTTAGGATTGTTACACTAATTCCTTGGGATACTATATGTCGAATAGCACTGTTGTTTATCTGGTTTTCAGTATTCTGGTTTTCCTGATTCGCGTTGTCGGCCATCTAGATTTTAAACATTTACCAAGTATAAATATCATGAAATAATATTGAATGCGAATAATCAAACAACAACACATTGATCCAAAATCGTCGTCACTGCGACCTTTACTCTATTTTATATTATGCATCTATATCTATTACAAACCATAACTGAAAATGAAAATACAATACTAGTATGCATCATTAATTATAGGGTTATCTATCTCAGTTTGGAAAATATTAAAAAAAAAATTCAAGCATACTCACATATATATTTATATATTATTATTATTACTATTGATAGGGGTTCATCCAGAATTGCATATTATGCTCGTCATATTTCCAGACGAGTCGTTCCCCTATCTGTCTCATCCTCTCACTTTTTTCTAGGATTTCCTCACCAAAGGTTCGGAGTTCCTGTAGGTTCTCAGTATTCATGGGTGGGGCTGGGGCTGGTATTGGGTCAGGAAACTGGGGCATAGGTTCTTCCTGAGGGTACGGGTTCTCTAGAATCTCCCTGATATATTGGTCATTATCATAATAGGGATCTAGAGGGTCAAGGTCTGGGTAGGGTCCTACTAGATCTTGCATGGGCTCCTCTATTGGGATTGGGTAGCGTTGCTGGTAATCCCTGTGGTCGTCAAACCATGGGTCGTAGTCTGGAGGATGGGATGCTAGTATCCTAGGGATTTCAGCTGGGTCTAGATCGGGTAGTGGGTTTTGGTCAGTTGGGTCAATCTCTACTTCCATGGATTGTGTTGGGAACAGTTGCAGTGGTTGGGGTGCTATGAGTTGTTCTAGATTAGGGTCGGTAGTGGTGGTAGCTAATATGTGAAAATTAGCTAATCTCCTATTGAGTATGTCCTAGGTTTGCACATTCATTTCCCTATTGGCCGCTGCTAAGGCCCTTTGTTGTTGCAATTTTCTCATCCTCTTACTACGCTCATGAGCTCCTCTGCTGAACCATCCTCTCTTCTTGGGAGGGAATGGCTCTTCAGATTTTGCTTTGAATATGAAAATCACTTCTTCGTTATCAGCCGAATACCCCGAGGGGGTAGACTGTGAAGAGGTTCCTTCGTTCCTAGGAGAGTGGGACAACTGACGGTAAGCGTCCGAAGGTCCTTGATCACTCATACTGTAAACTAACAAATTGTCAAATAACACAAAATAATAATATACGTGTATACACATAGTTTTATTGATTATTTCCTAACAAAATTTATAATTTCAATGTCAGCAGAACACCTCTTTGGCTGAAATCAGTGGCTAAGCTCTGATACCACCTTCTGTCGCAACCCCCGTCCCCTATGTGTCCGGGAACGGGCGGCCGCGGCCAGTTTCAGTGGTATCGGTGTTTATCAGTTTGGCAGTGGAATTTTTACATCAGGACCGTAGTTAGGAAATATTTTTATCAGAGTAAAATACCACACTTTTATAATATTAAACACATGGGAAATTCCCAAGTTTCAAGTACACATATTTTTATAGGGGTAAACCCTATTTGATTTAACAAAACATCTTCTTTATTTTAGGTAACTTTATAGCCACTTTTCCAAGCCTTCAGTGCTCTCCAGCTCGCTTCTAATTTGGCTTTCACATTTTGTTACCTGAAACACTTTTAAAAACATTTTGTCAGTGGGAAATACTGGTGAGCGAAACCCAGTTTAATTAAACAGGTTTTATCCTTGTATAGTATTCAGGGCAATCAGCAATTACATTTGTTTATTTATTCTACCTTAATTACCACCCACGGTACTGTCGACCCGACTTGTGGTCATGTTATTACTCACAGTGTAGTAACAAATTTTGTATACAAAACCCCAACATACCAACGATAATTGTAGAATTACAAATACTCAATTATTGTTAATTATAATGTAAAACAATTGAGGTTTTGTAAAAACAGGTTACAAAAAGGTTTACACAAAAAGAAGGATTACTCACATTGCTAGTTTAGACTTTTCCTGATGGTTTCCTGGTTAAAATCTAATAATTAAACAATGCACATGCGTTAGTATCATACCCCAATATTTACATTATTAATACCCTCCCCGAGACAGAACTCCAACGACTACGTCGGGCAGAACCACGACAGCCGTTACGGAGCACTAGATCAATCGAGCAGCGTATCTAATACGTAACCGGGGTTATATTACTTACAACGGGGCAGAACTTCGTTAATTAGGGGGTATAATACCCGATTATAGCTTTTATACTATAGTAATTCGAGAGAGAAAGATCGAAATGTGAGCGACTTCAACTGAGAGGCGATGCCATCTATTTATAGGGCCTGATTTCAGGTTTCTCGCGCCCCGAGTAAGCTTCAGCCAAGGGCTTCGCGGCCCGTGAGGCTAGCTAGGGTAGGCCCTAGCTTGGCTGATTCGGCCACTAGTCTCGACACGATGCTGCCACGCGGCAGCTCAGGGGTGCGCCCTGATATTGACCTGTCGCGGCCCGCGTAAGACTAGGAGAGAGTCTTCGCGGCCCGCTAGAAACTAATAAAACTTGTTTTTATTTTTATTTTAATTATATAAAGGTATTAAGGGTTGTTTATCGTATACGGGGTATATTTTAAGGAGTATAAGGATATTATAAATATATTAGAGGTGTCAGAAAAAAAATAGGCGGGTTGTTATAACGTAGTTGACCAAGGAGTCTTCCACCAATGTTCTTCTTCCCCTTCGATTGTTCCTTGAGTGAGATGAGGATGTTCCGCTATTCCGACTCGACATTCTAAGAAAACAAGTCGAAAAGTTCAAATTAATGAAACAGTAACTCCGGCCACGGCCCCGTGCTCGCTGAGCACGGCACCGTGGCCACCATTCTGCAGATTTTTTAGCTCAGGAATCTTATAGTTTTAAATTATTTTTCTGAACTTTGAGACATTTCTGAGCAAAAATAACTTAAAACAGTGTTGTAAAACTTATTTTTGATAAGATTCCTTAGTTAAAAACCTAGCAAATATCTCAATAAAGCTTGAAAACATGGAGGTTTCAAGCTTTAATGGAGGTTTTGAGGAGTTTTTGAAGAAGAAGAAGACAAGATCCAAAAGTAGTAAAGACAAGATGGTTGTTGAGAACCTTCTTTGGAATATACCTTGTAGGGTATATGTGAAGATCCCACAAGATCTTTGTCTTTGGAATGGGTCCAAATGTGCAGGAATCTTGTTGACTTTATAGAAAACGACAGTGTGCTGACCACGGCCCCGTGTCGGCTGGACACGGCCCCGTGGTCAGACAAGATTCTGACACATTTTGTCTGTATTCTGAACACGGGGCGTGTTGGCCTGGACACGCCCCCGTGGTCAATGTTTAGGCGGGCACGGGGCGTGTTGACCTGGACACGGCCCCGTGGCTAGAGAGTTTTTATGAAGTTTCTTCTTATTTTAAGGAATTTGTCCAGATCGGGCGGTTCCTTACTGGAAGGGACAACACCGAAGTGCCTGAGGTACCTTAATTTCCCTTGCTTTAGACAAGAATGCAAGAGGTTATCGGAAAGGGTAAAACCTAAGCTAAATACCGGTGGGCGAAACCAACCTTTATTCCCCTTATCCGGGCTCTCGTTAAAGAAGGTATATGTCGAATCGCTCAGGTCTATGAACGCATCGGCGGAGACCGAGGGAAAGCCCTTCATGGCACAATCGACATAGGGACGACTATCGCTCAAATCCTCACAAGAGTTAGAGGTCCTTTTGGTATCGACGATGTTGTTAAATCCGAATGCGATCTCAATAAGTCTCCTTGATCGTCATCTTGGGATGAATAACTTATTTCCATCTCAAGCTCTTTTATCAATTGGAGAATTATTTCTTCAAGCTGAAATAATTCTTTGAGAATCATATCATCTAAAAGAAATGATTGAGAGCATTCGAGGGAGAGATAGGGATTGTTTTTACTTTCGCCCATCTTAAGGTTACAGGAAAACGATGGGTCTATATAGTGGGGAGTGTAATTTAGAAAATAACACTTTAAATCTTTGTGAGATCCACCACATATTTGACACCACGCACCATAAGAGGAGCGATAGTAAAAATAATCAATATCACTCATGTTTGAGTCAGAAATTACCAACCATCAGGATCTTACGGTTCTGTTTTCAGTAACTAAAGCTTGGGCACGGGGGCGTGTTCAATGGGCACGGCCCCGTGTTCAGCTATTGTCTGTCTTAAAACAGGATTGCCAGTAACAAAGATTGGGCACGGGGCGAGTTCAGCGGGTACGGCCCCATGCTGAAGTCTGCCGAAGCTGAAAAATTAAGAAAAATCCTAAAAAATGGAAAAATAAGAAGAACGATTAGGCCGTTGATTCCTAACTTTCTTAAAATCCTTGTGTCCCCGGCAACGTAGCCAAAAACTTGGTGTGCGTTAGGTGTATTATGATTTTATTGATATTTTAAGCCTATTTTACGCATTAGTTAAGTTTTAAATTTATAAAACACGATATTCTACTAACACTTAAACACACACATGGGCAAGTGCACCAATCATGAGCATAGTATAGCATTAGTAAGATACCGAGGTCGTCCAAGGATACAAGAGCTTTTAGTACCGGTTTATCCTCAACGTCTAATCAAACTAAAGTTTTTGAGAAAAGGTTTTAAACACGAAAAATAAAAACTAAAAATGCTGAAATAAAAATAAAATAAAAACAAATAGGCAAGATGAATCACTTGGATCCGACTCGCCTTTAATGTATCCTTTGATGATTTCCGCACTTTTGCACTTTTTAAGAGATTGTCTTAGTCATAATAATAGGCCCCTCTTTTGAAGGTGACGTTACCCTCAACCCAGTGGTTTGAGTCAGCAAGGATACAATCCCAAAGGGTCAGAATATTGAAAGATAATTAATTAAGTTATTAATGCGAAAAGTGGCAGGCCCCTCTTTTGAAGGTGACGTTACCCTCGGCTAAGTGGTTTGAGTCAGCAAGGATACAATCCCAAGTAGCCGGTTTAATGTATTAATAGTAGTTTACATATGAGGGGATCAAGCCATTCGCACCCCCGCCATCCAATGCCAGTGGGTATTGAAGGAGGTCCTAGTAAGCTTAACCCAAGTCCTTGCTGGATCTATACACTGAACAATGCAAGAACCTTACTAAACCATTCCCTTAACTCCCGACCAGGTAGCCAACATATCTCTATATAGACCGTAGAGATATGAATGGTGAAAATCTTTTACTTTATATAGACAGTAAAGTAATGCCAAGACACCACGGACAAATGATAAAGAAGTTTCACCTTCAACATAAGAAACTAGTTATTAAAGTCATTAATACAAAACCAAATAAAAAGTTTGAAAAGATTAAAAATCAAAAGTAATACATTAAATGCTTGTATTCACCAAGTGATGTAAGAGACTTAGCCAAACATGGGCTTTGATTGACAAGAACTCTTACTATCAATCTTGGATCCCGAGACTACTACACAATCTCTAAGGTGGATGATGGATGATGGTGGTGGATGTGGGTGTTGTAGTGGTGGTGGAGTGGTGGCAAAGTGGGAGAGATGTGGTTTGCCAAGGGATGCCTTTGAAGTGAGCCAAGCACCCCTATTTATAGCCTGAACAGAAGCCCGGCCATGGCCCCGTGTCCAGCGGACACGCCCCCGTGGCCATCCCTTTTCTCTTCCTTCATTAATTTCTTTTGCCAGCAAAGGGCTTAACACGGCCCGTGTTCGCTAGGCACGGCCCCGTGTGCAGAAGCGTATCTGTACTACCATGATTTGCAAGATTCTGCAAATCTTAGTGTTGACCACGCCCCATGCTAAGCTGGGCACGCCCCCGTGGTGGGTGTAGAAGCTTCTATAGCTTTGTCCATTTCTGCAGGCATCTGACCACGCCCCCGTGTCCAGTAGGCACGGGCCGTGGTCAGCCTTCTGTTTCTTGTTTTTGCTCTTGGAGATGCTGTTGGGGGGTCGGGCTTGTCACGTTTATTCCTTTTCTTTGTATTTATGTTGGTTTTTGCTGTGTATTTGTTCCTTTTGTTCGTTTAAGCTCATTTGGTCCTAAAAATACAAAAGGAAGACAAAAACAAACTTTTTCCAACATTAGTACTAAAAAAGGGTTAGTTTTATGCCTCATTTGATGTAATTTATATGTTGCATTTTACACACATCAATGCTTAGTTGAACTACATCCAGATCTCATTGTCTCGCCTTTGTGAAGTTGACCACATAATGCACTACGGATCTTCAGCATCAGTACTCAGGATGTCAGCTTGACCAAGTACATCGTTTGCGAACTCAACGAATTGAATTACACCCAGATCCATGTAAAATCTCATAAAGATTCCCCAGGTCTTCAGTGAATAGCGTTTTTAAACTACTATATGTGACAACTGTCACTTTTCCGTACATTCCGTACAATAATTGAACAGTAGTCTGTGCTTTGATAAATGTGCATGGTATAGTTTACAAGACGAATGAATTTCATATTACTGATATACACATACAATGGCATTTCATGTTGCAAGACTTTTATCATTGCTACATGCAACACGATATAGTTCTATTAATGCACAGAACAGGATTGGCACCATTATCAGACAAACTAAAAGCACTGACGGGAGTTCAGTACTTAGACAGACATGATGTTAAGACACAGAATGAGCACCAGAACCAAGTGATACACTAGGATAGTGTGTAGGAAAGTAGGGGTTACAAAATTGCCTTCCTAGTGATGACATAGGTGCCAGAAAGTGCCAGAAACACACTAAAACTGCAAAATTCTGCAGAAAGTAAATAAATTCAGCAATTTTCAGCAATTTAACATCTCATTATAATGCAAAAAAGTGGTTTAATGGTCCAGAATACTTTCCTAAGTGTCGGGAACCGAAACTGTCATAAAAGACTACATAAAGCACACTAAACTGCGCAATTTAGCACTTTAACGAACAGTAACGAGACGAACAACCAGACACTACCCGAAACATCAAATTTTTATGGAAGCACTGTTTTTAGGTTACGAAGCTAGTATGGTCACCAAACATCATATTACATCTCATGAACACAAAACCCCTAAATCCCTAAATTTAATACTTGGGATCTAACTAGATTTAACTAACTAATACTTGAAATATTACACTTTACCCCCCCCCCATCCAAGACCGGTTAGACAAGGGCCCCACACATTGATTCTAATAGATTTTATTTGATTTCCTTTGATTTCTTTCTTAGATTTTATAAGATTTGTAAGGAATATACCAAACATAAATTCCATATGCATTGTACATTGGATAAAGATTTCTATAAGAACCCAAGGACTAACCTCTTCTTTCATTCATCATCTTCAACCTACAACTCACCTCCTTCTCTCCCCCATAAGTTACGGCCCAAACACCCCACCATAACCCCATCATTTTCAACCAATTCCCAAGTGTTCTAAGTATATTCTAAGGTGTAAGGAACCTATCTAGGAAGGTTACAAACAACGGAACTTGAAGGACCTCTCTCTAGCGCTTTTATCCACTTGTTTTCTACACTTGATCATCCCTAGCCTTGTACTAGTGGTAAGAATCTTGATCTTGCTAGTTTACTTCTAGTTTAAGTGGTTAAAAAGAGAAACATAATCATAAACATGAAGAACACTAAGAATCATAAGAAGTAAACATGCACATAAGCTTAAAATGTGAAGAAACCTTGATGAATATGAGTTGTTATGCTTGTTGATTGTTGATTGCTCATGTTTATGATGTTGATCATCATAATAACCTTGCTAGATGATGATTAAACACATGATCTAGCAAGTATGAGGATGATCCTTGAAGAAATCATAAAGAACATCCTTTATGTTAGACATGAACTTGAATATGAACTTGATTTAAAGTATGATGATGATTGATACATAAAATAAGTCTTGTAAATGAATGATTTTCAAAAATAGTTTTCCCAAGAAACCAAGATTATTTACAAGATTTACAAGATCATTACTTTTAAGAAACTAATCACATTTTTGGGGTTAAATCAAGACTAGAAGCATATTGTTAACAAGAAGAATACAAGAAAAATCTTTTTTTTGAAAATCTTCAAGTAAGTTGTAAAGGACTAAATTTCACAAGAAGGTGATTTATAAATAGACAACCATGTTTTGGAGGGTAACTAAACCTACTAAATAACATACTAAGTTACTACAACTTTTCACAAAATTTCAAGTTCATGTCAAAGTGTAAATTTGCATATTTAAAGCATATGGTAAGTCTTGTTCATGATTGTTGATTGTTGATGATGATTTTAAAAGAAAATTATATGCTTTGAAAGCATGGAAACCTCCATTTTTAAGGGGAAACTATGGCAAAATTTTTGTAGAAACTAAGCACTTAGAAAAATATTTTTAAAACAAGTGTTTATAAGTAAATCTTGAGAATGGTTTTTGTCACACCCCAATATTTCCACATATCACCGGTGGGCCCGGTGGGGTATATCGTGACGTAGTTGATATCATCATGGTCAAACATACACAGAATAGCACAGCGGAAGTCTTGGAATATAAAATATTATTACAAACTCAAATGTCTGAAAATATCAAAGTATTTATTATAGACGAGCCTGTAATATCAAATCCACAGGTGGATCTTTACAGAATGTATAAAATGAAATTTAGCAGACTTTAAGGCATCTTTAAGGATTTGCAAGATCCTCTATTTCAACACCGAGCAATCCCCCAGCCTATTACGAGTTGTACCTGCTACTTAGTCTTTGGAAAATACGTCAGTTTTCACTGGTAAATACAATTAACCGACTCATTTAAAAAGAGTTTATGAAAATTGATTTAAGTGCACAAGGCACAAACCATTTATAACTTGGGACAATCTTTAATAAAATCATGTATACAGTTTTACATGTTTGTCATACATATGGGGCCGGTTTGGAAGGCGGTCTTGATTAACCGACTCACCACTTATAAAACCCACAGAGGAGTTATCCCCAACTTGTGGGTAATTTAATATTTAGCATTTGCATCTGTCAGGTGTATGCCTACACCCCGTGCATAGGTCGTGGCCATTTTCAAATGAAATGAGCCGAGGATATCCAGGACACAGTCGTATTAACCCCCAATGTTTATGTTATCAAACAAAACAGATTAAAACGGGTTATGTAAATTTATTAATCACAATCCGATTAAATGATTTCATACCCGACCAAGCGGTATTATTAAATACCATATCCCAAGCCCGTATAACGGAAAATAAGTTAAAAGTATTTACCTGAGCTAATACTTGATTCACAGCACAATAACTCAGTCGTATCCAATCTATCTAAATGCAGGTAGCTTTTACCGGGTGGCTCTAGTCTGGAGTGATGGTAATATATAACCAATTCAGAATGCTAACGGTCTTATTTAAGTTGTAGACTTAGACCGGCTAGCTTAAAGGATCTAAAACTGTACGACACGCTAAATTAAGCGATGACCGGAATAAAATGTTATTTAGACCCAACAAGTACGAAGACTTGTATAATATGGGTAAACTAAACACATTCTGGATTTTGAGATAAAAACGATAAGGTTAAACCCGTTTCGGTAAACTTACGTAAACTAGTTACATAAACCGATCTGAACGCATAAATGCGTAACGGGCAACCAAATGAACCATATACAAGTCCCATATGTTATTATGCTTAGAATATGTTAATACATCAGTAGGATGTTAACATATATGCCCAAAAAGTATTTAAAACCAAATTAAGTCTCGCAGGGGCATTTTGGTCATTTTACCTTTTATAAAAGAGGTTTTAAAGCAAACTGAGGTTCTGGTCTAAAACATTCAGTAAAAATATTTATTTTATCACATTACATCAGTAAGATATCATACATATGTGAGGTTTAACATTTATGGCCAAACTATGCCCCGAAAGGGTATTTTGGTCATTTCACATATGCTTTTACGGACATTTTCGAAGTTTGAGTTCCCAACTTATACCTACTGTAATAATATTAAAATTTAATTATAAAATCAGTGGTAATGAGTCTTAGATGTTAAATATGGTTTAAGAACCATACTATGCACCTAATTAGCGTAAAATCGCTAATTGACGATAATTAAAGGGTTTTATGGAAATATGAGATTTTGATCAGTTTAGAATGTTCAAAATAATTTATTTAAAGTAATAAATCAGTAGGAAAAGGTTTGGCATTCAAATCATTTGTATATCTCATTTTATGCATGAAAAGGGTATTATCGTCATTTACCGAATTACACAAGAACTCTAGGATACGATCAGTTTATAATCTGATCAAAAATTCCAAAAATCCCTAAGAATAATATCTTAACAGTAGGTAATGAGTTTTGGGTCAAAATCCAAGTTTAAACATGCCTTATGCAAGATATCGCAATTTAATTAATTAAGAGCTTCTAATTACGATATCGGGCATAACTCCTATTTGGGACCAAGAACTGATGTCAAATTTTCGGGACAAGCTTATATATTAGTGATAAAGGTTTTTTTCCTCTCACATTTTCAAAATCCTCATTTATATGTCAAAAGGGCAATTATGGTATTTATAAGCATAATAACGGAAACGTGCATATAATTCAAACTACTAAGGACCAGGTAATACAACCTTAGGGGGTTATACTACAACATATTACGGTCCTAATGCAAGCTTAAAACATAAAGGATTTAAGCTAGATTAGTTCAGAACTGAAAGTCAAAGCAAAAGTCAAGCTTTTGCGACTTTCGGTTGCGAACCGACCCTAAACACAGAATTGTCGGGTTGAACGTGCTTAGACACGTTCTAATAATAATTACCAAGTTATTAGAGTGTTAAAATAAAATTTATAACCTCTGTATCTACGGTTTTGATTATTATTCATAATTTTGCCAAGTTTGACTTTTTACCTAAATGGTTTGTGTCACGGCCCCCGACCCGGTTTGACCCGTTTCAGGAGCCGCGGGACAGAAATCATGCGGTATTTAATTAATTGAGTTTGACAGCGGAAGTTTTCATCAGGATCTTTTAAAATATAAATATTTCCCGATTATTTATTTCATAACGCGGGATAAAACCCCGGTAATTTACAATAATTTGATTTCACAAAGAAATCTTTTATTTTTACAAAACATGTTTCTTTATTTTATACTGAGCCACTTCCTTGAGCTTGTAGTGCTATATAGTATTTTTCCTGATTCATAACAGGTCACCTGAAACATGTTTGAAAAGGGTTTTGTCAGCGGGGAAATACTGAGTGAATCATTCTATTTTGCATAATGATGCATAGTTATCAATTACAGCATAAGAGCGATTACAATGGCTTTTATCTTATTTTTATCTGGCATTCTGTCACAATGGTGACATGTCACAATGGTGACGATGGTCATACCACTATTTAGATCAATGAACCTAAATAGTGACGATTATCCCTGTAGGTCAATGAACCTAACAGTGATTATCCCGAATAGGTCAATGAACCTAATTGGGAGAAAATTAGTAATGTGCACAATACCCCACTAACCAGTAATTCAAGATATCCATGACTTAGTCCCTGTAATTATAACCTTGAAAATAATTTGAGGTATTGTAAAATAGTTGATAAAAAGAGAATGACTCACATTGCAGATTTAATTTGAGCAGAGTTTAGCCTACTGATTTAGCCTTTTCAACCTAAATTTTTATAACAGGCACATAATTCGGGGTTAGTAATCAATCCAGCATTTACGATAACTCACGAGATCAACCCTCACAACGAATGACAAAGTGCTATGCTTAAACATCCATCGAATTAACGACTAATGACAAAGCATCACCCTAATGTGGGCAGCACTTAAACATCCATTGAGTACATTGATCGATCGGACAATGAATCGTAATAGCGATTGTGCTAATACCCTGATTGCAGCGTCGATTTAGTGCCTGTGTGTGTTAATTGGAGTATACAGAACTTATCTCAGCGCACAAAGTGAATTTGAGCGTCGTTCTGAAGCCAGAATTCAAGTCCCAATCTCCTGTATTTATAGGTGAATTTTGACCCTCAGGCGGCCCGCGTGAGATCTTAAGCTAACCTTACGCGGGCCGCGTAAGAACTATTTTTAGGCATAGGGTTGCCACGTGTGGGACTAGCTCAGCTGAGTCGACAGTTTTCGAAAATTCCTTTCTGCCAACGTTTTAAGTGGATAATCGTCAATAGGGTTTAACCCCCCCTGAGTTTTAGGGGCCCTGATCCTGATTCTGATTTTTCTGAAAATCTTAGGGTTTGTTCAGAATCACTTAGGTGTCTCAATTAGGGTTTCTTATTGGTCAAATTAATTTAATAAATATGACTTTTGATGAGAGTTGTTACAGTTTGACCCGACAATTAACTAAGCAAACGAAGGAATTAGGAGGTGCCCTTTTAGGGGTTAATCACCTACCTAACTATGGTCTTATACCCACTTTCATCTTGATCAGTGGCTGGACCATTAGAGTTTAAACCGAAAGTCAAAGTTAGTTTACGATAACTTGACTTTTCGGTTTTAAAAATATGAAACTGAACTATAGAGTGGGCTAAGGCACTTACAAAGGGTCCTAGCTATCTTTTCTACAAAAATATAAGTTCCATTCAGCTTAGGAAGCTCCAGATTGAGAGATAGAATGGTAGAATGAAAGGTGTGTCCAAAAATGAATGAAAGACACTCCTATATATAGTTTTTGGATTTGATTTGGATCTTTGACAAGTGTTATAGGGATGAATCTGATGATTACATGTGTTAAACAGCTGTTATATACAGCTTGGTGACCAAGAAAAACGAGCTTAGTATTAAGAATTCGGTTTTGAGTGGCAAGCAAGCAAGAACAACAATTAAAAAAAATATATCTGCAGATGCAGGCCACACGGCCCGCGTAGGGGACGGCCCAGACTTCACGCGGCCCGCCTGAAGGTCAGGCCCAGCTCCAGTTTTGTCTAGTTGTCGAGTTTGGTCCCTGTTCTTGCATTTGTTTCCATAAACAGCAACATATGTTGCTGTTTGTTTAATTTGGCCCACAAAAATGCGGCCCATTGGTCTTATAGCCCGTGGTTAGGCCCAACCAGCCTAAGCAAGTTTCAGATGTTTACAACATCAGTCCCTGTCTCTTTCTAAATCATTTTTACACTTCCAAAAGTGACGTAAATGGCCCAAAACTTCATGTATTTTATGTTTTATGATAATGTAGGTATAATTATCATAAGCGACAAATCTTAGGCATGCCCGGAAGTACGATTAATCATTGCGGAGTTCCCGGTTCCTTTAAAAGACCTTCTAACGCGTAGTTTCTCTCGATGACGCGTTTAATCCTTTTTAATGCATAAGGCGACGCGTAACACCATTTATTGACATTAAAGCCTTCCATGGCTCATATGAGACATCCCGAGTGTATGCTCATTTATTATGATGCTCCAGTTCACATAAAAGATCACTCAAAGGTGTATTATCTGACGTTGACGCTTTTGGTCCCTTTAACGCGTAAACTTGCGCGTATCGTCGTTTAATAGCATCAAAGCCCTATTGTCACGGCCCTTGGCCCCGATTTGACCCGGTCTAGTGCCGCGAGGCAGGAAATCCGATGGTATCTAATTAAGTGACAGCGGAAGTCTTTTTAAACAGGATCGATTAATATTAAAACTGCTCGTTTATATATAATATAGGGATAAATCCCATAATTTACAATAAAGTGATTTTGCTGGGAAATCTTTATAAAACATGTTTCTTTATTTATTTACATTGAGCCACTTTTCTAAGCTTGTAGTGCTCCACTGCACTTTTCCTGTGCTCACAACAGATCACCTGAAACATGTTTGAAAAAGGTTTTGTCAGCAGGGAAATACTGAGTGAATCATTCAGTTTTACTAAAACGACTCGTTTGTTATAATTCACAGTATTAAGAGATTACAATGTTTCTGATATCAAACCAACTACCCACAGTATTTGTCACTCGACTCTTTTCGGTGACTGTGGTCATATCACCATTGGCTGCCCCAATGAATGACGGTTATCACTAAATTTATGTTCGCCCACCTAAAGTGATAAAACTGCAATATTGTGCACAATACCCCACATACCGGCTGTAATTTGGTGATTACATAAACTTAATCACTGTAATTATAACTTTGAAAATATATAAGTTTTTGTAAACAAATTTGATAAAAAGAGAATGACTCACATTGTAGATTAACGAGCAGAATATAAGCCTACTGATTAGCCGTGATTAACCTAATTTAAATAAAAATGCACACACAAACAGGTTAGTAACTAATACAGCAGTTACGACAATTCACGAGATTAAACCCTCACAACGATTTATTAGTGCAATACTTAATAATTCAACGGATTCACAACGAATGACAGAGTATAGTCCGAATTTGAGCAGTACTCAAACATTCAAGTCGAAATCACGATGAATTAACAAAGTATAAACTCAATTTGAGCGGCACTTAAACAATCGTTGGATAGTTATAATCGATCGGACGTTGAATCGTAATAGCGATCGAGTTATTACCCTGATTGCGGCAGCGTTTCGAGATTAGTGTGTGTTTGTGTATTAATCGAACTATAACTCAGTCTACGTAAACTGGATTTACGTCGTTTCAAAGACAAAATTCAAGTCCCAAGGCCCTGTATTTATACCCAAAAAATGTCACCCCTCGCGCCACGCGAAAGGATCTCTTGTGCGCGTCGCGTGGCGCGAGAGACCCTAGTCTAGCATAGGGTGGGTTCGTGTCTAGGTAGCTTGGGTGAGTTGGTTTCGTATTATTTTAAATTTTTGACAGCAAACTGTAAGGATATTACCGACTAGGTTTTACCCCCCTGAGTTTTAGGGGCCCTGATCCTGATTCCGATTGTTCTGAAAATTTTAGGGTTAGTGCAGAATTACTTGGGTTTCTCAATTAAGGTTTTCTTAATAGAGAATTAACCTACTAAGTATTAATTTTAGTGAGAGTTGTTACATCCTCCCCACCTTAAGAAAAATCTCGTCCTCGAGATTTACTGGAATAAATGAGGATATTTTCGCTTCATTTCTGATTCCAGCTCCCAAGTGTATTCTGGTCCTCTCTTTGAATTCCATCTGACTTTGACTAAAACTAGTCGTTTATGTTTGAGAAACTTAATCTTTCGATCCTCAATTTGAAGAGGTTTCTCAACAAATTTCAGCTTTTCGTTTATCTCTATATCTTGAAGAGGTACTACCAGTGATTCATCTAATAAGCATTTCTTGAGATTGGATACATGAAATACATCATGTACTCCAGCTAATTCTTCTGGTAGTTGTAAACGATAAGCAACTGGTCCTATACGTTGGATCACTGAAAATGGTCCTACGTACCTAGGACTTAGCTTTCCTTTCTTACCAAATCGAACAACTCCTTTCCAAGGAGAAACTTTTAATAGTACTTTATCTCCTACTTGAAATTCTAACGGCTTGCGGCGATTATCTGCATAGCTCTTCTGACGATCTCTAGCTGTTTTCAGTCTTTCCTTGATCTGAGTTATCTTGTCAGTAGTTTCTTGCACAATTTCTGGACCTGATAATTGACTTTCTCCTATTTCTGCCCAACAAACTGGAGTTCTGCACTTATGTCCATATAGTGCTTCAAATGGAGCAGTTTCAATGCTTGAATGATAACTATTATTATAGGAGAATTCAATTAATGGTAAATGATCATCCCAGTTTCCACCAAAATCTATTACACATGCTCGAAGCATGTCTTCTAGAGTTTGGATGGTTCTTTCACTTTGTCCGTCTGTTTGAGGATGATATGCCGTACTCAAATTTAGTCGAGTTCCCATAGCTTGCTGGAAACTTTTCCAAAAATGAGAAGTGAAACGACTATCTCTATCTGATACAATGGAGAGTGGAACTCCATGTAAAGATACCACTTCGTCTACGTACAACTTGGCTAGCCTTTCCATGCTAAAGGTTTCCTTCATTGGTATAAAATGAGCTGATTTGGTTAATCGATCCACAATTACCCAAATCGCATCATTACCTTTTCTTGTTTTAGGCAACTTAGTAACAAAATCCATTGTTATAAGTTCCCATTTCCACACCGGCATTTCCAATTGTTGTAGTAATCCTGAAGGTTTCTGGTGTTCTGCCTTAACTTGTGAACAAGTAAGACATTTAGAAACGTATCTTGCTATATCTTTCTTCATGCCTATCCACCAAAAATTCTTTCTTAAATCTTGGTACATCTTATTGTTTCCAGGGTGCATAGTATACATAGATTTATGGGCTTCTTCTAAAATCTTATTTCTTAATTCTCCTTGCTTAGGTACCCAAATTCGTTTCTTGTGGAATCTCCAAATTCCATCATTTCCTTGCTCTTGTTCTTTTATATAACCTTTCATTCCTTCAGCATCGTCCTTGATTGCTGTTTCCTGAACTTTCTTTAATTGTTCCATTAAATCTATTTGTAGATTTAATCTAAGAGCACGGACTCGCTTTTGTTTTTCCTTATACTTACGACTTAAGGCATCTGCAACTACGTTTGCCTTTCCTTCGTGATATTGGATATCACAGTCGTAATCGCTTAGAACTTCCATCCATCTTCTTTGCCTCATATTTAACTCTTTCTGCCCAAATATATACCTTAAACTTTTATGATCTGTATAAACAGTAAACTTACTTCCATACAGATAATGTCTCCAAATTTTCAAGGCAAAAATTATGGCTCCTAATTCTAAGTCATGAGTCGTATAATTTTCCTCGTGCTTTTTCAACTGCCGGGAGGCATACGCAATTACCTTCTTGCGTTGCATCAATACACATCCGAATCCTAATTTTGAAGCATCACAATATACTTCAAAATCTTCTGTTCCTTCGGGTAATGCTAAAATTGGAGCATTTGTCAATCGGTGTTTTAAAATCTTAAAAGCTTCTTCTTGCTTATGTCCCCATTCAAACTTAGTGGCTTTACAGGTTAACTTAGTCAAAGGTACAGCTATCTTAGAGAAATCCTTAATAAATCGTCTGTAGTATCCGGCTAAGCCTAGAAAACTTCTAATTTCCATAGTTGTTTGTGGGACCTTCCATTTGATGATTGCTTCTATTTTAGCAGGGTCTACGTGAATGCCTTCGTGATTCACCATATGTCCTAGGAATTGCACTTCCTTTAACCAAAATTCACACTTAGAGAATTTGGCATAAAGCTTTTCCTTTCTTAACAAAGTTAAGAGTGCATGCAAGTGTTTGCAATGTTCTTCCTGACTATTGGAATAAATAAGTATATCGTCGATAAATACGATTACAAATTTATCCAAGTATGGTTTACAGATCCGATTCATCATGTCCATAAATGCTGTTGGGGCATTTGTTAATCCAAAGGGCATGACTGTAAACTCATAATGGCCATACCTAGTTCTGAAAGCAGTTTTAGGTATGTCTTCTTCTTGTACTTTCAACTGATGATATCCGGATCTTAGATCTATTTTAGAAAAATACCTAGCGCCTTGAAGTTGATCAAAAAGATCGTCAATCCTAGGTAATGGGTATCGATTTTTAATTGTAACCTTATTTAGTTCTCTATAATCGATACACATTCTCATTGATCCATCCTTCTTCTTTACAAACAACACTGGCGCTCCCCAAGGGGATGAACTAGGTTGTATGAATCCTTTACTTAGTAATTCATCTAATTGCTTTTTCAGTTCTAACATTTCTGTAGGTGCTAACCGATAAGGTGCCTTAGCTATCGGTAGAGTTCCTGGAATTAGATGAATCCTAAATTCTACCTCCCTATCTGGTGGTAATCCTGGTAATTCTTCTGGGAATACCTCTGGGTATTCTGAAACTACAGGGATTTCCTTAAGTTCTTTTCCCTTAGTACTAATGATTACTGAAATCATATATACTATTCCTTGTTTTCGTTCATAATTAGCAACTTTCATTACTGATATGAACTTCATAGGCTTACGTGGTTTATCTCCTGTAATCACAATTACTTCTCCGGTGGGTGCCTGAATTTCTATAGAATTCTTATCACAAAGAATTCGAGCATGGTTGGCTATTAACCAATCCATTCCTAACACTACATCGAATTCGGCTAACTTCATAGGTAACAGGTTTGCAGAAAACTTATGGCCTAACAGTTCTATCTTTCCTTCTTGCAAAACCTTATTTATGTTAACAGAATTCCCGTCTGCCGTTTCTACTGTAAAAATTTGTCTAAGGGTGGTTAATGGTAAGTTAAGGGCTTGGCAAAATGAAGTATTGATAAAACTTTGGTTTGCACCAGAGTCAAATAATACTTTTGCATAAACGTCGTAGACCAAGAACGTACCAGCTATAACGTCGGGAATTAGTTCGGCTTCCTGAGTAGTTAGCTGAAATGCTCGGGCATTCTTCTTTGTTGTTCCATTAGTTGATTTACCTTTATTGTCAGTGGTTTTAGTCAATTTAGGACATTCTGTTTTGTAATGTCCGGTTTCTCCACAGTTATAGCAGACTATTGTTTTCTTTTTGCAATTTTCTTCACGATGTCCTGCCATTTTGCAGAAGTTGCAATTTACATTGCATCTTCCAAAATGATTCTTTTTGCAATTGCTGCAAAAAGGCGGTTGTGCAGATTGTCTCCTTTCTCTTTTCTTGAACCTATTATTATCATTACCCACACGGAATCCTTGGGTAATCTTTTGAGCCAATTCCTTCTTTCGATCTTCTTCTCTTGTTCGCACTAGTTCATCAGTTAGGGTATTAGCTAGTTCCACAGCATCGTCAATAGTGCGAGGTCTCGCAGCTTTAACGATGTTACGAATTTCACTAATTAATCCCCAAATGTAACGGGAAATGAGTACCGGTTCTGGCGAAGCCAGTGTTGGTACTACTCTAGCATATTCAAAGAATGTCGAAGTATAACCGCGACACTCTACGCCTATCATACGATGATTTAGGAACTTATTTGCCATTTGTTCCTTTTCATATTCAGGACAATATTTTCTTTCTATAAGAATTTTAAATTCTTCCCATTTTAAAGCATAAGCCATCCTTCTTCCTTTTGCTTGTAATACGGTGTTCCACCATTCTAGTGCCCCTTCTTTGAAAAGGTTTGACGCGTACATGACCTGATCTTCTTCAGAACACTTACTTATTGCAATTACTGCTTCGGTTTTCTCTAACCAACGCAGTACTGCAGTTGCTCCTTCGTTGCCTGCAAATTCAGCAGGTTTGCAAGCAAGAAATTCTTTGAAAGTGCAACCAGGTGTTGCGGCTTTCATTTTCTTAGGAGGTGGAGCCTGTCGTGGATTATTATCATCATGATTGCCGCCTCCATTTACACTATGACTAAAATTATCTTCCTGAGTACGTTTACTAGGAATGATTTGTTGTGGTTCAACAGGTTTCTGAGCAGCAGCTACGATTGCTGGAATAGCATTAGCTATCCCTTGAGTGATGATGTTCTCAATATCTTGTCTAGTCATATACTGGTTTTCCTGATTTTGTTCAGATTGATTTTCTTCATTAACTGGTTCATTACTAGCGTTTTCCATCTGATAATTATTATAGATATAACTTATTAGTATCAAATAATTGTAAATAAAACAATTACATAGAAGCATATAAAATTTTATAACACAGATATATATCCAAAATTTTCGATGTTTCGACTTCTATTTTGCTTTATATATTATATAGGCATCCATACACACTGTCTATCTTACAATGTTTTATTTCCCATTTTACGGATTTATATTTAACTATTATTATTATACAGACATTCTTCCCAACCCCACTATTCTTTGGTCAACTGGCAGTTTAGTAGCGACGCTCCCTTTCGTCATATTTCCAGGAAATTTGTTCCCCCATTTCCCGGATCCTATTCCCTGTACCTATCAGTTCTTCACCGAACTGACGGAGTTCGGCTAAGTTTTCGTTGCTCATTGGAGGATTGGGGATAGGTTCTGGATCAAACTGTGGAAGGAAAGAATAAGGACTGTTGATGATATTTTCGAATTGCCAGTCATTTGTCCACCATTCTTCCATTTGGCCTAAAGGTCGAGTGTGAATTAGTGGGTCTGGAATGGCTGGTTCCAGATTCACAGGAAGTTGGGTTTCTAGGTAAGGATATAGATTATTATGGATAGGGCTAATGACATCACAATTTGCCAGTAGACGATCTATTTCCTCTTGAAATGTGATTTCTTCAGTTTGTCTGGAGCTCTCTCCAATTTCTATTCCTTTTTGTTTAGAATCTTTCCTGATTTCTATCTCTGCTGGATTAGAACTCTCTCCGATTTCTATTCCTTTTCCTTTGTCTATAGGGTTTTCTATTTTGGGGAGTTTTCTAGTAACTGGCTTTCTCCTGCGCACTTTCCTCCATCCTACATATCTTCTTTTCTTTTTAAGTTTTGCTTTTTCCAGCGGTGGAGCTTGGAATTCCAGAGGTTCCTATATGTCAGCAATATAACCAGTAAAGTCGTGGGAGACTTCAATTGGTACTGGGTAGAGGTTGAGATTCTGAAATGCTTCCGATATCTCACTCATGCTGGATAGCATATATGCAAAATGCACAAAAATGCTAAGTTAAAACTTTGGAACAAAGTTTTACAAATAAACATTAAAGTTTTATTGCATACGGATTTGTACAAAACTACAGGAAAGAGAACACACTATAATTTATTTATTTACTGGAGATTAATTTTTTACTAGACCAGGCTTATTGATATTTTAGAGGTTTGCATTCTCTGCTACGGTAGCTAGCATATAAAGGTTTGCCCATTTTTCATCTAATGTGTCTTCCCAAGGTGACCTATTTCCTAATTCCTGGATTTCTGAATTAAACCTCACTTTCTTGACTTGGGGTTTCTTTATTTTCTCTTGTCCCTTTCTAAGAATCAAATTTCTTTTATCTTGGGTGAGAGGATTTTCATAATTTGCTTTACGGACAAAAATCCCTTCTTCCAGATCTGCTGGTTGTTTGGAGGAAGAGGTTCCTTTTTCTGTGGTTGCAGTATCTAATTTGTGGTAGATAGCAGAAAGCTTGTCTTTACCCATACTATAATTCAACAATTAATTAATTAATAAAACATGTTTTCACATAATAGCAATTAAATTTCCTAAGTATCTCTCAATAATTTTAATAGGCTAAAATCAATAGTAAGCTTAAATCAGTGGCTCTGATACCACCTTTTTCCTGTCACGGCCCTTGGCCCCGGTTTGACCCGGTCCAGTGCCGCGAGGCAGGAAATCAGATGGTATCTAATTAAGTGACAGCGGAAGTCTTTTTAAACAGGATCGATTAATATTAAAACTGCTCGTTTATATATAATATAGGGATAAATCCCATAATTTACAATAAAGTGATTTTGCTGGGAAATCTTTATAAAACATGTTTCTTTATTTATTTACATTGAGCCACTTTTCAAAGCTTGTAGTGCCCCACTGCACTTTTCCTGTGCTCACAACAGATCACCTGAAACATGTTTGAAAAGGTTTTGTCAGCAGGGAAATACTGAGTGAATCATTCAGTTTTACTAAAACGACTCGTTTGTTATAATTCACAGTATTAAGAGATTACAATGTTTCTGATATCAAACCAACTACCCACAGTATTTGTCACTCGACTCTTTTCGGTGACTGTGGTCATATCACCATTGGCTGCCCCAATGAATGACGGTTATCACTAAATTTATGTTCGCCCACCTAAAGTGATAAAACTGCAATATTGTGCACAATACCCCACATACCGGCTGTAATTTGGTGATTACATAAACTTAATCACTGTAATTATAACTTTGAAAATATATAAGTTTTTGTAAACAAATTTGATAAAAAGAGAATGACTCACATTGTAGATTAACGAGCAGAATATAAGCCTACTGATTAGCCGTGATTAACCTAATTTAAATAAAAATGCACACACAAACAGGTTAGTAACTAATACAGCAGTTACGACAATTCACGAGATTAAACCCTCACAACGATTTATTAGTGCAATACTTAATAATTCAACGGATTCACAACGAATGACAGAGTATAGTCCGAATTCGAGCAGTACTCAAACATTCAAGTCGAAATCACGATGAATTAACAAAGTATAAACTCAATTTGAGCGGCACTTAAACAATCGTTGGATAGTTATAATCGATCGGACGTTGAATCGTAATAGCGATCGAGTTATTACCCTGATTGCGGCAGCGTTTCGAGATTAGTGTGTGTTTGTGTATTAATCGAACTATAACTCAGTCTACGTAAACTGGATTTACGTCGTTTCAAAGACAAAATTCAAGTCCCAAGGCCCTGTATTTATACCCAAAAAATGTCACCCCTCGCGCCACGCGAAAAGATCTCTTGTGCGCGTCGCGTGGCGCGAGAGACCCTAGTCTAGCATAGGGTGGGTTCGTGTCCAGGTAGCTTGGGTGAGTTGGTTTCGTATTATTTTAAATTTTTGACAGCAAACTGTAAGGATATTACCGACTAGGTTTTACCCCCCTGAGTTTTAGGGGCCCTGATCCTGATTCCGATTGTTCTGAAAATTTTAGGGTTAGTGCAGAATTACTTGGGTTTCTCAATTAAGGTTTTCTTAATAGAGAATTAACCTACTAAGTATTAATTTTAGTGAGAGTTGTTACACCTATGTAGCACATATTAGGCATTCTCGAGAGTATGATTGCACATTGTAATGCTTCGGGTTTGTTAAAAGGTCATTCAGAGGTATAATTAAACATGTTGACGCTTTTAACCCCTCTAACTTACAAACCTGCGCGCAACTTCACTTATTGGCATAAAAGCCTTGAATGGCCAATATTAGGCATTCCCGAGAATATGATGGAACATAATGAAGCTCTCGGTTTGTTAAAAGGTCATTCAGAGGTAAGAATTAACATGTTGACACTTTTAACCCTTTATCGCGCAAACTTTCAAATAATTACGCAAACGGCTCCTCTCGTCCAACAAGTGGCTTGTTTGAGAATACGGACACCGTATAAGGTCACTCAGAGGCCTAGTTTAGGCATGTTGACACTTTCAGTCCTTCTATAATCAAGGTTTTTGATTTTGACGAAATTAGTCCCTCATAGTCAACGTTTGAATTTATTAGGGTTCATTACACGTGTCAACACATCATTGGACACGATTTTACGAGGTGTTACAGTTTTCACATAAAAGTTGCCATAATTTTTATTACAAAAATTACAAATATTGGAGGTTGGTTTTTGATAAATAAAAAGTGACTAAGTATATATTGAGGAAAATATATATATGTTGATGTCACAACTCGTGTGATTATTTGTATATTATGTGTACTAGTTATATTATTTTAGGACTTGAAATAATATAACTCATCTATGTACCAAGAAATTACAATCCAAAATATTACCCAAAAGTTCCAAGGGATAAATATACAAGTTACACACAAAATATTGGTGAAACCGAACGAAAAAATGTAACTTACAAAATAATCCGGAAAACTTACTCATAAGTATACTTTTGGTAAATAATATTTTGGACATCAAAGGAACAAAAATATGATTTTTTTTACAATTATTGCAAATTTATATCATATTTTTGACAATGAGAAAATATATTATTTTTGGAAGTAAAAATATATTTTCTTTGAATTTTTAGAAGATATATTATTTTTGGGAAAAATATATATATTTTCTTGAGAAAACTTGAAATACATTATTTTTGGGGAAAGATAAGTTGATATATATATTTCTAAGTTGGACTTGAAAAATGTATTACTTTTGGAACTTATGTGAAAATACAAATATTTTGCCAAAGGGAGAATTATAAATAATTTTTCTAAGAAGTATTTCTTAAAGTATATGTATTTTGAAAATATATATTGGTGAACTTTATTAAAGATAATATTCCGGAAAAATTATTACGAATTAAGTATAAGAATACTTAATGTATACAAGAAAATACGTATTCTCATACATATAAATGCACTCCGGAATACAACACCAATACATGGCAAAAATATACAAGTATAAGAATACAAATACACCCATCCTTGGGAAGGAAATACATATATGAATACTTGGGAAGTATCAAGTTAATATATATTGTTTTAACAATTACTTCAAAATTTGATAAATGTAATTTAAGTTAAAATATTTATTATTTTAACAAATAATTATATGACTTGGAATAATACCGAAGGCACAATAAAACGTAACTCAAAAGCACTAACTAATACAAAGTCAAGGCACGACCCGCTCGGCTAATAGACCGTAGTACGTTGTAAGTGGTCGTGCACACTAATAGCAGCGTGAGTTACGTCGGATTGAAGAACGCAAAACTGTGAGTTCATGTCCCCCTTTTCTCTTAACTGTTTTTGGCTTTATAACTCTCGGGGGTGGAATACATGTTACGGATGTTTAAATGGTATGAAATGAACTATTAGATCATGTGAGCATAGACTAAATTTGAAATGCCATTAATTCTTAATTAGGGACGAAGGTTAGATCTAACGGGTACAGCCGAACCCCACTCATGGTACTTATGTGACTACTTGAGTGCTTCGGTGTCCCAGTCGAGGTGAATCGACATTAGTCGAGGTGAATCGACAATAGTCAAGGTGAATTGACATAGTCGAGGGAAATCGACAAGGGTATAAGCCTACTCATTTCGAGTGCTCCCTATGTCCTCACATGCTTTAATGTCCTTGTAAAACATCTATTTATGTTCATAAACGCTTTTCATGTCTGTTTTCAAAGGAATCTCTCAAAGGTTTACAAGATTGTCAGTACTCACACAAACGCATGAACTCGCTCAACTTTTGTTGATATTTTCCAAAATTACATGTATTTCAGGTAACAAGTTAGATCTTGGGCGCGGGTGTTGTTTCTAGAAGTAAATTCCAAGTTTAGATGTCATCCACTTTTGTTGAAATGTATCTTAGTCGAAGGTTGTGTTGTTTGAAACTTAAATAACTGGTATTTGTAATACTTTTACTTAATGGATGAACATCGTTTTGATCATGTAGTTGTTTATTATAATTGAATGCAATGATATTAAATCAGTCACACATCATACGCTTCCACAAAAGTCAGGGTGTGACACTGTAGACTTTAGATACCTGTATGTTTCTGTGCAAAACCCTTCACGCTGGCTGGAGAATTAATTAAAATCCTCAAATATGTGTCTATGCAAAACATTCCACGCAGAACCTTTGGTATCACAAGTAAATCACAAACTCTACCACCTGTGATTGCGTTTAGAAATTTACCGAAGAAATTCCAAAACATATGAAAATTTTTATCCCCCATTTCTTTGGTAAAATCTCTAAACCTTGACAAATTTCCTTCACTGAGCAGAACTGTCGTCCACTTCATTAAACAAATTCTCTCCACTGAGCAGAATCTTTCAAATGTTCTTGGTTTTTCTAAAAATCACAAAAGCGACTTTCGTCTTTGCATATTCTAGTTAATAACGAAAGTCCCCTAGCCCCGTAGGATCCGACTTGTATCCCCCAAAGTTCTGCTAACACCTAATCCGAAACTTCCATCATAGGCATAACTCTTCGACTTTGTGAACTCGTTAGGACCGGTCTTGGCTCTCTAGGTTCCTTCAATCGTTACCAAATGCGAGAATATGACAATAAACAAAATTCTTTCAAGCATTTACGAACACCGATAACAAAACAAATTATCACGTGCGGAAATAAATATACCGTTTTTGGCCCATAATAGTCAAGTCACCAATTTTGACATTTGCATTGGTAACCGTGACTACCCCACGTTAAAAAAAAATCATGTTTTCATCATGCCTCATCATTCCGCGCGCTCCCGAACCCGTACAAATTTGATGTTGAAGCTCAACTCAAATATCTTTCGCGAACACCCGACCCCACTTTGCAAACCATGTAAAATCCTTAGCCCAAATATAATCTTGAACTCAAATAGACACCACTCTTTGGTTCAATCTACATTTGATCCAAAATATAGTGCAAGCCATTTCTTAGATGTCCAATCCAATGGGGCCCAACATGTTACCCTTTTAATTCATGCAGGCCCAATCAATCAGCAGTTAGCCCAAAACCAGCGACAGCTTAAAATTGATGGAAAAAATAGGACTTTGGTTGAAAAGCAAATCAATTTCCATCAACAACATTAAGTGGGCCCAATCAAAATAAAAACCTAGCTGTCACATGCCTGTCGACATCTTCCTTGTACAGCTCATCCATCATTATCAACCTCAGCCAACAACCCTCTATTCTCTCTTTCTCTCTGCGATAACAATAGCAGACATCACCTTCTATCCTTCTACGATACACCACATCCAAAACTTCAAACCCCAGCTGCCAGAAACCACTACCTTGTTGCGTGTTTCGCTACATCAACAGATCACTATCCTGGTCTCCTTCACCGACAAGCAAATCCGTCAACCGATCAGCAAATCCGTCAACCGATCAGCAAATCCGGCGTCGTTTCCGTTCGTCGGAGCATCCTCACCGGCATATCCGTTTTTCCGGTCAGAGGGTTCTTCGCTGGTGCCTTTTGTTCGTCATGCACATTCTTCGTGATGTATGTTCTTCGGCTAAGGAGGGATTTTTCGGCTACAGAGGTTCTTCGCAGGAGGAAGTTTTCAAATCACTGGGTTGTTCGTGAAGGGTTTTTCGGCTAGGAGGAGTTCTTCGTCAAGGGAATCTTCGTGGAGAGCAGACATGTCGGTTCTTCGTCCCTGAGGTTTTTTTTCGTCACAAACAAAAACCAACAAAGAATGTTCTTCGTGGAGGGGATTTTTCGCAGGGATTCTTCGTGGATCCTGAAATGAAGAAACCGTAGTGCTTCTTCAACAGCCGCCACCCCTCTTCAAGAACAAAGCCACTGTTCATTTGCAGATTTGACGAGAAACACTTCAAAATAGATATTGAATGATGAAAAACTTGATTTTCTTGGTGTAAAACATAAAACTTAACTCTTTTGTACAGTCCGATTCAGCTCAGACTCATACATTCGGGTCCAAATCTGAATTTTGTTTCTTTACACCACATTTACATCTTGAACAAAAACACCAAAAATCACTGATTTAGAGCACATGTGACTTAGCAAATGGTTAGATTCACTAAGTCGGGTACCATGGCTCTGATACCAATTGTAGGTTTATGATTCTGGACCGTGACCCGTGATTAGTGTGTGATTATGTTCAAGACGGGAGAGATTAGAGACTGATAAAAAACTTCCTTGTATAAATTCAGTAGCAAAACGTTATAAAGCGGCCCGATTACAAGCTAACCGAACCATACCAAAGGAGCATACATCCGGGGAGAGACCAAGTGGTGATCTCTCCCCCAAGTCTAAAACCTTCACCAAGTTGCAAATGACCAAGTGGTGGTATTTATAGACACACCACATTCACTTGCAAACACACACGGTCAAACAAATAACCCCCTCGTTTAATCACTTCAAACGAGTGGGTCAATACACGTTCGTTGGACCGTTTCACTAACTATTACATAATTCGCATAAAATAATTCTAATCTATTCGAACAGCATCGGACACAAAAACTGCACCAACAATAAATAAACATAAAAAAACCCACCCACCCACCCCACCTCTCTCAGATTATAATCTTAACATAATAAACCTTCCCAACACAGTAACTCAACTGAACTCTAGAAGCATTTATCCACAACTCAAACATCAACCACAGCTCAAACATTATCACAGTCCCCAAGCTCAAAATTTCAATCAACTAACAATATTATCATCACACATATTACAAAACAAATCTCCAAAATTTAAAAAAAAAACCCACAATTAATCTAAACAAATTTAAATCAAAAAACAAAAAAATTGAACCTTTCTGTGCAGATCTTGTATCCCACTCTATATCATACACCTCCTCAGGTAGACTATAGACTGGTGATTGCTGATTTGCACCGTGTATTCCCTTGAATATAACCTTTGGATGGAGAACATTCGGGTTCAAATTGATACGAGCTCAAGAGCCCGTCGGCATCGGTAACCTTCGTGCGGTAGTTGATGATGGAAACATTCAGATCTCTGGTGCGGTTTTGAGGATGCTACGGACACACATCGTTCTTCAAGGGATGATCTCCACCATACTAGATCTTTTGTTATCTCCAATATTATGGTTGGAGTTTCTTTAAACCTCTATATATTAATGTAACATATCATCATAGTTAGAGTCACCAGTTTCTACATGAGTTATCATCAAAATGAAATACCCATCATCAAATGGACCTCTTCACGTTGACAAGATGTCAATAGCTACTAGTAGTTCTACCAACATCTCTCTTACTCACAATGGGATGCCAAGTAGCACTATAATAACCATCCTCGTGATTTTCATAGACGTTTTAAACACCTACTACCATGACACGTAATTCTTCAACGAGTATGTCGAGTTTGTCTATCTTAATATAAAGATAATCCAACGCACACCAATGCACCTTATTCATTTCATTCATACTTAAAGTCTGTTTGGTATGTGGTAATGGAATGGGTGAGTGAATGGAATAGACGAGGTAATGGAATGGACAACGAAATGAAATGGATCATTCCATTCCATTATGATGTTTGATTACTCATATGTGAATAGAGTGAATCTTTATTTTTTTACAATTTGATAGACAAAAAAACAAAGTAACGAAACACAATTGTATTAAAAACAACAAAAATATAATTGTTTCAACAATAATAATAATATAATGATAAAAAATAATAATAATAATTTGATATATATTAATATAAATATAATAATAATATATTTCTTTCCATTCCTTGAAGGAATGAAAAAAACATCTCTTACCAAGGGGTAAGATCAAATTAAAAAGTTTATTTTGCCTAAGTAGGATGAGAAGGAATCTTAACCATTCATTTTTTAAATCAATGGTCGGATGAAAGTGTAGGAGAAATGAGGAGTGCAAGAGTATCTTGGGAAAATTCTATTTATGGATTTTCTCTCTTCACATGCAAGGCACATGCATATTTCACCCCTATTTTTTAAACGTTCATAACTTTTTTATATGATATTATTTTTTATAAAAAATTCACCATAAAATCAAGCGTCTTTTTATCTTTAATTTGAGTACCATTAAAATATGAAGACTAAGAAAACCCACTAAAATGTGTTGTATTTCTACCTTGTATACATTTTTTGTGCTGGATTTTTGTACTATATTTTTGTGCTAAATTTTTTGTGCTGAATTTTTTTGTCTTAAATTTTTTTTCTCAATTTTTTGTGCTGGGTTTTTTTGTACTACATTTTTTCGTGCTATATTTTTTTGTACTAGTTTTTTTTGTGCTATATTTTTTTGTACAACATTTTTTGTGTTATATTTTTTTGTACTAGATTTTTTGTGCTATATTTTTCTATACTAGATTTTTTTGTTGTATTTTTAAAAAACAAAATGGGTGACATATGTATTTTCATTCCTATTTATAAGGACCAAAATGCCCTCCATTCCTACTTATTAGGAGTGTCACATGTAATCACAATCCTTCTTGACTATTTAGGCAAAATCCACTTTTTAGTGAATCCTTCCCCTTTACCAAAAATGAAAATTATTATATTTTAAAAGTTACATTCCTTTAAAATGCTCCATTTCATTACCACGTAATAAACAAAGATCTTTCTTTTCTTTTCTTTTCTTTTCCATTGATCAATTTCATTCCACCTTGTTTTCCATCGTACCAAACTCCCACTGATTTTGCATCCACAACCCTCTTCACTTTATCAATCTCCAAATGGAAGCTCCCAGCACACCGACCCTCGTTCAATCAATCACCCAAAAATCCACAAAACCAGTAGTCCCACCACAGTACATCCAACCACCAGAAAACCGACCAAACAACCCACATAACCAAACCCCAATCAACCAAAAAATCCCTTCAATAAACTTCACCGGAGATCAAAACCCCAACACCCTCCGTCAAGAGATTACAAGAGCCTGCAAAGATTGGGGCACCTTTCATGTAATCAACCACGGTGTGCCTGTTAACTTGCTGGATGAAATTAGGAAAGTGGGTTCCTTTTTCTTTGAAGAGTTGCCAATGGGGGAGAGAATTAAGTACGCTTGTGATCCGAATTCACCTGCTTCTGAAGGGTATGGAAGCCGTATGTTAGTTGCTAGTGATGATGCTGTTTTGGATTGGAGAGATTACTTTGATCATCATACTTTTCCTGTTTCTCGACGGTGTTCTTCTCGTTGGCCTCATGTTCCTGATAATTACAGGTGAATTGGTTTTGTCATTGATGTGTTTGTTGTTGTTTGATGTGTTTTGCACTTGGGTATTTGAAAAAGTTGAGTGATTTGTTGTTAAATTCTTTGATTAATTGATGAAGAAAGTTTTCTTACTTTGATATAGAGCTGTGCTCGTGGCTCAGAGCTCGCTTGTATTTAGCTCGAGAAAAGGTATGGCTCGGTTTAAAACTGAGCCGAACCGGCTCGGCTCGGTTAGAAAGTGAGCCTAGCTCGGCTTGTAGCGAGCCGCATTAGCTTGGTTTGGCTCTCTTGATAGCTCAGCTCGGCTTAGCTCGGATTATTTTAGTTTTAATATATTTTATTTTATACACATTATAGCATATTACAAAAAAAATGATTATTATTCACATGTATTTATGAGTGTAATTTGATATCTATGGCATATTTGAAAGTTGATTTCCATGCTAATGAACTTATATTGTATTTCGTTGAGTTTTAAAACTTATTTTGTGTTGTTGAACTTGATTTTCGCTTGTAAGGTATTAGCTTGAGCTTATTTTAGATATGTTCTTTTGAACTATTGAAAAATATTTTAGACTACTGAATTTGAAAGCTATGTATTAATTTTCCATTTAAAATCGAGCCAGCTCGGTTTTAAACCAAGTCGAGTCCGAGCTTAGATTTTCAGCTCATTTTCAAATCCGAGCCAGCTCGGTTTATAATCGAGCCCGAGCTTGCCCTAGCTTGGCTCGGTTCAGCTTGAGAACAGCCCTACTTTGATATATGTTTTGGTTGCATTATTCTAATGACAATTGGGTAAGTGTATGAACAGGGAAGTTGTTGAGGAGTATAGTGATCAGATGAAGCTTCTGGCCCAGAAAGTGTTGGGCTTGATCTCGGGAAGCTTAGGATTGTCGTCGTCGTATATTGAAGATGCGATGGGGGAATTGTACCAAAATATTACTATCAGTTACTATCCGGCATGCCCGCAACCTGAGCTTACGCTTGGCCTGCAGTCTCACTCTGACTTTGGGTTCATCACCCTTCTTATTCAAGACAATGTTGCAGGTCTTCAAGTGGTAAAGGATGGTGAATGGGTCACTGTAGATCCTGTGTCTCATGCTGTTTTAGTGATTTTGGGTGACCAAACAGAGGTATTACCTTTTGAATTTAGCTTGTTGTTATGCTGATATCTTTGTACAGTTTTTTCTTGATTGTATTCATTAAAGTTAACATCAAGATAAGATAGGCTCTATGATAGGTAAACGTCTTGTATTAGTGGTCGCATTCCTCAGTAACGAAGGACAATCTTATCTTTTAGTAGTTTGTTCTATCAAACTCTTAAAGTTGTTAGTTGCCTAGATATAACTTGATGTGAGAAAATGGACGGTTCGGGTAGGAGGTCAAGACGTCTTATTCTTTGATTCTGTTCGAAATACGTTAGGTCCACACCAGAAAGAGTTCTGTCCACATTTTTTGCATAATTTTAATCACAATTTAAATATTTTGGACCACTTTGAACCCTTTTGACATGATATAATTGAATTTTCACTAAACACTTGTGTTCATATTTTCTACTATTTATCCATAAATATCAAGCGTGTAGAGTATTATTCTAAAATTTATATTATTTCTGTTATAATCTATGCAATTAATATCGCCGATATATCACCGATATTAGTTATCGGTCCCTTGGTGTGATATCGGTGCAAAATATCGGTTAGAATGTCGGTACCGATATTATCGGCGATATTGACCGATATTGGACAAATATTTGACCGATATATCACCGATTTTTCTGATACCATTCGTCTTTCTTCTTATTGCTGCTATTAGTGTTTTAAGTCTTAATTGTTAATTGTTGGTGTTAAATGTTAGTGTTTTAAGTCTTAATCAGTTTCTACTTGCTACAATTGTTAGTGTTTTGCAAGTTGCAAAAGGTTAATTTGTTAATGGTATGAGAGTATACTGAATTGTTATATATATAAATTCTGCATGATTTTAAAATTACCTATATCCCACTGTGATTACCGATATCTCAAATATCGGTCCTTGACCGATATCAGATTTTTTACTGCACTAACGGCTTAGGTTGTAATTTAAACATTTTCAATAGACGTATACTTTCGACAACATACGACTCTTTTGACTTGTTTGGCTGATTTGATTCATTTCCTTTTTGTTAAGTTATTTACCCTTTTGACAACATAGCCCGTTTGACCCATTACAGACCAAGATAACGCGTATGACCCATTTCATTTTCTTTAGTGAGATTGTTGCTCTAATCGTCTAACTTGGTTCTTGTATGCAGATCATAACAAACGGAATTTATAAAAGTTGTCAACATCGGGCCATAACAAATGCTAATAAACCAAGGCTTTCGGTTGCTACATTCCATGACCCTGCCAAGACAACAACAGTAACACCCGCTTTCAAGCCTCATAAGTATCATCAAGTTTTGTATGGTGATTATGTTTCATCGTGGTACACAAAAGGTCCAAACGGCAAAAGGAACATCGACGCCCTCCTTATTTGATTTTGTATGGGAGCGAGCAAGATGCGTAGCAATGTGGTTATACGAACTGTTTTTTTTTTTTTTAATCTTAGAAGTTGAAAGCCTTGCATGGGAAAAAGAATGAAAGTTGTAAATGATTGATGGTTTAACTTGAGTTATGGAATTGAATACTGAATAAATGTTTGGGGATCCAAGATATTTGATGTTGGACCACCTCTGATTTTTATGACTTTTAGAAGTTATATTGTTTTGTTTTTGCAGTTCAGTGATATCGTTTTAGATCGAATGGGCATATGGTACATACTAACGAGGTGATAGTGTGATACGGTATTAGATCAAATGGGATCAATCAATCATGCCCAATATAATCTCACCCATAGCCATAACAGCTATTAGTAGGGTCTGGGGGAGGGTGCGATGTAGGCACACCTTACCTCTATCCCAAGAGACAGAGAGGCTGCTTCCGTTGAGACCCTTGGCTCCAATGACGGTTCCATATATAAGAGTCATAGCAAACATACAATTGCACGTATCTAGACAAAAGGTAGCAACAAAAAAAAATTGTATTGTACTAATAAAAATCTTAGTAAGCTATCAGACAATTAACACACTCATAACACATTATACAGGTGATAACATGCACAATCCTTACACTAACAAAACACACTAAGCTACTAAGACAATAAACTAATATAAAGAGGTAATTGAAATTGGTTAATGGTCTATTAATCTGGATGGATTGCAAACAAGGAATACAACCCCTAAATGTAGGGCACGATATACAGAACAATAAGGAAACCATAATAATTTCCCAACTATACAATATATTCCTAAAATAATATAAGCTAATATTCCCCCACAGTTTGAACGGGCGCTAACATGATAATAAGTGGAATGTATTTTACTCGAAAAAGTTTTGCAAAGATGTGTTGAGAAAAATCTGGTTTTGAGTTGGGAAAATAGCCATTGTATGGTTCAAGAAGGGATTGTGTTGGGGCATGTCGTCTCGAGTCGTGGGATTGAGGTGGATAGAGCAAAAGTGCAAGTCATATCCACTTTGCCTTATCCTACAAGTGTTAAGGGTGTTCGGTCGTTTTTGGGACATGCGGGGTTTTATAGGAGGTTCATAAAAAGCTTTAGTGATATAACAAAACCCCTATGCAATTTGTTGTTAAAAGATAAAACATTTGATTTTGATAAAAATTGCCAAAACGCCTTTAACATTTTGAAGAAAAAATTGGTGGAGGCCCCAATCTTGCAATCACCGAATTGGTCTTTACCATTCGAAATTATGTGTGATGCAAGTGATTATGCGGCGGGGGCCGTATTGGGTCAAAGGGTAGACAAGAAACCGGTTGCCATTTACTACGCAAGTAAGACTCTCTCGGATGCACAATTAAATTATACAACTACCGAGAAAGAGCTACTTGCGGTGGTATATGCATTAGACAAATTTCGTGCTTACATATGGGGTACTAAGGTCATTGTTTATTCTGACCATTCTGCAGTTAGGTATCTCATGGATAAGAAGGATGCGAAGCCGAGGTTAATCCAATGGGTTCTTTTGCTACAAGAGTTTGACTTGGAGATTAGAGACAAGAAAGGGAGTGAGAATGTGGTTGCGGACCACTTGTCTCGATTGGTTGTAGAGGAGGATTCTTCACGTGAAGAGATTAATGAGAATTTCTCAGATGAGCACATTTTAAAAGTTGGAATATTACCATGGTATGCTAATATTGTGAATTATTTGGTTACAGGTGATTTACCGGCTCATTGGGATAGAAGGAAGAGGTTGCACTTCCTATCTCAAATCAAGTACTACACGTTGGAAGAACCGGACTTATTCAAGTTTTGTCCGGATCAAGTCGTTCGAAGATGCATACCCGACGAGGAGATTCCTAGCGTCTTGATGCACTTGCATTCATTTGCTTGTGGGGGCCATTTCAGTGGTCACAAAACCGGGCACAAAGTGCTCAATAGCGGTCTTTATTGGCCGACTATTTTTAAGGATGCTTTTAATTTCGCTAAAAACTGTGTAGAGTGTCAAAAGTTAGGGGGTATTTCTAAAAGGGATGAAATGCCCATGCAACCGATCCTCATTGTAGATATTTTTGATGTGTGGGGGATCGATTTCATGGGCCCATTCCCTAATTCGCATGGCAACTTATACATCTTGGTGGCGGTCGATTATGTTTCTAAGTGGGTCGAAGCGATTGCCACCAAGACAAATGACCATACCGTTGTTTGCAATTTTGTACAAACAAATATAATTTCTAGATTTGGGATTCCCCGAGTGATCATTAGTGATGGGGGATCTCATTTCAAGAATTTTAATTTTGGCAAACTCTTGAAACGGTATGGTGTTGACCATCGAATCGCTACCCCTTACCACCCACAAACAAGTGGTCAAGTGGAAGTTTCCAATAGGCAAATAAAAGAAATTTTGCAAAAGACTGTTCGACCCGACCGAAAGGATTGGTCGACGAAGTTGAATGATGCTTTATGGGCTTATAGAACGGCTCATAAAACACCTATTGGAACTACACCTTATCGCTTAGTTTATGGGCGAAATTGTCATCTACCGGTTGAACTAGTGCATCGTGCTTGGTGGGCTATAAAAGAGGTTAACATGAAATATGACGATGCAGGAAAAGAGAGAAAGTTAAAGCTTTGCGAGTTGGAGGAGCTTAGGGAAGAAGCGTATGAGTGCGCCTCGAAGTACAAGGATGATATGAAGAGGGCACATGATGCAAAGTTGAAGCCGAAGGAGTTCGAAGTGGGTCAAAAGGTTTGGCTATATAATTCTCGGCTTAAGTACTTTCCCGGAAAGCTAAAGAGCAAATGGATGGGCCCGTATGTGATTACACGGGTCGGAAAGCTTGGAGATGTTACAATCAAGGACCCGAAGGATGGGTCAAAGCAAACGGTCAATGGGCATCGCCTTAAACCGTTTCTTGATGGTAACAATGAGAACAAGGATGAGAATGTGGAGTTGGTAAACTTCGTGGTAAGTGTGCCAACTTATGAGGTCAACTGAAAGGACCGGTAATGAATTTTGTAAAGTTATGTACAATTATTTAATTGTTTGTGTGTTCTTGTGTTTAATCGTTTTTGTTTCGTACTAATCCTCTTGATTGTGTGAAGTTCGGATATCACGAATGGGTTTTGAATACAAAAAGGTATGTTTTAAGACTTATTTGTGTGTATTAGGGACAATACACGATTTTTTGGGGGGTGGTAGGGCCGTTAACGGTTCCCGCGTTTTTAAAATTTAACTTATAAAAAATTCACAAAAAGATTTTTAATAATTTTTAGGATTTTTTTAATGTATATAGTGCTTTTATAAAAATCTCATAATTTTCCTCTTATTTTTCAAAAAAAAAATTTATTAAAAAGTTGATTTTATAGACACCGTCGCCTACGGTGTAATCCCTCGTCGCCGACGACCTCTAAAAACCTCTGTCGCCTCAAATTGTCCGTAGACAGCCATTTAGGCCGTCGGCCACTTTCACCATTTCCAAGCACCGTCGCCGACGGTGGTCAGGTCCGTCGGCGACGGCTCTTCTAAACCCAGCCGACGCAAAACTTTTGTTTAATGCATAGACTCGAACCCAAAGCTTTTAACTTCTAATAAACACATATGTGTCGGGTTTTAGACCATACAAATCGATTGTTGGGACCCTTAGCTGACCAAGACAAATTCTAAACCATTCATTATCACATCTACTTCTCCTTCCACCTTCATCTTCTTCACCTAACACCTCAAGAACCCTAATCCTTCTCTTTCTCATAACTCCTTCGATTCTCATCCAAATCACTTGATTCTTGAGCCTATTGTGTGTATTTTCTCGAGAGGAACAAAACCCCCATAACGGTTTCCATCAATTCTTGCTTGTTTGCAAGATTTCTGGGCGTGAGTTTTTAGGGTTTTGAAGAGTGTTCATCCAAGTCTCTTGCTTTGCACTTTTTCTTAGTTCTTCTTGATTATCTAACATCAAAGGTATGAACTTTCAGTAAATTTATGCATGATTTTCATATGTATTGTTGATTTCTTCCGAAATTTTAAGCTCATTGTTTAAGAGTAGGTTGTTTATCATAATGTATGATGTTTTAGCATAATCGTATGAATGTTTACTTGATTTGGGTGGGATTGGAGCATGCTTTAGTCTTGGTGATGTGATTACACTAGATTTTTGCATGATTGAATATAGTTGCGATGTTGAATATTGTTGAAAACATGAATTTTTGAGAAAATTTTGTGAATAAACATGTTTAATTGATTTAGATGATAAGATGTGCAACTTTGGAAGTTTAAAAAGGCGGTTTTACATCTAATTATTGATTGAAATTCAACATTACATATTATGTTCAAAGTTTGAGATTGTTTGAAGATTTGGGGTGTACTAATTGTTGTCTTGTCTTTTGATTGTAGATATGTTTGGAAGAAGCAAGAAAGCCAAGACCTCCGGGCAAGGTTCGTCTTCAGGAGCTGGGTCAGGCTCGGGGGAATATCAAAGGCGATGGGAACAATTAAGTAATGTTCAAGAAGGTGATGGGCAACTTATTCGACAAGATTGGGATTGGGAGGAGGCAAAGAATAGTCAGTCAGCTTCGGTATGGAAAGAAGAGAAGTTGAAGGCTCTTTCCCGATATCGACATAAGAGATTGGAAGCGAAGATGTGGAAAATGAAGATGGTTACGGGTGTTTCAAAATCCGTACCCGAGAGGGCAGTTTGTGAGCGTACGGTAGATGTCGAAGAGTTCCGAAAGATCGGCATAGTTCAAAAGTTCGAAAAGATTGGTTGGGAGCGAGTGGTTGACTGGTGCGAGGATATCACTACCCGGGTATATTTGGGTGCGGTGTGTGAATGGCTATCTACGCTACGGTTTGAGCATTCTGATGGGCCGGCTCCTACATGGCGGTTAGTTGGTAATATTGGCAAAAACCAAATGATCATGTCATTCGAGCACATGAATGCTATAGCGAGATTTGATTCGCTTGGGATGGACGCATATGATTACTATGGTTATGATCAATTTTTGGATAATAAAAGAAACGAAGCCGATCCGCCACAAATGCTAGCATCCGTATTGACAGGTTCTGGGGGTGCGGGGGAGTCGAGAAGCGATTTGTCTTTGATGGGAAAAATATTACAAGGCATTTCGTTAGAAAATGTTATGGTGCGGTATGGGGACCGAGGTAAAGTGAAGGCACCCGACTGCCGGGTTTTGCATGCGTTGTTGTATGGGACGCCCAAGCTATCATGGCGTCAAATTGTGATGATCAATACATGGGATACAAGGGAATCGTTCAAGCGGAAGATGATCCCTTATGCAAGGTTGATTAGCGCCATGATTCTGCAGCAGAATGCCTTGCCTCCGGAGTCGTTGTGGGTGTCTAAACCCATTGATCAGTTCAACTTCACTTCCATAAGGCGACATTGGAAGATAACCGTGAAAGCTTTTGGGCATCTGCACACGGTTGAAGATGAACAAGGAGATAGTTACCGATTCAATGATGAAGAGGGTGATGAAGAGGGTGACGAAGAAGAAGAAGGCGATGAGGAGATGCCTGATGTTGAGGAGGAGACGGATCCTTCTGGTCCGCGGGGACCAAGGCAAAGGTATAGGAGGAAGCATCGGGAGATTTCTGCCAATGTGGCAGGCTTTGTGAACGAAAGGAAGATACCGTCATACCGGTTATGGACCCGTGGGCAACAAGCGGTTTACGATAATGTGTCGGCCGGCATTGGTGAAGCAAGAGAGTACCATGAGAGCAGGAGAGAATGGGAAGAGGCGCAAGGGGCGTATTCACAGGAGCAATGGGGTTTTCAAGCATCCTTTCGTGAAAGGGTGGAGAAACAGATGGAAGAACAACAACTGCAACAAGCGTTACAACAGTCTCAATTGGAACGCTTGTTACAGTTGCAAGAAGAAGAAAGGGCCCACAGACGGGCACGGGAAGAAGAGGAGGCTAGGCACCAAAATGCACAAAGGGAACTGGACCAACGCCGATGGGGAGCGTTGGCTTTCTCTAACCAAATGGCGATTAATAACTTCAAGGTGCTCCATGATCAAGAGCGCCATCAAAGAGATTATCAAGCCGGTCTCCCATATGTTGAACACTCGGGGTGGACCGATTACCCCAATCTTCCTCATCCGCAAGGCCCATCCGATCCAACCCCTCATTGGCCCGAGGCCGTCGGCTCAAGTTTCATTCCGATTCCGTACCAACCGCCGCCACAAGGAGAGTCGAGCCCACTAGATAACTATAGGGATATGCTTGAGGCCCTCACTGGTTATCCGTACCAGCCGAACCCGCCAGTGAACCCTAACGAGAGATATCAGCGGTAGAGGCAAGGTACGTTTTTGTTGTTGTTGTATATTATTTTGTTTCCGTTATTTTTATTTTTTTTCATGTTATTTATTTTCGCCTAGTTAAATGAACGTTGTGGGTGTGTTCCCTATATAACCCTCACGAGACCTCTCGTCCTCCCAAACTATTGGGGGGTTTAAAAGGGCTTGTTGCATAAGCTAAATGCAACCGTGATTCCTACGAAAGTGAGTTAGGTTTGTTGTTGTTGTAAATTATTTTTCCACATAAGTCAAAGTAAAACAACGTATAGTTTGGTAATGTTTTCATAAAAGTGGTAGAACTAGGTAACTAACAAATTTTGATAGTTGTGAGAAGCATGCTTCTACACAAGGGTTAAGATTTGTAGGTACATTGGGTTCATGGGACAACCGCTTTCATGAAGAGGTGAGGAGCATACGAAAAATGAGCTCACAAACCAGGTGCATACGTTTCTTTTTACTTTTGATCTTTAGATTTTCCGTTAATCACTATATGCAATTGAATCAAGTTAAAACATGTAGGAACCCTAGGTCTTGCAATAATCGATATCCATGAGATACCTAACTGCAGAATGGTCAGAATAAACAATGACCTTAGTACCCCATATGTAAGCACGAAATTTGTCCAATGCATATACCACCGCAAGTAGCTCTTTCTCGGTAGTTGTATAATTTAATTGTGCATCCGAGAGAGTCTTACTTGCGTAGTAAATGGCAACCGGTTTCTTGTCTACCCTTTGACCCAATACGGCCCCCACCGCATAATCACTTGCATCACACATACTTTCGAATGGTAAAGACCAATTCGGTGATTGCAAGATTAGGGCCTCCACCAATTTTTTCTTCAAAATGTTAAAGGCGTTTTGGCAATTTTTATCAAAATCAAATGTTTTATCTTTAACAACAAATTGCATAGGGGTTTTGTTATATCACTAAAGCTTTTTATGAACCTCCTATAAAACCCCGCATGTCCCAAAAACGACCGAACACCCTTAACACTTGTAGGATAAGGCAAAGTGGATATGACTTGCACTTTTGCTCTATCCACCTCAATCCCACGACTCGAGACGACATGCCCCAACACAATCCCTTCTTGAACCATAAAATGGCTCTTTTCCCAACTCAAAACCAGATTTTTCTCAACACAACTTTGCAAAACTTTTTCGAGTTGGTCAAGGCATGTATCAAATGACGGTCCAAATATTGAGAAATCATCCATGAAGATTTCCAAAGACTCCCCCATCATATCTGAAAAGATACTCGTCATACACCTTTGAAAGGTGGCGGGGGCATTACAAAGTCCAAAGGGCATTCGCCTAAATGCGAAAGTACCGTATGGACAAGTAAAAGTAGTCTTTGCTTGGTCTTCCGAATGTATAGCAATTTGATTGTATCCGGAATAACCATCCAGAAAACAATAAAATTTTTGTCCGGCCAATTTTTCAACAATTTGGTCAATAAATGGTAAAGGGAAATGATCTTTGGAAGTTGCAGCATTTAAGTTCCTATAGTCAATACAAATACGCCACCCGGTTACCGGCCGAGTGGCGACCTCTTCACCTGCGTCATTTGTGACGACTTGAATACCCGCCTTCTTCGGAACTGTTTGTGTCGGGCTCACCCATTGGCTATTCGAGATAGGGTATATAATACCCGCATCTAGCCACTTTAATACCTCCTTCTTGACAACTTCTCGAATGTTTGGATTTAATCTCCGTTGCGTGTCACGAGAAGGACTCATGCCATCTTCAGTGATGATCTTGTGCATCACTACCGAGGGACTAATTCCCTTCAAATCCGCAATGGTCCACCCGATAGCAGCTCTATGAGTGACCAAAATTCTCATTAACTTCTCTTCTTGCTCCCCGGTCAAGTTAGATGCAATAATTACCGGGAGCGTGCTACCTTCACCCACATAAGCATACTTAAGATGCTTGGGTAGCACTTTCAACTCTAGCACCGGAGGTTCTTCCAATGACGGCTTCAACTTCGTGTCGATGCTTTCCGGAAGACTTTCCACTTGATGTGTCCAAGTGGGCCTTCCTTCTTTTGCCGCCATAACCTCCAATTCTTTCATCTCTTCATGCATGCTCCGATTTGTTTCTCCTTGCAACCTGTCAAACATGAAACATTCCTCTATTGTGTTTTCCTCTTCGACACTAGTGTCACATAGAGGTATACACTCGTCAACGATGTCCGCCATGTAGCATTCATCGCCAACTAGAGGATCCGTTAATCTTGAAAAGACATTTAACCGCAACCGACGGTTACCAAAAGTCATGTCGACCGTGCCCGATTTGCAATTAATTTGGGCATTCGATGTTGCCAAAAATGGTCGACCAAGGATCACCGTTGGTTGCTTAGTTCGGTCCAAAGAAACATAATCTAACACAAGAAAGTCCACCGGATAGTAAAAGTCCTCGACTTTGACTATTACATCCGTGACTATCCCACGGGGCAGTTTAGGGGTCAAATCGGCTAACACCACGGTGGTATTAGACACTTGAAGTGGGCCAAAATCATATTGGTCATATAAACTACCCGGCAAGATACTCACACTTGCCCCAAGATCCAAAAGTGCCCGTGTCATTTTGAATTCCCCAACTTGTATTGAAATAATGGGCGCCCCCGGATCTTGAAGTTTTGGTGGAAGTGCACCCGAAAGAATCGAACTCACATTTTCGGTTAAATCAAGTTTCTTAGGAAACTTGTGAGTTCGCTTTTGAGTGCATAAGTCTTTCAAGTATTTAGCATATGAAGGTACTTGCTTAATTGCATCTAGAAGTGGTAAATTGATTTTGACTTGTTTAAAAATTTCCCACATCTCTTCTTGTTGTGGGCCTCGTTTATTTACCACTTTCTTAGATGGTCCCAATAGAGCTTCGGGATAAGGGGCGATATTAGCCTCCACACCCTTTTCCTTAGCCTTTGGGACGGGAACGGTCACAATGGGTGTAGTATAATTTTTCTTTTGACCCGTTTGACCGTTTTTACCTTCATCATCACTCGCATCTTCCACCACCCCTTCAACAAACTCGGGTGGTGGTGGCTCAACACCATTATCTATCACTCGACCACTACGTAAAGAAATTTTATTTATTGGTACCTCACGTGTGTTTTTCGAGCTCGACCCTTGATGCTTAGGGTTCACCGTGGTGTCGCTTGGAAGTCCTCCTCCACTTCCCCGAACTTGAGCCATCTCTTGAGCAAGTTGCCCCACTTGCTTCTCTAATGCCTTTTGGGATTTGTCTCTCACCTCAAACTCTTTCCGCATTTCAATTTTAATTTCTTGGTTTGAATTCCGCATTTCAGTTCTAAGTTCTTGATGCGAGTTGGTGAGAGTGCTCATAATAGCGTCTAGTTTCGAGCTAATCGAATCATCACCTTGGGAGTTAGACGCACCACCCCCATTACCACCTTGGTTGTAACCCCGCTGATAGTTGCCTTCACGGTTTTGATACCCTTGGTTACCACCTTGGTTGTAATTCCTTTGGTAACCCCCTTGGTTACCACCTTGACGATTATTGTACGAAGACCCACCTTGACCTCCTTGGTTACCCGATTGAAAATTCGGGTTCATCTGATTCGAAGCATTACCATACCGGAAGTTAGGGTGATTTCTCAAGCCCGGATGGTAAGTGTTGGAGTTCATGTCATATTGCTTTCGGTCCCCATACACTTGGTTGACTTCCTCGGTGTAGTCTCTCGACCTCGTTGGACATTGCTCCGCTCTATGTCCAATATCACCACACTCTTCACACACCTCGAATTGAACCGCATTCACTTCTTTCTACTTCATTCGAGCCATTTCCCGCTCTAAGGTAGAAATCTGATCTATAGAGTCAAGATCGGGAAGTGACCGTGAAATGGGATGCTTCTTAGCTCGATCGGCCGATTCTTTCTCTTTCGAACGTTTACTCATCCGTTCCAAGAATTCCCAATCATCATCTTCATGGTTGCTTAGAAGGGTCCCATTGCTCGTTGATTCAAGTCGGTTCCATGTGTTGTCATCTAAACCCCGTACAAAGCACTTAACCAACTCCCACTTCTCGATTTGATGATGTGGGCATCTTCGCATCATTTCTTTAAATCTTGTAAAGGCTTCATGCAACGGCTCGCCCGATAATTGGCGAAAAGACCTAATTTCATCACGAGCATCATCGGTCTTCGCCATAGAATAGTATTCATCTAGAAAAGCTTGTTGCATTTCTCCCCATGTGTGGATGCTATTGGCCGGGAGTGTAAGGAACCATTGCTTCGCTTTGTCTTTCAATGAGAATTGGAACAAACGAAGTTTAACCTCATCTAGTGCAAAGTTATGCCCCCCGATAGTGCTGCAAATGGACGAAAACTCTGTCAAATGTGTGTACGGTTCGTCGTTAGATCTTCCATTAAAATGAGGAAGTATGTTGATGTAATGTGGTTTACAATCAAACATCCTCCTCTCACAAACGATTGGTGAGTCGTTCTCGGTGACAACCGGCCTAAAACGATCATTCACTCCTCGTGGAGGTCGTTGACGACGTTGTGGACCGTTAACTTCTTGATCGACCGGTCTTCTATTATCCCGTCTTTCACCTCTTCGATCCTCTCTTCTATTATCCCTTGGGTTACCACCTCCCACGAAACAAGGAATCCGGTTAGGGTTTGCATTGTTGTTGTTATTATAAAACCCATCATTCCGGTTCCGTTGGTCATTGTTTCGTGGTTGACGGTTGTTCCCATAACCATCATTTCTTCCACCTCCGTAACCGTATTCGTCATCCCCAACGTAATTGGCATTTTGGTAGCCAAATTCCTCATCACCATACCTTCTAGCGTTGTAGACGTTCCCCCTATTCACGTAGCCCCAATCTTCATCATCGTTAGCCCTATCATCATAGTATCCCCCGTCATCCGAATTTTCCGTATGAACACTCACATGTTCCGGTGATTGATAACCGGGAACACTATACGGTTCATCATCGGGGATTGCATTCCTCAAGTCATCAATGTTGAATAATGGGTCTTCATTTGCGGGATTGCCGCGATCACGATTTCCCCGACGGTCGGAATTGACATTCCGGTCATCTAGGTTGATGGGTAAAGAGGTTTGTCGATGAAGGTTTTGTTGTTGAGGTGTTCTTTGATTGTGGTTGGGATTTTGGTTTTGGAAAGGTGGTGTGGGTGGTCCGGTATTGTTATTATTACCACCCGGTCGCTCTGGAGGTATAGGTTGCATATTTGGAGCGGGATTGAAATTGCCTCGGTATTGAAATTGGTTCGGATTTTGATTTTGGTTGAAATTTTGGTTAGAGTTTTGGTTCGCCATTGAATCGGTTTCAATGGATGGTGTATGTTGTGGTGTGTTGGTGGTTTGATTAGAAGCAAGTGTTGCTTCTAACCGGCTTGCTAGATTTCTTCTTGCTACCCTTTCGATTTCCGGTTCGTAAACTAAAGGTGAAGTCCTACCGGAGTTCCGCGTATGCATGCACTACCTGTAACCTGCACAAGTAACACACCCGCGTAACAAGGAAAAAGACAAAGTGCAAAAAGAAAGCTAAACACTTTAAACAGTTAATCACACAAATTCAAACAATATCCAAACACAAAGCGCACGCACTCCCCGGCAACGGCGCCAAAATTTGATCGGAGTGTCGCGCTCCGGTCAAAGATAATATTTATATACCCTAATTACCCTTAATAAATAGCTAGTGGTAGTGAGGGGTCGAACCACGAAGAGTATGTGGTTTGTGTACGGATTTGATTGAATTATGAAGTTGTCACAATTATGAAGATTGCCAAGATATATTTTTGTGTTTTTATTTGATTGGAAGATGTGAAATAGAATTACTAAAATGCTTAATTAGATTAAATACTAGAGATTACTAAATGCACGAATTGAAAATGATTGTTTGAACAATAATGAGAAAACAAGGTTCACACCCGGTTTCAACAATTGCAAGACTTAGGGTTACTATGTATTTCAATTAGTTTTACTTGAAATAGTTCATTAACGGGTCGCAATCACAAAGCTTAGGTGTCAATCGCTATCAACGTCGTAAACAACGGACCATGATACACTTCGTTACTTTGGACTAGCAAATCCTACCAAAAGACAAGGCATAAATACGTGTATTCATTTCACAAAGTCAAATTTAATCATTCACTCGACGGTTTGCAAATTCAATACCAACGTAGGACAATTGTCTAAGATTCAAATGCAATTCAAGTTGTCACAAAACAATTAACAGACATAATAAACCCTAAACCTTACAAAAGTCTACACCGGCGTGAAACCTCCAAGGAATTAGCCGAGCATGATCGAAGAAACTTGATCACCGGATGTTGAAAGCTTGACTTGGATCATCGTGAAGCGTGAAGATGGATTGATGGATAGAGGTTAGGGTTTTAATTGAATGATGATGGTGAATGGATGCGTGGATTGGTGGATTGGGGAATTGGTGAAGCTAGGGTTTTTGAAATCAAGAAGATAATGATGAATTGTTCTTGATTCGGGTTATAGAGAGGATGGATGGTGGAATGGTAGGTGATAGGTGATCACTTTTGGCTCCAAGATAATGTTCAAACTCAAAAACCAAGTGTAACTGTCGAAAATTGATGTCCAACAACCCTCTCCCTTCGTTTATTTGACCCAAAGCACAAACAATCGCGCAGCAACATTGGGGGGGCCGTCACCGACGGCCTGATGTCTCGTCGGCGACGGTCCATAGATAGTCACCTGGTGCCGACGCTTTATCTCGCTGTCTACGGACAATTCTGACGACGGAAAGTTGTGTCAACCGTCGGCGACGGCCCATATGGGCGTCGGCGACGGTGCCCAGATGTTTGATTTTCTGTTTTGTCCATTTCTTGAGTCCGGTTGACCCGTTTCGCCTCCCGGTGGTTCCGTTTTCGCTCCGGTGACCCGTAAAGCTCCCAAAAAGCTCCTTAAACTCTGCTAGACCTGCAAAACACATATCTAATCAGAAGTAGACCATTCAAAACAAAAACTTGTGTAAAAACATCAAATTAAGCAATTACGATCACCGGTTTTCGACCACGTATCAGCAGAGCAAACGGTCAAACTGGACCGAAATGATTGAAAAAGTTCTCTGGATATGCCCTTGGTAAAGATGTCTGCGTACTGCGAGGATGAAGGAACATGTAAGACGCGTATGTGACCGATCCGAACCTTCTCACAAACAAAGTGTATGTCTATTTCGATATGCTTGGTTCTCTGATGTTGAACATGATTGTTCGATAAATAGACATCAGACACATTATCACAATAGACCACCGATGTTGTACGTAACGGGACATGTAGCTCAAGAAGTAAGTTACGAATCCATGTTGCTTCAGCAACCGCGTTAGCCACGCCTCTGTATTCAGCCTCCGCGCTCGACCAAGAAATTGTTGGTTGGCGTTTGGAAGACCACGAAATTAAATTATCACCAAGAAAGACGCAATAACCACTAGTCGAACGGCGGGAATCCGGACACCTGCCCTAGTCGGCATCGTAGTAGGCCACAAGAGAGTAAGCCGTAGACTTTATAATTCGAATGCCATAGTCGACAGTTCCTTGCAGATAACGAATGATCCTTTTCATGAATGCAAAGTGCGGATCACGAGGTTCATGCATGAACAAACAAACCTGTTGTATAGCATATGAAATATACGGACGTGTAAAAGTGAGATATTGCAAGGCACCTGCTAAACTGCGATATAGGGTGGGGTCATGAAAAAGGGAACCATCCGTAGCACTAAGCTTGGCCGATAAATCGACCGGAGTGGTGCAAGGCTTATAAGAGGACATGGAGGCCCTGTTTATGATGTCTTTTGTATATTGTGATTGTGATAGAAATAAGCCCTGTGACTAATGCGTGACCTTAATACCCAAAAAATGATGTAAACTGCCTAAATCAGTCATGGCAAACTCTCTTGATAGCGCACTAATAATCTCCTGTAAAAAGGCATCCGTGGATGCTGTAAGGATAATGTCGTCGACATAAAGTAATAGGTATGCAGTGTGAGGCCCTTTCGTGTAAATAAATAGAGAAGTATCACATGAGCTGCTTTTGAAACCCTAAGAGATAATGTAAGTAGCAAATCGAGTATACCAAGCTCGTGGTGCCTGTTTTAAGCCATACAATGATTTCTTTAAGCGACAGACAAAATTTGGGTGTCTTTTATCAACAAATCCCGGTGGTTGATGCATAAACACTGTTTCTTGTAAATGTCCATGTAGGAAAGCGTCTTTACATCTAACTGATGAATGGGCCAAGAGCGTGAAACCGCAAGTGATAACACTGTCCGAATGGTAGCCGGTTTGACAACGGGACTAAAGGTATCCTCACAATCAATACCGACGGTCTGAGATTTGCCTTTAACAACCAACCACGCTTTATATCTTTCCAAGGAGCCATCCGACTTAAACTTGTGACGAAACAACCACATGCATCGGATTACCGGTTTGTCAATCGGACGTGGAACCAAATCCCAAGTATCATTTTCCTGCAATGCACTAAATTCGGCTTGCATGGTGTGTACCCAGTTAGGATCATGGAAAGCTTTGGCATAGGTGTTAGGAATGGGTGAGAGAGTGGTGGTGTGGAGATTGAGTGGGGTGTGTGGTTTAAGGGAACCAGTTTTGGAACGGGTGGTCATAGGGTGCAGGTTTGTGGATTGGGCCGTAGGGTGGGCTGGTTGGAGGATTGGGCTGATTGGATTGGGTTTGTTGGGTCGAGGATGCTTGTTGGGCTGGAGGTGGAGGTTGGTTAGATTGGGTTGGTTGGGTCGGGTCGAGGATGGACGTGGCCGACGGGAGTAAGTGATGGGTTGGGTTGTAGCGGTGTAGTTTGACGGGCCGATTGTGTTTGGTGTGGGGGGTAGGATTATGAGAAAAAGCGAAGGTGGGGGGTATGGTGTCCTCTAGGAAATTATTGCGAGACACGGAGCCAGGAATGGTATAAGGGAATGTAGACTCGTCAAACGTGACGTGACGAGATATGTGAACTTTTCCAGTGGTGGGATCAAAACACCGGTATCCTCGGAAGTCAGGTGGATATCCAAGAAAGATGCATCTGACAGACCGGGTGTGCAGTTTGTGAGGTTGGGTAGCGGAGGTGTTTGGGTAGTAGGCACATCCGAACACTCGTAAGTGTTCATATGTTGGATGTCTCAAGTAGAGGGCAAATGTGGGAGTAAAAAAATTTAGACGTTTAGTTAGCAAAATGTTATGGAGGTAAGCAGCCGTGTGAAGTGCTTCCACCCAAAAGGTTGGTGGCAGATTGGCATGTATAAGTAAGGCACGTATGATGTCGTTTAAGCGTCGAATCATACGTTCTGCACGACCATTTTGAGACGAGGTTTGGGGACATGAAAATCGAAAGAGAAGGCCGTTTTGGTGAGCAAAATTTTTAAAGGCGTGATTATCAAACTCACCCCCCAAGTCACATTGGAAGGTTTTAATGTGTCGGTTAAATTATGTGGAGATTAAGCGATGGAATTTGACGAATGTGGGGAATGTTTCAGATTTATATTTTAGTGGATATACCCAAATAAAATGTGAAAAATTATCTATTAAGACCATGTAATATTTGTATCCGGTTTTCCTAAGAACGGGTGACGTCCAAAGATCACAATGAATAATGTCGAAAGGTGCAAAAGTAAACGAGTTAGATGCATAAAATGGTAAACGTTTACTATTGGAAAGTTGACAAGAATTGCAAATTTTAGACTTGTGGTCTTTATTACAAGAAAAATTGAAATTACGACTAAGAACTTCTAAAACTTGAGCCCCCGAATGTCCTAGACGGTCATGCCAAGGTAGAGAGGAAGATGTGAGGAAGCAAGCTTGAGGCGGAAGTTGAGGTGAGGTGAACGGATAAAGATCCCCGGTGCTATTGTGGCGAGATAGAATTCTTCCATTATTGAGATCCTTCAAAGAAAAACCAAATGGGTCAAATTCTATGGAAACATGATTATCACGTGTGAAACGTCTTACAGAAATAAGGTTTTTAATGATTCGAGGGTTGTAAAGTAGGTTAGGTAAAATATAAGTGCGGTTTGGGATAGTGTAAATGTAAGGACCTGCAAAATTGTCCATAAACGACCCGTAAGTGAAAACCCGGACCTCTGAAACCCTAATATGCATGAAAAACCAAGAAAACAAGAAAATTGGGTTTCAGGTGGGCCGCGTAAAGGATAAGGATATGCTTACGCGGGCCGCGTCAACTTAAAGTTGACCGGATAAGCATGTCGGGCCACGCGTCGCACACGTGGCAGGCCTACTGATGACACGCTAGCCCTACACGTAGACTAGGGCCCCTCGCGGGCAGCGTAAAGTTTAAGTGTGGGTTTACGCGGGGCGCGTAAAACCCAAAAACCAACTATAAATAGCTTGTGCATGGGGCTTTCATACTGTGTCGAAAATTTTGATCAAAAAAGAAGTTTACTGCTCCAAATCGTAATTTCCAGTAGAGAAACGCTGCTACGATACAGGGTATTAACTCGATCACTGCTACGATACAATGTCCGATCAATTGAAACCAATCCGATGGATGTTTAAGTACTGTACTTTGTCATTTGTCGTGAATCCGATGGATGTTTAAGTGCTGCCTGAACACGGGCTATACTTTGTCATTCGTCGTGAATCCGATAGATGTTTAAGTTCTGCTCGAACTCGGGCTATACTTTGTCATTCGTCGTGAGGGTTTTGATTTCGTGAGCTTATCGTAAATGTTGTATTAAGTTACTAACCTAGTTCGTGTGCATTGTTATTTAAATTAGGTTATCAGGCTTATCAGTAGGCTAAACTATGCCCGTCTAAACTTGCAATGTGAGTCATTCTCTTTTTATTAACAATGTTTTACAATACTCAAACTATTTTCAAAGTTATAATTACAGGGATTAAGTCGTGGTTATCTTGAATCACTGGCAAGTGGGGTATTGTGCACATTACTAATTTCTCACGGTTAGGTGCATCAACCTAACAGTGATAATCATCACTACTTGGGTGAAAGGACCCAATAGTGATATGACCATCGTCACCAGGGTGTGACACGGCGCCAGATAAAAATAAGATAGTAGCCATTGTAATCGCTCTTATGCTGTAATTTATAACTAATGTGTCGTTTTATTTAACCTGAATGACTCGCCAGTATTTCCCCGCTGATAAAAATATTTTTAAACATGTTTCAGGCGACCTACTGTGAATCAAGGAAAAAGTGCTACGGAGCACTAACAAGCTTGAAGGGGTGGCTCAATAAAAAGAATAAACATGTTTTGTAAAACAGGGAATTTCCTCGTGAAATTCCTCTATTGTAAATTACGAGGTTTGTCCCGAATTATGAAATAAAATAATCGGGGATTTTCAAGTTTTAAAAGATCCTGTTAAACTTCCGCTGTCAACTCAATTAATAAATACCACGGGATTTTCTATCCCGCGGCTCCTGGACAGGTCACACCGGGACCTGGGGCCGTGACAGTAAAAACCGGTTCCAGATGTAACAATGGGTACACAATCGCCATTACCAACCAAAATTTTATTGTATGCAGTAGATGATGAAGGGATTTTGATCATACCTTGGTTTTGTGTGACATGAGACTCGGCCCCTGTGTCCATATAAGAAGTCGGATCCTGCTGGTTATGTTGCATGGCAGAAAAGGCAGCACTCAGATCCGAGGGGCAGAGAGCATCGTACCCGTAGGTACCTGGTGGTGCGAGCTGATTAGCAGGTGCACAACCTGGATTAGCGGGTACAAAACCTGCGAATTGGGCCTGAGCAGCGTGATCTGGTTGTGGTGTGGGTTGGGCCTGTCCTGGGTAACCTGAGAAGGTTTGATTCTGATGCGACGGGTTGGGCCTCCAAGCTGGCTGGGTGGGGTATGGGCAGGGTGGAGTATTCCACCAGGCCCAAGTAGGATAAGTCTGCATCTGTTGGGCCCAACCGGGCTGTGTGCATCCGCCCCCGCGTCCTCGTCCACCCCGGTTGTTACAATAGCCCTGGCCCCTGCCCTTGCCCCGGCCACGTGAACCATAATGAGTCGTATTCGGGTTTGGGTTTGGGTTTGGGTTAGGGTTAGGGTTCGGGTTTGGTTGAGATAAGGGGGTGGATTGTTGTTGGTTAGTGTGGCTTTGGGTAACGAGAACGGAGGAGGCGGGTGACTGTCGAGCCACAATACGAATAACATCCTCCTGTAGCATAGTGCGAGTCGTGTCCCAATCGGCATTGTTTTGATTGATTAGTGATGCGGTGGTGTCATACTCAGCCGGGAGACCGCGTACCAGTTGTAACACGAGGCGAGATTCAGAGACCGGATTGTCAACGTCCTCGAGTTGGTTGGCCAAGTCTTGAAGGCGTGTAGTCATCCACGGATGAACAACTTGCAGGGGGTCAGATTACAGAATTTTGTTTCAAGGGCGGCGGCTCTAGCCTTTTTATTACTGAGAAAGATTTTTTCGAGCTTAACCCAGGCCGCACGAGCAGTAATGTTGTTTCCCAGAATACGAGTGAGTAATTCATCTGAAACAGTGCTATAAATCCATTGGAGCACCAGGGCATCAAGTTCAAGCCAGAGAGGGTACTTGTCATCGGTTTCGGCGGGAGCAGCAGTGCCGTCAATGTGGTGCAGAACTTTGTAAGCGACCATGTGTAAACGGAAAAGTTTGGTCCAGGATGTGTATGTAACTTTGGTGCCATCCAAGGTTCTGACCTTTGTCTGGATATTGGTCACTGAATAAGCGGGGTGAAGAAGAGTGGGTTTGTCGGCCATGACCGACGATTCTGGATCGGCGGAGTTTTTGGTCATGATTGAAGCCGGAAAAATAAAAGGAGAGGAAGAACAGAGGGACAGCACCGGAAAAAATAAAAGGAGAGGAAGAAGAGAGGGATGGCTGTTTTAGGGTTTAGGTATTTTGAGCCGTAGCTCTGATACCATGAAATTGGTTAATGGTCTATTAATTTGGATGGATTGCAAACAAGGAATACAACCCCTATATGTAGGGTACGGTATACAGAACAATAAGGAAACCATAATAATTTCCCAACTATACAATATATTCCTAAAATAATATAATGCTAATAGTAATACCCTCTAAAAGTCTTTGACCTTAATCCTACGTCTTCACGAACTCTTATCCTCAATCATGTCCTCAGAGAGTTTCAGCCTACCTCTACTCCTTCGCCCCTCCACAATGAGACTTTCTATTGTTCTAACCGTGGATGCCGCGTGTCTTCTCCTGACATTGCCCAAACCATCTCCCTAAAAACCTCATTTCTTATCATATCCAACCTAGTGTGCTCACACATCCACCTCAACATCCTCATCTCTGTTATCTCCAACTTACGCGCTTGTGTCTTCTTGATGGCCCAACACTCTGTTCTGTATAACATAGCAGGTCTAACTGCAACCCTATAAAATTTTCGCTTTAATTTAGTTGGGAATCTCTTATCGCACAATACACCGGTGGTTGCTCTCCACCTACACCATCCAACTTGGACGCGATAGGCTACGTCACTATCCAACTCCCCATCCCTCTGTACAAATGGGATATTTTTACCTTTTAAGGTAAGGATGATATTTGATCATGTGAGGAGCTCATAGTTGTTGAGCGTGTGTTAAACAATATACTGAAAGGTATAGTCTATGTTGTTTATTTCGAAAATCAATAGGGCCCTCTATAGTCTTGTCGTGAAAATATTAACTTGAAGCCATGATAAGTCTCCTGTGTTGGTAATAACTTTTTAGTTTATTTTGGCTTAGCTTGTTACATAAATACTGAGAAAACCCTAAGTTTTAAGTTTGCTTTGTAACTCTAAAAACGTTGTGCCGCCTAAACTAGGGATGAGCATTTGGGACTTGGTACCGGTACCGATACCAAATTTCCCGTAACGATTTTTTTTGTACCCACTTTTTGGCGTTTTTGTTCGGTACCAGTTCGGTATGGTACCTGTATTTTACCGAATTTTACACACAAATACAGGTACCGTAACGTACCCTGCCAAGCATTTTTGGTACCGGTACCCATATTTGGCAAATTTCTGTACCAGTACCGAGCTCATCCCTAGCCTAAACTCCCTTTCCCACTTTTCTTTGAATATCTTACTCAGAGGTTTCGAAAAAGTCATCCCTCGGTTATTTATAATAAACCTTAAGGGACATTCTGTGGTTGTAAGGCGGCTCCATGTATCTTGGAGATGAAATGTTCAAATCCTACAAGGTGCAGGCATAAGAGTAGGGGTGTTGTTCGGGTTTTTTTTTCGGGTTTCAAGTTTTTTGAGTTAGGTTGTTCGTGTTTTTAGTTGGAAAACGTGACTCGATAACCAACTCATTAAAGTTCGGGTTAGTTCAGGTCGGGTTGTTTGGTTTTCGAGTTTAGATATAAAATTATAAAATATCATCAAATTTCATCATCCTACTAAAAAAATTAACATCAAAATTCATCATGCTACTAAGAAATTATCATCAAAATTCAAAACTCAAAAGTCCCAAAACTTTATGTTATGCAAAGACTTTAAAATAAAACACATCTATAAAAAAACAATAAATATTCGGTTTTCTTTTTTTTTTTTTTTTTTTTTTTTCAGGTTGGGTTGTTTGGTTTTTTGCTACAGAAAAGTAACCCGATAACCGGCTCATTTAATGTTCGGGTTGGCCAGGTTCGGATTTTTCAGGCATTTCTAGTTCGGGTTCGAATGGGTTCGGATTCTGTTGGGTTTCATGGTAGGTTACTTTGCCCTTAAAAAATAAATAAATAAATATATATATATATATATATATATATATATATATATATAGGGTAATGCTAGACAAAAAACCCTATCTATCTTAGGAAACTCTGGAAACTCAAAGCTCCCGACTTTTTTTTTTTTTGAAAAAAATAACACATGTAATATACATGTTTTTAAGAGTTTTGGGCCAAAAAAATCAAAAAAGCGCCGAGTACTTTTTTTTAAAAAAAATAAACAAGTTCCAAAAACTTCGTTGACTAACATGTGTTAGACAAAAAATGCTGAAAGTTGCTGAAATTTGTTTTTTTTTTTTAAAAAAAACCCTTCGGCGCTTTTTTGATTTTTTTGGCCCAAAACTCTTAAAAACATGTATATTACATGTGTTATTTTAAAAAAAAAAAAAAATGTCGGGAGGTTGGGTTTTCTAGGGTTTTTTATATAGATAGGGTTTTCTATATAGCCCTACCCTATATATATATATATATATATATATATATTATAATAAAATTCCTTCATTAATGGTTTATTTAAAATAGAATGAAACTAGTACCAAAGTGTAGGGTACAAGTTGGTAATGCATGTCTAAATCGAATCGGAAAGTAAAATCTGCCGTATATCTATCGGCAGTAAAGACCGGCATAGGGTTTACTTTGTTCATCTGCTTTGATGGTTCCACAATCGCCATGGCTTCCTCTAATCATCTGACCAGCATCCCACTTCCATCTGATCCCGGTATACATACACCCCCCCCCCCCTTTCAAAATACATTTTTTATTACCAATATCTTATTGATTTCATGACCCTTTTCCTGTTTCTGCATATTATTATATAAAGTTGCAGACTTGCAGTAGGTTCTTGATCTGGAAAGTAATTGTGTTTTGGCCCAATTTGATTGTTGACAGTTTGATTGATTTGGACTAGTATGATTAGGGTTTTATAATTGTTTGATTTGTGGAATTTAACTGCTTTTGGAGTTACTGATATGGGATCTTGTTATTTATGTTGTCTTGTTTCTTGATTTGGTAAAAAAATTAGAAATTGCTATTTGGGGTATTTTGATCATTTGTTGCAAGTTTTTGATGGTGATTTTAGGGTTTTTGTAAGTATTTGAGATCAGTTATTTTGGTTTTAAAAGTTATATCGGTGTGATTGATATGGATTTTGGGATAATTGTCATCTGACTTGTTTAATTTTGATTGCTACTTGTGTACTGTAATGTAGTTATCAGAATCTTTTTTTTTTTCTTCTGTATGGATTTAGAGTTGTTAAGTCACATTTTTAGGGGAGTTTTTTTTTTTTTGAACCTTGGTTTTAAAAAAGCGTTCGCTGAGGCGTGAAGCGGTTAGAAAACGCCTCAAGGCCTTGAGAGGCGGCGCTTCATGTACATGTGGGTCAAATGTGGTCAAATATAGGATGGAGGCTTGTATGTAAAGGCTGATTATACGTAGAGTAACCTCTTGTGTACGTGAAGCTCTCGCCTCGCTATCGGGACTTAAATGTATCAGAGTGCCTTGTGCTTTTTAAGACAAAGTTTTGAACAATTCATTTGATCACTCAGTGTGGTTTTAATGTTTTATACATTTGTGTATTAACTAGAAATTGTTCTCAGGTGGTGAAGTGGTTCCGGTCCACATTGTTACTCATGCAAGTCAACTTCCACCTGAATTCTTGAAACCGTCTCCTGATAAGAAATTGGTGATTGGTTTTGACTGTGAAGGTGTTGACCTTTGCCGCAATGGAACTTTATGTATTATGCAGGTAAATTTGATGGCTTTTGATCGTTCTCGTTATTTCTTACTTCCGTTATTAATATATATTCCTAAAAACGGTTCTTTTTGGGCTTCAGCTAGCTTTTCCAGATGCTATATACTTAGTTGATGCAATTGAAGGTGGAAAAACACTTGTGGAAGCCTGTAAGCCTGCACTTGAATCTAGTTACATCACTAAAGTTATTCATGATTGCAAACGCGATAGTGAGGTCTTTAATATATTTAGTTCTTTTATGGCATTTTCATTCTTTTAATAAAGATTCATATCCTGATGTCCTCTGTTTACTTCTGTTTTGTAGGCGTTGTATTTTCAGTTCAACATCAAGTTGCACAATGTCTTTGATACTCAGGTGAGTTTCACTGCATCAGGATATGAATCTTTATTGCTTGTTTATTCTCTGTGTTAAATCATAAATGTCATGACGTAAATATTTTTTTATAATTTATTTGTATTTATCATTTTGTTGTAATAACTTTTTATTTGTGGCACAGATTGCTTACAGTTTGATTGAGGAGCAAGAAGGCGGGACAAAAGTACCAGACGACTACATATCATTTGTTGGTCTCCTTGCTGACCCTCGTTACTGTGGTATTTAACCTTTTTTTTGGTGATTTATTTTAGTTTCCGTTTCTGAAATATAACATAAGCTATGCAGTTAATATCGGTCATATATCGGTTATCGGTCCCTATGTAAAATATCGGTGTCAAATATCGGTCAGAATATTGGTATCGATATTATCAGCGATATTGACCAATGTATCACCGATTTTCCAATATCAGTACCTTTCTTCTTAGTTCTACCATCCCTCTTTCTTCTTATTGCTGCTTTTAGTGTTCTAAAAGTCTTAATCAGTTCCTACTTGCTACAATTGTTAGTGTTTTGCAAGTTGCAAAAATACTGAATTGTTAGTGTTAAATTGCTATATATATAAATTCTGCATGATATTAAAATTACGGAATACAGATATCCCACCGCGATAACCTATATCTCAAATATCGGTCCGTGACTGATATCCGATTTTTTACCGCATTAACTGCATAGAACATAAGTGAATGCTAACAGACCCAAAGAATTTGCTGGCAGTATCGGAAATTAGAACTGAGCTTGATGTCCTTATTTTTCATTTATTAGTAATTTTCTTGCATATTAAAACATTTTAAATTCATTATATTACTTATTTTCTCACCTTAAGGTTTTCATAACAGGTATATCTTATCTTGAGAAACAAGAAGTTAGAGTTCTTCTCAGGCAGGTTCGTCCTACAAAGCCTATAAGTTTATCTTCAAATTATAATAAAAGCAAAAATGTTGAAAAATGTAGCAGGATACAAGAACTTTAACTCCACATATCTATGTCCATTTTGTTACAGTATAGGCCTTGGGAAATATTATAATTATAATATTCTAAAGATATATTATGTGCAATGTACCAGGACCCTAATTTCTGGAAATACAGGCCATTGTCTGAACTGATGGTGCGTGCAGCTACAGATGATGTTCGTTTTCTTCTGTATATATACAACAAAATGGTGGTGAAAATGAACCAAAAATCATTGTGGTATCTTGCTGTGCGTGGTGCATTATATTGTCGTTGTTTCTGCATTACTGATAATAATTACGCAGACTGGCCACCCATCCCTCCAATTCCCGGTATGTTCCTTTTGTTTTCTTATTTATTATTTTTACTTAATTTTTTTTTGTTGTTCATGTAAGTTCCTAAATCGAAAACACTTATTAATTTTTATAATTTTTTAATTAACTGGTTTAATGCACAGAGGATATTATTACTGATGATAATGCTCCCGAGGAAGAAATCCTATCCGTCGTTGATGTTCCACCAGGGAAGATGGGGGTCGTTATCGGAAGAAGAGGAGCTTCTATTTTGGCTATTAAGGAGTCATGCAAGTAATTATTTTTCAATTTATTTATATCTGTTATTTCGGCTTATTTTTAACCGTTGATGAGTTTGTTGTTTTGACAGTGCCGAAATATTCATTGGAGGTGACAAGGGACCGCCAGACAAGGTTAGTCAATACCTCCTTTTATCTTTTGTGCCTAGGGGTGTTTAAAAAGCTCGCAGTTCGCAGCTCGCTCGAAAAAAGCGCGGTTGTAAACGAGCCGGCTCGAATTATTTTATTTTATATAGATCAATTTTAATGTATTGAAATAAAAAATATGTGGGAGGGGTTGAAGTGTTGAAATTTTAAGCTTAATAAATCAATAACATATAAAAATATGGGAAAATAAACAAACATTATACATATAATACTTTTAAGAGTGAATTTCAAGGATTGTCCTTTATCTTTATACCCATTTTCAGGCGCTGTCCTTTATGTTCAAAATTGACGAGTTTTGTCCTTTTTGTTTTCATATCATACACGTTTTGTCCTTTAGGCCAAACCCAGTTAGGTTTTTCAGTTAAATTTGGTCATGTGCTTTGCACATGAGGGCATTTTTGTCAATTCAACGGCAGATTTATAGCTCAAAGCTTCTGCAACCTTTGAATTGACAAAAATGCCCTCATTTGCAAATTACATAACCAAATTTAACTGAAAAAACTAACTGGGTTAGGCCTAAAGGACAAAACGTGTATGATATGAAAACATAAAGGACAAAACTCGTCAATTTTGAACATAAAGGACAGCGCTTGAAAATGGGTATAAAGATAAAGGACAATCCTTGAAATTCACTCTACTTTTAATATGCCTTTCGATCTTCAAAATATTAGAGAAGAAAATAATACATGTGTAATTTTTGTTTTTGTATGTTATCAGTACTTGCAACAAAATAAAAAATTAACGAGCTGGCTCGAACATTTTACAAGCCGAGCTCGAGCTCTACTTTTCAGCTTGATAAATAAACGAGCCGAGCTGGCTCGTTTAAGCTTGAGCTCAACCTGGCTTGGCTTGACTCGATTATAGCCTATTTGTTGTGCCTTAGTTATCGCTATCAAGTAGTCACACTGCATCACATCTTACGTTCTTGAATTTTTATGCTCTTAGTTCTTGTATAGAATTTTTCAGTCTCACTGCGTATGTTATGAAATTAACCCGACCCGAACAAAGTTATGCATCTTTACCTGAGTTATGTTTTGACCCGTTACGCAATATGTTTTTTATTTATGTAGGTGTTTGTAATCGGGCCAGTGAAGCAAGTGAGGAAAGCGGAAGCCATATTAAGGGGAAGGATGCTGGAAATCTATTAGTAAAATGCATATGTTATGTGGCACTTCTTGTCCTTCCTGCTTGCATAGTGTGTAATAAGCCAACTGAAACAAAAATGTTTTATCTTGAGTTTTCAAATCTGGTATGTGGGATGTTTCATACACCATTGTGGTCCATGCATGTAGGGTTTTTTTTTTTATGAAAATGGTTACTTGTGCACCAAGTCACATTGGCTGGTAGTGCATGGTTTAGCCCTGGAATAGTAAGTAATCTTTTGACCAATCTAAAGCCTCATAGGCTGATAGAACTGGTTACTTCTGCACCAAGTCACATTAGCTGGTCGTGCGTGGCTTAGCCCCGAAATATTAATCTTTTTTCCAATCGGGTTTTTTTAGTACCCACCTCCGGGTATGGAACTGGTTCCGAGTATGATTGTGTATTGAGAGAAACTGGGTAGGGTTTGGGTACGGGCATTGAGGAGAAAAATCATACTATATCCGGGTATTATATGATCGGGTATGGATTCGGGTATTAATACCCAGTTTTAAGAAATAAGTTTTTATATTATGTTACACAAATAAATTTCTTTAAAAATTATTTAAGAAATAAGCTTTTTCTATTATTTTACACAAATAAATTCGTTTAAAAATTAAATTTGGTTTGTAATTTGTAAAAGTAATTAAAATATATATAATAACATAATTCTCTCAAGTACAGATTATTATTTGTTTTATAATATGCATTTTGAAATATCTTAAATATAAACGTTGTAAGGTAAACATAAAAATATACTTTAAAAATTCGGGTGTTAAAAAACCGATATCGGGTATAGGGTATAACTGGGTTCCGATATTTTTTGGTATAAATCGGGTATGGTTTTCGGGTATAGGTATTGATCTCAAAATGTATAATCCTATTCATACCGTATGGGTATGGCCGGGTTCAGTTACGGAAGTCTTACGGGTATAAAATACCCTGGTACAAAAATAATTGGGTCCGGGTTTTTTTTTCCGGGTACGTGTTTTTTGTGCACCCTCTAGGTTGGGGACATGAAGTTTTGAGTTGTTTGTGGACATGAAGTCATGAATAACTCGAATATGTTTCGAGCGAAGTGGGTCAACCCAATTAACATGTTATTCTGATTGTTTATAAATCGTTAATGCAATAGAATATTTTCTATAAAAACTATGCTATTACAATCATAATCTAGTTATTTTGGGGTTAAAGTGTTTACAACATTTTGACTCATTTGAGATGTTGAGCAAAAGATATACATATAAAATGCTCATAAAAAGAGCACTTGATGTTTTTATGTCACTAAATTGTGTAATTCTTTTTATCATCCAATTTTTAAAGGATTAAAGGGTAGAAAATGTTATGTATAGTTATTTTATAAATATCAGCACATTGCGTACGTGAGGCTAGTGCCTGCGCCTCAATTCTCGGCTTCTAAAGACCCTAAACGCCTTGGAACTTCTTGCGTCTTTTTTCCTTCTAAAACCAAGGCTAGCGCTTTTGCTCATGCCTCGGCTTCCCTATTCTGTCATGGTTTGGCAATAGTTATAGTTACAAAACAACCGACCCCAGTAAATCTCAACCATAGCACATTATAGTTATTGTTAAAAAGATTTAAAAAAAAATTATATGCAAATGTCAGCATAACCAAAACAATTCGGTTCAATCATCTCTTAGCATGTACCCCTCATTCATATTCAACATCCTAGTAGTAAATACCATGCATTATTTTCCGAAAACTGACCTATTATTTATAAAGCCATGTCTTCCCGCAATGCAGCAAGTTCATCTTCCTCGTCTTCCTCATCTTCCTCAGCTGTATTCTGGAGTTGAGCTGGGCGTGCTGGTTGTTTGCCAGCAGGGACATGCAGTGGGCTCGCATTAGCGGTTGTGACAGGCTGGAGAAGTTGTTCTTTCAACAATGGGGCCGCATGAGCGGTTGTGACAGGCTGCAGAAGTTGTTCTTCCAGCTCAGCTCCTTCGAGTTCTTCAAGTTCAGCCTCCAATTCATCCTGCATTTACCAGTTGCACAACGAATATCTAAAATTTATTTAATGACTTCAAAAATAGTATGCTTTGACTATGCAAGTCAAACAACCATTTGAAACAGTACCTCATCAAAATCAGCTGCTGCACCAATAGGGGGGGACCACCAACCCTTACATGTGGACTGCTCCTACGTCAAGTCAATATTTATTTTAATTTCTATAAATCCAATTATATACTAAAACGACAATGATTATACTAAAATCACCAACATAAAACGTACCTCGTTCAATTTGTCTAACGTGGTTACAACGTTAGTTTCTTGTTTGGGATTTCCAAAGAATCGTGCAAGCATTGCTGACTACTGAAACCGACTGTTGTGATCAAAAACATAAACTATAATTACTAAAAGTTTGCAGGTAAACACAATCAATAATGTAAACATATGCTTGTATGACTAAAACTCAATATAGCAAACCATGAAAGATGGTACCTAGTAATCAACAAGTTTAAGGAATGATCACCGGAATCAAATGACCGGTTTCAAAGATTCTGTGTGATCAGAAAGGAGGGAGGGGTGTTACGCCAACAAATCTCTACAACTTTGGAGAGACGAGGGTTTCGCAGTTATGATATAATTACGTGATTTATGATATAATGAATTTTATTATTATTATTTAAATATGTAGGCCATATCCCTAGGTTTAAAAACGAGATGATAAGTTCGTTATGTGGTATGGTAATATGTGATCAAAATACGAGATTTACGCAATTATTGATTATTCAAATATGTACGCCATATATATAACGTTTATCCCTTATTATAAATAGAGGCTTAGGAACCATTTTAGGTTCTGTGTTTCTGGGTTCGATTCTTACAATGGGGTTTTCTCAGATTTATTGGGTTTTCTCATGAGTTAATGTATAGGCATAATTACCTAGAGAAAATGAGTAATTCAACAAGTGACACGATAATACGCTAGTGATCCATCAGTGTCGTTAAAAAAAATACGAGATTTATGTAATTGCCCCTCATGTGGGTGTGATATGTAATCAAAACACGAGAATCATGTAACTAATGATTGTTCACCGCGAATCATCAATATGTAATCAATATATAAGGGTAACTGGGGCGTATTCGGTAACCCATGTTCGGGTGGTGTTACTGTTGTGACCTCAAATTGACACAACGTTGATAGTCAAAGTAGAAAGAAGAAACTGTGACTCTATTATTTTAATGAAACGATTACACACAAATGAAAACCAAACATCATAGGGGATGGGACAATCATATTACGGTGATAGATGGCACACCCGTTCATCATATTCGTTATCCTCCTACTCTAGTCCGCTTTTGATCACCGATGATGGTGCACCATTAACCCGAAACTAATCCTCAAGTGTGTAGAATAGCAATTAGCTTCTAAATAAAACTTCAAATTCTAAAACAACAATGCCTAATATAAAGAATAGTAAATCACATGCACTTGATATCCAGGTTGTTTTACACAAAAGAGAAACGACCAATCACCAAGAAAACCTGTAGATGTCAAAATATCAGACGAATAATAAAGCACTTGATATCCAGGTTGTTTTACACAAAAGAGAAACGACCAATCACCAAGAAAACCTGTAGTATCAGACGAATAATAAAAAAAAAAAAAAAAAAAAAAAACCAATGTTTCTTTTAAATGAAATACCAACCTTATTGTGTTAATCCTTGTTCAAGACTTTTGGAACTTTAATGTATGGCTCCTCGTAACTTGGAATAGCAGCTATAATGGCCTCCCTGTTATCAAACAGTTGCATTGTTTTCAGATTACGTATGAAAAAACAAGCCATCGCTCACGTTAAAAACATAGTACCTGTTGTCAAATGTTTCAGGACTATCCTCACGAAAGCTTCCTGCTTCGGTATCTATAACAGGAAACATAACATTTATATGTTACCCCAAACATAAAAGAACGCCTGCACATATATTTAACAGAAAGGACCAGATGTACGACCCGTTTCAAAGTCCACACACCTGGACGTATTGCTGGTTCAACACTTTGAAGATCTACATCTTGAAGTTGCCCAAACCTGTTCCACATGTTAAGTCATGTCATTTAAACGGTGGATAAACATATAACATAATCACAACGGTTCAAGATAAGTTCAGTTAGTTTGTTTAAACAACACATAAAAGCAAGTACAACAAACATGTAGAAGAAAAGGATTACCAGTCTACCACTTGCTGAATTTTGGGGGCAAACTCTTCAGCCTATACGCATCAAAACCAAAAAAGCCTCAGCCAATTTATCACTCCACCAACATTTATTTAGGGCTGTAAACGAACCGAATGAACACAAACAACGCCTTGTTCGTGTTCGTTCGTTAAGAAATGAACATGTTCATGAAAGGTTCACGAACGCTTACTGAACAAGATTTCTTGTTCGTGTTCGTTCATTAAGAAAATGAACATGTTCATGAACACTTACAGAACGCAAACGAACACAAACAAATTTTCATCAACATAAATGAACACAAACGACGTCATATAAATTTTAAAAATACAATCTGCATATTTCGTCAAAAAGAGAGATTTCGAAGAATCGAGTGGAAAAAAACAAATAAATTCTTAACTTAATTAATATAAAAATTAAGAAGTTTGCCAAGCTTTAACACAAACTGAAACTGAAATGATCAAACGAGGGATGTTGGCAGAGGCGTATAATATAACTATGGTTTCAAATTTTAAAAACTAAAGCCAATAAAACAAAAATATAACTAAAAAAACCTTTAAATGAACGAACACATACACGAACAGATTACCGAACGTTCACGAACATAAACAAACAAGCTTGTTCATTTATTAAACGAATGAACATAAACGAACTTCCCGCCGAACGAGTTCGGTTCGTTTACAGCCCTACATGTATTTCAATCATACGAATAATTCTGTGGATACCTCCTGCGGAGTAAGAGATATACGAGCTGTTTCTGCTAAACGGGCCACATCAGGTCTCTCCAAACTGGAACAAACCGAGTACTTACGGACTCCGCCCCTAACCATCTTCTCCGTCTGTCTAAACGTTTGATTAAATCCATATTTTGTAAACTGACTGAGCAAAACATGATCAGACCTAAATGCAGGGGATAGTAGAAGCAAAACTCTGCTTCCCATTTCTTCCTACAATCTGAATTATAAAAATTTCAATATTAAAACTGCACAACTACTGTTCAAGATCATCATAGATATATATATATATATAACTTCTTAAATACTATATTGAAAATGAATCTGACCATATAACCTAATCATAACAGCTTAAAACCTAAACAGGGTAAAATTTGACCAAATTGTCAGGAAAAATGTGAACTTTAACAAGAATTCTATATCTATTGACTACTGAACCAAGTGAATCCTCTAATTATAGATAAAAGAATCAAGTAGAAGAAGATATTACCTGCAGATCCAGATAGTTGATGTTGATAACGAGCGGATGGTAAGAGATATGACAGAAAAAGAAGACAATTTGAGTGAAGATGAAGTTCGACTTTAGGTTTTCTTTCGGGCCGAATAAACATACAAAAGCAACCCCTTAAAAGTCTCTGTGGGCTGGTTGTTTGTATATTGATATATGCAGTTTATGGGCTCGGTTGTTGTAACTGGTTTGGTGCCGAAGATGTATACAACTGATAATATAAGGGGTGCGATCATCATGTAACAACTTTGTGGACTGGAGTGTAAATATGTTGCAGCAGGATATAAAAGAGAAGTATAGCTGCTAGGGTTCATTCGGTCATTCTCCCTAAAAAGTCACTCTCACAGTTTATATCAAGTACACAGGCGAGTTTCTCTCAAGTACACCGGCGATTAGGGTTTCGAGACCCTTCTTTCATCATCGCAGCTCGCTTCTTATCATATCTGGACACACATCAGGCTCTCAGTGTAATCGATCTGTGGAGATCTGCTGTGATTTGTTCGTCTTACTGTTAATATTTATCTGTTCAGGTTGTTGTTAATCTCGCCTGTGAGATCTTGATCCTGTGTAGATCAACTGATTGATTAAATCAGTTGATAAGTGAAGAAAAAAAAAGTTTATATATAAGTGACATGGCATGTTAACGTAGGCACGGTAACCTTAGAATCTAAGGAGTGCGGGGTGCACCCCTATGAGGAAAAGTACACCCGATCGGGTACATCGTCACTAATGAATCGGATGGTGTACTCGGGTGATGTTTACCGATGAAAGCAAATGGGATTTGAACGTTTGCAACGACTCAATGACGGAACTAGCTCATTAAATCAGAGGTATCCCAAATTCTTTTTACCGTGCAATCATACAATATTAAAAAAAAAAACCAACAATAAAGGCATGTTTGGCTAAGTTTTTTGAAACAACTTATTGACTTGTTGGCTTTTTGAAAAGTCATAAGCTCTAAAATGATGTTTTGGCAACCAGGTTGTATGTGAGTGGAAAAGTGACTTTTCCAAAAAGTCACTCCATTATGACTTTTCCAAAAAGCCAATAAGTCAATAAGTTGTTTTCAAAAAGCTTAGCCAAACATGCCCTAAGTAAAACAAATACCTAATAGATTTCATGGCTGCAGGAGGTGAGATCGTTGGCTGCTTGGCTCCAGTTCTTTCTTTGTTCGACCTTTGGTTTTCCTGCATCGTTACTGTTCCATTGTCGCCCTCATAATCAACATATAAATGGGCCTGTTTTATAACTTCCCCAAGAAGCGAGTTATGCATCGTATCTTGGGAATTGTTTGTTTACTAACTTCCCATACTCCGATGATGCGATACCTACACCGTTTACACAAACGTCCATCAACCTTTCACCAACCTCCATCGACCTTTCACAAAACGAAACCGTCCCCGAAACTCAACCACCCAACGATGGTCCTTCCGCACCCCAACCCATAAAAAAGAGAAGCCATAAGAAAAAAACCGAGGCGGATAAAGCACTTGAAACCATCAAGCGAAAACAACTAAAATGGACCGTTCCTGAAGAACTTGCATTGGCGAGGGGTTGGTTTCAACAATCTCAACATTCAACTTTAGGTATTCTTAAACTTTGTTTTTATTAATGTTTTTTTATATAACTTTGTAATATATTAAATTTTGTTTTTATAAAAACAGGAAATTCTCAACATCGAACCTATTTGTGGCAAGGGGTTAGTAGAATATTCCATCAAGAATTGGGAAAAGAGGTTTATCGTGAAAACGATAGCTTATCCTCGAAGTGGACCGAGATAAGCGGCCAACTTACAAAATATAGTGGTTTTTTAAATAAAGCAAAACAAAACCCAAAAAGTGGTGAAACCGAAGCCGACATTGTGACGAATGCATTGGTTCAATTCAAGACAAATGTGGGGACCGACTTCCGTTTCATGCATTGTTGGGAGATTTGTAAGTTTCATCCAAAGTGGGCGAATATCCCCAGTGGTAGCGAAAGCAACACGTCTTCCAAAAGGTCGAGGGCCTCGTCCCAAACCCAATCTGATGCACAAGATCAAGAGATTGAGGACCTTTTTGATGATTCGCCAAGCCCAAACCGGCCTGAGTATGGAAGAGATGCCACAAAAAGGCGTGCTCAAAAATCAAGATCTGCTACGGCATCACCTTCAGCTGGGAGTTCGCTCTTGCATAGAGGAATATACATCGACCAGTTGGATGACATTTCATCCAAGATGGATACATTCAACGTCTTCCAACAACAAAGGGCCGAAATTCGGAAGAGCAAAGAAGCTAGAGATGCCGCTAGAGAAGCCCAAAGACAAAGACGGGAGGATTTGAAAATTCTATCCCAGCCGATTGATCACCTAAAGGGTGACGAGTTGGAAATAGTATTGGAGATGAGAGAAGAGATAAAAAACAAATATAAACGTTAGGAAATTTTTTTATGTAATTTTTATGTAATTTTCTTTAATTTTTATGTAATTTTCTTTAATTAAAAACAAATACAAAGAGCCCAGCCGAGTCAGCCCAGCGAAGCCCACCAAACCCACGCCCCCAACCCCCGCCCCACCATACCCTGTTTAAATGTGGGTCGCCCCATGTCTGCCACCCCAAGCCACGTGTCAACAAATGCCCCAACCCAAGCCCAAGCCCAACCCCGCCCGGCTTGAAACCCTAGCCCTAAGGGTCATGCCCCAACCAAAGCCCACCCGGAGGGGTGGCTTGGGCGTTTTCCCCCAACCCACGCCCAAACCCCCGCCCCATACCCCACAGCCTTAAAAAGCCAACTTTTAATAAAAACACACCAAGGAGCTAAGGTGGTTATTATATATACTTAATAAATAGCTAATTGGTTATGAATGAGAAGAGAGAGAAGGTGTTCCAATGGTGGTGGTTGCGAAGATGGTGATGGTGCTCGTGGTTGCTAGAGGTTGTGGTGGTGGAGAAAAGGTATAGAGAGAGGAAGTTGCAGAGAGTTAAAGAGGGAGAGAGGGTGTTTATTTTTTTTATATAATAATATAATTATTATAGGAATCGTCTATTCCTTTTTTGTTAAATAAATGAATAAAATTATCAATCTACCGTCATCTGCTATACTTAACTTAATATTTTAACTAGGTTAGGGTCAAATGACGAACTACGTAATGAATTTTACAAATAAAGGATTGTGACTGTAATTATTATTGAAGGTAAATGACACTATTGCAATTCGATACAAACATAAAGGACGAAAAGTATAATTTAAAAAAAAAAAAAGTCTACTAGATGGTACGATGGTAATTGGTAAGGATTGAAACTATAAACATTATAAAACTTGAGGGGGGTAGCTTGGTACTTCATCATGCTTCATAAATTTGATTTTTTTCAATTAAGGCATCACCCACCAATAATCTGACCGTTGAGTGAATAAAGAGAGAAAGCAGATCATTCTCCTCCAATCTCTCTTTCTTATTCAAACCAATTCGCATTCAGCCTACCGTTAGGAGTCTGTCTTCCTTCTCTCTCTCTCTCTAGAATCCTTCCATTTCTCATGGCAATCGCCACAGACACGCAGCTTGCACAAAAGGTATGTTTGTTGATTCATTGTTTCTACATAATATGTTTACTGCTTTCAGGTTTTTATACGATCTAGGGCTTGTAATTTGTGTTAGGGTTTACTTTTATGTTTCGATGCTATGATATGAGAAATCGTTTGGATTTATTTGTTGTTGTTGTTATGCCTTTTATCTGATTTTCAAAATGAAACTGAATTTATTTTGAAATTACGATGTTACGGTTACACAATTTGCGTACGAAAAGGTTGTGTTTGATAAAAGCTGTATTTAAATTTTGTCTGACATTTTCGATCGAATGAGTTTGGGCTTCGGATTTGATATAAAAGGCCCGGGTAGCTTCTATGGTTGTCCGGTTTATGACATATTAATGGTGTGTTACCTTCAAAATTATGTATTGTAATTTTTTGATTTTATGAGGTACAAGTTATGCCAATTTGGGACATTTGGTTTCATTTAAACTGCAAATAATCGAAGTATTGTAGTTCCGATTGCTTTGACTGCAAATAATAGGATATTTGATTGTCATGTGATATTTGATTCATTGATTGTGCTGTTTTATGCAGGCTTCTACAGAGGCAGCAGCCGAAAAGAAGAGATGGACACTTAACGACTTTGACATTGGGAAACCACTCGGAAGGGGGAAATTTGGTCATGTTTATATAGCTAAGGAAAAGAGGGTTAGTATATATCTTTATAAGCTAATAATGTCACTTTTATATTATGTTACAGTTGTTTTTAACAATTTTGTTGCTCAGTAAATCTTGTGATTTATTTTTGTTTTTTTATTGAGTTAGGAAAAAATATTTTTTTTAATGAAAGATTGTATTCAAGAAGAAAGATAATGTGTAACGTTTTCTACCTAAAAGAATGGTGGTGATTATGGTTACCCATAATTCCAAGGTTTTGAACTTTTGGAATACAGACACTGAGCTCTCGTGGTATCTTGTAGAGAGGAATGGGTAGACCTTCATCATGATTGAATATTATTGATGCTTTAAGCATGAGTTAGTTAAGCTATCATTTTATACATTGTGTTGAACATAGTTTGTTTAGCATAATTGTTAATAGGTAGATCTGCTTGATTGTTTATGAATAGTGCATTATATATGAATACTAATACACTGTTACTCCTTTTATACCTCTGCTACAACACATCAGCTTGTGAATAATATTTGTATTTTCTGAAACAGAGCAACCATATTGTTGCACTAAAGGTGCTATTCAAAAGCCAGCTCAAACAATCACAAGTCGAGCACCAACTTCGCCGAGAAGTGGAAATACAAAGCCATCTTAGACACCCAAATATCCTACGACTCTACGGTTACTTCTATGATCAGGTACAGATTCTTTCAACAATATCGTTGCTCAAAATGGAACCAACTACATATTTTTTTCTCTAAAACATAACATATACACAGAAAAGAGTCTACCTGATTTTGGAAAATGCTGCCAAAGGAGAACTCTACAAGGAGTTGCAAAGGTGCAAATACTTCAGTGAGCGCCGTGCTGCTACCGTAAGTCTTCCATATTGCTATTAGTCTCGCAATTTATACGTTTTGTGTAAATTGTATTTACTAATAATGGATCTGTTTTGTGGATAGTATATTGCTTCATTAGCGCGTGCTCTTATATATTGTCATGGGAAGCATGTTATTCACAGAGATATAAAACCGGAGAACCTTTTAGTTGGTGCACAGGTAACCTTTAATATCGTTACATATGCTGTATTTTAATTTTTTATTTTGTGTTTGATAACTGATTTGGCAGAAATATGATGTGTACTTGTGATCTCATTCAGGGTGACTTAAAGATTGCGGATTTTGGTTGGTCTGTGCACACATTCAATCGTAGGCAGACCATGTGTGGTACCCTAGATTATCTCCCGCCTGAAATGGGTAAATCACACTTGATGAAATGACTTTAGATTCAAAACTCTTTCCTTAGTTTTTAGTTTTTTTTTTTTTTTTTTTTTTTTTTTTTTTTGTATTCTAATATACTAATGGAATTACAGTGGAGAGTGCTGAGCATGATGCAAGTGTAGACATATGGAGTCTTGGTATTTTGTGCTATGAATTTCTCTATGGTATTCCTCCATTTGAAGCAAAAGAACACTCTGACACATATAGAAGGTAAGGAAATTTTTAACACAAAATGATCAGTGACTGTAAATTAAAATAAATGCGGGTTGGGTTACAAGTCAGAACGGGTTGGGGATTGAGTTCTCCCCCAATTTTTATGTAATCTAGTTTCTTTTAACAAAATGAATTAACTTTACTTGATTTTTATACCCATAAAGATAATAACACAACCAGAATGACTCATTATGTATTCATTATGTATTCAATAAAGAATTTGTGTTACCCATAAAGAATTTATAAATAGGGGTGCTAAACGGGTCGTGTTCGCGGGTTGGCGGGTTCAACCCAACCCGAACACTACCCAAGCCTGAAAATTGTGTTACACATATGAACCCGAACACGAACCGAATATTCACGGGTTGACCCGAACACGACCCTTCCACCCCGAAGTTTTTTATTTTTCCGCAAATTAATATATTAAAATTTGAATTTACTAAAAAAACATAAATGTGTATAATATACGATTACATTTAAACTCTAAAATCTTATGTCAATTTCTCGTTTTAAGTTATAATTTTGGCATAAAATACACACCCAATTTAATTTATCAAAAAAACATATTGTAAAAAAATATAACAGAATATAATTGGGTTAAACGGGTCAACCCACCAACCCGACCGAGTTGATTCAACCCCGACCCATTTAGCTAATCGGGTTCGCGGGTTCAACCTGAAACTGACCCGAACCCGTTTAGACTATGATGTCATTATAAACATTATGATGCCATAATAACAATCTAGTTTTTTTTTAACAAATATAATTTAGCTGGAATTATAATTAATAAAAATATACACTGGGCTACTTTTGGCTAGTTCTCTTCATAGATAACTTTATTGATTTTGGACTCGTTTAATGATAACCCAGAATGAGTCTATAATTGGGTTAAACGGGTCAACCCGCCAACCCGACTGAGTTGACTCAACCCCGACCCGTTTAGCCAAACGGGTTCGCGGGTTCAACCTGAAACTGACCCGAACCCGTTTAGACTATGATGTCATTGTAAACACTATGATGCCATAATAACAATCTAGTTTTTTTTAACATATATAATTTAGTTGGAATTATAATTAATAAAAATATACGCCGGGCTACTTTTGGCTGGTTCTCTTCATAGATAACTTTATTGATTTTGGACTCGTTTAATGATAACTCAGAATGAGTCTATAGTCATCTTTTATGCAAATGTGCAGGATTTTGCTAGTAGATTTGAAGTTTCCGCCAAAACCGGTAGTCTCCTCAGCTGCCATGGATCTAATCAGTCAGGTTTTACACATCACGCTATCGCTCGTAATTATATTCAGATTTTACGATGTTAAAGTTATTTACAAGTTTTATATAAAATCACAGATGCTTGTTAGAGAAACTTCAAAGAGATTGCCTTTAGACAAGCTTCTTGAGCATCCATGGATAATTCAGAATGCTGATCCATCAGGAGTCTACAAGTGTTAATCATCATGTTCATTATCATTCATTATCCTCTATCAATTAACATGATTTCTTAGAAATGAACGCGGGTGAAAATGATATATTTTCTTAACAACAATCGCCTGTTGTATCTTTTTTACCTTAACATGTTGAAGTCGATAATGTTATCATGTTTTGGTAATGGGAAATTCAGGAAACCACACACGAGTATAACATTGCAAACTGGTGTGTGTACATAACATCGAACAAGGACAATTCTTTCTACCTGGTGTGTACATAATTCAGAATGCTGATCCATCAGGAGTCTACAAGTGTTAATCATCATGTTCATTATCATTCATTATCCTCTATCAATTAACATGATTTCTTAGAAATGAACGCGGGTGAAAATGATATATTTTCTTAACAACAATCGCCTGTTGTATCTTTTTTACCTTAACATGTTGAAGTCGATAATGTTATCATGTTTTGGTAATGGGAAATTCAGGAAACCACACACGAGTATAACATTGCAAACTGGTGTGTGTACATAACATCGAACAAGGACAATTCTTTCTACCTGGTGTGTACAATTCTTTAAGAGCACACATTAAATCTTTTTTTTTTAATGAGGACATATCTTGAAGCTAAACTCAACAACACATAAAGACCATGTGAGGTGATGTGTACACAACAAAAAAGGGTACACACAGTAAACAGAACATGGTACAAGTCTTCACCGTATAACCGTGAGGTGATTTGTACAATTGTACATAGCAAGTTAGTCTCTGCATAAAGCTAGTCTGCGGTAAATAACACATAAATAACACATAAGTTTAATCAAGAGAGGTGATATGCACAAAACAAAAATAGTCTGTAAGTGTATGCATATCGTGTTACAATTCGACATAGTATAACCATGAGAGGTGATTTTATAAGTATAAGATACGACTTTTCTTAATAGGTTTTTTTTGATGATGTATTTGTCATGGATAAGGCTTTGCCCTTTCAAGTGGTGAGAGTTCAATCCCCTTGATGGACAAAAATGTGTATTTTAGTGGTAGAATTAGAGAGTGTGTGAGTTGTCGTTCTAAAAAAAGTTATAACATCTATACATATCAAAACTAATGCCTAATTACTATAGTACTAATGTATTTGACCCATTATATGAGAACCATTTTTTTTTCTAATTAAAAGTTCCATAATAAGTTTGTATTTGCAGAAGTAAGTTTTATCAATGTTAATATTTCCAAAAGAAAAAAATCTATCAAATTTAATTGGTTGCTATGTAAACCAAAATATTTATGTTTTGAAAGTACTTAAGTTTTTATAAGATAAATAGTTGTTACTTGTTAGGGTCTTGTATTGACTTTGCTAATATCTTGCTAGTTCTTTATTTATGCAATTCTGTGGTTTAAAAAAAAATAGTAGTTATAGTAATTGGTTACTAGTTAGAATACATATTAAAACCCTAATTTCCCCACCCCCTCCCTTTTTCTTCTTGTACATTTGGTGACCTGCCCCAACGACAACCATCAAAACAACAACCGAAAAGCTCAAGCTCCGGCATAACAATCACCAAAGTTTGAAACTTTTGCGACAACATACAAACGGTTAATGTTATACCCTTTGTTCGAATCCACAAGCACGATATATCGATATCCTAGCTATTCATAGGGATACCATACCACATGCACATGTTACAACACTATTAATGTGACAACATTCATGACTATAATATAAATGCAATTAGACTTTGATTTGAATTTAGACCAAGATAGTCTTTAACGTGTTGGTTTGCAAAAAGTCGTTTAATTAATTAAATATTCGGTTATGTTAGCATAACACATGTCATCCCTTCATGAACAAGGTGGTATAGATATATAGACTCATTCAAACATATGTGAATAACCATTTATTTCCACCATCTAAGCAACCATTCTTTACTTCCCTAGCAATTTTGCATTTATAGCGGATTTGAAAAGAAACAAACTACTTTTTTTTGAACGGCAAATTTCTTTACTTCTTGTAAATTGAGACCCATTTAGAATTGAAGAAAGTTAGTGGTTCAAACTGGAAGTAACGGATCTGAAATCCAGATCTAGGATCTGACGCATGGGTGCATCCCTAGAGCCCTTTATTTATGTGCATAGAGATGGCCGACCAATTGCACACACGCTGACCCATGCATTTAGCTTCATTTAATTTGATGCATAATTAAGACTAGTTTTATTTAGGAGAGTTACCACGAGCCAGATTTAAAATCAATTTGTTAGACAACTTTTTAAATAATTTATCAATTTGCCACATTAGCCATAAGGCTTGGTGGTGTGGTATCACGTCGATCCCCTTGCCACATCAACCTTTAGCTCCCCCTAACACCATCTCAAGGGGCGTCAAATGGGGCTCCAAAGTTGCTCCCATAAAAGGGAAGTAGAGGTGTGGACCCCATATGTTAACCCATAGGCCAATCAACACACTTCATTTTGGGTGGTGGTCCATTGGCAATAAAAATGTTTCATTTAATATATGTATTTAATGTTATTCTAAGAGCACCAATGGGGTGGTGGTCTATTGGCAAAGGCAAAGCCTTTAAAAACACCTAGGTTGAGAAGAAGAAGGTCTTGAATTCAAATCCCACAGACGATAGGGGATTAAAGAAATCAGTCGTTCAAAAAAAAATGTTACTCTAAGAGCATATAGATAAATTTACAATTGTAATGAGTTTATACTTTATTGTATACTTTTTCAAGACAACCTAATTTACGATGAATGCCAATTTTCAATATATACGTAGGATAAATTTCAATGTCTAGAATAAATTTAGATTTATGTGGGATAAATTAAATATGTCTAGAATAAATTTTGATTTATGTGGGATAAATTTTGAAATGTGTAGGATAAAATGTTTTTGCCTAACTAATGTAACGCAAAATAATTAATAAGGAAGTTATAAATTATTTATTGTTTTACCATTATATCATTTATTCTTTTCTTCTCGAAAAATCAATCCCCTAAAGCTATATGTGTTTCAAATAAAAAACCAAAAGCATACAGGAGTGTAACTCGTGAAATAAATCAGATTTAAGTTTAGACCTTTTGTTGAAAGGAACGTCAGATTTAATTCACCGGTTATGGTATCTTTGTTTGGTGATTTAATTTCCCGAAAGTGAAACTCAGCACGTGCAAGTGTTCACACTCATAATAACCTAACCACGTTAAAATAATTCGTTATGTCATGTTGGCTGTAAACGAACTGAACGTTCAGTGAACAGTTCGTGAAACGTTTGCCAGGAAGTTCGTTTATGTTCATACGTTTAATAAATGAACGAACACGAACCAGAACTTTCGTTCGTTAAGTTAAACGAGTGAACATGAACAGAGGTTGCGTTCTTTCGTTTACGTAATGTATTCATTTATGTCAACTCAGTTTTTAAAAATTTGAAACCCTAGTTATCAGGGGCGGACCTACATAAGCCCGTGGGTGGGCGGCCGCACCCCTTGAAAAAAAAAATTTAGTGTTATTTTTCGCCAAAAATCCCGACCGCACCCCTTGAAAAATTTCGACCGCACCCCTTGGAAAATTTCGACCGCACCCCTTGGAAAATTCTGACCCCACTACGGATACCCTTACCCAAATAAACCCAATCGACCTTTCATCTCTCCCGCCCTCCCCTTGCTGCGGCGACCAAGAAACAGAAGGATCAACCATTCAACCTGCAGACAGGCTTCGATCGATCAGCCACAAATCTCGCCGAGTCGCCGTAGACAGAGTGCAGATAGCCGACCAGGTACCAATCCTTGATTTTATTCTTCAAGAGTTTTGATAAGGTTTTTGATAGGGTTGTTGATAAGGTTGCTGTTGTAAAATTACAGCAGTCGGCAAATTGCCATTTATTGGGTTCAACTTGTTTAAATATTAAAAAAGTTACTGGATTGTTGATTAAATATTAAAAAAAGGTTGCTGTTGATTTATTGGGTTCAACTTTATTTCATTATTAAATGTTAAAGTTGTGTTTCATTATTTATTATTGATTCCATTATTTTTTATTTATTGTTGATTTCATTAAATATTAAAGTTGTGTATGTGATTAAGGAATTGAAATTAAGGAATATTGTTTATTTTGTATGTGATAGGCACAATGAGTAAATATGTTATTGCGCGATTTCTCAACAAGAGGAAAGCGGATGAAATTGGATCATCTTCCGATTTTGTTGATGTGAATGATCTTCCCTCGGATCCTCATGATCGCAAGGCGATAGCATCATACAACGTGAATCCACGAGATGATGTTAGAAAGGCATGCCTACTAAGAGGACCATGTCAACCAACGGGTATTCAATATCCAACATCAACGTTTCAAGGTAAAGAGTTGGCGTGTTTTTGATGATTATATAAATTTAAGTTTGATGTTCTTTTTTTACATGACCCGACCCGAACCGGTTTTTTTATGTATATATCTAGACGCCTAAATTTTTTTAAAAAATTCCGCACCCCCATGAAAAAATTCCTGGGTCCGCCACTGCTAGTTATACTTTATGCCTTCCCCAACATCCTTTTTTTGACCATTTCAATTTCAGTTTGTGTTAAATCTTGACAAACGTCTAAATTATGTGTTAATCATGTTTCTGATAACTATGTCAACTATGTTCGGATAATTATGTTAACTGTTTATTTATTTTTTGGTAGATTCTTTGTAATCTTTGTGATGAAAAATGTAGATTTTATTCTTAAATGAACATAAGTCCGTGTGTATGCATTTGTGTTCATACATGTTGTTTGTGTTCATTTATGTTTATGAACATTCGTTTGAGTTCATTTGCGTTTTATAAGTGTTCGCGAACACTTCATGAAGATGTTCATTTCCTTAATAATCAAACACGTACAAGAAATCTCATTCGGTAAAAGTTCGCAAACAGTTTATGAACATACTCATTCGGTAAGCGTTCGGTTCATTTACAGCCCTACGTGTTACTGAACTCATTTGACGTATTACTTGAAAAAAGGTGTTCATTTAGAATCCTAGGTCCGTTCAACATTTTGACCCTCGCTTCAAATATTATAAAGAAAAAAATCAAAGGGAAAGATCCACGATGACAATTTCAACTCTTTGATTGAAGAAAGGTATCGTATATGTTTTTGTCATATGTGGTGGAGTGTAAAACAAGTATACAAATGTTGATGGTTTTGGCTTCAAATTTGACTAAGCGTCTTGAACGTCCAAATCAATAAAAGTTGTTCACTTAGCTGAAAATCTTCGTGTCTTCGTATAAATAAAAATCTTTTTTGGACATGTGTTACTACTTTCTGGTGATTTCTCCCATTTTTTTTCTATTCATCTCTCATATTAAATGATAATAATATTTTTTTTCTATTTATCTCTCATATTAATAATAATAATTATTTTAAACAAAAATTAGATAATAATATATATTTGTTTTTCTATAAATATTTGTTTTTCTATAAATAACTTTAAACAAAAATTTAGATAAGGATAAACGTTTGTTTTTTATATAATCATAAGTTATATCCCGAGTATTACGAGCAGATATATATACTTTGGAGTTCAGTAATTGAAATTGTAGTAAATTAGTAATCAAAGGTTCCCGTTTGATATATACTTAATAATTGTATTATTGTTTTTTTTCACTAGAATAAATAATTATTTTAGGTCCGGGCATATGTTTTTATCAAATTATACGTGTTTTTAGATGCATCGCTATAATGGTTTGAACTCATCATTATCGTCGCACAATTCTTTCAAATGTCAAATCTAGACAACTTAGTTTCACACTTGTAATGTTAGACGTACTGTTATAATTGGTTTAAACTCATCATTTATCGCACATTGCATCAACATTTAGAAAGAACACCATTTTTTAAATATAACAATTTCTATACTCCATTCAAAGAGAATTTAATTCTCGATTTTATGGAATAATTCATAAAAAATGATGAAACATATAAAAACGTGGGATCGATCTCCACCTTTTTTGTACCGTAAACTCTCTTGAATACAAATTTGAGACGAATATTTTATGAATGAAATAAACAAATAAGCATGAAGGTGCATAAAACTAACTAAAATTATTGTATCTCATAATTTGAATGTATCATAAAAACGGGATCCAACCCCATGTAACACATGTGTTTTTTACCTAACAATAAATAAAAAAAATTAAAACGTTATAATAATAAGTATATAGTACATCACAGTTCATTTATATAAAATAAATCTTAACAACTATATGTGTTAACATATGACATTACACGAGTTTTTTAACGATGTCTCTTTTTTATTATTTATTATATAAAATTACATTTATGCAGCACGTGTTACGGGGTTCAAACCTAGTAACATAACATACAAAAGTATGATATGAAAATCCATATATGCTAATTCAATTCTTACTACTGCTACTTTGTTTCAAAAGACTTCTGTTATTTTTTTTTGGCCCATGACAATGATTTAATCATCTGGACATTCAACTCGTGAATTCATGAGATTACGAATGTCTAAACGCATAATGACATAGTTGTTCATATACCTTGTTACTAAATAATTATTCTAGGCCCAGGGCATAGATATATAGAGACAGTATTCTAGAAAGTGATCAACTTAACACGGTGATAACATTTACTCGTTTAGAGTTACAAAATTGAAACCACAGGGACCCAGATTCAAAAGGTTTGAGTTTTGAACTAAAGTGACAAAAGTGAGAAACCATTTTGACAATTACTCTAATACTAATAAATAAACCTATATGCATATTTTATACTTTAAGAATTAAAAGGGAGTTGGTGGGTCATATCATCCCACCTGATTTAACCTCGACATGAACAACCAATTTTGGAATTTTGCGATGCGGCATATGTAGCGCGTAACTTATGATGGAAGATGATACAAAGAATGCGTAGGAATGTTTAATACACACACCTTAGTCAAATTGTTTGCATGTCACATGTGCCCTCAATAGTTTAATGAAAAAACATAATATTAATATATTGAGAGAATATTTTAATCCCCAATAAAATGAAAAAAAAAGTTGATCTAAAATTAGATCAGTCATAGAATATATATATCTCAAATAAATATATTCTATGACTGAGAGAGTGAAAATAATTAGAGCTGAATTTAATTTTTTCTTATATGTAAATAATTTTTATATAGGGAAGGTTTACCCACTTATCTGGGGTTCCTATCTGAAAGGTCTTAGAGTCGAATCTTTGCGGGGGACGAATTGTGACACCGGTCCAACCTGGTAGTAATATATGGTCTCAACAATAGGCTATATGGTCTCAACAATATGTCTAAATGTTTATATGGTTATGTTGACTCTACATTGAGTGAGTCCATAAACAGACATGTACGTGTATAATTGATGAGGAGTTGATGTAATAATTGGTGGACTCTTACTTGGACTAGTTGGATAAGAGGAAAAATGACAGAAAAAGCCTAAACTTCAAACGAACATAATTTGGGCTACGGTTTGAGTTATGGTGCTAAAGACGAATGGTTGGTAGTGATGATGAACATGAGTAGATTGATAGGGTTTATCTTTAGAACATCCGTAATCAGCAATACATGAGGTCAAGGACCTATCCACGTTACATTTGACTAACATCTACCTCCTTTCAAAATGCCTATTTTCTCTCTCCAAACTAGCAGACCTTTTGTCCATTCTATATCCTTTAGTCTCAAAGAACTTGGCTTCTTCTCCCTTGGACGGTCAGTGACCATCGACTTCTCTCTCCTCTTCTTCTCTTACACGATTGTCCTCCATCTTTCCATGTTGCGCTACCACCCACATATTATGTATGCACTTAGAATTAGAGGATGTTCAAAAATTTAATTCAAAGACAAATGATGACTAAATGAGTAATATGGCTTTTCACAAAATTAACAAGTTAGGAGGTAAAATATTTTTCGTTATTACAAGCTTATGTTAAAAAAATCATATTATCATCTTAAAATCAAACTATATTTTTTACTTTAATATATGACACTATTAATCTAATTGATTTACTAAATTTATGCAATTAAACGTTAAACATTTTTTGTTATTACAAGCTTGTGTTAATAACTTTTTGACACACAAACGTAAAGTTGATCCCAATACCAAAATATATAAAATAACGTTAACTATTTTCTTTTCTTGAAAGTCCTAAGAAAACCCAACTGGCCACAAATGAATTTTTAAATAAATTCCACGTGAGCATTACCTGTAATTCTGTAAACCCATGTAGAATACTACACATTGTAGCCTATATATATGATACCTACATGCTTACTATCACCATGCACTTTCATCAAAGATATACATATTTTTCAATCTGTACGTATATATGAAGATGAAGAGAGAAGGTTCTATGTTTCTCTCTTTTATAGTCATTTTGGCGGTTTGCGGTGCTGGGGTGGAGGCAACGGGATTATTGCCTCCAGAGTCAACACCGTTGATCCGCCATTACTACAAGGTTCATAATACATGTGCCAATGTTGAACCTTTTGTTCGACACCAAGTGAAGTCTTTATATGACAAGGACAAGACCATAGCCCCCAAGCTTATTAAATTGTTGTATGCTGATTGCATGGTTAATGTAAGTTGTTCTTGTTACCTTTTCTAAAGGAATAATGGATTTTAATAATCCTAACTATTAGCCGTTGGCCAGCAACGGTCCCAACTTAAAAAATAACCAGTCGTTGTCCCACCTTTTCACATATTGTAACCAAATGGACCTTTATTAACTTTAAGTTCTTTTTGTCCCCTTTTTCTTTTCTGGTAGTAAAGGTCTATTGGTTTACAATTTATGAAAAGGTGGGACAACACTGGTTATTTTTGAAGTTGAGACCGTTGTCAGCCAACAGCTAATAGTTGGAATTATTAAAATCCATTATTCCTTTTCTAAATACATAAATGTGATTTTTTTTACACTATATACTAGCTAGTTTTATAAGTAACATGATTCAAATTACGAGCCGGAATGTGTGAAATTAACTACAGGGGTGTGATGCATCGATTTTGTTGGATGGTGACAACACGGAGAAAAAATCGCCTAAGAACCGCGGACTAGCCGCGTTTGCAGTGATTGACATAGCGAAAAAGGTTATTGAAGCAAGATGTCCTGGAGTAGTCTCGTGTGCTGATATTCTTAATATTGCCGTTAGAGATGCTGTTTACTTTGTAAGTCCTTGTAACTAACTATTATTCTCACCATATATGTTGTACTTAGATATATGTTTTACAAGGATCTAAAGTTTCATTTTACATGTTTTATAATTGAAATTTGAAGTCGGGTGGACCGTCATACCCGGTTTTCTTGGGAAGAAGAGACGGGAGGAAATCGGATGCTGCGTGGGTTGATCTACCCTCGCCGTCGATCTCGTGGGAATCAGCTCTCAAATACTTCACAGATAAAGGTTTAAATTTGCAAGACATGGTTACACTTCTAGGTATGTTGCTAGTGTCAGGACCTAAAAAAACATATCATATGTAGGTAATTTTGGCTATAAGATTGTTGACATTGAGGTTTATGATCTATAATTATGTATATACAGAATCATAGGATCTAAAGTATTTTTTGTCTTTTTATTTTTTATAAGTATAAAAAATAACTTTAAAATCCTAAAAGTTATGCTATTTTTTTAGTTAGTTTTATTGAAAGCAGGTTTAAAAGTTAAGAAACAATGAATTTTATGATTCTTGATCTCATATTAAAAAAAAATCAAAGTTTTGATGACGTAAACTGCTTATGTGGTTGCAAGTTTTAGCAACCCTTACATTGCGGTTTCACTATGATATTATTTCTAATCTCTTTTATCATGTTTGTTTTTTGGGTGGTTTTAGGAGGACATATGATGGGCCGAACTCGTTGTAGCAACATCTTAGACCGACTATACGACTTCAACAAAACAGGGAAGCCCGACCCGACTATGGAACCAACCACATTAAGCATCTTGCAAAACCAATGTCCCAAGAAGGTGAAGTTGGGCCAGCCCAATCCTCTTATAAACTTGAACCCGGATAACCCAACACACAAGTTTACCAATTCTTACTACTCAAGAGTGTTGGCAAGTAAATCTGTTCTAGGGGTTGACCAACAACTATTGTATGGTACTGACACACATGATCTAACCGATGAATATGCTAATGGGCTTGAAGACTTTAAGGGTGGATTCGCTTACTCGATGAGCCGGATGGGAGGACTCAAGGTTCTTACAGGAAAGAACGGTGAAATACGAAAGAATTGCCATGTCGTTAACAAGTAGATCGACCTATACTTCTTCGTGTCGACAATGAAACTAGCTACATATATACAAATATATGTGTGTATATGACATAAAAGTGAGATAAATATGATCATTTTGTATTATTGATCATAAGTGAATTCATGTTCATGTACTATGTTTTCGTTAAATCCTTGGATTACTGAATATTGATTTTCCAAAACATATTTGTATGATATAAACTCCTTTTAAGTGTGTCATGTTTTCGAGAAGAATTAATTACATGGTTAGTACCCGATCGAATCAGTCGTCTTACAGGTCCACTTGTCGTCTTAAAGGTCCAAGTTAAAATTAGGCCCAATATTCGACTACATTTCCCAACTTAGTGACTAAAGTTTAAAGGTCCAATCTAAAAAACTAGGTTAATACTCCACACTGGAATAGGAGACGTGTCACTATTACCCTAATACAAGACATGGTTCATTTATTTTAGAAAACAACAGAAAGTTCAAATCTCTAGGCCCAAATACATATTGATTTCTATGGTATACCGAAACAGATTACAAGATGAATTACATTCAGGCTGAATCGATTTTCAATGGGCCTAAATCTTAAAGCCCAAAAGTCATGCAAAAACGGTTTTTTTTTTCCTTTTCTGTAATGAGTTATATAGGATTGGGCTTCTAGATGGGTCATGAGACGGGATCGAATTTGAATATGATTGCATTTATTGATTAACTAGGTTATCACCCGGGAACTTTTTAGGTAGAAAAAATTAATTTATATTAATAGAGTTATGTCATTAAATTAAATAAAAAGACATGTTTTCAAAAGTTATACATATAATGAATCCATACCGATTGTTTTTATATCAATTTAAATTATATAAGTCGCAAGCTGAATTATTAAAAAAATGCAATTCCAACTCAGGATAACTAAGCCACCCACTTTTACTTCGAATGTCCATTGTACTTCCAAAATCAATCCCAACATCCTGCCTATGGCCCTCTATTTTTATATTCTTCAGTCCCAACATTATCCATTTACATATAGTACCTCTCAGCTTATACTCTTTATAACCTCCAATTCCATCTCTATTAGCCACGGCCCAAATCACAAGTATATGCTCTTTATAACCCTCAATTAGACCCCAAAACAACCAATCATATTGTTTTCTCCTCGGTGAGACACTAATAATCCAGTCCCATTTTCTTATAATCCGAAACATTAACAAACAACAAAAAAGACTTGGAATAATCGCCTCTACTTTATACTTGCACCTCCAGCAATAGTCATTTCTTTGACCCATTTCTATATCCTCTTTCCACTCCCTTAGTCTCTTATTAACTCCATATTGTAACACCTCGAAAATTCACGTCCTATAATGTGTTGACACGTGTCATAAAGTTTGAACGTGTGAAAGAATGTTAAAAAAGGACTAAAGTTGACAAACATGGAAAGTATGTGATTTTACGGGTTCTGAATGTCAACAGTGAATAAATATACTTCATAATAACCCTACATGATGTTTATAACATCAAACGAATGAATCATGGATCATACGAAGCAAAAAGTGAGAGATTACAAACTACAGGGGTTAAATGTGTCAACATGTTTAAAGATATACCTCTGAGTGACCTTTTGACAAACCCGAAGCTTTGTAAATGTTAATTATGCTCACTAGAATGCACGATATAAATTTCATAAATTTCACTAGAATGCCGATGCCTTGAGTCGGAATGAAAGGGTAAAACCTATCCGAATCAATGCCAAGCGCATGGAGATAAAGAATAATTTGATTGAAAGGTTGTTAGCTGCACAGAAGGAAGCTGTGTTGGAAGCTAACTATCCTAATGAAAAGTTAGGAGTAACTGAGGAGCAGCTAACTCTTAGCAAGGACGGAATTTTACGATTGAATGGACGAATATGGGTTCCAATTTATGGGGGACTTCGTGATGTTATCCTCCAGGAAGCCCATAGTTCCAAATACCCCGTTCATCCTGGAGCTGATAAGATGTACCAGGATCTAAAGGCAAATTATTGGTGGATAGGCTTGAAAAAGTCTGTAGCCACCCATGTAGCTAAATGCTTGACATGTGCGCAAGTCAAAGCCGAGCATCAAAAACCGTCAGGTTTGCTACAACAGCCTGAACTTCCTACGTGGAAGTGGGAAATGGTGACGATGGATTTCATCACCAAGTTGCCAAAGACAAGGAAAGGCAATGATACAATATGGGTTATAGTTGACAGACTGACTAAGTCAGCTCATTTCTTACCCATCAAGGAGACTTATAGCTCCGATATGTTAGCCCAGTTATACGTTGATAAGATTGTAGCTTTACATGGCATACCTGTGGCTATTATCTCTGATCGAGATACTAGGTACACGTCGCATTTTTGGAAGAGTTTCCAACAATCTTTGGGCACACGTTTGAATTTTAGTACGGCTTATCATCCTCAGACTGACGGTCAGAGTGAGCGTACTATTCAAACGTTGGAAGACATGCTACGTGCAAGTGCGATCGATTTGGGTGGTAGTTGGGATAAGAACTTACCATTAATCGAATTCTCCTACAACAATAGCTACCATACCAGCATTAAGGCTGCGCCTTTCGAGGCATTATACGGTAGAAAGTGTAGATCGCCTATTTGTTGGGCGGAAGTTGGAGATGTCCAATTATCAGGACCGGAGATAGTGTTCGAAACAACGGACAAGATTGTCCAGATTCGTGACCGTCTCAAAGCTGCCCGAGATAGGCAGAAGAGTTACGCTGATCCTAAGCGTAAGGATTTTCACTTCGAAGTAGGTGACAAAGTCCTACTTAAAGTGTCACCCTGGAAAGAAGTGACGCGGTTTGGTAAGAAAGGCAAGCTAAGCTCGAGATACATAGGACCTTTTAAGGTTATCGAACGTGTCGGGTCAGTTGCCTATAAGTTAAACTTACCAGAAGAGCTCAGTGGAATTCACAATGTGTTCCACATCTGCAATCTGAAAAAGTGTTTCGCTGACGAATCACTGGTTATACCACACACAGATGTGCATATAGACGAGAGCTTGAAGTTTGTGGAAAAACCTTTATCGATTGAAGATCGACAGGTAAAGAAGCTTCGAAGGAAGCACGTGCCTATTGTAAAGGTCAAATGGGATGCCCGTAGAGGTCCCGAATTCACGTGGGAGGTTGAATCCACGACGAAAGAAAAGTACCCTTATTTCTTTCAGTAAATCTCGGGTCGAGATTTATTTTAAGGGGGTGAGGATGTAACACCTCGAAAATTCACGTCCTATAATGTGTTGACACGTGTCATAAAGTTTGAACGTGTGAAAGAATGTTATAAAAGGACTAAAGTTGGCAAACATGGAAAGTATGTGATTTTACGGGTTCTGAATGTCAACAGTGAATAAATATACTTCATAATAACCCTACATGATGTTTATAACATCAAACGAATGAATCATGGATCATACGAAGCAAAAAGTGAGAGATTACAAACTACAGGGGTTAAATGTGTCAACATGTTTAAAGATATACCTCTGAGTGACCTTTTGACAAACCCGAAGCTTTGTAAATGTTAATTATGCTCACTAGAATGCACGATATAAATTTCATAAAGTTTCGTTAACGTATGAGAAAGTTATGGTCAAATTCGTGTGCGAGGGGTTAAAGTGTTAACGTTGAAAGTTAAGACTTTTCGGGTTAACCGGAAGTGTCCAGAGACTTGGCATAGTGGGTATAAGTCCTAAAGCTCTTGTGGGTAAATATAAAGGGGTCAAAATGCAAGAAATAACCTTGGTTGCCCTTTCGAAGAGCCAAGGGTCAACATTGCAATAAATAGAAAATTTAAAATCTGATTCGCAGGCCCAGGCGGCCCGCGTTGGGATCTGCTAAACGGGAGGCGGGCCGCGTCAGGCTGCCAGATGCAGAAAGTGCGACCAGGCTCCTGCAAACGCGGAAAACCGATCCTTTTTCGACATTAATGCAACATGGGCGACCCCTAAACTATTCTAGGCACTGAGGGACATGTGTAGAACAATTGTGGTCTGTTGTAGACTTGTTTGTCAACCAATTGTGGTGATTGAAACCACTATAAAAGGGCCTTCAAGTTCACAAACATTCCTCACACCATTCTCTTGCAATCTGATCAATTCTGGAGCTCAAGTATGCTCTCAACTGATCATATCTCGTGCATAGGACTCTTGTAAGTCTGCTAGTCCTTCTTTAATTGAGTTTAGCTTAGTTAATTAGCTAAAAGTCAAACCGTCGTAATTACGGTTTGACTTCGAGATTAGTCAATAATGGCTCAGTCATATCTCGAATTAAAAGTAGTTATAGGTTGGTATTTATGTGGGCAATAAAACCTCAAAAGGGTTTCCCCTGATCACCACTCTAACCAGGTCAAAAGTCGGGTCAAACTTATATTTAAAAAGTCAACAGGAAGCCTAAAATGCTATTTATGCATAATTAACATTGTAGATCATATACAACCTGTTGGATCATTGTTATAACTTGGTAATAAGTGTAAGAACATGTCTAGACATGTTCAACCCGACAATTTCCTGTTTAGACCCGGTTCGGAACCGAAAGTCACATAGTTTGACTTTCACTTTGACTTTCAGTTCTGACCCGTTTAGGCATGTTTTAGAAATGCCTCAGAGCTTTAATTGGATTAGGTTACATGTTAGTACAACCCTATGTGATTATACACCTTGGTTCATTAGTTATCCAATTAATATGCATGTTTCCGTTAATTGCTCATATGTTGACCATTATGCCCTTATCACCTTAAAACGTGATTTATGAAAATGTAAAAGTGTAGAAACCTTAATTACTTATATATAAACTTGTATCCAAAGTTTGACATCAGTTTGACTTGTAGATTAAGAGTTATGCTCATTATCGCAAAATTAATGCTTTATGTTAATAAAACGGCGTAATTAGCGTATAGCCTAGTTAAGCCTACTTTTTAATACCAAATCTTTTACCCACTGATGTAATATATTATTTTGGGATTTTTAAAGATTTTTAATTAATTTTAGGCTGAGCATAACTAGTAGTCGTAGGCTTAATCCGGTAATTGTCGGTTTTGCCCTTACGGGCCATAAAATGAGTTTTACTTATCTAAACGACTCCAAACCTTTTGCTACTGATCACATATGATAAATAAAATTATTTTAAGCCTTCTGGAAATATAAAAATATCAGATTTAAGTATCGAACCCGGAAATGGCCTTTAATCGCCTTATTTAGCGTTTTTAACGCATAGTATGTTTTAAAATCATATTGAACATACCCGGGTTGATACCTACTGATATTTTAGGCAAATTAGAATATTTTAACAGTAAGCAAAGGTTGATTAACTCAGACTCCGGTTTTGAGCTTTTCGGCTTATGTGAAATTACCAAAATGCCCCTGCGGTGCATAGTTGGCTATAAATGATAGATTTCACATAAATACTTTAACCTACTGATATGACTTAGCAAATTGAGTATATTTGCTGATTACATCAGACCTGTAACTCAGGTTAACACTTAAACTCTTTTACAACCTTTAAAATGACCAAACTACCCCTACGGGGCATAGTTTGTGTTTAACAATCATTTCGGGCATAATGAAAGACATCTTACTGATGTCACAACATATTTGAAGCATATTAACTTAGGAAACCTGTATATGGCTCTTACGGATACCCGTTACGCCTATTACGCGTTCGGTTCGGTTTATGTAACAAGTTTACATAAATTAGCCGAAACGGGTCAAACCTTATCGGTTTATTCTCAAAATCCAGAATGTGCATGAAGGACCCATATTAAGCAAGTCTCTGAACTTGTCGGGTCTAAATCACATTCTATCCGGTCTTCGCTTAATCGTGCGTACGAACCGTATCTTTGAAACTAGCCGGTCTAAGCTTAAGCTTAATTAAAGACCCGTTAGGATTCTAATAGGTTATTATAAAACCTTCGTTCCAGATTAGGAGGACCAGTAAAAGCTACGTGCATTTTGCTTATTGTGATTTATACATTGCTCAGGTAAATACTTTTAACTTATTTTCCCTATACGGGCTTGGGTTACGGTATATAGCATACCGCTTGATCGGGCATCAAATCTCCACCATTTGGTGGGTAGTTGAATAATTTGATCGGCTCGTTTAAACAGTCTTGTTACTTAAAGCCTTTGGGGGGTTAATGACCATGTCCCGGATATCCTCGGCATCATTTTACGAAATGGCCACGACTTAAGCGCGGGGTGTAGGCGTACACCCGTCAGTGCACAAAAGAACATTGTGGTGTGTCTATTGATCTTTAACCCGGAAAAGATCCGGGCTACTGAACGCACAAGCAACATGTAATTCGTTCACAAGATTATAATATTAAATAATTCTCCCAAGTTAAATAAAATATTTATGCCATGTGCATCCAACCCAATTTTCAATCATTTTCCAAAATGAGTCAGTTGAATGTATTTACCAGTGTAAACTGACGTATTTTCCAAAAAGGATTAAATGCAGGTACTAAGCGAAATTGGCTGGGATTTCTCCTTAGCATCATTAGAAGTCTCGCAAGCTTAAGATGCCTGAAGTCTGTTGAACCATTAATACTATTTTTATTTCGATCCGACTGTGGATAAACTTCCGGATATTGTGACATTGATATACAATATTAAATTCGGTTGTATCATATTTTAAATTTGCTTCCGCTGTGCATATTGATTATTGTGTTGTTTGACTATTATGTTGCCAACCACGTCACGATACTCCCCCACCGGGCCCACCGGTGACACGTGGAAATCGGGTTGTGACAGGTTGGTATCAGAGCCAACTCTGAGTGAATTAAACACTAGCCTTTTGTGTTTAATCTCAGTTGCACAATTGCACATTTCTAAACCTTCGAGTCTAGACATATAACATAGGATAAATTCCACCTTATTCGGTTTTTGTTTTTGTCCTTTAAATTTTATATTTGTTATTGTTATCTTATGCTACTTTGACAGGATTAACAATATGCCTCCAAGATTCTTCCGTAGAAGAGGACGAGGAAAGGGGCCGATCACCGCCCCCAACGACAACGAGGCAGGACCTTCAAATGTTCGAGCTCCGTCTACCACGGAGAGTGACGATCCACGCCAAAACAGAAGAAACCTGTTTGAACCAGCAAGAGGATCGGTATCACACAGCTCTACACCGCCGGTCCAAAACCCGTATGGGCCACAACCGGACTACGAGCCGAACAACCCTCAGCCTTCCTTCATACCATTACAACGATCTCTGTCTCATCATTCTTTCGGGGACCCCACCCCAGTTTTTCGGGGCCGGTTTAATCCGGTAGGCTACGTGCAAGAACCCGTGGGTTTTAACCCACTGGGGCCAGACGATCACTTCTCTGGCGATCACGCGGATGACATGGACGAGGATACTGATCCCGTCGAACCTGCAAGTGGCACTCCAAATCATCCGATCGAGATCTCCGACGGATCGTCTTTCCACGGATCACCCTACGATGGTCCAGACAGCTTCCAAGCCATGTTCACTCGGCACGAGTGGTACTACACACCTCCTCACCATTCGTCGCCTCCTCAGCAGCAGCAACCGCAGCAGCAGCATCATCAAGATTCCTCGGGGGATTCCCGATTTGTGGCAGTTACGCCACCACCTCCGCCGCCACCAGTTCAGCCTGCACCTCCTCAACCGCCAAGGCGTAGGAGAACCGGTGCCCGCATGTCGACACGAGCAGGGGACTTCCATTTCAGTTCCCCACGTCAATCCAGTGGCAGTCACTACCCGCCACATCAGGAGGACCCACAAATGGGTGGGCCTTCCAACCCAGCGATGCCACAGCCGCCGCCAATGGGTTTTGATAACCCAATCCCAGCGTATACGGGTTCCATGGCATACAACCCGTTCGAGCCGCCGGTCCACAACAACTATGGGTACGCAGAGGCCGACCCTTACTTAGTGGCAGCCAACTACAATGCCCTGTACCCGGAAGGACCATACGGAGCTCCATGAAGAGTTGGGTACCCAACACATGGGTACCAGATACCACCTAGGCCTATCATACGGACTCAATCGCAGCCGCCTAGGTTCTCCCCACCTGAGCGTGAAGAACTCCTTCAGAGGATGGATCAGGTTGAACGGGAAGTGCACAGGGACCGTAGGGAGAGACAGACCTTCTTCCAAGTATTAGCAAGTTTGATCAAAAGGAAGAACAAGAAGGATCACTAAAATCCTTCCAATTGTTGTTGAGCCCCTGCGTGGGCCTGTATTTCCTATATTTGTTTAAGCCCCTGCGTGGGTATGTATGTGTGTTGTTTTGACCCCTGCGTGGGTCTATTTTCCGTTAACCCCTGCGAGGGTATGATGTTTGCTTAAAGTCCCTGCGAGGACTAGTTTGTTTGTTTAAGGTCCCTGCGTGGACTATTATGTTTGTTTAAAGTCCCTGCGTGGACAAGTATGTTGATTGACCACTACGTGGGAAATTGTTTGTTGAAAAGACCCGTTTAGGGCAGTATGTAATATTTTGAATAAATTAATGGAATGTTTGTTTTATAAATTTCATGTTTGCCATTTTGTGCATAAATAAATTATAAATGAAATAAATAAATTAAAATCATTCCTTTTGAATTAATCTGCCTATGAAATTATAAATTAAGAATCTTAAAGTGTGAAACCTAGCCTTTTGGTCATTTTAAGACCGGGCCAAGATGGTAAGACCTGTTCAAAAGATTCAAATCTGAGTTAACATCTGAAAACATGTTAACACTCCTGGCAGAAGTGATTCGTTAAAAATCGCATACGTCATTTTTATAAAGGAATTCTTTAGAAGATTCTTAAACCCAGTTTAATGATCTCTGAATCCTGGGTCTACATCATCAATTAAGATGATCATATTTTTACCATACGTGGTAGTACGTGCCTACGGGCCCTGCTCATTCCCATATGAGCCAAAAGGACAGTGGTAGCTATGACTCCCTGTCAAATAAAGGTAATGAACTAGGTTCAAACCTCAAATGCTTTGATTCTCTGAAATCCTAGCATATAATTTATAATTGTCCTTGTGACTAGGCCTATTGTGCCAGTATACCTTAATGTTTTGATTCTCTGAAATCATAGATTAAATTAAAGGTGTCCACGTGACTAGGCCTTTTGTGCCATAAATAAAACTGTTAATGTTTTATAATTAGGATAAATTATTATAGAAATCCTAAATAAATATGATTTATAAATTAACCAAATATGGTCTCTGTTACCATGGTTAATGAATTGCCATAAAAGACAATTCTATAATAAACTCCCAAATAAACTATTGTCCTTGTTTTCTGCAACAGTTCAATTAGTATGGCTAACTCGGACGAGGGTAATAGTCATCCAGTGGAGGTTAATAATGACGCTCGAATTAATCTAACGGGTGCGGAATTGAAAGCGATCATAGACGGCGCTGTTACACAGGCTTTAGAAAGGCAGTATGAAGAGTACAGTGGGACTCGTAGTAGGACCCAATCTACACAGCCTTCAAAGCCACCGCCCAAGAAGGACGACCCGAAGAAAGATAATGATCGACGCTCCTCGAACCACAGTGCTCCATCTCAGCAGGTTATACGTAATCAAGGGCCCCGTGACAAGGGTTGCACGTATAAATATTTCGTTTCTTGCAAGCCCCGGGATTTCACTGGGGAGAAGGGAGCCATTAACTGTATGACATGGCTGGATGAGATGGATACGGTTGTAGACATCAGCGGATGTGCTGAGAGAGACGTGGTCAAGTTTGTGTCGCAGTCTTTTAAGGGTGAAGCGTTAGCATGGTGGAGATCTCTGATTGAGGCCACCGGAAAAATCCCATTGTACAATATGTCGTGGGATCAATTTGTTGCCCTTATCAGGGAAAATTACTGCCCTCAGCATGAGGTGGAGAAGATAGAATCTGACTTTCTATCATTGGTGATGACAAACCTTGACTGTCAAGCTTACCTAACGAGCTTCAACACGATGTCCCGGTTGGTTCCATATCTGGTAACCCCGGAGCCAAAAAGAATCGCTCGTTTTATCGGTGGTTTAGCCCTGGAAATCAAGGCAAGCGTAAAAGCTTCTCGGCCAGCTACCTTCAGGTCTGTAGCTGACATTTCCTTATCCCTCACTCTGGATGCGGTCAGGCAGAGATCGCTGAGGAATAAGGAGGCTGAGAAGAGAAAGCGTGAAGATGATGGTTCACGTAGATCGAACAAGAAACACCGTGGGAACGGTGATAACAAGAAAGGATCGGAGTCCAGGAAGGAAGGGCATCACTCTGGTGAGAAGCCCAAATGCAAAATTTGCAAGAAACAGCACTCTGTAAAGTGCAGACTTGAGTCGAACTCACAGACTCATTCAAAAACCTATGCTTGTGGTCTATGCAAGTCCACGGATCACAAAACCCTGGATTGCAAGAAGATAAAAGACGCAATGTGCTATCGTTGCAATGAAAAGGGGCACATCAAGACCAACTGCCCAAAGTATGCAAAGAAGCCTGAAGAGGCCAAGAAGACTAATGCGAGAGTCTTCAGAATGGACGCAAAGGAAGCGATTTTAGACGACAACGTTATTACAGGTACTTTCCTTGTAAATGACGTCTTTGCTAGAGTACTTTTCAATTCAGGCGCTGATAAGTCGTTTGTAGATCATAAATTTTGCAAATTGCTGAAATTACCTGTCAAAACCTTAAATGTGAATTATGAGGTGGAGTTAGCAGATGGCACACTAGAAACCGTCTCAACTGTGTTAGATGGGTGTGTTATATCCATTAAGAACCATTCTTTTCCTCTGTCTCTACTCCCATTTAAGTTGGCCAGTTTTGACATAGTTCTGGGTATGGACTGGTTTTCTCATAACTAGGCCCAAATTGTCTGTAACATGAAACAAGTGGTAATAAAGACTCCGTCGGGTGAATCACTTACCATTCGGGGAGATACCCAGTATGGGTTGCCTGAGCAAGCGACTATGCTCAAGGCTTCAAAATGTTTAAAGAGGGGTTGTGTCATCTACATGGCCCAAGTAATTATTGATGAGCCCAGACCGAAGATAGAAGACATCCCTGTCATCTCTGAATTCCCAGAAGTTTTTCCGGAAGAACTACCTGGTTTGCCACCAAATAGGCAAGTGGAATTCAGGATTGATATCATCCCCGGAGCAGCACCAGTTGCCAGAGCACCCTATAGATTGGCGCCCACGGAGATGAAAGAATTAAGGACACAGCTAGACGAATTACTAGCCAAGGGTTTCATTAAACCTAGCTCGTCGCCTTGGGGAGCGCCAGTCCTATTTGTCAAGAAGAAGGATGGATCGATGCGGCTGTGCATCGACTATCGTGAGCTTAATAAGGTCACGATCAAGAATAGGTATCCTTTGCCTAGGATCGACGATTTGTTCGATCAATTTCAAGGAGCAAGTTATTTCTCAAAGATTGATTTGAGGTCAGGTTACCATCAACTGAAGGTTAGAGATGAAGACGTGCATAAAACAGCATTTAGGACTCGTTATGGTCATTACGAGTTCCTAGTGATGCCTTTTGGGCTCACTAATGCACCGGCCGCGTTCATGGATCTCATGAATCGCGTTTGCAAGCCGTACTTAGATAAATTCGTCATCGTTTTCATCGACGACATTCTTATCTATTCGAAGAATCAAGCTGACCATGAGAAACACCTTCGATGTATTCTCAAGCTCCTACATCAAGAGAAGCTCTATGCCAAATTCTCTAAGTGTGAATTTTGGCTACGAGAAGTCCAATTCCTTGGACACGTGGTTAGTGAGCGTGGTATCCAAGTGGATCCCGCTAAGGTTGAAGCAGTTATGAACTGGCAAGAACCAAAGACGCCTACAGAGATTTGTAGCTTCCTGGGATTGGCAGGATATTACAGGCGTTTCATCGAAAAATTTTCAAGGATTGCTGCACCCCTAACTTCCTTGACTAAGAAGAAAGTAAAGTTCGTTTGGGGCCCTAAGCAGCAAGAGTCCTTTGATATTCTGAAGCAAAAGTTGAGCAACGTCCCAGTACTGACGTTGCCAGATGGAATAGAAGAGTTCGTGGTTTACTGCGATGCATCACACACTGGCATGGGGTGTGTGCTTCTGCAAAAAGGCAAGGTTATTGCCTACGCATCACGACAGTTAAAGGTGCATGAAAAGAATTACACCACTCACGACTTGGAGTTGGGTGCCGTTGTGTTCGCACTGAAACTGTGGAGGCATTATCTTTATGGGATTAAGTGTGTGATCTATTCTGATCACAAGAGCCTTCAACATCTGTTTAATCAGAAGGAACTAAACATGAGGCAACTCCGTTGGATGGAAACTTTAAATGATTATGATTGTGAAATCAAATACCATCCCGGCAAGGCGAATGTAGTCGCCGATGCCTTGAGTCGGAATGAAAGGGTAAAACCTATCCGAATCAATGCCAAGCGCATGGAGATAAAGAATAATTTGATTGAAAGGTTGTTAGCTGCACAGAAGGAAGCTGTGTTGGAAGCTAACTATCCTAATGAAAAGTTAGGAGTAACTGAGGAGCAGCTAACTCTTAGCAAGGACGGAATTTTACGATTGAATGGACGAATATGGGTTCCAATTTATGGGGGACTTCGTGATGTTATCCTCCAGGAAGCCCATAGTTCCAAATACCCCGTTCATCCTGGAGCTGATAAGATGTACCAGGATCTAAAGGCAAATTATTGGTGGATAGGCTTGAAAAAGTCTGTAGCCACCCATGTAGCTAAATGCTTGACATGTGCGCAAGTCAAAGCCGAGCATCAAAAACCGTCAGGTTTGCTACAACAGCCTGAACTTCCTACGTGGAAGTGGGAAATGGTGACGATGGATTTCATCACCAAGTTGCCAAAGACAAGGAAAGGCAATGATACAATATGGGTTATAGTTGACAGACTGACTAAGTCAGCTCATTTCTTACCCATCAAGGAGACTTATAGCTCCGATATGTTAGCCCAGTTATACGTTGATAAGATTGTAGCTTTACATGGCATACCTGTGGCTATTATCTCTGATCGAGATACTAGGTACACGTCGCATTTTTGGAAGAGTTTCCAACAATCTTTGGGCACACGTTTGAATTTTAGTACGGCTTATCATCCTCAGACTGACGGTCAGAGTGAGCGTACTATTCAAACGTTGGAAGACATGCTACGTGCAAGTGCGATCGATTTGGGTGGTAGTTGGGATAAGAACTTACCATTAATCGAATTCTCCTACAACAATAGCTACCATACCAGCATTAAGGCTGCGCCTTTCGAGGCATTATACGGTAGAAAGTGTAGATCGCCTATTTGTTGGGCGGAAGTTGGAGATGTCCAATTATCAGGACCGGAGATAGTGTTCGAAACAACGGACAAGATTGTCCAGATTCGTGACCGTCTCAAAGCTGCCCGAGATAGGCAGAAGAGTTACGCTGATCCTAAGCGTAAGGATTTTCACTTCGAAGTAGGTGACAAAGTCCTACTTAAAGTGTCACCCTGGAAAGAAGTGACGCGGTTTGGTAAGAAAGGCAAGCTAAGCTCGAGATACATAGGACCTTTTAAGGTTATCGAACGTGTCGGGTCAGTTGCCTATAAGTTAAACTTACCAGAAGAGCTCAGTGGAATTCACAATGTGTTCCACATCTGCAATCTGAAAAAGTGTTTCGCTGACGAATCACTGGTTATACCACACACAGATGTGCATATAGACGAGAGCTTGAAGTTTGTGGAAAAACCTTTATCGATTGAAGATCGACAGGTAAAGAAGCTTCGAAGGAAGCACGTGCCTATTGTAAAGGTCAAATGGGATGCCCGTAGAGGTCCCGAATTCACGTGGGAGGTTGAATCCACGACGAAAGAAAAGTACCCTTATTTCTTTCAGTAAATCTCGGGTCGAGATTTATTTTAAGGGGGTGAGGATGTAACACCTCAAAAATTCACGTCCTATAATGTGTTGACACGTGTCATAAAGTTTGAACGTGTGAAAGAATGTTATAAAAGGACTAAAGTTGACAAACATGGAAAGTATGTGATTTTACGGGTTCTGAATGTCAACAGTGAATAAATATACTTCATAATAACCTTACATGATGTTTATAACATCAAACGAATGAATCATGGATCATACGAAGCAAAAAGTGAGAGATTACAAACTACAGGGGTTAAATGTGTCAACATGTTTAAAGATATACCTCTGAGTGACCTTTTGACAAACCCGAAGCTTTGTAAATGTTAATTATGCTCACTAGAATGCACGATATAAATTTCATAAAGTTTCGTTAACGTATGAGAAAGTTATGGTCAAATTCGTGTGCGAGGGGTTAAAGTGTTAACGTTGAAAGTTAAGACTTTTCGGGTTAACCGGAAGTGTCCAGAGACTTGGCATAGTGGGTATAAGTCCTAAAGCTCTTGTGGGTAAATATAAAGGGGTCAAAATGCAAGAAATAACCTTGGTTGCCCTTTCGAAGAGCCAAGGGTCAACATTGCAATAAATAGAAAATTTAAAATCTGATTCGCAGGCCCAGGCGGCCCGCGTTGGGATCTGCTAAACGGGAGGCGGGCCGCGTCAGGCTGCCAGATGCAGAAAGTGCGACCAGGCTCCTGCAAACGCGGAAAACCGATCCTTTTTCGACATTAATGCAACATGGGCGACCCCTAAACTATTCTAGGCACTGAGGGACATGTGTAGAACAATTGTGGTCTGTTGTAGACTTGTTTGTCAACCAATTGTGGTGATTGAAACCACTATAAAAGGGCCTTCAAGTTCACAAACATTCCTCACACCATTCTCTTGCAATCTGATCAATTCTGGAGCTCAAGTATGCTCTCAACTGATCATATCTCGTGCATAGGACTCTTGTAAGTCTGCTAGTCCTTCTTTAATTGAGTTTAGCTTAGTTAATTAGCTAAAAGTCAAACCGTCGTAATTACGGTTTGACTTCGAGATTAGTCAATAATGGCTCAGTCATATCTCGAATTAAAAGTAGTTATAGGTTGGTATTTATGTGGGCAATAAAACCTCAAAAGGGTTTCCCCTGATCACCACTCTAACCAGGTCAAAAGTCGGGTCAAACTTATATTTAAAAAGTCAACAGGAAGCCTAAAATGCTATTTATGCATAATTAACATTGTAGATCATATACAACCTGTTGGATCATTGTTATAACTTGGTAATAAGTGTAAGAACATGTCTAGACATGTTCAACCCGACAATTTCCTGTTTAGACCCGGTTCGGAACCGAAAGTCACATAGTTTGACTTTCACTTTGACTTTCAGTTCTGACCCGTTTAGGCATGTTTTAGAAATGCCTCAGAGCTTTAATTGGATTAGGTTACATGTTAGTACAACCCTATGTGATTATACACCTTGGTTCATTAGTTATCCAATTAATATGCATGTTTCCGTTAATTGCTCATATGTTGACCATTATGCCCTTATCACCTTAAAACGTGATTTATGAAAATGTAAAAGTGTAGAAACCTTAATTACTTATATATAAACTTGTATCCAAAGTTTGACATCAGTTTGACTTGTAGATTAAGAGTTATGCTCATTATCGCAAAATTAATGCTTTATGTTAATAAAACGGCGTAATTAGCGTATAGCCTAGTTAAACCTACTTTTTAATACCAAATCTTTTACCCACTGATGTAATATATTATTTTGGGATTTTTAAAGATTTTTAATTAATTTTAGGCTGAGCATAACTAGTAGTCGTAGGCTTAATCCGGTAATTGTCGGTTTTGCCCTTACGGGCCATAAAATGAGTTTTACTTATCTAAACGACTCCAAACCTTTTGCTACTGATCACATATGATAAATAAAATTATTTTAAGCCTTCTGGAAATATAAAAATATCAGATTTAAGTATCGAACCCGGAAATGGCCTTTAATCGCCTTATTTAGCGTTTTTAACGCATAGTATGTTTTAAAATCATATTGAACATACCCGGGTTGATACCTACTGATATTTTAGGCAAATTAGAATATTTTAACAGTAAGCAAAGGTTGATTAACTCAGACTCCGGTTTTGAGCTTTTCGGCTTATGTGAAATTACCAAAATGCCCCTGCGGTGCATAGTTGGCTATAAATGATAGATTTCACATAAATACTTTAACCTACTGATATGACTTAGCAAATTGAGTATATTTGCTGATTACATCAGACCTGTAACTCAGGTTAACACTTAAACTCTTTTACAACCTTTAAAATGACCAAACTACCCCTACGGGGCATAGTTTGTGTTTAACAATCATTTCGGGCATAATGAAAGACATCTTACTGATGTCACAACATATTTGAAGCATATTAACTTAGGAAACCTGTATATGGCTCTTACGGATACCCGTTACGCCTATTACGCGTTCGGTTCGGTTTATGTAACAAGTTTACATAAATTAGCCGAAACGGGTCAAACCTTATCGGTTTATTCTCAAAATCCAGAATGTGCATGAAGGACCCATATTAAGCAAGTCTCTGAACTTGTCGGGTCTAAATCACATTCTATCCGGTCTTCGCTTAATCGTGCGTACGAACCGTATCTTTGAAACAAGCCGGTCTAAGCTTAAGCTTAATTAAAGACCCGTTAGGATTCTAATAGGTTATTATAAAACCTTCGTTCCAGATTAGGAGGACCAGTAAAAGCTACGTGCATTTTGCTTATTGTGATTTATACATTGCTCAGGTAAATACTTTTAACTTATTTTCCCTATACGGGCTTGGGTTACGGTATATAGCATACCGCTTGATCGGGCATCAAATCTCCACCATTTGGTGGGTAGTTGAATAATTTGATCGGCTCGTTTAAACAGTCTTGTTACTTAAAGCCTTTGGGGGGTTAATGACCATGTCCCGGATATCCTCGGCATCTTTTTACGAAATGGCCACGACTTAAGCGCGGGGTGTAGGCGTACACCCGTCAGTGCACAAAAGAACATTGTGGTGTGTCTATTGATCTTTAACCCGGACAAGATCCGGGCTACTGAACGCACAAGCAACATGTAATTCGTTCACAAGATTATAATATTAAATAATTCTCCCAAGTTAAATAAAATATTTATGCCATGTGCATCCAACCCAATTTTCAATCATTTTCCAAAATGAGTCAGTTGAATGTATTTACCAGTGTAAACTGACGTATTTTCCCAAAAAGATTAAATGCAGGTACTAAGCGAAATTGGCTGGGATTTCTCCTTAGCATCATTAGAAGTCTCGCAAGCTTAAGATGCCTGAAGTCTGTTGAACCATTAATACTATTTTTATTTCGATCCGACTGTGGATAAACTTCCGGATATTGTGACATTGATATACAATATTAAATTCGGTTGTATCATATTTTAAATTTGCTTCCGCTGTGCATATTGATTATTGTGTTGTTTGACTATTATGTTGCCAACCACGTCACGATACTCCCCCACCGGGCCCACCGGTGACACGTGGAAATCGGGTTGTGACACATATCTCATATTACCATCTCTATAATCAATCATCCGAAATATCTGCATCTATCTCATATTATCATACTTTCCAATATACCCAAAATACCCCGGCAGCCAAAAAACAAAGGACAGTTATGACGGCTCCTGCTACCTTTGCACATACTTTTAAACTGTCTTATGACTACAATAATGCAAACATTCAGGCCCCAATCTTCCCATTTCAGAATTTTCCCAGTGTTCCCATTATACCCCTGCCACTCTAACTCAATTTTTCCATTACTCCTTAGATTTTGCCCATTACACCAAGACACTGCTATCAACCAGCACCATTTAAACAATTCTAACACAAAACTTGCATCATATTCTACAACCTACATATTACAGCAACTCCATCTCAATAATCTCCAACCATCTAAGCAAACCCCAATAAACTCAAGACCCCAACACCCTATCATTCCAACCCAACCCAACCCAAAACTATCAGAATCCCCCTTGACCCAAACTGGTCAGACTCAATAGACTCAACGTAAAACCAAGAAAAAGGCTCAATAGAATACCTTTTTGGCAACCGTTGTCGAGTCTTTTTTGCCCTTGAACAACTTATCCAACAATATGTGGTAGTAATGCCCAAATGGTCCAAGATATGAAAACTCGAAAAGCTGCATAACTTCGCATGCTAATCAAACTATACAACCAAAACAAAATCTTTCAAATCATCTTAAAGATTAATCCAAGATTTTTGATACATAATAAAGTCAATGGATTGACTTCAAAAAGTCAACAAAAACAGATCAAACTGAATCATAAGATCCGCCAAAGATTCAGTTAAACCCTAAAATGAAAGATAATCAACTCATACCACTTAGAGAAGAAGACGACGGATTTGCAGTTTCTGGATGCCAGAGAGCTTTTGAGAAACTATGTCACTGATCGCCGATAATACTCCAGCTGTTATAGCCTAAAATTTTAACCAAATTCAATCAAGAATCACAAAATCAATAAGAAAAACAGTTCATGATCATCAAATAAAACCTACCTGGTTTCTAATTCATTAAATTAAACAAAACCCAATTCATGATTGAGCTAAAAACACAATCGATGGGAAAAACAGTTCAAGATCATCAATTGAAACATACCCAGATTCCAATTCATCAATATAAACAAAACCCAATTCTTACCAATCAAGAATCACAAAACACGGTTCATGACTTAATATAAAACACAAAATCAATGGCAAAAACAGTTGAAATATCATCAAATAAAGCAACTTACTCATCACTTTGTAACTTGTATAGTTTACTGATTTGAATATTTCAAATATTCCCATCAAGTAATTTGTCTTGAAAGTTAATTAAGAATTGCACTATTCAACCACCAAGTTCAGAAAGACAAGCTAAATAGACTAATAGTAAGACTATACCTATAGCAAATACTCCAACCAACTTATAAAAAATTTCAAAGTTTGTCTTGTTATTTCAAGCTAGAAATTACATATTTTACTCTTTAAGGATGCTATAAATATATATATCACTACCTGTTGATTTTTAATCTATCGTGGTTGCTAAAAAAAGGTAATTTAAGATCCTAAAGTTGACATGTTCTTAGGAAACCTTGCCTATTGCATATAGATGAACGTTAACAATTCACATATGAAGAATATGCATGTACCTGAATGAAGAAAAGGTTGAGAGGCAGAGATTCCACATGAGAAACTCCAGCAAACAACTGACATATGGAGTCACCAAATGATTCATATGTTAATCTTGTATGTGCCATAGCATCAGGGTAAATCACAGCTTTCTTCAAGGAGTCTAGGTTTTCAAATGAAAATGCATTCGCCATGTGACCTGCATACTCCAAACACACGAGTTTCGGGCAACAAATCCGAAGGCCGACACACAAGCCCTCATTATCATCCGAACCACCACCAAACCTTTCGGTATAATCCCTATTCCGGTTACGAATTCTCATAATCTTGAGATTCAGGCATGAAATACAAAATCTTCATTTGAGTACGAGAAGCAGTCAATTAAACTCAACTTCTCAAGCAGTTTCATAACATATACGCGTGTGTTTCGGTTACTTGTATATACTACTTATAACATAATCTCAATAAAAATTATATCGAGTTTAAAAGAAAACACTACCATATTTTTGGTTTAAAAAAAAACTAAAACGATAACACAACTGTAATTTTAAGCTAGGGGCAAAATTGTAATTTGTCAGGACCAGTGAACAAGTGTCAGACAACTCTGGCACTATTTCCACTCATCCCTTTTGTACATGTAGCATAGCATAGTGTAGTATAATAATAATATTATTATTTATTATTATTATTATTATTAAGGTAGGTCTTGGTATCTAGTCCCGTGGACTTGTGGTTAAAAAATAATAAATATATATGTAAATAATTATTAAAGTATATATTTGAGTTTATTATAAGTAACGTAAGGTTTAAATTCTTTCATCTTCTTCAAATATTTCTCTCTTTAGGGTTTTCAAGTAACTTGTAACAACCCGATTTTTAAAGTCAAAGTACAAGTCAAAGGAAGAAAAGATTGCTAATCAGATCTGTCATTTCTGACTTAATTATTGCTTGTACTCTCGAACCTCGATAATCGATACTTTAGTTGACGCTATTTTACGCTATGATTTGTAATATGTGAAATAACAATGCGATAAACATAATTAAACGCTAATCTACTTAACGCAATCTCATCGCTGCCGCATCGCAACTCGAATCGCAATTATTGGTATTGTGCAATGTGTGAGTGTTATTATGTGTTACTTGTGCATGTTTAAATATGTTGAAGGTGTTATTCGTAAACGCAATCGCAACTTTATCGCACCGCAATCTCATCGCAAACTCGAAACGCAGATTTACTTACTTGTATGTTGTTATGTGTTAGTTATGTTATTTGTGTAACTATTGTTTAAAATTATTGCATCGCTTACTCGCAACTCGATTAAACGCAACGCAACGCTCAACGCACGAAACAGAAGTCGGAAACTAACTCGTGCGTGCCGTCCGATTGAATGACCGTTCGATCCAATGGTCATCCGACCGGATGACCATCCGATCGAAAGGCCATCCGACCCGCACAACTCCACACCGCCTTTCACCTCTTCACCTATAAATACCTCACCTGTCACATCAACTGTTCATTGATGTGACAGCTCCCTCCGACCAGTGCACTCCCAAGCTCTTTTCTCTCGATTCCTCGCGATTCTTGTAAGTTTTCACCATAAATCTTGTACTTTCACAATCATTACACACTTTCACATCATCTTCTCCAACGAATCACAACTTTTCACTGTGAAACCCTCTGATTCGGGTTGTTCTGAGGTGATGTCATCATGGAGTTCTTATGAACATTGAAGTGTGACCTCATCTTATCAAGAACGGTTCGGATCTAATGGATTTCTACATGTTTAAACGCCGATTTCATCATAATCTAAACATTTTCCAACTAGATTCAAACTTCTCTTCAACAATCTTTCACTTTTTACTCAAAACCGTTAGAATCTGGACTCGTTCAGGCCTTCTACTCATTCTCTAGTGAAGTGCCGGTCTGAGGACGGATTACTATCGAGGAGACAACCGATTCACGGGTTGAACATGGAACTTCATCTTGAACAGTTAAGTCTGATCGAATGGGGTGATTCCCGCCCGATCAGATGAGCTAAACAGGGTGTGGTTTCTGTTGTTTAACACGTCATCATAACGTCTCTGCCAAATCGCAAACTTTACATCTTAACTGATTTCATGAGTTTTCAAACGAAACAGTTGCTCAAACGAATAGCCGTTCGATCAGACGACCATCCGATCGAACGACTATTCGACCAAGTGACTTGATTTTATAAGCTTCAACACTTAAACAATTTTCAAAACTTAGAATAATATCAGTTTCCAAACGAATCACCATCCGATCGAACGGCCATCCGTCCGGATGACCATCCGACCGAATGGCTTGACAAATAATGATATTTTTCACTTTTCAAAATGCTACAATGAAAACTTCAAAGTTCAAAGATTTCACAAACACACTCATCCCATCGAATGACCCTCCGACCGAATGGTCATCCGTCCGGATAACCATCCGTCCGGACGGTCATCCGACCGAGCCATCATCCGTCACTTATCTCACTGACACACTGTTTTACGCACTGTTCAACGCTTATACTGTCGTACTGTGATCAGGCTAACTCTCCAGCGCTCCCTTCAATGAAAGACTGTGTTTATTTACTAAACACTATATGTGAGTATACTCGATCCCTTTTTGCTTAACGCACTTTTGGGTGTTACATACCTTACCTATATTAAATCACATCGACACACAACGCAAACACTTTTTATACGCTAACCGCTCTGCATGTTATACGTGTTATTCGATGAATGCTTGTATGTTATGTTTACACAGTGATTGTTTCCTGACACCTTAGCAACGATAGTACTATAGTTTGGACTCAGCACCTGTCGTGGACAGGGTTGTTAAGGGTATTCCTTCATATGTCATAGTGGTGATATGTGTTACGCATTCTACAACTCACAGTCATGTCTGTGCATATTTCATTGTCTATAGCTTACATGCTTCACATTTCTACGTGTTACATTGTCACACCCTGACCGCGTAAAACAACGAAACCGCGGCAGAAACATCGGGGAGTAGAGCGACAGAATTATTGTTTCACAACCATGGATTAAAACTTTCGTTTTATTTAGTTATTAAATATTTACATTGTCTTAAAATTAAACAAACAAGTTCACATATCGACTATCATCGTTATTAAGTCACTAAGGCCTCGTCCAGTCCTAAGTGAGCATGCATCCTAGTCTCAATCAACATCATTCGACACCACCTGAAACATATGTAAAAATAAAGTCAGCAAAGAAATGCCGGCGAGCACATAGGTTTTGTGTGAGTGTCAGATTCATGGCTCGTTTACATGTTGAAATAACTCGTACAACTTCGTTAATCAATATTAGAAAACCTTGTTTTGTAATAAGTTTGTATTGTAAAATGAATAACCATGTCAAAACATATTGGTTACAGTTTATGAAACATCGATGCCATGAACCTTGATGTGTAGTAAAATACACATATTTGTCCAGTGTGAAATGTATAATTATTGTATGGTTTTTATTTGTTTCTATTTAATTTTTAGTGTTATATTATATTCTTGTGTGTTTTTCCAGGTCCTGGTGCAAATGGAGTGAAAACGAGTAATATGGAAATAACCAGCCAGTTGGGCAGAGTGGGGCGCCAGTGGCCGAATTGAAATTACTGCTATTTTCCGTGAATGGGTCGAGCCCGCTATCTCTATATATAAGATAGCAATATAAATTATCTAATATAAATAATAAAAATAATAATATATATATCGTGGGTGGTTTAGTGGAGGCAAAAAGCAAAAAGCAAAAAGCAAAAGCATGAATGACAACTTTCATTATTCAGTGGGATTAAAGTGCACATTTTGTGAAAGTTGAAATTAATTCTCAACTCCATGATAACATAAAGCATTCATTCACTCACGAGAATTACCACTTGAGATTATAATATTATTAATTGAGATTATTAAAGGAAAAGATGGAATCTTGTGGGCCATGAAAAGTGAATTATGAATTGTAAAGGCTGACATCGATCAGGAAAAGAAAACAAAATATATTATGTTATATGGGATGATTGGCTAATTTTATTCAAAATATTAGAAGTGGGCCGCACATGAAAGACAATTCAGCGAGACTTTGTGGGTTTATTTTGTGGGTTGTGATTTCTTTTACAATATATCCACATTATTAAGAAAAACTTTGGAGGTGGATATGGGCCCTTGAATGATTGTATATGCAACCTTATGTTCATAAACAGAGGAGAAGGTGGAGGCATTGAGGGAAGACATTGGTGGTGAAGTTCTTGAAGGTGGGAATCAACGGGAGAAGCTGGGAGCAATCGGGCTTGAAGAATTAAGGGTTGTATTTTCCTATTTCATTCTTGTTTCCTTTGTTTTCCATATTTTGCCATGAACTCTGTTTTTAAGATTAATGTTTTAATTTGCATAACCATGATGCTTGGCTAAACACTTAAAACTATCTAGGTTATGATGAACACTTGTTAAAAAATGTAGTTTTTACCGGTTATTGTGTGATTATGGATTGTTCTTGTTAAGTAAATAATTTAAGAAACTAGTTTGGTGTATTTGCATATTTTAACTTGGTTAATTTTTTGATCATATATTTCACATAAATTCCGGTGAATGTCTTTCATAAAAAGAATTAATGTTGATTTTCAAATCTTAATGGGTTTGGGTAATCTTATGGTAAATTGGCCAATAAACCATAGAAATAATGATCAAGAATTAGTATGGTTTTAATGTTATACTATCCTTAGCGCCGAAAAGTATAAAAATATTAATAGGTCTAGTTTAATGTATTACTAGAATTGTGTTTTGAAAGAAACCCGGTTTTAGTTTAATTATCATTAACTTGTCTATTAAACTAAATCAAGTTTTCTTAAATTGCTTTAGATTTTTAACCGTGAGGAAGTAAGTCTTTTTAAGCACTTTTCTAAAACACTAGATAACCGAAAGGAAGTCTAGTCAACCAGTAATAAAAATAAGTCTTTAGAGTTACATAGGTGTCTTCCCGAGAAGGATTGGGAATCCTATACGTTTTCATATCACACAATTATCCGGTAGAAAATATGTTATTAACAAGTGGGATTCCAACCTAGATAGTCCTTTATCACCATAAAATCAAACCTTTGCCTTAATTTGTTTTTAGCTCATCATTATTAAATAGATTTTAATTAATTTGCAAATCTTTATTTTAAAAGCAAAACCCCCCTTTCAAACAAAAATACAAAAATATAAAAATGTTTATTGTTGTGTAATTTTTAGTGTAAATAAATTAATTAACGTAATTAAATAGTGTCCTGTGGGTTCGACATCCGGACTTCCTTTAACTATATTATACTGATCGGTACACTTGCCGGTTGTGTGGTTTAGTTTTAAGATCGAGTCCAGTTTATAAATTTAAAACTTAGATTGTCTAGTTTAAAGTTATTTTTAAGTTGTCTTTTTTTTTGTATTTTATTTGTAAAAATGCGTTTGTGTGCCGGACATGTAGTAACTAGAAGGGTTAAGTACCGGTAGTTGAGAACTCCTGTCTAGGCTGGCATTCGTACAAATCCAAATAAAAGGACCTGTTGCCTACCTGGGGACTATCAATGAGAGTACCGATATCTATTAGGCCAAAGCATGTCTGAAGTTTATTTTTGAGTCATCTTTTATTTAACCATTTTTTACAAGTTTTTAACATACCGCTTCCTGCACATCAAGTTTTTGGCGTCGTTGCTGGGGATTATTTTGTTTACATTTAATTGACATCTACGTGCTATTTGTTTTGTGTGAGTCATAGGAGTCTAAATATCATTAATGTATTTTGTATTTTCGTTTTATTTGTATTTTTAGGTTTTATTTAATCCTTAGTTAGATTTTGTTTACTTGTTTATTTCCAAATCCCGGTTAAAATTTCCTTAGTTTATGCGACACACGCGCTCCCGTGGAGCACCTGAATTCGAGCAACGAGACGATCCTGAACTTCTGTTCAGCCGACAAACAATCAATCAGGAAGGAGAATCAGGTAACACAAGTAGATACCAAGTTTTTGAAAATCCTTACTTTGAAACCGAAAGAGAAATAGAGTCTGATTCCTTAGAAACCTCCGGCTCTTCAAGCTCGCCGCCCTATTTCGAAATGGCTAATAATCTAACCGTACACCAGCGTTCTACTGCCGGTTTCACTTGAACAAATTCACCAATCCAAATTCCTGAAATAAACAATGATAAATCTTGGCAAATTCCGTCTTATATCATGACTGCAATAACCAATTCATGCCAATTCCATGGTCGTGATGACGAGGACGCTCCAGCACATATAAACCGCCTTACACGCCTTTGCAGCACTTTCAACCTTGAAGGTGCCGGAAATGACGTTCGTTTTCTTCAAGTATTTCCTTTTTCATTAGCAGGACGTGCAACCAACTGGCTTGATTCGCAACCACCGAACACGTTTACCACTTGGGCTGGTCTTCGAGATGCTTTCCTTGCAAAATATTTTCCACCCGCCAAAGCATCCCGCCTTCGTGATCAAATTCACTCATTCAGAATGGAGCCCGAGGAGCCATATCATCTTGCTTGGGAGAGATTCCAAACTTTGCTTTCCCGCTGTTCTCAACACGGTCTATCCGACTGGGCACTTGTAGAAAATTTTTACAACGGTCTCACTCCAGAAACTCGCGCACGATTTGACACTTCAGCAGGAGGCCATCTCATGGGAAAGAAGACAGTTGCCGACTGTAACGATCTTTTTGAAAGTTTCGCACACTCTGATATCGATCATCGATCTACCGTTAGGACTTCCGTTCCGGTGACGAGTACACCCACTCCCACAGCCGCCCGAGGAGTACACCGAGTTAGCATGGAAACAACGGTAGCTGCTGCTCTTGAGAACTTCAAAAGAGAAATCGACATGATAAAAGCAAAAGTAGATAGATGTGAGGTTTGCAGAGGAGGTCATGATACAATTGAATGCCCGACACTCACGCTTGAGCAAGTTGAATACATATCAGGTCAAACCCGAGGTCCAACAAATCTTTTCAATAGCAACTCCAACTTTAGTTCAAATTGGCATAATAACAATAATAACTTCCGTTCTTCCGGTAATCCCCCTGGTTTCCAATCAAATTCAAATCAAAACTGGGGGCAAGGTCAATTCTATGGAGGAAGTTCAAACAACCAAGGTCATTACCCCGGTGTAGGAGCAGGTCAGCAAGGCCAGTTTGGTAATCCAGTTTCAAGTCAATTTGGTAGTGGGGATCGAATAATCAAGGGTCAAATAATCAAGACTTGGGTAGTGGTCTAGAAGAAATTAAGACCATGTTGGCACAATTAATTGTTAGAGATCAAAACACCCAGAAAATCTTAGAGGAGCATTCTACCATGATAAAGAATAATCATTCACATTTTTTTAGATCTCCAAAGGCAAATAGGTGACATTTCACGATAGTTACAAGAACGAACACCGGGTCAGTTCTCGAGTAACACTCAACAAAACCCATCCATTCAACATGTGAAAGCCATAACCACTAGGTCGGGTTTAGAGTTAGGAGAGATTGAGAGACCACCTGTGAGGGTAAGGGTAGAAGAGCCAGTAAGTGAAGGTTTAGAGCGAAAGAAACCTGTGTTAGAGGAAGTTAGTAGGAGGTTGGTTAAGCTGGTTAAACCAAGCCCTGAGATTGATCATTCCCATCTTCCGTTTCCTGAGCGTGTTAAAAATAAAAAACACACTAAGGAATACGGGCATTTCTTAGACATGTTCAAGCAACTCAAGATCAATATACCATTCATCGAAGCTCTCAAGCATATGCCGAAGTATGCTAAATTTTTAAAAGATCTCCTGAGAGGGAAGGATAAATTGGAAGAGCTTTCGAATATCCCATTGAATGCCGAATGTTCTTTCGTGGTAACAAACAAGCTACCGGAGAAACAAACAGATCCGGGTATTTTCACAATCCCGTGTTTATTTGGCGATGATGTTCAAAACCTCGCATTAGCCGACCTTGGTGCTAGTATTAATTTGATGCCATATTCATTTTATGAAAAACTAGGCCTTGGTGACTTGAAGCCCACTCGTATGACCCTATCCTTAGCAGACAAAACTGTTAAGTATCCCTGGGGGATTGTAGAGAATTTGCTAGTAAAAGTCAGTAAGTTCGTCTTCCCGGTGGATTTCGTAGTGCTAGATATGGAAGCGGACAAGAATGTGCCCCTAATTTTAGGACGTCCATTTTTGTGCACCTCTAAGGCCTTAATAGATGCTTTCTTAGGCACTATTACACTCAGAGTAGGTGATGAAACGGTAATTTTTAAGGTCAACACGACAAAAAGTTCGGGTGCTCGGGTGGAGGCAGTAGCGGCTGTTGAGAAAACTCAGAAGGATGAAAGAAAAGATGACGAGGAGGTGAGTGGGCAAAGTCCAGAAGAGAGGTTAGAACCCAAGTGTGGGGACGGATATATATTGAATACATCCAAGTTCAAACCGCCCAATGAGGATTTGACAGGTTGTGGGATATGGAGAGATTCGTTTATTCGCAGGTATGATACTGATACAGGTCGTAAGTTTTGGTGCTGGGGAGAGCTGGGTCCACATGACCCTCCGTATGTGTTTGAAAAAGCTTGAGTGATTCGGGTGATATCCCGAAGAGTAGAGTAGATAGTTAGTTTATATATGTTTTGAGTCACTGTTTATGAGTCTAATTTAGCAGTTTTTGAGTCATTTTTTTCGGTACTGCTTTGGTTTTTGCTTGTTTTTGTTTATGCAGGTTTGAATCACACCACCCGTACTCAATCTCTATTCGGGTGATTTCGGAGCAGTACACCAAATTTCAAGGAATTTACAAAGAGTACTAGTCAGAGTCAAAGCCGATCGCGACTGAAATGCTATACGATCGAGCTGGATTGGACAAGAGTTTGGAACCTATACATCATATAACCAGCTAAGTCCTTTCCAATTTGCCCTTTGTCTTTTATTTCTTATTTATTTTAGTTTTTGAGTTGTTTTCCATCCTACATTGAGGACAATGTAGAGTTTAAGTGTGGGGATGGGAAACTATCGTTTAAGTCTTATGATTTTCATAAAAAAAAAAAATTTAAAAAAAATTATTGTTTTATTTTTGTGCATATTTGACTTATTTTTATCTAATAATTGTACATATGAGAAAATGTTAAAGTGTTTTTCATAAATAGAAAATTTTCTAATTATTCACTTATTTGCATCTAAAATACACACCCAATTTTAGTGAGTTTTGAGTCTTTCTAAAAGGCATTCATCATATGCTTAAGACTTTATTTGATTGAGTGTGCCGCATAATAGTATACATTTCAGAACTTGTCTTGTATATACTTGTCAAAATCATTAACTATAAAATTGTATAAAGAGGATAGAGGCAATAGGATTAACCCAGTTGTTTACCCTTTTCTTTTAAACCTCTAAAAAATAAATAAATAAAAAAATAAAAAATAAAAATTCCAATAGTAAACCATGTTGAGCCTTGTTCTGTTCATTTGTTTTAAACCCATGTGTGAATTCCGGTTTAGTTTAATTTTCCTTTCATTAGAATTTAGTTTTGGTCTTTTACCGGCAAACTTTAAAGAACTGGAGATGCATTCATTTGATTTAAATTTGCTTTGTTGTCTACAATTCGCGAAACCAAGATTACCTGCAGAACTAAGAGAGAAAATATTTCACTTAAGTAATGAAGTTAGAAAAAAAAAGTGGCGACAAAAAGAACAAATGCCACCATTTTGTGGGACATCCAAAAGTGCTATGAAAAGAAGAGCTAAACGATACGCCAAATGTATTGGTTGTGGAAATTGGTCTCATACAGGAAGATGTAGAAGAAGCCAAACTGAATCCCAACATGAATACACGCTTCTAATGAGGGTGGGGGCTATTAGGCTCGATGCCGAAGGATCCATTAGAGTTGGAAGTAATGTTCACTACAGGATTAAGGAAGATTTGATTCACATCTTGGATAAAACCGGTCTTGACGATCTGACCTTAAAAGAGTCACTTGGTTTGTGAGTATGTGAGTTAAAAAAAAATTGTGTAAGGTTTGTTAGGATAATTTGCTAGACCGGATTGAAGCACTTCACCCAGTAAATAGCCATATATTCCTACCTTTAAACCCTAGCCACGTTACAACCCACAATAAAAGTCCTCTTGATTTATATGATTTTTATATGTTAATTGGTAAAGATGAGATTTCATTACAAGCTTATGATAATGTTACTATATGGCCCGGCTTTTGAGTGATCACAGAAAATTACTAGTGCACCATTCACTAGTTTGCACAAGTGAGCCGAGGGAAGCAAATCAAAGATGCAAGTAAATGAGTAATTGATGATAAAACTCTATTTTTGAAAAATCACATTTAGTTTTCTCATCTCTATCATTATTAGCTAATTTTAAATTATTTATGTACATTAATTTTTATGTGTGTTTTTCCATTTTAAAATAACCGTTTAAATGTCAGTTTGTACAGTTGTTTAAGACTTTGCTTGGAGACAAGCAAAAGATTAAGTGTGAGGATATTTGATGTGTAGTAAAATACACATATTTGTCCAGTGTGAAATGTATAATTATTGTATGGTTTTTATTTGTTTTTATTTAATTTTTAGTGTTATATTATATTCTTGTGTGTTTTGCCAGGTCCTGGTGCAAATGGAGTGAAAACGAGTAATATGAAAATAACCAGCTAGTTGGGCAGAGTGGGGCGCCAGTGGCCGAATTGAAATTACCGCTATTTTCCGTGAATGGGTCGAGCCCGCTATCTCTATGTATAAGATAGCAATATAAATTATCTAATATAAATAAATAAAAAAAGAGAAAAAAAAAATAATATATATATCGTGGGGTGGTTTAGTGGAGGCAAAAAGCAAAAGCAAAAGCAAAAGCATGAATGACAACTTTCATTATTCAGTGGGATTAAAGTGCACATTTTGTGAAAGTTGAAATTAATTCTCAACTCCATGATAACATAAAGCATTCATTCACTCACGAGAATTACCACTTGAGATTATAATATTATTAATTGAGATTATTAAAGGAAAAGATGGAATCTTGTGGGCCATGAAAAGTGAATTATGAATTTTAAAGGCTGACATCGATCAGGAAAAGAAAACAAAATATATTATGTTATATGGGATGATTGGCTAATTTTATTCAAAATATTAGAAGTGGGCCGCACATGAAAGACAATTCAGCGAGACTTTGTGGGTTTATTTTGTGGGTTGTGATTTCTTTTACAATATATGCACATTATTAAGAAAAACTTTGGAGGTGTATATGGGCCCTTGAATGATTGTATATGCAACCTTATGTTCATAAACAGAGGAGAAGGTGGAGGCATTGAGGGAAGACATTGGTGGTGAAGTTCTTGAAGGTGGGAATCAACGGGAGAAGCTGGGAGCAATCGGGCTTGAAGAATTAAGGGTTGTATTTTCCTATTTCATTCTTGTTTCCTTTGTTTTCCATATTTTGCCATGAACTCTGTTTTTAAGAAAAAAAAATTGTGTAAGGTTCGTTAGGATAATTTGCTAGACCGGATTGAAACACTTCACCTAGTAAATAGCCATCTATTCCTACCTTTAAACCCTAGCCACGTTACAACCCACAATAAAAGTCCTCTTGATTTATATGATTTTTATATGTTAATTGGTAAAGATGATATTTCATTTCAAGTGTATGATAATGTTACTATATGGCCCCGCTTTTGAGTGATCACAGAAAATTACTAGTGCACCATTCACTAGATTACACAAGTGAGCCGAGGGAAGCAAATCAAAGATGCAAGTAAGTGAGTAATTGATGATAAAACTCTATTTATGAAAAATCACATTTAGTTTTCTCATCTCTATCATTATTAGCTAATTTTAAATTATTTATGTACATTAATTTTTATGTGTGCTTTTCCATTTTAAAATAACCGTTTAAATGTCAGTTTGTACAGTTGTTTAAGACTTTGCTTGGGGACAAGAAAAGGTTAAGTGTGGGGATATTTGATGTGTAGTAAAATACACATATTTGTCCAGTGTGAAATGTATAATTATTGTATGGTTTTTATTTGTTTTTATTTAATTTTTAGTGTTATATTATATTCTTGTGTGTTTTGCCATGGTGCAAATGGAGTGAAAACGAGTAATATGGAAATAACCAGCCAGTTGGGCAGAGTGGGGCGCCAGTGGCCGAATTGAAATTAACGCTATTTTCCGTGAATGGGTTGAGCCCGCTATCTCTATGTATAAGATAGCAATATAAATTATCTAATATAAATAAATAAAAAAAAGAAAAAAAATAATAATATATATATCGTGGGGTGGTTTACTGGAGGCAAAAAGCAAAAGCATGAATGACAACTTTCATTATTCAGTGGGATTTGAGTGCAAGTTTACCAAATTTTGGGTGCTTAAATAGTCCTACCACCTTCATTATGATGAGACACATTTTGTCCAACGAAAATTCACTTGCAATAATTCAAATTTTGGTAATCTTGTGAGCATTTCCTGGTGATTTTGAAGGTGTTGAAGCAATAGGAATCAAGTGGCAACAACTAGAAGATAATTGAAGTGAAGAATTAAGGCTTGTTTCTACAATTCTTGTTTTCATTTTCATAAATTTCATAAGTTGTCAATGAATTCCTTTTTAAGTATTTTTTTTATGATTTTCATAACCATGATGCTTGGCTAAACACTTAAACTATCTAGGTTATGATGAACACATGTTAAAAACGTAGTTTTTACCGGTTATTGTGTGATTATGGTTTGTTCTAGTTAAGTAAATAATTTAAGTTTCTAGTTTGGTGTATATGCATATTTTAACTTGGTTAATATTTTGATAATTTATTTCACATAAATTCCGTTGAATGTCTTTCATAAAAAGAATTAATGTTGATTTTCAAATCTTAACGGGTTTGGGTAATCTTATGGTAAATTGGCCAATAAACCATAGAAATAATGATCAAGAATTAGTCCGGTTTTAATGTTCTACTATCCTTAGCGCCGAAAGGTATAAAGATATTAATAGGTCTAGTTTGGTAAATTACTAGGATTGTGTTTTGAAAGAAACCCGGTTTTAGTTTCATTATCATTACTTGTCTATTCAACCAAATCAAGTTTCTTAAATAGCTTTAGATTTCTAACCGAGAGGTAGTTAGTCTTTCCAAGCACTTTTCTAGAACACTAGATAACCGAAAGGAAGTCTAGTCAACCGGTAATAAAAATAAGTCTTTAGAGTTACATAGGTGTCTTCCCGAGAAGGATTGGGAATCCTATATGTTTTCTCTTAGGATTTAGTATTTAAAGATCTCGGTTTCATATCACACAATTATCCGGTAGAAAATATGTTATTAACAAGTGGGATTCCAACCTAGATAGTCCTTTATCACCATAAAATCAAACCTTTGTCTTAATTTGTTTTTAGCTCATCATTATTAAATAGATTTTAATTAATTTGCAAATCTTTATTTTAAAAGCAAAACCCCCCCTTTCAAACAAAAATACAAAAATATAAAAATGTTTATTGTTGTGTAATTTTTAGTGTAAATAAATTAATTAACGTAATTAAATAGTGTCCTGTGGGTTCGACATCCGGACTTCCTTTAACTATATTATACTGATCGGTACACTTTCCGGTTGTGTGGTTTAGTTTTAAGATCGAGTCCAGTTTATAAATTTAAAACTTAGAATGTCTAGTTTAAAGTTATTTTTAAAGTTGTCTTTTTTTGTATTTTATTTGTAAAAATGCGTTTTTGTGCCGGACATGTAGTAACTCGAAGGGTTAAGTACCGGTAGTTGAGAACTCCTGTCTAGGCTGGCATTCGTACAAATCCAAATAAAAGGACCCGTTGCCTACCTGGGGACTATCAATGAGAGTACCGATATCTATTAGGCCAAAGCATGTCTACAGTTCATTTTTGAGTAATCTTTTATTTAACCATGTTTTACAAGTTTTTAACATACCGCTTCCTACACATCAAGTTTTTGGCACCATTCACTAGTTTACACAAGTGAGCCGAGGGAAGCAAATCAAAGATGCAAGTAAGTGAGTAATTGATGATAAAACTCTATTTTTGAAAAATCACATTTAGTTTTCTCATCTCTATCATTATTAGCTAATTTTAAATTATTTATGTACATTAATTTTTATGTGTGTTTTTCCATTTTAAAATAACCGTTTAAATGTCAGTTTGTACAGTTGTTTAAGACTTTGCTTGGGGACAAGCAAAAGGTTAAGTGTGGGGATATTTGATGTGTTGTAAAATACACATATTTGTCCAGTGTGAAATGTATAATTATTTTATGGTTTTTATTTGTTTTTATTTAATTTTTAGTGTTATATTATATTCTTGTGTGTTTTGCCTGGTCCTGGTGCAAATAGAGTGAAAACGATTAATATGGAAATAACCTGCCAGTTGGGCAGAGTGGGGCGCCAGTGGCCGAATTGAAATAACCGCTATTTTCCGTGAATGGGTCGATCCCGCTATCTCTATGTATAAGATAGCAATATAAATTATCTAATATAAATAAAAATAATAATAATAATATATATATCGTGGGGTGGTTTACTGGAGGCAAAAAGTAAAAAGCAAAAGCATGAATGACAACTTTCATTATTCAGTGGGATTTGAGTGCAAGTTTACCAAATTTTGGGTGCTTAAATAGTCCTACCACCTTCATTATGATGAGACACATTTTGTCCAATGAAAATTCACTTGCAATAATTCAAATTTTGGCAATCTTGTGAGCATTTCCTGGTGATTTTGAAAGTGTTGAAGCAATAGGAATCAAGTGGCAACAACTAGAAGATAATTGAAGTGAAGAATTAAGGCTTGTTTCTACAATTCTTGTTTTCATTTTCATAATTTTCATAAGTTGTCAATGAATTCCTTTTTAAGTATTGTTATTATGATTTTCATAACCATGATGCTTGGCTAAACACTTAAACTATCTAGGTTATGATGAACACTTGTTAAAAATGTAGTTTTTACCGGTTATTGTGTGATTATGGTTTGTTCTAGTTAAGTAAATAATTTAAGTTTCTAGTTTGGTGTATATGCATATTTTAACTTGGTTAATATTTTGATAATTTATTTCACATAAATTCCGTTGAATGTCTTTCATAAAAAGAATTAATGTTGATTTTCAAATCTTAACGGGTTTGGGTAATCTTATGGTAAATTGGCCAATAAACCATAGAAATAATGATCAAGAATTAGTCCGGTTTTAATGTTCTACTATCCTTAGCGCCGAAAGGTATAAAGATATTAATAGGTCTAGTTTGGTAAATTACTAGGATTGTGTTTTGAAAGAAACCCGGTTTTAGTTTCATTATCATTACTTGTCTATTCAACCAAATCAAGTTTCTTAAATTGCTTTAGATTTCTAACCGAGAGGTAGTTAGTCTTTCCAAGCACTTTTCTAGAACACTAGATAACCGAAAGGAAGTCTAGTCAACCGGTAATAAAAATAAGTCTTTAGAGTTACATAGGTGTCTTCCCGAGAAGGATTGGAATCCTATACGTTTTCTCTTAGGATTTAATATTTAAAGATCCCGGTTTCATATCACACAATTATCCGGTAGAAAATATGTTATTAACAAGTGGGATTCCAACCTAGATAGTCCTTTATCACCATAAAATCAAACCTTTGCCTTAATTTGTTTTTAGCTCATCATTATTAAATAGATTTTAATTAATTTGCAAATCTTTATTTTAAAAGCAAAACCACCCTTTCAAACAAAAATACAAAAATATAAAAATGTTTATTGTTGTGTAATTTTTAGTGTAAATAAATTAATTAACGTAAATAAATAGTGTCCTGTGGGTTCGACATCCGGACTTCCTTTAACTATATTATACTGATCGGTACACTTGCCGGTTGTGTGGTTTAGTTTTAGGATCGAGTCCAGTTTATAAATTTAAAACTTAGAATGTCTTGTTTAAAGTTATTTTTAAAGTTGTCTTTTTTTGTATTTTATTTGTAAAAATGCGTTTTTGTGCCGGACATGTAGTAACTGGAAGGGTTAAGTACCGGTAGTTGAGAACTCCTGTCTAGGCTGGCATTCGTTCAAATCCAAATAAAAGGACCCGTTGCCTACCTGGGGACTATCAATGAGAGTACCGATATCTATTAGGCCAAAGCATGTCTAAAGTTTATTTTTGAGTCATCTTTTATTTAACCATTTTTTACAAGTTTTTAACATACCGCTTCCTGCACATCAAGTTTTTGGCACCATTCACTAGTTTACACAATCTGCACATCAAGTTTTTGGCACCATTCACTAGTTTACACAAGTGAGCCGAGGGAAGCAAATCAAAGATGCAACTAAGTGAGTAATTGATGATAAAACTCTATTTTTGAAAAATCACATTTAGTTTTCTTATCTCTATCATTATTAGCTAATTTTAAATTATTTATGTACATTAATTTTTATGTGTGTTTTTCCATTTTAAAATAACCATTTAAATGTCAGTTTGTACAGTTGTTTAAGACTTTGCTTGGGGACAAGCAAAAGGTTAAGTGTGGGGATATTTGATGTGTAGTAAAATACACATATTTGTCCAGTGTGAAATGTATAATTATTGTATGGTTTTTATTTGTTTTTATTTAATTTTTAGTGTTATATTATATTCTTGTGTGTTTTGCCATGGTGCAAATGGAGTGAAAACGAGTAATATGGAAATAACCAGCCAGTTTGGGAGAGTGGGGCGCCAGTGGCCGAATTGAAATTACCGCTATTTTCCGTGAATGGGTTGAGCCCGCTATCTCTATGTATAAGATAGCAATATAAATTATCTAATATAAATAAAAAAATAATAATATATATATCGTGGGGTGGTTTACTGGAGGCAAAAAGCAAAAGCATGAATGACAACTTTCATTATTCAGTGGGATTTGAGTGCAAGTTTACCAAATTTTGGGTGCTTAAATAGTCCTACCACCTTCATTATGATGAGACACATTTTGTCCAACGAAAATTCACTTGCAATAATTCAAATTTTGGCAATCTTGTGAGCATTTCCTGGTGATTTTGAAGGTGTTGAAGCAATAGGAATCAAGTGGCAACAACTAGAAGATAATTGAAGTGAAGAATTAAGGCTTGTTTCTACAATTCTTGTTTTCATTTTCATAATTTTCATAAGTTGTCAATGAATTCCTTTTTAAGTATTGTTATTATGATTTTCATAACCATGATGCTTGGCTAAACACTTAAACTATCTAGGTTATGATGAACACTTGTTAAAAATGTAGTTTTTACCGGTTATTGTGTGATTATGGTTTGTTCTAGTTAAGTAAATAATTTAAGTTTCTAGTTTGGTGTATATGCATATTTTAACTTGGTTAATATTTTGATAATTTATTTCACATAAATTCCGTTGAATGTCTTTCATAAAAAGAATTAATGTTGATTTTCAAATATTAACGGGTTTGGGTAATCTTATGGTAAATTGGCCAATAAACCATAGAAATAATGATCAAGAATTAGTCCGGTTTTAATGTTCTACTATCCTTTGCGCCGAAAGGTATAAAGATATTAATAGGTCTAGTTTGGTAAATTACTAGGATTGTGTTTTGAAAGAAACCCGGTTTTAGTTTCATTATCATTACTTGTCTTTTAAACCAAATCAAGTTTCTTAAATTGCTTTAGATTTCTAACCGAGAGGTAGTTAGTATTTCCAAGCACTTTTCTAGAACACTAGATAACCGAAAGGAAGTCTAGTCAACCGGTAATAAAAATAAGTCTTTAGAGTTACATAGGTGTCTTCCCGAGAAGGATTGGGAATCCTATACGTTTTCTCTTTGGATTTAATATTTAAAGACCCCGGTTTCATATCACACAATTATCCGGTAGAAAATATGTTATTAACAAGTGGGATTCCAACCTAGATAGTCTTTTATCACCATAAAATCAAACCTTTGCCTTAATTTGTTTTTAGCTCATCATTATTAAATAGATTTTAATTAATTTGCAAATCTTTATTTTAAAAGCAAAACCCCCCCTTTCAAACAAAAATATAAAAATGTTTATTGTTGTGTAATTTTTAGTGTAAATAAATTAATTAACGTAATTAAATAGTGTCCTGTGGGTTCGACATCCGGACTTCCTTTAACTATATTATACTGATCGGTACACTTGCCGGTTGTGTGGTTTAGTTTTAAGATCGAGTCCAGTTTATAAATTTAAAACTTAGATTGTCTAGTTTAAAGTTATTTTTAAAGTTGTCTTTTTTATATTTTATTTGTAAAAATGCGTTTTTGTGCCGGACATGTAGTAACTGGAAGGGTTAAGTACCGGTAGTTGAGAACTCCTGTCTAGGCTGGCATTCGTACAAATCCAAATAAAAGGACCTGTTGCCTACCTGGGGATTATCAATGAGAGTACCGATATCTATTAGGCCAAAGCATGTCTGAAGTTTATTTTTGAGTCATCTTTTATTTAACCATTTTTTACAAGTTTTTAACATACCGCTTCCTGCACATCAAGTTTTTGGCGATTGCGTTAATTATTTTGTTTACATTTAATTGACATCTACGTGCTATTTGTTTTGTGTGAGTGATAGGAGTCTAAATATCATTAATGTATTTTGTATTTTCGTTTTATTTGTATTTTTAGGTTTTATTTAATCCTTAGTTAGATTTTGTTTACTTGTTTATTTCCAATTCCTGGTTAAAATTTCCTTAGTTTATGCGACACATGCGCTCCCGTGGAGCACCTGAATTCGAGCAACGAGACGATCCTGAACTTCTGTTCAGCCGACAAACAATCAATCAGGAAGGAGAATCAGGTAACACAAGTAGATACCAAGTTTTTGAAAATCCTTACTTTGAAACTGAAACAGAAACAGAGTCTGATTCCTTAGAAACCTCCGGCTCTTCAAGTTCGCCGCCCTATTTCGAAATGGCTTATAATCTAACCGTACACCAACGTTCTACTGCCGGTTTCACTGGAGCAAATTCACCAATCCAAATTCCTGAAATAAACAATGATAAATATTGGCAAATTCCGTCTTATATTATGACTGCAATAACCAATTCATGCCAATTCCATGGTCGTGATGACGAGGACGCTCCAGCACATATAAACCGCCTTACACGCCTCTGTAAAAATGCGTTTTTGTGCCGGACATGTAGTAACTGGAAGGGTTAAGTACCGGTAGTTGAGAACTCCTGTCTAGGCTGACATTTGTACAAATCCAAATAAAAGGACCCGTTGCCTACCTGGGGACTATCAATGATAGTACCGATATCTATTAGGCCAAAGCATGTCTAAAGTTTATTTTTGAGTCATCTTTTATTTAACCATTTTTTACAAGTTTTTAACATACCGCTTCCTGCACATCAAGTTTTCGGCGCCGTTGCCGGGGACACTTTGCAATTGCGTTAATTAGTTTGTTTATATTTTTTTTTATTTTTTATTTGAGTCTTATTTGCAATTTTTATTTTTAGTTTTTATTTAATCCTTAGTTAGATTTTGTTTACTTGTTTATTTCCAATTCCTAGTTTAAGTTTCCTTAGTTTATGCGACATACGCGCTCCCAAGGAGCACCTGAATTCGAGCCACGAGACAATCCTGAACTTCTGTTCAGCCGACAAACAATCAATCAGGAAGGAGAATAAGGTAACACAAGTGGATACCAAGTTTTTGAAAATCCTTACTTTGAAACCGAAACAGAAACAGAGTCTGATTCCTTAGAAATCTCCGGTTCTTCAAGTCCGCCACCCTATTTCGAAATGGCTAATAATCAAACCGTACACCAGCGTTCTACTGCCGGTTTCACTGGAGCAAATTCACCAATCCAAATTCCTGCAATAACTAATGAAAAATCTTGGCAAATTCCGTCTTATATCATGACCGCCATAACCAATTCATGTCAATTCCATGGTCGTGATGACGAGGACGCTCCAGCACCTATAAACCGCCTTACACGCCTCTGCAACACTTTCAACCTTGAAGGTGCCAAAAAATGACGCCCGTTTTCTCCAAGTATTTCCTTTTTCATTAGCCAGACGCGCAGCCACCTGGCTTGATTCGCAACCACTGAACACGTTCACCACTTGGGCCGGTCTTCGAGATGCTTTCCTTGCAAAATATTTTCCACCCGCCAAAGCATCCCGCCTTCGTGATCAAATTCACTCATTCAGAATGGAGCCTGACGAGCCATACCATCTTGCTTGGGAGAGATTCCAAACTTTGCTTTCCCGCTGTTCTCAACACGGTCTATCCGACTGGGCACTTGTAGAAAAATTTTACAACGGTCTTACTCCAGAAACTCGCGCACGATTTGACACTTCAGCAGGAGGCCATCTCATGGGAAAAAAGACAGTGGCCGACTGTAACGATCTTTTTGAAAGTTTTGCACACTCTGATATCGATCATCGATATACCGTTAGAACTTCCATTCCTGTAACGAGTACACCCACTCCCACAGCCGTTCGAGGAGTACACCGAGTTAGCATGGAAACAACGGTAGCTGCTGCTCTTGAGAACTTCAAAAGAGAAATCGACATGATAAAAGCAAAAGTAGATAGATGTGAGGTTTGTAGAAGAGGTCATGATACATTTGAATGTCCAACACTCACGCTTGAACAAGTTGAATATATATCAGGTCAAACCCGAGGTCCAACAAATCCTTTCAATAGCAACTCCAACTTTAGTTCAAATTGGCATAATAACAATAATAACTTCCGTTCTTCCGGTAATCCCCCTGGTTTCCAATAACCAATTCATGCCAATTCCATGGTCGTGATGACGAGGACGCTCCAGCACATATAAACCGCCTTACACGCCTTTGCAGCACTTTCAACCTTGAAGGTGCCGGAAATGACGTACGTTTTCTTCAAGTATTTCCTTTTTCATTAGCAGGACTTGCAACCACCTGGCTTGATTCGCAACCACCGAACACGTTTACCACTTGGGCAGGTCTTCGAGATGCTTTCCTTGCAAAATATTTTCCACCAGCCAAAGCATCCCGCCTTCGTGATCAAATTCACTCATTCAGAATGGAGCCCGACGAGCCATATCATCTTGCTTGGGAGAGATTCCAAACTTTGCTTTCCCGCTGTTCTCAACACGGTCTATCCGACTCGGCACTTGTAGAAAATTTTTACAACGGTCTCACTCCAGAAACTCGCGCACGATTTGACACTTCAGCAGGAGGCCATCTCATGGGAAAGAAGACAGTTGCCGACTGTAATGATCTTTTTGAAAGTTTCGCACACTCTGATATCGATCATCGATCTACCGTTAGGACTTTCGTTCCGGTGATGAGTACACCCACTCCCACAGCCGCCCGAGGAGTACACCGAGTTAGCATGGAAACAACGGTAGCTGCTGCTCTTGAGAACTTCAAAAGAGAAATCGACATGATAAAAGCAAAAGTAGATAGATGTGAGGTTTGCAGAGGAGGTCATGATACAATTGAATGCCCGACACTCACGCTTGAGCAAGTTGAATACATATCAGGTCAAACCCGAGGTCCAACAAATTTTTTCAATAGTAACTTCAACTTTAGTTCAAATTGGCATAATAACAATAATAACTTCCGTTCTTCCGGTAATCCCCCTGGTTTCCAATCAAATTCAAATCAAAACTGGGGGCAAGGTTAATTCTATGGAGGAAGTTCAAACAACCAAGGTCATTACCCCGGTGTAGGAGCAGGTCAGCATGGCCAGTTTGGTAATCCAGTTTCAAGTCAATTTGGTAGTGGGGGATCGAATAATCAAGGGTCAAATAATCAAGACTTGGGTAGTGGTCTAGAAGAAATTAAGACCATGTTGGCACAATTAATTGTTAGAGATCAAAACACCCAGAAAATCTTAGAGGAGCATTCTACCATGATAAAGAATAACCATTCACATTTTTTAGATCTCCAAAGGCAAATAGGTGACATTTCACGACAGTTACAAGAACGACCACCGGGTCAGTTCTCGGGTAACACTCAACTAAACCCACCCATTCAACATGTGAAAGCCATAACCACTAGGTCGGGTTTAGAGTTAGGAGAGATTGAGAGACCACCTGTGAGGGTAAGGGTAGAAGAGCCAGTAAGTGAAGGTTTAGAGCGAAAGAAACCTGTGTTAGAGGAAGTTAGTAGGAGGTCGGTTGAGCTGGTTAAACCAAGCCCTGAGATTGATCATTCCCATCTTCCGTTTCCTGAGCGTGTTAAAAATAAAAAACACACTAAGGAATACGGGCATTTCTTAGACATGTTCAAGCAACTCAAGATCAATATACCATTCATCGAAGCTCTCAAGCATATGCCGAAGTATGCTAAATTTTTAAAAGATCTCCTGAGAGGGAAGGATAAATTGGAAGAGCTTTCGAATATCCCATTGAATGTCGAATGTTCTTTCGTGGTAACAAACAAGCTACCGGAGAAACAAACAGATCCGGGTATTTTGTAACACCCCAAAACCCGAATGTTTATATTCGTTAAATGTTCTAATATGGTACCTCAAGAAATAAATAACTAGGTTATTTATCCTAGTTAAAAGTATGGTAGAAACAAATAAGGGATGAAAGTTGTGTCAATTTTATTTAAGTGACAAACTTGAGGGGCTAAAGAGGGGCAAAATGAAAGTTGAAATTATTAATAAAAAAAATACCCACATACACACACACAATCGTGTGTTCTTGAAGGAGATCGAGCTCCATGGGAGCCAAAACCCTAACAAGACTAAATCACCAAATTGAAGGGTTAATTATGGCTCAAATTCAAGAAGGAACATGGATAAATGATCACCTTCACAAGGGGATCATAAGGTATGTCTTAAAAGTTAGATTGGTGATTATGAACGAAGTGGGTTATGATGTAAATCGTGAATTGGTATGAAATTGAGTATGAGGATATGTTAGAATCATCATATAGAACATGGGTTATGCATGATTTAGGTTAATTTGATTTTTAGATATGAAACCCGTTGATTATGGTGATGATGACAACTTGAATGATCACATATGTCAAATTCTTGCTTAATATTGATGTTTTCTTTTGATTTTGATTTGTATGATGGATTCTTGTTAGAGGAATTGAAAGAAATGTGATACTAGTATGTTTGATGTTTATGCATGAATGATTCATGTTGATTAGAAGGGGGAATTTGATGAATTATGAATGGGATTAGAAGGATATGCATGAACTAGTTGTACACTATGCTTAGGAGGTAGTACACACATCAAAAGTATGATGAAATTATGAAGAACTTAAGATTAGATCACTTGTAAGTGATTAACAAAGTAGTTATGAAGTGGGTTTTTGATGATATGATAGAAGTAATGATATGCTTATGTTAATAATGTTGAAAATCATATTATGTGTAAGTATGTTTAAAGAAATTGGATAAGAAATGATGGATTAGCATGTTCTAAGGTTAAATGATAAACTTTATATAAGATCCGTGTGATAAAAAGGATTTGATGAATGATGAATAAGCTAACTATCTTGAGAATGATATATGATAGTTGATGCTTAATAAGCGACATGGAAGCTTGGGAAGGAAGCGGGTCAAACGGGACTAATGCGCACGAGAAGCATATTCGGTTGTTATGTAAGTAAAGCTTACACCCCTTTTTGTAGAATATCTATTCATTGTATAGATTACGAACATGGTAACTAAATATGTAAATTATGATGTTCCGACTAGTTTTGGTATGGGTCGGAACATGTGATTATGTTAAGAAACTAAGTTGATGGTCAAAAAGGGTAAAAAGGGTATTATGGTGATTTTGGTTACGAGTTAACGAAGGAATAAGTTACATGAATGGGATAATGACTAACTAAAGTCCCACAAGGATAAAATGGACATTTAGACTTAACGGGTCAAATGGTGAAGATATCACCATTTGGGCGATATTGACTAATGAATTGTTTTGTCAAGTATTATGCATTCACTGGATGAATAGCGAAAGGAATTATATTGCTATTAACTAGCCATTTAGTGCACGAAATATTAAAACGGGTCATAGCTTTGATCCGGGCCAGGTATGTACGATTTGAGTTATAGTTAAGTCGTGCGATTAGTCAAATGTTAAAGGAAGTCCTTTGTAGTAAAGGATGGAACAAAGTTGACAAAAACGCCCTTGATGGGTAAATCGGGCAAACGGTCTTAAAAGTTGATTAGAAACAAGCTATTTGATTAAGTGAATGTTTTGATAAAGTAGGAAAGCGAGAAATATGATTTTCGTAAGCCAAGGACCTTAAAATGCGGAATATACCTTTAACGGGTCAAAATAAGCTTTTGAGCGAAAATGGGTTAAGATGATGCAAGACATCCAAGAATTTAGTCTTTTATGATAGACGCCATTGATATTATTAGGTTCATAAGAAGTTATGGTCAAACAAATGAGTTATGTTGATAAATGCATGAACGGGTCAAAAGTTTGGTAAAAGGGTAATAAGCCGAAGGCTTGAAGGTCCTAAATTCCGGTAGCCCAAATATTGGATTTTCACTCCATATGATGGAGAATTAAATTACGACCGTATAGGAAAAAGAATCATGTAAATCGGATCAATAACGAATGAGTTATGTCCGTTTTCGTGAAACTTGGGTTGGCTGAAAATTTTGCAGCAGCAATAAAGGAACTTGCTGTCAAAAAGGGGCCTAGGTGGAGCGTCTAGCCCCCCCTGAATCTGAAAATCGTTAAATTTTGCTTGTTTGACCCATATAACTTGTTTAAACTTGTTATTTAACTATCAAAGCTAACTTTTAAGTTGGTTTTGATCATAAGTGATAGCCAAGAGTGCCCGGATATGTATGTATGTTTATATATCTCTATACACGTATTTAGAAATGTATGTAAGCATGTATGCACCTACGTATGTATATTTATAAGTATGTGAGCAAGTATACGCAGATATATGAAGGTATGTATGTGAGTAGGCATGTATGAGTTAGGTATGTTGCAAGTAGGGATGAATGTATGTATATATGTATAATGTTATGAGTGTACGTAATGATGTAGGTATGTGTGTATGTAGATACGTATGTAATGATGTAGATGTGTTTACATGTAAGTATGTACGTATGTATTTAATTGGTTATGTGTGAACGTATGAATGTGTATAAGTATGTATGAAAGTACGTACGCATGTATCCAATGAAATTGAGTACTAACGATAATATTAGCGTGTCTAGTGAATGAAGTGTAACGCAGGAATAGCAAAGAAGTCTCACCACGGATAGTATGATTAGATGGAAAGCTGGGATGTAAAGAGTTAACAGAACGAAAAGTAAACGTGAATAAATCTTGTATGTTTATAATGCGTACTAATGTTATGAATTTTATGTGGTGAGCGCAGGTAGTACGAGTCATGAGGATCATCAAGTATTTGAGATCGAGGATCGAGTCACAAGACAGATTGTACGGGAACGTTGGTGTATGAAATTTAGAAAACCCATATTATGTTTTTCAATTGTAAATGATTCGATTGAAGACTTCATGTGAAAAAGTTTTGTTAAAATGAAGATTTAAGTAAGTCAAGGTATTTATAAGGAATGAAATTTTATGGCATGAACTTCCGCTGCGACTTTTTGTCAAATACGAACTAGGGGCTCACAAGTTGGTATCAGAGACCTGGTTTGAGAGAATCAAGTACGAGAGGGTAGGTACTTGAACTCAAACCTATGTGCTCTTGTGATAAGGAACCCGTACAATCCATGACTCGATCAAGATCTAAAGGTAGAAATTGAGTGAAAGCGTGTATGTATGCACTCATATGAAGAAGCTAATGGTTTTGTATGTGCAAGGTCAACTTAAAAGTTTGAAGAGGATGATCCGTGAATGCAGTCTAAGATGGACGCTAAGGCAAGCAAGGATGCGAATGGACAGATGGACCCCAGGTACACAATGTTTATATGTAAGGGTACCGGTGTTAAAAGAAAAAGGAAGAAATCTCCTTGGGAGGGTAAGTACTAAACGGAAGACAGCGATATTGTCTTGGTAAGATTTAAAAAATGTAGCACGAACTGAGACCCACTACTATGGACATAAGGCGATGATTACTTGAAGGCACGAAATTAGTATGTGAATTACGCACCTGGCCAGTACGCAAGAAGCATATGACGTTCGTGAGACCGTAGTAATTATCGCAGGTATGTCCGTTAGAATTGAGTAGCAGGTGGACGTGCGGGTGAAATGGGTAGTGAGACTCTCAGGAAATTGAGAGTACTAGGTAGGAATGAAAAAACATGAGTGGTAAGAATGAAGAATGTTGAATCCGTAAGAAAGTACGGATCAAAAAGATATGAATGAAATGATTGAATCCGAGAGACGGATTCAAGGAATGAAAGGTATGAATGAAATGTTTGAATCCGCGAGACGATTTCAAGGAATGAAAGGTATGAATGAAATGTTTGAATCCGCGAGACGAATTCAAGGAATGAAAGGTATGAATGAAATGTTTGAATCCACGAGACGAATTCAAAGAATGAAAGGTGTGAATGCAATGTTTGAATCCGCGAGAAGGATTCAAGGAATGAAAGGCATGAATGGAACGTTTGAATCCGCAAGACGGATCCAAGGAATGAAATGCAGAAAATGATATGTTTGAATCTGTGAGACGGATTCAACACATGTAATGAATGAAAGATGTGAATGGAAGATGTAAATGAAATGTTTGAAATCCGCGAGAAGGATTCAAAACATAGAAGTAATGGAAAATATGAATGATATGTATGAAGCCGTTAGGCGGATTCAAAACATAGAAATAATGAAAGGTATGGATGTTACGTTTGAATCCACGGGACATATTTAAGATATAAAAAGGATGGAATTAGTCCACATCAGAATGTGTCGATAGTTTGACAATGGTTGAGTCAAACGAGTCATATGAGTAGGTGCAAAGTAAATAAACAAAAGAATGATCGTAATTGGCACGCAAAGCTAAATTTTAAAACGAAAGGAAGAAGTTTTGAACAAGTTATGTGTTAAATGTGTTAGTAATCGACTCTTAGGAATCAGAATGAATGACGGGCTACGACCCGGACAATGACTTAAGTATGAACAAGAAGGGTAAATTTGAAAAAAAAAATACCGAAATGATGTAATGAATGTTTTTGCAAGCAAGCATGAATGGAAAAAGGTACGAGCATGTACCTCAATGCATATACGATAGTTAAGAAATGTCAGTTTGGCCTTGAAGGGTCAAACTGCGAAGGTTGACGAAATAAGTAACTAGAATGAAAGAATTGCATGTGAGAAATGAAATGTGTGACACGTTATAGCGTACGTAAGAAATTGTAGAAGAATTATAGATGAGTAATCACCTAGTAGAATGAATGTTTGAATGAAATGAGCTAACCGCTAAATTGTTAATGATAATGTTAGAACTCTTGATGTGATGAAACCAATTGAATCGTTGGAAGGATGTGTACGAGCGAAGGCACCTTACATGGATAAATGAAATCTAGCCTGGTACGGCTAGTACTCGTGAAGAATGTGGATCGATCTGGGTTACGGATCGTCGATTGATGATATGAGATGAGGTTAGTAAAAGTTTAACTTATGTTGGATAAGTATGAATTGGTAAATTGGGAACGACCTACGAAATGAATGTTGGAATGGGTATGGTATAGTATGGAATGTTTGATTTTTAAAAGTTGACATAAGAAGAAAACTATATCATTAAGAAGTGAGTCTCAAAGGTTTGAGTGAAAATTTCGAGTATTGGTTAAATTCTCGTATAATGAATTTGCATGACACGTATACTTATGCAAATTAAGAAATGCATGAAATGAGAGTAATAGTAATGTAGAATGAATAAGGTAAATTGAAGGTAACACAAGAGTATGTATGGTACAAACAACTATAGAAAATGAATAATGATGTTAACTTTGGAGTCAATCACAGATGCATGACTATGAAATAGTAACTTCGTTGTGATAACGAAATAAAATCAAATGTTATGTAATATATGAATAGAATATGATCTTAAAGGATGAGATGAAGGTATTAGAATTGTTATAGACGAATCATATGAAAGAAAGTATTGTTATAAGTTTGAATGAGTATGAACATTGAACTGTTACTAAACGGTCAAGGAAATGAGAAGGTTACGTGGAAATATGGCATGGAAAGTATAGACTTGCTAGGAAAAAGTCAATCGTATAAATAATTACGGAATGAGATAGGATGATTACTTATAATTATGATGTGATCAAAAAGTCAAACATAGATATGTGTATGTGCAAGAGGAAATGAGAAAGGTTTCGGGGACGAAACCTTATTTAAGGGGGGTAGACTTGTAACACCCCAAAACCCGAATGTTTATATTCGTTAAATGTTCTAATATGGTACCTCAAGAAATAAATAACTAGGTTATTTATCCTAGTTAAAAGTATGGTAGAAACAAATAAGGGATGAAAGTTGTGTCAATTTTATTTAAGTGACAAACTTGAGGGGCTAAAGAGGGGCAAAATGAAAGTTGAAATTATTAATAAAAAAATACCCACATACACACACACAATCGTGTGTTCTGGAAGGAGATCGAGCTCCATGGGAGCCAAAACCCTAACAAGACTAAATCACCAAATTGAAGGGTTAATTATGGCTCAAATTCAAGAAGGAACATGGATAAATGATCACCTTCACAAGGGGATCATAAGGTATGTCTTAAAAGTTAGATTGATGATTATGAACGAAGTGGGTTATGATGTAAATCGTGAATTGGTATGAAATTGAGTATGAGGATATGTTAGAATCATCATATAGAACATGGGTTATGCATGATTTAGGCTAATTTGATGTTTAGATATGAAACCCGTTGATTATGGTGATGATGACAACTTGAATGATCACCTATGTCAAATTCTTGCTTAATATTGATGTTTTCTTTTGATTTTGATTTGTATGTTGGATTCTTGTTAGAGGAATTGAAAGAAATGTGATACTAGTATGTTTGATGTTTATGCATGAATGATTCATGTTGATTAGAAGGAGGAATTTGATGAATTATGAATGAGATTAGAAGGATATGCATGAACTAGTTGTACACTATGCTTAGGAGGTAGTACATACATCAAAAGTATGATGAAATTATGAAGAACTTAAGATTAGATCACTTGTAAGTGATTAACAAAGTAGTTATGAAGTGGGTTTTTGATGATATGATAGAAGTAATGATATGCTTATGTTAATAATGTTGAAAATCATATTATGTGTAAGTATATTTAAAGAAATTGGATAAGAAATGATGGATTAGCAAGTTCTAAGGTTAAATGATAAACTTTATATAAGATCCGTGTGATAAAAAGGATTTGATGAATGATGAATAAGCTAACTATCTTGAGAATGATATATGATAGTTGATGCTTAATAAGCGATATGGAAGCTTGGGAAGGAAGCGGGTCAAATGGGACTAATGCGCACGGGAAGCATATTCGGTTGTTATGTAAGTAAAGCTTACACCCCTTTTTGTAGAATATCTATTCATTATATAGATTACGAACATGGTAACTAAATATGTAAATTATGATGTTCCGACAAGTTTTGGTATGGGTCGGAACATGTGATTATGTTAAGAAACTAAGTTGATGGTCAAAAAGGGTAAAAAGGGTATTATGGTGATTTTGGTTACGAGTTAACGAAGGAATAAGTTACATGAATGGGATAATGACTAACTAAAGTCCCACAAGGATAAAATGGACATTTAGACTTAACGGGTCAAATGGTGAAGATATCACCATTTGGGCGATATTGACTAATGAATTGTTTTGTCAAGTATTATGCATTCACAGGATGAATAGCGAAAGGAATTATATTGCTATTAACTAGCCATTTAGTGCACGAAATATTAAAACGGGTCATAGCTTTGATCCGAGCCAGGTATGTACGATTTGAGTTATAGTTAAGTCGTGCGATTAGTCAAATGTTAAAGGAAGTCCTTTGTAGTAAAGGATGGAACAAAGTTGACAAAAACACCCTTGATGGTTAAATCGGGCAAACGGTCTTAAAAGTTGATTAGAAACAAGCTATTTGATTAAGTGAATGTTTTGAAAAAGTAGGAAAGCGAGAAATATGATTTTCGTAAGCCAAGGACCTTAAAATGCGGAATATACCTTTAACGGGTCAAAATAAGCTTTTGAGCGAAAATGGGTTAAGATGATGCAAGACATCCAAGAATTTAGTCTTTCATGATATACGTCATTGATATTATTAGGTTCATAAGAAATTATGGTCAAACAAACGAGTTATGTTGATAAATGCATGAACGGGTCAAAAGTTTGGTAAAAGGGTAATAAGCCGAAGGCTTGAAGGTCCTAAATTCCGGTAGCCCGAATATTGGATTTTCACTCCATGTGATGGAGAATTAAATTACCACCGCGTAGGAAAAAGAATCATGTAAATCGGATCAATAACGAATGAGTTATGTCCGTTTTCGTGAAACTTGGGTTGGCTGGAAATTTTGCAGCAGCAATAAAGGAACTTGCTGTCAAAAAGGGGCCTAGGTGGGGCGTCTAGCCCCCCTGAATCCGAAAATCGTTAAATTTTGCTTGTTTGACCCATATAACTTGTTTAAACTTGTTATTTAACTATCAAAGCTAACTTTTAAGTTGGTTTTGATCATAAGTGATAGCCAAGAGTGCCCGGATATGTATGTATGTTTATATGTCTCTATACACGTATTTAGAAATGTATGTAAGCATGTATGCACCTACGTATATATGTTTATAAGTATGTGAGCAAGTATACGCAGATATATGAAGGTATGTATGTGAGTAGGCATGTATGAGTTAGGTATGTTGCAAGTAGGGATGAATGTATGTATATATGTATAATGTTATGAGTGTACGTAATGAAGTAGGTATGTGTGTATGTAGATACGTATGTAATGATGTAGATGTGTTTACATGTAAGTATGTACGTATGTATTTAATTGGTTATGTGTGAACGTATGAATATGTATAAGTATGTATGAAAGTAGGTACGCATGTATCCAATGAAATTGAGTACTAACGATAATATTAGCGTGTCTGGTGAATGAAGTGTAACGCAGGAATAGCAAAGAAGTCTCACCACGGATAGTATGATTAGATGGAAAGCTGGGATGGAAAGAGTTAACGGAACGAAAAGTAAATGTGAATAAATCTTGTATGTTTATAATGCTTACTAATGTTATGAATTTTATGTGGTGAGCGCAGGTGGTACGTGTCATGAGGATAATCAAGTATTAGAGATCGAGGATCGAGTCACAAGACAGATTGTACGGGAACGTTGGTGTATGAAATTTAGAAAACCCATATTATGTTTTTCAATTGTAAATGATTCGATTGAAGACTTCATGTGAAAAAGTTGTGTTAAAATGAAGATTTAAGTAAGTCAGGGTATTTATAAGGAAAGAAATTTTATGGCATGAACTTCCGCTGCGACTTTTTGTCAAATACGAACTAGGGGCTCACATATTTTCACAATCCCGTGTTTGTTTGGCGATGATGTTCAAAACCTCGCATTAGCCGACAGTATTAATTTGATGCCATATTCATTTTATGAAAAACTAGGCCTTGGTGACTTGAAGCCCACTCGTATGACCCTATCCTTAACAGACAAAACCGTTAAGTATCCGCGGGGGATTGTAGAGAATTTGCTAGTAAAAGTTAATAAGTTCGTCTTCCCGGTGGATTTCGTAGTGCTAGATATGGAAGCGGACAAGAATGTGCCCCTAATTTTAGGACGTCCATTTTTGTGCACCTCTAAGGCCTTAATAGATGCTTTCTTAGGCACTATTACACTCAGAGTAGGCGATGAAACAGTAATTTTTAAGGTCAACACGACAAAAAGTTCGGGTGCTCGGGTAGAGGCAGTAGTGGCTGTTGAGAAAACTCAGAAGGATGAAAGAAAAGATGACGAGGAGGTGTGTGGGCAAAGTCCAGAAGAGAGGTTAGAACCCAAGTGTGGGGACGGATATATATTGAATACATCCAAGTTCAAACCGCCCAATGAGGATTTGAGAGGTTGTGGGATATGGAGAGATTCGTTTATTCGCATGTATGATACTGATACAGGTCATAAGTTTTGGTGCTGGGGAGAGCTGGGTCCACATGACCCTCCGTATGTGTTTGAAAAAGCTTGAGTGATTCGGGTGATATCCCGAAGAGTAGAGTAGATAGTTAGTTTATGTATGTTTTGAGTCACTATTTATGAGTCTAATTTAGCAGTTTTTGAGTCATTTTTTTTTCGGTACTGCTTTGGTTTTTGCTTGTTTTTATTTATGCAGGTTTGAATCACACCACCCATACTCAATCTCCATTCGGGTGATTTCAGAGCTGTACACCAAATTTCAAGGAATTTACAAAGAGTACTAGTCAGAGTCAAAGCCGATCGCGACTGAAATGCTATACGATCGAGCTGGATTGGACAAGAGTTTGGAACCTATACATCATATAACCAGCTAAGTCCGTTCCAATTTGCCCTTTGTCTTTTATTTCTTATTTATTTTAGTTTTTGAGTTGTTTTCCATCCTACATTGAGGACAATGTAGAGTTTAAGTGTGGGGATGGGAAACTATCGTTTAAGTCTTATGATTTTTGTCACGGCCCCAGCCCCGGTTTGACCCGGTCAGGAGCCGCGGGACAGGAACCCGTGGTATCTGTGATGCGACAACGGAAGATTTTTTAACAGGATCTTTTAAAACTCAAAATGCCCAATTATTTTATTCCATAATTTTGGATAAAACCCCGTAATTTACAATAGAGGAATTTAACTAGGAAATTCCCTGATTTATTAAAACATGTTTATTTATTTTTAACTGAGCCACCTCTTCAAGCTTGTTAGTGCTCCGTAGCACGTTTCCTTGATTTACAGCAGGTCGCCTGAAACATGTTTTAAAAATATTTTATCAGCGGGGAAATGCTGGCGAGTCACTCATATTTGATAAAAGGACACATAGTTATCAATTACAGCATAAAAGCGATTACAATGGCTTCTATCTTATTTTTATCTGGCGCCGTGTCATATTGCGTGACGATGGTCATACCACTATTGGGTCCTGTCACCCAAGTAGTGACGATCACTGTTAGGATATATTAGCCTAACCAGTGAAAATTAGTAATGTGCACAATACCCCACTAGCCAGTGATTAAGATAACCAGGACTTACTCCCTGTAATTATAACATTTGAAAATGGAGTATTGTAAAATATTTGATAAAAAGAGAATGACTCACATTGCAGATTTATACGGGCAGAGTTTTAGCCTACTGATTAGCCTTGTGACCTAAATTAAATAACATGCACACGAACTAGGTCAGTAACTAATACAGCATTTACGATAACTCACGAGATTAAACCCTCACAACGAATGACAAAGTGCGATACTTAAACATCCATCGAATTCACGACGAATGACAAAGCATAACCCTAATGTGGGCAGCACTTAAACATCCATTGGATAGTTTCAATCGATCGGACATTGAATCGTAGCAGCGATCGAGTTAATACCTTGTATCATAGCAGCGCCTCGCTATATTGAAAGTAATTTCGACTTTGGAGCAGTATATGTTCGTTTTTGAAAGTTGATTTCGACACAGAATGAAAGCTCCTGTGCTAAGCTATTTATAGCTGAAATACGGGGCTGTCGCGGCCCGCGTGAGCCATGGGCTCACCTTTACGCGGCCCGCCTAACCACCTATTCTACGCGTAGGTTTGATTGGTCACGAGTAGGTATGCCAGCTGGTCAACACGTGGATCCGGAACACTTATCCGGTCAACCCAATATTGACGCGGCCCGCGTAAGGTTAAGCTAACCCTTATGCGGCCCGCCTGAAACCCACAATTCTTGATTTCTTATTTTTTATATGGATTAGGGTTTCAGGGGTCAGGGTTTTCACTTACGAGTCATATTGGGACATTTTTTAGGGTCCTTACATCCTCCCCACCTTATTTAAAATCTCGTCCTCGAGATTTACTGAAATAAGTGAGGATGCTTTCGCTTCATCTCCGATTCCAGCTCCCAAGTGTATTCGGGTCCTCTTTTCGAATCCCACTTGACTTTGACAAGCACTATACGCTTGTGTTTAAGAAACTTGATCTTTCTATCTTCTATCTGAAGAGGTTTCTCCACAAATTTTAATTTTTCGTTTACCTCTATATCTTGGAGAGGTACTACCAGAGATTCGTCAGACAGACATTTCTTGAGGTTGGATACATGAAACACATCATGTACTCTAGCTAGTTCTTCTGGTAGTTGTAAACGATAAGCAACTGGTCCTATACGTTGGATCACTGGGAATGGTCCTACGTATCTTGGACTTAGCTTTCCTTTCTTACCGAATCGAACTATTCCTTTCCAATGAGATACTTTCAAAAGTACTTTGTCTCCAACTTGAAACTCGAGTGGCTTACGTCGATTATCAGCATAGCTTTTCTGGCGATCTCGAGCCGTCTTCAATCTTTCTTTGATTTGAGTAATCTTGTCGGTAGTTTCTTGCACAATCTCTGGTCCTGATAATTGACTTTCTCCTATTTCTGCCCAACAAACTGGAGTTCTGCACTTTCGTCCATACAGTGCTTCGAACGGGGCAGCTTCAATACTTGAATGATAACTATTGTTATAGGAGAATTCAATTAAGGGTAGGTGGTCATCCCAGTTTCCACCAAAATCTATCACACATGCTCGGAGCATGTCTTCCAGTGTTTGTATCGTCCTTTCACTTTGCCCGTCTGTTTGTGGATGATATGCCGTACTTAAATTTAGTCGGGTTCCCATTGCTTCTTGGAAACTTTTCCAGAAGTGAGAAGTGAAACGACTATCTCTATCTGATACAATGGAGAGTGGAACTCCATGTAAGGATACTACTTCGTCTACATACAACTTTGCTAACCTTTCCATGCTAAAGGTTTCTTTCATAGGTAGAAAGTGAGCTGATTTGGTTAATCGATCCACAATTACCCAAATCGCATCATTACCTTTTCTGGTTTTGGGCAACTTAGTAACAAAGTCCATTGTTATGAGTTCCCATTTCCATACAGGCATTTCTAATTGTTGTAGTAGACCTGAAGGTTTCTGGTGTTCCGCATTAACTTGTGAACAAGTCAAGCACTTAGATACATATCTAGCTATGTCCTTTTTCATTCCTATCCACCAGAGGTTATTCCTTAAATCTTGGTACATCTTGTTGTTACCAGGATGCATGGTATACCTAGATTTATGAGCTTCTTCTAATATCTTATTTCTTAATTCTCCTTGGTTAGGTACCCAAATCCTTTTCTTATGGAATCTCCAAATTCCATCATTTCCTTGCTCTAATTCTTTTATTCGTCCTTTCATTCCTTCAGTATCGTCCTTTATTGCTGTTTCTTGAACATTCTTTAGTTGTTCCATTAAATCTAACTGTAGATTTAATCTAAGAGTACGAACCCGTCGTTGTTTCTCATGATACTTACGACTTAAGGCATCTGCAACTACGTTTGCCTTTCCTTCGTGATACTTAATATCACAGTCGTAATCACTTAGAATCTCCATCCATCTCCTTTGTCTCATATTTAACTCTTTTTGCCCAAAGATATATCTTAAGCTTTTATGGTCTGTATAGACAGTAAACTTACTTCCATACAGATAATGTCTCCAAATTTTAAGGGCAAAAGTTATGCCTCCTAACTCTAAATCATGAGTCGTATAGTTTTCCTCGTGCTTTTTCAATTGCCTTGATGCATATGCAATTACCTTTTTGCGTTGCATAAACACACCTCCTAATCCTAGCTTTGAAGCATCACAATATACTTCAAAATCTTCTGTTCCTTCTGGTAAGGCTAGAATTGGAGCATTGGTTAATTTCTATTTTAAAACCTTAAAAACCTCATCTTGTTTGGGTCCCCATTCAAACTTAACTGCTTTACAGGTTAGCTTAGTTAATGGTACGGCTATTTTGGAAAAATCCTTAATAAACCGCCTATAATATCCGGCTAATCCTATAAAACTTCTAACTTCCATAGCTGACTGCGGAACCTTCCATTTGGTAATTGCTTCTATTTTAGCAGGATCTACGTGAATACCTTCGTGATTCACCATATGTCCTAAAAATTGCACTTCCTGTAGCCAAAATTCACATTTCGAGAATTTGGCCTAAAGCTTTTCTTTTCTTAACAAAGTTAAGAGTGCATGCAAATGCTGACAATGTTCATCCTGGTTTTTGGAATAAATAAGTATATCGTCGATGAAGACAATTACAAATTTATCCAAGTATGGTTTACAGATTCTATTCATCATGTCCATGAATGCTGCAGGTGCATTCGTTAATCCAAAAGGCATGACTGTAAACTCGTAATGACCATACCTAGTTCTGAAAGCCGTTTTAGGTATGTCTTCTTCTTGTACTTTTAACTGATGATATCCGGAGCGTAAGTCGATCTTAGAAAAGTATCTAGCTCCTTGAAGTTGATCAAAAAGATCATAAATCCTAGGTAATGGGTATCGATTCTTAATTGTAACTTTATTTAATTCTCTATAATCAATACACATTCTCATTGACCCATCCTTCTTTTTCACAAACAAAACTGGAGCTCCCCAAGGGGATGAGCTAGGTTGTATGAATCCTTTGCTTAGTAATTCATCTAACTGCTTTTTCAATTCTAACATTTTGGTGGGTGCTAACCGATAAGGTGCTTTAGCTATCGGTGCAGTTCTAGGAATTAGATGAATTCTAAATTCTACCTCCCTATTAGGTGGTAATCCAGGTAGTTCTTCTGGGAATACTTCCGAGTATTCTGATACTACTGGAATGTCCTTAAGTTCCTTTCCCTTAGTGTTAATGATTACTGAAATCATATATACTATTCCTTGTTTTCGTTCATAACTAGCAATTTTCATTACTGAAATGAACTTCATTGGTTTCCGTGGCTTATTTCCTGTAATCACCACTAATTCCCCTGTGGGTGTATGAATTTCTATGGAATTCTTATCACAAAGAATTCGAGCATGGTTGGCTACTAACCAATCCATTCCTAACACCACATCGAATCCGGCTAAATTCATAGGTAACAGGTTTGCATGAAATTTATAGCCTAAAAGTTCTATCTTTCCTTCTTGCAGAATCTTATCTATGTTGACAGAATTTCCATCTGTCGTTTCGACTGTAAAAGTTTGCCTAAGTTGGGTTAAGGGTAACTTAAGTGCTTGGCAGAATGAAGTATTTATAAAACTTTGGTTTGCACCAGAGTCAAATAATACTTTTGCATAAACGTTGTGAACTAGGAACGTACCAGCTATCACATCAGGAATAAGTTCGGCTTCCTGAGTCGTCAATTGAAAGGCTCTGACGTTCTTCTTGTTAGTTCCTTCTGCATGTTTGGCTTTATTATCAGTTGGTTTAGCTAATTTAGGGCAGTCTGGCCTAATATGTCCAGCTTCTCCACAATTGTAGCAAACTGTGAATTTCTTCTTCCTGCAGTCTTCCTCTTGATGCCCCTGAATTTTGCAAAAATTGCAATATCCCTTGCATCTTCCAAAATGCTTCCTTTTGCAAGAATTGCAAAATGGACCAGTGGAAGATTGCCCAGTCCCCCTTCTTTTGAAATTGTTACGGTTACCCATACGGAATCCTTGGGTAATCTTTTGGGCCACTTCCATCTTTCTATTTTCTTCTCGCGTCCGTACCAGTTCGTCAGTCAGAGTATTGGCTAAATCCACTGTATCATCAATCGTGTAGGGTTTAGCAGCTTTGACGATATTACGGATTTCGCCAATCAATCCCCAAATATAGCGGGAAATAAGTACTGGTTCTGGCGAAGCCAGAGTTGGTACTACTCTTGCATACTCGAAGAATGTCGAAGTATATCCTCGACAATCTACCCCAATCATTCGATGATTTAGGAACTTATTTGTCATTTGTTCCTTTTTATACTCGGGACAGAATTTTCTTTCTACGAGATTTTTAAACTCTTCCCATTTCATAGCATACGCCACAGTTCTTCCTTTAGCTTGTAGAACTGCATTCCACCATTCTAAAGCTCCTTCTTTAAAAAGATTTGACGCATACATGACCTGGTCTTCTTCAGCACATTTACTTATGGTAATTACTGCCTCGGTTTTCTCTAACCAACGCAGTGCTGCAGTTGCCCCTTCGTTACCTGCAAACTCAGTTGGTTTACAGGCAAGAAATTCTTTGTAAGTGCAACCAGGCGTTGCAGCTTTCATTTTCTTGAGAATCGGGACTTGCAGAATATTATCGTTATTGTTATTGTTGTTGTTGCCGCATCCGTTTACACTATTACTGAAGTTATCTTCATGAGTACGTTTGCTAAGAATGATTTGTTGAGGTTCAACAGGTTTCTGGGCAGCAGCAAGGATTGCTGGAATAGCATTGGCTATTCCTTGAGCAACAATATTTTCTATATCTTGCTTAGTCATAAATTGATCCTCCTGGTATTGCTCAGATTGGTTAACCTCATTAACTGGTTCATTATTAGCGTTTTCCATCTGATAATTAATATATATAATTTATTAGTATAGAATAAATAACAATTATACACAAAACAATCATACAAATTTCATAACACACATATATATATCCAAAATTATCGATTTCTCGATTTCCCTTTTTATATATCATATTATGCATCCGTACACACTGTTATGTTACAAAGTTTTATTTTTATTTTACAGGGTTATATTGTTATTATTATTATTATTATTATTATTATTATTATTATTATTATTATTATTATACAATCACAGTTACGTTCTCACACTATCCCTTCTGCTGATATTTCAGAAACGACGCTCCCTGTCGTCGTACTTCCAGGAAATTTGCTCTCCCACCTCCCAAATCCTATTCCCTGCACCTATCAGCTCCTCGCCAAAATGGCGGAGTTCAGCTAAGTTTTCATTGCTCATTGGTGGGTTTGGTATAGGTTCTGGGTCGAACTGAGGGAAAAAGGTATAAGGATTATTAAGGAGGTTTTGAAACTGCCAGTCGTTAGTCCACCACTCGTCCATTTCTCCTAAAGGTTGGGTATGGATTAAAGGTTCTGGGATGGCTGGTTCCAAATTTATTGGAAGTTGAGTTTCAGCAGGATAAGGGTAAAGGTTTGTATTGATAGGCCTAAGGATATCACAGCTTGCCAGTATTTGATCCAGTTCCTCCTGGAATGGCAATTCCTCAACTTGCTTAGAACTTTCCCCAATTTCCATTTCTGCTTGCCTGGAATCTTCCCCGATTGCAATTCCTTTTCCTTTATCTATGGGATTCTCTATTTTGGGAATTCTCCTAGTTGCTGGTTTCCTTCTGCGTACACGCCTCCATCCTACAAATCTTCTCCTTTTCTTAGGTTTTGGTTTCTCCGGAGTTGAAGCGTTGAATTCTATAGGTTCTTCTATATCAGGTATATAACCAGTAAAGTCTTTGGAAACTTCTATTTTCACCGGATAGAGATTGAGATTCTGAAGGGCTTCAGATAACTCATTCATGCTGTTTAGCATATATGCAAAAATACTAAGTTAAAATTTTATAACAAAATTTCACAGATAACCTTCAAGTATTATTGCATACCGTTTTGACTAAATTAATACAAAGGACAACTGAAAAATAAAACATACTATGGTTTATTGAAAACTTATTTATTTACTGGGTAAAGTTTCTGGTTTGTAAGTGATAAGGGTGCTAAAACTGAGTCAGGGTATTTAAATGTTAGCATTTACTGCTACTGTGGCTAGCATATAGAGATCTGCCCATTTTTCATCTAACTGATCTTCCCATGGTGGGTTATTGCCTATTTCCTGAGTTTCTTGAAAAATTCTCCTTTCTTTCAGTTGTGATTTCTTTATTTTCTCCTGACTTTTCCTAATAATCAAACTTCTTTTATTAGGAGAAAGTGGTTCCTCATATTGTGTCTTTCGAACAAATATTCCTTCCTCAGTATCTATTGAGTATCTTGAGGAATTTGATTGGGATGTACTTCCCTTATCTTTCGGGGAATTTTCTAATTTACGATAGATATCCGAAATTCTTTGCTTACCCATACTGTAACTAACAAGTAGTCAGTAAATAAAACATCTAATTACAAAATAATAATTAGGAAAATTAAGTATTTAAAATACTTAATAGGCTTAAATCAGTGGCTCAATCAGTAGCTCTGATACCACCTTTTCCTGTCACGGCCCCAGCCCCGGTTTGACCCGGTCAGGAGCAGCGGGACAGGAACCCGTGGTATCTGTGATGCGACAGCGGAAGATTTTTTAACAGGATCTTTTAAAACTCAAAATGCCTAACCAGTGAAAATTAGTAATGTGCACAATACCCCACTAGCCAGTGATTAAGATAACCACGACTTACTCTCTGTAATTATAACATTTGAAAATGGAGTATTGTAAAATATTTGATAAAAAGAGAATGACTCACATTGCAGATTTATACGGGCAGAGTTTTAGCCTACTGATTAGCCTTGTGACCTAAATTAAATAACATGCACACGAACTAGGTCAGTAACTAATACAGCATTTACGATAACTCACGAGATTAAACCCTCACAACGAATGACAAAGTGCGATACTTAAACATCCATCGAATTCACGATGAATGACAAAGCATAACCCTAATGTGGGCAGCACTTAAACATCCATTGGATAGTTTCAATCGATTAGACATTGAATCGTAGCAGCGATCGAGTTAATACCCTGTATCGTAGCAGTGCCTCGCTATATTGAAAGTGATTTCGACTTTGGAGCAGTATATGTTCGTTTTTGAAAGTTGATTTCGACACAGAATGAAAGCTCCTGTGCTAAGCTATTTATAGCTGAAATACGGGGCTGTCGCGGCCCGCGTGAGCCATGGGCTCACCTTTACAGGCCCGCCAAACCACCTATTCTACGCGTAGGTTTGATTGGTCACGAGTAGGTATGCCAGCTGGTCAACACGTGGATCCGGAACACTTATCCGGTCAACCCAATATTGACGCGGCCCGCGTAAGGTTAAGCTAACCCTTACGCGACCCGCCTGAAACCCACAATTCTTGATTTCTTATTTTTTTATATGGATTAGGGTTTCAGGGGTCAGGGTTTTCACTTACGAGTCGTATTGGGACATTTTTTAGGGTCCTTACAATTTTCATAAAAAAAATTAAAAAAAAATTATTGTTTTTTTTTGTGCATATTTGACTTATTTTTATCTAATAATTGTACATATGAGAAAATGTAAAAGTGTTTTTCATAAATATAAATTTTTCTAATTATTCACTTATTTGCATCTAAAATACACACCCAATTTTAGTGACTTTTGAGCCTTTCTAATAAGCATTCATCATATGCTTAAGACTTTATTTGATTGAGTGTGCCGCATAATAGTATACATTTCAGAACTTGTCTTGGATATACTTGTTAAAATCATTAACTATAAAATTGTATAAAGAGGATAGAGGCAATAGGATTAACCCAGTTGTTTACCCTTTTCTTTTAAACCTCTAAAAAAAATAAAAAATAAATTCCAATAGTAAACCATGTTGAGCCTTGTTCTGTTCATTTGTTTTAAACCCATGTGTGAATTCCGGTTTAGTTTAATTTTCCTTTCATTAGAATTTAGTTTTGGTCTTTTACCGGCAAACTTTAAAGAACTGGAGATGCATTCATTCGATTTAAATTTGCTTTGTTGTCTACAATTCGCGAAACCAAGATTACCTGCAGAACTAAGAGAGAAAATATTTCACTTAAGTAATGAAGTTAGAAAAAAAAAAGTGGTGACAAAAAGAACAAATGCCACCATTTTGTGGGACATCCAAAAGTGCTATGAAAAGAAGAGCTATACGATACGCCAAATGTATTGGTTGTGGAAATTGGTCTCATACAGGAAGATGTAGAAGAAGTCAAACTGAATCCCAACATGAATACACGCTTCTAATGAGGGTGGGGGCTATTAGGCTCGATGCCGAACGATCCATTAGAGTTGGAAGTAATGTTCACTACAGGATTAAGGAAGATTTGATTCACATCTTGGATAAAACCGGTCTTGACGATCTGACCTTAAAAGAGTCACTTGGTTTGTGAGTATGTGAGTTAAAAAAAAATTGTGTAAGGTTTGTTAGGATAATTTGCTAGACCGGATTGAAACACTTCACCCAGTAAATAGCCATATATTCCTACCTTTAAACCCTAGCCACGTTACAACCCACAATAAAAGTCCTCTTGATTTATATGATTTTTATATGTTAATTGGTAAAGATGAGATTTCATTACAAGCTTATGATAATGTTACTATATGGCCCGGCTTTTGAGTGATCACAGAAAATTACTAGTGCACCATTCACTAGTTTGCACAAGTGAGCCGAGGGAAGCAAATCAAAGATGCAAGTAAGTGAGTAATTGATGATAAAACTCTATTTTTGAAAAATCACATTTAGTTTTCTCATCTCTATCATTATTAGCTAATTTTAAATTATTTATGTACATTAATTTTTATGTGTGTTTTTCCATTTTAAAATAACCCTTTAAATGTCAGTTTGTACAGTTGTTTAAGACTTTGCTTGGGGACAAGCAAAAGGTTAAGTGTGGGGATATTTGATGTGTAGTAAAATACACATATTTGTCCAGTGTGAAATGTATAATTATTGTATGGTTTTTATTTGTTTTTATTTAATTTTTAGTGTTATATTATATTCTTGTGTGTTTTGCCAGGAGGTCCCCTGGTGCAAATGGATTGAAAACGAGTAATATGGAAATAACCAGCCAGTTGGGCAGAGCGGGGCGCCAGTGGCCGAATTGAAATTACCGCTATTTTCCGTGAATGGGTCGAGCCCGCTATCTCTATGTATAAGATAGCAATATAAATTATCTAATATAAATAAATAAATAAAAAAAAGAAAAAAAAAATAATATATATATCGTGGGGTGGTTTAGTGGAGGCAAAAAGCAAAAAGCAAAAGCATGAATGACAACTTTCATTATTCAGTGGGATTAAAGTGCACATTTTGTGAAAGTTGAAATTAATTCTCAACTCCATGATAACATAAAGCATTCATTCACTCACGAGAATTACCACTTGAGATTATAATAATATTAATTGAGATTATTAAAGGAAAAGATGGAATCTTGTGGGCCATGAAAAGTGAATTATGAATTGTAAAGGCTGACATCGATCCGGAAAAGAAAACAAAATATATTATGTTATATGGGATGATTGGCTAATTTTATTCAAAATATTAGAAGTGGGCCGCACATGAAAGACAATTCAGCGAGACTTTGTGGGTTTATTTTGTGGGTTGTGATTTCTTTTACAATATATGAACATTATTAAGAAAAACTTTGGAGGTGGATATGGGCCCTTGAATGATTGTATATGCAACCTTATGTTCATAAATAGAGTAAAAGGTGGAGGCATTGAGGGAAGACATTGGTGGTGAAGTTCTTGAAGGTGGGAATCAACGGGAGAAGCTGGGAGCAATCGGGCTTGAAGAATTAAGGGTTGTATTTTCCTATTTCATTCTTGTTTCCTTTGTTTTCTATATTTTGCCATGAACTCTGTTTTTAAGATTAATGTTTTAATTTGCATAACCATGATGCTTGGCTAAACACTTAAAACTATCTAGGTTATGATGAACACTTGTTAAAAAATGTAGTTTTTACCGGTTATTGTGTGATTATGGATTGTTCTTGTTAAGTAAATAATTTAAGAAACTAGTTTGGTGTATTTGCATATTTTAACTTGGTTAATTTTTTGATCATATATTTCACATAAATTCCGGTGAATGTCTTTCATAAAAAGAATTAATATTGATTTTCAAATGTTAACGGGTTTGGGTAATCTTATGGTAAATTGGCCAATAAACCATACAAATAATGATCAAGAATTAGTCCGCTTTTAATGTTCTACTATCCTTAGCGCCGAAAAGTATAAAAATATTAATAGATCTAGTTTAATGTATTACTAGAATTGTGTTTTGAAAGAAACCCGGTTTTAGTTTAATTGTCATTAACTTGTCTATTAAACTAAATCAAGTTTTCTTAAATTGCTTTAGATTTTTAACCGTGAGGAAGTAAGTCTTTTTAAGCACTTTTCTAGAACACTAGATAACCGAAAGGAAGTCTAGTCAACCGGTAATAAAAATAAGTCTTTAGAGTTACATAGGTGTCTTCTCGAGAAGGATTGGGAATCCTCTACGTTTTCTCTTAGGATTTAATATTTAAAGATCCCGGTTTCATATCACACAATTATCTGGTAGAAAATATGTTATTAAAAAGTGGGATTCCAACCTAGATAGTCCTTTATCCCCATAAAATCAAACCTTTGCCTTAATTTCTTTTTAGCTCATCATTATTAAATAGATTTTAATTAATTTGCAAATCTTTATTTTAAAAGCAAAACCCCCCCTTTCAAACAAAAATACAAAAATATAAAAATGTTTATTGTTGTGTAATTTTCAGTGTAAATAAATTAATTAACGTAATTAAATAGTGTCCTGTGGGTTCGACATCCGGACTTCCTTTAACTATACTATACTGATCGGTACACTTGCCGGTTGTGTGGTTTAGTTTTAAGATCAAGTCTAAGTATAAATTTAAAGCTTAGAGTGTCTAGTTAAAAGTTATTTTTAAAGTTTGTCTTTTGTACATTATTTGTCAAAAATGTGTTTTTGTGTCGGACATGTAGTAACTGGAAGGGTTAAGTACCGGTAGTTGAGAACTCCTGTCTAGGCTGGCATTCGTACAAATCCAAATAAAAGGACCAGTTGCCTACCTGGGGACTATCAATGAGAGTACCGATACCTATTAGGCCAAAGCATGTCTAAAGTTTAATTTTGAGTCATTTTTATTTAACCATTTTTTGCAAGTTTTTAACATACCACTTCCCGCACATCAAGTTTTTGGCGATTGCGTTAATTATTTTGTTTACATTTAATTGACATCTACGTTCTATTTGTTTTGTGTGAGTCATAGGAGTCTAAATATCATTAATGTATTTTGTATTTTCGTTTTATTTGTATTTTTAGGTTTTATTTAATCCTTAGTTAGATTTTGTTTACTTGTTTATTTCCAATTCCTGGTTAAAATTTCCTTAGTTTATGCGACACACGCGCTCCCGTGGAGCACCTGAATTCGAGCCACGAGACGATCCTGAACTTCTGTTCAGCCGACAAATAATCAATCAGGAAGGAGAATCAGGTAACACAAGTCGATACCAAGTTTTTGAAAATCCTTACTTTGAAACCGAAACAGAAACAGAGTTTGATTCCTTAAAAACCTCCGGCTCTTCAAGTTCGCCGCCCTATTTTGAAATGGCTAATAATCTAACTGTACACCAGCGTTCTACTGCCGGTTTCACTGGAGCAAATTCACCAATCCAAATTCCTGAAATAAACAATGATAAATCTTGGCAAATTCCGTCTTATATCATGACTGCAATAACCAATTCATGCCAATTCCATGGTCGTGATGACGAGGACGCTCCAGCACATATAAACCGCCTTACACGCTTTTGTAGCACTTTCAACCTTGAAGGTGCCGGAAATGACGTACGTTTTCTTCAAGTATTTCCTTTTTCATTAGCAGGACGTGCAACCACCTAGCTTGATTCGCAACCACCAAACACGTTTACCACTTGGGCAGGTCTTCGAGATACTTTCCTTCCAAAATATTTTCCACCCGCCAAAGCATCCCGCCTTCGTGATCAAATTCACTCATTCAGAATGGAGCCCGACGAGCCATATCATCTTGCTTGGGAGAGATTCCAAACTTTGCTTTCCCGCTGTTCTCAACACGGTCTATCCGACTGGGCACCTGTAGAAAAATTTTACAACGGTCTCACTCCAGAAACTCGCGCATGATTTGACACTTCAGCAGGAGGCCATCTTATGGGAAAGAAGACAGTTGCCGACTGTAACGATCTTTTTGAAAGTTTCGCACACTCTGATATCGATCATCGATCTACCGTTAGGACTTCCGTTCCGGTGACGAGTACACCCACTCCCACAGCCGCCCGAGGAGTACACCGAGTTAGCATGGAAACAACGGTAGCTGCTGCTCTTGAGAACTTCAAAAGAGAAATCGACATGATAAAAGCAAAAGTAGATAGATGTGAGGTTTGCAGAGGAGGTCATGATACAATTGAATGCCCGACACTCACGCTTGAGCAAGTTGAATACATATCAGGTCAAACCCGAGGTCCAACAAATCTTTTCAATAACAACTACAACTTTAGTTCAAATTGGCATAATAACAGTAATAACTTCCGTTCTTCCGGTAATCCCCCTGGTTTCCAATCAAATTCAAATCAAAACCTGGGGCAAGGTTAATTCTATGGAGGAATTTCAAACAACCAAGGTCATTACCCCGGTGTAGGAGCAGGTCAGCAGGGCCAGTTTGTAATCTAGTTTCAAGTCAATTTGGTAGTGGGGGATCGAATAATCAAGGGTCAAATAATCATGACTTGGGTAGTGGTCTAGAAGAAATTAAGACCATGTTGGCACAATTAATTGTTAGAGATCAAAACACCCAGAAAATCTTAGAGGAGCATTCTACCATGATAAAGAATAACCATTCACATTTTTTTAGATCTCCAAAGGCAAATAGGTGACATTTCACGACAGTTACAAGAACGACCACCGGGTCAGTTCTCGGGTAACACTCAACAAAACCCATCCATTCAACATGTGAAAGCCATAACCACTAGGTCGGGTTTAGAGTTAGGAGAGATTGAGAGACCACCTGTGAAGGTAAGGGTAGAAGAGCTAGTAAATGAAGGTTTAGAGCGAAAGAAACCTGTGTTAGAGGAAGTTAGTAGGAGGTCGGTTGAGCTGGTTAAACCATGCCCTGAGATTGATCATTCCCATCTTCCGTTTCCTGAGCGTGTTAAAAATCAAAAACACACTAAGGAATACGGGCATTTCTTAGACATGTTCAAGCAACTCAAGATCAATATACCATTCATCGAAGCTCTCAAGCATACGCCGAAGTATGCTAAATTTTTAAAAGATCTCCTGAGAGGGAAGGATAAATTGGAAGAGCTTTCGAATATCCCATTGAATGCCAAATGTTCTTTCGTGGTAACAAACACGCTACCGGAGAAACAAACAGATCCGGGTATTTTCACAATCCCGTGTTTGTTTGGTGATGATGTTCAAAACCTCGCATTAGCCGACCTTGGTGCTAGTATTAATTTGATGCCATATTCATTTTATGAAAAACTAGGCCTTGGTGACTTGAAGCCCACTCGTATGACCCTATCCTTAGCAGACAAAACCGTTAAGTATCCCCGGGGGATTGTAGAGAATTTGCTAGTAAAAGTCAATAAGTTCGTCTTCCCGGTGGATTTCGTAGTGCTAGATATGGAAGCGGACAAGAATGTGCCCCTAATTTTAGGACGTCCATTTTTGTGCACCTCTAAGGCCTTAATAGATGCTTTCTTAGGCACTATTACACACAGAGTAGGCGATGAAACGGTAATTTTTAAGGTCAACACGACAAAAAGTTCGGGTGCTCGGGTAGAGGCAGTAGCGGCTGTTGAGAAAACTGAGAAGGATGAAAGAAAAGATGACGAGGAGGTGAGTGGGCAAAGTCCAGAAGAGAGGTTAGAACCCAAGTGTGGGGACGGATATATATTGAATACATCCAAGTTCAAACCGCCCAATGAGGATTTGAGAGGTTGTGGGATAGAACCCAAGTGTGGGGACGTATACAAGCTCTTCTGGAATAGTTACATCGCTCCTTGAATCCACGCTTCCTCTTGCGTTGAGCTCGTCTTCAGACTCCCCCTTAGACTCTGCTGTCGGGGTCGTAGTCAGGTACAACATCTGCAATTTCTCAAACATTTATAAGTAACAATGTTTTGAATATTCAATTATCCAGGAATTGTGACCTGGCAATTCAATTTCCTCTATCAACAAATTTCATAGACTTGGCAATGATTGAGAATCCAACTCCCTCATAGTTAATCATCCAAGTCCAAACTAATGACCTTGGAGATATCACAAACTGTTTTTGATTTTTGTTAAAAATTCAAGTTTCAAATTAATGAACTTGTTTTATTTTCAGAAACACAATCAGCTTACTTAGATTTTGACACTCAGCATCTCAGACATCGGTTGTCTAAAATAAAGTAGAATAAAAAATCTTTTTGTATTTTCTGAAATATAAAGCAGTAAAGAAATATGTACAAACATATTTACAGACAATATTTTTGTTTGAGCTTGCGTCAGAGGGTCATATCAGTTTATGACAAGTTACAAGTACCGTTGAGCTTAGTTACACATTAAGAATTAAACAATTCACTTAGATTGTCGATATACTGATCCACTTAAATTTTCACACAAATTTCAACTGATTCAGGATACGAATTAGGTGTATTAAGAACTTAAACTTATTCATGTGTCCCACCTCTTGAATATACTCCCGTATTCAGATCCCAATATTCAGTCTTACAGGTGAGTATACCTAGATGATATCTGTAAGGGGTTAAATTGTGAGGAACCGTGAGAGCTCAGGTCAGAACTTCCGTTCAGCAGAGAGATGACGGCTCGACTTTTGGTGTGTCCCCTTTAGAGGATCTTTTTTACAACAGCATTGATTAGCAATTTTATTATCTCATCATTTTATGCTGAGGGCGGCGCTATATTTCAAGCAAGCAGAAAGTATTCTCCGGGGACTAGGCCATTGCTTCCGCAAAATCAAAAGTCCCGGGATAATACCCCAGATATCACTAAGCATAAAGACCTAGTATCTCAGAAAGAGGGGTCCTTCAAACGAGATTTCAGGGGTTACCTATATATCCAAGTAGTGTTCCCCACAAAATAAGCAAGTTTGAATTTAGGTTTATATCCCAAAAAAGTTTACTAAATGTATAAAAATCTACCGACACATCCACGGTGAGATCGTTTAACACATTTTGACTTTCCAATTCTTTAGCGTACTGTAACTGTCTACTGATGTACTATCATTTCCTCTTTATACACAAAAACTCATTTTCATTTTTAATGTTTTTGTCTTTTTGCCAATAGGTTTTTATCGTGTTTTTGTCATTTTCAAATTTTCAAATGTTTTTGGATTTTCTGACAAATATTACTCCCCCTAAAATGCAAAATCATTTAAAGAAAGTTTGACAACCAATACTGATAGCTTTGTCTCGCCATCCATTTTCTGCTTAAAGTGCTCTGTTTTGCAGAAAATATATCATGTAAAGCAGCAATTACCCCCATGATTTACAACACATTGATATTTAACAGCTTGAAAACCGTTTTTCAATCTTGTGAAATTAATCATGTTTGTTCCGCCGTGAGGGTTTCGGCATATTCAATCAACATATTTTTGAATTTTTGAATATTTTGACAAATTTAAAAACAAACATATTTTTTATTTTTCAAAATTTTGACAAAGTAAAAACATATTTTTGGTTTTTAAATTTTTCAATTTTTAGGGTTTTTGAAATATTGTTTATTTATATACAGAAAACAAACAAACTCCCTATTTCAACCAAACCAGGGTTCAGCAGTCTCCTCTTCTTGTTGTGCCAGGCTACTCCAACTTCCAATCTCACAATCTTCGATTTTGTTGAGCACCTGCACATTCAAAGTATTCAATTACTTGAACAATTTAGCCCAGGTCTGTTGGACCTTAGGCATTTCAACACAATATGCATCATTCAATTTCGGAAAATCTTTGTCATCAAAGACTTTTTCAACTTTGACTTCAACTTTCTCATCTTTTACAAAAATCTCTTGTTTCTTAACACTCCATGTTTGACCTTTCGAAGTACCTCTTTTGTAAAAATGTGACTCTTTTTGAATATTTTGATTTTGAACAACAACTTTTGGTTTCCAAAACTCGTTTGGTTTTGTAGCATTGACAGTTGTTTTCCAACTTTGTGTTGTTCTTAATCTGGGTGTGTGAGAGTTCCAGGTCTGTCTTGAATCGGACATATTTGGGTTTGATTTCCAATTTTGATTCCAAGCAAACTTGTTTGTATTATACCTCCAAGTTTGTTTTGAATCAAATCTGGTCGACCTTTGTTTCACATCCTCAAATTTTTGTTTCTCAACATCATCAGACTTCTTTTTGTCAACATCAACAGGTTTCAGATTTGGACACTTGCGTGCAAGATGTCCAATTTGATCACATTTAAAACATGTTCTCTTGGACACATCTTTGACCTGTTGTTGTTGTTTTTTCTGAGCATGGAACTCTTCATTAGACTGTTGTCTAAATTTGAGTTTTTCCTCTTCTTCGAAACTTTTTCCTTGAACAAAGTTCATCTTTGTCTGATAATTCGGACTTTCATTTCTCTTCCAATTCTGTTTCTTCTTATAACCCAGCCCAGCCTTCATGTTTTTCTTCTTGAAACCAGGTTTGTTATAAAAAGTTTTGTGACCTTTTCCAGCAAACTTTGAAATTTCAGATTTTTCAATCTCAACCATTTTAAAAACTTTGTCAATCTTGTCTGAAATCACATTCTGAATCGGGAATACAATATCTAAGAATAATTTGTCCGATCCAATCATGGTATAAACCAATCCTTTTGAATCATCATTCAATTTTTTCTCAGATTTTGAGTTTTTCAGATATCCATCATGAAAATTACCTTCATTTTCATCCTGTGATTCAGATTTACCTGTTTCAACTGACTCTTCTTTCAACACACTTTCAACGACCTTACCTACCACCTCTGAATCACTAGAATCATCAGATTTAGAATAGGTTATGTCAATGTTATCTGGCAATTGATCTACCATGTTGAAAGCTTTTTCGACCTTTTCATCATCATAAAATGCAAACTTTTCCAGTGGTGGAACTTGATGAAACTCTGAGCCAATACCTTTCTTGTTTTGCTCAGAATCTTTTCCATCCGGTTTTATGTTGAAAATTCTTTCAAGCACATATGACGACACGTGATAACTTTTTAACTTGTTGTTATCCTGTTCTAAATCAGCAATCTGACGCTTTAGCTTAGCAACATCCTCAATGTAAGAATTTACAACATGTTGCTTTATTTCATATTGTCGCTTAAGCTCATTAGTTGTTTCAGAACAGTAATTCAATCTTGATTGAACAAATTTCATTTCACTTTTCACTTTTTCATAAGACTCTTTTGTAATATGATAAGCCAATTTTATTGAATCATATTCTTTTTTCATTTCTTGACAAACATTTTCCTTTTGAGAACATTCTTCTGTCATTTTTAAAACTTTTTCTTTCAAACTTTCATTTTCTTTTTCTAAATTTTTACATTTTTCTGAAAGCTTTTCATCATTTTCTTTTAAAACCTTTTCCTTTTCAAGCATTTCTTTATATTTAATTTTGGAAACTTCTTCTATTTTGGTGAATTCAAGATCTCTTGTGTCACACCCCGACCACGTAGGACAACCAAACGTGGCGGAAACGTCGGGGAGTGTTGTAACAGAATCATTGTTTCATAACACATGGAAATTGAAATATTGTTTTATTAAATATAAGAGTTACATTGTCTTGACAAACAAAGAAACATAACACAAATAACTAGTCTTGCATCTTTTATTGTCACTAAGGCCCAAGTCCGCCTAAGTGTATCTTGATAAGTCCTATGCATCATCTCCTGAAAACACATGTGAAAATAGGTACGTCAGCATAAAAATGCCTGTGAGATACATAGGTTTTGTGAAAATGAGATTCATGACTTATGTTTAAGAAAATGTTTAGTCATGAACCTTGTATTTTGCTTTGTTTTGTAATCGTTTGAAAAGCAATAAGATCAGATGATATGTATAAGTAAGAGAATAATGTATGGTTAAATGAATAACCAAGTAAAATGAGTTTGTAAAAGATAAGTTATTTTGTAAAACAATGTCTTGTGAAAAGTATGTTATTTGTATAAAATGTTATATGTCTCAAATTGAAATGAATCAAATAACGCTACAATATGTAATACCATACCAACACTTATATATAGGAAGTACCAGCGGCGTATCCACCATGCTTGTATCATATTACATACGCCTTGTTACTTAAATCACTTACTCCAACCAAACCATCAGGATGTAAAATGTTTATGTATAATCAAATGTCTAATGTCTATGTCTAATGTTTATGTTAAATGTAAGTCAACCAACCAATAATGTATAATGTCTATGTTTAAACCAATTGTCAAAAGTCCTTGTATAAACCATGTCAAATGTTGATCATGTAATGTGTAACCAAAATGATATGTATGGCTAGTGAAATGCATCAACTAAACCATAGGTGAAATGCACAAAACAAAGTATTGAAGTAAAACTTGGTTTAAATCAAAGTTATGTTTTGTGTAGTAAATGCATGCTATACTGATATAGACATTTATGCGGTATTGTGAAAATTCATACATCCAAGCCTTGCGACAGTCGGATAACCCTTTTTGTAAAGGTTATCAAAATAAATGTATTCGGATTCGGTCATTCCTTACGTCCAAACAAACCCGAGATTTCAGGAATGGGATTTGTCAAGTCCTATGGTACCACTACCTACTACCGAGCGGCATGATCGGTGTTAATGAATGTATAGTATAGTTTAAACAAACCAAATGTCATACCAAAATGTAAGCATATGATGAATAAGAAATGTACTAAGTATGCTAAGTTAACATACAAAGCAGAAAAGTCATGTAAATCAATGTGCTAGCATGCTATCAGTTAACATACATAGCAGAAATGTAATGTAGAACCATGTACTAAGTATGCACACAATGGACATACATAGCATAAAAATGTAATGAAATCATGTACTATAATGTACTAATGAACATAGGAAGTATATGATGTGAAAACAGGAAAGCATGAAAGTAACAAGTAGGCACATGTGTTTCACCCCAAAACAGTTTGGAAAACAGTAAAAGAGGGGTCTATGTACTCACTTGAGATTGCTCAGAAGTCCTAAGATAACCACCAAGCAATGCTAGAGATCACGGAATCAAACGGCACCTAGTATAGGTAACTATGTTAATAAACCGGACCTATATTGGAGGATCGGATAGAATGAGGGTTCGTAAACCAAACGAGTATAGAGACTCGTGTCATATGGTTTTAACAAAGCCTACATACTAAATGAAACCTAACCTAAGTGCTTGTGACCCATTACGACCCGTTTAGGTAGCTTATGCTACTTTAACGCGTCGTTCGCGTGAAACGCGTTCGGACCGCCTAACTAGTCCTATGACAAGTGTTATATGCCTAAACATGTTACATAATCAGTTATGTGACAAAAGTTTAGGTTACATATGCTAAATTACCAGTTATACATGAAAAGGGTATTCTGGTAATTTACCTAAGGCATATAAACTACCTATCATACAACTACTTAAACGATGTGACCATAAGGTATAACCTCGGAAGGTTATTCCCTATACACTATGGTCACCTAATGTATTTGGTCGGATCCTAATGATCGACCAAATGGGTCGGGTTCGAAGGTATAAGCGATTTATCAGATCGCTTACCCTTACGACCCTAGACAACGTGGTAATCAGTAGGCATAGTCCCAAGGGACTATAACTATCGTGATTACAATCACGTTGCGAAGTTCAAACGAACTTCGCATTGACCATAACTGGTCAACACTGAAAGTCAAACAAAGTTTGACTTTCGGACTCGAAAAGCAATAAAAGAACGAAAGAATACTTACGAAGGGTCCCCGAATGCTAATCTAGATCCAAATAACTCAGGTATGAAACAATGGTTCCAACTTAGAGTCTTTTAGATCAGATTCTAGTGAGTTTGAAGCAAATAGGGGTGGGGTATTTATAGTTTTCGGGTAACCGTTAAGATCGTTTCATGGAAACCGTGCTCAAATCTCATGCGTACACTTGTTGGAAAGTTAAGGTGACTAAAAATGGCTCCTAATCAGCTGAAAGGGCAATTGAGAATGTGTGGTTGTGGATTAAACAGCTGGAATCTGCTGATTAAGCGATCTTATCTGTTCTGGGAGGCTGATGCGGCCCGCTTCAGGATCAGACAAAACTCAGGCGGGCCGCCTGGAGCTTCTGATCAGAAAACAAGTTTCAAAATTGACAGTTTTGGTCCCTGTTGTGTTTTAAGCCCATTTCCGGCACTTCTAAGGCCCGTAAAGCCAACGTTAAGGCCCTAAAATGATGCCTAAACATTGTGGACATGAAACATGCTCAAAAATATGTCGGATGTTGGTTCGTTTGGCCGTACGAACGCGATGTTCGCTTAATTACGACGGAATGCGCATAAGCGCGAAAAACGATCCAAAATGTGTGACGAATGGATTTTTCTTATGCCAAACACTAAAATAAAATATTTTAGTGCTTACATAAATTTTTGGATGTCCGGATGTATTCAGAACGTAAGTTATGCGCGAAAATGCAAACTTGTGCACTTTTTGACACTTTTAGTCCCTGAATGACCCAAACGTATATTTTAGCACACCAAAGCCCTCAAAGCTTATTTCTAAGCTAGGTAAAGGATATTTAAGGTGTGTTTAACTTATGTTCATGTTCCGGAATGTTCGTTCCAGTTCAAATTGGCATAATTTCGCAGTTTGTCAAGTTTAGTCCCTGTAAGCGAATTAACTTGTTTTTGCCATACCAAAGCCTTCAAAACTTATTTCTAAGTTATGTAAAGGTTATTTAAGGTATGTTAAGCCTATGTCACTATTCCGGAGTGTTTTTTGCATTAACTGGTTATATTTACGCATCGGTGCGCGTATAACCTTCCAGAAAGCGATTTAGAGTTTGGAATTGAACAAAAATTGATATGTGCAAATGATACACATATTTTTACAAATCCCAAGTATGAAATATAATATTTCATTGGTTCGGTATTTGTTTGATGTCCGTGGAGGCACAGGTGTTACATCTTGTTCTGAATTTTTCGTCTTTTTCAGTACAAGCATTGCACGTTTCCATGCATTTCATGCACTGTTCAACAGTTTCATTTAAGACTTCAGAATCAGAATTTACCTCAGTGATTGACACCTCGGTGTTTGCTGCAACTTCTGTTTGATCAGCATCTGTCTTTTTCTCATCACCAGCACCATCATCACTCTTCACTTCTTCCAAACTTTCTAGATTCTCCTCAGCTTCTTCAACTTGCTGTTCTTCTGTAACAACTTCTTTTTCAACAACTCTTTCTTCTACCTTATCTTCCTCTTCTATCTTCACATTTTCAACAACTTTCACTTCTTCAACTTTAACTTCCTCAGCGACTTTCTTCAAATCGTTCACCATCTCATCAACACTCTTCTTCATTCTTTCTTCATCCCTCTTCCTCAAACTTGAAATCATAACATCTCTAAGGTGTTTTTCAAATCTTTTTACATATGTTTTGTCTTTCCCAATATTTGTATAGTACTCAATGGATCGAGGAATTTCCAAAAGAACATCTTCAAAGATTATGTCTTTCTTGGGAACAACAGGTTCACCATTTCTGTTGACATAGCATTCTCGCTTCTTGTCCCATCTCTTGTTGACTACAGCGCTCTCATACTCTTCTTGCATTTCATCCATTCTGTTCCAAGCAATATTTCTTTCTCGGTATGTTTTCTCACTCAGAATCTCCTCTCTGGTTTTCTCTTTGATTTCAGCAACAAAAGCATAATGTTTGCCTTGTGATATTTTTCTGCCATGAGCTGTAACTGTTTCATCAATATAATCTTCTTCATTTCTTTTCTCAATCTCAGCAGCCAATCCTGAATCAGATGGAATGTATTTGTCCCAACTGAATCCTTCTGCTACTTTTTCATCATCTTGATGGATAAGTAAAGCTTTCTTCTTGGGATTATTTTCGATCATTTTCGGCTCTTCTTTGCTACTGTGGTAAATCGCCTTTCGGTAGTAATCATCATTGAAAGGATTTTCATTTCCATCAACTGCAGAATTATGACTCTCTCTCTTGAAATGACCTCTTTGCTTGCATTTGAAACAAGTCACTTTGGATTTATCAAAACCCAGCTTAGTTGATGGACCACCGATAGACTGCTTTCCAGTAATCTCCATATATCTCTGAGCTCTGCAGATGCAACTAGCCAAACACCAGCGGATATCAATAAGTTCCATCTCTTCCGGATCAATCTGGTCATAGTCTTCTTTGGTTAATTCGGAATTTCCAATTTTTCCAGCTACTAGACCTTCATATGATTCCAGAACAGATGCAAGGAAACTCATTTGTTGCTTGGCTTCAGTGATGCTCATAGACGGAGAGTTCTTCAATTTGAGAGCAATGTTGCAGAGAACTTTAGATTCTTCAGCACTTGCTTTTGATGAAGACGAATGATATCCCGGATTGTAGCTTGATGACCTTGTCTCAGGTTCTTTTGTCTTCACACCACTAAATGCTTTTTTTGGTGATTCACTAAAAGCTGTTTTTGATGAGCTTGATGAAGGTATTACACCTTTATAATAAAGACCCACATTCTATTGATATGAAGAACTGCTCATCTTGTTTTGCTTTTGTAGCTCAAGCTCATGACTTTCAATTTTTTCTATCAAGACATCAAGAGAAATTGAATCATATAAAGTATCATTTTTCAGTTTGAATACAAACGTTTGCCACTGATCAGCTCGTGGTAACGCTTCTATGATTTTATCAATTATTTCTTCTCAAGTTTTAACAATGCCAAAACGATCAAGTTCAATTTTTAGATGACCAAAACTCTCTATCATTTGTCTCACAGTCTCTCCTTTCAAACTATCGAACAAATCAAATTCCTTTTTTAATAATGAAATTTTGTTTTTCTTGATTTGTTTACCCCCCTCAGCTTTAACCCGTAAAGCTTCCCAGATAGATTTCGATGACCCATCATGTTGTAGTAAAGCAAACAAATCATGTCTAATTGATGATTGAATTAAAGCAATCATTCTTTGTTCAGCTGCGAATTCAGATTTTTCTTCTTTGGGTAAGCTTTTGAGTGGGAGTTCTTCTCCTTTATCATTGACTGGTCTACTGTAACCAAATTCCAAACAGGACCAGCTTTCATGCGCGTAAGCTTTTGCCTAGCTAATGAAACGTTCTTTCCACCAAGTGTAATCTTCAATACTTTCAAGAGTTGGTGGTTTTGAATTTGTTCCGTAGAAATTATCATGTTTGATATTTTCCTTGATCGCTTTAGTTATAGCTTTTGGAGTAACAATTGAGGTTTCGGAAGTCTCGGATGTAAACGCGTTGTAGAACGTGTTGTAAAATTCTTCAGCCATGATGCGAACTTCTCATATATCAGCACCTTTTAATCACCTGAATCAAACAAACAAACAAACAAACAAACACTTATCAGTTTAAACACTATCAAATAATTGAATCAAACTAATACTCGAACTGATGAATATTTTGTGAGGACTGAGTTTGATGCGAACTGAGTTCGATGCGAACTGAGATTTTAATTTGTCAAACCGTGCAAACTGCTATGACCCGGATCAAATTCAAACAACCTGACCCACTACGTGCAGACTGAGTTCACTCTCAATTGACCTGGTTCACAAAGACACGACCTGAACTGTTTCAAGCAATTTGACTGAACTGCTTTGAACCGTATGACTTTGATGCGATGAATCTTGACTTTCAATCCATGCAAACTGACATATCTCATGCACACACTAATCAATGCCGACAATTCATAACACAACTTTGATTGGACAAAATATCTTCTTTTAATGATTTAACAGTTGGGCCGAAAACTTTAAAACAAACACTTACCAAATCTCGTAAATGTATATACTCAATTTTATGACACTTAAATTCTCATTGGGCCTTCACAAGAATTGCACATGGGCCGACAATACTTTCATTGTTCAAAACTGATTGGGCCGAACACTTGTGTTGTTATTTGACCGATGAATGTATTAAAGAACTGACAAACTTGGTTTTTATTGGACCTCAATTATTAATATCACATGGTTCTCGATGTAGTGGACTGTCAACAATTAAATGTTTCACATGCAAACAAGTTATTCAATTATTTCTATTGGACCGATTACAATTGTTTACTATTTCAATTTGACTTTAATATGATTTACATGTGCAGACAACTTGTTTTGATATTAATCAATTTATCTTGGGCCAAACAACCCTTAGAATCACGAGATGGACCGAGATTCTTTTAATGCAAACAATAGTGACCGACAAACACTTTTAAGATATTGATTTTAATTGGGCCGCAAAATATGAATTTATCAATTCAAGAAAATCACGTGATATCTGTTATTTGTTATTAATAAGTCTCAAACAATCTGACAACCTTTCACGCGAATTGTGGTGAAATCTGACTATCTCAAACGAAATGACGACACATTAACACGGAATAGATTTTCACACGGGATAACTTTCAAAGGAAATAGCCAATTTCAAGCGGAATAGCTCTGATTTGAAGCGAAATTAGGACTTTTCAAGCGGAATAAGGTGCTTTCAAACGGAATAAGGAGTTTTCAAGCGAAATAAGGTGTTTTTCAAACAGAATTTGGTGTTTTCAAGCGAAATTAGGCTGTTTCAAGCGGAATAAGGTGTATTTCAAGCGAAATAAGGCACTTTCAAACGGAATACGGAGTTTTCAAGCGAAATAAGGTGAACTTTCAAGCGGAATCAAGCTGTTGACGCGAAATCGGACCTAAAAACTCAGATTTCTCCTAAATGGCTTTGAATTAGGATTTGAAACTTTGTAGGGTTGTAGATCAGGTGTTTTCGCACAACATATCAAAAAATCATGAATTTTGGACCGTAAAAACCCGTTCAATTTGACGATTTTCAGTGAAAAACGTGAAAAAAATGAAAAAGATGAAGAAATAGATGAAATTCGGATCTGAAATCGATGATTTTCTGTGTGTAATCGTGTGAAAGATCAGTGCAATCGAGCTCCTGCTCTGATACCACTTGTAGGACCAGTTTTAACTCCGAAACGATTGCGAAACGAACGTGTGACGTGCGGAATCCGTACACGAACGCGACCTAACACACACGATGTAATATAAACGTGAATCTATATAAGATTTGATAAAGTATAGCACCTCGAATCACTTTCTCTCTCTAGACTCTCTCTCTAGATCTAGAGTACTCCAAAACACAAATGAGCCAAAAGTTCTAATTCTAACACTAAAGGATCTATTTATAGGCCAAGGGATATAAAGAGGTTCTCCTTATTTACAATTATGCTACCTTGCCTTTCTAACTAGATATTACATTATAAAGCTAGAATTAAACAGTTTCTCGCTACGGCTCGGATTGACGAAGGCGATAGACATAAATGCACTAACATTTTGAGTCACTGTTTATGAGTCTAATTTAGCAGTTTTTGAGTCATTTTTTTTTTCGGTAGTGCTTTGGTTTTTGCTTGTTTTTGTTTATGCAGGTTTGAATCACACCACCCGTTTTTTTGCGGAAGCGTGGTTTATTTGGTGTGACTTCTTAATACCATAGCAACAATCATGACAATGCTATATGATAAAAAAAAAATACGGGATGTACATCCATTATTTTAAGTGAGAAAATATCACAACATCATTGTTTAGAAACATCGACACTTGAAATAAGTTACAAACCATAACTTGTTTAAAACGTTTTCATAAGACACCAAAAGACTTTAGATAAGACGAGGTTTAGAGATATGTAACCCGTCCAGGAATAGGTTACACCTCTCAGACTCCACAACTCTGGATGACATCTTTTATTCAACGCAGCTAGACACATGCATACCCTGCCAGATCCGCTAGTTCCCTGAAATACATGTAGTTTGAAAAATCAACAAAAAGTTGAGCGAGTTCATGTGTAAGTCTGTGTGTATAAGCCTTTAAAATATCTCTTGAGTGTATAAATGTCCCTGGTATGTAGCAATTAAGGAAAAAGAGATCACCAATGGGTTGCAAAGCCAATGGTTTGTGTGAAAATGGTGCAGGAAGTACTCAAACCTAGCAAATTTGTACCGGGCTTCCGGCTGGAAGACATAGTCACCTCTATGGGCCGCCCCGGCCTCATGGGTGTGGGCTCGCTATACCCAAATAGATCTATCACTCATGTCCCTCGGTCCTACGACGAGGATTAATGGCCTTAAGTGTTATGCGCACCCTTCACAGTTTAGTAGTAAACCTTCCTTAAGCTAACCATACCATGTATAAAAATGTATGTAATAGTTGTAACATGTATTCCACTCCGAAGTATAAAACTGAAAACAATTAAGAGAAAATGGGGACATGAACTCACCTTGATTGCGAATAAGTCCAAACAAGTATGCAAATATGAGAGTTCTTGGAAATAAGATTCCACGAAACTCTAATTGATTGAACATGCAACAATATGGAATATGTATCAACCATAATGTTTAATTGGATAATTGGAAATCCTAAATCTATGGGATTCGGTAGTGTTTTGTTTAAATGGTAATTATGGGATTTGGATAACCTAGCAAGAGGACTTGGAAAAATGATTATGATGTAAAGGATTTATTTATGAAAAATATTTATTTATCATAAATAATAAAATTGCAAAAATGTAAAATTGATTTAATATAAACACTTGTAATAATAAATCAAATATATTTAACTAGTATAATTAAATAACATAATTAAATATAATGATTAATGGCAAAATATTGTACAAGTGATATAATTAATTTATAAAAATTATAAATTAATTAAGATGGTTTAAAATATATATTATTTGATAAATGATAAATATTTTGTTTAAAAGAATTAATATGATAATTACATAACTAATTATCAAAATAATTATATTGAATCTGAATAATTAAAAATAACATTTTTAATTATTAACTTGAATATCACTGATTTAAATTAGTTATTATGGCCTTGGAATCATTTTAAATAAATAAAATGAATTAAAACGGTTAAAGTAACAATAAATAAGTTTATAAAAAAAAAAGTTGCAGACCCCTGGGTTCGAACCCGGGTCTGTACTGAAGGCAAGCACACACACAACCACTGGGCTAGCCTGGTGGTTTGTGTTTAGTTTCAGTTTAAATAAAATAAATACAGAGATGAAAACTAGTCATCTTCCCCAATTAGAGTCAACAGAAAAGTCAACCTCTGCAATTCTCGATCAAAACTGGTTTATATCTAAATTAATTCTAGGGAATTATTGTATAAGTATAAACGAACTAATTGGGCAAATAAAAACTAACCGGTATCGAGTACAACGACGTATCGACTATTTCCGGCGACTGGTATTGTTCCGGCAAGGTTTGCAGGTTCGAATTCCGACGGTTTCGAAGTGTTTAAGTGAATTTGAGGGGTGTATAATCTTTGTGGTGATCTAAGGAACTTATATACTGGTCCAATTCGATCTCAGATCCAACATTTCATAGTGGAATCGATCCACTTTTATTTTTTTTATAAAAAAGTTCGTTTTTACAGCCGAATAGGCACCAATGTGTGTCGGATAAATACGAAATGGGGTTGGCAAAGGGGCTGGGGACTCGTGGTGATGATTTCGGATCATATAAACAAATGAGCAAGTGGGACGGATCGAAGCTGGCAACTGGTATGGGTTTCAGATTGGGTTTATTATTTTAAATTCTAAAGTGTGTATAAATGTAATATAATTTCAATATATTCCAGCTCCTATTAGGAGGATAAACTGGTTAAGGCGTTACGGTTCTACACGAGAGACGCGAGTTCGAATCCCCGCAGGGCCGGTCCGATACAAAAGGACCCCCTTTTTGACCTGATTTTTGAATATTTACACTTTAGTCCCTGTACTATTGAAAATATCACAATTGGTCCCTGAGGTTTCGGAAATTGACACAAAAGGTCCCTGTAATAACCAGTTAGTTAAACTAACTGGGTTAAGTTTTAAAGAAGAATTTATTATATAAGGACTAACTCAGTTAACATAATTCAGTTAAGTAGGGTTTTAAAATGGCAGAGTTAGCCCCTAAAGTTTAAGTTTGAGATAATGACCAAATGAACCCTGGACTTTTAAAACTATATATATATATATATATAAATATATATATATATATATATATATATTATAATATAAGTTTCAAAAACGACCAAAAGGACCCTAAACTTGTAGTTTGCAATAATTGCACTTTTAACCCTTGTACTTATATAGTTTCAAAAATGATAAGTTTAGTCCCTAAACTTTGTACTTTCAAATAATGACGGTTTTAGTCCTCGAAATTAAAAAGTAATAATTTCAAGCAAGTTTCAAAGAATGTCAAATAGGTCCTTATAGTTTACGTGGTATTGTTTAATAGCATAAGTACACTACTAGAAAAAAGGGTTTTTGTCATGAAACTTTTGGTCACAAAATAGTAGCAATTTCCTTGTTGTCACCATTTTGCCATCGAAAACTTGGTGACAAAAACACCCGTGTCAATTGCCCTAATGCCACCAAATAGCCACCATTTTTATATTTTGCTACCAATTTTTGCCACAACAAAATTGGTCAAAATTATTTGCCACCGTTTCTTGTTTGCTACGGTCCGCCTTGTTTGCTACCGAGTTGTGACGGATTTTTTGCCACTTCTTTTGCCACCATTTGATATTACCACCATTTAGCTACCAACCATTTACCACCATTTTTCATTGAAAATCGGTGGCATTTAGCACAATTGTTGAATTATTTGCTACCATTTTGTGATGGCTTATTTTTTTTTCATAATAATTTTATATCAATAAAATTACAAAATTGTATAAAAAAGTCTAATAAGTTCACGAAAACCCAAAATTATATAAAAACATCTATATTGGAAAGGCATATAAAACATTCGAATAGAAATGTCAACTAAAACATCAAATATAACTAAAATTATCCTAATATGATAAACATCGAAACATTCAAAACCAAGTGTTTATAGCCTATCTTCGAACTGTATTTGTTAACATAGCTTCAATTTGTGACATCCTATCGAGCATAGCATCTTTATCAACCTTATCTTTTTCTTTTTCAACCAACAACCCCACAGTAATTCCATTTAATCTTTCTTTTTCTTCATCCTCGTCACTTATATCGATCTGCACCATTTTATCTTCGGGATTGTCATCGTCTCTCAGAAGCGCCAACATATCCTCTTCCTATAAAATACGAAACCCTTGTAAGTAAACAAATAGGCAAAGGAGTTGGTAATCAGTACTTCACGTTAAAAAAATACATACATCCAAAACTTCATTGTTTTTAACACTTTCTTGCTGAAATTGACCTTTACTGATCACCACAAGCTCAAGCCTTAGCTTACTGAATGCTCGTTTCAGCATCCGACCCTACAAATATTATTCGACATAAGATGTTTACTCAAAGAACAAGAAGAATAGCAAATTAAAAAACTGTTGAAATAAAACATACCTCAAAAGATAGAGCAGTTGCGAGCCTGTACACATGAACGGGCTTCGTTTGGCCAATTCTGTGACATCTATCCATTGCTTGTAAATCCATTTAAGGGTTCTGCACTCCAAAAGCAAAATAATGACAAAGGGTTAAAAAGGGTATCGAGTGCATTTATATAAAAAGTTATCAGAGGTAAACAGGTCAATTTGGATTATAAAAGTTTAACGGGTCAAGTAAACATAAAAACCCGAATAGTTTACTCAGTCACTGTCATATAATATGCAAGCATCCGCTGCGGTGAGATTGATTCCCACCCCACCAGCCCTAGTGCTCAGAAGAAAGATTTTATACTCGCTGTCCACATCGTTAAAGTCCTGGATCTGTTATTGCATAATTGTAATGGTAAGTTGAATCAACCAATCTCTAAGTAACAAATAGTAAATGAACCATTAATAAAAAGTTCTCGGAGATGTGCTTACCTGTTGTCTTCTATCCTCCGGTTTGTGTTCGTGCGCTTTCATGAACATTCGTTTGTTTTCGTTTGTTTTCGGAACCTAATATTAACATCAGAGATACAATCAAAAAGTAGGGGTGCTAAACGGGTCGTGTTCATGGGTTGGCGGGTAAGATACAATTGTGTCTATATCTGTATGATTCATTTCAGAAAAATGTATTTTTTACTTACTCCGGCTTGAACAAGGTACGATTAGTTTCTTAAACCGATCAGTTCGGCAATTTGATGGGAATCGTCTTCTATACTATCAGCAACCATAGAAGATGCAAAACTAAATGAACTCTGATCTTCATCTAACAACATCATCCTGCATCCGCAACTCCCACATTAATTAAACAAAACACATAACAAGAAATATAATTATGTTTTTGTAATCTACAGAGAATTTATAAGTTAAAACAAACCTCTTTGTCAAACTTCCTGATAAAGTACCTCTTGTGCGTTAATTTTAACGTTATCGATCCAGATAACGTCTCTACCGGTGGCCATCTATGTGGAATCTTGTATCCAGAAGGAGCAAGAACCAAAAAATTCTATTTTGACGTGGGCCCGCAATGGCAGTCTTATTCTTGACCTTCGGTCAAACCCAATCCAAGATTTTTGGTTATGTTGAAACGGGGTATGCAGTTTTTAGACTCTAATGAACGAAATTCTGATTCTTTTATTCTAGAAGAACCAAGTGAGAGTTCCCCCCAATGTCCCACAAATCCAAAACGAGTTGTTCTTGAAGCCGCCTGTACCCGCGAAACATGTGAGTTCTAGACGCCGTTGTGAGCGTTATCGTCCACCAAAACGACCTCGTAAGCGCAAGAATTATAATCACAAATAAACTTAACTTAAGCAAAAATAAAGTTAGTTTATAACGTTTTCTCGACGACACAGGGCTGTACGAATCAGAAACATAACATTTTTCGGGAACGCTTTGTTTGGATGGTGAATTAATTGTAAATACTGATTGAAATGGATTCCATGAAGATATAACATCAGAAGATGATCTGTTTTTATCCAAATCTTCTTTTTCTGGTTTAAATTTCATCTGAGAATCTTCCATTAAATCTTGTATGTTCTCTGAAAGCCTCCCCCCACCCGAAAATCCTCTATGAAGTGGCCTTTACATTCCATGAAGATATAACATCAGAAGATGATCTGTTTTTATCCAAATCTTCTTTTTCTGGTTTAAATTTCATCTGAGAATCTTCCATTAAATCTTGTATGTTCTCTGAAAGCCTCCCCCCACCCGAAAATCCTCTATGAAGTGGCCTTTACATTCTCCTACATCAAAAAAAAAAAAAAAATCACACCAAAATGTCAAATGAAAACCACAAAATCTCTAATTTAAAATCTCCTACATCAAAGAAAAAAATCAAACCAAAATGTCAAATGAAAACCACAAAATAACTAATTTTAAAAAGCATATGAAAAATCTTTCCAAATAAGCTAACAATGCTAAGTGTAAGATCTGTTCACGTAATCAGTCAACTAGACCCATGAAACCCAAATCATATTAATATCAACATACCCATTAAACATGACTACTAGTGGCACCAAAAGTAAAAGTAAAATTAAAATTCAAGAAAGTGATCACCATATAGGGGTGTAAACGAGCTGGGCCGAGCCCGAGCTCGACTGGGCTCGAGCTCGGCTCGTCATGTTTTTATGAAGCTCGAGCTCGAGCTCAGCTCGGTTACAACCTACTTATTTGAGCTCGAGCTTGACTCGCGAGTTTAAACCAAACCTCGAGCTCAAGTTCGACTCACCAATGTTATCATCATTATTATTATATTATATAAAAAATAAATAAATTTTTGTTTGGGCTCATTTAGGCTCGCGACCCTAAACGAGCTTTGTATTTCAGGCTCAAGCTCAGGCTCGATAACTAAACGAGCTCTAATTTAGGCTCGAGCTCGGGCTCGGACTCGTTAAAGCTCGGCTCGTTCGAGCTTTTAACCGAGCCGATAACGAGTAGCTCTCGAGCTTCTGGGCTTGTTTACACCCCCAAATCACCAAAATTTACAAAAGGTAATCAGAATTCAGATGCAATAAATATCATACACATACAAGGCAAATCCATTATAAGCATAAAGAAAACAACAAAAAAGTAGTTGAATTAGATAACAAAACCTAAAAAGATCGAAACTTTACCTTGATTATATGCAAGAAATTCAACCAAAATCCGGAATTTTAAATACAAGTGCCAGTAGGATCACCTCCTTGAACAATAAAATCCTAAATCAAACCTCAAACACAAACACTCAAAATTAAATATCAATAACTAACAACTAGTCGGCAGATTCTCAATACATATGGATTACTAGAGGTACAATATACCTTAATAATTCTGTGAAACTTAGCGTTGTTGTAGTAGCCCCTTCAATGAAGTTTTTGCAAGTCCTAGGAGCGTGCTTATCGTACATCTGAGCAGTTGATTGCAGTGGTCGATTGCCCATGGATGTTTCGAGAGTTACCTCCGGTGGACCTCCTTCTGCGCCCGGCATGGTCGATTGCAGTGGCGGAGATGATGGGGAGAGAGATTGCGAAGATGATGGTTCGGAAGAGGCTAGAGTTAGGGTTTAAGCTAGCGTCAATTTCACAAAACTAAAATAAATAAAAGAAAAAAAAGGCAATGGAATACGTTTTTATTTTTCATGAATTTTCATGTTGCCATGTTCACAATCAATAAATACCTTTTTATTTTTCATGTTTTTGCGTAGTTTTCCCATAAATTGCCACCAAAAATAAAAAGGTGGCAAAAATTGCAACCATTTTGTACCATATCATGATAACTACACTTATTTTCATTTTCGTGGCAAATCGGTGGCAAAATTTGCTACCATTTTTTTCGGTAGCAAATTTTGGTCACAATTGCCCAATTTTCTAGTAGTGGTAACAATAAATTTTGAAATTATCCACGTGTTCGTGTCGGTATAAGTACGTATGAGTATATAGCAAGTATGTTCAAATACATTCCATTGTAAGCCAAACAAGTACAAGTGTGAAAATCAGGGTGGTTACAGTCTCCCCTACTTTAGAAAATTTCGTCCCGAAATTTATTCGAAAGAGACCGTAGAATGTAATTGTAATGATTAGAAAGATAAGCAAGGCGTTTGTTCTTAGAGCATCTTGTGGTGTTGATAGTTTTTGAAGAATCTATGAGCATCATTGAGTGTATAGAGGTTGTTTTGTATATCACTATGTTATACGAAATTTGTAATAAAAAAAAGTTTGATAGTCTATTATGATGTGAACAATTTACATTTGAAATAAATCATGTAATGAATCAAATTCAGACTCAGAACTATACGGTGGTGGAGGTGGTAGAGTCAGTTGTATAAGAGCAGCTAATTGTCTTAGCATGTTTTCCAACCATTTATTTCTTTCTGTCAGCCGTTTTATTTGTTGGGACAAATTTCGAACCTGGTCGTTTAACCTTGTCACTTCGACTCCCATTTAATCTGGAGGTAGATTCATTTGAGGCACCGTACTTGAGCCTGCTATATCAGTTGGTGGCAGTTGTTGTTCTACTTCGTTTAATAGCGACTGGAAAAACTGTGGCTGTAATGGTGATTGCAAGAATGATTCCGATGCTAACTGTTCTGGGATCATCATGTTTTCATAAAACAAAGTTTCTTGCATCGTTGAATCCTCCTCGAAAACTAACGGTGAGGAGTTTTGTAAGACGTTTGGTGTTAATGGTTGGGATAGGTTAGTTGTAATATGTTCTTGTATGTGTGGCAGCTGTGGTTGCAGATCAAATCGATAAAAAGACGGTTGAGGAAGCTGCAACAATGATTGTTGTAAATTTTGTGTGGAGGTACTTTCTAAGATAACTGGAGCTCCCTCCGACTGGAATGGTTGAGTTGGTGTATAAAGATGAACACGGGTTAGCCTAATGGTGTGAAAATTTACAATCCCAGGTGCCTTTGGTGGAGATAATCCTTGGATAATCTGATCACTTAAGACACCTAATGATTTTGCTATTTTTGTAATGTAAGACCCTCCCATGAGACTTCTCAAAGGATTTGTTTGTTGACTAAGAAAATATGTAGCAAGCTCGTGGGCAATATTACAAGGAACTTGCTCAAAAATACTATGCAGATGGAAAAGTTCGGTTGATCTAACCCTTTGTTGATTATACTTGCGCCCCGTGATAGTGTTGGCTAAAACACGGTGCATATATCGATAACAAGGGTCTGTGAAGTTCATAGAATTATTGTTGCCACACCATTCTTTTGATGAATGGCATCGCCAATATTCTGCCATTTCCGCGGAGGAATAAGAGGTTGATGCCTCCGTAAAAATGGGTTGTTTAACTTCTTCATCTGTATATATGCCCAGATGAACTGTGAATTCTGTTAATGACATAGTATGAGGTTGCCCACAAAGTCGAAAATGAATGGATTCATTGGTAAGACTTTTATTATATTTGTAATAGAAAGTGGACAAGAACTCATATACCAGTTCATCGTATGATGGTTCTAGGATGTCGAAGAAAAGGCGCCAGGGAGTATTAGGTGGTAGTAATCCTGTCAGTAAACCACTGGAATCAAACATTCCCATTCGATGCCAATCAATACCGCTAATAGTAAAAACTTCATGATGCTTGAGTTTTTTATACCTCTCTCGATTGGGTAAATCAGTAAACCGAAGGAATGGATGAATTTCTGCTATATTTGAAGATTCAACATATGCTACTGGGAAATTCGTCATTGGAATATTGGGTTTTGTTGAACTAAGGAAAGTTTGGGTATGGGTTATTGAATTATATCAGAAGTTGTAGTTCTTGTGTAGATTAGCTCGAGTAGTGAGTTTCTTATATATATAAGGAAATTTCGGCTTACACCATACGATCGGTTAAGGCTTCCATGATACCTTCTAAAACAGTTTACTGTAGCTAGTTTGAAAATTTGAATTTGAAAATGTATGGTCTCGATAAAATTTTGAACTTTGAAAAAGAGGGGATTGTAACGTATAAAATTGATAATAGAACAACGTAGGTTGATTAAAACTTGGATTGTTCCAAAATGGAGAATAAAAAAAATCCTTTCGAATTAGGGTAACGTGCTTTGGCCTATAGGTATTTTGTACTCTCATCGATAGTCCCCAGGTGGGAAACGGGTCCTTTTATTTGGATTTGTACGAATGCCAGCCTAGACAGGAGTTCTCAACTACCGGTACTTAACCCTTCCAGTTATTACATGTCCGGCACAAAAACGCATTTTTACAAATAAAATACAAAAAAAGACAACTTTAAAAATAACTTTAAACTAGACAATCTAAGTTTTAAATTTATAAACTGGACTTGATCTTAAAACTAAACCACACAACCGGCAAGTGTACCGATCAGTATAATATAGTTAAAGGAAGTCCGGATGTCGAACCCACATGACACTATTTAATTACGTTAATTAATTTATTTACACTAAAAATTACACAACAATAAACATTTTTATATTTTTGTATTTTTGTTTGAAAGGGGGGGTTTTGCTTTTAAAATAAAGATTTGCAAATTAATTAAAATCTATTTAATAATGATGAGCTAAAAACAAATTAAGGCAAAGGTTTGATTTTATGGTGATAAAGGACTATCTAGGTTGGAATCCCACTTGTTAATAACATATTTTCTACCGGATAATTGTGTGATATGAAACCGGGATCTTTAAATATTAAATCCTAAGAGAAAACGTATAAGATTCCCAATCCTTCTCGGGAAGACACCTATGTAACTCTAAAGACTTATTTTTATTACCGGTTGACTAGACTTCCTTTCGGTTATCTAGTGTTCTAGAAAAGTGCTTGGAAAGACTAACTACCTCTCGGTTAGAAATCTAAAGCAATTTAAGAAACTTGATTTGGTTTAATAGACAAGTAATGATAATGAAACTAAAACCGGGTTTCTTTCAAAACACAATTCTAGTAATACATTAAACTCGACCTATTAATATTTTTATACTTTTCGACGCTAAGGATAGTAGAACATTAAAACCGGACTAATTCTTGATCATTATTTCTATGGTTTATTGGCCAATTTACCATAAGATTACCCAAACCCGTTAAGATTTAAAAATCAACATTAATTCTTTTTATGAAAGACATTCAACGGAATTTATGTGAAATAAATTATCAAAATATTAACCAAGTTAAAATATGCATATACACCAAACTAGAAACTTAAATTATTTACTTAACTAGAACAAACCATAATCACACAATAACCGGTAAAAACTACATTTTTAACAAGTGTTCATCATAACCTAGATAGTAGGGTTGTAAACAAACCGAACGAACACGAACACGAACGAGACCTTGTTCGTGTTCGTTTGTTAAAAAATATATGTGTTCGTGAACCGTTCACGAACACTTATCGAACGGGATTTTATGTTTGTGTTCGTTTGTTAAGGAAATGAACTTGTTCGTGTTCGTATGTGTTTGTTTGTTAATTTTAGGCAACGAACGTTGACGAACACAAATGAGCACAAACTAATGTTCATGAACATAAATGGAAACAAACGAACAAAAACACTCGTTCATGAACAGAATATATAATACACTGACACTTATTAGATATTTAATTTGTTAGAATTTTGATATATTTAAATAAATATAAAAACTAAAATCACTAAAACACAAGCGAACACGTTACTGAACATTCACGAACATAAACGAACGAACGCGACCTCTGTTCATGTTTGTTCGTTTAACTAAATGAACGAAATTTCTTGTTCGTGTTCGTTTGTTTAATAAACGAACGAACACAAACGAACTTCCCACCGAACGGTTCACGAACTGTTCGCCGAACGTTTGGTTCGTTTACAGCCCTACTAGATAGTTTAAGTGTTTAGCCAAGCATCATGGTTATGAAAATCATAATAACAATACTTAAAAAGGAATTCATTGACAACTTATGAAAATTATGAAAATGAAAACAAGAATTGTAGAAACAAGCCTTAATTCTTCACTTCAATTATCTTCTAGTTGTTGCCACTTGATTCCTATTGCTTCAACACCTTCAAAATCACCAGGAAATGCTCACAAGATTGCCAAAATTTGAATTATTGCAAGTGAATTTTCGTTGGACAAAATCAAAAACTTGATGTGCAGGAAGCGGTATGTTAAAAACTTGTAAAAATGGTTAAATAAAGACTGACTCAAAAACTAAACTTTTTGACATGCTTTGGCCTAATAGGTATCGGTACTCTCATTGATAGTCCCCAGGTAGGCAACGGGTCCTTTTATTTGGATTTGTACGAATGCCAGCCTAGACAGGGGTTCTCAACTACCGGTACTTAACCCTTCCAGTTACTACATGTCCGACACGAAAAACACATGTTTACAAATAATGTACAAAAAGACGATCTAAAAAAATAACCTTAAACTAGACACTCTAAGTTTTAAATTTATAAACTTAGACTCGATATAAACCTAAACCACACATCCGGCAAGTGTACCGATCAGTGTAGTATAGCTAATATAAGTCCGAGTATCGAACCCAAGGGACTCTGTTGAATTATGTTAATGACTTTGTTTATACAAGACTGTCACGGACTAAAATGTTTTGTTTAATTGATGGGGGGGTTTTTACTTGAAAAATATAAATTTGCAATTTATTAAAATAAACTAATTAAACAAGATAAGCAAAGCACAATTTAAAACAAAGGATGAATTTCAATGATTTATGAAAGACTACTTAGGTTGGAATCCCACTTGTTATTAACATGTTTTTTACCGGATAATTATGTGATATGAAACCGGGATCTTTAAATATTAAATCCTAAGAGAAAACAAATAGGTTTCCCAATCCTTCTCGGGAAGACATTTATGTAACTCTAAAGATTTATTTTTATTACCGGTTAATCTAGACTTCCTGTCGGTTGTAAGTCTAAAGCAATTTAAGGAACTTGATTTGGTTTAATAGACAAGTTAGTGATAATTAAACTAAAACCGGGTTTCTTTCAAAACACAATCCTAGTAACACACTAAACTAGACCTATTAATATTTTTATACTTTTCGGCGCTAAAAATAGTAGAACATTAAAATCGGATTAATTCTTGATCATTATTTCTATGGTTTATTGGCCATTTTACCATAAGATTACCCAAACCCGCTAATATTTGAAAATCAACAATAGTTCTTTGTATACAAAAGTTGGGTTTATTATTTCAGCACCAGTTTTAACATTTTTACACTTGAAATAAGTTACAAACCATAACTTGTTTAAAAAGTTTTCATAAGACACCAAAAGACTTTAGATAAGACGAGGTTTAGAGATATGTAACCCGTCCAGGAATAGGTTACACCTCTCAGACTCCACAACTCTGGATGACATCTTTTATTCAACGCAGCTAGACACATGCATACCCTGCCAGATCCGCTAGTTCCCTGAAATACATGTAGTTTGAAAAATCAACAAAAAGTTGAGCGAGTTCATGTGTAAGTCTGTGTGTATAAGCCTTTAAATATGTCTTGAGTGTATAAATGTCCCTGGTATGTAGCAATTAAGGAAAAAGAGATCACCAATGGGTTGCAAAGCCAATGGTTTGTGTGAAAATGGTGCAGAAAGTACTCAAACCTAGCAAATTTGTACCGGGCTTCCGGCTGGAAGACATAGTCACCTCTATGGGTCGCCCCGGCCTCATGGGTGTGGGCTCGCTATACCCAAATAGATCTATCACTCATGTCCCTCGGTCCTACGACGAGGATTAATGGCCTTAAGTGTTATGCCCACCCTTCACAGTCTAGCAGTAAACCTTCCTTAAGCTAACCATACCATGTATAAAAATGTCTGTAATAGTTGTAACATGTATTCCACCCCGAAGTATAAAACTGAAAACAGTTAAGAGAAAAGGGGGACATGAACTCACCTTGATTGCGAATAAGTCCAAACAAGTATGCAAATGTGAGAGTTCTTGGAAATAAGATTCCACGTCACTCTAATTGATTGAACATGCAACAATATGGAATATGTATCAACCATAATGTTTAATTGGATAATTGGAAATCCTAAATCTATGGGATTCGGTAGTGTTTTGTTTAAATGGTAATTATGGGATTTGGATAACCTAGCAAGAGGACTTGGAAAAATGATTATGATGTAAAGGATTTATTTATGAAAAATATTTATTTATCATAAATAATAAAATTGCAAAAATGTACAATTGATTTAATATAAACATTTGTAATAATAAATCAAATATATTTAAATAGTATAATTAAATAACATAATTAAATATAATGATTATTGGCAAAATATTGTACAAGTGATATAATTAATTTATAAAAATTATAAATTAATTTAGATGGTTTAAAATATATATTATTTGATAAATGATAAATATTTTGTTTAAAAGAATTAATATGATAATTACATAACTAATTATCAAAATAATTATATTAAATCTGAATAATTAAAAATAACATTTTTAATTATTAACTTGAATATCACTGATTTAAATTAGTTATTATGGCCTGGGAATCATTTTAAATAAATAAAATGAATTAAAACGGTTAAAGTAACAATAAATAAGTTTATAAAAAAAAAGTTGCAGACCCCTGGGTTCGAACCCGGGTCTGTACTGAAGGCAAGCACACACACAACCACTGGGCTAGCCTGGTGGTTTGTGTTTAGTTTCAGTTTAAATAAAATAAATACAGAGATGAAAACTAGTCATCTTCCCCAATTAGAGTCAACAGAAAAGTCAACCTCTGCAATTCTCGATCAAAACTGGTTTATATCTAAATTAATTCTAGGGAATTATTGTATAAGCATAAACGAACTAATTGGGCAAATAAAAACTAACCGGTATCGAGTACAACGACGTATCGACTATTTCCGGATACTGGTATTGTTCCGGCAAGGTTGCAGGTTCGAATTCAGACTTTTTCGAAGTGTTTAAGTGAATTTGAGGGGTGTACAAGCTTAGTGGTTATCTAAGGAACTTATATACAGGTCCAATTCGATCTCAGATCCAACATTTCATAGTGGAATCGATTCACTTTTATTTTTTTTTTATAAAAAGTCCGTTTTTATAGCCGAATAGGCACCATTGTGTGTCGGATAAATGCGAAACGGGGTTGGCAAAGGGGTTGGGGACTCGTGGTGATGATTTCGGATCGTATAAACAAATGAGCAAGTGGGACGGATCGAAGCTGGCAACTGGTATGGGTTTCAGATTGGGTTTATTATTTTAAATTCTAAAGTGTGTATAAATGTAATATAATTTCAATATATTCCAGCTCCTATTAGGAGGATAAACTGGTTAAGGCGTTACGGTTCTACACGAGAGACGCGAGTTCGAATCCCCGCAGGGCCGGTCCGATATAGAAGGACCCCCTTTTTGACCTGATTTTTGAATATTTACACTTTAGTCCCTGTACTATTGAAAATATCACAATTGGTCCCTGAGGTTTCAGAAATTAACACAAATGGTCCCTGTAATAACCAATTAGTTAAACTAACTGGGTTAAGTTTTAAAGAAGAATTTATTATATAAGGACTAACTCAGTTAACATAATTCAGTTAAGTAGGGTTTTAAAATGGCAGAGTTAGCCCCTAAAGTTTAAGTTTAAGATAATGACCAAATGAACCCTGGACTTTTAAAACTATATATATTATAATATAAGTTTCAAAAACGACCAAAATGACCCTAAACTTGTAGTTTGCAATAATTGCACTTTTAACCCTTGTAATTATATAGTTTCAAAAATGATAAGTTTAGTCCCTAAACTTTGTACTTTCAAATAATGACGGTTTTAGTCCTCAAAATTAAAAAGTAATAATTTCAAGCAAGTTTCAAAGAATGTCAAATAGGTCCTTATAGTTTACGTGGTATTGTTTAATAGCATAAGTAACAATAAATTTTGAAATTATCCACGTGTTCGTGTCGGTATAAGTACGTATGAGTATAAAGCAAGTATGTTCAAATACATTCCATTGTAAGCCAAACAAATACAAGTGTGAAAATCAGGGTGGTTACAGTCTCCCCTACTTTAGAAAATTTCGTCCTGAAATTTATTCGAAAGAGACCGTAGAATGTAATTGTAATGATTAGAAAGATAAGCAAGGCGTTTGTTCTTAGAGCATCTTGTGGTGTTGATAGTTTTTGAAGAATCTATGAGCATCATTGAGTGTATAAAGGTTGTTTTGTATATCACTATGTTCTACTAAATTTGTAATAAAAAAAATTTTGATAGTCTATTATGATGTGAACAATTTACATTTGAAATAAATCATGTAATGAATCAAATTCAGACTCTAACATTATTTCTGAGTGTAATAGCGGTAATTTCAAAAGCAGTTCTTGATTTGCAGGAAGCGGTATGTTAAAAACTTGTAAAAAATGGTTAAATAAAAGATGACTCAAAAATAAACTTTAGACATGCTTTGGCCTAATAGATATCGGTACTCTCATTGATAGTCCCCAGGTAGGCAACGGGTCCTTTTATTTAGATTTGTACGAATACCAGCCTAGACAGGAGTTCTCAACTACCAGTACTTAACCCTTCCAGTTACTACATGTCCGGCACAAAAACGCATTTTACAAATAAAATACAAAAAAGACAACTTTAAAAATAACTTTAAACTAGACAATCTAAGTTTTAAATTTATAAACTGGACTCGATCTTAAAACTAAACCACAAAACCGGCAAGTGTACCAATCAGTATAATATAGTTAAAGGAAGTCTGGATGTCGAACCCACAGGACACTATTTAATTACGTTAATTAATTTATTTACACTAAAAATTACACAACAATAAACATTTTTATATTTTTGTATTTTTGTTTGAAAGGGGGGGTTTTGCTTTTAAAATAAAGATTTGCAAATTAATTAAAATCTATTTAATAATGATGAGCTAAAAACAAATAAAGGCAAAGGTTTGATTTTATGGTGATAAAGGACTATATAGGTTGGAATCCCACTTGTTAATAACATATTTTCTACCGGATAATTGTGTGATATGAAACCGGGATCTTTAAATATTAAATCCTAAGAGAAAAAGTATAGGATTCCCAATCCTTCTCGGGAAGACACCTATGTAACTCTAAAGACTTATTTTTATTAACGGTTGACTAGAATTCCTTTCGGTTATCTAGTGTTCTAGAAAAGTGCTTGGAAAGACTAACTACCACTCGGTTAGAAATCTAAAGCAATTTAAGAAACTTGATTTGGTTTAATAGACAAGTAATGATAATGAAACTAAAACCGTGTTTCTTTCAAAACACAATCCTAGTAATTTACCAAACTAGACCTATTAATATCTTTATACCTTTCGGCGCTAAGGATAGTAGAACATTAAAACCGGACTAATTCTTGATCATTATTTCTATGGTTTATTGGCCAATTTACCATAAGATTACCCAAACCCGTTAAGATTTGAAAATCAACATTAATTCTTTTTATGAAAGACATTCAACGGAATTTATGTGAAATAAATTATCAAAATATTAACCAAGTTAAAATATGCATATAAACCAAACTAGAAATTTAAATTATTTACTTAACTAGAACAAACCATAATCACACAATAACCGGTAAAAACTACATTTTTAACAAGTGTTCATCATAACCTAGATAGTTTAAGTGTTTAGCCAAGCATCATGGTTATGAAAATCATAATAACAATACTTAAAAAGGAATTCATTGACAACTTATGAAAATTATGAAAATGAAAACAAAAATTGTAGAAACAAGCCTTAATTCTTCACTTCAATTATCTTCTAGTTGTTGCCACTTGATTCCTATTGCTTCAACACCTTCAAAATCACCAGGAAATGCTCACAAGATTGCCAAAATTTGAATTATTGCAAGTGAATTTTCGTTGGACAAAATGTGTCTCCTCATAATAAAGGTGGTAGGACTATTTAAGCACCCAAAATTTGGTAAACTTGCACTCAAATCCCACTGAATAATGAAAGTTGTCATTCATGCTTTTGCTTTTTGCCTCCACTAAACCACCCCACGATATATATATTATTTTTTTTTCTTTTTTTTATTTATTTATATTAGATAATTTATATTGCTATCTTATACATAGAGATAGCGGGCTCGACCCATTCACGGAAAATAGCGGTAATTTCAATTCGGCCACTGGCGCCCCACTCTGCCCAACTGCCTAGTTATTTCCATATAACTCGTTTTCACTCCATTTGCACCAGGACCTGGCAAAACACACAAGAATATAATATAACATTAAAAATTAAATAAAAACAAATAAAAACCATACAATAATTTTACATTTCACACTGGACAAATATGTGTATTTTACTACACATCAAATATCCCCACACTTAACCTTTTGCTTGTCCCCATGCAAAGTCTTAAACAACTGTACAAACTGACATTTAAACGGTTATTTTAAAATGGAAAAACACACATAAAAATTAATGTACATAAATAATTTAAAATTAGCTAATAATGATAGAGATGAGAAAACTAAATGTGATTTTTCAAAAATAGAGTTATATCATCAATTACTCACTTACTTGCATCTTTGATTTGCTTCCCTCGGCTCACTTGTGTAAACTAGTGAATGGTGCACTAGTAATTTTCTGTGATCACTCAAAAGTCGGGCCATATAGTAACATTATCATACGCTTGAAATGAAATCTCATCTTTACCAATTAACATATAAAAATCATATAAATCAAGAGGACTTTTATTGTGGGTTGTAACGTGGCTAGGGTTTAAAGGTAGGAATATATGCCTATTTACTGGGTGAAGTGTTTCAATCCGGTCTAGCAAATTATCCTAACAAACCTTACACAAATTTTTTTTTAACACACATACTCACAAACCAAGTGACTCTTTTAAGGTCAGATCGTCAAGACCGGTTTTATCCAAGATGTGAATCAAATCTTCCTTAATCCTGTAGTGAACATTACTTCCAACTCTAATGGATCGTTCGGCATCGAGCCTAATAGCCCCCACCCTCATTAGAAGCGTGTATTCATGTTGGGATTCAGTTTGACTTCTTCTACATCTTCCTGTGTGAGACCAATTTCCACAACCAATACATTTGTCGTATCGTTTAGCTCTTCTTTTCATAGCACTTTTGGATGTCCCACAAAATGGTGGCATTTGTTCTTTTTGTCGCCACTTTTTTTCTAACTTCATTACTTAAGTGAAATATTTTCTCTCTTAGTTCTGCAGGTAATCTTGGTTTCGCGAATTGTAGACAACAAAGCAAATTTAAATCGAATGAATGCATCTCCAGTTCTTTAAAGTTTGCCAGTAAAAGACCAAAACTAAATTCTAATGAAAGGAAAATTAAACTAAACCAGAATTCACACATGGGTTTAAAACAACTGAACAGGAGAGGGCTCAACATGGTTTACTATTGGAATTTTTTTTAGAGGTTTAAAAGAAAAGGGTAAACAACTGGGTTAATCCTATTGCCTCTATCCTCTTTATACAATTTTATAATTAATGATTTTGACAAGTATATCCAAGACAAGTTCTGAAATGTATACTATTATGCGGCACACTCAATCAAATGAAGTCTTAAGCATATGATGAATGCTTTTAGAAAGGCTCAAAACTCACTAAAATTGGGTGTGTATTTTAGATGCAAATAAGTGAATAATTAGAAAAATTTCTATTTATGAAAAACACTTTAAAATTTTCTCATATGCACAATTATTAGATAAAAATAAGTCAAATATGCACAAAAATAAAACAATAATTATTTATTTATTTATATATATATATATATATATTGACAAATTCTAAGACTTAAATGATAGTTTCTCATCCCCGGCAACGGCGCCAAAAACTTGATGTGCAGGAAGCGGTATGTTAAAAACTTGTAAAAAATGGTTAAATAAAAGATGCCTCAAAAATAAACTTTAGACATGCTTTGGCCTAATAGATATCGGTACTCTCATTGATAGTCCCTAGGTAGGCAACGGGTCCTTTTATTTGGATTTGTACGAATGCCAGCCTAGACAGGAGTTCTCAACTACCGGTACTTAACCCTTCCAGTTACTACATGTCCGCCACAAAAACGCATTTTTACAAATAAAATACAAAAAAAGACAACTTTAAAAATAACTTTAAACTAGACAATCTAAGTTTTAAATTTATAAACTGGACTCGATCTTAAAACTAAACCACACAACCGGCAAGTGTACCGATCAGTATAATATAGTTAAAGGAAGTCCGGATGTCGAACCCACATGACACTATTTAATTACGTTAATTAATTTATTTACACTAAAAATTACACAACAATAAACATTTTTATATTTTTGTATTTTTGTTTGAAAGGGGGGGTTTTGCTTTTAAAATAAAGATTTGCAAATTAATTAAAATCTATTTAATAATGATGAGCTAAAAACAAATTAAGGCAAAGGTTTGATTTTATGGTGATAAAGGACTATCTAGGTTGGAATCCCACTTGTTAATAACATATTTTCTACCGGATAATTGTGTGATATGAAACCGGGATCCTTAAATATTAAATCCTAAGAGAAAACGTATAGGATTCCCAATCCTTCTCAGGAAGACACCTATGTAACTCTAAAGACTTATTTTTATTACCGGTTGACTAGACTTCCTTTCGGTTATCTAGTGTTCTAGAAAAGTGCTTGGAAAGACTAACTACCTCTCGGTTAGAAATCTAAAGCAATTTAAGAAACTTGATTTGGTTTAATACACAAGTAATGATAATGAAACTAAAACCGGGTTTCTTTCAAAACAAAATCCTAGTAATTTACTAAACTAGACCTATTAATATCTTTATGCCTTTCGGCGCTAAGGATAGTAGAACATTAAAACCGGACTAATTCTTGATCATTATTTCTATGGTTTATTGGCCAATTTACCATAAGATTACCCAAACCCGTTAAGATTTGAAAATCAACATTAATTCTTTTTATGAAAGACATTCAACGGAATTTATGTGAAATAAATTATCAAAATATTAACCAAGTTAAAATATGCATATACACCAAACTAGAAACTTAAATTATTTACTTAACTAGAACAAACCATAATCACACAATAACCGGTAAAAACTACATTTTTAACAAGTGTTCATCATAACCTAGATAGTTTAAGTGTTTAGCCAAGCATCATGGTTATGAAAATCATAATAACAATACTTAAAAAGGAATTCATTGACAACTTATGAAAATTATGAAAATGAAAACAAGAATTGTAGAAACAAGACTTAATTCTTCACTTCAATTATCTTCTAGTTGTTGCCACATGATTCCTATTGCTTCAACACCTTCAAAATCACCAGGAAATGCTCACAAGATTGCCAAAATTTGAATTATTGCAAGTGAATTTTCGTTGGACAAAATGTGTCTCCTCATAATGAAGGTGGTAGGACTATTTAAGCACCCAAAATTTGGTAAACTTGCACTCAAATCCCACTGAATAATGAAAGTTGTCATTCATGCTTTTGCTTTTTGCTTTTTGCCTCCACTAAACCACCCCACGATATATATATTATTTTTTTTCTTTTTTTATTTATTTATATTAGATAATTTATATTGCTATCTTATACATAGAGATAGCGGGCTCGACCCATTCACGGAAAATAGCGGTAATTTCAATTCGGCCACTGGCGCCCCACTCTGCCCAACTGCCTGGTTATTTCCATATAACTCGTTTTCACTCCATTTGCACCAGAACCTGGCAAAACACACAAGAATATAATATAACATTAAAAATTAAATAAAAACAAATAAAAACCATACAATAATTATACATTTCACACTGGACAAATATGTGTATTTTACTACACATCAAATATCGCCACACTTAACCTTTTGCTTGTCCCCAAGCAAAGTCTTAAACAACTGTACAAACAGACATTTAAACGGTTATTTTAAAATGGAAAAACACACATAAAAATTAATGTACATAAATAATTTAAAATTAGCTAATAATGATAGAGATGAGAAAACTAAATGTGATTTTTCAAAAATAGAGTTTTATCATCAATTACTCACTTACTTACATCTTTGATTTGCTTCCCTCGGCTCACTTGTGTAAACTAGTGAATGGTGCACTAGAAATTTTCTGTGATCACTCAAAAGCCAGGCCATATAGTAACATTATCATACGCTTGAAATGAAATCTCATCTTTACCAATTAACATATAAAAATCATATAAATCAAGAGGACTTTTATTGTGGGTTGTAACGTGGCTAGGGTTGAAAGGTAGGAATATATGGCTATTTACTGGGTGAAGTGTTTCAATCCGGTCTAGCAAATTATCCTAACAAACCTTACACAATTTTTTTTAACACACGTACTCACAAACCAAGTGACTCTTTTAAGGTCAGATCGTCAAGACCGGTTTTATCCAAGATGTGAATCAAATCTTCCTTAATCCTGTAGTGAACATTACTTCCAACTCTAATGGATCGTTCGGCATCTAGCCTAATAGCCCCCACCCTCATTAGAAGCATGTATTCATGTTGGGATTCAGTTTGACTTCTTCTACATCTTCCTGTGTGAGACCAATTTCCACAACCAATACATTTGTCGTATCGTTTAGCTCTTCTTTTCATAGCACTTTTGGATGTCCCACAAAATGGTGGCATTTGTTCTTTTTGTCGCCACTTTTTTTCTAACTTCATTACTTAAGTGAAATATTTTCTCTCTTAGTTCTGCAGGTAATCTTGGTTTCGCGAATTGTAGACAACAAAGCAAATTTAAATCGAATGAATGCATCTCCAGTTCTTTAAAGTTTGCCAGTAAAAGACCAAAACTAAATTCTAATGAAAGGAAAATTAAACTAAACCAGAATTCACACATGGGTTTAAAACAACTGAACAGGAGAGGGCTCAACATGGTTTACTATTGGAATTTTTTTAGAGGTTTAAAAGAAAAGGGTAAACAACTGGGTTAATCATATTGCCTCTATCCTCTTTATACAATTTTATAGTTAATGATTTTGACAAGTATATCCAAGACAAGTTCTGAAATGTATACTATTATGCGGCACACTCAATCAAATGAAGTCTTAAGCATATGATGAATGCTTTTAGAAAGGCTCAAAACTCACTAAAATTGGGTATGTATTTTAGATGCAAATAAGTGAATAATTAGAAAAATTTCGATTTATGAAAAACACTTTAACATTTTCTCATATGCACAATTATTAGATAAAAATAAGTCAAATATGCACAAAAATAAAACAATAATTATTTATATATATATATATATATAGACAAATTCTAAGACTTAAATGATAGTTTCACATCCCCACACTTAAACTCTACATTGCCCTCAATGTAAGATGGAAAACAACTCAAAAACTAAAATAAATAAGAAATAAAAGACAAAGGGCAAATTGGAAAGGACTTAGCTGGTTATATGATGTATAAACTCCATACTCTTGTCCAATCCAGCTCGATCGTATAGCATTTCGGTCGTGATCGGCTTTGACTCTGACTAGTACTCTTTGTAAATTCCTTGAAATTTGGTGTACAGCTCCGAAATCACCCGAATGGAGATTGAGTACGGGTGGTGTGATTCAAACCTGCATAAACAAAAACAAGCAAAAACCAAAGCAGTACCAAAAAAAATGACTAAAAAACTACTAAATTAGACTCATAAACAGTGACTCAAAACATAAACATACATAAACTAACTATCTACTCTACTCTTCGGGATATCACCCGAATCACTCAAGCTTTTTTCAAACACACACTGAGGGTCATGTGGACCCAGCACTCCCCAGCACCAAAACTTACGACCTGTATTAGTATCATACCTGCGAATAAATGAATCTCTCCATATCCCACAACCTCTCAAATCCTCATTGGGCGGTTTGAACATGGATGTATTCAATATATATGTCCCCACACTTGGGTTCTAACCTCTCTTCTGGACTTTGCCCACTCACCTCCTCGTCATCTTTTCTTTCATCCTTCTCAGTTTTCTCAACAGCCGCTACTGCCTCTACCCGAGCACCCGAACTTTTTGTCGTGTTGACCTTAAAAATTACCGTTTCATCGCCTACTCTGAGTGTAATAGTGCCTAAGAAAGCATCTATTAAGGCCTTAGAGGTGCACAAAAATGGACGTCCTAAAATTAGGGGCACATTCTTGTCCGCTTCCATATCTAGCACTACGAAATCCACCGGGAAGACGAACTTATTGACTTTTACTAGCAAATTCTCTACAATCCCCCGGGGATACTTAACAGTTTTGTCTGCTAAGGATAGGGTCATACGAGTGGGCTTCAAGTCACCAAGGCCTAGTTTTTCATAAAATGAATATGGCATCAAATTAATACTAGCACCAAGGTCGGCTAATGCGAGGTTTTGAACATCATCGCCAAACAAACACGGGATTGTGAAAATACCCGGATCTGTTTGTTTCTCCGGTAGCTTGTTTGTTACCACGAAAGAACATTCGGCATTCAATGGGATATTCGAAAGCTCCTCCAATTTATCCTTCCCTCTCAGGAGATCTTTTAAAAATTTAGCATACTTCGGCATATGCTTGAGAGCTTCGATGAATGGTATATTGATCTTGAGTTGCTTGAACATGTCTAAGAAATGCCCGTATTCCTTAGTGTGTTTTTGATTTTTAACATGCTCAGGAAACGGAAGATGGGAATGATCAATCTCAGGGCTTGGTTTAACCAGCTCAGTCGACCTCCTACTAACTTCCTCTAACACAGGTTTCTTTCGCTCTAAACCTTCACTTACTGGCTCTTCTACCCTTAACCTAACAGGTGGTCTCTCAATCTCTCCTAACTCTAAACCCGACCTAGTGGTTATGGCTTTCACATGTTGAATGGATGGGTTTTGTTGAGTGTTACCCGAGAACTGACCCGGTGGTCGTTCTTGTAACTGTCGTGAAATGTCACCTATTTGCCTTTGGAGATCTAAAAAATGTGAATGATTATTCTTTATCATGGTAGAATGCTCCTCTAAGATTTTCTGGGTGTTTTGATCTCTAATAATTAATTGTGCCAACATGGTCTTAATTTCTTCTAGACCACTACCCAAGTCTTGATTATTTGACCCTTGATTATTCGATCCCCCACTACCAAATTGACTTGAAACTGGATTACCAAACTGGCCCTGCTGACCTGCTCCTACACCGGGGTAATGACGTTGGTTGTTTGAACTTCCTCCATAGAATTTACCTTGCCCCCGGTTTTGATTGGAAACCAGGGGGATTACCGGAAGAACAGAAGTTATTATTGTTATTATGCCAATTTGAACTAAAGTTGGAGTTGCTATTGAAAGGATTTGTTGGACCTCGGGTTTTACCTGATATATATTCAACTTGTTCAAGCGTGAGTGTTGGACATTCAAATGTATCATGACCTCCTCTACAAACCTCACATCTATCTACTTTTTCTTTTATCATGTCGATTTCTCTTTTGAAGTTCTCAAGAGCAGCAGCTACCGTTGTTTCCATGCTAACTCGGTGTACTCCTCGAACGGTTGTGGGAGTGGGTGTACTCGTTACAGGAACGGAAGTTCTAACGGTAGATCGATGATCGATATCAGAGTGTGCGAAACTTTCAAAAAGATCATTACAGTCGGCCACTGTCTTTTTTCCCATGAGATGGCCTCCTGCTGAAGTGTCAAATCGTGCGCGAGTTTCTGGAGTGAGACCGTTGTAAAAATTTTCTACAAGTGCCCAGTCGGATAGACCGTGTTGAGAACAGCGGGAAAGCAAAGTTTGGAATCCCTCCCAAGCAAGATGGTATGGCTCGTCAGGCTCCATTCTGAATGAGTGAATTTGATCACGAAGGCGGGATGCTTTGGCGGGTGGAAAATATTTTGCAAGGAAAGCATCTCGAAGACCGGCCCAAGTGGTGAACGTGTTCGGTGGTTGCGAATCAAGCCAGGTGGCTGCGCGTCCGGCTAATGAAAAAGGAAATACTTGGAGAAAACGTGCGTCATTTCCGGCACCTTCAAGGTTGAAAGTGTTGCAGAGGCGTGTAAGGCGGTTTATATGTGCTGGAGCGTCCTCGTCATCACGACCATGGAATTGACATGAATTGGTTATGGCGGTCATGATATAAGACGGAATTTGCCAAGATTTTTCATTAGTTATTTCAGGAATTTGGATTGGTGAATTTGCTCCAGTGAAACCGGCAGTAGAACGCTGGTGTACGGTTAGATTATTAGCCATTTCGAAATAGGGCGGCGAACTTGAAGAGCCGGAGGTTTCTAAGGAATCAGACTCTGTTTCTGTTTCGGTTTCAAAGTAAGGATTTTCAAAAACTTGGTATCTACTTGTGTTACCTGATTCTCCTTCCTGATTGATTGTTTGTCGGCTGAACAGAAGTTCAGGATCGTCTCGTGGCTCGAATTCAGGTGCTCCACGGGAGCGCGTGTTTCGCATAAACTAAGGAAATTTTAACCAAGAATTGGAAATAAACAAGTAAACAAAATCTAACTAAGGATTAAATAAAACCTAAAAATACAAATAAAACGAAAACGAAAACACAAAATACATTAATGATATTTAGACTCCTATGACTCACACAAAACAAATAGCACGTAGATGTCAATTAAATGTAAACAAAATAATTAACGCAATCGCCAAAAACTTGATGTGCGGGAAGCGGTATGTTAAAAACTTGTAAAAATGGTTAAATAAAAATGACTCAAAATTAAACTTTAGACATGCTTTGGCCTAATAGGTATCGTTACTCTCATTGATAGTCCCCAGGTAGGCAACTGGTCCTTTTATTTGGATTTGTACGAATGCCCGCCTAGACAGGAGTTCTCAACTACCGGTACTTAACTCTTCCAGTTAATACATGTCCGACACAAAAACACATTTTTGACAAATAATGTACAAAAGACAAACTTTAAAAATAACTTTAAACTAGACAATCTAAGTTTTAAATTTATAAACTGGACTCGATCTTAAAACTAAACCACACAACCGGCAAGTGTACCGATCAGTATAATATAGTTAAAGGAAGTCCGGATGTCGAACCCACAGGACACTATTTAATTACGTTAATTAATTTATTTACACTAAAAATTACACAACAATAAACATTTTTATATTTTTGTATTTTTGTTTGAAAGGGGGGGGGGTTTGCTTTTAAAAGAAAGATTTGCAAATTAATTAAAATCTAATTAATAATGGTGAGCTAAAAACAAATTAAGGCAAAGATTTGATTTTATGGTGATAAAGGACTATCTAGGTTGGAATCCCACTTGTTAATAACATATTTTCTACCGGATAATTGTGTGATATGAAACCGGGATCTTTAAATATTAAATCCTAAGAGAAAACGTATAGGATTCCCAATCTTTCTCGGGAAGACACCTATGTAACTCTAAAGACTTATTTTTATTACCGGTTGACTAGACTTCCTTTCGGTTATCTAGTGTTCTAGAAAAGTGCTTGGAAAGACTAACTACCTCTCGGTTAGAAATCTAAAGCAATTTAAGAAATTTGATTTGGTTTAATAGACAAGTAATGATAATGAACCTAAAACCAGGTTTCTTTCAAAACACAATCCTAGTGATTTACCAAACTAGACCTATTAATATCTTTATACCTTTCGGCGCTAAGGATAGTAGAACATTAAAACCGGACTAATTCTTGATCATTATTTCTATGGTTTATTGGCCAATTTACCATAAGATTACCCAAACCCGTTAAGATTTGAAAATCAACATTAATTCTTTTTATGAAAGACATTCAACGGAATTTATGTGAAATAAATTATCAAAATATTAACCAAGTTAAAATATGCATATACACCAAACTAGAAACTTAAATTATTTATTTAACTAGAACAAACCATAATCACACAATAACCGGTAAAAACTACATTTTTAACAAGTGTTCATCATAACCTAAATAGTTTAAGTGTTTAGCCAAGCATCATGGTTATGAAAATCATAATAACAATACTTAAAAAGGAATTCATTGACAACTTATGAAAATTATGAAAATGAAAACAAGAATTGTAGAAACAAGCCTTAATTCTTCACTTCAATTATCTTCTAGTTGTTGCCACTTGATTCCTATTGCTTCAACACCTTCAAAATCACCAGGAAATGCTCACAAGATTGCCAAAATTTGAATTATTGCAAGTGAATTTTCGTTGGACAATGGTACGTTTTTTTTACAAACTTGAATTATTATAATTGTTTAATTAATTTAGTTAAAATATCTAAATTTAAAGTAAATATAAACATGTCCCCCTTTATTAATTTAGTTATCGTTGTACCTTTTATTTGGATTTGTACGAATGCCAGCCTAGACAGGAGTTCTCAACTACCGGTACTTAACCCTTCCAGTTACTATATGTCCGACACGAAAAACACATGTTTACAAATAATGTACAAAAAGACGAACTAAAAAAAATAACCTTAAACTAGACACTCTAAGTTTTAAATTTATAAACTTAGACTCGATCTAAACCTAAACCACACATCCGACAAGTGTACTGATCAGTGTAGTATAGCTAATGTAAGTCCGAGTATCGAACCCAAGGGACTCTGTTGAATTATCTTAATGACTTTGTTTATACAAGACTGTCACGGACTAAAATGTTTTGTTTAATTGATGGGGGGGGGGGTTTACTTGAAAAATATAAATTTGCAATTTATTAAAATAAACTAATTAAACAAGATAAGCAAAGCACAATTTAAAACAAAGGATGAATTTCAATGATTTATGAACGACTACTTAGGTTGGAATCCCACTTGTTATTAACATGCTTTTTACCGGATAATTATGTGATATGAAACCGGGATCTTTAAATATTAAATCCTAAGGGAAAACAAATAGGTTTCCCAATCCTTCTCGGGAAGACATTTATGTAACTCTAAAGATTTATTTTTATTACCGGTTAATCTAGACTTCCTGTCGGTTATCTAGTGTTCTAGAAAAGTGCTTGGAAAGACTAACTTCCTTTCGGTTGTAAGTCTAAAGCAATTTAAGAAAACTTGATTTAGTTTAATAGACAAGTTAATGATAATTAAACTAAAACCGGGTTTCTTTCAAAACACAATTCTAGTAATACATTAAACTAGACCTATTAATATTTTTATACTTTTCGGCGCTAAGGATAGTAGAACATTAAAACCGGATTAATTCTTGATCATTATTTCTATGGTTTATTGGCCATTTTACCATAAGATTACCCAAACCCGCTAAGATTTGAAAATCAACATTAATTCTTTTTATGAAAAGACATTCACCGGAATTTATGTGAAATATATGATCAAAATATTAACCAAGTTAAAATATGCATAAACACCAAACTAGTTTCTTAAATTATTTACTTATCAAGAACAAACCATAATCACACAATAACCGGCGTAAAAATTACATTTTTAACAAGTGTTCATCACAACCTAAGTAGTTTAAGGTGATTAGCCAACAATCATAATTATGTAAATTAAAACATTAATCTTAAAAACAGAATTCATGGCAAAATATGGAAAACAAAAGAAACAAGGATGAAATAAGAGAATTACAACCCTTAATTCTTCAATCCCGATTGTTCCCGAGCTTCTCCCGTTGATTCCCGCTTTCAAGACTTCACCACAACTTGCTATGAATGCATACAAGATCACTCCTTGAACTTCTTGTATCAATTCTAGTGAATTGAGAATGTCCCTGTTCCTAGGCTTTCAAAATGTCCCTGTTCCTAGGCTTTCAAGTGGCTATTTATAGCCTTCATTTAGCTTAATTAATTCACCACTGAAGTTCCATTGTGCGTTTAATTTGGTCCATGTCTTCCATTATGAAAAGTTTGAATGATATAGTCTCCCACTGGTTTATGTCTCCCAATATTTAATTGATGTTGACCCATCTTGTGCTATAATGTGATGTTCTTTTTTCTTGGTCCCATCGAAAATAACTTTCCTAAGCAATTCACAATGATAGCCAACTCTTGCGAATTAGTGTCTCCACCCTTTTTTTTTTCTTTTAGTTGAACTCCAACAATATTTATAATAATATATGAATGGCATCCCTTTAACATAAAAAATAGAGATAGTGGCCCCGACCCACTCACAGAAAATAGCTGCAAATTTGTTTCGGTCTCTGGCATTCTACTCTGCCCAACTGGCTGGTCATTTAATTCTTACTCTTTTTCGCTTCATTTGCACCTAGACCTAGCCAAACACAAGATAATATAATATAACACTAAAACTAAAAATAATAAATAAAAACCATACAATAATTATACATTTCACACTGGACAAATATGTGTATTTTACTACACATCAAATATCCCCACACTTAAATGTTTGCTTGTCCCCAAGCAAAGTCTTAAACAACTGTACAAACTGACATTTAAACGGTTATCTTAAAATGGAAAATTAAACACACATAAAAATTAATGTACATAAATGATTTAAAATTAGCTAATAATGATAGAGATGAGAAAACCAAATGTGATTTTTTTTCAAAAATAGAGTTTTATCATCAATTACTCAGTTACTTGCATCTTTGATTTGCTTCCCTCGGCTCACTTGTGTAAACTAGTGAATGTTGCACTAGTATTTTTCTGTGATAACTCAAAAGCCGGGCCATATAGTAACATTATCATAAGCTTGTAATGAAATCTCATCTTTACCAATTAGCATATAAAAATCATATAAATCAAGAGGACTTTTATTGTGGGTTGTAACGTGGCTAGGGTTTAAAGGTAGGAATATATGGCTATTTACTGGGTGAAGTGTTTCAATCCGGTCTAGCAAATTATCCTAACAAACCTTACACAATTTTTTTTTAACTCACATACTCACAAACCAAGTGACTCTTTTAAGGTCAGATCGTCAAGACCGGTTTTATCCAAGATGTGAATCAAATCTTCCTTAATCATGTAGTGAACATTACTTCCAACTCTAATGGATCGTTCGGCATCGAGCCTAATAGCCCCCACCCTCATTAGAAGCGTGTATTCATGTTGGGATTCAGTTTGACTTCTTCTACATCTTCCAGTATGAGACTAATTTCCACAACCAATACATTTGGCGTATCGTTTAGCTCTTCTTTTCATAGCACTTTTGGATGTCCCACAAAATGGTGGCATGTGTTCTTTTTGTCGCCACTTTTTTTTCTAACTTCATTACTTAAGCGAAATATTTTCTCTCTTAGTTCTGCAGGTAATCTTGGTTTCGCGAATTGTAGACAACAAAGCAAATTTAAATCGAATGAATGCATCTCCAGTTCTTTAAAGTTTGCCGGTAAAATACCAAAACTAAATTCTAATGAAAGGAAAATTAAACTAAACACATACTGAGGGTCATGTGGACCCAGCTCTCCCCAGCACCAAAACTTACGACCTGTATCAGTATCATACCAGCGAATAAACGAATCTCTCCATATCCCACAACCTCTCAAATCCTCATTGGGCGGTTTGAACTTGGATGTATTCAATATATATCCGTCCCCACACTTGTGTAAACTAGGGCGGCGAAATTGAAATTACCGCCTTTTTTCGTGAATGGGTCGAGCCCGCTATCTCTATATATAAGATAGCAATATAAATTATCTAATATAAATAAATAAATAAAAAGAAAAAAAATAATAATATATATATCGTGGGGTGGTTTAGTGGAGGCAAAAAGCAAAAAGCAAAAGCATGAATGACAACTTTCATTATTCAGTGGGATTTGAGTGCAAGTTTACCAAATTTTGGGTGCTTAAATAGTCCTACCACCTTCATTATGAGGAGACACATTTTGTCCAACGAAAATTCACTTGCAATAATTCAAATTTTGGCAATCTTGTGAGCATTTCCTGGTGATTTTGAAGGTGTTGAAGCAATAGGAATCAAGTGGCAACAACTAGAAGATAATTGAAGTGAAGAATTAAGGCTTGTTTCTACAATTCTTGTTTTCATTTTCATAATTTTCATAAGTTGTCAATGAATTCCTTTTTAAGTATTGTTATTATGATTTTCATAACCATGATGCTTGGCTAAACACTTAAACTATCTAGGTTATGATGAACACTTGTTAAAAATGTAGTTTTTACCGGTTATTGTGTGATTATGGTTTGTTCTAGTTAAGTAAATAATTTAAGTTTCTAGTTTGGTGTATATGCATATTTTAACTTGGTTAATATTTTGATAATTTATTTCACATAAATTCCGTTGAATGTCTTTCATAAAAAGAATTAATGTTGATTTTCAAATCTTAACGGGTTTGGGTAATCTTATGGTAAATTGGCCAATAAACCATAGAAATAATGATCAAGAATTAGTCCGGTTTTATTGTTCTACTATCCTTAGCGCCGAAAGGCATAAAGATATTAATAGGTCTAGTTTGGTAAATTACTAGGATTGTGTTTTGAAAGAAACCCGGTTTTAGTTTCATTATCATTACTTGTCTATTAAACCAAATCAAGTTTCTTAAATTGCTTTAGATTTCTAACCGAGAGGTAGTTAGTCTTTCCAAGCACTTTTCTAGAACACTAGATAACCGAAAGGAAGTCTAGTCAACCGGTAATAAAAATAAGTCTTTAGAGTTACATAGGTGTCTTCCCGAGAAGGATTGGGAATCCTATACGTTTTCTCTTAGGATTTAATATTTAAAGATCCCGGTTTCATATCACACAATTATCCGGTAGAAAATATGTTATTAACAAGTGAGATTCCAACCTAGATAGTCCTTTATCACCATAAAATCAAACCTTTGCCTTAATTTGTTTTTAGCTCATCATTATTAAATAGATTTTAATTAATTTGCAAATCTTTATTTTAAAAGCAAAACCCCCCCTTTCAAACAAAAATACAAAAATATAAAAATGTTTATTGTTGTGTAATTTTTAGTGTAAATAAATTAATTAACGTAATTAAATAGTGTCATGTGGGTTCGACATCCGGACTTCCTTTAACTATATTATACTGATCGGTACACTTGCCGGTTGTGTGGTTTAGTTTTAAGATCGAGTCCAGTTTATAAATTTAAAACTTAGATTGTCTAGTTTAAAGTTATTTTTAAAGTTGTCTTTTTTTGTATTTTATTTGTAAAAATGCGTTTTTGTGGCGGACATGTAGTAACTGGAAGGGTTAAGTACCGGTAGTTGAGAACTCCTGTCTAGGCTGGCATTCGTACAAATCCAAATAAAAGGACCCGTTGCCTACCTAGGGACTATCAATGAGAGTACCGATATCTATTAGGCCAAAGCATGTCTAAAGTTTATTTTTGAGGCATCTTTTATTTAACCATTTTTTACAAGTTTTTAACATACCGCTTCCTGCACATCAAGTTTTTGGCGCCGTTGCCGGGGACACTTTGCAATTGCGTTAATTAGTTTGTTTATATTTTTTTTATTTTTTATTTGATTCTTATTTGCAATTTTTATTTTTAGTTTTTATTTAATCCTTAGTTAGATTTTGTTTACTTGTTTATTTCCAATTCCTAGTTTAAGTTTCCTTAGTTTATGCGACATACGCGCTCCCAAGGAGCACCTGAATTCGAGCCACGAGACAATCCTGAACTTCTGTTCAGCCGACAAACAATCAATCAGGAAGGAGAATCAGGTAACACAAGTAGATATCAAGTTTTTGAAAATCCTTACTTTGAAACCGAAACAGAAACAGAGTCTGATTCCTTAGAAATCTCCGGCTCTTCAAGTCCGCCACCCTATTTCGAAATGGCTAATAAACAAACCGTACACCAGCGTTCTACTGTCGGTTTCACTGGAGCAAATTCACCAATCCAAATTCCTGCAATAACTAATGAAAAATCTTGGCAAATTCCGTCTTATATCATGACCGCCATAACCAATTCATGTCAATTCCATGGTCGTGATGACGAGGACGCTCCAGCACATATAAATCGCCTTACACGCCTCTGCAACACTTTCAACCTTGAAGGTGCCGGAAATGACGCCCGTTTTCTCCAAGTATTTCCTTTTTCATTAGCCAGACGCGCAGCCACCTGGCTTGATTCGCAACCACCGAACACGTTCACCACTTGGGCTGGTCTTCGAGATGCTTTCCTTGCAAAATATTTTCCACCCGCCAAAACATCTCGCCTTCGTGATCAAATTCACTCATTCAGAATGGAGCCTGACGAGCCATACCATCTTGCTTGGGAGAGATTCCAAACTTTGCTTTCCCGTTGTTCTCAACACGGTCTATCCGACTGGGCACTTGTAAAAAAATTTTACAACGGTCTCACTCGAGAAACTCGCGCACGATTGACACTTCAGCAGGAGGCCATCTCATGGGAAAAAAGACAGTGGCCGACTGTAATGACCTTTTCGAAAGTTTCGCACACTTTTTGTCGTGTTGACCTTAAAAATTACCGTTTCATCGCCTACTCTGAGTGTAATAGTGCCTAAGAAAGAATCTATTAAGGCCTTAGAGGTGCACAAAAATGGACGTCCTAAAATTAGGGGCACATTCTTGTCCGCTTCCATATCTAGCACTACGAAATCCACCGGGAAGACGAACTTATTGACTTTTACTAGCAAATTCTCTACAATCCCCCGGGGATACTTAACGGTTTTGTCTGCTAAGGATAGGGTCATACGAGTGGGCTTCAAGTCACCAAGGCCTAGTTTTTCATAAAATGAATATGGCATCAAATTAATACTAGCACCAAGGTCGGCTAATGCGAGGTTTTGAACATCATCGCTAAACAAACACGGGATTATGAAAATACCCGGATCTGTTTGTTTCTCCGGTAGCTTGTTTGTTACCACGAAAGAACATTCGGCATTCAATGGGATATTCGAAAGCTCTTCCAATTTATCCTTCCCTCTCAGGAGATCTTTTAAAAATTTAGCATACTTCGGCATATGCTTGAGAGCTTCGATGAATGGTATATTGATCTTGAGTTGCTTGAACATGTCTAAGAAATGCCCGTATTCCTTAGTGTGTTTTTTATTTTTAACACGCTCAGGAAACGGAAGATGGGAATGATCAATCTCAGGGCTTGGTTTAACCAGCTCAGCCGACCTCCTACTAACTTCCTCTAACACAGGTTTCTTTCGCTCTAAACCTTCACTTACTGGCTCTTCTACCCTTACCCTCACGGGTGGTCTCTCAATCTCTCCTAACTCTAAACCCGACCTAGTGGTTATGGCTTTCACATGTTGAATGGATGGGTTTTGTTGAGTGTTACCCGAGAACTGACCCGGTGGTCGTTCTTGTAACTGTCGTGAAATGTCACCTATTTGCCTTTGGAGATCTAAAAAATGTGAATGGTTATTCTTTATCATGGTAGAATGCTCCTCTAAGATTTTCTGGGTGTTTTGATCTCTAACAATTAATTATGCCAACATGGTCTTAATTTCTTCTAGACCACTACCCAAGTCTTGATTATTTGACCCTTGATTATTCGATCCCCCACTACCAAATTGACTTGAAACTGGATTACCAAACTGGCCCTGCTGACCTGCTCCTACACCGGGGTAATGACCTTGGTTGTTTGAACTTCCTCCATAGAATTGACCTTGCCCCCGATTTTGATTTGAATTTGATTGGAAACCAGGGGGGTTACCAAAAGAACGGAACGTATTATTGTTGCTACGCCAATTTGAACTAAAGTTGGAGTTATTATTGAAAAGATTTGTTGGACCTCGGGTTTGACCTGTTATGAATTCAACTTGCTCAACAGTGAGCGTGGGACATTCAATTGTATCATGACCTCCTCTGCAAACCTCACACCTATCTACCCTTGCTTCCAAATCTTGGATCTTCTTGCTCATCTCTTTCTTAAAACTCTCAAAAAGAGCGGCTACCGTTGTTTCTATGCTAACTTGGTGTACTCCTCGAGTGGCCGTGGGGGTACTCGTCACAGGAACGGAAGTCCTGGCGGTAGATCGATGATCGATATCCGAGTGTGCGAAACTTTCGAAAAGGTCATTACAGTCGGCCACTGTCTTTTTTCCCATGAGATGGCCTCCTACAGAAGTTTCAAATCGTGCACGGGTTTCTGGAGTGAGACCGTTGTAGAATTTCTCTACGAGTGCCCAATCGGATAAACCGTGTTGAGAACATCGGGAAAGCAAAGTTTGGAATCTCTCCCAAGCAAGATGGTATGGCTCGTCAGGCTCCATTCTGAACGAGTGGATTTGATCGCGAAGGCGAGATGCTTTTGCGGGTGGAAAATATTTTGCAAGGAAAGCATCTCGAAGACCTGCCCAAGTGGTAAACGTGTTCGGTGGTTGCGAATCAAGCCAGGTGGCTGCACGTCCTGCTAATGAAAAAGGAAATACTTGAAGAAAACGTACGTCATTTCTGGCACCTTCAAGATTGAAAGTGCTGCAGAGGCGTGTAAGGCAGTTTATATGTGCTGGAGCGTCCTCGTCATCACGACCATGGAATTGGCATGAATAGGTTATTGCAGTCATGATATAAGACGGAATTTGCCAAGATTTATCATTGTTTATTTCAGGAATTTGGATTGGTGAATTTGCTCCAGTGAAACCGGCAGTAGAACGCTGGTGTACGGTTTGATTATTATCCATTTCGAAATCGGGTGGCGGACTTGAAGAACGGGAAATTTCTAAGGAATCGGACTCTGTTTCTGTTTCGGTGTCAAAGTAAGGGTTCTTAAAAACTTGGTACCCACTTGTGTTACCTGATTCTTCCTCCTGATTTAATGTATGTCGGCTGAACAGAAGTTCAGGATCGTCTTGTGGCTCGAATTCAGGTGCTCTACGGGAGCGCGTGTGTCGCATAAACTAAGGAAATTTTAACCAGGAATCAGAAAAAAACAAGTAAACACACTCTAACAAATGATTCAATAAAAATTAAAAATGCAAATAAAACGAAAATACAAATTACACTAATGATATTTAGACTCTTATGACTCACACAAAACAAATAGCACGTAGATGTCAATTAAATGTAAACAAAATAATTAACGCAATCGCCAAAGTCTCCCCTGCAACGGCGCCAAAAACTTGATGTGCAGGAAACGGTATGTTAAAAACTTGTAAAAATGGTTAAATAAAAATGACTCAAAATTAAACTTTAGACATGATTTGGCCAAATGGGTATCGGTACTCTCATTGATAGTCCCCAGGTAGGCAACTGGTCCTTTTATTTGGATTTGTACGAATGCCAGCCTAGACAGGAGTTCTCAACTACCAGTACTTAACCCTTCCAGTTACTACATGTCCGTCACAAAAACACATTTTTGACCAATAATGTACAAAAGACAAACTTTAAAAATAACTTTTAACTAGACACTCTAAGCTTTAAATTTATACTTAGACTTGATCTTAAAACTAAACCACACAACCGACAAGTGTACCGATCAGTATAGTATATTTAAAGGAAGTCCGGATGTCGAACCCACAGGACACTATTTAATTACGTTAGTTAATTTATTTACACTAAAAATTACACAACAATAAACATTTTTATATTTTTGTATTTTTGTTTGAAAGGGGGGGTTTTGCTTTTAAAATAAAGATTTGCAAATTAATTAAAATCTATTTAATAATGATGAGCTAAAAACAAATTAAGGCAAAGGTTTGATTTTATGGTGATAAAGGACTATCTAGGTTGGAATCCCACTTGTTAATAACATATTTTCTACCGGATAATTGTGTGATATGAAACCGGGATCTTTAAATATTAAATCCTAAGAGAAAAAGTATAGGATTCCCAATCCTTCTCGGGAAGACACCTATGTAACTCTAAAGACTTATTTTTATTACCGGTTGACTAGACTTCCTTTCGGTTATCTGGTGTTCTAGAAAAGTGCTTAAAAAGACTTACTTCCTCACGGTTAAAAATCTAAAGCAATTTAAGAAAACTTGATTTGGTTTAATAGACAAGTTAATGATAATTAAACTAAAACCGGGTTTCTTTCAAAACACAATTCTAGTAATACATTAAACTAGACCTATTAATATTTTTATACTTTTCGGCGCTAAGGATAGTAGAACATTAAAACCGGACTAATTCTTGATCATTATTTATATGGTTTATTGGCCAATTTACCATAAGATTACCCAAACCCGTTAAGATTTGAAAATCAACATTAATTCTTTTTATGAAAGACATTCACCGGAATTTATGTGAAATATATGATCAAAAAATTAACCAAGTTAAAATATGCAAATACACCAAACTAGTTTCTTAAATTATTTACTTAACAAGAACAATCCATAATCACACAATAACCGGTAAAAACTACATTTTTTAACAAGTGTTCATCATAACCTAGATAGTTTTAAGTGTTTAGCCAAGCATCATGGTTATGCAAATTAAAACATTAATCTTAAAAACAGAGTTCATGGCAAAATATAGAAAACAAAGGAAACAAGAATGAAATAGGAAAATACAACCCTTAATTCTTCAAGCCCGATTGCTCCCAGCTTCTCCCGTTGATTCCCACCTTCAAGAACTTCACCACCAATGTCTTCCCTCAATGCCTCCACCTTTTACTCTATTTATGAACATAAGGTTGCATATACAATCATTCAAGGGCCCATATCCACCTCCAAAGTTTTTCTTAATAATGTTCATATATTGTAAAAGAAATCACAACCCACAAAATAAACCCACAAAGTCTCGCTGAATTGTCTTTCATGTGCGGCCCACTTCTAATATTTTGAATAAAATTAGCCAATCATCCCATATAACATAATATATTTTGTTTTCTTTTCCGGATCGATGTCAGCCTTTACAATTCATAATTCACTTTTCATGGCCCACAAGATTCCATCTTTTCCTTTAATAATCTCAATTAATAATATTATAATCTCAAGTGGTAATTCTCGTGAGTGAATGAATGCTTTATGTTATCATGGAGTTGAGAATTAATTTCAACTTTCACAAAATGTGCACTTTAATCCCACTGAATAATGAAAGTTGTCATTCATGCTTTTGCTTTTTGCTTTTTGCCTCCACTAAACCACCCCACGATATATATATATTATTATTTTTTTTTTCTTTTTATTTGTATTTTTAGGTTTTATTTAATCCTTAGTTAGATTTTGTTTACTTGTTTATTTCCAATTCCTGGTTAAAATTTCCTTAGTTTAAATCACATTTAATTTTCTCATCTCTATCATTATTAGCTAATTTTAAATTATTTATGTACATTAATTTTTATGTGTGTTTTTCCATTTTAAAATAACCGTTTAAATGTCAGTTTGTACAGTTGTTTAAGACTTTGCTTGGGGACAAGCAAAAGGTTAAGTGTGGGGATATTTGATGTGTAGTAAAATACACATATTTGTCCAGTGTGAAATGTATAATTATTGTATGGTTTTTATTTGTTTTTATTTATTTTTTAGTGTTATATTATATTCTTGTGTGTTTTCCCAGGTCCTGGTGCAAATGGAGTGAAAACGAGTAATATGGAAATAACCAGCCAATTGGGCAGAGTGGGGCGCCAGTGGCCGAATTGAAATTATCGCTATTTTCCGTGAATGGGTCGAGCCCGCTATCTCTATGTATAAGATAGCAATATAAATTATGTAATATAAATAAATAAATAAAAAAGAAAAAAAATAATATATATATCGTGGGGTGGTTTAGTGGAGGCAAAAAAGCAAAAAGCAAAAGCATGAATGACAACTTTCAGTATTCAGTGGGATTAAAGTGCACATTTTGTGAAAGTTGAAATTAATTCTCAACTCCATGATAACATAAAGCATTCATTCACTCACGAGAATTACCACTTGAGATTATAATATTATTAATTGAGATTATTAAAGGAGAAGATGGAATCTTGTGGGCCATGAAAAGTGAATTATGAATTGTAAAGGCTGACATCGATCAGGAAAAGAAAACAAAATATATTATGTTATATGGGATGATTGGCTAATTTTATTCAAAATATGAGAAGTGGGCCGCACATGAAAGACAATTCAGCGAGACTTTGTGGGTTTATTTTGTGGGTTGTGATTTCTTTTACAATATATGCACATTATTAAGAAAAACTTTGGAGGTGGATATGGGCCCTTGAATGATTGTATATGCAACCTTATGTTCATAAATAGAGGAGAAGGTGGAGGCATTGAGGGAAGACATTGGTGGTGAAGTTCTTGAAGGTGGGAATCAACGGGAGAAGCTGGAGCAATCGGGCTTGAAGAATTAAGGGTTGTATTTTCCTATTTCATTCTTGTTTCCTTTGTTTTTCATATTTTGCCATGAACTCTGTTTTTAAGATTAATGTTTTAATTTGCATAACCATGATGCTTGGCTAAACACTTAAAACTATCTAGGTTATGATGAACACTTGTTAAAAAATGTAGTTTTTACCGGTTATTGTGTGATTATGGATTGTTCTTGTTAAGTAAATAATTTAAGAAACTAGTTTGGTGTATTTGCATATTTTAACTTCGTTAATTTTTTGATCATATATTTCACATAAATTCCGGTGAATGTCTTTCATAAAAAAGAATTAATGTTGATTTTCAAATCTTAACGGGTTTGGGTAATCTTATGGTAAATTGGCCAAAGCATCCCGCCTTCGTGATCAAATTCACTCATTCAGAATGGAGCCCGACGAGCCATATCATCTTGCTTGGGAGAGATTCCAAACTTTGCTTTCCCGATGTTCTCAACACGGTCTATCCGACTGGGCACTTGTAGAAAAATTTTACAACGGTCTCACTCCAGAAACTCGCGCACAATTTGACACTTCAGCAGGAGGCCATCTCATGGGAAAGAAGACAGTTGCCGATGGTAACGATCTTTTTGAAAGTTTCGCACACTCTGATATCGATCATCGATCTACCGTTAGGACTTCCGTTCCGGTGACGAGTACACCCACTCCCACAGCCGCCCGAGGAGTACACCGAGTTAGCATGGAAACAACGGTAGCTGCTGCTCTTGAGAACTTCAAAAGAGAAATCGACATGATAAAAGAAAAAGTAGATAGATGTGAGGTTTGCAGAGGAGGTCATGATACAATTGAATGCCCGACACTAACGCTTGAGCAAGTTGAATATATATCAGGTCAAACCCGAGGTCCAACAAATCTTTTCAATAGCAACTCCAACTTTAGTTCAAATTGGCATAATAACAATAATAACTTCCATTCTTCCGGTAATCCCCCTGGTTTCCAATCAAATTCAAATCAAAACCGGGGGCAAGGTCAATTCTATGGAGGAAGTTCAAACAACCAAGGTCATTACCCCAGTGTAGGAGCAGGTCAGCAGGGCCAGTTTGGTAATCCAGTTTCAAGTCAATTTGGTAGTGGGGATCGAATAATCAAGGGTCAAATAATCAAGACTTGGGTAGTGGTCTAGAAGAAATTAAGACCATGTTGGCACAATTAATTGTTAGAGATCAAAACACCCAGAAAATCTTAGAGGAGCATTCTACCATGATAAAGAATAACCATTCACATTTTTTAGATCTCCAAAGGCAAATAGGTGACATTTCACGACAGTTACAAGAACGACCACCGGGTCAGTTCTCGGGTAACACTCAACAAAACCCATCCATTCAACATGTGAAAGCCATAACCACTAGGTCGGGTTTAGAGTTAGGAGAGATTGAGAGACCACCTGTGAGGGTAAGGGTAGAAGAGCCAGTAAGTGAAGGTTTAGAGCGAAAGAAACCTGTGTTAGAGGAAGTTCGTAGGAGGTTGGTTGAGCTGGTTAAACCAAGCCCTGAGATTGATCATTCCCTTCTTCCGTTTCCTGAGCGTGTTAAAAATCAAAAACACACTAAGGAATACGGGCATTTCTTAGACATGTTCAAGCTACTCAAGATCAATATACCATTCATCGAAGCTCTCAAGCATATGCCGAAGTACGCTAAATTTTTAAAAGATCTCCTGAGAGGGAAGGATAAATTGGAAGAGCTTTTGAATATCCCATTGAATGCCGAATGTTCTTCCGTGGTAACAAACAAGCTACCGGAGAAACAAACAGATCCGGGTATTTTCACAATCCCGTGTTTGTTTGGCGATGATGTTCAAAACCTCGCATTAGCCGACCTTGGTGCTAGTATTAATTTGATACCATATTCATTTTATGAAAAAATAGGCCTTGGTGACTTGAAGCCCACTCGTATGACCCTATCCTTAGCAGACAAAACCGTTAAGCATCCCCGGGGATTGTAGAGAATTTGCTATTAAAAGTCAATAAGTTCGTCTTCCCGGTGGATTTCGTAGTGCTAGATATGGAAGCGGACAAGAATGTGCCCCTAATTTTAGGACGCCCATTTTTTGTGCACCTCTAAGGCCTTAATAGATGCTTTCTTAGGCACTATTACACTCAGAGTAGGTGATGAAACGGTAATTTTTAAGGTCAACACGACAAAAAGTTCGGGTGCTCGGGTAGAGGCAGTAGCGGCTGTTGAGAAAACTGAGAAGGATGAAAGAAAAGATGACGAGGAGGTGAGTGGGCAAAGTCCAGAAGAGAGGTTAGAACCCAAGTGTGGAGACGGATATATATTGAATACATCCAAGTTCAAACCGCCCAATGAGGATTTGAGAGGTTGTGGGATATGGAGAGATTCGTTTATTCGCAGGTATGATACTGATACAGGTCGTAAGTTTTGGTGCTGGGGAGAGCTGGGTCCACATGACCCTCAGTATGTGTTTGAAAAAAGCTTGAGTGATTCGGGTGATATCCCAAAGAGTAGAGTAGATAGTTAGTTTATGTATGTTTTGAGTCACTGTTTATGAGTCTAATTTAGTAGTTTTTGAGTCATTTTTTTTTTGTACTGCTTTGGTTTTTGCTTGTTTTTGTTTATGCAGGTTTGAATCACACCACCCACACTCAATCTCCATTCGGGTGATTTCGGAGCTGTACACCAAATTTCAAGGAATTTACAAAGAGTACTAGTCAGAGTCAAAGCCGATCGCGACCGAAATGCTATACGATCGAGCTGGATTGGACAAGAGTATGGAGTTTATACATCATATAACCAGCTAAGTCCTTTCCAATTTGCCCTTTGTCTTTAATTTCTTATTTATTTTACATTTTGAGTTGTTTTCCATCTTACATTGAGGGCAATGTAGAGTTTAAGTGTGGGGATGGGAAACTATCATTTAAGTCTTAGAATTTGTCTAAATATATATATATATATATATATAATTATTGTTTTATTTTTGTGCATATTTGACTTATTTTTATCTAATAATTGTGCATATGAGAAAATGTTAAAGTGTTTTTCATAAATAGATATTTTTCTAATTAATCACTTATTTGCATCTAAAATACACACCCAATTTTAGTGAGTTTTGAGCCTTTCTAAAAGCATTCATCATATGCTTAAGACTTCATTTGATTGAGTGTGCCGCATAATAGTATACATTTCAGAACTTGTCTTGGATATACTTGTCAAAATCATTAACTATAAAATTGTATAAAGGGGATAGAGGCAATAGGATTAACCCGGTTGTTTACCCTTTTCTTTTAAACCTCTAAAAAAAATTCCAATAGTAAACCATGTTGAGCCCTCTCCTGTTCAGTTATTTTAAACCCATGTGTGAATTCCGGTTTAGTTTAATTTTCCTTTCATTAGAATTTAGTTTTGGTCTTTTACCGGCAAACTTTAAAGAACTGGAGATGCATTCATTCTATTTAAATTTGCTTTGTTGTCTACAATTCGCGAAACCAAGATTACCTGCAGAACTAAGAGAGAAAATATTTCACTTAAGTAATGAAGTTAGAAAAAAGTGGCGACAAAAAGAACAAATGCCACCATTTTGTGGGACATCCAAAAGTACTATGAAAAGAAGAGCTAAACGATACGACAAATGTATTGGTTGTGGAAATTGGTCTCACACAGGAAGATGTAGAAGAAGTCAAACTGAATCCCAACATGAATACACGCTTCTAATGAGGGTGGGGGCTATTAGGCTCGATGCCGAACGATCCATTAGAGTTGGAAGTAATGTTCACTACAGGATTAAGGAAGATTTGATTCACATCTTGGATAAAACCGGTCTTGACGATCTGACCTTAAAAGAGTCACTTGGTTTGTGAGTATGTGTGTTAAAAAAAATTGTGTAAGGTTTGTTAGGATAATTTGCTAGACCGGATTGAAACACTTCACCCAGTAAATAGCCATATATTCCTACCTTTAAATCCTAGCCAAGTTACAACCCACAATAAAAGTCCTCTTGATTTATATGATTTTTATATGTTAATTGGTAAAGATGAGATTTCATTTCAAGCGTATGATAATGTTACTATATGGCCCGGCTTTTGAGGGATCACAGAAAATTACTAGTGCACCATTCACTAGTTTACACAAGTGAGCCGAGGGAAGCAAATCAAAGATGCAAGTAAGTGAGTAATTGATGATAAAACTCTATTTTTGAAAAATCACATTTAGTTTTCTCATCTCTATCATTATTAGCTAATTTTAAATTATTTATGTACATTAATTTTTATGTGTGTTTTTTCATTTTAAAATAACTGTTTAAATGTCATTTTGTACAGTTGTTTAAGACTTTGCTTGGGGACAAGCAAAAGGTTAAGTGTGAGGATATTTGATGTGTAGTAAAATACACATATTTGTCCAGTGTGAAATGTATAATTATTGTATGATTTTTATTTGTTTTTATTTAAATTTTAGTGTTATATTATATTCTTGTGTGTTTTGCCAGGTCCTGGTGCAAATGGAGTGAAAACGAGTAATATGGAAATAACCAACCAGTTGGGCAGAGTGGGGCGCCAGTGGCCGAATTGAAATTACCGCTATTTTCCGTGAATGGGTCGAGCCCGCTATCTCTATGTATAAGATAGCAATATAAATTATCTAATATAAATAAATAAAAAAAAGAAAAAAAATAATAATATATATATCGTGGGGTGGTTTAGTGGAGGCAAAAAGCAAAAAGCAAAAGCATGAATGACAACTTTCATTATTCAGTGGGATTTGAGTGCAAGTTTACCAAATTTTGGGTGCTTAAATAGTCCTACCACCTTCATTATGAGGAGACACATTTTGTCCAACGAAAATTCACTTGCAATAATTCAAATTTTGGCAATCTTGTGAGCATTTCCTGGTGATTTTGAAGGTGTTGAAGCAATAGGAATCAAGTGGCAACAACTAGAAGATAATTGAAGTGAAGAATTAAGGCTTGTTTCTACAATTCTTGTTTTCATTTTCATAATTTTCATAAGTTGTCAATGAATTCCTTTTTAAGTATTGTTATTATGATTTTCATAACCATGATGCTTGGCTAAACACTTAAACTATCTAGGTTATGATGAACACTTGTTAAAAATGTAGTTTTTACCGGTTATTGTGTGATTATGGTTTGTTCTAGTTAAGTAAATAATTTAAGTTTCTAGTTTGGTGTATATGCATATTTTAACTTGGTTAATATTTTGATAATTTATTTCACATAAATTCCGTTGAATGTCTTTCATAAAAAGAATTAATGTTGATTTTCAAATCTTAACGGGTTTGGGTAATCTTATGGTAAATTGGCCAATAAACCATAGAAATAATGATCAAGAGTTAGTCCGGTTTTAATGTTCTACTATCCTTAGCGCCGAAAGGTATAAAGATATTAATAGGTCTAGTTTGGTAAATTACTAGGATTGTGTTTTGAAAGAAACCCGGTTTTAGTTTCATTATCATTACTTGTCTATTAAACCAAATCAAGTTTCTTAAATTGCTTTAGATTTCTAACCGAGAGGTAGTTAGTCTTTCCAATCACTTTTCTAGAACACTAGATAACTGAAAGGAAGTCTAGTCAACCGGTAATAAAAATAAGTCTTTAGAGTTACATAGGTGTCTTACCGAGAAGGATTGGGAATCCTATACATTTTCTCTTAGGATTTAATATTTAAAGATCCCGGTTTCATATCACACAATTATCCGGTAGAAAATATGTTATTAACATGTGGGATTCCAACCTAGATAGTCCTTTATCACCATAAAATCAAACATTTGCCTTAATTTGTTTTTAGCTCATCATTATTAAATAGATTTTAATTAATTTGCAAATCTTTATTTTAAAAGCAAACCCCCCCCCCCCCTTTCAAACAAAAATACAAAAATATAAAAATGTTTATTGTTGTGTAATTTTTAGTGTAAATAAATTAATTAACGTAATTAAATAGTGTCCTGTGGGTTCGACATCCGGACTTCCTTTAACTATATTATACTGATCGGTACACTTGCCGGTTGTGTGGTTTAGTTTTAAGATCGAGTCCAGTTTATAAATTTAAAACTTAGATTGTCTAGTTTAAAGTTGTCATTTTTTGTATTTTATTTGTAAAAATGCGTTTTTGTGCCGGACATGTAGTAATTGGAAGGGTTAAGTACCGGTAGTTGAGAACTCCTGTCTAGATTAGCATTCGTACAAATCCAAATAAAAGGACCAGTTGCCTACCTGGGGACTATCAATGAGAGTACCGATATCTATTAATTGTACATATGAGAAAATGTTAAAGTGTTTTTCATAAATGTAGGATCGTTGTTGGACCCGAAATGAGTCGATCAGAGGCGTTCTACTCAAAATAAAAGGCGGAAACAGACATAATGAGTTGAATTCAGGAAGATATCACTTTAAAATGTCTTGTATATTGATTCTGATACTTTAACAATCCTGAAGACACTTCGACAGAGCTTCGCCGTCGGAAACACACATACATGCACACCCTCAAACGAAATCACAACACCCATATATATAGACTGCCTGATTCCACTTGAACAGGCTCAAGCGAAATCATTCACTCAAGCGAAATAACAACAAATACACACTCAAGCGAAATCATCAGCTTCAAGCGGAATTATCAGTTCAAGCGAAATAGCTGATTTCGCTTGAACCTGCCATGTTCTCTTCAAGCGAAATAAGCCCTTTGACTTGTTTTCTCGATCTTCGTGTCACGAACAATGTAAGACTCGATACAAGACGAAGTCGACAGACGCATGCACCAACAGACTCCCCCTGAATGTTGACGAGTCTTAAGTGTCGAGTCTTCAACGTCTTGAGTCTTTATCAGTCTGAACGTGTAAGTATCTTCAAGCTTTATCTCTTTCTTCTCTTCAGCATCAACAGACTCCCCTTGAAGAATCTACTTCTAGGATGTCTTCAGACTCCCCCTGTCGATTTACTGGGATCGTAGTCTGGCTTGTTGATATCTTAGAGACTTCAAGTATCGGAACCTGGCTTTGTGCTCTTTCTTTAGGTTCAGAATCGAAACCTGACTACACCTGCACATTCTTAACCCATAAATAAATTTCACAAATTTATACACACAGATTCCCTTTCAAATTAAACTAGAATGATTTATCAATGATAGAAACCTTAGATGACCACTTGTATATTTGAAAATTTTCCTTTATTTAAACACACTCTCCCCCTCATCTTATGCTCATCATGTTTAGCACTTGGAATTTTGAAAATCAGCTCTCCAACATCAGTCGTCGAAAATCTTTTTGAATTTTTTCAAAAATTTATGCTAAAACACACTAAAATCTTTTTGGTTTTTTAAATGAAATGAAATGCAGTAAAGAAATATTTACAGACAATATTTTTGTGAGTTTGTGTAAGAGGATCATATCAGTTTTTGACAAATCACGAGTACCGTTGAGCTTAGTTACACATTAAGAATTAAACAATTCACTTAGATTGCCGATATATTGATCCACTTAAATTCTCACACAAATTTCTACAAATTCAGGATATGAATTAGGTGTTTTAAGAACTTAAACTCATTCATGTGTCCCACCTCTTGAATATACTCCCGTATCCAGATCCCAATATTCAGTCTTACAGGTGAGTATACCACAGATGATATCTGTAAGGGAATAAATTATGTAGTAGTACGAAACCGTGAGAGCTCAGGTCAGAACTACCGTTCAGCAGAGAGATCACGACTCTACTTTGGTATGTCCCCTTTAGAGGATCTTTTTTACAACAACATTGATTAGCAATTTTATGCTGAGGGTGGCGCTATATTTCAAGCAAGCAGAAAGTATTCTCCGAGGACTAGGCCATTGCTTTCGCAAAATCAGAAGTCCCGGGATAATACCCCAGATATCACTGAGCATAAAGACCTAGTATCTCATAAAGAGGGATCCTTCAAATGAGATTTCAGGGGTTACCTATATATCCAAGTAGTGTTCCCCACGAAATAAGCAGGTTTGAATTTAAGTTTATATCCCGAAAAAGCTTACTAAATGTGTAAAAACCTATCGGCATATCATCAGTGAGACCGTTTAACGCTATTTAAACATTACATTTCTTTAGCATACTGTAACTGTCTACTGATGTACTATCATTTCCTCTTTTCTGACAACAAAACTCATTTTTTCATTTATCATGTTTTTGCCTTTTTCAAATTTTCTAATGTTTTTGGATTTTCTGAAAATTTCTACTCCCCCTAAAATGCAAACACATTAAAGGAAATTTGAAAACAAACTGTACAAGAAACATGACAACTGATATCGAATCGCTTTAATTCACCATCCACTTGGCATAAACAATCAGAACTCCCACTGACACCAAAACATTTTCCCATAGTGATTTCAAAACACTTAAGTTTGTTTTAATCAAGATGGTTTTTCCGGAAAATTAGTTTTGTTGGATGATTTTACCACTTGTAGATTTGGGGTTCATCATATTGTTTCTCAAACATGTGTAGAAAATCAGATACAAGTTAATGTCCCTGATTTACCACTTGTAAATAAAAACCACTTGTAAGTCGAAATCACTTTCGTGAATTTCTCAAGAAAGATGCCGATTCCTGCTCCACGCTTACAAACCTGGAAGCTCCGGCAAGTCATACTAGTGACTAATTTTTAATTTTTCATACAAACAATATAAGAATGATGCCGATTCCTGCTCCACTTTTACCAACTTGGGAGCTCCGGCAAGTCCGGATGTTTACTTGTGAAAAACAGACATCCAAGCTTCACCAAACTTGGATGTTTCTTCCTCATCTGCACTTGAGTAAAATGTTGCTTTCTTTGTTTCATAGAAATCTTTTACCCCTTTCACTTTACCCTCAACCATTTTCCCAAAAATCTTTTTAACATTCCCATTAAAAGCTTTTTCAATATCAAATTCATTCTTTTCAGAATAAAATTGATTTGAGATTTCAACTCTTCCAACTTTTGATTTAAAATTCTCAGCTCTCAATGGTGGAAAATGAACATCATCCATTGGAGGCACTAAGTTTTCATCTTTTAACTCAACTTGTGGCTCATCTGATTTTGTGGATTCAGATTCCTCGCCATTTTTCTTAGAAAAATTCTTAACAACCCACACTTGGTTGTCATGTTTAGCTCTCTTTTGATAAAAATGAGTCTTTGAACACTCACCAACTTCATATGTTGAATTTTCAAAAAATTTAAATTTCTTAGTTGGTGACTCATTTTTCTCAACAACTTTTCCTTTGAGTTTGTTAGAGACTTCCTGTTTTGTCTTCGATGCTTGAGAACAATTCCATGCAATGTGACCAGCTTCATTGCATTTGAAACAGATTCTTGTCTCCTTTCTTTGATTAGCTCCATTCTTCACATTCTCTTGCTTCTTGGCAAGGAATTCTCTGTTTGATTGTTTCCAGAATGAGCTTTTTGATTCTTCTTCATAGCTTGTCCCTGAAACAAATTTCATTTTTGATTTAAAATCTCGGACATATTTTTCATTTTTATAATTTTCTGGTGGAATAAAACCTAATCCTTTCTTTTTGAAATTACCATTATGGTTTGGTTTCTTTTGAAAACCAGAACCAAAACCGTAACCCTTTTTCTTGTTTAAACGTTGTTGAACTCTTGAAGTGTACTTTTTAGGTTTTTCATTAAGATTTACATCTTTTATTTCTGAAATATTAATTTCTGTTAGTTCGAAAACCTTTTTGATCTTTTCAAATTTAACACTTCTTATTGGAAATTCCTCATCAGAATATAATTTGTCTGAATCAATCAATGTATATGCCACTTTGATTGCTTCGTCATTCAAATTAGATTTTGATAACAGGAATTCTTTATTGTAAACCCGTTTAACCGACGTCTTTGAACTGTTGACCGATGAACTCGAACTTTTGACGGACGAACTTGAACACCCAGACTCGGACTTTGACTCAGACTTTAACTCCGACTCCTCATCTGTATCCAACACCTGATCAACCACCTTTTTTATTAACTCGGACTCATGATCAGTGTCAGACGATGTAAAAATGACGTCAATGTTTTCTGGTAATTCATCGGTTACATCGGACTTTAACTTTATATTTACTGCCTTTTCGACTTGCTCCTCATTCGGTTTTCTAGGAGAATACCCTTCCCAAATCGGAGGCGGACACTTGTTATAACTAACACTCTGTTTCTTACCAGTATCCTTCTTGTCAGTCTTCTTCTCATCCTTAAATGCTTCAAAACCTGCAACAGTTGGATAAATTCGATCAATGAGATAATCAGAACTAGAATAACTCTGTAATAAACGTCTAATTCTCTCATTCTCAATCTCTTCTGTTTCCAACTCCCGCTGCAGCTTTGCACATTCTTCAATGTAATGATTTATAGCTTTTTGCTTCGTCATCATCAAAGAATTCATCATAGTAAGTGCATCTTCTCTTTCAGAATTTGTCTTTTGAAGACCAGTTACCGTTCTATTCAGCACATCGTAAGATTCTTTCACATAGTTGAGATTAAACAACAATTGCTCTTTCATCTTTTCTTGCTCGCTCATTTTCTCATCTTTTTCTGCACATTGCTTGCAAGGTTCCAAACACTTTGAGCAAGGCTTGATGACTTCTATAATCTTTTCAACTTCGATGACTTTCTCAACTTCAACAACTTTCTCAAATTCTTTTTCTGCTTCAATCACCTTCTCTGTCTCAACCATCTCCTCAGCAACAGTTTTAATCTCTTCATTTCGGACAGTCTCTTCTTTTTTATCAACACTTTCACTCTTCATTTTCTTTTGTGCTTTTGCTACACGTCTCTCCTTCAGCTTCTCCAAGAGATAGATGAGTTTTAGCGATATTAATATGTCTTTATTCCTCATCATCACCACTATCATTAGTTGGTGATTGATCAAAATCTATCGCTTTTTCAGAACTATCCTCTGAAGAACCAGAATCAGATGGTGTTTGATCAAAATCTAATGCTCTTTCGGAACTTTCATCTGAAGAACCAGAATCAGTTGGTGTTTGATCAACAACAGTTGCTTCTTCTGAACTTTCATCGGATGAAACAGATTCTTCTTCTTATTTCTTCTCATGAACACCAATTGCTTTCATCCACTCTGTAAACATATCCGGTTCTTGGACTATCTTCGCAATGAAAGCTTTAAAATTTCCATTCTCATCCGCAAACATATCCCAGCTGAACCCTTCAGGTAACTTTTCATCATCTTGATTTATTAAACATGCTTTACTATCAACTGATATGTATTTGTTCCAACTGAAACCTGGAGCCATTTTCTCATCATTTTGATCAATGATACCAGAATAAGCTTTCTTGTTAGCATCTTCAATCATTTTTCCATGAGCAGTTTGTGTTTCCTTTTGTTGATATGGTTGATGAGCAACTTGTTGATATATTGCTTTCAGATAATAGCCATCTTTTCCAAAAGGATTCTTTGCTCCACTAGCCTCTTGATTTTTGCATTCTCTTTTGAAATGACCTTTCTCCCTGCACCGAAAACACGTAACTTTAGATTTATCAAAACCCAAAGTAGACACATGTGCATCCAAGAAATCATTTCTTCCTGTGATCATTTTAAACTTTTCTGCTCTTCTCAAAACACTAGCTAGACACCATTTGATGTCCATGAGCTCCATCTCTTCAGCGTCTATCTGATCGTAATCCTCTTTCGTCAGCATAGGATTTCCGATCCTCCCTGCAACCAAACCTTCATAGGATTGTAGCACAGTTGCAAGTAACGCCATGTGATCTTCTGCAATTTCTTCAGAAAAACTTTGACCATCTGGAAGATTCAATGCAATATTGCATTGTATCACACAACCGTTTCCACTTTTTGAGCTTTGTGAATGAAAACTCGAATTTGAACTCTTCGGATTAACACTTGGATACGAAGAAAATCCACTGCTACTGTTTGGACTTGGATCAGCATTTCCTGATGACTCTCCAGCACTAAAAGCAGTTTGAATTTTTGGACTCTTTTCAGACTCTTGAACACTGCCTTTGTAATACATTTTCACATTTTGTTGACCACTCGGATTACTCATCCTCACAATCTTTTGTTGTTCAAGATCTTGACCCTCAATCTTCTCAATGAACTGAGAGATCGTCAAATTATCATAAACTCCAGTATTCTTTAAGATCATCAAAAATGTACCCCATTCCTTTTAAGGTAACGCATCAGCTAGTTTGTCGACCCACTCATCTTGAGTTTTGGTTATACTTAACAACGACATAGACCGCACTAAGTGGCAATATCTTTCAATCAGTTTCTTTGTATCTTCCCCTGGCAAACTTGTGAATAAATCAAATTCTTTCTTAAGCAGTGCCTTTTTACTCTTAATCATCTTCTCACTTCCTTCAAACTTGATTTTAAGAGCATCCCAAATTGATTTTGAAGTTTTGTCATGTTGCAGCAACACAAAGATGTCTTCTTTAATAGCTTGCTGAAGCAAACTAATCATCATTTTTTCAGCTCTGTACATGTCTCCTTCTTTGTCAGTGAATTCAGAAATTTCTTTCTCAACTTGCAGATCAGTACATAGTAGCACATATCTTTTCAAAATACACTCCCAATATCTCAAGTGATTTGCTTGTACCCAGTTTTCAAACCGATCTTTCCAACTGTAATACTCCTCAATGCTCATTAGCTTCGGGGGTTTTTGTGTAGTTCCAGTCTCGTTTTCCAAGTTCATGTTTTGAGGAATGGTAGCCGGAGTAGTTGGGGATGTCGCAAACGCATTGTAAAGTTCTTCACTCATGATTCCGTAAACTTTTTCAAACCAAGTCACTTTCAAGCGAAATAAGGTCTTCAAGCGGGATCACATCCAAGCGAGATAACACCTTCAAGCGAGATTACCTGAAAACAACTTCAAGCGAAATCAAAAATTTCAAGCGAGATAAGAAAACAAGTGATTCCGTTTGAATTTCAAGCGGAATATCAGGTTGAAGCGGAATCACTGATTCCGTTTCAAACTTTCAAGCGAAATAACCTTTTTCAAGCAGAATCAGGTATTCCGTCTGAAATGACAACAACTTATCAAGCGGAATTGAAAGACTCGTTCAAGCGGAATTAAGACTTTTGTCCATTTTTGTCATTTTTACTTGGAATTTTGATCTGATTTTCTCAAGGATTTGTTAAAACACTGTTTCGCTTATGTTGTGAAAAATTCAGGCCATTTTAACCGTGAAAAGTTGTTCAATTTATAAAAGAAGGTGTAGAAGTAAGAATATAAGATGAAATAAAGCTGAAATCTGCAGAACTCCTCCTCCTGAGCTTTGATACCACTTGTAGGATCGTTGTTGGACCCGAAATGAGTCGATCAGAGGCGTTCTACTCAAAATGAAAGGCGGAAACAGACATAATGAGTTGAATTCAGCAAGATATCACTTTAAAATGTCTTGTATATTGATTCTGATACTTTTACAATCATGAAGACACTTCGACAGAGCTTCGCCGTCGGAAACACACATACATGCACACCCTCAAACGAAATCACAACACCCCTATATATAGACTGCCTGATTCCGCTTGAACAGGCTCAAGCGAAATCATCAGCTTCAAGCGGAATTATCAGTTCAAGCGAAATAGCTGATTTTGCTTGAACCTGCCATGTTCTCTTCAAGCGAAATAAGCCCTTTGACTTGTTTTCTCGATCTTCGTGTCACGAACAATGTAAGACTCGATACAAGACGAAGTCGACAGACGCATGCACCAACAATAAATAGAAATTTTTCTAATTATTCACTTATTTGCATCTAAAATACACACCCAATTTTAGTGAGTTTTGAGCCTTTCTAAAAAGCATTCATCATATGCTTAAGACTTTATTTGATTGAGTGTGCCGCATAATAGTATACATTTCAGAACTTGTCTTGGATATACTTGTCAAAATCATTAACTATAAAATTGTATAAAGAGGATAGAGGCAATAGGAATAACCCAGTTGTTTACCCTTTTCTTTTAAATCTCTAAAAAAAAAAATTCCAATAGTAAACCATGTTGAGCCTTGTTCTGTTCATTTGTTTTAAACCCATGTGTGAATTCCGGTTTAGTTTAATTTTCCTTTCATTAGAATTTAGTTTTGGTCTTTTACCGGCAAACTTTAAAGAACTGGAGATGCATTCATTCGATTTAAATTTGCTTTGTTGTCTACAATTCGCGAAACCAAGATTACCTGCAGAACTAAGAGAGAAAATATTTCACTTAAGTAATGAAGTTAGAAAAAAGTGGCGACAAAAAGAACAAATGCCACCATTTTGTGGGACATCCAAAAGTACTATGAAAAGAAGAGCTAAACGATACGACAAATGTATTGGTTGTGGAAATTGGTCTCACACAGGAAGATGTAGAAGAAGTCAAACTGAATCCCAACATGAATACACGCTTCTATTGAGGGTGGGGGCTATTAGGCTCGATGCCGAACGATCCATTAGAGTTGGAAGTAATGTTCACTACAGGATTAAGGAAGATTTGATTCACATCTTGGATAAAACCGGTCTTGACGATCTGACCTTAAAAGAGTCACTTGGTTTGTGAGTATGTCTGTTAAAAAAAAATTGTGTAAGGTTTGTTAGGATAATTTGCTAGACCGGATTGAAACACTTCACCCAGTAAATAGCCATATATTCCTACCTTTAAACCCTAGACACGTTACAACCCACAATAAAAGTCCTCTTGATTTATATGATTTTTATATGTTAATTGGTAAAGATGAGATTTCATTTCAAGCGTATGATAATGTTACTATATGGCCCGGCTTTTGAGTGATCACAGAAAATTACTAGTGCACCATTCACTAGTTTACACAAGTGAGCCGAGGGAAGCAAATCAAAGATGCAAGTAAGTGAGTAATTGATGATAAAACTCTATTTTTGAAAAGTCACATTTAGTTTTCTCATCTCTATCATTATTAGCTAATTTTAAATTATTTATGTACATTAATTTTTATGTGTGTTTTTCCATTTTAAAATAACCGTTTAAATGTCACTTTGTACAGTTGTTTAAGACTTTGCTTGGGGACAAGCAAAAGGTTAAGTGTGGGGATATTTGATGTGTAGTAAAATACACATATTTGTCCAGTGTGAAATGTATAATTATTGTATGGTTTTTATTTGTTTTTATTTAATTTTTAGTGTTATATTATATTCTTGTGTGTTTTGCTAGGTCCTGGTGCAAATGGAGTGAAAACGAGTAATATGGAAATAACCAGCCAGTTGGGCAGAGTGGGGCGCCAGTGGCCGAATTGAAATTACCGCTATTTTCCATGAATGGGTCGAGCTCACTATCTCTATGTATAAGATAGCAATATAAATTATCTAATATAAATAAATAAAAAAAGAAAAAAAATAATAATATATATATCGTGGGGTGATTTAGTGGAGGCAAAAAGCAAAAAGCAAAAGCATGAATCACAACTTTCATCATTCAGTGGGATTTGAGTGCAAGTTTACCAAATTTTGGGTGCTTAAATAGTCCTACCACCTTCATTATGAGGAGACACATTTTGTCCAATGAAAATTCACTTGCAATAATTCAAATTTTGGCAATCTTGTGAGCATTTCCTGGTGATCTTGAAGGTGTTGAAGCAATAGGAATCAAGTGGCAACAACTAGAAGATAATTGAAGTGAAGAATTAAGGCTTGTTTCTACAATTCTTGTTTTCATTTTCATAATTTTCATAAGTTGTCAATGAATTCCTTTTTAAGTATTGTTATTATGATTTTCATAACCATGATGCTTGGCTAAACACTTAAACTATCTAGGTTATGATGAACACTTGTTAAAAATGTAGTTTTAAAAAAAAAGAAAAAAATTGTGTAAGGTTTGTTAGGATAATTTGCTAGACCGGATTGAAACACTTCACCCAGTAAATAGCCATATATTCCTACCTTTAAACCCTAGCCACGTTACAACCCACAATAAAAGTCCTCTTGATTTATATGATTTTTATATGTTAATTGGTAAAGATGAGATTTCATTACAAGCTTATGATAATGTTACTATATGGCCCGGCTTTTGAGTGATCACAGAAAATTACTAGTGCACCATTCACTAGTTTGCACAAGTGAGTCGATGGAAGCAAATCAAAGATGCAAGTAAGTGAGTAATTGATGATAAAACTCTATTTTTGAAAAATCACATTTAGTTTTCTCATCTCTATCATTATTAGCTAATTTTAAATTATTTATGTACATTAATTTTTATGTGTGTTTTTCCATTTTAAAATAACCGTTTAAATGTCAGTTTGTACAGTTGTTTAAGACTTTGCTTGGGGACAAGCAAAAGGTTAAGTGTGGAGATATTTGATGTGTAGTAAAATACACATATTTGTCCAGTGTGAAATGTATAATTATTGTATGGTGTTTATTTGTTTTTATTTAATTTTTAGTGTTATATTATATTCTTGTGTGTTTTGCCATGTCCTGGTGCAAATGGAGTGAAAACAAGTAATATGGAAATAACCAGCCAGTTGGGCAGAGTGGGGCGCCAGTGGCCGAATTGAAATTACCGCTTTTTTCCATGAATGGGTCGAGCCCGCTATCTCTATGTATAAGATAGCAATATAAATTATCTAATATAAATAAATTAAAAAAAAGAAAAAAAATAATAATATATATATCGTGGGGTGGTTTAGTGGAGGCAAAAAGCAAAAGCATGAATCACAACTTTCATCATTCAGTGGGATTTGAGTGCAAGTTTACCAAATTTTGGGTGCTTAAATAGTCCTACCACCTTCATTATGAGGAGACACGTTTTTTCCAACGAAAATTCACTTGCAATAATTCAAATTTTGGCAATCTTGTGAGAATTTCCTGGTGATCTTGAAGGTGTTGAAGCAATAGGAATCAAGTGGCAACAACTAGAAGATAATTGAAGTGAAGAATTAAGGCTTGTTTCTACAATTCTTGTTTTCATTTTCATAATTTTCATAAGTTGTCAATGAATTCCCTTTTAAGTATTGTTATTATGATTTTCATAACCATGATGCTTGGCTAAACACTTAAACTATCTAGGTTATGATGAACACTTGTTAAAAATGTAGTTTAAAAAAGAAAGAAAAAAATTGTGTAAGGTTTGTTAGGATAATTTGCTAGACCGGATTGAAACACTTCACCCAGTAAATAGCCATATATTCCTACTTTTAAACCCTAGCCATGTTACAACCCACAATAAAAGTCCTCTTGATTTATATGATTTTTATATGTTAATTGGTAAAGATGAGATTTCATTACAAGCTTATGATAATGTTACTATATGGCCCGGCTTTTGAGTGATCACAGAAAATTACTAGTGCACCATTCACTAGTTTGCACAAGTGAGCCGAGAGAAGCAAATCAAAGATGCAAGTAAGTGAGTAATTGATGATAAAACTCTATTTTTGAAAAATCACATTTAGTTTTCTCATCTCTATCATTATTAGCTAATTTTAAATTATTTATGTACATTAATTTTTATGTGTGTTTTTCCATTTTAAAATAACCGTTTAAATGTCAGTTTGTACAGTTGTTTAAGACTTTGCTTGGGGACAAACAAAAGGTTAAGTGTGGGGATATTTGATGTGTAGTAAAATACACATATTTGTCCAGTGTGAAATGTATAATTATTGTATGGTTTTTATTTGTTTTTTTTTATTTTTAGTGTTATATTATATTCTTGTGTGTTTTGCTAGGTCCTGGTGCAAATGGAGTGAAAACGAGTAACATGGAAATAACCAGCCAGTTGGGCAGAGTGGGGCGCCAGTGGCCGAATTGAAATTACCGCTATTTTCCGTGAATGGGTCGAGCCCGCTATCTCTATGTATAAGATAGCAATATAAATTATCTAATATAAATAAATAAATAAAAAAGAAAAAAAATAATATATATATCGTGGGGTGTTTTAGTGGAGGCAAAAAGCAAAAGCATGAATGACAACTTTCATTATTCAGTGGAATTAAAGTGCACATTTTGTGAAAGTTGATATTAATTCTCAACTCCATGATAACATAAAGCATTCATTCACTCACAAGAATTACCACTTGAGATTATAATATTATTAATTGAGATTATTAAAGGAAAAGATGGAATCTTGTGGGCCATGAAAAGTGAATTATGAATTGTAAAGGCTGACATCGATCAGGAAAAGAAAACAAAATATATTATGTTATATGGGATGATTGGCTAATTTTATTCAAAATATTAGAAGTGGGCCGCACATGAAAGACAATTCAGCGAGACTTTGTGGGTTTATTTTGTGGGTTGTGATTTCTTTTACAATATATGCACATTATTAAGAAAAAACTTTGGAGGTGGATATGGGCACTTGAATGATTGTATATGCAACCTTATGTTCATAAATAGAGGAGAAGGTGGAGGCATTGAGAGAAGACATTGGTGGTGAAGTTCTTGAAGGTGGGAATCAACGGGAGAAGCTGGGAGCAATCGGGCTTGAAGAATTAAGGGTTGTATTTTCCTATTTTATTCTTGTTTCCTTTGTTTTCCATATTTTGCCATGAACTCTGTTTTTAAGATTAATGTTTTAATTTGCATAACCATGATGCTTGGCTAAACACTTAAAACTATCTAGGTTATGATGAACACTTGTTAAAAATGTAGTTTTTACCGGTTATTGTGTGATTATGGATTGTTCTTGTTAAGTAAATAATTTAAGAAACTAGTTTGGTGTATTTGCATATTTTAACTTGGTTAATTTTTTGATCATATATTTCACATAAATTCCGGTGAATGTCTTTCATAAAAAGAATTAATGTTGATTTTCAAATCTTAACGGGTTTGGGTAATCTTATGGTAAATTGACCAATAAACCATAGAAATAATGATCAAGAATTAGTACGGTTTTAATGTTCTACTATCCTTAGCGTCGAAAAGTATAAAAATATTAATAGGTCTAGTTTAATGTATTACTAGAATTGTGTTTTGAAAGAAACCCGGTTTTAGTTTAATTATCATTAACTTGTCTATTAAACTAAATCAAGTTTTCTTAAATTGCTTTAGATTTTTAACCGTGAGGAAGTAAGTCTTTTTAAGCACTTTTCTAGAACACTAGATAACCGAAAGGAAGTCTAGTCAACCGGTAATAAAAATAAGTCTTTAGAGTTACATAGGTGTCTTCCCGAGAAGGATTGGGAATCCTATACGTTTTCTCTTAGGATTTAATATTTAAAGATCCCGGTTTCATATCACACAATTATCCGGTAGAAAATATGTTATTAACAAGTGGGATTTCAACCTAGATAGTCCTTTATCACCATAAAATCAAACATTTGCCTTAATTTGTTTTTAGCTCATCATTATTAAATAGATTTTAATTAATTTGCAAATCTTTATTTTAAAAGCAAAACCCCCCCTTTCAAACAAAAATACAAAAATATAAAAATGTTTATTGTTGTGTAATTTTTAGTGTAAATAAATTAATTAACGTAATTAAATAGTGTCATGTGGGTTCGACATCCGGATTTCCTTTAACTATATTATACTGATCGGTACACTTGCCGGTTGTGTGGTTTAGTTTTAAGATCGAGTCCAGTTTATAAATTTAAAACTTAGATTGTCTAGTTTAAAGTTATTTTTAAAGTTGTCTTTTTTTGTATTTTATTTGTAAAAATGCGTTTTTGTGCCGGACATGTAGTAACTGGAAGGGTTAAGTACCGGTAGTTGAGAACTCCTGTCTAGGCTGGCATTCGTACAAATCCAAATAAAAGGACCCGTTGCCTACCTGGGGACTATCAATGAGAGTACCGATATCTATTAGGCCAAAGCATGTCTAAATTTTATTTTTGAGTCATCTTTTATTTAACCATTTTTTACAAGTTTTTAATATACCGCTTCCTGCACATCAAACCTTAACTCAAAACATTTGTTTATGTAAACCCAAATCGTAAATCGTTCTCGTAATAAAAGTCGTATGGTTTATATCGTTTAATAAACATCGTTTGTGTGATATTGTTTAAAATCGTTCGTCCAAGTGAACCAAATAATGCCACAGAATGTAATATGATAAAAGCACTTATATATAAGAAGTACCAGCGGCGTATCTACCATGCTTTTATCACACCACACCTGTCTCGTTATCTAATCACAAACCAAAAACCAATCATTCATTCAATTCGTTTAACTTGTTTAAATCATTCAAATCGTTCTATCGTTTCAAATCGTTCAATCGTTCAATATCGTTCTCGTTCAAATCGTTCTCGTTTTAATTGTGAAAACTACTTTTGGTCGTCTCGCTTATAACATTCAAACCTTCGCAACTCATCCATCGTTCAACTCGTATTAACAAACCACCAAAGGGTAAGTTAACAATCATCAGGTTCAGTCGTTACCCACATAACCCCCATACATAACCATGGGTGCAGTCCGATAACGGGATTTGTCAGATCCTATGGTACCATAACCTAATACTGGTTGGCTTGATCAATGTTAATGAATGTCATTCGTTATGTAATTACGTCCAACAAGTTCGTTCACATTATCGAAATCGTTTTTGTTTAATATAAACCATAGTATTCGTTTTTGAAATCATCGTTGAAAGCATCGAAATCGTTTAACACATATGAATCACCCCAAAACAATCGAAAACAGTAAAATAGGGGAACTATGTACTCACATCGAAGTGCAAAGTATCCTTGATTAAAGTGAACTAGCAAAGCTCGAGTAAACCAAGGAAATCAAGTAGCACCTAGTAATCGGATCGCTAATTAATAAATCGACACCTAAATCGGAAGATCGGGTAGAACGAGGTCTTGTAAACCAAATGAGTATTGGAACTCATGTGATATGGTTTAACAAAGCCTACATTCTAAATCGGAATCCTATCCTAAGTGCTTACGACCCGTTACGACCCATTAAGGTAGCTTAAGCCACTTTAATGCGCCGTTCGCGCAAATGCGCGTTCGAGACGCCTAACTAGTCCTATGACAAGTATTATATGCCTAAACTTGTTGCATAATTAGTTTAAGTGACAAAAGTTAAGTTACATATGCTTAAAATCCAATTATGCATGAAAATGGCATTTTGGTCATTTTCCTAAGGCATATAAACTACCTATCATACAACTAATTAAACTAAGGATAACCTCGGAAGGTTATTCCCTATACAACTATGGTCACTAAACATGCTTGGTCGGAACCTAATGATCGACCAAATGGGTCGAGTTCGAAAGTCTAAGCGGTGGTTTAGACCGCTTGACTTACGACTCTAAACAAGCACTAGGCTAAAAGTGACGAGTTAAACATGTTAAAACATGTTTAACTAAGTTAGAAAACAGGTCTTGATATCAAAACAAAGTGTTTTGATACCCAAGGATAGTTTCGTCTCAAAACGCGCATGACCGACATTTTGACCGAAACTTTGACTCGTCACTTCGACTAATCAACGTGGTAATCAGTAGGTATAGTCACAAGGGACTATAACCATCGTGATTACGCTCACGTTGCAAAGTTCCAACAAACTTTGTGTTGACCAAAGACTGGTCAAAGCAGAAAGTCAAACACTGTTTGACTTTCATGCTTAAAAAGCAATAACAAGCATGAAAGAAGCTTACAAAAGGTCCAAGCAATGGAGAATTTGATCTAAAACACTCAGGTATGAAGCTAAGGCTTCAACTTAGAGCAGATTTTAGAGCGAATGTGAGGAATGGGTGAAAAATCAAATGGGTATTTATAGAATTCCAAGAACCGTTAGGATCGTTTCTTGTAATTCATGCTTAAATCTGGACCTTACATGTGTTGCCCATTGTTTACAATACAATGGGACATCAAAAACTATCAAATGGTATTGCAAAACAAGGATCAAAACCACCAAAACTAGCTCAAATGTCCAAATTCAATGCTTCTGTCTGACATTCTGTCACGGGCCACGTAGACCCAAACATAATCTTACGCGCCCCTCCTAAGCAAGATTCACAGATTGTCAGTTTTAGTCCCTGCAAGTCCAAAACTTGGTTTTTGATGCATTTTTGACACGTTTAAGCCCCGTTAACCCCATTTCAAGGCTCTACAATGAAGTTAAAGTATAGGGAACATGAAATATGATCAAAAACATCTCGGATGTCGGTTCGTTTGGTCGTACGGTTGCGTTATTCGGTTAATTACGACGAAAACTCGAACGGACGCAAAAATGATCCAAATTGCGCGACGAATTGTATTTTTGCATTCCAATCACTAAAATAAAATATTTTAATGATTACAAAATTTTTGGATGTCCGGATATGTTCAGAACGTAAGATATGCGCGAAAATGCAAACTTATGCACTTTTTGACGCTTTTAGTCCCTGTTTGATCAAAAAGTTTATTTTCGCATACCGAACCCCTCAAAGCCTATTTCTAAGCTATGTAAAGGATATTTAGGGTATGTTTAACTTATGATCAAGTTCCGGAATGTTCGTTACTATACAAATCGGCATAGTTTCGCAGTTTGATGCAAATAGTCCCTGCGATCGAATAAACTTGTTTTCGACACACCAAACCATCCAAAACTTATTTCTAAGTTATTTAAAGGTTATTTAAGGTATGTTAAGCCTATGTCACTATTCCGGAGTGTTTTTCGCGTTAAACTGATTACGTTTACGTATCAGTTTGCGTATAACTTTCCAGAAAGCGATTTAAAGCTTGAAATCGAACTCGAATCAAATCGTAAAATCGTCAAACACAAATACACAAACATTAAAACCAAAACAAATCGTTTTATTGATAATTGATATTGTTTTACATCGTACATCGTTTACAGAGCACAGTTGTCATATACATGCTGGTTATGCGTAAATCGCTATTCGCTACTCTATGTTATTAAACTTGTGTGCTCACCTTTACACTATGTGTATTGACCTATTTTAACGTATGTGACAGGTGTTTAGGATGCTATGCTATGCCTTGCTTTTGTGGAATCAAGCTAGGGGAGTCTAGAAACAAACTAAATAAATTTGAGTTGTCGGACCAATATTATTGTCTTTGAGAACTATGTCTGTAATAACTGTTTTACTTTATATGTTATGGTATGGGACATGACGTTAAATATTTGGTAATTATAGTTGTTATGGATTCTCCTGGACAATCTGTTTCGCTCAGTGCATCACCCCGATGTTTCCGCCATCGGTTGGGGTGTGACATAACTGCATTCAATATTATGTTAAGTACCGTAAAGTTTAAATTCTTTTATCTTCTCCAAATATTTCTCTCTTTCTCTCAGTAGGGTTTTCAAGTAACTACATATAAGCATTGATCCAATGGCGGAGAGACTAACGGAAGGCTGAGATTTCTATCGGAAAATGGTAAGCGAAGAACATGAAACCTATGGTTCAGGTGTTGGATATTCGGGCTACTTTCGTAAAAATCTATGAGACGTGTCGGGTTTTAATATCTGACAAAGGATGCTTACTAACCAGCTCAGAGCCGTCTCCGAGAATAATAAAAAACTTTTGGGCCTCATGCGAGACAAAAAAGTTGGGCCCCTTTTTATAATATAAACTTATCATTTTATATATCCAAAAACCACGATGCAACGATAATTGATTAATTGTTATAAAATAAACAAAACGATACTGGTGTAGCTAAATGATCGAACTAGAAGCAAATCGTGAGGCTCACCTAGCGTTTTTGGAAGCAAAGCTCCGATCAAGTCTTTATATTCCATACCTTCTAATATTTCGTTTTCAAGAGATATCATCTCCAATCCATTAAGTCTTTCTTGGGACATTGACGATCGCAAATAAGACTTCAACAACTTCAACTTAGAAAAGCTTCTCTCTCCCGGTGCCACCGTTACCGAAAGTGTCAAAAGCACATGATATGCATTTATAGCATTAGGACAATGACCGAGCCGCATGATATCATTTAAAGCATCATTAGGGCTAACAATGTGACTCGGTAAAAAGGTCCTAATCAACTTCAACTCCAAATAAAGTTCTTTAGCATCAACGTCCGATTCTTCTGTATATTTTAATGCATCTTGAAGACGATAACAACGAGCCTTAAGATCTTGTTCATCAAGTGTCTTCAATTTTTTAGGAAACAAAAACCCAAATATTTTTTCGAATTTTTGGTATTGATCGAATCTTGTTTCAAGAGAACTTATAGCTTGATCAACAATACATAGAAAGTAGTTGACTTTAAAATCATCATCGAGTGAAAATATAACTTCTTCTACACTTGAATTCTCATCAAACTGTTTTTTCCTACGTATCACACGTTTTTTAGGGAATTCCGCATTAATACCTAATTCATTGGCAATTTCTATAGCTTCATCAATCGCCTTAAAAACCCCACTTCTCTATAATTTTTGAAGTATTAAATAAATTTGTCCACTTCATCAATAGCAACATCAAGAATCACATCCTTTGATTGCAACTTTTTGCTCACTACATTCACATTTGATAATATTTCATACCAAATGACGATTTGTACCACAAATTCATAGTCACCAACCTCATGCTTTTCAAGTGATCTAGCTTCGCTTTGAATTTCAGGATCTTTATCCGAGTCACTAACTTCTTTCAAAGCTTTTCTTACTTCTACAAGTTGAGTTCTAATTGGCTTAATACTATCTACACGACTTTCCCAACGAGTGACAGATAATAATTTAAGAGTCAATCCTTTAACCTTGTCTTTCAAAATTTGCCACCTATTAATCGAATTGGCAAAGATAGTATATATATGCTGTATTGTTCCAAAAAATACCCTAGACTTAGTAATCGTGTTTGCCATGTCACACAACACAAGATTAAGACTATGACAACCACAAGAACTATACAAAGCTCTAGGATTTTTTTCTAAAAATCTACTTTGAACTCCACTACGTTTTCCTTTCATGTTCGCCCCATTATCAAAGCCTTGAACGCACATATTAACAATATCAAGACCTAGAGACTCTAACTCCTTAGATGTAACATCAAAAAGTCCCTTACCTGTGGTATCCTCAACAACCAAAAAACCTAAAAACGATTCTTCAACTGTCACAGAATTAGAGTTAAAATTCACATCCCTCACAATTATGGACATTTGCTCTTGGTGACTTATATCAGGTGTGCAATCGAGTATGATGGAGTAATACTTTGCTTTTTTTATCCTTTTGATGACTTCTATTTTAACTTGATCTGCTAATAATTGTATCAACTCGTTTTGGATATTGTGCCCAAGATAATGTATATGGAGTTCATCATTCAAAATACACCGCACATATTCTTTCATAATCGGATCAAACTCTTCCAACATCTCAACCAATCCCAAAAAGTTTCCATTTCTTTTTTGATACAACTTCTCATTTGACCCACGAAAAGCTAAGCCATGTTTAGCAAGAAATTTCACAAGAGCAATAATCCTAAAAATCACTTCTTTCCAATAATCTTTTTCCTTTTTGAAATGCTCATATGCTTCTTTGTCAATTGTTTCATTGCAATCCAACCATTGATGCATATGCTTGAGATGTTCAAAGCTAACTTCATGGTCTTTAAGACCTTGAGAAGCATGCTTCCAATCCGAATAACCTTCATTATCCAACCCGCCTTTCTTATACCCTTGTCTAAAAAGTTTACAACAAAAACAAAAGACCTTATCAAGCTCTTTCGAATACACTAGCCATTCTCTACCACACGTCTCCCTGTTTGATAGAATTCTATTATACATGAATTTAGAAAATCGTCTTCCAACATTATCCACGGGACCCTTATCAATAGTCAAATCTCTTTTTGGACTTTTTATAACCAATTCATTAATCAAGTTAGGATTAAACTTATCCCAATTTCTAGGGTCAAAAATATCAATACAAGGATTAACATTAGCATCATGTTCACCCACATTAGCCTCATCTACATTAACATTAACATCATCTTCACCCGCATTATCTTCATCCACGTTAACATTAACATCATCTTCACCCAAATTAGCTTCATCCGCATTAACACCCGCATTATCTTCACCCACATTAACATCTACATTATCTTCATCAACATTAGAACTAGAACTTTGAGTTAGTTTTGAGAAAAAAAAACTTGAGTATATGCCTTTTGTCGGCCTTTGCTTTTTCTTTCTCTAGCTTCTTCTTTTTACGTTTTTGACTACCGAATAGGTATTTGTATTTAGGAATTGGTGGAATAATTTCTAGACAAAAAAAAAAAATCAAAGTTGAAAATTAGTAAGTTTTATCTAACTCTAAACCTAAACAATAAACAATTATACATCAAAGTCTCAAAAATTCAATCATTCAATTTCAAACATCAAAGATTCATAGTTTCATCTAGTTCTAAATCAATAAATCTAAACAACAAAGATTCAAGGTTTCATGTAAATATATAATTAACTGATTATATAAATCTAAAAATAAAAAAATTACATTCTATTAATCGATTATACAATTGAAAATACATACCTCAAGGATGATGAAAAAAGCTAAAACCTAGTCTTCTTTTGATGATCACACAGTGATCGATCGCACAACAAGTTTGATTTTTGGAAGTTTGGTTTTTCTTTTTTTTTTAATAAGCACACAGGCCCCATACGCATATAAGGTAAATACCCAATTGGAATTTGGGCCTTTTTGTTGACTATTATGCTTTAATGTTCAGCACACTTGGGCCTATATACAAACAACATAATAGACTTATAAGTATTTTCGGGCCCCTAAGAATTTTGGGCCTTGTGCGCCTGCTCAGTTTGGCCGGCCCAAGAGCCGGGTCTGAACCGGCTCAATGGTTTGGTCAGATCTCAGCAGTTACAAAGGGACCAAGAGCCGGGTCTGAACCGGCTCAATGGTTTGGTCAGATCTCAGCAGTTACAAAGGGACTCTCTTGTTCGATTGAACGAGTTTGTCATGGGTATCATCCGTACTTCATCTTTTAGGGTTTATTTACAATATATACTTGCTCTCTGTTATATTGTTGAAGGTGCACTCAAGACTCAAAGGATGAGCCTTGGGTCTTAGTGCAAGACGCTTAAAAATCAAGGGTTTTTTTTTTTTGGCGGGAAAAAAATACTATTAAAATACAATTTTTAGGGGTTTCACTTTTAGACATGTTGTAGGCTTCTTTAAGGGGCTTTTAAAGCAAAGCGAGAATGTTATGCTAGCCTTGAAATGTGAGCTTAGGTGCGCCTTAACAACAGAGCTATAAACCCACAAACCGCCACCTCAACTGCCACGTTCAGGCACAGACCTACCTTGTAACAAGAGGTAACCCCCGTCTTGTTTCAAGTCATCAAACTCTTTTTCCAACGCTCGCTGTTCATGACGAGGACAGAACTCCCTCATCATAAGAGCCCTAAGTTCAGCCCATGTCTGTGCTAGAGCAACTTCTGCACCACGGTCCCTCATAACCCCGTTCCACCATGTGAGAGCCCTCTTCTGAAACACACTCGAAGAAAACTCGACCTTGCGATTGTCAGGACACTGCACGTGGCGAAAAGTATTCTCAATGCTCTCGAACCATTGAAGAAGCCCAGTCGCTCCTTCAGAACCACTAAACTTGAGTGGTTTAGCCGAGTTAAAATCCTTGTATTTGCATGGAGCATTGTTGTTGTTGTTGGCTTGGTTCCATTGAGCAAAGAGGTTTGGGAATTGAGCAGCCATCTGCGGCGCAATGATTTCTGCCAGTTCGGCAGTCGCTATCTGGTTTTCGCATCGAGGAGGCATTCTAAAAGAGGAAAACATGAAAGGAAACGAGTGAGATGATTGGGTGAAAAGAATGAGATGAAACAAAAATTGACAACAACAAAGATGGTGGTCATTTGTTTGTTACCATAAGGCAAACAAACAACACACAGTGACTAATCAAAGTAAATGGAACCAAAAATAATGTATCGCGAAGACATGCTCGCCTATAAGTGAACACTCATCCCAAGAATTCCCAGGTAAGCACAACTGGTCTCGCGTCTGATGAGATATATACGAAGTGCTTGCCTAGACAAAAAACCCAGAATACAGGCATTCACCCTTCCAGTTTGCACGTGTTCACATTATTTAAAACCCAAAACCTTGACGAGATTTTGAAAACTCAAAGGGGTTCAAAACCATATAACAGAGGGTTCAAAACCTTACAATAGAGGGTTCAAAACCTTGTAATAAATCATCCAAAAACAGATGATTGTTTTTCAAAAAAATCGTTTCGGAAAATTTGGTTTTTGTTTTGATAATCACCTAAGGATAGGTGATGTGCATGTTTTAAGATCTAAACACAAGATAACTTGTGTTAGGGTCCTAGAAAAGTTATAGTCTAGGTCAAAGAATTACTAATAACCTAATTCCCTATAACCATTGGCTCTGATACCAACTCTTCTGTCATACCCCGACCACGTAGAACATGCAAAACGTGGCGGAAAACGTCGGGGAGTGTTGTAACAGAATTATTGTTTCACAACCATGGCATACCAAGTTATATTTTATTTATTAAACAAGAGTGTTATATTGTCTTAAACAGGAAACAAAGAGTTCATAACATAATTAAACTAGTCTATCTTCATTTTTAGTCTCTAAGGCACAGGTCCGCCCTAGTGTCACGATCATAATTCTACGCAAAAGCTGCTGAAAACACATGTGAAAATAGGTACGTTAGCATAAAAATGCCTGTGAGATACATAGGATTTGTGAAAATAGGATTCATGACTTATAAGTTTAGGAAAAGTTGTTTAACAAAAGTCAGTCATGAACCTTGTAAGTTGTTTTGTTTTGTAAGTCATTCCAAAAGCAATGATATGTATAAATAAGAGAATAATGTATGGTTAAATGAATAACCAAGTAAAATGAGTTTGTATAAGATAAGTTGTTTTGTAAATCAATGTCTTGTGAAAATAAGTTGTTTTTGTAAAACGTAATATGTCAAATATTGAAATGATTTAAGTAACGCTACGACATGTAATGTCATACAAACACTTATATATAGGAAGTACCAGCGGCGTATCCACCATGCTTGTATCATATTACACACGCCTCGTTACTCAAATCACTTACTCAAACCAACCACCAATGTAAATTGTTTATGTATAAATGAATTGTCATGTGTTAATGTGTAAACCATATTGAAATGTCTATGTCCAATGTAAACCACTAAATGCGTATATCAATGTCAAAATGTTTATGTTTAATGTAGATCATGTAATGTGTACCCAAGAATATCATGTATGGTAAGTGAAATATATCAACTAAACCATATGTAAAATGCACAAAAACAAGGTATTGAAGTAAAACATGGTTTAAATCAAAGTTATGTTTTGTGGAACAAATGCATGCTATACCGATACAAACATTTATGCGGTATTGTGAAAATGCATACATCCAAGCCTTGAGACTGTGGCGATAAACCCTTAAACAAATTAAAGGTTTATCTAAGTTATGTGTATCGAATTCGGCCATTCCTTCCAATCTAAACAAACCCAGGATTTCAGGAACGGGAGTTGTCAATTCCTATGGTACCACTACCTACTAACGAACGGCGTAGCTAATGTTAATGAATGTATTGTTCCATTTTAAACAACCCAAATGTCATACCAAAATGTAAACATGTGATGAAAACAACTGTACTAAGTATGCACACAATGGGCATACATAGCATATGACGTGAAACAAATGTACTAAGTATGCACACAATGGGCATACATAGCATGAAATGTAATGTGAAACAATGTACTAAGTATGCACACAATGGACATACATAGCATGAAATGTAATGTGAAACAATGTACTAAGTATGCACACAATGGACATACATAGCATGAAATGTAATGTAAAACAATGTACTAAGTATGCACACAATGGACATACATAGCATGAACACAATGAAATCATGTACTATAAATGTACTAATGAACATAGCGAGTATATGATGTGAAAGCAGGAAAGCACGAAAGTAACAAGTAGGCACGTGTGTTTCACCCCAAAACAGTTTGGAAAACAGTAAAAGAGGGGTCTATGTACTCACTTGAGATTGCTCAGAAGTCCTAAGATAACCACCAAGCAATGCTAGAGATCACGGAATCAAACGGCACCTAATATAGGTAACTATGTTAATAAACCGGACCTATATCGGAGGATCGGATAGAATGAGGGTTCGTAAACCAAACGAGTGTGGAGACTCGTGTAATATGGTTTAACAAAGCCTACATACTAAATGAAACCTAACATAAGTGCTTACGACCCATTACGACCCGTTTAGGTAGCTTATGCTACTTTAACGCGTCGTTCGCGTGAAACGCGTTCGGACCGCCTATCTAGTCCTGTGACAAGTAGAATATGCCTTAACATGCCTAATATTGTCGCCAAATCAGTTTAGATGTCAAAAGTTATGTCACATATGTTTATAATGAATTTTGGCATCTAAGGGGTATTTTGGTAATTTACCTAAGGCATATAAACTACCTATCATACAACTACTTAAACGTCGTGACCATAAGGTATAACCTCGGAAGGTTATTCCCTACCTACTATGGTCACCTAATGTATTTGGTCGGATCCTAATGATCGACCAAATGGGTCGGGTTCGAAGGTATAAGCGATTTATTAGATCGCTTACCCTTACGACCCTAGACAACGTGGTAATCAGTAGGCATAGTCACAAGGGACTATAACCTTCGTGATTACAATCACGTTGCGAAGTTCAAACGAACTTCGCATTGACCATAAAATGGTCAACGCAGAAAGTCAAACAAAGTTTGACTTTCGGACTCGAAAAGCAATAAAAGAACGAAGGAACACTTACAAAGGGTCCCCGAATGCTAATCTAGATCAAAATAACTCAGGTATGAAATAACGGTTCCAACTTAGAGTCTTTTAGATCAGATTCTTGTGAGGAATGAGTGAAAATGTGATGGGTATTTATAGGATTTCCCGAACCGTTAGGATCGTTTCTTGGAAAATGTGATCGAATCTCATGCGTACACTTGTTGGAAAGTTGTGGTGACTAAAAAAAACCTCTTATGAGCTGAAAGGGCAAGTGTGGGTTTGTGGTTGTGAATTAAACAGCTGTAATCTGCTGACAAATCGATCTTATCTGATCTGGGACCCTGACGCGGGCCGCGTAAAGGACACACTGATCTTACGCGGGCCGCCTGACCTGCACAGATTAGAAACATGTTTGCATTTTGACAGCTTTGGTCCCTGTTGGTGTTTAAGCTTATTTCCGGCACTTCTAAGGCCCGTCAAGCCAACTTTAAGGCCCTAAAATGATGCCTAAACATTGTGGACATGAAACATGCTCAAAAATATGTCGGATGTCAGTTCGTTTGGTCGTACGATCGCGATGTTCGCTTAATTACGACGGAATGCGCATAAGCGCGAAAAACGATCCAAATGACGCGACGAATGGATTTTTCTCAAGCCAAACACTAAAATAAAATATTTTAGTGCTTACATAAATTTTTGGATGTCCGGATGTATTCAGAACGTAAGTTATGCGCGAAAATGCAAACTTGTGCACTTTTTGACGCTTTTAGTCCCTGAATAACCCAAAAGTTTATTTTAGCATACCGAACCCCTCAAAGCCAATTTCTAAGCTATGTAAAGGATATTTATGGTATGTTTAACTTATGGTCATGTTCTGGAATGTTCGTTACAGTTCAAATTGGCATACTTTCGCAGTTTGTCAAGTTTAGTCCCTGTAAGCGAATTAACTTGTTTTTGCCATACCAAAGCCTTCAAAACTTATTTCTAAGTTATGTAAAGGTTATTTAAGGTATGTTAAGTATATGTTGATGTTCCGGAGTATTTGTCACGTTAAACTAAGTACGTTTACGCACCAGTTGCGTATAACTCTCCAGAAAGTGATATAGAGTTTGAAATTGGATAAAAGTCAAAACATGAAAAATGTAAAACACAACCAAACAAACATTGGGATCAAATAACATTGTTTTATTGATAACTGAACTGTTCACAATGATTACAAGCACAGATGTTACAGCAATTCCCTTTTATATCATCTCATCTTTTTATGTTACCAACTGCACCATCATCTATCTCTTATGTTCACTTGAGCCTCTCACTTATGCAACCTACACACTTAACAACCTTTTAATAACAATTACAATAAAAGCAACTTGCACACTTAACAACATTTTAATAAAAATTACAATAAAACAAACTATAACAACTATGAAGTTGTTACATCTTCGCTCTTCAGCTAAGAAAAACGTGGCTTCACCGAGATTGTTGTCATCAAATGATAAGTTTCATAATAGGCGCCTTTTTTGTTTTCTTATCATAGCAAGATGGTCCATGGAGTTTCATTTGATAATCTTAAGTCCATCCATTTATTTTACATTTTTTTAAAAATGGGTATTAAAATCGTAGCCCAAAAGTGGTCCACATAGGACCAGTCTAGAATGGGCTTTTAGATGGGCCGTGAGACAGGCTCAAATTTGAATTTGATTTAATTTATTGATTATGTTTGATTTGTTTATTAAAATAAAAATGATAATCAAAACTAATTAAACAAAATTAAAACCAAATAACTAAATAAATGCGTGAATTTATCACACTTAGGACATTTTTACGATCGAAAGAAACCAAATTAATTCACTACAATTTAGGAAACTTTTAATATTTCTGGGCTCAAGTAAAAAAACTTGATAGTTTGAGCAAATCACCTATTTATTTATTTATTTATTTTACTTATGTATAAATGCACAAAGTTGTTCATACAAACAAATTTTAAGTTGATAAGTGCAACAAATCATGTAAACACATCTTATCTCTCTCATTACATCTTGTAAGCACCACATACAAATGGTTATGCAATTATTACAGTTTCGTATTTAAAAGTATTTGCTTACTGAAAAAATTTCATATCTTTTATCTAATAAATGATTCTATAAAATGCACGTGTAGAAACCACATTCTCCCCGACCCAACTTTTCCCGCTTAAGTATCATATCAGTTACATATTTACATATCTGATTACTTATTAAAATTTATTATCAAAATCAAATTTGTAACTTATTTCCAAATTCATAGATTTAAGTGCAAATTTTAAGATTTCATTAGTTTCTAGTTTGTGATATTTTCCAAAAAAAAAAATCTCAATCACATTAATTTCAAATTTCCCACATTTTATTAGAAATCAAACTTGTAACTTATTTCTAAATTTATAGATATAAGTTCAAATTTTTAAAATTTTACGATTTCATTGATTCCTAATTTATGATACTTTCCAGAAATTTTCTCAATCACATCAATTTCAAATTTATCATATTTTTACGATCGAAATAAACCAGGTTATTTCACTACAATTTGGGAAACCTTGAATATAAAAATCTGGGCTCTAGTAAACAAACTTGGTAGTTTGAGCAAACCACTTATTTATATATTTATTTTACTTATGTATACATACATAAAGTTATTTAATACAAACAAATTTTAAGTTGATAAGTGCAATAAATCATGTAAACACATCCTATCTCTCCCATTACATATTGTAAGCACGACACACAAATGGTTATGAAATTATTACAGTTTCGTATTTAAAAATATTTGCTTATTGAAAAAATTCATATCTTTTATCTAATAAACTAGGTTAATGCCCACGTAATACGCAGGCTTCAACCAAAACCATATTATTTACTTTCAACTTTAATATTCTGTAAAACAAAATTCTATAAGTTAGGTTACATCAGCAATATAAGTTCTCTGTAATCTATAAGATAACCCAAAATAAGCAATAAAAACTCTGCACAGATGCATCATTAAAATTCTATTTTCCAGCCATCAACCAATCAACCTGACCCGAACTTGGGTTTCCCCTTCTTTTGCCTGCACATGAACATAACATGCTAATAAACTGAATTTGAGTTCAAGAGGTTTATAGGATAGAACACTAACCAAAAAGAATCTTTTTTCTCCTGAGCCAATAGCTCCTTAAAAGAAATATCAGATATATCTAAATCACTATCTTCTGTTGCTTCAACAGATTTTGCCTTTGACTCCATGTAAGCACCGATTTCAAGCATCTACACGACCGAAATCAGAAATGTGTCAATACATATTACATATACCTACATTTGTGAGAATGGCATAATGCATTATATTATATAATTATATAATATATACTAAAACACAAACCCTTAGCTATAGTCTTTTAGTGTAATTTCTTTCTATTTTTTAAAAAAATTTCAACTTTCAGCTTTTGTTATTTTAGCCCCTGTTCTTTACTATATGTACCATATGGTCCTTCTACTTTAACTTTCATAATATACATGTTTAGACCTCAAGTTTAATAATGTATTTTTCCTCATTAGTTAACATATAACTACCAACTTTTAAAAGTGGACCAACTACTTTAGGACAAGAGGAGTAATGTACAAAGTTACCTTCTTGTAAGCCGGTGAGAGCTTAAGCTGTTGCTGAAGCCAGTTATATATACAAATGCATCCTCTTCTAGCCTCTTTTGTTCAAACTCTAGTTTGTATATCTGCACTTGACTAATTACTACCAAAATGGAATTTACATTTCAAGACGGGACTATAATAAATAATTTCCATCACCAACCTGTTGTTGCAGCCGATCAAATGAAGACCTCTGTGCTTTAAATAATAAAGCCTTTGTAATCGTAAACTTCCTATGAATGACCTCGGACCTGTTGATAAAAAATGACTATAGTTTAATATAAAAACAACCTCACAAATATATGTTCTATACTACCGGCTGCAATATGTATTTAACAATACTACCAAAAACGCACTAAATAGGCCCAAACTACGAACCTTTGTTATATGCAACATCAGAACTACTTTTCAAAGCAAAAAAAAAATAATAAAGAAAAAAAAACAACTTTTTTGAACGGTAAACAATGATTTTATTCCACACAAAATTTATATTAAACCCTACTTAAATATAAGATGATTCGTACCAATGTCGCCGCCTATATCTTCAGAAGGGAAAAATGCATGTGTTGAAACCACATTCTCCCACACAACTTTTGCTGCCCAAGTATCATATCGGTTACATATTTGATTACCTATTAAATTTATTATCAAAATCAAATTTGTAACTTATTTCCAAATTTATAGATACAAGTTCAAATTTTAAACATTTTAAAATTTCATTAGTTTTTAGTTTGTGATCCTTTCCAAAAAAATTCTCAATCACATTAATTTGAAATTTCTGACATTTTATTAGAAATTAAATTTGTAACTCATTTCCAAATTTATAGATATTAGTTCTAATTTTAAAAAGTTTAAGATCTCATTAGTTCTTAGTTTGTGATACTTTCCATAAAAAAAATTCTCAATCACATTAATTTCAAATTTTCACATTTTATTAGAAACCAAATTTGTAACTTATTTCCAAATTTATAGATACAGTTTAAATTTTTAAAATTTTAAGATTTCATTGATTCCTAATTAGTGATACTTTCCAAACATTTTATTAGAAATCAAATTTGTAACTTATTTCTAGTTTTATAGATATAAGTTAAAATTTTCAAATTTTAAGATTTCATTGGTTCCTAATTTTGTGATACTTTCCAAAAAATTTCCCAATCACATTAATTTCAAATTTTATTTCTCACATTTTATTAGAAACTTATTTATTAGTTATTTCAAATAAAAAAATTAAGATTTTATTAGTTCTTAGTTTGTGATACTTTCAGAAAAAAATTGTCAATCACATTAATTTCAAATTCCTCACATTTGATTAGAAATCAAATTTTCTAACTTATTTCCAAATTTATAGATATAAGTTCTAATTTTAAAAATTTTAAGATTTCATTAGTTCTTACTTTGTGATACTTTTCTGAAAAAAATTTCTCAATCACATTAATTTCAAATTTCTCACATTTTATTAGAAATCAAATTTGTAACTTATTTCCAAATTTATAGATAGAAGTCCAAATTTTTAAAATTTTAAGATTTCATTGGTTTTTTATTTGGGATACTTTACAAACATTTTATTAGAAATCAAATTTGTAACTTATTTCCAATTTTATAGATATAAGTTCAAATTTTCAAATTTTAAGATTTCATTGTTCCCTAATTTGTGATACTTTCCAAAAAATTTCTCAATCACATTAATTTCAAATTTCTTACATTTTATTATAAAGTTATTAATTAGTTATTTCAAATTAAAAAAATTTAAGGTTTCATTAGTTCTTAGTTTGTGATACTTCTCAAAAAAAATATATATATATTAATCACATTAATTTCAAATTTCTCACATTTTATTAGAAATCAAATTTGTAACTTATTTCCAATTTTATAGATGTAATTTCAAATTTTAAGATTTCATTTGTTCCTAATTTGTGATACTTTCTAAAAAAAATTCTTAATCATATTAAATTCAAATTTCTCACATTTTCTTAGAAAGTTATTTATTAATTATTTCAAATTGAAACATTTATAATCTTTTGGTGAAGATAATATTAAAAATTCATTAGACAGAATTTTTTAAATCAACTTTATGAAGGTCAGTAAAACATACTAAAAGTATATTTAGTAACATTGAAAATAAAATCAACTTTATGAAGGTCGGTAGAACATACTAAAAGTATTTTTAATAACATTGTAAATGAATGAAAGATAAATATGAGTTATTCTAGAGTCATGTTGAATATTTGTTCTTAGTATTTTTCAATCGAATTTTATTTTATAAAACTTTAAATTTTAAGCTAAATTAATGTTGAATTTTTGTTTCTTACTATTTTTCAATCGAATTTTCTTTTATAAAACTTTAAATTTCAAGCTAAATTAGTGAGTTTATGCGTTCTAATTTGCAGTGAAGATCCTTATATCACATTGATGGTACTAACAATGACGTTATCTTTGTTTTGGAAATATAGCATTTTAGAGGGTTATAATTGAATGATTCTTTTTTTAATTGTATTAAACTATTTTTTTTCTAAAACCTTGGTCATATCTTTTAATCAGTCTTTCTTAAATATAGGGGCTGTTTGGCAACACTGAATGGTTAAGTGCTGAACCAGTAAGAGGTCTGAACCATTAAGTGTTGAACTATTAAGAGCCTGTATAATGTTTAACCGTTCAGAGACAAATGTCTGACCAATTCAGATTAGAGGTCTTAACCATTCAGACTCTGTATAATACTTAACCATTCAGAGGCAAATGTCTGAACCATTCAGACATCTGCTCATGAAACAAACAGTCTGAACCATTAAGTGCTGAACCAGTAAGAGGTCTGAACCATTAAAAGCCTCATTAAGAGGTAAACAAACAGCCCCATAGTCGTGATTATTTTCGAGGTAATCGTACAAAACGTACGAACAGCGTGAAAAAATAAAACAAAGCACAATGACATTTTCGTAATTATTTTACTCGTAGAGTAATTATCAAAATTACTCTACAAATGATCTTATAATGTAATTTTGTAAAATGATCTTTTAGGATAATTTTGATCTTGTAGGGTAATTTTATAGAGTATCATAATTACTCTACAAATGATTTTGTAGGGTAGTTTTGCTCTTGTAGGATAATTTTGATTTTGTACGATAACATAATTAGTTTACAAATGACCTTGTAGGGTAATTTTGATAATTACCCACTAGTAAAATAATTACAAAAATACCAGCGTGTTTGTTTTACTTTTCCATGCCATTTATGCGTTTTGTACGATAAGGTTATTTGTACGAGATATTTACTCAACTTATATATAGTAGTTAATAAAAATAGTTTTTGATAAATTATTATTACTACTACTATTATTTTTATTTTTATTGTTTTACACAATAAAAATATCTAAGTTATGAAACTTCTTATACACGCTATTGAATTATATAATTTCTAATATACTAACTTCGTGTAAAACAGAGGTTATATCACATATCCATAACTTCTATATTTTTCTTTCTTTAAATAAAGGATAGTTTTTATAATTAAAATTACTCGAAATTATACATTCTTTTCTCTGTTATACATTATTATCTCTCTATTGAATAAACGCTAATTTTTATAACAAGAAAACAATACAAGTGCAAAAAAAAACATGGGGATTAGTTTTAGCAGATTTAGATACTCCAGGTAGGCTAAGTGCAACATTCAGTCACTATAAAACAGAGAAGTTGGCGCTCACAAAACCAAAAAAAGATCCATTTCTGTTTTCCCTCTCTCTCATTCTTTCTCTCTCTAGGGTTTCCAGAATCCCAAATCTTCGTTCACACACAACTGCAATTAACCTCCATCAATGGCGGTGAGACTAACGGCAGGCGCAATATCGGCGATATGTAGCGGAAATTTGCAAACGACGGACGCGAAACCGGTGATGCAGGTGTTGGATGTTCGGCAAGTTCAGGTGCAAACTGTTTCCGCAGAGAAGGAAAAGTACAGAGTTCGGATATCTGACGGATTGTTTCATCAGCAAGGGATGCTTGCTACTCAACTCAACGATTTGGTTAAAACTCAGCAGATACAGAGAGGCTCTGTTGTTCAATTGAACCAGTTTGTCGCGAATACGATCCGTGACCGCATGTATGTTATATTTTACTTTGGTTTTGATTGATTATGTTGGTTTGAAATTAGTGTGATTGGTAGAATTGAATTAAATATTTGCTTTTAGTTAGTATGTTTATGCATGTAGTAGATTGCAATTAGGGATGAGATCAGTACTTCTACCGGTATGGAATATGAACAAATCTGCGTCCCTACTGAATATATCAGTACGGTACCAATACCAATACCGGTATCTTGGTACCTTATTCATTTTGGTACCACTTTGTTTTTATTTATTTTTTTTATCTTTTTGGCACTCTTACGTGTACCAAATTGGTAAAATTGGTAAGAGTACCAATAAGTATAGGTACAAAACAGGTAAAATTGGTACGGGTACCAATACAATAGTACGGGTAAGGTAAAATCGGAACGTGTACTAAATAGGTAAAATCAATATGAGTTCATAATACCATATGGAAATAAAGTATAGTATCAAATTCATTCCAAAATATAACTGTTGGAATTCCATGTTTAAGTTCTGTACCAATTCCATATACTACCGAAAAAGTACCCGTACGCGTAAGTATCGAATACCAAAATACGAATAACTTGGTACTGATGCATGTACCGAATAGGAAAAATCCGTACCTGTACCGGTACAGGTATGTACGCGTACCGGGTATTCAGGAAAAAAAATCTCATCCCTAGATTACATTGATAAAAGCATCATGAAGAGATTCACATGTTAATTCCTGTTTGATTACTTTGCATGTTAATCGTCAAGTCACCTGCAAGAAAATTTTGGATTTGTGTTTTTTAGTGAGGGTTGAATGACGTAACACATAATGATAAAGCATAAACATTTAAATTTAAAACAAAAAAACTGTTTATATATATGAAATAAAGCGTAAAAGTTACAATTGGTAGCCAAGATTCTGACTGTGAAATTTGGATTCCACCATTCCAGTATGAACTTGTCACAGGTCTGCAGTATATAATTTCTTCTGACATTTTTAATTACTTTTTCAGGATTATTATAATCCTTAATGTTGATGTGATTCTGCAAAGTTGTGATATTATTGGTGATGCAAAACCATTTATATCTACTCCTGGCAGTGACCCATCTACATTAAGGTCTCACGCACCTATGCAGTCTAACAATCAACCAACCGCAACTATGGGTGGCCAGCAGAACTTCATGGGCTCTGTTCCACGGCCGGATCTTGGTCTAAGTTCTCCAATTTATCCACCTCGACAGGAACATAGTGCAGGTGTACAATCTTATGCTATGTCACATGCACCTACAATGCTTTCACGCCCACCTGCAAACAGTTACATGCGTCCGGTTCAACCCGTTCAACCCACACATAATCAGCCTCCTCCAATGTATATGAACAGAGGGCCCACAGCAAGAAACGAGGCGCCACCTAGGATTATCCCCATTGCTGCTTTGAACCCGTATCAAGGTAGGTGGACTATTAAGGCCCGCGTGACTGCAAAAGCCGAACTTAGACATTACAACAATGCAAAAGGAGATGGCAAAGTTTTCTCTTTCGATCTTCTCGACTCCGATGGTGGTGAAATAAGAACAACATGCTTTAATGCTGTAGCCGACCAGTTTTATGACCAAGTTGAAGTTGGTAAAGTTTATTTCATTTCGAAAGGTAACATTAAACCGGCTCAAAAAGCTTTCAATCATTTGAAAAACGACCACGAAATTACACTGGATCATACGTCAACAATACAGCCGTGTTTAGATGATGACCGGTCAATTCCGCAACAACAATATCATTTCCGTTCTATTGCAGAAATTGAAAACGCGGAGAACAATACTATTTTGGATATCATCGGTGTGGTTTATAGCATAAAACCTTCGGTATCCATAACAAGAAAAAACAACACTGAAACGTTAAAGAGAAGCCTAAGTTTGAAGGACATGTCTGGGAGAAGCGTTGAGTTGACTTTATGGGGTAACTTTTGTAATAAAGAAGGTCAGAGTCTTCAAAACATGTGTGATTCCGGAACATACCCCGTTTTGGCTGTGAAATCCGCTAGAGTCGGTGAGTTTAACGGTAAAAACGTTGGGACCATATCTACAAGCCAGTTATGCATAGAACCGGATTTTCCCGAGGCCCATGAGCTCAAAACATGGTACGAGAGTGTCGGAAAAAACACTCCATCGGTTCCTTTATCGCATGATGCTATAGGCCGAACCGATGTACGGAAAGTTATTTCCCAAATTAAAGATGAGAAACTCGGTACAAATGAGAAGCCAGATTGGATCACAGTCAGCGCCACTATAACGTTTATAAAAGTTGACAACTTTTATTACACAGCATGTCCGCTCATGTTGGGTGAACGAAAATGCAGTAAAAAAGTTGTAAATAATGGTGATGGAAAATGGCAGTGTGACAGGTGTGATCAGGCGGTTGACGAATGCGACTACCGATATATACTTCAGTTAAATATACAAGACCAGACTGGTTTCACATGGGCAACTGCGTTTCAAGAAACCGGTGAGGACATAATGGGAATTTCTGCCAAAGAGTTGTATGACATAAAAGAGCAAGACGATGAGAGATTTGCAGAAATTATTAGGAGTGTTACGTATGAGAAGTATAACTTCAAGTTAAAGGTGAAAGAAGAGAGCTTCGGTGATGAACAGCGTGTGAAGTCAACTGTTTCGAAAGTCGAGAAGATAAAATTTTCGTCAGACACCAGCTTTCTTCTGGATTTGATTAAAAAGGAGGACCCGAAGTTTGAAATCCCAATTGGTGCATCAGCACCTTTGAACAGTGTTGTTACTGCTAGTGGCATTGGTCAACAAGCCGGTTTACCAGCAAGTTCAACCGGTCAATTTGGGAATCATTATCAACAAATCAGTTTACCAGCAAGTCAAATGGGTCAATATGGGAATCAATATGGTGGTTCTAGGCATGGTGTTAGCTGCAACAGCTGTGGTGGTGTGGGTCATAGCTCGATGAACTGTCCAAGTGCGGTAAATGGTTCGAGTGGAAGATTTAACAATATGTCATCTGCAGGTGGAAACAGTTCGAATTGTTATAAATGTCATCAACCGGGACATTGGGCTAAAGATTGTCCTGGTGTGAACAATGTTTCTACAGTCTATGGTGGTGGAAATGTGGCACCGGGACGATATGGGAGTGCGTCTGGTCAATATGTTGGTGGTTATTGACAGGTATAAACTCACACACACAGACACTAATGATGTAGTCAGTGCTTTATTAGTGATATTTTTGTCTTATAATTGCAGTTTATTGTTGAATTTTGATGTAAGTTTGTTGACATGAATATTGCAGATTGCTGTAGCAATAGAAGGTCAACTGTCTCAGTTTTGGGTTTGACTTTTTTTATATTAGTTTAGTGAAGAACCGTACAGTTGGATCCTTGAACGAGTTTATTCTCAAGTACTGTTTTTCTTTTCTTGTTTTCGGACTCAATAATTGACTAACCGTTGTGTACATAGATCGTTTAAGCTATGTAAGTTATGGTATGTGGTTTGTATTTAACTTCTATGTTTAGTTACGGTGATTATGGGAGAAATGGTGTTCTTGGAGCTTAACTTTTATATCAGAATGTTTTGAATCTTTTTATGTTCTTGCTTGCTTCCTATTATGTATCGGGGCATGGTCTACAGGTGTACAACCCGACAACCATACCAGATTCGGAGCCTAATTCTAAATCAATCTGAATCCAAAATTTGAAACCAGTTTGGATCCGATTCGCCTATTTGAAACTGGGTAGCAGCATACCCAGTATATGAAGTTTGAATCCAGTTTGAGAGAACCGCAAATTATATAAAACAAATGATTTTCAAACTGATCCTATCGGGTATGGTTATTCTTAGAAACCGATTCTCAAACTGAACCGATTTTGGTTGTTCCAGTTTTGACTTGATCTGCACCGGTTATAAAAGCGATACAACTTCAACTATCAAAAGCTTATTGGTGACACCTAGTCTCAAAGGGCTCAATTCTCATGGTTGCATTGTCCGGGAGTGTTGAGAGAGATGCCGACAAAGATGTCCTCGGTTGGTATAAAACGCCCCCTTGAAGAAGAACAACACAATGAAAACATAGATCAAATACCGAGATTAAAGTAAAGAAATAATTTAATGGATTTGATTTGGACTTCTTTACGTGTGCTCACTTAGGCCGGGTATTAACATACCACTCCCATTGGTGCCGGATCAACTCCCGGGAGCGGTATTGGCCTCATATTGTCCATTCTCCTCACGCGGTGCCGGCACCTCACTCAAGCGTATTTCACACCTTTCATCCAGCTCATGTTACATTAGATTGAGCCACGTTAAACATCCCGCGAGTATAACACATGGCCTTATAAAAGTGAGATTTCATACGTAGACTCTTTTAGTTGCTCCTTAAGCAATGGCGAGCTCACCTCGGAAACTCTCGCACAAAATTTAATTTAATGGTTTTATAAACAATTAAATTAAAATAGTTTCCTTTCATATATAAAACTAGTAAACTTCTCTAGCGCGTTGCGGCGAGAAGATAGTTGGTAGCGGTTTGATTCAATAAAGTACCGGTACCATAACCGACACTTTGTATAGCGATCGAAAGATAAACCCCAACAATAAAGTCATGATATGCCCAAAAACATATAGACACGTGTTTTACATCGATCAAAAAATATAAAAATAAATATCAATAAAGATTTCAAAAGTATAATTATTGGTACTGATGTCCATTTAAAATTGACGTGGTACCAATGTTGTTCAGACGGTATCAGTTTTGTTCGTCACCGACACTTAGGGGTGTAAATTTATGACACGACCCGAAAACAGGACACAAACCTAACACGAAATTCGCGGGTTTAGGTTTAGTCTAAACGGGTTCGGGTCAGTTTCAGGTTGAACCCGCGAACCCGTTTAACTAAACGGGTCAGGTTCGGTTCAACCAGTTCGGGTTGACGGGTTGACCCATTTAACCCATTTATATTATATTTTATTTTTACAATATGTTTTATGTCATAAATTAATTTAGGTGTGTATTTTATGAATAATTATAACTTAAAAAGAGAGATTAACATATATTTTATAATTAAAATGCAATTGTATTACATACATTTGTGTTTTTTGTAGTAAAATTTTAATTCTAATATATTAATTTATGAAAAAAAAATTAAAAATTTGAAAATTCGGGTTGAACGGGTCGTGTTCGGGTCAACCCGCTAATATTCGGGTGGTGTTCGGGTTCATATGTATGACAAGATTTTCGGGTTCGGGTCGGGTTCGGGTTCGTATAAAATTTTCGGGTTCGGATCGGGTTGGACCCACCAACCTGTGAACCCGACCCGTTTAGCACCCCTACCGACACTCGTTATAGCTTATGATATAAAAGGTACTCTATGCTGCCACCAAAGGTGTTGAGATAATTTCGATTCGGTTTGTCCCGGTGATAAACAAAAGAATCAATAATAATTGACTCGATCAATTTTGAACAAAGTTTTTATCAAAACACATATAAAATAAGCACGTCGCAACGGTATATCCATGGAATTATAAAGCATTATACTATATTATTAGAATAACGTAAGAAGATAAACAACATTAATTTATAAAATATCGTATCTTAAATGTTATAAAAAAACAAAATATGTCTAAAATTAGAATAAAAAAAAACACTTAATAAATGTATATCAAATAAACATAGTCGTGGAGTTAGATTCTTAAAATAAGTTAACAAAGACAACTTATTTAAAAAAGTCAAATTAAATAATGAATAAAATTTCATTATAAGGGATTACTAAAAATATAAAAAATAAAATAAAAAATAAATATATGCTCAAATTTAGAATAAAAAATAAATAACTACTTAAAAACCCTATATCACTGTTCATGATAACTTTCTATTATATATATATAATCAGTTGGTAGGGGTTCGGTACCGACAATCCCTATAGTAGCCGAAAGAGAAAACTAAAAAAATAAAGTTGTAGTATGCACAAAAGGATATATATTAATATCAATCAAAAACAATAAAAAAATACAGGTTCCGATACTACCGATGATGGTGCCAAGTTGTTTGACTAAAATCGGCTCATTAGTCACGTATCAATACTCAATTACAGAAGTATATATATTTTTTATATTTTTATCAGCACGTGTATAGTTTACAATAATAAAAATAATTATTATTTATTTTCAATATTAATCAAATTAAAATATAATATATAATTAGCTATAGTGTAAATATAATATTAAAAAATAAATTTACTGTTCATCAACAGTTTATATTCATATGTATAATGTTCAACGAATTTTATACCACCACGTAGAGAAAACAATAAAAACGGATATGATATTGGTACCAATGTTGCTTGGTCATGATCTATTCAGTTAGCGACACTAATGAACAAAAAAATCTAAAACCTTTATCGAATCACACCGGTATATTTGAAAATTTATAAAACGAACATTCTAAAATCATATATACATATATTATTAATATATTTTTAAAACATGTATTATTAAATAAAAAGACATAAAAAGTTGAATCACATAACATAACTTCTAATGAATTACATTCATTACTGTTCATGGCCAATTCTAATAAATATATATAAACTAGTGTTGAGCCCCCCGCGTTGCGGGGCGGGGGGCGTAAACCGTGCTAAGTAGCAACTGAATGACGACCAAAACCATGGAAAAAGCGTAAAACAAAAAAACGAACTTTGTACACTTAGTGACTCATGTAACGTAATAATAAGCACGTAAAACTCGAAGAAGTAAAAATGATATTTTACAAAAGTTTTAGATAAGTGTTAATGTTGAAAGTTAAACACAAAATAAAAAAGAAGCAAAGATCTACTCAAAATAATTACCATTATGTTAAAAGGAAAGAATGAAAACAAAAATATAAGCATTAAAAAAAACAGGAAGTTACTGTAGCAGCCCGGAAAAAAAAACCACAAAAGACAAAACACTATTCACCACTGTTTTTTTTGGAATGTGACTTTCAATGTACAGGACCTTAGGTCACCGGGTTCATGTCGAAGACAATCCCCCATCAGCCCCGCTCTTCCGGACGCGATGTTCGATCGGGCCCCGGCCGTTGCGCAAGCTGACTTCCGCCCGGAAACCATACTGCCCCCACACGAGAGACTCGCTGGGGTAACAGCTGGGTAAAACCGGGGTGAAAAACGATGCGGCGGCGAGCACAATCGGCAATCGGCAATGCTTTTGATTGTGTAGGGGAACGAGAACAAGGGGAGGCTATGAATCTGGTTGGGTTCGATCAATAAGTTGGATAAAATAGAAGGAGCTTAATTGATTTGATGATCAACATAAAATGGGAAAGCCGCGTCGACAATTGATAGGAGATTTGTAATTTTGACCAGCTTGTTTTGTTCCATATATATACATATCTTTTCCTTTTTTTTTGTCGGTTAATCAAAGGAATAACCATAACAATATAACAAACCTTTAAATCTATATGTCATGTGATAGAGATGCCAATAATTTCAATATATACACACGTTCGGATGTTATGATTAATGTTGTTGTTGTAAGTTTTATTATTGTTCGGCTGTGGTGGCGGTGGTGGTGGCAGCGGAGTGGTGGTGGTGGCAGGGCTAGTGGTGGTGGTGTTAACTGCCATTTCAGTCCATTTTTCAAATTTACACAATCAGTCCTTTATGTTACAAATTTACACAATCAGTCCTTATTTACAAACTGACTTAACTGGGTTATGATTTTTGAACTGAAATGGCACCTTTCCAGAACGTGGGGGACGAAAATGGCGCATTTTTGAAAAATGGACTAAAATGGCCAAAGTGACCAAACCACATGGACGAAAATGGCAGTTAACTCTTAATATTATAATCCAAAAGGGTATTTAAGTAATTTTGTTTTTTTGTCTTATTAAGTTTATTGTTTTTTATTACAATTTTGTCCTATTACATTAATTTTTTTTTCTTAAATCATTTATTTTTTTTATATTAAACAAACATCAGTTTTTTTTTTCTAAAATCTGTTTTTTTTTCTAAAATCAAATTTTTTTTCTTTCTAAAATCATTTTTTTACACTCCGTTTTTTCACGCCGTTTTACGACCCGTTTTTACGACCCGTCTTACGCCCAACTTTTTCACGCGTCGTTTTTTCAACGCGCCGTTTTTACGTTAACGTTTTTTACGTTTTACGCACCGGTTTCTTACGTTAACGTTTTACGCGTCGGTTTTTTACGTTTTACGTTAAAATTTTTACGTTTTACGTAAAACTTTTTACGTTTTACGTTTTACATTTTTACGTAAAAAGGTTTACGTTTTACGTTTTTACGTAAAAAGTTTTACGTTTTACGTTTTTACATTTTACGTTTTACGTTTTACGTTTTGCGTAAAAAGTTTTACGTTTTGCGTAAAAAGTTTTACGCTTTACGTTTTACGCGCCGATTTTTTTTACGTTTAACGAGCTGGTTTTTTACGTTAACGTTTTTTACGTTTTTACGATTTACGCGCCGGTTTTTTACGTTTTACTCGCCGGTTTTTTACGTTAACGTTTTTTTACGTTTTACGTAAAACTCTTTACGTTTTACTAAAAAAAATTTACGTTTTACCTAAAACTTTTTACGCTTTACAAAAAACTTTTTACGTTTTACGTAAAACTTTTTACGTTTTACGTTTTTACGTTAAAAAAGTTTACGTTTTTACGTTAAACTTTTTACGTTTTACGTTAAAATGTTTACGGTTTAACAATTTTTTTTTTACAAAAACTTTTTTACGCAACACGAACGCGCCCAGAAAACGCAAACTCGGTAGGTGTCTCAGATAGATTGTTATCGTCATCGACTAGGGAAAATAATATAAAAAGCCAACAACATCAAAACAAAGCGTATCTCGAAAAAAAAGGGGTTTGGTTCAGATTTTTCGATAATAAAAAAGGCTGCAAAATGGGGTTGCAGGTTCAAAAAACCTACCCTCCGCCGTCTTTGTCGCGCCATCGTCATCAAAATCAACTTTTTTTTTTCATCATCACAGCTGATTCAAATAAAGGCACCATATTCAACCGATTTAAACATTCAAAAAGGACCGAGAACATCATTCAAACATATTCAAACAGTTTCCACAGAAATCAACCCAGATTCAAAGATTAAACCCACATATCATTCAACCCACATATCAGATTCAAGATTAAACCCCCAACATACCACCATCAGATTCAAAGAACAGTAGAACACCCAAATGAAACCCCCAACATACCACCATCAGATTCAAACCAGATCATTCAAACCAGAAGGAACATGAACATGTTTCAAACCAGATCATTCAAACCAGAAGGAGCAGGAACATGTTTCAACCAGAAAGGAACAGTAGCATCATTCAAACCAAATCAAAAAAATATCAAGAACATACCAAAAATCAACACGTCGGGAGGAGACCAGGACCTCCGCCGCTCACGGCGGCGCTGCCGTCGGCCCGCCTCCGTCCTCTTTCTCTCTCCGACTCTCTAGTGGTGAACATACATGACCTGGTGGCACATCTGGCCGCCATTAATTACCCCCAAAATCAAACCCCCAAAACTCAACCCCCTCAAAATCAGCCAAAAAGGTGTGGTGTTTGGGGGTAGCCGACAACAGGGGTGGGTCGCCGGCAAACAGGGGTGGCACCCACCATCAATCATCATCATCATTCCTTGAACAGATCTGCATATATTTGAAAGGTGTACTACCAATCAGCCACAAAACCACCGTCGGGCCACCACACCACTGCCATTCAGCACCCACTGTGCACCACCAAACAACCCCTGCCGCCGTCGTCCCCTTTATCCCCACCACTGCCACAGTCGCCGTCTTTTGAACCCACCACCGTCTTTTGAACGCCGGCGATGGCGACGGTAGTGATAGTTGAAAGAGAGAGAAACAGGGGGTGAGAGTTTAAAAAATGGATAGGTTGAAGTCTGCATCATCTTTTAAACAGAAGATAGTAGAGAAGAGAAAGGAGAGAGGAGAGAGGGTGTGAATTAAATGAAGAGAGAGGGGTGAGATTAGACATTTAGGGTAAATGACCAAACTACCCTTTTCGTTGGCTGATTATGATTGGTGGAGAGTGGTTCTCATGGTTGGTTCTTATTCTAGCGGCTCCCTATATATATATATATATATATATAGGTAAAGAGTAAAATACAAATGCGCTTATCGTACGATACGTACGCGATCATCCCAGCCGTTCGATCAAGTGCAGATTTGGTGCGAATTCAATACATATCGCATGTGAAAAAATGGTTAGCATGGGGTAGTGTGAAAAATGGCATGGGGTGTGTAGATGGACAAAATCGCATGTGGAAGATTTGAATATCGCATGTGAAAAAATGGCAAGGGGTAATGTGAAAAATGGCATAGGGTGTGTAGAATCGCATGTGAAAAAATGGCTAGCATGGGGTAATGTGAAAAATAGCATGGGGTGTGTAGAATCGCATGTGGAAAATTGAATATCGCATGTGAAAAAATGGCATGGGGTAATGTGAAAAATGACATGGGGTGTGTAGAATCGCATATGAAAAATTGAATATCGCATGTGAAAAAATGGCATGGGGTAATGTGAAAAATGGCATGGGGTGTGTAGAATCGCATGTGGAAAATTGAATATCGCATGTGAAAAAATGGCTAGCATGGGGTAATGTGAAAAATGGCATGGGGTGTGTAGAATCGCATGTGGAAAATTGAATATCGCATGTGAAAAATCTGTGTGTGTGTTACTGTTCATCTTCTTCGATTGTTGGTCGATCATTGTCAGTCTTCTTCCGTTTGACCCTTACAACTCCCAAATTAGTAGTTCTTATTATTGATATCGCACTAAAAGGAACGAAGGGAGGTTGGGGAAGAAGATTTTCAGGTTTTTGAATTTGATTTAGGGTTTGATTTTGAACTATCATCAGTCAATTACAGAGATTTATGACCTCGCAATGACGTTTAACCTTCCTGGTATGATTTAGATATATTAAAATGATTAATTTAATCATTTAAATTAGTTTCGCCCGCGTTTGATCGATTGAAGATCGTACGGCTGAGGGCATCGCGTACATAATGTAGGATAAGAGGTATTGTACGTTAACCGGCCTCTATATATATATATATATATATATATATATGAATATAAATAGTTTCCAAAAGATGTTTGATATAAAATGAAAACAAATAATAATTTTACAACTCCTAATTTCCTTCTTCAACTCCTAACTTGCTCAATATCTGCAACAGAATGCGCGTCGCCGGTGTAAGCACTGGCAAAGGAAGAAGAATATTCAGACGGATCACCGTTTCTACTCTCAAGGTCTATCTCTATATATTAATATTATCTTCTTTCTTTCTTTCTTTTTGCACCAACCTTTTTCATGTCTTCTCGCAAGTTGCAAACCCTAGCATTCACAATTGATTTGATAAACTTCTGCCGATTTTCACATTCAAGATATGAATGGACCTGAAGTTGAGGCAATTCTTGACTTATTGAGGTCTAATATATATATTTTTAGGTTAAATATGTTAGATTCTTTGTTTTAAAAGGCCCGTCTAGGCGCAGGGGTTGTCGTTTCAGGCTACGTAAGGCGAGCGTTTGACATAAAGCGCAGGCAAGACGCGATTTACAGGAAAAAAATGGCCTAAGGTGCAGGAGTGACGTTCACCTATGTGCGTGGCATTTTTTGTGCAGCAAGATGTTGTACAACAGGCTGTTTAGGTTGCACATGTAGGTAATTAATGTGTTAAAACATATATAAAGCTTATTCATAGCTAATTTTTGGGTAGGGGCTGCTAAAAAGTAAAAACACATGAGATATATACAAAAAAAAGTTATATAAGCACTTTGCGCCTTGTGTACGAAAAGTCGAAAAGCGCGCTGCTTTTGCGCCTCAGTTTTAGTCTTTTAGACCTTGTCGCCTCGTTGCCCTTCTCGCTTTTATAATCAAAGTTGGAATGTGTCTGTCCTGTTAGGATCAGCTCCTATTTTCCATTTGTGTGTTATTTCTGATAATGATGAGTTGTCTGGATGCCCTACCCTCCAAAGGAACTTTTACCTGTAAACAGTAATTGACAGAAAAGATGAAAGGAGATAATGAAGTTGCTCATGAAATGCATGATTCTTAACAACTTATTAGTATTATTTGAGCATTTGGAATTGAGCTACATTATTCACGTGAAGTGCTTGCAAGTTTTGGCTTATCAGTGAGTGCAATCTCTTTTATAGAAATTTAAGGATCTAGAGCCTAACTATTAATCTCAGTCACGAATTGCTCCTTAACCCGCCGCAACTTGAGTTCTAGCAAATTATGTTCCGTCTTTATCTTGTAGATGGACTTAAGAGTATCACGTGTGCAATATATCTGTAGCGTTTCATCTTTAAATAGAGGCATGCCTTTGAGAATAGCTGTATTGGTTCACTATTATTTAAAATGTGCTCTTAAGATTCAGGCGTAAATCACTCAAGTTCTTACCTAATTCTTTGTTGGTTTTCTCGTCGTCTTCCACCACTATAGAACTATAGAAAGAATTCTTTACTAGATGATGTTCTCTTATAATCCGTTTATTACTAAGGTGGTTAATAACCAGGATTCCCTACCATATACATCCACTTAGTAGTTATGGTGTTTAAGTTTGCTATACGTATGTATATATGCTATAGAAAACAAAATGTGTAATAGAATATGTGAATAATGGAGTTCGGGATGGATTACGATACATAGGGCGAAAGCTTAATTTTTATTCTTCTTATTGTTGAAATAAACAATATGCTTCCCATTCTAAGTAGCACTGGAACGGGTACGGGATCGGGGTACGGGGACGATACGGGAACGAGGAACGGCAAAACTCAAAATTTCAAGATACGGGTACGGCAATAAAAAATATAAAAAAATAAAAATATATTAAACAAATTCCAAAAATACTACATCTTCCAAAGGTAATTAATTATCAATAATCAAATCATTTTCAAATTCCGGTTCATCTAGTGAGAGATCGGCAATCGATAGAGAATTAGAGATGATGAGACTTGAGAGTTTAGAGATTAGAGAAGCCGAATATGATAGGTCTATTTATTTAATGGCCGGTTGTGGAATTTGAAAGGGTTAAAACCCTAGATTTAAATGGAAATGGGCTGGATACTTCTACCAGATACGTCCCCAACATTGGAAACGTTTAGGAAACGTCCCCGACGAGTACCCATGGTGTTTCCGTCCCCGACAAGTACCCGACACGGGTACGGCCACATAAATGGAGTCCCCGTGCTACATAGTTCCCATTTAATACAGTGTTTGGTGAAATATGAAATATATTAGCACACTAAACAATGTAATACGATAGCTTAATAAATTGTAACTATTTTGCAGACAGGGGATGTAGTATCTTTATTTAATTAAACTATATCCTGTAAATTTGGAAACAGTAATTAGAACAAGAGTTATTCGACACGGTTTCTGGGTGAAAAAGTGGAAAAAGGATAGTTACTGAATTGAGGATATGACGGTGATTTTTTCATTTTTATCAATTTCATACTATTGTAGTGTTGATCTAACGGTCTGGAATGAGTCCGGAATCTAGGATAAAAAGGAGATCAACTCCGACCCTTGAATGTGGTTCTTTTGATCCATTACATGTCAAGCCCTTTGATTATTATATTGATCCATTTCATTTATTTTGTTTGTTAGACCAAAACAATTAAAATTGTCGAAACAAGAGTCATTTGACACGGTTGTTGGGTGAAAAAAAGGGAATAACATGGTTATTGGATTTGAGGATATGATGGTGATCCGTAGCTGTCATGGAACCAGTGGTTTTTTATTTGATCAGTTTCATATGAATGTTGATCTAACGGTTGGAATAAATCCGGAATTTAGGATCCAAAGGTGATCAACTACGATCCTTAATATGGTGCTTTTGATCCTCCATTACACGTCAAGCCCTTGGATTGTTAGACCACCTGCTATGGAGCCACACCTCGTCCAGATGGCATGGATGGCGGCGTGGTGGGGCGGGGAACGCCGGCTGAAGGGGCAGAGAAGGGGCATGGAAGGGGGTCGTCGTGGAGGAGTTCACGGTGTGAAGATGAAGGGTGTTGGTGGGGCCCATGCCCATCAACCAATCATTTTTTTTTTACTTTTTTCGATTTTGATATTATTATAATAGGGCGTGAAAGGGGGTGTAACCATAGTAGGGGTTAGTGAAGGAAAGTGTGGTGATGTGTCAGTGAGGTGACAGTTACTTTATGATGTGGCAGTGGCGTGGAGTGAAAGGGCGTGAAACCATAGCGGATGGTCTTATTGACCCATGGTGGAGTGACTTGTATCCCTCTAGTGAGGTATTAAATAAGGGTATTCCACGACAAAAAACAAAACCCCGATTTTATACGTGGTGACTGTCAGATGAAAGAGAAAACCCTAGGGATTTATGGCACCGAAGAAGTGGTGGACATCTAAGGAAGAAGAAGCCTTGAAAGCTGGTGTTAAAGAATATAAAGCAGGAAACTGGAAAGATATTCTTAAAGATCCACGATTTGCTTCTATACTGGCTAATCGAACGAATATCGATCTCAAGGTTTTTATTTTTGTTTTTGTTACTTGCAAGCCCTTGTATATCATCGATCGTGAATCTGATCCTGCTTGTTTCTTTTTATGTGATCAAATTTGTTACTCGTGATAAATGTTGATAAGGATTGTGTAGGAAAGAGTTTCAAATTGTGATTATTCCTTTTCTGAAACCTATATTGATTTCATGATACCGATAAAAACAGATCTGGATCTACATACATCTACGTACAAACAATGAATTTTTGAGTTATTACTTATATGAGCTCTGTCTAAAGAGGGCTTAAGATTTAGTAATTACCCAATTGCAAGTTACGCTTCTTTGAACTTCTTAATCTACAAATTTTGTATGGCCAGCTTATATCTTCTCAACATGTAAAGTTTTCTAAATTGTTTTATACAAACATACGATGTACTAATTTTCAAAGATTTGGTTGTGTGGTATCTTCAGTACTAATTTACCCAATTGCAAGATACATCTTTTATAAACTTCTCAATATATAGATTTTGTAATGCATTTACACATATCATGTATTTATACCTCTAAATTGTATTTAGAGCATTTGTTATACCTGTGTTTTCACATGGTATGGTTTAATTTTGTTATCATTCTATGTGCAGGACAAATGGCGAAATATGAATGGAGGAGGCTGTGGGTCTGGCGGCAGAAGGAAAGCTAGTACTTCTCGCCCGCCGGATAAGAGAATAGTCCCAAAGTATGTTCCTTTTGAACTGCTTTAATTGTATGTTTGTGTTAGTCGCACTAGCTAATTATTAGTTAATATGATTAAATATACTGTTATGAATTTATCGATCTCTATGACATAATATTGTTTTAGTTGATTGATAATATCTATTTCCATCTTTAATGCTCTTTGACCAGGTACAAGTACAATACAATGATTTACGAGTCTCTCAGATACATTGAAGATCCCAATGGAACTGATGTCGATACGATGATTAACTTTCTTGAGGTCAGAATATATTCTTTTAGTTTGTATATGTTTCAATTGGTTTGTGCAGAGGGTGATCATTTTTTAGTTTATTGACGTTTACACTTGTTGCAGTCAAAGTATGAGTTACAAAGTACCTTTAGAAAATCATTTATTGCAGCGCTCGAAGCACTTGAGGCGAAAGGATACCTTAAGAAGGTTGGTAACTCTTATCCTAAGTTATATGTTTGGTTCTGTCACCGTTACTTTTACCATCTATTTTAGCATCTGCAGCTTGTAGTATTTGAGTACTTTTATTATAGTGCTATGACCTGTAGAAACTACTACTTTTTTGCAATCATATTTGATATTAATTACATGCAGGTGAATGACCGCTACAAGGTCAAGGGTACGTCTTCGGGTGCTAAAACATCCCGACAAGAGAATGTTAGGACAAATACTGTTGATACTCGAGAACATCCTGCAAGTGTTGCCTTTAAGGTGGCTTTAGCTGAAATCAATGAATACGAGGTAACCAAACTTTGTGAGGATAAAAATAAGCTTGATGAGCTGCTGGATGAAAGCGAAGCAATGTTAATGCTTGCGGAAGGCCTCCATGAACAATGTAAATCACCTTACATTACCTTAAACTATTAATTTTAAAAAATCTTCTTCTTTGAAATATGACCATATCTATTCTATACCACAGGCAAAAAATATGGATCGGTTACTCTGCGTCCTTAAAGTGCTGTTTAAAAGACTGGTTCCAGTGGTAATCTGGTGGTAAAGGTTAGTGATGCTGAGTAGGTGATCATGTTGCTTAATCTTTTTTCCTTCAAGTAGAGATGTATCGTTGTTGTTTTCAACTCTTGTGGATTAGGCAAACTCAAAACTTTAGTTCATGTTCTCTGTTTTTGTGCTCTTATCTGGTGATTTATGTGAAAATGCTGCAACATGGAAATTTCCCATATTTGAATAATTGGGTCATTGTAGATCACCTTATGTAGTCTTTATCACATAATTTGTTTGAACCATGACTATAATTGGGTCAATGTAGATCACCTTATGTAGTCATTGGCTTGGTTTATGGGTTCCTCGGGTTTTGCAGTCTGGTAATCCAAACTGCAAAACCCAGAAAGAAGAAAAAAATCATCATCATATATCCAACACCCTTTAGCATCCTTGTTGGTCACTTCAAAGTTGTGTTGTTGCTTGAGGCTTGAGATATGTTTGCGTTCAAGGGTATTTATGTAAACTGGTCACTTCAAAGTTGTGTTGTTGCCAAGGCATGAGATATGTTTGGGTATTTATTCATGTTAATAAAGAAAAAAATTAAAACTTAATAAATAAATATTTTGTTGCAAATTTAACAAAGACAATTTAATAGTTCAATTGTTTAAAGCCTTTAACTTTAATCGGAAGGTCACAAAATGTAAAAAGCCTAAAAATCAAAATAAAATATAAGAAAAAAAGTTCTGGTCCTGAACATAATAACTGCTCAAAGCCCATTAGACCAAATAAGAGACTTGTTCCAAGCAACAAAGTTTTTCAAGAACTTACATTGATCGATTCGTGTCTATCAATATTGTCATCTCTAGTAAAAGTTACCTACATCGAATAACGTTTAGCAATTAATAAAAAGAAAATCAAAATAAATATTATGAACAAAAGAAATGTAATAATGAACAAAACGTGACATGTTTTGTTTTAGCAAAGGGAAAATGAATTTAACATAAAGGAAGTATTGATAATGTTTCTTAAGTGACATCTCTATCCATGACCATCACATTCGAAGATGTTAATTGTTAACATGGGTTCTGGCCTACATTTGACCCATGTCACCATTACTTTTGACACGCAAATCGACACTCCTCATCCTTTTTTTATTATTAGGGTTACTGGATTTTAGTAATTCTAAGTTTCACCTGTCGGTCGATAATAATCTCAATTTTAAAAATTTCTCCAAACGATCACAACTTGTAAGAATTTGGCCCCATCAATCATTTTCTAACTGCAGTGCCCTTGAATCTATTAAGGAGGCTACACGTGCACTTGAATCTATTGAGGATATCAAATTCTTATATGTTAGAAAATGATCGATGAGGGCCAAATTCTTACAAGTTGGGATCGTTAGAGGGAGTTTTTAAAGTTGGGATTATTATCGGCCAACCGGTGAAACTTTGGATTATTACAATCCAATAACCCTTATTATTATAATAGTTCTGGTATTTTTACCGCATAAAAACTAAAGAAAACTGCATGGTTTGCCAATTATATTGAATCCACTTGTTGATATAACTTTGATGATATATGGTCACAATGGTAGTCAGAATTATTTTTTCCTACGGGTTCGGAAATTTTCTAGTGTTCGATTTTTAAAGGATTCTACGGGTTTGATGACGAAATTTCTACAGGTACGATTTCAAAATACACCTATATATAACACTAAAAAATTTTTGGTACGGATTCGGTCAAACCCGTACCCTTCTATGTAGCTACGCCCCTAAGTCACATAGTTGTCCAGTTTAAAAAGTTTTATAATATTTAAAAATTCATTGGATACCTTTTATTTAAGACACCAACTTCAAAGATATCGTTACATAGGACATGTCAATTTTACTATACTTTAATAGAATTATTTAATTTATATTTGAACGATGTATTTGACCGGTATATGAAACTGATGATACGGACATTTGGCCATTCCAAATATATTTTAAGAAAAAGATCTTAATTTATAACATAAAAGCAAAATGAGTTCATTGATGTAGTGAGTTCAAAATAAATTAATAGCATCTATAAATTTTAGTTAAATATATTTTTTTATCTATAAAAGATTAAGTAATACATTTAGTAAAATGTTAATTTGTTTATAAATCACTAAAGCTAATACTGCCTCTATTTTCTAAATCCTGATTTTGATGGGTATGTTTTCTAAATATGTTTTATTTGTATATTTATGTATTTATATAATGTTCATGTTGAACATGATATACAAATTAATTCAATAGATATCATATGAATGTCTTTTCTTATATAACTTATAGTATGGGGTATGGGGTGGGGGTTGGGGCGTGTGTTGTAGAGAAACGCCCAAGTCACCACCCCGGGTGGGCTTGGGTTTGGGCGTGGCCCCTTGGGCGGGAGTTTAAGGCCGGGCGTGGGGCATGCTAGCGATCCTATGTGACCGGCTCTTATTGGCTTGTTGGCTAGTGCATAGCGGGCCATGTTTAAATTTTAGATTTTTTTTATTTTAATACACTTGGCCAAGCCACGCCGGGCTAGCCACGCCCCGCCATATCCCTTTGAAATTGACTTTTGGTCTTGGGTGTCCCATAGTCCACGTGTCGCACCATGCCCCCAACCCACACCCCACCATACCCCACGGTCTAATCACTTAGTAGACATTTTGCAAATCCTTTTGGAAGCTAGCATTATATATGTTTAATTTAAATATAGAGGGTTCTACCTCTCTATTATTTTAAGCAAACATATTTTCAAACAACATCTCTATTATTATATCTTGCTTAATTTTATACATATAAAGTCAAAATAAAATGAATATATGCTTATGTGTCTAATCCGACACCGGCATGAACACAACTACACAAGTGTAATATATTTAAGAGTTATTTTTTAATATATATATTTTTTTTATTATACCAGACAGTGATGTAAGGACTAATAAGGAGCTTGACCTAACAAAGAATTTTCAAAAATGGTCAACCATTTTAATTCATATATAGTAGTAGAGGCTGGTTATTGAGCATGACTTAATATATGAAGCGTACGAGATTCAATCATTGGCGGACCCAGGATTTTTTTTTTTTGGGGTGCGGAAATTTTTTAAAGATTTTAGACCACTAGCTATATAAAAAAAATCGGTTCATAGCGGGTCGGGTCATGTAAAACAAGTAAAAACAAACAAACAAAGTTTCATAGCGGGTCGAATCAGATCGGGTCGGGTCGGGTCCATTTCAATTCTCAAACAATCAAACCCTAGTTCCTAACTACCTATCACATTAACAAACAAAAAAACATCAAAGTTCAAACCATCATTACTTTTATTTCTCTTAATCATTCAATAAAAGAACAAAAAAACTTATCTATAACATACATTGGTCTTTAATTAGAATAATCCGGCGAAAAAAGTGGTTCAACCCCTTTACTCTTGAGAAATCGCGGCATAACTTCCGTACTCATTCTTCATTCATAATCCTATCACATTACATACAAAATAAACAAGGATCTTCAAGTGTTCAACCATAGCCCATGTTCCTTAATTTTCAATTTAAAATTTTGAATTTCAAGCCCTAGTAATTATTATTTGCCAACCAACAATCATATAATCAACAAACATGTTTGCCAACCAAAATTTTTGAATTTCAAGCCCTAGTAATTATTATAAGCCCTAGTAAAAAACATGTACGGGCGGCCTGAATTAACCAGTTTGCAGCCGAAATTTTGCAGTCGCCGGCCGGAATTATGCTGTCGCTGGGCGCTGAAGTGAGGCAGAGGGAGGGCGGGAGTCGCTGGCAAGTGGCAGCGATTTGGGTTTTTTTTTTTATTATGTGCACTTGTTTGTTTAACAAAACTAGTAGTTGGGTTGGGCTTGAATGAGTATTAAGTTATTGGGCTTGATGGATTGAATTAAGTTTTATTAAAGGGGTTAGTAGGCTAACTTGTTTACATAATTTGATCGGGTTTCAGTCCGTGTTCACAATTTTTTTACATAAATTTCTAACATTTTTTTCTAAGGGGTGCGGACGAATTTTTCAAGGGGTGCGGACGAAAATTTCCAAGGGGTGCGGTCTAGATTTTTCGCAAAAAATACCACTAATTTTTTTTTTCAAGGGGTGCGGCCGCCCATCCACCCCATAACTTGGGTCCGCCCCTGGATTCAATATCAACATGCGGAAATTGGTTTATAACATGCGATTTTGGTATTTTTAACATCATGCGAATTTTTTTTACTAACATGCAAAGTTTGGTTTTTTTTATAAACATGCAATTTTCATTTTGTTTTGAACATTCGATTTTCATTTTTTTAACATGCGATTTTCATTTTTTAACATAACGTGCGCATTTAATATTACGTACGCTTCGTACTTTAAGCCATATTATACGATACATTTATTCTATAGTAGTAAATCATCGGGTTAGGATCAAATACAAAGGCTAAAATAAATAAGAAGTGTAAGAAGGATTCTAGTCCATTGATCTTAGATTTGAAGGGTTGAGATTGGTTGTAGGGAAAAGAAGATAATAGAAGGGCATAAAAGGAATCTTATATTTATGGATTTTCTCTCTCCACATGCAAGGCACATGCCAATTCCCCCATCGATTTAAAACGTCCATAACTTTTTCATACGACATTTTTTTTCAAAAAAAAATTCACCATAATAACGAGCGTTTTTTATCTTTAATATGAGTACCATATTATCATATAAAAATAAAATAAAAATTTTCATTTTTACTGGGTTTTTTGGCATTGTGTTAAAGGTTCAGGTCATTGTGTCTTTTAACTGGGTTTTGGTCAGTAGAGTTTCTATACATTGTGTTATTATCAAAACCTATAACACAATGTTAATTTGAGTTCTATCCATTGCGTTTTTATAAAAACCTATAACACAATATATGACACAATGAAGATTTTGTTATATCTGGGTTTTCTATAAATTGTGTTATTAGTTCAGGTCATTGTGTTTAATATGTTATTCATTGTGTTTTAATATATTGTCCATTGTGTTTTAATAATTTGTTCAATTTTTTTTATTATCTTGTTCATTGTGTTTTGGTTTGTTATGTATTGTGTTTTTAGTTTGTTTTTCATTGTGTCTTCATCTGCTCTCCATTGTGTCTTTTATCTGCTGTCATTAATTGTGTCTTTTATCTGTTGTCATCAATTGTGTTTTTATTTAGTCTGATTCTTATTGTGTTATATGTTATCGCCATTGTGTTATACGTTATGGTCATTGTGTTTTAGTATGTTGTCTATTGTGTCTTTATTTGTTGTCATTGATTGTGTTTTTATTCTAATTTACATTGTGTTTTACATCATGTCCATTGTGTAATATGTTATTCATTGTGTTTTAATATGTTGTCCATTGTGGTTTAATGATTTGTTCAATTTTTTTATTATCTTGTTCATTGTGTTTTAGTTTGTTATGTATTGTGTTTTTAGTTTGTTTTTCATTGTGTCTTCATCTGCTCTCCATTGTGTCTTTTATTTGCTGTCATTAATTGTGTCTTTTATCTGTTGTCATCAATTGTGTTTTTATTTAGTCTGATTCTTATTGTGTTATACGTTATGTTCATTGTGTTTTAGTATGTTGTCCATTGTGTCTTTATCTGTTGTCATTGATTGTGTTTTTAATCTAATTTACATTGTGTTTTACATCATGTCCATTGTGTAATATGTTATTCATTGTGTTTTAATATGTTGTCCATTGTGGTTTAATAATTTGTTCAATTTTTTTATTATTTTGTTCATTGTGTTTTAGTTTGTTAAGTATTGTGTTTTTAGTTTGTTTTTCATTGTGTCTTCATCTGCTCTCCATTGTGTCTTTTATTTGCTGTCATTAATTGTGTCTTTTATCTGTTGTCATCAATTGTGTTTTTATTTAGTCTGATTCTTATTGTGTTATATGTTATCGTCATTGTGTTATACGTTATGTTCATTGTGTTTTAGTATGTTGTCCATTGTGTCTTTATCTGTTGTCATTGATTGTGTTTTTAATCTAATTTACATTGTGTTTTACATCACGTCCATTGTGTAATATGCAACTGGGTTTTTGAAATTTTTTTGAAAAATATAACAATATGGTACTCATATTAAAGATAAAAAAACGCTCGATTTTATGGTATAATTTTTTTTTAAACAAATGATATATAAAAAAGTTACGGACGTTTAAAAGTTAGGGGGGAAATAGCATGTGACTTGCATGTGCATATTCTCTTTCCTCTTGTAGACAAAATTACCCTTTCTATTTAATTAATCATAGGACACTCTTCTTACCCTTCTTATTTTTAAATCTTTTGTATTATAACTCAACCCGTAAATCATCATCACTTATTTAATTCTTATAGAATATAGATTATAATACATGTTATATTGTGGCAGTTTAGTTTTTTATAATATTAAGAAAAACAATGTAAAATTTAGGGTTACGTGGAAGGACATTTAAGACGATTCAATGTTTATACAAACAATATTTTTTTTTTCAAGTTACAAGAATAATTTTATTTAATAAAAAAAAGAGGAAAAAAGCCTTTTTTTGTGTGAATATTTTGTATATTTAATTTTATCTGGTGATAAATAAGTCAACTTGGAATCCAATAAATTACAAAAAGGAAGAGAAGTCGATGATGAACTGTACTTGATTGTTCATCTCTCGCGATCGATATTGCATATATTTTATCATTAATTACTAGCATAAAGTCATAAATCTTACTTGAGTAAAATGCACAGATAGTCCCTGTGGTTTTGTAAAATAACACCTATAGTCCCCAACTTTTGGAAATTACACTGGTGCTCCCTGTGGTTTGACAGTTTGTTACTCGGATAGTCCCTGGAGTGGATGTCCGTTAGTTTTCTCCGTTAAATCAATGTAAAATGACAAGAATGCCCTTACTTATTAAAACAAAGTTTAAAACATATTAATAAATAATTGTTGGACCCACCAAAACATCTTCTTCAAGCTCACCCTTTCTTCTCCATCATAACCACTGCCATCACCAAGCCTCCCCCCCCCCCCCCACACACACAGCCACCACCGTACATTACACAACAACTCCTCATCGGTGCTTAAACAACAACCACCTCGTCGGAGCTCAAACAACAACCGACCACCATATACAATGGCTTATTGAACCTACAACCACCATCATTCTTGCTATTTCACACCGGAAAAAAAAAAACCATAATCCTCTCAGCAGCAACTCAGTTTCCTGTATGTCGCGACAGAGGTTAGACGACGAGGTTAAGGGCTTTAGTTGCGTGTACGTCACGGCAGAGGTGTTCAGTTTGCCGGCTGAAGTGGGTGGGTTGAGTGGTGGTGTCGAGTGGCTAGTTGCAGGCGGAGGTCGGTTTGATTTTCGAAAGGAGGAGGTGGGAGTCGGAGTAGAGGGTGGTTGCAGTATGTCTAGTTGCAGACAATGTTGGTGATAGATGATGGAATCGGATTGAAGGTATCAAGAGACTCGGGAGTTAGGGTTTTTCTATTGGGCGTTAAGGATCTTTGATGGTGGAATCAGATTGAAGATATCAGGTGATAGAGTGGAAGGATGTTGATGGTTGTGGGTGATCTTTGGAGATGATAAAGTTGGAATTAGGGTTTGGTCTAACTTACTGAGGAAGATGAAGTGAGTGGTGGGTCCCACTTTTTAATTAGTTTTCTTTTTTTTATATTAAGGGCATTCTTGTCATTTTACATAGATTTAACGGAGAAAACTAATGGGCATCCACTCCAGGGACTATCCGAGTAACAAACTGTCAAACCACAGGGAGCACCAGTGTAATTTCCAAAAGTTGGGGACTATAGGTGTTATTTTATAAAACCACAGGGACTATCCGTGCATTTTACTCTTTGTTATTTGTTACGCATCACAAACTATTGTTTTTGCTTCATGTTTTGTTAGAATAACTAGTTAATACCCCGTCCGCGTTGTGGGGCGATGACCGAATAATGAGCGAGTGTTAGGCAGCTCATTGACACGGAAAACAATTAAATCGAGTCAACCAATTAAAACAAAACACTTTTATAGTTTTGATAAAAAAAAACTAAAACAATGGCAATATTGTAACTTTTAACTGAAGGAAAGTTGTATTTTTTTTACTGGGGTAAAATCATAATTTGCCAAAAGCTAAAGTGATGGTAGTACTGTAAATTTGCACCAGGGGCAAAAGTGTAAATTTTCACAGGGGCAAATTCGTAATTTTGAACTTGGGGTAATAGCGTAATATAAATTTGAACTAAGGGCACAATCGTAATTTTAAGCTGGAGGCAAAATCACAATTTTATTTTGAACTGAGGACAAAATTGTAATTTTGAGTTGGGGGCAAAAACATAATTTTATTTTGAACTTGGGAAAAAACGTAATTTTAAACTGAGTGCGAAATCATAATTTTTTAAACGGGGAAAATCACATTTTTGAACAGATGGCAAAATCGTAATTTTTAGCTGGGGGCAAAAACAAAATTTTATTTTGAACTGGGGGCGAAAAGGTAATTCTGAGCTGAGGGCAAAACCACAATTTTATTTTGAATCGAGGGAAAAATCGTAATTTTGAGCTGGGGACAAAAACGTAATTTTATTTTGAGCTGGGGGCATAACCGTAATTTTAAAGAGGGGCAAAAAACGTAATTTTAAAATGGATATAAAATAATAAATTGGTTCGTCCAATAGGGTAGTGCAAGGCAAAATCGTAATTTTGAATTAAGGGCAAAATCGTAATTTTGAGATGGGGACGAAAACGTAATTTTATTTTGAGCTGGGGGCAAAACGAAAATTTTAAGCAGGGGCAAAAACGTAATTTAAAATGGATATAATATAATAAACCGGTTGAGCCAATGGGGGAGTGCCAGGCAGCTGCCTGACACTATTCCCCCATCTTGAAAATGTATGTATAGGAAATATAATACAGCTTTGTTTTTTTATTCCTCTTAAAAGTATTCGTTCGTGATAAAGTCATTTCCTACGTATACAAAAGTAAGTTAGGGGAATAGTGCCAGGCAGCTGCGTGACGCTTCCCTATTAGACCACTCATTTTATTATTTTATATTCGTTTTAAAATTAGGTTTCGTCCTTAATTTAAAATAAAATTACGTTTTTGCCCCACTTCAAAATAAAATTATGTTTTTGTCCCTCGCTTAAAATTACGATTTTGCCCTCGATTCAAAATTATGATTTTATCCCCATATTACAATTACAATTTTGGCCCCAGTTCAAAATCAATTTTTGTTTTTGCCCCAAACTAAAAATGACGCTTTTGCATTTTCACCCCGTTTCAAAAATTATGATTTCGCCTTCAGTTTCAAATTATGTTTTTGCCCGGTTCAAAATAAAAGTATGCTTTTGCCCCCCAATTCAAAATTACGATTTTGCCCCAGTTCAAATTAAAAATATAGTTTTGTCCCCAACTTAAAATTACGATTTTGTCGTTAGTGCAAAGTTATATTACGATTTTGTCTCTGGTTCAAATTTATAGTATTGCCATCACTTTAACTTTTGGCAAATTACAATTTTACCCGACTCAACAAATACAACTTTGCCCTCAGTTCAAATTATAGTATTGCTATTGTTTTAGTTTTTTAGCAAAACTATAAAAGAGTGTTTTTTTTAATTGGTTGACGGGATTTAATTTTTTTCCATGTGAAGGAGCTGCCTAACACTCGCTCATTAATCCTTGACAAGCTACAGTTTTGCCCTGAGCTCAGGACTACGGTCTTGTCATCGTTTTAGTTTTTTTTCCTAACAAAACTATAATAGTGTTTTTTAATTGATTGAGAATTATTCGGTTATCGCCCTGCAACGCGGGCGGGGCATCAACTAGTTGAATACATTATAAGCGAATCATCTAGAAGGAATTGTCACATGTTCTAAGCAAAATTATTATAATTAATATAATCATAAATATATAGATTATTAATCTTTTAGTTAAAAAATTAAAAAAAAAATCTAAGAGTAGTGATAATGGTGATGGGTGTAGTAGACTGGTAGTTGAGGAATGAGGATTCAATATTAAATCATCAATTCAGCTAAAGTATATATTAACTCTTGTTGGCAACTTATCATATTTTAATGTTGAATTAATTTTAGGATAATAATGTGAAACTGCATTCAGATTTAGAGTCAAAGACAAGGTGCTCAGAATCTGTGTGAAGAGTTAGGGGCTGGTTGACAACTTCTGAATGTTAAGTGCTGAACCAATAAGAGGTCTGAACCATTAAGAGCTAGTATAATGTTTAACCGTTCAGAGGCAAATGTCTGACAAATTCAGATTAGAGGTCTTAACCATTCAGAGGCAAATGTCTGAACCATTCAGACATTTGCTCGCGAAACAAACAGTCTGAACCATTAAGTGCTGAATCAGTAAGATGTCAGAACCATTAAAAACCCCATTAAAAGATGAACAAACAGCCTCTTAGACACCTAACAACTTTAAAACAAGCTAGCTTTTATATTCCAGTATTCCACTCAAAACTAATCATCCAACTTGTTTATAAGTATGTCTCATTGCATGTATAGCGACATAGAAATAGATTATTCATATATTTCTACACCTTCATATCATTGATTTTGAAGAAAAAAACAGCTGTATTTATAATTCAGTCTTGAGAAAAACTATACACCAAAAATTACTTATTACAAAATTATAAATGAATTAATTATAGTTATTATTTATTGTATTGAAATTCTTGTAAATCAATCTTAAAAAAAATTATAAATTAAGGTCAAAGTACTGGTAGAGATGGTGTCATACGTGTATGTATATTTATAAAAGACTAAATTACAATTTTTGTCAAGCATAATTACGTATCAACTCATTTAAAAGTTTTACTTCGAATCGCTATCTTTACTAATTTACTAATTCACAAAAATTCAGTTTTTATTTTTTTAATTTACTTTTAATTGCTATTTTTTTTTAATTTACCATCATATAAAAAGTTAAAAAGTACGAACTCGTATTACCTAAGTAAATTAAAAAAATAATAAAAACTGAATGTTTGTGAATTAGTAAATTAGTTTTGTTACTAAATACAAAAGAAAATATTCACGGATATATGGGTGTGTATGTTCAAGGTAATTGGGTCGTGTATAGGCTAATATATACCCGTGAAAATTTCTAAAACTAATCTTGAATATCATATTAGGTCTCATATTAGAATACCCGTCCTGAATGTTTCGAGGTTCAAATTTTACGCATCGGTTAAGTTTCAGTTCCATATCAGTAAGATAACGGTGAGCAGAGCTAAACGAATGCATGAGAGTTTTTATAGTAGAAAACATTGTCAAAATCTTTTGAAAGTATTTTAAATTAAAGTTAGGGTATGAGATTGGTTTAGTTAATTAAAAATCTTACTACTGTGACTTGCACTAAATAAAATAAAAAAAATAGAAAAAAGATGTGGTACATAGTCTTTTAAAAAGGCCCACACGCTTTCTGCTTTCATATAATTCATCATTAAAGAAGTAGCAATATAATTAGGAGTAAATGGCTGTGAGCAAAAGCAATAATACAAGTTAAAAATGTTGCATTGCCATCTTTGACGGTACATTGTACCCATTTTGTGTGAGCAACTAGTAAATTTTCTCCCGCGATACGGCGGTTCTAAATATAAAGTAACTCGGATTTGTACGATAAAATCCTGAATCATTTTTGAACAAAAGTTACTTCAAAACGTAGATAAACTGAAGATGTACATAAAAATAAGCACGAAAACATATTATATATATATGGCCCGACTTATTTGCGAAAGAAATTTACGTCGAACACCAACCTGAACTTATACCGACACGTACATAAAAATAAGTAAAAAATTATGTTTTTTAAGTTAAAAATGGCACCGCGCATTGTGGTGGCACCGAAACGTAAAGTCGAATTTATAAAGTCTAATGAAAATATATTACATTTAACCCGACTTGTTGTAAAACAAAATTTATGTCAAAACATAGATCAACTGAAAAACATACAAAAAAAGCAAAAAAAACATATTATATCTGAGGCTACCATTTAAAAAAAAAACGTAGTCAACTTAAATGTATACCGACACGTACATAAATATAAACACGCAAAAAATGATTATAAAGTCAAAGAAATATAAGTGTCAAACTGTCAATACTAAATGTTAAAAGGTAAAGACTAAAAAAAACTTACTAAAAGACAAAAAAATATATTAAAAAAGTTGACTAATGGCCAGCTCTCATGCAGTAGCATGGTATTAGTCATCCAACTTGTGTTGTTTGTAGTTATGTAAAATTCTTTTTCTTACAAAAAAAATGTCTATAAAAATAATGAAAATAGATATTCCTTTGCCGGGTTTTATCTTTTTAATTCTGAAGAAGTATGCCACATCTTAGCTTCCTCAACATTAGAGTTAAGCCACTAACATCATCAAGAAAACAACAAACATAATTGTATATGAAAACCAACTCGTAGGCAGTGGCGAAGCTTGAGATTTCTTACCGGATGGTTGAAAACGTATATATCAAAAAAATTCTATTAAAACGGGGGGTCGAAAACGTATATACCCAAAAAAATTTATACGAAAACTACATACTCTACACTACTGAGTGAAAAGTTCGGGGGGGTCGGCCGCCCCCTCCCGCCCCCACTATGTTGCGCCCATGCTAGTAGGGTGCAAATGAGTGTTGGGATATCGTACGCTCGAGAGCAGACCCACATATTAAACACCGATGACACACGCGGCATTTGTGTGTGTTGTAAAGACTGATACTCATTTTCTAGCATCTCGTTTTAGTGAAACAAAAGTAACCATCCAATTCTAGCTAATCTTGATATAAAGTTTGATCCAAAATAGAAAGTAGACATGCACATGAATGAAAGTGTGAATCAAAGAAAATTCAACTTTATGGTCAATTATTATTTCACAAATTATCATTTCATGTATATATATATATTCAAATATATTTATTTACACTTTCAATGGAAAATTCAACAAATTTAAATCACACCATAATGTCAGAGGATTTTCGCTCTATTTTTTATCCAAAGAAATGTATTTGTTAACATCATCCAAGATTTTTTAAATTCGATGTCGATTTTACTGTTAAATAACTTAATGTTATGTGCTTTCCGTGTAAACTATAACGTAATCAGAAAAATACTTTGTATGGTCTTCCTATTTGAGTCCGGGATTAGAAACTCTAAAGCTTGTTCCACAATACACGCGATGGGAGGGAATTTGCACCATAAACTTGTCACACCCCAACCGATGGCGGAAACATCGGGGTATGACACTGAGCGAAACAGATTGTCCAGAAGTTTCCATAACAATTATCATTACTATTCAATTTAAAATAACATGTCCCATACCATGTCTCAAACAGTAAACAAATTATTACAGATAAAGTCTAGGCAAATAATTTTGTTCCGACAACTCAGATTTTCAAATAGAGCAATTGTTTATCTGCTTCTAGAGACCCTTGATTCATTTACTACAGACAACTATTTGTTGGGCTCTAAAGCTTTATTCTAGCTTCAACTTCCTATCATGTGTGCATCCTAAGCACCTGTCACATACGTTAAAATAAAGTCAATACATATAATGTAAAGGTGAGCATACAAGTTTGATAATAGCATATAGAGTTCGAATTCGTTTACGCATAACCAGCACGTACACATAGAGAAATGAAGCACGTTAGTTCGCAATACATGGTTACCAGTGACTACGAGTTGACTGCCCGGGGCAGTTCGCAATACATGGTTACCGCCGTAATCCATGCAAGTAATTGTCCTTAACAACCCCCGTGTGAACGGGTGCTGAGTCCAAACTATAGTACTATCGTTGCTAAGGCAGGTAGACAGCATTCCATGTGTAAACATAACAAACAAGCATTCATAAGCCACGTATAACATGCATTAACGGTTAGCGTTCAAATAGTATTGAGTAGTGTGTTTGATGTGATTTGAATAGTTGTGACGTATGTAACACCCAAAAGTGCATAAAGCAAAAATGGATCGAGTATAGTCACAGCGGTTGATGGATTGAAGGGAGCGCTTAGCGAGTAGGGTTAGCCTGAATAGTTTGATAGCATAATAATAAGCGACGCGTAAAACGGAAAACAAATGTTGGAGAGTCGGACAGCTGGTCGATCGGACGGTAGTTCGATCGGACGGCTGACCGTTCGGTTGACAGTCCGCTCGGACTGCTGTCCGGTCGGTTGGTAGGCCGATCGGATGGCTGTTCGAGTGGATTGTTTCTTCCTTTGAGAAGGATGTGTTTGTGTATGATGGTTTGGCTTTTGAAGTTTTCGTTGTAGTATTTGAAAACATTGAAGTACCTTTACCCTTCAGGTCGGTCGATCAGACGGCTGTTCGATCGGCCGGCAACCCGATCGGTTAGGTATTTTAATGAATTGTGGTGATTTTCTTTGGATCGGACAGGTGTTCGATCGGACATGTGTTCGATCGGACAGGTGTTCGATCGGACAGGTCAGCAAGTCAAAGACTGAATGAATTGTAAAGTGACGCGATGATACGGCTTGCTGACCGATCGGTTGGCAAGTCAACAATAGTCAACAACTTTAAATGAAATGCAAAGTATGGTGCAGTGGATCGGGTAGCTGATCGATCGAACACTAATGATGTTCGATCGAACAACATGCATGAACAACCATGACGAGTTCTCAGCAGGGTGTCACCTGATCGGACGGCTGTTCGATCGGGTGGCACTCCTAGTGCATCGAACATGTTGAAAAATCGGTTAAGTGTTGAAGTATAGTATCTCATGATACGAAGAGTAATCCGATCGGACAGTAGTTCGATCGAACAACAGTTCGTTCAATACTAGTCTTCAAAATAAATTGATTAAGTATTGAGCCATGTGTTAACTGATCGGTTGGCTGTCCGTTCGGACAGCTGTCTGTTCGGACAGCAGTCCGATCGGTCAGCACCCTGACCTGATCAGCCTATTCGTCTAACACTTGGTTGTTCTGATTGTTTGTCGTTTTATTAAGGTATTTTGACAACGAGTCGAACCATAGATCCCTCGTCCTTACTTGGTTCCCCTGGTCGGACAGGAATCACCCAAATCCGGTTGGTGAACTGTTCGGAACGGAGTTTATCGTTTAACCCGAAATCGGTTAACCTCGTGGATAGAATCCGGATCTTGAGCCATGCAACCACCGGAGTGATTTGTGAGTCGGCATAGGCTCCGTTTCTATCGGTTTGAAGGCATTGAGTGAAAAAGAGTTGAAAGAAAGTTGGAAAATCCATCTTTCAATCCTTTTCACCGTGCATATGTTTAGATCTATGAATATCTTTGTTTGTTTATGTGGAAATCGGCTAGATCCAAGTTATTCTTGGTGGATTGAGGCCAAAACATGAAGTTCTTCAAGAACCCATGATGACATCATCCTAAAACACTTGAATCTTGATGATTTCATGGTTAAAAGTTAAGATTTGAAAGATAGAAAGGTGTAGGAGTGCGTGTAGATCAAGAAAGTACAAGATTTAGGACGAAATCTTACCGGAATCGAGAGGAATCTGAGAAAAGGATGAACTAAGCGTGCTGGTCGAACAGAGGTTTCCAAAAGTGGAAAGGATAACAATGACAAGGGTATTTATAGGATGCTAAAAGGGGAAAGTGCTGGCCGATCGGCCAGGCAGCTCGATCGGACAGCAGTCCGATCGGCTGGCTGTTCGATCGGCTGGTAGCCTGATCGATCAGCTGCACGTTTCGAGTGTTTGGTGCGACGATTTTTGATATTTCGATTTCGGTTGCGAGCGGTTCGATACGATAGGGTTTCCTAGTCAAATTACTTTTAATCCCAACCACTCATATCTTGCGCTATCCTTTCTCCACTAACTATCATAGTTCGATTGTGATTTGAGTTCGACGTCGATTGAGTTCGATTGTATTTCGAGTTTCGATTGATTTCCACAACATACAAAATTAAACATGCGCAGGTAACACGTAAGGCACACACACACGTATAACAATAATTAAAATACGTAGTTCGAGTGGAGATTCGATTCGATGTCGATTGGATTAGCATAGTTTGATTATCGTTTAGCTTTATCGCATTGTTACTTCCTATAGTTCACAGTCGTAGGTCGATTGAATGGCGATTAACATACGTCGATTGTTGTAATTATAAACACTTACTCCACATAATACAACTAAAATAAACATCCAAAAGAAATCTACTGCAAGTCAAGTTGCGCGAAATCGGTCGTTGACTTTGACCTTGACTTTGACTTTGACTTTTCGAAAACACGGGGTGTTACAGCCTCCCATTGTTTAGGGAATTTCGTCCTGAAATTAGGCTGTAAGTTGTATACCACCGTGAATCACTTTTCTCTCTCTAGACTTTCTCTTTAAATAACTGCGGGTACTTCGCCTTCATGTCGCTTTCGAGTTCCCAAGTGAACTCTGCGCCTCGTTTGCCTTCCCATCGGACTTTCACAATAGGAATGCGAGAGCGTCTGAGTTGCTTGGTTTGGTGGTCCATGATTTCGACAGGCTTTTCCACGAAGTGTAGTGTTTCGTTTACTTGAAGGTCATCGAGAGGTACAATTAGATCATGCTCAGCCAGGCACTTTCGGAGGTTCGAAATGTGGAAAGTCGGGTGGACGTTACTAAGTTCCTCCGGTAGTTCGAGTCTGTAGGCGACTTTTCCGATCCTTTCCAGAATCTTGAAAGGTCCAACATATCGAGGCGCTAGCTTTCCTTTCTTGCCGAATCGGACCACACCCTTCCAAGGCGATACCTTTAGGAGTACGTAGTCACCAACGTCAAATTCAAGGGGCTTGCGTCGTCTATCGGCATAACTTTTCTGTCGATTCCGAGCTTTTACCAGGTTGTCTCGAATTTGGAAAATTCTGTCTGTCGTTTCTTGTAATAGCTCAGGACCGGTTAATTGCGAATGATCGATCTCGTGCCACACAATAGGCGATCGACATCTTCTTCCGTATAAAGCCTCGAATGGTGCCATTTGTATGCTAGAATGATAGCTGTTGTTATACGAGAATTCGACTAACGGCAGGTATTTATCCCAATTACCACCGAAGTCTATGACACACGAACGGAACATGTCTTCAAGGGTACGAATCGTTCTTTCAGTCTGACCGTCGGTTTGAGGGTGGAAAGCGGTACTTAGATTTAGCGATGTACCGAGTGCCATTTGAAACGTTTCCCACAGTCGCGAGGTAAACCGAGCATCACGATCAGAGATGATGTCGCGAGGCGTACCATGATTACAAATGATCTCGTCGGTGTAGATTCGAGCTAATCGTTCTACCTTGTAGTCTTCCCGTATTGGCAAAAAGTGAGCAGATTTAGTCAAACGGTCGACCACAACCCAAATGCTGTCGTGACCTGATGACGTGTGCGGTAGCTTGGTTATGAAGTCCATGGCTATACTCTCCCACTTCCACATAGGGATTGGTGGTTGCTCGAGTAAGCCAGAGGGTCTTTGATGTTCAGCCTTGACTCTTGCACATGTCAGGCATTTCCCAACGTAGAGGGCAATATCCCTTTTCATGCCGGGCCACCAGTACTTATAGCGAAGATCCTGGTACATTTTGTCGGCACCGGGATGAATAGAATACCGGGATTTGTGGGCTTCGTCCATCAAGATTTGTCACAAATTGGTTCGTTTGGGAATCTAAATTCGGTCCAGAAAATGGAATATCCCATTTGATTTGCTCACAAGCTGGGCTCCATCGTGATAGATTCGTTCCTTCTTCAGAGTGCGTTCATTAAAACATGCATGCTGAGCTTCGCGAATGAGGGCTTCGAGATCGTCTTGGGCTTGAACATTACGAGTGCTAAGCAGATAACTCCGTCTGCTGAGTGCGTCGGCGACAACATTTGCTTTGCCTGGGTGATAACGAATCTCACAGTCGTAATCGTGGAGAAGTTCTACCCATCGACGTTGATGCATATTAAGTTCCTTCTGATTAAAGATATGCTGTAGGCTCCTATGATCGGTGAAGATCATACACTTGGTACCATACAGGTAGTGTCGCCAAATCTTTAACGCAAAAACAACTGCGCCTAGCTCGAGATCATGGGTTGTATAGTTATTCTCGTGGATTTTGAGCTGACGAGATGCGTACGCTATAACCTTGTCTCGCTGCATAAGGACACAACCAAGACCAAGGTTGGAAGCATCACAATAGACAATGAAATCGTTGTTTCCGTCGGGCAATGTGAGAATAGGAGCATTGCAAAGCTTATGCTTGAGGGTTTGAAAGGCGGATTCTAGTTCAGTTCCCCAAACAAAAGGCTTGTCTTTATGCGTGAGAGCGGTAAGTGGTACAACGATCTTTGAGAATCCTTCGATAAATCGTCGATAATAGCCCGCTAGTCCGAGAAAAGAACGGACTTCAGACGGGTTCTTAGGCGTAATCCAACTCTTGACAGCTTCAATCTTCGCAGGATCGACGTGAATACCTTGACTATTAACAATGTGACCCAGAAACTGAACTTCCTCCAACTAGAATTCACACTTGGAGAACTTGGCGTAGAGTTGGTTCCCCTGGAGTAGCTCGAGAACCAAACGTAGATGTTGCGCGTGTTCGGCTTTCGATTTGGAATAGATCAAGACATCGTCGATGAATACGATGACGAAACGGTCGAGGTATGGTTTACACACGCGATTCATCAGATCCATGAAAACCGCAGGTGCGTTGGTTAAACCAAAGGGCATAACAACAAATTCGTAGTGGCCGTAACGAGTGCGAAACGCGGTTTTGGGTATATCCTCCTCTTGAATGCGTAGTTGGTGATAGCCTGAGCGTAGATCGATCTTCGAGAAACACGTAGCACATTGTAATTGATCAAACAAATCATCGATACGAGGTAGAGGATAACGGTTCTTGATAGTTAACTTATTCAATTCCCGGTAGTCGATGCACATCCGGAACGACCCATCCTTCTTTTTTACGAAAAGGACCGGCGCGCCCCAAGGAGAGGTGCTCGGGCGAATGAAGCCTTTCTTAAGCAATTCCTGGAGTTGGCTTGAAAGTTCACGCATTTCAGACGGCGCGAGTCGATAAGGAGCTTTGGCAATAGGGTTGGCTCCAGGAATGAGGTCGATACGAAAGTCGATATCGCGACTTGGCGGTAGTCCGGGAAGATCCTCTGGAAAAACATTAGGAAATTCTCGAACCACAGGAGCGTTTTTCACTTCCTTCTTCTCTTTCTTTTCCTTCTCCGCTACTACAATGTTAGCCAAGAAAGCTCTGTATTCCTTGCGGAGATACTTGCTAGCTTGAACACATGACATGAGCTTGAGACCTTTCGAAGTAGTTTCACCGTAGACACAGAATAAATCACCATTCGCGAGCGAGAATTGAATCATCTTGTCGAAGCACACAACTTCAGCATGGTTTTCGCGAAGAAAGTCCATGCCTACTATGACATCAAAACTTCCGAGTTGCATCGAAATAAGGTCGATTGGGAAAATGTGATTGTTGAGTTCTAGAGTACAATCACGAAGAACAGAATTGACGGCGACGGTTCTTCCGGTAGCGACTTCAACATCGAACGTCGAGGAGAGTCGGGAGCGTTTACGACTAAGGAGTTTCTCGAATTCGAACGACACGAAGCAATTATCGGCTCCAGTATCAAATAAACATGAAGCATAAATACCATTCACAAGGAACGTACCATTAACTACGTTGTTGTCGGCTTGGGCTTGACGCACGTTGATGTTGAAAGTTCGTGCGCGTGCTGCTTGTTGTTGTTGTTGCTGCTGTTGTTGCTGGTGCTGGTGCTGCTGAGGCTGTTGCTGCTGGGGCTCTTGTTTCACAACCCTGTTCGGGCACATGTTGGCGAAATGGTTAGGATCGCCACATGCGAAACAGGCTCTGGCTTTGACCGCGGGTGCCAGAGGAGCTTGTTGACCCTGAGGGGCGGTGAGTAGAGCTTGATGAGCAGGAGCTTGCCGAATACGGCAGCTGGTGGTGAAATGGCCGTACATATTGCAATGAGCACAAAAACGGAAAGCGATGGCAGTCGGGTGATGGTAGGTACAAGTAGGGCAGAGCGGGTGTGGCCCAGTGTATGCACGCTTTGCAGGCGGTGCATTAGCCACAGGCGCCGCTACTTGACGCTGTTGGGCTGGTACAGCTTGAATCGGTGCAGCAGTGATCGCACAGTTCTTGTTGCTGGAGCTGTTCTTTCTCTTGTTATTCCTCTTGCTGCTTGATGAGGTGATGGTTTCAGTAGTTGGTGCGGTGGTGGTAGCTTGATGCAGGTGCTTTGAAGTTTTATCCCAGACACCGGCCTTGACCCGTTTGTCATTGATTTCAGCAGCCAGTAGATAGGTTTCTTCGATCGTCGTAGTCTTAGCCGCTTGAACGAAATCAGCAAAACAGTCAGGCAGGGCTCGGATATACTTCTTGATTGCCATGTCTGGAGTCTTGACCTGATCGGGACAAATGATGCTGAGCTGTTTGAAGCGAGCAGTAAGCGCAGCATTTTCACCATCCTTTTGCTGTATGTGCCAAAATTCATCCTCTAGTTTCTGACGTTCATGAGGAGGGCATAATTCTTCCAGCATGACTTCCTTGAGCTCGTCCCACGACAGACCGTAGGCTGCATTGTTCCCTCGCTTGTTTCTCTCGGCCGTCCACCAGTTTAGTGCACGGGACTGGAAAACGCCGGTAGCATTCAGATTTCGGAGGTCATCGGGGCAACCACTCTGCCGTAGAGTGACCTCAATGGAATCAAACAAATGAAATAGTGCAGTAGGACCTCCCTCGCCAGTGAATTCTTTTGGCCCACATGACTTGAATTGCTTGAAATTGAAGGCTTTGGTGGTAGCTTTAGGAGCTTCGGTTCTCGACTCCTCAGACGATTTGCTGACGTTCTCGTAAACATCACTCACAGCCTTTGCCACGCTTTTAGCGATGATGGAAGCAAGGCGTTTGTCTCTCTTTTCTTGACGAGAAAGTAGGGAATGACGGGATCCAGATGACATTGTCTGCAACAGACATCGTCACAGGACTCAACACATTGTATTCAAATCTCACCCCACACGTCTACTACTTACTAAAGCTTAGGAACACGCAATGTAACAGGTATCACATAAACACATAATCAATCAGTCACAGATTCACATACGCACAGATTCACACAGTCACGTAAGCATATAGAGCACAGAGTCACAGAAACACCTAACCATGTAGTCATAAGAAGCATATAGGAGCATATAAAAACACGCAGAGTATTCCGACTGCCTCAGGATACAAAACCTAGCATTCAAAGTTCGCGGGTGTTCGAATATAGCGATCGCGTTTAGTATATCGAGTAGTGTAGTATAAGCGTATAGCGTAGCATAAGGTCGTCCACAATTTAACGATTTGTCAGCGTATCGAGATAGAAGTGCAGTGCGAGTCGTACGTGTCGATCGAAGTGAAAGCAAAAATCGTGTAAATCTCCAAAATTTAAACACATAAACAGGTAACACATATATAAGCACAAAAAATCGACGAATCATCAGAGTCAGCAATTGCGGGCTCAGAATCGAAACACATAAAAATCGAGAAATAGATTGTCTGCGGCTAGTAGACTTCGACTAACCAAAGTGATTCAACTATTCGCAAGGATCCGTTGTGCACATTTAACTTCCAGGACCATGCCTTTGCCTCGATTCTTGGGCGTTTGGCACACATCCCGTCAGTCATATTGTGACTTCAGGTCGTTAGAGTCCGTCGAGACTTTGGTGAGAGTTTTGTAAAATGAGCGGAACAAGTAGTCAAGGTTAGGGTTTCACCCCTAGCTTAACAACTTTGTCCCTGTTTTTATAAAATAGAGGAGATTATTCATCAAAATACGGATTTCACTCCTGATTTGCCATAATTCTCCCCGTTTGTAGATAAAATGCGGGTCGATTATGCAACTTCAGTCGAGAGTTTGCGGTTTCCACACCTAATCTCGACTTAATTGCTTATTTATAATTGAAAATTCGAGTGCAGTGATAGTGTAGCGTGTGCGAGAATAATGAGGAAATAGTAGTAAACTCATGCAAAATCCCTAACGAACATGCATAAGTCGGTCTGTTGGTTCCTAACTATAGACTAGGTTTCTAAGACATTGACCCGGACTAGGTCGTGTCTTGCCTAATTCCCTATAGTTATGGCTCTGATACCAATCTGTCACACCCCAACCGATGGCGGAAACATCGGGGTATGGCACTGAGCGAAACAGATTGTCCAGAAGTTTCCATAACAATTATCATTACTATTCAATTTAAAATAACATGTCCCATACCATGTCTCAAACAGTAAACAAATTATTACAGATAAAGTCTAGGCAAATAATTCTGTTCCGACAACTGAGATTTTCAAATAGAACAATTGTTTATCTGCTTCTAGAGACCCTTGATTCATTTACTACAGACAACTATTTGTTGGGCTCTAAAGCTTTATTCTAGCTTCAACTTCCTATCATGTGTGCATCCTAAGCACCTGTCACATACGTTAAAATAAAGTCAATACATATAATGTAAAGGTGAGCATACAAGTTTGATAATAGCATATAGAGTTCGAATTCGTTTACGCATAACCAACACGTACACATAGAGAAATGAAGCACGTTAGTTATCGACATAGATCCATCGATACCAGTGACTACGAGTTGACTGCCCGGGGCAGTTCGCAATACATGGTTACCACCATAATCCATGCAAGTAATTGTCCTTAACAACCCCCGTGTGAACGGGTGCTGAGTCCAAACTATAGTACTATCGTTGCTAAGGCAGGTAGACAGCATTCCATGTGTAAACATAACAAACAAGCATTCATAAGCCACGTATAACATGCATTAACGGTTAGCGTTCAAATAGTATTGAGTAGTGTGTTTGATGTGATTTGAATATTTGTGACGTATGTAACACCCAAAAGTGCATAAAGCAAAAATGGATCGATCGAACAACATGCATGAACAACCATGATGAGTTCTCAGCAGGGTGTCACCTGATCGGACGACTGTTCGATCGGGTGGCACTCCTAGTGCATCGAACATGTTGAAAAATCGGTTAAGTGTTGAAGTATAGTATCTCATGATACGAAGAGTAATCCGATCAGACAGTAGTTCGATCGAACAACAGTTCGTACAATACTAGTCTTCAAAATAAATTGATTAAGTATTGAACCATGTGTTAACCGATCGGCTGGCCAGTCGATCGGCTGACGGTCCGATCGGCTGGCTGTCCGTTCGGACAGCAGTCCGATCGGTCAGCACCCTGACCTGATCAGCCTATTCGTCTAACACTTGGTTGTTCTGATTGTTTGTCGTTTTATTAAGGTATTTTGACAACGAGTCGAACCATAGATCCCTCGTCCTTACTTGGTTCCCCTAGTCGGACAGGAATCACCCAAATCCGGTTGGTGAACTGTTCGGAACGGAGTTTATCGTTTAACCCGAAATCGGTTAACCTCGTGGATAGAATCCGGATCTTGAGCCATGCAACCACCGGAGTGATTTGTAAGCCGGCACAGGCTCCGTTTCTATCGGTTTGAAGGCATTGAGTAAAAAAGAGTTGAAAGAAAGTTGGAAAATCCATCTTTCGATCCTTTTCACCATGCATATGTTTAGATCTATGAAGATCTTTGTTTGTTTATGTGGAAATCGGCTAGATCCAAGTTATTCTTGGTGGATTGAGGCCAAAACATGAAGTTCTTCAAGAACCCATGATGACATCATCCTAAAACACTTGAATCTTGATGATTTCATGGTTAAAAGTTAAGATTTGAAAGATAGAAAGGTGTAGGAGTGCGTGTAGATCAAGAAAGTACAAGATTTAGGACGAAATCTTACCGGAATCGAGAGGAATCTGAGAAAAGGATGAACTAAGCGTGCTGGTCGAACAGAGGTTTCCAAAATTGGAAATGATGACAATGACATGGGTATTTACAGGATGCTAAATGGGGAAAGTGCTGGCCGATCGGCCAGGCAGCTCGATCGGACAGCCTGTCCGATCGGACAGCAGTCCGATCGGCTGGCTGTTCGATCGGCTGGTAGCCTGATCGATCAGCTGCACTTTTCGAGTGTTTGGTGCGACGATTTTTGATATTTCGATTTCGGTTGCGAGCGGTTCGATTCGATAGGGTTTCCTAGTCAAATTACTTTTAATCCCAACCACTCATATCTTGCGCTATCCTTTCTCCACTAACTATCATAGTTCGATTGTGATCTGAGTTCGACGTCGATTGAGTTCGATTGTATTTCGAGTTTCGATTGATTTCCACAACATACAAAATTAAACATGCGCAGGTAACACGTAAGGCACACACACACGTATAACAATAATTAAAATACGTAGTTCGAGTGGAGATTCGATTCGATGGCGATTGGATTAGCATAGTTTGATTATCGTTTAGCTTTATCGCATTGTTACATCCTATAGTTCACAGTTGTAGGTCGATTGAATGGCGATTAACATACGTCGATTGTTGTAATTATAAACACTTACTCCACATAATACAACTAAAATAAACATCCAAAAGAAATCTACTGCAAGTCAAGTTGCGCGAAATCGGTCGTTGACTTTGACCTTGACTTTGACTTTTTGAAAACACGGGGTGTTACAAAACTGATCAGCGACCAAACACCACTTGCAAATGGGCAAGTTACTCACATGTGTTTGCTCTCATTCATGACCAAATTACTCGTTATCAAGGATAAAAGAATATCAGTAAAAATTCCAAAAGGTTTAGGAGTTAATATTTCTTTACTATATATCTTTCTAAATTGGATTAATAGATTTTAATAATCCCAACTATTAGTAATTGGCCGGAAATGGTTCTAACTTCAAAAATAACCGAAGGTGATCCCACATTTTCATATATTGTAAACCAATGGACCTTTACTAACAGAATGTTGGAGGTGGTTATTGAATAAAAAAAAAAAAACTTATTTAGTAATAGTCTAACTACACAAAAAAATGTAAAAAATAAAAAATAAAGTCTTGATATTCCCAAAACGATACCGATTATCGACACAACACATATATTACGTTGATCGAAAACCATAAACATATCAGTAATCGATATACAAAATCACAGAATTGAATATCGATACCACATTGATTTTTTCAAACGATATAATTTCAGTCCGGTAAAAGTGAAATGTCTAAAAGAATATCAAGACGTGTTTTACATAAATTGAAAACGATAGAAAACGAATACTAGTACCTGTACCTGTACCGATGACACAGATACCGACTGTGATGTTGTTAGATTGGTATCGGTACCCACTATAGATTTTGATACTAAAAATACTTTGTGATGAATATAATTCTTTTTTCAACAAAATCTATTCCGATTAAGAAAAAAACTAATGAATGAAAAAAATATCAAAGAAGTCGTAGTTGAAAATTAAATATGTTAAATATGTATACTATTTATAAAATAAGCGATGAAATTAAAACTTAAACACAACGCATCTTTTTTTAACAACTTAAATTACATTAAATTCGTTTTAAGCGCGCTTTAAGCGGGTTTTAAACCTTAAGCTTAAGGGGAGCAACACTTTAAGATGTGGATCGTGGTACGTTTGAAAACTAGGATTTTTGTTAACAAACGGCGGAAATACCAAAGTAAAAATAGATTTTGAGAGATATTAGAAGAGAAAGCTTTAAATGCTTACTTAAAATTTACAGACTTCTTTTCTTACAGACTCAGAGAGAATTGGACTATCAGATTATGTCTGGTGTGTCCGAAACTCTAAAGTAGACCATGCTTATATAGGACTGGAAAGTATTATCCCGGGTGCTCTGTGGGCCCCATAGGCTGATAATTTTAACTTTCACTACCTACAACATCTTAATAATACACACACCATATTACAAAAGACTTTTTCTAAAGTCTACACACTGGCCATCCTTCTAGAAAAGAGGCGTTTTATTTCCTTATATGACAAAGGTAGTAGGGTCTTCCAGTACTTGATTAAAGTCGTGATTGTGCAGCATGTCCTTCCCATCGAATAATATGTTCCCTATTGATGAGAATTACGTCATTGCATTCATCACACCTGCAATTATTGATATATATTTTATTATTGTAGTTTCCACTGCTTCTTTTGGTGCATACGGGCCTTCTAGAGTACGGTCCCATTTGCTGCGTCACTGATGATGCGGACTGCATTTCTGAGTTTTCTAAGTTGGGCTTCGTTATTGGGCCTGTTGTCACTGTAGATACTGTCTTTTGTTGAGTAGGCTCTGTATCGAGCCAAGTTGAGTTCTGCCATGGATACAAGGAAGGATAATTCTCCAAGGGTCTTATTGGTTTGTTGATTGAATAGTTGCTGTCGCTTGTTGCTTCTTGGGCCATTGAACATCCAAGGCCTATTTGTGATGGGTGCCTGTCACGACCCCCGATCCACCCTGGACTGAATCGGAAGCCGCGAACAGCCACGTGGTACCGGTGATTATTTTAAAAATGTTGCAGCGGAAATTTCATCAGGACCGTGAGTTAGGAAAAATATCAGAGTTTAAAAACACCGGATTTTTATTATTAAATAGATGGGATAAACCCATGTTTTACAATGGTAGCTTTAATAAAGATAAATTTGATTACGTAAAACAATATTTCTTAATTTGATTAATTTAATAAAATATGCCACTTCTTGATGCCTTTCAGTGCCGTATCCATCTCTTACTCCAATCTACTGTAATTACCTGAAACGCGTTTTAAAAAGGTTTTGTCAGCGGGAAATACTGAGTGAATCATTCTAGTTATGAAAACGACTCGTTTGTTATAATTTACAGTATTAAGAGAGATTACAATGTTTCTGATATCAAACCAACTACCCACAGTATTTGTCACTCGAATCTTTACGGTGACTGTGGTCATATCACCATTGGCTGCCCCAATGAATGACGAATATCACTAAATTTAGGTTCGCCCACCTAAAGTGATAAAACTGTAATACTGTGCACAATACCCCACATACCGGCTGTAATTTGGTGATTACATAAACTTAATCACTGTAATTATAACTTTGAAAATAATTTTAGAGTATTGTAAAACAGTTGATAAAAAGAGAATGACTCACATTATAAGCATGCAGATTCATACTGGCAGAATTTAATCTACAGATAAGCCTTGATAGATTGCAGATTTATACAGGCAGAGCTTAGCCTATTGATTAGCCTTGTAACCTAGTGCACACGAACTAGGTAAATAACTAATACAGCATTTACGATAACTCACGAGATTAAAACCCTCACAACGATTTATAAATGCAATACTTAATAATTCAGCGGATTCACAACGAATGACAGAGTATAGTCCGAGTTCGAACAACACTCAAACATTCAAGTCGAAATCACGATGAATAACAAAGTATAAACTCAATTTGAGCGACACTTAAACAATCGTTGGATAATTATAATCGATCGGACGTTGAATCGTAATAGCGATTTAGTTAATACCCTGTATCGTAGCAGCATCCCCTCTACTAATTAGTGATTTTGTGACTGTTTCGACTATAACTCGATGTACAGATCGAATTTGAACGTCGTAATGAAACCAGAAATCAAGTGCCAATGCCTGCTATTTATACCCAAAATTGACATTTCTTACGGACCGTAACAATATTCCCTTACGGTCCGTAAGGGACACGTAAAGCTCATAGGTTTGCCGCGTGTGTTTCTAGCCTAGCTGAGTCAACGGAATCGATAAATTAAATTTTGACAACGTTTTATAAGGATAATCGTTAAGTAGAAAATACCCCCCCTGAGTTTTAGGGGCCCTGATCCTGATTTTGATTATTCTGAAATTTGTAGGGTTTATGTAGGATTGCTTAGGGGTCTTAACTAAGGTTTCCTTTTGTATAAAATATAATAATAAATAATAGTTTTGGTAAGAGTTGTTATGGTTTGGGACATTTTTGAATATAATTATATTATAAAGAAAAAGGGAATAAAATAGTGAGAAAAGAAAATGGACTCACTTTGTAACTTTAGGGTTCAACTAGAAAGCCTCCTGGTATAATTTTGGGTATACTTTCTGAATTATATAAAAATATATAATGCACTCGTTTTAAGTATAGTACCCCTCATTCAACCTTGTCCCGATGTCCCGAGACTGAATCCCAACAACTTAGTCGGGCAGAGCCCTGACATGTGTTATGGGTTCAGATCAATCGGAAAGGGTAGCGGTGATCGGGAGTTAAAACACTTAAAACGAGGCAAAGCTTTATTTATTATGGTTTGAAAATCTTGACACACTTTAGAAAGAATAATAACAGGGAGGACGAATGTCTAAGACATAAGCAGTTTGGAAAGGTTTTTACATCTTCCCTTTTATAATGAAATTTAGACTTGCTTACTAAGTTACTATCATTCATATTAAATTCCATTTTTACTAAAGAGAGCCACGTCTCTTTTCAAATTGAGGCTATTCTCATTTGGCTGCCACCTATCCATTTGTTTGTTGAGTTTCAAATTTTATTATTATTATTATTATATATATATATATATATATATATATATATATATATATATATATATATATATATATATATATAAAATACGAAATAGGAAAATGGGACACGACAGTTTACTTGAATTTGTAGAATTGTATTTGTTTGATTTATTATATTATTTTTATTATTTATTATTTATATATTATAATTAATTTTAACTGCTTTACTTATTTGACGTGTATAACTTTTAAAATATAACTTTTTAGAAAATAATAAATATGTCTTTAGAACGAGAATATTTTTGTCTACATTTGGGTCTAAGTTTTATTAAAAATAGAGTAGGTTCAAATATAATGTCTTTTTATAGTTTAATTAGTATACGGTCACTAGGCCCGTCTAGGTACTTCATATTTCTTACAGTTAACTTACCCGTAATCTACCCATCTAATAATATAAGTTTTTATATACTTTTATTTTATTTAGAAAGGTCACCCATATACAGGCCAATTATTTAATATAATATTTCAACCAACTATATAAAATAGTGTTTAAAACTATTTGGGTTGAATATTTATATAAAAAATAAACTAATTACTAGTTACTAGTGGTTAATAAATTTAACCCAACCTATAATTTATATGATAAAATTAGGAATGTTACAGTGCCATTTCTTCACTGGTGATTTCTTCGTATTCTTCGATCCTTGCAAGGTCAGGCCCTGTAATAGCAGATTGAGTTGCTGGTCCTCCATAGAGGTATCGTACCCCATTTGTCTTCCATTCTTGACTTCCTCGTACGCATTGTTCCACTGAATCAAACCTTGAGTATTTTTGGAGCACTCTGTCCATTTCTGCGAATGTTAGAGATTAGCGATTCTAGACAGATTATCAGCAAGAATATTTTGTTTTCCATCGATGTGTTCAAAGTTTATTTGAACACCTGATCCTGTGACAAAATCAGTAAAGTTTAACCATCTCACTCGTGATGGTTTATTGTTGGCTGACTTGTTATAAAAACTGATTATTGCTTGGCAATCAGTTCTTAGGGTGATTTCCTTTTTATCCAAGTAGTATATTTTAAAAGCTTTTAGGCCTTCCATTGCTGCAAAAATTTCAGCATCAATGGTAGATTTTACTACTGGGAATTTGCTGCTTTCATACGCACAGACTTGTTCTTCACTCTTTTTATCATTCCTTTTTCTTTTCCATTTGCACACTGCTCCCCATCCCTCCATACATCCATTTGTTTCTATGATTATGTATGAATCATTTTGGGGTATCCTCATATCCGAGAGTTTTTGAACTTTCTTTTTTATTTCTCTGATCAGCTTCCAATCCAAATCCTTCATTCTTTTATCACCATGGGGCGATGTTTTCTCATACAAGGGGGCTAGTAACTTTCCCAGGTTTGGGATGTAGTTTCTAGCATAATTTAGGACCTCGAGCCAAGATTTTAATCCCTTCTTTTCTTTTAGCTCCTCGTCTTTAAATTCTGCAATTTTCTTTATGATGTGTGGCTGGAGCTTTATTGTTGAATTCCCAATAACTGCCCCAAGGAATTCGATTTCCTTTACTGCTATCTTCATTTTATTTGCACTCAGTACCAACCCATTTTCTTCACAGAATTCTAGCATTCTTTCAAGATGCTTGGCATGCTCAGCTTCATTCTTTGAGAACACAAGAATGTCATCTATGTACACAGCTATGAAGTCTTCTGTTCCTTCAAAGCAATGATCCATTTTTCTTTGAAAAATAGCTGGTGCATTTTTTAGGCCAAACGACATTACTAGCCACTCATATAACCCTTCAGGAGTTATGGAGGCCGTCCATGGAATTGATTCTTCAGCCATTGCCACCTGATGGAAACAACTTTTAAGGTTAAACTTAGAGTAGATTTTTGCATTCCCTACCCTCTGAATGACTGTGTTGATGCCTGGCAAAGAATATTGATCCTTGTAGGTGTTATCATTTAGCGTTCGGTAGTTGAACACCATTCTTTCTTTCCCCTTGATTTCTTTTCTTGTTTTTAGATCAACAGATGTTCCTGAATTTACCATTATCGCCATTGTTCTATGGCGACTTTTGCTTTTTCTGATTACGCCAAGTTTCAATAGGGCATCGGTATGCTTTTTGAATTGATCTTTCATTGCTGGCGTAACATGTTTGAGCGTTTTGTCCTGAATTGTAATATCAGGATTGATTATATCAATTTTGCACTTCACCTTATTCTTTTGCCAATGCTTCAGGGGTTCCTCACCAATGTATCCCTGATCTTCTAGCCTTTGCAGGAGTTTTTCAAATTTTGCTTGGAACGTGGGGCTAGTATGCCTTATGTTAAAGTATGAAGTTTCTTGGATCACCTGGTATTCTTCATAATTCATACATAGTTCTTCGATGGCATATTTGGCTGCTTCTGTGACTTGTTCTGTTTTAATCATAGTTACATTTTTATAAAATGTAACCGTGTTTCCTTCAATTCTTACTCCCCCGTATACACTTCTTATGAAATTACACCCCAGGAGCATATCTATGCCATCAGCGGTCCTCATTGCCATGTAGTAGGTGAACGGGATCCTGAAAGTGTGACCAGCGATGGTCATTTGCCCCTGCTTCAGTTTGTCTTCTGCAATTTGTTGTGAGTTTATACCCTTAAAGTTGATTTTGTATGGGCTGCTTTCAATGGCTCCTTTTGGAATTACTTCACTATTTGCACAGCACGAGGTGGCTCCTGTGTCTAAGATTGCTCTTAGATTGAATTCCTTTTCTCCTGGTATATTGAAGGTAATAACCATATTATACAATCTGTTGTATATTTTGGTTTTCTTCTCTGGTTTACCGCTTGCTTTTAGAGCCTTTTCCTCAAATACAATTTCTACTCCGTCTTCATCAAAGACTTTGCTGCTTTGTGAATCCCCCCTTCCTGGTTTGAGCTGCTCAAATTGTTTCTCAAGAATCTCGTTCAGCTCTTCTTCTTTCATTTCTTCTTTTATTCGTCTTTCTTTAAGGCTTTCATTTTTTTTGATGAGATAAGCATTATAAAGAAGGAGTTCTTTAATGAGGCTATCCCTGTTGTCATACCCAATTATCTCTTTTGGCTTGGGGGTTACTTTGAAACTTAGATAGTAGTCAGAGCATAATGGGCAGGCTGTTATCTGACACTTTGTACAATTACTTCTGGCCCTTGATGTCGTCTTTTCTTTGCAGTATGAACACTCTATGCGGGTGACGACTTCTTGGTTCATCAGCAGTTCATGTTTACAGTTTTCCTGCTATTCCTGGAGTTTAACTTTAAACCTCCATTCTCTTCTTAGTTCCTCTTCCCCAATTAGCACACCTGCTAATTCTTCTAGAAAATTTCCAGACAAAACATTTGATATGTAATCCTTTGATTTTCCTTCTCCTTCAGAAAATGAACAAATTGCATCACTTTCTGGTTCATCTTGATCAACTGATAACACATCCCAATCTTCAGGTAGGTCTAGGTTTTCCATGACAGCTGCTCTTACTATGTTTCCCTTATTACTTTTGCATTCTCGAGCAAAATGACATTCTTCCCCGCATATGAAGCATTTACATTTTCTCTCTCTGTCTTTATGCTTTGTTTTGAATATTCTGACATGAGAGGTGTCACGGCCCCAGCCCCGGTTTGACCCGGTCAGGAGCCGCGAGACAGGAACCCATGGTATTTATTAATTGATGCGACAGCGGAAGATTTAACAGGATCTTTTAAAAACTGGAAAATGCCCGATTATTTTATTTCATAATTCGGGATAAAACCCCGTAATTTACAATAGAGGAATTTCACTAGGGAATTCCCTGATTTATAAAACATGTTTATTCATTTTAACTGAGCCACCCCTTCAAGCTGGTTAGTGCTCCGTAGCACGTTTTTTCTTTGATTTACAGCAGGTCGCCTGAAACATGTTTTAAAAATCTTTTGTCAGCGGGGAAATACTGGCGAGTTCATTCAGGTTTTATAAAATGACCTTTAGTTATGAATTACAGCATAAGAGCGATTACAATGGCTTCTATCTTATTTTTATCTGGCGCCGTGTCACACTGTGTGACGATGGTCATACCACTATTGGGTCTTTCCCCAAGTAGTGATGATTATCACTGTTAGGATTTTTTAGCCTAACCGTGAGAAATTAGTAATGTGCACAATACCCCACTAGCCAGTGATTTAAGATAACCACGACTTAATCCCTGTAATTATAACATTTGAAAATGGAGTATTGTAAAATACTTTTGATAAAAGAGAATGACTCACATTGCAAGTTTAATCGAGCAGAGTTTTAGCCTACTGACAAGCTTGTTAACCTAATTCAAATAACAATGCACACAAAAACTAGGTTAGTAACTGTAATCCAACTTTTTACGACAACTCACGAGATTAAAACCTTCACAACGAATGACAAAGTGCGATACTTAAACATCCATCGAATTCACGATGAATGACAAAGTGCGATACTCACGAGATTACGCATTTATATTATATGTAAATGGTCACCACTTTTAAATAAATGTTATTTTAGTATTTTACTATACGATGTAAAATAACTTATATTTACTATGTAATATATATTACAAAACACCGTAATGAAGTTATTACATTACAAAATATTTTAGTATTATTATTTTGTAAAAGAAATCACTATTATTTATAAAGTTCAATGAAAATTAAAGATGTAACAATATTTATTGTACAAAATATTTGGAAAACTACTTTTGTACATATATAACACTTAATGGGTCGAGTCTATTTGATTAATTATTTTTATTTTGAAATTATATAATGTTGTGAATGTATTTACAAATATTGTAAATAAATGAAAACGAAGACTATTCTTATTATAATGTTCCCATAACCCGACTTAGTTGATGACTACTATATTAGTTATTTTCTTGCCAGAGCGTTACGGTATACATAGTTACCACAAAACATATGATAGACAATTATTTATATAATTTTATTCGTCCATCTAATTCTTGTATTGTTTTATGAAAACATGTCTTCTCCTTACAGTATAAAGTAAAATATTTTTATATATAATTAAAATTTATTAAATAAGTATGATGACTTAATTTATATATATTAACTAGTCATTATCATGGTTGAATATTGGTTAGTGCTGCCTTGTTTAAGCATAGGTGGCCAGTCAATGCCTAACTAAGGCTAGGCTATCCAATACCTGCCCTTGACAATAACCCTAGTACCTGAAAAAAATACTAACACTACTAATAATAAAATTAATATTAATTACCAATAATAAATAACTAAACATAAACTTAAACGAGAGTATATCTCAAATAAAAATATAAATTCTTCACCTCAATGGTTTAACAAAATTTATTGACTCGATATCAAAGAATCATCGTTTTGCAATAATGCGGTTCACCATGCCAGAATCAAGTTTAACTAAAGGATATTTGAGTTTGGATAAAACGACAAATTAGAATGAAGCCCTCCAGTGGAATTCAGAATTTAAACGAACCACATGCGCAACAGACGGTGCATGTATAACGTGTGGATTTACCAAGAAATGAAATGAATCAATATTCGCTACTATGAAATTAATCCTCCTGGTATGATGACCATTAGGGGAAGTAAAAACACGAAAGTTAATTTATTATATGCAAAAGTCAAAATTTCAACGAAAGAAATATAGGAACTTCTATCCGGAAGTTCGTGTGATAACTGTTGTTAAGTAACATTATCAGGGAATGTCGAAAAATGAAATAGGGAATTTTGTAAAAGTATGTGACTCCTTTTGCAGTGATAATAATTATGATTCTGATTAGACTGTGCACAGATGGTTGTGAAATCTTGTTCTAGCGTACCTTAGAGATATTCATTTTGTAGGATCATGTGGCAAAATGCCTCTTTTTGATTAGTAGTTCTTCTTACTGACGGAATTTTAACATTGGTGTCATCGTGCCCATTCGCGATTGTGTGTGTTTTGTAGTAATCAGACAATATCTCAACGTACGAATTGAGTTTTTACGTCGAACTGAAGCCAGAAATCAAGTTCCACACCCCTCTATTTATATCTGAAAAACAGCCCCCTCGCGTGGCGCGAGGGGCTGTCGCGTGGCGCGAGGGGTACTACCCTACCATAGGGTAGCCCCGTGTCTTGGTAGGTTTGCTGAGTTGGTCGTTCGTTCAAATTCTTTTTACACGTAAAACTGTTTAGATAATACTGACGGGAATTTACCCCCCCCCCTGAGTTTTAGGGGCCCTGATCCTGATTCCGATTGTTCTGAAAATTTTAGGGATTATGCATAATTACTTGGGGGTCTCAATTAGGGTTTCCTATTTGAAAAATTAAAATAGGAAATAGGACTTATGAGAGTTGTTACATCCTCCCCACCTTAATAAAAATCTCGTCCTCGAGATTTACTGGAATAATTGAGGATATTTCAGCTTCATTTCCGATTCCAGCTCCCAAGTGTACTCTGGTCCTCTCTTTGAATCCCACTTGACTTTGACCAGTACGAGTCTTTTATGTTTGAGAAACTTGACCTTTCTATCTTCTATCTGCAGTGGCTTCTCAACAAATTTTAGCTTTTCATTTTCCTCTACATCTTAAAGAGGTATTACCAGGGATTCGTCAGATAGACATTTCTTGAGATTGGATACATGAAATACATCATGTACTCCAACTAACTCTTCTGGTAGTTGTAAACGATATGCAACTGGTCCAATACGTTGGATTAATGGAAATGGTCCTACGTATCTTGGACTCAGCTTTCCTTTCTTACCGAATCAAACTACCTCTTTCCAAGGAGAAACTTTTAATAATACTCTGTCTCCAACTTGGAATTCTAACGGCTTGCATCTATTGTCTGCATAACTCTTCTGGCGATCTCGAGCCGTTTTTAGTCTTTCCTTGATTTGTGTAATCTTGTCGGTAGTTTCTTGTATGATTTCAGGACCTGATAATTGACTTTCTCCTATTTCTGCGCAACAAACTGGAGTTCTGCACTTGCGTCCATACAGTGCTTCGAACGGGGCAGCTTCAATGCTTGAATGATAACTATTGTTATAGGAGAATTCAATTAAAGGTAGGTGACCGTCCCAGTTTCCACCAAAATCTATCACACATGTCCTAAGCATGTCTTCCATGGTTTGGATCGTCCTTTCACTTTGTCCGTCTGTCTGAGGATGATAAGCAGTGCTTAGATTTAGTCGGGTTCCCATGGCTTCCTGGAAACTTGTCCAGAAATGGGAAGTGAAACGACTATCCCTATCTGATACAATGGAGAGTGGAACTCCATGTAAGGATACTACTTCATTTACATACAACTTTGCCAATCTTTCCATGCTAAAGGTTTCTTTTATGGGTAGAAAATGAGCTGATTTGGTTAATCGATCCACAATTACCCAAATCGCATCATTACCTTTTCTGGTTTTGGGCAACTTAGTAACAAAATCCATTGTTATGAGTTCCCATTTCCATACAGGCATTTCTAATTGTTGTAGTAGACCTGAATGTTTCTGGTGTTCTGCCTTAACTTGTGAACAAGTTAGACATTTAGAAACATATCTAGCTATATCCTTTTTCATTCCTATCCACCAGAAATTATTTCTTAAATCTTGGTACATTTTATTGTTACCAGGATGCATGGTATACCTAGATTTATGGGCTTCCTCTAAAATCTTATTTCTTAATTCTCCTTGCTTAGGTACCCATATTCTTTTCTTATGGAATCTCCAAATTCCATCAGCTCCCTGTTCTAATTCCTTTATTCGTCCTTTCATTCCTTCAGCATCATCATTGATTGCTGATTTCTGGACATTATTTAGTTGTTCCATTAAATCAAGTTGTAGATTCAATCTAAGAGCACGAACTCGCCTTTGCTTCTCATGATACTTACGACTTAAGGCATCTGCAACTATGTTTGCTTTTCCTTCGTGATATTGAATATCACAGTCGTAGTCACTTAGAATTTCCATCCACCTTCTTTGCCTCATGTTTAATTCTTTTTGCCCAAATATGTATCTTAAGCTTTTATGATCTGTATAGACAGTAAACCTACTTCCATACAGATAGTGTCTCCAAATCTTAAGGGCAAAAATTATGGCTCCTAATTCAAAGTCATGAGTCGTATAGTTTTCTTCATGCTTTTTCAATTTCCTTGAGGCATACGCAATTACCTTCTTGCGTTGCATTAGCACACATCCCAATCCTAGCTTTGAAGCATCACAATATACTTCAAAATCTTCTGTTCCTTCTGGTAAGGCTAGAATAGGGGCATTGGTTAATCTTTGCTTTAAAATCTTAAAAGCTTCTTCTTGCCTAGGTCCCTATTCAAACTTAACTGCTTTACAGGTTAGCTTAGTTAATGGCACGTCTATTTTGGAAAAATCCTTAATAAAGCGCCTATAGTATCCAGCTAATCCTAGAAAGCTCCTAATTTCCGTTGCTGATTGTGGGACCTTCCATTTGGTGATTGCTTCTATCTTAGCAGGATCTACGTGAATACCTTCGTGATTTACCATGTGTCCTAAAAATTGCACCTCCTGTAACCAAAATTCACACTTCGAAAATTTGGCATAGAGCTTCTCCTTTCTTAACAAAGTTAAGAGTGCATGTAGGTGCTCACAATGTTCGTTGTTAGGCACTAAAGTGTGAGACTGACGCATCAAATTAACACAACGGGCTATGGTTATGAGCTGGGCCTTACCGGGTTAGTTTATATTAGGTTGTGGACCTTTATAGGTCACTTGGGCCAAGCTTTAGGCCATGTGGGCCAAGCAGGCCCAAGGGGAGCCCATGTAGGGAGTTGGGCTTGGTTAAGTATATAAACAAGTTTTCAACTTGTTTTAGGGTTTTGAGCATTATTGTTACAATTTCTCTAGAGAGGGAGGCGATCGATTGGTAGTGGTGAGCTTGTACCAGACGATTTTGCTAGTTTATAGTAATAGAATCGTGTGCAAGTTTAAAGGTTATTTCGGTGTTCTTGTTATTTTCGTTTTGATTCTTGAATCACCCATTGATTGGATTCCGCACAATCAATAGGTTGTTTGATATCATTGAAAGATCCGGTTAAACGGGACTTACAAGTGGTATCAGAGCCATTAGAACCTGTTTCTAGGCTCAGTTTGATATCAAATATTCAAGATTTGGAATTTGTGTTCATCGCGTTCTTCGTAGTATTCATCAATATTTTATCAAAAATCTGTGTATTTTGGTGTTTCAATTGTTGAAAAGGTTGTTAAAAAGATTAAACGTAATCTTTTAAAATTCTGGAAATATCTTGATTTGAAAAGGTTCCAAAGTTTTCGGAGATTTGTTTCAGCTACATTGATACTATTTTTTTTTTGAAATATCATTTTTTTCGCAAAAAGTATGAACGTGTGTTGTCATCTTCAAGCTTTCACGGTTTCGAGTCCCTTTCTTAAGGACACAACTGGTCTCGAGTCATCATCCATATCATCAAGGTCTCGACTCATCAACCTCCAAGGTCTCGACTCATCAACTTTCGAAGTCTCGAGTCGCAACAGCGGTTCCGAGTCGCAACCGAGGTCTCGAGTCTTCTACAATTGGTCTCGAGTAGCAATCAAATCCAGTCGAAACCACAGTCTTGAGTCATCAACTTCATCCAAGATATCCCCGGATGATTCAACAATATAAAGACCCGAAACCTCAGATGTTGGCTATCTATCAACGCAAGATTTAAGACCATAAAATCATACGCCGTTGGTATGTTACCCACATGGTACATAGTTCGTTATGTTTATATCACTTAGTATCTTTTATCCTTTTGAGCGTCAAGCCTATCGACATATCGCAGTAGATCCTAGTCTTTTCAGCTATGGCACCTTACATGTGTTAGTCAAACCCTTTAACACGAACATTTATTTCACTTCCCATATCATGCAATCTTTCTTTTTCGCTTTTTCATTTTCTAATGTTTTTGTATTTTTCTCATTTTCTCCCCCTAAAACAATGCATATATATACAGCAAACTCTTTTTGTGTTTTTCTTTTTCTGAGTTTTCTCCCCCTTAAACAATGCATATAAAAATAAAAAGGTTTGTTTGTTTGTGATAACGGTTTTGACAGATTTTTGAGGTGCGGTTCAGAAAACGGGTTCTTTCGCCTGCAAAGGGTTTGAGTTAGCGAGTACACAGGTTCTCGCTTTGGGCTTGTGTTGAAGTTAAAAGATCACATTTTTGAGAAATCACATCTTAAAAATGTCTTCTAAGAGAGAGGTGCTTGAGCAGGAACTCCAAGGATTCAGATACTCATATGGTGAATCTATAGAAGCACTTACAGGCCGGTTTGCTAAACTGCTCTCTGAAATGGAGAAGGCAGAGATGGTGGTGTCTACTCACGCGAGTAACAGAAAGCTTCTGGATGCTATAAAAGAGATTCCAGATCAGGCAAACTGTAGTTGGTTTACCAATGTTAATCAGATAATAGTGACAACCGATTGTTACAAAATGAAGCCGGATGAGCTGATCTCAATCATCAAATCATATGACAATGCTGACAAACAATCTACTCAAGGCAACACATCTGCTGCAGTTTGCTCATCCACACAAAATTCAGTATTTATGTTTAACAAACCCCTGGCTCAAGGAATTACTAAAGAACGTGAAAAGATACTTTCTGTCTTTTGCACTCCTGAGTGTAGAGAAAGAAATGAGGCATATCAGTTACATAATGCTGAGCTAATTCAAGATTACAATGATATTAAAAATAAAAATTTTACTTTATCGAAAAATGAGAAATTTTATAAAGAAAAAATTGAAGCTCAGCGAAAAGACATCGTCAAACTCAAGGATGATGTAAGTGTGAAATCATCTCAACTCTTCTATGTTCAGGAGAAACTGTGCGCTGTGACTAAGGAACTGGAAGATATCAGAGATAGATATCAAATTAATGAGCTTAATATTAAGAAATTTGATTCTTCCAGTAAATTAGTCAAAAACTTGTGTAATCAACAGCTCGCATACAAGGAAAATAAAGGGCGTGGTTTGGGTTTTAATCAGGCTCCTCCTCCTTATAATGACAATTATACATATTTACCTATGACTGAGGAGGAGCTGATGAATGAAAGTAAAATGACTTATTGTCCTAAAACTGATAAGTCATCAATCAATAGCAGACCTGTTGATAAACGAGCGACTCCTCCAATAAATTTTGTTGCTAAGGGTACAATTGATCCTAATGCTTCGTCTACATGTGCAAATGAAGTAGTTGAAGTAATGGTTGAAAATGTAGTTGGGGATGAACAAGCATCAGAGTCTGATTCTTCTGAAAATTTAATAAATGAACCTAATCCAGACTCTATTTCGACGTTTGATTTTTTTAAGGTTTTTCGCTCTATGATTAATTTCAAGCCTGATGATTTGGGCGAAAACCTTGATTCTTGCGTAACAGATACTGAATCGGCAAACGAAACAAATGAGCCAGCTGAACCATCTGATTCCAAATGTGAATCATCGGAAGTAGCTGATTCTGAGAAATTGGAATCAGTTGATTCAAGTGGATTCAGCTCAAAGGCGTCATGTGCAGAACCGTCTTGTGCTGAAAATTTGTCTAATGTTTCAGCTGAAGTTTTTGCTAAAGTTTCTGGTGTTTCATCTGATAAACTAGAAGTCTCGGATCCTACCAAAGCTGATGAAGTGAAAACTGACGTGAACAAGGCTCCAAGTACGCAAGCTGAACAATCTGAGCCTTCTGTTAGTGATGAAAAGGTTCAGATCAAGCAACAAGAGCCGAAGCGAGCAGGTAAAGGACGCGGAAATAAGAAGTCTAAACATCACAGACGATCAGGCTCTCCACAGTCCTCAACGGGCAGCAATAGTTCTCAAAAGACCCGTGACGTGAAAAATGCTTTTGTTAAGCCAGTCATTAATGGAAAATGTGAGAAATATGCATTTGACTGTGCTAACAAAGCTTTCGGAAAGACTGGTGAGATTTCTGAACAAGACTTGCAGTCTAAACAAAACAAGAAGAATCAAAAGAAATCTCCGCCACAGAAGGCCCCAGCAAACGACAAGTACAGACATCCAAATTCATCCTCGTTTGTCAGAAATGTGCAACAAAAACAAGCACAGAAAGGACCAGTTCATCCTTCAGGGCCTGCAAGAGCTACACAAGCTGATCAGAATGCCTTCTACGTTAAGAGACAAACATGCTTCAATTGCGGCATTGCTGGTCACATTGCTCGGAACTGCACACATCGTCCCTACGTACCATATTATATGCAAAATCAGAGGGTTACACCAAAGGGTAACTACCATTCCAAGCCGATGAAGGTATCATCACCTAAGGCAATGAAGAATGTGAATCCCAAGGTTAAACCTTCTGATGGGGATTGGAACGCGGCTAAAAACAAACGCAAGGCTGTTCAAGAACAAAAACATTTTTCTAAAACTAACAAGCCTGAATCAGCTAAAGTTGCTCAACCGAAGGCAACAAACACGTTTGTTAAACCGAAACAGATTTGGAAACCCAAATCTAAAGCAGCAACGTCTCCAATCCTTGAAATTAAAGGGGACTTGTGTCTAAAGGAAGTGTCTTATTTTGATGCTTCAGGAAATCCCAGGACCACGATGGCCTGGGTACCCATGTCTTACTAATCTCCTTACCTTTCAGGAACAACCAAGGAGGAGCTGTTGACAATCTCTGGAATGTTGATAGCGGTTATTCCAGAGATAAAAACGGGTAACATTTCACTGTTTCAAAAAGTTCAAATTTTTTTTTACAGATGACATGTTTCCTTTGGAGGAGATTAGAGAAGTAAGAAATGATCAGCAAAAGGTACCGTTTAAATTCAGTACTTTGATTTGCATATTGATTAGTCTTCAATCTGATGACAGAACGGTTAAGCAAAAATATTTTTTTTCTTTCTTAGTTCATTACTTTGTATATGTAGTGTCCTTTCTCCAGTAAATGGTAAATTTGCGCAAAAATACAAGATTTATGCACAAATTTAGGGGGGGAGAGGAACATATAGATAGATATAGAGTTTAAGGGGGAGAAAACTCAGAAAAAGAAAAACACAAAAAGAGTTTGCTGTATATATATGCATTGTTTTAGGGGGAGAAAATGAGAAAAATACAAAAACATTAGAAAATGAAAAGGCGAAAAAGAAAGATTGCATGATATGGGAAGTGAAATAAATGTTCGTGTTAAAGGGTTTGACTAACACATGTAAGGTGCCATAGCTGAAAAGACTAGGATCTACTGCGATATGTCGATAGGCTTGACGCTCAAAAGGATAAAAGATACTAAGTGATATAAACATAACGAACTATGTACCATGTGGGTAACATACCAACGGCATATGATTTTATGGTCTTAAATCTTGCGTTGATAGATAGCCAACATCTGAGGTTTCGGGTCTTTATATTGTTGAATCATCCGGGGATATCTTGGCTGTCCTTCTGTTCAGAACTAAAATTGTACATGACCCCAGGAAAGAAAGTCACTTGGAATTAGCTCATTTCTATTTGAATGTCTGTATGTTGTCCCGATACACACAATTTTGATCTGATTCTGAAATCTTCTCTGAAAAAGTCGTGTACCTCCTCTGCTGCATCCAGATATATGCTGACCTGGAGGTGCTAGGCAACGACAGCTTCTGCTGCATCCAGATACATGCTGACCTAGCTGTACGTTGTCACGCTATAGATCTAATACACCCGAAAGAGGCCCTCAAGTGCCCAAAAGAAACCCAAGAAACCTATATCAAATTGAGAAAAACTCATTTGATTTGTATATTATACCATCTTTGCTTAAGATCTATTCTTTTTCTCAACCTACTCCCAGTTAAGATTTCAGAAATCTGGATTAGACTTGTGAAATATGTGGTAGGGAAGATACTTGCATGATAGAGTGTGCTGTTTATATTTCCGAGATTTGATTAGTATTTATTTGGGTGTTCATTGTTAAGAAATCAAAACATGATAAAACAGATTATATGCAGACCTAGACACAGTCAGGATATCTTAAAGGATGACATCAGTATACTCACCTGCTACGATGAACCGTTGTGCTTACCTTGATCGCGGGGGTATGCCTTGGAATGGGACACACGGGTATAATAGTATAATATTACATAAAGCATATCACGAAGTTGAAAAATTGAAAGTTGAGCGTTAAAGTTTAAGTGGACAAACATATTGGCAATCGCATAGACCAGTTTGATTAGGCTCGTACTGAAAAGTGTTCCTTAGTCTGCTTGAGAACGAATTTTGATCCCATTGCAATTGTAATTGTATATTATGGTAGTTGTTTATATTTTGAGTTTTTATTTGTTTTTAGTTCTTAAATTAAAAATAAAAAGGGGGTAAAAAAAATAGTGTCTTGTTTTTTTTATAAAATCAAAAATCCAAAAATAGGGTGCTTATTTGTTTTTCTTAAAATTAAAAATGTAACCGTTTTTATAGATTTGACTGATCATCAAAAGTTAAAAGAATTTAAATTGTGAAATTTCATGTACCTAGTGTTCATGTGGTACTCTCCCTGTTGTATAAGAAATGTTTGCTTATGAGTTTGTGAGCATGTGCAGAATTTGATTTCAATCAAGAACAAGGGTTGATGAAGACTGAAATGCTGTTAGTTGCTAAAGAAGCCTGAAGCAGCACAACAACAAGATGTACCTGAGTCAGAAGAACCGGATACGAAACGCCGTCTGACAGTGAAAGTACATTTGAAGAAGTACCATGAACCTGCTTGAAAGAAAAAGATTGAAGAAGAAAAGAGTTGTTGAGAATCCTCCTCTCACATTATTTTTAACAAGATTTTCAAGCAAAGCTGATCAAGATCCTGATATGAAGCTAACCACAAAAGCTGAAGAAAGAGACCCAGTGCTGAGAGTTCAGAAGTCAAGAACTTCCACAACATCTGCAGCATAACGACAACCATAGACTTCGTTGAAGACGTTGCTGAATTCATGCTATGAAGACAATTTGATGGCATCAGTCTAGGGGGAGATTGTTAGGCACTAAAGTGTGAGACTGACGCATCAAATTAACACAACGGGCTATGGTTATGAGCTGGGCCTTACCGGGTTAGTTTATATTAGGTTGTGGACCTTTATAGGTCACTTGGGCCAAGCTTTAGGCCATGTGGGCCAAGCAGGCCCAAGGGGAGCCCATGTAGGGAGTTGGGCTTGGTTAAGTATATAAACAAGTTTTCAACTTGTTTTAGGGTTTTGAGCATTATTGTTACAATTTCTCTAGAGAGGGAGGCGATCGATTGGTAGTGGTGAGCTTGTACCAGACGATTTTGCTAGTTCATAGTAATAGAATCGTGTGCAAGTTTAAAGGTTATTTCAGTGTTCTTGTTATTTTCGTTTTGATTCTTGAATCACCCATTGATTGGATTCCGCACAATCAATAGGTTGTTTGATATCATTGAAAGATCCGGTTAAACGGGACTTACATTCGTCCTGACTTTTGGAATAAATAAGTATATCGTCGATGGAGACAATTACAAATTTATCCAAGTACGGTTTACATATCTTATTCATCATGTCCATAAATGCTGCCGGAGCATTTGTTAACCCAAAGGGCATGACTGTAAACTCGTAATGACCATACCTAGTTCTGAAAGCAATTTTAGGTATGTCTTCTTCTTGTACCTTCAATTGATGGTATCCGGAGCGTAAATCTATCTTAGAAAAGTATCTAGCTCCTTGAAGTTGATCAAAAAGATCATCAATCCTAGGTAATAGGTATCAATTCTTAATTGTAATTTTATTCAGTTCCCTATAATTGATACACATTCGCATCGAACCATCCTTCTTTTTCACAAACAACACTGGAGCTCCCCAAGGGGACGAACTAGGTTGTATAAATCCTTTACTAAGCAATTCATCTAATTGCCTTTTCAATTCTAGCATTTCGGTGGGTGCTAATCAGTAAGGTGCCTTGGCTATAAGTGTAGTACCAGGAATTAAATGAATTCTAAATTCTACCTCCCTATCTGGGGGTAGTCCAGGTAGTTCTTCTGGGAATACATCCGGGTATTCTGATACTACCGGAATTTCCTTAAGTTCCTTACCCTTAGTGCTAATGATTACCGAAATCATATACACGATTCCTTGCTTTCGTTCATAACTAGCAACTTTCATTACTGAAATGAACTTCATTGGCTTTTGTGGCTTGTCTCCTGTAATTACCACTAATTCTCCTGAGGGTGTATGAATTTCTATGGAATTCTTATCACAAAGAATTCGAGCATGGTTGGCTACCAACCAATCCATTCCTAACACCACATCAAATCCGGCTAAATTCATAGGTAACAGGTTTGCCGAAAATTTATGACCTAAAAGTTCTATCTTTCCTTCTCGCACCACCTTATTTATTTTAACAGAATTTCCATCTGCCGTTTCGACTGTAAAAATCTGCCTAAGGTTGGTTAATGGTAGGTTAAGAACTTGACAGAATGAAGTATTTATAAAACTTTGGTTTGCACCAGAGTCAAATAATACTTTTGCATAGACGTCGTGAACTAGGAACGTACCCATTATCACATCAGGAATTAGTTTTGCTTCCTGAGTAGTCAACTGGAAGGCTCTTACGTTCTTCTTGGTAGCTCCTTCTGCAGGTTTGGCTTTGTTATCAGTTGGTTTGGCCAATTTCGGGCAGTCTGGCCTAAAATGTCCAGCTTCTCCACAGTTATAGCAAACTGTTGCTTTCTTCTTCCTGCAGTCTTCCTCTTGGTGTCCCGGGATTTTGCAGAAATTGCAATATCCTTTGCATCTTCCAAAATGCTTCCTTTTACAGGAATTGCAAAATGGAACAGTGGAAGATTGCCCAGTTCCCTTTTTCTTGAAATTGTTACGGTTACCCATACGGAATCCCTGGGTAATCTTTTGGGCTACTTCTTTTTTCCGGTTTTCTTCTCTTGTCCACACCAATTCGTCAGTCAGGGTATTGGCTAATTCCACCGCATCATCGATCGTGCGTGGTCTTGCCGCTTTGACAATATTACGGATCTCGCTAATTAAGCCACAAATATAGCGAGAAATAAGTACCGGCTCTGGCGAAGCCAGGGTTGGTACCACTCTAGCATACTCGAAGAAAGTCGAAGTATACCCTCTACAATCAACACCTACCATCCGGTGATTTAGGAACTTATTTTTCATTTGTTCCTTTTCATACTCAGGACAGAATTTTCTTTCCACGAAACTCTTAAATTCTTCCCAACTCATGGTATAGGCCATATTTCTTCCTTTGGCTTGAAGTACCGTATTCCACCATTCTAGCGCCCCTTCTTTAAAGAGATACGATGCATACATGACCTTGTCTTCGTCGGCACATTTACTTATCATAATTACTTCTTTGGTTTTCTCCAACCAACGCGGTGCCGCAGTCGCCCCTTCATTGCCTGCAAATTCAGCTGGTTTACAGGCAAGAAATTCCTTGTAAGTGCAACCAAGTGTTGCAGCTTTCACTTTCTTAAGGAGTGGAGCTTGTAGGACGTCATCGTTATTGTTATTATTATTGTTGTCGCCTCCGTTGACGCTATTACTGAAGTTATCTTCATGAGGGCGTTTACTAGGAATAATTTGTTGAGGTTCAACTGGGTTTCGAGCAGCAGCAAGGATTGCTGGAATAGCATTGGCTATTCCCTGAGCAACGATATTTTCGATATCTTGCCTATTCAGAAATTGATCTTCATTGTGTTGCTCGGATTGGTTAAACTCGTTAACTGGTTCATTACCAGCGTTTGCCATCTGGTAATTAACATATATAATTTATTAGCACCAAATAAGTAATAGTCAATCACACAAATTTAACAACACACGTATAGCCAAAATTATGGCTTTCTCGACTTCCATTTTGTTGTTATATTATATTATGCATCCGTACACACTGTTTATCTTACAAAAGTTTTATTTTTAGGTTATTTTACAGAATTATATCTTTATTATTATTATTATTATTATTATTATTATTATTATTATTATTATTATTATACAACCACAGCTTCTCTATCACATTATCCCTCATCCGCTGGCACCTCAGAAGCGACGTTCCCTCTAGTCGTACTTCCAGGAGATCTGTTCTCCCACCTCCCAGATTCGATTTCCTGCATCTATCAGCTCCTCGCCAAAATGGCAGAGTTCCGCTAAGTTCTCATTGCTCATTGGTGGATTTGGTGCAGGTTCTGGGTCGAACTGAGGGAAAAAGGTATAAGGATTGTTTAGGAGGTCTTGAAACTGCCAGTCGTTGGTCCACCATTCGTCCATTTCTCCTAGAGGTTGAGTGTGGATAAGGAGATCTGGAATAGTTAGTTCCAAGTTTATTGGAAGTTGGGTTGTAGCAGGATATGGAAAGAGGTTTTCATTAATATGCCTAATAATATCGTAACTTGCCAGTATGCGATCTAATTCCTCCTGTAGTGGCAATTCCTCGGCTTGCCTATAAATTTCTCCAATTTCTATTCCTGTTTGCCTAAAATTTTCCCCAATTTCTATCCCTTTTCCTTTATCCATAGGATTTTCCATCTTGGGAACTCTCCTAGTTGCTGGTTTCCTTCTACGCACACGCCTCCAACCCACAAATCTTCTTCTTTTCTTTGGCTTTTGTTTCTCCGGAGGTGGAGCTTGGAATTCCATAGGTTCCTCAACATCGGCTATGTAACCAGTAAAGTCTCTGGAAACTTCTATTTTCACAGGATAGAGATTAAGATTCTGAAGAGCTTCAAATAACTCATTCATACTGTTTCGCATATATGCAAAATGCACACAAAACTTTAGGTTAAAAGGTTGTAAATTGGATTTTCACCGAATGGTAGAAAACTTAATATTAAATATTTAATAAACCATTTTATTGAAATAAAATATTTATGTCTAGTACAACTAAAATTCGAAAGATACTAGTGGTTATTTATTAGATTAAAGCTTCTGGCTTGTAGGTAGCATAGGCGATGATACTGGTTTGGTGATTTAACTATAAATTAGCATTTACTGCTACAGTGGCTAACATGTAGAGATTTGCCCATTTTTCGTCTGGTTCATCTTCCCATGGTGGGTTGATGCCTACTCCTTTTGGTTGGGACTTCTTTATTTTCTCTTGACTTTTCCTAATAATCAAACTTCTTTTATTAGGGGAAAGTGGTTTCTCATAGTGTGCTTTACGAACAAATATTCCCTCCTTAGTAGCTGCTGAGTATCTTGAGGAATTTGATTGGGATGAGTTTCCCTTATTTTCAGTGAACTATCTAATTTAAGATAGATATCCGAGATTCTTTGCTTACCCATACTGTAACTAACAAGTAGTCAGTTAAAAGCACATAATCACAAGATAGTAATCAGGAAAATTAAGTATTTTTAAATACTTAATAGGCTTAAGTCAGTGGCTCTGATACCACCTTTTCCTGTCACGGCCCCAGCCTCGGTTTGACCCGGCCAGGAGCCGCGAGACAGGAACCCGTGGTATTTATTAATTGATGCGACAGCGGAAGATTTAACAGGATCTTTTAAAAACTGGAAAATGCCTGATTATTTTATTTCATAATTCGGGATAAAACCCCGTAATTTACAATAGAGGAATTTCACTAGGGAATTCCCTGGTTTATAAAACATGTTTATTCATTTTAACTGAGCCACCCCTTCAAGCTGGTTATTGCTCCGTAGAATGTTTTTTCTTTGATTTACAGCAAGTCGCCTGAAACATGTTTTAAAAATCTTTTGTCAGCGGGGAAATACTGGCGAGTTCATTCAGGTTTTATAAAATGACCTTTAGTTATGAATTACAGCATAAGAGCGATTACAATGGCTTCTATCTTATTTTTATCTGGCGCCGTGTCACACTGTGTGACGATGGTCATACCACTATTGGGTCTTTCCCCAAGTAGTGATGATTATCACTGTTAGGATTTTTTAGCCTAACCGTGAGAAATTAGTAATGTGCACAATACCCCACTAGCCAGTGATTTAAGATAACCACGACTTAATCCCTGTAATTATAACATTTAAAAATGGAGTATTGTAAAATACTTTTGATAAAAGAGAATGACTCACATTGCAAGTTTAATCGAGCAGAGTTTTAGCCTACTGACAAGCTTGTTAACCTAATTCAAATAACAATGCACACGAAAACTAGGTTAGTAACTGTAATCCAACTTTTTACGACAACTCACGAGATTAAAACCTTCACAACGAATGACAAAGTGCGATACTTAAACATCCATCGAATTCACGATGAATGATAAAGCATAACCCTAATTTGGGCAGCACTTAAACGTCCATTGGATAGTTTTCATCGATCGGACATTGAATCATAGTAGCGATCGAGTTATTACCCTGTTATCGCGGCAGCGTTTCGCGATTGTGTGTGTTTTGTAGTAATCAGACAATATCTCAACGTACGAATTGAGTTTTTACATCGAACTGAAGCCAGAAATCAAGTCCCACACCCCTCTATTTATATCTGAAAAACAGCCCCCCTCGCGTGGCGTGAGGGGCTGTCGCGTGGCGCGAGGGGTACTACCCTACCATAGGGTAGCCCCGTGTCTTGGTAGGTTTGCTGAGTTGGTCGTTCGTTCAAATTCTTTTTACACGTAAAACTGTTTAGATAATACTGACGGGAATTTACCCCCCCCCCCCCCGAGTTTTAGGGGCCCTGATCTTGATTCCGATTGTTCTGAAAATTTTAGGGATTATGCAGAATTACTTGGGGGTCTCAATTAGGGTTTCCTATTTGAAAAATTAAAATAGGAAATATGACTTTTGATGAGAGTTGTTACAAGAGGCATGCAGTTTTCCCTTGTAAGTTGTTGATCTTCTCAGGCCATACTTCTTTGTTTTTTCGTAATATCCTGGTATTGGGATTTTACTGCAAAACTGAAGATTTTTAATTTCCCGTTGGACTGCTGCCTTTCTACAGATTTCTGTAAGGTACTGGTATGAAAAGTGTATCCTTGGGATAACACTGACATTGCTCCTCGGATATTTAGCATTCCAAGCTTCTTCCAGCTCTTTTCCAATGATTGAGGGCATTTTTCTGAAGACCTTATCTGATAATTCTAGAGACAGATATAGTCTTCCTGATCGTGCTGCCAGTTTCTTGAAATCATTTAGATATAAAAATATATCTTTCAGATTTCTGCATGAGAGCCTTTCTATTTCATTATAGGCTCTATCCTGTTCCTCTGTATTACCTTGATATGGATCTTGTAGAAGAAATATTCTTCTAATGTGGGATAATATATTTTGAGTATCATCTGCTATTCCTTCCAATGTGTTGTATTCATCTACATATGATGTTCGCCACTGAATCCATGCCTTTTTCTCATCTTCCCCAAGAAGGTTTTCTATGTAGTTTATTTTGGCTCTATTACTTGGCCAAACCTTTCCTGGGTCATCAACCAAATTCAGAGTAATTGACTCCCATCTTGATATTGTGTCTTCATAGGCACCAATATCTGTTGGTAAGATTAGCATAGCTCCTTGATTTGTCTGGGCTGATGGTAAATTCCACATATTAGATCCTAAGCCATTGGTCATTGCTTCTGATCTTTCCCTGATTTTTGCTCCATTAAACACAGAATCTTGTTTTGTTTGTTGTGTTCTTATTATGGCTGGAGGGTAGGTTACTGGACCCATGACTGGTTCTTGCGGTGGTCTGTAGCCTGACGTTACCGACGAAAACCCACCTTCCTTTCTTGATTCTCTAATTATTTTTCTTAGTGTTGGGTATTCAAGTTCATCCATGTCTTCCTGTATTGTATATCCCGAGTGAGTAACTTCTTTAGTCAAACCAGACGGCTCATCTTTCAGCTCGCTCTGTTGACTACAAGAAGAGGCACCTTTCATTTTGGCTTCCGAATAGGATGCTACAGATTGCTCTGTACCTTGCATTCGGTTGCTAAAATAGGACACTGCCTTTTTATCTTCTTGGCCTGACTCCGCTGAGTATTCTTCATGAATCTATTCTTCTTGTGATTTCATATGATTTTTTTACAGAAATCTTATAGCACTGGTTGATTTGTTCTTCATTTTCGTCTTTATTAGGTTCCTCTGCTAAGGAGAAATAAGGATTTTCTTCAAAGAAGTTTATTAAACCCTTATTTTCCTCATCCTTACTTCGTGATGTATCCCATTTACTTTGTTCCATCGGGGCCTCTTTATTTGATGAGTAGCCTACTGCTGCTACTTCTCCTTTTGTCTTTCTTGGTGGAGTGTCATCATCCCATCCGGTTGGGATAATGTCTTCTATTCTTCCAGTATCCGCTGATGGCGTGTATTTAACCATGTAATCGTATCTTCCACTTGGTTCCCCGAGCGTATCATACCCTTCTTCTCTTGAGTACTTCTTTCTGGTTTTTTGTCCTTTCGAGTAGTTTCGGACTGCATAGTAACTTCTGTTCTGTTCAATAGCTTGATGGTCATACTGGAACCTTCTTAGGCTTTCCGCAAAATACATTGCGGCTAGTTCCTCTTCATCTTCTCTGAAGTCTTCCTGATCATCTCTGTTCCACATGGTTTCTTCATTTGCTGAAGACACTCTGTGCCCATAGAACTTCATAGATATAGAACCATCTATTCTAGTTCTAGTATCTACTTTCTCAGGCTTTTCTACTTTTGACTTCTTAGATGGTTTGAGTGTCCATCTTTGTCCTTGTAGTCTTTCCGTAGACCATGGTTCCCCTGCAATTGCTTGGATTCCATTTGAGGCTAAATATTCAGAAACGTTCTGAACATTATATCTGAAGCCAGACACACTTGTGTTAGTTAGTCTTCCAATCAAGCCCCTTGTAATTAGAAGGTTTGATTCTCCATTATTCCATTCTTCATAGCCTCTCGTCTGGATAGCCAGTTGGATATGATTGTAAAATTCGTGGATACTTAGCATCATGTTTGGTGCTATGTATACCAACTGCGTTCCTTTTCCCATGTCTACTTCCATGGTTCCAATGATGGCCCTGTCATCATTCCATCTTGTATCCCTAAGGACTATTAGTACATTTGTTCCGGTATCTCTTCTATGGAGAGCATGTACTCTTATCATCACCATACCCAAATGGATATGTTGCATTCCTGAGTCCCTTAAAGCCCTATATGAGGTTTCATTGATGAACCCCATATCAAGTTGCTAATTTTCACCAACTACCAGTATTCTTTCTTCACTGTAGTGCTGATAGACTCTGTGTCTTGGTTCTGACCATCTTGAATCATATAGTACTTCGGCAGGTACCATATTGGCTCGTCTTCTTTGTGATAATTGGAGTTCTTGGTCAGGGTCAATTTGGCTCTCCAGGCTTCTTCAATATTGCCTGCTTTGCATAGTATTTGGTAGTCTTCGTTGAGCTTCATGTCTGAATCTACTCGCCCTTCGGTAATTTCTTATCTGGTCTTCTTGGTTAGGGACTGTACTGCTGCTTCCTTCGCCTGCTCTGACTGGAAGCTGAAACTCCTTGTTCTATTCATTTTGATAACTTTGCCTTTTCTTGTTCAAAGATCTTCTTTGGATCTTCAAACACGTAAAAGGGGCCTTTCTTCTTTTGAACCAAGGGGTCTCCTCCTATCTTGATTCCTTCAAGTCTTTTGCTTAGATTTTCAAGGGCTTCCGATGTATCCTCCTTTTGCTCCCTTTGCCTGAGCAAGGTTGTAAGGCTTTTCTTTATTTCTCCAAGTTCTTCCCGACTTTGTTGGACGTCCTCCGCAACTTTTGTTAGAAGTTGTATTAGGAGATTGTTTTGCTTAATAACAGTTGCTTGGTTGGTGACTGCTCCAGTAGCAACTTTTGCGAATCCAACTGCTGGTGGATCAACCGCTTCTATGGCTTTAATTGCTTCTTTGAACGACTCTGTTTGTTCAGTCGTTCTATAGCTCATGAAGTGAGCACGTGCTTAACCTCCTGGAGAAGCCTTTCAACTTCTTTGATTTTATTGTTAAGGTTCTCTGTTAACCTTAATGCCTCTGCTTCAACAAGCTTGGGTTGTTGTGCTATCTGCTCTACTAAGGATAAAACCTCTGTTTTTGTGAGAGGTTTTTGTTCTCCAATTTCTTTTGTGAGCTGATGTAATTTTGTTGTAATTTTGTTTTGGTTTTTGAGGATCTCTCTGGACTGACTTTCTTGCTTATTTTGAATTTCAAGGATTTTATGAAAATTTTTAATAGATACACGACTGAGTAGGCTTAGCCGATCAAAGTTGAATTCTAACTTGTTTTGTAGAGTAATTATACTATCAGAAATATAATTTAGATGCGGATTTTCTGAAAATGTGCAATGTTTTTTTATTTTTCTGATGAAAACATATAAAGCTTATACTATCAATAGATGTTTTACAAGTAGCTTTTGGAAATTCTAAGTTTAGATATTCAAGATCTGCAACTCTTTAGCTTAGATACCATTCATTAATTGATGCCTCAAACCTTTCAGACATGTAGTCTTAATTAATCATGTTCTCACTTCAAGGTTAACACGCTATTTCTTTTCTGTGTTTAGGCTTGAATCTTTTGAACATAATTAATTAAAACATATGGCTTAGTAAGTTATTAGCATGAATTGACAAATAGTACCTTTAGCTTTTGGTTATGCAGATCTTGATAGTGGGCTCAGCCAGCCATTAGTACCTTAACCGTGTATTATTAAGATGCTGTAGGTAGTGAAAGTTAAAATTATCAGCCTATGGGTCCCACAGAGCACCCGGGATAATACTTTCCAGTCCTATATAAGCATGGTCTAGTTTAGAGTTTCGGACACACCAGACATAATTTGATAGTCCAATTCTCTCTGAGTCTGTAAGAAAAGAAGTCTGTAAATTTTAAGTAAGCATTTAAAGCTTTCTCTTCTAATATCTCTCAAAATCTATTTTTACTTTGGTATTTCCGCCGTTTGTTAACAAAAATCCTAGTTTTCAAACGTACCACGATCCACATCTGGTATCAGAGCAGGGTTAAGGTACTAATGGCTGGCTGAGCCCACTATCAAGATCTGCATAACCAAAAGCTAAAGGTACTATTTGTCAATTCATGCTAATAACTTACTAAGCCATATGTTTTAATTAATTATGTTCAAAAGATTCAAGCCTAAACGCAGAAAAGAAATAGCGTGTTAACCTTGAAGTGAGAACATGATTAATTAAGACTACATGTTTGAAAGGTTTGAGGCATCAATTAATGAATGGTATCTAAGCTCAAGAGTTGCAGATCTTGAATATCTAAACTTAGAATTTCCAAAAGCTACTTGTAAAACATCTATTGATAGTATAAGCTTTATATGTTTTCATCAGAAAAATAAAAAACATTGTAGTTTTTCAGAAAATCCGCATCTAAATTATATTTCTGATAGTATAATTACTCTACAAAACCAGTTAGAATTTAACTTTGATCGGCTAAGCCTACTCAGTCGTGTATCTATTAAAAATTTTCATAAAATCCTTGAAATTCAAAATAAGAAAGAAAGTCAGTCCAGAGAGATCCTCAAAAATAAAAACAAAATTACAACAAAATTACATTAGCTCACGAAAGAAATTGGAGAACAAAAACCTCTCACAAAAACAGAGGTTTTATCCTTAGTAGAGCAGATAGCACAGCAACCCAAGCTTGTTGAAGCAGAGGCATTAAGGTTAACAGAGAACCTTAACAATAAAATCAAAGAAGTTGAAAGGCTTCTCCAGGAGGTTAAGCACGTGCTCACTTCATGAGCTATAGAACGACTGAACAAACATAGTCGTTCAAAGAAGCAATTAAAGCTATAGAAGCGGTTGATCCACCAGCAGTTGGATTCGCAAAAGTTGCTACTGGAGCAGTCACCAACCAAGCAACTGTTATTAAGCAAAACAATCTCCTAATACAACTTCTAACAAAATTTGCGGAGGACGTCCAACAAAGTCGGGAAGAACTTGGAGAAATAAAGAAAAGCCTTACAACCTTGCTCAGGCAAAGGGAGCAAAAGGAGGATACATCGTGTTGGTGCGTATGTCTGTTGACTTCGTCTTGTATCGAGTCATGTATTTAGTTTAGAAAGATCAGAGCTCAGTATACGAAAAAGTACAAATCGAGTGTCCAGTTCATGTGAAGTGGAGTGTCCAGTTCATGTGAACTGGTGAAAGCCACTTCATGTGGACTGGCCTGCCTAATGTCCACTTCATGTGGACTGGCTTGCCTATAAATACTAGCTCTTGGTCATTCATTTGTAACTTTTGAGATCCGGTAGCGAAGCTCTGCCGGAGTGTCTCTAGCCTGTATATCTTTGTCAAATTAATACAAGAGACTAGTAAAGTGATTTCAAGTGCAATACAAGCTGAACGAAGATCAAATCACTGAATTCCGCCTCTGATTTGATCCGAGAACTCTTCTGAACGACTCGTTTGGTCGTGTAAATGATCCTACAAGTGGTATTAGAGCTCAGGAGGAAGAGTTCTTACCATTTAGCTTGTTTTCACTGGAAAATTCTGACTTCTACTCATTCTTTCATGTTTTTTACTGAATTTTTTCAAAATTAAACAAGATTTTGCGGTTAAAAAGTTCTGATTTTCACATATCATCTGCGAAACTGTGTTTTAAACAATTCTTGAAAGAATTAGACCCTAAATCGAGCTAAAACTTGGTCAAATTTGACAAAAACTGACCAGATCGCTTGAATTCTATACAAATCGTGTGAAACTTTACTCCAGTTCGTATGGTTTAGGTCAGGTCGTATGAGTTAGATTCCAGATCGTACGAAGTGGATAAAAGGTCACCAGATCGTTTGAAACTTTGTTCAGGTCGTACGATTTGAAAGCACATCAGGTCGTACGGTGTGAAAGCATATTCAGATTGTTTGTCAACATTTCTCAGACTATATCACGTGATTACCTTGGGTTTATTGATTATTGATTACATGTTCGGTCTATCGGTCCAATCATCAATTGAGATATTCATGTGATCAGATTTCATTTGATGCAATTGATTACTCAATCATATCAGTCCATATTTGCATGTGCGATGGTAAATGTGACGACTGCATGTCTATCCATTTAATTCAAGATTGCATGTGAAAGATAGTTGTGAATTGAATTGATTGTCTGCCAAATACTAATCGGTCCAATAGGGTTTCACTTAGAATTTATAGTTGTCGGCCACCCACCTTGATAGATGACGTAGAATTGAATGAAACAAGCTGAATATTTTTTATAAATGATTTCATATTCGTAGTTGATGTTCAGTAATTGATTGGTTTGTGTCGCTGCAGAAGATAAGGTGTGTCGGAAAAATCGTTTTGGATGAATTAAGTTTGTCATCAGATTTGATATCGACTTCAAAAGAATATTTTGCAGAAATTGGTTTGTTTGGAAGAAGGAGTGACTGAGTTTGAGTTTTAATGGTTGGGTTTTCATGATAATTTGGTTGTTTTGTTGAAAGATAATATCAAAAGTCACTTAGGGTTGTGTGAAACATTTGTCAGGTCGTATAAAGTGGTCAAGTTGTTTTGAGATTGCTTCAGGTCGCAAGGTTTGTTAAAACAGTTCGCACGAGGTATTTAGGTTGTTTGAAGGTTAACAAGTTGTTTGAAAGTGTTACCAGTTCGCACTAGGTGATTGAAAGGATCCAGTTCGCGTGAAACTTGATCCAGGTCGTTTGGGGTGAAGTCAGATCGTTTGAAATCTTTAGTTCGTTTGAAAAGTCTATTTTGTGAATCTTTGACACCGAAACATGGATTATGAAGAATTTTTTGCGTATTTGTTTTATGAATCTCAGCAATATATTCCGATAAAGCAAGAAGAAGAGTCAGTCTCAGTAAAAGAAGCTTCGGAAAAAGCGCCTATTTTTGATCACTCGTCTGATGAAGAGAGTGACAACGATGAAGAGGAAATCCGAAGACTTGAATATTGTAAAAAACAACTTTCACCTGAAAATCATAATGGGAAGTTATTTTATGCAGGTAAAATTGAAAAGATAAAAGAAAAACAAGTTGCAAAAAGGAAGAATCAAAAGGAAGCAATTGTTAAAGAAGAGGTCAAAGCTGAGAAAGAAGAAAAAACAGCAACAGCTGAAGTTCAAATCAAACCTGATGTGAAAAGCAAGTTGATCAAATTCTAGCTGTCAACATTGAGAAAGAAGAAGCCGCTGTAAAGATGCCTGGGATGTGCTCGAATTGTGAAAAATCCAGATCAGACAATGTCAAACTCTTGAAAGACGTGGAGAGTTTGACATTAGACAACAAAATTTTAAAAGAAAATGAAAAAGAATTTCAAAATAAAATATCGTTTTTAGAAAATGAAAAATTAAAAATTGAAAAAGATTTGAAAAATTAAAAATCAAATAAAAATTTTAGAAAATGAAAAATCTGTTTTTAGTAAAAATAATATTGAAAAACAAAAGGAAATAAATTCTCATCTTGAGAAAATCATTCAACTTGAAAAAGTAGTTGAATGTGATAAAAATAAAATTGATGTTTTAGAAAAGAAATTGAACGGTTTTGTGACCTCGTCGTTAATACCAGATTATATATGTCCAAAACCGGTCAATGAAAATAAAGAGGAAATTCCAATAAGTGACAATGTCACAAATTATGACAAGGTCATAATTGAAGATTGTGATGATAAATCTGATGATGAAAATGATAAAAAGAAAATATTTTTGAAATTAAAAGAAAAATTTCAAGATACTGTTTCACAATCTACTGAAAGAGGTGAATGCTCAACACAAAAACCTTTTAAGAAGAATGTAGAACAAAAACAAAACCAAAATTTGAAAAATTTTCAAAACAACAATAAAAGATCATCAGTTCAATCATCCAATCGTTATAAAAAACCACAAAAAATTGAAAATTTAAACTCACAAAAAGTTGGTAATAAGTGGTGCAGGTTTGACCACAGTGCTCAAAAGTCAAATCAAGATTACAGGAGAAGTCATGATTACAACAAGGCCTAACAATGTTATAATCTAAATGTTTGGATTGATAGTGGAGAATGGTATGATAACAGAGTGTGTTACAAATGTGGTTTTCAAGGACACATTGCTGTTAACTACCAGAGTCAGAGATTAGAGACGAGGAGATGCTATGAATGTCAAATCAAAGGTCATATTGCCAGAGATTGCCCAATGAGATTAAAAAGGAGACCGAGGGCTGAATCTCTTAGAACGGTAAAGAAATCAGTCAAAAGTGATGAAAAGCCCAAAGAACAGAAAGTGAAAGAACAGAAAGTGAAGCTTTCACAAGGGCAGAAAGATAGACTGAGAAAGAAAAGAAAGAAAGCAAGGGAGTATCTTGATAAGATTTTGTCCTCGGGTACAACTGTTGATTCAGATAAAAGTTCTGATGAATCGATTTGCTAAACAAAAAATGGTCAGTCAAGCAAAACGAATTCATCAGATACAAATCTGAGGACAAAAGAGAGGATAAAGAAAGAAAAATTGACTAATCAAACTGATAAAAAATCAAAGAAAGTTAATTTTTCAGATAAAATCTTTATCAAAGTTTTTGAGTATAAAAGAGACTGTGAAAAGTCATTTATGTCACAGGTTGATGAATTTGGAAAACCTAAATCAAGTGTGGATTGGGTTCCAATAAAGGCTGGTGATGAATTTGTTTCTTTGGAAACAAAGGAGCCACTTTCTGGCGATGAATTTGTTTCTTCGGAAGCAAAGGAGCCATGTTTTGGCGATGAATCTGACTTGTCAAAGTCGGAGGAGCCACGTTCGGGCGATGAACCTGACTCGTCAAAGTCAGAAGAGCCACAAGTTGAGCTAAAAATTGAAACGTCAGTTCCGCCAATGGATGATGTCAACTTTCCACCATTGCGGACTAAAAATTTTAAACAAAAAGTTGGCAAAGTGAAAATTTCGAATCAATTCTATTCTGAAAAGAAAGAATTTGATGTAGAAAAGGCGTTCAATGGAAAAGTGAAAAATATTTTTGAAAAAATGGTCGAGGGTAAGGTAAAAGGGGTTAAAGAATTTTATGAATAAAAAAGAAATGTTCAAACCCCGAGTGAAATTGAAAAGGTCACACCCAAGGTTGGTCAGGCTTGGGTGCCTGCATTCTTTGCTTAAAATTCTGACTTGCCGGAACTCCCAGGTTGGTAATTGGGGAGTAGGAATCGGCATCTTTCTTGAGAAATTCACAGGTTGTTAACTGTGATATTTCGTCTTACAAGTGGTTAATCAAGGACATTAAGTTGTACTTGATTTAGTGGTATTATTTTTTTTGTGTGAAAAACCAAAAAGTGTTAAAGTTTTTACAAGTGGATTATGAAAGGACAATGTGATGAAAACCCCATGTTTGTGAAATGGCAAACAAAACTAATTTTCCGGAAAAACCATTTTGATTAAAACAAACTTAAGTGTTTTGAAATCATAATGGGAAAATAGTTTGTTGTCAGGGGGAGTTCTGATTGTTTAAGCCAAGTGGATGGCGAATTGAGGCAATTCTCATCAGTTTGTCATTTTATTTGTACAGTCTATTGTTTTCAAATTTTCCCGAAAAATCAAAATTGAAACATATTTTGATTTTAGGGGGAGTAAGAAAATTTAGAATTTTTTGAAAATTTGAAAAATACAAAAACATGATAAAATCTAAAAATCCAAAAACATTGAAAAAAAAATTCAAAATGAGTTTTGTTGTGAAAAAGAGGAAATGATAGTACATCAGTGGACTATCTGTGCACGCTAGAGAAATGTGAAGTTTTATAAAGTTTTAAACAGTCTCACTAGGGATGTGTCGATAGGCTCAGCTAAGACTAGTAGTTTTGCGAAAACGATACAAACATAACGCAAAATGCCTAAGTCTGGTGGGAAACACGGTCGAACGCATAGTACTTAGTTTTGTCCTTCTTGACTGTGTGCATGCTTGATAATTGCTGATTATCTAAGGACATAAAACCGGTTAAGTTTGTGAGCTTTCACAACTTTGCTGAAAAGTCTCTGTGATTTTGTGTTTTTCTTTTTGCAAAAATTTAAACTTGTTTGATTTCTTTATTTTGATTAAGCATTGGACATCCTCTGCGTATACGGGAGTATCGACCTGGATGTTAATGCCTAATCGTTCTGCTTTAGTTTCTTTGGTGTTTCGTTTAAGCTTTGGATCACCTCTGTGTATACGGGAGTATCGAACTGGTGGTTAAAGCCTAAACACTTTCAACTTGTTTTATTTTTCCTTATTTTACTTAAACATTGGACGATCTCTGCGTATACGGGAGTATCGACCTGATCGTTAATGTTTAAGTGTTCTGAGTTATTTTTGCACAAATCACAGTTGATGAAAGTTTAAAAGTGTTATTCGGGTCAGTGCATTACATGATGAGGGGATATGCTTAGATTGTGGGGCCCATAGGATTTTAGTGCTTTCTAATATACCTTAAACGTATCGGTAAGCATTACGAACATCCTAGAGGAGTTTAAGTGGACCACAATATCGATGATCTAGGGTGAATTGTTTAAAAGCTTTAAGTGGTAAAGTTTAGATCAACGGTGCAGCTGATGTGTCTCAATAAACTGATATGATCCTCTAACACGATCTCACAAAAATATGTTTGTATATAGTTTATTTCCCTAAATCCAAAAAGATTTTATGTGTGTTTTAGCATAAAATTTTGAAAAATTAAAAAGATTTTACTTCATCTTATTTTCGACAACTGATGTTGAAGAGTTGATTTTCAAAATTCCGAGTGCTAAACATGATGAACCACATTGGGTTGGGGAGTTTGTTTAAATGAGAAATGTTTTTGAGAATGATTGTATGATTAGTTAATCAAGGTCATTAATTTGAACTTGATGTAACTGTTAATGTTTGGTAAATGAATGCTCTCTATCAGTAAGTTTTTCAAAGTGATATAAATAAAAACTTATGTTTTGGGTAGAGAATGTGCTGGAAACGTTGAAAAAGCTAGGTTTTGATTCCTGAGGATTAATGTCAGGTTTTCGATCCTAAGCTACAAATTCCAGGCTGCGATCCCGGAACAACTTAAGGGGGAGTCTGTTAGTAAAGGGGAGTTTGAAGAGTGAAAGAACCAAACTCAGATTCTGGAGATTAGCTGATAATGGTGATTGAAGAAAAAGAGAGAGGTTGAAGGATGCTTCATCGTAAAAAACTTTGAAAAAAGCGTGAAGACTGTTCAAGACTGAAGTTTTGACGTACTGAAGACTCGTACTGAAGACTCGTCAACATCCAAGGGGGAGTCTGTTGGTGCATATGTCTGTTGACTTCGTCTTGTATCGAGTCATGTATTTAGTTTAGAAAGATCAGAGCTCAGTATACGTAAAAGTACAAATCGAGTGTCCAGTTCATGTGAACTGGTGAAAGCCACTTCATGTGGACTGGCCTGCCAAATGTCCACTTCATGTGGACTGGCTTGCCTATAAACACTAGCTCTTGGTCATTCATTTGTAACTTTTGAGATCCGGTAGCGAAGCTCTGCCGGAGTGTCTCTAGCCTGTATATCTTTGTCAAATTAATACAAGAGACTAGTAAAGTGATTTCAAGTGAAATACAAGCTGAACGAAGATCAAATCACTGAATTCCGCCTCTGATTTGATCCGAGAACTCTTCTGAACGACTCGTTTGGTCGTGTAAACGATCCTACACATCGGAAGCCCTTGAAAATCTAAGCAAAAGACTTGAAGGAATCAAGATAGGAGGAGACCCCCTGGTTCAAAAGAAGAAAGGCCCCTTTTACGTGTTTGAAGATCCAAAGAAGATCTTTGAACAAGAAAAGGAAAAGTTATCAAAATGAATAGAACAAGGAGTTTTCAGCTTCCAGTCAGAGCAGGCGAAGGAAGCAGCAGTACAGTCCCTAACCAAGAAGACCAGATAAGAAATTACCGAAGGGCGAGTAGATTCAGACATGAAGCTCAACGAAGACTACCAAATACTATGCAAAGCAGGCAATATTGAAGAAGCCTGGAGAGCCAAATTGACCCTGAACAAGAACTCCAATTATCACAAAGAAGACGAGCCAATATGGTACCTGCCGAAGTACTATATGATTCAAGATGGTCAGAACCAAGACACAGAGTCTATCAGCACTACAGTGAAGAAAGAATACTGGTAGTTGGTGAAAATCAGCAGCTTGATATGGGGTTCATCAATGAAACCTCATATAGGGCTTTAAGGGACTCAGGAATGCAACATATCCATTTGGGTATGGTGATGATAAGAGTACATGCTCTCCATAGAAGAGATACCGGAACAAATGTACTAATAGTCCTTAGGGATACAAGATGGAATGATGACAGGGCCATCATTGGAACCATGGAAGTAGACATGGGAAAAGGAACACAGTTGGTATACATAGCACCAAACATGATGCTAAGTATCCATGATTTTTACAATCATATCCAACTGGCTATCCAGACGAGAGGCTATGAAGAATGGAATAATGGAGAATAAAACCTTCTAATTACAAGGGGCTTGATTGGAAGACTAACTAACACAAGTGTGTCTGGCTTCAGATATAATGTTCAGAACGTTTCTGAATATTTAGCCTCAAATGGAATCCAAGAAATTGCAGGGGAACAATGGTCTACGGAAAGACTGCAAGGACAAAGATGGATACTCAAACCATCTAAGAAGTCAAAAGTAGAAAATCCTGAGAGAGTAGATACTAGAACTAGAATAGATGGTTCTATATCTATGAAGTTCTATGGGCACAGAGCGTCTTCAGCAAATGAAGAAACCATGTGGAACAGAGATGATCAGGAAGACTTCAGAGAAGATGAAGTGGAACTAGCCGCAATGTATTTTGCGGAAAGCCTAAGAAGGTTCCAGTATGACCATCAAGCTATTAAACAGAACAGAAGTTACTATGCAGTCCGAAACTACTCAAAAGGACAAAAAACCAGAAAGAAGTACTCAAGAGAAGAAGGGTATGATACGTTCGGGGAACAAGTGGAAGATACGATTACATGGTTAAATACACGCCATCAGCGGATACTGGAAGAATAGAAGACATTATCCCAACCGGATGGGAAGATGATACTCCACCAAGAAAGACAAAAGGAGAAGTAGCAGCAGTAGGCTACTCATCAAATGAAGAGGCCCCGATGGAACAAAGTAAATGGGATACATCACCAAGTAAGGATGAGGAAAATAAGGGTTTAATAAACTTCTTTGAAGAAAATCCTTATTTCTCCTTAGCAGAGGAACCTAATGAAGACGAAAATGAAGAACAAATCAACCAGTGCTATAAGATTTCTGTAAAAAAATCATATGAAATCACAAGAGGAAGAGATTCATGAAGAATACTCAGCGGAGTCAGGCCAAGAAGATAAAAAGGCAGTGTCCTATTTTAGCAACCGAATGCAAGGTACAGAGCAATCTGTAGCATCCTATTCAGAAGCCAAAATGAAAGGTGCCTTTTCTTGTAGTCAACAGAGCGAGCTGAAAGATGAGCCGTCTGGTTTGACTAAAGAAGTTACTCACTCGGGATATACAATACAGGAAGACATGGATGAACTTGAATACCCAACACTAAGAAAAATGATTAGAGAATCAAGAAAGGAAGGTGGGTTTTCGTCGGTAACGTCAGGCTACAGACCACCGCAAGAACCAGTCATGGGTCCAGTAACCTACCCTCCAGCCAGAATGAGAACACAACAAACAAAACAAGATTCTGTGTTTAATGGAGCAAAAATCAGGGAAAGATCTGAAGCAATGACCAATGGCTTAGGATCTAATATGTGGAATTTACCATCAGCCCAGACAAATCAAGGAGCTATGCTAATCTTACCAACAGATATTAGTGCCTATGAAGACACAATATCAAGATGGGAGTCAATTACTCTGAATTTGGTTGATGACCCAGGAAAGGTTTGGCCAAGTAATAGAGCCAAAATAAACTACATAGAAAACCTTCTTGGGGAAGATGAGAAAAAGGCATGGATTCAGTGGCGAACAGCATATGTAGATGAATACAAAACATTGGAGGGAATAGCAGATGAAACTCAAAACATATTATCCCACATTAGAAGAATATTTCTTCTACAAGATCCATATCAAGGTAATACAGAGGAACATGATAGAGCCTATAATGAAATAGAAAGGCTCTCATGAAGAAATCTGAAAGATATATTTTTATATCTAAATGATTTCAAGAAACTGGCAGCACGATCAGGAAGACTATATCTGTCTCCAGAATTATCAGATAAGGTCTTCAGAAAAATGCCCCCAATCATTGGAAAAGAGCTGGAAGAAGCTTGGAATGCTAAATATTCGGGGAGCAATGTCAGTGTTATCCCAAGGATACACTTTTCATACCAGTACCTTGCAGAAATCTGTAGAAAGGCAGCAGTCCAACGGGAAATTAAAAATCTTCAGTTTTGCAGTAAAATCCCAATACCAGGATATTACGAAAAAACAAAGAAGTATGGTCTGAGAAGATCAACAACTTACAAGGGAAAACCGCATGCCTCTCATGTCAGAATATTCAAAACAAAGCATAAAGACAGAGAGAGAAAATGTAAATGCTTCATATGCGGGGAAGAATGTCATTTTGCTCGAGAATGCAAAAGTAATAAGGGAAACATAGTAAGAGCAGCTGTCATGGAAAACCTAGACCTACCTGAAGATTGGGATGTGTTATCAGTTGATCAAGATGAACCAGAAAGTGATGCAATTTGTTCATTTTCTGAAGGAGAAGGAAAATCAAAGGATTACTTATCAAATGTTTTGTCTGGAAATTTTCTAGAAGAATTAGCAGGTGTGCTAATTGGGGAAGAGGAACTAAGAAGAGAATGGAGGTTTAAAGTTAACCTCCAGGAACAGCAGGAAAACTGTGAACATGAACTGCTGATGAACCAAGAAGTCGTCACCCGCATAGAGTGTTCATACTGCAAAGAAAAGACGACATCAATGGCTAGAAGTAATTGTATAAAGTGTCAGATAACAGCCTGCCCATTATGCTCTGACTACTATCTAAGTTTCAAAGTAACCCCCAAGCCAAAAGAAATAATTGGGTATGACAACAGGGATAGCCTCATTAAACAACTCCTTCTTTATAATGCTTATCTCATCAAAGAAAATGAAAGCCTTAAAGAAAGACGAATAAAATAAGAAATGAAAGAAGAAGAGCTGAACGAGATTCTTGAGAAAGAATTTGAGCAGCTCAAACCAGGAAGGGGGGAGTCACAAAGCAGCAAAGTCTTTGATGAAGACGGAGTAGAAATTGTATTTAAGGAAAAGGCTCTAAAAGCAAGCGGTAAACCGGAGAAGAAAACCAAAATATACAACAGATTGTATAATATGGTTATTACCTTCAATATACCAGGAGAAAAGGAATTCAATCTAAGAGCAATCTTAGACACAGGAGCCACCTCGTGCTGTGCAAATAGTGAAGTAATTCCAAAAGGAGCCATTGAAAGCAGCCCATACAAAATCAACTTTAAGGGTATAAACTCACAACAAATTGCAGAAGACAAACTGAAGCAGGGGCAAATGACCATCGCTGGTCACACTTTCAGGATCCCGTTCACCTACTGCATGGCAATGAGGACCGATGATGGCATAGATATGCTCCTGGGGTGTAATTTCATAAGAAGTGTATACGGGGGAGTAAGAATTGAAGGAAACACGGTTACATTTTACAAAAATGTAACTATGATTAAAACAGAACAAGTCACAGAAGCAGCCAAATATGCCATCGAAGAACTATGTATGAATTATGAAGAATACCAGGTGATCCAAGAAACTTCATACTTCAACATAGGGCATACTAGCCCCACGTTCCAAGCAAATTTTGAAAAACTCCTGCAAAGGCTAGAAGATCAGGGATACATTGGTGAGGAACCCCTGAAGCATTGGCAACAGAATAAGGTGAAGTGCAAAATTGATATAATCAATCCTGATATTACAATTCAGGACAAAACGCTCAAACATGTTACGCCAGCAATGAAAGATCAATTCAAAAAGCATACCGATGCCCTATTAAAACTTGGCGTAATCAGAAAAAGCAAAAGTCGCCATAGAACAATGGCGATAATGGTAAATTCAGGAACATCTGTTGATCCAAAAACAGGAAAAGAAATCAAGGGCAAAGAAAGAATGGTGTTCAACTACCGAACGCTAAATGATAACACCTACAAGGATCAATAACACAGTCATTCAGATGGTAGGGAATGCAAAAATCTACTCTAAGTTTGACCTTAAAAGTGGTTTCCATTAGGTGGCAATGGCTGAAGAATCAATTCCATGGACGGCCTTCATAACTCCTGAAGGGTTATATGAGTGGCTAGTAATTTCGTTTGGCCTAAAAATATGAAGCCCGTCCATGGAATTGATTCTTCAGCCATAAGTAAAAATTATGTTTTTTAAGTTAAAAATGGAACCGCGCATTGTGGTGGCACCGAAACGTAAAGTCGAATTTATAAAGTCTAATGAAAATATATTATATTTAACCCGACTTGTTGTAAAACAAAATTTATGCAAAACATAGATCAACTGAAAAACATACAAAAAAAGCAAAAAAACATATTATATCTGAGGCTACCAATTTTTCAAAAAAACGTAGTCAACTTAAATGTATACCGACACGTACATAAATATAAACACGCAAAAAATGATTATAAAGTTTTTAGAAAGTCGAAGAAATATAAGTGTCAAACTGTCAATACTAAATGTTAAAAGGAAAAGACTAAAAAAACTTACTAAAAGACAAAAAAATATATTAAAAAAAGTTGACTAATGCCAGCTCTCATGCAGCAGCATGGTACTAGTCATCCAACTTGTGTTGTTTGTAGTTATGTAAAATTCTTTTTCTTACAAAAAAAATGTCTATAAAAATAATGAAAATAGATATTCCTTTGCCGGGTTTTATCTTTTTAATTCTGAAGAAGTATGCCACATCTTAGCTTCCTCAACATTAGAGTTAAGCCACTAACATCATCAAGAAAACAACAAACATAATTGTATATGAAAACCAACTCGTAGGCAGTGGCGAAGCTTGAGATTTCTTACCGGATGGTTGAAAACGTATATACCAAAAAATTTCTATTAAAACGGGGGGTCGAAAACGTATATACCCAAAAAACTTTATACGAAAACTACATACTCTACACTACTTAGTGAAAAGTTCGGGGGGGTCGGCCGCCCCCTCCCGCCCCCACTATGTTGCGCCCATGCTAGTAAGGTGCAAATGAGTGTTGGGATATCGTACGCTCGAGAGCAGACCCACATATTAAACACCGATGACACACGCGGCATTTGTGTGTGTTGTAAAGACTGATACTCATTTTCTAGCATCTCGTTTTAGTGAAACAAAAGTAACCATCCAATTCTAGCTAATCTTGATATAAAGTTAAGTAGACATGCACATGAATGAAAGTGTGAATCAAAGAAAATTCAAATTTATTGTAACACCTCGAAAATTCACGTCCTGTAATGTGTTGACACGTGTCATATGTTTGAACGTGTGAAAGAATGTTCTAGAAGGACTAAAGTTGACAATCATGGAAAGTATGTGAATATACGGGTTCGAAATGTCAACAGTGAATAAATATATTATACATTAACCCTACATGATGTTTATATCACCAAACGAATAAATCATGGATCATACGAAGCTAAAAGTGAGAGATTACAAACTACAGGGGTTAAATGTGTCAACATGTTTAAGTTATACCTCTGAGTGACCTTTTGACGAACCCGAAGCTTTGTAATTATTAATTATGCTCACTAGAATGCACGATATAAATTTCATAAAGTTTCGTAATCGTATGAGAAAGTTATGATCAAATTCGTGTGCGAGGGGTTAACACGTTAACGTTGAAAATTTTGACTTTTCGGGTTAACCGGAAGTGACCAAGGACTTGGCAAAGCGGGTACAAGCCTTAAGGCCTTTGTAGGTAAATCTAAGGGGTCAAATTGCAATATATAAAGCTTAGTTGACCTTTCGAAGAGCCAAGGGACAAGATGTGGAAAATGGAAAATGTAAAATCTGATTTTGGGGTTAAGGCGGGCCGCGTAAAGGTTAACCTACCTTTACGCGGGCCGCGTCAAACGTACAGTAACAGCAACATCAGGAAGTAGCCTGTAAATGCGCAGAACCGACCCTTAACAGATATTATTGCAACATGGGCGACCCCTAAACAGTCCTAGGCACTTAGGGACACATGTTAATGATTTGTGGTCAGTGCTAGACTTGCTTGTCAACAATTTGTGGTGTTTAAATCACTATATAAAGGCCATGAGTTGCAACAAGTCCCTCACATCTTCTCTTGCACTTCCTGATCATTTCTGGAGCTCAAGACCTCTCTCAAGTGATCACATTTCGTGCATAGGACCTTGGTAAGTTTGCTAAACCTTCATTAATTAAGTTTTAGCTTAGTTTTAGCTTAAAAGTCAAACCGTCGTAATTAACGGTTGACTTTAAGATTAATCACTAATGGTCCAGTGATTAGTCAAATCAAAAGTAGTTATAAGTTGGTAATTATGTGGGTAATAAACCCTTAAAAGGGTTCCCCCTGATTCCCACTCTAACTAGGTCAAATGTCGGGTCAAACTTACTAATAAAAAGTCAACAGAATGTTTAAATTACAATTTATGCATAATTAGCAATGTAGAACACTTATAACCTATTTGATCATTGATATAACTTGGTAATGAATGTAAGAACATGTCTAAACATGTTCAACCCGACAATTTTCAGTAGAGACCTGGTTCGGGACCGAAAGTCGCATTGTTTGACTTTCGCTTTGACTTTCAGTTCTGACCCGTTATGGTATGTTTTAGAAATTCCTTAGAGCTTTATTTGGACCAGGTTACATGCTAGTATAACCCTCTGTGATTATACACCTCGGATCATTAGTTATCCAATTAATATGCATGATTCCGTTAATTGCTCATATGTTGACCATTATGCCTTTTTCACTTTAAAACGTGATTTTTGGAAATGTAAAAGATTAGAAACCTTACTTACTGATATTTAAACTTACATACAAAATTTGACATCAGTTTGAGGTGTAGGTTAAGAGTTATGCTCGTTATCGTAAAATGAAAGCTTTATGTTAATAAAACGGCGTAATTAGCGTATAGCCTAGTTAAGCCTACTTTTTGGTATCAAACTTAATACCCACTGATATAATATATTATTTTGGGATTTTTGAAGATTTTTAATTAATTTTAGGCTGAGCATAACTCATAGTCGTAGGCTTAATCCGGTAATTGTCGGTGTTGCCCTTACGGGCCATAAAATGAGTTTTACATATCTAAACGACTCCAAACCTTTTGCTACTGATTCTAAATGATAAATAAATTATTTTAAACCCTCTGGAATAATAAAAATATCAGATTTCTATATAGAACCCGGAAACGGCTTCTAATCGCCTTTTTAAGCGTTTTTAACGCATAGTATGTACTAAAACTATTTTAAACATACAAAGGGTGATACCTACTGATATTTGAGGAAAATTATAATATTTTAACAGTAAGCAAAAGTCCTTAAACTCAGACTTCATTTTTGAGCTTTTCGGCTTATGTGAAATTACCAAAATGCCCCTACGGTGCATAGTTTGGTTATAATTGACAAATTTCACATATATACAATATCCTACTGATATAACTTATCAAATTGATTATCTTTGCTGATTACATCAGACCTGTAACTCAGGATATTACTTAAACTCTTTTATAACCTTTTAAATGACCAAACTACCCCTACGGGGCATAGTTTGTGTTTAAATTCATTTCAGGCATAATGAATGATATCTTACTGATGTCACAACATATTTGGAGCATATTAACTTAGGAAACCTGTAAATAACTCTCATTATTACCCGTTACGCTTATTACGCGTTCGGTTCGGTTTATGTAACTAGTTTACATAAATTAGCCGAAACGGGTCAAACCTTATCGGTTTTATCTCAAAATCCAGAATGTGTATGAAATACCCATATTAAACAAGTCTCTGAACTTGTCGGGTCTAAATCACATTCTATCCGGTCTTCGCTTAATCGTGCGTACGAACCGTGTCTTTGAAACTAACCGGTCTAAGCTTAAGCTTAATTAAAGACCCGTTAGGATTCTAATAGGTTATTATAAACCTTCGTTCCAGATTAGGAGGACCAGTAAAAGCTACTTGCAATTTGCTTATTGTGAATTATACTTTGCTCAGGTAAATACTTTTAACTTATTTTCCCTATACGGGCTTGGGTTACGGTATATAGAATACCGCTTGATCGGGCATCAAATCTTCCATCGTTGGGTGGTTAATTGAATAATTTGATCGGCTCGTTTAAACAGTCTTGTTACTTAAAGCCTTTGGGGGGTTAATGACCATGTCTCGGATATCCTTGACATCATTTTACGAAATGGCCACGACTTAAGCGCGAGGTGTAGGCGTACACCCGTCAGTGCACAAAAGAATAATGTGGTGTGTCTATTGATCTTTAACCCGGACAAGATCCGGGCTACTGAACGCACAAGGAACATGTAATTCGTTCACAAGATTATATATTTAAAATAATTCTCCTAAGTTAAATAAAAATGTTTATGCCACGTGCATCCAAATCAATTTTCAATCATTTTCCAAAATGAGTCAGTTGATTGTATTTACCAGTGTAAACTGACGTATTTTCCCAAAAAGATTAAATGCAGGTACTAAGCGTAATTGGCTGGGATTTCTCCTTAGCATCATTAGAAGTCTCGCAAGCTTAAGATGCCTGAAGTCTGTTGAACTATTGTTTCATATTTTATTTTCGATCCTTCTGTGGATAAACTTCCGAATATTGTGACATTTGATATTACAATATTAAATTCGGTTGAATTATATCTTACATTTTGCTTCCGCTGTGCATTTATATAATTGTGTTGTTTGACTATTATGTTGCCATCCACGTCACGATACTCCCCACCGGGCCCACCGGTGACACGTGGAAATCGGGGTGTGACAGGTTGGTATCAGAGCCAACATTGAGTGAATTAAACACTAGCCTTTTGTGTTTAATCTCAATAACACAATTGCACATATCTAAACTTTCGAGTCTAGACAAATAACATAGGACAAATTCTACCTTGTTTGGTTTTTGTTTTGTCCTTTAATTTTTATATATTGTTGTTGTTATCTCATGCTATATTGACAGGATTAACAAAATGCCGCCAAGATTCTTTAGAAGAAGAGGACGAGGAAAGGGGCCAGTCACCGCCCCCAATGATAATGAAGCTGGACCTTCGAATGTGCGAGCTCCTTCGACTACAGAGAGTGACGATCCCCGGCAAAACCGGAGGAACCTCTTCAAGCCGGCAAGACGGTCGGTTTCGCACAGTTCAACACCTCCCGTACATAACCCTTATGGGCCACAGCCGGAGTACGAGCCCAACAACCCTCAACCCTCCTACATACCGTTACAGCGATCTTTATCACGTAATTCTTTTGGTGACCCTACACCAGTTTTTAGGGGCCGGTTTAACCCGGAAAATTTTATACAAGAACCAGTGGGTTTTAACCCATTGGGGCCAGAGGATCATTTCTCTGGCGATCACGCGGACGATATGGACGAGGATACGGACCCCGTCGAGCCAGCCAGTGGTACACCAAACCACCCGATAGAGATCTCTGATGGATCTTCTTTCCATGGATCACCCTATGTTGGTCCAGATAGCTTTCAAGCTATGTTTACCAGGCACGAATGGTACTATACACCTCCTCGCCATTCACCGCCTCAGCAGCAGCAACAGGATCCCTCTGTGGATTCACGGTTTGTGGCAGTTACGCCACCGCCTCCACCGCCGCCAGTTCAGCCGGCACCTCCGCAACCGCCGAGGCGTAGGAGATCTAGACCGCGTATGTCTACACGGGGAGGAGATTTCCATTTCAGCTCTCCTCGGCAATCAAGTAGCAGCCATTACCCGCCACATCAAGAAGATCCACAAATGGGTGGACCTTCACACCCAGTTGCACCGCAACCACCGCCGATGGGTTTTGATAACCCAATTACAGCATACACGGGTTCCATGGCGTATAACCCGTTTGAACAGCCAGTGCACACCAACTACAACTACGCCGAAGCCGACCCATACATGGTAGCGGCTAACTACAACACCCAAGGACCCTATGGAGATCCATGGGGAGTAGGGTACCCAACACACGGGTACCAAATACCTCCAAGACCTATTATCAGGCAACAATCGCAACCACCAAGGTTCTCCCCACCTGAGCGTGAAGAAATTCTGCAAAGGTTGGACCATGTAGAGCGAGAGTTTCACAGGGAACGAAGGGAGCGACAAACTTTCTTCCAAGGATTAACGAGCCTGATTAAAGGGAAGAGCAAGAAGGACCGCTGAATCCTTCCATTTGTTGTTGAGCCCCTGGGTGGGCCAGTCTTGCTGTATAAACCCCTGCGTGGGTGTGCTTGTTTGTTTTGACCCCTGCGTGGGTCTATCTTTCTGTAAACCCTTACGAGGGTATGTTATTTGTGTAAGTCCCTGTGTGGACTATTATGTTATTAAGCCCCTGCGTGGGTATGTGTGTTATTAAGCCCCTGCGTGGGTAAGTACTTGTTTAAACCCCTGCGTGGGTAAGTTGTTTGTTGAAAAGTCCCGTTTAGGGCAACATGTAATCTTTTAAAAATTAATGGAATGTTATGTTTATAAATTTCATCTTGCTATTATATGCATAAATATTATATATGAAATAAATAAATCAAAATCATTCCTTGTTAATAATAATCTGCCTATGTAAATTTTTAAATAAGAATCTTAAGAGTGAAACTTAGCCTGAGTATCATTATAAAGACCTGGCCATGATGGTAAGACCTGTTTAAAAGATTCAAATCCCTGTTAACATCTGTAAACATGTTAACACTCCTGGCAGACGTGATTCATTAAAATCACACACGTCATTCTTAGTATTGGATTCTTCAAAAGATTCCTAACCCAAATTTTTATGATCTCTGAATCATGGGTTTAGGTCATCAATAAAGATGATCATATTTTGACCATACGTGGTAATATAGCGCCTACAGGCCCTGCTCATTTCCATATGAGCCAAAAGACAGTGGTAGCGATGACTCCCTGTCAGATAAAGGTAATGAACTAGGTTCAAACCTTCATGCTTTGATTCTCTGAAATCATAGCTTATAATTTATAAATGTCCTTGTGACCAGGCCTGTTGTGCCAATATACCTTCATGCTTTGATTCTCTGAAATCCTAGCTTATAAATTAAAATGTCCATGTGACTAGGCCTTTTGTGCCACAAATAAAACTGTTATTGTTTTATAATTAGGATAAATCCTAAATAAATATGATTAATAAATTAACCAAATATGGTCTCTGCTTACCATGGTTAATGAATTACCCTATGGGGCAATTCCGTAATAAACTCCCAAATAAACTATTGTCCTTGTTTTCTGTAACAGTTCAATTAAAATGGCTAACTCAGACGAGATAAATAGTCATCCAGTGGAGAACATTGATAACGCCCGGATTAATTTAACGGGTGCTGAGTTAAAAGCGTTGGTTGACGACGCAGTTACAAAGGCATTGGAACGGCAGTACGAAGAGTATAGTGGGACTCGTAGTAGGAACCTATCTACACAGCCTTCAAAGCCACCATCCAAGAAGGACGAACCGAAGAAAGATGATGATCGACACTCTTCGAACCACCACAGTGCCCCATCTCAGCAGGTGGTACTAAACCAAGGACCCCGTGACAAGGGTTGCTCTTATAAATATTTCGTTTCCTGCAAACCCCGGGATTTCACTGGGGAGAAAGGAGCCATTGATTGTATGACGTGGCTGGATGAGATGGACACGGTTGTGGATATCAGCGGATGCGCTGAGAGGGATGTAGTCAAGTTTGTGTCGCAATCTTTTAAGGGCGAAGCTTTAGCATGGTGGAGATCTCTGATTCAAGCCACCGGGAAAATCCCATTGTACAACATGTCTTGGGATCAATTTGTTGCCCTTATCAGGGAAAATTACTGCCCTCAGCATGAGGTGGAGAAGATAGAATCTGATTTTCTATCATTGGTGATGACAAACCTTGACTGTCAAGCTTACCTCACGAGCTTCAACACGATGTCCCGGTTGGTTCCATATCTGGTAACCCCGGAACCAAAAAGAATAGCTCGTTTTATCGGTGGTTTAGCCCCGGAAATCAAGGCAAGCGTGAAGGCTTCTCGGCCAGCTACTTTTAGATCTGTAGCTGACATATCCTTGTCCCTCACTTTGGATGCGGTCAGGCAAAGATCGCTGAGGAATAAGGAGGCTGAGAAGAGAAAACGTGAAGATGATAGTTCACGGAGATCGAACAAGAAGCACCGTGGGAACGGTGACAACAAGAAAGGATCTGAGTCAAGGAAAGATGGGCATCATTCTGGTGAGAAGCCCAAGTGCAAAATTTGCAAGAAACAGCACTTTGGAAAGTGCAGACTCGAGTCGAACTCTCAGACTCAGTCGAAAACCTTTGCTTGTGGTATATGCAAGTCCACGGATCACAAGACCTTGGATTGCAAGAAGATGAAAGACGCAACGTGCTACCGTTGCAATGAAAAGGGGCACATTAAAACCAACTGCCCTAAATACACCAAGAAGCCTGAAGAGGCCAAGAAGACAAATGCTAGAGTCTTCAGAATGGATGCCAAAGAAGCGGTTCTAGATGACAACGTTATTACAGGTACTTTCCTTGTAAATGACGTCTTTGCTAGAGTAATTTTTGATTCAGGCGCTGATAAGTCTTTCGTTGATAAAAAGTTTTGTGAATTGCTGAAATTACCTGTCAAAACCTTAAATGTGAATTATGAGGTGGAGTTAGCTGATGGCACACTAGAAACCGTCTCAACTGTGTTAGATGGATGTGTTATATCCATTAAGAACCATTCTTTTCCTCTGTCTCTACTTCCCTTTAAGTTGGCCGGTTTTGACATAGTTCTGGGTATGGACTGGTTATCTCATAACCAGGCCCAAATTGTCTGTAACAAGAAACAAGTGGTAATAAAGACTCCGTCTGGTGAATTACTTACCATTCGGGGAGATACCCAATATGGGCTACCTGAGCAAGTGACTATGCTCAAGGCTTCAAAGTGTTTAAAGAAGGGTTGTGTCATCTACATGGCACAAGAGATTATTGATGAGCCTAAACCGAAGATAGAAGACATCCCTGTCATTTCTGAATACCCTGAAGTTTTTCCGGAAGAACTACCTGGTTTACCACCAGATAGGCAAGTGGAATTCAGAATTGATATCATTCCTAGAGCAGCACCTGTTGCTAGAGCACCTTATAGGTTGGCACCAACAGAGATGAAAGAATTGAGGACACAGCTAGACGAATTGCTAGCCAAGGGTTTCATTAAACCTAGTTCGTCTTGATGCGTGTGAAGTGTTATATATATTAGGTGTATATTTTAAGCCCTTTTTAACACTTATTTTAGCCAAGTTTTAAATTTATAAAACACGATATTTCACTAACACTAAACACACATATGGGCAAGTGCACCCATCGTTGAGCGTAGTATAGTGTTGGTAAGATACCGAGGTCGTCCAAGGACACAAGAGCTTTTAGTACCGGTTTATCCTCAACGTCTAATCAAAATAAAAGGTTAGAAAAATGTTTTAAGCTAAGAAAAATAAAAACTAACTAAAATGCTGAAAAAATAAAAATAAAATAAAAACAGATAGACAAGATGAATCACTTGGTTCCGACTCGTATCTAGTATAACCTTTGATTATTTCCGCACTTTTGCACATAATTAAGAGATTATCTTAGTTATTGTAGTAGGCCCCTCTTTTGAAGGTGACGTTACCCTCACCCTAGTAGTTTGAGTCAGCAAGGATACAATCCTAAAAGGGTGGATTATTGGAAGATAATGAATTAAGTTATTAATGCAGTATTGTGGTAGGCCCCGCTTTTGGCGGTGACGTTACCCTCGGCTAAGTAGTCTGAGTCAGCAGGGATACAGTCCTAAATAGCCGGGTTATAGTATTAATAGTAGTTAACTTATGAGGGGATCAAAGAGTTTGGACCCCCGCCATCCAATACCGTGAAGCATTGAAGGAGGTCCTACTAAATTTGACCCAGGTCCATTGCAGGACCTCTAAACGCTGAACAATGGCAAGACCTTTACCAAACCGTTCCCTTAACCCCCGACCAGGTAGCCAACATACCTCCATATAGACCGTGGAGATATGAATGGTGAAAATCCTTTATTTTATATAGACAGTAAAATAATGCCAAGACACCACGGACAAACGATAAGGAAAGATCACCTTCAACATAAGTAACTAGTTATTAAAGTCATTAATACAAAACCAAATAAAAAGTGCAAAAGATTAGAAATAAAAAGTATTATACTAGACACTTTGTCTTCACCAAGTGATGTAAGAGCCTTAGGCAAACATGGCCTTGATTGTCAAGAACTCTTACGATCAATCTTGGATCCCGAGACGACTCACACACTCTACGATGGACAATGGATGATGGTGGTGGATGATGGTATTGTGATGGTGGTGGGTGGTGGATGAAGTGTGAGAGAGGTGGTGTGCCAAGGGATGAGTTGAAATGAATCCAAGCACTCCTATTTATAGGCTGAACAGAGAGCTGGGCACGGCCCCGTGTCCGCTGGGCACGGCCCCGTGCCTGTCTGACACTCTCTCTCCTCATTAATTGTAATTCGCAATTACAATAAATGCGCCTGCTGTACTTTCGACACGCCCCCGTGTCCGCTGGGCACGGCCCCGTGGTGGGCAATAGAAGCTTCTATAGGTTTGTCTTTTCTGCTGCTTCTTGGGCACGGCCCCGTGCTGGCTGAGCACGGCCCGTGTTCAGTCTTCTGCCTTCTCTATTTTGCTTTGGAAGGTGCCGTTGAGGGGTCGGGCAGTCCACTAATGTTCCTTTCCTTGTATTTATGTTGGAATTAGCTGTCTTTTTTGCTTCTTTTGTGTTTTTGAGCTCATTTAATCCTGAAAATACAAAAGGAAGACAAAAACACTCTTTTTCCAATATTAGTACTTAAAAAGGGTTAGTTTTATGCCTCATTTGATGTAATTTATATGTTGCATTTTACACACATCAAATACCCCCACACTTCTCAAGCAAAACTCTTTAATATGTGGCTTACACTCCCAAATGGAATGGGTAGAAGAGAAGGTTTTGGGCTTGTCGTAGAGTGTCGGGATATCCAAGATCCTTTTGGGTTTTATTTTTATCTATTTACAATCCTATTCGTAATGATTTATTTAGAACGTTTCATAGGAGAAATTACTTATTTGGGCATAACATGCCTTTTTTAAAATTCCATTTATATACAAGTTCACATACCTCACGGGAGAAATCACTCACACTCGGCCGAAGGTGTATTTTTAGTGAATCACTCGAGAGCGGCGTGGAACTTATTCCTACCATAAGCTTGCCAAGCAATCAATCCTCCTCCTTTTTAACTTTTATACCTTTGTAAATATTAAGAGGACTTTGTGGGTTAAGGGTTAGGCTTGGGTTAAAGGTAGGTGGTTGGGTTAGTGGTTAGTAGAAAAAAAAAAGGGCGAAAAGCGTAACAAGTGTCGGTTTTCGTAAGATTTTTTTATTTTTGCAACTTTTTATTTTGATGAAGCTTTTATTCAAACAAAGTTATTTTTGATGAACTTGTTTGTTTTTCTTTTTGCTTCATCATCAACACACATTTTTTTTTTTTTTACGAAAAACCGAACTTGTTACTAAAACAAAGGGTTAAAATTGAAAAAGGTTTTGGTGGGTAAAAGGGTTTTTGGTTTGGGTGATGAAATGAAAAGGTTTAGGCTCAAAGGGGTTAACTAGGGGGATTTTTGGGTAGGTGGTAAAAGAAAAAGAAAAATAATGGTGTAGAAATAAAAAGGGGTTAGTCCTAATGCCTCCATCATTTACTTACTCGGGTTTAAGTTGATAAGGACCGGGAATGTATCGTCATGGCAAGTTCTAGAGTCGTAAGAACCAAGCGGCTATTCACACAAGAAACGAAAAATGAGCATTTAGTTTTAATGATATGTAATTGTGCTCAATAAAGGCTCAAAACTCACTTTTGTGGGAATGGGTTTTTATGTGATCAAGTATATATAATCAAATTTTAACTAAGTTTGCCATGCCTTTTCATAATTTTCTTATGTTGGTTCTTTTTATCACTACGCTATCGGTTGTAACTTCGTAAAAATATAACCTCTTTGAGAACTTGAATCTCCCGAGTTAAACCTAGACAAGTAAAAAAAATGAAATTTTTGAAAAAATTTGGGGTGATTAGCGGTTCCAATAGAGTTTTGTGTAAGGCTTGTATTTAGGACTTGCAAAATTCAAGGTTTTAGCATCCCCCCCACACTTAAATTACACATTGTCCTCAATGTGTCCCAAAAATAATTTTTTAGGTTGATTAGATGTGTAAAATAATGTTAAAAAGCAAAAATTTTGTGATACTGGGCGCTGAACACGACCCCGTGTTATCCAGGCACGGCCCCGTGTTCAAGTGCCAGTAACAAAATTAAAACAAGAGAAACAGAAGTCTGGACACGGAGGCGTGTTGAGTGAACACGGCCCGTGTCCAGTTACCTGAACTGGGCGTTTTTCTGCAGGTGGTTCAGCACGGGGTCGTGTTGGTTGGGCACGGCCCGTGTTGAACCTTCTGAAATGGAGAGAATTGTCGGGTTGCCTTGTTCTTGTGCATGAGTTCATTTTTCTCGTTCCCCTTTTCATCCCTTACCACCATGAGTGTGTTTTATTCATTACAAACCATCCAAACCTTAAAACCATCATTTCATTTCATCATAGAGAGAACTTGCATAATCCTAAATTAAACTAGATAAAACAAGGAAATAATAAACCATGGAGTCCTAGCCTTTACTTTATTTTAATTAGCAAAATTTCCAAGAAGTAACTAATCTTGGTTAAACAAGGCCTTTTTGAACTCCTTCTTCCGCGTGCGGTTCTCCTCAAATGTCGGCAAGCCATTCTTCCACCTCCCTTGGAAGGAGAAAAGAAGGCTCATTGGCATTAGTTTGAGGAGTTTCAACTTCCACCGGGATCTCTTGTTGGTGTTCCACGGGAGGTTCCGCCGGAAAGTCTTCCCACCCGGTAGGGTTGTTGATTCCGAGTGCCAGGTTCCAATCCTGCTGAGGAATGACTGGTTCCATTGGGGGTGCTACAAGAATATTTAACCTCTGGTGCAAGAGGTTAATTTCTTGGAAGCTGCTTTCAAGTCCCATCGTAAGATCGTTAATACGCTCGATTAGGACCTCCTCTACTGAAGTCATTTCGTCGAGAGCCTCCCTTAATGCTATCACATAGTGCACAAGTGTAGCTTCAATGGAGGGTCTTCTTCCTCTTCGGCTGTTTGACGAATGCACAGAAGATGTTTCGCTGTTTTCACTTGACATTCTACGAAAAATAAACTGAAAAAGTTTATTTAAATGAAACAGTTACCGGACACGGCCCCGTGCTCAATGAGCACGGCCCCGTGTTCATCTTTCTTCAGAATTTTGGAGCAAGGAAACTTGGATTTTTAAGTTATTTTCTAAACTTGTGGGGTCTTTTTAGTTGCTAATAACTTAAAACAATGTTACATAACATGTTTTTACCAAGATTCCTTGAACAAAACTCATTAATCCTTACCACAAAGTTTGAAGAATTCAAACTTCAATGGTAGTTCTTTGAAGAAAGATGGAGAAGAAGGAAATGGCTAAAAGAGGAAAGGACAAGATGGGTTGTTGGAACCTTCTTTTAGACTTACCTAGGATAGTTTGAGAGAAGATTCCTGCAAATCTCTGCCCCAAGTTGGTCCAAATGTGCAGAATTCTTGGCTGCATTTATAGAAAACGACAGCATCCTGGACACGGCCCCGTGTCCATTGGACACGGCCCCGTGTGCAGGTGGAGTTCTGACACAGTTTGTCCGTATTCTGACGTACTGATCAGAATGGAATCTTTTGATGGACAAGGGGGGGTGTTGGCTGGACACGGCCCCGTGTCGAGGGACTGTTTTATGAAGTTGTCTAGTTTTTAAGGAACTTGTTAGTATCGGGTGGCTCCTGACTGGTTGGAACAACCCCAAAGTGCCTAAGATACCTTAATTGTCCTAGACTAAGGCGAGAACGCAAGAGGTTGTCGGTGAGGGTAATTCCTATTTTTATTCTAGGTGGACAAGTCCAACCCTTTCCCGGGCTCTCGTTAAAGAAGGTGTATGCCGAATCGCTCAGGTCTATGTATGCACCGAACGAAGTCGATGGAGAGTCCTTCACGGCACAATCAACACAGGGACGACTATCGTCCAAGTCTTTGCTAGGTACGAAGGTATTTTCGGAAGCAACGAGGTTGTCGGAATGCGGTTCCAACATTTCTTCATGGTTATCGTCTTGGGTTGGATCAATAAAATCCTTCCTAAGTTCTTTTAACCAATTCAGAATTAGCTTTTCTAGTTTAAATAACTCATCAAGGAGCATTTCCCCTAGAATATCTGGCTGGGCGCATTCGAGGGAGAAATAGTGCTTGTTTTTACTTTCGCCCCTCTTAAGGTTATAAGAAGTCGGTGGGTCCATGTAGTGGGGCCTATAATTTAGAAAGTAGCATTTTACTTCTTCATGTTTGCCACCACATAATTGACACCACGTACCATAAGAGTGCCGAAAGTAAAAACAATTACTATCACTCATGTTTGTGTCAGAAATTACCAACCGCCGGGATCTAACGGTTCTGTTTTCAGTAAGTGAATCTTGGGCACGGGGGCGTGTTGAGTGAGCACGGCCCCGTGTTCAGCTTACTGTCTGACGTAAAACAGGATTGCCAGTTCCAATGATTGAGCACGGGGGCGTGTTCAGCGGGCACGGCCCGTGCTGAGCTCTGCAGAAGCTGAAAAACTAAGAAAATCCTAAAAAAATAAAAAAAAAAATAAAAGATGATTAGGCCGTTGATTCCTAACTTTCTTAAAATCCTTGTGTCCCCGGCAACGGCGCCAAAAACTTGATGCGTGTGAAGTGTTTTATATATTAGGTGTATATTTTAAGCCCTTTTTAACACTTATTTTAGCCAAGTTTTAAATTTATAAAACACGATATTTCACTAACACTAAACACACATATGGGCAAGTGCACCCATCGTTGAGCGTAGTATAGTGTTGTTAAGATACCGAGGTCGTCCAAGGACACAAGAGCTTTTAGTACCGGTTTATCCTCAACGTCTAATCAAAATAAAAGGTTAGAAAAATGTTTTAAGCTAAGAAAAATAAAAACTAACTAAAATGCTGAAAAAATAAAAATAAAATAAAAACAGATAGACAAGATGAATCACTTGGTTCCGACTCGTATCTAGTATAACCTTTGATTATTTCCGCACTTTTGCACATAATTAAGAGATTATCTTAGTTATTGTAGTAGGCCCCTCTTTTGAAGGTGACGTTACCCTCACCCCAGTAGTTTGAGTCAGCAAGGATACAATCCTAAAAGGGTGGATTATTGGAAGATAATGAATTAAGTTATTAATGCAGTATTGTGGTAGGCCCCGCTTTTGGTGGTGACGTTACCCTCGGCTAAGTAGTCTGAGTCAGCAGGGATACAGTCCTAAATAGCCGGGTTATAGTATTAATAGTAGTTAACTTATGAGGGGATCAAAGAGTTTGGACCCCCGCCATCCAATACCGTGAAGCATTGAAGGAGGTCCTACTAAATTTGACCCAGGTCCATTGCAGGACCTCTAAACGCTGAACAATGGCAAGACCTTTACCAAACCGTTCCCTTAACCCCCGACCAGGTAGCCAACATACCTCCATATAGACCGTGGAGATATGAATGGTGAAAATCCTTTATTTTATATAGACAGTAAAATAATGCCAAGACACCACGGACAAACGATAAGGAAAGATCACCTTCAACATAAGTAACTAGTTATTAAAGTCATTAATACAAAACCAAATAAAAAGTGCAAAAGATTAGAAATAAAAAGTATTATACTAGACACTTTGTCTTCACCAAGTGATGTAAGAGACTTAGGCAAACATGGCCTTGATTGTCAAGAACTCTTACGATCAATCTTGGATCCCGAGATGACTCACACACTCTACGATGGACAATGGATGATGGTGGTGGATGATGGTGTTGTGATGGTGGTGGGTGGTGGATGAAGTGTGAGAGAGGTGGTGTGCCAAGGGATGAGTTGAAATGAATCCAAGCACTCCTATTTATAGGCTGAACAGAGAGCTGGGCACGGCCCCGTGCCTGTCTGACACTCTCTCTCCTCATTAATTGTAATTCGCAATTACAATAAATGCGCCTGCTGTACTTTAGACACGCCCCCGTGTCCGCTGGGCACGGCCCCGTGGTGGGCAATAGAAGCTTCTATAGGTTTGTCTTTTCTGCTGCTTCTTGGGCACGGCCCCGTGCTGGCTGAGCACGGCCCGTGTTCAGTCTTCTGCCTTCTCTATTTTGCTTTGGAAGGTGCCGTTGAGGGGTCGGGCAGTCCACTAATGTTCCTTTCCTTGTATTTATGTTGGAATTAGCTGTCTTTTTGCTTCTTTTGTGTTTTTGAGCTCATTTAATCCTGAAAATACAAAAGGAAGACAAAAACACTCTTTTTCCAATATTAGTACTTAAAAAGGGTTAGTTTTATGCCTCATTTGATGTAATTTATATGTTGCATTTTACACACATCAGTCTCCTTGGGGAGCGCCAGTCCTGTTTGTCAAGAAGAAGGACGGATCGATGCGTTTGTGCATCGATTACCGTGAGCTTAACATGGTCACAATAAAGAATAGATATCCTTTGCCCAGGATCGACGATTTGTTCGATCAGTTACAAGGGGCAAGTTATTTCTCGAAAATTGACTTGAGGTCAGGCTACCATCAACTGAAGGTTAGAGATGAGGACGTGCACAAAACCGCATTTAGGACTCGTTATGGTCATTACGAGTTCCTAGTGATGCCTTTTGGGCTCACTAATGCACCAGCCGCGTTCATGGATCTCATGAATCGCGTTTGCAAGCCTTACTTAGATAAATTCGTCATCGTTTTCATCGACGACATTCTGATCTATTCGAAGAACCAAGCTGACCATGAGAAACACCTCCGATGTATTCTCAAACTTCTACATCATGAGAAACTCTACGCCAAATTTTCCAAGTGTGAGTTTTGGCTTCGAGAAGTCCAGTTCCTTGGACACGTGGTTAGCGAGCATGGTATCCAAGTGGATCCCGCTAAAGTTGAAGCTGTTATGAACTGGCAAGAGCCAAAGACGCCTACTGAAATTCGTAGCTTCCTAGGATTGGCAGGATATTACAGGCGTTTCATTGAAAAATTTTCAAGGATTGCTGCACCCCTAACCTCCTTAACTAAGAAGAAGGTTAAGTTTGTTTGGGGCCCTAAGCAGCAAGAATCCTTTGATATTCTGAAGCAAAAGTTGAGCAACGCCCCAGTACTGACATTGCCAGATGGAATAGAAGAATTCGTAGTTTACTGCGATGCATCACACACTGGAATGGGGTGTGTGCTTATGCAGAAAGGCAAGGTTATTGCCTATGCTTCAAGACAGTTAAAGGTGCACGAAAAGAATTACGCCACCCCTGACTTGGAGTTGGGTGCCGTTGTATTCGCACTAAAACTGTGGAGGCATTATTTATATGGAATCAAGTGTGTGATCTATTCTGATCACAAGAGCCTTCAACATCTGTTTAACCAGAAGGATTTAAACATGAGGCAACGCCGTTGGATGGAGACTTTAAACGATTATGATTGTGAAATCAGATATCATCCCGGCAAGGCGAATGTAGTCGCTGATGCCTTGAGCCGAAAGGAAAGGGTGAAACCCATCCAAATCAATGCCAAGCGCATGGAAATAAAGAACAGTTTGACTGAAAGATTGTTAGCTGCACAGAAGGAAGCTGTGTTGGAAGCTAACTATCCTAACGAAAAGCTAGGAGTAACTGAGGAGCAGTTAACTCTTAGCAAGGACGGAATTCTAAGATTAAATGGAAGAATATGGGTTCCAATTCATGGAGGACTTCGAGATGTCATCCTCCAGGAAGCCCATAGTTCCAAATACTCCGTTCATCCTGGAGCTGATAAGATGTACCAGGATCTAAGAGCAAATTATTGGCGGATAGGCTTGAAAAAGTCTGTAGCTGCCTATTTAGCTAAGTGCTTGACTTGAGCGCAAGTCAAAGCAGAACATCAAAAGGCGTCAGGCTTGCTACAACAGCCTGAACTTCCTACGTGGAAGTGGGAAATGGTAACCATGGATTTTATCACCAAGTTACCTAAGACAAGGAAAGGAAATGATACAATATGGGTTATAGTTGATAGACTGACTAAGTCAGCACATTTCTTACCCATCAAGGAGACTTATAGCTCCGACATGTTAGCCTAGTTATACGTTGATAAGATTGTAGCCTTACATGGCATACCTGTGTCTATTATCTCTGACCGAGATACTAGATACACGTCACATTTTTGGAAAAGCTTCCAACAATCTTTGGGCACACGTTTGAATTTTAGTACGGCTTACCATCCTCAGACAGATGGTCAGGGTGAGCGTACTATTCAAACTTTGGAAGACATGCTACGTGCATGTGTAATTGATTTAGGTGGTAGTTGGGATAACCACCTACCATTGATCGAATTCTCCTACAACAATAGCTACCACACCAGCATAAAGGCTGCGCCTTTTGAGGCCTTATACGGTAGAAAGTGTAGAACGCCTGTTTGTTGGGCGGAAGTTGGAGATGTCCAATTATCAGGACCAGAGATAGTCTTTGAAACGACGGACAAGATTGTCCAGATTCGTGACCGTCTCAAAGCTACCCGAGATAGGCAGAAGAGCTACGCAGATCCAAAGCGTAAAGCTTTTCACTTCGAAGTAGGTGACAAAGTATTGCTAAAGGTATCACCCTGGAAGGGGGTGATGCGATTTGGTAAGAAAGGCAAGCTAAGCTCGAGATACATAGGACCTTTCGAGGTTATCGAACGTGTCGGGTCAGTTGCCTATAAGTTAAACTTACCAGAAGAGCTCAGTGGAATTCACAATGTGTTCCACATCTGCAATCTGAAGAAGTGTTTCGCTGACGAATCACTGGTAATACCACACACAGATGTGCATATAGATGAGAGCTTGAAATTTGTTGAAAAACCATTGTCGATTGAAGATCGACAGGTTAAGAAGCTTCGAAGAAAGCATGTGCCTATTGTAAAGGTCAAATGGGATGCCCGTAGAGGTCCCGAATACACGTGGGAGGTTGAGTCCACGATGAAAGAAAAGTACCCTTATTTGTTTCAGTAAATCTCGGGTCGAGATTTATTTTAAGGGGGTGAGGATGTAACACCTCGAAAATTCACGTCCTGTAATGTGTTGACACGTGTCATATGTTTGAACGTGTGAAAGAATGTTCTAGAAGGACTAAAGTTGACAGTCATGGAAAGTATGTGAATATACGGGTTCTAAATGTCAACAGTGAATAAATATATTATACATTAACCCTACATGATGTTTATATCACCAAACGAATAAATCATGGATCATACGAAGCTAAAAGTGAGAGATTACAAACTACAGGGGTTAAATGTGTCAACATGTTTAAGTTATACCTCTGAGTGACCTTTTGACGAACCCGAAGCTTTGTAATTATTAATTATGCTCACTAGAATGCACGATATAAATTTCATAAAGTTTCGTAATCGTATGAGAAAGTTATAATCAAATTCGTGTGTGAGGGGTTAAAACGTTAACGTTGAAAATTATGACTTTTCGGGTTAACCGGAAGTGACCAAGGACTTGGCAAGGCGGGTACAAGCCTTAAGGCCCTTGTAGGTAAATCTAAGGGGTCAAATTGCAATATATAAAGCTTAGTTGACCTTTCGAAGAGCCAAGGGACAAGATGTGGAAAATGTAAAATCTGATTTCGGGGTTAAGGCGGGCCGCGTAAAGGTTAACCTACCTTTACGCGGGCCGCGTCAGACGTACAGTAACAGCAACATCAGGCAGCAGCCTGTAAACGCGCAGAACCGACCCTTAACAGATATTATTGCAACATGGGCGACCCCTAAACAGTCCTAGGCACTTAGGGACACATGTTAATGATTTGTGGTCAGTGCTAGACTTGCTTGTCAACAATTTGTGGTGTTTAAATCACTATATAAAGGCCATGAGTTGCAACAAGTCCCTCACATCTTCTCTTGCACTTCCTGATCATTTCTGGAGCTCAAGACCTCTCTCAAGTGATCACATTTCGTGCATAGGACCTTGGTAAGTTTGCTAAACCTTCCTTAATTAAGTTTTAGCTTAGTTTTAGCTTAAAAGTCAAACCGTCGTAATTAACGGTTGACTTTAAGATTAATCACTAATGGTCCAGTGATTAGTCAAATCAAAAGTAGTTATAAGTTGGTAATTATGTGGGTAATAAACCCTTAAAAGGGTTCCCCCTGATTCCCACTCTAACTAGGTCAAATGTCGGGTCAAACTTACTAATAAAAAGTCAACAGAATGTTTAAATTACAATTTATGCATAATTAGCAATGTAGAACACTTATAACCTGTTTGATCATTGATATAACTTGGTAATGAATGTAAGAACATGTCTAAACATGTTCAACCCGACAATTTTCAGTAGAGACCCGGTTCGGGACCGAAAGTCGCATAGTTTGACTTTCGCTTTGACTTTCAGTTCTGACCCGTTATGGTATGTTTTAGAAATGCCTTAGAGCTTTATTTGGACCAGGTTACATGCTAGTATAACCCTCTGTGATTATACACCTCAGATCATTAGTTATCCAATTAATATGCATGATTCCGTTAATTGCTCATATGTTGACCATTATGCCCTTTTCACTTTAAAACATGATTTTTGGAAATGTAAAAGAGTAGAAACCTTACTTACTGATATTTAAACTTGCATACAAAATTTGACATCAGTTTGAGGTGTAGGTTAAGAGTTATGCTCGTTATCGTAAAATGAAAGCTTTATGTTAATAAAACGGCGTAATTAGCGTATAGCCTAGTTAAGCCTACTTTTTGGTATCAAACTTAATACCCACTGATGTAATATATTATTTTGGGATTTTTGAAGATTTTTAATTAATTTTAGGCTGAGCATAACTCATAGTCGTAGGCTTAATCCGGTAATTGTCGGTTTTGCCCGTACGGGCCATAAAATGAGTTTTACATATCTAAACGACTCCAAACCTTTTGCTACTGATTCTAAATGATAAATACATTATTTTAAACCCTCTGGAATAATAAAAATATCATATTTCTATATAGAACCCGGAAACGGCTTCTAATCGCCTTTTTAAGCGTTTTTAACGCATAGTATGTACTAAAACTATTTTAAACATACAAAGGGTGATACCTACTGATATTTGAGGCAAATTATAATATTTTAACAGTAAGCAAAAGTCCTTAAACTCAGACTTCAGTTTTGAGCTTTTCGGCTTATGTGAAATTACCAAAATGCCCCTACGGTGCATAGTTTGGTTATAATTGACAAATTTCACATATATACAATATCCTACTGATATAACTTAGCAAATTGATTATCTTTGCTAATTACATCAGACCTGTAACTCAGGATATTACTTAAACTCTTTTATAACCTTTTAAATGACCAAACTACCCCTACGGGGCATAGTTTGTGTTTAAATTCATTTCGGGCATAATGAATGATATCTTACTGATGTCACAACATATTTGGAGCATATTAACTTAGGAAACCTGTAAATGACTCTCATTATTACCCGTTACGCTTATTACGCGTTCGGTTCGGTTCGGTTTATGTAACTAGTTTACATAAATTAGCCGAAACGGGTCAAACCTTATCGGTTTTATCTCAAAATCCAGAATGTGTATGAAATACCCAAATTAAACAAGTCTCTGAAATTTTCGGGTCTAAATCACATTCTATCCGGTCTTCGCTTAATCGTGCGTACGAACCGTGTCTTTGAAACTAACCGGTCTAAGCTTAAGCTTAATTAAAGACCCATTAGGATTCTAATAGGTTATTATAAACCTTCGTTCCAGATTAGGAGGACCAGTAAAAGCTACTTGCAATTTGCTTATTGTGAATTATACTTTGCTCAGGTAAATACTTTTAACTTATTTTCCCTATACGGGCTTGGGTTACGGTATATAGAATACCGCTTGATCGGGCATCAAATCTTCCATCGTTGGGTGGTTAATTGAATAATTTGATCGGCTCGTTTAAACAGTCTTGTTACTTAAAGCCTTTGGGGTTAATGACCATGTCCCGGATATCCTTGGCATCATTTTACGAAATGGCCACGACTTATGTGACAACTGGCACCAAACCGGTAATTTCCGTACACTTTAGTTATTATTTAATGACTGCAATTATGTGCTTAATTGTCAGCAATGTCTGAACACATGATTAAACAAGTGAATTCATGCACGCTGTATACTACAAAATATTGCTTTATGCATAAACGAGAGCGTTGCGTCAAAAACACTAAGTAAACTCACCGGTAAGACACTATGTGTCAACGGAACTGCAGAAAGCAGTCAGACATTAAAATTGGAGCCTAGGTGTAGGTCCAACAACAAGAATACGTTAAAACCCAAGAATACATACAGGGGTTTAATATATATACTCTCCGGAGGCAAAATTTAGCACTAAAAAGCACCCGATACGCACTTTAAGTGCAGAATTTTAATAAATTCAGCTCAATTCAGCATTTAAACAAATGAATATTATGCAGAAATGTCGTTTTATTATCCAGAATATTTCCCTAAGTGTTGGGAATTGAAAGGGTACAAGAAAGATACTTAAAAGACACTAAAAAGTGTAATTTAGCACTTTAACGAATCGGTGTCTAACCGAACAACCGGATAATACCCGGAACACCAAAATAATGCTAGAAGCATTGTTTTTATCTTTCTAAGCTAGTTAGGGTCCCCGAACACCCTAACACACTTCACATTATATAACATACTTAACACACTAAATCTAACATTTAACAAGTAACTAGATATGGTAACTAACAATTGAAATGCAACCAATACCCCCCCCCCCCCTATGTTGGCCGGTTAGGGGACATAAATCCCACTCCTTGATTTCTTTCTTATATTTTAATGGATGGTGTGGTCCTTTAGAAACACTTTACACTTGGGTTAATACTAGAACATGGATTATAAAATTACACATAAAGCTCATGTCTTCATTCCATTCATCACTCAACCTCAAGAACTCTCTTCCTTCCTTCTCCCTTGGCTACGGCCTCACCCACACACCACCACACTTTCATTTTCAATCATTTTTCAAGCATTCCAAGGTGATATTGAGGTGTAAGAAGGTCACTAACGAAGCTCGGTGCAAGCGGATCTTGAAGGACCTTCACCATTTGCTTTTATCCACCTCATTTGCACTCTTGAACTTCCCTAGCCTTGTGCTAGTAGTAAGTGCTCTAAAACACCCTCTTGTTCTTATTTTTGGTGGTTAATAGGTGAAAGAATGATTAATTGATGAAAACTCTAAAGAACATAACCTAAAGTCTTGGACATAAGTGGTTAATGTTGGATAAAAAGAAACTATGTGTGTAAATCTTGTGAAACTTGTCTAGTTATGATTATTTGATGTTGTTGTTAGTAAAAACAAGATGGATCATCATCTAGACATACTAGTCCATGTTTGAGAGTATGAACTAGTAGGATGTAAAAGTTAGAAAGTTAAAGGATGATGGATCCATCCACTCATAAGACATGAACTTGAGAAAAAGTAATTTTCTTGTAAAATAAGACTCTAAACATGTAGATCTAAAGATCTACAAGTGGTTTTTCGGAAGAACCAAGCGGAAAATGCTAAGTTTTGTCAAAACCCAGATCTTATCCGAACTAAAAGCATTTTTAGTAAATAAACAAGTGTGTAGACACATGTGTCACAAGAAAATTTAACAAAGAAATATTTTTGCGAATCTCGACTAGAAGTTGTGAAACTTCATATTCTTTAAAAATAAAGTTTTTAAGAAATTAAACTTATTTTTAAAGATAACAAGACTTACTAAATGTGCTAGTAAGTTACTACACACTTTTGTAAATTCTCAAGTTCATGAAATAGAGAAATTAGTATATATTGTTGTTGATTGTTGTTGAGAAATTGATTGTTGATGATTTAAAAGAAAATAAACGCATGTTTGAAAACATGGGAAACCTCCATTTTTAGGGGAAACTCTGTCGAAATTTCTATAAATTTTGACACTTAGCAAAATATAAGTTTTTGAGAAACTTATTCCCTAAAAATGTATTTAAAAATATTACCAAGGTTTCCCTAATTTTTGGTGATAAGAAATGATGATTTCTTCAAGATTAAAATTTATATTAAGTATGTATTTTTTGAGAGCAAAATATATATTATTTGATCACCAACTTTTGTGCTAAGTGTATATAGTATGTGTTATACGTGCTAGTGTATTAAGACTTAAAAATACACTAAATATTCATGAGAAGTATGAACACAAAAATACACATACAACATAAGATACATAATTCGGGTGCAAAGTGCAAAAATACAAAAAACTTATATTTATTTTTTGAGAAAATAATATAAGTAAGACACTTAGTTAAAAATATAAAATATTTTTAACACAAGAATATATACACAAAAGAGAGTGACTGTACTTCTGCGACGCAAGTCTAGTGACTAACGTTAAGAAAACGCGTATAGGTTACGACATTAATTAAGCAAATCCGGTGAAGTTTACGACGCACAGGAACGCAAAGTTGTGAGTTCATGCTCCCCCTTTTCTCTTTAACTGTTTTCAGTTTTTATAACTTCAGGGGTGAAATACATGTACAAATGTACAAAATTTATAATTGGTATGATATAAATACAAGAAGTACACTTGGTGAGAACGAGAACCAAGTGTGACGAAATATAAGAATACAAGAAGTACACTTGGTGAGGACGAGAACCAAGTGTGACGAAATATAAGAATATGAGAAGCGCACTTGGTGAGAACGAGAACCAAGTATGAGGCGCTATGAGAAATGATAACAAGAAACGCGCTTGGTGAGGACGAGAACCAAGTAGGATGCGTTATGAGAAATAGTGTCACGAATAGGGTACAGAAGCACCATTAATCAACAATATACTTAGACCGCAGAACAAAAGGTTAGATCTAACGGGTGCCTGGCAGCCACACTCTCGGTGAGGGCGAGAATCGAGTAGTGCTTTTGTGTCTCAGAATATACCAATTAAATGCCTTAGATTTGGTGACTTCCTATGTCGTGTCACATGTTAATGGCTTTGCAACCCATTAACAATCCTGATACTTACAGGAATACTTTATTTACATAAAAGTCATACCATACTAAAAATTGATGAATACTTGAGTACGTGGGGTACTCAAGAAAAGATTGAATTATACTTGAAGTACGTGGGGTACTCAAGAAAATGGGAATTATACTTGAGTACGTGGGGTACTCAAGAAGAAATTGAATTATACATGAGTACGTGGTGTACACATGAAACTGAATTAATATATGAAAACTTGATTTATACACAAACTATGTTTTCATACAAAGTATACAAACGTGAAACACAAAAACTGCATGAATTCACACCAACATTATGTTGACGTTTTTCCAAAACTCACATGTATTTCAGGTAACTAGGATGGATGTGCGCGTGGTCTCGCTTATGCTTGTGGATGTCGCTTATGTTTATCTTTAAATAAAGTTGTAAACTTTTTAAGACAATGTTTTATGCGACTTAGCGATGTAAACGCTAAACTTATGTTTTCAAATTATGGTATTTGATGTTTTTACGAGCATATAGCATGTTTACCTTTCGTATGCAATGAGAACCTTTCATGATCACACCTCGTGCTTCCGCCGCAGAAAGGGGTGTGACAGATTGGTATCAGAGCTGCGATTGTAGTGAACCAGGATTCCTTCTCGAGTCTAGTCTACAATCTCTAGGATCCATTCACGAAAACAATTTTCAAAGAGTTTTCATTGCATAAAACGTCCCGCGACATCCACTGCCTGAAACTGTCTACATGAGTCTAGAAAAGACACTACGAGACTTAGAGTGCACTTGAGTAGCACTTGTCGTTGACTATTAATTACTTGCAATTATGTGTGATAATTAGCATGTACTAGAAGTAGAATGTCACAAGTATACGTGACTTTACCTGTAAGCGATGGCCCATCTGAAGGAAGAAATACGAGGATGAAATGAACTGTGCGGATTGTGCAAGGAGTTACGTAATTATGGATGCATACATAATTATGGAATTCAGTGCACAAAAATCACAGCAAGTCTTATCACGTATAGATTCCCTCAGTGCAAGCCTACTAAGTACTCTGCTAGAGTAATAATTGTTTGATGTCACTTATGTGGTATATATACCTGTGAATATATATGAGACTACTGGCTAGTGTGACGATATCAAACAAATGTCTAACCCTGTTGTGTTATGTTCTGTCAGAACATGGCACCCAGGAAAGCTGTGAATGCTCGCAATGATGATCAACCTCCACCTCCCCCATTGCCAAGAACTGCTGAAGAGCTGAACGCTCTACTGGAGGAAAGGATCTCCGCTGCTATCGCCCAATACGAGGCGAACCGTACTCAAGACAGTGGTGGACCAAGCAACGCTAGACGTAATGGGAACGGAGATTCATCTGGAGGCAACGCAGCTCAAGGCTGCACTTTCAAGCAGTTCCTCGACTGCAAGCCGATGAACTATGACGGCACAGGAGGTGCAGTAGCATTTGTGCGCTGGACGGAGAAGACTGAAGCTACTATCCGCATGAGCAAGTGTACCGCGAATCAACAAGTCACTTTTGCTACTGGGTTGTTTGTCGATGAAGCTCTGACTTGGTGGAACCTGCAAGCCCAAACTTTGGGTGATGATGCCGCTTATGGCCTAACTTGGGAGGAACTGAAGGAAAGAATGAGAGAGAAGTACTGCTCTCGTGCGGAACTCCAAAGGCTGGAAACGGAGTTCTGGCACTTGACTATGGAAGGTGCTGACATCAATGGTTACACTCGAAGGTTCCACGATCTGTCAAGAGTGCTACCCTACATGGTGACTCCGGAATTTAAGCGTATTGAACGCTACATTTGGGGACTGGCCCCAGAGTTTCGTGGCATGGTGACGTCGGCCAAACCACAAACAATCACCGAGGCTGTAACTCTGGCTGTCAGCCTAACTGAAGATTGTGTTCGTATGAAGAAGTTATCATTGAACCCAACAGAGAAGACCGAGACGCATGCTGAGTCGTCCGGCGACAAGAAAAGAAAACATGCAAACCTGAACCAAGCAACTCGTAACAACAAGGGTTTCAGCAAGAAGCGTGACGCTAACCCGTCCCAGGAGGCGAAAACCCATGCAACCAAAGCATACCAAGGCTCCATGCCTAGATGCCAAAAATGTAAGTATCACCATGATGGAGCTTGTCGCATTCCAAGGTGCGACAAATGTGGTAAATTGGGTCATCAAACAGAAGACTGTTGGGGAAAAAGAAAGAACCGAAATGGGAACGGTGCTGGTAACAAGAATGGTAACGGGAAAGGGCGGAACCAAGGATGCTTCAAGTGTGGAAGCAATGATCATTTCATGAAGGACTGCCCAGAGGGAAACAATGCTCAGGCTAGAGCGTTTGTGATTGGAGCAAAGAACGCACGCGAGGACCCTAACGTGGTCACCGGTACGTTTCTCATTAACAATCACTTTGCATCCATATTATTTGACACTGGCGCCGATTATAGCTTCATGTCTGTGGAATTTAAACGCATACTCGGAATAGAATCTAGTAGATTAGAAATTCCTTATTCCATAGAACTAGCCAATGGTAAACTTGTTGAATCGGGTGAAGTTGTTAGAGGCTGCACACTAGAACTTGGTGAACGAAGATTTAGCATCGACCTCCTACCTATTCAATTGGGTAGCTTCGATGTAGTAGTCGGGATGGACTGGTTGTCCAAGAACAAAGCTGAAGTTATTTGTCATGAGAAAATCATTCGCATCCCTTTAGCGAATGGTGAAACTCTCATCGTGCATGGAGAAAAACGAGACGCGCCTCTTCGAATCATCAGTTGTATGAAGGCACAGAAGTGCTTGAGGAAAGGATGTGTTGCCTTCCTGGCACACGTGGTAGACAAGAAGGCTGTGGAGCCAAAACTTGAAGATATTCCTGTGGTGAAGGAATTTCCTGATGTGTTCCCTGAAGATCTGTCAGGACTACCTCCGCAACGACAAGTCGAATTCCGTATAGACTTGGTTCCGGGAGCTGCTCCTATAGCCAAGGCACCCTATCGACTTGCACCATCCGAAATGCAAGAATTATTGACACAGCTCCAGGAGTTGTTGGATAAAGGATTCATAAGGCCAAGCTTCTCACCCTGGGGAGCTCCAGTATTGTTCGTGAAGAAGAAGGATGGATCACTGCGGATGTGTATCGATTACAGAGAACTGAACAAGCTCACGATCAAGAATCGGTATCCGCTACCAAGGATTGATGACTTATTCGATCAACTGCAAGGATCAAGCTACTATTCCAAGATCGACCTTCGATCTGGATACCATCAGCTGAGAATCCAAGAGGAAAGCGTACCAAAGACTGCATTCAGAACACGATATGGGCACTATGAATTTCTTGTGATGCCATTCGGACTGACAAATGCACCAGCGGTCTTTATGGATCTGATGAACCGCGTATGCAAACCATATCTCGATAAATTCGTGATTGTATTTATCGATGATATCCTGATTTACTCGCGAACGAAAGAAGAGCACGAGCAACATCTCAGAACCATCTTGGAACTACTGAAGAAAGAGAAGCTTTATGCAAAGTTCTCGAAATGCGAATTCTGGATTCGCGAAGTACAATTTCTTGGTCACGTTGTGAATGAGAAGGGCATTCATGTAGACCCGTCCAAGATAGAAGAAATAAAGAATTGGGAAGCCCCCAAAACCCCAACTGAAGTTCGTCAATTTTTGGGCTTAGCGGGCTATTATCGACGGTTTATTGAGAATTTCTCAAAAATAGCTCAACCGCTAACGACCCTTACACAGAAAGACAAGAAATACGACTGGGGTCACAAACAGGAAGAAGCCTTTCAGCTACTTAAGAACAAGCTCTGCGATGCACCGATACTATCATTACCCGAAGGCACTGAAGACTTCGTGGTATACTGCGACGCCTCACGACAAGGCTTGGGTTGCGTGCTCATGCAACGCCAAAAAGTCATCGCTTATGCTTCAAGACAACTGAAGGTTCACGAGAGAAATTACACCACGCACGACTTGGAACTAGGTACAGTGGTATTCGCCTTGAAGATTTGGCGACATTATTTATATGGTACTCGATGTACAATTTTCACTATCACAAAAGCTTACAACACATATTTGATCAGAAGGAATTGAATATGCGCCAGCGACGTTGGGTCGAGCTGCTAAATGATTATGACTGTGAGATTAAGTACCATCCTGGAAAGGCGAACGTTGTAGCGGACGCGTTGAGCCGAAAAGAAAGGGTTAAGACCCTAAGGGTTCGAGCATTGGAAATGACGATTCGAACGAACCTCACTGCACGCATTCGTGATGCACAACAAGAAGCTCTTAAAGGAGAGAACCGTAAAGCTGAATACCTACGGGGTATGCTGAAATACATGGTGCCAAACGAAGAGGGAGCCTTATACTTCAAGAAGCGTATTTGGGTTCCACTCTATGGTGGCATACGAGAAGTCATCCTTACTGAAGCCCATAAATCGAGATATTCGATCCATCCAGGATCGGACAAAATGTATCAAGACTTGAAAGAATACTATTGGTGGCCGAGACTCAAGAGCGACGTTGCTGTCTATGTTAGAAAATGCCTAACCTGTGCTAAGGTTAAGGCCGAATATCAGAAACCGTCCGGCCTACTACAACAACCAGAGATTCCCGTGTGGAAGTGGGAACAAATCTCGATGGACTTCATAACGAAATTACCCAGGACCCCGAGAGGGCACGATATGATATGGGTAATAGTTGATCGATTAACGAAATCTGCGCATTTCCTACCAATCCGAGAGAAGGATAGCACTGGAAAGCTGGCAGAGATATACTTAAGAGAAATTGTGGCACGACATTGAGTGCCAATCTCAATTATTTCAGACAGAGATGGACGCTTTGTCTCAAGAATCTGGCAATCATTTCAGGAAGCCTTTGGATCTCAGTTAGATCTAAGCACGGCATTCCATCCACAAACTGATGGCCAGAGCGAACGGACTATACAAACGTTAGAAGATATGCTTCGCGCATGTGTCATGGATCTAGGCGGCAGCTGGGATACTCATCTACCTTTAGTTGAGTTTTCCTACAATAATAGTTATCATACGAGCATAAAAGCCGCACCGTTCGAAGCTCTGTATGGCCGCAAATGCCGATCGCCCTTATGTTGGGCAGACGCTGGAGATAAACGTATGGTTGGTCCTGAACTGGTACAAGATACAACCGACAAGATTACGCAGATCCGAGAGCGCATTAAGGCGGCTCGAGATCGAAAAAAGAGCTACGCTGATCCGAAAAGAAAATCCGTAGAATTCGAGGTGGGAGACAAAGTGTTGTTAAAAGTCTCACCTTGGAAGGGCGTAGTCAGATTTGGAAAACGTGGAAAGTTGAATCCACGATACATCGGACCATTCAGAATATTGAAGAGAATTGGTACCGTGGCATACAAGTTGGAGTTACCGGAAGAACTTAATGGAGTACATGATACGTTCCATGTATCCAACCTGAAGAAGAGTCCAACACAAGAAAACGTGATCATCCTGATGGATGAAGTGCATATTGATGAAGCCCTCCGATTTACAGAACAACCCGTTGAGGTTACCGACTGGAAAGTCAACAAGACCAGGAGGAGCAGCGTAAAACTTGTCAAAGTACGTTGGAGCTCTAAGCACGGACCCGAGTACACATGGGAAGGTGAAGACCAGTTCAAAGAAAAGTATCCCCACCTATTCAAGAAGACTCCTGCGAGAGTTAGTTCAGCCTGAATTTCGGGACGAAATTCTTTTAACGGGGGGAGACTGTGACAACTGGCACCAAACCGGTAATTTCCGTACACTTTAGTTATTATTTAATGACTGCAATTATGTGCTTAATTGTCAGCAATGTCTGAACACATGATTAAACAAGTGAATTCATGCACGTTGTATACTACAAAATATTGTTTTATGCATAAACGAGAGCGTTGCGTCAAAAATACTAAGTAAACTCACCGGTAAGACACTATGTGTCAACGGAACTGCAGAAAGCAGTCAGACATTAAAATTGGAGCCTAGGTGTAGGTCCAACAACAAGAATACGTTAAAACCCAAGAATACATACAGGGGTTTAATATATATACTCTCCAGAGGCAAAATTTAGCACTAAAAAGCACCCGATACGCACTTTAAGTGCATAATTTTAATAAATTCAGCTCAATTCAGCATTTAAGCATATGAATATTATGCAGAAATGTCGTTTTATTATCCAGAATATTTCCCTAAGTGTTGGGAATTGAAAGGGTACAAGAAAGATACTTAAAAGACACTAAAAAGTGTAATTTAGCACTTTAACGAATCGGTGTCTAACCGAACAACCGGATAATACCCGGAACACCAAAATAATGCTAGAAGCATTGTTTTTATCTTTCTAAGCTAGTTAGGGTCCCCGAACACCCTAACACACTTCACATTATATAACATACTTAACACACTAAATCTAACATTTAACAAGTAACTAGATATGGTAACTAACAATTGAAATGCAACCAATACCCCCCCCCCCCTATGTTGGCCGGTTAGGGGACATAAATCCCACTCCTTGATTTCTTTCTTATATTTTAATGGATGGTGTGGTCCTTTAGAAACACTTTACACTTGGGTTAATACTAGAACAAGGATTATAAAATTACACATAAAGCTCATGTCTTCATTCCATTCATCACTCAACCTCAAGAACTCTCTTCCTTCCTTCTCCCTTGGCTACGGCCTCACCCACACACCACCACACTTTCATTTTCAATCATCTTTCAAGCATTCCAAGGTGATATTGAGGTGTAAGAAGGTCACTAACGAAGCTCGGTGTAAGCGGATCTTGAAGGACCTTCACCATTTGCTTTTATCCACCTCATTTGCACTCTTGAACTTCCCTAGCCTTGTGCTAGTAGTAAGTGCTCTAAAACACCCTCTTGTTCTTATTTTTGGTGGTTAATAGGTGAAAGAATGATTAATTGATGAAAACTCTAAAGAACATAACCTAAAGTCTTGGACATAAGTGGTTAATGTTGGATAAAAAGAAACTATGTGTGTAAATCTTGTGAAACTTGTCTAGTTATGATTATTTGATGTTGTTGTTAGTAAAAACAAGATGGATCATCATCTAGACATACTAGTCCATGTTTGAGAGTATGAACTAGTAGGATGTAAAAGTTAGAAAGTTAAAGGATGATGGATCCATCCATTCATAAGACGTGAACTTGAGCAAAAGTAATTTTCTTGTAAAATAAGACTCTAAACATGTAGATCTAAAGATCTACAAGTGGTTTTTCGGAAGAACCAAGCGGAAAATGCTAAGTTTTGTCAAAACCCAGATCTTATCCGAACTAAAAGCATTTTTAGTAAATAAACAAGTGTGTAGACACATGTGTCACAAGAAAATTTAACAAAGAAATATTTTTGCGAATCTCGACTAGAAGTTGTGAAACTTCATATTCTTTAAAAATAAAGTTTTTAAGAAATTAAACTTATTTTTAAAGATAACAAGACTTACTAAATGTGCTAGTAAGTTACTACACACTTTTGTAAATTCTCAAGTTCATGAAATAGAGAAATTAGTATATATTGTTGTTGATTGTTGTTGAGAAATTGATTGTTGATGATTTAAAAGAAAATAAACACATGTTTGAAAACATGGGAAACCTCCATTTTTAGGGGAAACTCTGTCGAAATTTCTATAAATTTTGACACTTAGCAAAATATAAGTTTTTGAGCAACTTATTCCCTAAAAATGTATTTAAAAATATTACCAAGGTTTCCCTAATTTTTGGTGATAAGAAATGATGATTTCTTCAAGATTAAAATTTATATTAAGTATGTATTTTTTTGAGAGCAAAATATATATTATTTGATCACCAACTTTTGTGCTAAGTGTATATAGTATGTGTTATACGTGCTAGTGTATTAAGACTTAAAAATACACTAAATATTCATGAGAAGTATGAACACAAAAATACACATACAACATAAGATACATAATTCGGGTGCAAAGTGCAAAAATACAAAAAGCTTATATTTATTTTTTGAGAAAATAATATAAGTAAGACACTTAGTTAAAAATATAAAATATTTTTAACACAAGAATATATACACAAAAGAGAGTGACTGTACTTGTGCGACGCAAGTCTAGTGACTAACGTTAAGAAAACGCGTATAGGTTACGCCGTTAATTAAGCAAATCCGGTGAAGTTTACGACGCACAGGAACGCAAAGTTGTGAGTTCATGCTCCCCCTTTTCTCTTTAACTGTTTTCAGTTTTTATAACTTCGGGGGTGAAATACATGTACAAATGTACAAAATTTATAATTGGTATGATATAAATACAAGAAGTACACTTGGTGAGAACGAGAACCAAGTGTGACGAAATATAAGAATACAAGAAGTACACTTGGTGAGGACGAGAACCAAGTGTGACGAAATATAAGAATATGAGAAGCGCACTTGGTGAGAACGAGAACCAAGTATGAGGCGCTATGAGAAATGATAACAAGAAACGCGCTTGGTGAGGACGAGAACCATGTAGGATGCGTTATGAGAAATAGTGTCACGAATAGGGTACAGAAGCACCATTAATCAACAATATACTTAGACCGCAGAACAAAAGGTTAGATCTAACGGGTGCCTGGCAGCCACACTCTCGGTGAGGGCGAGAATCGAGTAGTGCTTTTGTGTCTCAGAATATACCAATTAAATGCCTTAGATTTGGTGACTTCCTATGTCGTGTCACATGTTAATGGCTTTGCAACCCATTAACAATCCTGATACTTACAGGAATACTTTATTTACATAAAAGTCATACCATACTAAAAATTGATGAATACTTGAGTACGTGGGGTACTCAAGAAAAGATTGAATTATACTTGAAGTACGTGGGGTACTCAAGAAAATGGGAATTATACTTGAGTACGTGGGGTACTCAAGAAGAAATTGAATTATACATGAGTACGTGGTGTACACATGAAACTGAATTAATATATGAAAACTTGATTTATACACAAACTATGTTTTCATACAAAGTATACAAACGTGAAACACAAAAACTGCATGAATTCACACCAACATTATGTTGACGTTTTTCCAAAACTCACATGTATTTCAGGTAACTAGGATGGATGTGCGCGTGGTCTCGCTTATGCTTGTGGATGTCGCTTATGTTTATCTTTAAATAAAGTTGTAAACTTTTTAAGACAATGTTTTATGCGACTTAGCGATGTAAACGCTAAACTTATGTTTTCAAATTATGGTATTTGATGTTTTTACGAGCATATAGCATGTTTACCTTTCGTATGCAATGAGAACCTTTCATGATCACACCTCGTGCTTCCGCCGCAGAAAGGGGTGTGACAGATTGGTATCAGAGCTGCGATTGTAGTGAACCAGGATTCCTTCTCGAGTCTAGTCTACAATCTCTAGGATCCATTCACGAAAACAATTTTCAAAGAGTTTTCATTGCATAAAACGTCCCGCGACATCCACTGCCTGAAACTGTCTACATGAGTCTAGAAAAGACACTACGAGACTTAGAGTGCACTTGAGTAGCACTTGTCGTTGACTATTAATTACTTGCAATTATGTGTGATAATTAGCATGTACTAGAAGTAGAATGTCACAAGTATACGTGACTTTACCTGTAAGCGATGGCCCATCTGAAGGAAGAAATACGAGGATGAAATGAACTGTGCGGATTGTGCAAGGAGTTACGTAATTATGGATGCATACATAATTATGGAATTCAGTGCACAAAAATCACAGCAAGTCTTATCACGTATAGATTCCCTCAGTGCAAGCCTACTAAGTACTCTGCTAGAGTAATAATTGTTTGATGTCACTTATGTGGTATATATACCTGTGAATATATATGAGACTACTGGCTAGTGTGACGATATCAAACAAATGTCTAACCCTGTTGTGTTATGTTCTGTCAGAACATGGCACCCAGGAAAGCTGTGAATGCTCGCAATGATGATCAACCTCCACCTCCCCCATTGCCAAGAACTGCTGAAGAGCTGAACGCTCTACTGGAGGAAAGGATCTCCGCTGCTATCGCCCAATACGAGGCGAACCGTACTCAAGACAGTGGTGGACCAAGCAACGCTAGACGTAATGGGAACGGAGATTCATCTGGAGGCAACGCAGCTCAAGGCTGCACTTTCAAGCAGTTCCTCGACTGCAAGCCGATGAACTATGACGGCACAGGAGGTGCAGTAGCATTTGTGCGCTGGACGGAGAAGACTGAAGCTACTATCCGCATGAGCAAGTGTACCGCGAATCAACAAGTCACTTTTGCTACTGGGTTGTTTGTCGATGAAGCTCTGACTTGGTGGAACCTGCAAGCCCAAACTTTGGGTGATGATGCCGCTTATGGCCTAACTTGGGAGGAACTGAAGGAAAGAATGAGAGAGAAGTACTGCTCTCGTGCGGAACTCCAAAGGCTGGAAACGGAGTTCTGGCACTTGACTATGGAAGGTGCTGACATCAATGGTTACACTCGAAGGTTCCACGATCTGTCAAGAGTGCTACCCTACATGGTGACTCCGGAATTTAAGCGTATTGAACGCTACATTTGGGGACTGGCCCCAGAGTTTCGTGGCATGGTGACGTCGGCCAAACCACAAACAATCACCGAGGCTGTAACTCTGGCTGTCAGCCTAACTGAAGATTGTGTTCGTATGAAGAAGTTATCATTGAACCCAACAGAGAAGACCGAGACGCATGCTGAGTCGTCCGGCGACAAGAAAAGAAAACATGCAAACCTGAACCAAGCAACTCGTAACAACAAGGGTTTCAGCAAGAAGCGTGACGCTAACCCGTCCCAGGAGGCGAAAACCCATGCAACCAAAGCATACCAAGGCTCCATGCCTAGATGCCAAAAATGTAAGTATCACCATGATGGAGCTTGTCGCATTCCAAGGTGCGACAAATGTGGTAAATTGGGTCATCAAACAGAAGACTGTTGGGGAAAAAGAAAGAACCGAAATGGGAACGGTGCTGGTAACAAGAATGGTAACGGGAAAGGGCGGAACCAAGGATGCTTCAAGTGTGGAAGCAATGATCATTTCATGAAGGACTGCCCAGAGGGAAACAATGCTCAGGCTAGAGCGTTTGTGATTGGAGCAAAGAACGCACGCGAGGACCCTAACGTGGTCACCGGTACGTTTCTCATTAACAATCACTTTGCATCCATATTATTTGACACTGGCGCCGATTATAGCTTCATGTCTGTGGAATTTAAACGCATACTCGGAATAGAATCTAGTAGATTAGAAATTCCTTATTCCATAGAACTAGCCAATGGTAAACTTGTTGAATCGGGTGAAGTTGTTAGAGGCTGCACACTAGAACTTGGTGAACGAAGATTTAGCATCGACCTCCTACCTATTCAATTGGGTAGCTTCGATGTAGTAGTCGGGATGGACTGGTTGTCCAAGAACAAAGTTGAAGTTATTTGTCATGAGAAAATCATTCGCATCCCTTTAGCGAATGGTGAAACTCTCATCGTGCATGGAGAAAAACGAGACGCGCCTCTTCGAATCATCAGTTGTATGAAGGCACAGAAGTGCTTGAGGAAAGGATGTGTTGCCTTCCTGGCACACGTGGTAGACAAGAAGGCTGTGGAGCCAAAACTTGAAGATATTCCTGTGGTGAAGGAATTTCCTGATGTGTTCCCTGAAGATCTGCCAGGACTACCTCCGCAACGACAAGTCGAATTCCGTATAGACTTGGTTCCGGGAGCTGCTCCTGTAGCCAAGGCACCCTATCGACTTGCACCATCCGAAATGCAAGAATTATTGACACAGCTCCAGGAGTTGTTGGATAAAGGATTCATAAGGCCAAGCTTCTCACCCTGGGGAGCTCCAGTATTGTTCGTGAAGAAGAAGGATGGATCACTGCGGATGTGTATCGATTACAGAGAACTGAACAAGCTCATGATCAAGAATCGGTATCCGCTACCAAGGATTGATGACTTATTCGATCAACTGCAAGGATCAAGCTACTATTCCAAGATCGACCTTCGATCTGGATACCATCAGCTGAGAATCCAAGAGGAAAGCGTACCAAAGACTGCATTCAGAACACGATATGGGCACTACGAATTTCTTGTGATGCCATTCGGACTGACAAATGCACCAGCGGTCTTTATGGATCTGATGAACCGCGTATGCAAACCATATCTCGATAAATTCGTGATTGTATTTATCGATGATATCCTGATTTACTCGCGAACGAAAGAAGAGCACGAGCAACATCTCAGAACCATCTTGGAACTACTGAAGAAAGAGAAGCTTTATGCAAAGTTCTCGAAATGCGAATTCTGGATTCGCGAAGTACAATTTCTTGGTCACGTTGTGAATGAGAAGGGCATTCATGTAGACCCGTCCAAGATAGAAGAAATAAAGAATTGGGAAGCCCCCAAAACCCCAACTGAAGTTCGTCAATTTTTGGGCTTAGCGGGCTATTATCGACGGTTTATTGAGAATTTCTCAAAAATAGCTCAACCGCTAACGACCCTTACACAGAAAGACAAGAAATACGACTGGGGTCACAAACAGGAAGAAGCCTTTCAGCTACTTAAGAACAAGCTCTGCGATGCACCGATACTATCATTACCCGAAGGCACTGAAGACTTCGTGGTATACTGCGACGCCTCACGACAAGGCTTGGGTTGCGTGCTCATGCAACGCCAAAAAGTCATCGCTTATGCTTCAAGACAACTGAAGGTTCACGAGAGAAATTACACCACGCACGACTTGGAACTAGGTACAGTGGTATTCGCCTTGAAGATTTGGCGACATTATTTATATGGTACTTGATGTACAATTTTCACTATCACAAAAGCTTACAACACATATTTGATCAGAAGGAATTGAATATGCGCCAGCGACGTTGGGTCGAGCTGCTAAATGATTATGACTGTGAGATTAAGTACCATCCTGGAAAGGCGAACGTTGTAGCGGACGCGTTGAGCCGAAAAGAAAGGGTTAAGACCCTAAGGGTTCGAGCATTGGAAATGACGATTCGAACGAACCTCACTGCACGCATTCGTGATGCACAACAAGAAGCTCTTAAAGGAGAGAACCGTAAAGCTGAATACCTACGGGGTATGCTGAAATACATGGTGCCAAACGAAGAGGGAGCCTTATACTTCAAGAAGCGTATTTGGGTTCCACTCTATGGTGGCATACGAGAAGTCATCCTTACTGAAGCCCATAAATCGAGATATTCGATCCATCCAGGATCGGACAAAATGTATCAAGACTTGAAAGAATACTATTGGTGGCCGAGACTCAAGAGCGACGTTGCTGTCTATGTTAGAAAATGCCTAACCTGTGCTAAGGTTAAGGCCGAATATCAGAAACCGTCCGGCCTACTACAACAACCAGAGATTCCCGTGTGGAAGTGGGAACAAATCTCGATGGACTTCATAACGAAATTACCCAGGACCCCGAGAGGGCACGATATGATATGGGTAATAGTTGATCGATTAACGAAATCTGCGCATTTCCTACCAATCCGAGAGAAGGATAGCACTGGAAAGCTGGCAGAGATATACTTAAGAGAAATTGTGGCACGACATTGAGTGCCAATCTCAATTATTTCAGACAGAGATGGACGCTTTGTCTCAAGAATCTGGCAATCATTTCAGGAAGCCTTTGGATCTCAGTTAGATCTAAGCACGGCATTCCATCCACAAACTGATGGCCAGAGCGAACGGACTATACAAACGTTAGAAGATATGCTTCGCGCATGTGTCATGGATCTAGGCGGCAGCTGGGATACTCATCTACCTTTAGTTGAGTTTTCCTACAATAATAGTTATCATACGAGCATAAAAGCCGCACCGTTCGAAGCTCTGTATGGCCGCAAATGCCGATCGCCCTTATGTTGGGCAGACGCTGGAGATAAACGTATGGTTGGTCCTGAACTGGTACAAGATACAACCGACAAGATTGCGCAGATCCGAGAGCGCATTAAGGCGGCTCGAGATCGACAAAAGAGCTACGCTGATCCGAAAAGAAAATCCGTAGAATTCGAGGTGGGAGACAAAGTGTTGTTAAAAGTCTCACCTTGGAAGGGCGTAGTCAGATTTGGAAAACGTGGAAAGCTGAATCCACGATACATCGGACCATTCAGAATATTGAAGAGAATTGGTACCGTGGCATACAAGTTGGAGTTACCGGAAGAACTTAATGGAGTACATGATACGTTCCATGTATCCAACCTGAAGAAGAGTCCAACACAAGAAAACGTGATCATCCCGATGGATGAAGTGCATATTGATGAAGCCCTCCGATTTACAGAACAACCCGTTGAGGTTACCGACTGGAAAGTCAACAAGACCAGGAGGAGCAGCGTAAAACTTGTCAAAGTACGTTGGAGCTCTAAGCACGGACCCGAGTAGACATGGGAACGTGAAGACCAGTTCAAAGAAAAGTATCCCCACCTATTCAAGAAGACTCCTGCGAGAGTTAGTTCAGCCTGAATTTCGGGACGAAATTCTTTTAACGGGGGGAGACTGTGACAACTGGCACCAAACCGGTAATTTCCGTACACTTTAGTTATTATTTAATGACTGCAATTATGTGCTTAATTGTCAGCAATGTCTGAACACATGATTAAACAAGTGAATTCATGCACGTTGTATACTACAAAATATTGTTTTATGCATAAACGAGAGCGTTGCGTCAAAAATACTAAGTAAACTCACCGGTAAGACACTATGTGTCAACGGAACTGCAGAAAGCAGTCAGACATTAAAATTGGAGCCTAGGTGTAGGTCCAACAACAAGAATACGTTAAAACCCAAGAATACATACAGGGGTTTAATATATATACTCTCCGGAGGCAAAATTTAGCACTAAAAAGCACCCGATACGCACTTTAAGTGCATAATTTTAATAAATTCAGCTCAATTCAGCATTTAAGCATATGAATATTATGCAGAAATGTCGTTTTATTATCCAGAATATTTCCCTAAGTGTTGGGAATTGAAAGGGTACAAGAAAGATACTTAAAAGACACTAAAAAGTGTAATTTAGCACTTTAACGAATCGGTGTCTAACCGAACAACCGGATAATACCCGGAACACCAAAATAATGCTAGAAGCATTGTTTTTATCTTTCTAAGCTAGTTAGGGTCCCCGAACACCCTAACACACTTCACATTATATAACATACTTAACACACTAAATCTAACATTTAACAAGTAACTAGATATGGTAACTAACAATTGAAATGCAACCAATACCCCCCCCCCCCCTATGTTGGCCGGTTTGGGGACATAAATCCCACTCCTTGATTTCTTTCTTATATTTTAATGGATGGTGTGGTCCTTTAGAAACACTTTACACTTGGGTTAATACTAGAACAAGGATTATAAAATTACACATAAAGCTCATGTCTTCATTCCATTCATCACTCAACCTCAAGAACTCTCTTCCTTCCTTCTCCCTTGGCTACGGCCTCACCCACACACCACCACACTTTCATTTTCAATCATCTTTCAAGCATTCCAAGGTGATATTGAGGTGTAAGAAGGTCACTAACGAAGCTCGGTGTAAGCGGATCTTGAAGGACCTTCACCATTTGCTTTTATCCACCTCATTTGCACTCTTGAACTTCCCTAGCCTTGTGCTAGTAGTAAGTGCTCTAAAACACCCTCTTGTTCTTATTTTTGGTGGTTAATAGGTGAAAGAATGATTAATTGATGAAAACTCTAAAGAACATAACCTAAAGTCTTGGACATAAGTGGTTAATGTTGGATAAAAAGAAACTATGTGTGTAAATCTTGTGAAACTTGTCTAGTTATGATTATTTGATGTTGTTGTTAGTAAAAACAAGATGGATCATCATCTAGACATACTAGTCCATGTTTGAGAGTATGAACTAGTAGGATGTAAAAGTTAGAAAGTTAAAGGATGATGGATCCATCCATTCATAAGACATGAACTTGAGCAAAAGTAATTTTCTTGTAAAATAAGACTCTAAACATGTAGATCTAAAGATCTACAAGTGGTTTTTCGGAAGAACCAAGCGGAAAATGCTAAGTTTTGTCAAAACCCAGATCTTATCCGAACTAAAAGCATTTTTAGTAAATAAACAAGTGTGTAGACACATGTGTCACAAGAAAATTTAACAAAGAAATATTTTTGCGAATCTCGACTAGAAGTTGTGAAACTTCATATTCTTTAAAAATAAAGTTTTTAAGAAATTAAACTTATTTTTAAAGATAACAAGACTTACTAAATGTGCTAGTAAGTTACTACACACTTTTGTAAATTCTCAAGTTCATGAAATAGAGAAATTAGTATATATTGTTGTTGATTGTTGTTGAGAAATTGATTGTTGATGATTTAAAAGAAAATAAACACATGTTTGAAAACATGGGAAACCTCCATTTTTAGGGGAAACTCTGTCGAAATTTCTATAAATTTTGACACTTAGCAAAATATAAGTTTTTGAGCAACTTATTCCCTAAAAATGTATTTAAAAATATTACCAAGGTTTCCCTAATTTTTGGTGATAAGAAATGATGATTTCTTCAAGATTAAAATTTATATTAAGTATGTATTTTTTTGAGAGCAAAATATATATTATTTGATCACCAACTTTTGTGCTAAGTGTATATAGTATGTGTTATACGTGCTAGTGTATTAAGACTTAAAAATACACTAAATATTCATGAGAAGTATGAACACAAAAATACACATACAACATAAGATACATAATTCGGGTGCAAAGTGCAAAAATACAAAAAGCTTATATTTATTTTTTGAGAAAATAATATAAGTAAGACACTTAGTTAAAAATATAAAATATTTTTAACACAAGAATATATACACAAAAGAGAGTGACTGTACTTGTGCGACGCAAGTCTAGTGACTAACGTTAAGAAAACGCGTATAGGTTACGACGTTAATTAAGCAAATCCGGTGAAGTTTACGACGCACAGGAACGCAAAGTTGTGAGTTCATGCTCCCCCTTTTCTCTTTAACTGTTTTCAGTTTTTATAACTTCGGGGGTGAAATACATGTACAAATGTACAAAATTTATAATTGGTATGATATAAATACAAGAAGTACACTTGGTGAGAACGAGAACCAAGTGTGACGAAATATAAGAATACAAGAAGTACACTTGGTGAGGACGAGAACCAAGTGTGACGAAATATAAGAATATGAGAAGCGCACTTGGTGAGAACGAGAACCAAGTATGAGGCGCTATGAGAAATGATAACAAGAAACGCGCTTGGTGAGGACGAGAACCAAGTAGGATGCGTTATGAGAAATAGTGTCACGAATAGGGTACAGAAGCACCATTAATCAACAATATACTTAGACCGCAGAACAAAAGGTTAGATCTAACGGGTGCCTGGCAGCCACACTCTCGGTGAGGGCGAGAATCGAGTAGTGCTTTTGTGTCTCAGAATATACCAATTAAATGCCTTAGATTTGGTGACTTCCTATGTCGTGTCACATGTTAATGGCTTTGCAACCCATTAACAATCCTGATACTTACCGGAATACTTTATTTACATAAAAGTCATACCATACTAAAAATTGATGAATACTTGAGTACGTGGGGTACTCAAGAAAAGATTGAATTATACTTGAAGTACGTGGGGTACTCAAGAAAATGGGAATTATACTTGAGTACGTGGGGTACTCAAGAAGAAATTGAATTATACATGAGTACGTGGTGTACACATGAAACTGAATTAATATATGAAAACTTGATTTATACACAAACTATGTTTTCATACAAAGTATACAAACGTGAAACACAAAAACTGCATGAATTCACACCAACATTATGTTGACGTTTTTCCAAAACTCACATGTATTTCAGGTAACTAGGATGGATGTGCGCGTGGTCTCGCTTATGCTTGTGGATGTCGCTTATGTTTATCTTTAAATAAAGTTGTAAACTTTTTAAGACAATGTTTTATGCGACTTAGCGATGTAAACGCTAAACTTATGTTTTCAAATTATGGTATTTGATGTTTTTACGAGCATATAGCATGTTTACCTTTCGTATGCAATGAGAACCTTTCATGATCACACCTCGTGCTTCCGCCGCAGAAAGGGGTGTGACAGATTGGTATCAGAGCTGCGATTGTAGTGAACCAGGATTCCTTCTCGAGTCTAGTCTACAATCTCTAGGATCCATTCACGAAAACAATTTTCAAAGAGTTTTCATTGCATAAAACGTCCCGCGACATCCACTGCCTGAAACTGTCTACATGAGTCTAGAAAAGACACTACGAGACTTAGAGTGCACTTGAGTAGCACTTGTCGTTGACTATTAATTACTTGCAATTATGTGTGATAATTAGCATGTACTAGAAGTAGAATGTCACAAGTATACGTGACTTTACCTGTAAGCGATGGCCCATCTGAAGGAAGAAATACGAGGATGAAATGAACTGTGCGGATTGTGCAAGGAGTTACGTAATTATGGATGCATACATAATTATGGAATTCAGTGCACAAAAATCACAGCAAGTCTTATCACGTATAGATTCCCTCAGTGCAAGCCTACTAAGTACTCTGCTAGAGTAATAATTGTTTGATGTCACTTATGTGGTATATATACCTGTGAATATATATGAGACTACTGGCTAGTGTGACGATATCAAACAAATGTCTAACCCTGTTGTGTTATGTTCTGTCAGAACATGGCACCCAGGAAAGCTGTGAATGCTCGCAATGATGATCAACCTCCACCTCCCCCATTGCCAAGAACTGCTGAAGAGCTGAACGCTCTACTGGAGGAAAGGATCTCCGCTGCTATCGCCCAATACGAGGCGAACCGTACTCAAGACAGTGGTGGACCAAGCAACGCTAGACGTAATGGGAACGGAGATTCATCTGGAGGCAACGCAGCTCAAGGCTGCACTTTCAAGCAGTTCCTCGACTGCAAGCCGATGAACTATGACGGCACAGGAGGTGCAGTAGCATTTGTGCGCTGGACGGAGAAGACTGAAGCTACTATCCGCATGAGCAAGTGTACCGCGAATCAACAAGTCACTTTTGCTACTGGGTTGTTTGTCGATGAAGCTCTGACTTGGTGGAACCTGCAAGCCCAAACTTTGGGTGATGATGCCGCTTATGGCCTAACTTGGGAGGAACTGAAGGAAAGAATGAGAGAGAAGTACTGCTCTCGTGCGGAACTCCAAAGGCTGGAAACGGAGTTCTGGCACTTGACTATGGAAGGTGCTGACATCAATGGTTACACTCGAAGGTTCCACGATCTGTCAAGAGTGCTACCCTACATGGTGACTCCGGAATTTAAGCGTATTGAACGCTACATTTGGGGACTGGCCCCAGAGTTTCGTGGCATGGTGACGTCGGCCAAACCACAAACAATCACCGAGGCTGTAACTCTGGCTGTCAGCCTAACTGAAGATTGTGTTCGTATGAAGAAGTTATCATTGAACCCAACAGAGAAGACCGAGACGCATGCTGAGTCGTCCGGCGACAAGAAAAGAAAACATGCAAACCTGAACCAAGCAACTCGTAACAACAAGGGTTTCAGCAAGAAGCGTGACGCTAACCCGTCCCAGGAGGCGAAAACCCATGCAACCAAAGCATACCAAGGCTCCATGCCTAGATGCCAAAAATGTAAGTATCACCATGATGGAGCTTGTCGCATTCCAAGGTGCGACAAATGTGGTAAATTGGGTCATCAAACAGAAGACTGTTGGGGAAAAAGAAAGAACCGAAATGGGAACGGTGCTGGTAACAAGAATGGTAACGGGAAAGGGCGGAACCAAGGAAGCTTCAAGTGTGGAAGCAATGATCATTTCATGAAGGACTGCCCAGAGGGAAACAATGCTCAGGCTAGAGCGTTTGTGATTGGAGCAAAGAACGCACGCGAGGACCCTAACGTGGTCACCGGTACGTTTCTCATTAACAATCACTTTGCATCCATATTATTTGACACTGGCGCCGATTATAGCTTCATGTCTGTGGGATTTAAACGCATACTCGGAATAGAATCTAGTAGATTAGAAATTCCTTATTCCATAGAACTAGCCAATGGTAAACTTGTTGAATCGGGCGAAGTTGTTAGAGGCTGCACACTAGAACTTGGTGAACGAAGATTTAGCATCGACCTCCTACCTATTCAATTGGGTAGCTTCGATGTAGTAGTCGGGATGGACTGGTTGTCCAAGAACAAAGCTGAAGTTATTTGTCATTGATCTTTAACCTGGACAAGATCCGGGCTACTGAACGCACAAGGAACATGTAATTCGTTCACAAGATTATATATTTAAAATAATTCTCCCAAGTTAAATAAAAATGTTTATGCCACGTGCATCCAAATCAATTTTCAATCATTTTCCAAAATGAGTCAGTTGATTGTATTTACCAGTGTAAACTGACGTATTTTCCCAAAAAGATTAAATGCAGGTACTAAGCGTAATTGGCTGGGATTTCTCCTTAGCATCATTAGAAGTCTCGCAAGCTTAAGATGCCTGAAGTCTGTTGAACTATTGTTTCATATTTTATTTTCGATCCTTCTGTGGATAAACTTCCGAATATTGTGACATTTGATATTACAATATTAAATTCGGTTGAATTATATCTTACATTTTGCTTCCGCTGTGCATTTATATAATTGTGTTGTTTGACTATTATGTTGCCAACCACGTCACGATACTCCCCATCGGGCCCACCGGTGACACGTGGAAATCGGGGTGTGACATTTATGGTCAATTATTATTTCATAAATTATCATTTCATGTATACAAATATTCAAATATCTTTATTTACACTTTCAATGGAAAATTCAACAAATTTAAATCACACCATAATGTCAGAGGATTTTCGCTCTATTTTTTATCCAAAGAAATGTATTTGTTAACTTCATCCAAGATTTTTTAAATTCGATGTCGATTTTACTGTTAAATAACTTAATGTTATGTGCTTTCCGTGTAAACCATAACGTAATCAGAAAAATACTTTGTATGGTCTTCCTATTTGAGTCCGGGATTAGAAACTCTAAAACTTGTTCCACAATACACGCGATGGGAGGGAATTTGCACCATAAACTGATCAGTGACCAAACACCACTTGCAAATGGGCAAGTTACTCACATGTGTTTGCTCTCATTCATGACCAAATTACTAGTTATCAAGGATAAAAGAATATCAGTAAAAATTCCAAAAGGTTTAGGAGTTAATATTTCTTTACTATATATCTTTCTAAATTGGATTAATAGATTTTAATAATCCCAACTATTAGTAATTGGCCGGAAACGGTTCTAACTTCAAAAATAACCGAAGGTGATCCCACATTTTCAAATATTGTAAACCAATGGACCTTTACTAACAGAATGTTGGAGATGGTTATTGAATAAAAAAAAACTTATTTAGTAATAGTCTAACTACACAAAAAAATGTAACAAATAAAAAATAAAGTCTTGATATTCCCAAAACGATACCGATTATCGACACAACACATATATTACGTTGATCGAAAACCATAAACATATCAGTAATCGATATACAAAATCACATAATTGAATATCGATACCACATTGATTTTTTCAAACGATATAATTTCAGTCCGGTAAAAGTGAAATGTCTAAAAGAATATCAAGACGTGTTTTACATAAATTGAAAACGATAGAAAACGAATACTAGTACCTGTACCTGTACCGATGACACGGATACCGGCAGTGATGTTGTTAGATTGGTATCGGTACCCACTATAGATTTTGATACTAAAAATACTTTGTTATGAATATAATTCCTTTTTCAACAAAATCTATTCCGAAATGTTAAGAAAAAAACTAATGAATGAAAAAAATATTAAAGAAGTCGTAGTTGAAAATTAAATATGTTAAATATGTATACTATTTATAAAATAAGTGATGAAATTAAAACTTAAACACAACGCATCTTTTTTTAACAACTTAAATTACATTAAATCCGTTTTAAGCGGGTTTTAAACCTTAAGCTTAAGGGGAGCAACACTTTAAGATGTGGATCGTGGTACGTTTGAAAACTAGGATTTTTGTTAACAAACGGCGGAAATACCAAAGTAAAAATAGATTTTGAGAGATATTAGAAGAGAAAGCTTTAAATGCTTACTTAAAATTTACAGACTTCTTTTCTTACAGACTCAGAGAGAATTGGACTATCAGATTATGTCTGGTGTGTCCGAAACTCTAAACTAGACCATGCTTATATAGGACTGGAAAGTATTATCCCGGGTGCTCTGTGGGCCCCATAGGCTGATAATTTTAACTTTCACTACCTACAACATCTTAATAATACACACACTATATTACAAAAGACTTTTTCTAAAGTCTACACACTGACCATCCTTCTAGAAAAGAGGCGTTTTATTTCCTTATATGACAAAGGTAGTAGGGTCTTCCAGTACTTGATTAAAGTAGTGATTGTGCAGCATGTCCTTCCCATCGAATAATATGTTCCCCATTGATGAGAATTACGTCACTGCATTCATCACACCTGCAATTATTGATATATATTTTATTATTGTAGTTTCCACTGCTTCTATTGGTGCATACGAGCCTTCTAGAGTACGGTCCCATTTGCTGCGTCACTGATGATGCGGACTGCATTTATGAGTTTTCTAAGTTGGGCTTCGTTATTGGGCCTGTTGTCACTGTAGATATTGTCTTTTGTTGAGTAGGCTCTGTATCGGGCCAAGTTGAGTTCTGCCATGGATACAAGGAAGGATAATTCTCCAAGGGTCTTATTGGTTTGTTGATTGAATAGTTGCTGTCGCCTGTTGCTTCTTGGGTCATTGAACATCCAAGGCCTATTTGTGATGGGTGCCATTTCTTCACTGGTGATTTCTTCGTATTCTTCGATCCTTGCAAGGTCAGGCCCTGTAATAGCAGATTGAGTTGCTGGTCCTCCATAGAGGTATCGTACCCCATTTGTCTTCCATTCTTGACTTCCTCGTACGCATTGTTCCACTGAATCAAACCTTGAGTATTTTTGGAGCACTCTGTCCATTTCTGCGAATGTAAGAGATTAGCGATTCTAGACAGATTATCAGCAAGAATATTTTGTTTTCCATCGATGTGTTCAAAGTTTATTTGAACATCTGATCCTGTGACAAAATCAATAAAGTTTAACCATCTCACTTGTGATGGTTTATTGTTGGCTGACTTGTTATAAAAACTGATTATTGCTTGGCAATCAGTTCTTAGGGTGATTTCCTTTTTATCCAAGTAGTATATTTTAAAAGCTTTTAGGCCTTCCATTGCTGCAAAAATTTCAGCATCAATGGTAGATTTTACTACTGGGAATTTGCCGCTTGCATACGCACAGACTTGTTCTTCACTTCTTTTATCATTCCTTTTTCTTTTCCATTTGCACACTGCTCCCCATCCCTCCATACATCCATCTGTTTCTATGATTATGTATGAATCATTTTGGGGTATCCTCATATCTGGGAGTTTTTGAACTTTCATTTTTATTTCTCTGATCAGCTTCCAATCCGAATCCTTCATTCTTTTGTCACCATGGGGCGATGTTTTCTCATACAGGGGGGCTAGTAACTTTCCAAGGTTTGGGATGTAGTTTCTAGCATAATTTAGGACCCGAGCCAAGATTTTAATCCCTTCTTTTCTTTTAGCTCCTCGTCTTTAAATTCTGCAATTTTCTTTATGATGTGTGGCTGGAGCTTTATTGTTGAATTCCCAATAACTGCCCCAAGAAATTCCTTAGCTTCAATAACTTTACGAGTTGAATCCAACCCTCACCTAAGAGCATTCACATTCAAACCATCAAATTATGCATACATTCCACTATAAAACAACTCCTATATCAATATATTTCCACTAAAAACAAATACTTTTTATCTCTCATTTTCAATTAAATAATATTATCATCACATTTTTCTCTCTCCTTCACTCACAACCACTTTCAATATATATTAAAAAAATTATACTGGTGAACAGTGTCCCCCCAAATATACAGATGAACAGTAACATTTTCTCTCTCCTCCACTCACAACCACTTTTTATACCCTTTATAATATAAAAACTCCCCCTCACATATTTTGATGGATAGAATGTGAATGCTCTAATGACATCTTTTTGCGGGTCACTATTTGTCCTTTTTATTTTGTATATGTGTGAATAAATATTAAATAAATATGTATTTTTAACATTTTAATATACCTCTAAACAATAATTGTAATTATTTTCTCCTAAAGTAACCGTACAAAGTTAAATACTTAAATTACATCTGGGACCGGAGTCAGAAAAGTATTTCGCAAGGTGATCATCTCTCACACATACCGACATACGTGTGTGTATACACACACATACACACACATACATTCCCATCAAAACACACACTCTCACACACACACATATATATTATTATATTGCATGTCTCCATATATATATATCACCCCATCTTCATCACTCTCTCTATCTCTCTCATCCGCTCTTAATCTTTACTCTCACTCACAGGATCCATTGTCTTCGTGTATGCTAATAAATCCTGCCCATTCATTCAGATTCTCACAACTTCTTACATACATCTTACCAGGTAATATTTCAAGTTTCAACCCCTCTGTTCTGTTCTTAATATTTCTCAAAAATCAAAACACTTTCAAAATCCCAAATGGGCTTTGTTTTTTTTGTTTTGTTTTTATTTCTAGTTGCAGATCTGATTCCAAACAATGGGTTCTCCCATTTTTGTCTCCAATATTTGTGGAACTTCTTGATATAGAATGAATCTTGTGCTTTTCTAGCTCAACTTTGAGTGGACATTGTTTGGAACTTTGTGTGTTTTTTTTTTTTTTTTTCATTTTATTGGATATATAATGTGCAGAACAACAAACCTGTTGATTGGGTGAATAAGGGCAACTTTTCCCTTTGTTTTATCATGAAAAAAGTAAAAAAGAAAAGTGTGAAATGAACCATCTTTAATAATAATAATCATAAGGGCCCTCAAACCAAAATTTGTGAAATTGGACCAAAAGTTTGAGCAACTGTTTGACTACAGGCTCAGTATGACTGTAAAGGGGTCCAATTTGCATTGTCGGCAGTATCTATTAGCTAATACTTGATTTGCCATCAGATTTTGACAAACTTTTATTGATTTTTCCACATTTTATGGCATCAGATCCGCACTGATTTTTTTTTTGTTATTTTTTTTGTGTTTTTATATAACTGTTTTGACTTTGGTTTGTGCTCTTTAAATCATATTGATCTGTCTTTCAAACTCAAGATTACAGTTTCAGTCTTCAGTAAGCTGTCTTTGAACTTGGTTTGTTCAAAAAGAAGTAAAAATCTTTACTTTTTTAAACATAATTTGAACATATTTTGTGAACTTTGTTTGAACATATTGTGTTGTGCATTAGTTTGTGAAGGTAAGAATGAAGTATAAAGATGATAAACCGGGAAGACAGCCCGAAAAGAGTTCAAGGGTGGTGCCTATAGGAGTAATGTTTGTGGTGCTATGCGGGTTATCGTTTTATCTTGGTGGGATATTTTGTTCTGAAAGGAACAGAATTTCTACTGAGCAGGTTTCTAAAGCGGTTGATTCGGTAGAGTCAACTGTTTCTGGCCCGATTCAGGTGAAATCGGTCTCGTTTCCTGAATGCAGTTCTGATTTACAGGATTACACGCCCTGCACGGATCCAAAGGTATGTGTTTGTTCAGTTTTTATGGTTGTTTTTGTTCAGTAGATGCGTCTTTATACACGTTTCTTGGGCTTGTTGATATTGCGTTTGTGGGTAAACAGCATAGTTGTTAATAGCGTTCATAGCGTTGAGAAGTAGTCATTCATCGCTATTTGATTTTGGCGCCCCCATAGCGAGTAAATAGCGGGATTTCAGGGTTTTTTCTTTATTTTTTTGTTTTAATAGAAAATAGGGATAAAATACACGTATACAATAGCTGGATTTTAGGTTTTTTTTGTTAAATATACATATAGAAACACCTACTTGGATATAACATACATATACAAAATTTCTAGAACTTTCTTCTAGTGTATCGCTATACATAAAATAGCGCCTGCTATTTCATCGATATCGCTACGTAGCGTATAGGTTGCTTGTCGCTATCGTCCGCTATTCGCTAATAACAACTTTGATAAACAACACGTCTGACGATTAATTCAATTATTATTGTTAACAGAGATGGATGAAATACGGGCGATACAGGCTTACATTTATGGAGCGCCATTGCCCGCCCGTATTTGACAGGAAGGAGTGTTTGATACCGCCACCTGATGGCTACAAGGAGCCTATCAGATGGCCAAAGAGCAAAGATGAATGTTGGTACAGGTAAATGGAGAAACTGTTACTTTTTGGTATGGGGAAACGGGTCAAGTCGGGTGGACAGTAAATCGGTATTCTGTTGGTTTTTTTCTAACATTTTCGAATTGAACTGTCTAGGAATGTCCCATATGACTGGATCAACAAACAGAAGTCAAACCAGCATTGGCTAAGAAAAGAAGGCGAGAAGTTTTACTTCCCAGGTGGCGGTACAATGTTCCCCAATGGCGTTAGCGCTTACGTTGATCAAATGCAAAATCTAATCCCGGGAATGACAGATGGCACTGTTCGCACCACCATTGATACCGGATGCGGGGTTAGTTTCTCAATTTATTAGAGTAAAGTACACGGATGGTACTGTGGTTTATCAAAATTTTGTATTTGGTCGCTAGCTTTCCAAAAATACACTAATGGTCCTTGTGGTTTGCATTTTCTAACGCATTTAGTCCCTAACGTTTTCCAAATGTATGTGGATGGTCCTTGTGGTTTGCACTTTGTAACACATTTAGTCGTTAACTTGGACCAGCTGAAACCTTTGGATTTATTGGTCAAGGACTAAATGCGTTACAGAGTGCAAACCACATGGACAACTAGGGACCAAATCCAAAATTCTAGTAAACTACTGGGATCATCCGTATACTTTACTCTTGGATCTTATATATCTAATCAAAAGAGGTTAAGTTTTGGTGATGTAAACTTATTTCTTGAAAATTTAAATTTCCAGGTTGCTAGCTGGGGAGGTGACTTACTTGATCGCGGCATCCTAACCGTTTCTCTTGCCCCTAGAGATAACCATGAGGCTCAAGTACAATTTGCTTTAGAACGCGGGATTCCCGCCATTCTTGGAATCATATCTACACAACGTCTTCCATTCCCGTCAAATTCATTCGATATGGCTCATTGCTCAAGATGCCTTATCCCATGGACCGAATTCGGTATTCTTGTTAAATCTCTCAAATAAGTGATGCCATCATAGAGGTGATAAAATGGGCGGGTTGGATTATGGATCAGACGGGCCAGGGTCAATATAGGTCATTTTGAGCTGGTTAAAATGGGTCGGGTCAAATATTTATGACAATTCTGATTGATTTCTTTTCAGGTGGAATTTACCTTCTAGAAGTACACCGAATCCTACGGCCAGGCGGCTTTTGGGTTCTCTCGGGCCCACCCATAAACTACAAAGAGACGATGGAGGGGTTGGAACACGACAATAGAAGATCAAAAATCGGATTACGAAAAGCTAAAAAAACTTTTAACTTCAATGTGCTTTAAACTATATAACATGAAAGAAGATATAGCAGTTTGGCAGAAAACATCAGATAACAACTGTTACAAACAGCTTGATGTTCCAGATACCTACCCACCAAAATGCGATGACGGGACTGAGCCCGATTCTGCGTGGTACACCCCATTGAGACCGTGTGTGGTTGTGCCTAACCCAAAGCACAAGAAACTGAGCTTGCAGTCTGTCGCAAAATGGCCCGAGAGATTACACGAGGCCCCAGACCGGATCGGTGATATTAAAGGTAGCAGTGCGGGTGACTTTAATCGGGATGATAGTATGTGGAAAAATAGAGTGGCGCATTACAAGACGTTGCTTTCGATTCTTGGAACCGATAAGATACGAAATGTGATGGATATGAATACCCGTTATGGAGGTTTTGCTGCTAGTTTGATTAAAGATCCACTTTGGGTTATGAATGTCGTTTCGTCTTACGCTCCAAATACACTCCCTGTGGTGTATGATAGGGGGTTAATCGGAACTTACCATGATTGGTAAGACAAACAAGCTTTAACGTTTTTCCATTTTTCGTATTGTTTTCTAACAGCGTTGACGTTTTTCCATTTTTTGTTAGGTGTGAGGCATTTTCGACGTATCCTAGAACATATGATCTTCTTCATGTTGACAGCCTCTTTACATTGGAAAGCCATAGGTAAAGAACTAAAAATCGTCTTTATTTCAAGTCGAATATCTTGAAACTCGACATTTTGGTCATCTGAATATGATTTTGTATAGGTGTGAGATGAAATATGTGTTGTTGGAAATGGATCGGATCTTGAGACCAAATGGGCACGCGTTGATTAGAGAATCGGGCTATTTCGCAGACGCGGTTGCTACCATCGCTAAAGGGTTGAGATGGGATTGTCACGTAAACCACACTGAAGATGGTAATAATAAGGAAAAGATTTTGGTTTGCCGGAAAAAGCTTTGGTATTCACAGAGCTCATAGCAAGAACAAAGATGAGAAAAAGCTGTCGATTTTTTCAAGAAACCAGCAGATAGTTGAAGAATCATTAAGTTGGTATTTCATAATTATATATGTGACATCAAGCTCTTAAAAAAGGGGAAAAAAGAGGAAGGTATGACTAGTTACTCATAAAACTAAATTTATGTAGTATAGTGATGGACTGATGTCTGTATTGTAGTAGAAACATGTGTTCATTTCTATTTATGTTTGTGACAAGAACCCGATGTACCTTTCATGTCTTAGTTTTGTGATATGATGTTTATCTTAAGTAACACTACCCAATGATATATAAGTGAAAACGATTTTTGTAGCAAGAGTATCATCAGACTTCTAGTAAAGAATATTTACAGGGTCTCGACTACAAACATTTACTCGTTCTATAAGAAACAGAAACATAATACAGATGTCAACGATCACCTAAGAGCAACAATGATCCATAATTACATCATATTTTACCATTTTCTTCATCATAGACAATTAAACAAAGCATATAGGTGCCATGTGACAGAACAAACTGGTGATTTTTTGCCAGTTTCTCCTGACCCCGAGAGCCAACACGTGCTGTTCATTCTATTGTTCGAATAACGTGTGATTCCCTCAAAGGAACTAACAGATAACCCAAGTCAACAGTATCCCACTATCTACATGGGTTAGTATTATCCAGCAAAACAAATTCTAAAGCTCCAACGCAATTTCGTTTTGCTGATTCAAATCATCTTGCAGCAAGTCGTCTGGATCGTAGTCTGAATCGTATAACTCAACTGATTTCCCCTTCCTAAAGGCGAGCCTCTTTTGAAACTTTTTGCTTCCATCAAGTATGGATTCTTCGCCTATTAGCATTCTGTAAACCTGCATCACAATTCACATGCATACAAAAATATGATTTATAATAGATTTATTATAAGTTTTTTTTCCAAAAGGAAACAGATATTACCTGACTCATCTTCGGGCGTTCAGTTGGAATATGATTTATACATAACGAAGCAACTGACACAATGCAATGCAGTTGTTCCAAGTCACATGAACCAGAAAGTTGCGGGTCCAGAAGTTCGTCAAACTTTTTTGAAGTGATTAAAGGTTTAGCCTGCAAGTCTTAAAATGTAAATTTCATTTTGTCACCAAAGTTTTCTACTGTTTGGCCAAAATATAAAAAACTCACCCACATAACCAGACTTTTTTGTGATTCATCTAAAGCAGGACGGCCCGTAATAATCTCCAACAATAGCACCCCATAGGCATACACATCCGTTTTCTCATCGATCAAACCGTTCATAAAAATCTCGGGAGCAAGGTAGCTATTTTTTTGCAAAAAAAGGGGGGCAAATCAGATATAAGCATAACATGTTTAATTTATAGATGAGTAAATTGCCATTTTCGTCCCCGAGGTTTGGTCAGTTTTGTGACTTTCGTCCAAAGGTTTGTTTTTTCACATCTGGATCCAAAAGGTTTGAAATCTTGCCATTTTCATCCGGCTCGTTAACTCCATCAATTTTTCTCCATTAAGTCACGGGTATTTCCGCCTTTTTTTGTTAACTTAAAGGGCAATTCGGTCTTTTTCACTTTATGTACAAACATTTAGCATAATGTACAAGTATTCAAAAGACCGAATTGCCCTTTAAGTTAACAAAAAAGATGAAAATACCCTGACTTAACGGAGAAAAATGGATGGAGTTAACGAGCCGAACGAAAATGGCAAGATTTCAAACCTTTTGGATCCAGATGGAAAAAACAAACCTTTGGACGAAAGTCGCAAAACTCAGGGACGAAAATGGCATTTTACTCTTTATTGATTAATAAGCTTAATATTGTTCAAATATATACCCGAATGTCCCTTCAAATTGAGATACAGTGAGGTTCAACCATTGATCTGGAAGCCATTTTGCCAACCCAAAATCGGAAATCTACAAATTGATTACAAAATGGTTATTGATAAACAACTTGCAGATTCTGAACATAATTTATATAATTATATAATTACCTTGGGTTCAAAATCTTCTGAAAGCAAAATATTAGCCGCTTTGATATCCCTATGAATAATTCTCCTTTGACAAGCTTCATGAAGATAAGAAAGACCTGAAGCAGTGCCTATGGCAATATTGTATCGCGTTCCCCATTCTAACTTTCCTTTCTGACCTGAAACAAGTAAACAATATGAACAAACAACGCTTAAAAAATACGAAACGATATCATTAAAACGACAATTTGTTTAACGACTAACCACTAAGAAGGGACGCTAAGCTCCCATGTTGAGACAAAGGAAGAACAAGATGCATGCCACCTTCAACTCCGTAGCCAATAACATGAGAAATATTCGGATGTTTGACGTGAACGAGAATTCCCAGTTCCGATAAAAAATCCGAAGTCATTTCTTCAGGTGTACCCCTGATTAGTCGTTTAACCGCGATAAATTGCCCATCCGACAAATGACCCTTGTAAACTTCGGAATACCCTCCTTCTCCGATTAAGTTTTCTTCATGCCATCATAAAAGATATATATGATTATTAGTTAACCAGTAACACATGTAACTCTTTCATAAGACTTCAAAGTATGAAAGTAATATATTTAGACGATACAAAGTTACAAACCACGGCTAAAGTTGTTGGTTGCATGTTTGAGTTCTGCAAGTGAGAAATTTGTCCATGATGCTTCGAAACAATGCAATTCGGCATCTAAATCGTGAGGTAGTGCGGGTATGGTTTCGGCTATTTTCCTGCTTCTTCGCCTAGTCAGCCTTTTGATGGAATGGAGGGTGGGATGGAATCCATGTAAGGTTGAAGTGGACCCCCTTTTGATTTTTCTTAAAAACCCGTGCCATTGATGGGGATTTGGGTCGGAAACAGAATCAGGATCCATATCTCTCGGTTTGTAAGATGGTGAGCATGAACTTTCGGGTGAGGATGATCTACCGGTGGCTTTAGGTGAAGATGGTTTAGGATCAATTTCGTCCTCATCGTGATGGTCTTCATCTTTGTCTAACGACCCAAGTTCTACCATTACGAAAAACTAAATATACTTAAGTATATAAGTACCAATAACCAATAAATAATTATGACATCATATGACAGAATATATACAAGCGGGGTGAATGAACCATATCAGGTGACAAAACTATAAACAAATCTGATTTTAGTCCATAAGTTTTGTATTTCTTGTTTTGAGAGACATTTAGACATCATTATAAAAGAACTTTGTAGAAAAGAATGTCAATGTTACCTTCGGCAGAAATGGGAACCGATGGATCGGAGAAAATAATTTTGTTATTCCCAACTGCAAAAACAACACTTTTCTTTGTTTCTTCTTCAGCCATCTTTTTTGTCACAGGTTCTGAAGATCAACATAAACAAAAAGAATAATTAGGATATCAACATGACGCTGGAGAAGATTTCAAACGCAAACAAATATCCAAGACATTATATGTATCCAGGCATATATTTGTAACTACAATTTGCATCATCTAAATGTTATATGTATCCAGGCATCTCAACCACAAACATATATAACGATATAAGCAAAATCATACTATAATCTAAAACCACATAAACACATAATATTAAATCATGGTATATTGGCTATTTGAAATAACAATTTGCATCATCGTAATTACAAAAATGTTAATTTTGAAACAAACACTGAAACCAAACCCTAGATTATAGATAACGAAAGTGACGAAGATTGTGCAAATAGATCGTGACGGAACAAATTAAATTGAAGATAGAGTAACGGAGATACCTTGAGAATTTGAATTTTGAAGGTTTTGAGGCGGTGAACTGTTACAACGGAGATTCAATCCTGTGTTTCTGATGACGATGATGATGATGATGATGAAGAACAAACAGAGAAAGAGAGGGAAAGAAGCGGTTATAAAATATGTTTTTTTTTTTTTTTTTTTTTTGTTTAATTGTATTATTGTCTACAGTTTTTTCTTGTTTTTTATATCCCCGATTTTCATGCGCTAAAATAGGCATTTTAATCCAAGCCCAAACCATACACCACAGCCAAACCCAGCCTAGTCTAGCCCAACTGAGTACATCGGGTCGGGTTTTGTTTTTTCTTTTACGAGTTGTCTGGTCTGTGGTTTGGCCGTTTGGGTTCATATTGTTATTTTTTTCTAGCTTCTAGCTAGTCGGATTTCCTTTTTTAATAAACTTAGTATTAATCATCCCCGCGTTGCGGCAGGGCCGCTAACACTGAATTTGCGCATGTTAATGCGAATAACTTAGAGCGAAACGTAAAACATAGAAAAGAATAACTAAGTTGATCTAGGACTCGTGCGTTGCGACGAACCTGTCAACGGGTAAAGACGGCGTAAAAACGTTGAACCACACACGTGTTGCGCCGTGTTAACTCGCAATATTTAGAATGGAACGTAGAACGCAAAAAATTTGCGTAAGATGAAAAGTATAGGGGACCAAAGTTGAAAGTACAAAAGTTGTGAGGTTAAATTGTAAAAGATGAAAATTTGGTGTTATAAGTAAAAAAAACAAATAGCTTTGGGTTAAAAGTGAAACATCAGTTTTTTTCTTGAAAACCTCCCTAAGCATGAGGTACGCATACAAATATTGTAAATTTAGAATATGTAAACTTTGACTTTTGTCAAGCTTCTTGATAGTCAGATTTTCAGGTTTTAATAAAACTAGGTTTTAATAAAACTAGGTTTTAATGCTGCGACAAAACTAAGTCATTGTAAAACTATTTATTGCGACTAAATACTTGGTTGTTATTAAAGCTGTGTTATTTAGTGTCTTATTTTTAAGTTGACAAGTGGAGTTTTCATACAACAGAGCCGTTGGTAGCAAGCGAGTTAGTAACTCCTGGCGATGGCGACTATTGCGATGTCTAAGCATCCACTAACCCAACAAATAAGGAATAAGAATTGTATAAATACAATCAGAAAAACGTGTGAAAGAGGAGAAAAAGGAAGATGACGTGAAGTTATGTAAGCATAAAATGAAAAAAAAAATAAGAAGACCCCATGATTTAAACTTGAGTCTCTTTAAAACACATACAACCACAAAACCACTCCACCATGATGAATAATCTACCTAACTTTGAAGAAAATGGATATATATATATACACACTTAAAAAGGGTATAGGGGAAAAAAGTCAACAAAAGATGACTTGAAGCTATGTATATTTACTATTCATGACAACCAATAAGGAAAGTTTACTATTCATTATGATGTGACAACTACTATTCATTAGCTTTGTTTTTTAATATATAGGATAATTTTGACCATTCTAAAAAAAATCTAAACAAATGACATAAAACAAAATTTGAATAGCTGAAATCAAATTTGAAATGTAAGATCTTTATAAACTATTCAAATAGATAATAGTAAGCAATTACAACTACTAAACAACCCAGATAAGATTACAAGAATCATATTAGACCACCCGTAATGGTAAACAAAAATAATGCCCCTATCATGGGACATTATTCGCCACGTGTCATCCCAGTCAGCATGGGGCATTATTGCAAAAGTGGCGTAGTGTGGCATTATTCCAATAACGTCCCTTCCAATCAATAAACAATTATATATTTTATAGTGAAAAGAAAAAAAAAAGATGCTCAAGTTGTCAAAAGTCATAAAGTTGTCAGAAAGATGCTCAAAGGTGATTGACTAGAGTCCACTTTTTTCAAATATGGGGCAGTATTCAAAACTTCTTCCAGCGTTTTTAAAATCACGCCGGTCTCATTTTTTTTCAAAAAAAAACGCCCGGAAACGCCGGGTGTAGTGGCGGAGGGGGCGTTTTCCGGCGTTTTTTTTTGAAATTAAAAAAAAAAAAAACGCCCCACTACGGGCAGACTTATCATTACACATCTATAACTCAGTTTTCACTTATACAACTACTAAACAACCCAAATAAGATTACAAGAATCATATTGTCATTACACATCTATAACTCAGTTTTCACTTATATATGTGGGGTTAAGTTAATGTAGAAATGGGTCTAAACATACAAAATATCCTTAACGTAAGAAGTGAAGGAGAGAATTCTTTTTTTTTTTTGGATTTTTTCCCCTACTTATTAAGCATGTATTTTGGGGGGCGTGGGGGGTTAGTTTTTTTTTGGGTTTTTTGGTATGGTATAGTTTTTTTAGCGGGGCGGGGGGTGTTTAGGTTTTTGGGTTGTGGTGGGGTGGGGGTGGGGGTGGGGGTGGGGGTGGGTGTTTTGGTTTATTTTGTTGTGTTCACATTGGTTCTCATGGTTCTCGCAATAAGAGTGGTTCTCAAATGAACCATACCCTATACGTATATATATAAATGTTTGGCTAATCGTTTCGGTTCAGTTATTTTCGGTTTTAGATATATGATTAAACGAAACCGAAAATTCGGTTATTCAAAAAACAAAAACCGAACCATCGGTTGTTGTTTCGGTTCGGTTATTCGGTTTCGATTTCGGTTAATTGGTTTTATGCACACCCCTTACCAGTTGTAGGTAATTATATATTTACATAAATTCAGAGGGTGTAATGTGTAAAATATCATTAACTGTTACAAAATCAGGGACTAGAACGGGAATCAGGGTCAAAATGGAGGACCAAACTTTACAACACAAGAAGGGAGACCCATGCAACAAGAACATCAACGAGACGATACAAAACGAGAAAATGGTGAAACAGATTAAATTCAAATCACCAAAGAAGAATCCAACGAAAACCGGACTTTAGATTCATTTTCTAACAATCATCTCTATCACTTAATCGGTAATTTCACTAATTTCTGTACAAATTTCCGTTAATTCTTATTGAATTTGCTCATTTGAAACCTTCTAATCTGGATCTGATTCGATCGACGATTTTCAATTTACGCCTTCTGGATCTGCAATCATTATTTATGCTTTTAAACTGATATGCTTAATGCTTTAATTGTTAAAGTTAATTGAATCATACAAGTAAATGTTTCTTTCAAAGACAAGGCAAAAAAAACTGATAATCTGAATGCTTTACGAACCTGTGTTTACAGCCGAGAAGGAAGCATGGGTGCAAAATTATTGGAAATTAATGCCACAGCAATCACGTTCATATGTAAGGACAGTTTATTTTCGGTGTGCAGTTATGAAAACAAAGTGTTGATTTACATTTTTTATTCGCCTTTTTCGGTAGTATTGGTTTATTTTCCCCAATTAGTTTGATACTCAAAAGTAATCATAAGAATATGAACTCCTAGGGTTTGGTATTAGTCTATTAGAACATGGAATGAATTTCTTAATCCCTAGCTTTCGAGCTAAACTAGTGTTTATATCGCGGTCAGGGAGTATGTATACATTTAGAGTTATGGTGTATGCATGTATTAGTGGAATTGATAGTGGATTTAGGATTTTTAATATCTGGATTGAGGAGGTTGTATATTTTAAAATTATATATTGAAGTAGCTGACTCGGACGGCTTCTATAGTTCTAATACGCACACAGTTGCAGCTTATCGTATATCCTATTTCTTAAATTGTTTTAATCTTGTATTGTCATATACTTTGGCTCTGATACTAGAAATAAAACATTAGTCACGGAGTATAACATGTTATTGATAAATATGCAATCATATAGAGTGAAAGTGCTAACTAGCAAAGACAGAAATCATAAAAGAGGCAACTCCAACACGATAAAATCTTGTATTTCTTACACAAGAACCTAACAAGTTCTTCGTTCTCCTTGCAGGTGAGGTGAAGAAACAAAGTACATCTTCAGTTCACCTCTCTAATATATCTGATGAATATGTTGCTTTTAAGGTGCTTCCTGCTTGTTTGGTTCATCTGTCATGGTGTCATATTAACTTTTTATGTCATATATACAACGTTTTTCGTGAAGCAGGTGAAGACCACATCACCAAAGAGGTTCTGTGTAAGACCCAATTCAGGTATAATTAGCCCAAAGTCAGCATGCGATTTCACAGGTATATGTTAACTCTACATCGAAATGTTAATGTAAATATTTTCATCAATATACATGCCTAAAATCATCGACTCGTTCCTTTTATATTCTTCGATCTTTCTGGAATATATATTCTTTTGGTGCAGTTACTATGCAAGGTCTAAGGTCACCTCCATCTGAGGTGGAGTGCAAGGATAAATTCCTGATACAGAGCACAGTTGTTGATGCTGCGACAAAAGAAGAAGATGTGACTCTTGAATTGGTAAGTATTTTGATTTTCAGTCAAAAAATATTCATTACTGATGCTCATTGTTGCCACCTGGCACTGGCAGTTCTCTAAAAGAAGTGGTAAGTATGTTGAAGAGAAGAAGCTCAGGGTTGTTCTAGTTGGTAAGGAAGATTCTTCATCAGAGGAACATCGAAACGAAGTGTCGGGGAAAGAACCATCGAATAAATCTTCGGTTAAAGAAGAGAATGTGGTGAAGAACGAAAAGCGGGGTAAAGAACAATCTAATGAATCTTCAGTTAAAGAAGAGAATGCGATGAAAAAGGAAAAGCTCGGTAAAGAACAATCTAGTGAATCTTCGATTAAAGAAGAGAATGCGGTGAAAAACGAAAAGCTTGGTAAAGAACAACAGAATGAACCTTCAGTTAAAAAAGAGAGTGCGGTGAAAACGAAAGCGTTGGGGAAAGAACCATCTAATGAGTCTTCAGTTAAAGAAGAGAATGTGGTGAAAACGAAAGCGTTAGGGAAAGAACCATCTAATGAATCTTCAACTAAGGAAGAGAATGCGGTGAAAAAGGACGAAAATGCCCTCCAACCGCATACAGTGAGTAATAGATGTTTCCTCTTTACAAGACATTTGCTTCAGTCTTCTTGATGGGAACATTGTTTTTATTGCAGCAAACTGAAGACAGCAGGGAAGTCAAAGATGGTTTGACTACAAAGAACTTGAAGGCATCTGGTGATCTTGACGGGAATGAAGATAATCTTTCCAAGAATTTGAAATCTGACCCTGTGAAAGTTGTGAAAGAGGATCCAGAAAGGAAGTTGAGGTTATGTAATCAACTCAAGGAGTTAAAACTGAAGGAAACTGCATTAGAAAATCAACTGAAAGAGGTTAGATTGTCCGCAAATATCTTGTCGTTTACGAAGGGCATTTTAGTCATTGACTGACAATCCAATAATTGTATAAAACCATGTGTCAAGTAAATTGTCTAGTAATGTATTTAACTGATGATCTATTCTGGTTTAAAATCTTTTTGCAGGCCAAATCCACAATATCTAGCTTAACCTGTCAGAACAGCATTATGATTGAAGCAAAAGAGTCACTTAAGCTAGAATTGGTGAGTGCATTGCATCCCTTGTGTTAGATCCTTGTTGGTTAACTAAAAAGGGGTGTTAGTTAATAATCAAGGAAAATCATTTTCTTTTTTCTTTTAATTTTTTGTATTTATATTATTTTATAGTTTGTTTGCTTATTTTGCAGGCTAGGAGAAGTAAGAAAGGTTACCCATTTGCATTTGTTTGCATTGTGTCACTCATCGGTTTGATAAGCGGATACATCTCAGATCCTTGAACTACATTTACATATTGTCCCAATAAATGAATGGTTGCAAAGTGCAAACCACTGGTACATGTATATATATACCAATGACAGTATATTGCATTAGGATATTCGGGATGATGTCAAAGACTTAAAGCACATTATCCTTTTATGAGAACACTTTATACACAATACATGTATGTGAGCGCAAGGGGACATTTTTTGTATCGGCCAAAAAGGTACGTGGTCACAGGATGGATTGACCCAAAACACTTTTGACCCGTTCAACCCATTTGACACATGTTTGCGGAACTATTTTCTTTATTTAACCAGTCTTCCATTATATTAAGTTAACATCTTACATAAAAGTTTCAAAGTCAAACCAACAAGTACAGATCATTCCAAGAAAACACATCAAACTAACCTAACAAGACCGCGGACACAAAACTAGGCTTCAAAATAAATCTTACACTACTGAATCAGTTTGCAATCTGCAAAGCTCATCAAGGGCGGCTGCTAGATTATCGAGACAAATACTAATCTTATCACCATTGATCCTAGTTAAATCATTTGCTACATTGCCGTTGTTAACTATTGCTTCGATCATTTCCGCATTTTCCCTCAGTTTCTCACCCATGTTATGTTCATGATCCAACCTACTAACTTCAACAAACCTTTTACTTTCATTTAACCTGTGTGTGTGATGATCCACTTGTTGCTCTGAACTGCATTCCTCAATATCATTGTTCTCGCTTTTCAGACTTCTTGTTGGCTTTGATTTCACTTCTACTATATGTTTCTGAGGTGCTGTCATCTTGGACCTTTGATTCAATAGATCTAAAAGCACAGCAACATTCTAATCAAATTCAAATTGAAATTTCTGATTGTCAAATTAAAGGTAAAAGTGCAAGCTTAGAGCATAAAATAGGGTCCTATACGTACACCCAATTAAATCTTTTGACAACCAATATACGACTCGTATATGTGTATACAAGTATATATGAGTCGTACAGTTCATGTAAAGAAAATATAATATACGACTCGTATACTAGGGCGTCAAAAGATCTGTCAGGGGTGTGCCATTATCCTAAGCCATAAAATACCAGTTGTATAATAAAAGCAAGCGGCGGCTCAGGCGGCTCCTCGGTATCAGTATCCAATATACTATATAAGTCTTGTATATGAGTCGTTAGGGTGTGCAAAAAACCGAATTAACCGACCCATAGCCAAATTAACGATAAAACCGAACCAAACAAAAAACCAGTGGGCCGATTAATTGTTTTGCTGAAAACCAAAAGTAGCGGGTCGGTTATGGTTATCAATGTTTCCATGCCCGCCTTAACCGAACCGAACCGACATATATTAAAATCTTTGTCGGATTTGAACTTTTCAACATTTGATCTTTTTGGTTGAACAATTGTTTAATTTTATGGGTTATATCATATGTTTTTTTTTTATAAAAGTTTGTTTAAATTTATGAACTATATCACATCGTTTGTTTAAATATTCATAATAATCGGTATTAATAATATATATATTGATTATATGTATTGTTTTCGTATTGTAATATAGTAATATATAGAAATGTGTAATAACAAATGGTCACAAATTTCAAGCCCAAACTTTCAGACTCAATTACTCAAATAATGCACAATTATATTGTTTTCAGTTACTTTTAGCTAGGCTCAAACTCACGGTTAACCGACCAGCTATAACCATCAAAATCGAATAACCAAAACCGCCATAACCAATCAGTTATGGTTTCGGTTATTCATTAACCGATATCTCGGTTATGGTTTTGAGCCAAAACCGTCCCATGCACACCCCTATGAGTCGTATTTGTATATGCTTTGTTGGTGAGATGTCTGTGTACGACTCACAAGTCGTACACAGTTCATGTAAAAAAAGATATACAATTCGTATATTTAATACAAGTCGTATGGTTCATGTTATACGACTCGTATATACCATTATCCCGAGGCGTAAAATACCAGATTGTAGAACAAAAGCAGGCGGTGCATCAGTATCGGTATCAGTATCCGCCTCAGTGTCATAACCACCGCACTCGAATTCCCTAACGTAGCGTTCGATCCCTTTGAACAATTCAGAATTGAAGCTGGCTTTCTTGGAACCGGACTGTTTAATTTTTTTGTAATCGGAGAGCAACGAGTCCCATTTTCTCCGGCAGTGGTTGAGGTTGCGATTGACGCCCAATGCATTGCAATTCTCCACTATGATCTTCCATTTCTGGAAAGAGGATAGTGTGTCGCGACAATCAGCTTCGATGGCGGTAACCTCGTTGACTAGAATTAGGGATTCCTCTACGGTCCAATCCGGTGCTGCTTTAGATCGCGTGTGGAGGCTGCTGCCGCCCTCGTGGTCCATGGTTATGGTGGCTGATTTCGATCTCAATGTAGCTAGCTACAATGGTGGATTACTGGATTTCCGATTTGCATGCGAGAGGTACGGAGATTCAGTTTCTTATTTTTTTGATGTGTCTTAGGGTGTAAGGGGTGCTCACCTAAGAGGTGAGTCCCCTCTCTTACGTCCAACCAATCCTCGTGTGCCACGTCAACTCCCCTCTTAAACTCCCCTAACACCCTAAATTGATGGCGGCACTCCCCTCTTAGGTGAATTGGTTTTTTTTTTAAAAAAAAAAAAAAAAAAAAAGAAAAGCATTGATTGGACCGCCCCTCTCTCTCTCCTCCCTCTCTCTTCGGTGAGCCGCCACCGATTTCACCCCCTCTCTCTTGGTCACCGCAGTGATGGCGGTGCATCCCCGCTCGGGATTTTGGGTCACCGATGGGGGTTGCCGAAGGCACCCCGTATACCCTTAGGGCCTTTCTTTAAGGTTCGCGATGTGCCGGGTTCAGGTTGAGTATTGGTATTTTCATATTCAAAACTAGTTGTAAAATCGAGTTCTATATTTGGGTTAATACCCGTCAGATATCGGGTATACTCGTTAATTTGTTAAAAGATACATATTTCTGAATACATTCTTTTTATTATTATAATTATTGTATATTTTTTATTTATATGATAATTTTTTGTTATCCTCCACTTTTTTGCCGTCTTCCTAATTTAATTAAAGATATATTAATACGTAGAAAGACGATTCTACCCTTCTATAAAATGAGGAAGACGACAAAAAAGGTGGAGGATAACAAAAAAAATTCCTGACACAGTTTGCCTTTTGGATGAAAATGACATCAAAATTGAAATCTAAGAGGACTCAGATACAAAATATTTCATTTTTGAACTAAAGTGACAAAAGTGATATAAGCTCAGGGACCATTTTGGCATTTTACTCGTTAAAATATACATTATGTACATGCAAGTTTCATCATAAAAAAATAATAACATTATAATTTTAATTTTAATTTAGTTTTATTTATATACTTACCAACACAAAAAAATATAAATAACTTTATTAACTACATATCCCAAAAGACTTTTTCTTTCACATAATGAATTTATTAAAATAAGTCACTATTTGGTAAGGGTTAATGGAAAATAAAAATATAAATAAAAAATTTCTAGTATATAGTTCGGGTAAACTGGTATGTGGGTTTTCGTTAATTGAGTTGGGTATCGCCTAATCCCACACTCGTCCCATACCCGTGAAATTCTTAAAAATATAATCTCATACATAACATGATTATAAGGAATTACTTTTAAGACCATTGTCAAAACTAGCTAAGGCATACATAACCTGATTATGATTAAATTTTACTGCAATCCCCTTTGCTTCCTTGAAGAACTTTATCCATGTGATTAATGTTACTACAACTTGAAAATGATTTTAGGTTTAAAGTGTGTAGTTTTGATCTCATGACCATCTACAAATGTCAACATAACACATTACATGTATAGATGATGCAACTTAGCCGCCTGTGAACTCTTATCACGAGTCTTTGTGAGTTGCGACGCTTTTAAACTCTATCGTGAAGCATCACGATGTATCTTGACCTCGACACACACGTAAAGAAAGCATCATGAACCATATCGAAGTCAAAATAAAACACCATCATCGAGTTGCACATTAGTTTGCGTATACTGCAAAATTACTTCGAACCCCAACGAAATAAGTGGCAATTGTAACTTTAAAAACCGAGATTTGTTTACAAGGATGATAAAACTGACATGGTAAATCAAGCCATTCAATTCTTAACAACCTTTTTAATCATCTTGAGCTTTCAACATCACTTTGGTCAGGAAAAGTAACACATTTGAACACCTTGCACTTGGGACACAACACATACCCAACCTGTCATAAACGAATCGAATCAGTTGATCATCACCAACGACTAACAACGAAAAAGAACCAACGACATTACTTACCGCTCTGCAAGATGGGCATCTACGATAGATGCGATTTGTTTCAGATTTTACATTTGTCTTTTGACCTTTACAGAAATCACAAAGCAACCATCCTCTTCCTTCACAAGGCTCACATTCAATCCCAGCATCTGCTGTTATAGCCTACAAAACACATTCAAAACACAAATAAAGCTCATGGGTATTATGATTATAATCTTTAACCTCAGTTTATAACAGACAAACAATTACTACACAAAATACCAATAAAATACACACTGTATAGACATATATGTACCTGTAATTGAAGAGAAGTGCAATGGGTAGGCTTTGGATTCCTGCTAGAATTCCTAGAGATAACAGGCATCAATGGCAGCTTCATACTACTCAAAAATGCCATTTTTGTTCCTTTAGAAACAGAGGATAAAGGTTTTAACTTTTAAGGGAGAAATTAAAGAATACCCACCACCCATTAAACCCAAAATATTCAACCTTCTAGTTGCCAACAAATTACACAAGGTGCCATTGTTATTTCATTCTTTTTTTTTATAAATGCATATTTACTTCATTATTAAGCCGGATGGTGTGGTTTAGCGCCACCCATCACCTCAGCATATAACGCCCCAAAACACCACCCTTCCACTGCCAAAGGGGGTGCTATTGACGGCATCGCCATTGCCTTGGAGAGCGTTAAGGCTTGGAAGTGTGGGGACCACCTTTCAAGAGCCAATCATTTTTTTTCATTTTTTTATTAATAGGTATATGGGTTTTATGGGGTTGTCCCATTCCATGGTAGTTAAGGGTGGGAAGCTATAAAGCCCACCTGTCTACGTTATCCCACACCATGCAGCCTTAGTGTCATTGTCGGAAACAAATGAAGAATGACCAACAGTCAACTCGTATGCCTCTTCCTCGCATTTTTTTATCGTGTTCTCCCTCTGGAGGTGATCAATTTTGTGACCGTGACAGTTTTATGTATCACATTCAAAGCACCACATCCAAATGAAATCTCATGCACAATTTCTTGCTATAAATGATCACATATTCATAATCAAACAAACCATGTTTGACTTTAACAACATATTATCAGTTGGTACCATAGTTTATTTAACTGCATAACATTTTGTATGGATGTATGAATTACATAAACTATATAAAGTATCAAGATTTGCAAATAATTATAATTATTTTTTTGTCTATGAATAGCGGTACGATTGAATCAAGGCAATGATGTTTCTGTATCCTCCAGTTCTTTAACATAGTTCTTGGTCCTTTCCAAATAATCTTTCAACTTTGACTCTTTGAACTCCTATCAAGAAACCAACATCGAGAAAGATTTATACGCGCAATGTGTTAGAAAATGATCGCGATAAAGGGGGCCAAACAAGACCGTAACTATAAGAAGCTAACCTCAAAGTCCCATTCTCCGTATAAATCAGGATCAGTACTGTTGCCCCAAACATACGCGTAAGCCTGTAAGACCTCAGAGGCATCCTGCACAAAGATTATAATTATCCTGCTATTTTTTTGACTTAAAAGTAAAAGATTTTTAAAAACAACTTCCTATGTTCAAAGATGGGGAAAATCCGCCTAAACTTTGAACCCATACAACTCTTCTATCCATCATATATTTATGAATTTCTGCAAGTAAATATTCATCATCCACTATCTTTTTACAAAAATATACCAGCAGAGAAACATCAACGACCCGCTTGTCATACTTGTCGTCTTCATACATGTCCAAGATATCTAACTCTGTAGCAGAAAGCCCGGTTAGAACCTGCGTAGAAAAAAGTTTTGATTAGATCATCAGTATATAATACTAAGGACAATTTATATATTTTTATGGGCTTACATCGTGTACATATCCGTATGTGAGTATTTGGGTGGGCAGATGTGTACACACTGCCCACCCAAATACTCACGTATGATACAAGTCACAACGGACTAATCCATCTTATTATAAGTATATTTTTTCGCCCATACCTTGTTTTATAACTTATACTAAATGGTTCTTAACTATATGTTACTCCCTCTACGGTCTATACTAAAAGCTAGGGGTGTAAACGAGCCAAGCTCGAGCTTGAAAAATTGAGCTCAAGCTCATGAGCAATTTATAACATAATATATAATTTTTAGTTACTTTTATCTTAATTATATATTTAATAGGCCCATTTAGGCTTGTGAGCCTAATTAAGCTCTGTATATGAAGCTCAGGTTCGAGCTCGTTTAAGCTTGGCTCAAATAACTCGCGAGCGGCTCGGCTCTTGTACACCCCTACCAAAAACATCGATGTACTCTTGACAGACCCGTCAAGTATGAATCAAACGCCTAACATACCATTCAATAATGAAAAAAAATAAAAAATAAAAAACTTTATGAAACAAAATTCAAGAATTTCAACATACAAAAGGGAGAGTAAAAGTTTCAAGAAGATGAGATATCCATAGATGAATTTGATGCAAATTTGTCATAGCAATAGTTTCCTGAAAATCTTGGCGTTTACAACACAGAAATATTTCTGTATGCGTTTACATATCAAACTATTTAATCATTTTCATGTAGTAAAGTAATAAAATCACTGAATCAGACCCATCTATATGGCGCGAGTTGCAAGAACATAGTAGAGATAAGAGTTGACCCTTCTTGATACTATGTTCATGCAACACAGGTTGACAAAAACGACCCGTTTTGACCCGAACCGTCAACCAGCCCGTTTTCCCAGGCTAAAAATGGTAAATGAGAGTATATGAACTGGATAATGAACATACCCTCCCTGTCACTTTCTTGTTTTCTACAGGTAGAATTGCAGGATAATCGCGCCCTTTGATGCTAAACCTGTGACTACAACAATTAAATTATCATAAAACTTGATTAACACTATAGGCAGTACAGAAAAGCCCTAAATACCCATTGATTAAAACTTAACTATAAATATCATGACTGGTATAAGGTAACTCATTTTGCAGGCTTCTAGGGATGTAAATGTTGTCTAGTATAGAACAAACACAGTGATTGGGGTTGAATTGTATTGAGATTGTATTGATAAAATGTTTTGTACAAAAAGTAGGGTTACACAAAGATGGAGTTTATATAGAACCCCATATTACACACTAGCCCCTACACTATTTTTTCCTTCTTTCCGACACTCCCCCTCAAGTTGAGTAGTGGGGTCACCAATACTTAACTTGCTCAAACAGCTACTAAAAGCGTTTCCGTTGACTGCTTTTGTGAGAATATCTGCGAGTTGATCTTTTGTTGATATATACGGGAGCTCTATGATTCTTTCCTCCAGTTTTTCCTTGATGAAATGTCGATCTACCTCCACGTGTTTTGTTCGATCATGCTGAACTGGGTTTTCTGAGATTTGTATTGCAGCTGTATTGTCACACATAATTTTACTGGGTTTCGCCCTTTGGGAGAAACCAATGTCTTCTAGGAGCTTCCTGATCCAAAGAACTTCACTTAGCCCTCGAGCTATACCTCTGAACTCAGCTTCTGCACTCGACAGAGCGACCACCTTCTGTTTCTTACTTCTCCAGGTAACGAGGTTTCCACCAACCAAAGAAAAATATCCTGATGTTGACCTTCGGTTTCCCTTATCTCCTGCCCAGTCTGCGTCAGTATAGAGCTCAACATTTAAATGTCCATTTGTTTTGAACAATACTCCATGGCCTGGAGTTCCCTTGAGATATCTTAAAATTCTCTGAGCAGCTTCCATGTGGGCAACTTGAGGTTGATGCATGAACTGACTCACCACTCCAACAGCATAAGCTATATCAGGACGAGTGTGAGAGAGATAAATTAACTTGCCCACGAGCCGTTGATACCTATCTTTGTCTGCAAGTTCTCCATTAAGTTCCATGTGAAGATTGTGGTTCACTACCATTGGAGTATCTGCTGGTTTACAATCAACCAACCCAGTTTCTGCTAGGAGATCAAGGACATACTTCTTTTGGCAGATGAAAATCCCCCGTTTAGACCTGAGAACTTCTATCCCGAGGAAATACTTGAGATTCCCAAGGTCTTTCATTTCAAACTTTGAAAACAGATTTCTTTTCAGCCGTGCTATTTCTTCTATATCATCTCCGGTGATAATCATGTCGTCTACATATATGATCAAGCAAGTTACAAGACCGTTTCTTCTCTTGAGGAACAGAGTATGATCAGCGTTACTTTGGTGATACCCATACTCTTTCATGGCCAAGGTGAACTTTCCAAACCATGCCCGAGGAGATTGCTTTAGCCCATAAAGGGACTTTTTCAACCGACAAACTTCTCCTTCTTTAAAACCCCCTGAGAACCCTGGAGGTGCTTCCATGTAGACTTCTTCTGTTAGGTCTCCATAGAGAAAGGCGTTTGTGACATCAAACTGGTGAAGAGGCCACTCCTTGTTGGCTGCTACCGAGAAGAGAACTCTGATGGTATCCATTTTTGCAACCGGAGAAAATGTCTCAGAATAATCGATCCCATACGTCTGAGTGTAACCCTTGGCTACAAGCCGAGCTTTGTATCGCCCAATAGAACCATCTGGCTTATACTTGATTGAATATACCCACCGGCATCCAACTGTTTTCTTTCCTTTAGGAAGAATGCACTTCTCCCATGTGTTGTTTTTCACAAGAGCATGCATCTCCACTTCCATTGCTTCTTCCCAGTTCTTCTTACCTTGAGCTTCCTTTACGGAATTAGGTATTTGTTCAGAGTATAGTGAAGTAACAAATGCTTTCGCACTGTTAGATAAGTTCCCGTTAACCATATTAGCTACAGGATACCTTGAATTTCTGGTTTCCCTCTCTAGGGAGTACCGTTTTGGAGGAACCCCTCTATTGGCTCTAGGAGGAAGAGAGTATCTTCCGGTAGTCTCTGCTGCACCTGGTGCAACCTGTTCAACAACTGGTTCAACCTGTTCAACAACTGGCTCAGCCTGATCAACAACTGGCTCAGCCTGATCAACAACTGGATCAACATGTTCTGTAGTTGTCGGTTCTATGTGTTCCCCTGTTGTCTCATAGTTATAAGACGTAGAACATTCAGGGTTCTCAGTATTTCTTACCTCAGGCATCACGTTGGATGGACTTTCTTCAGTGGTACTGTGCTCCGCGGATCGTGTGTCTGTGTTTGAAGGACTCGCAGTACTGTGATAGTTTTCTGTTGTGACTTCTTCAGATGAGGGAATTTGGGTTAACCAGCTCAGAGTGTCTATACTGTCATTCTCCCCCTGACCACTGAGTTGGGTGTTATAAAAGTATTTTGTTTCAAGAAAGTCAACATTCATTGTGGTGAACATTTGACGAGTTGTTGGATTATAACATCGGTAACCTATTTGATCGATCCCATAGCCGACAAATACACATTTTTCAGCACATGGGCCAAGCTTGTTTCGATTGGTTTTGGGTATATGAACAAATGCGGTACACCCGAAGATTCGAGGTTCAAGTGTAAGAGGATGAGGAATACTGGCAGACTTAGACAGACAATCTAAGGGAGTCTTAAATTTAAGAGCTTTTGTGGGAAGCCGATTCAGCAGATACACGGATGTTGCAACTGCCTCCGGCCAGAAAGATTTAGGGACCTGAGATTCGATCAAAAGGGCTCGAGTCATTTCAAGAATAATACGGTTTTTCCGTTCGGAAACACCGTTTTGTTCGGGGGTATGAGAACAAGACGTTTGATGAACTAATCCTTTGGTTTTAAAGAACTGTTTCATGGATGTATTGACAAATTCCCCCCCATTGTCGGATCTAAGGATTTGGATTTGAGTTTGGAATTGAGTTTGAATCATAGCATAAAACGTGATAAATTTTTCATAAACTTCGGTTTTGTTTTTCAAAAAATATACCCATGTCATGCGAGTGCAATCATCCACGAATAGTATAAAGTACCGAAGACCCTGCCCCCCCATCACAGGAGCAGGACCCCACACATCAGAATGGATTAGTGAAAAAGGTGAAGCAACTTTCGTATTGCTAGGTTTAAACGGTTGTCGATGGCTTTTAGCACGAAGACAGGTTTCACAATCTATTTTTCCATTTGAAGGGAAGAGTTTTGGAAACAAAAGGTGCGAATAGCCATGGGATGGATGCCCCAAACGTCTATGCCATAGCCAGGCTTCCCGGTTTTTAGTTCCATGAGTCAACATCACAGTACCCTGTTGAGTCACTTCATCCACATAGTATAATCCTTGGCGCTCAGTACCACGTCCAATAATCACACCCGTCCTGATATCCTGTAGAAGGCAAAAAGTAGGGTGCATTAGTACCGTGCAGTTCAGCTCTTTGGTAATATGGCTAATTGAGAGCAGTTTGTGTGATAATGATGGAACATAAAGACAATTTGATAATTTCATAGTTGGTGAAATTTCAATTGTCCCTCCTCCTTTCACTTGCATCGTTCCGTTGTTTGCAGTATGGATTTTAGTTTTTTGAGGATTGGACATTGACCGTATGTCTAACGGTTCAAATGTCATGGTGTCAGTGGCACCAGAATCGAATATCCAAGAACTGTTTTTTCCATGATTGATTTCCATTTTTTTTTTTTTGACTTTTTTTTTTTTGATTTTTTTTTGACTTTTTTTTTACTCTTTTTTTTTACAATAAACAAGCCGACCGTATTTAATAAACAATCAAATACGCTGGGCACTTGAACTCGCGTTCAAGATTTTCGTTCGCAATACCGTCGCTAGGTAGCAAAGTTATTTTACCGGCGTATTTATTAAATACACCAGTAACTTGAACTCGCGTTCAAGATTTAAATGGCCCGCAAACCACAAATTCGCTACCGATAGCGTAATTATAATCGGCGAAGATATTTAGCTGAGGAAGGACCCCTCTATTGGCGACAATACCAAGACTAAAGGGACCTCCCACTAACTGGCGACAATAATCACCCCTCTCTCTTCAAAAAGCAAACACTTCCGATGAGACAACAGCAGCAGCGTTCTAGAATATGATAGGGCCAATTTCCACTCACATTGATGCCTTCTGTTGCCACCAATAGGGTGCCTCCCACTTTAATATTTTCCAAAATCAATATAGGTGGCCATCCCCTTTTTGCTTGTTGTTACTGTTTTTCAAAAAACAATTATAACATGCCACACACGGTAGCATCAACGACAACAACCAACTGTAGTGGCGGAGGGTGATACGGCGGCGGTGGCGGTGGTTATAGGCACAGCGGCGGTTGAAGAACTGCAAACAGATTAGGGTTCAAACAGATTAGGGTTCATGTTTTTGGTGTGCGGCTGAGCGAGATCGGCGGTTGGAACTTTTAGGGTTTTGTGTGGTGGCGGATGCAGTTGTTTGATGGATTGAAAAGAACTGCAGGTTCGATTTCGGAACCTTGATTTTGATTTTGGTTTTTTTCGGTTTGGTGTTGAATTGGCTTGGATTGGTTTGGGATAAACTGTAGATGATGAGCAAGGTTTCAAGAATCAGAAACACTGCTCTGATACCATGTTGTCTAGTATAGAACAAACACAGTGATTGGGGTTGAATTGTATTGAGATTGTATTGATAAAATGTTTTGTACAAAAAGTAGGGTTACACAAAGATGGAGTTTATATAGAACCCCATGTTACACACTAGCCCCTACACTATTTTTTCCTTCTTTCCGACAGTAAACTAACTGAACATTCAACGAACAATTCGTGAACCATTCGGCAGGAAGTTCGTTTATGTTCGACGCGAACAAGAAATTGTGTTCGTTAAGTTAAACAAACGAACATGAATAGAGGTTGCGTTTGTTCGTTTACGTTCGTGAACGTTTGGTAATGTGTTCATTTGTGTTCGTTTATTCAAAGGTTTTTATATGTTGTATTTTTTTATTTATTGTTTTTTAATTATAAAATTAAAATTCTAGTTATAGTGTTATGCTATATGCCTCCACCAACATCACTCATTTGACCATTTCAATTTCAGTTTGTGTTAAAGCTTGACAAACTTCAAAATTTTGTGTTAATCATGTTTATGATAATTATGTGACTAGTGTTCGGATAATTATATTAAGTGCTTATTTATTTTTTGGAGGATTTTTGTAATCTTTGTGATAAATTATGCAGATTTTATTCTAAAATGAATATATGTTCGTGTATATTCATTTGTATTCATAAACGTTGTTTGTGTTCATTGATGTTCATGAATATTTGTTTGGGTTTATTTCATCATCATCATCATACTCAGTAAATCTCACCAATAGCAAAGCTAAGGTAGGGTCTGAGGAGGGTAAGATGTAGACAACCTTACCTCTACCCCATAGGAATAGAGAGGCTGCTTCCAGTGAGACCCTCGGCTCGATACTAGTTTTGTATCAAGCCTCGGACATGAGGCGCATAACACTCAACAATCGGGACAAAGGCCGATTTGTGCATGTACCCCCTTGTCTTTCGGCTATCAACGCCACAACATGATGCATGATTAATCGTCCGCCGCTTTTAAGTTATTTTCACGAAATTAGTAAAATAACGTTAAAATTAGTGCAATTTCACTTTTGCCCCTTGAGGGCCCACACATAAATACATTATATGCGCACACCGCACGCAGGGCGTTTTTGTTTGAGTTTATTTACGTTTGGTAAATGTTCGTGAACAGTTCATGAACACGTTCATTTCCATTTCCTTAATGAACGAAAACGAACAAGAAATCTAGTTCGGTAAGCGTTCGTGAATAGTCTCATTCTTTAGTGAACGAACATGAACAAGGCATGTTCGTGTTCTTTCGGTTAGTTTACAACCCTACATGCATCATCAGTTTAACCCAATATTATTATTATTATTAGTTTATTACGAAATAAATCAATACAAATTTAATAAGTTGGATAATATATAATCAACAAAAGGGAGTGTAAAGGGGGAGATTTATTACTAGCCGTTAAGGATAGCAGGGGAGACTTGAGGGACGCGGTTGAGGAGGACTTGAACGACGTCGTCAGCTAAGAGACTTCCGTACACAAACACCGTATGGCTACCACCGGAAGATGCCATCGCCATTACAACTCCACTGTTTTATCAGCAGAGAGAAGAAGATACAATAACCCAATAATTGAGTTATATTTGAGATTAATAATGAATCATGCGGGATTCGGTCTCAATCAGTTACTTTGTTAAGCTACCGTTAAAGATAAATTAAGGATATTAACACGTGTTTTATTTCATTGAATCCAAAACCATATATACGTACGCAATTGGATAATGTAGATTTGGATCCGATAGGGTTCCTCAAGGTATCAACGCTTGTATAATTTACAATGCGGTTATTAGATTATATTACTCTTAAGTATTGGGTATTGGTTGCTGCCATTTCTAACTATCACTTTTACTCTCACAACTTCCAACTCCCAACTTAATAGTTAATACTTTATGTGTTGTGTCATCCTGCAGGTGGTGAACATATCTTAGTGTTTGACTTGTGTTATTTATGATATTAGGCTAACACTTTGTGAATTACTAATGACTACAGGTGCATCTGCTTCTCAAAAACAAAATGGGAGCCAAAAACCACTCAACCTGAGTGACAGAACACACAAAGTGTTCAATTGGGAGTGGTGAGAACCAAAGTGATAGTTGGGATTGACAGCAACCAATAATACCAACAGTTAATAGTGATAAAATCCAATAACTCTTAACAATACTAAAAATATATTTTGTTTCGAATACAATTCCATTTTTAACAAAAATTTATACTGGATTATGTTAAAAAAATAAAAGACAATTGCATATCCAGTTTTTTTAAAGTTAAAGAACGCAGGTTACTAGAAAAAGTTAAAGCCATCTATTGTTATTTATAATATTTAAAGTTAAATAAAACTAGTATTAATCCCCCCACGTTGCGGTGGGGGCGTAAAATCGTGACAAATAGCACCAAGGCCACAACACCGCCAACGACCACCAACACTGAAGTTGCGACGTGTTAATGCGGAGAAATTAGACCGAAACATAAAACATAGAAAATAATAACTAAGTTGATTTAGGACCCGCGAGTCACGATGAACCTATCAAACGGGAAAATTTAGACGACCATAAAAACGTTGAACCACACATGCACGTTGCGTAATGTTAACTCGCAAAATTTAGAACGAAGCGTAAAACAAAACGTAAAAACGTTGAATCACACATGAACGTTGCGTTGTGTTAACTCGCAAAATTTAGAACTTAACGTAAAACAGATTTTTGCGAAATATGAAGAGTATAGGGTACCAAAGTTGAAAGTAAAAAAGTTATAAGGTTAAATTGACAAAGATAGAAAGCTTTGGGGTTAAAAGTAAAAAACCAAAATAGTTTTAGATTAAAATTGTAATTATATCAAACTTTTTTAAAAACCTCCCTAAGCAAAGAGTGCAACTACTCTATGCATCACAATGTTGTTAATTTATAATGGGTAAATGGATAAATGGTTGATGTGGCTTTGTGGGTAGTGAGAGCACTAACCTTCATCTTTACTATAAATAGAATACGATAATTCCAATCCTTATAATGGTTATATACTTCAATCACCTCTTTTACCGATCGATGTATCAGTCGGTAATTGTAACATCGTGGTCTCGTCGCTTTAACTCGTAAAATTGCTTCGTAATGACATTATCAACATTTGCAAAACCATCTCTCATACATAACATAATAATGAATCTGTGAGGAAATATCACTCATCTTGTTGCGTAAATCATATTTAATAATCTTCGTCGAAAAAAAGAAATCTTTTGATGGTAGCTGTTGCAACACGTAAAACCAAAGGCAACTCAAGCAGTCGATTCCTCTTTCGGTTGGCTAAGGCATTTCAATATGTACCGTCTTCTTTCATATATTAATCGAATAATCATTAACAATTTTATCTTCTAACAGTTCTTTTTTTTTCTGAACGAAAAATCTGGATCACTGACGGACCACTGAAGTAATATCGTGCCATCAGCGGAACCACCCGATCATATTCATCTCCACTAGGCAATAATGTTTACTCACCAATTTAGAAGAGTCCCCAATAAATCTGGGGAAAACCCCTTGTGAGAGTCGAACCCATGAACTAATTGTCCATAAGCCTTATCTCACCCCTAAAATGTCACTAGCCTATAATGACATTGCAAACAACAACAAACATATTTATCCAACTCTTAGATTGAATATAAATAGCATCAAAACTTAAAAGATTAATATTGCAAACAACAACAAACATATTTATCCAACTCTTAGATTGAATATAAATAGCATCAAAACTTAAAAGATTAATAATAAATCCTAGATATATAATATATTAATGAAAAATAAGACTCAAAACTATTGGACTATAAGATTATATTAAGTTTATTATTGTAGCCCAAATTTATCTCTTCTTTTCTCAACTTTCAAAAATATTTTTCTTAAAGAAACATACCCAAAGTGGTAATCACCTGGTATCAGTCTGGGGATGTTTTTCGAAGCTGAAACCGATCTTTCAAACCTATCAAGCCAGTATCAAAACCGAACTGGTTTTAACCCAAAGCCGATTTCACCAGCGACCATTGGACAGGTAAACCGGTTCGAAACATGTTTGGGTTTCTGAAAAAAAAAAAACGATTTGTGCACCTCTATATTGCATGATTAAAATGACGATACTGTTACTTACTAATTTCCTAAGCTCTTAAAACATGTTATATGTTGATGTTAAACATTCACTAGGCTACAAAATTCTACCCAACTTGAATCTAATACACATGCTTATAGAAAAAAAACGTTTAAATTTTCTTAGTGTATTTTATGACCATAGAAGTAAAACAAGCATGTGATATGTAAGCGAGACGAGTTAAACCTTGTAACTGACTATGATTTATTACGTTGAACAATAGATATTACACATGAGTAAGTACCACACATATATGTATAATTACAAGTTAAGGGCAGGACCGATCTGTAGCTTGGAACGTAATAAGACGTAAAGTGTAAATGCATATTTTGTATGTATGCACTTAAGACTAGACATTTTGGTGCATGCACATATTACTAAACTAAACTAAACTAACTATATTAAAGTTGTCATATTCATGATCTTGTCTTTGATGGTTTTCAATATAGATAAAGTAATTTCTTTTCTCATGACAACATCCTTAATTTTCATAATAAGATAAAAATGGACTAATCTTGCTTGGGAGCTAAACGACGACGGATTCTCAGATGACCAAACTTTCCTGCACCTGGTGATGAACCTTCAAACAGAAACGGCATGTAACCCGTTGCATTTTTGTATCTTTGCTGAATCTGCAAAATCAGAAAAATGATCATATGCATCTAGGGCAAGTAGATAAATACTTTCAATGTGCGATTCAGTCTCCAAACTTTTAGTTTTTTCATCATAAAGATAAGTTGGTTTATTTCTTGAGGTTGTTTTTGGCTTTTTAGCATGAGCTGAATCGAGACATTGTTTATAAGATTACCAAAATGCCGAAATATGGTGACAAAAGTAGAAAAAAAAAAAAAAAGGATTCCGAATCACCCACTGAATGAACTTGGTGCAATTAATAGTAGTGTGATTTATGACTATCATTCAAGCTCTTTAATTAAAGCATGAAGACATGGTAACTTATTTACCTATATACGTCTAAAACGTTTATCGAATATAAAACCTTTTACAGCTCACCATATTTTTATTAATTACCTGAAGAATTTGTTCACTGCTTCGAAGACAATTCCTACCAATCACAGAAATGGTCCCACCAGACCCGCCACCCGTGATTTTCGCCCCGTATAACGTTCCATCTCCAGAAACCGATGCTTTTCTGTGCTGCATTTCTTGAACCAGTTGAACAAGCCTATCTGTCCCATCCGACCCTAACCCGCAAGCACTATAACTGTAGTGACACTGTAAAAAATACCGCATTAACTCAAAAACATCATTTTCTTAACAAAAATACTTTCCAGATTCAGTAAATACCTGATACATTATTTCCCCGAGAGCAGTGAGTTGTTCTTCTGATGAAGCAGAGGTTAGTAGTGCTTTAAAGGCCTGCATATTTAGCTTCTTTCAGTATGCTGGTTAAGAAACTTTAAATATTTATTTTATATATAGGATTAGGGTAAAACGAAAACTCGTACGTGTTGTGAGAACTTAGAAAACTCAGCCTTACAAAAGGTTTTTTTTTAATTACCAAAAATCCTTAAAAAAAATCAACTTTTCCAAAAAAAAATTATTGATTTACCCCACCCGTAAAAAAACGCTTACAGGTGGTGTAAATGCTTATTCATGTTGATGTCAGCAGCTTTCAGTATGCTGGTTAAGAAACTTTAAATATTTATTTTATATATAGGATTAGGGTAAAACGAAAACTCTTACTAGTTGTGAGAACTTAGAAAACTCAGCCTTACAAAAGGTTTTTTTTTTTTTTTAAATTACCAAAAATCCTAAAAAAAATTCAACTTTTCCAAAAAAAAAATTATTGATTTACACCACCCGTAAAAAACGCTTACAGGTGGTGTAAATGCTTATTCATGTTGATGTCAGCAGCTTTTTACAACAGCGTAAATAGCTGAAAACGCTACTTCGATTTTTTTACACCTGTGCTTGTAACATTTTAATCTACGTGTGTGCAAAAACTGGGGGCAAAACTCGCACGGGAAGTCGGAGTTCTTTAAGTTCTCACAACTCAAGGGGGTTTTCTCTTGATCTTGATCCTATATATATATACCTTCACGCGGAAATTCTCATATATAGGATGTCGGGTAGCTGCTTTAACTCCGTATGAACGTTTCTTATCAATCACTGTTACGGGATCGTTGTGGTGATCATATTTGGTCAAAAATGCTTCGCCGGTCATTGTATCTGGAAGATTCTTGGAATATATAGCTTCAAATCTAAAGGATATGGACAAAACAATGAAATCCGCCCTAAAATGTTAATTTATATTATATAAAAATATATGTATAATTGTTCACATACCTGTGGGGAGTGAGATTGCATAAATAATCTACAGAAGCTTCATCATGGAGCAATTCAATCCCGTACTCTTCCAACTCATCAAGATTATTTCCGTTTCCATTTGAATATGAAGATGACATGGCAGAAGCGGTGGATTTAATCATTTTTCTACCCATAAAGGCTCCTATTCTCACTGATCCATAGTCAGCACCCCCGATACTGTAGATTAGCAGTAACTTAATGATTAGCAAGTATAAGTGGCAATTTTGATTCATTTACTTATGAACGGGTTGATTCAGGTTATGTTTTATCTATAACGGGTCAAACGGGTAGAAACATAAAAATTAGGGCAATAAAGACTAAATCAATACCTGTGTCTTAAACCTGAATCAATTCCCCAAAACCGTATATGACTAGGAATGTCCACCAACCCTAATACCTCAGCGGGCTGCACAAAAATTTCACACGAGTTAAGCTACAAATTAGCGTTTGGATGTTTATGTTGTTTGAAGTTGTAAATTTTAGGATATAATCAGATATTTGAGTGTTTTTTTTATAATTCAAAGTATTTAAGAAATCAATTACCTGGCAAACCATAGCAAGAAGCTTGTTAGCTTCACCACATGCAGAAGTCATTTGATCCATCACACCACATGGAGCTCCAACAACCGAGTTTTCAACCTGCGAACAAATTAATAACAGAAAATATTAAAGTTTAGGCTACTTGCATAAAAAAAAATTAAAAAAAAAATATTGTTTGATTATTTATACCTTTTGGCAGAGCAAAGCAAGTTCTCTTGGACTGATATTTAATCCTGGAAAACATATAAACCGCGTTAAAAATCACAGTAATTAGCTTTATATATGTATGCTTTTGAAACAGGAATATTATATATATTATAAATAAATATATAATTACCATGAGCAGCAGCTATAGCCGACATGCTAGCTACTTCCACAGAGGCAGAAGAAGATACGCCTTTGCCTTCTGGAACAGCTGAAGAAACCTGTTTTTTTTTTATTTAATGAATAAAAAATCTTCGTATTACACTCTAAAATTGAATGCGACATTCATCGAACAATTCAAAAAATGGATAAAATATTACCAGCATGCTAATGCTGCTTTCAAATCGGATATTTAATTCTTTCATCAAAACAAGAATAGTACCAGCAACATATGCAGCCCATCTGGAAAATAAACCTTTTTTAGTATATATTATAAAACTTCATGTAAAACCCAGACACAAAATTTGAAGAAGAAATACTTTTGTGACGGATCTCGGGCAAAGTAACTTCTGGCCTTTTCATATGACATTGGCTGATCACCATCCATGAAATCTGATATGTCCATGTCGAATGTCGGCCCACGATTGCTCAATTCTGACCCATATGACACCTGATATAATTAAAGTAACAAAATAAAAATCAACTTACAGGTAGGGCTGAGCAATTTACGTTTCCGAACCGCCAAAACCGGGGAACCGAACCGGAACCGCTAGATCTGAACAGTATTGTTGTATTTAGGGTCCGGTTCTAGTTCTTAAATTTGGGTGAAAACGGTTCCCGGTTCGGTTCCGTTATAACCGACGGGTCTGTTTAAAGAGCCGCTAGAACCGGTTTGGGTTTAAACTTTAAATATTATATTTTAAAACCCTATTAATGTATTGTGCCTTTTACCGAATGCTTTTAGGATTAAAGAATATAGAAATAATTTTCACATAATATTTGAATGAAGTTTTTGTGATGGTTCACTAATTTGTTTATCCGTTGCACAACCCTTTCTGTTTAGATATATAGAAATATGTGTTTTAGGGTTAATGAATGTCATGAATTGAAAAGGAATGTTTTTTATGTAATTTTTTCAATTTGACATTTCTTTTATTTGAGTAGATTATTTTGTGTTTTAAATGGTTTTATTGTTTGAATTATTTTATTTAACTGTTAATTTTAGGATTTCATTGACAACCGGCTCTGGCAAGAACCGTTAACGGTTCCAGTTCGGTTCTGAACCGTTGCACAGCCCTACTTACAGGGAAATACACCATTTCAGAGACTGCGTTAAAAAGAAATAATAATAATAATAATAATAATAATAATAATAATAAAATAAAACCCTTACAATCTGAAGCACGGGTGTAGGACTTTGTCCCTTAGCCTGCTGCCGGGCCTGTGCATGCTTCCATAGCCTTTGTTTACTGGGCTCGATTTTTTGTACGGCAACATGACAGGCTTCTCTAATTGGCATCTGCAACGCGTTTAGTTTTCATAGAAAATAAGATAAAAGAATAAAAAACAAAAAGTGTAATAATGTGAGTAACAAATTGGATACCTGCAAAACAAGACTTCCAGAGTAGTCTGCGATTCCCCCAATAACATCCAATCTTCCAGGTGCACGTGCCACATATATATCTTCCTGTATTAATAGATAATAGGAGAACATGTAACTTAAAGCATGAAGTAAATATCTCATAGAGTAAAATGTGATTTTCGTCCCTGAGGTTTCCCAGTTTTGCGACTTTCGTCCAAAGGTTTGTTTTTCCGCATCTGGATCCAAAAGGTTTGAAATCTTGCCATTTTCATCCGGCTGGTTAACTCCATCCATTTTTCTCCATTAATTCAGGGGTAATTCCGTCTTTTTGGTTAACTTAAAAGGGCAATTCGGTCTTTTTCACTTATTGTAAAAAGACCGAATACCCCTGAAAAAGACTGAATTGCTCTTTAAGTTAACAAAAAAGACAGAGATACCCCTGACTTAACGGAGAAAAATGGATGGAGTTAACGAGCCGAATGAAAAAGGCAAGATTTCAAACCTTTTGGATCCAGATGTGGAAAAACAAACCTTTGGATGAAAGTCGCAAACTGGACAAACCTCAGGGACGAAAATGGCATTTTACTCATATCTCAAAAAAAAAATGAAAATGCTTGATTAAAAAAAAACAGAACCTCCCAGTTGAAAAGATTAGCAGCAGCCTTGCGTTCTCTAACATGATGTTTTTCGGTAAATTTTTCAGAATCATAAGCAACGTCCAACTTAGCCAAACTCCGTAAAAAACTCATTGTGTCTGGAAGTCCCATGACATCTCCATGAAGAATATCAAACTCCACAGCATCTCTAAACAAATTAAAAAAACGACGTTAATAAAACAGTATTATTGTATTAAGCATTAACATAATTACATATACTTTAGTCACAACATAAACTCACGAATTCTCGAGCACGCTAGAATTACTGTTATCAACTGAATGTGAGCCCGTGCGTAGACCAAATTCATTTTCAGCACTCGCGTACCATTCTGGGATGCTGATATCTCTTCCGGGAACTCTTTGTAATTGATACCCCAATACTATAGCATCACGTAATCTCCTGGCCCCACTAAGCTAAAGTTAAGAAATTAAAACAAGGTTTAATAAAGTAATAAGACATGAAAAAATTTCGCAACGAGAGCTAGAACAGTAAACTGTGAATTACTTTATCTGATGCATAGTTCTTTCCGTTAGCCGTGTCTTGCAGAATACGAGCTGCGACCTGAAAACATAACAAAATATTAAAGAATACATTAAATGAGGTTGAAGACTTTTGCTTAAATTTATTTTATCTAGGAATGTTAATAAAAGATAAAGTAGTCCCTGTGGTTTACCAAAATTTTGGATTTGGTCCCTAGGTTTCCAAACGTACACAGATGGTCCCTGTGGTTTGCACTTTGTAACGCATAGTGCAAACCACAGGGACCATCTGTGTACTTTTGGAAAGGGAGGGAACAAATCCAAAATTTTGGTAAACCATAGGGACCATCCATATACTTTACTCTAAAAGATAATAGTAAAGTGAAAATACCTGACCACCGTTGACCCCGCCATCATAGCTAGGTTTCAAACTAGTTGCGCGTTCAAGATACGGTATCCAGTGACCCGTGAGTAAATCCCGCCTTATCATCTCAACACCACCTTGATAAAACTACAAGTGACAATTCAGCCTTAGAAATGGGGGTGTATTTAGTTGTGTTGACGGGTTAAATTTAGTAATTTACCTCCAGCATATTTCTCAAAAATGGTTCTTCGTTGAAATAATCTCTGCGGACAAATACAAAGGGTAACTTGTAAGCCAAGGCTTCACTAACGGTTCCATATCCAATTTTTCCTGAAACGAAAACGAGCGTTGATGAGTCGGAAAGTTTGATTTTCTTATCGGTATTATGAAATCTATTAAATTGATCACCAAAATTAAAAAGTGAGAAGAACATGAGATATAACGTTTCATCACTAACCAAGCATGCAATCGGATGCTGCCATCACATCAGGGGTATACACGTCTTTTGGCAGCTTAATGAAATTGGGAGGAAGTTCCTGTTCAGACGCCCCACAAACCTGAAAAAAAACATGCAAATTAGAAGATGTTTCCGATGCATGATATGTCTTTAATATATAGGATTAACGGCCACAAGATGGCAAGTTGGGTAACGGGTCAAAACAAGTCCACTGCAAGGACTTGTTTGTCCATTTTTTTATTATAATTTGCAAGTTAATTGCTATTACAAAAACACTATTACGAAAGTAATAATCTAAATCGAAATCTTTGAATAAAACAAATTAGGTGGTTATATAATGAGAAATAGACTTCGAACATCTTTTAATCGATTTGACGCGTTACCCTTTCCGCCAATTCTTTTTATTTAAACCGTTTTTACAAAAACAACACAAATCGACCCGTTCATAGGTAAATGGGTTGAAATTGCCACCTCTAGCTAGAATCTAACGGATATTCAAAAGTGAACGTACCAGACAGAGCCAACCAGGGGGCAAGTACTCCTCTTTTAACTTCCAACCAGCTGGCTGCAAGTTTTAATACGTGTTGCATTAGACTTATAAGTATAAATACTATTATTGATCTAACGCACGTTTTTACCAAATGATATCTTCAGAATAAAATTATTAACTTACTTGTCCACCAAAATTGAGTATAACAAGCTTCACATCCTCACTAATCCCCATTTCACTCCTCACCTGCATTGCATGATAGAGAAGGTGAATATATATATATATAATTATATATATAACATTGTATTCGAATAATAATGATAAGTGTAAAAAGAAATTTTGAATTTGAATTGTTTTTAACCAAGTTCTCGTGGTTTTTTAATTCGTTCTCACGGTTCTCGCAATATTTAGCGTTCTCAATTAAACCCTCCCCTATATATATATTTATTATAAATAAAATTACGATTAAAATAATAATGGAAAAAACAAATGTTGTTACACACCTCCTTGCGAGATTTGTGCAGCCTCCTTACAACCAACGGTACATCAATGACGTCCCTAAAAGCAGGCACTGCACAGGATATTTTTCAATGAAAATATATTACTTGCAACATAAAGAAGATATTCAAGCACATGATTTTTTTTATAAAAAAATAAAGGAAAAGGAAATGTAGAAAAATATACTTGGGGTGTATCCAGGCAGACGAATTAGGAATTCGCAATGCGAATAGTCCTCGGCTATCTGTATTAATTATCAACGAATTAAGAAACGTTTGAGACACAGAAAACGATAACTAACAAAAAAATCTAGACCTTATATGTCGTATAACATAAACAAGAAAAATAAAATAATTTTGATAGGACTCAGAAAGAATAATACCTGCCAAACAATAGACCTATGATGATAACCAGCATCCATAACGTATTCTGCATAAATGAAGTCCCAACTGCAATGATAAAATTTATAATTAACAGATAACATGAGCAATGGTAAAAAAAATTAATAAAATATTACTTTTTTGTCGGTTAATAATGGTAACTTGAAATTAGCAAACTTGTTTTGGGCCTACAAATTAAGTTTACTTGATCCATATAAAGGGGCATTTTAGACATTTACAATTACCTGAAATTCGTTACACAAACCGAGCGTATACCAGCATCAGCTGCTGCACGACAAGCAACTGCAACAACATCTGAAACCTATTCCATATAACAGTTTCCAAATATGACTCTTAAATGGTTCAGAAATTATAAAAAAAAAATGTATTGTGAGCAACGGAAAGCATATTTTTAGTTACCACTAAGTCTGCCTTGATAGAATTCAGCCACTTAACTTCTGTAGCCAAAATAGAAGCACGCGGTGCAACAGCTGTCTCTGAATACTGTATTAACCAAAAAGACATACAAGAATATGATATTATACAAGAATATGACATACAAGAATATAACAAAAGCTAAAAGTAAAATAGTAATTAGTCACTTGACACACCTTTTCTAATGAGGCGAGTCGATCCACTGTTAAAGCATCGGCTTGAACAGCACCACAGTCCAAAACTAGCTATAACGCGAGGAAACCAAGTCAAAGAAAGTCAAAAGATTAAAAATAATTAAAATTATTATCATATGAATTTTTAGTATATTTCCAAAACCAACCTTCCGAAGAAAAAGTCGCGGGGATTGTATTTCGGTAGTGAAGACAAAGTCCGGTGCACCAGTTACCACATGAACATCATGACCAGCAAGAATTAGGTGGCGAACAACCTACACCGAGGTCACAAAGGAAGTGTGAACAGTAAATAAAAAATTAATAATTTATCAAAATGTAACTTTTCCTTTGTGAATTGATAATAAGAAGTTCATCTTTGTTAAATCAGAGAACTATTGAATAGATGAACTCACATGTATTCCATAACAGAACCTTATTTTTTAAATTAAAAGCTTACATTTTTCTTAAACAATGCCTACTGCTGGAATAAAAAAGCAGCACAAATTGCTAATCTAGTTAATTAATTTAACTGATTATTATAGTCATGTTTTCTACTTTTTGCACCAAATAAGGATTTTAAAAGTTAAAACATAATTAGTTCCTCAACTATTGAAAATATATTAAAAATTGCTACTTTATTAACAATTATGCTTCTTTAACCAGCAAAGATCACTTTCAAAACCCACATGCAATGGGAAATAGCATCATTGTAGCATAATATCAGTAACACCAATTACAAAAAAAAAAAAAAAAAAAAAAAAAAAAAAAAAAAAAAACCTTTATAACCATAATTATCAATTAACCATATACAAACTCAACTACACAAAAAGGGGTTTAAAACTTCTAATTATTAAACCTAAAACTATTAGATGATGTTTCCTACCCTTTAGCACCAAAATAATGATTTAAAGACATAATTAGTTCCTTAATTACTGAAAACAAACTAAAAATTACTACTTTAAAAACAACTATGATTCTTTAACTAGCAAAGATCACTTTCAAAACACACATGCAATTGGAAATTAGCATAATTCTAACATAAAATCAGTAACACCAATTAAAAAAAAACTATCTTTATAACCATAACTATCAATCAACCATACACAAACTCAATTACTCAAAAAGGGGTTTAAAATTTTTAACTATTAGATGATGTTTCCTACCTTTTAGCGCCAAAATAATGATTTAAAGACATAATTAGTTTCTCAATTGCAGAAAATAGATAAAAAGATTACTACTTAACAAACAATTATGCTTCTTTAACTAGCAAAGATCACTTTCAAAACACACATGCAATTGGAAATTAGCAAAATTGCAGCATAAAATCAGTAACACCAATTAAAAAAAAACAATCTTTATAACCATAATCATCAATTAACCATATACAATAATACAAACTCAATTACACAAAAAGGGGTCTATAATTTTTAATTATCAAACCTAAAACTATCAAATCAGAAACACCAACAGTAACCAAAACAAAACAAAACAAAAAAAATTGAAGAAACAAAATCACCTACCTCAACAACACGAGTGGCATGACCAAACCCATGACCAGTAACATAATAAGCGAACACAAGATGGTTTCTGGAAGCTGAAACTTGTTCAACTCCGTCTTCAATCCTCATAGTGTACGATCAGGTGATGGAATCAAGAGATATTATTGTTATTATTGAGAGTAATGGAGCAATGTGTGTTGAAAAGAGAGCAGATAATGGGGGTTTTTATAAGGAATAGATAGATGATGAAATTGATTTGGTACGAGAAAAGGACGCATAATAATAGATTAATTGAGATTAGATTTGATGATAATAGTTGCATAATAATGATGATGGGGTGTCTGTCTGCGCTTATCCTCTTCTTCTGTTTCAGTTATGGGGATTGTGAGGTTTGGTCCTTTAACTACATACCGAATGTCATGTTTTGCCTTTAAGACCGTGGGGTTTGGTAGGGCGAGGGTTTGAGGCATGGGTTGACACGTGGACTTAGAGGGGCACCGCTGGTCAGTTGCATGTTGGGTCGGTATGGCGGAGCGTGGCTAGCCCGCGTGAGTTGGCCACGTGTTTTTTTTTTTCAATTGTTATAAAAATACACACAAAAATAAAAAAAATAAAAAAAAACCTAAAATTATTATTAAAAAAAGCCTAAAATTATTATTAAAAAAACCTAAAATTAAAAAAAGCGATGTGGACAGGCGGTGGGGGTTTTATAGTAGTTGGGGTATGAGTTTGGCTTGGCCAAACGGTTATTTTTTAAATTTAAATCCTAGCCACCTAGCCTAGCCAACCCAGCCAATGAGAGCCGACCACGAAAGACCGCTAGGCCCGCCCAACGCCCGGGCTGAAACCCCCGCCCAAGGGGCCACGCCGAAACCCAAACCCACCCGGAGTGGTGACTTGGGCGTTTGTACCCAACCCACGCCCCAACCTCCGCTCCATATCCCCATAGTCTAATGTGCTTCTTTAGACTCAAATATTATTATTATGCTTATCTATACTATATAATAAAAGAAACCTATTGGGGGACACGTGTCATTCATTGAAGGCATCTACTTTTAATTTTTCCGCCTTAATATATTTGTTTTTAATAATTATTATAATGATGAAACTTCTTTTATATATATCCTATATTTCAAGTACATATTTATCTATATCTATATATATACATATATCTTCTAAATACAATACAATACTATTCACATCAAAAAAATCGTATCTAAGGTTACAAAGAAATAGAGTATTAAAAACTTAAAATAATCAAATTTTCATAACTATGAACCTAATTTTTGGATATTTTCAATATTCATCTAAAATTTATCAACAACTTAGGTAATTTTTAAACTTCTAGGGGTTTTAAAATCTTATATTGTCAATTTTTTTGTTACTTCCGCTTTTGATCAGTACTTCTTAGGTCAAAATTCCCCTCAATTCAAAGTTACCTACTTAAAAAGTTATTGATAAATTTTAGCTACTAAATATTATTTAGTTTAATACTTAATTATAGATAATTATTATTTAGTTTAAATTTAATGTATACCTCTCATTTGTAATATTATTTATTTGATTTTCTATTATTACCTTCATTGTTTATATTACCTAAGGTGTCATATAACAACTACAATTTTAGTTTCCTTTTACCCAAATTATTACTTCTTTTTGACCGACACCTACTTTTAATCTATATCTATATATATAATAAAAGAAACCTTATATAGGACACGTGGCTTTCTATGGTGCAATCTCTATTTAGTTTTCCCGCTATAGTGTTACTCGCGGATCAACTGACATAAACCCGACCCGTCCTTTATTCATTTGTTGCTTTTCAGAAACCCTATCCTCTGTTTCCTTTGATGGTAGAATCATCTATGCAACATCATCTCTACCCAAATCCATATCTGCAGTTCTTCACAATCCTCATCTACCTATTTGGCTGTCTATCTTGATTCTGAAGCCGTAATTTTCTTCTCCCTCTTTACGCTGATTTCTCCCTCTGGCGAACTTCCATCGGAGGCGTTTCAGATCAACCATCTGCCAAATTTTTGATGCCAAAATCGTCTATGCAAAACATCGTTGGAATTCATCTTTTCTGAATGCTATTTGGTTCCGATCGTTCCAGTATAGGGTAAGATTATACAGATTAGGTCAAATTTTAACATTAACTCATCACTTATTCTTTGATTTCTTAGATTGAATCTATTATTTTTTGTTTTTCCCATTTCATCTTTGTGAGGTTTTTAGCTAAGCCTTAAATTAAATAAACCCAAATATCTAATTGAATGTGAATAGTCACAGATTACAGTTGCAAGTTGCAACTTGCAACTTAAAGATTACTAGGTTAGTATTTAGATTTCTTGGTTTTGGCTTCTCCACTGTATTTTATGTGTTACTGATGATTTTAGGACTGTTTTGATATGCTGATTTTGTTATACAACTATTAAGATCTGTTATATTGTTTCCAATATGTGTTCCTTAAAATCCACTAATGAATTTGGAATTGGGAATTATTGTTGCAACTTATATGCTATGTTTTACGAATTTATTTGCCTTTTTTTTTTGAAGGATTTGTAATACTCTCTATTCTCAAGGTTTTATTTGCAACTACACGCTCCCGGTCTTTCGGGTGGGCAGTAGGCTGGAAATTTTCTCGGGGAGCGCCAAGCCAAACTCCGATGCCAAGCGTGGGCCCGGTTAAGACAACATAGTCTTGGCCAGAGTGGGGTGGAGGGCCTGCCAATGTGGTGGGTACGATATCTATCACCTGTTGTAGAAACTCGTCGTTCAAAAAAAAAGTAAGTGGAATCTACTACTTTTTGGGAGCTCAATAGCCAGTAACCTATATATTTTTATAATCTAGAACCTTTTTACTTCTGTTAAGTTGTTATATAATGACTCGAATTCGTAGATTTAGGGAATTTAAGATAAACTTAATTAATTTAATTTGGATGCTAACAATACCTTATGGGAGGGATAACATGTTGTGGAATTGAACTTGGTGTTAGCATATTGTCTTAGTTCCTGAAGATTTTTGTGGAGTACTTAGTTTTAATATCTCATGGGATAACGGGTAAAGATGGCCATTTTGACCCGTTTTATCATTGGGATCAGATTTGCTAATTGTTTTTGTAAAAGGAAGTAAGGAACTAAAATCCTGGACCAAAAATGTTTTGGCTTAGTGGCTTTCTATTTTTTGGTGGGTCTATCATCTATCGAATTGTTTTGTAAAGAGAGACAAACCTTCTAGACATATATGGTCACATGTAATTGAACTTTATATAGGAGTTTATATTTTGTCACATATGTATACACATCCTATACTTTTAGCTTGCATAGATGCTTAACAATATTGACTGTAGCATTGTTAGTTTGTGATAGCAATTGGTAAATAGCATGTGCATGAGGCTGAGCATTTGGGAAATACCAGGTCAATAAATAATCCCCTTTTGTTGGCTTGGTGTAAAATGGTTGGATTCTATGGGTCAAAATGGCTTTTCTTTCAAATTGTATGGGATTATACATTTGTCCAAAAATTGATTAACAATAGGTCAATAGTGTATTATATTAACCGGTTTATAAAAAAATAAGTTATTTTAATTCCTATGAGCGAATTCTTTTCAAGTTACAAAGAAGATAATTTCCACTATGTGTTTGTTTCGCAGTGACAATCACCAAGAGTTAGGATCAATTATTATCAAGGGTTGGTTTGTTCTTGAGGCAACCGGCTTTCACTCACGGACAGGCTATATGTGGCACTCTCAAGAGTTAAAAGCATGACGGTTTCAAACTTTTAATCTTAGACAGTGATGGATAATTACAAATAAAACCTCCAATGTTATATACAAATAAATATTTATAAGTTCATAAATTATATTAAGGATGTTATTTGCATTAATATCGAATCTCACTTAGTTATAGCTTTAAACTTTATACAAATATTATTTGTTACTCCCGTGTGTCACACGGGCCAATAACCTAGTTTAATATAGAGTAGACTTTTTATAAATATAATCTATGATCATTTAAATATATCATAGTGTCACGTCTGTATGATTTTTCTTTTTTACTTTTTAATTCATTCCTTATCTATATCATTTAATTTTATTTTATTTTTTGGATACTGAATTTAAGTAACCCTAATTTTTATCAATTGGTTGATAGTACTCTCAACTTTTTATTTGTAAAACATCATTCCTAATTTTCAACTTATTTTCTGATGGTACTCCCAAACAAACTGAACACTAATACAGTTAGTTTTTTGTTGATGTGACACTTGTGTGTTGACGTGGCACCTGATGTGGTTTTTTTATGATGTGGCAGCTGATATAGCACCTGACTTCGCTTTTTTATGATATGGTAGCTGACGTGGCATATGACTTAGATTTTTTGATAATGTGGCAATGGTTTAGTGACGTGGAATCTGAAGTCAGCAAACTAGGTTAGGATTGAGTTGGGTTAGTTCGGGAGTGATATTGGAAAAAAAAGTTGAAAGTTGGGAGTGGTGTGGTACAAATCGAAAGTTTGGAGTGTTATCGGTCAATTAGTGAAAGTTGAGCTTATTTAAATCCAATATCCTTTTTTTCTTATGCCTTGTCTTCGCGACTTGTGGTCGTCAACTTTTTTTATAAACTTAGTATATAATTGTTTTTAAAAGTGGTCTATGGTATTAATCTTTGATGATCTTTACAATACAAGACAATCCCATTATATAGGGAATGAATACATAATAAATATGGAAATAATCTCTATACAAATCAAGCCTAAAATATACGATAATGCTAAGATCCTCCCGCAGTTTGATCGGGCGCGGAGCAGACGGTTAAACTGGATCTGAATGACTGGAACAACTCTCGAGATAATCCTTTAGTGAAGATGTCGCGTACTGAGATGAGGACGGTACATGAAGAACCCGTATATGCCCCACACGAACCTTTTCGCGTACAAAATGTATATCAATTTCAACATGTTTCGTGCGCTGATGTTGAACAGGATTATTCGAGAGATAAACGGCAGAGACGTTGTCACAATAGACCACCGAGGCGAGCTGCAAAGGAACATTAAGCTCGAGAAGTAAGTTACGTAACCATGTTGCTTCAGCAACCGCATTAGCCACTCCGCGATACTCAGCCTCAGCACTCGATCGAGTGACAATTGGCTGACGCTTAGAAGACCACGAAAGAAGATTATCACCCAAGAAGACGCAATAGCCACTGGTGGAACGGCGAGAATCAGGACAACCGCCCCAATCGGCATCAGAGTAGGCGACAAGGGAATGGACAGCAGACTTGATTATCCGAATCCCATACGAAATCGTGCCCTGTAAGTAACGTATAATACATTTCATAAAACTGAAATGCGGATCACGTGGCTCATGCATGAACAAACACACCTGTTGAACAGCGTATGAGATATCGGGTCTAGTAAATGTCAAATATTGTAAAGCACCGGCCAAGCTTCGGTATAAAGTGGGGTCGTGGAAAAGAGCCCCGTCAGTAGCGCTAAGCTTGCATGACAAGTCCACAGGAGTAACACAAGGCTTACAAGAAGACATGTTAGCTCGATCAATAATATCCTTTACATACTGTGACTGGGAGAGAAACAAGCCACTGTTTTGATGTGTTACTTTAATGCCCAAAAAATGATGTAGCCGTCCCAAGTCAGTCATGGCAAACTCTCGTGAGAATGAAGTAATAATATCCTGTAAAAGAGCATCCGTGGATGCGGTGAGAATAATATCGTCCACGTACAGCAATAAATACGCGACCTGAGGGCCCTTGTTGTAAATGAACAATGAAGTATCGCATACACTACTTCGAAACCCCTGAGACAGTATATAAGTAGCAAAACGAGTGTACCACGCGCGAGGGGCCTGTTTCAAACCGTATAAAGACTTTTTAAGTCGACACACATAGTTCGGGCATCGTCTGTCCACAAAACCCGGGGGCTGATGCATAAATACCGTCTCCTGCAAATGCCCATGAAGAAAAGCATTCTTGACATCCAACTTATGAATTGGCCAAGAATGCGAAACGGCCAAAGATAAAACCGTACGTATAGTAGCCGGCTTAACAACCGGACTAAATGTGTCCTCACAATCAATCCCAACAGTCTGAGACTTACCATTAACCACCAAACGCGCCTTATATCGTTCTAAGGACCCGTCCGACTTATACTTATGGCGAAAAAGCCACATACAACGAATGATGGGTCGGTCAATCGGACGCGGAACCAAATCCCATGTTTCATTTTCCTGCAATGCACTAAACTCGGCCTGCATGGCGTGTGTCCAATTAGGATCTGAGAAGGCTCTATCATATGTAGTAGGTATAAGTGAGATTGTGGACGTGTGAAGATTGAGTGGCGGATGAAGAGGCGGTTTTAGCGAGCCTGTTTTGGACCGAGTGGACATAGGGTGAACATTAGTGGACTGGGAATGCGGATTGGTGGGAGCCGAAAACGGGACGGTGGGGGCTGCTGGTAAAGGAACGGTGGGTTGGGTTGGATTTTGTTGGGCCGAAGGGGAAGTGGGCTGCAAAGTGGGAAACTCGGGTGGGGCCGAAGGGCAGTTGGGCTGAGAATGGGCAGCCTTGGATGGTTGGGTTTGTGGTTGCGGACGGGGACGGGGACGACGGGAATATGTAATGGGCTGAGTCGGTTTAGGGGGTTGTGGAGGGTCGGGTTGTGGGGCGGGTCGTGGTTTGGTGGGGATAATTGGGTTGGGGGAAAACGTAAAGGTTGGGGGCAGGGGGTCATCGAGAAATTGGTAAGACGTGGCCGAAGAGGGAATGGTGTATGGGAAGGTAGTCTCGTCGAATGTAACGTGACGAGAAATATGGACCTTACCCGTGGTGGGATCGAAGCAACGGTATCCACGAAAATCCGGTGGGTAACCGAGGAAGATGCAACGAATGGCCCGAGTATGAAGCTTGTGGGGTTGAGTGGCCGACGTGTTTGGGTAACATGCACACCCGAACACTCGTAAGTGGTCATATGTTGGGTGGCGAAGGTAAAGGTTAAAAGTGGGGGTAAAAAAATTTAAGCGTTTAGTAGGTAGGATGTTGTGGAGGTATGTGGCAGTGTGTAGAGCTTCCACCCAAAAAGAGGGAGGAAGGTTGGCGTGAATAAGGAGGGCACGTATGATGTCATTTAAGCGACGAATCAGACGTTCCGCACAGCCGTTTTGGGACGATGTTTGGGGACAAGAAAAACGAAAAAGTAGACCGTTTTGTTGAGCAAAAGTTTTAAATGCATCGTTATCGAATTCGCCTCCCAAATCACACTGAAAGGTTTTGATAAGACGGTTAAATTGAGTGTGGATAAGACGATGAAATTTGACAAAGGTTGGGAACGTTTCAGATTTAAATTTCAAAGGATAAACCCAAACAAAGTGTGAAAAATTATCAATAAGAACCATGTAATATTTGTATCCGGTTTTGCTTGGAACTGGGGAAGTCCACAAATCACAGTGAATAATGTCAAATGGTGCAAAAGTGTACGTATTGGACGCATAAAAAGGCAAACGTTTACTATTCGAAAGTTGACAAGAGTTGCAAAACTTAGACCGATGGTCTTTATTACATGGAAAATTGAAAGTACGACTTAAAACATCTAAAACTTGGGCTCCTGGATGGCCGAGACGGTCATGCCAAGGTGCGGAAGTAGTGGTGAGGAAACAAGCAGCAGGCGGCAGTTGCGGTGCAGTGAATGGATATAAGTTCCCGGTGCTATTGTGGCGGGAGAGAATTCTTCCATTGCGAAGGTCCTTCAAAGAAAAACCAAACGGATCAAATTCAATGGAAACCCAATTATCACGTGTAAAACGTCTAACGGAAATAAGGGTTTTAATGATGTGGGGGCTGTATAGGATATTAGGTAAGATGTAGGTTCGGTTTGGAAGGGTGTAAAAGCCGGTCCCAGATTTTAAAATTGGAATACACGCGCCATTATCGACCAAAAGTTTATTGTATGCAGTAGACGAAGAAGGGATTTGAATCATACCTGGGTTTTGAGTAGCATGTGCCTCGGCACCGATGTCCATATACCCGGTAGGGTCTTGAGATTGCATTTGCATGGCTGAGAAAGCAGCACTTAAGTCAGACGGGCACAAGGCATTGAAGCCGTAAGGTGCAGTAGGCGTTGATGGCGGCGGGCCTGCAAGGCCGGTGTACTGGGCCGATGGCTGTTCCGCAGAGATGTTGGGCTGGGCTGGATACTCGTAACCAGTGAACGGTGATGGGCCTGAGGGCTGTTTGGACTGTGGGCTCGGCTGCCAGGCAGGCTAGGTGGGGTATGGGCAGGGCGGTGTGGCCCACCAGGCCCAGTTGGGGTAGGACTGCATCTGCGGAACCCAACCGGATGGTGCACGAGCTGACCCGCGTCCTCTTCCCCCTCGACCGGACCGACCCCTACCACGCCCCCGTCCCCGGGAAGAATACTGATGTTGATACGGGTTTGGGTGGCTGTGCTGCGTCTGCTGAGAGGAAGATGAAGACGACTGGTTCGGTTGTTGGGTGACCAGAACAGAAGAAGTTGCGGACTGCCGAGCCTCCATCCGAATAACTTCATCTTGTAACATCGTGCGAGCCGTATCCCAGTCAGCGTTGTTTTGATGAATACGTGAGGCCGTGGTATCATATTCTTGTGGGAGTCCACGAACCAATTGAAGGACGAGTCGAGACTCGGTGATAGGTTGATCCACGTCTTCGAGTTGGTTGGCAAGATCGCTAAGGCGCTGACAATAGTCATCAATGGACGAACATTGTGCAAGGGTGAGGTTGCAAAACTGAGTTTCCAAGGCAGCTGCACGAGCTTTCTTGTTGCTAAGAAAAGTCTTTTCAAGCTTGAGCCATGCAGCCCTAGCCGTAGAGACATGTCCCAGCAAACGGGGAAGAAGAGTGTCGAACACGGTGCTCAGAATCCATTGAAGGACCAGAGCATCGAGTTCGACCCAGAGGGGGTATTCGGGTTCAGTATCTTTGGGTGGGTCTGTGCCGTCGATGTGGGCCAGCACCTTGTATGCAGTAGCGTGTAAACGGAAAAGTTTTACCCAGGAGGTGTAGGTGACGGTTTTGCCATCCAAAGTGCGTATTTTGGACTGAATATTAGTTACCGAATACGCGGGGTGAAGTGTTGGTTTTTCGGCCGTAGCCGAGGATGAGGACGTAGGGTGTTCGATATCTCCAGGCATGATCAGAAACGGAGTCGAACAGGAGAGGGATGAGGTCGGCGGCGATTAGGGTTAGAGAGCCGTAGCTCTGATACCATAAAAGTGGTCTATGGTATTAATCTTTGATGATCTTTACAATACAAGACAATCCCATTATATAGGGAATGAATACATAATAAATATGGAAATAATCTCTATACAAATCAAGCCTAAAATATACGATAATGCTAAGAGTTTTTAAGTTTTTCTCTCGACATTCGAGTATTAATTTGTTTGAAAAAAAAGTTGTATTTGGAATATAGTAATTTTTTTATATATCTTAAGCTATATGGGTGTTGGTACCGTGAGGAACCGAATCAATTCCAATGGAATAACATTGGGATTGGTATTATCGAAACTTGTACCGACATTTGTTTTTATGGTTTTGATCAACGTAAAACACGTGCGGGTACCCAATTGAGCATATCACAACTTTAATCGTTGGGTTTTTACTTCCAGTTATTATAGCGAGTGTCAGTATCGTTAGAAATTGAATCGATACCAACTGAATTTTTGTTACGTCGTGCAAGGAAGTTCCACTAGTTTTTTAAATTAATACTTATTAAACCATTGTAGCTCGTTTCTTTCTCTTTTATTTATTAAGGCATCAACTCACACATCCATCTAATCTACTCTAAAGTTCTTAGTTCACATCGAAACTTGAATTGTCAACCTTTATGAAAAAAAAAAGCATTATTTAACACACCAAAATAGCCTTTGGTTTCTCTTCCATTTGTTGATCTCAACCCATCCAACAATAGCTTTTACATCTTCCAATGCATATGCTTCATTCCTTCAAACCAACCATCATATATTTTTAGAACACACAGTATTTCCAATACTTTCATTACCCGGACCATATTTTTTTAAATTGTCTTTGGGCCAGGTGTATCTGGTGGAATATTATGGTCTGGATGCGGGTGAGCCTTCCGGTTAACTTGCACAGCCTTAAGGATTTAATCGATTTCATCAAGTGTCAGCCGGGCGACTCGAGATGGAAGAAGACGGTTTACACCGTAGCCATCGCTACGGTTTGGAGGATATGAAACGCAAGAAACATAAAAGTGTTCGAAGACAAGTTCATCCCGATCTCCTTATCGGTGGACCAAATCAAAGAAGACGCTTTTCATTGGATAAGAAACAGATCGAAGGGGAGCTCGCCGGTTTGGGAAAAATGGATAGTTTTTGACATTTTAGATATGTTGTAATCGGCGGGTTTTGTTTTTTTTTTTTTTTTTCGTTCTTGCTTTTTTTGTTTTGTATCTCAGCTTCTTTCTGGCTCTTTATATATATATATATATATATATATATATAAAGTGTTTTGCCGTTCAAAAAAAAATTAGTATTGATTTGTGCTCAGATGAATTACTTTTTTTAACGGCAAACCATCTATATATTGATAAAGAGCCAGTAAGTGGAGAAAGTACAAAGGCAAATGAAAAATAGAACAAAACAGTTACAGCATATCTAAAACATCGAAATTGATCCAGTTTTCTCAAGAAGGCGCCATGCTGTTAGCTTTGTGAGAGATCCAAACGAACGCATCTTCCTTAAGATCTTCCACTGTCTTTTGAACCGTGATGAAGTTACCGTCAAACACCTTTTTGTTACGTGCGATCCAGATTCTCCATAAGTGTTCGTTACTCTTTTATTTTCTAGCCTTTTTTTAACGACAGATTCAACTTGATTGTATAATCATGCTACCAAGTTGGGCAAACCTAACCAAGAAGACTAAACCAATACAAATACACCAAAGTTGGATTGACAACGATGTATCAGTATGAAAAAAAAAATAGAAAATATATACGTTTTGAAAAGAAACATGTATACATATTTTTCTATACTAATAAATGAAAATCTTGTTGTACACTAGGGATGAGCAAATCCCGATCCCGTCCCGATCCCGAAATACCGATCCTGAATTTCGCCAAAACTGGGTAGCGATACCGAAATATGTCGGTACGGTACGGTACGGTGTCGGTATAGTATCGGTACGGTAGCAATATTTGATGGTAAAAGGTCGGTATTTTACCGGTACCGTACCGAACCGGTACCAATTCCGAAAATACCGATATTGAAAATGCCAAAAAGTGGATACCGTTTCTGGTACCGAAAAAATTCGATATGGTGTTTTCGGGATCGGTACGGGACGGGATCGGTATTTGATACCAAATTCTCATCCCTATTGTACACGTGTCACTTTCTAGTGCCTCCTCACTTTTAATAATAATATTAATTAATATAGTTAGAGATAAATGTATAAATTCACATTTAATTAATAGTAATATAATATAGGGTAAAGGATCCTGTCCAAAGTTATACTTTTGTAAGAAGTGTGAGAAATAATTTGGTGATGACAAGTGTCCTCTATCTTAATTAATTCAAAAGGGTATATTAGTAATTTACCTTTCTTATCAATTAATTGAGTTTCAAGATAACTGAAAAAAAAAACAAAAAACTGTCGTCCTATTTTTTTGCAAGATCAAATTCCATTTTCACCTACGTATGCCATAAAACATCAGTTATACATTTATGATGGTGGCCACAAAATGAAGTGAAAGTGAGACTTAGATTGCCAACAAACGTATTACTATTTTTTGTTCTTAAAATGTAGACCATGGCCACTAAATCTGCATATACTGATATCAAGTATGTCGTCCATTTTGCAAGATCTAATATGGGTTCATCATGGTGTTTTAAAATCTGAGAATGTTTTGTATTGATAAAACACCATGACTTGAATCATAGATTTTTAAAACACCACGCAATGAACAATGTCTCCAAATAAAACACCATGACTTGAATCATAGTCATGGTGTTTTAAAATCTGGGAATGTTTTGTATTGATAAAACACTATGCCTTGAATCATAGATGTTTAAAACACCACACCATGAACAATGTTTCCAGATAAAACACCACGCCATGAACAATGTCTCCAGATAAAACACCATGACTTGAATCATAGTCATGGTGTTTACGATTTTTATACAATGTCTCCAGATAAAACACCATGACTTGAATCATATATGTTTAAAACACCACGCCATGAACAATGTCTCCAGATAAAACACCATGACTTGAATCATAGTCAATTTATCCAGTTGTTTTAAAACACCATGCCATGAATCTGATTACAGTTCTCGTTATGATAATGTATGACGAATATGCAACCAAAGACCTCCTACAATTAAGGTGAATCATTAATTCCTATATTTAAGGAAAAAGGAGTAAATGTAGGAGTTTTTTGGTCGTGTATGATATGGTTACCATATTTCAAACATTGAAAAAGACACTATTGCCCTTTAATTTTACATAAGGTCCCTCTAATTAAAACACAATTTACATTTTTATACCCTATTGATCTCAACCATTAGATCAAATATCCAATGGTTTAAAACACTTCTTACCCTTCTTACATTTTAGACACTTTTTACCATATCCCTACCCTATAATATAGTATAATATTAATTAACATAGTTAGAGATCAAACATATAATTTAATTAATAATTATTTATTACTAATATAAATGTATCAAAAAAATTTCATATTTTGGATATGGTTAACTTCATTTTACATGGTTTTTTTATATATTTTACATCAATCGGATATGGTTATGTTTCTTATGTATGATATAGTTGTAAAATTTGATAACGACATGTTTGATATGCACAAATTTGGATATTCCTTGACAACGACGTCTCGCCAAATCAACCCTATTTATTCTCCAACCTTTCGGCTATAAATACCGCTCTTCACCAAAGGTTTAAAGATCTGATTTCCTGCTTTCTCACTCTAAACACACACTTGTTTTCTTTGTTTTTGGAAAGAACAATACTTATCCACATGACGAGTTAACGGTGTTGCTTCACACTAGGAAGATTCCATCTTACGTTGATATAGGGAAGAGATTAAGAGATAACCCCTCGGTCAAGACATTACGAGCCTATACTATGTAGATTAGATTTAGGTGTTGTTTGTTTTTTTCTGAAAAGCTCTGCGCAAGCTCTTCTGTCTGCGTCGCGCAGACCACGCGCATCCTGTTTGTTTTTTCCGAAGACGTTTCATTAAAAAACATCTGCGTGAGCTCTTCTTGGTGCAGACTTAACCCAGTCACTTCTAAGATCTTCTAAGGTCTGCAGAGAGTTAAACACCACCACTCACCACCACCGCCCATCACCACCACCACCACCACAGTTCACCACCACCGTCCATCACCACCACCGTCCACCACATACTACCGTCCATCACCACCACCACCGTCCACCATCCACCATCCACCACCACCGTCCACGACCATCATTGTCCAGCACCACCACCATCACCCACCACCACCGTCCGTACACCACCACCAGTTTATTTTAGAAGTTTGCATACGTTAAAAAAACAAACAATTTTCTTCTTGCAAACTGCATAGGTTTGGTCTACCTCTTCTTCTACAGATGTCTGCAGATGTGGTCCGCAGACTGCAGAAATTTTACCTCTTAAAAATCAAACAGCACCTTAGTGTTTCTTCATCTTTAACAACCTATTTGATTTAATTAATATAATAAATAATAATTATTGATCATAATAAGATTTTAATTACATATAGTCCTCATTAAATTATAATTCTATCTATTTATTTGTACTAATATGTTATCATTATATTTGTCGTCATTTATATTATTGGTTTCACATTGCGCACACAATTTATTCTCGGATCTTAAACTCAGTTTTTGATAAAAATCAGGGGAGGTGGACTCTCAAAATTTAATACTTACACTACATGAAAAATATTCGAAAAGATAAAATTTACACTACGAAACAAAAAAACAAAAAACGCATACACTACTATATATATATGATTAGTATATTTTTTAACATCCTAATCACTTTATAGATATAAGCATTTTTTTCAATACGAGTCAAAAAAATATATCTCTATCATATTATCGAAAGACTGCTTTTCTTTGACGGCTATCGAAAGACTAATCGATGTGGACGTGCCATGCTTTATCCAAGTGGTTATTCTGCTTATTAATTTTCATCACGTATGTTTGGATACGACAATCAATGTTTTGAAAACCGGACCGGGCCGGCCGGTCGGACCGGTCCGGCCGGGAACCGGGACTTCATCCGGGTTGGTTCATGCCATCAAACCAGACCAACATCAGGCCGGAGGTCGGGCCGGCGGGCCGGCGGTCGGGCCGGCGGGTCGCATAGGGTCGGGCCGGTCATGGTTTTTTTTATATATTTTTTTTAATTAAATATGGAATAAATCACTTCAAAACCTAATCTAAAAAACTCAAAACAAGATTTGACACTATGATTGATAGTTAGTTGCAATATTTGGTACTTTTGAATGTTTTTGGATGACTAATGGTTGTGTTTTTAGTTCCTTAACTATTTAGAATTTTATCTATTTTTTCTATGTTTTATATATATTTTTATATAATTTATGACGTAATCCGGTTCTTAAATCCGGTCGAACCGGTCGGACCGGTCCGACATTTGACCCCGTAAGGTGACCGGGTCGACCTCCGGTCCGGTTCTGAAAACATTGACGACAATGAATTTAAATAATAAAATAAAATATTCGAAAAGATAAAATTCGCACTACGAAGCAAAAAAAAATATTCAAAAAGATAAAATTTACACTACGAAACAAAAAAAAAAAAACAGAAAAAGCATACACTACTATATATATTATTAGTATAAATTTAACATGCTAATCACTTTATAGATATAAGCATTTTTTTCAATACGAGTCAAAAAATATATCTATATCATATTATCGAAAGACTACTTTTTTGACGGCTATCGAAAGACTAATCGATGTGGACGTGCCATGCTTTATCCAAGTGGTTATTCTGCTTATTAATTTTCATCACGTATGTTTGGATACGACAATGAATTTAAATGTGATGTGTTTCATTTACCCGTTTATGCTCACATGCAATGTTTAAAAACTGTTTTTATATCGTATTAGACTGGGTTTGTAAGCGATATTGTATCAGAAGGTTTAATCAAGTGACTAGTCAATCTCATAATTCCATAAAAATACATCTTCAAGTCAATAAATAATCTTAAACTACATAATTTCATAATCAAAAATCAATTTTCCAATAATTATATTAAATAAAGAGTTAATTACTGTTTTCGTCCCTGTGGTTTGTCAAAAATCACTATTTCAGTCCATTAGTTTAAAAATTGCGATTTCAGTCCCTGTGGTTTCACTTTCGTAACCATTTCAATCCATTTATTCTGTTAGCACAGGGACTGAAATGGTTATGAGGTGGACTAAAATGGTTACGAAAGTGAAACCATAGGGACTGAAATCGCAATTTTTAAACTCATGGACTGAAATAGTGATTTTTGACCAACTACAGGGACGAAAACAGTAATTAACTCTGAAATAAAAGTTCGCAATAAGTTTATAACATTGGAGTGTTGAATGCATCACGTTCACAATTGTTTAAAAGACGGAATTCACTATCATCGCTTAAATTAAAATTCAAAATTTAACATTGGTATAAAGCGGTTCATCGATATGCACCAGTAACACTGAATTTTTCAGCGGTTCGAAAACTAAACCAGTACCGTAATTAGACGGTGCTCTATCGTACCGTTCACGTCTCCGGTAGGCAATTCAGTCGGTAACACCCGCCGGTTTGAACTGGTTTGTTTTGTTGTATGTTATTTTATTTTAGAGCTATTGGATTTTAATAATCCTAAGTTTCACCTATTGGCCGATAATAATCCTAACTTTAAAAGTTCTCTCAAACGATCCCAACTTGTAAAAATTTGGCCCCCATTACTCCTTTTCTAACATATAAGAATTTGGTCTCCTTAATAGATTCAAGTGCCCATGCATACTCCTTAAATGAATTAAGCGCAACTATGTTGGAAAAAAATCAATGTGGGCCAAATTCTTACAAGTTGGGATCGTTGGAGAGAATTTTTAAAGTTGAAATTATTGTTGGGTAACATGTGAAACTCATGATTATTAAAATTCAATAACCCTTTATTTTATTATTACACTTTAATTGAAATCTAACTAATCTTACAAAGAAACCTCTTAATTAAACATTATGTTTATTTATAATTATTAGACATCCTCTTACCGCTCAAACAATAAAAGTCATATAAAAAAATTAATGAATAATGAATTTTAATAATCCTAACTATTAGTCGTTGGTCGACAATGGTCCCAACTTCAAAAATAACCAGTGGTGGTCCCACCTTTTCACATATTGTAAACCAATGGACCTTTACTAATAGAATCTTAATTTATTTTTGTCTCCTTTTTCTTTTTCTTTTAGTAAAGGTCCAATTGTTTACAATATGTGAAAACGTAGGACTACCACTGGTTATTCTTGAAGTTAGGACAGTTGTCAGCCAACAGCTAATAGTTAGAATTATTAAAATCCGTTATTCCAAAAACTAATTTGGTGAATGAGGACCGAGGGAACTCATTTTGTCTATAAACTCACATCTATTGTCCGTATAATCGGTTTAATTGTCACTAATACAGGACTAGGGGTGAGAAATTTTGTACCGTATACCGGTACCAACCGGACATATATATAGTACAATATTCACTTTTAAATTTAGTTAAATTTCGATACGGAACCTATACGGTACAGTACCAGTTCGTGACTTTTAACGTTATCGTATCATACCGGTATTGATCCAACATATAGAGTATGATATTCGATTGGTTATAGCTAAGTTTCGATATCGATATCGATACGGTACGATACCGGTACCCTTTTGTTAAACACGCAAACAAGCGGGCCTGGCCCAAATACCCGCCACTAGTTAGTACAAACGCATGAAATTTTGAATTCATATCGCCAAAACATCAAATACCGTTTGCAAATTTGAAGATCTGAAGGCGAAATTCAACTTTACCAGAAGAATTCATCGAGAGAGATGAAGAGGAAATCAACCAGAAAGCCATCGGCGGTTATTCCAGATCGATCACCGACCGAATCTCCACCGAAGTTCAAGTTCAATTTCAGCTGCTTCAACGACCTTTCGAACACCTACTCGTCTCCAATGAAGAAGAAGAACAACAACAATCTGAACAAAAAATCATCTGCGGAGACGCCTACCGGAGTTTCACCTGCACCGGCACTCTCGTCGCTCAGCAAAGCGCTTAACACGATCTCTGATCTGAAGGAAATGACGTCATCGAACGTCGATTCTCTCAAGCGTCACGTAGATTTCTCGCATTCGGAGATACTCAAGGATATGGAGGCTTCTCATTCACGTCTACACAAGCGGTTTAAGGTCAATTTCTATCGGTTTTTGTTTGATGTTTGCATTATGTTATTGTATAACGTTAGGTTTTCGCTCGTAGAGAACATTTCTGCTTATTTGTATCGAGATCGTATACGATTAGCCTCCGGATAGTTTATAATGTGGTTTTCATAAATAGGACCGAATAGTTATGAATTTTGTTGCTGAAGTATTCATCATCTATCGGTTTCTGTTTGCTTATTATGATTAGTCTCAGACTAGCTTATGATGTGGTTTTCATGAAATAGGAACGAATAATAGTCAGATCTTACGAGTTTTGTTGCTGAAGAGTTCATCATCTATCGTTTCCTGTTTGATTCGTATATTCTGTGATAGTAATACAGTATAGTGTTAGGTTTTTGCTTGTAGATATCATTTCTGCTTATTAGTATCGAGATCGTGTATAATTAGCCTCGGAATAGTTTATGGTGTTGTTTTCATGAAATAGGACCGGATAATAGTCAGATCTTATGAGTTTTGTTGCTGAAGTGTTCATAGTTTATCGTTTCTGTTTGATTCGCATATTCTGTGATTATATGACATTAGGTTTTTTCTCGTATATAACATTTCTGCTTATTAGTATCGAGATCGTATATAATTAGCGTCAGAGTAGTTTATAATGTGGTTCTCATTAATTAGGACTGAATAATAGTCAGATCTTACGAATTTTGTTGCTGAAGTATTCATCATCTATCAGTTTCTGTTCGATTTTTATATTCTGTGATTATATAACATTAGGTTATAACATTTCTGCTTATTTGTATTGAGATAGTTGGTTCTCATAAATTTGGACTGAATAATAGTCAGATCTTACGAATATTGTTGCTGCAGAGTTCATCATCTATTGGTTTCTGTTTGATTTTATATTTTGTGGTTGTATGACATTACGACATTAGGTTTTGCTCGTATATAACATTTCTGGTTATCGATATCAAGATCGTATATGATTAGTCTCAGAGTAGCTTGGTTCACATGAAATAGGACCGAATAATAGTCAGATCTTAGGTATACTGTTGCTGAAGAGTTCATCATCTATAATAGTCTGAATTTTTGCTTCTAGGTGTCTGATTTGCTTTTACTTTAGATGTGATGAAATATCCTTGTTTGTGGAGTGAAACTGATAGCTATAAAGTTATAGAAGGTTGATGCAATCAAAATTTCGGATCTATAGAAGTAAGCTAGATCAGTGCACATTTTGAATTTTGAGGATATTCAATGCTCAAACTGGACTCTAATGCTGTGAAGAGTGGCGTATATTTGTTCTTTACAAAGTTACAAACTAGGTTAGGAGACTTGATATTGATTGTAGGTGTTTGTCTTGAATTTTGACGTGGAAGTTTCACTTATGGTGTTCTTAACATGAATGTACAGGACGACAGATAGTGCTTCTTTGAGTAGGAAATCCTAAAATCTTTACTAGTTTTTTTGTGTGTTCTAACTTCTGCTAAATTATACAGAATTCGTTTATATTACTGTACATCCATTTGTCCAAAATTCCAAACAATTAGACACCATGCTTGTAACTTCAGATCAATTACTTCTATTTGAACTGTCAAGTAGTAAGGGTTTAATCATGTTATACTGTGATAATTTATTCTGGAGGCCTTGTCTCGTATATGTTCTGTACAATGGGTACATTTATAGAGAACCTCATGAACACTTGTATGTAGTGTTGTTCAAAACTTCAAATATAATGGGAGAGAGAAAGAGAGGCATATACATAACCTTCTTATGTATCATACTTAAAGCAATAGATACAAATGTTCATGCGGTTCTCACAGTTTTCTACTTAAAATTGGTTATACATTGAACGACCCCCTCTCTCTCGCTACATATAGATAGTGTTACTTGCATAAGGCCTATAAACTCTGGTTAATTCACATGCTTGTCAGCTTGTGAAACAGTGAAATTTCCTAGTTCCATTCAAATAACAAGATCATGTTGTATATGACAGAAAAGTAAACGTTGAGTATTTGATGCTAATTTAATAACTACGATAAAGAAGATGAGAGAAAGGGTTATGTCGAAACATTTTCCTATCGTCAGGTTTATTCAATAAGTTATATATCACACACACCATGTTTATTTGAAGCACAACTCGGGACTCACCTATTAGATTGCTATCGTTTCATAGATATAAGTTCTAATATCGTGATTGGTTGAAATTTGTTATGGCATTATAAGTCTTAATAAGTGATTCAAGCTCCTGGTTTTTGTCTTTTGAGTCTTGACTCGTTTTTTTTTTTGTCAAGATTCAAAATCAAACATGCCAAGAAACAATGAATGAAGCTGAGAAAGAATTCAAGAAGTTGACTGAGCGTATAAGTGAAACTCATGATACAATGCAGGTAGTTTTTAAGATTTATGCATCAATATCTGGTCCGTTCTCTTCAGGACTTCGAAAGTTTAATATTCATGAGAAAACAATCTTTTTCAGGCATCATATATGGAGCTGATGGCAGAAACACAAGCCAACACTAATCGTGGTAAGTTTCTACGACTTAACTTGCAGGAAAGTTTGAATGGTTTGTTTTAATAACCAGGGCAGGATTAACCATGTACCAATTTATATAATTACAAGTTTACAACTTACAAGCAAGAAACAACTTTTTGTCGCAACTTGTTAAAGTTTAATGTGATTAAGCAGTGTCTTTGTTAATTCCAGTATGCAAAACAACCATCCCTGAACTTCTGCAGTCTGTGGATAAAGCCATTGACACTCTGAGGACGCGTTACGGAATTGCTTAAACTCCATGTTAGCTTTACCTTAATAAGTTGGTGCTTCTAGGTGAGTAGCTATTACATACTTGGTGTTTTACTTGAAATAAAACCACAAAAACATATTATTCTAGCTAGGTTGCATATATGGTCTCAAAGGTCTATGATTATATTTTCCATTGATGTAAGATTTTTATTTTTACCAGGAATCAATCACAGAGTGAAGCAATAGTACTATGTAGATGATGTCTTGTTGATCTTCCAAAGGTGATGAAAATGATTTTACTTTACTTTTGATGTTCATATAGGTTTATTACAGCTACAATAAACAGAACTCTTAAATCACAAAGACATGTTTACAGATTTAAATAGCTCGCAGATGGTACTTCTACTTGCCACTTCTAACTAAAAGCATATGTATGAACTTGTTTGCATGATATTCTCTAGAACTATTATTATTTCTATTATAGTGATATTATTAGAAAATTCTTTGGGTAAAAAATTTAATTAATATAAGCTATTGTTTGATTACTTACGATCAAAATATGTAAATGGGTATAAAAAGAGTAAATAAACAAAAGGCTTTGTTATATTCAAAAAAGCTCCAAATTTAGTGCAATCATTTCGTTTGCCGTTTCACTTGGGCCTGCCACATGCTACAAGAATATGGTCAATAGCAAACTAGTGTTGGGCCTCTGCTAGGCCTCACAGGGGTACTACTGTAATTTTCGAAAACTCGTAAGAAGATAAGCCCTCTAATCCAAACCTCCTAGAACAAAAGCACAAACCACCACCAACCATTACACACACAAAACACAACACAATGCACTGAAAACAAAACCTCAAAACCACAAATGGAAGCCACCTGCTACTCATTCCATCTCTCACAATGTCCAACCAACATCTCCAAACTCCCAATTCCAGTTCCATTTCCAAAACCACCCCACAAAACCCACCGGAATCACCGGTTCCAATCCTCACCCATCTCAGCAGCACTCAATTCCCCCAAAGGCTTTGGCCCCCCACCACCCAAGAAAATTACCAAAAAGACCCTGAAGCCAAAAAATGTCAACAACAACAATGATGATGATGATGAGGATGAAGAGATGGAGAGAGAAGCAGGTGTGATTCCAGAGGTAGTGACAAACAGGATGATGGGTAGAATTGGCCTTTCAGTTGGGATTCCATTGTTTATAGGGCTGTTGTTCTTTCCATTCTTTTATTATCTGAAAGTAGGGTTGAAGATTGATGTGCCCACTTGGGTGCCTTTCATTGTGTCATTTGTCTTCTTTGGGACAGCCTTATTGGGTGTTAGTTATGGGATAGTGTCCACTAGTTGGGACCCTATGAGGGAAGGCTCTCTCTTGGGTTGGAATGAGGCTCAAAAGAATTGGCCTGTGTTTTGGCAATCTATTTGGGGTTCATCTGATTCTAGGAAGAGGTTTTGAGCCTTTTCCTTTGTATAATCTTTTCAAGTTATGTCCTTATAATAAATAAATAAATATAGAGAATATTTTGTCTACAATGCCAATTTTGCTTTTTTGATCTTTAATTTTGCATATAATCAAAGGGTTGGAGCGTATGGAACTTGATCATTAATTTTGGGTAACAATGTTTTTTCTCAAGTTGAATGTATCAAAAGATAATACAATTACAATATATTGCACTAGGTTAATGCCCGCGTAATACGCGGGCTTCAACCAAAACCATATTATTTACTTTCAACTTTAATATTCTGTAAAACAAAATTCTATAAGTTAGGTTACATCAGCAATATAAGTTCTGTGTAATCTATAAGATAACCCAAAATAAGCAATAAAAACTCTGCACAGATGCATCATTAAAATTCTATTTTCCAGCCATCAACCAATCAACCTGACCCGAACTTGGGTTTCCCCTTCTTTTGCATGCACATGAACATAACATGCTAATAAACTGAATTTGAGTTCAAGAGGTTTATCGGATAGAACACTAACCAGAAAGAATCTTTTTTCTCCTGAGCCAATAGCTCCTCAAAAGAAATATCAGATATATTTAAATCACTATCTTCTGTTGCTTCAACAGATTTTGCCTTAGACTCCATGTAAGCACCGATTTCAAGCATCTACACGACCGAAATCAGAAATGTGTCAATACATATTACATATACCTACATTTGTGAGAATGGCATAATGCATTATATTATATAATTATATATTATATATTATATAATATATACTAAAACACAAACCCTTAGCTACAGTCTTTTAGTGTAATTTCTTTCTATTTTTTAAAAAAATTTCAAATTTCAACTTTCAGCTTTTGTTATTTTAGCCCCTGTTCTTTACTATATGTACCATACGGTCCTTCTACTTTAACTTTCATAATATACATGTTTAGACCTCAAGTTTAATAATGTATTTTTCCTCATTAGTTAACATATAACTACCAACTTTTAAAAGTGGACCAACTACTTTAGGACAAGAGGAGTAATGTACAAAGTTACCTTCTTGTAAGCCGGTGAGAGCTTAAGTTGTTGCTGAAGCCAGTTATATATACAAATGCATCCTCTTCTAGCCTCTTTTGTTCAAACTCTAGTTTGTATATCTGTACTTGACTAATTACTACCAAAATGGAATTTACATTTCAAGACGGGACTATAATAAATAATTTCCATCACCAACCTGTTGTTGCAGCCGATCAAATGAAGACCTCTGTGCTTTAAATAATAAAGCCTTTGTAATCGTAAACTTCCTATGAATGACCTCAGACCTGTTGATAAAAAATGACTATAGTTTAATATAAAAACAACCTCACAAATATATGTTCTATACCACCGGCTGCAATATGTATTTAACAATACTACCAAAAACGCACTAAATAGGCCCAAACTACGAACCTTTGTTATATGCAACATCAGAACTACTTTTCAAAGCAAAATAATAATAATAATAATAATAAAGAAAAAAAACAACTTTTTTGAACGGTAAACAATGATTTTATTCCACACCAAATTTATATTAAACCCTACTTAAATATAAGATGATTCGTACCAATGCCGCCGCCTATATCTTCAGAAAGCGCGACTGCTCCTACAAATTAGTTAATTCTCTCTCAAATTTTACAATATGCCAACCCATATACAATTGGTCTCTCAATCTACAATGTTATATGATATCATAAGTAGGATGATTATAAGAATTTTTTAGATTTTATATTTCCATTTGCATGTTAATTACCATAACCGCGTGTGCACCGAGAGCTAAAGCTTTGAAAATATCCATTCCTCGCCTTATTCCTCTGTCTCGCAGAACCAGTACTCTTACTTGAATTGCATCTACCACCTGCATACATAAACTACAGCAAAAATTGTTGCTTTTGTGTTTTATACTTTTATATACTCGTTAAGCGATGATAGGCACCTCTTCCAGAACAAAAATGGTGGCAGGAACATAATCTTGGATTAAATATTAAATTTCGAGAAACCTGAACAACGCGGCCCGTTTAAACCAAATACAGAACAACCTGAACCCGATTAACTTATAAACATATGGGTCGGTTCTTGGGTTAAATATTAAACTTCCGAAACCTGAACAATGCGACCCGCTATACCCGAAACCCGATAAAATACCCCGAAGGATACCCCTTCTTACATCAACTACATATATACTCTTATCCATATTCGTCAATTTTGGTAAACACTACAATATTTCTTTCTTCTTAAGATACATTTCAAGCTTATAACTATAAATTTTATAATAACTTAACTATCTTCAAGAATTTCCACATAGTAGAATTGCATTTGGGTACCTGTGGGGTCCACCTCACGGGACATTTAAATCGCATCTATTGTAGCAAGAGCTTGATTAGTTGATGATACTGCCAACATACTACAGTTTGGCTGCATAAAAAAATCCCATTAACCAAATGAAACCAATAATGTTGTACTCATTGTTATATCAACAAAATTAATATGAAGGGATAAAGTAATAAGTAATTAGTCAAACCTGGCTGACTACACAAACAGCAGGAACATTCATGTCGAATGATGCCGAGTGTATTGCTTCTTAAACTTGTTTTCTTGCTGTTTTAGCAACTTCCGTATCTTTAGAGAAGACGAATTAGAATATATGAACTAATATAAATAACTAAAAAAGAAACAACAAACATGAATTTCCTACGAATTAGAATATATGAATACGCCAGCAGTGATCGGATCGAAGCATCGTTAATGTTTAACTTTGGCGCTACATAAAGGTATTTCGAATTTCCTCTGTTGTTCTTATGGATTTCAGTCACGCTGTCCTCCCATCTCTACATTCCTTCATCCGCAATCGACAGCCCCTTGTAATGTGCTGATTTCACAGAACTCAAAAACAAAAAACATATTCAACACAAAATTGATCAAGAAAAACACTTTGATTTAGGGTAAATCAGATAACTATGATGAATACATCAGCGGAAACACATTAATCGGTGAAAAAAATCCTTGATTCAACACAAAATCAAAACACACCTGAAGAGTGAGTGGTCGTACTACATCAACATTACTTTCAAAATTTACATCTACATCAGACAACCACTATTTTACATATTTAGCTACGTGCACAGTGGGTTTCGTTTTACGAATATACTGATTAAACATAAAATAGTACAACACAAATCTAAAAATAATAGACGGAATTAGTGAAATAGAAGCAAACCTCGAAAGAAGACAGTTTCAACAACTTTTACTGCATGCACGAAGACAACGTCGACGACGAACACCACCGGCACTGGCGACCAACCCTACCAACGACAGGGATTCACTCGTTGGGGCCGAAATCGGCTACTTGGAACCTCGCTGGAACCTTAGTTCTAGCAGTCGTCACCACCAATCTCCCTTGTACCGCAACCTAAAGGTGCGGCTATTAAACACCGCGAACCACCGTCACAATTGTGGCTATGTCACCAAAACAGCAAACCTGTTTTAACAAACAAAAACATAAGATACACAAATAATAACAACATAAAAATCCAAACATACCAAGCATAATCCAGGTTAAGAATAACATCAATTGAGCAGACATTAATGAAGAAGAGCACCAGCAAACCTAATCGAAAAAACAAAAACTTAAGATAAAAAAAAACAAACATTACGAAAGAAATCACATCAAGAATTCCAGCTCAAAGGAATACGGACCAGAAAAGAAACACATATGTAATCGAATTTCGATGATATATATATATACAACTACCAAAAAAACGGAAAATGATACAAATGTACGTACAACAGAAAAAGCTCCAACTTCCTTCCTATCACGCAACCATCCCTAAATATCCTCTTATCATCCTACCTCACCCAATCTACTCTCATTACTCCATGAAGGATTTTGAAATAATGTCCCAACCCACAAACCCAAATTCCACTCATAAATATAAAAATGAATTTCACATGAAAAGATCTCTAACCTTTTCCTTCTCAGTAAGTTCTGCATATTTGATCAACACGTGCCCATTGTCATATGTCAACCTCTTATTTTTATTTTTTTTATCAGATCATCATTGTAAAAGGTGGTCAATCTATGATACCAAATTTCACTGTCTAGCCAAAAAAAATCCAATGGCACAAAAGACACTCTTACAAACAAACTGATTATGGAATGAACCCAGGATTATTGATTATACAACTACCAACTTTATTATTGATTTAAATATTTGGCGATTTGAGATTTTGAATGAAACCCGACTTCAAGTTTTGTAACTTGCCGCTTCAATTTTGGAATGAACCCAGGATTTCAGTTATGATATTGAATATGGAATGAACCCATGTTTCAGTTATAGAATGGAATGAATGGGAGATCAAAAAAGGGTCTACCAAATGAGTAAAATACAGAATGGAATGAAAACCATAGTTAGTTAAAAAATGAAATCATACCTTTGGGACCCTAAACGATGAACCTGATCTAACAGTTGGACAACAATGGCTTCACTTCCAAGATTATTCCATTGCTCGATTCGAAACATCCCCGTCGATTAAGCTAAATTTTAATAACAACCAAATCCATTTCCATTTTCAAGAATTGAACATGGATTCATTGATAATATCAAAATTAACAGAAAAATTTTAATAACAAAAAGAAAATAAAAGAAAAAAGGTGTGAGAAATCAATGATTTTTTATCAACCAATATCAAGATATACTTACAAAAAAATCATTCTCGGAAAAATTGGGGTCATGTATCTGATTTGTAGTCACAAACCCTTCATCCCTTCAGCGACAACCGTAGAATGAAAGACACGAATCCAAATCATGAGAAAGAAATAACATAAAATCAGATAACAATATGACAAAGCATGAAATTTGTATATAGAACTAAAAAATACCTTTGCCTTCAATTAAATTATTGATACCTGAAATAAACTTTGCAAAGCAATAAACTCCATTAGAGAAATCACTTCCACTGTTTAGGAAACGGTTCGTACTCGCCGGTAGGTACACCAGAATCTCTTCTCCAGCAAGTTTTCACATCTGGCTCTGATAATTGCCAGACATTGTTCTCAGATATGAACTGAACCATCATCAAATATATACCTGCGAGTTCCGTAATCAAAATCGGCAAACCATTGAAAATCAATCATAATAGAAGAAGATCAAGGAATCATTACTGTCGATATTCACTATTGAGTATTGAAGATGGATTAATCGTTGTCGTACAGGGACGATTGATTGAGCTTCTGAAGAGGCGATTCGACTTTTAGGGTTTACGAATGTGAGAAGGATCGATGGATGAGAGATTAAGAGAGAGAGTAAAAGAAACGTACGTAATAAGCTTCTCCAATCCTGACCTTAGAGCAATGCCACATGTCCAATTATTTGAGATTTTCCACCTCATTGCCTATGTGTCTGCTTAGTTGGCTTGCACCATTGGGTGACATGTGTCCCCCAATGGTTTGCTTTATTAGAGATATAGATTAGCATTCTAATGGTATTTATTACAATGTTCAACGTTCAACATGCTTTTGTATTTTAATGATGAGACTATACTTCGAAGGGATCTTCGACATTCTATATTTAGAAAAACATACGCGAGTGAATGTTATTCAATGCAGTTTCATGGATGGCTTTTAACCTTTTATACGCATGTGCTTCGTTTATTAAGCGTTGATATAAAATGGTAACGAACTGCCAATAAGGTGGTGGTGGAGTGGTAAGGGAGAGACTTGGTATTCTAAGGGACCCAAGTTCGATTCTTACCCTCCCCATTATTTTCTGCGGCACCTGGTGATGATGGGAGACTAGGCGAATAGGTGGAGATCGCTAGTTCGATCCTTGAACTGAGCGGGTTTTACCTCACCGCACTGTCGTGCCTTCGGGCGAGTGTTCACGGGCTTCGGCCCTAGGTGAGGGTTTTTTCCGGTTCGGAGATGAGTGTATCCCGATGTGGTGAATTTCGCCAGTAACCAATTTGGAGGATTCATTGGCCGTTAAAAAAAATGGTAACGAACTTTGTTGTATTTGGTTGTTAGAAAGTTGAATAGTCTCTATCAGGCTTTTACCTTAAAACAAGTATATTAAAATATGATTCCTAACTCATTAACCAACTCAAAAGTTGTATGATTTATTGTTTAAAAATGTAATTAACATTTGTTTGTGTTGTGATTAGGGTTCACGAACAAGGCCATGTTCGTGTTCGTTCGTTAAGGAAATTCAGTTGTTCATGAACAGTTCGTGAACCCTGGTCTCGAACACAAACGAACGCAAGCAAATAAAAACAAACACAAACGGACATTTAACTTAAAAATAAAATATAAAAACATTGTTATCCAAACATTGGATATAAGTAGCTAAATGCAATCATCAAATTATAAAGCAAAACACAAGAAGTCTACTACACCACCAAATGAATCATGTTTAACTAACTTAGACATAATTATCCCAGAAAATGTCTTAAAATGTCCAAGTTTTAGCTAACTTAAAATGTCCAAGTTTTAGCTAACTTTAGAAAAAATAGGGTTTCAAGTTTTCAATATGTTTAGATAAAAGGTTTATTATTTATATATTTTTTTAATATAATCAAACGAACGTAAACGAACGAACATGAACGAACGTAACCGAACATATTACCGAACGTTCACGAACGAACAAGACCTGTATTCGTGTTCGTTCGCTAAGCTAACCGAACAAATTTTTTTTGTTCGTGTTCGTTCATTAAGCTAATCGAACGAATATAAACGAACTTCTCGCCAAACGGTTCACGAACTGTTCGCCGAACGTTCGGTTGGTTTACAGCCCTAGTTGTACGAGAAAATATGCTAATGAGTTAATTACTGTTTTCGTCCCTGTTGTTTGTCAAAAATCACTATTCCAGTCCATTAGTTTAAAAATTGCGATTTCAGTCCCTGTGATTTCACTTTCGTAACCATTTCAGTCCACCTTGTAACAATTTCAGTCCCTGTACTAACAGAATAAATGGATTGAAATGGTTACGAAAGTGAAACCACAAGGACTGAAATGGTTACAAAAGTGAAACCACAGGGACTGAAATCGCAATTTTAAAACTAATGGACTGAAATAGTGATTTTTGACAAACTACAGGGACAAAAACAGTAATTAACTCTATGCTAATTGAGGAATAAGTGGATTATAATTTTAACTTTCATGTTTTTTAATGGTGAACATACACATTCTTCCAAAATCTCCTTTTAAATTACAAATATTGCTTACTATGAGAACTTGAACATACATCACTTTAAATTCTTTAACAAGAATAAACACCTAGTAATACTAACTAGACCAAGAAGCCAATGACCTTTAACATTATTGATAATTGATTATTTGGATATTATGTATATGCGCACAAAAAAGGGTTTAGGGTCAGGAATTTACGACAACCTATCCCAACCCGTCATCCTCACGCTCAATGAGCATTTGGTACCGGACACCGACACCGAGTCATTTTCGGTACCTATTTGGTACCCATTTTCTGACGTTTTTGGGATTGGTACTTTCGGTTCGGTACAATACCAGTATTTTACTGATTCTTACCTGTACCGAGCATTTTCAGTACCGGTACCCAATTTTAACGATTTTCGGGATCCGTACTTTCGATACCGATACCGAACTCATCCCTTTTCTTTCATGTAAGTCAAAGCTTATGATTTATAACTATTTTTGTTGTGACCATCAAAGTTTAGTAGTTTATGTTTTGGCCACCTAACACTTTTACGGTCAAGGATATATAAGTCTTTTTAGAGGTTTTGGTCAAGACTTCATTTTTTATATATTATTTTTTTTTAAAATTGATTATCAATCATGATCATTAAACTATCAGTTGCGTTGTGGTTATTAAAAGATTAGAGTTAAGTTCACGTACAAAGTGCTTTATCATATAAAACGTACGAAATGCGTAAAAAAGCCAAAAAAGCGCGATAACATTTTCGTAATTATTTACTCGAATTATCAAAATTACTCTACAAATGTATCAAAATTACTCTACAAGTGTATCAAAATTACTTTGTAAGTTTATAAAACAACATACAATTCAAAATTACTCTAGAATATCATTTGTAGAGTAATTGTGATACTCTATAATATTACCTACAAAATTACTCTACAAGATCAAAATTACCATACAAGAACATTTTACAAAATTACCTTACAAGATCATTTGTAGGGTAATTTTGATAATTACTCTACGATTAAATAATTACGAAAATATCACCGTATTTTTTTACATTTTAACCCTATTAGAGCAGTGGGGGTGGAACGTTATGTTCCGTGATAAAGGAATGTATCACGCGTGGAGAAAACATTTGACCACCGCCACCAACTATTCAACGCGTGATAAAATCCATTCCGTGATAAAATCAACGCGTTATGGGGTGTGAGTGATAAACGGATGTGAGGGGGTGTGGGGGGTTTATTGTTGGGTGTTGTGAGTGATGACTATTGCCACCAAAAAAGGTTGTGAGTGATGGAAAAATGGTTGATGGCATGACGGAACTTGATTGGGTGCTTGTGAGCAGTGGCGGATCCAGGATTTTTTTCCTGGGGGTGCGGAAATTTTTTAAAGATTTTAGACCCCTAGCTATAGAAAAAAATCGGTTCATAGTGGGTCGGATCGGGTCGGGTCATGTAAAACAAGTAAAAACAAACAAACAAAGTTTCAGATCGGGTCGGGTCCATTTCAATTCTCAAACAATCAAACCCTAGTTCCTAACTTCCTATCACATTAACAAACAAAAAAACATCAAAGTTCAAACAATCCCTACTTTTATTTCTCTTAATCATTCAATAAAAGAACAAAAAAACTTATCTATAACATACCTTGGTCTTTAATTAGAATAATCCGGCGAAAAAAAGTGGTTCAACCCCTTTCCTCTTGAGTCTTGAGAAATCGCGGCATAACTTCCCTACTCATTGTTCATTCCTAATCATATCACATACAAAATAAACAAGGATCTTCAAGTGTTCAACTAGACCTGGCAAACGGGTCGGGTCGGGTCGGGTCATGGGTCAAAACGGGTTCGGGTCAAAACGGGTCAATTATAAAAAAAGGGTTGTTTTGGTTCGGGTCGAAACGGGTTCGGGTCAGAACGGGTCCGGGTCAGAATGGGTTTCGGGTCAGGTCGGGTCCGGGTCAGAACGGGGTTCGGGTCGGATCGGGTCAGTTTTTTTTTTTTTGGTCAGTATTTCAGTTTTTTTTTCGGCTTATAATTTCTGCGAATAACTTTGTACCGGATGTGCAAAATCTCGATTCGTATAACTTGTACTCTCCTGATTCGTATAACCAATCAGATCTGTATATAACCAATCTGCAGCGACTAAACGACAAAATTCTGAGCGAAAAATTCTGCGGATGAATTTTATTAAACACGTGCAGATCTATAAAACCGATTTAAACTGTGGTTTCGTAAAACACTGTTGGGTTAGGATCAAACTGAATTGTTACTTCAAGTTCGTAAAACACTGTTGGGTTAGGATCAGCGGACAAACACTGCAGTGACTGATTCACAGATACACTGAATATCCAATTCGAACTTCTGTGTATATTGAACTGCAGATTGTGTATCCCTGCTTTGTCCGAAGTCTGATTTCGGGGTTCGTATAATGACTGAGTACCAAACAATCAGCTGGATTCGTACCAATGTTACTTCGTATCAAACTGGCTTCGTATAAAAGTCTCTTCATATCAAACTCCTAGCTTCGAAACGGTGCGGGCCGAAACGGTTCGCTTCGAAACGGTGCGGGCCGAAACGGTTCGCTTCGAAACGGTGCGGGCCGAAACGGTACGCGTCGAAACGGTTCCTGTCGAAACGGTACGGGTCGAAACGGTTCGATTCGAAACAGTACTGGTCGAAACGGTACGTGTCGAAACGGTACTGGTCGAAACGGTACGTGTCGAAACGGTTCGCGTCGAAACGGTTCGCGTCGAAACGGTTCGCGTCGAAACGGTTCGCGTCGAAACGGTTCGAGTCGAAACGGTTCGCGTCGAAACGGTGCGCGTCGAAACGGTGCGCGTCGAAACGGTGCGCGTCGAAACGGTGCGCGTCGAAACGGTGCGGGTCGAAACGGTTCGAGTCGAAACGGTACTGGTCGAAACGGTACGAAACTCGTCCCGAACCGAAACTCGTCTCATGCGGAAACTCGTGCCGGCCAAAAACCCGACCCGAACCGACCCCGTTTCGATCCAAAACCTGCGTCGTGCCGAAACCCGACTCGGCCCGAAACTCAATTTGAACTGAACCTGTTCCGATTCAAAACCCGTTTCGTGTTGTAACCCGTCTCGTGCAGATACTTGTGCCGGCTCGAAACCCATTCCGATCCGAAACCCGCCCCGTTTCTTTAAGACACTAACCCATATCGACCCATTTCTTTAATGTTGTCAACCCGCTTTGACCCGAAAATAACAAGATGGAATTTCAAGTGACCCATTATGACCCATTTAGTTAAAATATCTTACCCAAACCAACCCATATAATTTTAAAAGCAACCCAAATTTCCAAGGGGTGCGGTCTGGATTTTTCTTGAAAAATACCACTAATTTTTTTTTCAAGGGGTGCGGCCGCCCACCCACCACATAACTTGGGTCCGCCCCTGCTTGTGAGTGATGGAATTCTATCACTAGTGACCACCCCCACTCCCCTTACCATGTTTTGTATGATAACATATTTGTATTTAATATTTTTTTTGTCTAAAAGGTTATTGACCAATGACGTACTAAGTTAATATTCCTGGGACCAATCTGCGGCATTGGGTGTTGCGTCGCGTCAAAACCTTAGCCACAAATCCGTCCTTGCACTTCCTAGTCAATACCCACACGAGCCAGCCCAGCCCTCACAGTCGAACACAACGCAACCCTCTATCCCTTATTATTATTATTTGAGCTTTTTTTTGGGTGAATTCACACTGCAAATTTTGTTATATTGAAGAGAATTATCAATTATCATGGGTACTGTAATCGACTCCCATTTCTTGGCCCTCACGGCAATCGTCACTGTACACTTCTCTTTATTTCTCCCGAGAGCATTTTTAACCATTTTTCATCTTGTAAACGACTAATATCATCATTCTATGTTGTTTATTCTTATAGTTTGGTTATCAGTTGCTGTTCTTCATCATCACAGCACTTCTCAAATTCGATAAAGTTACTGACTTTGCTGGTACGTTTAGAACACTTACTTTTTAGTTGCTTCATTTTCACTCTAAATTTGTATTTTTTTTTTTCAAATTGATATTATTTTTTAGTTTCTAGATACTTTTACGTCAAATTCTCAGATTGTGGTAGGTTTTAGGGGAATCATGATTAGGGCTGCCAACGAACCGAACAAACACGAACAAAACCTTGCTCGTGTTTGTTTGTTTGTTAAGAAATATGTTTTCACGAACTGTTCGTGTTCGTTTGTTAAGGAAATGAACTTGTTTGTGTTTGTTTGTTAATTTTAGGGAACGAACGAAAACGAACATTAATAAACACAAATGAACACAAACGGATGTTCATGAACAAAAATGGAAATAAACGAACACAAACAAGCGTTCATGAATAGAATATATAATACAATGACACTTATTAAATATCTATTTGTCGGAATTTTGAAGTGTTTAAATAAAATATAAAAACAAAATCGAACACAAACGAACACGTTACCGAACGTTTACGAACATAAATGAACGAACACAACCTCTGTTCATGTTCGTTCATTTAACCAAACGGACGAAATTTCTTGTTCGTGATCGTTTGTTTAATAAACGAACGAACACAAACGAACTTCCTGCCGAACGGTTCATGAACTGTTCGCCGAACGTTTGGTTCGGTTGCAGCCCTAATCATGATATTTAGGACTAATGCAAATTAATTGCTGTATAAAACTGATTATTGAGAATTTAGCAACTTTAAACTGCAAAAAATGGCTTATTTAGCAATCATAAACGCTTCAAAACACAAGTTATTGTTGTATCGAAACGTGGGATGGATGAATTTAGTCTTCATAGGCAATTCAAAACTCCACCTAAAATATGCCACTTTGTTAAGAATTCACTTATTCTGATGTACTTGTTTCTCAACAGGAAGTACAAATTTTGTGATACTTTCTCTGTTGACCTTGATTCTTAAAGGATCATGGCATATGAGGCAGGTAAACTATCTTTTCTAACTCTTTAGTTATTTAACTATTGTTCACAAATTGTTTTAATGGATTTAGTATTAGTACATTATGATTTTTGATGTCTAGTCATCTTAGTTCTTGAATTTATTTTGCATCGTCCCAAAGTTGGGTTAGCTGTAATTTTCGGCCCCTCATACCAACCAATATTGTCCGTTTTGCCCATGAAGGGTTCACGAATTTGTTTCTGGTTAGCACACTTGACTGTAGACTTATCCTCTTATCCACAACCAATGTGCCCAAAACGCTATGGTGGTATATGAGGTCGGGTATTTCTTATGAACCCAACATCTGTCCTTTGGCAGTTGAAAAATATACATGTTGACAGTTATATAGACAATTTGAAGTTATATCTAGTTCCTGAGGTGCCTGATTAATGTTTAGTGTGTCGATAATGCTATTATAAGTTGTGATGCACCTACCAAAGTTTAGCAGACTATTGATGAATATTTTGATTATCTTTGATAGCTTCATATTCTTGGGTAAGACTGAAGTGACATTCAATTTTCTTGAATTGCAAGTCTTAGACAAAATCATGATTTTTTTTTCCTATTTTTACATCTGCAAGTGCAAATATGGAAGAAAATAATAGCATAGTTTGTAAATTAATCCTACATGTACATGCTTATTCACCCTATGTATATTCATATTATTATTGTGCATTTCAGGTGGTTTTGAGTTTCCTTGTAGTAGTATGGGGTCTTCGCCTTGGATTGTTTCTACTGATGCGGTATGTATGCACAATTATAATTAAACATATTATAACTTTCATCCTTAATTAAATTTTTAATCTTTCACATTTCTTGCAGAATCTTGAATTGGGGAGAAGATCGACGTTTCGACGAAATGCGTAGTAATTTGGGAAAATTGGCTGTTTTCTGGATTTTTCAGGTTATATTATTATTAACTTCATAGAGTTTACATAAGAAATATAAACGTAATTTCCTGAAAAACTGGTTTATGTTTCCCATTATTGTAACTAATTAACGACAATTGTTTTTATTTTTTTATGACAGGCTATATGGGTTTGGACAGTAAGTCTACCTGTGACAATTGTCAATGCAAGTGACTCAGATCCCGATATTGAAGCACGAGATATAATCGGGTGGATTATGTGGTCTATCGGCATCTCAATTGAGGCCACTGCTGACCAACAAAAATTAATTTTCAAAAATTCTCCAGATAATAGGGGAAAATGGTGTAACGCTGGACTATGGGGGTATTCTCGTCATCCAAACTACTTTGGTGAGGTTAGTAGTTAACTCCGTAAAGAGATATCCTATGTCTAGTCCTGCCACGTCAGCATTGACATCTGTATTCAGTTAGAGTCAGTTATGGACAGTTAATTAGTAGCTTCATTAAACTGCAGATCTTCCTTTGGTGGGGAATTTTTGTGGCATCGACTCCTGTACTGGACGGTGCTGAATGGCTCGTTGTACTCGGGCCGTTATTTTTAACATTATTGCTTCTTTTTGTTAGCGGGATACCTCTGCTCGAGGTTCGGTTTTTATAAATATTTGTTATATATAGTCTAATATTGTTATCATTCATACATTGGTTAATCAAATCTGTTAGAACATGAATTCAGGAGTCTGGAGATAAAAAGTATGGAAACGTGGCGGGATACCGAAACTATAAAAAGACTACAAGGTTCAGTAATGATATCTTTCACTTCAAAACACTAAAGAATTATTTTTCTGCTATTTTTTAAAAAATTAGAAATAATGTGCATTTTTTGTGTTTTCAGTCCTCTGATTCCGCTGCCTCCAGTGGTTTACGGAAGCTTTCCGTCTTGGGTCAAAGTTGCTTTTCTATTTGAGCTTCCGTTGTATAATCGAAATCTTCCTAAAGAAGAAGCGTTGGGCTGGTAAGTCGTTATCCTTTTAAAGTTGTGTAGAAACTGTAAACTGTTGAAATTTCAGGGGTGTAACTGTAATTTGCAAGGTATAGAGCTGGAAGTCCAGGAACAAAAATGGGTTGATTTGGTTGACTGGTATTTTGTGCATTTTTATACAATTCTTATGTTATAATTACATCTTATTATGTTGTATTCTTTACACTTGTGTAATACTTACAGCCACCTATTTTAGAACCCTGCAATGAATTGATACAGTAAATTTTGAACTTTTTTTTTATATATTGTGTGGTATGGTGTGACTAAATGCGGTCAAAGAAAATGGTGTCAACTTCTAAAAAGTCAAAGTAGTAGGTGTTGGCCTTAGTTTCGAGCGTTCAATTTCTCAATCTAATAGATTTGGTAGTCGTTTTTGCTGTCATTTCCGTTTACATCATAACCGACTTCCAGGTTTTGTTCGTCTCCTTTAGTAGCGCTTACGAGATCTTTGTTGAAGCGGGTGAACCTTCGTTGTTGTATGGGGGCAAAAGGGAAGGAATATTCCTAACAAGACGTGCATGTGTTCGCCGACACATCTATGATCATTCAAGTGTTACTTGCAGTCTTGCACAAGAACTAATCAAGATACAAGACATTATGCTGCTTTGACCCATATGAGACATGACTCAAACCCGTCCGACACAAATTTAAATATAGTAATAACACCCATTCATGATCATAATGAAAAAACAATGGTTTTGATTTCCATTTTTGTGGCCAAATCTACACTCTTGCATCCCCTTTCAAACAACACACATTCATGATCATAATGAGAGGCAACAGTTAGCATAATCATGTCAGATGCACCATATCTATTAATGTTTCTTGCTCTATCATATGATCTATTATATATATGATATATCTTGCGGCGAATACCAATTATATCTTTTTTTTTCTAAGAATACCTCACTATTTTTGTGTTCAGAGTTCACCTATTGAGCAACAAGAAAAAATGTTATTTCAGCAATTCCTTTCAATTGAATGTTTGTTTGAAATTTCATAACACTATCTTCTGATACCATCGTTAACGATATAGATTGGGTTCACAGATAAGAAGAATCAGAAACGAAACAGCTGCTACAAACACTAACTACCCAACTACCGTTTGGTTGGTTACAGTAGTTATACAACAGTTATGTCTCAATACACGATTTTAGTCCCTATAGTATTCCTACCGGCACAAATAAGTCTCTACCGACACATTTATTAGTTCTTACGAATCCACAATCATAACACAATCACTCAGCTTAATTCACACATCAAAACTTCATTTCGTTCTGCAAGAGTGACAGACGAATATTTCTAAAAAAACTTCAAGCTTTTGCTAACAAAATTGAAACATTCAGGTTTGCTAACAACATTATATAAACTAATTGACTTCAAACTAATAACATATAGAAAAAAAAAACTGTTGATATCATAATCTGTATACCTAAAAAAACCGTCTTCAAGCTTTACCAATTTCGGATCAAATTAGTACCCCAAAAATTCATGTGCGAAAGGCAGCAGCCGCTGTAAAGTACTCGGAGCAAATTTCCTTGCAAACAGATAACATACGGAAGACGGTTTGTCATTATAAACACATTCTCGCTTTTCATGAAGTTTCATCATGAACCCCTCTGTAATATCGTTTGCCCCAAACGTTGCAGGGTGGGGCCCGCCTCTAGACCAGTCAACCCAAGTCAAACTCCGGTTTGCCAACAGATTCGGTGCCTGGATCGTTAATAAAGTTGGGAAATAATGTTCGTCCACATAACAAGCGGGCCTACAAAAGTTCAAGAACTTTGGGTAATACATCATGTCGGATATTATGATTGATGCGAGTTTTCGGTTGACTTCAAACCATTGTGACCCTTTTCTCCATTCGGAGATGTTGACTTCGGGTAACATGTTTGGGTTGTACCGGCCACGACCAAATGGGCCCGGGTCGTCAAAAGCGCCCATGAAACTGTATTTGGATCGGGTTATGTACTGATAGATTGTAGTGAAATTGTAGACGGGAATGCATGATTCTGAAACGAGAATAAAATATTCGTTTGAGATATCGAGAAGGGCGTTTGCTAATAGTCTTCTTTCGGCGTCACACATGCTCATTCTACCCCATTCAGCTATCTGCAACACGAGACAAATCACATGTTCTTACATTTTATTATATTGACTATAAGTCAAACGTTTAAAACGCCATATAGTAAATACAAACTCAAAACAATTATACATATAGAAAAAAGTTTAAAATACAAGACCACCTTATCGTGCGATATATATATGCGAGCATATCAGCCGCAATCTTATCTAATCTAGGCCTTCAATTGAACGCGGTGGCACAATAGTAATTAACTTTTCATAATTAAGCACGTTATAATACATAATTACGCACGTTATTTGCATAATTACGCTGGGTTAAACCCTAATTACGCACGTTATTTGCATAATTATGCACGTTATATTGGTGGTCGCGTACCGTCGCACGTTAAGAGCCTTTTGTACGTTAACCGGCCTCTATACATATAAATGGTGTAAGATAACAAGAAACCAGTAGGAGCCAAACATACCTGACTTGGTATCTGTCTATTATAAAAAACAGATGTCGATGGGAACCGCGGTTCATATGACGGAAGCGAATGAATATATATAGTGAAAAGACTCTTATGCCCCTTAAAAAACCGTTCCCATAAAGGAGCCAATGGTATCGGGCCTTTAGTCAAGAACATAAATGCAACCTTTGGAACCCTTGTAAACGGATACTTTTTCACTTGTGGCATAAAAGACGCTCTCCAAAACAGCTCTTTGTCACTCATTGCGTGCATAAGATTCGAAGGCGGCGTGATCCATCGGTCAAGATCGTTGTTTGGCTGTTCTTGGATGCACGGTTGTAAAATGGGGATTGCCGAAGTTACCGTCGTAACGACTCCAGTTTTCCGGATCATGTATATACTAAATAAAGATATGGTAAAACATAAAACTAGAAACAAGGCAAGTAGATGTATAAGCCTTTGTGGTAAAGCCCTAGTTTGGTTTGATCTAGTTATAACCGTAGCGGTAATAGCAGGGTCTTTGCCTGCTTCCATTGACAACAATAATAATAAAAAAAATAATCTAAAATCTTATTTTAATAACACAAAAATATGAGATTTTGGTTATGGGTATGCTGTTTTATGGCTCATCAAGTCATTTGTGAACCTTCTTCCACCCTGAAATATCATAATACTGAATAAAGTTAACTGTTAAAAGTCTAATTTTCATAACAAGATATATACACAACAATCCCATATGTTCTAAACTTTTAATTCAATTTTAAGACCTGAAATTACAAAGTTTGCAAATTACAGCAATAACAAAAGAAGGGTTTCCTAAAACTACACATACAAAATTTAAAACCCTATCAATCTACTCAAAACAGCATAAACCCATCTCCAGATTGACAATAACATTAGGGATCACTGGCAAAAAAAAAAAAAAAAAAAAAAAATCCAAAAGGTAAAAGATTAATGGACAAAATCCTTCAAGATCTCAAAATACTGGAAACCCAAAAATATGTTTCAAGAAAACTAAAAAAAAGTTGAGATTTTTATAAGAATCTTGAGAATATAAATTTAGGGATTTTGAAAATAACTAACATACATCAAAACATGAAGCCTATTTGCATAAAAAAAGAAGAAACCCACATACAAATTAGCATGGGTGATCGCTAGAAAGATCAAGAATCTTGTTCAATTAGAAAATAATCAAAGCAATTGAAGAAAAGAAGTAGAAGATACCATACCATACCATGAAGTGATTGGGGAAAGAGAGCATCAAGCAATGGGTATTATTATTGCAGCCAATTTTTGACCCAACAGTTTAACTGAATGATTTTGACAGATAGAGAAGAGTCCAAGAGTGTTGGAGGAAATTTAGGGGCAATGCGAAATGTGTGAAAGGAAAAAACAGATCTATGGAATTGGTTTTAGAATTATTGTGCTTACAACGCAGCGCACGATGTGCGAGTGTGTGAGAGATCGAGGTTTTACTTTTTCTACTATTTTTAACGTTTTATGCTTTTCTTTTCGTGTGAGTTGTGTTCTGTTCTGTTGTTTGTCTTTTGTTGTGTTGTGTTGGGATGGGATGAGCTTGGTATCGATACTAAATATGGGTACCGGTATCGAAAGCATCAACAGTTGGGGCTAAATCGGTATCAAAAATGTTTCAGTTCGGTTAATTCGGTATCGGTACCCGGTACCATTTGTTCATCCCTGGTTATGTGTGAATTTCTAACACAACGCAAAGCTAAACTTACAGTGTTCATGTCACTTTCGGGTTTAATATAGAAAAGTTAGGATCAGTTGAACACTTTTGGCAAAACTAGTCATGTTGGTGTTAACCCGAAAAATTCATGAGTTGATATGTTTAACCCTTTTATTTTTTGGTGTAATAACTTAATCTATTTGGACTTGCTTTTTATCAAAATTAAAAAGTTAAAAAATAAATTGGTGTATTTTAAGCATAATTGCTTCAAGAAAAATTAACATGTAACTTTAGAATTTTAAAGTATTAATATGCTAGATAAAAACAATAATTATTATTTTGGCTTCAATAACCTCCTACACAGATTGTTTTAGGGTTCATGTGTATAACACGACTTTTCAAATCCGCGTCATGTTGGATTATTATAAATTATGTGTTTGTGTTGAGACTGACCCATCAACTTGCGAATAAGACCTGTTAGACAACCTTAGTTTTTTTTAGTGTTTGGTTTTCAAAGAAATTTAATAACTTTTACATTTTAGTGTTTGGCTTTCAAAGAAATTTAATAACCTTTAAATCTAATCAAGGGGATGTATGTACGAATGTACAAGGCATGTGTAATAAAATTAGGGACGAGCAAATATTTTTTTGTTCAATTCGGTACCAGTATTTTGGATGGATTTACCTTCAAATACTCATACCATATCAAACACTTTCGATACCAATACCATTTTTTCCGATTTTGAGGATTGATACTTTAGATACTAACGAGCTCATCCATAAATAAAACCTTCACGTATTGTATTCAATTTTGAATTATATGTTAAACTATTAGAAAGTTATATTTACGATATATAGTGTAAGGATCAAATACAAATAGGTCTTTAACATATAAAATGGTCTTAACATGAGAAGTGGATGAAGCGTTTTTTTTTTTTTTAAATAAGACATTCTCATCTACTCAAGTATGATGTTTAATTGTAAAATATATATAAAAATAGTTTTTGAGACTAAAATACGGCTTAATAAGATGGGAAAAAAAATAAAAAAAAAATCTCTTTCACTTCTCACGTTAACTAGTTTATATGTTAAGACTCATTTATACAATAACCTTATTCATAATATTTAAATAATTTGATATTTTATTATGGTGATAGAGATTAAATCGTCTTACATGTCTTTGACGTGGATGTGCAATTGTCTTTTTCCCATCTATCTTTATTTTCTTGTGTTTAAACTCAATTTAAGATATCATCAATACCTAAAAAATTAATTAATATTTCTTTAAAAGCATGTCTTAGTCCCGACCTACGGCCACCTTTTATTTTGTGTCAAGTGCCAACCACATATCCACCATTCATCACCTTCCGCCACCAACTCCCATCATGTGTTAGCACCAAACACCACAAAACTCCACCAAACACTACCCACCTACAAAACACAAACACAAACACTTGCAATTTGCATCACCACCATCCACCTCACACACCACCAAGCTCCACAACGCCCCGGCTCGTTACATGTTAACTGACCACGGGGCCTTGTATAACGACTCTCCTAAAATATTTCCGACACCCCTAAAATAATTAGAACACCCCTATACGCCTTAAAATACACCCCGTATACGTAAAATGGCCTTAAATACCTTTATTTTTATAAAAATTAATTAAAAACCAAATTCAAGGGGCGCTCGCGGGCCGCGAAGACTTAGTCTTCGACTTACGCGGGCCGCGACAGCTCAAGACCAGGGCGCACCCCCTGCTGCCACGTGTCAGGTGTTGTGTCGAGGCTAGTTGTCCGAATCAGCAATGCTAGAGCCTACACACCCTACGTCGCGGGCCGCGAAGGCTTTGCCTTCGACTTACGCGGGGCGCGACAAAGTGCCTGATCAGCACTATAAATAGGGTCAATCAGTTTCATTTGCAAATCGTTCACATCACGAATTTCTCTCTCAAATTCTGAATTTGTAAACATTATAGCGGGTATTATACCCACTAAAATAGCGAAGCTATGCCTCGATGTAAGTATTATAACCCCCGGTTACGTATTAGATACGCTGCCCGATTGATCTAGTGCTCCGTAACGGATGTCGAGGCTCTGCCCGACGTAGTCGTTGGAGTTCTATCTGGGGGAGGGTATAAATAATGTAAATATTGGGTTATTATACTAACACGTGTGCATTGTTTAATTTATTAGATTATAACCAGGAAACCACAGGAAAAAGTCTAAGTTAGCAATGTGAGTAATCTCTTTTTGTAAACCTTTTGTAAATTGTTTTTACAAAACCTTAATTATTTTAAATTATAATTAGCAGTGATTGAGTCTTTGTAATTCTTCAATTACTGCCGGTATGTTGGGGTTTTGTATACAAAATGTGGAACACGTTACCATTGGACAACGAGATAGCCAATGTGTAATATGACCCACCAGTCAGGATTGACAGTACTAAATGAGTAATTGTGTAGATATAAACATTGTAATCGCTCTCAATACTGTGAAATGGTAAAACCTGTTTTGATTAAACTTGGATTCACTCACCAGTATTTCCCACTGACACATGTTTTTAAAACGCGTTTTAGGTAACAAAATGTGAAAGTCAAAACAGAAGCCAGCTGGAGAGCACTGAAGGCTTGGAAAATGTGGCTATAAAAGTTACCTAAATAAAGAAAGATGTTTTATTCAATAAAATATGGTTTATCCCTATAAGCATGTTTGTAATAAAAAAAAACTTGGGTTTATCTCAATATGTTTATTATAAAAATGTGGTGTTTTACTCCGATAAAATATTTCCTAACTACGGTCCTGATGTAAATTCCGCTGCCAAATAATGATAAACACCGATACCACCATCTCTGAGTAGGCCGCGGCCGCCCGCCTCCCGAGGCAGGGGTCGGGGTTGCGACAGAAGGTGGTATCAGAGCTACAACCACTAATCTCAGCCAAAGAAGTGTTCTGCTAACATTGAAATTGTTAATTTTGTTAGGAAATAATCAATGAGACTATGTGCATACGTGTAAATTATTATTTTGTGTTATTTGACAATTTGTTAATTTACAGTATGAGTGAACAAGGACCTTCGGACGCTTCTAGGGACGAATGAACCTCTTCTCAGCCAACCCCCTCGGGGTATTCAGCTGATACCGAAGAAGGGATTTTCGTATTCAAAGCATAATCTGAGGAGCCATTCCCTCCTAAGAAGAGAGGATGGTTCAGCAGAGTAGCTCATGAAAGTAGAAAAAGGATGAGAAAATTGCAACAACAGCGGGCCTTAGCAGCGGCCAATAGAGAAATGAATGTTCAAACCCAGGATATACTCAATAGGAGACTAGTTAATTTTCATATCTTAGCTACTACCTATGCCGACCCTAATTTGGAACAACTCATAGCACCCCAGCCGTTACCACTATTTCCCACACAACCTATGGAAATTGAGCCAAACCAAGTAGACCAAATTCCAGCACCTGCTTTTGACCCAGCCGAAATTACTAGAGTGCCAGCACCCCATCCCCCAGACTATGACCCATGGTTTGACGACCACATGGATTACCAACAACTTTACCCAATAGAGGAACCCATGCAAAACCCAGTAACACCTTACCCAAACTTGGATCCTCTAGACCCATACTTTGATAATGACCAATATATAAGGGAGATTCTAGAGAACCCATACCCACGAGAGGAACCTATGCCCCAATACCCTGAACCAATACCAGCACCCGCACCACCCATAAGTACTGAGAATGTGCAAGAACTCCGAACTTTTGGTGAGGAGATATTAGAAGGAAGTGAGAAAATGAGACAGATAGGTGAGAGGCTCGTCTGGAAGTATGACGAGCGTAACATGCAATTTTGGATGGACCCCCATTAAGTAGTAACAATATATATATATATATATATATATATATATATAGAGGCCGGTTATCATACAATATGCCTAATCGTACATCACGTACGCTATAACCACAACCGTCAGATCATCTCAAATAAACCTCGTGCTTAACTATTAAATTAATCAAATTAAAATATATATGAAACCGCCAAGGTTAAAATCGTCCATTACGAAATCAAAAACCCCTGATAATCAGCAAACAAAAACTCAAAATCATACCGTAAGATTCTTATTCAAAATCGTATTCGAAAATCCAACAAGTAATAAAAAATCGATCGATTCTTATTCACAAACTCCTTCTGCGAATTGAATTTATGCTGAATTTGGAAGTTCAGAACTGAAACAAATCGATAGACCGTCTATCGAAGAAGATGATGCAGGATGAAAATCAAATAAAATATGCGAAATACATATCAAACGTGCGAAAAACATTTCAGACAAAAAGAAACGTTGTGTTTTTTGTAAAGTTTACGAAATCATATAACATTACATGCGATTACAAAAAAAGGTAATAATGTTTAAGATGTCTTATGATGTGTGAATTCATGATTTTACACATGCGATTTCAAAAAAAGTTAACAATCTTTGAAATTTCTTATAGTTTGCGAATTCATGGTTTTACACATGCGATTTCAAAAAAAGTTAATTATCTTTGAGATTTCTTAAAGTTTGCGAATTCGTTTTCGAATCAAATGCGATTTTGAATAAAATGCTGCTAATACTTTCAAATTACTTTGTCCTAAAAAATGCAAAAAAAATTACGAATTAATAACTAAAATAAATAAAAATTAACTACTTTATATAAAAAAAACTTAATTTATTACCGATGTGACTGTAATTTGACATGTAATGATCAATTTTACAATAAATACTACTGAACTTACCTCCCTACCTACATAATAAATTTACTATTTTAATATAAAATACCCAAGTAACTACCTTCCATATTAAGACATAGAACACAAAAACACACACAACACACCCACAAAAAATGGCATCTGAAGATTCAGAAAAAATAAAATACATTGCAATAAAAGAGCTATTGCCAACTCGCACGTTGAGAGAAATAAGCACCGATGTCACCTCTTCTCATTTGATTCTTGATGTGCAGAGGAAAATTCTTGAAGAAATCAAGAAAAATCAAGAGATGTGGGAGAGACTACTTGAAGAACCACCATCAAGCTTCAAAGACGCAGCTTTGAATCACATAAAGGAGCAATCTCGAGCTGATGACTTAGCCTTCTCCTTCCTGAAAGATGCTTTAAACACTGTGAAGGAGAAGATGGAGTTCAGCTCTGTTGAACGTGACAAAATATTTGCTTCAAGTAACTAAATTTCTGTTTAATTGTTTTATGGTTGTAGCTGTGTTAGACAATAACAACTACTTTATATTTTGGGTACATGTTTTGAACACATCTTATGCTTCATTATAATATAAAATCGCATGAATGATTTAGACATCTTTGTCACAAAAAAACAAGATAACACAAAATCGCATGCACTAAAAGTGAAATCGCATGTAAGACTAATTATAAACTGATGCATGTAAAATCGCATGTTTGTATACTAAATCGCATGAAAAAATGATATAAACAGATGAATATAAAATCGCATGTGTTTCGTATAAAATCGCATTTACATTAAAAAAATTAATCTTCCTCATCTTCTGAAACCTCCTCCCATTGATCTTCTTCTTCAGATCCATCATCGCTACTACCACTGTAATCTTCAAACTCATCTTCCTCTTCATCGTCTTCGACCTTGTTGTCTTTGTCTCTGGGATCTTTTTCAATCTGGACGCCCTTCATCTTCTTCTTTTGTTGTTTGCCTTGTTGTTTTCCATTTAGTATCTCGCAAGTCCAAATATCATGACCTTTTTCATTGCATACACTACATGTCCTTGACCTTTTTCCTTTGCGGCTGATCATTTGTTCCTTCTTGGATTTAATCCTTTTATGCGAGCCACGACCTTTGTTTCTTATACCAGCCGGCACACGGACAGTAGGAGGTGCATTAGTTACTGGTTGTTGGTAACCAATCAACTTTGAAAATCGGTCAAATTTTGGATCAAGTTGCTTGGTTATACGACTCTGATCAACTCTCTCTTTAAGCTTCATCATTTGATCCCTCACTAAAACAAGTTGATCAAGGTCGGAAATAAAATTGCTAACCAAATACTCCCCTGTGTGGATGATTTCACGAGCAATCCGTTTAGCCTTGTGTTGCACATCCTTGTCACCCACCTTTAAATTGTACTTCACATTTAATTCATTCGGCACCACATCCTTTGTCCATCTCTTCATAACATATTTGTTTGGTATTTCTTTAACACCAAACATCTTGAAAAGAAAATAGATGTGTTTACATACAGCCCATACTGCTCAAAACGCAAACAGCTACACTGTGCAGTTACATCATTTTCAAGATTCTTGAACCACACCTAAGAAAACCAAAAGAAAAAATATATATTAAAAATTAAAATCGCATGTGTAAATTAACAATTTCGCATGTCTAAAAATCATTTAATTGTATAAATTTAAAATCGCATGCGTACATCAAAATCGCATATTGCAAAATCATGTTCTGAAAATGAAATTCGCATATAGGTTTTCAAAATCGCATGTTTGAAATATATATGCTATAATACCTCTAATAAACCATCTCCATGGGCTTTAAAGTCTTTCAACAATATCCTAATCTGTGGACCCTCGATTTTGGTGTCCATCGGCAGACATTCGAAAATTGTTCCATAAATCTCTATTTGCTGATCAAAGAATATAGACCTGGTGTATATCTTAGCAGCATCTTTTTCCAAAGTAGTTTCGCTCCAATCAGCAGGCTCTGTATATCTTGAAATATGATCATTCTTTCTATGAGTGAACATTTGGACATCCATTGCACCGTCAAAATGATTCATAAACTCTACAAGAGTGAGTTGTGAATTTGACACCTGGCAAAAAAAATGATTCTTGCTCTCTGATCTCGAAGTTGTTCGCATGAGACCAGACATGGGCTCATGCCGGTAAAAATCCGGAATCCACATGTATCTCATCGAAAACATATTATCAATCCATTTGTTTTCAGTGAGACTGAACTCAATCATCACCAACTTCCACTGTCTCTCGAATTCTTCAGGCTCAATGGAATCAGTCCATATAATGTCGCACATCCTCCTTTTAAACTCATTGTTATTGCACAACTCGTGTCCAACCTATACCGATAAATGCTTTTTATGTCAGCCTATAACAAAATCTATATTATAAAAAAAACGCTAACGAAAGACAATATAGCATGTTATACCTTATCTGCCACTTTTTTCATTATGTGCCACATGCACAATTGGTGTCTGCTGGTAGAAAAAACCTCCTCAATAGCCTGTTTCATAGCAGGGTCTTGGTCCATCACTACAACCTTTGGCTGCCGACCAAATGACTTTACGAATGAATTCAGAAGCCATTTATAGGATTCAATGCTCTCCGATGCCAACAACCCAGCTCCAAGGGTTACATTTCGACAGTGGTTGTCAATGCCAGTGAACGGAACAAACACCATCTTGTACCTGAACAAACACATGCGAAATACACATTGAAACATGCGAAATAGACAGATATCTTATGCGAAAATATACAATATAACATGCAAAAATAAATAAAAAACATGTTTGTCTTGAAACACTTACCTGTTTGTCTTGAAAGTTGCATCGAACGATATTACATCCCCAAACTCCATAAAGTTAAGCTTGCATAACCCATCAGCCCAGAACAAACCAGTTAACCGTTTGTCATCATCAACAGAATATTCAAACGAATAATCAGCTAAATACTGTTTTTTGTCGGTCATTCTATTAATCACCATGTCAGTGTCATATTCTCCTATATAGCTAAATACTGTTAATTCGATTCCTAAAATTTTTGCAATCATCAACCGTGGCACCAACGTTCTCGAAACCACCATAACGTTTCCTCATTATATGGAAAGCTTTGACAGGACCAAGGTTTAAAGTGCCTAGTTCCCATACCATCTCCTCCTGGACATCTGACAATTGTCTGTAAGCTGGCAGCATATGAATATCATGTGGACATTATGATTATGGCCATCAACAAATCTCTTTACTGTATATAATCTACCATCCACCGTGCAAATCATAAGATGAGCTTTGCATCCAGTTCTAATGGTCCCCCTGTTCCTTGATTTGTATGGCTTTTTTGACTTCGAATAACGATCTTCAATACACACTGCCTTATAACCCTCTTTAGAACAAACAAAATAATTAGTTTTGGTTATACCACCACTGTGTACTTCACCACCCTTCCGAGTAGAAAAACCAGCTAACTTAGCATATGATTTGTAAAACGCATATGCGTGTTCAATAGAGGTAAATTGCATTCCAACCACAGGTGTAGCTGATGCTTCAACCTCCGGAGTGTAAATCCTTTCATCTACATAAATCAAATCAAAAAAAAAAAAAAAAAACCACAGGTGAATTATCAGACTACTTACATGCGATATATTAATACTGCATAATTTCAACGTAAGAACAACAACATGTGCGAAATGTATGAGCCATAACATGCGAAAATGATGATTTTGATGAATATGTTTTACACATGCGATTTATGATATCAAAACATGCGAAAATCCGTAACAGAATAAACATCACATGCGAATTGAAAAACTCATAACATGCGAACTTATACATGTTGCTTTCATATCAAAATATACTCAACATTCAAACTTCAAAAACAGCTACAACAATGCAAAATCATTGCTACGATTAAACAAAACAAGTCTACGAACAATTTAAAGATCAGCATTAACATAATTACCATTCGTCTCTTCGTTTACAGCACTTGTACTTGCATTTGGATTTGGATTTGCAGGTTGCGGATTTAAAACATCCTCAATCGAAACTCTCTGATATGCAGATAATTGAGCATGATCACCGATCGGTCGAGTTTCTTCAAAATCAACATCTGTTCGTCCAGTGCTGCTCTGTGGATCCATCGAAAAAAAATTGAATGAAACCCTAACGCAGAAGAACGAAAACTGCAATTTGAGAATTATGAAAAATTTGAAACTGATTCGAATGATAATTACCGGGATATTAGTGTAACGAACTTCTCGCTGATTGAATGAAGAGACGAATTTTCCCTCAGATGATTGAATTAATTGTCTGATTTAACCTTATCAAAGAAAAACGAATCAGGGCACGTGTACGGCCACTACTGTCGCGTATGTAATGTACGATTAGGGGATTTGTATCCTATACTTTACCTATATATATATATATATGTTTGTATGATGAAAAAAAAAGATAATAATATAGCTACTGAGGCCTACTAATATTGTATTTTAATTTCCAGTTACGGTTTGTACTAGACGCTATATATATAAAATAGAGTAAAGGTCGCAATGATCGACGATTTTGGATCAATATGCTTGTTGTGTGATTGTTTGCATTTAATATTGTTTTGCGATATTAATACTTGGTAAATGTTTATAATCCAGATGGCCGACGCCGCAAATCAGGAAAACCAGAATAATGCTAACCAAATAAATAACAGTGAAATTCGACACATTGTTACCCAAGGAATTAGAGATGCTATGCCAGCAATTATCCAAAATGTTAGGGAAGTATAAAATAATAACAGTAATGGTAGAAGTAAACGAACACATACTAAACTTAGTCACAACGTGAACAATGGGCCATTACTTCAATTGTCAATTCCAAAAAGAAGAAGAACCATGTCTTATGGTTGTTCTTACAAAGAATTCTGGTCCTGCAAACCAATAGAATTCTCTGGCAATGAAGGGGCCATTGCAGCTCTACACTAAATAGAAAAGATTGAGGCAGTCTTAAAAATAAGCAAGTGCGCAGAAGAAGATAAAATCATGTGTGCTTCTAATTTATTTAAGAACGCAGCTTTAGAATGGTGGAACACTATCCTCCAATCTAGGGGAAGTGACAGAGTCTATAATATGGAATGGAATGAATTTAAGAACATGGTGGAAAGAAAATTCTGTCCTCCCAATAAAAAGAAACAGATAGCCAATAAATTCTTGAACCTTAGAATGACTGGAGTAGACAGCAAGGGTTACACTACTACATTCTTTGAATATGCTAGAATAGTGCCAACCCTAGCATCACCAGAACCAGTGTTAATCTCCCGTTACATCTGGGGATTAATCAGTGAAATTAGACATGTAGTCAAGGGAGCTAGACCACAAACCATGGGAAGAAACTGTAGAACTAGCAAATACCTTGACTGACGAATTAGTGCGTACCCAAGAAGAAAACCAAAGGAAGAACCTAGCCCAAAAGCTTACCCAAAAATTTCGCTACAGTAATTCCAACCGTGGGAAAAATATAGGTTCTACTTCTACTCCTTACTGCAAGTACTGCAAGAGAAAGCATTTTGGGAGATGCTCCATATACTGCAATTTCTGCAAAATATCTGGACACAAGGAAGAAGACTGCAGAAATGTAAGACCCGACTTAATAAAACGAGATTAGTGATACAAAAACTTGCATTTAGTACAAGAATTTACGAGTTTACAAAAGTTTCATGATTTTAAGACCTTACAAGGTCATAATATTCAAGTCATCATACTACTAGTTAACTTTTAAAACATAGTTTCAAGCGTTTACATATTACTAAAACAAAATAGACAAAATGCGGAAGCTTCATTTGGTGCGTTCGGTTCTTGACAATTTCTTGATCGCCATCCGGGTTAGGACCATCTTCACCTATGGTCAAAACCATTAAAATTATTAGTTTGACACTTTAAAAATCAAGTATAAGCAAGTTCCATATTCAAACAAGTCAAAAACAAACAAAATGCAAGATCTGGGTTGGTCGCGCCGCGCGACGGGGTTCGGGGACGACCGTCGCGTCGCGCGACGGTTATTGGGTCTCACGGTGGCGCAACGCCATCATGTGTTTTCGACAGAATGTTGTTATTTGGAGCTGCTAATTCTGCCCAGCACCACTTATCTCAATTCCAAACTTTAAATTGGCATAACTTTTGACTCGGGCGTCTGTTTTAGCAGATTCTTTTTCCTACGCATCCGTAATTTAATTACGGACGCGTTTATCAACACGTTTTGCATCAAAATATCATTTCAACAACAGTTGTCCAATAATTTGTCTCTTGTTTATTTGACCCATTTGTTTACAAGTTCCATGACATGTATTGTTGTCAACACACACTTTAGACTAATGCATGCGTTTCTGCGTTTACCAAATATGGGCTTTTTCTCCCCTCCCGAGGGTTGCTTATGCAATAACCATCATGCTTATTTCCAAGAATTTAACCATGCCTTTCGGAATCAATTGACAAGCGCATGTTCCGAATTATAATCCCTCTACAAGGCTCATGTTTTTGCAACGAATTAAATTGTCCGTTACACGGCCTACGCTTGGTATATATAAACAATCACAAGTGATGGTTATTAATTTCTATGTTTGTAACCCAACTTATTCTGACCCGTTTGGATGCCGAATGGGTGTCACCGTTGCTAGACACATCCAATTCTATTTCTAACTCGTGATTTTGACCCGTTTTACATGTCTAAGGCACTTTGTCACTCCCGTGACTTAACGGGTTTTCTTGTTTACCAAATTTCAATATAACAAAGTAAGACTAACAATTAAACATAATGTAGCGAAACTATAAGTCGCGTACCTTCAAAGTGTACCCTTCAAGCGTGTATCACCTCCGGCTTGTCCACTTGACGATCCGGATGCTTTACCTAAAGAGTTCCATTCACCATCAATTTAGAACTCTTTTATAATCAATAACGGACAATTCATTATGATATTCAAATCTGCGTTTTTGTCCGATTTTAAACATTTTATTCCTCACTTAGGCGTTTCAACAAACACCTAGCGGGTCAAATTCTTACATAATCATTACTAGGTTCTTGACATGCTATTTCTTTCTATATCCACTTCAATTGGGAAATTTGCAACAAATTTCAACATCAATAATACTGAATTTAATACATGAATTCAGTTTTCACTAGAATAGTAATCGCAATCCTAGTGTTTATCTAGTCTCTACAAACCCAATAATCACCTAAAATGATGATTATAATTTCTACAATTATCATACTAAAATTTAACAAGAATTCATCTAGGGTATTATCCCTAGACAACATGTTACCTCTAATTTCATCCATGCATCAAATAATCAAGCTAAATTTTCGTTTTTCACATTTAACCTAGAATTCAAGATGCAACAAAATACCACAATTTTGCATACCTTATGATCCCTTTGTCGAGGTGATCACTAATATATAATCAGAAATCGATTCAGACTTGATTTAGGCTTCCAATTTTGAGCTTTTGTGAGAATTTGGGTTTGAAGAGGGAATCCCTGATCGCCCCCTTGTTCTGATTGACCCAGACACGCACGTATGTGTGTGTTTGGTGTGTTAATTTCTATTTTAACATTCCACTTTCAATCTTTGCAAGTTTGGTCCCTTAGCTTTTATTTAATTTATAATCTAGATGTTTTAACCTTATTATATGTCACTACAAGGCTCGTAGCTGACTGGGTTATAATTCCCAGTTAGCTAGTTCTTGTTTGATTAATACTTTATAAATTCTGATTTAAAGTTTTATAAATTCCGGGTTGTTACAAGTCCACCCCCCTTAAAAAGGGTTTCGTCCCCGAAACCAAATTACGTGCCGAATAACGTAGGGTAGAGTCGTTGCATCTCCTCCTCGGATTCCCATGTGGTATCCGAACCCTTCCGGTGTTCCCATTTGACCTTTACTTGATTGATTTCTTTGTTCCTTAAGGTTTTCACTTTACGATCCAAAATCACTATGGGTTTCACCACATAGTTAAGTCTGTCATGCACCTCGATGTCTTCGTAGTGGATATAGGTTGTTTCGTCAGCTAGACATTTCCGAAGATGTGACACATGAAATGTGCTATGAATTCCGCTTAATTCTTCCGGTAGTTTAAGGCGGTATGCTACCTTCCCTACTCGTTCGACAATTGTAAACGGTCCAATAAATCTTGGGTTTAATTTTCCTCTCTTTCTAAATCGGATAACCCCTTTCCATGGGGATACCTTGAGCATGACCTTGTCGCCAACCTGAAACTCGATCGGTCTTCGCCTTTTGTCTGCATACGACTTTTGTCTATCTTGTGACGCTTTCAAGTGTGCCCGAACCACCTCAATCTTTTCATTAGTGGCTCGGACTATATCTTTGTGAGCGAGTTCACGTGGACCCACCTCACCCCAACACACCGGGGTCCGGCACTTTCTACCGTACAGCTTTTCATACGGTGCCATCCCGATACTAGTATGGTAGCTGTTGTTATATGAAAATTCGACCAATGGTAGATAAACATCCCAACTTCCTCCGAAGTCAATAATACATGCCCGTAGCATATCTTCCAATGTTTGTATTGTTCTTTCACTCTGTCCATCCGTCTGAGGATGGTATGCAGTGCTGATGAACAATTTGGTTCCCATTTGCTCTTGGAAATCTCGCCAGAAATTTGAAGTGAACTGGGTATCCCTATCGGACACGATGGATATCGGTACTCCATGGCATGCCACTATCTCATTAGTGTAAACTTCAGACATCTTTTCGGACGTATATGTTTCACGTATCGGGATAAAATGAGCGCTCTTGGTCAATCTATCAACAATTACCCATATAGCATCAAACTCGCGGTTTGTCTTTGGTAGTTTGGTTAATAGGTCCATTGTAACATGTTCCCATTTCCAAACTGGAATTTCCAACGGTTGGAGTTTACCGTATGGTTTTTGGTGTTCCGTCTTGACTTGTAGGCATGTCAGGCACTTCTCCACGTATTTCACTACATCCCTTTTCATTCCGGGCCACCAATAGTTTTGTTTCAAGTCGTTATACATCTTGGTCACCCCCGGATGAATGGAATAATGGGATTTGTGAGCTTCATCGAGTAGGAGCTTTTTAACTTCATATGTGTTAGGAACCCAAATTCTATTGAAACGTGTTTTCAATCCGTGGTTGCCTTCTTCAAGATCCTTGAATTGGCCAACAATTCTTTCATTTTTCTAGTTCTCCACCTTTACTGCTTCAACTTGTGCTTCTCGGATTCGTTCTAGTAAGCCTGAGGTCACAATAAGCTGCATTGATTGTACCCTTATCGGGGCATAATCTACCTTTCGGCTCAACGCATCGTCTACTACAATGGCTTTCTCGGGGTGGTAGTGTATTTCACAATCGTATTCCTTGACCGTTTTCAACCACCGCCTTTGCCTCATGTTTAATTCCTTCTGATCGAAGAAATATTTCCAACTTTTATGGTCAGTAAAGATTGTACATTTTACCCCATACAAATAGTGTCTCCATATTTTTATGGCGAATACTACTGCTGCCAACTCCAGATCATGAGTCGGGTATTTCTTTTCATGGATCTTCAGTTGCCTCGAGGCGTAGGCTATGACCTTGCCTCGTTGCATTAAGACACATCCGAGCCCCGAATGCGACGCATCCGAATAACCACCATGTCCTCAACCCCTTCCGGTAATGTTAACACCGGAGCGTGAGTTAATTTTTCTTTGAGTGTTTGGAAAGCTTTCTCTTGTTCAACGCCCCATACAAACCTTTCCTCCTTGTGAGTCAATTTGGTCAACGGTAAAGCAATTTTGGAGAAATCTTGTATGGATCTCCTATAATATTTCGCGAGCCAAAAGCTTCGGATTTCTGAGGGATTCCTTGGAGGGTTCCATTTTGACACAGCTTCTACTTTTGACGGATCCACTAGTACCCCGTCGGCACTAATGATATGCCCGAGAAACTGCACTTCTCGTAACCAGAAGGCGCACTTTGAGAATTTTGCATACAGCTTTTCTCGTCTGAGTGTCTCTAACACTTTTTGCAGATGGTAAACATGCTCAGCTTCATTCTTCGAATACACTAAAATGTCATCGATAAATACAATTACTGACTTATCCAGCATAGGTTTGCAAACCTGGTTCAAGAGATCCATGAAAGCCGCGGGTGCGTTAGTCAGCCCAAAGGGCATTACGAGGAACTCATAATGCCCGTATCGTGTACGAAAGGCCGTCTTAGGTACGTCTTCCTCCTTTACTTTCAACTGGTGATAACCCGATCTGAGATCAATCTTTGAGAACCAACTCGCTCCTTGTAGCTGGTCGAACAAGTCATCAATTCTTGGAAGTGGGTATCGATTTTTCACCGTGAGTTTGTTTAACTCTCGGTAGTCGATACACATACGCATACTGCCATCTTTCTTTTTTCATGAATAGTACTGGCGCGCCCCATGGGGATACACTCGGTCAGATAAACCCTTTGTCGAGCAATTCTTGGATTTGAGACATCAATTCTTGTAGCTCCGACGACGCGAGCCGATACGGCGCCTTGGCCATAGGTTTTGCGCCCGGAATCAATTCGATTCCGAACTCTACCTCCCGTTATGGTGGTATTCCCGGTAAATCTTCCGGAAACACATCTTCATAATCGTATACCACTGGCACATCTTCGATTTTGAGGGATTCTTCCTACGATTCACTTGCGTATACCATATATGCCTTGCATCCATGTTTCATGAGTTTGTGAGCTTCTAGCATCATGCATACCACCAGGTTACCCCCTTTTTCACCGTATATCGTAACGTGCTTTCCGCTAGGAGATGTCAGTTTTATTTCCTTTCGGAAACATGCCACCTTTGCGTTGTATCGGGACAACCAATCCATACCCACGATCACTTGAAATACTCCCATCGATATTGAGATCAAGTCTATTGTGTATTCTTCGTCGTCAATGCTCAATTTACAATTTTCACATACATCACAGACGATAAAACTCTTGTTATTACCTATCTCTACTTCTAAAGGCATAGGTAATTTTGTTAGAACAAATGAAGGATGTCGAATAAACCCATATGAAATAAAGGATTTATTCGCACCCGTATCAAATAATATACGCGCAGGAATCGAGTTTATAGCAAATATACCTGAAACCACTTCGGGTTCAACTTTTGCTTCTGCGGCAGTCAAGTGGAAAGATCTAGCCTTTGCCTTCGGGGATTCACCTTTCGTGTCTTGCCCATCTTTCTTTCCTACTAGTTCCGAGCATTCTGATTTCTTGTGACCCGGTCGATAACAATTGTAGCAAACCGTAACTTTTTCCGTGCATGACGAAGCCATATGCCCCGTTTTCCGACATATGGGGCAAGGTTTATCCTTGAAGCGACATTCGCCCCTATAACCCTTTCCACAGATTTTGCAATTGGGCAACCCGCCTTTTACATCTGATTTCTTCACTGTTTCATTCGTTCGCGCTTTCTTGGTAGGGCTTGGATTAACATTATGAGCCCTCCGTTCACCTCGTTCAACCTGCTTTCTCAATTCGATCTCACGTTCCCGAGCAACATTTATTGTCTCGGTAAGGGTCTTGTATTTTGAAGGAGTCATAAACTCCTTATACTCGGCGCTCAACATATTGTAATAATAATATATCTTCTGTTCTTCGTTTGTTATCAGTTCATCACAAAACTTCATTTTATCCATAAACATTCCCGTGATCTTGTCTATGGACTCACCCTTGTGCCTAAGTTGCATGAACTCTTCCTTGATTCGATTTATGACCGCCTTGGGACTGTGGTGTTTAAGAAACGGCGTCTTAAATTCATCCCATGTCATGGCCTTAGCCGCTTCGTTTCCAATTTCTTTCTTTTTGTTATCCCACCAGTCTTTCGCTTGACCCCTTAATTGACCCGTACCATAGGCTACGTAGTCATCTTCGTCACAATGGGTCCTCTCAAATACCCTTTCGATATCACTTAGCCATCTCTGGCATACTATTGGGTCTACCTCCCCATTATAGACTGGCGGTTTGCACGCCATGAACTCCTTGTATGTACAAGGCTTTCGTCCTTCGGACTTTTCCTTTGCTAGATTGGCATTATCTTCCAATTTCTTGATTATTTCATCAACCACTGATAGTACCGTGTTCTTGATCTTATCGATGAAACCAGACAAACTATTTTCGATTGCCTTTCCAACCTCCTCGGCAATCACTTCTCTCGTTTGCTCGGTGACTATCGGCACCGCATCATCGTTACTTTCATCCGACATCTTTAATACTGAAATGTTTACATTAACCATCAAACATTTCATTTATAACATATGATTTACTTGTTTTGGTTTAATCAAGTTCATAACTTGATTCAACCGTTCTTGTTTCATGCATTTCTTGTGTTTGAGTGAACTTACACACTCTTTTCGTGCATATTTGTTCATGTTTCATTTCTATATTCTCTAAATCTACTTAAAACAATTAACTCTTACCGGATGCTTGATCAAGCTTGAACCGAACACACTTTATTGACAACCCTTAGCTCTGATTACCAACTTGTAAGACCCGACTTAATAAAACGAGATTAGTGATACAAAAACTTGCATTTAGTACAAGAATTTACGAGTTTACAAAAGTTTCATGATTTTAAGACCTTACAAGGTCATAATATTCAAGTCATCATACTACTAGTTAACTTTTAAAACATAGTTTCAAGTGTTTACATATTACTAAAACAAAATAGACAAAATGCGGAAGCTTCATTTGGTGCTTTCGGTTCTTGACAATTTCTTGATCGCCATCCGGGTTAGGACCATCTTCACCTATGGTCAAAACCATTAAAATTATTAGTTTGACACTTTAAAAATCAAGTATAAGCAAGTTCCATATTCAAACAAGTCAAAAACAAACAAGATGCAAGATCTGGGTTGGTCGCGCCGTGCGACGGGGTTCGGGGACGGCCGTCGCGTGCCGCCACCACCGTCGCGTTGCGCGACGGTTATTGGGTCTCGCCGTGGCGCAGCGCCAGCATGTGTTTTCGACAGAATGTTGTTATTTGGAGCTGCTAATTCCGCCCAGCACCACTTATCTCAATTCCAAACTTTAAAGTGGCATAACTTTTGACTCGGGCGTCCGTTTTAGCCGATTCTTTTTCCTACGCGACCGTAATTTAATTACGGACGCGTTTATCAACACGTTTTACATAAAAATATCATTTCAAAAACAGTTGTCCTATAATTTGTCTCTTGTTTATTTGACCCATTTGTTTACAAGTTCCATGACATGTATTGTTGTCATCACACACTTTAGACTAATGCATGCGTTTCTGCGTTTACCAAATATGGGCTTTTGCTCCCCTCCCGAGGGTTGCTTATGCAATAACCATCATGCTTATTTCCAAGAATTTAACCATGCCTATCGGAATCAATTGACAAGCGAATGTTCCGAATTATAATTCCTCTACAAGGCTCATGTTTTTGCAACGAATTAGTGTGTCCGTTACACGGCCTACGCTTGGTATATATAACCAATCACAAGTGATGGTTATTAATTTCTATGTTTGTAACCCAACTTATTTTGACCCGTTTGGATGCCGAATGGGTGTCACCATTGCTAGACACATCCAATTCTATTTCTAACTCATGATTTTGACCCGTTTTCTTGTCTAAGGCACTTTGTCACTCCCGTGACTTAACGGGTTTTCTTGTTTACCAAATTTCAATATAACAAAGTAAGACTAACAATTAAACATAATGTAGCAAAACTATAAGTCGCGTACCTTCAAAGTGTACCCTTCAAGCGTGTATCACCTCCGGCTTGTCCACTTGACGATCCGGATGTTTTACCTAAAGAGTTCCATTCACCATCAATTTAGAACTCTTTTATAATCAATAACGGACAATTCATTATGATATTCAAATCTGCGTTTTTGTCCGATTTTAAACATTTTATTCCTCACTTAGGCGTCTCAAAAAACACCTAGCGGGTCAAATTCTTACATAATCATTACTAGGTTCTTGACATGTTATTTCTTTCTATATCCACTTCAATTGGGCAATTTGCAACAAATTTCAACATCAATAATACTGAATTTAATACATGAATTCAGTTTTCACTAGAATAGTAATCGCAATCCTAGTGTTTATCTAGTCTCTACAAACCCAATAATCACCTAAAATGATGATTATAATTTCTACAATGATCATACTAAAATTTAACAAGAATTCATCTAGGGTTTTATCCCTAGACAACATGTTACCTCTAATTTCATCCATGCATCAAATAATCAAGCTAAATTTTCGTTTTTCACATTTAACCTAGAATTCAAGATGCAACAAAATACCACAATTTTGCATACCTTATGATCTCTTTGTCGAGGTGATCACTAATATATAATCAGAAATCGATTCAGACTTGATTTAGGTTTCCAATTTTGAGCTTTTGTGAGAATTTGGGTTTGAAGAGGGAATCCCTGATCGCCCCTTGTTCTGATCAACCCAGACACGCACGTATGTGTGTGTTTGGTGTGTTAATTTCTATTTTAACATTCTACTTTCAATCTTTGCAAGTTTGGTCCCTTAGCTTTTATTTAACTTATAATCTAGATGTTTTAACCTTATTATATGCCACTACAAGGCTCGTAGCTGACTGGGTTATAATTCCCAGTTAGCTGGTTCTTGTTTGATTAATACTTTATAAATTCTGATTTAAAGTTTTATAAATTCCGGGTTGTTACAAGAAAGAAACCCAACAATAAGATATGCTACAATTGTGGAGAACAAGGCCATATTAAGCCGAATTGTCCAAAACTAGCTTCAGCCACGAACAACAAGACTACTAAGAATGCTAGAGCATTTGTTTTGACAGTTGAAGAAGCAAAGATGATTCCGGACATGATTGGCGATACATTTTTAGTTAATGATGTTTTTGCCAAAGTATTATTTGACTATGGTGCGAACCAAAGTTTTATTAATACTTCATTTTGTAAACTTCACAATCAACCATTAACTAAACTCCAACAAGAATGCCTAGTAGAAATAGCCAATGGAGAATCCATTAAGATTTCTGAAATCTTGAAGGGAGCAAGAATAGAATTTTTAAATCAAAAATTTATTGCAAACCTTTATCCAATGAATCTGGTAGGATTTGATATTGTATTAGGAATGGATTGGTTAATAGCCAATAAAGCCAGTATTCTATGTGATCAAAAGTCAATTCAAGTAAATTCACCAAAAGGTGAAAAGATCACAATTAAAGGAGTAAGCCAGCTAGACCCACGAAATTCATCTCTTTAATGAAAACTGCAAGCTGTGCAAGAAAAGGGTCACTAGTGTATATGATTTCCATAATCATTAACACTAAAGGAAAATAATTAAAAGATCTTCCTGTACTATCTCAATTTTCAGATGTATTTCCAGAAGAACTACCCGGACTACCGCCAGACCGAGAATTCGAATTCAGAATTCATCTGCTACCCGGAACAACACCAATTACTAAAGCACCTTACCGTTTGGCACCCGTAGAAATGCAAGAGCTAAAGAAACAATTAGATGAACTGTTGGAGAAAGGATTTATACAACCAAGTTCATCGCCATGGGGAGCACCAATCTTATTCGTAAAAAAGAAAGACTGGTCAATGCGAATGTGCATTGATTACCGTGAATTGAACAAAGTCACGATTAAAAATCGGTACCCATTACCGAGAATCGATGATTTGTTTGATCAATTACAAGGAGCTCGATTATTTTCCAAAATCGACTTACGCTCAGGATATCATCAATTAAAGGTACATGAACAGGACATTCCTAAGACCGCTTTCAGAACAAGGTATGACCATTATGAATTTACTGTCATGCCATTTGGTTTAACCAATGCCCCAGCCGCATTTATGGACATGATGAACCGAATATGTAAGCTATATTTGGATAAATTCATAATTGCCTTTATAGATGATATTCTCATTTACTCTAAAAGCAAAGAGGAACATGCGGCGCATCTGCATGCACTCCTAAGTTTATTAAGAAAAGAAAAGTTTTATGCTAAATTCTTGAAATGCGAATTTTGGTTAGAAGAAGTACAATTTCTTGGACATTTAGTTAATCATGAAGGAATTCATGTGGATCCCACAAAGATCGAGGCAATTACTAAATGGAAAACCCCTGAATCACCAACAGAGGTTAGAAGTTTCCTAGGACTAGCCGGTTATTATAGAAGATTTATCCAAGATTTTTCTAGAATAGCCATTCCCTTAACGAAACTAACCTGTAAGTCTGTTAAGTTTGAATGGGGACCAAAACAAGAAGAAGCCTTTAGAATTATTAAGCAAATATTAACCAACGCACCCATACTAGCGTTACCAGAAGGAACTGAAGATTTTGTAGTTTATTGTGACGCTTCTAAGTTAGGTTATGGATGTGTGTTAATGCAACGTCAAAAGGTTATAGCGTATGCCTCTAGATATCTTAAGAATCATAAAGAGAATTATACAACCCATGATTTAGAATTAGGAGCCACAATTTTTGCCTTGAAAATTTGGAGACATTATCTTTACGGTAGTAAGTTTACTATTTTCACCGATCATAAGACTTTAAGATATGTTTTCGGGCAAAAGGAATTGAATATGAGACAAAGACGCTGGATGGAAATTCTTAGTGATTACGATTGTAATATCCAGTATCATGCCGGAAAAGATAATGTAGTAGCTGTTGGTGCATATGTCTGTTGACTTCGTCTTGTATCGAGTCATGTAATAGATTAGATAAACCAAGACACGTAGTTTGAGAAAAACGGGAAACAGATCAAAACCAGCCAGTTCACACGAAGTGGCCAGTTCGTGCGAACTGGACCAGGTCGTGCGAACTGGAGAGTCATGTTGGTGCGAACTGGAGTTCCCTATATATAGGTGTTCTTGGTTTTTCATTTGTAACTTTGGATTCCGGTAGCGAAGCTCTGCCGAAGTGTCGCCAAGCCTGTAAAACGTTGTGAAATCAATCTAATCGACATTTAATCTATTCCTAAGTGTAATTCAAGCTGCTACAACATCAATACGTCTGATTCCGCCTTTCGTATTGATCGAGAACTCTTCTGAATGTCTCGTTTGATCGATTCAACGATCCTACAAGTGGTATCAGAGCTCAGGAGGAAGATTTCTTACCATTTCAGCTTGTTTTCACCGAAAATTCTGATTTCTACTCACTTTCTTCACGTTTTCTCAAAATTAACTGAGTTTTTACGGTTAAAATGATCTGATTTTGTGTTATAACACGTAAAACTATGTTTTAATCAATGCTTGAACAAATCAGGACCTAATTCAACCTAAAACGTGATCAATTTTGACAAAAATCAACCGAAAACATGTCAGTTCGTTCGAGATTCATCCAGGTCGTGTGAAAGTATCACCAGTCCGCACGGTTTGAAGGTGTTCAGTTCGCACGGATTGAACAATAGTGAACCAGGTCGCTTGGAAAGTTCATCACTTCGCACGGGTTGGAATTAAACCAGTTCGCACGGTTTGGAATTAAATCAGTTCGCACGGTTTGGAATTAAATCAGTTCGCACGAGTTGACTTACATCAGTTCGCACGAGTTGACTCACCTCAGTTCGCACGAAGTGAATAGTGTATCAGGTTGTTTGAAATTAAGACCCAGTTCGCACGGTTTGAGATATAACCAGTCCGTTTGGAAGTTTGAACCAGTTTGTACGAAGTGGGTCCAGACCGTTTGAGAATATATCAGGTCGCACGGATTGTTCAAGTCGTTTGAAAAGGTTAACCAGGTCGTACGAGTTGAATTTCTAGTTCATTTGAAAAGATTGTTTTTGTGAAATCTCAATACCGAAACATGGACAACGAGTTTTATAACGCAATAGCTACTGCCCCGGGTACTCCTGTTACCATTGCTCAGAACGTATACATGGAAAATGAAACGGGAACTTTGAAGAAACCCCCAAAGCTGATGAGCATTGAAGAATATTATAGTTGGCAAGAACGTTTCGAAAACTGGGTTCAAGAAAATCATCTAAGGTCTTGGGAGTGTATTGAAACTAAATACGTTCGACCTCGTAATAATATGGGAGTTGTAAAAAATATTTCTTAATTTACCGAAAAAGAGAGAGAGATGTACAAGGCAGAAAAAATGATGATCAGTTTACTTCAACAAGCTGTGAAAGAAGACATCTTCATATTACTTCAACATGATGATAGTGCATGTTCGATTTGGGAAGCACTTTGCACAAAATTCGAAGGAAGTACGGAGATGATCAAGAATAAAAAATCATTACTAAAGAAAGAATTTGAATTGTTTTCAGGTTTGCCGGGTGAAACTACAAAGACTCTTATTGAGAGATATTGTCATTTAGTACGTTCAATGAGTCGTTTGGATATCACTAAAGATCATGAGGAATGGGTTGAAAAATTAGCCGATGCTTTACCTCAAAAATAATGGGGTACATATCTTATGATTTTGAAGAATACCGGAGAGTATGATAGATTGACAATTGCTCAGTTCATTGAAAAACTTGAAGGTCAAGATCTTGAACAACAAAAGATTGCTAAAATGAACAATTCAAGTGGTCAACAAGATATCAAGTTGTATTTCAAAGGTAATGTTCAAAATGTTGAAGCAAGTCCGAAGATCCAAACCGCTTTCAGCGCAGAAAACTCATCCGGATCACTCAATCAAAGCTCAACCAACAACAGTGGATTTTCTTCATATCCGAGTGTTAATCCTAATGTTTCAACTTCAAATCATCAGTCTCAAAGCTCAAACAATGGTAATGGTCATGTGCTACAATGCAACATCGCGTTGCATCTTCAGAACGGTCAGAATTTCTCTGAAGAAGTCGCTAAAGGTCATATGGCATTACTAGTTACTGTGTTAGAATCATATGAAAGTTTGGTTGCGGGAAGAATCAGAAATCCTATGTTAACAAAAGAGGATTACGATCAGATTGATGCTGAGGAATTGGAGCTAATGGATATTAAGTGGTGTTTAGCGAGTGTGTTGAGGAGAGCTGAAAAATTTAAGCAGATTACAGGAAGAGATGACTTACGTGAAGCTAATGTTTCTACTTTAGGTTTTGATAAGTCTAAAGTTACTTGTTTTCGGTGCAGGGAAAAAGGACATTTCAAGAGGGAATGTACCAACCGAGAAGCAGGTGGAGCTCAGAATCCTTTCGGGAACAATGATTATTATCGGAAAGCAATATATCATCAGGTAGCTCAACAACCGTCATCATCCGGTGCTATTCCGATTGAAGATGGAAAGAAGAAAGCTTGTATTACTATTCCAGATCAAGAAGATGGAAAAATTTCCAGAGGGATTTAGCTGGGACAAATATATTCCGGCTGAAAGTAACTCAAAGTTTAGAGCATTTGTTGCACAGATCATTCAAGATCCAGAGTTGATGAAAGAATGGATGGATGTGTTTGCAAATTGTTGGTGCATATGCCTGTCAACTTCGTCTTGTATCGAGTCTTGTATTAGAATAGATAGATCAGGGCACGAAGTACGAGAAAAATGAGAAACATATAGATTTGAGCCATTTCGCACGAAATGGAAAAGATCATTTCGCACGAAATGGGAGTGTCATTTCGCACGAAATGGCACAGGCCATTTCGTGTGAGTTCATCTCGTGCGAAATGGGAAGTCTATAAATAGTAGCCTTGTTCAAATCATTTGTGAGGTTTCGATTCTGGTAGCGAAGCTCTGCCGAGGTGTCTCCAGCATTGAAAAACGATCTGATATCAATATAAGAGACAATTAAAGTGATTCTTAGTGTTATTCAGCTGATATAACTCTGATACGTTTGTTTCCGCCACTCGTATTGGACGAGATCTCTTCTGAACGACTCGTTTGGTCGTGCGAACGATCCTACAAGTGGTATAAGAGCTCAGGAGGAAGAGTTCTTACCATTTTCAGCTGAAATTTCTGTTTTCAACTCACTTTCTTTACATTTTTCAAAATTAAACGAATTTTCACGGATAAAATGGCATGATTTTTACATATAATGTGCGAAACACTGTTTTAACAAACCCTTGAAAGAACCAGACCTTAATTTGAAGTAAAACTTGATCAATTTGTTCAAAAACTGTCCGAAAGGGTGACATCATCACCATTTCGTACGAATTGGATATCATTTCTGTAACGCCCCAAAAATCTGAATGTTAATATTTGTCGTGTGTTCCTTTATGACACGTCATGAAATTAATAACTAGGCTATTTCACCTAGTTAAGGGTATGGTCAAAAGTATTAAATGATGAAGGTAGTGTCGGTTATGTTTTAAAGGCAAACCCGAGGGGTTAAAGTGGAACAAGATGGAAGTTGAGTTATTAAAATGAAAGTTCAACACACACAAACACACACTTCGTGTGTGTTCACGAATGTTCAGGAGCTCCAAGAGCTCCAAACCCTAACTCAACTAAATCACCAAATTGAAGGGTGAATCGAGGCTCAAATTCAAGAAGGAACACGGATTAATGATCACCTTCACGAGGGGATCATAAGGTATGTCTTAAATCTAAGATTGGTGATCATGTGTGAAGTAGGTTATGTTCAAATCCGTGAGTTAGTATGAAATTAATCATGTATAAGGGTTAGAATCATCGTATAGAACACGGGTTACGTATGGTTTGTGTTAATTTGATGATTAGAGGTGAGACCCGTTAGTTAGGGTGAAGATGATGACTAGAAGCACCTCCCATGTCCGAGCCTTGTTGAAAGATTGATATATTATGTGGGTATGATGGATTCTTGTTAGATGAATTAGGAGAAATATGATGATGATATGTTTGATGTTTATTTGGGAATGATCCATGATGGTTAGTAGTAGGTTTTGATGGGTTATGTATGAGTTTAGAAGATGTATGCATGAATTAGTTGTACGTTATGCTTAAAAGGTAGTACGTACATCAAGTGTATGATAAAATGTATATAGTGTCGTCCGTATAGTCGATTATGATGTTACGGGTATATGTTGATAAGTCGATAGTTACATATGGTTAATAGTTGACTTTTGAAAGTCAACAAGTATAAGAAACATGATTTAACTCGTTGTGGTAAAAGCAGGATTATAGGAAGTCGTTTGGGCATGTTATGTTAATATGCATTAATTGTGATTACATGATGATGTACATATGTTGGAAAGGATATGAAGTTGATTATATGTTTTATTCTTGTTAGAAATGACTAAGGAAAGTTAAGTGTGAATTATGCGATTGATATGATTGTTAACATGTACAAATGAGTATACTAATAAGAGCGTGATTTCGATGAAATGAAAGTATAGGAATCACGACGAGACGGGCTCAAGCATGAGGTGTTAACGGGTCAAGAAGAGGCGAGGAATCGGATACGAGCACGGACGCATAAGGTAAGTGATTTCTGTAATCACTTCTTAGTTCGATTAAGTAATATGGTGTTTTAATTAGCTAAACATGATGGTTGAGGTCAAATATGTGTCGTAGTCTTTCGTCGTAAATGATGGGATTAAAGTTGACCAAAATGCCCTTGATGGGTATTTTGGGCAAACGATCTTAAAAAGTAGTTTAGAAACAAGTTATTCGATTAGTGTAATGTTTCGGTCAAGTATGAAAGTGAGGAGTATGGTTTTGTAAGTCAGAAACGTTTTAATGCGCAATTACCCTTAACGGGTCAAAATAAGCTTTTGAGCGCAAACGGGTGGAATAAGATGTAAGGTATCCGGGAATGAATCTTTTATGACAAATGACCTTGAAGTTATCAATTCATATGAAGTTAAGGTCAAACAAACAAGTTATGTGATAGAATTATGAACGGGTTAATTCTTGGTAAAAAGGGTAGTAAGCCGAAGACTTAAAAGTCTGGAATTTTGTTAATCCGGATGTCGGATCTTAACTCCATAAGATGGAGAATTAAATTACGGACGCGTAGGAAAAAGAATCGGGTAAAACGGACCAATAACAAAGAAGTTATGACCGTTTCCGTGAAATTCGGTTGTGCTGGGAATCTGCAGATCAGCAGCAGCAACATTCTGTGAATTTCAGGGCATCGCGCCATCGCGCGACGCGACGGTGGGACTGTTGGGCAAAAGTTGTTCTTTTGCTCCGTTTTGTCTTGGGAACTCGTTTAAACGCGTTTCAAGTTACGTATGACTAATTTGACTTACGTTTTTATAAGCTTAAGTGTATGCACATATGTAGATAGGTATGTATGTATGTTTATAAGTATGCGAGCAAGTACGTGGATATATGATGGTATGTATGAGAGTAGGCATGTATGAGTTTGGTATGATGCAAGTAGGGATGTATGTACGTATATATGTATAATGTCATGAGTGTGCGTAATGATGTAGGTATGTGTACACGTAGATACGTATATAAAGATGTAGATGTGTTTATATGTAGGTATGCATGTAGGTTGGCATGTATGTGTGTGAGTATGTATGCAAGTAGGTATATATGCATGTGTGTACGTATGTATATATGGAGATAATATGTGTGAAGTTTAGGTATGTATGTAAGTCATTCAGTATGATTGAGTTTTTACGTTGTTATGCGTGTACATGGAGATTTAGGTGTAATGCAGGTACAGTATCGAAGACTCACCAGAGATGAGGTACTCAGAGGGAACGTTTAATGTAAAGGAATAAAGAAACGGAAATAAACCAAGGCTAAGTATCGTTTATATTTATAAGAGGTATTAATGTCTTGTATGTGTTTGGTGAGTGCAGGTTGTCCGAGCCAGATTATCATTCAAAAGAGGAGCGATCAAAGACCGAGTCACAAGATAGATTGTACGGGATTGTTGAGTACGTGATTGAGTGAATCTAAGTTTATGTTTTCTTATTGTAAATGAGTATAATAAATGTATTTATTGAAAAAGAATTAACCTTAAAAATGAATTTAAGGGCGTCAAGGTGTTTGTAACGAACGAAATTTTTATGGTACGAATTTCCGCTGCGACTTTTGTCAAATACGAATTTGGATCTTACAAGTTGGTATCAGAGCCCTGGTTTGAGGGAATCAAGTACAAGAAGGTAAGTACTTGAACTCAAACTTGTGTGCTCTTGAGTTAAGAAACCCGTACAATCTAAGACTCGATCAAGATCCAAAGGTAAAAGCTAATATAAGTATGTACTTATGTATACGTATAAAGAAACTGACGGTTTTGTATGTGCAAGGTAAGCATAAGTGTTTGAAGAGGATGATTTGTGAATGCAGTCTTGGATGAATACTAAGGCAGGCAAAGAGGTAATAAGCCAAATTTGAATCCAGGTACGTAAATTCGATATGTGGGTATATGTAATAGTAAAATTCATTAAGAGAAGGAAAATGTTAAATGAAGGATAATGATAGTATAGTAATGAAGTACCGAAGGTGATACACGCGCCAAAACCTAAATCTACGGACATAAGGTGACAATTACATGAAGGCACGAAACTACTATGTGGATTGTGTACCTGGCCAGTACACGAGAAACGTATGACGTTCGTGAGATCATGATAATTGTTACAGGTATGTCCGGTAGAGTTGGGTAGCGGGCGGGCGGGCGTGTGGGTGAAATGGGAAGTAAGACTCTCGGGAAATTGAGAGTACTATGTAAGAATGAAAAACATGCCTGATAAGAATGGAGAATTGTTGAATCCGTGATTAAGTGCGGATCAACAAGATATGAATAATATGTTTGAATCCGTGAGACGGATTCAAGGATGAAAGGCATGGATGATATGTTTGAATCCGTGAGACGGATTCAAGGATGAAAGGCATGGATAATATGTTTGAATCCGCAAGAAGGATTCAAAACGCAGAAGTAATGAAAGGCATGAATGTAATGTTTGAATCCGTAAGGCGGATTCAATGAATGGAAAAGCATGAATGATGCGTCTGAATCCGTGAGACGGGTCTAAAAATATAAAAAGATGAAATTAATTTGCATAAGAAGGTGTCGACAGTCTGACCATGATTGAGTCGAACGGGTCATAGAAATAAGTATAAAGAAAAAGGTGATAGTATAATAGACGAAGTTTTGTATAATTTACGTGTTAGATGTGTTAGTAATTGACACTTAGAAGTCAGAATGATGACGGGCTGTGACCCGGACAATAACTTGAGTATGGGCGGGAATGGTAAGCTTGGTAAGAAATATTAAAACGATGTAATAAGGTCTTTGCAAGTAAGCATGAATGGAAGGAAGTACGAGCGTGCACTTCCGTTGGCGAAATGATTAATAGAATGAAAGGATTGCATGTAAGAGTTAGAATGTGTGGTACGTTATAGTAGGTACGTAGGAAATAGTAGAAGAGTTATAGGTGGGTAATCACCTAGTGTAATGAATGATTAAATGACATATGCTAACCGCCGATGTTGTTGATGATAATGTTAGAACTATTGATGTGATGAAACCAATCGTATTGGTGAAAGGTTGTGCACGAGCGGAAGCTCATTATACGGATGAATGAAACCTGGCCTGTATAGCTAGTACTCGAAGAGAAGATGGTTGATCTGGGTTGCGGGTCGTTGGTTTGAGAAATGAAAAAGAGGTTAGTAAAATGTTTAACTCATGTTGGATAGATATGAACTAGTACGACACATGGATATTATAAATTAAGTAATGCATGAAGTGGAAGCAATAGTAATGTGAAATGAACGACATGAATTAAAGGTATCGTAAAGGTATGCAAGGTACAAGTAACTGTAGAAAACGTAGAATAAGATTAACGTTAGAGTTAAGCACGTAGGTGTGAATAAGAAATGGTAGTTTTGTTATGATATCAAAACAATAGTTAAATATTATACAGTGCTTGTAGAGAATGTAATCTTAAGAGATGAGATGAAGGTATTAGATTCGTTATGAACGGATCATAAGGATGTATGTATGATTATAGATTAAAGAAGTGGGTATATTGACCTGTTATTAACCGGTCGAGGAAATAAGAATGATGTGTGAAGTTATAGCATGGAAGGCATGAACTTATTAGAAAGAAGCCAACTATATGAATAGTTTATGAATCGAGAATGTATAGTTACCCATTACTATGATGTATTAGTTAAAGTTAAACATATCTGAGTATATACAAGTTTCGATGCAAGATCGTATAGTCGATGAAAACATTATGAATGTTGAAATAAACAAATGGGAATGTTAGTAATGGGATGTTGGAATGGTTTCAAGTAAATAAAAAGATATATAATGCATATGATATACGAGTATTAGAATGATGAATGAATCATTAGCTATAAAGGCTGTTAGGAATTAGCGTTATTAGTGAAAGCGACACTAATAAGAACTCCGGAGCGGGTTCTTTAAGAATGAAGACAGTCGTTGTGATGGGCTAGCGGTAGTGTTGATGGGACGTAGAGAAGAATTAATTAGTATTAAATAGAGGTGAGAAAGGTTTCGGGGACGAAACCTTATTTAAGGGTGGTAGACTTGTAACGCCCCAAAAATATGAATGTTAATATTTGCGTGTGTTCCTTTATGACACGTCATGAAATTAATAACTAGGCTATTTAACCTAGTTAAGGGTATGGTCAAAAGTATTAAATGATGAAGGTAGTGTCGGTTATGTTTTAAAGGCAAACCCGAGGGGTTAAAGTGGAACAAGATGGAAGTTGAGTTATTAAAATGAAAGTTCAACACACACAAACACACACTTCGTGTGGGTTCACGAATGTTCAGGAGCTCCAAGAGCTCCAAACCCTAACTCAACTAAATCACCAAATTGAAGGGTGAATCGAGGCTCAAATTCAAGAAAGAACACGGATTAATGATCACCTTCACGAGGGGATCATAAGGTATGTCTTAAATCTAAAATTGGTGATCATGTGTGAAGTGGGTTATGTTCAAATCCGTGAGTTAGTATGAAATTAATCATGTATAAGGGTTAGAATCATCGTATAGAACACGGGTTACGTATGGTTTGTGTTAATTTGATGATTAGAGGTGAGACCCGTTAGTTAGGGTGAAGATGATGACTAGAATCACCACCCATGTCCGAGCCTTGTTGAAAGATTGATATATTATGTGGGTATGATGGATTCTTGTTAGATGAATTAGGAGAAATATGATGATGATATGTTTGATGTTTATTTGGGAATGATCCATGATGGTTAGCAGTAGGTTTTGATGGGTTATGTATGAGTTTAGAAGATGTATGCATGAATTAGTTGTACGTTATGCTTAAAAGGTAGTACGTACATCAAGTGTATGATAAAATGTATATAGTGTCGTCCGTATAGTCGATTATGATGTTACGGGTATATGTTGATAAGTCGATAGTTACATATGGTTAATAGTTGACTTTTGAAAGTCAACAAGTATAAGAAACATGATTTAACTCGTTGTGGTAAAAGCAGGATTATAGGAAGTCGTTTGGGCATGTTATGATAATATGCGTTAATTGTGATTACATGATGATGTACATATGTTGGAAAGGATATGAAGTTGATTATATGTTTTATTCTTGTTAGAAATGACTAAGGAAAGTTAAGTGTGAATTATGCGATTGATATGATTGTTAACATGTACAAATGAGTATACTAATAAGAGCGTGATTTCGATGAAATGAAAGTATAGGAATCACGACGAGACGGGCTCAAGCATGAGGTGTTAACGGGTCAAGAAGAGGCGAGGAATCGGATACGAGCACGGACGCATAAGGTAAGTGATTTCTGTAATCACTTCTTAGTTCGATTAAGTAATATGGTGTTTTAATTAGCTAAACATGATGGTTGAGGTCAAATATGTGTCGTAGTCTTTCGTCGTAAATGATGGGATTAAAGTTGACCAAAATGCCCTTGATGGGTATTTTGGGCAAACGATCTTAAAAAGTAGTTTAGAAACAAGTTATTCGATTAGTGTAATGTTTCGGTCAAGTATGAAAGTGAGGAGTATGGTTTTGTAAGTCAGAAACGTTTTAATGCGCAATTACCCTTAACGGGTCAAAATAAGCTTTTGAGCGCAAACGGGTAGAATAAGATGTAAGGTATCCGGGAATGAATCTTTTATGACAAATGACCTTGAAGTTATCAATTCATATGAAGTTAAGGTCAAACAAACAAGTTATGTGATAGAATTATGAACGGGTTAATTCTTGGTAAAAAGGGTAGTAAGCCGAAGACTTAAAAGTCTGGAATTTTGTTAATCCGGATGTCGGATCTTAACTCCATAAGATGGAGAATTAAATTACGGACGCGTAGGAAAAAGAATCGGGTAAAACGGACCAATAACGAAGAAGTTATGACCGTTTCCGTGAAATTCGGTTGTGCTGGGAATCTGCAGATCAGCAGCAGCAACATTCTGTGAATTTCAGGGCGTCGCGCCATCGCGCGACGCGACGGTGGGACTGTTGGGCAAAAGTTGTTCTTTTGCTCCGTTTTGTCTTGGGAACTCGTTTAAACGCGTTTCAAGTTACGTATGACTAATTTGACTTACGTTTTTATAAGCTTAAGTGTATGCACATATGTAGATAGGTATGTATGTATGTTTATAAGTATGCGAGCAAGTACGTGGATATATGATGGTATGTATGAGAGTAGGCATGTATGAGTTTGGTATGATGCAAGTAGGGATGTATGTACGTATATATGTATAATGTCATGAGTGTGCGTAATGATGTAGGTATGTGTACACGTAGATACGTATATAAAGATGTAGATGTGTTTATATGTAGGTATGCATGTAGGTTGGCATGTATGTGTGTGAGTATGTATGCAAGTAGGTATATATGCATGTGTGTACGTATGTATATATGGAGATAATATGTATGAAGTTTAGGTATGTATGTAAGTCATTCAGTATGATTGAGTTTTTACGTTGTTATGCGTGTACATGGAGATTTAGGTGTAATGCAGGTACAGTATCGAAGACTCACCAGAGATGAGGTACTCAGAGGGAACGTTTAATGTAAAGGAATAAAGAAACGGAAATAAACCAAGGCTAAGTATCGTTTATATTTATAAGAGGTATTAATGTCTTGTATGTGTTTGGTGAGTGCAGGTTGTCCGAGCCAGATTATCATTCAAAAGAGGAGCGATCAAAGACCGAGTCACAAGATAGATTGTACGGGATTGTTGAGTATGTGATTGAGTGAATCTAAGTTTATGTTTTCTTATTGTAAATGAGTATAATAAATGTATTTATTGAAAAAGAATTAACCTTAAAAATGAATTTAAGGGCGTCAAGGTGTTTGTAACTAACGAAATTTTTATGGTACGAATTTCCGCTGCGACTTTTGTCAAATACGAATTTGGATCTTACAATTTCGTTTGAATTTGCAACCATTTCGCACGAGACAGGTCCATTCCGCTTGAAAGGCCCATTTCGCTTGAAAGGTTCATTTCGATTGTAAAGACCATTTCGTTTGAAAAGCTCATTTCGCATCAAAGGCATTTCGCATCAGATCCATTTCGTGTGAGAGTGCTTTCCATTTCGTTTGAGATTGTTCTAGTTCATTTGAGGATCATTCATTTCATTTGAAAGACTGATTTTGTGACTTTTAAAAACCGAATCATGGATAACGAGTTCTACAATGCCTTTGCTAGCCCGATTACTATAACTCAGAATACGATGCTAGAAAATGAAACGGGCACCACGCAAAAACCGCCTAAGCTAATGAGTATTGAGGAGTACAGTGGATGGGCGGAACGTTTTGAAAATTGGGTTCAAGCATATTACCTTGATGCATGGGAATATACTGAATTTCGATATATTAGACCGGTTAAGGACAACGGACAGAAGGTTGATATTAAAGATCTAGATGTTGATGAGAAAAAGAAATATAAGAATGAAAAGATAATGGTTAGTCTCTTGCAGCAAGCTATTAAGGAAGAAATCTTGATTTTACTTCAACACAACGGAAGTGCACATTCGATATGGAAAGAATTAAAATCAAAGTTTGCTGGAAGTAAAGAGATGATCAAGAACAAAACGTCGCTTATGAAGAAAGAATTTGATCTATTTCGTGGATTAAAAACTGAAAACACCAAGCAGATTATAGAAAGATATTGCAATTTGGTGAAGAATATGAAAAGATTGAACATCAATAAAGATAAAGAAGAATTGATTGAAAAGTTGGCCGATGCGTTGCCACATGATGTTTGGGGCACGTATCTTATGATGTTGAAAAATAAACCTGAATTTGACAATCTAACGCTGAGCGATTTTATTGAACAACTCGAAGCTCAAGAAATGGAACAACGAAAGATAGCGAGAATGAAGAACTATGATGGTGAACAAGACATTGGTCTGTATTACAAAGGAGGTGTTAGTGATAAGACCAACATTGCACCAAATATTAAAGCTGCTTTCAATGCCAAAAGTTCTTCTGAAGGTTCATCTCAAGGATCAAGTAGCAAAACGGGATTTTCTTCATATCCATTGTTCGATCCAAAATTTTCAGCAACCAAGAGTGGCAAAGTTCTTCAATGCAACATTGCTTTAAATCTTTAGAATGATCAAAATTACTCTGAAGAAGTAGCCAAAAAGTCATATGTCTTTGTTGGTGACTGTGTTAGAGTCGTATGGGAGTTTAGTTGCAGGAAGGATTGGAAATCCAATGTTGACAAAAGAGGATTACGATCAGGTTGATGCTGAGGAGATGGAACTTATGGATATAAAGTGGTGTTTGGCTAGCGTGTTGAGAAGAGCTGAGAAGTTTAAACAAATCACAGGAAGAGATGATTTTCGTGATGCAAATGTTTCTACTTTAGGCTTTGATAAATCTAAAGTTACTTGTTTTCGTTGCAGGGAAAAAGGGCATTTTAAGCGAGAATGCACAAACCGCGAAGCAAGTGGAGCTCAAAATCCTTTCAACAACAATGATTATTATCGGAAAGCGATTTATCATCAAGTTGCTCAACAGACGTATCAACAACAATCACAGACTGCTCATGCTAGGAAGGAAATTGAAGAATCAAAGAAAGCTTATCTTGTTAATCAAGATGATGGAAGATCGTCAAAAGGATTTGGTTGGGACAAATATATTCCAGCTGGGAGTAAAGCATGTCTGACAGATCAAGATGATGAAAGGCTTCCAAAAGATTTCAGTTGGGATGATTATGATCCTAACAGAAAAGCAGATCATAAAGCTTTTGTTGCTCAAAAAGTTGAAGATGATGATAATGATTATTGGGCAAATAGTATGAAAGAGCATTTAGAATATCTAGCCGAGAGAGATGCTGAAAGGGCTCGAATTGCAAAGAAGAAGGTTGAAAAACAAGATGATAGTGATGATGATTATTGGGCAGATAAAATGAAAGAGCATTTAAAATTTCTAGCTGAGAGAGATAAAGAAAGAATGAAAGATAAGAATGATGAAGAAGAGGTTCGAGTGATAAAGCAGAAAGAAATTCCAATTTTCGAGATTAAAAAAGAAGCTGATGCAGAAAAGGTGTCTGAGAACTGTGAAAACTGTGAGACTATGAAAAAATACAACAACGAGTTGATTCACAATATGAACAGGTTGAAAGAATCGTATGATGTCTTAAACAAAGCCACGAATCAATACAACGAGTCAAGCAATGAACAAGCTACAGCCATGAAGACACTCAATGGAGCTTACATGATAAAGCAGGAAATGGTCAATTATTACATTGGGATGTGTGCTGAGCTTGAACAAAAGTTGGAAACTCAGAGAATCAAAACTGAGAGAGTAAACAAATTATTGAAAAGTTTCTCATGTTCTTCTTATGTGATTGACAGGATTTACCCCACAGTGGAAGGCATGAAGGCTTTTAAAGAAGAAATATCTGAAGTGAAGAAGTTTGTAACAAAAGAGGATACTGAAGTGAAGATTCTGGTAAGAAACAAAGTTTTGGCTATAACAAGTATCCACCCCCGCTTGAAAATAGATATTCTCCACGAAATCCAAATTCAGAAAGAGTAAAAAAGGCAACCAACTTACAGTGGGAATCTGAGTCTTCAGATAACTTGCCAGACAACATTGATGTTATTTTTACATCATCCGACACTGATCATGAGTCCGAGTTAATAAAGAAAGTGGTCGATCAGGTGTTGGAAAAAGATGAAACGGAGGAGTCAAAGTCAGAGTTAAAGTCTGAGTCCGACACATCAAGTTCATCAGTCAAAAAGGACAAAAGGGTTTATAATAAAGAATTTCTGTTATCACAAAATAATTTGAATGACGAAACATTCAAAGTAGCATATACTTTGAATGATTCTGACAAATTATATTCTGATGAAGAATTTCCAATAAGAGGTGTTAAAACTGAAATGATTAAAAAGGTTTTCAAACTAGAAGAAATCAATTTTTCTGAAATAAAAGATGTAAATCTTTCTGAAAAACCTAAAAAGTACACCTCAAGAGTTCAACAAAAATTAAACAAGAAAAAAGGTTTCATTTCTGGTTCTGACTTTCAAAAGAAACCAAACCATAACGGTAATTTCAAAAAGAAAGGTTTAGGCTTTATTCCACCAAAAAATCATAAAAATGAGAAAACTTATAAATCAAAAACTGTTTTTGTTTTAGGAACATCATCTGAAGAAGAAAAAGAAAGTTTGTTCAGGAAGCAGACAAACAAAGAATTCCTTGCTAAGAAGCAAGCGGAAATGAAGAAGGAAATTGCTCAGAAGAAGGAGACAAGAACCTGTTTTCAATACAAAATAGTTGGTCATATTGCCAGGAATTGTCCAAAGGCAATCCAAACAAAACAGGGGGTCTCTTATAAACTCAAAAGAAAAGTTGTTGAGAATGAACCACCAACCAAACCATTTAAAGTTTTCAAAAATTCAAAGTTTGAGGTTGGTGAGTATTCAAAAGGTTTTTACAAAAGAAAGGTGAATCTTAACAACCAAAGATGGGTTGTTAAGAAATCAGATGATAGTTCTAGCAATGATTCTGATTCGTCAAAATCAGAGGAGCTATTTTCTGGCGATGAATCTGACTCGTCAAAGTCAGAGGAGCCACAAGTTGAGATAAAAAGAGAAAATTCAGTGCCGCCATTTGATGATGCAAATTTTCCACCATTGCGGGCTGAAAATTTAAAATCAAAAGTTGGAAAAGTTGAAATTTCAAATCAATTTTTTTCTGAAAAGAAAGAATTTGATGTTGCAAAAGCCTTTAACCCCACAGTTCAAAATATTTTTGGAAAAATGGTTGACGGAAAGGTCAAAGGGGTAAAGGAATTTTATGAAAAGAAAACGAAGAAACCAGATGAAGATGGGTCATCCCAGGTTAGTAACTGGGATAGAACCTTTCACGACTAAAACTCTGGACTTGCCGGAGCTCCCAAGTTGGTAATCGTGGAGCAGGAATCGGCATCTTTCTTGAGAAATTCATGAAAGAGATATTTCGACTTACAAGTGGTAGTATTCTTGAAAATTGTCATATTTCATTTTACAAATGGTATGGTTGATAAGTGAACCTTCAAGTGGTTGAAGAAGGGGTTTTCACCTACAAGTGGTTAGTCAAGGTCATTAAGTTGAACTTGATTTAACTTTCATACAAATGGCTGAAGGAACAATATGATGAATATAACCCCGATTTTACAAGTGATATCAACAAAACTTATTTTCCGAAAAAACCATTTTGATTAAAACAAACTTAGGTGTTTTGAAATCATAATGGGAAAATAGTTTGTTGTCAGGGGGAGTTCTGATTGTTTATGCCAAGTGGATGGCGATTTGAAGCAGTTCACAACAGTTGTCACTTTATTTGTACAGTTTATTTTTAAATTTAAAAAAAATCAAAATTGAAACATATTTTGATTTTAGGGGGAGTAAAAATTTTAGAAATTTCAAAAATTTGAAAAAGTAAAAAACATGATAAAATCTAAAAAAGCCAAAAACATGAAAAATTCAAAATAAGTTTTGTTGTGAAAAAGAGGAAATGATAGTACATCAGTAGACGATCACAGTACACTAAAGAAATGGAAAGATAAAATGTGATAAACGGTCTCACTAAAGATGTGACGATAGGCTCAGCTAGACTAGTAGATTTGCGATAACGATACAAACTTAAATTGAAAAAGCCTAGTTCTAGTGGGAAACACGGTTGAAAGCATAGTACTTAGTTTTGTCCATCGTGACTGTATACCTACTCAGTAATCGCTGAATGCTAAAAGAGCATAAAAACCGGTCAGTTTGTGAACTTTCACAACTTGCTGAAAAGGTCACTGTGATTGTGCATTTCATTTTGCAAAAATTTAAACTTGTTTGATTTCTTTATTTTGTTTAAGCATTGGACATCCTCTGCGTATACGTGAGTATCGAACTGGATGTTAGTGCCTAAACATTCTGCGTTATTTTTCTTGGTGTTTCGTTTAAATCTTGGATCACCTCTGCGTATATGTGAATATCGAACTGGTGGTTAAGATCTAAACATATTCAACTTGTTTTTATTTCTTATTTTGTTTAAACATTGGACTTTCTCTGCGTATCGAAAGAGCGACCTGATTGTTAATGTTTAAACATTCTGCGTTGTTTTTGCACATATCACAGTTGATGAAAGTTTAAAGGCATTACTTGAGTCAGTGTATTGCATGATGAGGGGATATGCTGAGATCGTGGGGTCCATAAGAATTTAGTGCAAAATTAATATATCTTAACGTATCGGTAAACATGTCGAAAGTTTTTAGATTGAGTTTAAGAGGACAACAATATCGTCAATCTATGTGAATCGTTTAGAGCTTAAAATGTTTAAAGCTTAACAGTGCAAGTGATTTGTCATAAACTGATATGATCCTCTTACACAAACTCACAAAATATTGTTTGTAAATATTTCTTTACTGCATTTTATTAAAATAAAAAATCCAAAAAAATTTTCGGATTGTTTTAGCATAATTTTTTGAAAAATTCAAAAAGATTTTCGACAACTGATGTTGAAAAGCTGATTTTCAAAATTCCGAGTGCTAAACATGATGAACAGTAGGGTTGGGAGAGATTGTTTAGAAAGAAGAAAAAGTTATTTTTACAAGTGGTCTTCCGAGATTATAAATGTTAAATCATTTTAGATGATATTTACAAGTGATTGTTTGAGATTGATTTTTCAAGTGATTAAGTAGAGTATAAATTTGTGAAATCTTATTGTGAGGTAGAGTTTTGCAGGCAGAAGCAGCCAGGTTTCAACTCCTGAAAGATATGGGAAATCCAGGTTCCGATTCCTGTGAACTTTCAGCATGAGGAGAGCCAGGAAACGTTCCTGAACCTGTGAAAGCTGCAAAGCGTGATCAGAATTTGAGCCAGGTCATGGTCCTAGAACGAGAATTCCAGACTGCGATCCTAGTTTATCGAAAGGGGAAGTCTGAAGAGGCAAGAGCTAGTTTCTGATCCTGGATTAACATTCAAGGGGGAGTTTGAATAATAGAGAGTCAGATTTGAATCCTAATGTCCTCGCAAGCTGCTGAAGCTGATGAACTTAAGGAATCAAGAGATCTGATCAAGAGAAGATAGAGACATATTGAGATTTTGGAAGAAAGACAGAGAAGAAGAGAAAGATATTGATTGAGGATGCTTACAATGGAGAATACTTTGAAGAGAGCATGAAGACTGATAAAGACTGAAGGGTTGACATACCGAAGACTCGACATTGAAGACTTCGTCAACTTCCAAGGGGGAGTCTGTTGGTGCATATGTCTGTCGACTTCGTCTTGTATCGAGTCTTGTATTAGAATAGATAGATCAGGGCATGAAGTACGAGAAAAACGAGAAACATATAGATTTGAGCCATTTCGCACGAAATGGAAAAGATCATTTCGCACGAAATGGGAGTGTCATTTTGCACGAAATGGAACAAGCCATTTCGTGTGAGTTCATCTCGTGCGAAATGGGAAGTCTATAAATTGTAGCCTTGTTCAAATCATTTGTAAGGTTTCGATTCCGGTAGCGAAGCTCTGCCGAGGTGTCTCCAGCATTGAAAAACGATCTGATATCAATACAAGAGACAATTAAAGTTATTCTTAGTGTTATTCAGCTGATATAACTCCGATACGTTTGTTTCTGCCACTCGTATTGGACGAGATATCTTCTGAACGACTCGTTTGGTCGTGCGAACGATCCTACACAAATGGTGAGAAAAGTCAAGATGGAGAGTCTGTCTCTTCAGAAGATAGTTCAGAAGAGACACCAATCTTTGATCAATCATCAATTGATAGCAGCGATGATGATGAAGAAATTAATCAAATAAACATTGGTAAAACTCATCTATCTCCTGAAAGTTTCAAATTTTATTTTGCAGATAAGTTGGAGAAGCTAAAGGAGAGACGAGCAGCAAAAGAAAGAGATAAAATGTGAAAATATTGCTCAGGAAGAAAAGAATGAACAGAGTGAAGAGGTTAAACTTGTTGAAAAAATTGTAGAGGTTACTAAACCTTGTCTGAAATGTTTGGAACCATGCAAACATTGTGAAGAGAAAGATAAGAAGTATAATGAGCTTGACGAGATGAAAGAAAAATTGTTGTTTGATGTTAAGTACGTGAAAGAATCTTATGATGTGTTGAACAGAATAGTCAACCAATTGGAAAAGACAAACTCAGAAAGGGAAGATGCTTTAACAATGATGAATGCTGTGATGATGTCTAAGCAGAAGGCCATCAATCATTATATTGAAGAGTGTGCAAAGTTGAAGCAAGAATTGGAGACTGAAAAGATTGAGAATGAAAGAATCAGACGATTGCTAATGGATTATTCAAGTTCTGATTACTTGATTGATAGAATTATCCGACAGTTGCAGGTTCTGAAGCTTTTCAAGATAAGAAGTCGGAAGATACGGATACTGGTAAGAAACAAAGTGCAAATTATAACAAGTGTCCGCCTCCGATCTGGGAAGGATATTCTCCCAGAAAACCAAATTCGGAACAATTCAAAAAGGCAGTCAATATAAAGTTAAAGTCCGAAACAACTGATGAGTTACCAGACAACATTGACGTCACATTTACATCGTCTGACACTGATCATGAGTATGAGTTAATAAAGAAAGTGGTCGATCAGGTGTTGGATAAGGATGAGGAGTCAGAGTAACAGTTTGAATCTGAGAGTTCAAGTTCATCAGTCAACAGTTCGAAATCATCGGTCAAAAGGGTTTACAATAAAGAATTTTTGTTATCAAAAAATAATTTGAATGATGAACCAATCAAAGTGGCATATACTTTGAATGATTCAGACAAATTATATTCTGATGAGGAATTTCCAATTAAAAATGTGAAAATTGAAAATATTAAAACAATTTTTAAATTGATAGAAATAAAGTTTTCAGAAATAAAAAATAAAATGGGATTTTCAAAACCTAAATATACTTCTAGAGTTCAACAACGCTTAAACAAGAAGAAAGGTTTTGGTCCAGGTCGTCAAAAGAAACCGAATCATAAAAGCAATTTCAAAAAGAAGGGGTTGGGTTTTGATGTCGATAATAATAATAATGATAAAAGTTCTAAAACAAATACAGTATTTGTTTCAGGGACAAGTTCTGAAGAAGAGAAAAAGAGCTCATTCTGGAAGCAATCGAACAAATCGTTTCTTGCAGAAAAACAGAAACATGAGAAGAATGAAGCTAATCAGAAAAAGGAGACAAGAACCTGTTACCGATGCAAAAAAGTTGGTCACATCGCCTGGAATTGTCCAATGGCAACCAACTCAAAACAGGAAGTTCTTTCTAAACTCAAAGAGAAAGTTGTTGATAAAACTAAACCACCAACTGAAAAATTCAAAGTGTTTAAAAATTCTACATTTGAAGTTGGTGAGAGTTCAAGAAGGTTTTACAAAAGAAGGGTGAATCTTAACAACTAAACGTGGGTTGTTAAGAAATCAGATGTTAAGTCTGGCGATGAATCTGACTCGTCAAAGTCAGAGTAGCCACAAGTTGAGCTAAAAAGAGAAAATTCAGTTCCACCAATGGATGATGTCAACTTTCCACCATTGCGGACTAAAAAATTTAAACAAAAAGTTGGAAAAGTGGAAATTTCGAATCAATTCTATTCTGAAAAGAAAGAATTTGATGTTGAAAAAGCGTTTAATGGCAAAGTGAAACATATCTTTGGTAAGATGGTTGATGGAAGGGCCAAAGGGGTAAAAGAATTCTATGAATCAAAAAGGAATATTCAAAGACCAAGTGAAAGTGAACTGGTTACACCCAAAGCTGGTCAGGCTTGGGTGTCTGTATTCCATACTTAAAAATCCTGACTTGCCGGAGCTCCCAGGTTGGTAATCGTGGAGCATGAATCGGCACTATTCTTGAAAAATGTTTTGAAAAATGTCAAATAATAGTTTTTACAAGTGATAATTTGAAAACAAGGTGATGAAACCCCATGTTTGTGAAATGACAAACAAATTAATTTTCCGGAAAAACCATTTTGATTAAAACAAACTTAAGTGTTTTGAAATCACAATGGGAAAATAGTTTGTTGTCAGGGGGAGTTCTGATTGTTTGAGCCAAGTGGATGGAGAATTGAAGCAATTCACATCAGTTTGTCATTTTACTTTGTACAGTTTATTGCTCTTATTTTCAAATTTTCCCAGAAAATCAAAAATTGAAACATATTTTGGATTTTAGGGAGAGTAAAAAATTTAGAAAATTTGAAAAATCAAAAAACATGATAAAATCTAAAAATAAAAAAACATCGAAAAATTCAAAATGAGTTTTGTTGTGAAAAAGAGGAAATGATAGTACATCAGTAGACAATCACAGTACGCTAAAGAATTGGAAAGTTAAAATGTGATAAACGGTCTCACTGATGATATGCCAATAGGTTTTCTCACGCTTAGTAGATTGTTTTCGAGATATAAACCTAAATATCAATACTTACTTATCTCGTGGGGAACATCTCTCGGATATATAGGTAACCCCTGAAATCTTGTTTGAAGGGCTTTCTATTTCTGACATACTAGGTCTTTGTGCGTGATGATATCTGGGGTATTATACCAGGACTTCTGATTTTGCGGGAGCAATAGCCTAGTCCTCGTATAATACTTTGCACAGCTTTAATCTTAAAGCTTACCCTCAGCATAAAAAATAATGAAACATTGAAAAATGCTAATCATGTGCTGTTGAAGAAAAGATTCTCTAAAGGGAACACACCTAAAGTCGAGCCATCATCTCTCTGATTTTGCGGAAGCAATAGCCTGAGCTCTCATGGCCAAGCATTTAACCCCTGACAGATATCATTAGTGTACATTCACCTGTAAGACTGAATATAGGAGTCTGGATACGGGAGTATATTCTGAGGTGGGACACGCGAATAAGTTAAGTGCTTAAAACACTAATCCATATCTCGAATCAATTGAACTTTGTGTGAAAATTTAAGTGGATCAGTATACTGACAATCTAAGTGAATCGTTTAGATCTTAAAGTGTTTAAAGCTCAACGGTGCTAGTGATTTGTCATAATCTGATATGATCCTATTACACAAACTCACAAAAATATAGTCTGTAAATATTTCGTTACTGCTTTTCATTAGTATGTTTTAGCATAAAATTTTGAAAAATCAAAAAGATTTTATTTTATCTTATTTTCGACAACTGGTGTTGAAAAGCTGATTTTCAAAATTCCGAATGCTAAACATGATGAACAATAGGTTGGGAGAGTTTGTTTGAAAAGAGAAATGATTTTGAAATGATTAAATGGTTTCAAATTAATGAAATGTTAAATTTGTGTGTTTCGAATACAAGTGGTTAATTTGAGAAATGTTATAAGATATCTACAAGTGGTTTCTAAAATTGTTAAATTTTTAAAAATTGAGAAATTTACTTTTGGGTAGAGATTTGTGCAGATCCCCGTGTCTAAGCCTGAGCAGAGTTTGAGTCAGGGTACGATCCCGGAACAATTTAAGAGGGAGTCTGTTAGCAAATGAGATAGAAGCTGCTGATGCTGAAGAGCTTAAGGAATCAAGAGACCTGATCAAGAGAATTAGAGAGATAATAGAGCCAGGTTGAGATTCTGATAGAAGAAGAGAGAGATTGAAGATGCCTACAGAGAAAGATACTTTGGAAAGAGCGAGAAGACTGATCAAGACTGAAGACTCGACACACTGAAGACTTACACTGAAGACTCGTCAACATCCAAGGGGGAGTTTGTTGGTGCACATGTCTGTTGACTTCGTCTTGTATCGAGTCATGTAATAGATTAGATAAACCAAGACACGTAGTTTGAGAAAAACGGGAAACAGATCAAAACCAGCCAGTTCACACGAAGTGGCCAGTTCGTGAGAACTGGACCAGGTCGTGCGAACTGGAGAGTCATGTTGGTGCGAACTGGAGTTCCCTATATATAGGTGTTCTTGGTTCTTCATTTGTAACTTTGGATTCCGGTAGCGAAGCTCTGCCTAAGTGTCGCCAAGCCTGTAAAACGTTGTGAAATCAATCTAATCGACATTTAATCTACTTCTAAGTGTAATTCAAGCTGCTACAACATCAATACGTCTGATTCCGCCTTTCGTATTGATCGAGAACTTTTCTGAACGTCTCGTTTGATCGATTCAACGATCCTATAGTAGCCGATGCTTTAAGTCGAAAATATCATGAAAAGCCAAAAAGAGTACGTTCTCTTAAATTAAATCTGTAGATAGATTTAAATGAGCAAATCAGAAAAGTACAAGAATCAGTAATCAAGGATGATACTGAAAAATTAAAAGGGATGATTAAGGAATTAGAATAAGGAATAGATGGAATTTGGAGATTCCATAAGAAAAGAGTTTGGATACCCAAACTAGGAAACCTAATCACAAAATATTAGAAGAAGCCCATAAGTCTAAATATACGATACATCCTGGAAGTGATAAAATGTATCAAGACTTAAGAAAGAATTTCTGGTGGATTGGAATGAAAAAGGATATAGCAGCTTATGTAGCCAAATGTCTAACTTGTTCACAGGTTAAAGCTGAACACCAGAAACCCTCATGTTTGTTACAACAATTGGAAATGCCTGTATGGAAATGGGAAATGATAACAATGGACTTTGTTACCAAATTACCCAAGACACGAAAATGTAATGATACAATCTGGGTGATTGTAGATAGACTAACTAAATCTGCTCATTTCTAAGCAATGAAGGAAACTTTCAGTATGGAATAACTAGCCAAGTTATATGTAAATGAAATAGTTTCATTGCATGGAATTCCTTTATCTATTGTTTCTGACAGAGATAGCCATTTTACTTCTCATTTTTGGACAAGTTTCCAAAAAGCAATGGGAACCAAGCTAAATCTAAGCACTGCTTATCATCCTCAAACGGATGGACAAAGCGAAAAGACGATTCAAACAATGGAAGATATGCTTAGAGCTTGTGTAATTGATTTCGGAGGAAATTGGGACGATCACTTACCATTAATAGAATTTTCTTACAACAACAACTATCATACCAGTATCAATGCTGCACCAGTCGAAGCACTTTATGGACGGAATTGCCGAACCCCAGTCTGTAGGGCAGAAATTGGAGAAAAGCAATTATCTGGATCATAGATAGTGCAAGAGACAACAAACAAGATTATTCGAGTCAAGGAACGACTAAAAGCAGCACGCGATCGACAAAAGAGTTATGCTGATAACATGCGAAAGCCATTGGAATTTCAAGTAGGAGACAATGTATTATTAAAAGTTTCTCCTTGGAAAGGAGTGGTAAGATTCATCAAAAAAGGAAAGCTAAGCCCCAGGTATATTGGACCCTTTGAGATTCTTAAAAGAATAGGGCCCCGTAGCTTATCAATTACAACTGCCAGAAGAAATGGCAGGAATACATGATGTATTTCATGTATGTAATCTCAAAAAGTGTTTATCCGATGAATCATTAGTAGTACCTCTTAATGACATAGAGGTAAACGAAAAACTTAAGTTCGTAGAAAAGCCTCTACAAATTGAAGACATGAAAGTCAAGAATCTCAAACACAAGAGATTAGTTCTAGTCAAAGTAAAATGGGATTCCAAAAGAGGACCAGAATACACATGGGAGCTTGAATCTGAAATGCAAAGGAAATATCCACACCTGTTCCAGTAGACCTCGAGGACGAGTTCTAAAACAAGGTGGGGAGGATATAACGACCCTCCTAAAATATTTTCGACACCCCTAAAATAATTAGAACACCCCTATACGCCTTAAAATACACCCCGTATACGTAAAATGGCCTTAAATACCTTTATTTTTATAAAAATTAATTAAAAACCAAATTCAAGGGGCGCTCGCGGGCCGCGAAGACTTAGTCTTCGGCTTACGCGGGCCGCGACAGCTCAAGAGCAGGGCGCACCCCCTACTGCCACGTGTCAGGTGTTGTATCGAGGCTAGTTGTCCGAATCAGCAATGCTAGGGCCTACACACCCTACGTCGCGGGCCGCGAAGGCTTTGCTTTCGACTTACGCGGGGCGCGACAAAGTGCCTGATCAGCACTATAAATAGGGTCGATCAGTTTCATTTGCAAATCGTTCACATCACGAATTTCTCTCTCAAATTATGAATTTGTAAACATTATAGCGGGTATTATACCCACTAAAATAGTGAAGGTTTGCCTCGATGTAAGTATTATAACCCCCCGGTTACGTATTAGATACGCTGCCCGATTGATCTAGTGCTCCGTAACGGCTGTCGAGGCTCTGCCCGACGTAGTCGTTGGAGTTCTGTCTCGGGGAGGGTATAACTAATGTAAATACTGGGTTATTATACTAACGCGTGTGCATTGTTTAATTTATTAGATTATAACCAGGAAACCGCAGGAAAAAGTCTAAGTTAGCAATGTGAGTAATCTCTTTTTGTAAATCTTTTGTAAACTGTTTTTACAAAACCTTAATTATTTTAAATTATAATTAGCAGTGACTGAGTTTTTGTAATTCTTCAATTACTGCCGGTATGTTGGGGTTTTGTATACAAAATGTGAAACACGTTACCATTGGACAACGAGATAGCCAATGTGTAATATGACCCACCAGTCAGGATTGACAGTACTGAATGAGTAATTGTGTAGATATAAACATTGTAATCGCTCTCAATACTGTGAAAATGATAAAACCTGTTTTGATTAAACTAGGATTCACTCACCAGTATTTCCCACTAACAAATGTTTTTAAAACGCGTTTCAGGTAACAAAATGTGAAAGCCAAAATAGAAGCCAGGTGGAGAGCACTGAAGGCTTGGAAAATGTGGCTATAAAAGTTACCTAAATAAAGAAAGATGTTTTATTCAATAAAATAGGGTTTATCCCTATAAACATGTTTGTAATAAAAAAACTTGGGTTTATCCCAATATGTTTATTATAAAAATGTGGTGTTTTAATCTGATAAAATATTTCCTAACTACGGTCCTGATGTAAATTCCGCTGCCAAATAATGATAAACACCGATACCACCATCTCTGAGTAGGCCGCGGCCGCCCGCCTCCCGAGGCAGGGGTCGGTGGTTGCGACACCTTGTAACTTTTAAGAAACTAGATTGCTCAAAACTTCACCGCTTCTTTCAACTTAGTAGGACTAAAATCGTAACTTTGTATACTAAAGGACGCAATTCAAAATCTAGACATACTGTACGGATAATCCGTGTGAATTTTTCCGATTTATATATGGGAAATTGGATTTTAATAATCCCACCTAGAGTTGGTTAGCCGATATTAGACCCACTTTTGAATACTGTCGTCTGTCACTGGGAGTCGCACATTTTAAATGTTTTTTTCTCACTACATCTCCGTTAAAAAAAACTTATCGGTGGTTCAATTCGGGTGTTTTAGAGCTTTTGATTTGACTGAGGATACAAATCGATTAATATAAAACTTAACTCGAAACGATGCTCCAATTTAGGGAGTGCGGTAGTCTAATACAAGAAAGTCGTCGTTCAAAAAAAATCAGGTGTTTAAACTTCCAGTTTACTAAAATTAAGCTGTTTGGATCACCGTTTCGAGGTAAGTTTTTTTATGAATCGACTCGTATCATCGTTCTGATTAAAAGCCCCAAAACATCAATTTGAAATTCGAAAAAAAAAACCTTAACGGTGCAGTGAGAAAAAAACTACTTAAAAGATGGGATTGTTAGTGATAATATTCAAAAGTGGGTCTAATATTAGCTAACCACCTTTATGTGAGATTATTAAAATCCAAATTCCCTATATTATAGTAAGGTACATTTCTATAGTCAACTATAGTTTGTGTTGAAAGCTACGAGTAAGGTTAAACTTTGGCTGATATAGATACATTTCTATAGTAAACTATAGTTTGTGTGGAAAACCATGAGTAAGGTTAAACTTTAGGCCACTCGGTATGGCTTGTTTGAGTGTCTTCGGGGAAGAAGTTTACCGATCGGTGAACCACCCTTAGTGTTTGAATGGTGAGTGGGGAGTAGGAGAGATGGAGAGAAATCGGTGACTATACACCGAAGGTGAAGAAGGAGGGATGGAGGAGAGAGGAGAGAAGAACCTATCAAATTTTTTTATTTTTTAATTGAGTGGTTGTTTGAACCATATCTAGTTTTGAGTAGAAAATGAGGAGTAAAGGGGGGGGGGGGGGAGTTGACATGGCTCTATATCATTGGATAGAGAAAACTCAAACACCCTAACTCACCCAAACCATACCATCCACCCTTAGCTGTTATAAATGATGTGATGGTAAAGAATTTGATAATATAGATGGTTAAACAAGTTATTGGTAATCATGTGATGCTATGAATTTGAAAAAGTAGATGGTGGTTACCTTAATAGCCATACTTCTAAAAGCTAGATTTATTAAAATTGTTTGAGGAAACTGCCATTTTAGTCCATGTGGTTTGGGTATTTTTGCCATTTTAGTCCAAATCTCAAACTTTTTAAATTTGGGTCTCTGTGGTTTCACTTTTATTGCTATTTTAGTCCAAAAACAAAATCAACTCATATTTTTCAAAAAAAAAAAGCCTGTTGTTTTGTCCTTTTCCTCAGGGGCAAAATGGTCATTTGCCACATTCTTTATAAACTCTGCTCTCTCTCTATAATCCCCACTACACCACCACCCCTGTCTCTCTCTCCCTCTCTCCTCTCTGCCGCCACAAGAACCACCGCCACCTCCTCCCCCTTCTCACCACCGCCACCATCAACATCCACCCCACACCACTCTTCAGCACTCCCTCTTCCCTCCTTCCCCTCTCTCTCTCTTTCTCTCTCTCTCACTATCTATAACAAACACCACCACAACCATGGCTACCACCGCCATCTGTGACCACCATCGCCGCCGAATAACCACCAAATCCGATCCCACCTTCATCTCCTCTCTCTCGAATATAAATAGCTAACAACCGAAAACAGGACCCAGGTTTGTGTACGGAGCGGGATCTATATGGTGTCTGAAAACAAATCTCTGAGAAGACCACGGCCGGTGATTGTTTTCTTGTTTTGCACTGGTGCGGGTATCGGAGGCTGCCATTGGCGGTGTCTCTGAGAAGACCACGGCCGGCGACGGTTCTGATGGTTCTAATTCAGTCGCCAACACTAGCCTTCACCGCCTCCTCCAAACCCGACCACCCCCAAATCGAAACCCTCATGTTATTATTGAGTGGATTCAGGTTATGTGACTAATTTGTTTACTGTTGTTTTGCACTTGTGATTTAGTTATGTAACTGGTTGATGGTGGTAGGTCATGGTGGTGGTTGTGTGTGTGTGGGGGGGGGGGGGATAGAGACAGAAATGAAAAGGGGGGGGGGGTTGTGTGGCATCAGCTTCTTCTAAATCCAGAACCTTCATCATCGTCTTTCCATCTCAGTCACAAATATAGATTAGGGTATTTGGTGGAATGTGAAGATATTGGGTGGTCAAACTTTATTAAGTTTTATTATTTTAATTAAAATGAGTTATAATAAATCCATAATGACTAATTTACCCCTGTAGAAAAGGACAAAACATCACTATTTAATTTAAGAAATCTGGCCTAATTTCACTTTTGGACTAAAATAGCAATAAAAGTGAAACAACAGGGACATAGATTTAAAAAGTTTGATATTTGGACTAAAATGGCAAAAGTACTCAAACCACAGGAACCAAAATGACAGTTTACTCAAATTGTTTTATATCAAGTTACATGCTCTAGATAAATAATAATAACAGTTGGCCAAGAAAGTTGATTGGCTTTTTATGTTTTGGTATGGTATATTTTGATATAAAATGATAAACAACACTTTACACTTTTAAAGATGGAAAGGATGTTGTTCCATGATTGATACTAGAGGTGCTCAAACCGGTTTTTTTCATAACCTAAACCGGTTAACCGGTTGTAGGAGTTATTGGGCCAAAAAAAAAAAACCGGTTACGGTTAATAACCGACCGGTTAATAACCGGTTTTCAAACTGAAAAATATTAACCGATAATAACCGGCCGGTTAAAATAAACCGGTTAACCTATGAATCGGTTAAAAAAAACCGGTTTTTTTCGGTTATTTTAAACAAAACCTGCAGAATTTGTATAAAACCTGCAGAATTATTAAAACACATGCAGAATTAACAAAATAGGTGCAGAAATATAAAAAAAAACCCTGCAGAACTATAAAAAAACTGCAGAAATATAAAAATATCTGCAGAATTATTAAAAAAACCCTGCAGAATTATAAAAAAACTGCAGAAAAATAAAAAAAGCTGCAGAAATATTAAAACAAGCTGCAGAAATAAAAAAATAGCTGCAGAAATAAAAAAATAGGCTGGAAAAATTTAAAAACTTGTTTAAACGCACAAACGGACAAAAAAAATACGTTTTTTTTTTTATTTTAATAGTTTTTCAAGTAAACATTACATTAGAAGACATGAAAATATCCAATACATTTTTCTTAACTAGTCTAGAATGAAAGTTGTCGTCGTGTCGTTTCTTCATTTCTTCGTTTAGTCGCTTCGGGGGCTAGTAGAGCGTACGGATTCATCGTACATGAGTTCGTCATCGGAAAGTGGTTGCGCCCGTCCTTGATATACTTCAACTTCATGTAATTGTTCTTCCACGTCAAGCTCGCCTTCAAGATTAGAAACATGTTGTATACGTTCCACGCCATCCAAGTAATCTTTCAAACAAATGCACATTTCCATCGCCTCCGGTGTGAGTCTTGTTCGCCGAATAGATAGTACCCTTCCACTAAGAGAAAAAGCCGACTCCGAAGCTACCGTAGAAGCTTGGGAGCTTAGTAGATCACGTGCCATGGCGGCTAAAACGGGATAATGCGGTTCTTGTATCTTCCACCAAGCCAAAAGATCAAAGTGGTGAAACTCGTCCGGTGATATGGTTGCTAAAAAATCGGTATATTTATACCTCCCGAGTTCATTATTTGAGGCACCTTCTCGAGAACGTTTACTATTAACATTTCTTAACGAATTATAGAAGTTTAAGTCCGCATTTTTTCTCGACGACTCCGAGCTCGCCACCATGTTTTGGTGTAACGATGACACGTTACCATATATTTGAAAGTAATGATCAAAAAGATTGTTTAAAGAAGTGTCAAAACGTCTTAGTGCATTTCTTGTAAAAAGTGGGTCTTCGTCATTTAACCCCAAATCCGAACAAATATCCGATATCATCATCTCAACACCCGAATAATTTATAGTCGGGTTCAAGGTGGCGGCACATGCAAAAACCGGCGGCATTTCTTGAAAATATTTTTTAAACTTTTCTCTCATTGGAACAATCATTTGTTCATAAATGTCACCTTGGAATTCAAAATCGTTTACTTTTTGTGTCATCAAAAAGAGTTGTTTAAGAACCAAAGAACTAGTGGGATAATAAACTCCCGATAAAATCATTGTGGCGCTTCTAAATACTTCAAGTAATTGTGTTAACGTTTCAATACACCGCCAACCATCGTTATCAAATGCTTCCACCAACCCGGCCGTTGCAAGACTATCGTGGAAAGATTTTAATGTTTCTTTTTGCATTATCGCGCTATCAAACATTTTCCACGTAGAGTTCCAACGGACGACCATGTCAAAATGTGCGCTATAACATTTCTTTTTTAAAGTTTTACACCATTTTCTATAATCCGCATATCTTTTTCTACTACCTTGAAAAACGTCACGTAACATATCTTTAAAAAGTTCTTTAACTTCTTTAATGGATTGGACATTTAGTCCGTCTTGCACAACCAAGTTAATGATGTGCGCAACACATCGGCTATGATAAAATTCTCCACCGCAAATCGGATTGTATTTTATTTTTAACATTTGCACCGCGGTTGTGTTGTTCGACGCATTATCAAAAGCAATAGAAAATATTTTATTTTCTAATTTATAAGTTGTGATAACATCGTCTAAGAAATGAAATATATTTTCGCCCGTGTGTGGATAACCAAATAAATCGAACGCGATTGTACGTTTCATCATTTTCCACGAATTGGGATCGATCCAATGCGCGGTAACACAAATGTAAGAATCCGGTAAACCAAATGGAGCCGACCATACGTCGGTTGTTAAATTAACACCGGTATTTAATTTTTGAAAACCTAAAATCATTTCTTTTTTAGCTTTTACCCACAACTTTAAACAATCGCGTCTAAGAGTTGAACGACTTACGTGAACGTAACGTGGTTGAAGTGTCTCTTGAATCAACTTAGTCAAGCGCGGATTGTCAAAGTGATCGAACGGCAACGATTCTTGAATAACAAATTGAGCCATCCTTATACGAACCCCCTCCGGGTCGAAATTCCAAACACCCATACCCCGTGATATTTGCGCTTGATCATTAGCGGGATTTGTTTTTAACGACTTGCAATGCGACGTCACATGTGCTCTCAAAGTAGAGTTCGATGACGGCGCAAGAAAGGTCCCGCAATTTTTGCACCTCGCCTTTTCTTTTCCATTCGACATCTCGCATAAATCAAAATTGACCCATAGTGTCGGGTCCCTATTCGTGCTCAAGATCTTCTTCACAAACAACTCACTAGAAGAACCAACATCGGCCGTAGCATGACCACTCGAACTCGCCATTTGAAACGTATTAAACTTATGTTCGTATTTGTAACTTGTAAGTGTGTTTTTGAGCTAGAATTGAAGTGGGACTAAACATATGCATCCAAGTCTTATTTATAGATGTTTTGTGGGTTAAAAACACAATCATTCAAGTCCAAAACGGTAATAAAACGGTAATATTACCGTTTTTTTCAACCCCCAACGATCACAAAACAGGCTGCAGCCTTCTGGTTGTTTTTTCCCAAAATCAGACCGGTTAACCGGTTATTATCTTGTTAAAAAAACCGGTTATTAATAACCGGTTATAAACCGGTTACTACGAAATTATCAAAAACCGGTTACGAACCGGCGGTTATTCAAAAACCCAAACCGGTTATTGAGATGCCGGTTAAAAACCGGTTTCGGTTCCGGTTAAAAACCGGTTTCGGTTAAAAAACCGGTTATTTTGAACACCTCTAATTGATACTGAAGTACAAGTAAACTTTATTATTGATATAAAAAGGTACATTTTACATCAATGATAAAACTTATGAAGATTACAATTAATATGAAATTTCAAATTAATACATATAGAATTTAGTACAATATTTTTTTCATTTTGTATCATGTTTTAAATTGAAAAAGCATTTCTTCAAGCTTTTATTATTTTCAAATACTATTTTTTTCCTAGGATTATAAGACTACACAACTCCCAGTCAACTTATTATTCAGCTCAAATGGGGATTTTGTGCATTTGCCAGCACCATAATCTGTTAGTTACTTCGTTTTGCCAATAGATATTAACCTTGGTTAAACATACTATCAAGTAACAGATGGTTTGAAAATTCTGAACCGAATTCAAGACCACAGGTCCTAACCGTACCCCCTCGCAGGACTAACTCGTTAAACCCAGGTTTTTACGTTTTGCCCGAGAAGTATGTCAAGTCATAAAGAGATGTGTCATCAAGCAAGCTAAGCAATTCGACCCTAAAGAGATCATTCATCACACATAACACTCGCGTCAACAGTTGCCAGCTTTTTTTTACATCATAAAACGAGAACCGCAAGTTCAAGTCAACAGCAGAGAATTCACAAGTCTGCAAATTATCAGTTCCAATGCATATGTCGAAAGACATTGCTTATCTAGAGATTTTTCTTACTCAAGTCAACCACTTTGAACATTGAGCGCACGTTAGAGATCATCACCCCACATTCGCCCTTCTCGTCATACTCAGCAAAGTCCCCTCCATCCAGATTAATATCCTCAAACTTGGTTCCTTCAAGCTAAAATCAAAATAAAAAAAAATTACAATTATGCCCCCATCAACATCTTGTTCTTTATGCACTTATAAGTACTAGGGGTGCAAACGAGCCAAGCCGGAGCTCGAGCTTGATTAACTCATGAGAGCTCGAGCTCGGCTCGGTTTGAGCTTTGTTTTCAAAGCATGAGCTTACGCCCGGCTTGCGGTATGCGCATATAATGTATATATGTGTGGGCCATTGGGGGCAAAAGTGAAAGTGCACTAATTTTAATGTTATTTTACTAATTTCGTGAAAATAACGTTAAAAGCTGAGGACGGTTAATAATACATCATGTGGTGGCGTTGATAGCTGAAAGACAAAAGGGTACATGCACTAATCGGTCTTTGTCCCGATTGCTGAGTGTTATGTGCCTTATGTCCAAGGCTTGATGCAAAACTACTATCGAGCCGAGGGTCTCACTGGAAGCAGCCTCTCTATTCCTACGGGGTAGAGGTAAGGCTGTCTACATCTTACCCTCCTCAGACCCTACCTTTGCTTTGCTATTGGTGGGATTTACTGAGTATGATGATGATGATGATGATGATGATGATGATTTCAAAGCATGAGCTCGGCTTGTTGGTAGTTTCTCAAGCTTGAGCTTGGCTCAGGCTTGGCTCGTCTATAATCTATCACTTACATATTAAATAAAAATAATACAAATAATAGACTCATTTAGGGTCGCAAGCTCGATAGGTGAAGCTCGGGCTCGGGCCCGGGCCCGTTTACTAAACAAGCTTATTTTTAGGTTCGGGCTCGGCTTGGCTCGTTTACTAGACAACTTTAAATAAGGGGAACTGTTATTAAATATTAATAAAAACTAATATTATACCTAAGGCTTGACGAGCCTGACGAGCTTCACATGCCAAGCTCGATAAAAAAACGAGCTTTATTTTAGGCTCAAGCTCGGCTCAGGCTCGATAAGGCTTGTTTCGAGCTTTTACTCAACCCGCTCGGCTCGTTTGCACCCCTACTTATAAGTGACTATCATATGATGAAAGCAATCACTATTTGATGTCGGTTATGATTTATGACTTACAGATTCAGCTTTCCATCCACTGCTGAATGCAAAATCCAACGGTTCAAAACCCCTGCAGTCAAATACCATTAACGGAGCATGCTTTCCGGTCTCACTGTCTTCATGAGTAAGCGGAGAGCCTCGGCCCGGGATCATAGTAACAGTTCCTTCCCTTTTACAGAACTTACACTGATACAACCACAAACACAGAAACAAATAACATGGTTTAATATTAACCATAGTCATTTGTTCTTTTTTTTTTCTTTTCTTTTTGAGTTGAGTTATAATACTAGTATATTATATCAGTTTGATTTATTACAAAGTTAACGTAGAGATGAAGAGATGATAACCTTTTGGATAAGATTGGTGGTGCCCTTTTTTACCAGAGGAAGTTCCTCGCTCAGGCTTACACATGTCTCTTTATCAGTCACCTCACCACAGTTTTCACACTTCAACTACACAACAGATGTAATGAAATGATATATGTAAGTAAACATTACAAACATTATAAACTGAAAGTTAAGGTATTCTGAAAGTGGTTTATATGGTTATTACTAACTGGAGAAAGCAACATAAATCATAAAATAGTTAAATAGATGGGTACTTGTTAGCATGATATTGGAATGTATAACAAATTGTTTTTCTTCAAGATGAGGTGAAAAACACATCAGAAAATTCTCAAGATATCTTAAAACAGTATAAGACAATACACAAACTTATAATTCAAACAAGGTTATCCTGATAATAGACTAACTTGAACAGTGAATGTTCATGCACAATAGGTCCGTGCACAATAAGGCACATCATGTTCATGCACAAAATAATTGATGAGCATATGCATGAAGATAGGCATACCCACAAGGCCATGACACATGATTTGTGGATGAAATATAAGTATAAAATACTATAAATACAAAAATAAAATATCGATGAGCACACAACAGGAATCTTCAGGAAGGTCCCTAACTATGAGAAATGCATATATTAATGTAAGATATGTTGAGATAAATACATATTTTGGTGTTATAGATTCTTGTGTGATAAAATTCAAGAAGAACTAGACAAAATTTGACTTTTAATATGCAGGGATGCCTTAACTATATGAATGTCCATGCACACAAATACACATACGCACACACTTAATACAGATACCCGTACATATATTAGTCTTCAACTAGAAACAACTACTGAGATAAGCATGTGAATGCATTGATTATGAGTCCACTGTTAGAATCCGTCTACCACGATATGTATCACTAAAAAGTTGCAGCACATGTGATAGAAGTATATGATCACACCCATCAGCCACTGCAACTCAAACTTTATGATGGAAACGTTGCATCTACTGCAGCAAAGAGCAGCCACCACAAAATGATGAAACTAAAAACTAACTATATATACATACAGACTCAACAACTGAAAGTTGAAAATAAGGAACATGCATATTACTTTATGAAACACTACCACAGTCAGTTGTTATAAAAACAAAGCTACATGAGAATTACATCTACAAGTTTAAAGATGGAGAAGACTGTGACAGTGGATTACAATTTACAACTAACAGATTGTTTATAATGAAATTTAGATATGTGATCATACAAGCTGTTACAGTAGCAAACCAAGTACACACACAAATGACAAAACCACCAATCAGAGATATATTGAAGTAAATATCCTTTATATTATCGATGAATATGCTAAAACATTACACTTAGAAACTAAGCAAAATCAGGCAATAATAAATTGTCAATAAGTTACAATACTTCATACCTATGGTGAAGTGTGAAACATATAACCAAACAGCTTGACAAATGAGGCATCAAAAGCTCATGAAACTCAATAATCAAATACAGATTACAGAACATACATGACAACATTTTAGGGTTGCAGTGACATAATTAAAACCTCTAAACAGATACTGATAGTAAAACTGTAACAGAAAATGTAAACGAACACTTTAAACAGATCGATCTAGAGCCACAAACAACAGAATAACAAATCAAACAGAGAAAAAAGTTGAAAAACCCTAATTCTATAAATTAATCGATCGAACATAAAGTCCAATCGAGAGATTAAAATTTAAAACAACAATCGCCACAAACAAACTAAACAGTCAACGCAACAATCGCAGATTTCAGCCAGATTTAAAGCATCAAAACATACAAAAAACGAATTATCGATAGATTGCGTAATGTTTGTTGAAAAGTGAGAAAACCTTGAAGTAGTAGGTGAAGTTAGGATCATCAACACCGCCTTTTGGCTGAAAGTTTGTGAGATTTTCGAGCTCTGCAGTGATGTACAGCATGAAGTTCACCATATTTTCACACACTCTGGAGAAGGATTCTTCAAGTGGAAATGAAATGATGTGGTTTTGTTTGCAGGAACTGTGGGTATTTTTCAGCACCGTTTGGAATTACCGTTACCGTTATCTAATGTAAAGTTAGTAGACTACGCCGGCTCGATGAGGCGTCGGACCTGCACACCGCCCCCTAGGTCCGTCCCCGTCCTCTCCGTTCTCCTTGCGACGCCCAAGGCGGGTCAAATTTCAAAGAAAAATTCCCCTTGTTTATTAAAAAAATTATTTAATTTCTTTATAAATAATCACAATTCACCGCCACTTTTAAAACCGGACGAAAACCTTGGAGGCTGGAAGTTATAATGCGGGGGGCTTGGAGGCACGATGTCAGATAAATATAAACGACAAGTCGGAATTTGACGACGAAGAGAACTTAGGGGCAGTGGCTGCAAAAAAAAAAAAAAAGCCTCCTCTGGGCACCGCCACATTTTGCGTAAAATGAAAAAAAAAAAAAAAAGATCACCAAAAAATGAAATTCTTATGATTTTATTTTTTAGCAATCTAGTATTTTTTTGAAGTTAAGAGTTTTTTTTAGTTATGTAATTTTTTTAAGTTAGGTAATGATTTTATTTTATAAGTCATGTAATGTTTAAAAACATGTTGATTTTTAAAAATAAAAATAAAAATTAAAAAAGGAGGGGAGGGGATGTCCATCCTTGGAGGGGCATCCTCCTTGGATGTTGACATGACGGGTGACGTGAAAAATTAAGTGGTTTAAGTACAGTATGTTACAAGTAGTAACTGAAAAAAAAAAACCCCAAAACAATAAAATTTGTGATTTGACTTGAGAATTTGGTTATGGTTGATTGGCCTGCCCTTCTTAGTGGAGACGAAGGTTCGATTCCCGGATGAGCCATTTTCGATGGACATCTGGGTGAAGGAACGAATCAGGGCTTTAATCCCAGGTTCGAACCTGACTGGTGGCGACGGTTTACGAATTTCATCTGGTTCCCGCGCATCAGGGGAGCACAGTCTCATGGTGGTCGAATAGTCGACCTTGGACATAGCCCTGAGCAGGGTGGGTTTACACGTAAGATTCTTTTCCATTAAAAAATTGATTTGATTAAACGGTTATTGACATGTTTTATTACATATGTCGGGAAACATAAAAATGAATATCGATAGCCGATATCGGTTCAGTTCATCACGGTACCGATATGATAACCGACACACACTATAGTTTACGACACCAAATAAATACTCTACTTTGAAACAAAATTTATGCTAAAACATTGAGAAAAAAAAATACATTTGCGTATTCTGCTTTTTTTAAGTTATAACAGTACTTAGAAAAAAATGAAATTAAACAAGTTAAAGAGTATATATTATTTAAAAAACATAGATGAAAAAATTACCTACTACTTTACCTACTACTACAAAACACAATGAGGGGAATAGTGCCAGGCAGCTGCCTGGCACTCCCCCATTGAATCAACAAGTATATTGTTTTATATTCGATTTAAAATTACGTTTTTGCCTCTGTTTAAAATTACCGTTTTGCCCCTAGCTCAAACTAAAATTACGCTTTTGTCTCTATCTCAAAATTACGATTTTGCCCTCAAGTCAAAATTACGATTTCGCCTGCCACTCCCCCATTGGACCAACCAGTTTATTATTTTATATCCATTTTAAAATGACGGTTTTGCCCCCCACCTCAAAATAATATTACGCTTTTGTCCCAACCTCAAAATTTCGATTTCTCCCTCGATTCAAAATAAAATTATGTTTTTTCCCCCAACTAAAAATTACGATTTTGCCCTCTGTTAAAAAATGTGATTTTTCCCCGTTAAAAAAATTACGATTTCGCCCTCAGTTGAAAATTACGTTTTTTCCCCCGTTCAAAATAAAATTATGCTTTTGCCCCAAACTCAAAATTACGATTTTGCCCCCGGTTCAAAATAAAATTGTGGTTTTGCCTCCAGCTTAAAATTACGATTGTGCCCGTAGTTCAAATTTATATTACGCTGTTACCCTAGGTGCAAAATTACGAATTTGTCCCTGTTAAAATTTCAAATTTTTCCCCGGTTCAAATTTACAGTACTGCCATCACTTTAGCTTTTGGCAAATTACGATTTTACCCCAGTCAAAAAATACAACTTTCCCTCAATTAAAAATTACAATGTTGCCATTGTTTTAGTTTTTTTTATCAAAAATATAAAAGTGTTTTGTTTTAATTGGTTGACTCGATTTAATTGTTTCTCGTGTCAATGAGCTGCTGCCTAACACTCGCTCATTATTTGGCCACCGCCCCGCAACGCGGGCGGGGCATCTAACTAGTTTAAATACATTTCTGTATTCTACTTTTTTGAGTCACCCCTGGATGCAGCCATGCTTGGACTAACAATGAAAGTAGAAAACCGAAATTCGTAAATAACTTCATCTATGAAGGAAAATCGATATATTACACCAGCTAAATCATCATCATCATGTAAATCTTATCAATAGCAAAGCTAAGGTGGGATCTGAGGAGGGTAGATGTAGACAGCCTTACCTCTATCCCGTAGGAATAGAGAGACTGCTTCTAGTGAGACCCCCAACTCGATTGTAGTTTTGTATCAATCCTTGGACCTAAGACACATAACACTCAAACAATCGGGACAAAGACTGATTGGTGCATGTACCCCGTGTCTTTCAGCTATCAACGTCACCACATGATGCATGATTAACCATCCGCCGCTTTTAACGTTATTTTCACGAAATTAGTAAAATAACATTAAAGTCAGTACCATTTAAGAAATTACACCAGCTAAATGAAATTAAGAAATAAAAGAAAAAAAATGATTAGTACATAATTTTCTAAGCTAGAGTGGTTAGATAAATAATTTTGTTAAATAAAATTCCATAAAAATCGAACATTAAGAAAATCTATACTTAGATAACTTTTTTTTTTGAAAGGAGAACATTTTATACACAGCACCGACCCCCAACAGGGACGGGAACAAACTATAGACGGACTACATAACAATGAAATTACATCAATCTTCCCAACTAATCGATCTAGACAAAGACCTATTCTTATACCAAAGATAACCTAACGATTTTATGTTTTAAATGACTTTACCCACATTAACCGGCACATTGGAGAACCTTAACTCGTTCCTTGACTTCCAAATCGGAAACCAAACCAAGCATATCTTGTTTCGATACTTATGTATCCCATTTTATTAGACCATGCGTAGTCGTTGGGGTGAATAATGCCCCACCCTAGGGTGTTTTGCGCCATGTGACAGCTCAGTCAGCAATGGGACATTATTGGACGTTTTTACAAAAGGGGTGTAGTGGGGATGTGAGGATTGTGGGGCATTATGTTTGTAATAAAATAAAATAAAAAAAACATTTAAAAAATCTTATTGGCCATAAAATGGAAGCTCAAATGTGATTGGCCAAAAATCTCCCCCACCGGCGTGTTTCAAACAACGCCAACCTGGCTTTTTTCGCGAATAATGCCGAATAATGCCCAAGGGGCGGTCCTGGGGCGTGATTGAGCAATTTAAAAAAAAAAAACGCCCGACTACGGGTGTTCTTATAAGTTTTTGTGGTTGACCATCTCGTGAATTTGAAAACATCTGGCCATTTAGCACTAGGTCAAGGAACCTATGCAGCAAACCGGTGAACCCGTGGTGTGTTTGACCAAATGGTCCCTCTTTATTTTTTTTCTTTATGAATCAATAATTATAAAACAGATAGCTAACTTTCTTCCATAACCTACATTTTGGACCACATATGATTAATGATATATCATGTACGTATGCCCCATCATAATCATACATCAATGTCGTGAATGCAACTATATAAATTGGGTATAGTTTTTTATATAGCTATAATGGGCCCATCCTTTAAAATTTGTGATAATGTTTCTGTCATATGTAACCATTTTTTTATTTACTCTTCTAAAATTAACAAACAACATTTGAATGTTTATTTGAACTTCAACTTTACCCTTTGCATATATTTGTTCTTTGTTATATAATGTTTTTTTTTTTTAAATCCTTAGAGACCTTTTCTATCGTTATGATAGGTACGTCAGGAGATAGTGCTATCGATAAAAATGTAGAAACGTCAATGAAAACACAAGCCAAACCAAAGAAACATTTCTAACACCCAAGCCGGTCATTATCTACCAAATTGATGAGACTCGTTTTCAATAAGGACTCATTATTCTTCATAAAGTCTAAAAGTCATAAATGACATGAAGGTACTATTACATGCCATGTGTATATATGAGTGTGAGTGTGTCAAATAGATATTATAAAGGAGTGGTATGTATGATACCAGGCTAATGGCTATTCCGATTGACCTCACTAGTCGGTCAGGTAAAGAGATTTTCGTGGTTCAAATGTATTTATACTCATAAATGACATCTTGGGAAGTGAAGAGGTCATGGCGTTTGTTGTGGTTTGTATGGCATATACTCATAAATGTCATCTGCCTAATTAGTTAGGTTAAAACGACTGATAAGAGTTAAGATAGTCTTGTTCCTGCATCTTTGTTACACTTTCATTCAAGTACATACCAATACATCTATCTCTATCCACGTCTCTACCTCGATGAGCATGTATATGAAAATGAAGAACTCGTTTGACCAAGAATTTATCAAAATATACAACTTTTTATCGTTACAGGTAAAAAAGAATTATAAGAGTTATGTATCTACGAATTCTTCGTTATATTTCATCATCTTGAGGAGTTTAAAGGGTGGGTCTCAACCACGTGATGGAACTTCCATCGTTCCGCTCTTGAAGAGTTAAATAAGTGAGAAATTTGGATTCTAGTTTTGTTTCTGTGTGGCTTGAGAAAAAAATTCCAACATCAAAACATACCAAGCATTCATATATAAATTTTGTTCTACCCAAACATGGATTGCTCAAGTCAAGTTGTTTTTTTATTTGAACAATTTCTATACTAATGCATGGACTTACCGAATTTAAACATTTTTTTTCTAGTTGTGGAGTACACCACTTAATCAGACGTATACTGTCTCTTGAAAATTGCTAAAGTTAAATAGTCTCATTTTTATTTCATCTATGATGTTTTAGGGTAGACTTTGAATATTCATGCATATCCTTATCACACTTAAATAGTTTTTCTTTTTCCTAAATGTTAATTTCATTCCATCACTTTTCGACTCTATTTCATATATGTTAACTTAATTAATGACTTATATATGTGAATCTTTTCAGGATATTTATTTAAAATGTATATGTGAATCTTTTCAGGGTTGGCGGCGCAGCTTGTTGCCCGTCTACCTTCTGTTTTGATGTAACTTAACAAGTTTTCTGGTTATATTATTATTATTATTATAAAAAAAATGTCTATAGCATCACAGCATGCAAAGAAACGACGAGCCGTCCCCGAAAACTCTCGAAAAAAATTAGGCCTCGCGCGACGAATAGAATTGGGCCCAAAATTATGGTTAAGGGTAATGAATTATAAAAATAAAAATAAAAATTTAGTGATGGAGAAATACTTGAACTTGAGATCTTGACATTATTTTGAGATAGTTTTTACCACTACACCACCAATAATTTTTTGCATAATAAAAGGATGAATATACTAAATATATAATTTAATAAATATATACAGTCTTATAAAGACTTTTCGGGCCCTTTGTAATTTTGGGCCTCGGGCGTCGGCACGGGTTTACCGGGCCCAGAGCCGGCCCTGAAACAACCACGTAGTCTTAAAGCATGTAACTATGTGTCCCTTCAAATATCACATTTTAGACAATAAAAACAACATTTGATTTCAAATGATTAATTATTTATTGTCTATTATTATACATTATACATTATACATAGAAACTGGTGATGAACAGTTCAAGATTTTTTTAATATTATAGTTTTTTAATTTTTTATTGTTTTATTACTTTAATTTATTTTTTTATTGTTTCCTTTATCTTATTATTTTAAGTTTTCTTATATAATATTATAGTTTTTTTACGTTTCTATTATTTTATTATTTTAAGTTTTCTCATATGACATTTAAGATAATGTCTTAGCAACATTGATGCCCTAGCGATCTCAACTGTATAACGTCGGTATCGATATCCTTATTAACAGAACCGTCACTGATATTCATATTTATGGTTTTTGACCGATGTAAAACACCTATCGATATTATTTTGGTCATATCATGACTATATTTTTTAGGTTTTATCTTTCGCTTGATAAACCGAGTGGTGATACTGTACCGATGTCGTAATGAATCGAACCCATACCGAATGAATACCCGCCGCAACGTGCGGGGGAATTTAACTATTTGTATATTGTTTTAATCTTGCTTGCTAAACGAAGTCATGTATGCAATTTAGGTCACCAAATCAACCAATTTAGGACAATTTTTTAAACCTAATATAATAAGTTGGTTATTTTTGAAATAATAAGGACTGTTGACTTCAAATCTAATTATTATATTTTTAAGTAGCATATTTGTTAAATGAGTATAATTGAAAGTATAAGGACTGTTGACTTCAAATCTAATTATTATATTTTTAAGTAGCATATTTGTTAAATGAGTATAATTGAAAGTATTATCTAGATTGGGTATAATCATATATATATTTCAAAAAATAAAAAGGGATAAATGTATATTATCAGTTTATTAGTTTCACTATTTAAATTTTAAATATTATATACTCAAATAGAAACGTTTAAAAAAAAAATTGTGCAGCTTTTGAATCAAATTTTAATCAATGATTATGTGTATCAATCCACAGGGAGAAGGTAGGCTGAACATTAGTTACCTGATTATCCTAATTATTTTAAAATTAAAACCTCTATAATTAACTTTTAAATCAGACTGTTATATAAAATATTCGAGTAAATTACAAGTTTTGTCATTTATGTTTGTACCAAATTGCAGGCGGTGTCCTTTGGCCCAAAAGTTGACGAGTTTTGTCCATAACGTTTCAAAATCCTGCACGTTATGTCCTTTAGCCCTAACCCTGTCAGATTTTTTTTTGTTAAATATGGTCATGTGCCTTGCACATGAGGGTATTCTTGTCATTTTACCTCTTCATGGACTATTGAGTAAATTACTTACATCAAGGGACTAAATGTGTAAAAAGATTAAAGAATAAGATATAAATAAAAAAACCTAATTAAAAAAATTCATCTTCATCTTCTCTGAAAAGTCTTCTTGCTCTTAATAGTTCAGACATCTAACTGGTTCAACACTTAATGGTTCAGATCTCTTACTGGTTCAACACTTTCAGTCCTCTTATTGGTTTAGCGCTTAATGGCTCAGAGTGTTTCTTTCGCGAGCAGATGTCTAAATGATTCAGACATTTGCCTCTGAATGGTTAAGCATTATACTAAGTCTCAATGGTTAAGACCTCTAATCTAAATTGGTCAAACATTTGCCTCTGAACGGTTAAGCATTATACTGGCTCTTAATGGTTCAGACCTCTTACTGATTCATCACTTAACCATTCAGAAGTTACCAAACAACCCCTAATTGGTTCAGACCTCTTAATGGTTATCACTTACCTATTTAGAAGTTGTCAAACCCCCCTTAGTTGTTTGATTATGAGAATGAGAAACTAATAGCACGTGACTCCGATTCTTACATGAAATTAGTTATAAAAATCTGGTTACAATCTGTATGAATGTTCAATCACTTTCCACAATTCTTAAAGCCATTAGTAAATTGGAAGTATCATTTGAAAGAGATTGAGAGGTGCAACTCATCAAGAAACTATGGGTAGCTAGTACTAGTAGCACACCAATCCCTTTAAAACCACAATACAACAACGAATTTATCCAATTACATAAAAACTTGGTGGAAGGTCTATTTTTCTCATACACGTCTTAATGTGCTCATGATATTATAGCCTAGTTGCATATTGGTGGTGGGATAAAGCTTAGGCACCATTAGGTCCTGGGTTCGATTCCAACAAGAGGGTTTTCCCAGATTTATTAGGTTTCCTTCGTTCCGTTGGTGGCACGATGATACTCTAATGGTCCGTCAGTGATCCAAATTTGTCGTTAAAAAAACACATTTTATGAAAACGGGTGTGTGCTTATGAATTATTGTTTGCAATTGTGGTCCTAGAAACTAGTTGAGAATGAAATTATTACAACAATAAAACTACAAAAGAATAAAATGTTATCAATTCTTAGTGATCATTTGGAATTTCGATACGAAAACATCACTTTCATATTGCATTCATAGTTGAAAAAAGGATTTTTGTTTTTTCTTTTATACAATAGTATTTTCTTTGATATTGTCCCGAATGAAAATACACAAGGAAGTTGAACACTTTCTAAAGTTTAATCAAGCTCTAAACCAAGTAAACAAGTATGAAAATACACAAGGAAGTTGAATACTTTCTAAAGTTTAATCAAGCTCTAAACCAAGTAAACAAAATTTTTTATAGAAAGACTAAACCCTAGGATTTTCACCCCTATCCCTCTCTATGTTAAAGAAATTAATGTGGCAATGTACAAGATGTATAGATACACTATCCTAGATCATGATAGAGGTCCCCTCCTTAAATGAAGAAATATAAAAAAACCTAGAAGTAGTTCCACCACAATTCTTCCTTAATTATATACAATTGGATGAACAACTTTTGGTTGATTTCATTGTCATAATCTTTTGTAGTTAGACGAAACTTGTGTTCTCTAAGTCATAGCAAGGAAACACGGGCAAAAACGTGGGTTGGAGTGTGAACGATCGCCCAATGGTCTTGGAGAGATCTTTGGCTTCGGCTTTCCAAAACCTTTCTATGTCTTCTGATACGCGTTTTGCATCCATGGATGAACCAAACAAGCCCCGTTTGGTGAACCCTACCGCGTATAGACCACATTCACCTTTCCAACTTTGAGGAAATGGTTTTCGAGGCATCCCATCTTTTTCCGAGAACATCCACTTCTCCTATATACACATATACATAGTTTTGAATGTAAATAAATTAGAAAACATATTGGAAATTATTTTGTAGAAATAAAAGAGAAAGATGAGAATATAAAGTACCTTTAGCCAAGATGGAGTATTGCTTTTGTACCCTGTTGCTAAAATGATTGCATCAAAAGCCTCTACTCTTCCATTCACAAATTGTACACTATGGCTTCCAACACTTTGAATGCTCGGATGTATCTATACATGTTAAAATACATATTGAGTATAAGGATATAATAATGTACTAAGTTTAATATATTGTAAATACATGCTCAATTGATTACACCTCAATATTTTATTCCTTTTTAGTTCGAATTACGTCTCAAAAACTTGTTTTTATAAATAAAATCTTTAAAATATTCGTACGCATGATATAATAATATGATAAAAGTAAACATCTTAAGTTATATATGAAAATGTTCTTTGTAAAATAGCCAAAAGTACATTTAATGTAGTGATTCTACACTAGAAATAATGTAAGGAATGTCCAAAGTAGAAGAAAAGCAAGCACAAAGATACGGGAACATGTTTAAGGAAAACAAACAAAAGTAGTACAAAAGCCTATATAGATACATATGGCAACTTGGTTTACCTTGATGTCTCCACTTTTGATCTTGGCTAGGGTTCCCACATCCAACACCGGTGTTTTTCCCGTCTTGCTTTTTAGCTCGAGGGGTCCTACATTGGGGCGGTTTAGCCCAAAACCGGACGTGTTTCCAAAAATAAGCCATGACATGATCAATAGAAAGCGATCGACGAGTCTTATAGGTAGCCACTTGAGCAACCACATGGACAACCCAAAAGTCGATCTTCCCAACATCTCTCGTGGTAGAACATGAACCTGTTTCCCAATATATCACACACCGTCAGTTGTAATTTATATTTTGAAAATGATAAAAGATAAATATATTGTGAATATGTTATGGGTGTATAGGACACCATAGGCTAAATGAGTGTTTTATTTAACCTTTGTTTTTTTCATATTAGTCTTATGTTGTTTGCTCGCATGCTTGTGAGTTCCAAGAAAGTGGAATTTCTACTTGCTTTTCTACTCATGACAAAATCTTTAATCTTCTCATGAATATACAATTAGTGTTTACATACATAGTATCAACATGTAACCGTATGTTGTTTTATTGACGGATCACCAACTTACTAATTAAAATATTAAATAGCTTAAATTGTTGAATGAGAATACAAATGTATGACTTGATAGTTAATTAGTACATATATCATTTAATAAAATAATAATATTGCAATGATGAGAGTAGATAATGTTGAACTCAAAACTTTCCATGCAATTAACTATCATCAATTCATCATTTTATAATCCATGGTGCCTTAACAATAGCCTTATAACTTCCTTACCCAACATAATAATGAAGCTAATTAACCTACTTGTAGAAGTGTATGTGCCCTCTTCTATAACATGTTTTAACCTTCTTAGAAAAAGTAATACACATAACACATATTGTCGTTATCATATTCAGTAAATCCCACCAAAAGAAAATAAGATGTAGACAACCTTATATATCTCTACCCTGTAGTAGGAATACAGATGTTGCTTCTAGTGAGGATAAGAACCCGACAATATGCATAACACATAACTAAATAAAAATAGTTTGAAGATCATAAAACTTTAGGGATATACACTCACAGAATCTCTAACAACAAGAGAAGGATGAGCATTATGATTGCAAAGATCCAAAGACACTTCCATTCCTGAATTCCCACAACCAACAACCAACACTTTCTTCCCTCTAAAACCACTTCCACTCTTATACTCAGCCGTGTGTTGCACCTCCCCACCAAACTCCTCCATCCCTTCAATCTCCGGCACCACCGCCTCCGCATTCTCTCCGGTAGCCACCACCAACCACCGGGAAACATACTCCATCTCCTCCCCTTTCAACCCTACACTCACCACTCTCCAAAACCCTATTTTCTCATCATACTCCGCACTCTCCACCGCTTGCTCGAAAACCGGCTCTATCCCAAACCTCTTAGCATAACTCTCCAAGTACTCCAAAAACTGCTGTTTTGATGGGTACATAGGATAATCCTCAGGGAAGGGCATCATGGGTAGTTCACAAAATTTCTTTGGAAGATGCAACCGGAGGCGATCATACGTCTTGAATTGCCATAGCGAAGCGATACAATTCGAACGCTCCAACACGATACTTGGAACCCCTTTATCCTTCAAACAAGCAGCCGCTGCAAGCCCAGATGGTCCCGCACCAACGATCACCGGTCCCGGAACCCATACACAAGGTCTAGAGCCATAATTGTTAAAGTGAGGATCATTAGCCATTTTTCCTTGTAATTCCCTCAAACAAGTCATGCTTGTTTATCTGATCAGAATGGAATATGGATATACTATGTGTATATATAATGGATTATGGATTAATATGAGTGGTGGGTATTGTGCTAGATTCGAAGAAAAGGGTTCAGTCAAAAGGAACGTGTTGTTTGAATAGAAGTGATTAGGGTTGGGTTCCTGAATCTTTGGGAGATAGGAGAATAATATTATTGTGTTTGGATAAGAGATTAGGGTGTATAATAAGATGAGTATAATTTGAAGTGAGTGATAATAGGAGTGGAGATCGTTTGATGGATCACCATTAACATTAGCTTTGAATAATAATGATCATAGATGGTGATACATTCTTTTTGCAGGAAAGATAGAGAGTGAGATGAATTGAATTCGGTGAGTATGTGAGAGAGGAGATCAAGGCCAAGTGGTGAGAACAACTTATGGAAGTGGGGACGTATATATATAGTATCCTACATGCTTCTTCCACGTGATGTAAATGAATCGAATGAACACGAATACAGTCTTGTTTGTGTTCGTTTGTTAATGAAATAATGTGTTCACGAACGGTTCATGAACACTTATCGAACGGGATTTTGTGTTGATGTTCGTTCATAAGGAAATGAACGTGTTCACGAACACATATAAAATCGACGGAAGTGGCAGCGGGAGTAGCACTGGAACTTGAAGGCCTAATCATTGAATAGAGGTTGATAGTCTTCGTCGATGTGAATAGTGAGAAGGAAAGAGAAACGGTGCATAACCAAGGTGGGAATAAGGTTTCCTATTTTATTTTTAGGGTAATAAATAAATAAGAATTAAAGAATATAAACAATTGAGGAAGGTTAACGTACATTACGGCTTAACGTACATCACGTACGACAGGTAATTACGCACGTTCATTTTAAAATCACGCACGTTATAACTCAAAAATCCAAAATCACGCATGTTGAAACACAATAATCACGCATATTGAAAACATTAATCACGCATGTTATATAACAAATCACGCACGTTGTTGTATGTGAAGTACGTTAAGCCGTAATGTACGATATACTTTTTCATAAACAATTTAGATAAATGAACAAATATATTTAATGAACAACATAAATAAATGAACATGAACAAAGTTCACGAACATATTACCGGACGTTCACAAACACAAATGAACGAACGAGACCTCTGTTCGTGTTCGTTCATTTAACTAATCGAACTGAATTTCTTGTTCATATTCATTTGTTTATTAAACGAATGAACGTAAACAAACTTCCCGCCGAACAGTTCAAGAACTGTTCGTTGAACGTTCGGTTCGTTGACAACCCTACATAGAATTATAATTCAAGTTTTTTCATTGATGAATTGTAAAAAAGAAGGATGATAACACAATTGAAGTATTTCATTTTTCATTTGTACAAAGTCGATCTAGTGTGTAAACGTACGAAGTTATTAGGATGAGACATCTGACTTGAGGCAAGAGGTATATGTGTTAGCGCCATAATTGTGTACGGATTCTTAATAATATTAACTAGGGTATCTCTCCGTGCGTTGCTGCGGTATGTGACTGCGAGCATTCGATGGGCATTGGTTCGATTTGTTACAGTACTGGTACGATACATGCACTCGGTATAGAAATCAACGTGTGCTTTACATCATCCGAAAATAATAAAACAGCACCGGTACCGACACCGACGTTCGAACAATATCAATCAGTTCAGATCGTTATGATACTATTACCGATATTCATTTATCGCCACAGACAGAGTTATATATATAAATGAAATATTATTGAAATAAAAAACCATAAAAATAATCCATGTACTAAGTGTGTTATTCTTGCCTGATAACATTGAGTAATATCAAACAATATTTTTAGTGATATAACTTTATTTTATATTCTCTAATATAAAAAAGACATAAAAGAAATATATGAATTATATATATATATATATTTTTTTTTGAATGGCTAACGTTGCACACCATTGGGATTGAACCCTTGACCTCCTCTATCATAAGCTCTATCTAAACTCACCAACACCACTAGGCTATTCCCAAGTGGATAAATATATGAATTATATATATATGATAAAAGGAAGCTAATAAAATTAAAATACTATTTATATAATAAAAGGAAATTAATAATATTAAAATACTATTAAAAATACTTTACTGTTCATGAGCAATTTGAAATAATATGTATAACTAGTGATTTTTCCCCGCGCTTCACGGCGGGCATTTGGTCGGTATTTGTTTGGTTTGTTACGTTATCGACATTCGCTATAGTAATCAAAAGAGAAAACCTTACATCGATCGAAAACAATAAAAATGAATATTGATACTGCTACCGATGTTGTTTAGTTGATATCAGTTTGGCTGGTTTGCGTTCTATGTTTATTTTTTTCAACCTTGCCATATAAACTTTAATGAAAATGGCTATTGTGCCGCTATTGTAACAAACCGAACCAAAACTGACTAAACAACATTTGTATCAGTACTTGTATTTATTTTATTGCTTTTGCTTTTTGAAGAATGTTATGACTCAATTGAATTCTCATTCATTGATAATGATCATATATATACAATATACAATCCCATAAATTAGGGAATAGATAAATACAATCCTATCTATATTTACAAATATTCCATTACACCCCCGCAGTCGAAGCAAGAAGTGGGCGAATGTTGAGACTGGAGCGAAAATCATCAAATAACACCTGAGGTAGACCCTTAGTAAAGATGTCAGCAATCTGAAAACGAGTAGGGGTATGAAGAATCTGTATCGTACCGCGTTGGACATGTTCACGCACGAAATGAATGTCAATCTCGATGTGTTTTGTGCGTTGATGTTGAACTGGATCGCTGGATAGGTAGATGGCATTGATATTGTCACAATAAACTAAAGTAGCCGTCGATACGGGTCGTCGCAACTCGAGAAGAAGGTTGCGGATCCAGCAAATTTCAGCCACAACGTTGGCAACCGCACGGTATTCTGCTTCAGCACTGGACCGAGAAATGGTTGATTGTCGCTTGGAAGACCAGGATAAAAGATTTTGACCCATGTAAACACAATATCCTGATGTGGAGCGACGAGTATCCGGGCACCCAGCCCAATCCGCATCTGTATAGGCCCGTAGAGAGATATCAGAACATGGGGAGAGAGTGAGACCATAAGTAGCGGTGCCGCGAATATAACGAATAATACGCTTTAATGCATTCCAGTGATCGGAGCTGGGATTGTGCATATGAATGCAGATTTGCTGAACTGCATAACTGATGCCAGGCCTAGTGAATGTCAGGTACTGGAGCGCACCAGCAAGGCTCCGGTATAAAGTGGGGTTATCAAAAGGAACACTAGAGGTTGCACCAAGTTTCGGTTTCGTGTCCACCAGAGTTGCAATGGGGTTGCAAGTTGACATACCCGCACGACTGACAATATCAAGAGCATAAGATTGCTGTGAGAGAAACATTTTGTGCCCATTGCGAGAAACGGTAATACCCAAAAAACTACTGAGAGGTCCAAGATCTTTCATTGCAAATTCAGCCGTGAGGCTGCCCATTAGTTTTAATCGAAGAGAATCAGACGAAGTTGTGAGAATAATATCATCGACATAAATCAGCAAGTATGCTATGTCACCCCCGTGATGATATGTAAACAAAGAATTATCGCAACGACTTTGCAAGAATCCCATAGAAGTAACAAAATCAGTAAAACGTTGGTACCACGCCCTTGGAGCTTGTTTAAGACCATAGAGCGACTTCTTTAGACGACAAACATGATCGGGATAATCTTTGTGTCGAAAACCCATTGGTTGATACATATAAACAGTCTCGGTAAGATTTCCATGTAGAAACGCATTCGTAATATCCAACTGGTGAATAGACCAAGACTGAGATAGGGCCAATGTCAGAACCGTCCTAATAGTAGCCGGTTTAACAACCGAGCTAAAAGTTTCACCACAATCAATACCGATCTCCTGATTTCTCCCATCACACACAAGACGTGCCTTGTATCTCTCTAAAGTACCATCGGACCTGTATTTGTGGCGAAAAAGCCACATGCTACGAATAATATGCATATCAGGATGTCTCGGGACAAGTTCCCAAGTCTTGTTTTTAATTAAGGCATTAAATTCGTTTTGCACATTATACCATTCCGGGTTAGACAAGGCATCTTTGGGGTTGGTAGGGATAGGGACGATGGATGTTGCTGAAAGATTGAAAATTTGTTTTGGCTTGGAGATACCGGACATCGCACGAGTATGCATTGTACGCGTCGGTGGAGGGGGTGGAGGGTCCGGAATTTGGCTGGTGGTTGGGTTGGTTGGGCTTGTGTGGGAGGTGGGTGAGGAGAATGTGGGTTCGGTGATGGTTGGTGTGGGCGGGGAGTTGGATTGGGCCGAGGATAGGTGTGGGCCGAGAGGGCTGTGGGTAGCGGAGGAAGGTGTTGGCGGTGGAGATGTGGGTTCGGGCTGGTTTGGGGTTTGGGCCACAGGAGGAGGCGAGTTGGGCTGTGAGGAGTTGGGTTGAGGGTCAGTAGGTGGGATCGGGTGAGGTGGTAGCCGAAGATAGGGATGTAGGGGAACATCTAAGAATTGGTAGGTTTGGGGTGTGTGTTTGTGGGATTTGGAGAAAGGAAAGATTGTTTCATCAAAGAGGACATGGCGATTTATGGTGATAGTTCGGGATTTGAGGTCAAAACATTTATATCCACGGTGGTTTGATGGATAACCAAGAAACATACATGGGTAGGAACGGTAGGCTAGTTTATGTATGGTTGTGTGAGGAATAAGTGGGTAGCAAATGCATCCGAAGACACGGAGGTGGTCGTATGAGGGCAAGCAACGATATAAGCGTTGGGTGGGTGTTTGAAAATTATGTATTTTTGTTGGGATGATATTTAGAAGGTAGGTTGTTATAACAACCCTCCCGAATATTTTTCTGACACCCTAATATATGTTAAATACCCCTATAAATACACCCCCCGTATGTGAAAACCGAACCCAAAATACGTTATAACATTTAAAATAAATAAAAAAACAAAGAAAATAGGGTTCATGCGGGCCGCGTAAGATCTCACTTAATCCTTATGTGGGCCGCGACAACTTAATGATCAGGCGAGCTCCGGTGTTGCCACGTGTCCGAACGCGTGTTGAACCTATGTAATGACCCGGATCACCTAGAACCCTACCCGGCTACTACGCGGGCCGCGTAACCTTTGGGGTAAACTTTACGCGGGCCGTGAGAGGAGCATAAATCATCACTATATATAGAGGGCCTCAGATCTTCAAACAATTCGCTCACTTTCTTTTCTCAATCACGAAAAATCTGATAGTAAGCATAATATACGAGTATTATATCCCCCTAATTAGCGAGGTTTTGCTCCGTTGTAAGTATTATAACCCCAGTTTCGTATTAGATACACTGCCCGATTGATCCAAGGTTCCGTAACAACTGTCGTGGTTCTGCCCGACGTAGTTGTTGGAATACCGTCTCGGGGAGGGTATCGTTAATATAATTAAAGGGTTATTATACTAACATATATACATTTGTGTAAAATATAGATTAAACCCAGGAAACCCTTACACGAAGTCTAAGATAGCAATGTGAGTTTATCCGCTTTTTGTTAACCTTTTTGTGAACTGTTTTACAAAACCTTAAATGCTTTACAATATGATTAAGCAGTGATCGAGTCTTTGTAGTTCTTCAATTACTGCCGGTATGTTGGGGTTTTGTATACAAAATGTGGAACACGTTACCATTGGACGACGAGTTAGCCAATGTGTAATATGACCCACCAGTCAAGATTGACAGTACTGAATGAGTAATTGTGTAGAAATAAACAGTGTGATCACTCTCAATACTGTGTTAATTGATAAAATGTTTCTTGATTAAACTGGGATTCACTCACCAGTATTTCCCACTGACAAATGTTTTTAAAACGTGTTTCAGGTAACACAATGTGACAGCCAATTAGTAAAAGGCCAGCTGGAGAGCACTGACGGCTTGGAAAATATGGCTATAAAAGTTACCAAAAAGACGATGTTTTAAATTCAATAAAATAGGGTTTATCCCTATAAACGTATTGTAATAAAGAAACTTGGGTTTACCCATGTGGTTTTTAATATAAATTATGGTGGTTTTACTCTGATAAACAATTTCCTAACTACGGTCCTGATGTAATTTCCGCTGCCAAATTAATAATTAAAATAACTGATACCACCACAAACGAATGTTCGCGGCCGCCCGTTCTCGGGACAGATCAGGGGGCGGGGGTTGCGACAGAATGTGGTATCCGAGCCTAGCCACTGATTCAGTACAGGAGTGTTCTGCTGACATCAATATATTATTTAAATTGTTAGGAAATAAATTCTTAAAATACATGAATATCTGTATTTTATTGTTATGTGTTATTTGACTATTTGTTTGTTTACAGTATGAGTGATCAAGGACCCTCAGACGTGTATCGTCAGTTATCCGATTCACCTAGGAGTGAAGGTACCTCTTCCCAGCCTACCCTCTCTGGGTATTCTGCTGATCAGGAAGAAGGGATATTTGCCTTTAAAGCTCAGTCGGAAGAGCCATTCCCTCAGAAAAAGAAAGGATGGTTCAGTAAGGGAGCCTTTGAGCGTAGAAAAAGAATGCGAAAGTTGCAACAGCAAAGAGTCCTAGCAGCCGCTAAGCGAGAGTCAGATGCCCATACACTGGATATGCTTAATAGAAGCCTAGCCAATTTCCATATCCTAGCAACAACTGATGCCGACCCAAGTCTGGAACAACTATCACAGCCCGATATTTCCACGTATTACCGATGGGCCCAGTGGGGAGTATCGTGACGTAGTTGATATCATCATGGTCAAACAACACAATTTAAATGCACAGCAGAAGCAAAAGATATGAATCACATTACAACCGAATAAATAGTAATATCAAAGTATCACAACGGGCTGTAAAGGATCCACAGGCGGATCAAAAGATAAATAAGATCATTGTTCAACATACTTTAACATCTAGAGCTTGCGAGAGTTGATTATTGATGCCTGGAGTAGCCAGCCTATTTCGTATAGTACCTGCACTTAGCCTTTTTGGAAAATACGTCAGTTTACACTAGTAAATACAATTAACTGACTCATTTTGTAAAGAGTTTAAGAAAAATGAATTGAATGCACCAGGCACAAATAATCTTTTATAACTTGGGATAATTATTTCAGAAAATAAACTTGTATACAGTTTTACATGTTTGTCGTCCATTTAAGACCCGGTTAGAAGAGCTGGTTTAACACGATTAATAGACACACCACTTGGTATAATACCCACAAGAAGATACCCTTCTTGTGGACTACCTTTTTACATACGCAACTGTCAGGTGTATGCCTACAACCCGTGCTTAAGTCGTGGCCATTTCTAACGAATGAGCCGAGGATATCCAGGACACGGTCATTAACCCCCCAAAGGTATTGCATCAAACAAGAAAGAATAAAACGGGTTATGCATCTTTTTAATCAATATTTGATTGTACGACTTCATACCCGACCAAGCGGTATTATTATAATACCGTATCCCAAGCCCGTATAACGGAAAATAAGTTAAAAGTATTTACCTGAGCAAAGTATAAATCACAAACAGCAAGTGCACGTAGCTTTTACCGGGCTCCTAATCTGGAACGAAGGTTTTAATTAACCTATTAGATTCCTAACGGGTCTTTCTTAAGTTTAAACTTAGACTGGGTAGTTGTAAAGAAAGGCATACGGTTCAAAACGCAAGATTTAGCGAAGACCGGATTAGAATGTGATTTAGTCCCGACAAGTTTGAAGACTTGTATAATATGGGTAAACTAAACACATTCTGGATTTTGAGGTGAAAGTGATAAGGTTTGACCCGTTTTGGTCAATTTATGCAAACTAGTTACATAAACCGAACCGAACGCGAATAACACATAACGGGTAACCAAATGAGTCATGAACAGGTTTCCTAAGTTAATATGCTTTAAATATGTTGTGATATCAGTAGGATACCTTCCATTATGCCCAAAACGAGTTTAATCGCAAATTAAGCCCCGTAGGGGTATTTTGGTCATTTTAAAGATTATAAAAGAGATTAAATATAATTCTGAGGTTCAGGTCTGAAATAATAAGTAAAACTACTTAATTTAATAAGTTATATCAGTAGGTGATAAGTCTTATATGACAAGAATGGTTTTAACCCATACTATACGTTTAAAACGCGTAAAAAGTCGTTTTAAGCGATTTCCGGGTTATAATAGGAAATCTGAATTTCCTGATCAGTTTATAAAGTTCACAATACTTCATTTATCATATAAAATCAGTAGCAAAATATTTGGTATCGAATGTTATGTAAAACTCATTTTATAAGAAAAAGGGTATAATCGGCAATAACCGAATCAAGGCAATAACCCTATGTTATGATCAGTTTAAAAATAATTAAAAATCTTCAAAAATCCCAAAATATTATATTACATCAGTGGGTAAAAGGTTTGGTGTCAAAAAATTGGGTTTAGATAGGCTTTATGCTAATTGCGCCGTTTAATTAAATAAAAAGCTTTCTAATTACGCTATTGAGCATAACTCCTAATCTAGACCTCAAACTGATGTGAAATTTTAGGGACACGTTTATAAATCAGTAACAAAGATTATTGTCCTCTCACATTTCCAAAAATCTCGTTTTATGGTAAAAAGGGCATTATGGTCAACATTAAGCAATTAACGGAAACATCGGACAATCAACGAGTCAAGTAGTATAATCACAGAGGGTTATACTATCATACAAGCTGGTCCTAATGGAGCTCTAAGGCATTTCTAAATCATGCTAATATGGGTCAGAACTGAAAGTCAAAGCAGTGGTCAATTTATGCGACTTTCGGTTCCGAACCGGTCCTAAACTGAAAATTGTCGGGTCGGACATGCTCAGACATGTTCTTGCATTGATTACCAAGTTATATGAGTGGTAAAACAGGTTACACGTCTTCTACATTTCTAATTATGTGTTAATTCGAAAATTATGTTTCTGTTGACTTTTTTATATCTAACTTTGACCCGACAAAAGTCTTAGTTAGAGCGGGAATCAGAGGGTGCCCTTTTAAGGGTTTAATGCCCACATAATTACCAACTTATAACTACTTTTAGTTTGACTAATCACTGGACCATTAGTGATTAATCGTTAAGTCAAACCTTAATTACAATGGTTTGACTTTTAGCTAATAAACTAAGTAAAACATGATTAAGGAAGGTTAAGGACACTTACCGAAGTACTAAGTACGACTAATGATGCTTAGGGAAAGCTCTTGTGCTCCAGGAAGTTCCACAAATGAAGCTAGAATGATTTACAAAGTGCAAGTCTAAAGTTTGCAACAAGTGCACCTTTATATAGTGATCTTTGATTGATCAAGATGATGCCAAACAAGTCTAGGATTGATCCTTGATCAATACAAGTGTCCCTAGTGCCTAAAAACTTGTTTGTGCAGCCCATGGTATTGAAAACAAGCCATCTAAGTCGGTTAAACGGGCTGGACAGACACCTGCCAAGTTTTTTCTGCATCTGGGCACTTTAGGCGCCCCGCGTAAGGACCCCTTGAGGGCTTACGCGCCCGGTATGGCTCCTCCATCCGGTTTCTAAGTTTGCCAAAATTGCACTTTTGGCCCCTGGTCCTTCCAAACTTGATTTTAACATGGTTTCTTGCACTTTTAACCCTCAAACTTGACTTTTAAGGACCCCAAGTCATAAACCAACTTTGTTAAGTCCCCGGTTATTCATACGATCACCGAAAAGTCTTAAATTTCAACGTTGACGCTTTTAACCCCTCGTATACGAATGTTAGCATAACTTTCTCATATGGAATCGAAACCTTGTGAAATTTTTATCACTTATTCTAGTGAGCATAATTAATCGTTATAAAGCTTCGGGTTCGCTAAAAGGTCACTCAGAGGTATGAATTTAAACATGTTGACACATTTAACCCCTGTAGATTGAAATCTCTCACTTTCTTTCACAAACGGCTTCATACGCTTCACAATTTATTCGTTGAAGGGTATAAACATCGTGTAGGATCGTTGAAAGATATTTTTATCCGATGTTGACATTTTTAATCCTTTTATTCACGTGCTTTCTTTGTTTGTCAACTTTAGTCCTTCTGAAGTAATTCTTTACACGTTTAAAGTTCATGACACGTGTCGATATAATATTGGACATGAAATTACGAGGTGTTACATCCTCACCCCCTTAAAAGTAATCTCGACCTCGAGATTTACTGAAATAAATGAGGGTATTTTTCTTTCATTATGGACTCTACCTCCCACGTGTACTCGGGACCTCTACGGGCATCCCATTTCACTTTTATGATCGGTACATGCTTCCTTCGAAGCTTCTTAACCTGTCGATCCTCGATCGACACAGGTTTTTCAACAAACTTCAAGCTCTCTTCTATGTGCACATCTATATGTGGTATGATTAGTGATTCATCAGCTAGACATTTCTTTAGATTGCAGATGTGGAATACATTGTGAATACTACTGAGCTCTTCAGGTAAGTTTAACTTATAAGCAACTGATCCGACACATTCGATGATCTCGAATGGTCCTATATACCTTGGGCTTAACTTACCTTTCTTACCAAACCGCATCACTCCCTTGCAGGGTGATACTTTAAGCAACACTTTGTCACCTACCTCGAATTTCAGAGGTTTACGCTTTAAATCTGCGTAGCTTTTCTGCCTATCCCTGGCAGCTTTCAGGCGGTCACGAATCTGGACAATCTTGTCCGTCGTTTCAAAGACTATGTCAGGTCCTGATAATTGAGCTTCTCCTACTTCTGCCCAACAACTAGGCGTCCTGCATTTCCTACCATATAATGCCTCGAAAGGCGCAGCCTGAATGCTCGTATGGTAGCTATTGTTATAGGAGAACTCGATCAATGGTAGGTGGTTATCCCAACTACCACCTAAGTCAATCACACACGCACGAAGCATGTCTTCCAATGTTTGGATGGTACGCTCACTCTGCCCATCCGTCTGAGGATGGTAAGCCGTACTGAAATTTAAGCGCGTACCCAAAGACTGTTGGAAACTTTTCCAAAAATGTGATTTGTATCTGGTATCTCTGTCAGAGATAATGGACACTGGTACGCCATGCAGAGATACAATCTTATCTACGTACAATTGGGCTAACATATCGGAGCTATAAGTCTCCTTAATGGGTAGGAAATGTGCTGACTTAGTCAGTCTATCTACTATCACCCATATAGTATCATTTCCTTTCATTGTCTTTGGTAACTTGGTGATGAAATCCATTGTCACCATCTCCCACTTCCAAGTGGGAGTTCAGGCTGTTGTAGCAAACCTGACGGCTTTTGATGTTTGGCTTTAACTTGTGCGCACGTCAAACATTTGGCTACATAAGTGGCTACAGATTTCTTCAAACCTATCCACCAGTAATTTGCCTTCCAATCCTGGTACATCTTATCACAGCCAGGATGAACCGAGTATATGGAGCTATGTGCTTCTTGTAGGATCACTTCTCGAAGTCCTCTATAGATAGGAACCCATACTCGTCCATTCAATCTTAAAATTCCATCTTTTCCATGTGATAACTGCTCAGCAGTTACTCCTAATTTTTCATTAGGATAGTTAGCTTCCAATACTGCTTCCTTCTGAGCGGCTAACAATCTTTCATTTAAGCTGTTCTTTAATTCAATGCTCTTGGCATTGATTCTGATGGGTTTAACCCTTTCCTTTCTACTCAAGGCATCAGCGACCACATTCGCCTTGCCTGGATGGTATCGGATTTCACAATCGTAATCATTCAACGTCTCCATCGTCACTCCTTTGGGCCGCAATCAGAGAACGAGCCAGAAGGCTCACGCCACTCCTTCCTGCCGTTGCAGCGGTCCATTTCGCACCATTCCTTTGGCGACCCCACTCCTGTCTTCCAGGGCCGGTTCAACCCGGAAAACTATATTGAAGAACCAGTGGGTTTTAACCCACTAGGACATGAAGACCATTTCTCGGGAGACCATGCAATGGACATGGACGAGGACACGGATCCCGTCGAGCCTGCAACCGGGACCCCCAACCACCCCATCGAGATCTCTGATGGGTCGTCCTTCCATGGATCACCATACCGTGGTCCAGACAGCTACCAGGTGAGATTCGCCCAATATGAGTGGTATTTTACTCCCTCTCATAGCCCACAGCAGCAACAACAGCAAGATCCCTCCGAGGATTCACGTTTCGTGGCAGTCACGCCACCGCCACCACCGTCGCCAGTACATCAAGCACCTCCAGAACCACCAAGGCGTAAGAGAACAGGCGCACGGATATCCGTGCGAGAAGGGGGTTTTCACTTCAGCACCCCCCAACACTCAAGTGGCAGTCACTATCCACCACTGCATGAAGACCCACAAATGGGTGGGCCTTTAAATCCAGTTTCATAGGTAGATTCTGCACCTATCGCGCCGCCACCATTGGGATTTGGTAACCCAATTCCTACATACGCCAGTTCAACGGCGTATAATCCATTTGAGCAGCCGGCCCACACTAACTACAACTATGCTAAAGCCGACCCATACCTTGTAGCGGCAAACTACAACGCCCTTCATCCTGAAGGACCATATGGAGCCCCCTGGGGAGTGGGATACCCAGCTCGTGGGTATCAAATACCTGCTCGACCTCCGATTCAGCAGCAGCCACAGCCACCACGGTTTTCCCCACCAGAACAGGAGGAAATCCTCCAAAGGCTAAGTCGGGTGGAACATGAATTTCAAGAAGAACGTAGGAAAAACCGGGGATTTCTCAAGGGCCTAGCAAGCTTACTAAAAGGAAAGAAGAAGAGGGATCACTGAACCCCTATATGTATTGTTGTATTTCCTTATTTCAATCAAGTCGCTGCATGGACTTGTCTTTCCTTAGTCCCTGCGTGGACTTGCCTTTCTTTAGTCCCTGCGTGGACATCTATTTTAGTAATCAGTCCCTGCGAGGACTTGTATGTACAGTTTAGCCCCTACGTGGGCAAGTTATTTCTGTTAAAAGTCCCGTTTAGGGCAATATATACTCCTTTTAATGTTTAATGGAATGTTAAATTTAAAAATTTCATTTTTGTCATTATATGCATAACTATATTATACATGAAATAAATAAATCAAAAATCATTCCTCTTATAATAATCTGCCTATTAAATATTAAATAAGAATCTTAAAGGTACAACCTAGCCTGCATGTCATTATAAGACTTGGCCAAGATGGTAAGACCGGTTTAAAAAGATTCAAAACCCTGTTAACATCTGAAAACATGTTAACGCTCCTGGCAGACGTGATTCGTTAAAATCACACACGTCATTCTTATAATTGGATTCTTCAAAAGATTCCTAACCTAACCTGATGATCTATAAATCTTGGGTTTAAATCACCAATTAAGATGATCATATATTAAACATCCATAGGTGATGTAGTGCCTACGGGCCATACTCATTGTCATATAAGACAAGAGACAGTTGAAGTCTACGACTCCCTGTTAGGAAAAAGGTAAGGAACTATGTTCAAACCTGAATGCCTTGATTCTTTGAAATCATGGCTTATGATTTAGAATGTCCCTGTGACTAGGCCTTTGTGCCACTAATAATATTGTTATTGTTTTATAATTAGGATAAGTCATAATAAAAATCCTAAATAAATATGATTAACAAATTAACCAAATATGGTCTATGTTTACCATGGTTAATGAATTGCCATAAAAGACAATTCCATAATAAACTCCCAAATAAATTAGTTTCAATATCTTATGTAACAGTTCAAACTACATGGCTGACTCGGATGAGATCAACAGTCACCCACGGGAGAATCCTGATAATACCCAAATTAACATAGCGGGTGAAGAACTGCAGGCATTGATAGACAATGCCATTACTCAAGCTCTGGATAGAAGGGAATATGAATCAAGTGGTACACATAGCAAGACCTTATCTATACCTCACTCTAAAGCACCCTCCAAAGTTCATTCAGCTCGAAAGAGTGAATCTCATCACTCTTCAAATCAGAAAAGTGTCCCGTCTAAACAGGTTGAGCTCAACCAGGAGCCTCGGGTCAAGACCTGTTCATATAAGTACTTTGTCTCCTGCAAGCCGAGAGACTTCACGGGAGAAAAAGGAGTCGTCGATTGTATGACATGGCTCAACGAGATGGACATTGTAGTGGATATTAGTGGTTGCGCCGAGCAAGACATTGTGAGGTATGTGTCGCAGTCGTTTAAGGGAGAAGCTTTAGCATGGTGGAGATCGTTAATTCAAGCTACTGGAAAGATCCCACTTTACAACATGACATGGGGTCAGTTTGTTACTTTAATCAAGGATACTTTCTGTCCTCAACATGAGGTCGAGAAGATTGAGACTGACTTCCTCACACTGGTTATGAGGAACCTGGACTGTCAGGCGTATCTCACGAGTTTCAATACCATGTCTAGGTTGGTTCCATACCTGGTTACACCGGAACCTAAGCGTATAGCTCGTTTCATAGGAGGTTTGGCTCCAGAGATTAAGGCGAGTGTGAAAGCGTCAAGACCTACTACCTTTAGGTCTGTAACTGATTTGTCATTATCCCTTACCCTCGACGCAGTCAGGCAGAAATCTCTTAAAAACTCAGATGAGGGAAAGAGGAAACGTGAGGATGATAACTCACGTCGCTCAGACAAGAAACACAAAGGGAACCATGAGAACAAGAAGGGTTCAGGGTTCAACAAGGGTAACCAACAGTCGGGTGAGAAGCCCAAGTGTAAGGTTTGTCGGAAACATCACTTTGGAAAGTGTAGGTTGGAATCGAACTCGCAGACACAATCAAGGACTTTTGGATGCGGGATCTGCAAATCCAAGGAACACAAGACCTTGGATTGCAAAAAGTTGAAGGATGCGACCTGCTACAACTGCAACGAGAAGGGGCACATTAAGTCGAACTGCCCAAAATATGCCAAGAAACCAGAAGAAGGTAAAAAGACCAACGCTAGGGTCTTCAGAATGGATGCTAAGGAGGCAGTGCAGGATGATAACGTGATAACAGGTACCTTTCTTATAAATGATGTTTATGCGAGGGTGTTATTTGATTCAGGGGCGGATAAGTCATTTGTGGATAATAAATTTTGTAAGTTGTTAAATCTACCTGTTAGAACCCTAAGCATAAAATACGAAGTGGAGTTAGCTGATGGAACCATAGAATCTGCTTCAACCGTGTTAGATGGATGTTTCATATCCATTAGGAACCATTCTTTTCCATTGTCTTTACTTCCTTTGAAATTAGCCGATTTCGATATAGTAATAGGCATGGATTCGTTGTCTCGCAACCAAGCCCAGATCGTTTGTGCTAAGAAGCAAGTGATTGTCAGAACTCCTCATGGCGAGCCTTTGACAATCCAAGGAGATACTAAGCACGGAATACCTGAGCAAGTGTCCATGCTCAAGGCATCAAGGTGTTTGAAGAAGGGTTGTGTTATCTACATGGCGCAAGTAACTGTTGATGAACCAAAGCCTAAGATCGAAGACATACCTATTATCTCTGAATATCCAGATGTATTCCCTGAAGAACTACCTGGTTTACCCCCGACAAGTGGAGTTCAAGATCGATATCATTCCTGGTGCGGCACCAGTTGCAAGAGCACCTTACCGTTTGGCACCGACTGAAATGAAGGAATTGAGAACTCAGTTGGATGATTTATTGGCAAAGGGATTTGTTAGACCTAGCTCATCTCCTTGGGGAGCACCAATCCTGTTTGTAAAGAAAAAGGATGGCTCGATGCGTCTGTGCATCGATTATCGAGAGCTTAACAAAGTTACTATCAAGAATCGGTATCCATTACCCAAGATCGACGACTTGTTCGATCAGCTTCAAGGAGCAAGTTACTTTTCCAAGATTGACTTAAGGTCAGGATATCATCAACTGAAGGTTAAAGATGAAAATGTACACAAGACTACATTTAGGACTCGTTATGGTCATTACGAGTTCTTAGTGATGCCTTTTGGACTCACTAATGCACCAGCCGCATTCATGGATCTCATGAACCGCGTCTGCAAGCCCTACTTGGATAAATTTGTCATTGTCTTCATCGATGATATTCTTACTTACTCGAAGAATCAAGCTGACCATGAGAAGCACCTCCGTTGCATTCTGAAACTGCTTCATCGAGAAAAGCTCTACGCCAAATTCTCTAAGTGTGAGTTTTGGCTTCGTGAAGTCCAATTTCTTGGACACATGGTAAGCGAGCGTGGTATCCAGGTGGATCCCGCTAAGATTGAAGCCATCATGAATTGGAAAGAGCCACAGACGCCCACAGAGATTCGCAGCTTCTTAGGTCTGGCAGGGTACTATCGGCGTTTTATAGAAAATTTTTCAAGAATTGCTGCACCCCTAACTTCATTGACTCGTAAGAATATAAAGTTCGATTGGGGTCCTAAGCAGCAAGAATCCTTTGATATTCTCAAACAAAAGTTGAGCAATGCTCCTGTTTTGACATTGCCTGAAGGTATCGAGGAATTCATGGTTTACTGCGATGCATCGCACACTGGCATGGGATGTGTGCTTATGCAAAGGGGAAAAGTTATTGCATATGCTTCCCGACAGTTAAAAGTGCACGAAAAGAATTACACCACCCACGATTTGGAGTTGGGTGCCGTTGTGTTTGCACAAAAGCTATGGAGGCACTATTTGTATGGTATCAAGTGTGTGATCTATTCTGATCACAAGAGCCTCCAACACCTGTTTAACCAAAAGGATTTGAACATGAGGCAGCGCCGATGGATGGAGCCGTTGAATGATTACGATTGTGAAATCCGATACCATCCAGGCAAGGCGAATGTGGTCGCTGATGCCTTGAGTAGAAAGGAAAGGGTTAAACCCATCAGAATCAATGCCAAGAGCATTGAATTAAAGAACAGCTCAAATGAAAGATTGTTAGCCGCTCAGAAGGAAGCAGTATTGGAAGCTAACTATCCTAATGAAAAATTAGGAGTAACTGCTGAGCAGTTATCACATGGAAAAGATGGAATTTTAAGATTGAATGGACGAGTATGGGTTCCTATCTATGGAGGACTTCGGGAAGTGATCCTACAAGAAGCACATAGCTCCAAATACTCTGTTCATCCTGGCTGTGATAAGATGTACCAGGATTTGAAGGCAAATTACTGGTGGATAGGTTTGAAGAAATCTGTAGCCACTTATGTGGCCAAATGTTTGACGTGCGGACAAGTTAAAGCCGAACATCAAAACCCGTCAGGTTTGCTACAACAGCCTGAACTTCCCACTTGGAAGTGGGAGATGGTGACAATGGATTTCATCACGAAGTTACCAAAGACAAAGAAAGGAAATGATACTATATGGGTGATAGTAGATAGACTGACTAAGTTAGCACATTTCCTACCCATTAAGGAGACTTATAGCTCCGATATGTTAGCCCAATTGTACGTAGATAAGATTGTATCTATGCATGGCGTATCAGTGTCCATTATCTCTGACAGAGATACCAGATACACATCACATTTTTGGAAAAGTTTCCAACAGTCTTTGGGTACGCGCTTAAATTTCAGTACGACTTACCATCCTCAGACGGACGGGCAGAGTGAGCGTACCATCCAAACTTTGGAAGACATGCTTCGTGCGTGTGTGATTGACTTAGGTGGTAGTTGGGATAACCACCTGCCATTGATCGAGTTCACCTATAACAATAGCTACCATACGAGCATTCAGGCTGCGCCTTTCGAGGCATTATATGGTAGGAAATGCAGGACGCCTATTTGTTTGGCAGAAGTAGGAGAAGCTCAATTATCAGGACCTGACATAGTCTTTGAAACGACGGACAAGATTGTCCAGATTCGTGACCGCCTGAAAGCTGCCAGGGATAGGCAGAAAAGCTACGCAGATTTAAAGCGTAAACCTCTGAAATTCGAGGTAGGTGACAAAGTGTTCTTAAAGTATCACCCTGGAAGGGAGTGATGCGGTTTGGTAAGAAAGGTAAGTTAAGCCCAAGGTATATAGGACCATTCGAGATCATCGAATGTGTCAGATCAGTTGCTTATAAGTTAAACTTACCTGAAGAGCTCAGTAGTATTCACAATGTATTCCACATCTACAATCTAAAGAAATGTCTAGCTGATGAATCACTAGTCATACCACATACAGATGTGCACATAGAAGAAAGCTTGAAGTTTGTTGAAAAACCTGTGTCGATCGAGGATCGACAGGTTAAGAAGCTTCGAAGGAAGCATGTACCGATCGTAAAAGTGAAATGGGATGCCCGTAGAGGTCCCGGGTACACGTGGGAGGTAGAGTCCACAATGAAAGAAAAATACCCTCATTTATTTTAGTAAATCTCGAGGTCGAGATTTCTTTTAAGGGGGTGAGGATGTAACACCTCGTAATTTCATGTCCAATATTATATCGACACGTGTCATGAACTTTAAACGTGTAAAGAATTACTTCAGAAGGACTAAAGTTGACAAACAAAGAAAGCACGTGAATAAAAGGATTAAAAATGTCAATATCGGATAAAAATATCTTTCAACGATCCTACACGATGTTTATACCCTTAAACGAATAAATTGTGAAACGTATGAAGCCGTTTGTGAAAGAAAGTGAGAGATTTCAAACTACAGGGGTTAAATGTGTCAACAAGTTTAAATTCATACCTCTGAGTGACCTTTTAGCGAACCCGAAGCTTTATAACGATTAATTATGCTCTCTAGAATAAGTGATAAAAATTTCACAAGGTTTCGATTCCATATGAGAAAGTTATGCTAACATTCGTATAAGAGGGGTTAAAAGCGTCAACGTTGAAATTTAAGACTTTTCGGTGATCGTATGAATAACCGGGGACTTAACAATGTTGGTTTATGACTTGGGGTCCTTAAAAGTCAAGTTTGAGGGTTAAAACTGCAAGAAACCATGTTAAAATCAAGTTTGGAAGGACCAGGGGCCAAAAGTGCAATTATGGAAAACTTGGAAACCGGATGGAGGAGCCATACCGGGCGCGTAAGCCCTCAAGGGGTCCTTACGCGGGGTGCCTAAAGTGCCCAGATGCAGAAAAAACTTGGCAGGTGTCTGTCCAGCCCGTTTAACCGACTTAGATGGCTTGTTTTCAATACCATGGGCTGCACAAACAAGTTTTTAGTAGGGATGGCAATCAAACCCGAACCCGATGGGTAAACCCGAAACCCGACACATTTGGGATGGGTTTGGGGTCGGTTAATCGGGTTTGGGACGGGTTTGGGAATAGTTTTTATTTTTTTCGCGGGTTTGGGACGGGTTTGGGATTTAGTGATATACTCGTTTACCCGACCCAATTACCCGATAAAGTGTACCCGTTTACCCGATTGTATACCCGATATATTTTCTTTTATATTATTAATATGTATATATATGATACATCCATTTTTTACACATATATGTATTCTATTCCGTATACATTGTAGTTATTTGATATGTATTTTTATAATAACAATACAAAATGTAACCGGTTAGTAGTTGCCCGATAGATATCCAATGAGTTTTGAGATGAGTATACCCAACGAGTAATCTTTTTAAATTAACGGGTTTACCCGAAACCCGCGGGTATACCCGATACCCGATGGGTATTTACCCGCTAGAAACCCGACGGGTTTTGGGACGGGTTTGGGACAAGCTTATCTAATCGGGTTTGGGTTTGGGATTACCTAAACCCGTCCCAAACCCGACCCATTGCCATCCCTAGTTTTTAGGCACTAGGGACACTTGTATTGATCAGGGATCAATCCTAGACTTGTTTGGCATCATCTTGATCAATCAAAGATCACTATATAAAGGTGCACTTGTGGCAAACTTTGGACTTGCACTTTGTAAATCATTCTAGCTTCATTTGTGGAACTTCCTGGAGCACAAGAGCTTTCCCTAAGCATCATTAGTCGTACTTAGTACCTCGGTAAGTGTCCTTAACCTTCCTTAATCATGTTTTACTTAGTTTATTAGCTAAAAGTCAAACCGTCGTAATTAAGGTTTGACTTAACGATTAATCACTAATGGTCCAGTGATTAGTCAAACTAAAAGTAGTTATAAGTTGGTAATTATGTGGGCATTAAACCCTTAAATGGGCACCCTCTGATTCCCGCTCTAACTAAGACTTTTGTCGGGTCAAAGTTAGTTATAAAAAAGTCAACAGAAACATAATTTTCGAATTAACACATAATTAGCAATGTAGAAGACGTGTAACCTGTTTTTACCACTCATATAACTTGGTAATCAATGCAAGAACATGTCTGAGCATGTCCGACCCGACAATTTTCAGTTTAGGACCGGTTCGGAACCGAAAGTCGCATAAATTGACCACTGCTTTGACTTTCAGTTCTGACCCATATTAGCATGATTTAGAAATGCCTTAGAGCTCCATTAGGACCAACTTGTATGATAGTATAACCCTCTGTGATTATACTACTTGACTCGTTGATAAAACGAGATTTTTGGAAATGTGAGAGGACAATAATCTTTGTTACTGATTTATAAACATGTCCCTAAAATTTCACATCGGTTTGAGGTCTAGATTAGGAGTTATGCTCAATAGCGTAATTAGAAAGCTTTTTATTTAATTAAACGACGCAATTAGCATAAAGCCTATCTAAACCCAATTTTTTGACACCAAACCTTTTACCCACTGATGTAATATAATATTTTGGGATTTTGAAGATTTTTAATTATTTTTAAACTGATCATAACATAGGGTTATTGCCTTGATTCGGTTATTGCCGATTATACCCTTTTGCTTATAAAATGAGTTTTACATAACATTTCGATACCAAATCTTTTGCTACTGATTTTATATGATAAATGAAGTATTGTGAACTTTATAAACTGATCAGGAAATTCAGATTTCCTATTATAACCCGGAAATCGCTTAAAACGACTTTTTACGCGTTTTAAACGTATAGTATGGGTTAAAACATTCTTGTCATATAAGACTTATCACCTACTGATATAACTTATTAAATTAAGTAGTTTTACTGATTATTTTAGACCTGAACTTTTATAATCTTTAAAATGACCAAAATACCCCTACGGGGCTTAATTTGAGATTAAACTCGTTTTGGGCATAATGGAAGGTATCCTACTGATATCACAACATATTTAAAGCATATTAACTTAGGAAACCTGTTCATGACTCATTTGGTTACCCGTTATGCTTTATTCGTGTTCGGTTCGGTTTATGTAACTAGTTTGCATAAATTGACCGAAAAGGGTCAAACCTTATCACTTTCACCTCAAAATCCAGAATGTGTTTAGTTTACCCATATTATACAAGTCTTCAAACTTGTCGGGACTAAATCACATTCTAATCCGGTCTTCGCTAAATCTTGCGTTTTGAACCGTATGCCTTTCTTTACAACTACCCAGTCTAAGTTTAAACTTAAGAAAGACCCGTTAGGAATCTAATAGGTTAATTAAAACCTTCGTTCCAGATTAGGAGCCCGGTAAAAGCTACGTGCACTTGTTGTTTGCGATTTATACTTTGCTCAGGTAAATACTTTTAACTTATTTTCCGTTATACGGGCTTGGGATACGGTATTATAATAATACCGCTTGGTCGGGTATGAAGTCGTACAATCAAATATTGATTAAAAAGATGCATAACCCGTTTTATTCTTTCTTGTTTGATGCAATACCTTTGGGGGGTTAATGACCGTGTCCTGGATATCCTCGGCTCATTCGTTAGAAATGGCCACGACTTAAGCACGGGGTGTAGGCATACACCTGACAGTTGCGTATGTAAAAAGGTAGTCCACAAGAAGGTATCTTCTTGTGGGTATTATACCAAGTGGTGTGTCTATTAATCTTGTTAAACCGGCTCTTCTAACCGGGTCCTAAATGGACGACAAACATGTAAAACTGTATACAAGTTTATTTTCTGAAATAATTATCCCAAGTTATAAAAGATTATTTGTGCCTGGTGCATTCAATTCACTTTTCTTAAACTCTTTTCAAAATGAGTCAGTTAATTGTATTTAACAGTGTAAACTGTCGTATTCTCCAAAAAGGCTAAGTGCAGGTACTATACGAAATAGGCTGGCTACTCCAGGCATCAGTAATCAAGTCTCGCAAGCTCTAGATGTTAAAGTCTGTTGAACAATGATCTTATTTATCTTTTGATCCGCCTATGGATCCTTTACAGCCCGTTGTGATACTTTGATATTACTATTTATTCGGTTGTAATGTGATTCATATCTTTTGCTTCCGCTGTGCATTTAAATTGTGTTGTTTGACCATGATGATATCAACTACGTCACGATACTCCCCACCGGGCCCACTGGTAATACATGGAAATATCGGTGTGTGACAATAACTAGTAGCCCCACAACCCTTACCTTTAATTCCCACTCAGCTGATGGTGGTAGAAATGCATGATTTCAATCCTGAGGAAATACCTAGGATACCAGCCCCTAATCCTTTAGACCCAAATTATGATCCATGGTTTGATGATCTTAGGGATTACGTGCCACGCTACCATCTAAATGACGAAACCTTGCCGAACATAGCACATATCCAGGTCTGGACCCTTTAGATCCCTATTATGACAATGACAAATACATCAGGGAGATTTTAGAAAATCCGTACCCTCAAGAGAATCACAGGCCACAGTATTCAGATCCAGTACCAGCACCTGCACCCCCAATGAGTGTAGAGAACTTGCAAGAACTCCGAATTTTCAGAGAAGAAATCATAGAAAGTAGTGAGAGGATGAGGTATGTAGGAGAACAACTCGTCTGGAAATACGACGAGCGTCAGATGGATTTCGGGGGAAATCCATATCCATGAAAGATGATAAGTGAAGTTGGTAATAATAATATATAATATGTTTGTATGAAAATATATATATATAATAAATATATTGTAGTATAGACCATTTCGTGGTTAGTGATGCATAATATTGTAATTCTTAATTTCCTGTTTTAGTGTGTATTTGACGCATACTATATGAAAAGAGTAAAGTCGCAATGCTCGGCGCTTTTGACCAATATGTGTGTTATGTGGTTGTTACTTAAACTATTAATTATCTTGTGATATTAATATGTGATAAATGTTTAAAATTCAGATGAACGACATAGTAAACCAGGGAAATCTGAATAATGATAACCAGAGTAACAATAACTCGGGTAACGAAATTCCAAACAACAATGAAAACCAAGTGGATAACAGTGCCATCCAACACATAGTGGCACAAGGAATAATAGATGCGATGCCATATATTATTTAAACGGTTAGAGAAGCAGAAAATAAAAGTAAACATGATAGCAAGCGACCTTCCGAACCTGAAAATAGCTTAAACAATGGACCTGTACTTCAAATGCCCATTCCCAAAAGAAGAAGAACCGTGTCTTACGGTTGTTCTTATAAAGAATTCTGGTCTTGTAAACTGTAGGACCGGTTTTGACTCCGAAACGATTGCGAAACGAACGTATAACGTGCGGAATCCGTACACGAACGCGACCTAACACACGTGACGTAATATAAACGTGATTCTTTGATAAATCTGAAATCGTACAAGAACCGTGAATCACCTAGAGCACTTTCTCTCTCTACTTTCTCTCTCTAAGTACCAAGCTCCAAATTCTCTAAAATGGCAAAAGTTCTAATTCTTAAGTCTAAGGCTCTATTTATAGGCACAAGGCTTTTAATGAGATTTCTCATTATTACAGAAATGCCACCTTGCCTTTTTGTCTAGATATCTCTAATATTACAATATAAAGTCTAGTATTCTTCATTTTCTGCTACGATTCTGATTGACGGAGGCGATAGACACATACTGCACTAACAGACTCCCCCTTGGATATTGCCGCAGTCAATCTCGTAGCATCTTGTCTTTTCTCTTTCACGAACAGAATCCCCATGGATCTGTTTTCAGACTCAGTTGCTCTTTCTTTCCTTCAAACTCCTTTTCTTCAGGCTCCCCCTTTCGTCAAGCTTCCGTGCTTTTGGGATCGACACCTGGCTTTCCGGGTACAAGCTCCTCCTTGCTTTGAGCTCGTCTTCAGACTCCCCCTTAGACTCAGCTTCCGGGATCGTAGTCTGGACTTTTCCTGCAATCACTCATACAACTATAAGTAACAACATTTTAGTCTTCCAGATATCGTAATCTGACAATTCAATCTTCTCAAAATTACTTCTCATGAATTTGGTAGTTTCATCGAATCGTATCGAAAACTAACTCTATAACAATATAAGCATCCAAATCCCCCACAGTTAATCATCCAAGTCCAACTTAATGACCTTGGAGATATCACAAATTGTTTTTGAATTTTTAATTTTAAAACTTCAAGTTTCAAATTAATGAACTTGTTTTATTTTCAGAAAGACAATCAGCTTACTTAGATTTTGAAACTCAGCACTCAGACATCAGTTGTCGAAAATAAAGCAGAAATCAAAATCTTTTTGTATTTTCTGAAAATATAAAGCAGTAAAGAAATATGTACAAACATATTTACAGACAATATTTTTGTTTTGAGTATGCGTCAGAGGATCATATCAGTTTATGACAAGTCACAAGTACCGTTGAGCTTAGTTACACAGTAAGAATTAAACAATTCACTTAGATTGTCGATATACTTGTCCACTTAAATTTTCATACAAATTTCAACTGATTCAGGATACGAATTAGGTGTTTTAAGAACTTAAACTCATTCATGTGTCCCACCTCTTGAATATACTCCCGTATCCAGAATCCCAATAATCAGTCTTACAGGTGAGTATACTACAATGATATCTGTATATAAATTAGGTATGCGAGGGCCGAGGGATCTCAGATCGATACTTCCGTATACGCAGAGAGATATCAGCTTCGACTTTTCGGTGTGTCCCCTTTAGAGGATCTTTTTGCTTACAACAGCAGCATTTATCAATTTTATTGTTTCAGCATGCTGAGGGTTTAATGCTGTGTTTCAAGCATTGCAGCAAGTATTAGCCAAGGACTAGGTCAGAACTACCGTTCAGCAGAAGTCCCGGAATAATACCCCAGACATCATTGAGTATAAAGACCTAGTATATCAGATTAAGAGACCTTTCAAACGAGATTTCAGGGGTTACCTATATATCCAAGTAGTGTTCCCCACAAAATAAGCAAGTTTGAATTTAGGTTTATATCCCGAAAAAATTTACTAAATGTATAAAAATATACCGACACATCCACGGTGAGATCGTTTAACACATTTAAACTTTTCATTTCTTTAGCGTACTATAACTGTCTACTGATGTACTATCATTTCCTCTTTTTACGCAAAAACTCAAATTTTGAATTTTATCATGTTTTTGACTTTTTCAAATTTTCAAATGTTTTTGTATTTTCTAACAATAATTTTTCTCCCCCTAAAATGCAAAATCATTTAAAGAAAATTTGACAACCAACACTGATAGCTTTGTCTCGCCATCCATTTTCTGCTAAAAGTGCTCTGATTTGCAGAAAATATAACGTACCCCCATGATTTACAACCCATTGATTTTTACAGTTTGAAAACCGTTTTTCAATCTGATGAACGTAATCATGTTTGTTCAGCCGTGAGGGTTTCGGCGTATTTAATCAACATACAATCAAAACAAAATTAAAAACATATTTTTGGTTTTTCAAATTTTAACAAACTAAAAACATATTTTTGGTTTTTAATTTTTCAATTTTTAGGATTTTGAAAATATTGTTTATTTATGTACAGAAAATACTCAAACTAAAATCCCTGTTCAACCAAACCAGGGTTCAGCAACCTCTTCTTGTGCCAGGTTGCTCCAACCACCATTCTCACAATCTTCAGCTTCGTTGAGCACCTGCACATTCAAACTTTATCAATCATTTGAACAATTTAGCCCAGGTCTGTTGGACCTTAGGCATTTCAACACAATAATGTTCATTTAATTTCGGAAACTCTTTGTCACTTAAAACTTGTTCAACTTTGACTTCAACTTTCTCATCTTTTACCGGCGTCACTTGTTTCTTAGCACTCCACATTTGACCTTCCGGAGTACCTCTTTTATAAAAATTTGTCTCTTTTTGAACCTTTTGTTTTTGAATAACATTTTTAGGTTTCCAAAACTCTTGAGGTTTTGTCATATCAACAGATATTCTCCAACTCTGTGTTGTTCTTAATCTGGGTGTGTGAGAATTCCAGGTCTGTCTTGAATCGAACCTGTTCGGGTTTGATTTCCAATTTTGATTTGAAGCAAACTTGTTTGTATTGTACCTCCAAGTTTGTTTCGAATCAAATCTGGTTGACCTTGATTTCACATCCTCAGATTTCTGTTTTTCAACATCAACAGGCTTTGGATTTGGACACTTTCGTGCAACATGTCCAATTTGATCACATTTAAAACACACTTTCTTTGAAACATCCTTGGCCTGTTGTTGTTTCTTTTTCATAGCATCAAACTCATCATTAGACTGTCGACTAAATTTGAGTTTTTCCTCTTCTTTCAAGCTTTTCCCTTGAACAAAATTCATCTTTTGTTGCAAATCCTGTTTTTCACTTTGATTCCAATTCCGTTTCTTTTTATAACCCAAACCAGCCTTCATGTTTTTCTTCTTAAAACCAGGTTTGTTATAAAAAGATTTATGACCTTTACCAGCAAACTTTGGAATCTCAGACTTCTCAATCTCAACCATTTTGAAAACTTTATCGACCTTCTCTGAAATCACATTCTGAATCGGGAATACAACATCTAAGAATAATTTGTCCGATCCAATCATGGTATAAACCAATCCTTTTGAATCATCATTCAAATTTTTCTCGGATTTTGTGTTTTTCAGATAACCATCATAAAGATTTCCTTCATCTTCATCCTGTGATTCAGACTTACCTTTTGTAGACTCATCTTTCAAAACACTTTCAACAACCTTACTTACCACCTCTGAATCATTAGCATCATCAGATTTGGAGTAAGTCACATCGATACTTTCAGGTAACTGGTCAGCTATGTTCAAACCCTTTGCTACCTTTTCCTCATCATAAAAAGTATAATTGTTTCTCAATGGTGGTGGTACCTGATGAAATTCTGAACCAATACCCTTTTTGCAATTTTCAGTATCTTTGTCATCTGGTGTGATGTTGAAAATGCGTTCAAGAATGTACGAAGAGTTATGATAACTTTGAAGTTTTGTAACAACCTTTTCTTTTTCAGCCAAGACTTGTTTAAGACTAGCAATTTCATCAACACATTTGTTCAATTCAATTTGCTTTTCTTTAAACTTTCTTTCATACATTTCTTTAGTGACTAAAGTTTCTGACAATCTTTGATCAAAACTTTTGACTTGGCTTTTCAAAGTATCATAAGCTTCTTGTACTCTCTGACTCGACCATTTTAAAGAATCATACTGTTTTTGTAAATCTTGAAATTTAGATTCTTTTTCAACACAATCGACACATTTTGCTGAACACAGTTGTCTATACACATCATTATCTTTTTCAAGATCTTGACACTTCTGTGTTAGCTTTTCGACTTTTAATTTCAACATTTCTTCTGTTTCAACCATTTCTTTACATTTTATTTTGAAAACATTTTCAAATTTGGTTGCTTCAATTTCTTTAACTTTTATGATGTCATCTTTTTGAGTACAGGCTTTGCACATTTCTATGCAATTCCTGCACTTGTTTTCATTTTCATCAATCAATTCAACATTCGGTAAATCAGAAGATTTTCTAACCTCAGTAGCATTCAGCACCAGTTCTTCTGTTTCAGCTTTCTGATCTTGCTCTTTGTTCTCCACTTTTTCTTCTTTCTGAGCTTCTTCATTCTTCTGTTCTTCTTCAGCAGCAATCTTCACAATAGTCTTTACTTCTTCAATCATCTTCTTCAATTCTTCTTCTTTTCTCTTCTTCATTTCTACCACCTTCGGTAGACTTGCTTCACAAACCTCTCTTATCTTCTTCTCCAAATCAGGCAAATATGCTTTATCAGATAACCTTCGTGTGTTGAAAGTAGCCTGCCTTGGAACCAAATTTATTACAGCTTCGAAATCCACCTTTGATGGATCAACAACTGGATTACCCCGTGGATCCATATAACATTCCAACTCTTCATTCCATCTTTTTGCTCTCTGGGCTTCTTTGAATGGTTCGTTTAATTTTCCAATTTCCCATCTTGCATAATCTGCTTTCCAATATCTATCAGGATCAGCATTAGCCACAAATGCATATCCAACTGCATCTTCTTCAGGGCAAACTTGACTCCAGTCGTAACCTTCATCGTCATATATAACTGCAAGAGCCCTTGATCTTTCTTCTGGTTGCTTTAATCTTGGTGGCTCAGACTTGTTCTGATGGTAAATCGCTTTCTTGTAATAATCTTCGTTGAATGGATTTTCAGAATCATGATCAGCATACGCATTTCTGCACTCGCGCTTGAAGTGACCTCTTTGTTTGCATTTGAAACATGTCACCTTAGATTTATCAAATCCCAGTTTGGTAGATGGTCCACCAATTGACTTTCTCCCCGTGATCTCCATGAACCTCTGTGCCCGACGAACTGCACTGGCCATGCACCATCTTATATCCATAAGTTCCATCTCCTCGGGGTCTAATTGATCATAATCTTCTTTAGTCAAATTGGTATTGCCAATCTTCCCTGCAACGAGGCTTTCATACGATTCAAGTACAGATGCCAAGAAAACCATCTGTTGTTTTGCTGATTCTTCGCTGAAATTCTGCCCATTCTTCAGATCCACTGCGATATTACATTGAAACAAATTCTTTGAAGCTGATTGGTTTGAAGTGTCTGAAGAAGATCCACTGTGAAAACCACTGTGAAGACTTTCATTATTCACTGAACTTAAACTTTCTGCAGAAAATGCTGTTCTTGGAGACCCAGCCTGCGGTACATTTCCTATGTAGTAAAGCTCTAGATTCTGCTGATAAGCTGGATTGTTGACTTTAGATCTCTTTATCTCCAACTCATGGCTTTCAAGTCTTTCAATCAGCAAATCCACTTTCAAATCTTCAGGCTTGATTGTGTTCTTCAACATTAAAGCGAAGTATTGCCACTCTTGATCATTTGGCAATGAATCAAACAGTTTATCCACCAAATCCTCTTCAGAATATGTGATTTCATGTCTGGCTAACTCCATTTTCAGATATCCGAATCTCTCGATCATTTTACAAACAGATTCATTTTTCATACAACTGAAAAGATCAAACTCTTTACGCAACAATTTCTTTTTGTTTTTGACAATTTCATTACTTCCTACACACTTTTTCCCTAACGCTTCCCACAAACTTTTTGAAGTTTTCTCTTGTTCAAGTAACGAAATAATATCCTCTCTCACTGACTGTTTGATTAATGTGATCATTTTAGATTCAGCCACAACATTTTTTATATCTATGTCTGAGAAATCCTTCGCATCTATTAACTCTCCTCCCTCTTTTACTGGTTCAGTGTATCCATCTGTCATTTTTATCCAACTTTCAGGAGCGAAAGCTTTTACCCAACCCTCAAATATGTTTTTCCACCAGTGATAGTCTTCAACTTTCATTAACTTTGGTGGCTTCTGTTGGCTTCCGTACATGTTCTCAAACTTCAAATTCTCTGAAATCTCTCTTGAATATTCTTTCATCTCAGATCTTCTATCTGACGATTCGGAAGTGAACGCGTTGTAGAAAGTATTGTAGAATTCTTCACCGTTGTTTGACATCTTCAATTACCTAGTGCAAACAAACAAACAAAATCAGTTCAAACACTATCAAACAACTGAATTAAAATAATACTCGAACTGGTGAATTTTCTGTGCGGACTGAAGGTTGACAAACTGTGCGGACTGCTATGACCCGGATCAAAATCCAATGACCCTTTCCAATGACCTTACTAAACCACACGACCTTGAACAAGTTTGAATTCAAATGAATTGAACCACCTCTTGTGAACTGATATATTGGTAATTGATAAAGCCAAGTCTAAATCACATGTAAATCTCATAAACACACATGAATCGAGATATCATCACATGGGCTGCACACAACATTTATTACACTCAACTGTTGTTGATTGGGCCGTAAACATTTTATGTTTGTCACATATAGGATTGGACCAATATCTTTTTCAACAAATAAATCTTGTTCTCACATGAATGAATAGACAGACTTTAACACAAACACATGGATTGGTCGGTTGTGATGTCACATTATCCACAAATTAAATCTTCACTGATAGGGCCAACACTTCCACTAAGCCAAATTTCAATTTACGAAATCCCTGAATTTCAATTTACGATGATGTATTAAATGGGTCGATAGATTTAATCAGTTCACTTGCTCATATAAGCCGACAACACTTTAAATGTGATACCAGTTTCAAACGTGAACCACTCTCAAACAAACAATTTCAAACTGTCAGGACCATTTCAAACGGTCAGGACTGATTCAAACTGTCAGGACAGTTTTCAAACGGTCAGGTGCAAATCTCGTTCAAACGGTCACTAATTTTCAAACTGTCACCAATTTTTGTTCAAACGGTAAGACTGTTTTTCAAACGGTCAGGTTGTTTTCAAACGGTCAGTGCTTGATTTCAAACGATAGTTCAAACGGGATGTCCTCTTTCAAACGGGATGGACAGTTTCAAACGATAGTTCAAATGGGAGGTTCACTTTCAAACGATAGCTGTTCAAACGACCACCTCAAACGACAACTGTTTCAAACGGGAGGGTCACTTTCAAACGATGTCGGACACAAAAACTCAGATTTCTCCTAAACGGCTAGGAATTAGGATCTGAAACTTGATAGGGTTATAGATCAGGTGTTTTCGCACAACATATCAAAAATTCAGACAAATCGGACCGTGAAAACACGTTCAATTTGACTCAAAACCGTGAAAAATGTAAGAAATAGGTAGAAGATGAAGAAATAGATGAAATCGGATCTGAATCGACTGAAATCTGGTACGAATCAATGTGTTTGATCAGTGCAATCGAGCTCCTAGCTCTGATACCACTTGTAGGACCGGTTTTGACTCCGAAACGATTGCGAAACGAACGTATAACGTGCGGAATCCGTACACGAACGCGACCTAACACACGTGACATAATATAAACGTGATTCTTTGATAAATCTGAAATCGTACAAGAACCGTGAATCACCTAGAGCACTTTCTCTCTCTACTTTCTCTCTCTAAGTACCAAGCTCCAAATTCTCTAAAATGGCAAAAGTTCTAATTCTTAAGTCTAAGGCTCTATTTATAGGCACAAGGCTTTTAATGAGATTTCTCATTATTACAGAAATGCCACCTTGCCTTTTTGTCTAGATATCTCTAATATTACAATATAAAGTCTAGTATTCTTCATTTTCTGCTACGATTCTGATTGACGGAGGCGATAGACACACACTGCACTAACATAAACCAATAGAATTCTCGGGCAACGAAGGGGCCATTGCAACCCTACGCTAGATAGAAAAGACCGAGGCAGTCTTAAGAATAAGCAAGTGTGCAGAAGAAGATAAGATAATGTTTGCTTCCAATTTGTTTAAGAATTCAGCACTAGAATGGTGGAATACTATTCTCCAGACTAAAGGAAGTAATAGAACTTACAATATGGAATGGGATGAGTTTAAAAACATGGTAGAAAGAAAATTTTGCCCTCCTAATGAAAAAGAACAAATAGCAAACAAGTTCTTAAACCTTAGAATGACTGGTGTGGATAGTAAAGGGTACACCAAGTTATTCTTTGAATATGCTAGAATAGTGCCAACTCTTGCTTCACCTGAACTAGTGTTAATCTCTCGTTATATCTGGGGATTAATCGGGGAGATAAGACACGTAGTCAAGGCAGCTAGACCTCAAACCATAGAAGAAGCTGTAGAACTAGCCAATACCTTGACAGATGAATTAATCCGTACACGAGAAGAGGATCAAAGAAGGAACCTAACCCAGAAACTCCCACAAGAATTTCGTTCTGGAAATTCTAATCGTGGGAAAAATATAGGTTCTACCTCTACACCCTACTGTAAGAATTGCAAAAGGAAGCATTCAGGAAGATGCTCCATATACTGTAACTTTTGCAAAATATCGGGACACAAGGAAGAAGACTGCAGGAAGAAAGCTAATAACCGAATATGATACAACCGTGGAGAACAAGGTCATATCAAGCCTAACTGCCCAAAATTAGCTCCGGCTACAAACAACAAGAATACCAAAAATGCTAGAGCTTTCATTCTAACGGCAGAAGAAGCAAAGATGATCCCGAATGTGATCACTGGTACATTTTTAGTTAATGACATTTTGCTAAAGTATTATTTGACTCTGGTGCAAACCAAAGTTTTATTAATACTTCATTTTGCAAACTTCTCAATTAACCATTAACTAAACTCTCACAAGAATGTCTAGTAGAGACAGCCAATGGTGAAACCATTAGAATTTCTGAAATCTTGCAGGAAGCAAGAATAGAAATTCTAAATCAGAAATTTATTGCAAACCTTTACCCAATGAATCTGGCAGGATTTGATGTAGTATTAGGAATGGATTGGTTATTAGTCAATAAAGCCAGTATTTTGTGTGATCAAAAGTCGATACAAGTAAATTCACCAAAGGGTGAAAAGATCACAATTAAAGGATATAAAACTTCTAAATCCACTAAATTCATCTCTGTGATGAAAACAGCAAGTTACATAAGAAAATGATCATTAGTGTATTTGATTTCTATAATCACTAACACTAAAGGAAAAGAATTAAGGGATATTCCAGTAGTATCTCAGATTTCAGATGTATTTCCAGAAGAACTACCAGGGCAACCTCCAGATAGAGAAGTTGAATTCAGAATCCATTTACTACCAGGAACAGCACCAATTGCCAAAGTACCTTACCGTTTGGCACCTGCAGAAATGCAAGAACTAAAGAAACAATTAGACGAATTGCTAGAGAAAGGATTCAGACAGCCCAGTTCATCACCCTGGGGAGCGCCGATCTTATTCGTTAAAAAGAAGGACGGATCAATGCGTATGTGCATTGACTACCGTGAATTGAATAAAGTCACAATTAAGAATCGGTATCCATTACCAAGAATTGATGATCTGTTTGATCAATTGCAAGGAGCACGATTTTTCTCTAAAATCGATTTAAGGTTAGGATATCATCAATTAAAGGTACAGGAAGAGGACATTCCTAAAACCGCTTTCAGAACAAGGTATGGTCATTATGAATTTACTGTCATGCCATTTGGTTTAACCAATGCCCCAGCTGCATTCATGGACATGATGAACCGAATATGTAAGCCATATTTGGATAAATTCATAATTGTCTTTATAGATGATATTCTCATTTACTCTAAGAGTAAAGAGGAACATGCAAAGAATTTGCACGCACTTTTAAGTTTATTAAGAAAAGAAAAGCTTTATGCTAAATTTTCAAAATGTGTGTTTTGGTTAGAACAGGTACAATTTCTCGGACATCTAGTTGATCATGAAGGAATTCATGTAGATCCCACCAAGATCGAAGCAATAACCAATTGGAAAACCCCTGAATCACCAACTGAGGTTAGAAGTTTCTTAGGACTAGCCGGTTATTATAGAAGATTTATTCAAGATTTTTCTAGAATAGCCATTCCTTTAACTAAGTTAACCTTTAAATCTGTTAAGTTTATATGGGAACCAAAACAAGAAGAAGCCTTTAGAATCCTTAAGCAACGATTAACTCATGCACCCATACTAGCGTTACCAGAAGGAACTGCAGATTTTGTAATCTATTGTGACGCTTCCAAACTAGGTTATGGATGTGTATTAATGCAACCTCAAAAGGTTATAGCCTATGCATCCAGACAACTTAAGAATCATGAAGAAAATTATTCAACTCATGATTTAGAATTTGGAGCTATAATTTTTGCTCTTAAGATTTGGAGACATTACCTGTACGGTATTAAGTTTACTGTGTTCACCGATCATAAAAGTTTAAGGTATGTCTTCGGACAAAAGGAATTGAATATGAGACAAAGACGCTGGATGGAATTTCTTAGTGATTATGATTGTGATATTCAGTATCATGCAGGAAAAGCAAATGTAGTTGCTGATGCTTTAAGTCGAAAATATCACGAACAGCCAAAAAGGGTACGTTCTCTTAAATTAAATCTACAAGTAGATTTAAATGAGCAGATTAGAAAAGCACAAGAATCAGTAATCAAGGATGATACTGAAAAACTAAAAGGAATGATCAAGGAACTAGAACAAGGAACAAATGGAATTTGGAGATTCCATAAGAAAAAAATATGGGCACCTAAATTAGGAAACCTACGTCATCGCATATTAGAAGAAGCCCATAAGTCTAAATATACGATGCATCCAGGTAGCGATAAAATGTACCAGGATTTAAGAAAGAATTTCTGGTGGATAGGAATGAAAAAGGACATAGCAACCTATGTTTCTAAGTGTTTAACATGTTCACAAGTCAAAGCTGAACATCAGAAACCTTCAGGTTTATTGCAACAGTTAGAAATGCCTGTTTGGAAATGGGAATTGATAACAATGGATTTTGTTACTAAATTACCCAAAACAAAGAAAGGTAATGATACAATCTGGGTGATTGTAGACAGACTAACCAAGTCAGCTCATTTCCTATCAATGAAAGAAACTTTTAATATGGAATAATTAGCTAAATTGTATGTAAATGAAGTAGTTTCTTTACATGGAATTCCTCTATCAACTGTTTCTGACAGAGATAGTTGTTTTACCTCACATTTTTGGACAAGTTTCCAAAAAGCAATGGGAACCAAGTTGAATCTAAGCACAACTTATCATCCTCAAACGGATGGACAAAGTGAAAGGACAATTCAAACAATGGAGGACATGCTTAGAGCCTGTGTAATTGACTTCAGAGGTAATTGGGACGATCACTTACCATTGATAGAATTTTCTTATAATAATAGTTATCACACAAGTATCAATGCTGAACCATTCGAAGCACTTTATGGACGAAAGTGCCGAACTCCAGTCTGTTAGGCAGAAATTGGGGAAAAGCAACTATCTGGACCTGAGATAGTACAAGAAACAACAGACAAAATCATTCAAGTCAAGGAACGACTGAAAGCAGCACGTGATCGACAGAAAAGCTATGCTGACAACAGACGAAAACCGTTGGAATTTCAAGTAAGGGATCAAGTGTTATTAAAAGTCTCTCCCTGGAAAGGAGTGGTAAGATTCATAAAAAGGGGAAAGCTAAGTCCCAGGTATGTTGGACCTTTCAAGATTATTAAAAGAATAGGACCTGTAGCCTATCAACTGCAACTGCCAGAAGAAATGGCAGGAATACATGATGTATTTCATTTATCTAATCTCAAGAAATACTTAGCTGATGAGTCACTAATAGTACCTCTTAAGGATATAGAGGTAAATGATCAATTAAAGTTTGTAGAAAGGCCTCTACAGATTGAGACAGGAAAGTCAAGAATCTCAAACACAAAAGACTAGTTCTAGTCAAAGTGAAGTGGGACTCCAAAAGAGGACCAGGATACACATGGGAGCTTGAATCAGAAATGCAAAGGAAATATCCACACCTGTTCCAATAGACCTCGAGGACGAGCTCTAAAACAAGGTGGGGAGGATATAACAACCCTCCCGAATATTTTTCTGACACCCTAATATATGTTAAATGCCCCTATATGTCTTAAAATACACCCCGTATGTGAAAACCGAGCCCAAAATACGTTATAACATTTAAAATAAATAAAAAAACAAAGAAAATAGGGTTCAGGCGGCCGCGTAAGATCTCACTTAATCCTTACGCGGGCCGCGATAACTTAATGATCAGGCGAGCTCCGGTGTTGCCACGTGTCCGAACGCGTGTTGAACCTATGTAATGACCCGGATCACCTAGAACCCTACCCGGCTACTACGCGGGCCGCGTAACCTTTGGGTTACACTTTACGCGGGCCGCGAGAGGACCAAAAATCAGCACTATATATAGAGGGCCTCGGATCTTCAAACAATTCGCTCACTTTCTTTTCTCAATCATGAAAAATCTGATAGTAAGCATAATATACGGGTATTATATCCCCCTAATTAGCGAGGTTTTGCTCCGTTGTAAGTATTATAACCCCAGTTTCGTATTAGATACGCTGCCCGATTGATCCAGGGTTCCGTAACAACTGTCGTGGTTCTGCCCGACGTAGTTGTTGGAATACCGTCTCGGGGAGGGTATCGTTAATATAATTAAAGGGTTATTATACTAACATATATACATTTGTGTAAATTATAGATTAAACCCAGGAAACCCTTACACGAAGTCTAAGCTAGCAATGTGAGTTTATCCGCTTTTTGTTAACCTTTTTGTGAACTGTTTTACAAAACCTTAAATGCTTTACAATATGATTAAGCAGTGATTGAGTCTTTGTAGTTCTTCAATTACTGCCGGTATGTTGGGGTTTTGTATACAAAATGTGGAACACGTTACCATTGGACGACGAGTTAGCCAATGTGTAATATGACCCACCAGTCAGGATTGACAGTACTGAATGAGTAATTGTGTAGAAATAAACAGTGTGATCACTCTCAATACTGTGTTAATTGATAAAATGTTTCTTGATTAAACTGGGATTCACTCACCAGTATTTCCCACTGACAAATGCTTTTAAAACGCGTTTCAGGTAACACAATGTGACAGCCAATTAGTAAAAAGCCAGCTGGAGAGCACTGGCGGCTTGGAAAAATGTGGCTATAAAAGTTACCAAAAAGTCGATGTTTTAAATTCAACAAAATAGGGTTTATCCCTATAAACGTATTGTAATAAAGAAACTTGGGTTTACCCATGTGGTTATTAATATAAATTATGGTGGTTTTACTCTGATAAACAATTTCCTAACTACGATCCTGATGTAATTTCCGCTGCCAAATTAATAATTAAAATAACTGATACCACCACAAACGAATGTTCGCGGCCGCCCGTTCCCGGGACAGATCAGGGGGCGGGGGTTGCGACAGTTGTGGTTTCGAGGGCATGGTGCCAATAGATGTTCGGGGTCGAGGAGTGGGCCATGATGGAACGCATAAGGTTGTTTATGGTACGAATCTTTCGTTCGACTTTACCGTTTTGGGACGAGGTGTGAGGGCAAGAGAAACGAAAGTGCATGCCATGCACAATGTAAAAATTATGAAATTGATTACTGGCATATTCACGTCCGTTGTCACATTGGAATTGTTTGATTTTGGTGCCAAATTGGGTTTGAATAAAGGTAATAATTTGGTGCACATAGCAAAGACATCAGATTTGCGAGATATAGGGTAGGTCCATAAAAAATTGGTGTAATCATTTAAAAATAAGACATAATAACGATGTCCCCCATTTGAAAGTATGGGAGATGTACAAACGTCACTATGAACAAGATCAAATGGCATAAAAGTACGTGTATTAGAAGTAGCAAAAGGAAGTCTAGTAAGTTTCCCAAAAATACAAGCAGTGCAAATGTTATTATGTAAAGAACCACAAGAAAATGAATGAGAGGTTTTTAAATTTTGTAAAATAGCTGGGCCTGGGTGGTCGAGCCTTTGATGCCATATGTCTTGAGAGATAGCTTCAAAAGTGGAAGCAGTAGTGAGATTGGTGATGTTGGATGGGCTGAGCGTGTAGAGATCCCCCAAACTATTGCACCGTAGGATAGGTTTCTTGGTCTGTAGGTCCTTCACAGTAAAACCATATGGGTCAAATTCAACAGATAATTGGTTATCAGTTGTAAAACGACGTACATATATAAGGTTTTTAACTAGGTTAGGAGCGTATAAAACATTGTTTAGTTTAAAAGGTGGGAAAGGTGGGGGTAGGGTTATTTTGCCTTGTCCGAGAACCGGAATGGTTTTTCCATTGCCAACAATAATGTTACGAATAATACCAGAATTAAAAATAGATGGAAACTTATCAGATTGAGGAGATATTGTACCCGACGCGCCCGTGTCCATAGTCCAGGATGAATCATTGTGTTGGATAGCCAAGTTGTAAAGAGCCTGAGCAATATCCATTGGAGAATAGCCCGTGGAGTATGTCTGGGCCGATTGTTGAGAAGTGGGCCTCGGGCCTAATATTCCTTGGGTCGATGAGTTGGGTTGGGCCGATTAGGAAGGGGATGGGTTAGAAGGATATGGGCAAGGGGGTGGTGTCCATTGGTCCCAAGAAGGAGAGGGTTGTTGAGGTGCATTGTTTGCCCAGGGTGGAGGCTGCCAATATGGTGGCGGGTAATAGTTGGGCTGGGGATATCGGCCACGTCCGTAAGACCCTCTACCGCGACCAAAGCCTCGGCCACGGCCTCGGCCGCGTCCACGATCAGCAGGTGCATCGGACCAGTTGCGGTTATCGGCAGGTGGGCATTGGGTGGGGGTGTGCTCGGTTGTAGTGTGAAGAGCGGTGCCGACCGTTTGTGCGGATAACTTGGCTTGAGCGTTCTTGCGTTCTTCAACCTGACAAAGGCGCGATCGGGTATCATAAAAATCTGGGAGGGGTTGAGTTTGTTGAAGAATAAGCGAGATGCTTTCGTATTGAACAGTTAACCCGGTAAGAATCTGAAGTACAAGTTGTTTTTCCGAGACGGTGGAGCCCAGGCTAGTAAGTTGATTATGAAGTAGTTTCATGTGCTGACAATATTCGGCCATGCTGGGGAATTGATCAAGACGAGTATTGAAAAACTTGTTTTGAATTGTGATGGTGCGAGCTGCTTCATTGTCGAGGAACAGGTTTTTGAGACGAGTCCTGAGAGATGGTACCGTAGATCCACTGTAAAACAATGGAATCAATACGTTCCCATGACTCAAGATAAGTATGTTTGGGGGTCGATTCTTTCTCCTTGTCTTTGTCCGTTCCGGTGGAAGAAGGGGTGGCAGTGTTTCGGGGCTGCAAGTGATCAAAAACATCATAAGCTTTGCAGTGGAGGACAAATAATTCAGCCCACGTGTTGTAGTGTTCGGTTTGACGATCAAGAATTAGGGGGATGAAGTTCTTGATGTTGTTAACGGTGACCGCAGGGTGTATAGGTGAGGAAGACATGACCGACCGAAAATACAGAAGGCCGGTTGAAGGCAGAAAATCGGCGAGAGAGAGAGGGGTAGAGGGAGAGGCGAAAAAATTAGGGTTAGGTTTAGGCTCTTGATACCATAAAGAATGTTATGGCTCAATTGAATTCTCATTCATTAATAATGATCATATATATACATGATACAATCCCATAAATTAGGGAATAGATAAATACAATCCTATCTATATTTACAAATATTCCATTACTTTTGATGAACTAAGATTGTATCGCTACCATACCGTACCAAACAGAACAACCGTACTGGTACGCATTGATTTTTATGTTTTCTTGTTTAATAACAAATATGGTGCCGCTACCATAATGAACCGAACTAAAACCAGGAAGAACATCAATTCGGTACCGATATTTATTTTTGTTGTTTTTCTTTCAATAAACTGACATTGTATTGCTAACGTACCGTACAAAACAAGATTAATGCTGATACCTATATTCATTTTTATGGTTTCTGGTTTAAAAAATATTTCATTAATACAACTCTATTTGTGACGATAAATGAATATCGGTATTAGTATCGTGACAATCTAGACTGATCGATACCATTCGAACAACATCGGTATGGGTACCCATGTTCGGTTTATCGTTTTTGGTCGATATAAAACACATATTGATTTCTATACCTAGTGCATGAATCGTACCGGTACTGTAACGACCGATACCAATACAATACCCACGGTAACGTATCTTCATAATGAGCGGGAAAATAACATGGCATGCTAAAAAATAAATATACATAGATACAGATTTAGATTTTTTTTATTTAAAAAGTTAACGAACGTACGTTATCACTAAAAAAACATATTGAATGCTAAATACAATATTACTATTAAAAGATTAAAAAAACAAATATCTAAGAATTATTAATTACTATCAAAAGAATAACAAATTGTTTGTTTATGTTTGAAAAAAATATGTGAAATCAATTAAAGGGATGATGATAATAAATCAATTAAACTTAAAATGAATTAATATTAAAAACTTACAAACACTGTTCATGGTAAGTTTGTAATAATATTTTTGTTGTTTTTCTTTCAATAAACTGACATTGTATTGCTAACGTACCGTACAAAACAACATTAGTACTGATACCTATATTCATTTTTCTGGTTTCTGGTTTAAAAAATCTTTCATTAATACAACTCTATTTGTGACGATAAATGAATATCGGTATTAGTATCGTGACAATCTAGACTGATCGATACCGTTCGAACAACATCGGTGTGGGTACCCATGTTCGGTTTATCGTTTTTGGACGATATAAAACACATATTGATTTCTATACCTAGTGCATGAATCGTACCGGTACTGTAACGAACCGATACCAATACAATACCCATGGTGACGTATCTTCATAATGAGCGGGAAAATAACATGGCATGCTAAAAAATAAATAAACATAGATACAGATTTAGATTTTTTTTATTTAAAAAGTTAACGAACGTACGTTATCACTAAAAAAACATATTGAATGCTAAATACAATATTACTATTAAAAGATTAAAAAAAACAAATATCTAAGAATTATTAATTACTATCAAAAGAATAATAAATTGTTTGTTTATGTTTGAAAAAAATATGTGAAATCAATTAAAGGGATGATGATAATAAATCAATTAAACTTAAATTGAATTAATATTAAAAACTTACAAACACTGTTCATGGTAAGTTTGTAATAATATGTACTAGTAGGTTTTCCCCCGCGCTATGCGGCGGTAACTCAGTTCTTATCAGTTCGGTTGGGTTCGTTTTAATACCGACACTCGCTATATGCTCAAAAGGATATGGACACATCTTTTATATCAATCAAAAACCTTAAAAACGAATATTGGTTTCTAGTATTGCCGATATCGGTACTGATGTTATTCGGTCGAAATCGAGTAGATGCGTCACATACCGAGATATGTATAGTTTACAATAAAAAATACATTGGCACTCGTATAATATACAATACAAAAAATATGTTGTTCTGAATACAAAAAAAGAGTAAATGCACGTCGTCGGTTCCGGTTCTATTTAGGCATGATAGCGGCACGATATTCATTTTCATACCACAATGTTTAAAAAAGATTAAAAAAACTAACATCTATTATAATATATTAAATAAAAAAATTAAAAAAAAATTATATATTATTATAAAAATAAAGTTACTATTCATGTTTCAACACCGACACTCGCTATAGTAACTGAAAGAGAAAACTAAAAAATAAAATTGCGATATACTTTAAAAGGATATCGATACATCTTTTATATCAATCAAAAACCTTAAAAACGAATACTGGTTTCTAATATTGCCGATATCGGTACCAATGTTATTTGGTCGAAATCGATTAGATGCGTCACATATCGAGACTCGTATAGTTTACAATAAAAAATACATTTTTAATATTGTTATCGGCACTCGTATAATATACAATACAAAAAATATGTTGTTTTGAATTAAAAAAAAGTAAATACACGTCGTCGGTTCCGGTTCTATTTGGGTATGATAGCGGCACGATATTCATTTTCATGAAAAACTGTACCAAAATGTTTAAAAAGTATACTTACATAAAAAAAACTAACATGAGCAAGGTATTAAAAAATAAACTAAATGATAAATAATCTTTTATTAAAAAACTTAAAAAAAATATTTAAAAACTTCAAAACACTATTCATCCCCAATTTGAATTAATATGTATAACTAGTGGAATTTTCCTCGCGCTTCGCAGCGGGTGCTTGGTCGTTACTGCTTTGGTTTGTTATGACATCAATTTGGTTTTTTTGTCGTATCAGTATGATACTGGTACTCAGCAACCGAAGAATATGCTCAAAAGGATTCGACACATGTTTTACTTCGACTAAAAACCATAAAAACATATATCGGTATTAGTACCAATGTTGTTTGATCTATCGATTGATTCATTACGCTAACGTTACGATATTGACACAAACTATAGCTTATAACCCATTTTAAAAAATCTTTTATCGATGCGTGGGTAAAAAATCTTTTAAATTCATACAACTCTATCTATGAGGATAAACGAATAACGTTATCAGTACCGTGACACTCTGAGCCGATCGGTGTCGTATGAACAACATAGCGCCAGTACCAGTGTTTGTTTTTATCATTTTCCGTCATGTAAACCATATGTTGAGTTCTATACCAAATGCATGTATCATACTGATACTATAACGAATCGAATCGATCTAATGCACGCGGTAACGTACTACCACAACACGCGGACAAATAACTTGAAATGTTAAAAAAATAAACACAGATACGGATTTACAATTTTTTTTTTTAAATTTAACACTAAAATCAAATTAAATAATCAATAAAATATTACTAATAAAAAAATAAATATACTTAAAACTTATCGGTTGCTATTTAATACTAAAAGTAACTAATAATTAATATACAACTAATAAATAAGAAAACAAAAAATCTAAAAACACATCTACTGTTCATGGCATCTTTCTATTCATATAGATAATATTAAAAACTTACAAACACTGTTCATGGTAAGTTTGTAATAATATGTATAACTAGTTGATTTGCACCACGCTTCGCGGCGGCATTTCAGCCGATATCAATTTGGTTTGTTTTTTACCAGTACGATACAAACATTCGGTATAGCAATCACCACACGTTTTACATCGATCGAAAACAAAAAACAAACATGGTACCGGTATCGATGTTGTTTGGATGATATAGGTTCAGTTGGTCACAGTATTGGTATTGTTTCGCTGACGGAGTTGTATAAATGAAATATTATCAAAACCAAAAACCATAAAAAAGAATACGGGTACCGCTACCGATGTTGTTTGGTTCAGCTCGGTACAGTGCAGTACAGTGGTGATATGGTGTTAGTTTATCGAAACTAAAAATCATAAAACTAAATATCGGTACCAATACTGATGTTGTTTGGTCAATTTTATGTTCGATACGATAGCACACGGTATCCATTTTCGATAAGATTGACCAAAAACCATAAATATGAATATCGGTACCGATGTTATTTAGTCGGTTTTCCGTTCGGCATGGTAGCGGCGCAACATCCATTTTCAATAAGATTTATATCGGGATATTGGAAAAAAATCAAATATAGTTGCGTCTTTGAATCATTTTTTAAAACTTAACATACGCAAGTTATTAGCAAAAATATCATTTTAAATAAAAGGTAAAATACTATTAACAAAACTAAAACAAATACTTAAAATTTTATTTACTATTCATGGTCCTTCGTGCCGCTACCAAACCAAATCGAAACCGATTGAAAAATTTATGTATCGGTACCGGTTTTATTTTTATTGTTTTTGCTTTCGATAAACTGACACCGTATTGCTACCATATTTTACCAAACTGAACCGAACAACACCAATACCAGTATACATTAATTTTTGTGGTATCCTGTTTGATAACGGATACTTTGATCATATGTTAAAGTTATATAAAAATATGTTTAAAATCAAATGATGTAATAAACCAATATAATATCAAACCTTAGAAAAAATCAATATTAAAAATTGAAGCACTATTCATCACCGGTTTCTGTTAATATCTACTATAATATAATAATGTTAATATAAATAATAAATAAAATATTATTAAAAAATAAAAAACCAAATACTTTAAATTTTGAAATACTGTTCATTATAACTTTATATTATTCATCACCTGCCTCTGTTAATATCTATAATATAATAATATTAATATAAATAATAAATAAAATATTATTAAAAAATAAAAAATCAAATACTTTAAATTTTGAAACACTGTTTATTATAGCTTTATATTAATATGTATAATAATATGCACAAGTTACACTCTATCTATATAAATTATGTAACGTATATAAATAATTACACAACCTATGTTTTTTAAACCTACCCGTGTGTTCACACGGGTCTTACTACTAGTATAAATAATTACACAACCTATGTTTTTTAATTATGCAACAATAATGTTACATAATTACGCATGTTATCTCACAATACGTCAATATTTTTTTTAAAATAACTTAAATAAGAAAACATAATACAATATTGATGTTAAATGTTTATGTGTATTTCATAATTCACGAATATCTTTTTTTTTTATATAAAGATATACAATATAAGATAACTTTTTTAAACAACAATTCTTAGATTTTATATAATAAAATACCCCTCTCAACTTTTTGGTTACATAGTGAACCATTTAACCACCTAGATATCCCCTTAAAGACCAGTTTCACATTTGATCGAAGCTAATTACTGGTCTTGAAAGTTGAAGGTATTTGAAACACTAAACATGGCTAGGTTATTGGGCAGCATATTAAATTTTTTTAATTTCTTTTCTGTTTTGCCAAATTAAATTCTGTTATAAAAAATAAAAAATAATAATAATAACGTTATCTATTATCTAGTTTTAAAAGTCAGTTCTACCAATATGATCGGAAAACGTTTTATGCAACCAGATGTCATCGTTCAACGAAATTGTTGTTGCCTGTGGTGGCTTTGGTTGAGTTTTAAATAGTCCACGTGTTCAAGAACTCTCAATTAGCGTTGAAGACTTGAAGCCTCCACACACCCAATTTAAGAACATGTGTTGTAGTGGACAAAAATTTAGGCGTAGAATGGGCAAAAAAACGCCCCAGTTATGGGTGTACACCGCCCTCGTGGGCGTTCTTAGTGGATTTTGGGTTGGGGTGTTTCCTTTAAAACGTCTGATTCAAAAGTGATGACTAATAGAATTTTTGTTTTACTTATTTATTTTTATTTAATTCAATTATAATATCTAATTATTGCAAGAGTTCAAGCTCCACTACACCTCTTTTTAACTTTCCTTTGCTGACTAAGCATCACGTGTCGTTTTGTGCCCAAAGATAGAATATTTATTTCAATCACCACTGTACATAGTCCAAGCATGGTGGTGAGCCTCCTTATTTCAACCATCCATTTAAATATATAAATATTTGGAATATGTAGAGAGCTATAATTATTAGTTTTATTACATATTATTCCATATATAACTTAGTAAGTTTTTTGTGCATAAGAACTTGTAACTTGTGCTTTGGGCATTTTAAAAAAAAAAAACTTGATTTTTTACTTTTAATCCAAAGGATTTTACCTTTTGCAATTTTAACCATATATAATTTGTTTTTTTTTAAATTTAACCTAAAACTTTTCATTATTTTCAATTTAACTTCACAACTTTTGTCACTTATAGTTTTCATCTTTCGCAAATTTTTGTTTTACGTATAGTTCTAAATTTTTCGAGTTAATACGACGCAACGTACGAGTGTGCTTCAACTTTTTTATGTTTTGTTTCGAAATTTGCAAGTTAACACGACGCAACGTGCATGTGTGGTTCAACGTTTTTACCTCTATTTTTTCATGTTTGAAAGATTCGTCGCAACACGCAGATCCTAGGTCGAGTCAGTGTTGGTGGTCGATGACGGTTGTGTGACATTAGTACTATTTGACACCGTTTTACGCCCCGCCGCAACGCGGGGTGTGCTTTGGGGGGGTTTTCAAAGAAAAAATGGTTATGCATATGGTTGTCGTAGCCTTGGCTTTGGGGGTTTTCCAAAAAAAAAAAATAGATTTTTTTTTTACTTTTCACCCAAAAGTATTTCATAAATTACTTTTAACCCAAAAACTATTTGTTTTTTTTTTTTACTTTTAACCTAGAACTTTTTATCTTTTGCAATCTATCCTCACAACTTTTTTTACTTTCAACTTTGGTCCTTTATAGTTTTCATTTTCCGTAAATTTTTCGCTTTATGCTTGGTTCTAAATTTTGTGACTTAATACATCGCAACGTGCGTCTTTGGTTTAACGTTTTTACGTTTCATTCTAAATTTTGCGAGTTAACACGACGCAACGTGCGTGTGTGGGTGAACGTCTTTACATCGTCTATTTTTTCCCGTTTGACAGGTTTAACATAACGTGCTGGTCCTAGATCGACTTAGTTATAACTAAAGAATTCCCGCCGCATTGCGACGGGTCGCATTCCGACGTAAACTTTTTTTTAGACGAGTCAAGTTAAATATAATACGTTTTCGTTTAAAGAAACCATTTTTATGTGCATATTTTTATGTACGTTTTGGTATAAATTCAAGTTGTTCTATGTTTCGACGTAAACTTTTTTGGGAAATGATTCACGTCAAATATAATATGTTCTCGTGCTTATTTTATGTATGTTTCGTAAAGTTTGTTTCGAACCGAGTGGAGTCAAATTATGGTTTTTTTTTCTTCCTTTTTTTCGAAAGCTCTAATTAATCCATTTCGATTACATTTGCATATTTTTCTTCATACCGTTACGTTTTTTATGTATGAGTTGGGTCACATATAATACTTTGTGACTGTTCGATATGAATTTGTTTTACTTTACGTTTGATCCAATCACAATGCTTATACATGTTACATTGAGTTCAAGTGGATACGTCGAAATGTGTGCTTTCATATGGCTAATGCATCATATAACGTTTGGACTAATCCATTCAATGTTTACGATGTACCCGCGCCGCAACGCGGGCGGGTCTTAACCCTAGTTTGAATGAATGGACAACTTTTGTATCCTTACAAACTTATAAAATATCATATATGTCTTTGTAAAATTATAAATATCATATATACTATTACAAATTAGTTGAAATATCATATATGCCCTTACAAAGTAGTTGAAATACCATATATACTCGATTCCTTAAAAACAATTTACTAAATAACAATTTTACCCTTATTTTTATATAGCTTTGAGAACTTATATATGAACTTTAACTTCAAATAAAATATTTACTTATTTCTAGCTTAATTTATTTAGCTTAAATATTATATATAAAGAATACTATGGTTTGTGGAAAAAAAAAATGGGTAAAAATAAATTTAAACTTAAAATGTGTTATATGAAAATATGAAGTTAAAGAAATAAAGGTAAAATGATTATTTATTAAATTGTTTTTTGGTATATTTAATATTTTAACTATTTTGTATGGGCATATATGATATTTTAACTATTTTGTAAGGGCATACCTGATATTTATAGTTGTTGTTAGGTATATATGAAAATTTCAAGTTTGTACGGGTATATAATGAAATTAATCCTTAAATGAAATATTAAAAAAAATATTTTATTGTTCTCTAATAAAATACTAGGTGGACACCCGCCTGACGGGCGCGGGTAGATCATAAACATTGAATGTAAGCCTACATTTATACGTAAAATTTGATGTGAAATTATTTAATGAATTCACGTTCGCATTATACTTAAGAATACATAAATAACGTTTATATGTAAATCTAACCGAAGTACGAAAAAGCCCATACGGATTCTGTCAAACATACAACAAAAACTTAAATCTAACCATGCATACCACGTAATGTAGTTCAGTTTATCATCTTATATACATTTATGCGATTACAACAGCTACATAAAATCTCAAACATACTACAAAAACTTATCATGTAACCTATGTTTCACAAATTTAGGAACCCAGCCTTGAGAAGCAACATTTTCACCATGACTGGATAAGTTAGTAATTGAAGAATCACTTGAACTGGCAATATTGTTCTTTCCAACAACTTTTGAAGGGTCCATGTCCATGCTTGCAATTTTCTTAATTTTCTTCTCTTGAACCTGTATAACTATGAAGAGATAATGCAATATCCACATGTAATTTCATCCAAAATAAGAACAAAAAAATGAAGCAAATAGAAAAGATCATAAAATCCAAGTTTTTTGCAGGTCTAGGGGGTTTGGAAATAAGAACAGTGCTATTAGGTAGGCTGGGTATATTTGAGTGTTCATAGGTAGTTCACAACTACTGAAACAGCGAACTTCCCTCTTTGTTCTGACAGCGACAGGCATCCTGTTGCAAGAAAAGTGAATGTGCAGAAAGTTCGCTGTTTGAACTCAAATACATCATAGTTCGCTGTTTGATACTTTGTTTTATCAATGGAAGTTCCCTGTAATGAACTGAATAACATCATAGTTCACTGTTTCAAAGTCATATATGTTTCAAAGTTCGCTAACATCTGATAGTTCGCTGTTTCGAATTGATAATTATGATTAGTTCGCTGTTTGGAAGTACAAATCTGTGATAGTTTGCTGTTTCGAACCAAAATATTAGCTGAAAAGCATTAGAGTTCGCAGTTTGAATTGGACAACGATAGTTCTCTATTTGAACTTACAAAGTTTGAATGTTAAAAATGTTCACATGTTATGTGCAGATTTCACGTGATGGACATGATGGAGTTTTGTCATTTTATGTATTTACATTTGCATTTCGACTTGGACTAAAATATAAAAAAATTATATTTTAACGATGATCTTAGTTTCGGCGCCCGTTAGGAACCTACGTGCCTTACGGTTCGACTTGGACTAAATAATAAAAAAATATATTATAACGACGATCTTTGTTTCGGCTCCCGTTAGGGACCTACGCGCCTTACGGTTCGACTTCGACTAAATAATAAAAAAATATATTTTAACGACGATCTTAGTTTCGGCGCCCGTTAGGGACCTACGCGCCTTACGGTTCGACTTGGACTAAATAATAAAAAAATTATATTTTAACGACGATTTTGTTTCCACTCTCGTTAGGGTCATACGCGCCTTACGGTTCGACTTCGACTAAATAATAAAAAAAATTACATTTTAACGACGATCTTAGTTTCGGCTCCCGTTAGGGACCTACGCGCAATATTTTAACGACGATCTCAGTTTCGGCGCTCGTTAGGGACCTACGCGCCTTACGGTTCGACTTGGACTAGCTAATAAAAAAAATATTTTAACGACGATCTTAGTTTCGGCGCTCGTTAGGGACCTACGCGCCTTACGGTTCGACTTCGACTAAATAATAAAATAAATTATATTTTAACAACGATCTTAGTTTCGACGCTCGTTAGGGACCTACGCGCCTTACGATTCGACTTGGACTAAATAATAAAAAAATTATATTTTAACGACGATCTTAGTTTCGGCGCTCGTTTGGGACCTACGCGCCTTACGGTTCGACTTCGACTAAATAATAAAAAATTATAGTTTAACGACGATCTTAGTTTCGGCGCTCGTTAGGGTCCTACGCGCCTTACGGTTCGACTTCGACTAAATAATAAAAAAATTATATTTTAACAACGATCTTAGTTTCGGCGCTCGTTAGGGACCTACTCGCCTTACGGTTCGACTTCGACTAAATAATAAAAAAAATTATATTTTAACAACGATCTTAGTTTCGGCGCCTGTTAGGGACCTACGCGCCTTACGGTTCGGCTTCGACTAAATAATAAAAAAAATATTGTAAAAAACTGCATAAAATAACTTATACACATGCAAGAACCATTCAAGTCTAGTCAAATCACCTATTTATTTTCTTTCTCCGCATGTGAAATTATTTATTTTCTCTCTGTTTCATTTCCATATATATGTTTAACTCTATATGTTCCAAACAACGAACGTCTCATAATTATCTGTTCTAAACAGCGAACTATCAGATGTATATAATTTTCAAAAGATTCCGTAACCCTACAGTAACGAAAGCAACAAACCTTTATTATATTGACTATTTGACATCTTATGTAGCAATACCAGTTGGCACCATATTTTGCTTCTTCAAGCACAAAGAGCTACAAAAATATACTTAATTGAAATTGATATGACATGGACCAAAGAAGCGTGTTTAAAACGCAATAAAAATGCTGATGTTTGTACCTGTTACAATTCCATCTGGTTCCTTCTTCTTCTATGTATTTGGACTTATGTAAATTTGGCTCGCATATGGAAGAATTACGCTCCTTTTTTCAAATCTATCTATATTTATCCGCTATTTATCCCAAAAAAAGGAAAAAAAAAACTAAATTCGCTATTTTCACGCTATTTAGGCGCTAAACATGGCATAGCGGGAAACTCCCGTTTCGCTACGCTATTCGCTATAGCGAGCGTTATGCTCGCTATTAACAGCTATGCCCTAAACCAGTCAAGTTGGCAGTCACCCTTAAAGAATTAAACTCATGATCATGCTGATCGTTACTATCTAACGCGCTGCTGCAGCATTCGTTGTTATATTTTACTGTTACTTGTTTGCATCATACTATGATTAATATTAGAATAAGTGCAAAAACCACAAAGCTACACTAAATAAGATAACTAACCTGATAAGGGTGTCCACTGTTGTGAGATGTTGTTTTCCCATTTCAATCACCGAGTCATGTGTTGTTTTTGAATGGTTTAGAGCCGATTCAGTAGCATCAACACTGAATGACCACGCCGCAGTTTAAATGTAGGATAATTAACCAAAGGAGATTGCAACTTAAAAACTATGCAGTTAATGCGGTAAAATAACACATATCGGTCAAGGACCGATACTTGAAATATCAATAATTTTAATATCATGCAGAATTTATATATATAGCAATTTAACACTAACAATTCAGTGATATATTGGTCAAATATCGATGATATATTGGTTATATCGGTCAGATATTGGTCAACATGGCCAATAATATGGATCGGTCAAGTATTGGTCGATATCGCCAATAATATCGGATACCGATATTCTGACCAATATTTGACAGCGATGTATTCCCGATATTAACCGCATATCTTGAAAACAACATTTTCTTACGTTTTTTGTAACACCGATTCGAAACGGCAGTGTTTTGCAGCAGCAAAAACTGCATTCTCTTTAGCATCGTTTTCCGCTTGCATATAGAAATCGTGCCATTTTCTTTTGGCATTCGATGTGATTCTGTCAACAGATGACACGTGTTGTTCCAAAACCTTCTTGCCTCCTGCAGCCGTTTCTCTGATAGTTGCGAGCCGAGCATCCACCTGTAGATTCACGACTCAACAATCAATCTTTCTTCAACTAAAAGAAAACAAAACAAAAGGCATTACAAAAAACAAGCCATCTCTTTTTGACGACAAATATGGTTCGAGACCAAACTTGTAACTTCAGCGATGAGTTTTTGTGCATTCGATTTTGAGTGTTCCTGAAAATACAATATAGAATGTAATGATATAATGATTGTTTTTAACTTTTCATAAACTTGTAGTTAACATTGTCCATTATTTACCTCGTATGCCTTCTTAAATTCATCAATGTTGTTTGTTTGTTTCCCATCAACTTGAACAGCGTGACTCGCTAGCTCTTTCGATTCTTTCATCAGCATATCGAAGAATTCATTAATGTACTTGGATATATCAACTGTATGTTCAACACTGACACTAAATCTCTGAAAAATTCAAAATCCAGAAAAGAAAAATATTAGTAGGTTATTTTAAACAATGGTGTCCTGTATAATTAGGGGTGTGCACGCAAGGCCGGCCCTGAAGGTGGGCGGGGAGGACCACCGGCCAGTGCCCGATATTTCGAAGGGCACGTTATTTTTAAAAAAATCCGATATTTATATGTAAAAAAAATAAATTAATAGGGTATATCCATATAAACACCAACATAGGCCCACTTACAAACCTATTTTTATGGTTTAGATTAGTTATTAGCCCATTGTCATTAGGTGTAGACTGCCTAATACCCAGTTTCTTTAAGGCCAAAGGGCATGTTTTTTTGAGTTCGAACAGGGTACACAAATTATCGGGGCCGGCCCTGTGTGCACGATTCGGTTCTATTTGGTTATTAACATTAACCGAAACCGTAACCAAAGTCATCGGTTAATCTATTTCATTAACCATTCGATTTTCGGTTAATCATCAGGTATGTGAAAAGTTTCACGTATTTCTTCAGGAGTTTTTCAAGTAGTTTTAGTCCAAATAGTTTTTTTCTTGTCATTTTAGTCCAAATAGTTTTGTTTTCTGTCATTTTAGTCGCTGACTTTTGTCATTTTTTGCCATTTTCATCGCCCACCACCCACCCCCATCACAACCTTCTATTTGGACTAAATTGGCAATTTTAGTCACACCTCAGGGACTAAAATGACAATTTACTCTATAAAAGTTATTTCATGACATACAAGAAGATCTCAACATTGATACGAGATAACATGTTTAATTACGGGCCTATAAAAGTTGTTTGAATTTAATTTATAAATCAAGACGAAAAGTGAATATGATACCTCGGGTTTAATCACATCCGGTTCTGACATTATGCAGCAGTAGCACTACCTTTTGGATGTCCTTGAAAGATATGGTAGCAGATCCACGTCGCTCGGCTTTCTGTTGAGACTCATGTTTTCTCCACCCAGTCATATATATCATCTGACCAAAACATGTGACGAAATGCTATAATCAGTGAAAGAACAAAAATAATTGTTTAAATGGAATTATGTTTAATAATGAAGATTTTAAAAAAATCACATGGAAAATTGCAGGGATGGTGCCATCTTCTGCTGCAAACATGGACTTATAAACAACTGTTGTGACTAGAGTAGTGTCCTTTTTTAAGAACTAAAGCCATTCGTGCAAAAAAAATTTGAAAAAAAAAAACATACGTGAAATAAGATGAATGGCTAAAAGATTAGAAACAAAGAAGAGAAGAAACGAATGATAAAAACTTCTCACTTTGATTCTATATTTCTATTTACCAGCACATTAGTTTCACCCATTGCACGCAAATGTTTCACCCCTGCCCTAGTCACCAGCTTTCCTGCACCTCGCACCAAAAGACAAATTTATGCTTTAAACCCTCCTACCAACTGCAATTACTTTTTTGAGTACTATAGTCAAATGTAAAACTCCAGCTGAAAATCAATACTCGAACTAATAGTTAAGCGTGTGCAAACTTCGGTGCGGTTCGGTTATTAGCCTCAGCCGAAACCGAAGTCTTCGGTTAATCTATTTTATTAACCGTTCGGTTTTTGGTTACTTGGTCTGGTTTATTCAGTTAATTTGTCAGTTTTTGGTTAGGTTAAGTTCGGCCAGTTTCAGTTAATAAACAAAACCAAGCTTGGTCTAATTTTTTTCTTAGAAATACATGAAATAGAAGTATGAATATAACCACCAAAATAATTCCTTGTTGAAATCGGCTCTTTCTTCATCAAAATCACCAGCCTCTATGTAAGCCATTCTTCTTCGATACAATGCTTTATCTTGAACAGGATTAACATCTACTACTTGCACAATAGAAAAACAATCGTCCAGATGCCTTCAGTTACTATCCATTAAAATCAAGCAGCAAAATATTCTGATCATAGTGTAAAAAAATATAAAAAAATAAGAAACTTACTTTATTACACGTCTCCATTGACTTTCGACGGTCTCCCATGTTCAGGTAGCATGCAACCACATTTAGATTATTTTGCACTAAAAAGGTTAAAAAGAAACAGAGGATTAGGGAGGGGTTGTTAATGTCAGTGTAGTTGATAAATAGACCTTTGAGACATATAACTTGTCTTGTTAAATAACATTCAGTCTAGTTCATCGGTTTGGTTTGAATATTTCTTCACTGGAATCAAACCAAACCGAATGAATATTTTCATCAACTTTTACCATAATATGTTATTGGTTTGGGCTAAACAGATTCAGCCAAAACTTTGGGCTGAATAAAATAACCATTATTTGATTGAAATTTGGTTTATTCTATTCAAACAAATGTCGAAAACCAAACCGAAAACCTAATATGTAATTTGATGAAGCATTTTTGATAGTTACACTTTACTTCACCTTTAATTTAAAACTGTACAATAAACGCACCTAAATCAAACCGTTACAAAACAAACCAAGTTTTTGTAATGCATACCGTTACTCTGTTGCTCAATTTTTGGAAAATAGGAAGAAGTTTAGTGATAACGGTGATGATAGATAGCGAATCTTGAATCTTTCACCCTTCCTTCCTACGGGTATTAGTAAAAAACCTGCCACATGTCATAGCTATTAGTAAAAAACAATGTTATAACCTGATTCATCTACATTTTTTATACCTTAATTAGTCGGATAGTTGCATCTTTCGTACAAAAACCTGCCACATGTCATAGCTATTAGTAAAAAACTAAAAAACACACCACATTTACATTCTTTTTTTACATAATGAGATTGTATTCTTATATCACCATCTTGGATATAGAACTAAGGAGAATTGCACCCGTGCTTGAAGATGTGAAGAGGAGAGAAAGTTGACTTTCTCTGCAAAAAATAGAAAAATCAACTCCCACGTCTCCCATGAACCCTAAAATCATGACAAAACACATTCTAGTACTCCATGACCAACCAGAGTATGATGATAAAAAATTTGAAAAAAAGACCAAAAGCAATTAAATTTAATAACCTTATGTGATCATCTTTCTCCCTACTAATTTCAAGATCTGAAAAACCAAAACAAAGAACTCCACCTTTGAAAATGTCAATTCAGATTCACATTTCACCAGTCAGTACAAAAAAGCCCTAAAATTATACTAAAAAAGCCCTAGATTCCCAATTTCAACAAACTTCACAAACTAAAATCAACAATCGCACAAAATACATATAACAAAAACAATAAAGTAAAAAAAAACAACACAAAAACAATGTTACTGAAACAAACTGAATCAAACACTTTCCTACCAAATCAACGAATTTCACAAAATTACTGAACAAAAGCATGACAAAAAAAAGTTAAAAGAATTCATAAATAATCTCAAATAGGTGATATATACGTACCGGTGGGTAACAGAAAATGTGAACCTGAAGTAGGAAAGACTCGATCTTTTACATGTTGACCTTATTCTAGTTATGTCGTCGCAGGTACTGAGGATGACTGGGGTAGAGTCAGAAACTAAAGATCAACAATCTAGAACCCGCCCTTGAACAACTCCAGCATTGCGCCATAGATCTGTGAAGTTACACCTTCGCCGGATATAATGTTGTTGCTGACTGAACTTGCGGCACCCATTATTGACGATCTTGGCTTAATATTTTGGAAGAGTCGGTGAAAGATCTGGATGAGAGAGAGAGAGATATATTGAATTTTGAAAGTGGAGAACTGATTTAAAGAGAGGGAGGGGGGATTTAAAGAATGGTTTGAATTTGAAATTTTAAAAGTGGAGCCAAATTATGTATTATGTATTACTAATTATTAATAGAAATATACTAACAATTTAATTGGTATTTATGACATCATCAGATCCTACGTGGCATGCCTGTATGATTAAGTACCCAAATTTACATCAGCATTACTTCTCCTTTTATATATAAGTAGATTTCATATTATAAATTATTTAACTTTTAATTTGAGTTCTCAACAACTATTAAAAGTAACTTGATTTCCGCCCGCACGTTGCGGCGGGGACCCAATGTCTGCAAAACGCGTATCAGCAGCAGATACCGGATATCAAAACATAAATAAAAATGACTTGGTAAGGATGGTCACTCCGTCCTAAAAAAACGATTTAAGTAACCTAATATATAATAATAGGACCCACACGTCCTACACGTTGGAAATTCGGTACCGGTAACGGCACCGAAAGTACCGATCCAAAAAATCATCGAAATTAGGTACCGGCACTGAAAATGCTCGGTACAATACGATATGGTATTTGAAGGTAAAAATCAATAAATACAGGTATGGTGCTAGACCGGTGTCGAACCGAAAGTAACGATTCTGAAAACGCCAAAAGGTGGGTACCAAATTGGTACCGAAAATGATTTGGTATAGTAAATTTGGTACCGATACGATACCAGTTTGATTACAGGATTTGATACAATTTGCTCATCAATAATATAAATATCCAAGTTAATTTTACATGCTAGAATTCATTCATTATAGAAAAAAGACAAAAAAAGAAAGCAAAATAAGTTGTTGTGTATATAAAACCTCATTCAAATGAAATATAGTTTACTTATCGTGTGTATGAAAAGTAATCTAAACGGTGCAATTACTTGCATTGCTACGTTGCTATAGGATTTGATGAGCTCGGTACCAACCGGTACCGAAAATACCGTTACCGAAATCCCCAAAAGTGTGTACCGGTACCGAATATACCTGGTACGGTACGGTTTGGTACTGGTCGGTACTGGTACGGCACCGGTAGTTGAGGGTAAAAATCGGTGAATATCGGTGCCGAACCAGTACCGAAAATACACCCGATTTGGTAAAAGCGGGTACCGGTACCGCTACCCGATACTATTTCTTCATTCCTTAGTGATGTTATTGGTACGACACCGGTATTTGAGGGTAAAAATCGGTGAATACCGGTGCCGAACCGGTACCCAATACTATTTCTTCATTCCTTAGTGATGTGTTCACTTCTAAATTTAATATATTAATATATATACTGTTCATTCACTTCTAAATTTAATATATAGGTAATGCCATTATTTAGAATAATGCATATCATATTTGTATATCATGAAACTAGCTTACAACCCCGTGTATTACACGGGTTGAATGACGAAAAAATGTAAATTATAAACTTGTATATAATCCTTATTAATGAAATGACTTATTTAGATAAAATAGTAAAACAAAAGAATAGTTATATTTTCGCTATTCAAAATAATTTTCTAAGTTTCCACTGCTCTTTTGAGATACTACAATCCATTTGATTATATGTCTTAAAAAGGAGTAACACTAAAAAAATATAAAAAAAAGTAATGATCATAAAATTGTAAGTATTTTTGAAAATAATTATAAGTTATGAGGTTATGGTAAATGAATTGTAATTAAATTCTACTATGTATATTAATGATATAATAAATACTTTGATATAAATACTATTTTTGGATATATGGATCATGAGACAAGATATGAATATCATCATTGTATAGAAAATATTACATATTAAAAAAATCATACTAAAAATAAAGTATACGTTTAAAAAAATAGGACTAAAGTTTTTTAAACTATAAATTTGAGCGTCTACAAAAACCTTTTTAATTAGTAGTCGACATTTAAATATTCAAATTAAAATTTTTATAAAATTATATGATGTCTTTATTTAGCATGATGATAAGTTGCGTAATATGATTGAAATTAAGTTTAATATTTAAAACTCAATGTTATTAGGAAGTTTGACCATTTTAAAATGAAAACATACTGATATTAACATAAATTTAAAATTGGGAGAAAATATTGAATACGTGTATTACACGGCTTAAGTAAATATAATGTTATACACTTAATAGCAAAAAAAAATATGTCTTTTAAAAACCATTTAGTGTTTGCTTTAAAGATAATTTGGCACTGTATTTAGATAATCCGCTTGTAATTTTAGTCTTCTAAGTTATATACTATAAGTACTTGTATATGTGATTTGATACTTTATTAGTAACTATTGTTTATATCCAGATAATATATTTTATCTTAACAAATATATATGGTTAGGGTAAACTGAAAACTTTTTCGAGTTATGATAATTTAGAGAACTCGGCCTTACAAAAAGTTTTTTGAATTTTTTTACAGAGGGTGTGAATGAGCGGCTAAAGACTCAGGGTGTTAAACTTTTTTGATTTTGGATTCAAATGGTTAAAACCACTAAAATATAGGGACTCAAAAAGTAATTTAATATTAATTAAATTTGAAATTATACGTTTGATCTCTAACTGTATTAAATAATATTATACTTATTATATTATTTGATACATTTATATTTGTTATAGATAATTATTAATTAAAGAGTAAATTAAGTTTTTGGCCCCTGTGGTTATATCACTTTTACTATATTAGCCCAAAATAAGAATTTTTAACATATTTGTCCCCATGGTCTCTATAACTAACCATTTTGGACCCTAAGTCTAACCATTTTAGCCCCCATGGTCTCTATAACTAACCATTTTGGCCCCCATGATCTCTAGACTTAGGGGCCAAAATGGTTGGTTATAGAAACCATGGGGGCAGATATGTTAAAAATTCTTATTTTGGGCTAATATAGTAAAAGTGATATAACCACAGGGGCTAAAAACGTAATTTACTCTTATTTAAATTTGAATTTATACGTTTATCTCTAACTATATTAATTAATATTATATTATATTTATGTATAAAAATTAATATGTAATACTATTATTAAAAGGGAGGAGGCACCAGAGAGTGACACGTGTACAAAAAGATTTTCATTTATTAGTATAGGAAGATATTCAGACGCATGTGCAACGATATCGGAATAAAAAAACTAATGAAGAGTAACAGAAAAAGTGTGAAGGTATTTCACTCAATTGAACATTATAAAGTTCAACATTCAAGAATGACTTCATATTAAAAAAAATTAAAAAATAGGATGTTTATTTGATAACTAGGTTTTTACTCAGGATTGCTTCCCGGGCTCGGGAAACTTAGTTATATTAATTACTATTTGTTATTAATACGACCACATTACATAAACCATCTCATTCGATTCAACAACAATGTCTTCAAATCACCGGATTAGATCAGGATCCCATATTAGAGGTCAAACAAAAGCACAACAGGACCACATGAATAATATCATTTTCACTTTTAATTCAATGCACTTACATGATAGGGTGTTTTAACATTGCTCAAATAGTCTTTTTAACTTTGGTAAAACAGATTTTCGAACCACTAAGAATCATATTTTTTGCAAACAGTTGTTTAACATTGGTCAAACAGTGGTTTGACTTTGGTCAAGCAGTAGTTTGACTTTGGTGAAACAGTTTTTTGGCTGGTGTAGATTTGAAATTGATCAGTTCATAGAGTCTTATGCAGTCCAAATTAAATATTTTTTATAAACTGTAATATATGACAGATACTTATTAAACTTTAGTGGGCAGAGATAAGGGTAAAAACCAATAAAGAACAACCACATCCACTGATAATCCTATATAAATTATGAGATAAGATAATAAGATTAAAATAGCTTAAAGATTACAAATGTTTACAGATAAAAAAGTTGTTATTTGGGTTTATACAATATATATTATAAATTGTTGCTCCTATTCATACACATAAGTTTTAAACATAAATATTGAATATTGAAAATCTCAATATTTATTTAACATATACATTATAACATGCAAAGAAAGGTCATACTCATTATAATATTAGAACATAACAGTATAATAAGCAGATAAGTTTTCAAGAATTCGAAACCACACAATCAGTCCAAAACATAACAACACCAAACTCCCAAAACCAACAAAACGAAAATCATAAGTTCAACGTGTCAACAGCATATGAAATCACCACGTAAATGTATTTGAAAACACAGAGAAAACTATTTCTCAATCTTTGGAATCAAAAGCGTTGAAACACCAGCATCTTCATCCTAAGACAGTTCATCACTCATGCGGCGCTTGGTCGAGGAGCAACCTAATGCATCCTCTACGTCGCATACTTCACGAATATTACGCTTTGTTTCATCAGAAGAGGGAATCTTAATCCCTACGAGTGCTTTGGATGCAGGCGTAACATTGTCACCACTACAGGACATCTCATCCTGATATAAAAAGACAATAAATATTAACATTTCAAAAAAATTAGTACAAATAACCAAATTCTTATATTACCTTCATAAGGTCAACAGGAGTAGACAAACTGCAGGAATCTGGAACATCCAACGATTCGGACTGCTCATGCTTTAAGTACATAATACACAGTAACATAAAATACACATAATGGTATAAATCTATTTCAAAACGATATGACTATGAAATGAAAAGAATGACATAATGAAGATTTAAAGCTGGTTAAGATTGAATTTGGCGCAGAGCGCGGCAAGGATCTCATCATCATTAGTGGCCATTGAAATACCATAGTTTTCAACCTGATGCTCAATGTTATAGTCTTTAACATTTATGATGAACGCATACCTCTTGCCAATCAACGTGTCAAAAATCTCAGGATATGGGTTCGGTATCTCTCCAGAATTAACAACCTATGATTTTATAAAAATTAATATAAATTACAATGAGCACAATGATTACATAATTCAGAACCTACAATTTTATAAAAATTAATTTATAATTATATTTACTACATGGCCAAATAACTGAATGCATGTATTTGTTACCTGATCTTGGATTGCACGTAACTCTTTGGCAGTTTTCTTCAGAAGCTTGTAAGCTTCAAAATCAAACAGTGTCAAAGACACAGTACCGGAAGAGTCTTGCACCCTAATAGGCATCTTGAAGCTATCAATGTTAAAAACAAATGAAAACATTAGTATTACTAATAACAGAAGTGCGGTTCATATTAGTATTTAGTATAAGGAAATAAAACTGTAATCTCAAACCGCGGAATAGAATAGATGTCGACTCCTTCACATTTATCATTTGTACACACCAAAGATTTTGCATGATCAACATCAAACGAACCATCCACATTATCTTTCGTTACAAGTATTTCCTCCACACTCGACTTACAGTGGTTACAACCATTGTAATACCAAAGTTTATCGATGCATATAGTTGTGACTGTGCCAAGAACCAAAACCTTCTTTATCTATCAATATCAAACAAAAATAATATTGCTTAGAAAAGACTATAAAAAAACTCTGCATGTAAAGTACTTATAAGAAAATACACACCGTTGATATGGTTCCAAGGAAACCAATAAGCATGAAATCAGGGTTATTAAGAAACTCATCTTCAACACTTGAGATAACGTTTGAACCAAGATGCTCATTTGATGAAGATGAAGCAGAAATTTTCTCTACATACCTAAACAGATTCATGTGATCAAATTAAAACGTAAAAAGTAAATGTAGATACAAAATAATACTGTTTAATGTTTATATGCATATTACTAACTATACATCTTCTAAAAAGAGGATATCTCTTCAATGTCAGTGTCGATAAAAAGTCTGCTAAGGTTAAACCCGTTTGCAACTCTACGCTTGCCTGAATTTAAAAATAAAACCAAATGTAGATCAATACAAACAGTGTCAAATTTAAAACATATAAATAAATATTAATATTAATATAAATTACTAAATAAATAAAAATTAAACTAATTAAGCTTAAATTGTACCTTTGTAAAGGTTGACCATACCAAAATGACAAAGAATAACAACATACTTCTCTCGTTTCTTATCATTCATGTAAGCAATAGGGCTGTAAACGAGCCGAGTCGAGCCGAGCTAGACCCAGCTCGAGCTCGGCTCGAACTCCATTCGAGCTGGCTCGGCTCGAGCTCGAATTTCAAATCGAGCTGAGATTTGAGGCTCAAGCTCGACTCGATTAGAATTCGAGCTAGCTCGGCTCGGCTCGATCTAGCTCGAACTAACAAAAAACCGCAAAATTTACTACTTAAAAAGCCCTTAAAAATGAATTTCTTCATAGACTAAGGGTCATAATTGTCATTTAATTTAACCATATGGCTAAATATGCAAGTATAAATAGTTGATTCACTTTGTACATTGTCTTTACCTTCTTTTATAAGGGAAATACTCCCTTAGTTTTTGTTTTCTAAGCGATGTGGGACAAAAAATAAAGGATGTAAACCTTATCGAGCCAGCTCACGAGCCGAGCCAGACCAAGCTCGAGCTCGGCTCATTTACAAACCGAGCCGAGCCGAGCTGGCTCGTTAACAACCGAGCCAATTTCGAGCCGAGCTTTCTTCGAGCTTTTTTCGAGCGAGTTGCGAGCCACGAGTTTTTTAAACACCCCTAGTAAGCAAACATGTCAACAACAAAAGCATCCCACAAAGTAACCGGACACTTTTGGCCTCTAAAATATTAACATAATAACATCAAGCAACCATGTAATGCTTTAAACGTCAAAATGCAACAACTTAATAAAAAGAACTCACTCAAGGTCTTCAACTCTAAGATTAAGTCTCTTGCCCTTGCTCCCATCCTTCTTTGATGTATCCTCAAGATTGAAACATACGTCCACATAACCAATCCAATCTATAAACAAAAATATATTGTTAAAAGAAAACAGCATTAAGAAGCGATAACATGAAAAAAAAAACAATAAGACAAAACAGTACATATATATCATGTAGCAATTTACATACCAATAACTGTATTAACTTGAATTTTATTTTGAACAACATCCTTGAGGTTAACGAAATTAAAACGGTATTTCGGACCAGACCAGTCAAGGCATTTCTCAACAGAAGTATAGAAATACAATGATATTTTGTCATTTCTCTTGGTGTACTTAGCAGAGGACCTATTAGCAGCAAGTTTGGTGATAAGAAGATATTCATCCAACTGAAGGAAGTCTTTGAAGTTTCGTAACATCTTATGCAGACAGCTGGCTTGTATCATAGTTCCCTAAGAATATGAAACATCTGATTAAATAAAAAACGTGTTATATAACATTTGGGTATTCATATGTCCAAAATAATTATAAGACAAATATATACGGTACCATCTCATCCATGAAGATCATGTCAAGACGATATATTTCATTTTTGTTTTCATTCATCATCTTTTTGGACATGCTAACAATCTTCACTCTAATAGAATAGTTGTTTGAGAATGTATTCAGATCGTTAAGCATGCTAACCTTTGAAACTTCCATTTGAAGACTGTACATAAAAATAAGAATAAGCAAAATATATATATTGCTAAACGTAGTATGATAATACAATAAGCATGGATGTTCTTAAAAAAAATATCAAGGATGGAATTCAAACTTACCGATTCTCCATTCAAAATTATAATTGAATGCAGTGGCAAATGTAATTTGAAAGGTAAGCAGTGTATATCCTTATATCCTGCTTTATTAAAGTAATTAAATATTAGAAACGATATGCAAGGTAGGAAAAAAAGAGAGAGAACGTCAATTTTAAATTACCATCTTGCATATTTTGAATTTCAAAATTACTGATATTATCAGTAATTACTGATTTGATTTGAAAGCATTTGTCATGATGAATTTTCTAATTTTTATTTTAACTTTAATTAAGAGATAATAACCGTCAATTTGAAATTCACATTTTGCATATTATAAAAGTCCAAAGCTCAAGAAATCAACATTAATTACTGATTTGATTTGCAACAAATAGTCATCAAGAATTTTTATTATTTTTTTAATTTAACTTTAAATTTTATAATGAAAACAATGTTGGAGGAACTCTTATCTTATTGGAATGTAACGATTAGGTAAAATGGTAATTTCATTGTAATTCTAGTTTTCATTTGATAATTTCAATCTATCGCTAATTAACACCATCAATAAAAAAAATGTGAGCAGTGGCTGTTTTTTAGGGAAACCGCTGATGGTCAATATCAGTGGATGTCAACAATAAAAAAGTGAGCAGTGGCTATTTTTCCTATCAGTGGATACCTAACAGTTTTTGAAACACTGATGTTTGGTTGTTTCAGTGGACAACACGAAGATTGAAGAAACAGAGGTTGTATTTCAGCAGTGGATAACTTTTAACAATCAAATGTTTGAACCAACACAGTGGTTGTAACAGGCTTTTAAACAGATGTTGGGGCTTAAAGAGAAGTTTTGTGTAACACCCCGAAAATGGGTTTGGCAATCAAACCACGTTAACAATAAAAGACGGGTAAAGTACCGTTAGCGGTAAAATTTACCCGATAAATATTAGGATTTAAATAAATAAACCAAATATTAGATAAAAAGTGAACAAACCCTTTTGAGGAAATTAAAGTGGATAAAAAGGCCCGAGTTAATAATTAACCAAACATGAGGGACCAAGTTAGATATTTGGGAAAAGCTTATTAATAAAAAAAACACACACACACACATGTGTGTGTGTGCGTATGAACGACCAGGAGACAAGCTCCATGGGAGCTAACCCTAAACTCAACAAAACCTTCAAATTGGAAGATCAATCGAAGGCTAAATTCGGAATTGAATACATAGAAACGATCACCAAGTCAAGGGGGTCGTAAGCTATGTCGAATTTCTAACATTCATGAAGTTGTGAAAATTAGTTAACTTTGCATGATGCGATCTATACATGAATCGTAGAGGCTATGGCCGAATTAATGAAGTGTGATTGCTTATGAACAAACCCTATGTATAAATTTGAAGTAAAATTGCTATGATTTGAATAATTTGAGGATTTACCACACTTAGACAAGTGGGTATTAATTATGTAGTGAAGATGATGATAAGTTTGTGTTTAAAATCATCATAGTTGATAGTAGAAACAAGGTACTTGAACAAATTACATGATTAGGTATTTGTTCATACATGATTGAAATGGGTTTTTATGATATGATGATGTTAGTGTTAAACTTGCGATTAGAATCATCATGTTAGTTAGTAAAGACAAGGTACTTGAACAAATTAGGTGTTTGAGTACGTGAATCATAATTACCATGAATTGGGTTTAGTATATAAAGGATGGAAATGATGATAAATTCATGTTAAAAATAATGTTTGATATCATCATGTGTTAAGAAAGATTAATGTTGTGTTAATTCGATGGATCATGGTTATAAAAACTTGGTTAATAAAGCGGATAAATGGTAGCCTAAGGATGATGCTACCGGGTAATTGACCAAGTAATAAAACGAGTAGTTGAATTACATTGTGTACTTACTTTCGTCACTAGGCACTTTGACTTTTAAAAAGTCAAAATGACCAAAGATATGATCAACTGATAAATTCGACATAAAACCCGTAGGATGGAATAGTCGTAAATGATTATGACTAATCTAACCATCTCGCGAATTATGATGATAGTTTGATGCTTGACGAGCTAGGTGAAAGCTTGGGAAGAAAACGGGTCAAACAAATCAAGAATGAAGAAAAAGCATGATCCGGGTGCAAGGTAAGTATATCTTACACTACTCTTGAATTATAGAATATTCTCTCATCGTATTAACTACGAATAAGATAAGTTAACAATCGTGATATAATGTTCCGATGTGTAGTCGTACGGAACAAGATAACCAAAGATGATAATAAACCATGTTTAATGGTTAAAAAGGACTAATATGGTTACTTAGTCAAGCAATGACTAATAAATATAGAATTCTTGATGGATACCTTATATGGTAAACCAAAACAAACGATAACGGTAATTTTGGCCATACATTGACCGTAACCGTTAGTTTTTGAAAGACACTTATGATGTAAGCCATAATAGGCCAAAAGTGTTAAGAAATGAATTATAAGTAAAATGACCGCACGGTGTAAACCGGAGCGAGTCATATAGACGAGATGGTAATAAATGTCATCTCACCAATACAATCGGTCACCTAGACCAAACCGGTCAAAAGGTCAAGATACCACCTTTTGACAATATCGACTAATGACTACCGTCGAGTTATACGATTTCAGGAGTAAATATCGAATGGATATTAGCATCGCCATGACTTAGCGGAAATTAAAGCAAGATATTAAACGGGTCAATATATTGATCCGAGCCAGGTATGTGTAATAGAATAAACACTCAATTAGAACGTATGGTTCAATGGGTGTTAAACGAAGTCTAAGATAGACAATGGGTTACTTTAATGAGTAAACCGAATGTTTTAAATGATAGTCGTCATGTTTTGGGAAGCACAATGACTTTTCAAACAAGATCATAACTAGAACGAAGGATTATGGGTCAAACATGCTTTCAAAAGACTTCATCGTAAATGAAAGGCTAAAAGGGACCAAAACGCCCTTGCAAGCTAAATTGAGCTAACGACCTTTAAAGGTTGTTTGGAAACGAGTTTTATGATAAAATGAATACTTAGGATAAGTATAAGAAGCGAAAGATGTAAATCTTTGGTCAAATGACTCTATATGAGCCTTTGCCGTAAAATAACAATCCGAGGAGTAAGACTCGGATTATATAGATCACCACATTAAATCCACCACAAATATAGTTGTGGTGGAAGATCATTTGATAAGAAATGTGGAAAAATGAATCTAGAAACGAATGAAAGCAATTCGTGCTTAAAATATGCTTAATTACCCTTAACGGGTCAAAATAAGCATATGAACGAAAATGGGTTTAAGAAGGTATATAAACCCGTGATTGGAACCTAATATGTTAGACAATAATGAATTTAATCGGTTCATGAGAAATAGGGGTCAAACAAACTGGTTTGTTTAATAAATACATGAACGGGTTAAAAATTTAGTGATTTTATTTTAAGCCGAAAGCTTAAAAGTCTAAAATTTTGTTAATTCGGATGTCGGATTTTAACTCCATGTGATGGAGAATTAAATTACGATCACGTAGGAAAAAGAATCGTGTAAATCAGATCAATAACGAAAGAGTTATGCTCGTTTTCGTAAAATCAAGCTTGGCTGGGAATATGTAGCACCAGCATCACACATTCTGTCAAAATAGGACCGTGGCGTCGCGCCACGGCCAAAGCCCTTGGCCGTCGCGCGCGGCGACGGCCTAAAATGTTGAAAATTTTGATTTTTTTTGTTTATTTCGATTATTTGACCCAATTACCTTGTTGTACTTGTTATTTAACTATCAAAACTGACTTCTAAGTTGGTTTTGATCATAGGTGAACGTCGAGAGTCCCGGATGAAGATCAAGCAACGAGCAAGAACCGAACACACGTTAAATGAAGCTTCCACGTCAAATCTTGATTTGTGTTGTTATAAGTGAATTATGTAAACACTTATAAATTTTTTTTTGAAATGTTGTAAACATTTGGGAATGTTGGTATAACAAGTTTTTGTAAAGTTACATTATAGCATTAAAATGTGTGTTTTATTATTAAAATCTTGATTTATAAGACGGGCGTTACATTTCGCCTTATATATCAGTTGTCTGCCCTTAAACAGATGTTTGTCCATAAACAGAAGTTTGGCCATAAACAGATGTTTGGCCTTAAACAAATGTTTGAGCTTAAACAAATGTTTGCCCATAAACATCTGATTGCAAAAAAAGACCAATTTCAAGAATACTATACCCAAACAATCAAAATGAGGAGCTTAATAATCATCCAAGTGTAGTTGATTTTTATTTATTAGTATAAAGATGAAACAACAATTCAATTTATAGTACAGATCAAACCACTGAAGTGATGTCATAAATACTGTTACATATAAACACTGTTGTGATAAACATTGTTACATATAAACATTGATGTCATAAAAATTGTTACATATAAAACACTGAGGTGATGACATCTAACAACCTATCAGACTAAAAAACACTGATGTGAAAAACACTGTTAAATATTAACACTGTTAATATAAACAAAGGTAGAATAACTAATGTTGACGCAGAACCAATGTTGTTGTTGGACAGTGGTTCACCTTTGGTTGATCAGGCCTTTGGTTCATCAGTGCTTGTCTTCAACAGGACTTTGGTCTTAATCAGTGGTTTGGTCTTCAACGGTGGATGATGTTCATCAGTCTTTGGGTACAACCGTCGTTATATCCAACAGTTGTTAGGCAGATCAGAGTTTTGCCTTATTAACTTCTTACAACCACTGTCATTGTAGGAAACTTAGCTGGGCAGTGCTTATTGTGGATCAACGTGTAGCTTCAGCAGCCAAATCAACATCATATTTATCTCCTTCAGCAATATCCACTATGTTTTATTCGGTTCTTGGATCAAACATCTCGAACGATTTCCCTTTTCATCAAAACAATTAATCTGAAAAAAACACGTGGAACTAACAGCAAAAAGTAAACCTGAAACAGAATCGTCGATTAAGAATCAAAAAAACATGTGGAATTAACAATGCATAGATTAGTGAAGGAAACTTACGGTGCTGATTAATAAAACTCCGTTTAATTGCTCAAATTGAGATGATGGGTGATCTGTAAGCGATTACAAATGAATCAATGCATCAATAAACGGTAAATCAAAAGGTTATGAATACCAAAAAATAAATCAGACCAATTGAGGTTACCTTGGTGTTGTGCAATCAGTTTGATGTCCATGACAATAGCACCTTCATAAAAAAACAAAGTAAAATTGATTGTAAGATTAAAACATTCAATAACTTAGAGTACATGGGTCCAAATGATCTCAATCATGCACTAAAATTCCTATACTCATCTGAGATTGTCTTCCGCTCCACCAACTTAATTCGTCTCTCCTCAACTTCAATTGTAAAGAAAAGAGCAAAAATAAAATACATGACTAACACAACCTCATTGAAAGTGGAACTGTAAATGAGTACCATACCGAATAACAAAAAGGGATGAAGCCTAAACTTTTGGGCTGGTATCACCTACCAACAGACCAGAAAACAAAATCAGTTTCTAAACAATGACTTCATGAAACAGAAAATCATTAAAGCAAACACAAATTAAGTAATAACCAACCTTAAGTCAAAAGCATGCAAATATAAAATTGCCACATGAACAAATGAAGTACAACTTGCTGCAAAAATAATAAAGTGTAAAAACAATCTCAAAAACTTCTCTGTAATTAAGTAGTTAAGCTACTCAATTTAGTTAACTACATAAACAATCCAACAATGAATTTACCGTCCTTCTCCTTCACTTTCACATTTCCATAACTTCAACAACCGTCCGGCAGAGGTTGCTTCTAATCAACAAACTCTATATAATAATAATAAAAAAATAAGCATAAAATCTATATATTCTGCTTGGATTGCTAGAATAATAGTATGAAAGTTGAAATAAAAACAGAGGATCAAGAAACATAGGAGCATCAAAATTACTAACATGGGTGAATAAATCAACAAAACAGCTTGTGAAAGACATAAACTACAAAAATATCAAAATCAGTCTACTCGTAATCACATGATACAACAAAGCAAGCATCTGAATAAACAATAACAAAGGAAAGACAAAATCAAAAGCTACAAACAGAGTTATTCATATATTTCATACATATACAATAATAAAAACATTATTACAACATACCAGTGTCACCGATTAACAGGAGCTTGCACAAAAGGGTTCATCGAGTACGATAAGAAACCCTAGGAGATCTGCTTCTTCTGAGGGTACAAAAGGGTTCATCGTGTTCATTATGAGAAAATAGATAAAACGAAATAAAATTTCTGAATGAAAAAATAGATCTTACACGAATATTCTGTTCTTCAACTACTACACGGTACATGATTTAGGGTTTCAAACGCAGATGTATGCAATAGAAGTAACCTCTGCAGGACGTTGTTGAAGAGATGAAAATGTGAAGAAGGAGGAGGATGAACATCAGAGAGAAAGGGGATCTTGAATGGAAAGGTGAAGGAGAACAATGAAATAGGGTTTGTGAAAATCTGAGAATAAAGGGGCAGTGGTTACTGTTGGCCGGGAAAAGGGGAAAAACTGTCACACCCCTTTCTAAGGCGGAAGCACAAGGTGTGATCTTGAAAGGTTCTCATTGCATACGAATGGTAAACATACTACATGCTCATAAAATAACTCCAAATGCCATTGACATTAAACATTCAAAACATGGTTTAAGATAAGTGTTTACATCACACGACCAATAATTGTTTTAAAAAGTTTACAACTTTATTTCATCCACAAACAACAAGGTTTTAATTATTATATCACCACATGAGGTGGGATATAACAACCAATCCCGCAAAAGAGGCATAGGAGTCTTGACACACATAGCTAACAACATAAACAACATCCAAGAGCGAGAGTAAAACCGCGCGCACATCCACATTAGTTACCTGAAATACATGTGAGTTTTTGGAAAATCGTCAACATAATGTTGGTGTAAATTCATGCAGTTTTTGTATTAAACGTTTGTATACTTGAATGAAAACATGGTATGTAATTTGTATGAAACAAGTATTTCTGTAAATGTAAGGAAATCGAGATCGCTAATGGTTTGCAAAGCCATTAACATGTGACACGACATAGGAAGCATCCAAACCATAAGCATTTTTAGTTGTCGATTCACGACTAGAGACACAAAAGCACTCCAGGTAGCACGTGGCCCAGAGTGTGGCTGCCTGAAACCCATTAGATCTAACCTTTTGTTATGCGGTCTAGGTATATTGTTGATTAATGGTGCTTATGACACCCTATTTGTGACATGATCTAAAGTATCATTCCTTAGTTTTTGTATTCCACATACCATAACACATGTATTTTCCCCAAAGTTTAAAAAGCATGTAAAAGTTTAAAAGTGGGGACATGAACTCACAACTTTGCGTTTCCTGCGCCGTAAACTTCACCGGGTTTCCTTATATAGCGTCGTGACCTATACGTGTTTTATTAACGTTAGTCACTAGACTTGTATCGCAGAAGTACAAGTCACCATCTTTTATGTATGCGTTCTTTGTTGTTAAAAATAATTCATATTTTTAACTATGTCTCTTACTTATATTATTTTCTCAAAAATAAATATAAGTATCTTGTATTTTTCACCCGAGTTATATATCTTCATCCAAAAAGGCATTTTAAGTTCGTAACTTATCCAAGTTACATAATCTTTTAAGAAATATATTTTCATAAATATATGTTCTTGTATTTGTCTAAGCATGTTGTATGTGTATTTTTGTATTTCTACTCCTTGGGAGTATTTAGTGTATTTTCGAGTCCTAATACACTATTACATACAATACATATTACATACACTTAGCACAAAATTTGGTGACCAATATATATATATATATATATATATTTCTCATAAATGTACATACTTAGTATCAATTTTTATTTTGAAGAAATCATCATTCCTTAACTTGGAAATATTACACAAAAATTAGGGAAACCTTGGTAAATATTTTTAGGTAAATTTTTAGGGAATAAGTTTCACCAAAACTTATATCTTTCTAAGTGTCAAAATTCTATAGAAATTTTGACATAGTTTCCTCTAAAAATGGAGGTTTCCCATGTTTTCAAAACATGTGTTTATTTTCTTTTAAAATCATCATCAAACATCAACAACACCATCAAGACTTACCATAAGCCAAGATCATGTAAATTACACTACATAATGAACTTGAAGTTTTTGTAAGAACTCGTAGTAACTTACCATGCTAATTAGTAGGTTTAGTTACCCTTTAAAACATTGTTATTTGTTTGCAAATCACATTCTTGAAAGATTTAGTCATTTACAACTTGTAAGATGATTTTTCTAAAAATATTTCTTTTGTATTTTTCTTGTTATAATCATGTTCCTAGTCTTGATTTAACACAAAAAGTATGATTAGTTTACTTAGAAACCATGACTTTGTAAATCTTATAAATAAACCTGGTTCCTTGAGAAAATTAGTTTTGTAATCATCTATTTACAAGGTTTGTATTTTGTTTAAACCATCTTTACATATGAAAACAAATTTCATCATTCAAGTTCATGTATATAAAGTATGATCATCTTGGTCTTTCACAAGATCATCACCTTAACTTACTAGATCATGTGTTTAATCACAATCTAGTAGGTTTCTTATGATGTCCAACATCACTAACACAAATCATCAATCATCAAGAAGCAAATAAACACAATCAACATGTATTCTTATGTTATTAAGCTTATGTTAAAGTATCACGATCATGTTCTTTAGTGTTCATCAAGATTAACAATGTACAACATCTTTTAATCATCAAAATATGAAGTAATAAGAGATCATGAGGGCCTCACCACTAGCACAAGGCTAGGGAAGGACACGAGAAGATGTAGATGACGAATGTGGAGGATAAAAGCTAATGGGAGAGGTCCTTCAAGATCCAAGACCTCCAAGCTCCTTAACCTTGCTTCTTACACCTTGAGTGCACTTGGAAATGGAGTTGATGATGATGGTGGTGTGGGGTGGTGGTCTCGGCCGAGAGTGGGGAGAAGGGAGGAGAGAGTGTAGTGTGTTAATGTGAAGAAGATGAGGTCTTGATCTTATAGCCATCTTATAGTGTTATCCTTTGTGTAATATGTTCCTAAAGTACATGGCAAGATCTCTAGTGAATCCAAGGAAGATCAAGAAGATCAAATAAAATCAAGGTGGATCAAGGGTGGGTCCACACCCTTGTGACCGTGAACATGAGGGGGGGGGGTCTTGGTTGGTGATTAAAGGGTAGTTAAGTGATTAAGTTAGATTTCAAGTATAGTGTTTAGTGTTTAAGTGTATGATGTGTTATATAGTGTGTTAGGGTGTTCAGGCATCATAACTAGCTCAGAAACATTAAAACAATGCTTCTAGTATAATTTTGATGTTTCGGGTAGTGTCCGGTTGTTTGGTTAGATACTGGTTCGTTAAAGTGTCAAGCTATTCCGTTTAGTGGTCTTTAAGTACGCTTTTGTGACACTTTTAATTCCTGACACTTAGGAAAGCATTCAGGACCATTTAGTCATGTTTTTGCATGGTACAAACTTGTTACAATGCTGAATTTTGCTGAAATATATAAAATTCAGCATTTAAAGTGTGTTTCGGGTGCTTTTTGGTGCATATTTTATCTTCCGGAAAGTCTATATGTCAACCCTTGTATCCATGCTTGGGTTTTAATGTATTTTATGTCACACCCTGGCTTTTGCGGAAGCGTGGGTTTATTTTGGTGTGACTTCTTAATACCATAGCACAATCATAACAATGCTATATGAATTAAAACACATGATCGTCATCCATTCATTTAGTTCTAAAAGTTACCACAACAACATTGTTTTAAAAGTCGACACATGAAACCAAATACAATCATGACATAATTAAAAACATGTTTATACGACACGACAAAAGATTTGACTAGAAATACGGTTTAAGACTTGTAACCCGTCCAGGCAAGGGTCACACCTCCTAAACCTGGATGACATCATTATTCCCTACACAGCTTGACGTGATTGCATACCTTGCCAGATCAATTAATTTCCTGAAATACATGTAGTTTGAAAAATCAACAAAAGTTGAGCGAGTTCATGTAAAAGTGAGTATGTATAAACCTTTGTAGTATGTATGAAAATCCCTGGTATGTAGCAATTAAGGAAAAAGATATCACCATTGGGTTGCAAAGCCAATGATATGTGTGAAGTGATGCAGGAAGACTCAAACCTAGCAGATTTTGGCGTCGGGCTCATAGTCACCTCATGGTCCACTCAGCGGACTCAGGGGTGGGGCTCGCTACACCCAAATAGATCTATCACTCATGACCCTCGGTCCTACAACGAGGATTAATGGCCTCAAGTACCACCTACTCACTCACATGATCTAAGTAGTATACCCTCCTTAAGCTAACCATACCATGTATAAAAGTGTCTGTAATTACTGTAACATGTATTCCACCCCCGAAATATAAAAACTGAAAACAATTAAGAGAAAAGGGGGACATGAACTCACAGAAGTGCGTATCCTGTAACATCAACCTCAAACTCGATCTGCTGCGTGACGACCTACACGTACTAATGTCTATTAGACGAACTGGCCGTTCCTTGGCTTAGGGTTTAGTTTTTTAAGTTGCGTTACGTTGGTATTATACTTGTTAAAATAATATTAATTATTTTAACTTAACTTTTGTTTTTAGGAAAAATAGTTAGGCAACTATTTTGTATCCACACTTCTTAATTATTTTGTATGTGTATTTCCTTCCCAAGGATGAGGGTATTTATACATGTACACTTGTAATTCCGAAAAATATATTTTAAGTCCCACTTAGAAAAATATATTTTAATCACTTGTCTAAAACATCTTAATTCCAAAATATATATATTTTTCTCAAAAATATTATATTTTACTTCATAATTTTCCCAAAATAATACTTTACCAAAAATATGCGTATAAGGGTATTTTTCTGAAATACTACATAAGTTACGTTTTAGTGTGTCGTAATACCACAATACTTGCGTAACTTAGATATTTATTTTGTAAGGGTTTTGGTATTATTTTGGAGTCGTAATATCATGGCGTTATAAGTTATATTATTTTTACCATAAAAATAATATATTTAGTTCACGTAATAAACAAACAATCATTCAAGAGTTTTAGTAATAAATATATATTCTAAATATATATTTATCAAATTTTATTTACGAAAATCAACCTCCGGTACTTAGTATTTTTGTAACAAAAATCATGGCTAAGTTTATTTTAAAAATAAATTTAGAAACATATTTGTAAACACTTACTAGAAAAATATTTTCTAAGTGTTTGATTTTAGGAAAAATTTCGCCAGAGTTTCCTTTGTAAATGGAGGCGTCCACGCTTACTAGCGTATCATTTTCTTTTGTAAAATCTTTCAATCAATTCTCAATCAACAATATACAACCTTTATTTGCCAAATTTGTCAAAAACAAGCATAAACCATAAACTTATGAACTTGAAGATTTATAAAACGTGTAGTAACTTACTAGTATACTTAGTGAGTCTTGTTACCTTTAAAAATGTGATTAGTTTCTTAAAAATTTGTTTTTAAAAGATTTGAACATTTACAACTTCTAGTCATGATTTCTAAAAATACTTCTTTGTGAAATTCTCTTTTTACACAAATGTTTATACACTTGTTTATCCACTAAAAATACGATTAGTTTATGTAAGATCAAACTTTTAACAAAACTCATGCTCTTCACTTGGTTCTTTCGAAAAACCACTCATAGATCTTTAGATCTATGAGATTTAGATCTATGAGATTACAACCCATTTTGATCTTTATTTTTCAAGAAAACATGTATTTAATCAAGTTCATAGTTATGTGTGGATGATTTCATCATCCTACACATTTTTAACCTTCACATCTTGCTAGTTCATGTCTTTAAACATGATCTAGCAAGCCTATGTGATGAACCATAACATTTTTACTAACAAACAACATACAACAAGCATAACAACATAAGAACAACATGATTTCATCTCTACTTTAACCATACATCTTCTCTGGTTAGTTTATACTTCAAGACTTTGATTATGTTCTTTAGAGTTCTCAATATTTCACCATTCTTTTCACTATTAACCAACAAAAACATGAACAAGATGACGATCTAAGGCACTTACTACTAGCACAAGGCTAGGGGAGTTTCAAGGCGTAAAAGTGATGGATAAAAGAAAACGAGAGAGGTCATTGAGCTTCCGAACACACCAAGCTTAGTTGTAGGGTCTCTTGCACCTTTGGATATGTGTAGATTGCTCAAAGAAAAACTTGAAGGTGATGATGGTGGTTATGGGGGTGGCGGCCGAACACAAGAGAGAAGAGAGGAGGAGAGCTTGCAAGTGTTTGAGTTTGTGAAATGAAATGTGTAACTCTTGTGTTTATTTATAATCCAAGTTCATCATTATCCAACATGTAATGTGCTTCTTAGTCCACTAACAAGATCAATTAAATAAATGAAAGAAATCCATGGGTGGGTCACCCATGGTGACCGTCCCAGGGGGGGGGGGGGTAGAGGGTTGGTTTCCAATGGTTAGTTACAATTCTAGTTAGAATGTAAAGGTTAAATTAGTATGTTAAGGTGTGTTGTTAATTATATAGTGTGTTAGGGTGTTCGGGGACCCTAACTAGCTCAGAAAAGTAAAAAAAATATGCTTGATAATATTTTTATGTTCCGGGTAAAATCCGGTTGTTCGGTTGGGTGTTGTCCCGTTAAAGTGCTAAATTAATCCACAAAGTGTCTTTTATAATACTTTTAGTGACACGTTTAATTCCCAACACTTTGGAAAGTATTTAGGACTATTTTGCCAAGTTTTTGCACTTTACTAGCATTATTAAATGCTGAATTTTTGTGTATTAAGTGCAGAATTCTGCATTTAAAGTGTGTTTTAGGCACTTCCCGGCACTATAACTATCACCTAGTGACGCAGTTTTATGGTCCTCACTTCCCTACACTCCCTACTAGTGTAGTATTCTAATTCTGGCTCATACTGGCCTCAAAAGCATTGTCTGTCTAGGTGCTGGCATTGTCAGCATGTCTCTGGGTTATCCGCTCACTGTGCTAACTGTGCTTTGTGCATCATGGTTGTCACTAATGTTTGTGTGTAATAAATAGAGTGACAGTATAAAATGTGATGCATATGTATGTATGTAACAGAATTCAATAAGCAGTTAAACCAACAGTTGTAATCAAGCACAGTCATTAAGCACAAATTAAATATTAATTAACTGTACGGATACCTGTAATTGTGAGGGTTGTCACATTTTAGACGTTGGACCTACTCCTAGGCCCTAATTTCATTATCTGACTGCTTTCTGCAGAATTGCTGACACAATGTGTCTTACCGGTGAGTTTACTAGTCTTTCTGACGCAACGCTAACAGTAATGCATAAAGCAATATTTGAAGTATAAAACGCGCATGAATTCACTTGTATAGCATGTAATCAGACAATGTTGACATTTAAGCACATAATTGCATATATTAAATAATAATTAAATTATACGGAAATTACCGGTTTTGTGCCAGTTGTCACAGTCTCCCCCCGTTAAAAGAATTCCGTCCCGAAATTCAGGCTGAGCTATCTCCCGCAGGGGTTTTCTTGAACAGGTGGGGGTATTTCTCTTTAAACTGGTCTTCACGTTCCCACGTGTACTCGGGTCTGTGCTTAGAGTTCCAACGTACTCTAACAAGTTTGACACTACTCCTCCGGGTCTTGTTGACTTTCCAGTCTGTAACCTCAACGAGTTGTTCTGTAAATCGGAGTGTGTCGTCAATATGCACTTCATCCGCAGGGATGATCACTGTTTCTTGGATTGGACTCTTCTAGAGGTTAGACACATGAAACGTATCATGTACTCCGTTAAGTTCTTCCGGTAATTCCAACTTGTAAGCCACGGTACCAATTCTTTCCAAGATCTTGAATGGTCCGATGTATCGTGGATTCAGCTTTCCACGTTTTCCAAACCTTACTACGCCCTTCCAAGGTGAGACCTTCAACAAAACTTTATCTCCCACCTCGAATTCTAAGGGTTTTCGTCTTCGATCAGCGTAGCTCTTTTGTCGATCTCGAGCCGCCTTAATGCGCTCTCGGATCTGCATGATTTTGTCGGTTGTCTCTTGAACAAGTTCAGGACCAACCATTCGTTTGTCTCCAGCGTCTGCCCAACATAATGGCGAGCGGCACTTGCGGCCATATAGGGCTTCGAAGGGTGCGGCTTTTATGCTCATATGGTAGCTGTTATTGTAGGAAAACTCAAATAAAGGTAGATGAGTATCCCAGCTGCCGCCTAGGTCCATAACACATGCACGAAGCATATCTTCTAGCGTTTGTATGGTCCGTTCGCTCTGGTCGTCTGTTTGCGGATGGAAGGCCATGCTTAGATCTAGTTGAGATCCAACGGCCTCCCGGAAGGATTACCAGATTCTCGAGACAAAACGTCCATCTCTGTCTGAAATAATTGAGATAGGCACTCCATGACGTGCCACGATTTCCTTCAAGTACAGCTCAGCAAGCTTTCTAGTGCTATCCTTCTCTCGGATCGGTAGGAAATGCGTAGATTTCGTTAACTGATCGACTATCACCCATATCATATCGTGCCCCCTAGGGGTCCTGGGTAATTTCGTTATGAAGTCCATCGAGATTTGCTCCCACTTACACACAGGTATCTCTAGTTGTTGCAGTAGACCGGACGGTTTTTGATATTCAGCCTTAACCTTAGCACAGGTTAGGCACTTTCCAATATAGATAGCAACATCACTTTTAAGCCTCGGCCACCAATAGTATTCCTTCAAGTATTGATACATTTTGTCCGATCCTGGATGGATCGAGTATCTTGACTTGTGAGCTTCATTAAGGATGACTTCTCGAATACCACCGTAGAGCGGAACCCAAATACGCCCCTTAAAGTATAAGGTTCCCTCTTTGTTTGGCACCAAATTCTTCAGCATACCTCGGAGGTATTCAGCTCTACGATTCTCTCCCTTAAGGGCTTCTTGTTGTGCGTCATGAATTCGTGTAGTGAGGTTCGTCCGAATAGTCATTTCCAATGCTCGAACCCTTAGGGTCTTAACCCTTTCTTTTCGGCTTAACGCGTCTGCTACAACGTTTGCCTTTCCAGGATGGTACTTAATCTCACAGTCATAATCGTTCAGCAGCTCGAGCCAATGTCGCTGACGCATGTTTAATTCCTTCTGATCAAATATGTGTTGTAGGCTTTTGTGATCTGTGAAGATTGTACATCGAGTACCATATAAATAGTGTCGCCAGATCTTCAAGGCGGATACCACTGCGCCTAGCTCTAGGTCGTGAGTGGTATAGTTCCTTTCATGCACCTTCAACTGTCTTGAAGCGTAAGCGATGACTTTTTGGCGCTGCATGAGCACACAACTCAAACCTTGACGCGAAGTGTCGCAGTATACCACGAAGTCTTCAGTGCCTTCGGGTAAAGATAGTATCGGTGCATCGCATAGCTTGTTCTTGAGAAGTTGGAAGGCTTCTTCTTGCTTATCACCCCAGTCGTACCTCTTATCCTTCTGCATGAGGGAAGTTAGCGGTTGAGCTATCTTGGAGAAATTTTCGATAAATCATCGGTAATAGCCCGCTAAGCCCAAAAATTGTCGAACTTCAGTTGGGGTTTTGGGGGCTTCCCAATTCTTTATTGCTTCTATCTTGGATGGGTCTACATGAATGCCCTTCTCGTTCACAACGTGACCAAGAAACTGTACTTCGCGAATCCAAAATTCGCACTTTGAGAACTTTGCATAAAGTTTCTCTTTCTTCAGTAGTTCCAGAATGGTTCTGAGGTGTTGCTCGTGCTCTTCTCTTGTTTGCGAGTAAATCAGGATATCATCGGTAAATACAATCACGAATTTATCAAGATATGGTTTGCATACGCGGTTCATCAGATCCATAAATACCGCTGGCACGTTCGTCAGTCCGAATGGCATCACAAGGAACTCGTAATGTCCATGACGTGTTCTGAATGCAGTCTTTGGTACGCTCTCCTCTTGGATCCTTAACTGATGGTATCCCGATCGAAGGTCGATCTTGGAATAGTAGCTCGATCCTTGCAACTGATCAAATAAGTCATCAATCCTCGGTAGTGGGTACCGATTCTTGATAGTGAGCTTGTTCAACTCTCTATAATCGATACACATCCGCAGTGTTCCATCCTTCTTCTTCACGAACAATACTGGAGCTCCCCAAGGCGAGAAGCTTGGCCTTATGAATCCTTTATCCAACAACTCCTGGAGTTGTGTAGATAATTCTTGCATTTCGGATGGTGCAAGTCGATAGGGTGCCTTGGCTACAGGAGCGGCTCCTGGAACCAAGTCTATATGAAATTCGACTTGTCGTTGCGGAGGTAGTCCTGGCAGATCTTCGGGAAAAACATCAGGGAATTCCTTCACCACAGGAATGTCCTCGAGTTTCGGCTCCTCAGCCTTCTTATCTACAATGTGCGCCAGGAAAGCAACACATCCTTTCCTTAAGCACTTTTGCGCCTTCATACAACTGATGATTCGCAGAGGCACGTCTCGTTTTTCTCCATGCACGATGAGATATTCATCATTCGTCAGAGGGATACGAATGATTTTCTCGTGACAGACAACTTCAGCCTTGTTCTTGGACAACCAGTCCATTCCGATCACTGCATCGAAGCTACCCAATTAAATAGGTAAGAGGTCGATGCTAAATCTTTGCTCACCAAGTTCTAATGTGCAACCTCTAACAACTTCGCCCGATTCAACAAGTTTACCATTGGCTAGTTCTATGGAATAAGGAATATCTAATCTACTCGATTCTATTCCAAGCATACGTTTAAATTCCACAGACATGAAGCTATAATCGGCACCAATGTCAAATAGTATGGATGCAAAGTGATTGTTAACGAGAAACGTACCGGTGACCACATTAGGGTCCTCGCGTGCGTTCCTTGCTCCAATCACGAATGCTCGAGCCTGAGCATTGTTCTCCCTTGGGCAATCTTTCTTGAAGTGATCTTTCCTTCCACAACCAAAGCATCCTTGGTTCTGCCTAGCTCCATTACCATACCGGTTACCATTGCCATTGCCATTTCCACCACCGTTTCCATTACCAGCACCGTTGTGGTTTCCATTCCCGTTCCTATTACCACTTCCATTCCTATTAGTTCCTCCGTTCCCTATTCCCCAACAAACTTCTGTTTGATGACCCAACCTACCACATTTGTCGCACCTTGGAATGCGACAAGCTCCTTCATGATGATACCTACATTTTTGGCATTTAGGCAGGGTGCCTTGGTATCCTTTGGCTACAGTATCATTTGCCGCTGCAAAGGTTTTCGCCTCCTTAGGTGGGTTAGTATCACGCTTCTTGTTGTTTGAACCCTTGTTGTTGCTGTGGGTTGCTTGATTCAGACTTGGATGTTTCCTTTTCTTGTCACCAGACGACTCAGCATGCGTCTCGGTCTTTTCAGTTGGGTTCAGTGATAACTTCTTCATACGAACATCATATTCAGTAAGGCTGACAGCCAGAGTTACAGCCTGAGTGATCGATTCAGGTTTAGCCGAAGTTACCATGCTGCGAAACTCTAGAGCCAATCCCCAGATGTAGCGCTCAACGCGCTTAAATTCAGGAGTCACCATGTAGGGGATCACTCTTGACAAATCGTGGAACCTTCGGGTATAACCAGTAATGTCTGCACCTTCCATGGTCAAGTGCCAGAACTCAGTCTCCAACCTTTGGAGTTCAGCACGAGAGCAATACTTCTCTCTCATTCGTTCCTTTAGCTCATCCCACGTCATGCCGTACGCAGCATTATCACCCAGAGTCTGGACTTGCAAATTCCACCAAGTCAACGCCTCATCAACAAATAACCCAGTAGTAAAAGTGACTTGCTGATCCGCGGTACACTTGCTCATACGGATAGTGGAATCAGTCTTCTCCGTCCAGCGCACAAAAGCCACTGCACCTCCAATGCCGTCGTAATTCAGTGGCTTGCAGTTGAGAAACTGCTTGAAAGTGCAACCTTGAGCTGTGTTTCCTCCAGATGTATTTCCCTGTCTGTTCCGTCTAGCATTGCTTGGTCCTCCACTTTGTTAGGTGCGGTTCGCCTCGTACTGAGCGATAGCTACGGAGATCATTTCTTCCAGTAGGGTGTTCAGTTCTTCAGCAGTCCTCGGCAGAAGCGGAGGAGGGGGTTGATCAGAATCCTGATTGTTCACAGCTCTCCTAGGTGCCATGTTCTGAAAGAACGCAACACAGTAGGGTTAGACATTTGTTTGACATCGTCATACGAGACAGTAGCAGTATATATACACAGACATATACCCACATAAGTGACATCAAACAATCTGCCAAACGTATAAATCAATTCATACAGCAACAAACATGCATAAATAGATAAATACTGTTGTGTCATAAGATATTCACCGAGTCTTTACAAATATCAGGGCAACTTGTTACATCATTGTTTGCGAGTTAAACAAAATGCATAAGGGTTACTTCTCCCCAAAGTACAAGTTTAATATATGCAAAGGACAAAATATCTTTCTTCACATTGGCGGTTCTTGTCTTTATACCCTAAATCATTACTCCAAAAGAATATTTAATAGGCTGTGGGGTGAGGGTGTTCACGTTTGACCTTTTCTTGTGCTAGAAGAATCCCTTATGATACGTGACAAGACTTGTTGTGGTTTCTGTGCACTGAATTCCATAATTATGTATGCATCCATAATTACGTAACTCCTTGCACAGATCGCACAGTTTGTTTCATCCTCGTATCACTTTCTTCAGGTAGGCCACTGTTTTTAGGCGAAGACACGCGTACTTGAGATTGACGTGCTTGTCGTGGTACACGCAAATTTAATCCCAATAACAACTATAGATAGTGGTAAGAGGGTATCGAACTCAGGGAGTATGTGGAAAGTGTGTTGATTTTATAGCTTTGCACTTAAACTAAAATTAAACTAAAATTGCAGAAATTAAAATTCAAGAGTTGATTGTTTTGATTTTAAGAACTAATATTAACTAATTAAATTGCAAATCAAAAGTTGGTTGTAAACAGATTAGGAGAAGACAATGACCATCTTAGGATTCAGTTTCTTTAAACAATTGTGTGAAATTTCAACTAGAAAGAGTTACATAGACATAACTCGTGCATAAATAATTGAAGTGATAAAAGGGAATAAAGTACTCGGATTATATAAACGCGAGGTTGTTTCCCGATGATCAATTAATCAATAACCAACCCTAACCCTTCCCGTGATATCTCGATTGCCAACGGCACCAAGAACGTACGATTGAGATTAGAAATTGCACTATCAATTAACAAGCTACAAACAATTATGCATACACCATGATATTCAAGCAACGCAAGTTATCATTCTAGAAATTCAGAAATAAACACACAAAAGTTCAAGAGAAACCTTCACCTAAGATGATCACCGAAAGTTTTAGCCACACATAGCTTGGTGAATCACCATAACAATAAGTTCAATGTTCATACGAATCAAAATCACAAACCGAATGATAGAAATTGTCTAGAACCAAGCCAAGATAGCCCAAAATCGCCCCTAGTGTCTCCAATAACCGACAAATGATGAGAATAGGTGAAAAGACACCATAAAACTGAATAAATGAGGCAGTTACACATTTTCCCGCAGACTCCACCGTAACTTACGGCTCCACCGTAAGTTACGGTGGACATAATGTTGTTACGGTGCAGCTTGTCTGAGTTACGGTGGAGATCTAGCCAAAATCAGGTCCACCGTAAATTACGGTGGGACCGTAATTTACGGTGCAAACCTGATTTTGGTTCCTTGTTTCAGCTTTTGATCCACACGCGTCACGTTCAACTTCAAACCTTCCAAAGCTGCATTTTTCTTCACTTTAAGCCGCCAAACCGCACCTGAGACATAAACAACAGTAGTTATCTAATTCGAGATAATTACACACTTAAATGAGGGATAAACTTGTCTTTTAACATCATAAAGGGTTGTCCTACAGACCACCCGTCACATCCCCACACTTACCCGTTGCTTGTCTCAAGCAACTCATCAAATCAATTTCTCAACAAGTGATCAATGTAAGCCAAGCAAAAACAAGCAATCCTTTTACTAACCCCTTTTTAACACCCAACTAAAGCACCCCTCTCTAAATCTCTCCTCTCGTCTACAAGTGAATACTAGCAAAGATAAGTTAGACACACAATAGGCAAACGGGTGGTTGCACTACTATAAGCTTGTATCTAAATCGATCCTTCTCCTAAAATGGGTCAAACATGAATGCAAATCAAAGGGATTTTCAAGGTTGTAACGTGGCTAGGTGTATAGGTAGGAAATGGAATATATATGAAGTAGCGAAAACTTAACCCGGTCTTTTTATTACACAATAAAACAAACTAACAACTACCAAAGCAAACTACTATATACAAGATAACTAAACATCATTTTTTATTTTCCATTGCTTTTTCTCTCTTTTTTTCTAATTTTTTTCTGAATTTTTTTTTTAACATAATACTTTCAACATAACATCAACTAACATTACATACTACGAAACAATCACTAATCACTATAAAACCGGGTCAAGTTGGGTAAATTTTTAGGTAAGTAGCTAGGGGTAACAAATGATAGGCTTTTAGGCACAAAATTGGACAACTAAATGTCCAAACCCCCGCCCCTCTCACTACCATGCTCATATATATAACTTATGAGGTCCAACCCCCCAAATCCCACACTCGCTCACACCAACGACGAGGCTACCTAAATGCCCTTATCCTTTCTACATTCATGTCTAACTAAGGACTCAATTCGCATTCAAGCACAAGTTCTAATGCACCCCCACCCGTAGCCACTCTCATCAAAGACAATCATTATTTATGTACAAGTGTGGCTACAACTCTCACCAAGAATGAAAAGGTATCAAGGGTTGCCGGTGCATCAAATTAGGGCTAAGCTAGGGTGTTCAAATTTTCACATCGTTTCGCTTGGCTCAAAATTTTTCAAAATCTTCAAAAATTCCCCCCATCCTCACACTTGGGATACATTGACCCCAATGTATGGTTTTAGGAGGCTTTGATCACTAAAATCATTCAACATCAACAAAACGCTTCTTCACTCAAACCACAAATTTCTTTTTGTACTTTTCATTTTATATTTTTTTTATGTTTTTTTTTCTTCTTTTTAAAACATGACACCATAACAAGCACCAACCCAACAAAACAACACAATCATACACCACCCAACCGCCCAACCATAAACATATCAAACTACAAATATGCACAAAATATACAAAGAGAGAACACAACCTGACTAATAATAGCGCGGTCCCGGAGGCCCAAACATGGAAGACATCATATCGTTCCATTCTCCGAACGCAAATGAGCCGCTACTACTTCCACCTTGTTGTTGTTGTGCTCCTTCTTGTTGCCTTGGGTCAATCCATTGTGAATGGTGAAGCGGCGGGGTCGGATACGAAATACTACCATCATAAGGTGGTAGTGACGCATAATCCACATGTTGTGGATCCACAACCACCGGCAGCCCGGCATGCCAATCCGCGTGCAATCTCCTTTCTTGATCATCATGATAACGGTTATTCATTTCCACTTCACGGGAATACGCATGTGTGCGATTCCATGCCTCTTGACGATCAAGGTTTTGTTTCATGGACCGCTCTATACTTGCACTATTCCTCGTATTTTGATTAAAATAACGTCCTTTCCGAACCCGACCACGTCTCAAATACGGATGCCGGAGGACGTTGATTCTCAATCACTTCTTGCATTGTGCCTTCGTAAGCCCAACCCGGCACATAAGATTGATGCGTATAATCGTAAAACATGCCACCATAACCTCTACCATAACCCCCTTGACCAACATTTTCACCACCATGTGGCTCGTCCGCATAGTCCTCATCTCCACTTGGAACTACTTCTTCACTTTCTGGCTCGTCCGGCTCACCCGGTAACAAATCTCGTGCACCCAACTTTAGTGCTCTCCACCTTTGCCCTTCCGACTTTAGCTTGTGATAACGCTCCGATTGTGTATATGACCAACCAATCCCCAACTTATCTAGCGTAAAAGGCTGATGCCTTTTTGTTGCTCCTCGATCTTCAGATGTTATTGCCTTTTGTTGTTTCAACAACCCCGTGATTATTCGACAATACGGGACGATATCTCTTCCATACTTATTCCGGCAAATCCATAAGTGGTTCATGATCAGATAGCGTATCGGAAAACGCGGAGACCCATGCATTAGCGAATAAAGGACAGGCACCTCCGGGAACCTCACCTGTTCCTTGTCCCCCCTTCTTGGAATAACATTGAGAACACATATTGCTAGCAACAATTTAGCTTCTATTTTTAAGTTCTTCCGGTATAGAACACCACTGTATCTACCGGGTAAAAATAGTGCTGCCAACATATCATTCCATCGAGTATGTTTCTCCGGTTTAACCAGGAGGTCATCAAGAGTCGGTATCATGTAATCACGGGCTGGAAGACTATCATATTTTCCAAGCTTCTTCAACGTATCAAAAGACATTTCCACTGGAACTCCATTCACAATACCCGTGAGCTTCATCTGCGATGGCCTGTCATATTGATTAACCTTAAGAGTTGCCATCCACTCTTGGATCTCGATTATAAACAAGTTGCTCTTATCTTTGTCAAAACAACTAAGTGCCGACTCCCAACCTAGAGCCCGGAACTTGTCAAATACCCCGAACTGACCAAACTCAACTTCCCGAACATCCCTCTCACATATAAAAGCCGCTGTCTTATTCTTCAACTTATTCATACGGTCATTATATAACGTTGGCTGCCACTCCACTGGTTGATCATCCAATGGTCCCGAATCCCATTTCGGTTTCTCCGTCATATCCAACTCCATCTCTTCCTCACTTTCACTTTCGCTTTCATCCACTCGACCCATGTATTGTCTCTTCCTTGGTTGTTGTTCCGGCTGTTTACCCTTTCCCTTTGAAGACGAAGATGAACTAGCTCTGGTCTTTTCTTTTGTTCGTGCCATTTCCTACACACATTAGAGCAAACAACACAACCAAGCGAAACAAAATTACACTCTTTTCTCCAAAATATCCCCACACTTGCTTGTTATTATGGTTGTAGATGTTAGTGAACCAAAAATATATCAAGAATTTTTCAAAAATCGGGCATGGTATCTCTACAATGTAGAGCATCCCAAAAGTTCACTACTTTAACCACAAATCCTACATCTACAAACCATAATCATGTTCAAATAACCAATTTCATAACCATGTCTAAGAACAAGCAAGTGGGTATAGGCAAGTAACCTAAATAACCTTACTTTTCACAATGTAGCATCAAAATATAACAAATAAGCTTTCATACCTTTGTTTGAAGATGCAAGAATGCTTGTGAAACAAAAAAACTCCAAAAACCCCCAAAAATTTTCAGACTAGGGTTTTAAATTCGGACCCAATAACTTCGTTTTTTTCACCAATCTCTTGGCAAAATCAGAAACTACGTGAAAAATTAGTCAAGATAGACTCCGATTTCACTTAGTTTGAACAAGAATCGAGTGAGTTATGGAGGATTGAAGTTGGAGGATGTTGGGGATCTTGTGGGGTTTTGATGAGAGTGATAGGTGAAAGAGATGGATAAGAGAATGTATGGTTGGGGTGAACTCTCGTAATCTGATGTTATTATGTGTTTTTTTTATATACATATAGAACCAAACCGACGGATCCATGTTTCTTGCGTACCGTAAATTACGGTCAAACCGTAAATTACGGTATAACCTGAACACAATCCCCCACCGTAAAACAGGAGCATATCACCGTAAAGCTTTAATCAACTTACTCCCCACCGTAACTTACGGTCATACCGTAAATTACGGTATGAACTGGGTGTTTCTGATTTGAAGAAAATATGATTTTTAAGGTTCATTTTTTTATATTTTTTATGTTTTTCGATTTTTTATGTTTTTTAAAATTTTTCCAAAAGCATGTAAAAATCACCCTACCATCTCGAAAGTCCTGTGTTGTCCTCAACACAATGTTAGAGTAATTCGTCACCCGAATATCCCCACACTTGTTTCAAACACGGATTTCAAGGAAATACGGCAATTGTGCAAACTATACAAAACAAACAAAATGAAATGCTAACTATTTACACTACCAAACCTGGGCCTCTCATGGTTGCTCATCGTCGACCGGGCGTAAGATGTAGCCCGCTTTATCAAGCTCCAAGTTGTTGATGTCGTTCCCCTCCAAGTATGGCTTTAACCGGTGACCGTTCACCGTTTGTTGTTTCAATGTTTGCTCGTCTTGGATGTCTACGTCACCAAATCTCCCAACTCTCCGAACGACATAGGGACCCATCCATTTGCTTTTGAGCTTGCCCGCGAACATCTTGAGTCTTGAGTTATACAACCAAACTTTTTGACACACTTCGAACGTTTTCTTTCTCAATTTCGCATCGTGTACTTTCTTGAGCTTATCTTTATAAGCCGATGCACATTCATACGCCTCATCTCGAATCTCTTCTATCTCGCTTAACTGCAACTTTCTCATCTTTACCGCCTCGTCATAATCTGCGTTTACCGTCTTAATTGCCCAATGTGCCCGATGCGCTAACTCCATTGGCAAATGACAACCCTTTCCATACACCATCCGGTAAGGTGTTGTGCCAATAGGAGTCTTGTAGGCCGTTCGGTATGCCCACAATGCATCGTCTAACTTACTCGACCAATCCTTCCTATCCGTTCTTACCGTCTTCATGAGAATTTCTTTGATTTGACGGTTGGACACTTCGACTTGTCCACTCGTTTGCGGATGGTAAGGTGTGGCAATTCGGTGATTCACGCTATACCTCTTCAATAATTTCCCGAAGTTGAAGTTCTTGAAATGCGAACCACCATCACTTATGATAACCCGCGGGATGCCAAAACGAGAGAAAATGTTGGATTGAACAAATTTACAAACAACCGAATGGTCGTTTGTTCGTGTTGCAATAGCTTCAATCCACTTCGAGACGTAATCCACCGCTACCAAAATGTATAGAAAGCCATTCGAATTCGGGAAAGGACCCATAAAATCTATACCCCATACATCAAATATCTCTACAACCAAGATTGGTTGTAAAGGCATCTCATCCCTCTTCGATATGCTTCCCATCTTTTAACAATTTATGCAATTTCTAGCGAATTCACAAGCATCCTTGAAAATTGTGGGCCAATAGAACCCACATGAGAGCACCCGATAACCTGTTTTATGCCCACTAAAATGACCCCCACATGCGGACGAATGAGCATGGGTCAAAATTTCCAACACTTCTGTCTCGGGCACACACCTTCGTATAACTTGATCCGGTCCAATCTTGAAAAGATCCGGTTCATCCCAAATATATTGCTTCACTTGGACCATAAATTGTTGTCGACGCTTCTTGGTCCAATGACTTGGGATGGCACCCGTGGCTAAGTAATTGACATAGTGAGCATACCACGGTGCAACAAAGGTGGAAACGGCTAGTATTTGCTCGTCGGGAAAACTCTCATTGATTTCACTAACATCATCGATCCCTTCCACCGGAATCCGAGACAAGTGATCCGCCACTACGTTCTCACTTCCCTTTTTGTCTCGGATTTCTAAATCAAACTCTTGTAACAATAATACCCACCGAATCAACCGAGGTTTTGCGTCCTTCTTCTCCATCAAGTATCGGACCGCACTATGATCCGAATAAACCACCACTTTGCTCCCCCAAATATAAGCACGAAACTTATCCAAAGCATACACCACCGCTAATAACTCCTTTTCGGTTGTGGTGCAATTGAGTTGCGCTTCGGATAAAGTTTTGCTTGCATAGTAAATCACCACCGGCTTTCTATCAACCCGTTGACCCAAAACTGCACCAATAGTGGTGTCGCTTGCATCACACATTATCTCGAACGGCTTTGACCAATCTGGTGGTTGCAAGATAGGAGCTTTGACCAAGTGTTCCTTCAAAATAGTAAAAGCTTGCATACACTCGTTAGTAAAATCAAATGGGACATCTTTTAATAACAAGTTACATAAAGGTTTGGTGATAACACTAAAACCTTTTATGAAACGTCTATAGAAACCCGCATGTCCCAAGAATGACCTTACACCCTTAACATTTTTCGGAGGTGGCAAAGATGCTATTACCCGTATTTTTGCCTTATCCACCTCCATCCCCCTTTCAGAAATTACATGACCCAACACAATGCCCTCTTGCACCATGAAATGACTTTTCTCCCAACTTAGCACTAGATTTTTCTCAACGCACCTTTTTAAAACTTTTTGCAATTCGTTGAGACAAGCATCAAAACTAGTGCCAAAAATGGAGAAGTCATCCATAAATACTTCGAGCGACTCTCCAACCATGTCCGAGAAGATACTCATCATACATCGTTGGAAAGTTGCCGGAGCATTGCACAAGCCAAAGGGCATCCGCCGAAAGGCAAAGGTGCCATATGGACAAGTGAAGGTGGTCTTGTGTTGGTCATCCGGGTGTATTGCTATTTGATTGTAACCCGAATACCCATCCAAAAAACAGTAGTACTTTTGACCCGATAATTTTTCAATGATTTGGTCAATAAAAGGTAGCGGGAAATGGTCCTTAGAAGTGGCGGCATTCAATTTTCGGTAGTCAATACATACACGCCACCCGGTAACCGGTCGGGTGGCAATTTGTTTACCACTTTCATCCTTGACTACTTGAATGCCGGCCTTCTTAGGCACAACTTGGGTGGGACTCACCCAAGCACTATCCGAAATCGGATAGATGATTCCCGCATCCAACCATTTAATTACCTCCTTTTTAACTACCTCCCTTAGGTTCGGATTCAACCGCCTTTGAGCTTCTCGTGTCGGTTTGGCATCTTCGGTTGTAATGATTTTGTGCATGACAATTGATGGACTAATTCCTTTGAGATCGGCAATTGTCCATCTGATAGCTCCCTTGTTCTCCTTCAAGACTTCCAACAATGCTTGTTCTTGAGCCAACTCTAAATTAGAGGCAATAATGACCGGTAAAGTGTCATTATCCCCTAAAAACACATACTTCAAGTGGATCGGCAAGTCTTTGAGCTCCAACTTTGGCGGTTCCTCTAAGGATGGTTTAGTACCCGAATCTATTTCCGCCGGTAAGCCTTCAAACTGGTGGGTCCATGGCGGTCGACCTTCTTTCAACGCCATCGCATCTTGCTTTTCCTCTTCAACCTGAAGTGCATAAGCATGTACCTGTTCAGAAAAATCACACAGGCAAACATCCAAACCATCCTCCTCATACTCATGCGGGTTGCATCCGTCAACTATATCTGCCATGAAACACACATCAACACCATTAGCATTAGAATTGTTAGTAAAAACATTCAAACGCATTTTTCGATTCCCAAAAGTCATATCGACTGTACCAAATCTACAATCGATGACTGCATTTGCGGTGCTCAAAAATGGCCGACCCAAAATTACGTTTTGTTGTTGCTTGGGGTCCGCCGATGAGTAGTCCAAGACTAAAAAGTCAACCGGGTAATAAAACTCATCAATTTTTACAATTACATTTTGAACCATACCCCGGGGTAACTTATGAGACAAATCGGCTAAAACAACCGTTGTCTCCACCCTTGCTAACGGACCAAAATCATATTGGTCATATAAGCCCCCCCGGTAAAATGCTAACTCCGGCTCCAAGATCTAGCAACGCCTTAGCCATTTGAAAATTACCAACTTGTATATTAATCAATGGCGTACCCGGAGCTTGGAGCTTAGGAGGAAGCTCCCCGTTTAAAACCGCACTTACTTGCCCAGTTAAATCGACCCGCTTAGGCATTTTCTTTTTATTTTGCCTCTTTTGTGTACACAACTCTTTTAAGAATTTTGCATAGGCGGGTACTTGCTTTATTGCATCAAGAAGTGGAAGGTTAATTTTAACTTGTTTAAACATGTCCCACAATTCTTCTTTTGGGGGACCTCGTGATGCAATAAAAATTTTTCAACCCGGGTCAAGTAAGGCCGATGGAAACGGGACTTGATTCGGTTCACCCTCAACTTTTTCACTCTTTTCATTTTCACCCAAACCCGGTTTGTTAACATTTAATTCTTTTGGTTTAACCGGTGAAACTTCATCATCACTATCATTACCCGTGATGTCCTCAACTACCCCCTCAACCAATTCGGGTGACAAATTGGCTTTAAACTCTTTTCCACTTCTCAAAACACTAACATGATGAACATTAACATTACCTCGTGACGTACCATTCGAAGGATTTACCTTAGTGTCGCTAGGAAGTTGACCCTTGCTTTTCTTCAATTCAGCCACGTCGGTTGCTAATTGACCCATTTGGGTTGTTAGTGATTGGATGCTTTTATCGCGAACCTCATCCTTTTGCATTCGAACTTCATCAAGTTGGTTCCGTCTTTGCATCTCCGTTTGCATGCTTTTTAGCATCTCCATCATCTCATTTCCACCCGAAGATCCCCCTTGCTCTTGACCCGCTTGATATTGTTTTTGATAGCCTTGGTTGTTCCCGCCTCGATATCCACTTTGGTTGTTATAAGGTTGGCGTGAACCAAAGTTACCTTGGCTACCTTGAAAGTTCGGGTTAGCTTGATTTGAGGGGTTCCCATAGCGAAAATTTTGGTGGTTCCTCAACCCGGGGTGGTAGGTATTAGAGTTCATGTTGTTGTAGTTTCTACCACCCCCTCCTTGACCTTGACCTTGAACCGCATGAACCTCTTCATATTGCCCTTCCACCATCCCTTGGCAATTTTCAGCCGCATGACCTATTTCATTACACAAAGCACACACATCATAAATTTGGTTAGTAGTTTGAACATTACCATCATCTATTGCGTGCACTTGAGGTCGGGCAATGGCCGGTCGGGCTCTCCTCGATGCTTGAGCCTTTCTTTTCGAGGTAATTGCCATATTCTCTAAAAACTCCCAATCGTCATTTTCATAGTTTGTGCCAAAAGTCCCACCGGTAATGGACATTAAATCTCGAGCATCCTCGGCACTCAACCCCTCGTGGAAGGCATTCATCAACTCCCAAAGTTCAATCCCATGGTGAGGGAAATTCTTTATCATCATATTAAATCGTTCAAATGCCTCATGGAACATCTCACCATGTTGTTGTTGGAAGCTCCTCAACCCCTTTCTAGCATCGTTGGTCTTTTGGGCGGTATAGAATTCGTCTAGAAAAAATTTGTTGCATCTCCGCCCAAGTATAAATAGATGCTGAAGGCAAAGTATAGAACCACTTCTTTTCCTTGTCCTCCAAAGAAAACTAAAATAGGACCAACTTGACATCATCAGCCGAAAAACCTTGACTCCCGAGAGTATTGCAAATTGAGTCATAGGCCTCTAAGTGGAAATACGGTTCCTCTGTTGCTAGCCCTTTGTATTTCGGCAAACTTTGCAAAGAATTTGTTCTCACTTCAAAAGTTCTTCCTTGATTGTTGTGAGGGATAACCACCGGTGAAGGGTTTTGAGTAATTATCGGCCTAAAATGCGCTTCAATTCCCCGTGCATGTTCCCTAAGATGCCTTCTTGGTACACCCAATCGACCCCTTGGACGAATAGGACCCATTGGTCTTGGTATATGCCCTTGTGGTGCAATTGGTTGTTGAAATTGTTGTTGGGGCATCGGTGGGTATTGAATCGGCCTTTGCAATTGTGGTTGTACATTTTATGGCCGAACTTGTTGCAATGGAATAGGGTGTTGCATTGGTGGCCCTTGTGGTCTTGGCCGAATGTGTTGCGGTATGAGTTGTTGTTGTTGTGGCACTCCACCTACACTTGCCATTCCTTGAGATTGACTTTGCACGTAACCGAACTCTCCTTGATCACCATCACCCCCATAAGCATAAGCATACTCGTCTTCATCATAACCCTCAAAATCTTCGTAACCTCCCTCATATCCATCTCCCCCTACACCCGAAGTTTGCCCAAATGGAATGGTCGAGTATTGGAAACCCGACTGATTTGATGGTCTAAATGTCGAAGTTGCATGAACTACCGATGAACCTTGGGGTATTGAATAATGTGAAGATGACTGACCCGAAACTTGGAAGAAATGAGTGAGTGGTGGAATCGTAGTAGATGGGCTAAACGTAAGACTAGGTTCGCCTTGAGTAGTGTTTGGTGGTGTGGTGTTAGTTGGTGTAGTGTCATGAGGTGGAGTAGGAATTGTAGTGGAATTTTGTATGGTTGTGTTTGGTGATGGTTGTATGGAAGTAGGTATAAAAGATGAGGTCGTTTGACCCGTTGTGGGTGGTACTTGTGTTTCTTCCATGATATTTCTTGGTGTAATGGGTGAAGTGGGTGAACCAATGATTCTGTTTTCGCGTAGTAAAACTCGGTTTTGCCTTAGCATTCTTTCGATCTCCGGATCAAATGACAATGGTGAAGCTTTGTGAGAGCCTCTAGTATGCATGCACCTGTAGAACCTGCACACTAAACACAAGTGTAAACCCGAAAATAACAAAGCAAAACTAACAAACTGACACACGTTGCGCACTACTCCCCGGCAACGGCGCCAAAATTTGACGTGCTTGTCGTGGTACACGCAAATTTAATCCCACTAACAACTATAGATAGTGGTAAGAGGGTATCGAACTCAGGGAGTATGTGGAAAGTGTGTTGATTTTATAGCTTTGCACTTAAACTAAAATTGCAGAAATTAAAATTCAAGAGTTGATTGTTTTGATTTTAAGAACTAATATTAACTAATTAAATTGCAAATCAAAAGTTGGTTGTAAACAGATTAGGAGAAGACAATGACCATCTTAGGATTCAGTTTCTTTAAACAATTGTGTGAAATTTCAACTAGAAAGAGTTACATAGACATAACTCGTGCATAAATAATTGAAGTGATAAAAGGGAACAAAGTACTCAGATTATATAAACGCGATGTTGTTTCCCGATGATCAATTAATCAATAACCAACCCTAACCCTTCCCGTGATATCTCGATTGCCAACGACACCAAGAACGTACGATTGAGATTAGAAATTGCACTATCAACTAACAAGCTACAAACAATTATGCATACACCATGATATTCAAGCAACGCAAGTTATCATTCTAGAAATTCAGAAATAAACACACAAAAGTTCAAGAGAAACCTTCACCTAAGATGATCACCGAAAGTTTTAGCCACACATAGCTTGGTGAATCACCATAACAATAAGTTCAATGTTCATACGAATCAAAATCACAAACCGAATGATAGAAATTGTCTAGAACCAAGCCAAGATAGCCCAAAATCGCCCCTAGTGTCTCCAATAACCGACCAATGATGAGAATAGGTGAAAAGACACCATAAAACTGAATAAATGAGGCAGTTACACATTTTCCCGCAGACTCCACCGTAACTTACGGCTCCACCGTAAGTTACGGTGGACATAATGTTGTTACGGTGCAGCTTGTCTGAGTTACGGTGGAGATCTAGCCAAAATCAGGTCCACCGTAAATTACGGTGGGACCGTAATTTACGGTGCAAACCTGATTTTGGTTCCTTGTTTCAGCTTTTGATCCACACGCGTCACGTTCAACTTCAAACCTTCCAAAGCTGCATTTTTCTTCACTTTAAGCCGCCAAACCGCACCTGAGACATAAACAACAGTAGTTATCTAATTCGAGATAATTACACACTTAAATGAGGGATAAACTTGTCTTTTAACATCATAAAGGGTTGTCCTACGGACCACCCGTCAGAGATATTCTATTTCTAGTATATGTATATATTAATTATCACACATAGTTGCAAGTAATTTCTAGTCAAAGACAAGTGCTACTCCAGTGCACCCTAAGTTTCGTAGTGTCCTTACTTGACTCTTTGGAGACTGTTTCAGGTAGTGGATGTCGCGGAAAGTTTTATGCAATGAAAACTTTTGAAAAATTGTTTTCATTAAAGGATCCTAAAGATTGTAGTCTAGATTCGAGAAGGAATCCTGGTTCACTACAATCGTAGCTCTGGTACCAATCTGTCACACCCCTTTCTAAGGCGGAAGCACGAGGTGTGATCTTGAAAGGTTCTCATTGCATACGAATGGTAAACATACTACATGCTCATAAAATAACTCCAAATGCCATTGACATTAAACATTCAAAACATGGTTTAAGATAAGTGTTTACATCACACGACCAATAATTGTTTTAAAAAGTTTACAACTTTATTTCATCCAAAACAACAAGGTTTTAATTATTATATCACCACATGAGGTGGGATATAACAACCAATCCCGCAAAAGAGGCATAGGAGTCTTGACACACATAGCTAACAACATAAACAACATCCAAGAGCGAGAGTAAAACAACGCGCACATCCACATTAGTTACCTGAAATACATGTGAGTTTTTGGAAAATCATCAACATAATGTTGGTGTGAATTCATGCAGTTTTTGTGTTGAACGTTTGTATACTTGAATGAAAACATGGTATGTAATTTTTATGAAATAAGTATTTCTGTAAATGTAAGGAAATCGAGATCTCTAATGGTTTGCAAGGCCATTAACATGTGACACGACATAGGAAGCATCCAAACCATAGGCATTTTTAGTTGTCGATTCACGACTAGAGACACAAAAGCACTCCAGGTAGCACGTGGCCCAGAGTGTGGCTACCTGAAACCCATTAGATCTAACCTTTTGTTCTGTGGACTAGGTATATTGTTGATTAATGGTGCTTATGACACCCTATTCGTGACATGATCTAAAGTATCATTCCTTAGTTTTTGTATTCCACATACCATAACACATGTATTTTCCCCAAAGTTTAAAAAGCATGTAAAAGTTTAAAAGTGGGGACATGAACTCACAACTTTGCGTTTCCTGCGCCGAATAACAAAAAGGGATGAAGCCTAAACTTTTGGGCTGGTATCACCTACCAACAGACCAGAAAACAAAATCAGTTTCTAAACAATGACTTCATGAAACAGAAAATCATTAAAGCAAACACAAATTAAGTAATAACCAACCTTAAGTCAAAAGCATGCAAATATAAAATTGCCACATGAACAAATGAAGTACAACTTGCTGCAAAAATAATAAAGTGTAAAAACAATCTCAAAAACTTCTCTGTAATTAAGTAGTTAAGCTACTCAATTTAGTTAACTACATAAACAATCCAACAATGAATTTACCGTCCTTCTCCTTCACTTTCACATTTCCATCACTTCAACAACCGTCCGGCAGAGGTTGCTTCTAATCAACAAACTCTATATAATAATAATAAAAAAATAAGCATAAAATCTATATATTCTGCTTGGATTGCTAGAATAATAGTATGAAAGTTGAAATAAAAACAGAGGATCAAGAAACATAGGAGCATCAAATTACTAACATAGGTGAATAAATCAACAAAACAGCTTGTGAAAGACATAAACTACAAAAATATCAAAATCAGTCTACTCGTAATCACATGATACAACAAAGCAAGCATCTGAATAAACAATAACAAAGGAAAGACAAAATCAAAAGCTACAAACAGAGTTATTCATATATTTCATACATATACAATAATAAAAACATTATTACAACATACCAGTGTCACCGATTAACAGGAGCTTGCACAAAAGGGTTCATCGAGTACGATAAGAAACCCTAGGAGATCTGCTTCTTCTGAGGGTACAAAAGGGTTCATCGTGTTCATTATGAGAAAATAGATAAAACGAAATAAAATTTCTGAATGAAAAAATAGATCTTACACGAATATTCTGTTCTTCAACTACTACACGGTACATGATTTAGGGTTTCAAACGCAGATGTATGCAATAGAAGTAACCTCTGCAGGACGTTGTTGAAGAGATGAAAATGTGAAGAAGGAGAAGGATGAACATCAGAGAGAAAGGGGATCTTGAATGGAAAGGTGAAGGAGAACAATGAAATAGGGTTTGTGAAAATCTGAGAATAAAGGGGCAGTGGTTACTGTTGGCCGGGAAAAGGGGAAAAACTGTCACACCCCTTTCTAAGGCGGAAGCACAAGGTGTGATCTTGAAAGGTTCTCATTGCATACGAATGGTAAACATACTACATGCTCATAAAATCACTCCAAATGTCATTGACATTAAACATTCAAAACATGGTTTAAGATAAGTGTTTACATCACACGACCAATAATTGTTTTAAAAAGTTTACAACTTCATTTCATCCACAAACAACAAGGTTTTAATTATTATATCACCACATGAGGTGGGATATAACAACCAATCCCGCAAAAGAGGCATAGGAGTCTTGACACACATAGCTAACAATATAAACAACATCCAAGAGCGAGAGTAAAACCGCGCGCACATCCACATTAGTTACCTGAAATACATGTGAGTTTTTGGAAAATCGTCAACATAATGTTGGTGTAAATTCATGCAGTTTTTGTATTGAACGTTTGTATACTTGAATGAAAACATGGTATGTAATTTGTATGAAACAAGTATTTCTGTAAATGTAAGGAAATCGAGATCGCTAATGGTTTGCAAGGCCATTAACATGTGACACGACATAGGAAGCATCCAAACCGTAGGCATTTTTAGTTGTCGATTCACGACTAGAGACACAAAAGCACTCCAGGTAGCACGTGGCCCAGAGTGTGGCTGCCTGAAACCCATTAGATCTAACCTTTTGTTCTGTGGTCTAGGTTTATTGTTGATTAATGGTGCTTATGACACCCTATTCGTGACATGATCTAAAGTATCATTCCTTAGTTTTTGTATTCCACATACCATAACACATGTATTTTCCCCAAAGTTTAAAAAGCATGTAAAAGTTTAAAAGTGGGGACATGAACTCACAACTTTGCGTTTCCTGCGCCGTAAACTTCACCGGGTTTCCTTATATAGCGTCGTGACCTATACGTGTTTTATTAACGTTAGTCACTAGACTTGTATCGCAGAAGTACAAGTCACCATCTTTTATGTATGCGTTCTTTGTTGTTAAAAATAATTCATATTTTTAACTATGTCTCTTACTTATATTATTTTCTCAAAAATAAATATAAGTATCTTGTATTTTTCACCCGAGTTATATATATATTCGTCCAAAAAGGCATTTTAAGTTCGTAACTTATCCAAGTTACATAATCTTTTAAGAAATATATTTTCATAAATATATGTTCTTGTATTTGTCTAAGCATGTTGTATGTGTATTTTTGTATTTCTACTCCTTGGGAGTATTCAGTGTTTTTTCGCGTCCTAATACACTATTACATACAATACATATTACATACACTTAGCACAAAATTTGGTGACCTATATATATATATATATATATATATATATTTCTCATAAATGTACATACTTAGTATCAATTTTTATTTTGAAGAAATCATCATTCCTTAACTTGGAAATTTTACACAAAAATTAGGGAAACCTTGGTAAATATTTTTAGGTAAATTTTTAGGGAATAAGTTTCACCAAAACTTATAACTTTCTAAGTGTCAAAATTCTATAGAAATTTTGACATAGTTTCCCCTAAAAATGGAGGTTTCCCATGTTTTCAAAACATGTGTTTATTTTCTTTTAAAATCACCATCAAACATTAACAACACCATCAAGACTTACCATAAGCCAAGATCATGTAAATTACACTACATAATGAACTTGAAGTTTTTGTAAGAACTCGTAGTAACTTACCATGCTAATTAGTAGGTTTAGCTACCCTTTAAAACATTGTTATTTGTTTGCAAATCACATTCTTGAAAGATTTAGTCATTTACAACTTGTAAGATGATTTTTCTAAAAATATTTCTTTTGTATTTTTCTTGTTATAATCATGTTCCTAGTCTTGATTTAACACAAAAAGTATGATTAGTTTACTTATAAACCATGACTTTGTAAATCTTATAAATAAACTTGGTTTCTTGAGAAAATTAGTTTTGTAATCATCTATTTACAAGATTTGTATTTTGTTTAAACCATCTTTACATATGAAAACAAATTTCATCATTCAAGTTCATGTATATAAAGTATGATCATCTTGGTCTTTCACAAGATCATCACCTTAACTTACTAGATCATGTGTTTAATCACAATCTAGTAGGTTTCTTATGATGTCCAACATCACTAACACAAATCATCAATCATCAAGAAGCAAATAAACACAATCAACATGTATTCTTATGTTATTAAGCTTATGTTAAAGTATCACGATCATGTTCTTTAGTGTTTATCAAGATTAACAATGTACAACATCTTTTAATCATCAAAATATGAAGTAATAAGAGATCATGAGGGCCTCACCACTAGCACAAGGCTAGGGAAGGACACGAGAAGATGTAGATGACGAATGTGGAGGATAAAAGCTAATGGGAGAGGTCCTTCAAGATCCAAGACCTCCAAGCTCCTTAACCTTGCTTCTTACACCTTGAGTGCACTTGGAAATGGAGTTGATGATGATGGTGGTGTGGGGTGGTGGTCTCGGCCGAGAGTGGGGAGAAGGGAGGAGAGAGTGTAGTGTGTTAACGTGTAACACCCGTCTGATTTTACTTGAATTTAATAATAATTCGTACCATTTTATAATAAAAGATACCAATTTAACATAACATTCATAAGTCAAGTTCATACGTGGCATAAACCTTAGTCAACTAAAAACCAAGTTAGAACATCCTAAAAGTTTTAACAATTTGTTTACAACCCATAACCATAGTCTATTAACAGATATAACATTGCGGAAGCTTCAAAAGTTGTGTTCGGTTCTTCAAAAGCTTGCTTGATCGTCATCCGTAGTCTTCGAGTACCTAAAAACTGAAATGTTTACACTAAACATTAATAAGGGAGTTCTTAGAAATATTACACAAGCGAAACTACGTTCGAAACAGATTTGATTAGTTGTAAAATACAAAAATTTACAAAACATTCCTGGCTCTACCGTAACTTACGGTATCTACCGTAAGTTACGGTAGTCGATTAAAGGTTCTGGCCCACCGTAAGACAGGGGAAGACCACCGTAAGACATTTACCTCTACCGTAAGTTACGGTACCACCGTAACTTACGGTAGACTCTGGAAACCAATTATTAAACTGATTTTGTTAGTTTTTACCAAAACTAAATGTTCAGAATTCTCATTCCAACAGCCAACGTGTTATGTTCTCGTACTTATGATATATCGACTTTTTAACCAATAACAACGTTCAATTCATCATGTTACGGAACATTATCCATGTCTTAATTGATTGTTCGACCCGTTTGGCTCATCTAAGGAGTCCTCCCTTATGATGACTACCAACGAGTTATAATCAATCTTTGACCTATTATTCAATATAGCGGCATCTCCGCTTTACTTCAAAACAACCATTATTTTAAAATTCAACCATACATATGATAATCATCAAAATTTACTTAATGTAACGGGTCAAGTTACATACCTTTATAGCACACCCTTCAATCGAGTATCTCCCCCGGCGTGTCCGCTTGACGTTCCGGATTCTTTGCCTAAAGAGTTCAATTTCATAACAACTTTAGAACTCTTTCGTAAGTTTTAACGCATAATTCTCTATAATAATCAAATCTGCGTTTTTGCCCAACTTTCAACATTTTAATCCTCACTCAGGCATTTCCACAAACACCTATCGGGTCAGATAATCACATAATCATCACCAAGTTTATGACTTGTAATTAGTATCCAATTTCACTTCGATTAGTCAACTTTACACCTATCTTAATTTCAATACTTCTGAAATTACTTCTTAAATTTCAGATTGTGCTACAACAAAATTATAATTTTAGCATTTATCAAGTTTTCTTCAAGCTCATCAATCACCCTAAATGGTGATTATGAAGCTCTACAAGCATCATGCAATGTTTTTCACAAGAATCCTCTAGGGTTTAACTCTAGACAATATATAACTTCAAGATTCAACCATGCAACACATATTCAAGCTCAATTCTTGATTTTCTCATTTAACCTAAAACTGAACTCGAATCAAAGCACTAAAATTTACATACCTTTTGATCCCTACATCAAGGTGATCTCGAATTCGTGTTCAGAACTTGATTTAGAGTGGATTGAGGGCTTTGATTTGTGAATTTTATGTGAAGTTAGGGTTTGGAGAGTTCTCCTGGTCGCCCTCTCTCCTGTTCGATCGATGCCCACCCACCATTGAGTGGTTTTTGTGTTTTGTTTATTATTTTAGTATTAAACTTTCAGTTTTGACTAGTTTGGTCCCTCAACTTATCATTTAACTTTAAGTTTAAGTGTTTTAACTTTAGAGTAAGTTATTTCAAGACTATCAACTAACTGGGTTATAGGTTCCTAGTTAGTTGATTCTTGTTAAATTAACATTACGTAATAAACACAAAGTTTTATATTTTTGGGGTGTTACAAGTCCACCCCCCTTAAAAGGGTTTCGTCCCCGAAACCAAAGTACGTACCAAATAAAGTAGGGTAGAGACGTCGCATCTCCTCTTCGGACTCCCATGTGGTATCCGCACCCTTCCTGTGTTCCCATTTAACCTTCACTTGGTTAATCACCTTGTTCCTCAGACTCTTCTCTTTACGATCTAAAATCGCAATTGGTTTTACTGCATAGTTGAGGCTGTTATCCACCTCGATATCATCGTAGTGGATATGAGCAGTTTCGTCTGCTAAACATTTTCGGAGATGTGACACGTGGAATGTGCTATGAATCCCACTCAATTCCTCGGGTAATTCGAGACGATATGCCACCTTACCAACCCGTTCAGTGATCCTGAATGGCCTAATAAATCTTGGGCCCAACTTTCCTCTTTTTCTGAATCGTATTATTCCCTTCCACGGCGATACTTTTAGCATAACCTTGTCGCTAACCTGGAATTCGATTGGCCTGTTCCTTTTGTCAGCATACGCCTTTTGTCTATCTTGGGCCGCTTTCAAGTGCGCCCGAACCATGTCGATTTTCTCATTCGTAGTTCGGATTATATCAGTAGGTGCTAGCCCTCGTGGACCCACTTCTCCCCAACATACCGGAGTTCGACATTTTCTGCCATATAACAGTTCATATGGGGCCATCTTAATGCTCGCGTGATAGCTATTGTTATATGAAAATTCGACCAAGGGTAGATAGACATCCCAACTACCCCCGAAGTCAATAATGCAAGCCCGCAGCATATCTCCCAACGTTTGTATTGTTCTTTCACTCTGCCCATCCGTTTGTGGATGGTAAGCAGTGCTAATGAACAATTTAGTTCCCATTTGTTCTTGAAATTCACGCCAAAAATTCGAAGTAAACCGAGTATCTCTGTCTGACACAATGGATATCGGTACCCCATGCCGTGCTATGATTTCATTGGTGTACACCTCCGACATCTTTTCGGATGTATAAGTCTCACGAATTGGAATGAAGTGAGCGCTTTTCGTCAATCTATCTACAACTACCCATATAGCATCAAACCCGCGGTTAGTTTTGGGCAATTTGGTCAACAAATCCATGGTGATTTGTTCCCATTTCCAAACCGGAATTTCCAACGGTTGAAGTCTACCGTATGGTTTTTGGTGCTCCGCCTTGACTTGTAAACATGTCAAGCATTTTTCTACGTTCTTCACCACATCTCTTTTCATCCCGGGCCACCAATAGTTTTGTTTTAAATCATTGTACATTTTGGTCGCTCCCGGATGAATTGAATATCGGGATTTATGAGCTTTATCAAGTAGAACCGCCTTCACCCCACAAGTATTTGGAACCCAAATCCTCCCGAATCGAGTCTTCAACCCGTTGTTTCCATCCGTCAAATCTTTCAACTGACCGATTATTCTTTCCTTCTTCCAATTCTCCTCTTTTACTGCTTCTAATTGCGCCTCTCGAATACGTTCAAGTATACCCGAGGTCACCACGAACTGCATCGACCTTACTCGTATTGGGACATAGTCCGCTTTTCTGCTCAGAGAATCCGCTACCATATTTGCCTTTCCGGGGTGGTAATGTATTTCACAGTCGAAATCTTTCACCGTTTCTAACCATCGCCTTTTTCGCATATTTAACTCCTTCTGATCGAAGAAGTATTTTAAGCTCTTGTGATCGGTGTATATGGTGCACTTTACCCCATATAGGTAGTGCCTCCATATTTTTAAGGCAAATACCACCGCAGCCAACTCAAGATCGTGCGTGGGATATTTCTTCTCGTGTATCTTCAATTGCCTCGAGGCATAAGCTATAACTTTGCCCCGTTGCATCAAAACGCATCCGAGCCCCGATAGTGAAGCATCCGAATAAACCACCATATCTTCGACTCCGTCCGGCAATGTCAGTACCGGAGCTTGAGTTAACTTTTCTTTTAGCGTTTGAAACGCTTTTTCTTGATCGACACCCCAAATGAACTTTTCTTTCTTTTGGGTTAGCTTTGTTAGCGGTGACGCAATCTTGGAGAAATCTTGAATGAAACTCCTATAGTATCCCGCAAGCCCCAAAAAGCTTCTAATTTCCGAAGGGTTCTTCGGGGAATTCCATTTTGACACGGCCTCAATCTTTGACGGATCCACCAATACTCCGTCGGCACTTATGACGTGGCCAAGGAATTGTACCTCTCGTAACCAAAAGGCACACTTAGAGAATTTCGCATACAGCCTTTCTCGTCTAAGTGTCTCTAACACTTCTTGTAAGTGGTGTGCGTGTTCAGCTTCACTTTTCGAATATACCAAAATATCATCGATAAACACGATGACCGACTTATCCAACATTGGCTTGCAAACCCGGTTCATGAGGTCCATGAAAGCCGCGGGTGCATTTGTTAGCCCAAATGACATTACGAGGAATTCTTAATGTCCGTATCTCGTGCGGAAAGCCGTCTTCGGCACATCTTCCTCCTTGACCTTTAGTTGGTGATACCCCGATCTAAGGTCAATCTTTGAAAACCAGTTCGCACCTTGCAATTGGTCGAATAAATCATCTATCCTCGGAAGCGGGTATCGGTTCTTTACCGTGAGTTTGTTTAACTCCCGGTAATCGATACACATCCGCATGCTCCCGTCTTTCTTTCTCACGAACAATACCGGTGCGCCCCAAGGAGACACACTCGGCCCTATAAATCCTTTGTCAAGTAGGTCTTGAATTTGGGACATCAACTCTTGTAATTCCGATGGCGCGAGTCGGTACGGTGCTTTAGCTACGGGTTTTGCGCCCGGAATCAATTCGATCCCGAACTCTACTTCCCGTTCAGGCGGTATCCCCGGTAAATCCTCCGGAAACACATCTTCAAAATCTCGTACTGCCGGTACATCTTCAATCTTCCGTGATTCTTTCTCGGGCTCATTTGCGTTTATCATGAACGCCTTGCATCCTCGCTTCATAAGTTTGTGAGCTTTCAACATTGAGCACACTATGGGGTTACCTCCTTTTTCGCCATAAATGGTGACGTGTTTCCCGCTCGGAGAGGTTAGTTTTATCTCTTTACGAAAACACACGACTTTTGCATGGTGCTGAGATAGCCAATCCATCCCAACTACTACTTGAAATTCCCCCATTGACATCGGGATTAGGACTATCAAGTATTCCTCATCGTCGATGCTTAATTTGCAGCCTCGACAAACATCACAAACTATAAAACTTTTGTTGTCTCCTATTTCAACTTCTAAGGGTACAGGTAATTTCGTCAATACAAATGAAGGATGTCGAATAAATCCATGCGAAATGAAGGATTTATTCACACCTGTATCAAACAATACACGTGCTGGAATTGAGTTAATTGTGAATATACCTGAAACCACATCGGGTTCTGTCTTCGCTTCAGCCGCGGTAAGTTGGAAGGACCTAGCTTTCGCTTTGGGAGCTTCCGTTGGTGATTCTTTAACATCTCTCTTTCCAACCAAGTCCGGACATTCGGACTTTTTGTGGCCGGGTTGATAACATTTGTAGCAAACAGAGACTTTTCCCGGGCATAGCGAGGCCGTGTGCCCCGTCTTATTACATATGGGGCATGGCTTATCTTTGAACCGACATTCCCCCTTGTGTCCCTTCCCGCACACTTTACAACTTGGCGACCCACCTTTAGCATCCACCTTCTTTCCCGATTCTCCAGTTCGGGCTTTCTTTGTAGGGCTTGGATTCACATCATGTGCCCTTCGCTCACCTCTTTCGACTTGTTTCTTCAATTTGATTTCTCGTTCCCGAGCAACGTTTATGATTTCGGTAAGGGTCTCGTATTTTGAAGGAGTCACAAACTCCCTATATTCAGCGCTCAACATATTGTAGTAGTAGTAGTATATTTTATGTTCTTCGTTTGTCACCAATTCACTACTAAACTTCATTTTATCCATAAACATCGCCGTGATCTTGTCTATGGTTTCACCCTTATGCCTAAGTTGCATGAACTCTTCCTTGATTTTGTTAATGACCGCTTTGGGACTATGATGTTTAAGCAATGGTGTCTTAAACTCTTCCCATGTCATGGTCCTTGCCGCGTCGGCCCCTATTTCATTCTTTTTGTTATCCCACCAATCCTTGGCTTGTCCTCTTAACTGACCCGTTCCGTAAGCAACGAAATCGCTTTCGTCGCAATGGGTCCTTTCAAACACCCCTTCTATGTCGCCCAACCATCTTTGGCAAATTATCGGATCGACTTCCCCGTTATAGATTGGCGGTTTACACGCCATGAATTCCTTATATGAGCACCCTTTACGTTCTCCAGTTTTGTCTTTCATAAGGTTGACCGTATCCTCCAACCTTTTAACTCGTTCTTCTACGAGTGACAACACCGTACTTTGAATCTTGTCTATAAACCCGAATAGACTGCCTTCAATTGCCTTTCCTACTTCCTCGACAATTATCTCTTTCATTTGTTCGGTGCTTGTCGGCACCGGATCATTATTGCTCCATTTCGACATCTTGAAACTGAAATGTTTACATCAAACGTTAAACATTTCATTCATGACATTGCTTTGTTTGTTTCGGTTTAGCCAAGTTCCTAACTTGCTTTAACCGTTCACATTTAATGCACTTTCCGGGTTTGAGTGTGCTAACACGCTCTTCCCATGCATAACAATTCGTTTCTCATTCCTTACTTAAGACATAATCTATTAACATAATAAGTTAATTCTTACCGGACGATCGATCAAGCTTGAACCGAACACTTTGTTGACAATTTTAAACTCTGATTACCAACTTGTAATACCCGTCTGATTTTACTTGAATTTAATAATAATTCGTACCATTTTATAATAAAAGATACCAATTTAACATAACATTCATAAGTCAAGTTCATATGTGGCATAAACCTTAGTCAACTAAAAACCAAGTTAGAACATCCTAAAAGTTTTAACAATTTGTTTACAACCCATAACCATAGTCTATTAACAGATATAACATTGCGGAAGCTTCAAAAGTTGTGTTCGGTTCTTCAAAAGCTTGCTTGATCGTCATCCGTAGTCTTCGAGTACCTAAAAACTGAAATGTTTACACTAAACATTAATAAGGGAGTTCTTAGAAATATTACACAACCGAAACTACGTTCGAAACGGATTTGATTAGTTGTAAAATACAAAAATTTACAAAGCATTCCTGGCTCTACCGTAACTTACGGTATCTACCGTAAGTTACGGTAGTCGATTAAAGGTTCTGGTCCACCGTAAGACAGGGGAAGACCACCGTAAGACATTTACCTCTACCGTAAGTTACGGTACCACCGTAACTTACGGTAGACTCTGGAAACCAATTATTAAACTGATTTTGTTAGTTTTTACCAAAACTAAATGTTCAGAATTCTCATTCCAACAGCCAACGTGTTATGTTCTTGTACTTATGATATATCGACTTTTTAACCAATAACAAGGTTCAATTCATCATGTTACGGAACATTATCCATGTCTTAATTGATTGTTCGACCCGTTTGGCTCATCTAAGGAGTCCTCCCTTATGATGACTACCAACGAGTTCTAATCAATCTTTGACCTATTATTCAATATAGCGGCATCTCCGCTTTACTTCAAAACAACCATTATTTTAAAATTCAACCATACATATGATAATCATCAAAATTTACTTAATGTAACGGGTCAAGTTACATACCTTTATAGCACACCCTTCAATCGAGTATCTCCCCCGGCGTGTCCGCTTGACGTTCCGGATTCTTTGCCTAAAGAGTTTAATTTCATAACAAGTTTAGAACTCTTTCGTAAGTTTTAACGCATAATTCTCTATAATAATCAAATCTGCGTTTTTGCCCAACTTTCAACATTTTAATCCTCACTCAGGCATTTCCACAAACACCTATCGGGTCAGATAATCACATAATCATCACCAAGTTTATGACTTGTAATTAGTATCCAATTTCACTTCGATTAGTCAACTTTACACCTATCTTAATTTCAATACTTCTGAAATTACTTCTTAAATTTCAGATTGTGCTACAACAAAATTATAATTTTAGCATTTATCAAGTTTTCTTCAAGCTCATCAATCACCCTAAATGGTGATTATGAAGCTCTACAAGCATCATGCAATGTTTTTCACAAGAATCCTCTAGGGTTTAACTCTAGACATCATATAACTTCAAGATTCAACCATGCAACACATATTCAAGCTCAATTCTTGATTTTCTCATTTAACCTAAAACTGAACTCAAATCAAAGCACTAAAATTTTACATACCTTTTGATCCCTACATCAAGGTGATCTCGAATTCGTGTTCAGAACTTGATTTAGAGTGGATTGAGGGCTTTGATTTGTGAATTTTATGTGAAGTTAGGGTTTGGAGAGTTCTCCTGGTCGCCCTCTCTCCTGTTCGATCGATGCCCACCCACCATTGAGTGGTTTTTGTGTTTTGTTTATTATTTTAGTATTAAACTTTCAGTTTTGACTAGTTTGGTCCCTCAACTTATCATTTAACTTTAAGTTTAAGTGTTTTAACTTTAGAGTAAGTTATTTCAAGACTATCAACTAACTGGGTTATAGGTTCCTAGTTAGTTGATTCTTGTTAAATTAACATTACATAATAAACACAAAGTTTTATATTTTTGGGGTGTTACATAATGTGAAGAAGATGAGGTCTTGATCTTATAGCCATCTTATAGTGTTATCCTTTGTGTAATATGTTCCTAAAGTACATGGCAAGATCTCTAGTGAATCCAAGGAAGATCAAGAAGATCAAATAAAATCAAGGTGGATCAAGGGTGGGTCCACACCTTTGTGACCGTGAACATGAGGGGGGGTCTTGGTTGGTGATTAATGGGTAGTTAAGTGATTAAGTTAGATTTCAAGTATAGTGTTTAGTGTTTAAGTGTATGATGTGTTATATAGTGTGTTAGGGTGTTCGGGGATCATAACTAGCTCAGAAACATTAAAACAATACTTCTAGTATAAATTTGATGTTTCTGGTAGTGTCCGGTTGTTTGGTTAGATACCGGTTCGTTAAAGTGTCAAGCTATTCCGTTTAGTGATCTTTAAGTACGCTTTTGTGACACTTTTAATTCCCGACACTTAGGAAAGCATTCAGGACCATTTAGTCATGTTTTTGCATGGTACAAACTTGTTACAATGCTGAATTTTGCTGAAATATATAAAATTCAGCATTTAAAGTGTGTTTCGGGTGCTTTTTGGTGCATATTTTATCTTCCGGAAACTCTATATGTCAACCCTTGTATCCATGCTTGGGTTTTAATGTATTTTTGACGTTGGACCTACTCCTAGGCCCTAATTTCATTATCTGACTGCTTTCTGCAAAATTGCTGACACAATGTGTCTTACCGGTGAGTTTACTAGTCTTTCTGACGCAACGCTAACAGTAATGCATAAAGCAATATTTGAAGTATAAAACGCGCATGAATTCACTTGTATAGCATGTAATCTGACAATGTTGACATTTAAGCACATAATTGCATATATTAAATAATAATTAAATTGTACGGAAATTACCAGTTTTGTGACAGTTGTCACAAAAACGATGCCCTAATTAAGTGACACGTAACCCAAATCACTTTCATTTATTATATATAATAGATGTTTTAGGCTTTCAAATATTGAAAGCATCGAAAATATTCCAAGTTAGTGTTCAAAGCATCACTCTACAATGTATGACCCTAGCTAATAACCAATCGACTCCCCAAGCCATTTGACATGGAAATCGACTTCTTCATTTTTGCTTCCACCGCTCTCTACTCTTCCTATGGGTGTTCTAATTTGTTTCAAATTTGATTCGATTATCAAGAATTCGTTTCAATTATCAAGGAATTCGAATTCGACTCAATTCGAGTCCAGTAACTCGAATACGAATTTATAATTTTAAATTTTATTCGATTCTAAATTTGAATTAAAATTATACATATTTATTTATTATTTTATATATAATACACTAGGTTATCACCCGGGACTGCTTCCCGGTTTGTTTATTTTTATTAGTTAATAGACATATTTTTTTATTAAAATGTAACATATTATTTCATTAAACTTTAACACGACATTGATTAATTGTTAATACAATAATAAATTAAGTGTATTAATTAAAATAATATAAACAAAGTGTCATGTTGATACAATCATGAGGTAAATGTGAATACGATTCATTGTCACCTCCGTTTGAAACTCTATTTCTGCTTTTTGGAATCAGTTGCAAGAACTTTAACGGCAACTGCTTCACCAGTGGTCATCTAAGCTTTATAAACAGAACTAAGCACCCCTTGGCCTATCAATGAGGTGAAATTGTAGGTTGCTTTCTGTAGATCTCTGCATGATCAATAAAAGAAAATAAAAGAAGATAACAGTAAGAACGATAGTGACAAAATAAGAAACAATAACAATAATGTTTATCACGTACAAATGATTTGAAGTTGAACATACTTGTAAGAATACTCGAGAATTCCAGAAGCAGCGACCACATAACCCATCTTAAGACCACCAAGCCACAAAGGGACGCCATTTTTACAGACGTTCTTGACGATTCAGTACCCATTGATGAATCGGATAAGATGGTGCAAGTATCAGCACCATTTGCACGAATGGTGATAGTCGCTCCCTCCTAGAAGTGCTACTACCGATTTGAAGTCGTTTCCGGTGAACCTAAAGCAAAGTAGCCCACCTACGGCAAAAAGAGCTCCAATCACCACTCCTATTGAGATCCCAATTATCAGACCAGATGACATCTCTTTCATCTCTTTTCCGGAACAGAATTATTTTGTATCCAAATAACCATCAACACACCTGTGAAACTTGTCCTATCCGTGGCAATTGTACACATCTCCTTGCCATGCGTCGTTTCAAGATTGGTCCAGATGATTCTCCTTGCTAGTGCATGCCCAAATTTTCACCCTTTCGCCATATGTCGGCTTTTGATTGGTCAAAATAGTCCAATTACTAAATAATATTCTTGGGTTCACTTTCATTTTCGCAAATTATCTGGTGAACCAATAGCATAATCCAAATCCTGCAAAACCAATAGTATAATCCAAATAAAAGTATTCATCTCACTTCCAAATCATCATCATAGGTGATAACCGGGCCCAAGGTTAAAAGCAGTTCTCCAATTTTACATCAGTAGGCACCTCCATAACCACCTCTAATCTCATTATTTTAAGCCTAGACAATCAGAAATCTTAATCATGGATTCATGCTCACTTTTTACTCTCAACTGATTAGTGAGACTACCCCAAAGACCCCTAAATAATTATCTAACATAATGGAAAACTGGTACCCAAAAATAGAATACCCATAACTGAGATTGAAAACTAAACTAAATCATAATTCATAATAACTGAATGATAACAAACAACATCTAAAAAATCGCATACAATTATCTGAAAAACACAAGCACGCAAACAAACAATTGAGGTGTATTATTGTACCGGAAATGTTCGGAGGAAGGTTTGGAGAACTGATCATGGGAGCATGAAGATAAGCAGGGTACCTATCAGAGTTGGTAGAAGTCGATGGGATTTCGTCAATGTTCACTTCAGAAACAGTGGGCCTCATTGATCATGTTCACCCCCTATGGATAAGACTGTCTGGTGTCTAAAGAACATGAATAATAACACTAAACCACTAACCAGTGAGACTGTCAGACATCTAAAGATTAACATATTAACCCTAAAATTCAAACAAATATTGCACATCATAATAAAAATATCAGATAGGATTCAGACCCAGATCACAATCATAGACAAATCTATAACCTATTCGTATAAACAGTTGATATAAACAAACATATAACTTGCACAGAATCAACAAAAGGAGATTTGGTTACCTTGAATCGTGTAGATTGCAGATGCTTAAACCATAAGGAAGATGAGGGCAATATCTAGGGTTTAGAAAAAAAATCAATCCGATTTCAAGAAAATCAAGAATTAATTTTGATTCAACAATGCTTCATCCCCTTTACGTTCTGGAATACCCCTTCGTCGTTCACAAATCAATAATCAACAGATGTGATGGTGTATAGAAGAAGAAGAATCCACAAATGCGATTGTGTTTGCGATGGTGTTTTCCAATTAGTGTTGTTGAATGAGGCAGTTTAGGAGATTAGGGTTATTACATGGCTTATATAAGCCGGGTAAAAAAAACGGGTTTGGAGCAACACGCGGGATCCGTATTTACTCATCCATTTTCCCGCCAAAACCATTCTGAGGTGCAATATCACGATGACACGTGTCCCATATTTTTTTTGTTTATTATATACTAGGTTAGTTCCCCGTGTGTTACACGGGTTGAACAATTTAAACTTTATAATAAGTATTTCTTGTAAATGCAAATCAAAGACGGAGACATTTAAATACCAAATTGACATAAAGGGGTTAATATAAATATGATGTATGTTAGTATTATAAAATTCATCAAAAAAAAAATATGTAATCAAACTGTCGTTGAAAATAATACAAAAATAAATATATTATATAATACTTATTATTGTATTTACGTATTACATTACATTTATGTAATGAGAAATAAAATTTTACAATTATAACTCGCACATTACCGAAAGTAATTTGAATCCAAAAATTATTCACATAGTTCATAAATATCTGTAAATTTATTTGTACACAACATTACATCTTTTATTCGTAACTTTACTATCTCTATCTATAAGAGTTAAATGCCATTTTAGTCCCTATGGTTTGGGCCATTTTGCCAGTTTAGTCCAAAGGTTTCATTTTTAACCTGTGGGTCCAAAAAGGTTTCACAGTTGCCATTTTAGTCCACTGGGTTAACTTCATCCATTTTTCTGTTAACCAGAAGGCCATTTCGGTCATTTTATATGGCTGAATTGCCCTTTTAGTTAACAGAATTACATACAAAATGGCCAAATTGGCCTTCTGGTTAACAGAAAAAATGGATGAAGTTAACCCAGTGGACTAAAATGGTAACTGTGAAACCTTTTTGGACCCACAGGTTAAAAATGAAACCTTTGGACTAAACTGGCAAAATGGCCCAAACCACAGGGACTAAAATGGCATTTAACTCTATCTATAATTAGTAGTTTTACCTGTCTCTACTTTTAATTATTAATAATGTCATTGATCATGGGTGAATCCAGTAATGTTAAAAGCAAACCAACCTTGGATAGTGACTGACATTGGCTTATATTAATTGTCATTGCAAAACCGACAGATAGTGGAAGTGGTGATCTATGGATATATGGTCACAATGCAACATAACAAAATTAGGTGTTGATAGCAAAAACGGCCACTGCTTACGCACATTCCTAGACTGGCTCGTAGACTTTTTCGGTAACTTGATTAGAATCTCATACACAAATATATCAATATTAGAAAGGTACAATAATAATAATAATGGTAGCAATTATAAATAATACAATAGCAGTGATAATAATGAGATTAATAAAACAATATTACTTTTTGTCATACATTACATTAATACTTATACTAAAAAATATAATATTTATGTATAACAACATTATCCCCTATATAATTTATCAAGTTTTGTTATCCTCACAAATCTACTATTCAACTTTTCTCTCTTTACTCACTCTTTTTTTTTTCTCTCATTGGCTATTTGGTTTGTCTCTTTCTTAAAATTTGTAACACTTCGATTTTTTTCAAGCATTAATATTAAAATAATAGTTTTCTTTTTGTATTATAACATGATAGTTTACTAACCACTTAATATGGAATTTAGTAAAATAAAGGTGCTTATTAAAATGTTAATTAAATAGTAAATTAACTGGTTCAAAAGCAATTTGAATGTATCCTTTATTGTTTTTTTATGTATGGATTAATATTTGTTTATATAAAAATATGTAATACTTAAAATAGTTTTTTATGTATTGATTAATATTTGTTTATATAAAAAATATGTAATACTTAAAACAGATTAATGGATTTTGTATTTTAGAAATTTTAGATTGATTTTTAAATAATAGTTATAAGTTAATAAAGTAAATAAATAATCTACTTTTGTAAATATTAAAACGTAAGTGAATATGAGTGAAACAAAATGTTTATAGATGATGATTTTTTATATAAAAATATGTAATACTTAAAATAGATTAATGGATTCTGTATTTAAAAAATTTTAGATTGATTTTTAAATAATAGTTATAAGTTAATAAAGTAAATAAATAATCTACTTGTGTAAATATTAAAACGTAAGTGAATATGATTCTGTTTAAATGTTTATAGATGATGACTATGTAAATAAAAGTTTAGATATTCAAATGAGATTATTGATAGAATATATGAATTTAAAATGTATATATCGTAAATAATTTAAATAGGAGCTCAGATATATTTAGATACAAATTAGGGTTTTGATAGGTGAACCTATTAATGTAAATAATTTAAATAGGAGCTCAGATATATTTAGATACAAATTAGGGTTTTGATAGGTGAACCTATTAATTTGAATTTGAAAATTAAAATTTGGATAAAAATATTAAGTGGGGATTAATTTAATTTTTTCAAGATTTAAGGATTAATTTTCTTTTTTTTAAATTTAGGATTAACTAATGAAACTAAAAGGATTATGTTTAAGGCGGGAAAATAAAATTCTAGATACCCTCAATGATTGCCATGTGTCTCAAATTGGTTTACTTTATTATATGTATAGATAATAGATAATAGATATATAACTTTTATTGGGCTATAGTATAAACTAATATCTAAATTTATTCTAAGTATTAAAATTGCACATTACCAAACTCATTACAAGCCCATATCTTAAACGAATTTGTTATATATTTTAACTGAATTTGAATTAAAACGAATTTATTCAAATTTATCTGAATTCGACTCAAATTCAAAATTTTAATCGAATTCGAATTGGGGTTTTAATTCGAATATGAATTCGAATCGAATTGGTTGGTTCTTAATCGAATACAAATTCAAGCAAAAATTTAAATTATTCGAAAAATTCGATATTCGATTCGATGAACACTCTCTCTTCACTTCTCCACATAATTATCTCGCTTTTATTTAAAATCCTAAGAAATTCCTGTTGTTACAAATTAAATGTATCTTATATTTTGGTAACTTCACATGTTATATTCGAGTAATAGTAAAAATAAACTCCACTAGTCATTACAACATAATTGTTGAAGGCTCATCCATTATATCCTTGACTCCTTGTACTTATGAGATTGCACTTATAAACAGTAAACCCTATGCATTTTATTAAATAATCAGTATACTACAAGTCTAAGGGCTGTTTGGCAACATCTGAATGGTTAAGTGCTGAACCAGTAAGAGATCTGAATCAGGTCTGAATCATTAAGAGCCAGTATAATGCTTAACCGTTCAGTGACAAATGTCTTACCAATTCAGATTAGAGGTCTTAACCATTCAAACTTAGTATAGTGTTTAACCACTCAGAGGCAAATGTCTGAACCATTCAGACATTTGCTCGTGAAACAAACAGTCTGAACCATTAAGTGCTAAACCAGTAAGAGGTTTAAACCATTAAGAGTCTCATTAAGAGGTGAACAAACAACCCCTAAAATAACATATAAGCCCCTAAAATAACATATAAGTGAACAAAATGTAACATTCGAGATCTAAAGACAAATTAATAAATTAAATCATCATCCACTACTTCTGATAATCAAAGTTTTAGCAGAGGTTGATAATGTTTGACATGACCAATGTTTATCTCTATTTCCTTTATCTAGTTATGTGTTATCTTTAGTTGCAGTTGAATTAATAATGCTGCATTGAAAATCCTTATTTTTAATAGATTTAATCACTTAGAATCTCTTTTAAGTACTGGTTTGGTGAACCCCTTTGTATAAACTATCAAGGCAAGGCTCTTCTCTAAATTATTTTTTTCCTTTTCTTTATGGAGTAGGCATGGTGTAGAAAATGAGTTTAAAGGGAGGATTATATTTAAACGTATATTTAAAGCAATATTTTATTTATGGTATCACATTTTTTATGTTATATATTATATAGTTTAGGAGCCCATGAACAACCTAATTACCTAATATAAACTACATTAGAATTTTCAAATGTGTTATAATATTTAACTATGAATTATAATCACTATAAAAAATAACCTAGTCATCGTGTTATTTGGGTAATCAACTAATCATACCAAGGTTTAAAAGAACGGAAACGAGTTTCAAGCGTTTTCCCTTCGCCTCACGAGACGTAAGCCTCGAGGCGTAAGGTCGAGGCTGTATTAATAAATAAATATAAAAATTATATATATTATAAAAATAATAATACTAACTAATTTCATCATCAGATTCATCAAAAACATCAAAAATACACTTAAAAAAGACATGAAATGCTTGAAATTGACACAAAAAATCAAAAACCACTATCAAAATCCCCTGAGGCGCAACTTTCTTAGCGCCTCAGCCCCTCTGAGGCGCATATACATTAAAAACACCATGAGGCGCGCCTCAGACTCGTTTTTTGGCCGTTTCGCCTCAAACGTTTTTTAAAACCATAAATCATACACGTCAGTTTAGTCAACGGCTCAATTTGGATCACCTCAAGTTAGTCAATGGGTCAATATGGTTCATCTCAAATTAGTCAGTGGGTCAAAATGAACATCTCAAATTTTAATATGACAATTTGAAGGCACAGAGGTGCTTGGTGTTGGAACATTGTTAGAAATAGTGGGTTAAATATGAAGTTGCAGACTTAATATTGCAAAACACCATAGATGTTAACAAGAAACTACCTCAGCTCTGCATTATCTTATTTGATATTGGATTTCTGAGCTGCTCAGTTTCCTTTAAGTCGCCAAAACAAATCAGTACACAAAATTTTCAAGATCCAACAAATATTCCGATTTCCAGTAAAGATGACCCAGTCTGACAAGAACTCTTTTTGTTCATAACCCATCTGTTTTGACCCATGACCCGAACCTGCCCGATAGGCCCATTTTGTCAACCTAGTTTTTACACCAAAATCTGTAAATATGTTGACTCATCCTGGTTCACAATGACTTTGCATTACATTATAACAACATATCTTTAGAAGTGTAAACTGCTCTAGAAACATCAAGAGCATTGAATGCTTCAAAAGTTTCAAAAAAGTAACTGTAAGAAGTTTTATAATCTCTCTCTTCAGCGTGAACAATTTCACTTTGTAAATCTATGGTACCTTGTTGAGCAGGTGGAACAAAGATTGCATTTGCAGCAGTTAATGCTGCTTCTGCTTTTGGAGGTTTCTTGATGAGAAATGTAACAATAGTTTAATATCAACAAGAAGTAACAGTCATCCAGTCCTCTGACTTCTTTGACCAAACCAGAAAGAGGGTTAAGGCTTCTGAATACTCGCTGTCCATCAATAAAGCCGCCTCAACGCGTTGCCTCAAGAATGTGCGTTTTTCCATGTGGGCCCACTGAACCATTTCTTTACACACGGGTATTTGAACATCAGCCGCTGGACTCTCTACACCCAATTACCAATACAGTAGTATTCCGACTCCAGTACGCATATGCGCGTTTATAGTTCAAGTTACATAAACAATCTTTGGATACAAACTCCACCATCACCAATAATCTCCACAAGAACACTCACCATTTTCAAATTTATGAAACCTATTAGCATCTCTTACCAAAAACACTTTCTTCGATATCTTCGACAACCCCTTTATAAACTCGTGACAATCTCCACACACTCTTAGGTTTTTAAAAACTCGAATCAGTCTCCTCTCATCTTTCTCGCTCCCTTCATCATGAACCAAAACGAGCCCTATCGCCAACTTTTCACTATGAACCCTCAAGCTCTCTTCCCTCGATTCCTCCTCCACATCATGCAATGAAAACCTCACTTCGTAAGTGTAATACACTTCTTCTTTCAATCGTTTCTCAACTTCCTTCAACTTTTCGTGGATTCGTGGTGTCAACGGGTGTCTCTGATCTCCGTTGTAGAAAAAGTGGATCGTTTTATCGATCTCTACCCAACTCTGCCCACCTACTTTCTTTAACCCTTTGGCTTTAACCGACTTTCTAACACGTTCACTCTCGTTCCAGAAGCCGGCATTGGCGTAGATGCTTGACATCATCACGTAGTTTACAACGCTTACATCATCCATTTTTAATAAAATTTCTCCTACTTCACGTCCCATTTCAAAATCTCCGTGTACTTTGCAAGCACTAAGCAGCGTCTGCCAAATCCCCGAATTAGCCTTCACGGGCATGTTCTCGATAAGATCTCTAGCTTCTTTCAAACGCCCCAATCTACCAAGGAGATCAACCATACAAGCATAATGTTCTACATTCGGTTTGATTGTGGGGTCGTTGCGTAATCTAGAGAAGTATTTTTTACACTCGTCGACTAACCCGGAGTGACTACAAGACGAGAGTACGGCCAAGTACGTCACTTCATCGGGGTCAAGGTTCTCCGATAGCATGTGTTCAAATATGTTAACCGCTTCTTTGCCGAGACCATGTTTTCCGTAACCGGTTATCATGACGGTCCAAGATATCACATTCCGTTTGGGCATTTCGTTGAATACTTTACGTGCGTGTTCTATTAAACCACATTTAAGATACATGTCCATGACTGAATTTGACACTGAGATGTCTAGACCAAACGGGACTTTTTTCATGTAAGCATGCATTTGCTTCCCTTGTTGAAGAAGAGCAAAATCGGCAAAAACCGCCATCACGCTTGAAATAACAAACCCGTCAATCGGAATGTTGCTCTTTCTAAGCGCGGTGTACGACTCCATAGCCTTTGACAAGTTTCCATCTTGAGCGTAGCCTACAACTAGCGTTGTCCAAGAGATCACACTCTTCCTTTCGACTAAATCAAACACCTTTTGTGCCTCAAACAAACACCCACATTTCGCATACAAATCGATGAGTGAACCTGAAACAATTGTTTGCTGTGACAACCGAAACCCCGTAGAAATCATAAAACCATGAAGTTGCCTCCCAGCCGACAGTTCACCTATACCAGCACACGCCTTTAAAGTGCTCGTATAAGTAAACTCATCCGGAACTTTTCCTTGCGTCTGCATTTCCTTGAACAAAACCAAAGATTTGTTACCGGTGTATCTAACCGCATATCCCGCTATCATCGCATTCCAACTTATCAAGCTTCTCTCAGGCATTTTATCGAACACCTGAGCTGCTGCATCAACGTTTCCGCATTTCGAATACATATCAATCATAGAATTCCCCACCACAGGGAACCATCCAAAGCCAGTTTTACAACACCACCCATGAATCTGCATACCATTTTCAACAACACCCACAAAGCCACAAGCTTTAAAATTTGTAGAGAAAGTAAACTCATTTGGTTTAACAACAGACCTTCCCATTTTACATAAGAGCAATAATGAGCTTTTGGCATCGTTCAGATTCAAGTACCCACACATAAGAGATGTCCAAGATACAACGTTTCTTTGAAGCATTTTATCGAACACCTTACGTGCAATCTCACACCTGCCACATTTTCCGTACATATCTATGAGGTCATTGTTTATCATCATGTCAAACGCGTAACCCATTTTTAGTATTGCGGTATGGACCTGCGATCCTTGATCTAAAAGAAGATTCTTTGAGCAAACTCTTAAGAGCTGAGCAAACCTTTGCCTCTCGTTCATCGTGAATATAAATTTTTGTTAAGTTAACCTTCTTCCCAAACATTTGAAGCTGCACACATGTGTCTTGCAAGTGTTGGGAGTGTCAACACAAGAAAATGAACACCCAACTAAAAGACCACGTTAGCTCAATAATGCCCCACCATGGGGCGTTTTGCGACATGTGGCAGTCCATTCAGCATGGGGGCATTATTGGGGGTTATTGCAAAAGTGTCGTAGTGGTAATAATGCCCAATAATGCTAATGCAATCATTTCACAATTTTTTTTTAATTTAAAACATAAAATTCTTCATTAATTTAAAATAAAAATTACACTACTTGAAATAAAAAAAAAACCGAAAAAAAAACAGAAATATAAAAAAACCGAAAAAAAATAAAGTTAAAAAAAAAGAAGATGATCTAGAGTACATATTTTCCCGAATTTTTTGGCGATGCATTTGCGCAAGGATCAACGTGTCGCCTTGGAGGTGGTCGATCGGTTTGGACAAAAACTCAATGTCCTTTTCCATTTGCCTCGCCTCTTGCATCTCGTTAAACTTTTTGGTTTCGGCCACTCGTTCTTTCATAATCTCACAACGTTGGTGGCCGAGGTCGCGAATGTCTTGGAGACGACGGTTCATCTCCTCGAAATCGTCCTTCAACTCACGATCGGAAGACGACTCCACCGTTTTTTTCCCGGTTCGCTTATCCTTTCTTCTACCGGGCGGTCGGGTCAACTCTTCTTCAAGTTCCTCGTCAACGTCCACCACCTCATTTAGATCAACATTGCGGGCATCCGATGTCGGTGTTTCAAGGTCAACGGAGGATGATGTTTTTTACCGTTTAGCTCGACGTCTACTACTAGACGTCATGGTACCTACTACCACCCACGTTGGACTTTTTCGTAGTAGATCTCAACACTTATAGTACGGGAAAAGGGCATTTCGTTTTCTCGTACTCTTCCAAAGACTTCGTTAAAACCCCGACGTCACCTTCTCCGCTCGAGCGATTATCGTAGTTACGTTGGTACACTTCTTGGAAGGAGTGACACTTGTTGTTGATATCGGTCCATTTGCTAGAAATGGAATCTTTGTCCCGATGCTCGCCTTTACCCCACGTATCCCAAAACAGTGCACGAACTCTATCCCAAAAAACGGGGCCCATTTAAAAGTTTGCTACAAATTGAAAAAATAAAAGTAAAATATAAGTGGTATGTCAAAAAATAAAAGTAAAAAATAACTAAAAAAAATATAAAAGTTACCAATTTCGGGGTCCTCCGAAACCTCGACCCACGACCGAGCCAACGTGTATTCCTCCTCCTTCGTCCAATTAAGGTAAGTATTTTTACGTCGAGGTTCGTTCGCTTCCTTCTTCTTATGCGACCTTCTGCCGCGTTTCGATTTCTCTGGCACCGATTCGGGTTGCGTCTCCGGCACGACATCGACATCGGGTTCGGCTTGTTGTTGTGAAGGTTGCGACCCGCCGGCTTGACCAAAGCCGAAAGTGGGAGCCACGAACGGAGTGACGCCACTCAAGTAAGCCGCGTAAGTTAACATGCTCGGGTCCATGTCTTGAAAGTTAAACGGTTGTTGCAGTTGGGTTGTGTTCGGGTTCATGGGTCTTGAGGGGACACCAAATGGGGGTCGGAATGGATGCATGTTTGTATAAAATATAGAAGAAGTAGGAGAAAAAGTTTGAGAATGTTTGAGATTTTTTATAAAAAATATGGAAAAGTGGGTAAATATATATAGTAGGTTAATATTGGAATTAAAAAAAATATTAAAGAAATGACCGTTTGGCAACGGTCATATCTCCCCCCAATACAAAATTGAGCGTTGTTTAAAAAACGCGCAGCAAAATTTTTTCAAAAAAAACGCTAAAAAACGCCGATATGTAATGGGCAAGGGGTTTTTTCGGCGTTATTTTTGAAATTTAAAAAAAAACGCCCCCACTACGGGGGGTCTAAGGGAGTGGCAGTCCGCGTGAAGATTTAAACGTTCACGCGTGATCTTTTCCACGCGTTGAACTTTCAATTGTACCGTTGCATTCTGACTGTTTGGGGTATTTTTGAACGTTGGGGGATTTTATTTTTGAAGGTTTTTTATATAAAATCAACCAAACATCCCTCCCACTCAATCCAAAAATTCTCCAATTCAATTCAAAAAATTCTCCAACTCAGTCTAAATAATTTTACAATATGGAAGGTTCAAGCAAGAGAGGTGCAGGTTCGAAAAAAAATAAGGTCCATGTTTAGTTGTTTTTTATTTTGCTATGTAATTTATGTTTTATTTAATTGAAATTTATAATTTATAATTTTAGTGTTTTATTGTTAATTTCTAAAAAAAAGAAATTAAAAAAAGTAGTGAGTGATTGAATTCCATCACTAGTGATGACCACCGCCACTAAAAAATGGTTGTGAGCAGTGGCGGACCCATGAATTTTTTTCATGGGGGTGCGGAATATTTTCAAAGATTTTAGACCCCTAGCTGTATAAAAATATCGCGGGTCGGGTCGGATCATGTAAGACAAAAAAACATTAAACTAAAATTTATAATTCATCTATAAACACGTCATACGTCATTACAAATTACAAAGGTATTTAAATCTGTGCCCTACATGTTTTTTTTAAATATATCCAAACTATCATCTAAAGATACTAAACACGCCATAAGTTCATTACATTCTTACTCATTGTTCCCAACACATATAATTTGCTCGATAAGTTCATAAAACAACACTAAACACTTAAACAAAATAAACAATCATGTTCAACTATAGCCCATAACTTTCAATTATATTTTTAAACATTCAAGCCCTAATATTAAATGTTGATTACTTGTAACTAATCATTTAAACAAACAAATTGAGGACACGTGTACACATGAGTTTTTGAGAACCATGTGATGATTTTCAATAAAATACGTAATCATATCATTCTCAAGTTTATGAAAATGGTCAGTGGTTTGACAACAGTCGTATGAAATTGTAAATACATTTTGACCACTGTTTGGTACCATTTTCTTGTTGATTGATTGACAACAGAATTGAGGACACATGTACACATGAGTTTTTGAGAACTGACGTGACCGTGTCGTCCCGATCAGTCAAAAACCCAATTAACCTAGGTAGCTAGGGTAAGTCGAGTATCGTATCCACGAAGAGCATGTGGTCAGTATTGCACGACCTGTTCGATTAGTTAGACTATTTACAAAAATGTACAAAGTAATTATGAAGCTTGCTAATTTTCTTTAAAGTTGTGTTTGAAAGTGTGAACCACCAACGTGATTCCAATTGGTTTGTAGAAAACGATTTAATGATGTTATTTAGAATGACGAATATTAAAACGGTAATTAAAATGGATTTGTGAACACTATTTAGAAAATAATCACACCCGGGTTTCGGATTATTAAGTATCTAGGGCTATTTAACACGAATGGTTTGATTATGTTATGAACACCAATGACTTCTTGAGTTTGTTAATTTGAAATCCTAATCTTAGACATCAACAATCGTCTATCATACGCAACCGGTGCAAGATAACCATCACAATATGAGACAATAGTATGTTTTATTAATCAAGAACAAAATTCAAACCCTAGCATAAATCAAAACTTTATGGTAGCAATCATCTCTCAATGTCAATGTTGCAAGAAAACTTAACAATTTTGAGTTCAAAGCAATACCAACAAATGATTCATACAATTTCAATCAAAGGTTAACAAATGTTGTATCAAACCAAAATGTGAAAAACAAACCCTAGAAACTCACAATCTTTCACCCGGGGATGATCTTGGGGAAATTAGCCACTCATGGTTTATGATTGATCTTCAAGACATGATGGAATGTGATAATGGATGGATTGAATCTTCAAGAATCCCCCAAAAAGCACCCAAAATCGCCTAGCAAAACCCCCCAATTCGTATGTGTCCAGACTCCTTTGAATGATAACTTCTTTTAGTCAAAAAGGGTATTTTTACGATTTGTAACTGATGAGAGACGCATTATGTGTCCTCAGGGACACATTATGTGTCCCTGCTCAGAAATCCACACTTTTATGCACCCTCTATTGCGTCCCGAATGAAGTAACTTGCGTTCTCATCCCATGTTTTCACCATTCTTCTCAAAACCACTCTCGATTACTTCCATATGCTTCCATGTGCTTCCCTTTTCTCAAGTAGTTACCGAAATGCACTTATTTAAGCTCCGGTAAGATCCTAAATGCATCATTTCCTTGTTACCTTCATTCCAAAGCTCGTAAAGCTTCCAAAATACACCTTAAACCTATCAAGGCCTGCAAAATACAAACCATCTCAAAGTAGTGTATTCTAAAACTCAATTTCACACAAATCAGTAAAATTAAACACGTTAAGCTTTGGAAATTTACCAACCCATCAAGAACCATGTGATGATTTTGAAGATTTGTCTATTCCTCTTGAAGTTCATTCACCGGAATATCCATTTTTACCTGAACCTTTTCCTGAACAGATGAATGCACATAGTTGCTTAGTGACCATTTTTACCCCAAACTTTGACTCTTAAGTATTTTATGTTTATACTCTTTTCTTCTGACTTCAAAAGTTTTGAGATAAACACACTTCTGAGTTTACGTGAATTTTCTTCTTTCCTTTTTACCCTTCCCATTTATAAGTAATGAATTACTTACTGGGAGGTCTTTGTTGAGAGAAACCTTAATCCAATATCATTTTGCAGTAATGTTTTGAGAGAATTGGTCATGTTTGCACAGGTTTTTCAACCAATCTCACACTACATATGATATGGACTATGTTGATCCCTGATTTTCTGAATGTATTCTAACATAGTTGATTTTGTCCTTTTGAGGATCTCAACTTGTTTTCAACACATAAGATCTGAATGACTAAAGTTTTAATTTCTCTCTTTTTATGTTATCAAAAACACTAATGTTTTATGAACATAGGTTTTTGTTAATCTGAGGTTCATACTTTAGCATTTAATAAAAACATCACAAATTCCTTACACAAAAGTTAAAATCAATTTTAAAGAGAAGAAAGAATACCATAGTTTAACAGACATGTTTTCAGATCTGAAAACTATGATTGACTTGTGCATGATATCACTTGTTGTGTGAGATTTGTGTGTCATATGACATCTTGGTTGATTTACAGAGTATTTGAATAGCAGTTTTAAACATTGTTACTCGTTACTCTGTTTTTCAACAAAATACAACCAACCTTAGTATCAATGAATTTTGAGCCGAACTGTTATGTCAATTTGACTGTTAAATTGAAATTGACTGTCCAGGCTCTGATACCAATTGTTAGGATCGGAGGATCTTCATGATTGTGTATGTTTGTCTAATTTGAATAAATCCATAGAAATGAACAGAGTTTAAGTGCAGCGGAAATGAAAACAAACTTTGTAAACACAATCAAGAAAGAAAATAGTTTTGATAAACACATGATTTGCATTAGTCGAAAGATTACAAAGTCAATCAAAAGATTACAAAGCATGCTTACAAACTAAGCTCCCCCTCAGCCTGATACTCCAAGGTTGGATTGCACAAGATGAAATGATTGAATTGAGGAGAAGAACTCACTCAAGACGATCAAATGTAACAGTACAGGGTACTGTTCCATTTATAGACAAACCAAACCACTGAGGCATCGCAGCTGACGTCACCATGAAAGCGACGTCTAACAGCCTAACAAACTATATCTACTGTTCTCATATAAACACTGCTAATCCTAACCACTGACTATACATAAAACAGATGTTAACTAAACTACTGCTCTCTCTTTACATCAGTGCTTCCATCAAGGTTGATTAGTCCTTGATTGGGCAGTGCTTTGTCATCAGTAGATTGTACCTGCATGTAACACCTCGAAAATTCACGTCCTATAATGTATTGACACGTGTCATAAGCTTGAACGTGTGAAAGAATACTCTAGAGGGACTAAAGTTGACAAATAAAGAAACTATGTGAATATAAGGGTTCAAAATGTCAACAATGGATAAATATGCCTTACAATAACCCTACAAGATGTTTATACATTCACACGAATGAATCATGGATCATACGAAGCTAAATATAAAAGAAAATGAGAGATTACAAACTACAGGGGTTAAATGTGTCAACATGTTTAAAGTATACCTCTGAGTGACCTTTTAGCAAACCCAAAGCTTTGTAACGATTAAATATGCTCACTAGAATAGATGATAAAAATATCATCAAGTTTCGTTATCGTATGAGAAAGTTATGATCAAATTCATATACGAGGGGTTAAAAGCGTCAACGTAGGAAATTATGGCTTTTCGAGTGATTACAAAGTTAACCAAGGACTTAAAAAAGTTTGTATAAGTCTTGGAACCCTCAAAAGTAAATTTAGAAGGCTTATAATGCAAGAAATAATGTGAAAACGACGTTTGGAAGGTCCAGGGGCCAAACTGTAAACATTTGAAAGTTGTGTTGTGCTGGCATGTTCCTTGCGCACCTCAACACTGTGAACGTTGCGGTGCGCAAGCAGGTACCAGATGCAAAATTCTTGACAGCTGCCTGTTATTTCCGGTTACACCGACTTAAAAGCTGGTTTTTCGATTCAAGGGGCTCCTATATCTGGTTTGGTGTTCACTATATAAGAAGAACAAGTTGCAACCTTCATACTTTGCTCACTTGGAAATTTATTCAAGACTTCTCTGGAGCTCCCCTGATCAGCAACAAGCCTCTTAGTGATCCCTAATCATAATTAGGACCTTTGTAAGTGTCCTTAATCCTTTCTAATTCAGTTTTGCTTAGTTTGTTTAGCGTAAAGTCAAACCGTCGTAATTAAGATTTAACTTCGTCATTAATCTTAATCCCTTCAGTCAAAGTCCAAATTGAAAGTACCTATGAGTGGGTAATTATGTGGGCATTAAACCCTTAAAAGGTCACCCTCTGATTCCCACTCTATCAAGGTCAATTGTCGAGTCAAACTTGATATTAAAAAGTCAACAGGAAGCTTAATTTTAAATTAATGCATAATTAGCAATGTAAAGGCTATGCAACCTGTTTTGTCATTAATATAACCTGGTAATTAATATAAGAACACGTCTAAACATGTTCAACTCGACAATTTTCAGTTTAGGCTCGGTTCGGAACCGAAAGTCGCATAGTTTGACTTAGGGGTGAGCATACAACCGAATTAACCGAACCGTAACCGAAATAACCGAAAAAACCGAACCGAAATAACCGATAACCGAAATAACCGAAGGGTTGGTTATTTATATTTTTAATAACCGATTTTTGCGGTTCGGTTATGGTTATTCTTATTTTCATAACCGCAAATAACCGAACCGAACCGAATAAACATAGCCAAATCCGTAGCACCATAAGTCTTTAAGTTTGTATTTAAATGCTTAACCATGGCCTAATCAATATGTATCTTTGGTGAAGTATTTGAATGTTTTAACTTTTAACCATGACCCAACTTTGATGAAGATTGCACTACAACTTTTTATGTTTTGATTAAAAAGTGTAGAATTTAAAAACCACTTTGTGTTCGTATGTATGTTTCCACATAACACGTGACTACACGTGTTACTTTTGTTTTGGAATTAGTATGCATATGGTAGTGAAATATAATTGATTAACCGTATATTTATTGTTTGCGCATTAATTTTGCTCGACCCACACATTTAAAGTCCAACATTAGAAACAATGAAAATAACCGACCAATAACCGAACCGAAACCGCATTAACCGCAATAACCGATTAACCGAAACCGCATTAACCGAAACCGAACGGTTATGATTTTTTGATAACCGCAATGTGCGGTTATGGTTTCGGTTATAGGTAATAACCGAACCGAACCGAACCGCACCATGCTCACCCCTAGTTTGACTTTGACTTATGCTTTGACTTTCAGTTCTGAACCGTTTAAGCATTGTTTAGAAATGCCTTAGAACCTTAATTGAACCAGGTTTCATATTAGTGTAACCCCCTGAGGTCACACAACTTGGTTCATTAGTTATCCGATTCACATGCATGTTTTCGTTAAACGCTTAAATTGTTGACTATTATGCCCTTTTGACTATAAAACGGGATTTTTGAAAAAGTGAAAGAGTAGAAACCTTAGTTACTGATTTATAAACTTGCACCTAAAATTTGACATCAGTTTGAGGTCTAGATTAAGAGTTATGCTCATTAGCATAATTTGAAAGCTTTATGTTAATTAAACGGCGTAATTAGCGTATAGCCTATTTAAACCCACTTTTTGATATCAAACTTTTTACCCACTGATGTAATATAATATTTTGGGATTTTTGGAGATTTTTATTTAATTTTTGGCTGAGCATAACATAGGTCTCTAAGTTTGATTCGGTTTATGACGGTTTTGCCCTTTTAAGCCATAAAATGAGTTTTACAAATCCTTTTGACCCCAAACCTTTTTCTACTGATCTAATATAATAAATAAAATATTTTGAGCCTTCTGGAATTATAAAAATATCATCTTTCCTTTGAAAACCCGGAAATGGCTCCAAGTCGCCTTTTTAGGCATTTTTTACGCATAGTAGGTATTAAGTTTTTGTTGAGCACATAAGGTTTGATACCTACTGATATTTTAAGTAAATTATTATATTTTTACAGTAAGCTAAAGTCTTACACTCAGGTTTCCAGTTCTGACCTTTTAAGCCTATGTGAAATTACCAAAATACCCTTAAGAGGCATAGTTTGGTTATAAAGGATAGATTTCACATATATATGATACCCTACTGATTTAACCTAGTAAATTGAGTAATTTTACTGATTACATCAGACCCAAAACTCAGGTTCATATTTAAACTCTTTTATAACCTTTTAATGACCAAAATACCCCTACGGGGCGTAATGTGAGTCTAAATCCGTTTTAGGCATAATATAAGATATCTTTCTGATGTCACAACATAATTAAAGCATAATAACTTAGGAAACTCGCATACGACTCTTTTGGTTACTCGTTACGCACTTGTCACGTTCGGATCGGCTTATGTGACTAGTTTGCATTTATTAGCCGAAACGGGTCAAACCATATCATTTTTGTCTCAAAATCCGGAATGTGTTTAGTTTACCCTTGTTAACACAAGTATACAAGCTTGTTGGGTCTAAACTACATTCTAAACCGGTTCTCGCTTAATCATGCGTTTTGAACCGTGTTCTCCTTTTTGAAACTAACCGGTCTAAGCATAGGCTTAATTAAGACCCGTTAGAAATCTAATAGGTTATTAAAAACCTTCGTTCCAGATTTAGGAGCCCAGTAAAGGCTATCTGTGCTTGCTTGGTGGTATACGGCTGGGATAAATTGAATTTAAATTTGCTCAGGTAAATACTTTTAACTTATTTTCCCTATACGGGCTTGGGGTACGGTATATAAAATATCGCTTGGTCCGGCATTGAATCTTTAATCGAATAGTGGTTAAATCCTTGATATGCTACATTTTGAAATGTTTTGTTTGCTTAAAGCCTTTGGGGGGTTAATGACCATGTCCCGGATATCCTTGGCATCATCTTACGAGATGGCCACGACCAAAGCACGGAGTGTAGGCGTACACTCGTCAGTGCCGAACCAAATAATGTGGTGTGTCTATTAATCTTTAACCCGGTCTACGGATCGGGCTACTGAACGCATAAGTAACATGTAATTCGTTTACAAGTATTATATTCAAATAATTATCCCAAGTTATAAAGAGTTTTGTGCCACGTGCATCCAAATCAATTTTATTAAACTTTTCAAAATGAGTCAGTTAAATTGTATTTACCAGTGTAAACTGACGTATTTTCCAAAAAGGTTAAGTGCAGGTACTAATCGGAATAGGCTGGCTACTCCTAGCATCAATAAAGAGCCTCGCAAGCTTAGATGCCTAAAGTCTGCTGAACAAATGTTTCATTATATTTTCGATCCGCCTGTGGATCCTTACATTCCGTTTGTAATACTTGATATTACTTTATATCGGTTTGTAATATATTTATCTTTTGCTTCCGCTGTGCATTTAGATATTGTGTTGTTTGACTATGATGATATCAACTACGTCACTATACTCCCCACCGGGCCCACCGATGACACGTGGAAAATAGGGGTGTGACACAGCAGTGCTTAGTTCTCAGCAGTCTTCTGGCTTCATCAGTGGTTTTGAATAACACAGCAGTTGTATCCGGGCAGTGGATGTAAGACCATCAGCTGTTATAATCACCATCAAGGGAGAAGACTTAGTGTAAACTGCTGCTTATTGTGAATCCACTGTCATGATCCGATTTTGGCTTTCATTATCTGTTCCTCTGGTAGGGTTCAATCCCAACAATCTCCCCCTGGAACAGATAATGCCAAAACCCTTCATTATTCTGGATCTTTATTCCTCATCAGTAGTTCCCTTGCATGTCTTTTAAATTCTTCTTCAAATTCTTTGGAACTTGTGTCATCCTCATCCCTGCACAGTGAAAGTTCAAGGAGATCCTGCAAATCTTCAACACTAAGGCCTAGTGCTTCTTTCCTTGATATGTACTTCACTTCGCCATTGGATCTGACCAGGGTCAATACGTGGGTCTTTTGATCAGACATCCACTTTAGTACTTTTGAACCCAATGGGTTTCTTGGGAGAGATTTATTTTCTGATGAGCTTTGAGATATTGGCCTTGAGAAAAATTGTAAAGCAGTATCCTGAACTTCAGACATTCTTTTGAAAGCTTCTTCTATGACTTCATTTTCTGCAGCTATATCTTCTGCAACTTCTTTGTCAATTTGTTCTTGTGTCTCTTGTTGATCAAGCTCACTGTCTGAGATATCTGCTGAAATGTTTGGTGATGCAGGTTTGGTTAGTACCTTTTTGAAAAGGTTTTGAAGGCTCACTGAACTATCTTCTTTTAGACCCATTTTCTTGATGGCTTCTGTGAAGTACTCAGCTTCCTTTTCTTTTTCTTCTTCACTGGTCAGCAGTTTCTCTTTCTCTTGGTTTTTCACAAGGCTCGAGCTAACTTTTGATGTGATCAGTGTTTTGAGAGCATCCAGCTGTTGTTCTATCTTGTTGTAGTTTGGCCTTTTAGAAGTGCCTGAGACTGTTATCTTTCTTTTCTTCGGCCGTTCATAAGCCTCATCGGTATACTGCTTTGTCCATTTTGCTATGGCTTCAGCAGTATCCACCTTATCATCTATCAGTTCCTGCCTTTTCTTTTTGTATTCAGAAGTAAGATCAGCAATTAGCTTTTTGTACTTATTCCAATTTGGAGCTGTCTTCTTCTTACTTGGATCATTTTTAATCCTTTCAATCCTGTTAGCTTCATGTTTTAAAGCGATTATTGGCCATTCTTCAAACTGCTTTTCATCAGCTGAATAGAATTTTTCTTTCATTATATATGCAAGGTACTCTTTTCTTATTGCTTTTCGTTGATCTGCCTTTTCTTTGCTTAGATCATGTGCAAAGTCTTCCATTAGCTTGACCTTTGTGAGCAAGAGTACCATTCTTTCTGCAATGGCTTCATCACCTTCATCTTTGCATTCAAGTTTTGCTCGAATCCTTGCCTGCCTTGCTTTTAATTCGAGATATTCATCCATGTTTTCTGGTACTATGAAGCCAATGAGGGAAGGGAATCTTCTATTTGAAGGATCTTCCTCGGTGTAAAATTGTCTCATCTCATTTTTCACAGCATCTAGTTCCAGTGGATATTTCGCGGCAACAGGATCATATTTCTCATCAGTGACTTGAGTTGTTTCTCTTTTCTTTTGTGGAGCTTTACTGATGAAGAGGATTTTAGTTGTGATGCAGGAATGATAAGAGCAGTGGTGGATGGTTTACTAACAGCTGTTGAAACAACTGGTGTTTCAACTGCTGTTGTCATTACAACTACTGATGTGTCAGTAGATGTCTTCTGCTTTTGAGCAGGGGATGAAGGTGGTGAGGTAGTTTTTGATAGTGGTAATGGTGGTGGTGAATCATCAGATATGAAAATCCTTCTCCTTTTTATTGTAGGAGAGTCTGATGATGTCTTGGGTGGCTCAGTGGTTTGAGATGAAATGGCAGTGGTTTGTGTTTGTGATTGACTAACAGCTGTTGAAACAACTGGTGTTCCAACTGCTGTTGTCATTACAACAGATGTTTTAACATCTGTTGTCTTCTGCTTTATGACAGGAGGTAATGGTGGTAGGGCAGTGGTTTTGGTCGTGTGTGGTGAAGTTGTGTGTGTTGATGAGATGACAACTGTTTGGCTACTGCTAGCAGTTTTTGTAACTACTGGTGTATCAGCTGTTTGGATGGAAATATGAGATTTTGACCCTGTTGAGGATTTAGATGTCTGTTTTTCTTGATCTGGTTCAATGTACAGGCCATCTTCTATTCCCTTCTTCTTCAACTTGATTTTCTCCCCCTTTTTGGCATTATCTGAAAGGGGTTTATCCATGAAAAGGATAGTGGAGGGAACTTTTCCACCATGGCCAGTCTTTTGTATGATGGCCTTTATAGCCTTGATATCTGCTTGAGTATCCTTGAACCTTGATTCCACCATGTTTGTCAGCATTTGTACATGTATAGCATGCTGCTGATCAGCCATTTGTTTATGTTTTTCAAGCATGGGTTGGAAGAGATTCCAGAGCTCATTTGCAGCAAATGCTTGTGGTGGAGCAGGTGCTTGAGGTGGAACAACAGTGGATTGTGCTTTTTGAGCTTTCAAAATCTCTTGCACCATATCCTTTATTTCAGCAACTGAGGTTTCCAGTTTTTCAACTCTGTCCGTCAATTCCTGATATTTTGAATCATTACCTACGTTAGTAGGATCATCTGAATCCCCACCAGCAGTGGTTGTATCAATGTGTGACTTAGGAACTGAGTCCCAAAAATCACCCATTGATGCCCCTTGTTCCTGGTACTGGGGACTTCTTTCTTCAGCACTTGATAATCCTTTGATGATACCAGTGGTTAAAACTAACTCGTTGGTGGTTATCGAAGGTGCTATAGAAGAAATTGCCTTCAAGGGAGTCTTACTAATGAAACAACTGTCCAACTGAAGATCTGTTGATCCATCAGTTGTAGTTGCTGCTCCACTTGAACTACCACCGAGAGTTACTTGTAACTCAGGGGGTGTAACCTCCTCAATTGTTGTTGGGATAGCAGGAGTAGTAGCATCAGACCCAGTCACTTGTGGGAGTATACTCTCAGTGACAGGTGATAGAGAGGAACTGGTTTGTGTCTGAGCTATAGCAACTGCATGCAACAAGGGTATTATTGATTGTGGCATTATGATTGGTGAAGGCATAGGTGTTGAAAGAGACATGTCCTTGGGATCAGGACTTTGGAAGATGGATCCGAGTGGATCCAGAGCTTCATAATTTGGTGTCCCTGTGATTACAATCTGATCCTTTTGTGAGGATGCAGGAGGAGTTTGAGGCAATGGTGGAGATCTTTCTACCAACTGTTGTGAGGAAGTAGCAGCAGTGGTTTGTGGTGACATTTGTGTTGTCACAGGCAGTTGCTCTGGGATCTCATCTTCCAGAGTTGCCTTTTTCTTGGGTTTGGTGGGCTTTTTGTAAGATTTTCTCTTGGTCTTTTTGGTGATGTCAGGTGTGGGTTTCAAAGCAGTGGTTGTGCTGCTCTGATCACCTGGAGCAGTGGGCTCAACAGTAGATGCCTGAGGAGCAGTGGTAGCTGTTAAATTCTGCTCAGGCACCTCTGCTTTTGTTTTTATAGGTGCCATCATTCTGGAAAATGTTTCTTTTGTTAAACCTTTTATTTGAAAATAGACACCTTGTTTGAGCAAATTTTCATTCTCTTTTTCAAATTTTTGTTTAAAATAATAGCTCAGAAATCTTGGAAAAAGTAGAAATGCTTTGCTATCAACATTTTTTACCAAATCATTAAAGATCTCCTGGGAATAGTTGTAATTTTCATTATTTAAAATAGCATAACCCAGACATTGAATCTTCAATGGTATTTCGTTAAATGCTGTTGATTTATTTGAAACACAACTCAAAAGTGTGTGAAATAAAAACCTAGGTGCAGAAGGAAAATAACCTTTTTGTAAGGTATCTACCTTTGATTGTTCTGCATACCCTCTTTTTAAGAAATCCTTTTTCAACTCGGTTTTATCAAAAGAAGGTTTACCTTTCTGATCGTCGAGTTTAAAGACTTCAGAGATTGATTGTGGAGTGATTTGAATCACTTTACCCTGTATCGAGGAGTTAATGGCTATGACTTTATCATCTTGTTTTTCAAGCGTCGCCTTTTTCCAAAACTCTCTCTGGGTTTGTAGATAAATGGGAGCATCTGTTGTCAACAAAGTTTTGTACTTTGATGCAGATAATGTATCAATGATGGAGTCGAAGGTGTGGTTATCGGTAGGTTTTGTGAGCAAACCCAGATAATTATGAGGAGATTTGTATGGTATCTCGATGGATTCTTCGGCCGTTTGAGCGACCTCTTTGGAAGATGATGGTGATTTTGGTTTTGATTTTGATTTTGATTTTGTCATTTTGAAAGAGGAAGAAGAAGAACAGGGACTAGTTTGGGATGGAGGGTTTGGAAACTGCTTTGAGAAGAGAATTTTAGAATTCAATTCGACAGTGTAAAACCCTGTTTGGGGGTTTTGATCAGGGTTTTATTTAGGGAAAAAGTGATCGCTGATGTGACAGCGGTTATTATGATCTGAAGGCTAAAAACTGACCACGTGTCAACAGGTGATGAAGAGATGAATTATGGAGAACAGTTGTTTTGGAAACCACTGATGAAGCAAGTATCAGTGGTTACAACGGTCAAATGAGGACAGTGGGTGATATTTACCATCAGTGGATAGCATATCAGTGGATAAGTCACTGATTTTGAGCATCAGTGCTTGCCAAGAGAATGGAAGGATCAGTGGTTGACTTTCAGCAGTGGGCAATTGTAACACCTCAAAATTTCGTGTTCAATAAGAAAATGACACGTGTCATGTATGACAACAAGCGTTGTAAACCCGGACTTAATAAAAATATTTTGGTAGGATTTAAAGATGGTGTTATGTTAATTTTACCTCTGAACGACCTCATATAAATCCCAAGACCCTAATACTTATTATCAACATTTGATATAATCCGGTAAATGCCCACAATAATGGAATTCATGCACAAGAATGGAATGCCACGAAGGAAAAGCATGAAAATCCTTAAATTTCGGGACTTTAATTTGAATTCAACGAAACATATTCAAATGGTAGGACTATTGATTGTACAAGACCCATATTAGAGGCCCCATATTGATAAAACAATGTCCCGATTTCGTACAAGTAAGTTGCCCTTTCAAAACACCAAAGATCAAGAGATTTTCAAGTCTGAAGGGAAGCTTACGGACCTCAACATTGTTGAGGTTGAGGTCCGTAAGGTAGCTGCCAGCATCAGAAAACCTTCTGCAGCCGGTTGTTCGCGTTTCTGACCGATCTAGCTGGTTGTTCTCACTATTAGAAGACCCCTAAAATGTTCCTAGACCCTAGGACACATGTTGGAAGCTTGTGGTTGATCCTAGACCTTGTTGTCAACATGTTATGGTCAATGCAACTAGTATAAAAGGCCTTCAAATGTTACAACTTTCCTCACAACTTCTCCTGCACTCTTGGATTGATTCTGGAGCTCAAGCTTGCTTCCTAGTGATCATATCTCGTGCATAGGACTTCAGTAAGTGTTCTTGTCCTTCTCTAATTGAGTTTAGCTAGGTTAATTAGCTAAAAGTCAAACCGTCGTAATTACGGTTTGACTTCGAGATTAGTCAAAAATGGCTCAGTCATATCTCGAATTAAAAGTAGTTATGAGTTGGTATTTATGTGGGTAATAAAACCCCAAAAGGGTTTCCCCTGATCACCACTCTAACCAGGTCAAAAGTCGGGTCAAACTTATAATTAAAAAAGTCAACAAGATGCTTAAAATGTCATTTATGCATAATTAGCTATCTAGAACATTTACAACCTGTTTGATCATTGTTATAACTTAGTAATTAGTGTAAGAACATGTCTATACATGTTCAACCCGACTATTTCCTGTTTTGACCCGGTTCGGAACCGAAAGTCGCATAGTTTGACTTTCACTTTGACTTTCAGTTCTGACCCGTTTAGGTATGTTTTAGAAATACCTTAGAGCTTCGTTTGGACCAGGTTACATGCTAGTATAACCCTCTGTGATTATACACCTCGGTTCATTAGTTATCCGATTAATACGCATGATTCCGTTAATTGCCCATATGTTGACCATTATGCCCTTATTACCTTAAAACGAGATTTATGAAAATGTAAAAGTGTAGAAACCTTAGTTACTGATATATAAACTTGTATGCAAAGTTTGACATCAGTTTGACTTGTAGAATAAGAGTTATGCTCAATATCGCAAAAATTAATGCTTTATGTTAATAAAACGGCGTAATTAGCGTATAGCCTAGTTAAGCCGACTTTTTGGTACCAAACTTAATACCCACTGATGTAATATATTATTTTGGAATTTTTAAAGATTTTTAATTAATTTTAGGCTGAGCATAACTAGTAGTCGTAGGCTTAATCCGGTAATTGTCGGTTTTGCCCTTACGGGCCATAAAATGAGTTTTACTTATCTAAACAACTCCAAACCTTTTGCTACTGATCACATATGATTAATAAATTATTTTAAGCCTTCTGGAAATATAAAAATATCAGATTTAAGTATCGAACCCGGAAATGGCCTTTAATCGCCATAATTAGCGTTTTTAACGCATAGTATGTCTTAAAATCATATTGGACATACCCGGGTTGATACCTACTGATATATGAGGCAAATTATGATATTTTAACAGTAAGCAAAGGTTGATTAACTCAGACTTCGTTTTTGAGCTTTTCGGCTTATGTGAAATTACCAAAATACCCCTACGGGGCATAGTTTGGTTAAAGATGATAAATTTCACATATATGCTTTAGCCTACTGTTATAACTCATCAAATTGAGTATGTTTGCTGTTTACATCAGACCTGTAACTCAGTTAAACATTTAAACTCTTTTACAACCTTTAAAATGACCAAACTACCCCTACGGGGCATAGTTTGTGTTTAAATTCGTTTCGGGCATAATGAAAGACATCTTACTGATGTCACAACATATTTGAGGCATAATTAACTTAGGAAACCTGTAGATGGCTCTAATGAATACCCGTTATGCTTGTTACGCGTTCGGTTCGGTTTATGTAACAAGTTTACATAAATTAGCCGAAACGGGTCAAACCTTATTGGTTTTATCTCAAAATCCAGAATGTGTTTAGTTTACCCATATTATACAAGTCTCCAAACTTGTCGGGTCTAAATCACATTCTATTCCGGTCTTCGCTTAATAGTGCGTACGAACCGTATCTTCCAGTAAGACTAACCGGTCTAAGCTTAATTAAAGACCCGTTAGCATTCTAATTAATTATTTACACCATCATTCCAGACTAGAGCTTTCCGGTAAATTGTACCTACGCTTACTTAAGTGACTACGGCTGAGTTATTAGATTCTTGCTACTTAAGACAGGAGCTAGCTCAGGTAAATACTCTTAACTTATTTTCCCTATACGGGCTTGGAATACGGTATAATGATACCGTAAATACTCTTAACTTATTTTCCCTATACGGGCTTGGAATACGGTATAACGATACCGCTTGGTCGGGTATTGAATATTTAATCTTAATGAAGGTTAAATTATTGAGGTAACCCGGTTTAATCTGTATTGTTTGAAATAAAAGCCTTTAGGGGTTAATGACCATGTCCCGGATATCCTTGACATCATTGTGTTATAAAATGGCCACGCCTTAAGCACGGAGTGTAGGCATACACTGAAAGTTGCTTAAAGGGAAACGGTATCTCACTCTCTTGTGGGCTTATACTTGTGGCGTGTCAGTTAATTTGACTCGGTTTCTACATCGGGCCCTGAACGTATAACGAACATGTAAATCTGTATACAAGGTTATAAATATAATTGTTCCAAGTATAAAAGATTAATTTTGCCTCTGTGCATTTTAATCAAAGTGTCAATATATTTTGTGCCATGTGCATCCAAACCAATTTTCAATCATTTTCCAAAATGAGTCGGTTGAGTGTATTTACCAGTGTAAACTGACGTATTTTCCAAAAGGGTTAAGTGACAGGTACTGAACATAATTGGCTGGAAGCTCAGGGCGCTAATAAGGAAATCTTGCAAGTTCTAGGCGTCTAAAGTCTGTTGAACAAATGATATGTTTTAAGATCCGCCTGTGGATCCTTTACTTTCCGTTGTAATATTGAATATTACTTTATATTCGAAAAAGTAATAATATTTATCTTTTGCTTCCGCTGTGCATTTATATATATTGTGTTGTTTGACTATTATGTTGCCAACCACGTCACGATACTCCCCACCGGGCCCACCGGTGACACGTGGAAAGTCGGGGTGTGACAGGTTGGTATCAGAGCCAACACTGAGTGAATTAAACACTAGCCTTTTGTGTTTAATCTCAGTTACACAATTGCACATTCTTGGGTCTAGACAGGAACATAGGACAAATTCCAATTTGTTTCATTGTCTTATAATTATTTCCTTGATTATTTTCTGATTAGCCTTGCATGGGCAAGTCATTTTATTAAAAAGTCCCATTTAGGGCAACCATATACTCGTTTAAATTTTAAAGGAACGATTATATTTAAATATCATTCCTATACTATAAGATCTACCATTATAATAAGATGGCAAAAATCTAAAAGGACAAGACCTAGCTTCGGGGCATGTTAAGACCGGCCAAGATGGCAGTTCCATAATTAGATTCAGATCCATATTAAACACCTCAATTTAGGATTGCTCTGCGTTAAATATTAATAAGAATCTTAAGAGTGAAACCTAGCCTTCGGGTCACTTTAAGGCCGGGCTATGATGGTAAGACCTGTTTAAAAGATTCGAATCCCGGTTAACATCTGTAAATAGGTTAACGCTCCTGGCAGACGTGATCCACTAATAATCACACATGTCATTTTTATATAGGACTCTTTAGAAGATTCCTAACCCAGTTTAATGATCTCTGAATCCTGGGTTTACATCATCAATAAGATGATCATATTTTAACCAAACGTGGTAATATAACGCCTACGGGCCTTGCTTATTTCCACATGAGCCAAAATACAGTGGTAGCAATGACTCCCTGTCAAGGTAATGAACTAGGTTCAAACCTCAACTGCTTTGATTCTCTGAAATCCTGGCATATAATTTAAAATTGTCCTTGTGACTAGGCCTATTGTGCCAGAATACCTTCAAGGCTTTGATTCTCTGAAATCATAGCTTATAATTTAAAAGTGTCCATGTGACTAGGCCTTGTGCCACCTTAATATCCGTAATGTTTTATAACTAGGATAAAATATAATGCCTCGATTCTCTGAAATCATAGCTTATAAACTAAACTGGTCTACGAGACTAGGCCTTTTGTGCCACAAATAAAAATGTTATTGTTTTATAATTAGGATAAATTATTATAGAAATCCTAAATAAACATGATAAATAAATTAACCAAATGTGGCCTCTGTTTACCATGGTTAACGAATTACCCTAAGGGGCAATTCCATAATAAACTCCCAAATAAACTATTGCCCTTATTTTCTGCAACAGTTAAATTGTAATGGCTAACTCAGACGAGGGTAATAGCCATCCAGTGGAGCCAAATGTGAACGCCCAAATTACGTTAACGGGTGCCGAATTAAAAGCGATCATAGACGACGCTGTTACACAGGCTTTGGATAGGCAGTATGAGGAATACAGTGGTACTCGAAGTAGGACCCACTCTACACAGCCTTCAAAGCCTAAAACACACTCTGAAGCTCACAGCAAGCCACCTCCCAAGAAAGATGATCCCAAGAATGGAGATGACGATCGTCGCTCCTCGAACCATCACAGTGATCCGTCTCAACAAATCATACTGAATAAAGGACCCCGTGATAAGGGTTGCTCCTACAAGTACTTTGTGTCATGTAAACCCCGGGATTTTACAGGGGAGAAAGGAGCCATTGACTGTATGACATGGCTGGACGAGATGGATACTATTGTGGATATCAGCGGATGCGTTGAGAGGGATGTAGTGAAGTATGTATCCCAATCATTCAAGGGAGAGGCGCTAGCATGGTGGAAGGCTCTCATTCAAGCTGCTGGGAAGATCCCACTTTACAACATGTCATGGGAACAATTTGTTGCTCTCATTATGGAGAACTACTGCCCTCAACACGAGGTCGAAAGAATTGAATCTGATTTCTTAACATTGGTGATGACAAACTTAGATTGTCAAGCATATCTCACCCGTTTCAACACCTTGTCAAGACTGGTGCCTTACCTAGTAACACCAGAACCCAAGAGAATTGCTCGCTTCATTGGGGGTTTAGCCCCAGAAATAAAAGCCAGTGTTAAGGCTTCAAGACCTACTACATTCAGGTCAACGGCAGATCTGTCGCTATCTCTCACACTCGATGTGGTTAGAAACAAGGCTGCCAAAGTCTCGGAAGATGGAAAGCGTAAGAGGGAGGATGAGAATTCCCATCGCTCCGATAGGAAGAGGAACTCTAAAGATAAGAAGAGTTCCGGGTTTAAGAAAGACAGCCAGCAGTCGGGAGAGAAGACCAGGTGCGAAACCTGTAATAAATATCATATTGGGAAATGCAGATTTGAGTCTCAGCCTCTACCGTGTGGAATTTGCAAATCTAGGGAACATAAAACCCTGGATTGCAAGAAGTTGAAAGATGCAACCTGTTATGGTTGCAACGAGAAGGGGCATATCAAGACCAACTGCCCTAGGAACCAGAAGAAGCCCGAGTAGGCCAAGAGAACAAACGCACGAGTTGTCAGGATAAACGCCCAAGAGATGGTGCAGAATAATAATAGTATAATATGTACTTTTCCTTATCAAAGCAGTTTATGCAGAAACTTATTTGATACTGGCACATATAAATATATTATGAATGATAAAGGTTGAGAACTGTTGTCTCCACCTGATTAAGACTCCGGTCATTTAATGCATGGTAGAAAGTGACCGAAGTTACTTTAGAAAAAAAAAATACTCCAACAAATCCTATATTGATATTTAATATCTATTAGAAATCACTCTTTTCTAATACCCTTATAGCAAACTTTTGGTTGCATACATAAGGACTCAATATAGTGATAAAAATCGATTGGTTGCCTTAAAAATCAAGCCCATATTGTGGGTGATAAGAAGCAATTAATTATCAAGACTCCTTATGAGACAACCCTCGTAATTACGCGTACCCGTGCGATTAATTAATATTAAAAAAAAATGGTGGAACTGGCCGTCCCCGGAATCGAACCTGGGTCTAGGCCGGCCGCACCCTTTCGCGCGCCTAGCCAACTGAGCTAGGTGCCTAGTTTGTGAAAATTCCCATTCTAATTAAATATAAGCACTTGTACAATAAACTTCCTTATCATTTATCAATAATAAATTCTGCTAAGTGTCCTGTTTTTTTATACAGGCAATAATAAATCTTCATGAACCATAAACTTAGCAAAAAAAAATTTCATTCACAAGGTATAACTACCAAGGAAACCATAGTAACCGATTCTTATAGATCGGCAAGGAATCCTTCCGAAAATCTAAGAGCACTCTTTCTTTGCATAGAGTACGACAACATATATTATTTTAATTATTTTTCTCATTGTTTTCTATCCCCTGCAAATGCCAAACTATGTTTGATAAAGTATCATATGAGGATTGGCGTATCCTAGTGTGTCCCATAGATTATTTCCATGTCTGATCAGCAAGGAGGTTTAATACATGGAACCCCTGAGATATCCCAATGGTCATATGGTACTAAAGTCAACTAATGGAATTCAAAGAAGATATCCAGAATAGAATTGTCCAGATACATATTCCCTGGTAAAGAAATATATAGACTCATAACATGAATGTGTCACTTATTAGACACAAGCGTTGACGAGTGAACTGGAGCCTGAGATATGGAAATCTCTGTAACCTCCTTGTACCTCGATTATCTTCTCCTAAGATTACCCTGCTTACCCCTGGGAGGCAGGTAGAATTAAGATTTATATCCCATTAAGGCTGTATTATTATGACATCTCCAAGACGGATAGTACCATAATTGGGAAATCCGAAAACCTGATTAAGTAAATTTCAAGATAGGAGATTCATATAGCCTAACTCGATACTCTGAGAGTTTGATGTTGTTAGATAAGAAAGACGGTTCATTTTGCTTATGCACTAATTACCGCAACCCTATTTTAACAACGATTAAGAATTTCCCTCAGCTACATAGGATCGTCGAATTGTTCGACTAACGACAAGGACTAGCTATTCCTTAAAATTAGTTAAGCAATGGTTGGATAACCCTCTCACCTTAGAATAAGCTTTTCTATAATAGTTGATATGTAAGCATCAAGGCTGCTCCCTAGGAGACCTTGTATGAATCAAATGTTAAACACCTGTTGTTAGGACAATAGATTGGTAAGTCCAATATTCAGGATCGGAAAGTTGCATTGGAAACAACAAACAAGATCATACAAATTTCTAATCATCTGTAAGTTGCCATTATCAGGCAGAGAATACTTCCTTTGTTTCAGTAAATCTCAGGTCGAGATTTATTTTAAGGGGGTGAGGATGTAACACCTCAAAATTTCGTGTTCAATAAGAAAATGACACGTGTCATGTATGACAACAAGCGTTGTAAACCCGGACTTAATAAAAATATTTTGGTAGGATTTAAAGATGGTGTTATGTTAATTTTACCTCTGAACGACCTCATATAAATCCCAAGACCCTAATACTTATTATCAACATTTGATATAATCCGGTAAATGCCCACAATAATGGAATTCATGCACAAGAATGGAATGCCACGAAGGAAAAGCATGAAAATCCTTAAATTTCGGGACTTTAATTTGAATTCAACGAAACATATTCAAATGGTAGGACTATTGATTATACAAGACCCATATTAGAGGCCCCATATTGATAAAACAATGTCCCGATTTCGTACAAGTAAGTTGCCCTTTCAAAACACCAAAGATCAAGAGATTTTCAAGTCTGAAGGGAAGCTTACGGACCTCAACATTGTTGAGGTTGAGGTCCGTAAGGTAGCTGCCAGCATCAGAAAACCTTCTGCAGCCGGTTGTTCGCGTTTCTGACCGATCTAGCTGGTTGTTCTCACTATTAGAAGACCCCTAAAATGTTCCTAGACCCTAGGACACATGTTGGAAGCTTGTGGTTGATCCTAGACCTTGTTGTCAACATGTTATGGTCAATGTAACTAGTATAAAAGGCCTTCAAATGTTACAACTTTCCTCACAACTTCTCCTGCACTCTTGGATTGATTCTGGAGCTCAAGCTTGCTTCCTAGTGATCATATCTCGTGCATAGGACTTCAGTAAGTGTTCTTGTCCTTCTCTAATTGAGTTTAGCTAGGTTAATTAGCTAAAAGTCAAACCGTCGTAATTACGGTTTGACTTCGAGATTAGTAAAAAATGGCTCAGTCATATCTCGAATTAAAAGTAGTTATGAGTTGGTATTTATGTGGGTAATAAAACCCCAAAAGGGTTTCCCCTGATCACCACTCTAACCAGGTCAAAAGTCGGGTCAAACTTATAATTAAAAAAGTCAACAAGATGCTTAAAATGTCATTTATGCATAATTAGCTATCTAGAACATTTACAACCTGTTTGATCATTGTTATAACTTAGTAATTAGTGTAAGAACATGTCTATACATGTTCAACCCGACTATTTCCTGTTTTGACCCGGTTCGGAACCGAAAGTCGCATAGTTTGACTTTCACTTTGACTTTCAGTTCTGACCCGTTTAGGTATGTTTTAGAAATACCTTAGAGCTTCGTTTGGACCAGGTTACATGCTAGTATAACCCTCTGTGATTATACACCTCGGTTCATTAGTTATCCGATTAATACGCATGATTCCGTTAATTGCCCATATGTTGACCATTATGCCCTTATTACCTTAAAACGAGATTTATGAAAATGTAAAAGTGTAGAAACCTTAGTTACTGATATATAAACTTGTATGCAAAGTTTGACATCAGTTTGACTTGTAGAATAAGAGTTATGCTCAATATCGCAAAAATTAATGCTTTATGTTAATAAAACGGCGTAATTAGCGTATAGCCTAGTTAAGCCGACTTTTTGGTACCAAACTTAATACCCACTGATGTAATATATTATTTTGGAATTTTTAAAGATTTTTAATTAATTTTAGGCTGAGCATAACTAGTAGTCGTAGGCTTAATCCGGTAATTGTCGGTTTTGCCCTTACGGGCCATAAAATGAGTTTTACTTATCTAAACAACTCCAAACCTTTTGCTACTGATCACATATGATTAATAAATTATTTTAAGCCTTCTGGAAATATAAAAATATCAGATTTAAGTATCGAACCCGGAAATGGCCTTTAATCGCCATAATTAGCGTTTTTAACGCATAGTATGTCTTAAAATCATATTGGACATACCCGGGTTGATACCTACTGATATATGAGGCAAATTATGATATTTTAACAGTAAGCAAAGGTTGATTAACTCAGACTTCGTTTTTGAGCTTTTCGGCTTATGTGAAATTACCAAAATACCCCTACGGGGCATAGTTTGGTTAAAGATGATAAATTTCACATATATGCTTTAGCCTACTGTTATAACTCATCAAATTGAGTATGTTTGCTGTTTACATCAGACCTGTAACTCAGTTAAACATTTAAACTCTTTTACAACCTTTAAAATGACCAAACTACCCCTACGGGGCATAGTTTGTGTTTAAATTCGTTTCGGGCATAATGAAAGACATCTTACTGATGTCACAACATATTTGAGGCATAATTAACTTAGGAAACCTGTAGATGGCTCTAATGAATACCCGTTATGCTTGTTACGCGTTCGGTTCGGTTTATGTAACAAGTTTACATAAATTAGCCGAAACGGGTCAAACCTTATTGGTTTTATCTCAAAATCCAGAATGTGTTTAGTTTACCCATATTATACAAGTCTCCAAACTTGTCGGGTCTAAATCACATTCTATTCCGGTCTTCGCTTAATAGTGCGTACGAACCGTATCTTCCAGTAAGACTAACCGGTCTAAGCTTAATTAAAGACCCGTTAGCATTCTAATTAATTATTTACACCATCATTCCAGACTAGAGCTTTCCGGTAAATTGTACCTACGCTTACTTAAGTGACTACGGCTGAGTTATTAGATTCTTGCTACTTAAGACAGGAGCTAGCTCAGGTAAATACTCTTAACTTATTTTCCCTATACGGGCTTGGAATACGGTATAATGATACCGTAAATACTCTTAACTTATTTTCCCTATACGGGCTTGGAATACGGTATAACGATACCGCTTGGTCGGGTATTGAATATTTAATCTTAATGAAGGTTAAATTATTGAGGTAACCCGGTTTAATCTGTATTGTTTGAAATAAAAGCCTTTAGGGGTTAATGACCATGTCCCGGATATCCTTGACATCATTGTGTTATAAAATGGCCACGCCTTAAGCACGGAGTGTAGGCATACACTGAAAGTTGCTTAAAGGGAAACGGTATCTCACTCTCTTGTGGGCTTATACTTGTGGCGTGTCAGTTAATTTGACTCGGTTTCTACATCGGGCCCTGAACGTATAACGAACATGTAAATCTGTATACAAGGTTATAAATATAATTGTTCCAAGTATAAAAGATTAATTTTGCCTCTGTGCATTTTAATCAAAGTGTCAATATATTTTGTGCCATGTGCATCCAAACCAATTTTCAATCATTTTCCAAAATGAGTCGGTTGAGTGTATTTACCAGTGTAAACTGACGTATTTTCCAAAAGGGTTAAGTGACAGGTACTGAACATAATTGGCTGGAAGCTCAGGGCGCTAATAAGGAAATCTTGCAAGTTCTAGGCGTCTAAAGTCTGTTGAACAAATGATATGTTTTAAGATCCGCCTGTGGATCCTTTACTTTCCGTTGTAATATTGAATATTACTTTATATTCGGAAAAGTAATAATATTTATCTTTTGCTTCCGCTGTGCATTTATATATATTGTGTTGTTTGACTATTATGTTGCCAACCACGTCACGATACTCCCCACCGGGCCCACCGGTGACACGTGGAAAGTCGGGGTGTGACAGCAATATTTAGGGATCAGATGTTTGACCAAAACAGTGTTTTAGGGGTGTGAAAATGATAACGATTTAAAAGCCCATTATGTCCGCAACTTTTTAAAGAAATTTTCATTCAAGGTTTTGCCACATGTCATATTCACATTTCGAAGCTTTTACGAATTTCTGACAGTGTTTTAGTACCCCAGATGGGGAGAACTTTTTGCCGAGGCAACTCATTTTTGTTTAATATCTAAATTAAAACATGAGTGCCCCAGTAGTTTAAGCACTGTTTAACAATCAACCTTTGATTAATGTTTAGAACAAACCTGAGTATGACATGACCTTGACATATGTACCATTTCCTTTTGACCCATTTGTGAGGACAATAATACCAAAAAAAAGGTACTATATCCTGGTAGGAAAATGAAACTAATGCCAACAAAAACAAGCAAAAGTTCAAAATATATTATTCTTAAAAAATGAACAATATATCCTGGTTATTTGAGAAAATCCTTTGAATAAAAATGGTTAAAGGCTTTTCAGAGAACAGTATCAAAAGGATCTGGTAAATTTTCAATAAAATACGTAATCATATCATTCTCAAGTTTATGAAAATGGTCAGTGGTTTGACAACAGTCGTATGAAATTGAAAATACATTTTGACCACTGTTTGGTACCATTTTCTTGTTGATTGATTGACAACAGAATTGAGGACACATGTACACATGAGTTTTTGAGAACCATGTGATGATTTTGAAGATTTGTCTATTCCTCTTGAAGTTCATTCACCGGAATATCCATTTTTACCTGAACCTTTTCCTGAACAGATGAATGCACATAGTTGCTTAGTGACCATTTTTACCCCAAACTTTGACTCTTAAGTGTTTTATGTTTATACTCTTTTCTTCTGACTTCAAAAGTTTTGAGATAAACACACTTCTGAGTTTACATGAATTTTCTTCTTTCCTTTTTACCCTTCCCATTTATAAGTAATGAATTACTTACTGGGAGGTCTTTGTTGAGAGAAACCTTAATCCAATATCATTTTGCAGTAATGTTTTGAGAGAATTGGTCATGTTTGCACAGGTTTTTCAACCAATCTCACACTACATATGATATGGACTATGTTGATCCCTGATTTTCTGAATGTATTCTAACATAGTTGATTTTGTCCTTTTGAGGATCTCAACTTGTTTTCAACACATAAGATCTGAATGACTAAAGTTTAATTTCCCTCTTTTTATGTTATCAAAAACACTAATGTTTTATGAACATAGGTTTTTGTTAATCTGAGGTTCATACTTTAGCATTTAATAAAAACATCACAAATTCCTTAACAATAGTTAAAATCAATTTTAAAGAGAAGAAAGAATACCATAGTTTAACAGACATGTTTTCAGATCTGAAAACTATGATTGACTTGTGCATGATATCACTTGTTGTGTGAGATTTGTGTGTCATATGACATCTTGGTTGATTTACAGAGTATTTGAATAGCAGTTTTAAACATTGTTACTCGTTACTCTGTTTTCAACAAAATACAACCAACCTTAGTATCAATGAATTTTGAGCCGAACTGTTATGTCAATTTGACTGTTAAATCGAAATTGACTGTCCAGGCTCTGATACCAATTGTTAGGATCAGAGGCTCTTCATGATTGTGTATGTTTGTCTAATTTGAATAAATCCATAGAAATGAACAGAGTTTAAGTGCAGCGGAAATGAAAACAAACTTTGTAAACACAATCAAGGAAGAAAATAGTTTTGATAAACACATGATTTGCATTAGTTGAAAGATTACAAAGTCAATCAGAAGATTACAAAGCATGCTTACAAACTAAGCTCCCCCTCAGCCTGATACTCCAAGGTTGGATTGCACAAGATGAAAGGAATGAATTGAGGAGAAGAACTCACTCAAGACGATCAAATGTAATAGTACAGGGTACTGTTCCATTTATAAACAAACCAAACCACTGAGGCATCACAGCTGACGTCACCATGAAAACGACGTCTAACAGCCTAACAAACTGTATCTACTGTTCTCATACAAACACTGCTAATCCTAACCACTGACTATACATAAAACAGATGTTAACTAAACTACTGCTCTCTCTTTACATCAGTGCTTCCATCAAGGTTGATCAGTCCTTGATTGGGCAGTGCTTTGTCATCAGTAGATTGTACCAGCAGTGCTTAGTTCTCAGCAGTCTTCTGGCTTCATCAGTGGTTTTGAATAACACAACAGTTGTATCCGGGCAGTGGATGTAAGACCATCAGCTGTTATAATCACCATCAAGGGAGAAGACTTAGTGTAAACTGCTGCTTATTGTGAATCCACTGTCATGATCCGGTTTTGGCTTTCATTATCTGTTCCTCTGGTAGGGTTCAATCCCAACATGACTTTATATAACAAACGAGTTAACAAGTTCGGAATTTTGTGAAATGTTATAAAAGTGATTAAATTAATCACATGGAGGGGGAAGAAAGTCTTCAAAATGACAATGAATCTTGGGACAAAGTTGAAAACATTGTGTTGTGTTGTGTGAATCTTGGATCGCAATAGTTACGGACAACGCACCTTACTTATCCGCGCATCCATTTTGGGGAAAAGTTTTCCAATAATTTTGTATGCATAGGGGGCCACCCGAACCATGGACACACTATGTTCACGTTTCAAGATTATTCGTATGACTAGTTCGAGATTTGAGATGCTTGTCAACGCCGTGGACCACGAAGATGGTGAGCTCACCGAAGACGACGTCATCCAAGTCGCCCTCGTTGACTACAAGCACACGTACGGCTGTGGCTTCAAACACGTCGGGACGTGGCAAGTAATAAGATTTTTGGTTAAGTATGTTTGGGTTAACGTTTAATTTTAATTATGTCATGTTTCTTTTAGTTTCGTTTTTAAGTTATGTAATGTTTTTATTTTTTTTAGTATGTAAAGTTTTTTTATTAATGTTATTTGTTTAATTAGAATTAATGTTTTTTATTAAATTTAATAGATTTTATATAATTTTTAAATATGAAATTATAATCATAAAAAGTGTGCGCCATGTGTCGAATAATGTCACTCTTTCACGCCTCAACACACTCCTTCAATGTTTTCACGACCGGACCGGACCGGGGTTCGGTGGTCTTGCCGGGACGGTTATGCATACTTGGGCCGTTTCTGAGATAACCGGCCGGTTATGAAGATCCGGCGGTTGAACCGGCAACCCGGGTTGGCGATCAAACTGGGATTGTGTAATTTTTTTGTTCAGTTTGGTAAATAAAGAACATCAAGAAGTGATTTTAGAAAGAAAAGAGGGAGACCTGTACCTGAAATCGTTGAATTTGGGTTGTGCTCACCAGATCTGTGATTTTAGGGCATGTTGGAAGGGAGTGCATGATGGTGGATGGAGTGAGGAGTGACTCCTCCCTTTTTTGCACCACGGTACTTTTCTGACGCGTGTTGACATGGCAGACACATGTTGAATAACGCCACTTTTTCATGTCCCCACTCCATATAATCTTAGGCTCGTGTTTGGGTTATTGGGTTTTTCTGTATGTTTTCTGGTTTCTGTTTTATTGGTTGTCTTTTGTATGGTTTAGTTATCATGTACATCATTTTGTATATTCGTGTGATCGTAAGTTGTAATAATTTTTTTATACTTTTTCTTAAGTCATTGAGTTTTAGACTTCGGCCTAGTTATACTACATTATTCAAGATGTGGCTATCCATTAGAATGTGTTTAGATGTTATAAAATAAAGCTAAAAATGGTTTTAAAATTATGGTTGAAACCAATGTTTTAAAAAGCGGTATTTTAGTCGTACCGAGTTAGACTCAGAAATGGTTCAACCAATTGAACCGGGTTGTTCCGGGCGGTGCAACCGTGTTGACTAATTAACTCTATAAATCCATAAAATACAATTTCAACTCAAAAAATATCCAAAACTACATCATTCCATAATAAAAAAAAAATATTCCAAAAGTTAATCTATAATCAAAAAATCATCCAAAAGTTCATGATTAATCAAATACCCATTATATTGCAATTTGCAAACACTATAACAATTAACAACATGAATGATTGAACAAAAGTAAAAAAAAAGTTGAAAAACCCAATGATTTTCTATCTTTGAGTGAGGAAGAAGTTCGATCGATCTGGATTGTCAATTGTGAGCGCTAAGTTTTACACTGTTACTAAGAAGGTAAATAGTCACATTTTTAGGCACCTAAAAATTAAAAGTTCAAAATTTTGACCTTTGACCCGGTATGAACCGATACTGGTATACCGGTTTAAACCGGTATAACCCAATTTACCGGCGGTACAACTTCTTTGTCGTTTACTTAGTTTATCGGTATGATTCGTGCCGGCCATGCATCCGGCATCCGGTTTAACCGGTTCAACCGACCGGTTTAAACCGGTTTTTAAAACATTGGTTGAAACGTTATACTAGTCATCAGTAATCAATGTCATAAAAGCTGGGATGTGTAAAAGTCACCTATATATGTGCTAGTGTTGAAAAATCCTTTTTAGAAGGTTTCAAAAACGTTGATAATGCAACAAGTTATAGGTCTTTTTTTATTATCATTAGAGGAAAAGTCTTTTAATATTGACATTGATGATGCACGAAAATTTTGACAACTTAGCTATATATGCAATGAAAGCACGATGGAGTGTAAAACAAACCTTTAGGGTAGTCGGTGTGATTCACCGAATGCATGCGGGAAGTGCTTTTCACCGAACGGTGAATTGATGCCAACCTTAATTCGGTGAGGGGGGAGTTTGTTTTTCGGTGTATAGTCACCGTAGCGGGGAAGAGGAGGGAAGGAAGAGAGGGGAGGGTTTAATGGTGGGTCCCAACCCCTTTCAACCAATCAAAAATTTTCTTTTTTTAATTGAGTGGGTGTTTGAATCACTCCTAGTGTTTGAGTAGAAAATGAGGAGTGATGGGGGGACTTGACATGACATGATATAATTGGGTAGAGAATGACTCAAACACCCTAAAGTGTTTGAATCATACCCTCCACCCTTAGATATTATAAATCGTAAAATTAATGATTAAAGAATATTACAATCTAACTAACGGATGTGCTTATCGATAATGTTGTTAAATTTGAAACTACTATTCATATGAGCTGGTAAAGGTAATAATAAAAAAAACAATATAATTATTAATCTATTATTCGTAGGAGGAGGTAAAATTAATATTAATAATATCATTAAAAAATAAGTAAAAAGAGACATTAAAAAACCAATATAAAAAGACATTAACAAACCAATAAGTGATAAGATGCTTGGTTAGATCAATTAGCATTAAGAGAAGTGTACCCTTATTTATACCAAATTGCCAAGGATAAAAACGGGTGTGTAGTTTCACACTCAGTTTGGGTTGGTTCTACTGTTCATTGGGGATGGGTGAGAGCTCCTACTTCTAGTGGCAAATGGGAGCACATTGGAGAGCTTATGATGAAGCCGAACCAACATGGGTTAAGAGGGGGCAGGTATGTATGGAGCTGGAAGAATTGCTTTGGTGAGAGTTTTTCAGCCAAAAGCATCAGAATGGAAATTGTTACGGCAAGTGTGCCTTCTCATGGTAACGATTGGAAGTTCTGGTGGAATGCTTGGGCTCCTCCTAAGTGTAACGTCCTGCTTTAGCGTGCGGTTATGGGCAAGGTGGCGTCTAAGAAAGGTCTGGCCTCTCATGGTATAACCTTGTCTGATATCAAATGCCCTTGGTGTGGTATTTGTGACGAAGAGACTGATCATATTTTTGGCAAATTGTTTATGGACCAGAAGTGTATGGTGGAACATTTTTGTTTGGTTAAGGATTCAAGTTCCCATAGATACGCATACGTTGAAGGATATTCTAGTGACCTTATCTAATTGCACGGGTGGAAAGAATTGGAAACGACTTGTGCACATGGTGGCAATGACAACGGTTTGGAGAATATGGAATGCCTGCAACTTGAAAGTTTTCGAAGACGCATTTGTTCCGGTTTGAAAAATTGTTGAACTTGTTAAGGAAGATGCTTTCTTGTGGGTTTGCAATAAAGCGAAAATCACACCTCCATTATGGGAAGAATGGGTAAACTTTGATGTAATGGACATTCTATAAGTCCAATTTTTTTCTTGTCGTCTTCTTTTTTCTTTCTTTCTTCGCTTGGTTTTGTTTTTCTTCCCGTTTCTTGCTGGCCATATATGTGTGTGTATATATATAGTGTTGTTGCCGTTAAAAAAAGAAATGATTTCTTTTTCGATTTAGACAAGATTCTCTACATCAATTGTTGCCATTGAAGAACACACACAATCCATAGTTTCTTAAAACATGTAACTTGTAAAAAAGACAATTAGATGAAAACTCAATAATTAAAGATACCTTTTTTTTAATCAAAAAGTCATTTAAAATAATTTACTTGTATTCTTATGATAAGACAATTTATTCTCTTATTAAAAGATCCAAACACTACAAATCATATGCGAACTTTGATTTCTTGTTTAGTTATGACAATTTGCATTTCAATATAGATAACTATCTCGAGTAGACCTTTTTGTATATGTTGTTTTTTTTAAAGCGAACTTCATTAAAAAATCATCAACCCGAACCAGGAGGCCGAAAAAGCAATCTAGCTTACATGATAACAAATTTACCCCAATTTTTCTCACAAGATCGGCTTTAACTTCGATCTGTTCCTAAACCATAGATACCCCACCGTCTTCAGGTCACTAAAGATCGGCTTTAACTTCGATATGTTCCTAAACCATAGTTAAACTTCAACTCATTCCTCGGTCTCCACAAGCTCCAACATCCAATGGTAACAATCCCATGAAAAACTTCCTTTTCCAGCTTTTTGAATCCCATATACTTGTGTATTTCCAACAAATTTCTAAATGAGAAAATAACAAAACTTGGGACTCGACACCACATGCTAATATGGTGCCATAAGATTGAAGCCAACGTACAATTGGTGAAGAGATGCTCCACCGTTTCTTCTCCGCCTTCGCATAACAGACATGTCAAGTCTTCCACAATAATATTTCTATTACGTAAAGCAACCGTCGTGACTATTTTACCGATTTCCACTCTTCAAGTGATACGCGATCATCTATCATGAAAATATTAAGATACACATTTAAGTTTTAATGATCCCAACTAAAAATATGCGAATAACAATACAAACATGGCAATGTATTTTAAGTTTTTAACAATAAACATCACCTTATTCCTTCTTCTAGTTAATCTATCGTTCTTAAAAGGATGTAGGAAAATTTACATAAAATCGAAATCCACTATCTTTTTCAAGGTTTTTAAAAGAGCATGATTGAAAAAGTTGGGAAACTATATATACAAAATTATGTTGTATTTTTATATTAGCTCTATTAAAATTATGGGATGACGGCGCAGTTTGTTGCCCGTCTAGCTGTTGTCCTTATGTAATTTGCCCTATGATTAATTTAAAATCAAGAAATTATAAGAAAAATTAGTTGGTTGCATTTCCATTTCTAAAATTGTTTGTATATATATATTTTTTTTCTAACCGATTGATGCACTAAGTAGCAACTATATAATCTCTTTTCAACCTTATTCACTCACCTTTTCTTCTTCAACTGTATCCCCAACCCTTTCATCCATTTTCAGTTGCTTTCTTCTTCTTCTTCTTCAACCTATACATACACACACATGTATCTATACCATCCATAGCTCCCAATCAACAACAATGGAGTCTCGATTGCAACACGCAGGTATGGAAACCGACCTGCTATCTCGTCTCGCAGCTAACCACCTGTTTCTAGGTCAAATCGAACCATTTCGAGCCACAATTCTCGCTCTCCGATCTCGAAACCCTAACCTAGCTCGCTCAATTCTTCAAACAATTGTTGCCAACGGTGGCCGGTATGAGAATATCCTGTTTAGTTCCGATTGTTCACCGGCGATTTTAACGTATATATGTACTGTAGAACTTCTTCAGTTTAATGATAATACGTTAGGTGTTTGGAGTTTTGATTCCAACACGTTGCGTTTGCGTGCTGAATTTGTGCTTTATGTTCAGATTTTTGTGTCTAGGGTTTTGGAGAGTAGGAAAGGGGATAGTAATTTAGGTCAAAGTGAGTTGGATGTTGTTAATTCGGATTCGGTTAGTGATAATGATGGTACTGGTGTTAGCGACATCGATATCGATTCGAAACAGCGGATTAGTGAAACAAAAGGGGATACCAGTAAGTTGGACATTAAAAATTGGGATTATGATGAGTGTTTGAGAGTATTGAATAAGATATCGGAGGTTGGGTTTAAGAGGTTGAGGCCGGATTTGATTGAATCGGAAAGTAGAGAGAGTGAAGACCAGGGGAGTTCTGGTGGTGGTGAGATGGAAGAAGGAGAAATGATGTGTTTGAGGGGAGTGATTTTGGAGAATGCTGGTATTTTTGAGGCATTGTGTGAGAATATAGCGAAACAGGTTGAACGGGTTCGAGGGAATGATGGTGGTGGTGATGATTCTGGTTCTGTTGTTTCTCCTATGGTTCAGGAAGAGGGTGGAGATGAGGATGTTAAGGTGCTTAGATTGATACAAAGATGTCTTCAGATGGTGCATTTGGATGCCATGAAGGAATGCTTGAAGAAGGGTGATAATGATGGAGCTCTGTCTCATATTCAGTTTCTTCGTTTTGATTACGGGGTGGATGAAGCTGATTACCGGTATGCATGAAGACACAATTTTCTTTTATGATTGAATTCCTGATTTACAGTTTTTATGTACGTCATGCTTGGTGTTTGCATACTTTTCTTATTTATGACTCCGCACTATGTAAATATGAAACCTTAGTTTCTAGATGATTTATATCATTTTACCCCTCCACTATATAATTGCAAAACGAGTTGACTGCACCTTTCTCATTATTGATAATAGTTACAGTTAGGATCATCAACCAACTTGGACAACACCTCAATTAGTTCATAGTACTCAATTTGTTGATATATCTTGGTTGGCTTTTCATTTTTTCTTCAATTTCTCAGCACGACAGCATCGATAACTTAAATCAGTAATAGTCTTTATCAAATTACTTTCTTTTTGTTGGCTATTTATCTGTTATCCGTTGTGATGTTGAAATAGCATGGTTTTGCAAGATCTCCTTAAGAGGATTTTCTCCGGAATGGTGGCCTATGATGACACTTGGCTTGCCACTCGAAGTAAACTGCTGTCAGTATATGAGAAAGCACTTTCATCAAACTCCTCAAATCTTGTCCACGTGATACAGGTACGAGGCTGTTTCCTTATCGAGCATCTTTAACTATGTTGATCGGTTTTTACATCTGTCTATTACAGGATTGCTTTAATAACCAAACACTTGTTTCTACCATATAATTGTATACAATAGCATACAAGTCATGCATATACATGACCTGGAATTACATCATGTGCCTTTTGCAGTCCATTCAGGAGGAATTGTTCTCTGAGGAGATAGAGACACATAAAGTTTCAAATGGCAACCAGATTCTACCCCCTCTTGCTCGGCTTTTAGCTGCACATAACACACCTGGTGACCAAACGTCATCGTTGAAGTTGGCACTCTCTGCATGCATGAGAGACATGTATCATTATGCTCGTATCTCAGGGTTGCATGTACTTCAATGTATCATGGATGTTGCACTTTCTGCTGTAAAGAGGGAACAACTTCAAGAAGCTAGCAATGTATGGAGATTTCCTCAAGCACATAACTTGTGTCTATATCGAATTAATCTAATTTGGTTTAATGACATTGTATTTTTATTATTTTATACAGATTCTTTCATTGTACCCCCAACTTCAACCTCTTGTGGCTGTTATGGGTTGGGATCTTTTACCTGGAAAAACAGATATGAGAAGGAAGTTGATGCAGCTTTTGTGGACTAGTAAATCACAAATTCTCAGGCTCGAAGAATCTTCTCTCTATGGCAATAAATCAGATGAGGTATTGGTTTTTTATATTCTTTCTTCGATATGAAACAGTTGGTATCAAGTATAACTTGTTAGATTTTGACAGGTGTCCTGTGTTGAGCATCTTTGTGACTTCCTATGTTACCAGCTTGATCTGGCTTCTTTTGTTGCATGTGTCAATTCTGGACAAACATGGAGTTTGAAATCATCATTACTCTTGTCTGGGAAAGGACATACAGAGCTTGAAAACCAAGATTTCCAGTTGGACCCGTTTGTTGAAAATCTTGTTCTCGAAAGATTATCGATCCATAGTCCCCTTCGAGTAAGCCTGTAAACTTTGTTGGTTGTTAGCACCTTTTCTCCCTGCATTTATAGTTTTCTTTATGAATTGATGTGTGCACACATTGAGATGAAAACGAGTTGAGAAATGTTTTTCTTTTCATTCTCGTGTTAGGTCAAAGTTCAATTGTTTGATGTAAAGGTGTTAGTTTTCATCGCTTTTTTGTACAGGTTTTATTTGATGTAGTTCCAGACATAAGATTCCAAGATGCTATCGAGTTATTTAGCATGCAACCAATAACATCTAATTTAGCAGCCTGGAAGAGGTAGCGTCCAATTTCTTTTATAGTTTAATATGTTTGTTATTTCTGTCCGTTTATTTGCGTATATGGTACCTAACCCATAGTGATTTTTAAAGATCAAGTGCAACTAGTATATCTTTAATCTATACATTCTAATATGTGTATAATACATTTGTTTGCTTTGTGGTTTTGTGTTGCATTTCATAGGATGAAAGACGTTGAACTCATGCACATGCGTTATGCCATGGAGTCTGCTGTTCTTGCCCTTGGATCCATGGGGAATAGCAAGAATAATGAAGTAAAAAGCTACCAAATGGCACTATGTTACTTGAAAGACCTCAGGATTCACTTAGAGGCCATCAACAATGCTCCCCGCAAGGTTATTTATTCCCCACTTTTTAATATTTAATTAAGAAACAACAACATTATCATAACCTTTTTAATGATGCACAGATAATGATGGTGAACATTATCATCTCACTTTTGCATATGGACGATCTCTCTCGAGGCTTTCCGCCACCTACCACACACCCTGACACTAGTGAGGAAAGTGGTGATCCCTGCACTAACGAAGAAGGCAATAATATGGTCATATCATTCACAGGGCGGCTTCTTACTATATTAAGGCAAAATTTGCCTTCATCTATTACCGATCAGGAGATTGCAAATGACGGAAATGCCCCTACTGATGGAAAACAAGCTCTAGAATGGAGAATCTCAAAGGCGAAATCTTTCATTGAAGATTGGGAATGGCGGTTATCCATCTTGCAAAGTCTTCTTCCGTTGTCTGACCGCCAGTGGAAATGGGAAGAGGCGTCGACCGTATTACGTGCTGCCCCATCCAAGCTGCTGAATCTGTTAGTCTATTCATATATAATTGAAAAATTATTTGTACCAGTTTAATAAATTATAAGCTTGACCGTAGTTTTTTACTTTATTATTATTCAGTTGCATGCAGAGGGCAAAGTATGACATTGGAGAAGAGGCTGTTAACCGTTTTTCTTTGCCTCCAGAAGATAAAGCAACTCTTGAACTGGTTGAATGGGTGGATGGAGCCTTTAAGAAAGCATCTGTATGTACCTAACTGATGAGTGGATGTTAGTCACAACTAGTTTCGTTTTTTGAATTTTATGTTTATGCTAAAAAGAATATATGTTTGTGATTTGCCAGGCTGCGGATGCTGTTTCTCGTGCTGCTGATGGAACTTCTGTGGTCCAAGAATTAGATTTTTCCACTCTTCGCGCTCAATTAGGTCCTTTAATCGCAGTATGATATTTTCCTTCTGTTATTTCTGCTTCATTTTATTTTTTCATTTGTTTTAAAGTGGATCCGTTTGTAAACGCCATATGAAAACTTGCATTTTTATGTGTCTTGCCAGACTCTTCTATGTATTGATGTAGCTGTTGCATCTTCAAGATCATCAAATTTGTCACAGAAGCTTTTAGATCAGGCAAGTGAAAAATTACACATCTATTCGTCTGCTTTCTTTTAAAAGCTTGTTACAGTTATAGGATGATTGTCGTAATTCAATTAACATACCTATATTGACATTTATATAGAAAAAAAGTTTATTTTCGCTGGACTTGTGATGGTACAGGCTCAAGTTATGCTGTCAGAGATCTATCCTGGCCGTGCTCCTAAGATGGGTGCTACTTATTGGGATCAAATCTATGAAATTGCAATAATTTCAGTTGCCAAACGTCTTCTTAAACGTCTTCAAGAATTGTTGGAACAGGTCAGTATTCTCTATATGTTTTCTTAGCCATAAGATGTTTGTATGCTGTGTTATCTATTTTGTTTTATGTTAAACAAACCAATTTATAAACAGACCTTTAATATAAGTAACTAGTATTTTAACCCCGCTGCACGTTGCGGCAGCAGTGCCGAACCTTAAAGTAATTTATACCGTCATATATTTGATGCGACTTGTTTCCGAACAAAATTTACATCGAAACGTAGACCAACTGAAAACACACATAAAAATAAGCACGAAACTTATAATATCTGACCTGAGTCATTACTGAATTTTTACGTCGAAACGTAAACCACCTCTGATTTATACCGAAACGTTCTTAAAAATGGGCACACAAGAAAATAGTGTTTTGTAAGTTAAATAATGGTACCGGGCGTAGTGACAACGTCGAAATGTAAAGTAGCTCGAATTTTTACCGCTTATTAAAAACGTAGATCAACCGAAACCTTACATAAAAATAAGCACAAAAACGTATTATATTTTACCACGTACATAAAAAATAAGCATGTAAAACTCGAGAGGGTCAAGTATAAAATAAAAGTTTTTAGAACAAAAATAGTGTTTTTTAAGTTAAATAATGGTAAGTATAAATGCTGAACGTTGAAAGTTGAAAGTTAAGGTAAAAAGAAACAAAAATCAAAACAAAACAAACACAACTAAAGACAAAAAAAACAAAAACCCAACAAAAAAACCTTGATTGACACTCGCTACAGTAGTTTACCTTGTCTGAATTGTTATTTATAATATACCTTATGTACACGATTTACATTTTTAGGAGAAGTTTCCGGTACTTCAAGCTCTTTTAACGGGAGACCTAATAAATACTTCGTCAAAAGATTTCCAAAGGCAGGGACATAGGGAGCGACCTCTTGCGATGTTACATCAAATGATTGAAGATGCTCACATGGGAAAGCGACAATTTCTTAGCGGTAAGTTGGCAACCTTATTTTTCCCTGTAGTTTAATTTTAGTTGTAAGTACATAGTTTGATAATGATTCTTTGATTATTTTTAGGTAAGCTTCATAATCTCGCAAGAGCTATTGCTGATGAGGAAAATGAAAGAGAATATAGGAGAGCAGAGAGTTTGTATCATGATAAAGATGCTCTGAATCATGAAAAAAATGGAGTTCTAGGGCTTGGGTTGAGACATGCTAGTCAACAATCATCGAGTGGTGAAAAGTCAATCGTTTCAACGTCATATGATGTTAAGGACGCTGAAAAAAGAATATATGGTCCGTTGGCATCTAAAGCTACAACATATCTTTCCCAGTTTATCCTCCATATTGCAGCTATTGGTGACATAGTTGATGGCACAGATACTACTCATGACTTCAATTATTTCTCTCTCATTTATGAATGGCCTAAAGATGTAATGTTACCTTGCCCAAGCTTCTTGTCTTTATTTAATGAGTAAAATGCCATTTTCGCCCCTGAGGTTTGGCCAGTTTTGCGACTTTCGTCCAAAGGTTTGTTTTTCCGCATTTGGATCCAAAAGGTTTGAAATCTTGCCATCTTCATCCGGCACATTAACTCCATCCATTTTTCTCTGTTAAGTCAGGGGTAATTTTGTCCTTTTTGTTAACTTAAAGGTCAATTCAGTCTTTTTACATAAAGTGAAAAAGACCAAATTGCCCTTTAAGTTAACAAAAACGACGGAAATACCCCTGACTTAACGGAGAAAAATGGATGGAGTTAACGTGCCGGATGAAAATGGCCAGATTTCAAACCTTTTGGATCCAAATGCGGAAAAACAAACCTTTGGACGAAAGTCGCAAAACTGGCCAAACCTCAGGGGGACAAAATGGCATTTTGCTCTTATTTAATTTTATGGGTTTTTCCAATTTGTGTTCCCTTCACTTACTGTTTGTTTACAGCTATTGACCCGTTTGGTGTTTGACCGGGGTAGCACTGATGCAGCTGCAAAGGTGGCAGAAATTATGTCAGCTGATTTCGTACATGAAGTGATTTCCGCATGTGTGCCCCCGATTTATCCACCTAGGTCTGGTCATGGCTGGGCAGACATCGCGGTAATTCCTACATGCCCTAAAAGTAATTCAGAATGTAAAGTTCTTTCACCTTCTTCAAAAGAAGCCAAACCGAGTTCTTATTGTCCGTCCTCTGCCACACCTGGAGTTCCCCTGTACCCTCTTCAGTTAGATGTCGTAAAGCATCTTGTGAAACTCTCCCCTGTTAGAGCCGTGTTAGCATGTGTTTTTGGGAGTCGTATTTTACACGGAGGGGGTGACTCCACCATATCAAATTCTTTAACCGAGGGCTCGGTGATGAAACGCGATGCTGACAGATTATTCTATGAGTTTGCACTTGATCAATCAGAGAGATTTCCAACCTTGAATCGGTGGATACAAATGCAAACTAATCTTCACCGAGTTTCGGAGGTTGCTGTAACTGCGGAACACACAATTAATGATGGAAGTGAGGCAAAAACTTCTGTGAAGCGTTTTCGCGAGCACGATAGTGATTCTGATTTAGAACATGAGGACCTAGCAGTGTGCCCCACCATATCTGTGATTCCCGAAACCGCAAACGAAAGTGGTATTTGGCAAGATTCTCCCAAGTCAGAGACTATTGAAACTGATACAACCGTCTTCCTTTCTTTCGGATGGGAGAACGAAAAACCATACGAAAAAGCCGTTGAAAGGTACAAATGTTTTAAATACATACACACCCACACATATATATTCGTATTTCTGTCACATTAACATCTAAACTGCCCATTGTTGCTTACTCCATATCATTTATGAAAATTCTAGATTGATAGAAGAAGGAAAATTAATGGACGCTCTTGCTCTTTCTGATCGATGCTTACGCGATGGTGCTTCGGATCATTTACTTAAGTTATTAATTGAACGTGAAGAGGAAGATCATACTGTGTATAATCAATCAGGTCATTCGACTTTTAGGATACCAAGTTATAGCTGGCAGTATTGCCTAAGGTTGAAAGATAAACAGCTTGCAGCCGCACTTGCACTGAAGTATGTATACTGGAAATATATTCTTGGTTAGTACTTGAGAAAGTTTATGAATGTATTTTTTTGGCTCTACAGATATTTGCATAGATGGGAATTAGATGCTGCTTTGGATGTTCTCACCATGTGCCACTGTCACTTGCTGGAAATTGATCCTTATAAAAACGAGGTGTTTATTACTAATTCACGATTTAGATTTTTTATTCTAATAATGCATTATTTAATATTTATTAAAGATCTTAAAGAATGGACAAAAAAATCTCAAATGCATGTTGTGTGTACTGTATAGGTTGTTCTAAGGAGACAAGCTTTAATGCGGTACAGTCATATACTATCTGCAGACGAGCGTTACAATAGCTGGCAAGAGGTTAAATACTTTCTTAATAGCGAAATCCATGATATGTTAATTATTATTCTTGTTAATTGTGATCCAATATATAATTTCTTAGGTTGAGGCGGAGTGTAAGGAAGATCCCGAGGGTCTAGCCCTTAGGTTAGCGGAAAAGGGAGCTGTTTCTGCTGCTTTAGAAGTTGCTGAAAGTGCAGGGTTATCTATTGAACTTCGTAGAGAACTTCAGGGTCGTCAACTTGTAAAACTTCTTACAGCGGACCCCATAACTGGTGGTGGGCCCGCTGAAGCTTCACGGTTTCTGTCTCTCTTGCGTGATTCAAAAGATGCTCTTCCGGTTGCAATGGGAGCAATGCAGCAATTGCCCAACCTTCGATCTAAACAATTGCTTGTAAGTAGTGGGTGCAAAATGGGCGGGTCAGGCAATGGATCATAATTGGTTAAGGTCCACTTATATGGCTACAGTCTTTGTTTCAGCAATTGATTTAGTAAAAAATCTACTTAATTAAATATATTTTATTTTTGTTTGAAGGTTCATTTTTTCCTGAAAAGAAAAGACAGCAACTTAACCGAACCCGAGCTTTCCCGCCTTAATTTGTGGGCCCTAGGTCTTCGTGTGTTGGCGGTCTTGCCTTTACCATGGCAGCAAAGATGTTCTGCATTGCACGAGCATCCTCAGCTAATTGTTGAAGTTTTGCTGATGCGTAAACAACTGCAATCTGCTTCTATGGTACCTTAAACAACAAGAACTCTCTTTATATGTGTATATATACGGGTGTGTGTATTATTCAAAAACGGATGTTAATAACGGTTATTGTATGTAATTTGTTTCCAGATACTTAAAGAATTCCCATCACTAAGAGACAACAATACAATCCTCACATATGCTGCTAAGGCAATTTCGGTTACTATAAGCCCGCCTCGACGCGAGTCACGAATACAAGTTTCCGGCCCCAAAACAAAGCAAAAATCAGGAACCCCTACACGATCTTCTTTTTCTAATAGTTTAAGTAACTTGCACAAGGAGGCACGTAGGGCTTTTTCTTGGAACCCAAGAAATAGTGCAGAGAAAACCACTCCTAAAGAAGTTCAGAGGAAACGGAAAGGGTCAGGACTTACACAAACGGATAAAGCCACTTGGGAAGCAATGGCTGGGATTCAAGAAGACCGTGTTTCGTCATACACAATAGACGGTCAAGATCGTCTTCCTTCAGTTTCTATTGCTGATCAGTGGATGCTTACTGGTGATATAGTTAAAGATGAAGCTGTACGGTCTTCTCATCATTATGAAAGTGCACCAGATATCATTCTCTTCAAGGTACACCTAAATTTATACATAAAATAAAGTGTTAAACATGTTAACATGTAACTTGTTCGTCAATGGAATTTTATACATTATACAGGAACTGCTTTCGCTGTGTTCAGACGAGAGTTCATCAGCAAAAGGTGCTTTGGATTTATGTGTTAATCAAATGAGAAATGTTTTAAGCTCTCACCACTTGCCTGAAAACGCATCAATGGAAACTATTGGTCGAGCTTATCATGCTACCGAGACATTTGTTCAGGTATCCATGTTTTTTTAATGATTAAATGACGAGTAAAATGCCGTTTTCGTTCCCGAGGTTTGGTTACTTTTGCAACTTTCGTCCAAAGGTTTGCTTTTCCGCATTTGAATCCAAAAGGTTTGAAATCTTGCCATTTTCATCCAACTCGTTAACACCATCCATTTTTTAACGTTAAGGCAGGGCTATTTTCGTCTTTTTGGACATTTTCTTTGTGATGATTAAAGGGTTTGGGTGGGAAGAAATTCAACAGAGGTGGATCTTTATTTCTTATAATGTTTTTTATTTTGATAAAATTGTCTATACAACGGAAATGCCCCTCGGAGAAAAATGGATGGAGTTAACGAGACGGATGAAAATGGCAAGATTTCAAACCTTTTGGATCCGAATGCGGAAAAACAAACCTTTAGACAAAAGTTGCAAAAGTGATCAATCCTCATGGACGAAAATGACATTTTACTCTAAAAATGATTTAGACAGCTATGCATGAGCTAATAGCAAGCTTCTTTGGTACATGCAGGGGCTTCTTTACGCTAAAGCTCAACTTAGAAAGCTTGAGGTTTCTGGTTATTCCGAAAGAAATAAAGACATTGAGGATACATCCTCTGATGCAGGCAGCTCTAGTGTGGGTAGTCAGTCAACTGATGAGCTCTCTGAAGTCCTATCACAAGCTGACACGTGGCTCAGGCGAGCTGAGCTGTTGCAAAGTCTTTTGGGATATGGAATTGCTGCTTCTCTTGACGATATTGCTGACAAAGAATCATCTGCACGGTTGCGTGATCGATTAATTCTTGAAGAACGATATAGCATGGCTGTGTATACTTGTAAAAAGTGTAAGGTATGTATAGTATAAACTATAAAGCCACATTCTAAATTTTATTTCAGTTTTCTTTTATCTAATATTCTAATGTAATAATTCTTTGTAAGATTGATGCATTTGCTGTATGGAATGCTTGGGGACTGGCTTTAATTCGGATGGAACACTATGCTCAAGCTCGTGTCAAATTCAAGTATATTAACGGCTAACCTCAGATTCATTCACAAATTTATAACTTTCTGTATCTGATTATTCATTAATAAGTTGCATATTAATGTTCATAGGCAAGCACTTCAATTGTATAAAGATGATCCTGCACCAGTTATTCAAGATATTATAAATACAATTGAAGGTGGCCCGCCAGCTGATGTGTCATCTGTTCGTTCCATGTAAGAAAGACTACCGAGTACCGCTCAATGTTACTAAGATCGTATTTTTGTGAGTATATACTAACTATAATTTATGCTGCAGGTATGAGCATTTGGCTAAAAGTGCACCTGCAATTTTGGACGATTCTCTTTCTGCTGACTCATATCTTAACGTTTTATATATGCCATCTACGTTTCCACGGTCTGAGAGATCCAGAAGATTGCAAGAAGCTTCAGACGGAAATTCCGTAAACGCATCAGATTTCGAAGACGTTCCACGCAGCAACCTGGATGCCATTCGATACCTTGAATGTGTTAACTATTTACAAGAGTTTACACGCAAGGATTTGCTTGATTTTATGTTCAAGCATGGCCATTACAAGGATGCCTGCATGCTATTCTTTCCTGAAAACGGCATTCCTTCACCACCTCAACAACCACCACTTGCTGCCATGTCATCATCGACCCCACAGAAACCTGATCCACTTTCAACTGATTATGGAACAGTTGATGATTTGTGTGACCTGTGCATTGGTTATGGAGCCATGTCTGTTTTAGAGGAAGTAATGGCTTCTAGAATGTCATCCACAGAAACTGCTGATGTGGAGGTGAAGCAGTATACATCAGCTGCACTTAGCCGCATTTGTGTATTCTGTGAAACATATAAGCATTTCAACTACCTTTACAGATTCCAGGTAATTCCTATAATCTGCTTAGGGCTTTAAACGAACCGAACGTTCAACAAACAGTTCGTCAACCGTTCAGCGGGAAGCTCGTTTAATAAATGAACGAACATGAACAAGAAATTTCGTTTGTTAAAATAAACAAACAAACATGAACAGAGGTTGTGTTCGTTCATTTATATTCGTGAACGTTCGGTAATGTGTTCATTTATGGTAGCCCGTTTTGTTCATTTCTATTCGTTCATTTAGAAGGTTTTTATATGTTATATTTTTGTTTTATTGTTTTTCGTTTTTAAAATTTTGAAACCTTCGTTAAAACTAATATGCCTCCCCCAACATCACTTATTTTACCATTTCAATTTCAGTTTGTGTTAAAGTTTGACAAACTTCTAAACTTTGTGTTAATCATGTTTCTGATAATTGTGTCAACTGTGTTCAAATAATTATGTTAAATGCTTATTTATGTTTTGGTGGATTCTTCGTGATCGTTGTGATGAAAATTTCAAATCTTGTTCTAAATGAATATTTGTTCGTGTGTATTATTTGTGTTCATAAACGTTGTTCGTGTTCATTTATGTTCATGAACATTACTTTGAGGTCATTTGCATTTGGTAAGTGTTCGTGAACAGTTCATGTACACGTTCATTTCCTTAATGAACGAACACGGACAAGAAAATGAACACGTTCATTTCCTTGATGAACGAACACGGACAAGAAATCTCGTTCGGTAAGCGTTCGTGAATAGTTCATGAACAAGCTCATTCCTTAATGAACGATCACGAACAAGGCCTTGTTTGTGTTCGTTCAGTTCGTTTACAGCTTATTTATCATTTCTGCTGGATTGAATCAGTCAACAATTAGTTCCTTACTAATAACATCTTTAATTGTATATTTAACTATTCAGGTGATAGGGAAGGATCATGTGGCTGCTGGACTTTGTTGTATCCAGTTATTTGTGAATTCATCTGTTCTAGATGAAGCTATAAAACACTTGGAAAATGCTAAGGTAAGTCATTGTGCCTTACATGAACAATTGTCTATAATTCAACTCCCGTGTGCTTATATACCTTGTGTGTGTGAAGATGCATTTTGAAGAAGCATTGGCAGCGAGATCTAAAATTGGTGGGTCAACTAAAGTTGTCACCAAGGGTATTCGTGGAAAAAGTGCGTCACAGAAACTTACAGAAGAAGGATTAGTGAAGTTTTCTGCTCGAGTTGCCATGCAGGTAGCTTGTTGTACAACATTGTGTGTGGCCGTTCACGCATTTTGATACATGCTAACATGCTCTTGATGGCAGGTGGATGTGATAAAATCCTTTAATGATACAGAGGGACCCCAATGGAAATACTCCCTTTTCGGAAATCCGAATGATCCAGAAACTTTTAGGTAGCTGGTTTGTTTTTTCAATATCTTTTAGGTAGCTGGTTCGTTTTTTCAATATTGTTACGTAGGGGTGTCAATCGTGTTGGGTTGCGGGTTGGTGGGTTGAAATGTGCAACCCGAGCACGACCCATATTATCATTCATGTCAAAGATTTCAACCCTAACCCGCACACATAAATTCGGGTCAACCCGAGCACGGCCCGTTTAACTCATATTTTTAAATGAGCCATACATGTTGATTTATAAGCGAGTTGTTGGGTTTTAAGCGGGTTATGGATAACATGTTTAATGATGAGTATGAGTGTGACAAGTAAATAATATAGTGTGTCAAAACTAACATTATTGTGACTAACCATGTAAAAGGAAACGAAAAAAACAAAAACAAAAATATAAAAGTTTTTTTTTTCTAAATAGTTAAATGGGTCAACCTGTTTTTATATGAGTCAATCCGAACCCGGCCTATTTTTTAATACGGGTCAACCTGAACCCAACCTGTTTTTAATACGGATCAGCCTGAACCCGACCCATTTTTTTTAAACAGGTCGTGTTAGTTGACCCAAACCTGTTTTTTTCGTGTCGCCGTGTCGGGTGTGGGTCGGGTTTCGAGTCGTGTCAAGAATTGCCGCTTATATATAGTTATATATTTATCATCTAGAGGTGGTAATTTGACCCTTGTACTTTGGAGTTGGTCGATCTGGGCTGTGAAATATCTGAAATGGGTCAAATGAAAGATCTAACTAAAAGGTACTTGATACTAGGGTTAAAAGTGGCTCAAAGTCATTCTTTAATGCATACAAGTTACAACCTCCTATAATTTTTTTTTTCATATATATATGAATTATTATTCTATAATATTGTTTTTGTAGTTCATTAGTTATGTGCAGAGAACGCTGTGACCTGACCCATTTTAACCGAAACCTGTTTTGACCTGTTTTAATTCGTACGTCTTTGCTACAGGAGGAGGTGTGTGATAGCAGAAGCTCTTGTTGAGAAGAACTTTGACCTGGCTTTCCAAGTGATCTACGAGTTCAATCTTTCTGGTAACAACTGCATCATAAACCATGAAATTCAATTCAGTCTCGTTAACAAATTAGCTACAACGTTCTCATTTTCTAAATTAATGTAAAAATCCAGCTGTTGATATATACGCTGGTGTGGCGTCATCACTTGCTGAGAGAAAGAAAGGCGGTCAATTGACTGAATTTTTTAGAAATATTAAGGGCACTATTGAAGATGAAGACTGGGACCAGGTAATTAATTATTATCATAAATTTACCCTTAAGGATTAATTTCATATATAAACTAAAAATATCATATATCGGATATAGGGATAGCAAAGTAGTTAAAATATCAAATATACAATAAAAATTAAAAACAATCTAATAAATGATCATTTCTCTTATTTTTTAACTTCAAGTTTTCATATATGCTCATCTTTTAACCTCATATTTTTATAACACATTTTTAGCTTAAATTTATTTTTACCAATTTTTTTTTTAGCCATAAACAATAGTATACTCCATATATAATATTTAAGCTAAACAAATTATGCTAGAAATGAGTAAATATAATATTTGAAGTTAAATGTCATATATGAGATTTCAAAGTTTCAGAAAAAAGGGTAAAACTGTCATTTATTAAACGGTTTTTAGTGAATTGGGTATATATGATATTAAACTACTTTATATGATATTTATAATTTTGCATGGGTATATATGATATTTTGCAAGTTTGTAGGGGTATATATGGAATTGCCCCTACCCTTAAAACAGTGATATTACTAGTTTCACATGATAAATAAATATAATTACGAAAGTATATAATTGGTGTTTGGATGTAGGTTTTGGGAGCAGCTATTAACGTATATGCCAACAAACATAAGGAACGCCCCGATCGTCTTATTGACATGCTAACTAGCAGCCACAGGTTAAAGCTTTCATACACTAAACACATTTACTTGAATATGTATGGGATTTATGTGACCTTGTTCTAAGTTTGTAACCTTGTTCTACTTGATGTAACCTTGTTCTAAGTTTGTATTACATTGTTGGCATTTCAGGAAGGTTTTGGCTTGTGTGGTGTGTGGCCGCCTTAAAAGTGCCTTCCAGATTGCTTCTAGAAGCGGAAGCGTGGCTGATGTCCAGTATGTAGCACATCAGGTATGTATTTTGCAGTTTTACCTAAAGTTATATAATGTTTGCATGCTGAACTAACACGGGTGGGTGTTTCAGGCGTTACATGCAAACGCACTTCCAGTGCTTGATATGTGCAAACAATGGTTGGCTCAGTACATGTAAAATACGACCCACCAACCCCGAAACCCAGTTTTATTAGGTTTGTAAAGTCCAATGCGCATTTTATAGCATTTTTGGCATTTGAGGGGGGGAAAAGGTTTGTGTTTGTGCAGCAGAGAAGCTAGAAGAGGTGTATATATCATTCGGAGTGTTTGTTTGTCAACTTTCAATACCATGATCATAAGTTTTGCCTTCATTTTGACTGGGTAGATGATATTTTGACTTCTAGGAGTCAAATTTGCTACATTTTGAAAGAAAAAAAGTTGTTTTGCTGTGGTAGCATTTATTTAAAGACTATCTGCAGCTGCTTATAAGTTTGAATCGTTGAGTTGACTTTCTTGAGGTCAAACATTTGTCTTGAGACTGGACATGATGATACTAGTACATTTTATTATGTGATTATTTAATTTGCTTGCAAATTAAATAAACTTTTAGGAACAATGAATTTAATCCAATTGTATTAAAGAATTTCAGTAACTGAGAAATAAATTTTAACAAAAGGAATTTGTTCAACACCTACAAAAATAAAGTCAAAGTTGATTTGGGTTGACAACCAAGTTGTTTGTAAACTATGACGCTTGTGACAAGCATTTTAAGTTTTATGCATTACGGGAAAATGGTTTGTATTATTAGGTTCTTTTTTGAGTAACAGGTTTCGATTTTATGTTTATGTTTTTGGATGATTAATTTATGACCGACTGAAAAGTAGCTTGGTTATTTCGAACGACACAAAATGTTCAATACGAATATTGACATAATCCACCTAGCATAGTTAAATAGGGATAGCAAATTAATTACGAACATCGACTAAGTAAGTCATTGACATCTTGACACATGGCGTAAATTTGTGAAATTGGCCAGCAACACAAATTTGAAAAGAACCAATGAAAGCGAGCCACGAGAGTAGTTACGCCGGTGGGTTGAGACTATTGGATGAAGTTCTCCGGTGGCCTCTTTGGGTGAAAGTCACTTGTGTCACTTTGAGAGAAATTTGTCTCTCGTCTTCGGTCTGATAAACTCATTATCATCCTACTCATTAAATCACACCAATAGAGGCTAAGGTAGGGTCCGAGGTGGGTAAGATGTACATAACCTTACCTCTACCCCATAGGAACAGAGAGACTGCTTCCAGTGAGACCTCCGACTCAATAGTAGTTTTGCATCAAGTCTTAGACATGAGGCACATAACACTTAGGAATTAGGACAAAGGCCGATTAGTGCATGTATCCCCTAGTCTTTCAACTATTAACGCCACCACATGATGCATGATTAACCGCCCCCCGCTTTTTTCAATATTTTCACGAAATTAGTAAAATAACGTTAAAATTAGTGCACTTTCACTTTTGCTCTCGGAGGGCCTACACACATATGCATTAAATGTACATACCACAAGCGGGGGCGTGTTCTGAAAAACTAAGCATGTTATGTCAATATGTTAACGCATTTAAGACTATGGGGTATGGGGCGGGGGTTGGGGCGTGGGTTGGAGAGAAACACCCAAGTCACCACCCCGGGTGGGCTTGGGTTTGGGTGTGGCCCCTTGGGCGGGAGTTTAAGGCCGGGCGTGGGGCGGGGCTACCACATGACATGGCGGAACCTCATTGGCCAAGAGCACTAGCCCTTTGAAATTGACTTTTTTTTCCACGCCACCCAACCCACGCCCCACCATACCCCTTTGAAATTGGCTTTTGGTCTTGGGTGCCCCATAGTCCACGTGTCGCACCATGCCCCCAACCCACGCCCCACCATACCCCACGGTCCCGTGGGGTATGGTGGGGCGTGGGTTGGGGGCATGGTGCGACATGTGGACTATGGGGCACCCAAGACCAAAAGCCAATTTCAAAGGGGTATGGTGGGGCGTGGGTGGGGTGGCGTGGCTAGTGCTCTTGGCCAATGAGGTTTCACCATGTCATGTGGGTAGCCCCGCCCCACGCCCGGGCTAAATCCCACGCCAATGGGGCCACGCCCAAACCCAAACCCACCCGATGTGATGACTTGGGCGTTTCTCTCCAACCCACGCCCCAACCCCACCCCATACCCCATAGTCTAACACGATTTGTTATATGCATGTTAAACTTGGAGTTATATCAATTATTTTTAATTATTCTATATCACAATATTTTGAAACACAACACTACATTACAAGACACTCCCTAAAACAATCGTTTGGACCACAAAATTATATTATATAATCTGTGTACAATTTAGAGAACATGAACATACTCGAGTTTGTTTGATTTCTCTTGCAAGCTATTAGTTTCTCCGATTTACAATTTTGAATGTATAGAAAACATGAACATAATTGGGTTTGTTGTAACTTCAGATTGGGAGGTGGCGGCAGCAGCGACGATTGGGGTAGGGGAGAGTGCATCGCGTGCGGCAATGCGCCATGCCTCAGACTGTAATTGATCACACGCCTTGAAGCATGAACAGTTTAACCCAGGTAGGGTATGAAACTTCAACACCGTCATGCACTCAAACTTTGTGTTGAATATTTGTGGCGGTGTTAGACTGGATGAAGTGTTTGCTGTTTGGGATCGGATTTGAAGGAATGGATGGGAAAAGCTTGATCGAGATCAGGCTAGGGAGGGTGATACCATGTAAGATGCTTAATTTCCCGCGTTTCATTTACATCACAAATGGCTATAAATAATACACCACATGGATCTCATTTAGGAGCTATCTATGGAAATAAAACACCGTTCTAACTAATTGGTAAGGTCATGTATAATGCGGCATTATAGGGGTGTGAAGGGCTTGATAACGCTTCTAACACCGCCCCTGGGCTTATAGGGGGCATGAAGAGGTAGGTAGGCACGTTTTCTAGTATAATGCTCAATGGAGAGAACAAAACGGAAAGTAATAATTGAAAGGGCATGAATGGTCATTAATCATTACACATCTATATTAAAAAATTTCCATAATTGAGAAATAAATTTTAATAAAAGGAATTTGTTCAACACCTACAAAAATATAGTCAACGTTGATAAGGGTTGACAATTAAGACATTATTGTATGCTTAGTGTTAGAAAAAAACCAAGTTGTTTGTAAACTATGTCACTTGTGGCAAGTATTTTAAGTTTTATGCATTGAAATATGTCGAATTGCATTATGGGAAATGATTTTTATTATTGTTTTCAAGTCGTGGATTATTAGGTTCTACTGTTGTGGTTATTAAATAAATATTTGAGTAAACTTCCGTTTTGCTCTCTGTGGTTTGGTCATTTTAACGGTTTTGCTCCAATAGTTTAAAAATAACCATTTTCCTCCCTGATCTTTCGAGTTTGTCGCCAGTTTGCTCCCTAATCTTTCGAGTTTGTCGCCAGTTTCTTCCCTGATGGAGTTAGAGGCTGGGAGCAAAATGAAGATAAGTTAGAAAAATCAAGGAGGAAAATTACTATTTTTAAACTATTGGAGCAAAACCGTTAAAATGACCAAACCACAGGGAGCAAAACGGAAGTTTACTCTAAATACTTTTTGGATGATTAAGTTATGACTATCTAAAAAAGTATTATGGTTATTTGGTTTTTAAAGCATTCAAGTGGACCTGAGCGTTCCACCATGTGAGCGCTATACCCTCGAGGGTACCGGTAGCATACTTCACCCTGCGTGCCTCAGGGCATTCACACATCTCGAAAACAGATTCGAGCTTTTCAAACCAGTGGAGGAGACCTACCGCTCCTTCAGTGCCGCTAAAAGTAGTGGGTCGGCAGTCCATAAAAGTTTTGAAGGTGCACACAGGTGGCTGTGCAGGTTGACCTGTCGTGAGAGTAAGAAAGGACAAAGTTTAACACAAAGGTTGGATTCATGAAAGTAGGATCCAGGGATCCTAGAGTGAATCGGGATGGCAGGGTATACCTCCTGCCTGAGCAGCTGGAAGTGCCGCAGCAACTTGTTGGTTAATCAGAGCCGTCAACTGGGCTTGTGTCATGTTAACGCGTCCAGACATGGTCTTCATATCAAGAGAAACATGAGTGAGAGAGGTTCGCGAAAGTGCGATGACAGAAGAGAGTAAGCACACTCGTGTTCTCACTTATCAGTGACAATGTTTATCTAAGCATACCATAAGCAAAGTTCTACGTAATCTAGCAAGTAGGCAATAAATCATAAACTATATCACCTAGAATGTCGAGTCTTGCACGTGGAGTGAAGCGTCGTTGTGGATCGTAGAGCACCGTACAGGTTATAGTCTGGTTTTAACAAAAACGTTTTCCCTTATTAAAACCAAGTTCTCTATAACCAATGGCTCCGATACCAATCTGTCACACCCCCAAAATCCACACGCGGAGTATCACCGCTTGGAGGCGTGACTGACCAGGATCAAGCCACCAATCATATTGAACAAGCATGTAAGTAAACATAATTCAACCACACAATATGAAAGGTGTTCAAAAACCAAAGCATAGTTAAGTGTTTAGCGGAAGCAAAAATTGTAAAACCCATTGTCAATATTAAATACGAAATAAAGTAATGTTCATCGTATGGCACACACTGCCATATCCCACAACGACTGTCCCTCCCTGTGCAAGCTCCATGAGTACCTAATGACCTGCAAGGCATGTAGCAACGAATCAACAACAAAGTTGAGCGAGTTCACAGTTGATTGTTTGGTTAAAGTGTTCGTTTCGTAAATCGTATGTTCGTTTTGTAAACCATGTACTGTATTAATTTGTATCGCGGTTTCCCAAACATGTTTGCGATGATTAGTGGGGGCTTCCCATGTGTATTACTTGACTAGTCGTATCCGTACGTGCCCTTCTTGATCCAAGGACCGTAGCAAGTATGAGTGTACGTAGGTTTTACGTACGTGCCCTTCAATCCGAGGACAGTAGCAAGTATGAGAGTACGTAGGTTTTACGTACGTGCCCTTCAATCCGAGGACAGTAGCAAGTATTCTAGTAGTGTTGATAGTATAAATAGTTATTCAAACCCATTCCCAACCCACCGGGAATCCCATGCCTTAGGAGTGTGAACTCACCTAGGTTTGCTCGGCAGATACACAGAAAGGTCAAGTCTAGCTGCTAGTGGTCAACCACGTCCTAACATGGTTACCATACAAGTCAGGTGTTGGTTCAAATAGTGCACGTATGTTTGCACCGAGATAGCAATTTACGAACATGCACAGATCATGGCAACACATAACAGTCAAGAACATAGCATTTTCATACTTGTACGATTTAAGATGTGTTGGGCCGAACCATTTGTGAAATTCACTAAAATAACCCAACTAAACATTTCGGCCCAACATGTTGTGCGGTCGGCACAGCCTTGTGCGACCCACATCATGTTGTGCGATTCAGTAATACACCCGGCCCAACATATACACCCAGCCCAACAATTAGCATAACAGTCCTGCATGTATTGGCCCAAATAGGCACACAAGTCTTGTGCGATCCGATTGGGTTGTGCGACTGGGTTCGGGCTTTGAGGCCCAACAGTTAAACAAACATCATCACTTGTGCGATCCAGTAAGCCTTGTGCGACTGTGGGTGCCTTGTGCGATTGGATCGTCTTGTGCGACTGGACTCCTTGTGCGACCAGGAGTCTTGTGCGAGTGGACCTCTTGTGCGACCAAGAGGTCTTGTGCGAATGGTTTAAATATCCGAATATTATGTCATTCGGTTACAATCATTCAATATTTTCCTTATTTACACTTTATCAATTAACAAATTTCCAACTATCCATTTAACATACAATCGATCAAACTGAGCATATTCTAATCAATTCTCATGAACCCTAACATGAACATAATCATGACCAATAATCAAGACACTTAAACATATCCATCTAGGGTTTCAAACCATCATATAACACCTCATGATCGACCCTACTACTAACCCGATTCTAGCAAACATGCAGCCGATTAACAAACATTCGGTTCTTAATACAATAATATGAAATCCGATTAGCATGAACATTATCCAATACACATATGCAAGCCGATTTCATGCACATCAACGATTAATGATTTAAATCACATTCAATCACAAGATATCATTAACTCATCATGCAATCAATCCGAAAACAAGACATGATAGCCGATTAACATTATCATACATATCCGATTCACAAGAACATCATCATTCATACACACTATATCATGGCATCCATAATATCATTTAACAACAACATCATAGAACACTAACCGGTTAGAGAAGGAACAAGGATTGATCCGAATAAGGAAGGATCTTCGATGGAGATGGAGGGTTGTTTGGCGTCGGCTTCAAGAGGAGAGAAAGAGAGTAGGGTTTGTGTAAAGTGTTTAGCAAACAAATGAGGAGTATACCCTTCCTCTAATTGTTATGCGTGTAAGGAGAGAGTGGGCCGAGCCATCATGGGCTGCCCTTGATCCGAATGTAATGAGTGTAGTCCGAATGGGCTTGTGCGATCGGATGGTGTTGTGCGTTTGGGCTAATTATATACATACATATATTACACATAACATGAAATCATTCATAGCATTCAGTACTCAACATAGTTCATGTAATCACATCAGGTTTACATACGTTACATCAACACAAGGAGAAGGTTTTAAATACGAGTTGTCACACATGCACTCGGTCCAATCAGCACCTATTTTACATCGACAGAAAATGATTAAAGCGAACATCGACACCATCATTCATGTTCAATATAGAAAGAAACACCTGTTTTACATCCACATAGAACGATAAAAAACGAACATCAGACTAAACATTGAGTTCGATAGAAAAATCAACACGTGTTTTACATCGACATAAAACAATAAAAAACGAATATCGGTACCAGCATCGATGTTATTCAAACGACATCGATCAGTTTATATCGTAAAGATATTGGTACCCAATTCAATTATCGTCATAGAAAGGAGTAATGTATTATTAAAATATAAATAAATTATTAAAATTAGAATAAAAATAAATAGATAAATACTTAAGAAACCATTAAAATATAAATAAATGCTTAAAAAATCTAAAACACTATTCATCATGAGTTTTGCTTAATATGTATAATAATAACTAGGGTGTATGCCCGCCGCGTTGCGACGGTACGTTACCGTTGGCATTCGATTGATATCAGGGTTCGGTCCGTTACAATACCGGTACGATACATGCACTTTATATATAAATCAACGCATGTTTACATCAATCGAAAATGATAAAACAAACATAGGTACCGACACCAATGTTGTTCCAATGGTGTCGATCAATTGAGATGGTCATCATATTCATTTTCAATAAAATTTATATCACAATGTTGAAAGAATATAAAAATAGAATGCAAGTTACTAAAAAAATCAAATATATTGTCGGTTTCAGTTGGGTTTTGTATGATAGCCGAGCAATATCTATTTTCAGTAAAATTAATTATACTACAATGTTGAAAATAATAAACATAACTTCGAAGTTACTTTTTTTTTAAGTTAATGAGCGCAAGTCATAATCAAGTTAAAAAGATAAGTACTTAGAAAGTTTAATCACTATTCATCATTTAGAGCTTGATAAAACTAACATAATTACAAAAAATATAATTATTTGGAAGATCACTACAGGAGACAATATTCGAGCTTCTTGGTCACGCTACGTTAGAAAACGATATTTTCTTAATAAAATTACATATAAAATTTATGTTATTTTCATGTCATTTGTAAAACCATATATATAAGTTAATGGGGTTTTTTCGCGCTATCACGACGGGATTTCGGTCGTTATCGGTTTAATTTGCTACACTACAGATATGATATGATACGATGCATGCACTAGGTATAACAATCAACACATGTTTTACATCGATTGAAACAAAAAAAAAAACGAACATCCGTACCGATGTTTTACGAATGATATTGGTTCGGTTCATCATGATTTCGGTAAAGATATCGATTTAATTATCGTAGACGAAGTTGTATTATAATTATCAAAACCCACACCATAAGAAAATATGAGTTTGTTTTTTATGTGTATAGAACAACCAATATTTACAAACCATATTACATTAATAATTTTAGAAATATCATATTCATGGAATCATGATGAATCTATAATGGTTTATTATTAAATTTAATTTGGATTACGACATGATTCTATAATGGTTTATTATTATTAAATTTAACTTAATTTGTATTACCATTCATGGGTTAGGATCAAATACAAAGGATAAAATAAATAAGAAGAGTAAGAAGGATTCTAGTCCATTGATTTTATATTTGGAGGGTTGAGATTAGTTGTAGGGAAAAGAAGATAATAGAAGGGCATAAAGAGAATCCTATGTTTATGGATTTTCTCTCTCCACATGCAAGGCATATGCCAATTCCCCCATCGATTTAAAACGTCCATAACTTTTTCATACGACATTTAAAAAAAAAAATTCACCATAATAACGAGCGTTTTTTTATCTTTAATATGAGTACCATATTATCATATAAAAATAAAATAAATTTTTTTATTTTTACTGGGTTTTTTTTTTGCATTGTGTTAAAGGTTCATGTCATTGTGTTTTTAAACTGGGTTTTGGTCAGTAGAGTTTCTATACATTGTGTTATTATCAAAACCTATAACACAATATTAATTTGGGTTTTATCCATTGCGTTTTTATAAGAACCTATAACACAATATATGACACAATGAAGATGGTGTTATATTTGGGTTTTCTATAAATTGTGTTATTAGTTCAGGTCATTGTGTTTAATATGTTATTCATTGTGTTTTAATATGTTGTCCATTGTGTTTTAATAATTTGTTCAATTTTTTTTATTATCTTTGTTCATTGTGTTTTAATTTGTTGTGTATTGTGTTTTTAGTTTGTTTTACATTGTGTCTTCATCTGCTCTCCATTGTGTCTTTTATCTGCTGTCATTAATTGTGTATTTTATCTGTTGTCATCAATTGTGTTTTTATTTAGTCTGATACTTGTTGTGTTATATGTTATCGCCATTGTGTTAGACGTTATGGTCATTGTATTTTAGTATGTTGTCCATTGTGTCTTTATCTGTTGTCATTGATTGTGTTTTTTATCTACTTTACATTGTGTTTTACATCATGTCCATTGTGTTATTATCAAAACCTATAACACAATGTTAATTTGGGTTCTATCCATTGCGTTTTTATAAGAACCTATAACACAATATATGACACAATGAAGATGGTGTTATATTTGTGTTTCTATAAATTGTGTTATTAGTTCAGGTCATTGTGTTTAATATGTTATTCATTGTGTTTTAATATGTTGTCCATTGTGTTTTAATAATTTATTCAATTTTTTTATTATCTTTGTTCATTGTGTTTTAGTTTGTTGTGTATTGTGTTTTTAGTTTGTTTTACATTGTGTCTGCATCTGCTCTCCATTGTGTCTTTTATCTGCTGTCATTAATTGTATCTTTTATCTTTTATCTTTTGTCATCAATTGTGTTTTTATTTAGTCTGATACTTATTGTGTTATATGTTATCGCCATTGTGTTATTCGTTATGTTCATTGTGTTTTAGTATGTTGTCTATTGTGTCTTTATCTGTTGTCATTGATTGTGTTTTTGATCTACTTTACATTGTGTTTTACATCATGTCCATTGTGTAATATGCAACTGGGTTTTTGAATTTTTTTTTTTTTGAAAAATATAACAATATGGTACTCATATTAAAGATAAAAAAACGCTCGATTTTATGGTATATTTTTTTTAAAAACAAATGATGTATAAAAAGTTACGGACGTTTAAAAATGGGGGGGGGGGGGAATAACATGTGACTTGTATGTGCATATTCTCTTTCCTCTTGTAGACAAAATTACCCTTTCCATTTAATTTCTCCTAGGACACTTGTCACTCTCTGGTGGCTTCTTACCCTTCTTATTTTTAAATACTTTGTATTATAACTCAACTAGGGCTGTAAACGAGTCGAGCCGAGTCGAGCCAGGGTTGGGTCGAGCTCAAGCTCGAAATTAATTCAGGCAGTAAAACTTGGCTTGAGCTTTACGTCAGAGTTAAACGAACCTAAGAACGAGCCAACGAGTCGAGCCATGGGCCGAGCCGAGCTTAACTCGAGCTGGGCTTGGTTACAAAATGAGCCAGCTTGGTTCACGTCATCTCAAATTGAGTTTTTTGGCTAGTTTTTCTCGAGCTTCTTTCGAGCGAGCTACGAGCCGAGCTACGAGTCGCGAGCTTTATGAACAGCCCTAAACTCAACCCCGAGGAAATTCATTCATGACCTATTGGTCTAGTGGTATAGTGTCCCCCTTACAAATGTGAGGTTGTGTCTTCAAATCCTTACAAGTGCAAGGTGAAGCTGGAATTAAGGTGTTAAAAAACTGTCGTTCATAAAAAATATAGGGAAATTCACTAATATACAATTATACATTTGATTGATCAAACTTAGCAAAATAAATAATGTCGGGTTTACACTCAGCGGCGGAACTAGCCCAAAAATTCAGGGGTATCCCAATTTTTTTATTTTTTAGACCAGGGGTATACTTTGTATAACGGATACGAAGTTGTGGGGTATTTTTACACTATGGAAACAGAGTTAAGGGGTATTTTTACACTACGGAGACGGGGTTGAGGGGTAGCCCGTGCTACCCCTACTAGCATTGTAAGTCCGCCACTGTTTACACTTATGAACATGGACAAAATAAATCATTGACATCTTCACACATGGCATAAATCGGCATTGGCGAAATTAGCAGGCAACACAAGTTTGAAAAAGAACCAATGAACGCGAGCCACGTGAGCCGCCGGTGGATTGAGACTATTGGGCGAAATTCTCTGGCGGCTTCTTTGGGTGAAATTTGCTTCTTGAAGAGAAATTTGCCTCTGTTTTCTGATCTTCGAGCGAAATTGCTCCCGCTTTGATAAATGAGTTTTAAACATGCGCCAACAACATGTTAAGCCATTTAACACGATTTGTTATATGCATGTCATAAGTCGACCTGTTTACTTTAGGCAGGCTTTGACATTGTGTCAAGTTGTGTTGGGTTAGTAAGTTGTGTTACAAAAAATTCCCAGCTCTATAAATACTTAAAACAACTATCTGATTTTTATGTTATTTGACAAGATCCAGAGAAAATTTTTATATCATTTAGACCCAAAATTTTAAACAAATAATGATATCTCACTTTTCGTGTAGTGTTGTTTGTAATATAGTTTTCCTTGTTTCTGAATTGAATAAATTGCTAAAATCGTCCCTGACGTTTGTTCACATTACTAGATCCATCCAAAAAAGATTTTTTTTCATAGGAGCCACTGAGGTAGGGATGAGCTCGGTACCGTCCGGTACCTAAAAATGTGTTTTTAACTTCTTTAAAAATGTGTGTTATTTTTTTTTTTCTGAAGTTACTTGTATCATTAATTTAACACCTACGCAAAGCTATTATTTAATACTTTATACATAATAAAAATAAAAATACACCATCTTAAATAAAAAATATAACATAAATATAATATCCACTTGTGAAAAGCTAATATGTTCAGTTAAGTCACATATATCTAGTTTAGTATGTTAGTTACTGTATTGATTAGTTAATAGCTTATTTGGATCGATGGTGTATATAAAATATGTTATATAATACAACTTTCCGGATAACAGATGATATAAGTAATTAAGAAAATATTTACCAAAAGATTAAAAACATGTCTGTTAAAAAAACGTTTATAAAGAGTTATAGACGTTCTTTTATAAAGGTTAAAAAAAACTTCAATTTAAAATTTAAAATTTCACGATTCAACAAATTGTTTTTTAATTTTGTTATAAACTTTTTATAAGACCACCCGTAGTGAAGCGGTATTTTTTAAAAAAATTGAAAAAAAAACGCCCCGAAACCAGGGGCGGACCCACATTGGTGCCACCGGGGTCCCCGGACCCCAATCTTTTTAAAAAAAATAGTAGATTCGGTATATTAAATTGTATATGGACCCCATAAATACAATTAGGTGGACACCATAGAAATAAAAAGAAAGTTGGTGTAGTGGTAAATCTCCCTCTTTTCCACCAAGAGGTCTTGGGTTCAATCCTTGATAAACCCATTTTTCTTATTTTTTTTTTTTAAAATCTAGTTCAAACCTCACTTTAACTCGACCCGAACGAGGACCGACCCGAAAATGGACCCCATTGAAATAAAATCATGGGTCCGCCACTGCCCGAAACGCCCCCCATTACAGCCGGCGTTATACGGCGTTATTTTCGAAAAAAATGGACGTTGGCGTTTTAATTAAAACGCTGAAATCTCACTTGGGCCAAGAGATGACCGTTGACAACGGTCAAATGTTTAACTTTTTTTTTTTAATTCCAAAATTTACCCACTATATAAACAATACCCACTTCATCCTACTTTTAATAAAAAAAATCACACTTTCTCTCCTACTTCTTCTATATTTTATACAAATATGCATCCATTCCGACCCCCCTTTGGTGTCCCCGCAAGACCCATGAACCCGAACACAACCCAACCGCAACATACGTTTAACCTTCAAGAAATGGACCCGAGCATGTTAACGTACGCGGCGTACTTGAGTGGCGCCACTCCGTTCGTGGCTCCCACCTTCGGCTATGGTCAAGCCGGCGGGTCGCAACCGTCACAACAACAAGCCGAATCCGAACCCGATGTCGATGTCGTGCCGGAGACGCAACCCGAACCGGTGCAAGAGAAATCGAAACGCGGCAGAAGGTCGCATAAGAAGAAGGAAAATGACGAACCTCGACGTACAAAAACTACCATTAAATGGACGAAGGACGAGGAATTCACGTTGACTCGGGCGTGGCTCGACATTTCGGAGGACCACGAAACTGGTAACTTTTATATTTTTTTTACTTATATTTTCACTTTTATTTTTAACATACAACTTATATTTTTACTTTTATTTTTTAAATTTGTAGCAAACTTTCAAACGGGCCCCTTTTTTTGGGATATGGTTCGTGCACTCTTTTATAGCACGTGAGGTCAAGGCGAACATCGGGACAAAGATTCCATTTCTAGCAAATGGACCGACATCAACAACAAGTGTCATGCGTTCCAAGAAGTGTACCAACGTAACTTCGATAATCGCCCGAGCGGTGAAGCTGACGTCGGGGTTTTAACGAGGACTTTGGACGAGTTCGAGAAAACGAAATGCCCTTTCGCGTACTATAAGCGTTGGGATCTACTACGAAAAAGTCCAAAGTGGGCACGAGTAGGTACCATGACGTCTAGTAGTAGACGTCGAGCTAAACGGTCAAAAACATCATCATCCGTTGACCCTGAAACACCGACATCGGATGCCCGCAATGTCGATCTAAATGAGGTGGTGGACGTTGACGAGGAACTTGAAGAAGAGTTGACCCGACCGCCCGGTAGAAGAAAGGATAAGCGAACCGGGAAAAAAACGGTCGAGTCGTCTTCCGATCTCGAGTTAAAGGAAGATTTCGAGGAGATGAACCGTCGTCTCCAAGACATTCGCGACCTCGGCCACCAACGTTATGAGATTATGAAAGAACGAGTGGTCGAAACCAAAAATTTTAACGAGATGCAAGAGGCGAGGCAAATGGAAAAGGACATTGAGTTTTTGTCCAAACCTATCGACCACCTCCAAGGCGATGCGTTGATCCTTGCGCAAATGCGTCACCAAAAAAATTCGAGAAAAATATGGACTCTTCTAGATCATTTTCTTTTTTTTTAACTTTATTTTTTTTTCGGTTTTTTTATTTTATGTTTTTTTTTCAGTTTTTTTTTTCAAGTAGTGTAATTTTTATTTTATATTAATGAAGTTTTTTATGTTTTAAATTAAAAAAAAATAATTGTGAAATGATTGCATGGGCGTTATTGGAATAATGCCCCACTACGCCACTTTTGGAATAATGCCCCATGCTGACTAGGATGACACGTGTCGAATAATGCCCCATGATAGGGGCATTATTTTCTTTCACCACTACACATGGTATAACTCTTGTTAAACAACATACTTTTGCTAGGAAAATGATTTTATCTAATAAATTAAGAGTGAGAAATGTAACTTTCAAAGATCATCCATTTTGGTAAACATTTTTCAAAATCACTCTTTTTTGGTAAATAAATTTTCCACTAATACCATTTAAAAAAACAAACACCAATTTTGGTAAATACTTTTTAAATCACCAATTTTGGTAAATAATTTTTCCACTAACACCACTTTTGGAAAAAAAAAACTTAGAGAGCCTTTAGACCTTGGTATCCATCCTTAACTCTACTTAAGTGCCACATCATCCATTTTCTGTCGCAACCCCCGATCCCTAATCCCTGGGAACGGGCGGCCGCGAGCCAGTTTCGGTGGTATCGCGTGTTTGTCAAATTTGGCAGCGGAATTTTTCATCAGCATCGTAGTTAGGAAATATTTGATCAGAGTAAAATACCACAATTTCATAATATTAAATATATGGGATAAAACCCAAATTTTGTAGTACACGCATGTTCATAGGAATAAATCTCATTTTATTTAATAAAAACATCTATTTTATTGTAGGTAACTTTATTGCTACTTTTCCAAGCCTTCAGTGCTGTCCAGCTGGCTTCTAATTGGCTTTCACAATTTGTTACCTGAAACGCGTTTTAAAAACATTTGTCATTGGGAAATACTGGTGAGTGAATCCCAGTTTAATCAAGTTTAAATAAAAATAATTGTACAGTATTGAGGACGATCTCGCAATTACATTTGTTTCCAAGTTATATCAATTAACATCCAAGTTACTGTCAGACCCTACTTGTGGAAATGTTACTCCTTGACCAGGTGGTAACAAATTTTGTATACAAAACCCCAACATACTCATGATAATTGTATTCTTACAAATACTCAATAACTGCTTAATATACATTTAATTATATGAGGTTTTGTAAAAACAGTTAACAAAAGGTTTACAAAAAGCGGATCAACTCACAAAAAGCGGATCAACTCAATAACTCATTTACATATAATTTAGCTAACTGTTCCATACTGAAAGTTTCTTTCATTGGTAGGAAATGAGCTGACTTGGTTAGCCTATCTACAATCACCCAGATTGTATCATTACCTTTTCTTGTTTTAGGTAATTTATTAACAAAATCTATTGTTATCAATTCTCATTTCCACACTGGCATTTCTAACTGTTGCAACAATCCTGAGGGTTTCTGATGTTCAGATTTAACTTGTGAACAAGTTAAACATTTAGAAACATAGGCTGCTATGTCCTTTTTTATTCATATCCACCAGAAATTCTTTCTTAAATCCTGGTACATTTTATCATTTCCTGGGTGCATTGTATACTTAGATTTATGGGCTTCTTCTAATATACGATGACTTTTGGTTTCCTAATTTAGGTATCCATATTCTCTTCTTATGAAATCTCCAAATTCCATCTGTTCCTTGTTCTAATTCCTTAATCATTCCTTTTAGCTTTTCAGTATCAACCTTAATTACTGATTTTTGTGCTTCTCTTATCTGATCATTTAAATCTACTTGTAGATTTAATTTAAGAGAACGTACCCTTTTTGGCTTTTCGTGATACTTTCGGCTTAAAGCATCTGCCACTACATTTGCTTTTCCTTCATGATACTGGATATCACAATCATAATCACTAAGCATCTCCATCCAGCTTCTTTGTCTCATATTCAACTCTTTTTGCCCAAAAACATATCTTAAACTTTTATGATCGGTAAATATGGTAAACTTACTACCGTAAAGGTAATGTCTCCAAATCTTAAGGGCAAAAATTATTGCTCCTAATTCTAAATCATGGGTTGAATAATTCTCTTCATGATTCTTAAGTTGTCTAGACGCATATGCTATAACCTTTTGGCGTTGCATTAACACACATCCATAACCTAACTTAGAAGCGTCACAATATACTACAAATTTTTCAGTTCCTTCTGGTAACGCTAGTATGGGTGTATGTGTTAATCTTTGCTTAAGAATTCTAAAAGCTTCTTCCTGTTTTGGTCCCCATTCAAACTTAATGGATTTACAGGTTAACTTAGTTAAAGGAATGACTATTCCAGAAAAATCTTGAATAAATCTCCTATTATTTTTAATAATATTTAGGGTATTCGGGGTCCGTTTTCGCGCATGGGGTGTATTTTTTGACATATTGGTATATTTTAAAATATATTAGGGTGTCGGAAAAATATTCGGGAGAGTGTCGGTTTAATTTAAAGTTGTTATATTTTCCAATGTTTCGTAATGCTTTACTTCAAGGAAATGGTTTAATTCCATTAACTTCACCTAACCCTATTTTAGTGTTTTTTTTGTTTATATTTATAAAAGAAAAGAATAATTAATTTAATATTTTAGCATCCGGTTAACATATTAACAAATAACCAATTTAATACCCCTTAACACAAGGAGGAGTGGTTTGCAATGCCACTTAGCATGACATGTCACTGTTAACAGTAATATATCCCATGGCCTTACGTGAAAAGTTTGTAGTAATGTAAAAATGAAAACACTTATTAATCAAGTTTAAAAGATTGTGCTAGTGATGGCGATCCATATATGGAAAAATTGGTCAAACCGATAATATTTATATTTCTTGACACTTAGATTCACGAATATCATTCAATTATCACCATGAAGTAAGCAACCGTTTAAATCTTGTATTTCCAAAAACAGAAAGTCAAATCTTCACTTGTTAATTATATTATCTTCCCTAACATGGTGCTTCTTTTAAATACTTTTTAAATAAAAAATAATTCTATAAATACTGTTAAATCACTATATATACATCATAACAACTTAAACAAACTTACAAGTTCCAACTACTCTAGAGATGGGAGAGGTGTTATCCGAAACCCGATCACCGTTGCCATTATTGTATAGGCGCCATTCAAGCGGCGAGGTGTTGAAAAACTTGGCTTCCGTCTCGAGTAGCCTTTTGCCTGCATTTGGAACACTCGTTGGTGACGATTCTCCTTCTCTTAAGAAATATGTCATTGCACCTTATGACCGTAGATATCGGTAAGTTTTTTCAAAATATATCATTTCATCCTTTAAGACGAATGCATAGCGGGCTTTTGTGTTTTGCGCAGACCAAGTAGTAGCCGAACACTAACTACTAACTAGTACGGAAATGCTCGACATATGAGGTTTGCTGTGTTAGTGTGGCCGGGCATTGATCGGTTATAAAACTGGTTTGAGAGGGACAAATGATGAGCCCAAATTGCTTTGCAATGGGCCAAATAGTGACATATAATATGCCGGTCATATAAGTGGGCCATGGCCCAGCCTAAAGTTGGGCCTAGCTAACTAGTGAAATAGTGATTGGTTTTGTAGTAATATAAACTAGAGGTGTACAAAACCTTGTTTGGGCCCAAACCGGTTTGGTTTATAAACCGGCCCATTTTTGAGTTTGGTCTTAAACTGGTTTGGTCCAAACTGGTTCGGGTTAAGAACCACTTTTAGGGTGGAAAATCCCAACCCACCCTAATCAATTCAGATCAGGTTCAAAACTGGTTTTCGCATTTAAACCGGTTTATTATCAGTTTTTTTAAGGTGGACTCAAACAGGTTCAGGTTGGAACTGATCCTCAACACAAAAATCACAAACCTGTACCAAACCGCCGGGTCGGGTTGGACTGGGTCCAGTTTTTTACCGCGTTGGGTGGTTTCTGGGTCGCCGGGCCCAAACCGGTTTTTTTACACCTCTAATATAAACAATGACTTTGAATATATAATAACATTATTTTAGTATAATATTTAGAGTTTTACTTTAACCGTCACTAAAGGTTTGGTTTCACGGTTTAGGCTTTTTGTCCGCAAAAGATTACAAAGTTATCGTTACGGTGAGGTTCATTTTTTGATTGTCATTATTTTATCACCCAAACTGACCAATTTTATTCAAGCCAAACCAAGAAACCGCACCAGGTTATCGACTATCGAGTTCAAACATATATTCGAAAGTGTTGCGTGTGGCTCGACTCGTTTATCCCCGTGATCTAGATACCATTTATGTGCATGCATGTAGATGGTGGCAAGCCTTTCTAGTCTTACTAGTCATATACTCGGCATGGTCATCCCCTTTCGAGCTAGCTTTCAAGAAGGGCGCTAGCGGCCCACTCTTGGTCATCGATTTGGTCGTCGACTTGTTCTTCACCATCGATATTATCCTAACATTCTTCGTCGCATACTTAGACAACTCAACATATCTTCTAGTCGACGATCATAAAAAGATCGCCACACGGTAAACATAATAACTACGACCAACGATCATTGTACATTTCATATAAACCATCATAAATCCAAATGGTGTTTAATTTCTAGGTATGTCACACACATGATGTTCCCGATGGATGTCGCCTCCACGTTGCCATTTCAGTCCATCTACCGCCTCTTCACCGGAAGAACCCACCATGGGCAGATCTTCGGGTTCCTAAATCTACTCCGATTGTGGCGGCTAAGACGTGTTAGTAAATTGTTCTCAAGGTTAGAGAAAGATACGAGATTCAGCTACTTCTGGACCAGGTGCACCAAACTAATATGTGTAAGTGTGGTGGGCTTATGTTATGTTAGACAATATACTATCTACTATAACTATTATTATCATTTCATTTTTATTGAAAAAACCCAAAATAAATGAAAAACTATGTAGATGAATAATAATAATAATACTTTGTATAAACTCAATAACCGTAATAATAAATCTAACAAGGGAAAATCACAAAATAGAAATATTGAATGATTAAATTAACAAAATAGGCATTGACTTTTAGCTTTTGTCAAAATAGACATGTCCAAACCAACAAGTCATAGGAGATGACAAATAGGGTCCGCTGCTGAGACAGCTACAACTTAGCCGACATAAAAACCCTTGAAAAGTACGATGAGGTCCGTAAGAAAAATCAAAATAATACACATGTAAACCGTAGGGTAAATTTAGCCGACGAATGGAAAAGCGAGAGCTAACTCAGATGACGGATGAAAAAGTTGGGGCTAAAACAGCTATCGGATGAAAATGTGGGGCTAGATCCTAGCCCTTGGCTAAATTTAGTTCAGGCTTTACACGTGTTCCCATTTGAATGGCAATTATGGACCCCTTTGACCCTTTGCGCTTCACGATTAGTTTTTTTGTTGGCTAAGCCCTAGTCGTCTTAACCTGCGGATCCCATTTGTCATCTCATGACCTATTTTGGCAAAGGCCGAAAGTCAATGTCTTAATTCCATCGGTCCACATGTCTAGTTTTGTGATTTCCCCATCGAACAAACTAATAATAATTATAAAACATCAATAACTATCCTAATATTCAAACTAGTAAATAATAATAACTATCATGAAACAACTCCTCAATCTACAATCTGCAGGTTACGCTGTTCGCGGTGCACTCAGCCGGATGCTTCTACTACTGGATCGCGGCCCATCACCGCCGCATAGAGGACACATGGATTGGGTCAATTGTCCAAGATATCGAACATAGAAGCATATGGTTAGGCTACACATACTCATTGTACTGGTCCATTGTGACCCTTACAACCACTGGCTATGGCGACTTGCACGCGGTTAACACAGGCGAAAAAGTGTTCAACATCTTCTACATGTTGTTCAACATCGGGCTCACATCATATCTCATCGGAAACATGACCAACTTAATCGTTCATAGCGCTGTTAGAACCTTTGTGATGGTAAATTCAAATTCTCTATTAAATAATCTATGACATAACTTGGACATGGTTATAGTTATTACTTATTTATCCGTTTGTTTTGTACGAAAAGAGGGATTCGATCAATGAGATCTTGCGATATGCAAGCAAGAACAGATTACCAGAAGGTTTAAAACAACAAATGCTGGCACATATGCAACTTAAGTTTAAGACAGCTGAGTTGCAACAAGAAGAGGTTCTTGAGGATCTACCAAAGGCGATTAGATCAAGCATTGCGCAGCATCTCTTTCGGAAATGTGTGGAGAAAACGTATTTGTTTAAAGGGATTTCGGAAGATCTTAGCAGCCAGTTGGTTACAGATTTGAAAGCTGAATACTTTCCACCTAAAGTTGAAGTTGTACTAGAAAATGAGATACCAACTGATTTCTATATTGTGGTTTCTGGATCTATGGTAACCAAAGTTTAAATTTCTCCATTTTGAATTCATGTTATGACTGTTGTTGCTAATTCTAATGGTGTATTGATGCAGGAGGTGCTTACACATCGGAATAGAACCGAGCATGTACGATTATACCTTTTATTGCTAGTGATATAATTGGTTTATGTCAGCTAAAATGTTATTACCTAGTGACATTTTTTCTTTGATTAATGCTAAATTAAGTTTTGTTTCGTATTGTTTGCTCAGTTATTAACAAGTCTAGGGCCGATGGACATGTTTGGGGAAATTGGTGTGTTGTTCAACATTCCACAACCGTTCACGGTGAGAAGCAAGAAACTTTCTCAGGTAGTTCGAATAAGCCACCATCACTTCAAGGAACTAGTGCAGCCGCTTAACCATGACGCAAAGACGATAATGTCCAATTTTGTTCAGGTTATTGGTTCAATTCTTAACCATCGGCTTTTTTATTAAGCTATGTGTAATGGGCTAACGCCCCACACGGGCTTTTTTGGGCGCGGAAGAGGGGGGGGGGGGGGGGATCGCAACTAACCACGTCACACTCTTTTTCTTTATTTAATTTTCATGTAAAACCATTACAGTACACCTTAGTGACGGTAGTTAATGGAACCACTTCTTACATAGCACTGACGTGACACCATTTTTCTTTCAGTTTTAAGTGAAACCATTACATATATCCTTAAAAAAAACTAACATGTACGTTGGTTTCTCGTCTTTCAGTACTTGAACAACTTAAAGAAGGAGGTACAAGACGAGATAACCTTCTTAACAGACCATCTTTGCGACTTGAACATCGAGGTTAGTCATTCTTCATCTATAAATTAAACATAAGATTAATATAAATGCATCTTCTCTTATGTTTCAAACCGCTAATGACGAAAACTTGCAGCAAGTATCAGAAAACCATGATACATCGGATTATGATCAAGAAAACACACCCATAACTAATGCACCATCAAGATCATCTCCATCGAGGGTGATCATCCATGCCCATAAACCACATGAGGAAAGAGTACCAGAAACCGGAAAAGTAGTCCAGCTGCCAGGATCAGTGACAGCACTATTAGAGTTAGCAGGTAAGTGATGTAGTTGTGGTTGTATTAATGGACACCATGAGTTACAATTGTGAAGCTTTTGAGTTGATCATGATGTGTGATTGCAGAGAAGAAACTTGGGAAAAGAGGGAGTGTAATTCTAATGGAGGATGGGTCTCAAGTGGAAGATCTTGAGGCTTTAAGAGACAATGATCACCTGTTTATATTTTGACATATATTTAGCAGACCAATGTGCTACACTTTCTGTTAAATCATTTTAACATAAGATGTACTTATATTTTGTATAATCTTATGGAGCTATTTTGTGTATTATGCTCTATAACACTCGATCACCAATGATACAATATTTTTTATTGATGTTATTTTTTTAGAATGTTCGGTGAATTAATATCACTTTAATGTCGGATACATATATAATATAGAAAACGAAAATCCTACGGTATATAACATATAAAAATGTATCATTATCATTTGGCCTCACAAAACAATTTATAGATTTGTCACTGAATGCAATTGTATATATAAATGTATATTACATTTTGGCTGAGTTTTATCACAAGATACTAAGTTATTGTGAGAAAAAAAGATAACAAACTTAAATTTTTAAAATTTTTATATCAATGGTTCATATATAACTTTTTACTTATTAGATATAAATGTGTATGTTATGTAAAGAAAACACTATTAAAATAATTCGTTCACATATATATTCTTTTACTTTTTAAACAATTATCTTCTCTGCGTGTGTATGTCATGTGTGTAACTAATAACGTAATATAACATATATATGACTTGCACGTGCGTAGACTATACAATAAAATAAAATTAGTTTTATTTTTCATGTGCTTGTAGAAAAAAGTGTTTTGTACTCGTATGTTACGTTTAGTCTAAAAATATGCCATAACATATTTAATGGGATAAAACAATCTTTTTGAACAAGAAAACCAAAAATATGACATTTTTAATGGTCTTGCATATCTTGTGTAATTGACACAATCTTGTGGACTAAATTTATATTTTGATGCATAACTTTGGTTAACTCGACCTTTAATTTTATTATAATTTAATTTAATTGTCACGTGACATTCAAGCGTGCGGTAGGCCCCACATGCCACATGGATAGAGTTTTAGAGTCCAACTACGGTTCCCTATAAAAAGGATCTGAGAAGCAGAGCCGTTGGATGGGTGGGTGAATCGACGAATAAGAAGCGTTGTATCTTAAAGAGGTCCGCATTCTCATACGTCTAAAATCGTAGATAGTGTTGGGTAGTCCCGAGTCCACCATCTCCGATTCGGGAAAAAACCCTGCCACCCAAAGACTTACTGTGGTAAAAACCTAAATGAGATCGGATTCGAATTTGAGACCTATGGCCTCAAACCCAAATCTTCACTTCCCGTCCAATGTCAATTGAGCTATGGCTCATTGACAACTATTTTGAATAATATTTAAAACTTCTAGACATGATGAAGTAGCCAACAAATGCTATTATTAATCTAAACGAAGGCTTAACAAGACGCTAACCCCAAAAGACATAAACCATAACAAAGTCCACCAAAAACATACAAAACAAATAAACACCACCAAAACCATTAACCCTGGCCAAAAACATAAAAAACTCCTCCATCTATTCGAAGTCAAGCCACCTTTCCTTAGCCGTATGCTTAACCCATAAGAAGTTCATGGTCTTCGTCTCGTCCACCACTCTAACCAAAGATAGTCGTTAATAAAACTGCATAAAACGTCTTTTTTGTGTTTGTTGTTGTGATAGTAACCTTGAAGACCCAAAAGATCATTAAGGTCAAAAGCGAAAAAAGGAAAAAAACCACACCATTGACAAAAAAATTGCAAAACCGAATGTGCAAACGAGCACGAAACAAAAATGCGATCACTTGTTAATGGAAACTCCCCGTAGCGTTTGGTATGAAGGAATAGAAGGTGAAATGGAATGGATCATTCTGATGGAATGAAAAGAAACATGTTTGGTTAGTATATGGTAATGGTATGGAACATTCCAAAGGAATGTAACTCCTCCAAATATAAAGGTGAGAGGGGCACTCCCCTCTTAGGGGAGTCCCATCTCTTACACATACCCAATCAGGTTATGTCACGTCAACTCCCCTCACACCCTCAAATTGATGGCGGCACTCCTCTCTTAGGGGACTTGTTTTTTTATTTTTTTATTTGTTGTAATTATGCATGTTTATAAACTAAAAAATATTAATAAAAAATAAATAAAATTTAATAAAAGACATTTCATTAAATTAAAAATAAAAATTACATTCAAAGTAGAAAATAAAAATTACATCGCAATACTACATAAAATTTTTAGAAATTGCACGGCCACCCGTACTTGTTAGCGATCTCGCGCTTTCGGGCGAGGATGAACGGCAACATTTCCAGCGGAACATCGTCGTGCGGCTTGAGGAATGTTTTCATATCTCGATCGTGCGTGTAGTTTCTCATCGTCTCGCGTTGTTCCGTTATGAGCTCGCGATCCTCCGACTCTCTTTTCTTCCTCAATTCAATCGCCTCCAATTCAATCGCGTGCTTCGCTTCTTTCATGGCGGTGTACTCTTTGAATTGTGCCGCCAACTCGGCCGAGACCTCGGACGATGTCGCTTGACGCTTGTCTCGCCGTTGTGTTCTTTGTGGCGAGGGGTCTTCGTTCATATCGGGTATGGAAGGGTCCACGTCAACGAGCTTTCTTTTTTGTGCCGAACCTTCCCCTTCCTCACCCAACAATGGGACTTGGGCCCATTTGTCGTGTTTTCGAACGACCTCCCATGCTTCGACATGTTGAAAACCGCTCGGATATCTATCTTTAAAATCCTTTAAAGCGACTTTCATCACGTTGATATCGCTACACCCGCTTCCTCGTGTGCGATCCTACATATTATAAAATAACAAGTGTTAAAAACATATGAACTTAGTAAACAAAATTAAAAAGTATACAACGTTAAAAAATATAATTTTTACCGCTTGTTGGTATAGGCCGTTGAAAAAGTTTATTTTCGTCATCATCGGGGTCCATTTAGACCGTACTTGATGCACGGTCTGGTTACTTACACCAACGGTGTTGTTAAAATGATCTAAAATCTTACGCCAAAAACTATCGCGGTTTTGTTGATTGCCCTTCTTTTTGTTGGTAGAGCAATGTACCCACGCCTTCGCCAACGCCTCTTCTTGGACCTTTGTCCATTTTTGGCTCTCCATTTTTCCCTTTTTCTCCCGAGCGTCATCTTCTTCGTTGGCGGCGTCTTCATCCACATTAAATTCATCGTCGCCGGTGTCATCTTCATAGTCGCCCAAATTTTGAGTTTCGGGCACTACTTCCTCGTCCTCGTCCTCGTGAATAGGTAGACGACGTTCAACATTTTCTCGTGGAGATGGAACTTGTGGGGAAAGTGGGTTGTGGTTGGGTGTTGTAAAAGGAGGGGTGTGAAGGGTGTTGGTAAAAAAACGGGGGTTGTGAAGTATATCCGAAGGGGGGTTGTGGTTGTGCACTTGCATCGCTCGAACCACCACGAGACGGTTGCGAGCCGCGTCCCTTAGATTTTTTCTTGGTTTCGCGAGGTTGGTTCTCCATTGCTCGGTTTGGCTTTGTGTTGTATTTGATAGATTTTTTGAGTGAGTTTGAGAATGGGTGTGGTAAAAAATTAGATTAAGTTGGTTATTTATATTGTTAAAATTGAATTTTTTTTTTTAAATTGACCGTTGCCCAACGTATACCATCGATCCTTGTGCAAACCTTGTGCGGTGAACTCTCCCCGATCCCCCTTCCCGAATTCACTCACCGCGGTGATGGCGGCGGTGTTCCCGCTCGGGGACTTGGGTCACCGCCGCACTCCCTGCATGGTGCCCCGTATACCCTAACAATTTTCATTCCTTGGTAAGGGGGTGTTTTTTTATCTTTCCTTCAAGGAACGGAAAGAAATATATTATTATTATTATTATTATTATTATTATTATTATTATTATTATTATAGTACTACTAGTATTAATATATTTCAAAAATTTTATTATTAATTTTTTTATAATTAATATATTATTATATTTTTGTCGTTTTTAATACAATTGTGTTTCGTTACGTCGTCTTTTTTTGTCTATCAAATTGTACAAAGTAATGATTCATCTATTCACATATGAGTAACCAAACATCACAATGAAATGTAATGATCCATTTCATTCCCTCATCTATTCTATTACCACAGACCAAACATACCCTAATATATTATAGGAAAAATTACACTTTTCGTCCTTTATGTTTGTATCGAATTGCAGTGGATAACCTTTAACTTCAATAATTACAGTCACAGTCCTTTATTTGGAAAACTCATTACACTTTTCGTCCTTTAGTGCTAACCAGGTTAAAATTTTGAGTTAAATCTAGTCACATGAAGGTATTATGGTCATTTCACGTTTTTTATGTTATTAATAAAGAAAACAAAAACATTAACATATATATACACACTACAGCTTCAGTCCACTCAACCACATACACTTTCTCTCTGATAAAACCACCACCCAACCACCGCCAAAGTCCACCACCGCCATCGCCCCGCCTTCGCCACCGCCTGTAACATTACCACCACCATCATCAGAGCTACACGACCACCACTCACTCTCTCTCTCTCTCTAAATCATAACACCCCCGTCGGATCGGAGCCCTAGATTTTCTGGATCTACAAACACCGCCAACACCGCCTGTGACATCACCACCACCATCATCGGAACTACACCCCCCCTCTCTCTCTCTCTCTAAAACATGCTCATCGGCCAGCACCGTCGGACTTGTGGCCGAGCTCACGAGTGAGCTTGAAAACCCTAGCGGCGCAGATGATCAGAGGTGTTTTGACGGATAACACGTCGTTGCCTAGAGGCTGTTGCTGTTGATTGTTGATGATGGAGGCGTTTGGGACGCCGTTGTTGATGATGGAGGAGTTTGGGACGCCGATAGTGGGACGCCGTTAGATGATCGGAGGTGTTTTTCCTCTGTTTTTCTCCCTGTATTTTAGGGATTTTTTAAGTAAGTTCTTTAATTTAGGGATTTTTTTGGTCTTTAATTTGATTATTTATATCCTAGACGAGATGTTTTACCTTCTTGGTTTTAACATTTATGGCTTTTGTTACCATGATTTAATATTTGTTGGGGTTGGTTGCATACGGCGGTTGGTGGTGGTGGGGGTTGGTTGCATATGGCGGCTGGTGGTGGTGGGGCTTGATTCGGTGGTGGTGGCTGGGATACGGTGGTGGTGGCGGCTGGGATACGGTGGTGGTGGGACTCAATTCAGTGGTGGTGGCTGGGATACGGTGGTGGTGGGGCTTAATTCGGTGGTGGTGGCTGGGATACGGTGGTGGTAGGGCTCAATTCGGTGGTGGTGGCTAGGGATACGGTAGTGGTTGTGGCTGAATTTGGTGGTGGTGAGGTTGGTTGAAGAGATGAACTAGCTGATAGAAGGAGACAATTGTATATTATATATATATATAGGTAAAGGATCCTGTAAAAAAAGCCCAAAGTGTGAGAAAGGTAAGAAAGAATCTCAACCATTAGATCTTTTGATCTAATGGTTGAGATCAATAGGGACCAAATTGTAAAATATTTTTGTTAACTTGGACTGAATTGAAACATCTAGGGGCAATTGTGTCTTTTTATCTCTTTTTTGTAAATCAAAATCCCTGCATTTTCGTTCTCTCTCTCATACGCTCCCAATTTCTCTCTCTTTCTTCTTCCATATTTCAATCAACTTAGGGTTTCGATCAATGAATGTAGTTCCAGTTGTTCGTGTTTCTGGATCTGGTTACGGTTTCGATCAATGAGTATATTCATGTTTCAGGATTTGTTCCTATTTGATTTGTTTGACTTGTATCAGATGTTCCTATTTGATCTAGTTGCGATTTCGCTATCAATATGCTTCTAGTTGTTCATGTTTCTCTCGATCCGTCATTTGATTTGTCAGGACTTTTATCAAATGATAGTCTAAATAGGGGTTCTCGATGAATATGTTTCTAGTTGTTCATGTTTCCGGATTGTTCCAATTTGATTTGTCTGACTTTTATCAAATAATTACCTATATAAGTCAAAGTAGCAGTCTAATTAAGGTTTCGATCAATGAATTATGAATATACTTCTAGATGTTCACTGGATGGTGTTTTTTTGTTTCTAAATGGTGTTATTTTTTGTTTACTGGATGGTGTTTTTTGTTTCTGAATGGTGTTATTTTGTTTCTGAATGGTGTTATTTTTTGTTCACTGGATGGTGTTTTTTGTTTACTGGATGGTGTTTTTGTTTCTGAATGGTGTTATTTTTTGTTTACTGGATGGTGTTTTTTGTTTCTGGATGGTGTTTTTTGTTTCTGAATGGTGTTATTTTTTGTTTACTTGATGGTGTTTTTTGTTTCTGAATGGTGTTATTTTTTTTCTGAATGGTGTTATTTTGTTTCTGAATGGTGTTATTTTGTTTCTTGACGTATGCGTGACTACACATAATTTTGCAATGAATTTACACACGATTGGGTTTTAAATTTATAAAAGTGATTATTACTTTTACATCAAAACACACACGAAAGAGGCAAGTGTACCCCGTCATATATGTAATAAAGTATTGGTAAGAACCAAGTATCGATCCAAGGAAATGGGCGGAGAAATAATACTAGACCTTTGTCATTAAACTACCGGTAAAAACATAAGTTTGTTTGATTTAAACTAAACTAAAGTAAGCATAACCAAATACATAATAAAAACATAATAGAATATAGATAAAAAGCCTTGCTAAATACACAACCACAGCATGTCAACTAAGTCAGTTTTGGCACTAGAAGCATTCGGTCAATTTTCCAATTTAAGACAATTAGTATCCCTTTCGGGAGTCCTAACATGACAATCATTCGGAAAGCTAAAACGATAAACACACTTTAACCACCTAAAATTGTTCTTTAACGTGCAATTGATAAATGTCTATGAAAATCTCTTAAAAATAAGTTAGTCAGCCGTTAGGATTATTCTAACCTCACTTAAACAAGGAAAGCGACACCGATAAACACAATGCAACCACCGAGACAAGCATAAACTAGATTAAATCACAACCGAGTTCATTTTACAAATCTTGCACAATAATTCACTAAGATAGCAATTTTGGCCTAACCTACTAACTAAGCTAACAAATCATGGCAAGAATTTATAACGACACCATCTAACCCGTTAAGGTCCTTACGTGACGGCAAGCTCTCTTGATTAACAATAATTACATTTTATTAAATCACTAACCATTTCTAGTATCATGATGCATACATTAAAACCATGTTAAACTAGTTAACCAAATTCAAAGTTTACTAATACAAGATTAATTAAGCTTCATTTTTCAACTATCTTAACTAACCAAGCATCAATCATCCAACATAATTACTCATAATCAAGAAATCAATATCAATAACAAGGTTGCAAACTAATCATCAAAGATAATCATAGAAAATACTTCAAAGTGTCATTACAAACAAAGTTTAACAAACTAATGGTTATAATCTAGCAAGGGATTGTTGTGTTTTTTCCCAAAGGCTACAATAATACATAAACAATAATCTAAGTACTTGAAAGATTAACAAAAACATGGAAAGATTAGAAAATCAAACCATAAACAAGTACTAGACTAAGGATCCGGGTAGTAATCGAGCTAAACGAGACAATGTGGCTTGAATCCGGGTGAAAGCTAATGCCTCCGGAGCCTGAAAATCGCCTGTGAAACTCTCCAAAATTCCCGAATATCGAACAGAAGGTTTCTGTTCTGTTTTTATACTTTTTGCTGTCGCACGGTCGTTCTCCAAATGGCACGACCGTGCACTTTAAGTAATTATTGGGGATGGGTCACCATACTGCATACGTCATCAGATCTTTGACCGGATACGATATCGCACGACCGTTCCTCGGATGGAACGGTCGTTCAGTTGCGGGATCTTGTTGCACGAGCTGTTGCACCGAGCGTTCATCACCGAGATCAGGCTGGATCATCGTAGTCGCACGGTCGTTCTTCGGATGGAACGTCCGTGCATCACCGGTCTGGCCGAGTTTGCCTTGCACGCCCAGTCGCACCTCTCGTTCAATGCCGGACAAATCACCAACTGTCGGAGATGCACGACCGTGCATCAGGTGGAACGGTCGTTCCACAGGCCCAGTTCAGAATCCTTAACAGAATGTCCGCAGCTTTGTCGTTTTGTCCGGAAAGTCCTCGTTTTCGCTATCATCTTGTCTGGTATGCTGTTTTAGGCCTGTAAGCAAAAGTGTAGATATTTAAGTATCCGAATGACGGTTTTACGGCCAAAAACGCATAAAATAGGGGTAAAACGGGGGACTAAAATATGTGTAAATTAACGAATATCAAATCTCCCCACACTTGAACCTTGCTTGTCCTCAAGCAAGCTAAACTAAAAAGCAATAAAAGACATAAACAAACAAGAACGATAATTTACACACTATTTTATTGAAAACTAATATAAACGGTTAGCCGGTTTGTCGAAAGACAACATCAAGAGACTCAAACCCAACAAGCATATGCAATTTAAAAAGCGACAACCAAAAAGCCATGACTAAACATTTAATTGACTCACATGTTAATCTTCACACAACTCACAATGTTCACACACACTCGGTTTTATTTATGAAACATACATAAAATGTGCATGCGTAAACACTCAACGCCTAGTCAATGAAATGTGCAATATCATAAGCTTGTCATAAGATCTCGTCTCCACCAACTAACATGCAAATAAGTGTAAATCAAGAGGTCTTTACGGGTTGTAACGTTAGGCTTGGGCGAAGGGTATGGAAGTGGACATTTAAAGTAGCGAAAATGGTTAAAACTCGGTTTTAGCGTTTAACTAGCAAGACAATAATACAACTATACATACAAACGACTTAAAAAGGCGACTAAAGCGCAATCGAGCTTATCAACGAAATTTTAACATTTAAGCATTCAAAATTGCTCGATTTCTATCAACTTCACCCTATCAGACATAACTTAAATTTTTAACATGGTTAGCACTAAAGGACGAAAGGTGTAATGAGTTTTCCAAATAAAGGACTGTGACTGTAATTATTGAAGTTAAAGGTTATCTACTGCAATTTGATACAAACATAAAGGAGGAAAAGTGTAATTTTTCCTATATTATAATTATTTTATACATCTCCTAACATGTATCCAAGTTCTTTATAATGAATTTGATAAATATATACTTACTTAGTAATAGAAGAAGTGATGTTCAATGTATAAACTCAATCAGTTAATCCTAACTCGTAAGTAATGAACTACGTTATAGACCAACATATTATACGGGTTGAATAAAGGAAACATCTCATGTAATAAAAATGATAAATACAACATAAAAATTGCTTAAAACCACCCATGATCAGCAAAATGTCAAATTCTTTCTTTGAAATTTAAATGAAAACATATTAATTTTGAAATAAATTTTAAATTACACAATTTAAAATGTCAATATCACTGATAATTATTGCTAATTACCAATAAATACATAAGTTAGGATTGTCCATTTATACAACATAAATTATAGTTTATTTGAAATGAAAAACTACACATGAGGAATTTGCAATATTGATAAATTTTAAACATTAGTTTGAACGTTGATTTCATTAATGGTTCACTTTGATATCATGTTCTTTTTTTGTGAAAGGACAAGTAAAGTTTAAACTATTTATAAAATTACCACAAAATTTTTATACTCTAATGTTAAACGAATTTATTTCTTTGGTTTTTTTTCTTTTGGTTGTTATACCGAGTACGGTATCGTAACATCCAAACCGATCCAATCGAAACCGAATTCACACTGTATCGTGCGGGGAATTTAGGTTTTTATGTATTAATAAATTGGATAATAATAATAATAACAACAATAATAATAATAAATTAAAGGGGAGAGTGTCACGTGGTATTAATTAGAATCCTTTATTAGAAAGTTAGATTTAAAGATGGTAGACTTGTAATTTACTCCTCATTTTAAGACGCATAAAACAATTTTTGATGCGTATAATACAAGTGCTATATGCAATAGTTTTTAATTTTCACTCACTTCTCCTAATTAGTAAATTAGTATAGTATTTTAATAAATTTGTCCTAATTAATACATTATTTATGTAATAATAATTTCTATCACATGAAATTTATGTTATGGTGTGTGTATATGAAAGTGTGTGAATTTGTGTGCGCGCGTGAGGTGTGGGTGCGTGCAGGTATGTGATGAAATCGTAGGTTGGTAGAGTTTATGGAATGATTTTCACTCCGTCGCATTGAGTGGATTGTGATTTGTTACTTTAAATTAGGTATATAGAACCCTTTTTTTCTCTTTTTTTTTCTACTTACTACATTTATTATTTTTCATGCACTATGTATAACTGTTTGCTGAAACTCACAAATACTATACTTACATTTCATTATGTATTAAAAGTGTGCATAAAAATGCTTTTGAGAGGTAAAACATCTTTATATCAATTTATGAAAACCAAAAATTCAAAAATGCTTATATAAGACAAATGAATGTGTGAATTATTAAAAAGAGTTAATAGCCAAAATGGTCCCTAAGGTTTGTTCACTTTTGCCACTTTAGTCTAAAATCCAAAAATTTTAAATCTAGGTCCCTAAGGTTTGTATTTTGTTGCCCTTTTAGTCCAAATTTCAAAAACCCTCTTTTTTGACTGTTGCAACCAGCCTATTTTGTCCTTTTGCGTAGGGGTATTTTGGTCATTTTTATGAGTTATTATAACAAACCCAGGTCAAGAACCCAGATCATCTCTCTCAAAGCAGATCAAGAAACCAGATCAACTCTCTCTCTTCTCTCTCTCTCTCTCTATAGCGATATCGATGATACAACAACTCTCTGCACCTCCTCTCTCTCTCTCTAAACACACCTGACTCTCTCTCTTCTCTCTCTCTCTATAGCTTTTATAGCTTTTACCCTCTCTTTCTCTCTCTAAACCTCGCCGGAGGCGATGATGATACAACAGCAACGATCAGAGGGTTTTGACTTGATATGAGGTACAACAACAACGATCAGAGGCGATGATCATTTTTTCGTTGTTTGAGTGAATCGAGTGAAGCTTGAGACTTACCGTATCTTGGCGGGGTAATATCCGGCTGTTGAAGCAGCCGCGATGTTTTTGCAGCCATGGCGGTTGGTTCCTCTTTGTTTTGATTATTATTAACAGATCTGAGCCTCTTCTAATTCTTCTTTTTCATATTTTCGTTTTTATTTTTATCAAGGGTTTTGACTTGATATTTTCGGGGTTAATTGGTGTTGTTGATTCGTCATAGTTGCAGGTGTTGATGTTCAGTTGTTTGAGAAGATGATGAAGATTCAGTTGTTTGATGATCTGCTTTGAGAGAGATGATCTGGGTTTGTTATAATAACTCATAAAAATGACCAAAATACCCTTGCACAAAAGGACAAAATAGGCTGGTTGCAACAATCAAACAATGGGGTTTTTGAAATTTGGACTAAAATGACAACAAAATGCAAACCTCAGTGACCCAGATTTAAAAATTTTGGATTTTGGACTAAAATGGCAAAAGTGAGCAAACCTCATGGACCATTTTGGCTATTAACTCTATTAAAAAGGGTAATAAATGGCAACAAAATGCAAACCTCAGTGACCCAAATTTAAAAATTTTGGATTTTGGACTAAAATGACAAAAGTGAGCAAACCTCAGGGACCATTTTTGGCTATTAACTCTATTAGAAATAAGTACTTGAAAGACGACAAAAAAGGGTAGAGAGTTGCAGACTTTTAGTTGGATTAAAGGGAGCACAACAACAGCATTCATGATTGAAGTTCATCAGTCTTATCTCCGGTTTGTTTGGTTTTACCTTGATTTGTCTTAAAATACAAACTTTTTTGAGTATTCATTTTATAATATATATAGTTTACGAATATATTTGATTAACAATGATATATTGAGTTGCATTTAACAATGGCATCAAGCATATCAAAATAAAAAATATTGGAAAACCCAATTGGGTGGCCTGGGAACTTAGGGCTAGGAAAGGTTAACTTTTCCATACTGAAAAAGGATAACACATTGCAATCACCATTTTGCTGGTGCTAAACTTGATGTAATTTAGAAGTAGTGATTATGTAACATCGTTCAAGTAAAAAAGGATAACACATCAAACTAAATATTACAATAAGATATGCATTGGTGTTTAAGGTCTCATACACGGTTATAATAAGGAGATTTGCTCAAAGAGAACTATGGAAGAAATCAAGGTCCTATCATGTATGGATTATATATAAGGCAAGACTAAAATGGTTAAAATGAAATATGTGGTGTAAATTTGAAGTTATTTGCAAACCATATACGTATTCTTGCTTGTGGTCTAGTTTCTTGCTAGTCCGCGGTTTTAAATTATATATGATCTTTTCATTGTTCAAAAATAAATTGCCAGGTACCCATTATTCATTACCCATCGGGTTAAGGACTTAAGGGTATCAGAGACAACCAGTTATGATCTTATGTGGTTAAAAAGTACAAGCTGGGATGTTAATCACACAAAACTCGATCTTAAATTTACTTCAAAACCAACTTGAAATATCAAATATTCAACTAGTTATATAAGTTCAATAATTTCAAGTTTTTAACAACTTTAGTGTACTATTTAGTTAGTTTTTTAATAAGATATAATACAAATTCATTATTTAGGAAAGTAATAAGGTTCAGGTATTGGGTGGGTATCACCTACGCTAACACCAACTAAACGCACCCCAAAATCGCCGGAAATATTAAAACCAACTTAACACCCGGACACCCCTCTCGCAAATTTCTGGCTTTCTCACTTGGTTTGGGTTCTTTGTCATTCGACCCTACACAAAACTACTCTTGGCCCCCTAGATTTGTGGGCTTGATGCTCAATTTGGATTGTTCATGTTTTCTTGATGGTCAAATAGTCATTACAAAACTTATTTTAATGACACCTTATCGTATTTGCAAACATTTTTTCAAGCCGACTTGAATGATCTTGGACACTTGACACATTTTATTCAGTTGCATCACCTTTTAAGCACGTAGGATGATCCTTACAAACACTGTAACACATATACGATCACATCAACATCAATAAGTTCATCATGATCAATTTTCATAAAATAAAACAAATAAACAAACCAAACTCAGTTATCCATAATTTAACGTATGATGGATGCGTTTTTTCTCTTAATTTTTGTTACACCCTACGAGAGAAATGGACAAATTGTTAAAAATATTGTAGCGGAAAGTGATCCCAGTCTTTTTTTTTTTTTCTAAAAAACAACCTATTAAGAGTTTAGAAAAGTCATTTTCGACTAAAAATATATAAAACATGCATTCTATAGAAATGTAAAAACTTGTCAAATACACATTATCATCATGATTGGTTTCTTGTTCAAAGGTTGCTTTATCCGATCAAAACTTCCGTTCCTACAATCCATCCCCAAAACTCGATCATATCAATCATCTTGGCTTTCTCGACCTAAATCGAGGTTCCTTTTAATCTATCCTTACCTCTAAAATTTTTACCAAAACTTCATTAGCGGATGCTAAGTGAGTTCATAAAGTATAATACCAAAGTAGTAGCTCAAAATAAAAATTATGGATAAAAGTTTCAAAATTTAGCTTTCAACTTCAATCCGTAAACTTATTTCTTGTGAGTTCATTTCAAATGTATTCTGAATTCATTTCCATTGAATTTCGACTTTTCACATGATCATTTCTTGTGAATAAATACAAGGCATGTGGGCCTTTGTCATACACAAAGAAACTTACATGTATCGAAAACGACACAAATACTTACATGATTATATGTATTCTAGCTATTAAATTTAAACCACATTAATTAACATTCTTCGCATGGTGTTTTAGATTTCATGCTTAAAATACATTGCATTGTGTTTTATCTTGTTGCGTTTGGTGTTTTTTATACTAGACCATACCAAAAGAATTTAAAACATCATGCCTAAAATTTAAAACAAAGTGTCTATATAGTCTTCTCACACTTTTTAGAAAAAAATGTCCTTTGTGGAGGAACTCTTATCACTAGTCACCATCGCCTTCCCAAAGGTACTCCCCCGTGACACCGGCTGACCCGAACCACCATTTTGCCGCACGAACCCACCAAAGACCTCGATTTCAACCTTGAAAGAAAAAGACTAACATGGTTTCCGCTTTTCTTTTAGAGTTAGATGGGAATGCATGAATAATTAAAGACCGTGACTATATGCTTTAAAATTCATTCCTAAATTAACTCCCTGTTGAAGAATGGCGTTCTCGGTTGGTGATCCACAAACTTAATCTTTGCCACCCAAATTCACCGCAACACCAAATTCCATCCCAAGAAAGCTACTATGCCTTTTTTTTTGTCCCATTTTTTTCTCTTTCTATTTCTTTAACGCCATTGTTTTACAGCCACGCCCCCTAAAGGGCTACTATCACTTCTCAGAAAGTGATTCACAAAATCGCTAAGCTCTAATACCAATTGTTTTAAAACAGACCCTTGATCAAACACAAAAGCACGATATTGAACAAAGTCGTTCCACTCTTTTATTATCAATCAATGAACGCACACAAATTACGATAGACCTACCATCTATTTATACTAACCTCATACTAGTCCTACCCCAACTCAAACACTGATAAAAAGCAACTAGATAAACATATATGTTAAACCGTTAATTCAAACCATTTAAATAAATAGATCAAACTATATTTATCTTCGACCCCACTTGAGTTATCTTTAACCCAAATTAACTTTTATGGATAATCCACCAAATCAGAATTATCCCTTCAATAACAATGTTAACACATAATATGTGATGTGTGTATATATATATATATATAGTGGAGGGTTCAAATGAGAAGAAATTCTTTTTAAGAAGAAAAAAGAAGAAATTTCAACCAATATGAATGCTTCATTAGACTTCATTTAATATTTGTACTTAATGTAACTATAAGGGTATATTTAGTAAACTTACATACATCATTAATTGGTAGTTTCATCTTTAATAACTAACTATATTAAATTTGTAACTTATTTTTAAGATATATATATTTTTCACAAAAAATAAAAATAAAAATTCATTTAAAGTGTAGGATAAATACGAGGCGTGTAGGATAAATTACGAGTTGTGTAGGATAAATTTCAATATGTGTAGGATAAATTTCGAAATGTGTAGGATAACTTTTGATGTCTGTAGGCAAAAATATTTAGTGTGGATGATTATAGTCTGACTAATTAATTAGTCAAATATAATAATAAATGAGATGAGAAAAAAAAAACTATTTAATGTTTTACAATTATACCCTTTTATTCTTTTTCTTCTCAAAAAAAATTTCTTCTCAAATGAACATTCCCCTATATATCATGCGAAAACCACCCTTATTGTGAGAACCGCGAGAACCAAGGTGAACACAACCTAAAATAGCTAAAAAAACCTAACCCCACCCCCCCCCCCCCAAAAAAAAAAAACCCAACACCCCCCCCCCCCCCCACCCCAAGCTAAATGCTAAAAACTAAAACCCCCAAAAAACCTAACCCCCCCCCCCCCCCCCCAAGCTAAAATGCTAAAAACTAAACCCTCAAAAAACCTAAAAAAATCAAAAAAAAAATCTAAAAGTTTTTTTTTTTTAATATTTTTTTATGCTTAAATCGCTACTTTTAGTGGCCAATTTTTTTTTTTTTTTGCTTCGAAAAGTAGCGATTTGTATATAAAAAATATTTAAAAAAAATATATTTGTGTGATTTTTAGGCATTTTTTGCTGTGTTCACATTGGTTCTCGCAATAAGAGGTGGTTCTCGCATGATCTTCTCCCTATATATATATATATAGGGAGGAGCTCATGCGAGAACCACCCTTATTGCGAGAACCGCGAGAAGCAATGTGAACACAACCTAAAATAGCTAAAAAAAACCTAACCCCCCCCCCCCTCAAAGCTAAAATGCTAAAAACTAAACCCCCAAAAAACCTAAAAAAATCTTAAAAAATAAAAAAAAAATCTAAAATTTTTTTTTTAATATTTTTTATGCTCAAATCGCTACTTTTAGTGGCCAAAATTTTTTATTTTTAAAAAAAATTTTAATTTTTTTTTTTGTTTCGAAAAGTAGCGATTTTTATATAAAAAATATTAAAAAAAAAATTTGTGTGATTTTTAGCTATTTTTAGGCATTTTAGGTTGTGTTCACATTGGTTCTCGTGGTTCTCGCAATAAGAGTTGGTTCTCGCATGATCTTCTCCTTATTTATATATATATATATATATATATATATATATATCTTTGTTAATTAGAGTTGAAGGTTTACATTTTCGCAATGGAATCATAACAAAAATCAACCTTCTAGTTGTAATCTCTTTCCTGTTTCATATTGTCTAATTAAGTACACATATGATCACTTACAACAATCAATATTTTTAGATTTGGCTACATGTAACTCACTTTTTTTTTGTTAGTAAAAACTTTTCAGGAGATCACTCGTATTAAGACCATGGACGAAACCAAAGGATATGATGACTCCTTCTCACTAGGGCTCATCATGATATCCTTTATTATAAGGCCGGTGGGTGTGGGGGGCGCCACCCCGCTACCTCGGCCTCCATAGCGCCCCCGGGGCTCCATCATCCACACCGCCACAATTAAAGGGGGGCGCCATCATCCTTCCACCAGCATGTTAACGAGCAAAGTTGGAGATTTTCAAAGTTGATTGGCTTTAAAGGGGAGCGCTATAGTGGTAAGGGGGCTTTATACCACACCCTACAGGTTAAAGGAGGAGGCTTTAAAACCCTTGTGTGACGTGATAGTTAGGTGGCTCTGAGGTAACGTGATAAAGCTCCTAACCACACCCTTCAGCCTAAAATATGAACTTTTATTTTTAAGATGAGCATGTATTTAACTTTTGGGAAATTGGCCTGTAATAATCCCATCTAGACCTTATTGGCCATTAATAATCCCACCTCAGAATATTCCCTCCACTAGTCCCACCTTTCACCTATTTTTCCTAGAATGATCCCCCGTTAAAAAAACTTAACGTAGTTAAGTTTTTTTCCAAATTACAAACAGATTTTTTAGGGCTTTTGATTAGAACAACGATACGAGTCCATTGATGTAAAACTTGTCTCAAAACGATGCTCCAAACAATGAAAACGACGCTTTAATTCCGGTGTTTAAATTTTCAATTAACCAAAATCAAGTCACTTGGAGCACCATTTCGAAGTAAGTTTTACATCAATGGACTCGTATCATCCTTCTGATCAAAATCCCTAAAAAATTTGTTTGCAATTTGGAAAAAAGCTTAACTCCGTTAAGTTTTTTTTAACGGAAGACCATTGTAGGAAAAATAGGTGAAAGGTGGGACTAGTGGGGGGAATATTCTGAGGTGAGATTATTAATGGTCAATAAGGTCTACGTAGGATTATTAAAGGCCAATTCCCCTTAACTTTTTAGTTGTAATCGGTAGAGAACAAAACTTTATGATAACCATCATTGAAAATTGCTCACACCCAAACACCTTAGATTATGAAACTCTTCTTATTATGTTCAAAACACGTTCGTAGTATTTTAGACGACACATTCCAAGATATATTATCTTTTCAAAAAATGCAGTCTATCTATATACAACTTAAATTTATTATTATTCAGTTAATAACCTAAAAAGATATAAACATTATTTAATAATAACTCATATGGTATATTTATATTTATATTTATATTTTATTGAACTTAGCATGCGAAGATGATGCTCATGTAAATTGCGTTGTAGCTTCCACATTTAAACACAGCAATGTTATGGAATCGATGTAGTTTTGACTTTGAACGACTATTCACCGAGAAACCGTGTTTCAAATAAAATACGAATTCTTTTTCATGGTAAATATTCAAATGTTACTTTTTTGTCTCTTCATAATTGTTAATTGAAACTAAAGATAACAATTCAAGTTTTCATAAGTGACTTATCAACTTTTATTTACTTTATATATAACAAGCAAAAGTGAAAAGTATACTTACAATCCAAATGATATTGAAAATCATTCAACACATAAAAAAGAACAATATATATGACCATTTTGCAAACTCGTTTCTTTTTAATCTTTTTAATGAAATTTGTGACCGAATTTGTACCGAAATATTATCACGACGGGTTTTGTGACCGAATCATTTCCGGTGACTACTTTTGCGACTCTTTTCTTTTGTTCAAATTTTAGTCGCTTTTACCTCTTTCTTTCTTTGTTGTACAAATCCTTTTACTTTTTTTTAAACGGTGACTTTCTTGTATTAGGCTACCGCACTATTCAAATTGAAGAGTTTCATTGACCTACTTCAGCCAGACTATGTTGTCTTAACCGGTGGCTTGGACGTTCCCCCGGGAAACCATTCCGTTGACTGCTACTTGACAGAAGTTGTGCCACCACACACAAAGTGAGACGAAAACCCGTGTGGGCTCAGAATAGAACTGGCACCTCTGCAAGAATGCTAGACTCCATTCATTATTGTCTAATCCACCAAAATAACACAAGTGCAGATTGAATTTGAGTCTCCGTTAAAGAACCCAATCCTCCCTGCCACTAGGCCTCAGGTGATGGATTGCAAATCCTTTTACTAGAAACTTTAGTTAACATGATGTAAATATATTCAAAATAATATTACTAAAAAATAGTAGTTTTCGAATGTGTTTAAATATGGTGTTATTTTATGGGGTGTGGGGGGCTAGTGAACAAGAATACAATGATGTAAACCACGTGGTACAACACTTGATTGCATGAATTTTGCCTGCCAAGAACACAATCATTCCCAGGCAGGAATAATCAGGATTTTGTTTGATTAACTCAATACTTGGTATCTTAATAACATAAATTAGAGTGTAAAGAATATAGATCAAAGTGCCTCTTTGAGATTAGCTATAGGTTTATGCACTAATTTTTTATACGATTTCAAGAAATACAATTTTTTATTCATATGTAATTTCAAATTATAAATAAGGATTAAAAAGTTAATGAAAATACAAGCACTCTCACTTCACTATAAGTGGAGATCGCTAGTTCGATCCTTGAACTGAGCTGGTGTTATCTCACCGCACTGTCGTGCCTTCAGGCGAGTGTTCACGGGCTTCGGCCCTCGGAGGCGAGTATATCCCGATGTGGTGAATTTCGCCGATAACCTATTTGGATGATTCGTTGGCTGTTAAAAAAAAGAAGTGGTTGATTTAGATCACCCGTTGAAAAAATATACCATGAAATTAGTTGATTTGAATATATTTTTTTAAATTATATGATGTGTAAAATGAGCTATTACTCTTTATAACAAATTACTCTATATAACAAATTAAGTAGTTTCTTAAGAACAGTGAGGGTATACTAACATGAGTTGATCCACATGTTCTATATTGGATGGGCATTTTTAGTTTTTTCTTTTTTCTTTTTTGATTGTGTCAATTCAATTGGATAATCAGCCTATTCTTTGCAAATTAAGTCTTAAGTGGTAAAAACCAAATGATAGATTTATTAATTTAAACTTATTTTATTGTTATTTTAGCGTAAATATTAATTTTGATCATATTTTGTTTTTCTTTTAACCACTCGACTCTGAGTCATTTGGTTTTATACATTCGTATTTTTTTACGCTTTTTCCCCTTTTTTGTCGTTGGCTTGGTGTGCCCCACGCCCGGGCGGTATGAGTTCGTCTACGTTTTATGTCACTTGGTGTTATAAGTTCACGTTTTTTTACGGTTTTTTTCTTGGTTTTAGTTGTCGTTGGGTTGCTACTTAGCATGTTTTTACGCCCCCATCTCTAGTAGCATCGTTTTACGTCCTCGCCCCGCAACGCGGGGGCCTCAATTCTAGTTAGTTTTATAATTTTGCTAATTTGAAACGGGTTTACCTAACCTGATCCGACTCACACGTTTTGATAGGCACAATAAACTAATAAAGTAAATACTTTAAATCATGATCTACATACATTAAAGTCTAATTTACCAATTGAATTAGTTACACACATCAAAGAAAACATATATACTTCAGTTGCTTTTTGACATAAACACGCTTTTAGTTGTTTTTACAGTTAATTTTTTTTAACGTTAAGGAACGACGTGTCAACTACCGTGACAACAGGCGCTGTGGCCAAGGTCGACTATTTAACTGCCGCCAGCCCCTCGCCTCACATCCAAGACGAACCGGCGTCACCCGTATTCGCCTTTCACCTGGATGCCGTAGAAAATAATGGGGAGAGCGGAAGTCGAACCTGGGTCACAAGGAACACCAAATCTTTCTTTAACCATTCCAGTCTCCACCACTACCTCATTGGCTCTAATTTACCAGTTTACCAACCAAATGAATTAGTTACACACATGATCAAAGAAAACATATATACTTCAGTTGCTTTTTGACATAAACATGCTTTTAGTTTTTTGTACAGTTAATTGATTTTTGCCCTTTTAATAAAGAGCAACGTTAATCATTCCTGGTCTTTCTGCTTTTGTAAAATAAGAATGGATGTATTATTAAGTTTTTAGTAACTTTTAGAACAATATATTTTATATGAATCTCGTACAACAGTCAGATTAAATTTTTCAAAAGTAATAAATATAATAATGTGTTTATTTGAAAATGTAACTACGGCATGTAGCTTTCTATATAGGTAAATTAATTTATATTTTATTACATTATTGATTGATTAATTAATTAATTAGTGGCTAATAAGAAACACTATTCCTAGATTCTTTTCCAAAATAGGAGTAGACACCTCTCGACCTTTAAAGCATATTCCATATGCGACATGACTTAGGGAATTGCGCCTTTTTGGAAGGTGATTTATACGTACGTGTGTATTTTTTTTTTTTGAACAGCAATTGTAATTTGTCTTTTAAATTTTTTTAATATATATATATATACACACGCTTAAGGGTGGTTGGAACGTCCTCAGGTTCGCCTGAGAATTGAGCTAGATGGCGATGGAACACCGTCGTAACCCATGCGGGTCTCCATGGCGGGTTGCTTTACAGGTTCATGAACCCGTGAAAGATGGATGTATTGAATGGTGATGTACACAAATTTCAAAGGTGTGTTTCTTTAATATTATATTGTATATGTCACGATATTATTGGATAATGAGTTGAAATAGGTTGTGAATTTTAACTAGATAAGTGTCCCTCTTTTTAGGGTTGATTTGGATTGGGGGTTCGAATGAGATAGCATCATTATATTACTAATGGGGTGATTGTTCATTGCCAAAGACAAAAGCCTTTAAATACTTTGGGAGAAGGAGGTCTTGTGTTTAAGTCCCATAGACAGTGAGAAATAAAAGAAATATCGTAGAAAGGTTATACACTTTATACTCTAACGATTTATAATGATATTTATAAGTTTATAACTTCATTTGAAAGCATAGATATAAAAATAATAAAGCATGTTCCAATTAAATAAACATGTGAACCATCCCGTGACAAGCCAATGGATGGGCAACCCCTACTAAGGAGGCAACCCATTTAACACTTTGCTATAAAATAATACAAACTAATTCACCCACCGACCTTACAAAAACAAAACCTACGTTTTTTACATGCTTTTAGACACATGATACATCATAAGTAAAGGCATTGTAGACTAGCGGTACCAATAAGTCTAGTAAAGTGTTGCATCTCTAAGACCATTGGGTATGGAATGGATAGTCTCTTTGGAGACTACCCGCCATGTAAGCGTCACGTCATCACAGGAGGAGGAGCATCCTCTTGGGGACTACCCAAGGGTGTGGGGGGACTACCCACTTTAATAAAAAAATCAATATAATATTAAGGGGGAGAGAGACATAAATGAAGGGGGCCCACAAACTTGGTCCGTCTCCAACGTCCTGGAGAGGACGGAGGTGCCGCGAGGAGGAGCAGGGGGTGGTGTGGGACGACCCACTATGAGGGCGCCGGACCGGAGACGAGGCCCATACCGGGCGGTCTAAGTGATGTAGGTTCTAGTCCTGTAATAGATATCGATGTAATGTTTAGAAGTAGATTTGGTGAGTGTGTAACTTTGTCGTTTAAAAAATAAAATAATACATAATAAACTGTTAGTTAAGACCAATATGAGAAGCACATGAAGATCTGTAGCCTGTTTTAAATGAGATATGAAACGATTACGTAACCACAGTTCTCTCTCTCAATGCAACAAATTATCTTCATTCACCGTGTACAAACGCTTATACGGTTATTTATTCCGCTCTCAACTTAGTATTTTTTTTTTACTTTGAATGCACAAACGTCTCTACTTTATTTTTATATATGAGTGCAAAGTATGTAATACAAATATTTTTGGTCTCTGTCATCTTAAACCACATTATACACTTACTCTAGATGACGATGACAACTTTTTTGTATCACCACCATGAATTGACTAGGACAACATTTTCTCTTGACGTATATGATTTAGGTTCGAGTTTCTTTCTAGTTTTATTCTTTATTTACACATGGGTTGTGAAACTTGTCATTATCTTTTTTGATGTGTTTTATAATCATCAATGAAGAATAAAACAAATTTTTATCTTATTTTGATGTGCACATCAAGTGTTTGTGTTTTTGCCTTTTTTTTTAAAGTAACACAGCATGTTATATAATGTTATCATTTTTTTTTAATTGTGGTATGTAGAGTTCAGTTATTTATTTTCTGAGTGCTGAAGTTTAAAATTAAGTAATATGGTTTTTAAATTTTGTAATTTGAATATTTGAATTAAACTTGAAAATTTGACAGTTTGACTCTTTTTTTTTAATGAGTTGGATGCAAGATGTGCATTAATATTTCTTACAGTAATGACTCGAATATGCGAAATTCGACTCTTCATTATATATTTGTACAACAAATCTAACTACGTTACTAACATAAACATAAAACTAAATTGCAGTAACCGGACCGAACAAATAATGGTTTGTGATTCATAAGCTCAAAAGGGATGTAAACGGATAAACTTTTAATCATCCGCTAAAATATTATAAAAATACTAAACTAAAAGAAATACATATAAATAGATTTTTGAGTTTAAAAATACTAAAAGAGATACATAAAAATAGATTTTTGAGTTTTAATAAATGTATTTGAACCTATGTTTACATATATCTCGTATGGGATAGGCGAAAAGAGTTTAACATTCGTGATGTAATGTTGTAATTTCGGGTTTCACCTTCTTGGTGGCCCGGTTTTTATATTTTATATAGAAGCTTTGCTGTTATAAAAAAAAATGTTAGTGATTGATGAACCTATGTATGAACTAACCATGTTAGTGATTTTTGTTACCGAAGGGAAGTGCCCCCCACCGTGTTATAATTGGGCTCCTTTGTTTTGTCGTTTTATGAATATCGTAACATCCAATAAAGACATAATTTTGTTTACTAGAATTAACCTATTGATCTTTACTAAAATGTATTTTGATGGGTATTTTGTTTACTAGAAAATCATAAAATAGCATATTTAACCAATGGCTTATCTAAAATTAACCTATTGATCTTTACATAAGATTCTACCTAACCTACTTTGACTCAACTAAAAAAAACAAAAAATAAACAATTAAACCAAACAAGCTTAAACATTATCTTTGATATCTTTAAAATTCAAACCAATTTTAAAATCAAATTAACTAGTGTTTCTTTTTTGAACGACAAATTTGAATCACTGACAAATCATTAGAGTATTATCGTGGCACCAACAGAACCACTATAACACACCTAATAAATATTCTTCACAAAATACAATTTTACTATCACATACCTTTTACATGATTTCAATTTTATTTCTTAATCATTTATTTTCTTTTCTTCATCAACTAATAGTCTAATACCACGTTAAAAAAGTTTCACATATGATGAGTAATAATAATTAATAAAGAAACTAGTTAATGTTAGAAACCCTTTTGATTATGAGCATATTCGGTATTTTCCTGGCCAGGTTTACAGGAATAAACCTTTTTGATATCATAAAATAATCCCTTGAAACTAATCTCCAAATATCTAGGAATAGCCTAAATCAATATTCATCGTGTGTTTCTACCATATCTCACTACAATCAAGGTAGTTAAGTAAGGATCAAATCATTATCAATTATCCAAAGTGTATACAATATTGATCATTACGACCAATAGATACGTGATACATCCACAACTTATTCTTTAGATTATAATGAAATCAATAAATTATTAAAAAGAAATTTAGAATGGAAAATTAAAATGACAGTATAAGGCCAAACCATATAAAAGAAAATTCAACTTGTTAAACTTGGTTTACGACCAAAAAATAAGTTTCAAACCTTGATGAAACGTGTTTAGGTAACCAGCCAATATACGCGAAGCATCGGCCATAAGTTCAGACACAACCTAGACCACAAGCCGAGGAAATAAGCCGAGACTTAGGGACATGATGAAGATTCCCTCAACTTAATTAGGCGTGACCAATTAGGTCCAGGTTGATCCTTGACTGACCGATTAGTGTTAGGCACACATCACACCCTTATAAATATAAACTTATCCCTCTTTAGAATACATATTTTATGCATTTCCACTTCAGCCACAACCTCTCTCCACAAATACATAGACGAGACCTTCTTCGTAACTCCTTTCTTAAGGAACTCTACACTCTCTCGTGATATATCAACATACATGCTCGTACTTGTTTATCTTTTGGTATACGTAACTTATTTATGCATTTGAGTAACCACGAGGCTACAACACAATAGACCCTCTAATGGTTTTCTTCTGATTTTTTTAAATACTTTTATCCCTAGCGGAGGAGAATTAACATTACACCATCATCAGAATGATCTAAACATGATTTGTCTCTTTGTACACTTCCATGAGCCAAATACTTATAAACTCGATAATTTTTGAAGCAACAAAGCAGGGTTGGCTTGGGCATATCGAGAGGTAAGACTCGAGGCCCAAAATTTTGACGGGACATCACAAAGATATATTAAAAACGCCCCTTAAAAACGTTACCTTCTTGTTAGATAAAAGACAACATATATAGATATTACACTTAAATGGATCGTTCCTGTAAATTAGTGGGTCAAATTCATTTATGAACTCTAAGCACTATAGGTTAACTCGAACACAACCCCATTAACCAATTTTTTCGCTTTATATTATTTCATATTAATTCTCCTGAATTAATAATGAAAAAAATAATAAATATAATGCATATAAAATTAGTAGAGGTTTAAACAATAAAACTTGATCCTTGGTTTTTTATCTTTTATAATTTGACTTAAATACTCAATCGGCATAAGCTGTTGGAAAAATAGGTGAAAATAGCATTTTTCACAAATATAGGAAAATGATTTTTTCCTATTTTGGGCTAGAAATAAATATAATAAAATGAGCGGGTTTTATATATTTATTTGTGGGTTTGTGTTCTATGTTGGAAGACCTTCGCAACGAACTAAACCACGTCCAAAACCGAGCTAAGATGAATGAGATATCGATGCTCAAAGTTGGGTGTTTGGAACATTCAATGTTGAAACAAAAGGGAAAGTAGCACCTTGTCCCACATCGGATGAGAGATGGAACTTAAAGGGGTATTTAAGTGGGAACTCTCCATCCTTATTGTTTCAGGGAAGCACACACTAGTGTCCTCGCGAAGGGTGCGGAGCACCCTAACTCGCTTTCGCTCGCGCTCGCGCTCGCGCTCGTGGCGAGGGCGATGAGGCGCAATGTGGCGCTTTGATGGCGCACTTTGCACTTCGCATCGCCGCGAGCCGCCTTTGTATTTTTTACCACGTGCGCGTGGTGGAGCGCAAAGGTTGCAAGGACCAAGTGGTAGGTGATGCGGCGCATGACGTGGCAGTCATGCGTATGCGCGCGCGGGTGCGCGCATGGTGCATGGGTCCTGCGGGTGCGCGCGGCGCACCAGAGTGAGCCAATACGGCGCGACTGTGTGGCGCGCTCGTATAGGTTCACAGGTGACGTGGCGCACGCGCGCATGGACTTGAGCCAAGAGGACGCACCGCATGGTGACGTGGCGCATGCGCGCATGGCTGTGAGCCAAGAGGCCGCACCGCGGATGGTGACGTGGCGCACGCGCGCATGGCTGTGAGCCAAGAGGCCGCACCGCGCATGGGCGCGCGCGTGCAGAAAGCTTCCAGCATTGAATGGCAGTGCAGTTTCAGTCCAGCTTCGTAACTGACGAGTTAATAAGCTTTGACTGAGAATTAAATGACGTATTAAATTGCATTGAAGACGTTTAATGCAATTCAAACCTCTCTTTAATTCGTTTTTTACTGTTTCGACTTAGGAGCTGTATAAATACAGCTCCATACCCACTGCAGAAAGACACTAGCAACTACACAGCCTATGCAAAGTATTCTCAACAATCTTCTGATCTTCTTCTTGCTCTTCTCAAGGTAGCCTTCGGGTTGTAGGCCATCTCCGGCAGTACGCTGCTCCGGCTGTTGTACCCTGGGAAACAAAACGAGTACTCCTGGGAGGCTCGGAATTTGTTTTAAGGGAAGCGTGTGATCACGTGCCTCAGCCATTCTGCTTCATCTTATTTCTTGTATTTTTCTTTATTTCAGTTGTAATAGTTTTGTAATTCTGCTTTCCTTTATTTCTGAATTGTAATCGTATTAATAAAACTTGTTTTATTTTATTTAATTACGCGAACGGTTCCTACAATCTTAAAACAAATTTTTAAAACCGTTCGTGTAATCAAAACCATTCTGTTTGTGATTCAAACAAGTTTTGTTTTCACTCAGTTTGCGTTTTAAAAACAGATTTTTTTTTGTTTTCATCTTCAAAGGAGCGACTTTGGTTGAAAACATTTTTTGATTACTTCAGAATTTGTCCTAAAATTTGCTAAACTTTCTGATTTGGTCTTCAAAGTTGGACTTAGAAGCCAATTAGTAAGTTCTAAAAATTATAAATTTTCTGTTTTTGGTTTTCAAAGTTGGACTTAGAAGCCGAAACAGTAAATTGTGGTAAAATTAAAATTTAGTAGTTTCCTTCTGGTTTGTGCGTAAATCAGAATTTTTGACTAAAATTTTAATTTTTTATTTTTCCAGCATGTCGAACGACAACGTCAACGTTAACAACACCACAAATGTTGTGACGGGAACCCCCCTTAATGCCACCACTGTGGGAGCGTCCACAGTGGCCAATCACGCTGAACGACCCGAGAAGTTCTCGAGTCTACACTTCAAGCGGTGGCAGCAGAAGATGTTCTTCTACCTTACCACCATGAACCTTGCGAGGTTCTTAACTGAATCCGCTCCCCAACCTGCGGAAGGGGAGACCAGCGCTCAGGCTCTGAGCGCGGTAGAGGCTTGGAAGCACTCGGATTTTATTTGTCGAGGCTATGTGTTAAACGGGCTTTCGGATGCATTGTATAACGTGTACTACAATGTCAAGACTTCCAAAGAACTTTGGGATGCCTTGGACAAGAAGTACAAAACGGAGGATGCTGGCACAAAGAAATTTGTGGTAGCCCGTTTTTTGGATTTCAAAATGGTTGATTCTAAAAGTGTTATGAATCAAGTCCAAGAATTCCAAATTATACTACATGACATCTTTGCGGAAGGCATGACACTTAGCGAGACATTTCAAGTGGCAGCGATGATTGAAAAGTTACCTCCTGGTTGGTTGGATTTTAAGAATTATCTTAAACACAAACGAAAGGAGATGACTTTAGAGGACCTTATTGTTCGTCTTCGGATTGAAGAGGGCAATAGAATTGCCCTAAAAGGCAGCCAAGCCCAACCTTCTGCGAGCGCAAACGTGGTTGAGCTTGGGCAATCCTCTAAGGGCGCAAAGGGTAAGGGGAAAAAGGACAAAGAGAAAGCAAAGGCTAGCAAACTTGGACCGAAGAAAGGGGTTGTGAAAAAGAAACCTCCAACGTTCCAAGGGACTTGTTACAACTGTGACGAGCCGGGCCATCGGGCTAACCAATGCAAGAAACCAAAGCGTGAGCGCGCGCACATGGTGGATGAAGACGGAATGCCTTTGGTGGCAATGATTTCTGACAAAACCGCAATGTTGGATGAGGTCAATGCTGTGACCAACACTCCAAAAGGATGGTGGATTGATACGGGAGCGACCCGTCATGTGTGCCCAGATAGGAGCCTTTTTACCACCTTCAAGGAGCTTGCGGGAGATGAGAAGCTGTACATGGGAAATGCAGCCACCGCGGACATCAAGGGTGAAGGAACGGTGATTTTGAAGTGGACTTCAGGGAAGGAGCTCACTTTAAGCAACGTGTTATATGTCCCAGACTTGCGCAAGAGCCTAGTCTCGGGTTGGTTGCTTAATAAGTTTGGATTTCGTTTAGTTTTTGAGAGCGATCAATTTGTACTAACTAAACGAGGAATGTATGTAGGCAAGGGCTATGCCCAAAATGGTATGTTTAAATTGAATGTAATGGCAGTCAAGAAAAACATGAATAAAATTGCTACTACTTCTACTTATATGCTTGAGTTTTCTGATTCGAATAAATGGCATTGTAGATTAGGTCACGTTAATTTTAATTCTATACACCGTTTAATCAATTTAAATTGTATACCAACATTCCATATTGATTCACACTATAAATGTGAAACTTGCGTAGAATCCAAACTTACAAGAACATCATCGAAATCGGTTGAATGAATAACCGAACCCCTTGATTTAATTCACACTGATATTTGTGATTTAAAAGCGGTACCCACAAGAGGTGGAAATAAGTACTTCATCACGTTTATTGACGATAGTACTAAATATTGCTATGTATATTTACTAAAAAGTAAAGATGAAGCAATAAGTAAATTTATCTTGTACAAAAATGAAGTTGAGAATCAACTTCAAAAGAAGATAAAAGTTTTGCGAAGCGACCGAGGAGGCGAATATGTTGCACCTTTTGCCGATTTATGCGCAAAAAGTGGCATTGTACATGAGTGTACACCTCCTTATTCTCCACAATCAAATGGCGTGGCGGAACGAAAGAACCGCACATTGAAAGAAATGATGAACGCCATGTTGATAAGTTCTGGGGTGAGCCAGGAAATGTGGGGGGAGGCCATTCTCTCGGCCAATTATCTTTTGAACAAGATACCATTAAAAAAGAGAGACGAGACTCCATATGAGTTATGGAAAAAGAAAAAGCCTTCATACAAATACTTGAAAGTGTGGGGGTGCCTAGCAAAGGTGATTGTACCACCTCCTAAGGCTCTTAGGATAGGACCCAAAACTGTTGATTGCATATTTATTGGATATGCGCATAACAGTAGTGCACATCGATTTCTTGTACATGAGTCCAAGAATCCTGATGTACACGTAAACACTATCATGGAGGTGAATCCTAACGTTGTGTCTTACTTTGAAAATGTGTTTCCTTTGAGAAGACAAACACATACAACGTCATCAACACCTAATTTTGAAGTAGGTGAAAGCTTATCTAGTCGAGTTGATGAGGTAGTTCATGATAAGACACATGAACAACCTGAGGTTGAAGAAAGTGACCGTAGGAGAAGTAAAAGGCCAAGGGTTGAAAAATCCTTCGGTCCAGACTTCGTTAGCTATATGGTTGAGGGCGAGCCCAATACATATCGCGAAGCGGTTTCTTCTTCAGAAGGACCTCAATGGAAAGAAGCAATAAGAAATGAAATAGATTCTATATTGCAAAATCATACTTGGGAGTTAGTAGATCTTCCACCTGGTTGCAAACCACTTGGATATCGTTGGATATTCAAAAGGAAGATGAAAACTGATGGAAGTATTGATAAGTACAAGGCTAGGTTGGTGATTAAAGGATTTAGACAAAAGGAAGGTCTAGATTACTTTGATACTTACTCGCCTGTGACGCGCATAATCTCGATTAGATTGGTTCTTGCTATAGCGGCTTTAAGAAATTTGGAAGTTCACCAAATGGATGTTAAAACCGCATTTCTAAATGGTGATTTAGAAGAAGAGATTTACATGGAGCAACCTGAAGGTTTCTCCGCCCCAGGTCAAGAGGGTAAAGTATGTAAACTCGTCAAGTCTTTGTATGGCTTGAAGCAAGCACCAAAACAATGGCACCAAAAGTTTGATCATGTCATGATTGACAATGGTTTCAAAATAAATGAGTGCGACAAATGTGTTTATTTCAAAGACACAAATGAAGGTTATGTGATTTTATGCCTTTATGTAGACGATATGCTTATCATTGGGAGTAATGATAAAATTATCAAAGCTACTAAAAGCATGTTAAAAGCGAGATTTGACATGAAAGACATGGGTTTAGCAGATGTGATTCTTGGAGTAAAGATCATAAGAACCCAAGAAGGTCTTGTGTTAAGTCAATCTCACTATGTGGATAAAATTCTTGAAAAATTTAACTCGGGAGATACGAGTGTAGCTCGAACTCCAGTTGATACCTCCCAACATCTCAAGAAGAATAAAGGAGATGGAGTTGCTCAGTTAGAGTATTCAAGAATTATTGGCAGTCTAATGTATCTAATGACATGTACTAGACCCGACTTGGCTTACGCGATGAGTAGGCTAAGTAGATACACCAGCAATCCGTGCGCGGATCATTGGAAAGCTATCACGAGGGTGCTTAAATACATAAGATACACAAGAGATTATGGACTGCATTATACCCGACAACCAGCAGTGATCGAAGGATACACTGATGCAAACTGGATATCGGATAATAAAGATTCCAAATCAACAAGTGGTTACGTGTTTACACTTGGAGGAGCTGCTATTGCTTGGAAGTCTTCTAAGCAAACGGTGATAGCAAGATCCACAATGGAATCCGAATTTATCGCCTTGGATAAGTCAGGCGAGGAGGCGGAATGGCTACGTCAATTCGTGGAAGATATTCCAAGATGGCCAAAGCCTTTGCCAGCCATATGTGTACATTGTGATAGCCAATCAGCGATTGGTAGAGCTCAAAGCTTGATGTACAATGGCAGATCAAGGCATATGCGACGTAGACATAACACGATACGACAGCTACTCTCAACGGGTGTTATCACAATTGATTATGTGAGATCAGCGGATAACATTGCGGACCCGTTTACAAAAGGCTTAAGCAGAGAGTTAGTAGAAACGTCGTCAAGAGGAATGGGACTAAAGCCCGTGGTAAATGGGAATATGAGGGAAACCTAACTTAGTTGACTGGAGATCCCAAGATCTAAGTTCAATAGGACAACTTAATCATATTACCAAACGGAGTCACTGTGGGGGAGTACCCCAAACTAAATAAAAAAAGGGAGTTATTTATACTTCCTAGTCCATTCCAATCAGTGACATTGATGTGAGGCTAAGCATATTAAGGTTAACGATTTCGGGAAATCAAATAACCATGATGCTTTTAATGATTCAGGGAATCACCTATGTTAGAGAGAAGTAGGGTCGCTTCAAATGGATTTGTGGGGTGCGCAAATCCTAGAGCTCTCGCAGAACCAGGCCAATGTTCCAGGACCATAATAGGACACGACAATGAGGAGTTGGCCAAACCAGGGAGAGTATTGTGTGAAGTGTATTGTCGTTTACACAAATGGGGGTATGTTCAAGGACATCGCGTCTACACACCGCTAGTAAGCTAAGTGCGCTTCACAAAAGAAGGTTCAAAGGTTAAAACCTACCTATCTTGCAATACTCAACTGTCGAAGTTTATCGTTGAAAAGTGTAAGGAAAAGATCCATTTCCATACATGCATGGTTGTAAAAATCCCGACTAGTCTCCGATTAGTCGCCGATTAGTCACTAGTCAGAGGTTCACCGATTAATGGCCGATTAATAGCTAGGCAGTCAATGGCAGTCCTATTCTGGCTAGATGCCGGCCAAATTTTGACCAAACCATATAAATTCCTTCCAATTACTTAAAAAATGGGTTAATGAGTGGTTAAAACATGTCTATTTTAAAAAACTACATATAAAAATGTGTGTTTATATATGTAACTAAAAATTACATATAAAAATCTCAATCCGATTAATTTCGATTAATCCCTATTAATCCCGATTAATCGCTAGTCGGTACCCCACCGCCCGACTAGCGCCTAGCGATTCTTACAACATTGCATACATGTGGGGGATTGTTGGAAATTTGATGAAAATAGCATTTTTCATGTGGGGGATTGTTAAAAAATAGGTGAAAATAGCATTTTTCACAAATATAGGAAAATGATTTTTTCCTATTTTGGGCTAAAAACAAATATAATAAAATGAGCGGGTTTTATATATTTATTTGTGGGTTTGTGTTCTATGTTGGAAGACCTTCGCAACGAACTAAACCACGTCCAAAACCGAGCTAAGATGAATGAGATATCGATGCTCAAAGTTGGGTGTTTGGAACATTCAATGCTGAAACAAAAGGGAAAGTAGCACCTTGTCCCACATCGGATGAGAGATGGAACTTAAAGGGGTATTTAAGTGGGAACTCTCCATCCTTATTGTTTCATGGAAGCACACACTAGTGTCCTCGCGAAGGGTGCGGAGCACCCTAACTCGCACTCGCACCCGCTCGCGCGCGCGCGCGCGTGGCGAGGGCGATGAGGCGCAATGTGGCGCTTTGATGGCGCACTTCGCATCGCCGCGAGCCGCTTGAGAGCCGCCTTTGTATTTTTGACCACGTGCGCGTGGTGGAGCGCAAAGGTTGCAAGGACCAAGTGGTAGGTGATGCGGCGCATGACGTGGCAGTCATGCGTATGCGCGCGCGGGTGCGCGCATGGTGCATGGGTCCTGTGGGTGCGCGCGGCGCACCAGAGTGAGCCAATACGGCGCGACTGTGTGGCGCGCTCGTATAGGTTCACAGGTGACGTGGCGCACGCGCGCATGGACTTGAGCCAAGAGGACGCACTGCATGGTGACGTGGCGCATGCGCGCATGGCTGTGAGCCAAGAGGCCGCACCGTGGATGGTGACGTGGCGCACGCGCGCATGGCTGTGAGCCAAGAGGCCGCACCGCGCATGGGCGCGCGCGTGCAGAAAGCTTCCAGCATTGAATGGCAGTGCAGTTTCAGTCCAGCTTCGTAACTGACGAGTTAATAAGCTTTGACTGAGAATTAAATGACGTATTAAATTGCATTGAAGACGTTTAATGCAATTTAAACCTCTCTTTAATTCGTTTTTTACTGTTTCGACTTAGGAGCTGTATAAATACAGCTCCATACCCACTGCAGAAAAACACTAGCAACTACACAGCCTATGCAAAGTATTCTCAACAATCTTCTGATCTTCTTCTTGCTCTACTCAAGGTAGCCTTCGGGTTGTAGGCCATCTCCGGCAGTACGCTGCTCCGGCTGTTGTACCCTGGGAAACAAAACGAGTACTCCTGGGAGGCTCGGAATTTGTTTTAAGGGAAGCGTGTGATCACGTGCCTCAGCCATTCTGCTTCATCTTATTTCTTGTATTTTTCTTTATTTCAGTTGTAATAGTTTTGTAATTCTGCTTTCCTTTATTTCTGAATTGTAATCGTATTAATAAAACTTGTTTTATTTTATTTAATTACGCGAACGGTTCCTACATAAGCTATGACTTATAAATAGTTCTGTAAAATATTTATAAAAATAAAATATGTAAGCTGATGGACCCGTTAGGTCGATCTGAAGACTTATTTAAATAAATATGTTCATGGTTTTTGCCTTAAGATGATCATTACATGCTTAGACTAAACCAAAACCTACTTAGATTCATGTTGGTATTTTGTGTCACGCCCTAACACTATTAGAAGTTTAAATTTTATTGGGCTAAAGGGTGTGGGGGTCATGGTTGGGACATGATTCATCACCTAGGAACATGAACGGAAGGCTACACCACCCTCTTGCTTGATCCACCATGATTTGCATGGATTAAACCATGGCAACCATGGTCCTCCTTTCCATTTTTCAAGAAATCATTTCTTTTTTCTTTAGACAAAGATAAATTAAATTAAATAAGGGGCTAGTGGTTTGGATCATGAGCACACCCTTACGGTAGTGGTTTTGAACGGTGGATTAAAGGTGGGTTACATTGCACTGACGTGGAGGGTCATGATGGTCACGAGGGTCATGACCACACCCTTATTAATATCTTAAAAATGGTAATTATTGTATAATTAAAAATAAGCTTTAATATATCTTAGAAATGGTTGTTAAAAATAAGCTTTCAATCAAATAACCATGAAATTCTTATATGTCCAACTTTAAGAAAGCACAATAAAACTTTCCGTCCACCATAATCATTACCATAGGTGATTGAGCTTTAAGAAGTTAAAAAAATATATAATTTTTAGCTCATGTTAAATTCTGTTAAGATATTTTTGAATTTTAAATATGTTTTTGACAAAAGAACATTTTCTAAAACTAGAGAAACACTCAATTTTTGTTGAGTTGTAAGGTGGTTAAAAAACTTTTTACATTGATCCTGTGCTTGTGTTCTTACACGATAACATTTTTTGGCAAAAGATAAAATACAAATAAACTTAACATACTAAACATACAAATTGAAGGAAAAGTAAAAAAGACAAGGTGACATTTTTGTAATTACCACCAACTATCAAAGTTACTATACAAATGTGAACTCAACCAAAAATACCTAAAAAACACAATTTTTTTTTAATATTTTTTATAAAAATCGCTACATTTTGTTACAAAAAAAAAATTTGCTACTAAAATTAGCGATTTTTTATAAAAAATATTAAATTTTTTTTTGTGTTTTTTAGGTATTTTTGGTTGAGTTCACATTTGTATAGTAACTTTGATAGTTGGTGGTAATTACAAAAAAGTCATCTTGTCTTTTTTATTTTTCCTTCAATTTGTATGTTTAGTATATGTTAAGTTTATTTGTATTTGATATTTTTGCCTAAAAATGTTACCGTGTAAGAACACAAGCACAGGATCAATGTAAAAAGTTTTTTAACCACCTTACAACTCAACAAAAATTGAGTATTTCTCTAGTTTTAGAAAATGTTCTTTTGTCAAAAACATATTTAAAATTCAAAAATATCTTAACAGAATTTAACATGAGCTAAAAATTATATATTTTTTTAACTTCTTAAAGCTCAATCACCTATGGTAAGGCTAGAGGGTGTGGATAACCCCCTTGGGGCTTTATAAGGACACATCAGCGCCATGTAGGCGCCACGTCAGCCAAAGGGGCTTTATAACCCCCCTTTAACATGGAGGGTGTGGTGATAACAAGTGGGGCGCTATAGAGAAAAAATAAAAATTTTTGATTGGTTTAAATAAGTGGGTCCCACCTGATAACCCCCCTTCTTCAAGTTAACATGATGGAGCCCCCTCCTATAGTGCCCCTTTTAATTTGGTGGGTATGGAGGTATAGCGCACCGGGGCGCTATAGGTGATGACATGGCGGGGGTGACGCCCCACACCCTCTGGCCTAATGATTATGGTGGACGGAAAGTTTTATTGTGCTTTCTTAAAGTTGGACATATAAGAATTTCATGGTTATTTGATTGAAAGCTTATTTTTAACAACCATTTCTAAGATATTAAAGCTTATTTTTAATTATACAATAACTACCATTTTTAAGATATTAATAAGTCTATAGGGGGGTTAAGTTTTTTTTAGGTTTTTTAGATACATTTGTAGAGTAACTTTGATAGTTATAGATAATTACAAAAATGTCACCTTGTCTTTTTGAGTTTTCCTTCAATTTGTATGTTTAGTATGTTAAGATTATTTATATAAGAACTTTCCCCAAGATTTTTAATGTATGTAAATAGAAAATATAGACATTATAAATTACATTCACTTTGTATGTGGAACGGACCTATTTGTTGTAACAAATCAATTATGCATCCACTAAAATTTAATGCTTGCATTTTTTTACATATAAAAAATCAACCTCAACAAAAAACCGATTATCACATAAATTCGAAAATAATGGTCTATGTATTTTTTAGTAAGAACTGTATGGCTATTTAAATAGCAAAACCAAAGTCATTTTGATTGTAATTAATTTTTTTTATTATAGTATGTTACAAAAATATATTTACAATTATCAAAGGACCCAAATACAAGAAAAAAATAACTTAACACTAACAACAAACAAGAGGAAAAAACCAAATGTCTAGCTTACATGTATATTATAACAAAGAGAAAGGTTATTATAAAGGGAAAAAATTGTATTAGGAGATAAGTTTTGTCCTTGATTTGCAAAATCAGTGGTTGAGATTAAGTGGTCTTCAAATATAGAATTCACATAACTAAAAACAAGAGAAACAAATCGAGAAAATGATAAAATAGGAAAATCAAATATTGTTGACTCATAAACCCACTTCCTCTTGATTTTCAAACGGCTATAACTTTTTCATATGTTAATATTTTTTATAAAAAATACATCGTATTAACGAGCATTTCATTCTCTTTAATTCGAGCAGCATATTGCTACATTTTTCTTTAAAATTTTTGTAGGATTTTGAATATCCATTACGTGATTACGTTATTTTAAATGCCCAGTAAGTGACTACGTGATTTTGAATACCCATTACGTGATTATTTGATTTCATTATAGTATTTTATGTGAAACCCCAGTAAGTGATTACGTAATTACGTAACAATAGTTGACTATATATTATTACGTGACTACATGATTTTAAATACTCATTTCATGATTACGTTATTTCATTATAATATTTATGTGAAACCCAACTGAGTGATTACATAAAAACAAAATACGTAATACATAATATTTCATATGGAATACCTAATATTTCAAGTATAATCACGTATTAAAGATAAATTATATACAAAACATTAGCCAAGCCAACCTATAGTAACAACATAATGTCGTATAGTAGAGATTTAACCACGTAATAAAACATAAACAATGAAGTTCTTATTATTGAATGTGTAATCACGTAATAAGCATACTTGTATTAACATAAATTATAACAAATCATATTGAATGTGTAATCACGTAAAATGTATTCAAAAATCATGTAGTCATTTACCGGGTATTCAAAGTCACGTAATGGGTACTGGGTATTCAAAATCACGTAATCACGTAATGAGTATTTAAAGTCCTGTAAATTATTTTTAAGAACACTATAGCAATAGGGTTCTCGAATTAAAGAGAATAAATGCTTGTTAATACGATGTGTTTTTAAAAAAAATATTAACGTATGAAAAAAATTATAGCCGTTTGAAAATCAAGGAGAAAAGTAGTTGAAAGGATAAAAGACTATCATACACTTCCCTCCTTAAATTGGGCAAAACAAATGTGTGGTCATGATTCTCTCCTATACTTCGTACAAAATTCCTCTCTTGTACATGATCTTTTATCTAAAACACAAATACCGTCCATCGCATCATACTTAACTTTATATGGGTGCCAAATAATCAATAAACATGCTATTATAAGTTATTAGTTGAGATCCTGTACAAACATTGCTAACTGTAAGAATATATCTAAGCCATTGATAGTTAAATCAAGGGTTGGTATTGATTACAAATAAAACTCATACAATTAATAATCAATACTATCAAGTTAGGGATATTTTAGTTATTTAGCCATTTCTCATTAAATACTAATTCCACCAAGTTTTTTAAACTAAAATAACTTTTATATACTTCATTATTTTTGAAAAAAATATACCATAAAATCAAATATTTTTTTATTTTTAATATGAGTACCATATTTCTATACTTCTTTTTATTTATAAAAGTGACGTTTAAAAAAGTTACAAAAGGTGTTTTATAATTGTGCTAGTTATGTAGTTGGAATGTGCTAGTATGAAAAGTGTATTGTGTTGATTTTAAATCTATACGTAAGTTCTTATTTTGTTGTGTAATTCTTATGTGTTGCTATTTTTTTTGTTTTGTGTTGTTATTGGGAGCCTGTTTGTAAATAGACTTGTTTTCTACTAGTTATGTAAGAGTATGTGTTATTTACAAAATTAAAACAATAACATGAAATTGTGCTAGTATGTAACAGTATGTGTTATTTATAAAATTAAAAAAAGGAAATTGTGCTAGTTTTGTAATATTATCTGTTGTTTACAAAATTAAAAAAAACATGAAATTGTGCTGATTAATGTGTTGATTATAGTGTTATGCTGATTACGAGATGTGCGGACGGTGGTGGTGTGGGATGTTATTGTCGGATGTGCTGATGGTGGTGTTACCGTGCTGATTAAGGTGCTGATGTTGATGATGTGCTGATTACGGTGTTGACGATGATGCTAATTACGTTACCAATGATGATGTTGATTACGATGTTGATTCGATGATGAAGAATAGCTTAGGATATTAGAATTTGAATTACTCTTGCATGAATTCAGGGATAACTTAATTATTGTTTTTAATTAGATATAAATAAAAGGGTATAAAAAGTTAAAAATAACTTTAAATCAATTTTTTAATTGAGAACACATATTATTAAAATATTGGTTCTTACAGATACCTGTTTGTATATGATCATATACCTATAAGTTATTTCCCAAGTGTGTTCAAATTGAATAATATGTGAAAATTTGATTGAGAAAATCTAAATAAAAGTATGCTGGATTTTTATAATACTTACTCTTTTTTTTGAAAGGTGAGGATCAAGAACTCGCGTATGTCGGGAGATGTAGACTATGTTGTCTTAACCGGGTCCACGCTACAGAGCCCCCACGCCGACCAACCGACATCAACCCCTCGATGAGAAACCCCTATCACCCAGGTAAACCCGGAGGGGAAAACTCACCCGGCAAGACTCGAACCTGGGTTGCCCCATGCCTTATCTTTCCGTGGCCACCACTGGGCTATCCAGTGATGGTTTTTATAATACTTACTCATTTGTCAGTTTATTTATTATTCTTCTTTGGCAAATTAGATTTAAATAATCCAACCCAACTTTTTTTGACCAATAATAATCACAACTGGATTTATTCCTGACAATGGTCCAACATTTTTCATTTTGTTTGTATAATAGTTTGTCGTTAAAAAAACTTAACGGAGTGAAGTTTTTTTTTCGAATTACAAACTGATGTTCTAGCACTTTTGATCAAAACAAGAAAACTATCTAAAGGGTGAAACCATAATGTTGACATGAAACTTTAATGATGGTAGGATTTTCAATATTTACAATTTTGTAAATGCAAAATCCCAACACTTTAACCAATAATTTTACAACTACTATTATTTTATCATTAAGAAAAAAACTTAAATATAAACTGAACCCCTGCAAATGACTGTGTATATATCCAAGTATACGTATCCTCATACACGATACATACAACAAATCACCCCACTACAGAGAGAGAGAGAGAGAGAATAAGTGTATTTGAGAAGCTCGTTCTTCTCTGATTTTGATGCGTGAGAGAGAAAATTGAGAGAGAGAGAGAGAGAGAGTAATAGTACTGTACAAGTTTCACACAACCATAGAGAGGGGGAGTGGGGAGTTGAGAAAACAATTTATGCATTTTGGGCTTCTTTCTTTCTCCTCTCAAACATAACATCATCATCTCTGTGAAATTTTTCACTTTTTTGAGGTGGGTTTTCCCCAATTTTCTTCCTTTTCTGCAATGCAATTTTTGGGGGTATTTTGCTTGCTTTTTAAGAGTATGCTTTCACTTTGTTCTTCATCTTGTTTCCCCCCTTCACTAATCTGATCATCAGTCATCATCTTTCTGTGTGTATGATGTGTATTTAGTCATAGATTTATTAACTTTTGTAGCTTGACTGATGCATCTATCAGTATTTGATGATTATGCTTCTTTTGGGATTTAATCTGTTGATAAAATGGTAATCTTTTGGATGTTTATGTGGATCCTTTTGGGTTAAAATTTTAAGTGGTATTTTGGGCATTTTCTGATTTTCAACACACAGTTGGAACTTGGAAGTTGGAACCCAGTTTCTTGATGTTTGACTATTTTGACTTTTTTCTTGACTATTTGATCTACAGGACTTTATGGGTAGTTTGTATGTTTAATCATCTGGTTGGTAGTTAGTCTATTTAATCTTTATTTTTATGTTGATTATCTGATGCTACTGTTTATGCACAATGCACTTTGCTAGAACTAGATATTATTGTCAAGAAAAAAAAAATCAAGGGTTTTAATCCTCTTCTAGTAGGGCTCTTGAAATCTGCATTTGATTGTGTTCTTTTTATGTTGAATAATAGCACTGGATGATGATTTATAGATTAGGGTTTACAGGGTGGTTATTTGATTTTCTTTAACATTAAAGGAAGATTTTTTTATTTATTTTTTGGTATTTTTTTAACAGGTTTTGTGAAAAATGCTGAGGAAGAGAACTAGATCACACCAGAAAGATCAACAAAACATGGGTCATGCTCATAATACGATTCCTGAATCGTATTCTAACGAGTCTTGTTATTCAAATTCCGATGCTTTCTTGAAACCGAAACACAAAACCAATTCCTTTTTCACTGTTCCTGGTCTATTTGTAGGGCTAAACCCTAAAAACTCTGAATCCGATTCCGTAAGAAGCCCCACCTCCCCTTTAGATTTCAAGGTTTTTTCAAAACCGAACTTTGCGAATTTACCAATTCGGGCTTCCACGAAACTGAATGAATCCGCTCAAAAGAGTTGGGATTGTAACAAAGTAGGGTTAAGCATTATAGAAGCTCTTGACGATGAAACAAAACCGTCATCGGGGAAAATACTCCGTTCGTCAGACAGTAAGAGCATTCTTTTTGGACCCCAGATGAGAATCTTGAACAACCCGAGTTTGAAACCAGCTAGTTTTGACCCGTCTGACTCGTTTTCGTACTCGCTACCTAAGAATTACGCGGTTTTCTCCAATAGTAACATAAACAAATCCAATCCTAAACTGATTAATCATTTAGTTCAGGAACCATTCGCTAAGTTTTGGTCTCATTCTTTGGATTCCGCAAATTTCGTGCCAAACTCGACCCATTTAACAACCCGCCCCACAAATCTGAACCCAGGAAAAGATTTAGTGGCTTCACTCTCGGCAAGTGAGATTGAGCTTTCTGAGGATTATACATGCGTTAGAAAACACGGGCCTAACCCAAAGACAACTCATATTTTCGGTGACTGTATTTTAGAGCGTCACGAGGATGAGTTTATCGCTAAATCGTTGAAGTGTGAAGAACATGCGATTAAACCTGCTGAAGTCGAGAATTCATACCTCCCTGATAATTTCTTGAGCTTTTGTTACTCTTGCAAGAAGAAACTCGAGGGAGAAGATATCTACATGTACAGGTCCGGTCCCTGAACTTCTAACCATAATTGTATTCTTTACGCGTATTTGCTTTTGACTGCAAGCTTATCGTTTTATTTGTCCTTTAGAGGTGAGAAAGCGTTTTGCAGTTGGAATTGCAGAGCCGAAGAGATTTTGATTGAGGAAGAGATGGAGAAGAACACTGAAGCGGGTTCGTCTTCACAAACGGAGATTACGCATAAACCAGATGGCTGCGAGGAACTTTACGAGACCTCGATGTTCATCGCTGCATAAACGAAACTAAAAATTAGGCTGGTATTTTTGCATTTTTGTTAGCGATCTAATCTGCTCTTACGCTTATGAATATTGAAACTCAATTCAATGACATATGCAGAGAAACCACACCGTGATTGATTACCCGTTTGATAAGCGCTGTGTGTTTTTTTTTTCTTTTTTTTATGGCGGCCATGGATAATCATGTTTTGAAGTGTGTGGTCTCTCTTTATATGTTGTTGAATGCGTTTCGTGTTTCATGGTGTTAATGGCAGATTGGTAACTGCTAAACCAGCTAGTTTTGTCTTTATTTTTCTGCAATATTTTGACATTGATGATATCTCTATTACTAAGGCTTCTTTTAGTTAAGAGTCTTAATATGAGAATGAAATGGTACCCCCTCAACCCTATATTTCTTGGACTCATTGTAAGGAGTTGATGTATAAGCCTCCAAAATCAAGTCTTTGAATGAATATAAATTATCTTTTTGCATAATGTTAGCAAGCAACTCTTGATCTTGATCATGAACCTCAACGACGGTACAAGCATATTAATGCATTATATCTTGTACAACTCGTAATTTATTGGCATTCTGATGCGGGTTTGGAAAATCTTGATGTGATTGCCTAAATCAAGATCACATGGTATAAACGATTGTTTTACGCAATGTTACAAGCAAGTCTTTATCTTGAACATCGACGTCACAATTGCATTGGTAGTTGTATGAATGTACATTCGGTACAAGCATCCTATAGTATTATTTCTTGGCGTTCCGGTATGGGTTTGGAAGATATTGAGATGTAACCGCTTGAATCCGGATTCTGATGGAATATAAATTGGTATTTTTACTCAATGTTAGTAATAAAGTCTTGATCTTGACCCTCAATTTCACATTTGCATTGATGGTGAATTAGTGGCATTCTGATTTGGGTTGGGAAAATCTTGAGACATAATTGCCTGAATCAAGACTCTGCTTATCATTTATTACTACTGATCTTTTTACAAATTTGTCAAGCAAGTCTACATCTTGCATTGACACTTGTACAGTACAAGCATCCTAATTCATCATTTTATCACAACTTTAAGAATTCTTGATATTCTGTCATGGTTTATGTAAGTGCTTGAATTAAAGACCTTTTTACACCATTTGTTAGTATGGTTGAGAACTTCTGACCTCGTTAAGACACGATAAAACCTGTTTAAGAAAAAATACACTATGTAATTTTATCCTTTTTTAAGAATAATTAAAGTTAGGAAGCTATGCTCCGTCATTTCTTTTTTCTTAATACATAAAATATAAAGCTGTGTTATGGACACAGGGTATAAAGTATTTAAACGAGTCGTATTTATGTTTGATACTTGTAAATTGTAATAATCGCGTCATCGCTGACATGTTAAACACGATAAGACCTGTTTTGACAGAGCCCTGTTTGCAAGTCTTGATCTTGAACCTCAACATTGCATTGCATTGCATTGGTAGTTGTACTCTACACGCATTCAAATGCATTATTATTCTGCAGAACTCTGATTCTTGCATGCTGACATGGGTTTGGAAAACCATGAGATCTTGATGGAACTGATTTGGGTGTAGTAGGGTACAAGTCTTGATAATGTTGGCAAGAAAGTCCTCATTTTGAACACTAGTATATCACAATTGCATTGCTAGTTGTACTGTACAAGCATCATAATGCATAGTATATAGTACAAGTTTGTGATTTCTGACATGGGTTTTTGAAAATCTTGGATCTTGAGACTTTATTTGTGGGTTGTAAGGTACAAGTGGTTGATGCATTGATGGTGTTTTCCCTTTTCTATCCATGATTGGTCCTTCCATGAAGAGCTTGTTAGTGTTGGCCCCTCACCCATGTGTGCATCATTGTCATTGCATCAAATGCATCTTTCTTGTAAGAGTAAATTACGTTTTTGGCCCCTGTGGTTATATCAGTTTTACTATATTGGCCCAAAATAAGAATTTTTAACGTTTCTGCCCCCATGGTCCCTATATCTAACCATTTTGGCCCCTAAATCTAACCAAACCCTAACTCAGGTTAATTATTAGGCACATGACTTGCACATGATGGGTAATATGGTAATTTCACCTCCCCTTTAATGAGTTTATAAATAAAACAAAACCCTAGCCCACTTCATCTTCTTCCTCCTGATTTCATCTGTTAAATCTTTCACCACCATCAACCGACTGCAACCACCATCAACACACCTGCCACCGCCACCATCATCAACACCTCCACCAAAACCTTAGATCTACAATCACCGTATCTTATTCGAAAACTCAAACAACGTCCCCTGATTTTCGACTGATAATCAATAACCCTGCAGCAACATAAGTTCATCCTCAACAATCCACACCCTCTTAACCACTACTTTCTTTTCCTCATCTGATTCTGATTCCGATTCAGATTCAGATGATAATTGAGGTTGGTTTGAAATAGGGTTTTGAAATGGGGGTTTTTGATTTGTGGATTTTGAAATTGGGGATTTTTTGTGGGTGTTGGGGTTTCTTCTTCTTCTTATTCAGATGATGATGATGATGATGATTGGTGAATTGTATTTTGTGTGATGATTTCTTGTTCGTCTTCTTTTTCATCATCGTCGGATGAAGCGGATGGGGGTCGTCTAGAGGAAAGGAGCGTTTGGTAGCCGTGAATGGGTTGATGATATGATTGATTGGTGAAAGATGGATGAAGGATTACAAGCAGGATGGGAAAAGGCATGTTTGTCTCAAGTGTTCATCATCGTGGTTTGAAGACGAAGATGTTCTTGAAGATCTGGGTAAGAAGACGAAGATGTTCTTGAAGATCTGGGTTTGAAAGTGGTTTGAAGATGTTCTTGAAGATCTGGAGCTGCAATGCTGTTGGAGAATTTCTAAGCGGCTGTGGGCGGAGAAGCTACGGTTGTGGGTTGCAAATGTATGGGGAAGTGCAGAAAGGGGCCGAATGTGAAGGTGCACAGCGAAGATGTGGCGCCTGCAGTGACGAATTCGATGTGCATCGGAGTTGGACTCGAGGATGTTGAGACCATTGTGACCAATTTCTTTGGTGGGGGTTCTGATATGGTGCCAGCACTGTCTTAAGTGTTTGATTCCAGTTACTACACTACTTATGAAACAAATTCAAATTGTATATGTTTGTTGGTTGGATTGAATTTTGATTAATAGATTTTTAGGGGTAGAGATATGATTATGTAGATAGATATAAGTTGAAGATGGTGTGTTTTGTTGAAGATCTGGGTTGCAGATGATGTTTTGTTGAAGATCTGAGATGCAAATGATGATGATTTATTGAAGATCTGGGTTTTATTTATAAACTCATTAAAGGGGAGGTGAAATTACCATATTACCCATCATGTGCAAGTCATGTGCCTAATAATTAACCTGAGTTAGGGTTTGGTTAGATTTAGGGGCCAAAATGGTTAGATATAGGGACCATGGGGGCAGAAACGTTAAAAATTCTTATTTTGGGCCAATATAGTAAAACTGATATAACCACAGGGGCCAAAAACGTAATTTACTCTTCTTGTAAAGACTCGAAGCTACTTTATCTTTCTAGGCCCATCCATATGATGTTGCCTGCCTCATCTTCAAAAGAAAACAATAAATTTGCACAATTTTTTATATATATTTTTGTAACTTGTGATTTGAGTGGCATCCATCCTTAAAAGATAATGGCTTGAATGAGTTACTTGAGGGGACACTAAACTCATTAAGGGTTATGTCGGTCGATTTAGTTACAATAGAGTTGCCCCTCACTGAAAAGAAAAATCTTAACTGTAACGTTCTTTAGATTATGGTGTAAAAGAATCATAAATTTATGAGCTACTTGAAATCGGTCTATCAAAAGGTTAAATCAAGTCAAACTCAAGCTTTAAATTGGAGCTTATTTAACTAAGGAGCTCAAGTTTGAGTTATTAATCTAGGGGTAAGATCAAATAAAAAGTTAATTTTGCCTAAGTAGGATAAGAAGAAAATCTTAATCATTCATTTTTCAAATCAATGGTTAAGATGAAAGTGTAAGTGTAAGAGAAAGGAGGAGTGTAAGGGTATATTGGGAAAATCCTATTTATGGATTTTCTCTCTCCATATGCAAGGCACATGCATATTCCACCCCCGTTTTTTAAACGTTCATAACTTTTTTATACGACATTATTTTTTCATAAAAATTTTACCGTAAAATCGAGCGTCTTTTTATCTTTAATTTGGGTACCATATTGCTATATAAAATATGAAGACTAAAAAACCCACTAAAATGTGTTGTATTTCTATGTTGTATAACATTTTTTTGTGCTGGATTTTTGTACTGTATTTTTGTGTACTACATTTTTTGTTGAATTTTTTTATGCTATATTTTTTTGTACTAGATTTTTTGAGCTATATTTTTTTGTACTAAATTTTTTGTGCTATATTTTTTGTACTAGATTTTTTGTGCTATATTTTTTTGTACTAGATTTTTTATGCTAAATTTTTTTGTACTAGATTTTTTTATTGTATTTTAAAAAACAAAAGGGGTGTCACATGTCATTTGTACTCTTATTTATAAGGACCAAAATGCCCTTCATTCCTACTTATTAGGAGTGTCACATGTCATCATCACAATCCTTCTTAGGCTACTTAGGCAAAATTCACTTTTTAGTGGATCCTTCCCCTAATCATATAAACCTATATATTATGTTAAAGTAAATTTATAATCAAAGACCTTAAATAATTTTGTTTGTATTAGATAATATTTGATAAAAGTTATATGATTTGAGTGTGTTTTACAAGCGTTTTTATCGGGTTAATTTTCTTCAAGTTTTATATAACACAAAAAATATATAATTAAAGTCAAAGTTTATAAATAAAAACTTTGAAAATTCAAAATAGGACACTTTTAACAGGACGGAGGGAGTAAATATAAATAAGAATAAATTACTTTTTGAGTTCCTGTGTTTTAGTGGTTTTAATCACTTGAGTCCAAAATTAAAAAAGTTTAACGCCCTGTATCCCTAACTGTTCATTTTTTAACGTTTTGAGTCCAGTTTTGTTTATTTTATAACGTTTTGAGTCCAATTTTGTTAAAAAAATGGACTAAAAAAGAGTCAAAAGGTTATAAAAAAGCATCTAGGGACTCATGTCATTAAACATTTTGATTTTGAACTTAAATGGTTAAAACTACTAAAACAAAGGACTGAAAAAGTAATTTACTCTATAAATAATAAATGACCCGAGCCTACGTCGAGTTCAAGTTTAAACATTAGGATTTAAAACGAAATGAAATCGATTTTAACTGGAGATTAGATGGTATAGTTTACCCCCTAGTAAACTTGAAAAGTTGATGATCCTTTAATAGATTTTGTGGTTTTGTGAGAGGGTGCAGAAACAATAATGCATGTACCATTTGGTTGATAGTGGTGGTGGTTGTTGTAAGTTAAAAAAAAGTGAAAAAGGACATAGCCAGAGACAGACTAGATCCGACGTTATGAGGGCCAAATCTTCAAAGTGCCAAAGTGGGTTCGCTTTCGCTGAATCACTCTGGTTCAAAATTATTAGGCTGCACGGTATGGAGGATCGTCTTCCTCTGAGTAACCTTCATCCGCTTTGGGGACTATCCGAGTAACTTGTCAAACCACAGGGACTAAGAGTGTAATTTTAAAAAGTTGGGGACTAAAGGTGAAATTTCACCAAACCACAGAGACTATCCGTGCATTTTACTCTTCAAAATTATTAGAAACTAAGATTGCAAACGAGTTTTACTTGTATTATTAAACTCGAGTTCATCTTAGTCCACCTTTGTCAAGTTCAAATCAAACTCGACAATTGAAGTTACTAAGCCTCGTGTAATGTATGGGTATAATTTGAAATTTGTTATTACTAGACTTAGGGGCTATTTGACATCTTCTGAATGGTTAAGTGCTGAATCAGTAAAAGATCTGAAGCATTAAGCGCTGAATCAGTACATTAAGAGCTAGTATAATACTTAACCATTCAGAGGCAAATGTCTGACCAATTAAGATTAGAGGCCTTAACCATTCAGATTTTGTATAATGCTTGACCATCCAGAGACAAATGTCTGAACCATTCAGACATCTGCTCACGAAATAATCAGTCTGAACCATTAAGTGCTTAACCAGTAAGAGGTCTGAACCATTAAGAGCCTTACTAAAAGGTATACAAACAGCCCGCTAAGTAAGTTTAAGTTTTGTTGAAATGTTACACGTATATTGTGCCACCTCAACCGCAACTTGGATCGAATTCGAATATGGTTTATTTTTTGAATGGCAGAATATGGTTTATATATATATATATTCAAGCTATTAGATCGAATTCGAGGGCCCCTCAAAACTATAAAATCGAATTCAAGCTTACTAAGAGGAAGGTCCTCATAATGTTGATGTTGTAATCCAGAAAATAGTAAAGCATGATACATCTACGATTACAGATCAAGTTTCCTACACAACACTGGAACACGAGATTCGCAGCTTGTACAATGCCACTAATGAGCGAAAAGTCCATAACAAAATCTCGCTAGCCACAAGAACTCATAGTTCAAACCAAAACCATAAAGCACAGAACGCCACCCAAGCTCAGCCACGAGTTTGACGAGTGTTGTAAGACTTGCACTTTGGACACTTATGACCCACAATATGGAACGGAACTTCAGAATTCGCTCCACAGTCGTTGCACAGAATCCATATCTTCAAATAAACAAAAACCAAAACATAAATAAAAACCAAAATTCCAGCATCAACAAGCTGAAAGCATGCCAAAGAAAGATGGCCTACCGATTTATTCTGATAAAAATCGGGCATTGGGGTAGCTGCAATCTCCATGTCAAGTTTCTCCCAAACCTTTGACATATCACAGACCGACTTAAAGCACAACGGGCATGCGTATCTGTGAAAGTAAGTCAATAACAAACAAAATGACTTCACAAAATCATCTTTAATTTCTTGAAAATCTATTTTGGATTCACTTACTGCAAGTGTTGCTGCATTTCCTTAAAACACTTCTTATGAATGGTATGTCCACAAGGCATGACGGTAACATCATCCATCGAATCAAACAAATACTACAAAATAACCAATTTTTCGTGCCACATTTAGTATTATGTTATCATAATATGCATGCAACTGGGAAGTACGTAACGTGAAGATACAAACCTCGAAGCATACAGGACAATCGTGGTGCATTGCTCCTTCAACACATGGGTGACTGTCCCTCAGAACATTGGCATAGCAACATCCTGAATCACAACAAAAGTTACTGACGCTCACACATGACAATTAAGCCACCCGTACTGTTTTGTATCGTAGAGAAGAAGACTTACGACATTTGTCACAATGAAAAAAGTTCTCCTGCCCACCAATTCTGATCCGAAACAGAAATACATATACAAGTCAGTGGAGATCCCATTAGATTCACCGTACCATTAAAAATTACCGAAAGAAGGCTATTTGCAAATTGCAATAAAAACGCACACATTATACAGGGGGAAGGTTAACGTACAATGCCCCTTAACGTGCGAAGCGTAAGCGACTAAGTTACACATGTTATAAAATTCAAACCCTAATCACACATAGGTTAAACACAAAATCACGCATGAACAAAACACAGAAATCACACATGAGTAACCCCTAATTACGCATGTGGTCAACAGAAAAAAAATCACGCATAGGTTGAAACACAAAATAACGCATGGACATAAACACAAATCACGCATGAGTCAAACCTAATTACGCATGTTATATGCATAATTACGCACGTTATTTTGGTGGTAGCATACGCTTTGCACGTTAAGGAACTATTGTATTTTAAACTTTCTGTACATGATACAGATCACAAAATATTGCAAGTTAAAATAGTTGTATTTAAAACCAGTATCAGTATTCGTATACTGTTAGTACCACACAGGAATATCCAACGGTAAATAGCATGAAAATAATACCTGCAAATACCGCAACCATCACAGTGATACTGTCTCTTCGATATCTGCAAAGAAGAGCGCAGAACATTAGATAATTCTACACCAAAGCAGAAAAACCACTTCATAGAAAACACAAATACGAAATGTGAAGGACTTACGTCATCATCAAAAAGCTTGCATACTCCACAGAAGTATTTGCCCATGCACACGCCACAGTTCACACACATTTTCCGAACCTAAAAAGAAAAGCAGCAAAACAGTTAATAAAGAATTTAAAAAAAAAACACATCATGAAGAAACAATAACACTAAAAACACTCACCTCTTGTTCTGTGCCACAAAGAGAGCATATAACCTGAAAGCAAAGCAACATCAAACATGCTTCGTGTGAACAACAAAAACAAAGGACTTTTGAAAACGCAAATAACTTTTGAAAGTAAGCTACCCGTTGGACTTCATGGCGAGGGATTGTATGCCTCTCTTTTTGATCGACATTGATGTCATTCTGCAAAACAATAAAATATTATCAATAACTTCAAAGTTCAAATACCGTTTTCAGTATCTAAGCAATGTGTGACGTTATTTTATTTTATTTTATTTTATTTTTAATACAGACCTTTGCCTCATTATGACAATGACGACAGTTGAATATCTCATCACAACATGGGGCGCGTATTCTGCACCGCCGACGGTAGTGCGAACATCTGTCAAGAAACAAGAAGAAACAGTTTATTGACCCGTAAGGCCGTAATAATTATATTACTATTACTACAAATAACAAAATACAAGCCAGAGAAACAGTAATAACAAAATACAAGTCATAGAAATAGTACAGTACCCGTGCTTAAGGGATCCATCATCAAGAGTTTCCGAGTTCACAGTATCTGCAACAACAGGCTCATCGTCTTCATGTATATGGTGATCTTCTTCCAACTTTGATTCCTCCGTGACAGCAAAAGCTTGTGTTGTAGATTCTGCGTTGCTTCCTTGAAGGTGCAAATTTGTACCGAGATTAACTGGATCCTCCATTTAGACTAGGATCAAACTAACAACTACTACAGCGCTACAGCAAAAAGAACCTGCATTTAAGGACACGTTAGGCAAAAAATCCTAAATTCTATAGCAAACATATCTAGTGGTCCACCCAGTGACAATGTGGCTTTCTCTCACACAGCAGCATATGAGTTGAAATCAGCAACAACATAATCCAACCAATGTTGAAAAGCTGCAACGAGCCATCACCAAAAGTCAAAACAAGTAAGTCTAATATAACTACGGTTCACGAGTGAGAGAATTCCACGCTTCCAAGAGAAATGGAGGTATCCAGTGCATGGTTTCTTGATTCTTGAAGAAGCCCACATGACATGATCCACCTAATTACGATACCCACACGTGGAATAACCTAATAAGGTAAAACCAATAGAACACAAAATCAAGTACGTCCTCAACGGAAAAACAAGATTAAAGCATGTGAAGAAAGCACCAGTGAAGTGCATATCTAGTTTATATTCCTGCCCATCAAGAGCAATCCTACCTCAACTGCCGTTCCGCACTGATACTTGAAGAATCATACCTCCCAAAATGACTCTCGTCTAACTGGACAATCGAAAGAGACGAGATATAGGGATGAATTGCTTTGGTTAGGGGTAAAGGGAGGGCGAGTGGACATAACCACTTTTCCGCTTTTAATTATTCATTGCTTTCCTAATTTCTTGTAATTCATATCATTCAGAAAGTATGGAGTTTGAGAAGAAAAAGCCTAATTACCATTGGCTGATCACACAAACAGTCAAACACAACTAGAGCCAGAAGCAGACGGTGACCGTCTTAAGTCCAAAGGAACACTTATGAAATTGACTCGACAGGACTCGAAACATAACACACGCCACTTATTATGTAAGAGGTTTAGGGCCATAGCATAGGCCAATCTTCCTACCCTAGAAAAATACACTCTAAGACTACACGGTATGGGGGGTCGTCCCCCTCCGTCCTTGGTCCGGCGCCGCTCCAACACCATTTCCCCCCTCCCGTCTTCGTCCTCGGTGTCGAGTATGGGACGCTGGAGCCGATCCACATGAAGACAAAAACAACACCTTCCCCTCTCTCACACACCTATACATACAATATATACATATACATTTTAGGTCCATCCCCCCATTTCCATACCTCCATCCTACGTGGCGGATCATCCTCCAAGGGAGAACCATCACCATACCGCATAGCCTAATCCAGTTTTGTTGCAACCTAATACTATCACACCAAATTAGGCGACCTAATCAAAACAGCAGCATCCAATCAAAGTTTTATCATGATGTTTGTTTATCATCTCCAACACAACACACTTCACACAGCATTCATTCATCATGTATGTAGCACAAAATATAAGAATCTAACAGAACAGGTCAAGTTAAACCAAACCCTAAATTCAAATCAGAATTGCCAAATTAATTACTAGTCCTTCAGCTTCACAAGCACAACATTTTTTTAACATTCAACTACTAATTCACAACTATAAACACACAAAAAAAAATTCAGCCCAAACAATTATGAATTATCAACATACCGGAACTAAAATTAAATTAAAGTGAATTTAGTAATGGAAACTCAGGATAACGAACTTTCGAAGAGAAAAAAAAATAGGCTTCCGATCAACGGCTCCGATCTTCTCTATGAATACGTAGAGATATAACAAAATCAGAAAGGTTGTTCAAGTGTGAGAGTGGAATGAATGGGGTTTTATAACCGAGAGAGAGAAAGGTGTCGTGACGATGATTCTTACGGATTCGCCACTGACAGTGATATTTGGAAATATCTTCAATAGTTATCCACAATGTGACATTTTTATATCAATAAAATAAAATAAAATCTTCGATAGTTTATGCCACGTCTGGACATGCATATTAAAACGTCAATGTTGGAAATTATCGTTTTTTATTATTTGGTGATTGAAATTTAGAAAAAAATCAAATATAGATAACTTTAACGTATAAAATGTATGAACCGAAGATTTTGCTGAAAAAACGCGATGATATTTTCGTAATTATTTACATTGTAGAGTAATTATTAAAATACTCTACAAATGATCTTGTAGACAGGGGCGGATCTAGTGTATAACAAGAGGTAATGCCCGCTACCCCTTGGCGCTCCGACGGTAGTGTAAATTTTGGAAAAATTTGATGTTTTTTCTATTTCGTTACCGCTTATTTATAAAACGTTACCGCTTGACACGAATTCTAGATCCGCCACTGCTTGTAGAGTAATTTTGATATTGTAGAGTAATTTTGTAAAATGTTCTTGTAGAGTAATTTTAATATTGTATGGTAATTATCAAAATTAATCTACAAGTGTATCAAAATTACTTTGCAAGTTTATCAAACAACATACAATTTAAAATTATTCTACAAAATCATTGTAGAGTAATTATGATACTCTACAAAATTACCTTATAAGATCAAAATTATCATACAATATTATTTGTAGAGTAATTATGATACTCTACAAAATTACTCTACAATTACACTAAAAGAACATTTTACAAAATTACCCTACAAGAACATTTGTAGAGTAATTTTGATAATTACTCTACAATGTAAATAATTACGAAAATGTCATCGTATTTTTTTGTATTTTTCATCTCTGTCATACGTTACGTTTTGTACGTGAACTTAACTCTTGAAATTTAAATTTTAAACACGGTTGCGTATCTATATAACTTTTCGTCATTGGGAAGAAAAACGGGCAAGTCATTAAAATACACATTAAACCGACCAAAAAAAGAAAACAATAGCAGCTGTACATGTTAGCATCAATTTATAGTATTAAATTTGGTAATCATGGACATAATAATTACCTTCAATTATTGGAGTTCTTGATTTTTATTTGTTAGTGGTTAACGAAATAAAAGCCCGGTTACTCATTGGGAAGTGGCATGTTGAGTGTGAGATAAGACTTTGGGACCAATAGGTTCTTGGTTCGATTCACACAAGGGGGGTTTTTCCCATGTTTATCAAGTTTCCTCCTGAATTGGCGTATACGCATTATGCCTAGTGGAGATGGATATGATCGGGTGGTTCCGCTGGTGACACGATAATACTCCAGTGGTCCGTCAGTAATTCAAATTTGTCGTTCAAAAAAAAAGTCCGGCCACCTAGGTAACCCATTGGCAAAAGGCCTCCCCATATGCTCGTGGCCACAGACAGTGTTTGATAGCCCAAGCCCACCATCACCAGTTTTAGGAAAAACTCACTGCCCGAAGATCCAGTACGTTAAAACTGATTGGGATCGGATTCGAATTTAAGATCATAACCTCAAACAATCTTATCTTTCTCTCCGATACCAATTTAGTTATAGCTCATTGGAAATTAGGGGTAAATATTTTATTGCTTTTAACACAAAAACTCGTAAAGAAATTTGTGATAACGTTTATTTTTAATTCTAACTAGTATTAAGGGCCTTCGCGTTGCCAGTGGGGTAGACCGTGCCAAGTAGCACTAATGCTATATAACTATCAGCAACCAACAACACCAGAAAAACTTGTAAAGATAAAATAAATAAAAAGAAAAAATATAACACCGAACGAAAAACATACGTAAAATCGTTGAACCACGTATGCCAATTGTGACATGTTAATGCGAAGAAATAAGACTGAAATGTAAAAATAGAAAAGAATAACTAAGTCGATCTAATACAACGCGGTTGCGACAAACAGATGCATAATATTGCGAATCGTAAAGTTTGCAACAGTAGTTGGCAATACAGATGCATAATATTGAGTAATATGGGACGTACCGCTACCCATGCTTGGATCTCTGGCGTGCCTCCCTAGCTCCGATGGGGAGCTTTCATCCTTGTGCCTGATTGTTTTTTCGGGCAATATTTTCTGAAATGCTTTTTGCTTCCACAGTTTAAACATCCTCGAGCACGCTTCTGTTTATCACTCATTCTGCCTCGACAATTATCATTGTCGTTGTCCCCTTCGTGATTCTCACTACCGTCTTGGCCCCCATTACTATGTTCAGTATTTTGCCAACAAGTTTCCTTGACATGTCCCACCTTGCCACAGTTACCACTATTTCCATATTTGCATCGCCCGACATGATAACGTAAACAATTGTCGCACTTAGGTAGGATACCCTTGTAATCTTTTCCCTTTTTGGCCTTCTTCTTGTTACTTACCCGAGTAACCATCTTGAAATATGCGAGCTTCCTCTTGTTATCCCCAGATGCTTTTATTTCAGTCTCCTTTTTCTCCTCCGCAGTGGAAAATTCTCCTCGTCTAACTGCTTCTTCCGTGAGTGCTATGCTTATGTTGATAGCCTCGGTGATCGTTGAGGGTTTTGATGTTGTTACCAGGCTTAGAATCTGAGGTGCCAATCCCCTTATGAACTGTTCGATTCTCTTAAACTCTGGTGTCCCCAGGAGGAAGGCAACTTGTGATAATTCGTTAAATCTCTGCACATACTCTGCTATCTTTGGTCCTTTCATTTTCAAGTTCCACAGTTCTGTCTCCAATCTCTGGACTTCTGCCCTCGAGCAATATCTTTCACGCATCAGATTTTTCAGCTCGTCCCACGTCATAGCATGCGCAGCGGTCTCGCCCATCGTCCGAATTTGATGGTTCCACCATGACAGAGCCTCATCCATCAATAGTCCAGTTATATACTTGACTTGATGTTCGTGGTCACATTTGCTCAATCGTAAAACAGAATCTGTCTTTTCAACCCAGCGCACGAAGGTTAAGGCACCTCCGGTGCCGTCGAACTCTCGAGGTTTGTGGTCTAAGAACTGCTTGTAGGTGCAGCCGTTGGGGGGGTTATTTCCTGAGGTACCTTTGCTGCAATCGGAGCGATGGGCCTCGTGCTGTGCTATAGTTGTGGCAATTATCTTTTGAAGTTCTGCCTCCGAGGTGGGTATGCGCATCTTGCATCTTGGTGGCATCTTCTAAAAGATGTTTCACGTAGGTTAGGTCATAGCGAGTAAAGTGTACGTATGTATTCAACAATATCACATACCATCTCCTGCTATGAATAAATCAACCACATAACATCTCATGTCATAGAATATAAACAGTGGATCAATCATCACAAGTGATGAGAATACTGCGATTGCATTGCCATAAATCGAGACCACAATGTAAGGTTTGCAAGTACACAACTGTATCATACAACATCAATGACTTAGTAGGGGACGACCCTAGACAAGTCGTGCGATCACTGGACAAGTTCAGGAATTTCTGGTTCGTCCATTTTCAAATTCCTGAACTCCACCTCAAGCTTCTAAATTCCAGTCCTAAAACAACATTTCTTCTCAATCGTTTCCTTGAGCTCGTCCCAGCTCAGTGCATAAGCAGCGTCTGTGCCAAGGTCTGAACCTGGAGGTTCCATTAAGAGAGTGTGCCATCTAGAAATATCCCCGAGATATAGGTAACACTCTGTTGGGGCGAACAGTTACTCATTCTTAGAATGGAGTCGGTCTTTTCGGACCAACGAACAAATGCAATGACGCCTCCTGTTCCATCAAAGTTCAAAGGCTTGCAGTTCAGGAACTGTTTATAGGTGCAGCCAGTTGGAGGGTTATTTCCAGTAATGCCATCGTTGTACTTAGAGCGGAGGGCTTTATGTCGTGCATTTATCTGTGAGATGCATTCTTGCAGCTCGGCTTCTGTCCTTGGCAACGTACTGGTGTTTGTGTCACGTCTGGGTGACATTCCCTTTCGTCGAAGTGGTGTGAAGCGGGTTAGACAACGTTTCAATTGTCTATGAGGTGTATATAGCAACATAAGCCATCATGTAATCACCCAATTTCACACGCAAATATACTCACTGTATGAGTGGGGAAGTAAATTTCTGAGCCTTCGCATAGGCTTGCCAATTTGGCTTGTTGCTCGTAATAGAATGAACTCGAGGCTACATCGCCTTGGTCATTCGTGTTTAAGTTATTTCCTGCTGCATTGGTTATCATTAGCTTGACCCGCAGAGTCCACCAGGATTCCTGTGCACTACAAATCGTTATTACGTGGGCCCCCGTAATAATAAATTGTCTTGCACCGTTACCCCAAATTTTCTCTCGTCCAAGCAGATGATCAATCAAGGAGCAACAGTAGGTGCATTGGCATGAACAGGGTCATGCTCCAATGCGGGGTCAGGAGCAGCGCCTGGCTCAGGGGCCACGGCCGGTTCCGGATCAAAAACTCCATCTCAAGATCAGCTGGATCAACAAACACAGGGGGTTACAGGATCCTCCAAGGGCTGGTCTAAGTGTATGAACTCAAGGTCTTGGTCTGGATCAAAACCAGGTGGAAGAACAAGATTACCCTTAATACTGTGATCAAACTCAAAGCTGGGTGCGGGAACCGGTGCAGCTGATGATGCCGTATCAGGGTCGGCGTCGTGTGAATGGTGCTGCACTCCCTGTATATGCGAAAATGCGGATGTCAGAAACTCAAATGAGTCTGGGACAGGGGAATGGGCATGAGTTTCCCCTGCAGGAGCGTCCGCATGCAGTAGGCTAATACCAGCAGCAATAGGGCCCTGCCCTCGAATGGGTCCTCCTCTAGTGGATCGTTATCGTCGTCAGAGGCCACGTCGGGGGGCATATCATCAACAGGATAAGCGGCAAGGGGGCATAGGAGCAGGGATCACTGCGAGTGGCAAACTCCCAACAAGATGGCCATCAGTAGGCTCTGCTACGACTTCAGGCAGCGCAAAAAGGGCTGAAAGTCGTCATTGTCTGTGCCGGTAGTATCGGAAGTGTACACCTCGTGCTTCGATGAAACTATGTCGTCTGATACTATGGCCATGAGATTCGTAGTGTCCATCTTTCTAGTACATGATGAAGGCATGACGTTTGTAACACAAACACATATACGTATAATAATCAATCATATAGTCATATAAACATGTTAGTCAATCAAACAATTCTCCTAGTCTCACTAGCCAAATTCTTCCCAGTCTCTAAGACTGCTCTATCCTCCACCTCGACCTCTTAGATCGAGCCTCGGTCCCCTTGACCGAGCCTCAGCCTTCATGACTGAGCCTACTCTTCCTAGTCTCACTAGCCAACTACCTCGGTCACCTAGACCGAGCCTCGATCCTCCAGACCGAGCCTCAGCCCTCCAGGATGAGCCTATAAATAATAAAATGTGCTCAACATTTGTTTGTAAAAAGTTTGGATCTGGACTTAAGTGGTATGCAGTAAAATGTTTTCGTGAGAGCCCTAGTGATCATAGTCTAGACTCGAGAAAGAATCCTAGTTCGCTATGATCAGAGCTCTGATACCAAGCTGTCACACCCTGGCTTTGCGGAAGCGTGGTTAATTTGGTGTGACTTCTTAATACCATAGCTTAACCATAACAAAGCTATATGAAATAAAACCATGCAAGATCATCCATAGATTAAGTTTTGAATACCAATTACAACAACATTGTCTTAACGGAAACACCTCCTAATGACATTGTTCAACAAACATAAACATCAACATGACGTAAACACAGTTTAAGGACTGTGACTTGTCCAGGAAAGAGTCACATTCCCCAAACCCGGATGATCTCGTAACTAGTGCAGCGGGAAAACGTGCCATACCGTGCCAGATCCGTTAATTTCCTGAAATACATGTAAGTTGAAAAATCAACAATAATGTTGAGCAAGTTCATGTGTAAGTGAGTAAGTAAAACCTTTGTAAAGATGTCTGTTCGTATGAAAATCCCTGGTATGTAGCAAATAAGGAAAAAGAGATCACCATTGGGTTGCAAAGCCAATGATATGTGTGAAGTGCAAGTAGGAAGACTCAAACCTAGCGTATTTGGCGTTGGGTACAAAGTCACCACCTGGTCCATTATGCGGGCTCAGGGGTTGGGCTCGCTACACCCAGATAGATCTACCGCTTACGTCCCTCGGTTCCTACAATGAGGATTAATGGTCTCCAGTTCACGCCTACCCACTCACATGATCTAAGTAGTAAACCTCCTTACGCTAACCATACCATGTATAAAGTACTTGTAATCAAAGTAACATGTATTTCACCCCCGCAGTTAAGAAAACTAAAAACAGTTAGAGAAAAGGGGGACATGAACTCACAGTGGTGCGTCTCTACCAAGTATGCCTCCAAATCAATCAGCTGTATGACGACCTACACGTGCTAACTCTATTAGACGGACGGCCGTGCCTTAGCTTTATGGTTTAAGTTTTCTTTTGGGAAATAGTTAATCAACTATTTCGTGTTTACATTCTGTATACTTGGTAGTTATTTTCCTTCCCAAGGATGGGGGATTCAATACATGTGCGTTCAAATTATATCATTAAGTCTCACTTAATATATATATATTTCCAATTCCAAAATATAAGTATTTTTCTCGAAAATATTATATTTTCATTTCACATAATTTTTCTCCAATAATACGTTGTTAAAATACGCGTTCATAAATATTTCCGTAAGTGCGTAAGTTACGTTTTAACAGTCGAGTGGTAATATACTTACCGATGTAACTTATATATTTATGGTGAAAGCGTTCGTATTATTTTGGATTCGTTAACGTTCGTAAATATTATTTTTACTCTAAAAATAATATTTATGTATTTTCACAAAATACTCATAAACAGTGTGTGAAAATATATATTTATCACGTTAAATTTTGTGAAAATCCCACCTCCGAATATTTAGTAAATAAAGTCATGGCGAAATTTATATTTCGAAAACATGTCAAAAATAATTCTAACACTTGTAGTGTAAGTAGTTCTAAGTGTTAGGTTTTTAGAAAAATTTCGCCAGAGTTTCCTCTGTAACTGGAGGTGGCCACGCTTTCAAGCGTATCATTTTCTTTAACAAACCAACTCAACAATTTTCTCAATCAACCAGAACAACGTTTCTCACAACAATTAATCAACATATGTGTAAATTGCCAAAAATTTCATGAACGTGCAGTTTTCCCAAAACTGTGGTGTAAATCCCCTTAAATTTAGTAGATCTTCGTATAAGGTAATTTGATCTTGTAAAAACCTCGTTTTTAGAGAAAATCCATCTTTACAACTTCTTGTCAACTTTTACAAAAATAGTTATTTTGTCGAAATTTTGTGTTACACAAGTGTTTACACACTTGTGTGTTCTAAAAACCATTCTTGTTAGTGTAAGATCCGTCTTTAGAAAACATGATTTCTTTGATACGTGGTTCTTTGAAAATACCACTTGCAGATGCGTAGATCCAGAGCCGGCCCTGGGGGTGGGCGGGGAGGACCACCGGCCAGGGCCCGATATTTCTGAGGGCACGCTATTTTTAGAAAAAACCCGATATGTATACGTAAAAATTTCTTTTTTTATAAGGTATACCTATACAAACACCAACATAGGCCCACTTACAAAACTATTCTTATACTTTAGATTAGTTATTAGCCTATTGACATTAGGTTTAATCCTCAATTTCATTAAGGCCTAAGGGCACGTTTTTTTTGAGCTCGAACAGGATACACGAATTCTCAGGGCCGGCCCTGCGTAGATCTGCTAGTTTTTAAACATAATTTCACAAGTAAAACTCTTTTACACAAGTTCATGATTCGCGTGTTGTAGAGTTTCACCTTTTAACCCTTGTATTATTCAAAACAAGCTTATGTTAAGATCCATGATCTTACCAAACCGGGTTAAATGATGATCCGAGCTACCACAACATAGATCGGGTCTAAATAATCACAACTTTCAATTACTACAACATTTACACAACTAGTGAGCTTTTAACAACTATTTTTAGTGTTTTTAGTAAACTTTAAAGCATCATCTTGCATGTTAACGAGTTTTAACCGATACAAATCCTTTTAACCACTTTAGAATAGATTAAGAAGGTGTTCTAAGCAACATACCACTAGCTCGAGGCTAGGGAAGAATCTTGACGAAAATGACGTGGATAAAAGCAAGAGAAAGAGGTCCTTCGCGTTCCGTTTGCTCCAAGACTCCTTGTATACGACCCTTAATACTTGTAGGTGATTGGAATGGCTAGAACAAAATCGAAAATGGATGGGTGGGGGTGGGTTGTTCTCGGCCGTAAGCTCCAAGTGAGGGAGAGAGTAGTGTTTGTTGATTTGTGAAAGTGATTATGTTATGGTGGGTTTAGTGGGGAACTTATAGACAAAGTTTTAAGGTAATTAACCTTTGGATCATGTGTCCTCTAGATATCATGCATGGATGATTATTATAATCACAATTGTACCATGTATGTCCCCTAGATGGGGACGGTTTGTAATGGGGGGGGGGGTCCTTGGTTCGAAATCAACTAGTTAGTTAGGCACATTAGTTAGGTTAAGTAAGTGTTAACTCGGTTACTAATGTGTAGTGTGTTATGACAGGTGTTAGGGTATCCAGGGACCCTAACTGGCTCAGAAAAAGATAAATAATGAAAATAACAATATTTTCATGTTCCGGGTATAGTCCGGTTGTTTGGTTGGATAGTAATCCGTTAAAGTGCTACTAAAGCTTTAAAGTGTCGTTATTACCATTTTTAGTGACACAACTTATTTCTGACACTTTGGAAAGTGTCTAGCAATATTTTTCTCATGTTTTGGCACCTTACTAGTTAGCTAAAAGCTGAATTATTATGTAAAGTGCTGAGTTTTGTACTTAGAGTACGTTTTAGGCACATCCAGTCATTGTGACTTATTCCTAGAGACGCAGTTCTACAACCCTTATATCCCTACACTCACCACTAGTGTAGCAAAATATTTCAGGCTCTTACAGGCCTTTAGAGGCAGTGTCTGCCTGATGCTGGCTTCTCAGCATGTTCAATAGGTTATCCGTTATAGTGCTACTGTGCTTTTTGTGCATCATGTTTGTCACTAAGGTTCAGCATGTAAATAATGTAGTGACAGCAAGTAAAGTATGATGCAAGTAAGTACATGTATCAGTGTTCAAGTAGCAGTTTATTCACAAGTTCAAGCAAGCACAGTAATTAAGCAATAATTAATTATTAATTAAGTCGTACGGATACCTGGTTTAGTGAGTGTTGTCACACATACCATGTCAAACCGAACAACATCGGTATCGTATCGCTACCATAGTGAACCGAAACGAAACCAAACGAACAGCATTGGTTCAGTACCAATATTCATTTTTATTATTTTTTTTCCATAAGTTGACAACGTATCGCTATTGTACAGTACCGTACAACATCAATACCGATACTGTATTTTTTATGGTTCCTGGTTTTGAAATCATTCATTTATACAACTTCGAATGTGACTATAAGTGAATATCGTCGTGACAATCTAAACCAATCGATACCGTTAGACAACATCAATGCCGCTCTATCGGTGCTCGTTTTTATCATTTTCAGCCGATGTAAAATACGTGTTGATTTCTATACCTAGTGCATGTATTGTACCGTTGCTGTAACGAACCGTATCGATACTGATCCAATGCCTATGGGATGCTAAAAAATTAAACATAGACACGGATTTTAATTTTATTTTTTAAAATTAACGAACGCAAGTTATAACTAAAACTAGTGTTATTCATCGTCGCGCGTTGCGCGTTTTACAATGTGTTTTTGCCGTGTTCCGTATATGATGTATTCGACTCTCTAATATGTGTGAATTGGACTTTATACAATATACATGCACACAATCTGTATCGAATTGGACAAAGTAATTGAACATTTTGGCGTAAACATTTTGGCGACATGTTTCAGTTGAACCAAAATATTACATATTTAGGAAGTGTACCCAAAAGATTACATATCCACATACATACCTAGAACCAAAAGGACTTTTGCGTTGAATCTTCAAGTCGATTTCCCTTTGTGGCGTTTGCTGCTTTCTTCATCTGTAGCAGAAGTTGGGTCGTATTGGAATGCCTTATAAGCGTGCTCAAGCCTTTTGCTGATATCATAATCTTGTAATGTGTTGATTACACCAAAGAATAGGATGACATTGAAGAATTCTTGTGTTGGTTCACTAACTAACTGATTCTTGAGACTTCTAACCGTGAGTTCGACATGTTAACGCCAAGCTTTATGGAGCCCCACCTGCATAATTGTATTTATCAAATATGTGCTAATAATATGGGTCATTTTGGTAACGGGTCAAAACAGGGTTGGAATAATTTTGACCCATTTAGTAAATCATCAATGCCAAAAAAAAAAAAAAAAAAAAAACAGAATATTAATCAATAACAGCAGAGCTCCAGTTATCAATCCAATAAAGAAGCAACATATATGTTCAATCTGGTAGGTAGTTACTTCAGTTTATGTAGATACCACACAATATAAAAAGTCATCCACAAGATCAAGAACACACTTAATACACAAAGTTGGCAGTTTCAGATGCTTAATAATTTACGAACAAAAAAGAACCCGTTGTTTTTTCCGTCACCCATTCCGAGACCTGACCCGCTATCCAGACCCGCATGCCATTTTTCCTACTTTTAGAGCTACCCATCATAGCCCCTTAAAAATTATTATTAGTTCGAAACAACCAATAAATTTATATTTGAGGTCAAAACAGTCCAAAGTTAAATAGTCGAGTCAGGATTGACCAGGACCAGTTTTGAGTATACCGGATGTATGGGAGTCATACATCCAAAAGAATTCCAAAAAAAAAAAAAAAACGGTACAAAAAAACAGATAGCAAAAAATCTAGACTACATACCGGCGAGTAGGAACGAAATTTACCGTACCGGAATTTGAAAAGTCAAATCACTCATTAAGTTGGAATGATGTATGGGGTCAGTGATTCCCGCTGTCTTTAATTGGCGCTATATAAAACATCTTCATATCCAATCGCCGGTATGTCAAGGGTTTTTTTTCCCATTGTACACTGTCGACAAAGGCTAGATCAGGTTTATGAACCTGATTACGAATTTTCTTTTATGAATTTTCTATTATGATTATGATATGAATGGAAATTTTACGAAAGATATATTTTACTTTTTTGTATATGTACCAGTCTATATGGTACATCGTATCACGTACCGAATTGGTGTTCCCAATTGTACCGCTTTTCGTACCGCGTACCGAAGCATTGAGCCAAACCACTCCATTTGATTCGTAAATCTGATTCATTCCAAATGAGATAAATATCAGTTTTCAAAGACGGAAAGCGAAATATATAATAGCTAAGTCGTTAATAGAACTTACAGACATCATCACAGCAGTGCTTCTCTTGTATATTTGGACAAATCTGTAACAATACCTACTTTTCTCAACTTAAGCTTAACCTAAAACTTCAATTATTAGGATTATGCCGCAACACGTCTAACGAATCACATAATCCACAGTCATAGCATAGCCCATTTAATGGTAAAAGCACATATGCTAAGTGATCAAAAGCATTTTTAGTAAACTTATAATCCTATACCAATAAACGATCCGCCTATAGATCACATAATTCTTAACACCTAAATTCAAATAACTTGCTCATAAACAAACAACTTGCCAATCATGCTAATCTTAAACTCTTAATAACTTCATCACTGTCTAAATAAAGCTTCAGATCTCTAAATCTCTAACATCTATGATAAACGACAGACAAATCGAATCACCAAACAAACAGATTGAATACGCTTTCAACAATAGTTACATCACAAGTACTCAAAAGTAGATAAAAACAGATCAAATAATCGTAAACTAACAATTTAAGCTAAAAACACATAAAATGAAACACAGATCAAGACCTTTCGGTGCTTAGCATTGAGCTCCTTGGAAACGCCAGCTTTCTCGTTCATATATGCGGATGAAATTAATAAAAAATGATAATAATCGGTTGCAATTGAGTTTGAGATAATGAGATGATTGAGATCTCTCCTGATTTCATCGGATTATGCGGCGGTGAATCGGATCGCCGGAGACGACGAAGAGGAGAGATCGGGAGGAAGATGGATCTGAAGATATTTTGGGTGGTGGTTTTCTAACAATACCGCCGTAGTTTCCATCGTCGGAGCACAGAATGGCCTTCGAGCACGTCTGCCGCGCCAACAACCACCTCCATCCCTCTTGATTCTGCTGCTGCTAATTTTTTTCCCTCGATTTCTCTCTTAAAATGGGTTGAGAGCGTGAAAACATGGGTTGTTGTGGAAAGTAACTGACCGGACCGCCTCTTCTTCAGCAAACCACCGCCATCACCGGCGGCAGAACCACCGCCTTGGAACACCGCCGCAACCCACCGTGGAAACGGTTCTCTCTCTGCATTCTTTCTTGGCCGTCTCTTTCTCTAACTGGATATTGAAGAGATTAATGTTTGAAGGGTTTGGTGGTTTTCTACACCTCCCTCCAGATGCCCTCCAGAGGAGACAATACGTGTCTCATCTGCTGATGAGGCTTCACAGACAAGTATTAGCATTGAGCTCCTTGGAAACGCCAGCTTTCTCGTTCATATATGCGGATGAAATTAATAAAAAATGATAATAATCGGTTGCAATTGAGTTTGAGATAATGAGATGATTGAGATCTCTCCTGATTTCATCGGATTATGCGGCGGTGAATCGGATCGCCGGAGACGACGAAGAGGAGAGATCGGGAGGAAGATGGATCTGAAGATATTTTGGGTGGTGGTTTTCTAACAATACCGCCGTAGTTTCCATCGTCGGAGCACAGAATGGCCTTCGAGCACGTCTGCCGCGCCAACAACCACCTCCATCCCTCTTGATTCTGCTGCTGCTAATTTTTTTCCCTCGATTTCTCTCTTAAAATGGGTTGAGAGCGTGAAAACATGGGTTGTTGTGGAAAGTAACTGACCGGACCGCCTCTTCTTCAGCAAACCACCGCCATCACCGGCGGCAGAACCACCGCCTTGGAACACCGCCGCAACCCACCGTGGAAACGGTTCTCTCTCTGCATTCTTTCTTGGCCGTCTCTTTCTCTAACAGGATATTGAAGAGATTAATGTTTGAAGGGTTTGGTGGTTTTCTACACCTCCCTCCAGATGCCCTCCAGAGGAGACAATACGTGTCTCATCTGCTGATGAGGCTTCACAGACAAGTATAGGCCCAATCAGGTTTCACCAGCATAATATGAACTGTTCATTCAGTTCCTTTATTATCATATATGAATTTCAAATTTAATAATAAATAAAATACTATTAATAAAAAAACAACACTTAAACTATGAGTTACTATTTATTACTAAAACTCAAACTAAATAACATAAAATATTACTAAAAATTTAAATATTCAAAAATTAAAAATACAACTTTGAAATCATATGTATATATATGTATAATATAATATAATCTTATATATAATAAAATCTTTACACCAGATAGTGATTTAAAATTTTTGAATATTTGTTTAAATTTTGTAAAAAAAATAATATATATATATGCTTTTATATATATAAAATTATATATATGTATATTATTATAATAAGAAGAAGAAGTAGGAGGAATGAAGAGTGATTTAAAATTTTTAAATATTTGTTTTAATTTTGTAAACAACAGTTTCAGCTCGATTCACTACTGTAGCGGCATGAAATCCGTTATTCGACTAGAAACCATAAAAAAGAGTATTTGTACCGGTACCGATGTTGCTCGGCTCGATTCGTTACGTTATGATAACAATATGGTGCCAGTTCATCGAAAGTAAAAAAAAAACATTAAAAATAAATATGCCTATCGTTACAAATGTTGTTCAGTCATTTCGGTTTGGTATGCTAACAGCACAGCGGCCGTTATCGATTAATAAACAAATAAACACAAAACGAAAGTTATTAGAAAAAAAATCAAAATAAATGATTAATAAAATATTCTAAAAGTAAATAAGTAGATCAAAATAACACACTAAAGTTCATCGACGGTTTTGGTTTAATTGTATACAATATTGACACGGTATCCATTTTCAGTAAAATTTATATCGCAATGTTGGTAAAAATATAGTTACGGATTTAAATTTTTGAAAAATTAATGAAGCAAGTTATTAGAAAAGTATTAAACTGAATGATGAATAAAATATTTAAAAAAATAAATAAATGCTTGAAAATAGATGTAAAAAATAATTAAACACTTCAAAATATTAAAATGTTAGATAATTGTTCATGACCAATTGGTGGGTATTCGTTCGGTATCGGTTCGATTCATTACGTTATTGGTACGGTAGCGCCACTCGATATATCAAGCGAAAGATAAAACCCAAAAAATAAGTCATGATATGACCAAAATAATATCGATACGTGTTTTACATTGGTCAAAAACCATAGATAGGAATATTAGTAACGGTTCTGATAATAACGATACCGAACCAATGTTGTTCGGTCAAGATCGACAGAACACCAATGTTGCTAAAACATTATCTTAAATGTTATATGAGAAATCATAAAATAATAAAATAAGAAAACAATAAAAATAATAAATTAAAGTAATAAATAATAAAATAATAGAAACTTAAAATACTATTGTATTAAAAAATGTGGAGCTACTGTTCATCAGCAGTTTCTAATAAAACAAGTTCGAATCTATTTACATCTTAGGATGTTAGTGATCGAACCGTTGGCTCTAAGCTAAGTACCTAAGTCGCTAGTCCTGGGAAGGCTTAGCATCAATAAAATGGTAAAGGGCGCTTCATTCAATAGATTGGACAGATGGGAATCTCTTTCTTTAATAATAAGCTGCTAGCGGGTGTAATCTGATTGTTTATAATGAGAATGAGGTTTGACGAATGGATGGAGTTCACGTAGCCATAGGCTTGGTTGGTGAGTAGATGTCATCCCGGGCTAGGAATCAGTCCACCGAAGAAGGCGAAGTAGCGAGTCTGGGGGCGCTATCGGCCATGTTCACTGATAAGCTTTGTTTGCTTCCTTTTTCCGATACCGTGGAAGAAAGCTAAGTACCACAGTAAATGGTAGTTAGGGAATGAGAGTCAATACAGCAAAGGAAGGGTATGTAATAATACAGATGATATAAATTATATCACTCGCGTATGTATAAATAAAAAACATAAATATAATAACATAAAAAAAATGTTTTACTGTTCATCATCACTTTCCGTTAATATGTATAATAATTTGATTCAAAATCAAAGGAATTATAATGGGTTCTTGGTTTGTAATGAACAAAGGTTAAAATAGATATATTTAAAAAAAAAACTCAACAAAGTTAAAATACTTATATTGACGATGAAACCTATGTTTTGTGAGAGGGGGTATGTTTAGTGTTATGAAGACTTCACTAAATGACATCATGTGACTTGCGTGTTAGAACATCCGTAGTGATTTGGTGGGTGTGACACCGCAGCACCACCTAAGGAAAAGTATCCAAACTCACCTCATGAGAGGGGTGTAACTAATGGTGTATTGTGAGCGTGGAAACATGTGAGCTAATATGATGTGTAATTGGTTAAAAAATGTAAAGTCGTTAGCCCTTTTCTCCATGGTTGTTGCCACACCCAACATTAAAACGCCCAACAATGCTCGTGCCACGCCCACACTTATCACCACTGGTCCACTGCGTTCGGGGTCGTAGAGACGTCTGGAAGAGACATGTCCTTACGTGATTCTAATTGAAATCTTTAACTTCATTAGTTTGTTCTTTTTTTTTTTGTAACTTACAAAACAATATTATTTAATAGAGTTAAATGCCCGGATAGTCCGTGTGGTTTGGCCTTTTTTCATCTTTAGTCTCTAACTTTCTAAAATTACCTCTATAGTCCCCAACTTTTCAACTTTCGTTCCCGAATAGTCCCTGAAACGGATGAGGGTTAGTTTTTGGTGTTAAGTAAGTGTAAAATTACAAAAATACCCTTATATAAAAAATAACTATCTATACCTATAATAAAAGAAACCTATTATAGGACAGGTGTCATGTTCTGAGGCCATGCCCGTTTCTTTTACCCGCTCATTTTTTCAGACCCATTTAGGCTAACCCACACGTTTAATGAACCCGACCCATTACCTTATCACCAAAATCGTGTACCTACTTTCTCCGCTGCTTTCCCTCCTCATCCTCCAAAACCCTAATGGCGATTTTAACAAAAACCTTCATCCGTTTCTATTTATACCAGCAAATAAATCTTGTGGCAGATTAAACAACAGCTTGGTAAGTGCTAATTTGTTATTTCCTAAAACTCCATCACAAACCCTAATGGCGAAATCAAAGATGTGAAGTTAAACTCCTCAAAATCCAGTTTTCTACTCCATATTCCACCATTAATGCATTCCCTAAGGTTTCGTAATCCATTAGTTTTGTTTTGTTTATGTTTTTGCATTCTATTGTAATAATTTTAAACCACTGTGATCAGATTTCTATTTCTAGGGGCAGTTCACGTTCATCTAAATTTTGATTTCATCAGATGGCACGCCGTACAGGTAACTGATTCTAACCTTTAGCTTTGTATGCCTAATATTGGACTTTCAATTGATGTTTAGTATCAGTAATCTTCTAGGATTAATGTTTCAGTTTTAGGGTTCATGCAAGAATCACTACTATTTTATAGAACACTATTAGGTTTTTACGGATTTGGGTAAAAAAATCTTAGCTGATTTACTTTACTAATATACTTTCAAACTGATGCAGATTAAAACTATTTAGATCAGATCTTGATAATGTGAAGAAGACAAATAGGTGAGTATCCCTGACTTTCAGATTGAATACCATATTTATTTGTTTGCTAATTTATTTATTGTGTATGTATATGGTTGGGATTTTGAATTTTTAATCTTTATTGATGTTCCCTATATGTATTCTGCATATTTTTTTTTTTGTTTTGTATAGATATTATTCACTTTTTTATCTTAAACAAGTTCTTAGTTTTGTCTGAATAAGACTTAATAGCCGCCCTAAAAAACCATAGCTTGGACCGACATGCTTGCAGGTTAGTTGCTTTTTGGTAGCTTCATTTTGAAATCCTTTATTGAAAGTTGCAGGTCAAACAGTCTTTATTTAATCAATTTGAATGAAAGTTTCATTGATAGAAGATTCTATCAATGATCACTATAATGGATCACGCACCGCTAACTTAAATGTCTATTACGTTTTTCTCTCTTGGTTCATAAAAAAGTCGATGTTGGATTCTGGCATCTGATCATCCCAATTGTTGCCTCTAAAATGCATTTGCAAATTTTAAATAAGTTCAATGAAAATAAATTATTTTGACTTGTGACTAATGAAGATGTTAGAAGCATCAAACTTGAGATTGAGATAATGACAAAGTTATCCGGGCATCCGAATGTTGTTGATCTCAAAGCAGTTTATGAGGAAGAGGGTTGTGTTCATTTGGTTATGGAGTTGTGTGTAGGCGGAGAACTTTTCCATCAGTTAGAACATCAGGGGAGGTTTTCTATTAGCAACCAAAGCGTCCTCTAGGCATATAAAGTTGGCTGATTTTGGTACTACTACTTACATCAAGCGAGGTATGTACTAAACTCTCATCTAATTTATTATGTTTTTGTTGTAATATCTTGAATTTAGGATATTGTATTCTATGTTGTTTAGTGTGGTGGAAATTGTTATGAGCAACAGGAAACAATAAATTTAGTAATTTACTCTCTTAAAATTTTGTCGTTTTTCTTCTTTTGCATAAAAATCTATGCCCTTTTAGTCTTTTATTCACTTGTAAAAACATACAAAAGCTTTATTAAGATGTCAAAATAGCAGCGATGCTTGATTTTCTATTTATGAGTTGTGCATTTGGACTTATTTATGGAGGAGTTGGTTGGGCTTAAATCTTATACTATTTGGCTAAAACAGGTCAATGTTACATGGAATTGTTGGGAGTCCGTTTTATATAGCTCCAGAGGTGCTTATGGGCGGTTACAACCAGGCAGCCGATGTTTGGAGTGCGGGTGTCATTTTGTAAGATGTTAGATGAAGTAGTTATTACTACGAGGCATATCATAGATAGATAGATCATCCCAATAGTTTGAATCTTAATGAAATTTGAGTTATTTTTTTTTAATTTTCTGTATTTTTTAACTATCCATTGGTGTACAAGGAAATATTACTGAAATTTGAATTATTTTTTGATTTTTTCTATTCTATGCATTTTTAAGTTTATTTTATTAATATTAAATAATATTTCATTTTATTTTTATTAAATTCGAACAAATTTAAAGTGTTTTTATTTGTTAAACCGCGTGTATACGCGGGCTCTAACCTAGTTAAGTCATTAAAATAAAATAATTAATATAGGGAAAAGATCAAATAGGAAGATTATTTTGGCTAGAAAGTGTAGAAAACAATAGGATTATGACATGTGGCAACATTTAAAATAAAGAAAAAATGTATTTTAGTCAATCAAACCCTTTCTTCTTCCTTTTCAAAACCCAGTAACTTCAAAACCCACCATTTTCAAAACCCACCATCTTCAACCATTTCTTTACTTTCTATCTCAATAATCACTACATTATAGTGCGATTTTCATCACCAATCAATGATTCAAACACTCGATCAACGTGTTCTTTAGCTTTTTTTTATTAAGAAAACCCACTTTAATTTCATACAAAATCTCGTTTTTTTCCGGTGATTTTGAAGATAATCACTCGATCCGTTCGATTCGAGCACTGATAAGTGTTTCAATCATTCAAAATTCGTCAATTGTTGAAGAAATCACTTCGATCCATGTAAGAAATTCTTTAATTTCATTTTTACGATATGGGTTTTTGATTTAGTCATTGCGTTTTACGATCTTGGCGGGGGTCCGGGGGCAGCGCCCCTGGCGGGGTCATTGCAGCTCAAGCCCAGCCAGGGGCTCTGCCCCTTGGACCCCGCCAGGGGCGCTGCCCCTGGCTGGGGTTGAGCTGCAATAAAAATGCATCAGAAAAATTAATTTTCTGTAAATTGCCTCTGGAAACTGCATTGGTTCAGACACATTCTTGAAGTGTTTTTGGTGCATTGCGTTTTAGGTAAAACACTTTTTTAGGTGTTTTCAGTCTATTGCGTTTTACAGAAAACATTTTCTTTTGTTTTTTAGGCAATTGCGTTTTAGAATGAGTCATTTTAAGTGTTTTCTGGCCATTCCGTTTTACAAATAAGACATTTTTTTTGTGTTTTTTGTGCATTGCGTTTTAGGTAAAACACTTTTTATGTGTTTTCAGTCCATTGCGTTTTAGAAAACAGACATTTTAAGTGTTTTTTGGCCATTGCGTTTTAGAAATAAGACATTTGTATGTGTTTTTTGTGCATTGCGTTTTAAGTAAAACACATTTTTATGTGTTTTTAGTCCATTGCGTTTTAGAAAGTACATTTTCTTTTGAGTTTTTAGGCTATTGCGTTTTATAAATAAGACATTTCTTTGTGTTTTCTGGCCATTGCGTTTTACAAATAAGATTTTTTTTTGTGTTTATGGTGCATTGCGTTTTAGAAAAATGTCATTTTTTAGGTTTTTTTTTCATTGTGTTTTACGTAACTGGGGGTTTTTCTATTGCGTTTTACGCAACTGAGTTTTAAGTTTTTTTTTTTTTTGAAAATATAGCAATAGTATACTCTTTTTAAAGATAAAAAACGCTCATTTTTTGGTGCAATTTTTATAAAAAAATAATGTCGTATGAAAGAGTTATTAACGTTTAAAAAATGGGGGGGGGGGGGGGAATTGGAGGAGAGAGAAACGATTGCCTTGCATTGACTAGAATACCCCTAAACAAACTCACGCGCCTATTTTTTTCCCTTCAATTTCCATCATTTAATCTTAGCCCTTGATTAACTAAATGGATGGTCAAGATCACTTGCTAGCCTTCCTAGCCAAATAAACTTCCTATTGTATCTCCACCCAATTAATATATTAATTCAGGTGAGGCCCACATGATTTATTATAAACCTATCCCTCTCTCTTTCTCTGTCTTGTTTACTGTACCCACAGGCCACCATCAACTACAACCACCACCACCCTCCACCGGAGAACCACCACAACCATCGCCTACCGGCTAACCCATTCCTCAATTTCTGAAGACATTACCGAGCCAAACGCATCTTCAACATTAAACGAGAACCCTACCACAACACTTTCTGCTGAAAACGAATCCCCTACTGCAAAAGCATCAAAATAAGAGGAAGAACAAAGTGAACAGGAAAAGACGTTAAAAAAGCTAGACAAAATACTTCCGTGTCCTAGATGTAACAGCATGGATACGAAATTTTGCTACTACAACAATTACAACGTTAATCAACCTCGACACTTTTAAAGATTAGTGCGTACCAGATTCTCCAAATTAAGAGGGTGTGGTCGGACCGTTAGACTGCTGTCGGAGGAGGGTGTTCGCCATCGTGGCTCACCGGAAAACGGTGGTGCAACGGTGGAGTTGAGTTGATTTGATGCCGAACACCGCCAATCTCCATCTTTTTACCACCTTCCACGACCACCACACACCTTCATCTTTGCCGACTGAAACGACCACCTCCGTCACACCTAATTGCCATCACCATAGACTGTCGTGGCCTACCACCACCACCAAATCGCTTACTCCTACGTTTTTTTTCAGGAGCAGAAAGGAAGGGAGGGTTGGGTTGGTGAATGGTGAAGAAGGAAGGGACGGTGGGGTTGGGGTTGGTCGCCGGTCGTATGTGGGAGAAGAAGAGGAAGGGATTGTTGATTTTTTGTTAAAGTGTTTTTATAAGAGCTATTTACGAAAATAGCCATTGACTCACACCTATTACGAAAATAGCCAGCTGAAGCGTCCGTATACAGACTCCTTAAGCATTTGATGCGTCTTTTTTGAAAATGTCACTGAAACCCAATAGAAATTAGACAAATGGCATTTTAATAATTAAGGCTTGCAGCCTTTGTCTGCAAAAAAGATAATTAAAAAAGAAAAGTAGGTGGAACAAGTTTCAAGATTAAATTTGCACTATTGAAGGGTCTTTTCATAAAACACATTATGAACTTTGTACACTCTTAACTCTTGAATTCCTTGTAATTAAAGATGATATCCCATCCTTGAAAGCAAAACTTATGATTCCAGTTTTAGTGGAAGAGAGATGATGAAACATGATAAGGAGGTTAAAGATGACATTCCACTGAACAGTAGGTTTATACTTGCACTTGCCGGAAAAAATGGCGGAAACCTGCAACTCGCCGGAAAAAATGGCGGAACCCTGCAACTCGCCATAAAACATCGCCGGAAACTATCCCGACGCATCCCGTGCATGATGCCTCGCTCCAAGGACGCATCCCGTGGCAACGTGTCCATTTTTTATTGGGTTTTGATCCAAAGACGCATCCCATCTTTCAGACGCATCCCATCTTCATATCAGACGCATCCCATCTTCATCTTAGACGCATCCCGTTTTTAGACGCATCCCGTGCATTTGGATCCTTGTTGCCTCGTTCCAAAGACGCATCCCGTGTACTTTCAGACGCATCGGTCAGTGAATTATTTTCAAAGACGCATCCCGTGGACTTCAGACGCATCCCGCGCATTTGAATCCGTGATGCGTCTCTCCAAGGACGCATGAGGTGGCCAATTTCGTAAGTCAACACTATTCTTGGCCAAATTCGTAATTCTCTCTTTTTATAATATAGGTGGAGCCCAAAATATAATTAAATTTCTTTTTTATTGTTTTAATTTTTATGTTTAATAGCAAGGGCATTTTAGTAATTTCACATTCACTTAACATCAAAAACTAACCCTCATCCGCACCAAGGACTATCCGGGAACGAAATTGCAAAAGTTGGGGACTATAGCTGTAATTTTAAAAAGTTAGGTACTAAAGGTGAAAATGGGCAAACCACAGGGACTATCCGGGCTTCTCTATTTAATATATACAAACTACTATTGAGCCGGGAGTCTCACTGGAAGCAGCCTCTCTATTCCTACGGGATAGAGGTAAGGCTGTCTACATCTTACCATTCTCAAACCCTACCTTAGTTTTGCTATTGATGTGATTTACTGAGTATGATGATGATGAAACTCAAAACAAATGCAAGTTTGGATTAACGTAAATAATTATTTAACGAAAAAATCAGGTTTGCCTCTTCAATAATTTGAAGTTCATAATGAATTAACGATGGACTAAGATTGTAAATAAACCACCTTCTGGATCTTTTAACTTGCACATGAGCAAAAATAAAATTTCCTCAAAAACAATTTTTGTAAATTAATAAATAAAATCATTTTGTTTGATATCATTTATACTCGAAAACATTTTTTTTTTGTAAATTAATTAATAAAATCATTTTGTTTGATATTATTTATAGTAGTAAACCACATTTTTTTTGTAAATTAATTAATAAAATCATTTTGTTTGATATTATTTATAGTAGTAAACCACTATCCACATATAATAGGAAAAAAAGAGTAATAAATGAAATCCACAAAAAACAAAACAAAAACATGTGATTGGTAGGAATCAGCTAAGGTTTTTTATCATCTTTTATCTATCTAGACACACAAAACCTTAGCCACCATTGAATTGCCACCAAGATTCATTAATAACCTTCAAAACAGTTTAAGCTTATAGAAAAAAGTAATTAGAAGCCAAAAATCGTATATTTGTACAAAACTTAAACCCGATCTAAGCTTTCTTCCAACCACATAGGCTGAATTTGCACACCGGCGTCGCGTAAAGCATTCAACGAAGACCGATAAAGCCTCGTGTCTAAACGTGTACCCTCGGCTTTCATATCTTGCAAAAGCTTAACCAATTCATCAACTCGACTAATTTTCGAGTAAACACCCACCATGATCCCACCCATCGCTCTATCAATCCCACCACCATTGAGTCTATACTCATTATAATAGTTTATACATGTTTCAAACTCGCGTGCCTTGCTATACGCGCTTATAACGCTCGTGTAACTAACTTTATCAGGGCTCACTTTCCTTCTTTTCATCTCTTTCCATATCTTCTCTACTTGCCTTAAGTTTGAGACTTTACCGTGCATATCGAGAAGAGAGTTGTAAATCCACACGTTCGGTTCTACACCCTTTTCTTTCATTTTAGCCACGAGTCTCATCGCATCTCGGATCCTATTTGTTTTCCCGTACATTGCAATCATGCTAGAGTACGCCACCACACATTTGTCGAAACCTTTATTTTCCATTTCCCAAAATACCCCCTCGGCTTTTTGGTAGAGGCCCGTTCTACTGTACACATTAAGGACCGATGCGTAGGTCACTTGGCCTGGTACGCAACCTTGCAAGACCAAATCTTCATACACTTTGGCCGCAAAACTCGGCCCTTTTTGCTTTGCATAACCATTTACAATAGCACAAAAGATGCAGTCTGAAACTCGGATATTCATTTCTTTCATGTAAGAAACAATGGCGAGTGTCTTCTCGAGTGAACGTAGATCGATGTACATCAATACGAGCTTTAAGAACACCGAAGGGTCCCTTAACATCTTTTTACCTTTGGCTTCTTGCAAAAGCTCTTCTGCCGATTCTACATCTTTTACACTCACAAATGAAGAGATCAATGAGGAGTAAAAAGAAGGATCCTCCAGGAAGCCCTTTTTCGTCATTTCCCTGAAAAATTCAAGAGCTTCAACGGGTCGATCCGACTTCCCCAAAGACTCGCATAAAAGCCTATAAATTTGGGTGCCAAAAGACGTCCATTCGATCTCACTCGACTGTAACTCTTGGAACAGTGAAACGACGTTCTCGTTCTTGCCCATTTTGAGATGAGCTTCCATTGTGTGTGCATAACATTCTGCATCTAATTCGACACCCGAAGATTTCATAATTTCAAAAACAGTAATAGCGCTACTATACATATGAAGCTTGTTGTAGGTTTTCATGGCGGAATTGAAGGTTAGACCAGCAACTTCCTTTTCAAATTTCAAAACATGAAGCAAATTATTAGCAAGTTTGAATCTTCTAGCTCTAATGCAGCTACTGATTAATCTACAACAGTATGACTCATCTGGGTAGACGTTAAACTTTCTAACATCTTCAGAAATCGACCAAACTAAATTCCAATTCTCCAAACGCATTGAGTACCTGATAAGATGATGCAAAGTTGATCTTTCGGGTACAAAATCCGGGTTCCTCTTAGCTTTCAGATAACTTTCAACTCCCATTTCTTCGGTTTTCGAATCTTTAAAGAAATTGCAGATCAGAACGTTAAGATTCTCAGGTTCGGGTTCAGCAGAATCTTGATATGGGTCATCTTCTAAAACGGGTGGTGGATAACTGCTGCTGGATGAGTTGAGGATCAGGATTCTTGAAGAGGGAGAAGAGAGGTGAGAGAGAAAAAGACGAATCGGTGATGTTTTTGAAGAATTGAAGGTGAAATTTTTGTTTATGGAAGGTAAATGGAAGTCTGGAGAAGAAGGTGAAATGGCCATTGTTGTTGAATGAGATAAGGAATGGAAATTGGAGAAAGATGAAGGAAAAAAAAGGAGTGGTATATATACCTTATCATCCTGTTTGGTAGTTGGTTATGCACCAGATATCATGGATAGGTGTATTCATAAAAAGTTATAACTTGTACTCTGAACTTCATATGTTTTTACATAAATAGTCCTTACTGTTTCAAACATTGTAATCTTAGTCTGAACCTCTTTGGATCCATAAGCCAAAAAGTAATTTACGCAAAGCAGGTTTTACAGCCCAACAACCCGTTAAGCTATTTGACTCGTTTAGAAAAATGGGTTACATGACTTTTGTGTGTCCACCTTTGACACGAATATATATATGGGGCCGGTTCATCAATTCAGCTCGACACTACTGCCATCCCTAGTGTAGACGGTGGACCGTCCATCTATGCATTAAGTTTCAAGTAGGCAGTCACATTTAAGCCAAAATTGACAGAATACTTGAATACCCTATACTTACACTCGTTTGGTGATCCATACGGACCATACATAAAAAGGAAACTTTAAATACTTGATTAAAACTCCATACATTTTTCGTGATCAAAGTACAAAACACGAAATTTAAATGAAACAAAAAACCTAAACTCTTCTCGTCTTCTTCTCTATCACAAGAAGCGGGCCCAGCAAGGGAGACGGTAGTGGTGTGGGAAAGGCTAAACGTGTAATATACGTGTCATGAATGCACAAATTGAAATTTGTAGATTTCATAGTTGTTAAAAGCCATCGCCTCTTGCGCCTAGGCCCATTTTTCAGGCGAGGCGAGGCAGTTGTGCTTTAAGTCGAAGAATTTGCGCTTTAATTCTCCAGGTGATGGTCCAGGCGCACATTCCAGCGAGATTCCTAGATTCCGGATAGTTTCCGGCCAAATTCTCTAAATTCCGACAAGATTCTAGCCAGATTTCTACTTTTATACAAGGAAAACTACTTTTCTACACTAATATTTTTAGAACTTTTGGTTCTAAATAGATGATATATAGTTTTATATAATAACTTTTGTTTATTTTATTTGAAGAATAGTATTCTTTTTCTAACACATAATATATTTGTAACTTTTTTTCATTATTCGCTTAATTTTTCTCAGGCCCTCGCTTTTTTTGCGCTTTGCGCCTAGGCCCCCGGCAAGGCCTATGCGCCTTGGCCCTTGAGTGTGCTTAGCGCCTTTAATAACTATGGTAGATTTTTAATCAAGGTTTTGGATTAAAACCCAATACCCTCCATTTTTGAGTTAACTTTAGTATTGTTAGGTGGAATTACAGGAGTTACTAAGATTTAAAGCATAAATAAACAGAATGCTAGAGCTAGCAATTTTTCACACGACATGACTCGACCCGAAGATAAACGGGTTAGCGTATTGAGGTAATAAACGGGTTAGTGTATTGAGTTTAATGTGTCATGTCGTGTAACCCCCTTATCAAACATGCCCGTCTTAGTGTTTAAGTAAATGACACAATCAGTTAATTGTTTCGAGCTCAGGTTGAATAGTTGCGTTCAACGTGTTGTGTACTAGTGTAACACAACGCAATACGTTTCGCCAGCTCTAACAAGTAAAATTTCTATCAATGAAATGTAAAAAAGAAGCTACATTCAAAAAATACTGCAAGCGGGCACCACAAAGTTAAGATCAAACCATCAAAAACGATACCATCATGCTTATTTTGCAGTATAGCAATTAACAACAAACATTTGCTGAATCTGTAGCTAACAACGATTCAATCATAACAGAAAACATACCGTCTGCTCATCTTAGTTAACTCCAACTCTCTTCATTCATCAATTCTGTTCATCAGTCCCAAAAAGCTTCATTCTTGACAACGGCGTGCGAATATACCCTTCCACATCATACTTCTTAGGCGAAAGCTCTCGATACTTAGCAAACCAAACCTTCGCCTCATCATCCTTATCAATCAAACTATAAATCATCCCTTTAGCAAAATATGGTCGAAAATCATTCGGATCCTCGTTCAAAAGCTCATCATAACTCCTCAAAGCCTCATCAACATTCTTCTGCAAAAACTGAAACTGCGCTATAATCAACCTCACATCTCTAGCCTCCTTCTCCTTCTTCTCCTCCTCCGCAATCGCCAACGCCTTTTCCAACCGCCTGATCACCCCCTCACCCTCTCCCACACTGTCCATTATCAACGCGTTTTCAAACAACGCCTCGAAAGATAAAGGATTTTGTGTCAAAATCTGTTCTAAAGCCTCGCGGGCCGGCTCAATTTCGCCCATTTCGTTTAGTAATCTCGCCATTAGGAACTTCCAGTCCAGGTTTTCGGGCTGGGCCGACACGAGTTTTTTCAAGATTTTCAAACTTTCCTCATCCTCCCCTGCTTCTAGTTTCTTTTCAAGTAATGTTTTCATAGCGTCAACAGCTTCTGAATTGGATTCTAGAAACTCCGGCAACACAGTTTCGGGTTTGGTTTCGGTTACGGTTTCGGTTTCGGTGGTTGTGGTACTTTGGGTAATTGGTTCGGCTATGGCGGGGTATTTTTGGAAATTGGAGATAACGGCAGCGGTGGTGGCGGAGAATATGATGGTGCGGGCGGTGAGTTTGAGGGTTTGGATGATTGGGTTGGTGGGGGTGGTGGTGGTTTTGGTGGCGGTGATTTTGAGGGTGGGTTGTTTGGAGGGTTTTGAGAGGGGATAAGGGTGGGTTGATTTGGTAAGGGTTGAAGTGGGTGGGTTGAAGATTGTGGGTTTTTGGTGGAATGATGGTTTGAGTGTGAGTGAGAGAGTTGACTCCATTGAAGCAGGTTGGAGTTGGGGTTTTCTGGTTTAAGTTTTTTTAGGGTTTTGACAGGTTTGTGAGAGGGGAGATGGAAGATGAAGAGATGGTGTTGTTGAATAAAACTATAGAAAGAAAAAAAAAAAAAAACCTTAATTCTAACTGGGTTTTATTGGCGTGCGTGTTGCTGTGAGATTGAGCAAATAATAAGAGAAAAATGCCCGAATAGTCTCTGTGGTTTCACCTTTTTTCACCTATAGTCCCAAACTTTCTAAAATTACTTGAATAGTCCCCAAGTTTTCAATTTTTGTTCCCGGATAGTCCCTGGGTCTAACTTCAGTTTGTTTTCTCTGTTAAGTGGGTGTGAAATGACAAAAATACCATTTCCTTTAAAAGGCCAAACAACAGGGACTATCCGAGCATCTTCTTCATTTTTAGAGAAAAACCCCACCACCACACTTCATCTTCAACCTCCACCCACCATCACCCTCCTCCACCCTCCACCATCAATCTGAACTTCAACCTACCCATCCCCACCCCTATCCCCCTCCTTCCTTCTGTCTTTCCGACAAACCCACCCCCACCGATTGTTCCGAGCACCCCAAACCCCCACCGCTGTAACTCCGGCCGACCACACAATTCCGAGCACCAAAACCCCCCCACTGTTACTCCGAGCACCAAAACCCCCACCACTGTAACTTATCGTAAATCACTCATTCGGAGGATAAATTAGCACATAACTTGTTTAATCACATAACTTGCAATAGCTTTTCATTTTTCCTTTTTCTTTTCCCTGTTTACACATTACAAAACAACAAAAGTCTCCTCTGTTCCTCATCTTTTCCCTGTTTACATATAACCTGCAATAACTCCGGCAACTCACCTTCAACAACAAACAAACAATATCAATTTCTAACCTCTAGCATCAATTTATATATAATCTACTAATCAAACAACTGCAGATTTTCTTAACAACAAGAAGACATTTGGAATTGTTGAAGATGCAAAACGATTGATATGATGAAGGTAATAGCAATTCAGTGTGGAGATCGAGATCTAAAGAATTCTTTAGATGTTTCTCCGACAAGATCTGACTTCCTTTACTTCGTTATCTTCATGCTCGTCACCGGTGATTGATCGGTGGGGTTGGGGGTTGTTGATTTGGGTTTTGACAGAGGTGTGGGTGTAGGTTGGGATCTGCTATCGCCTCCCTTCTGCTCAGACCCGGTCACTGCCACCACCCGTCCGCCGTAATCAGCCGGCACTGTACCACACACCACTGCTCCACCGCTGTGCCACCACCATCGTCATCACGTATCAATCACCCACCATACCTCCACTCGAACCACCTCCCTATCGTCGCGACCAGGTGGCCGGAGACCACCCGTCTCGATCTCGCCTCTCTCTCCCTCGGTTCTCTCTCTCGGTCGAATCTCACTCTCTCTCTTGGTTATGCAGGTTATGTGTGTGTATATTGTGAGATAAAACTAATGGGGGCTAGGGTTTTGAAGAAGATGAAGAAATGCTCGGATAGTCCCTGTGGTATGGCCTTTTAAAGGAAAGGGTATTTTTGTCATTTCACACCCACTTAACAGAGAAAACAAACTGAAGTTAGACCCAGGGACTATCCGGGAACAAAAATTGAAAACTTGGGGACTATTCAGGTAGTTTTAGAAAGTTGGGGACTATAGGTGAAAAAAGGCGAAACCACAAGGACTATCCGGGCATTTTTCTCAAATAATAATGTTAAACAAACGATATTTGAAAATGAAACATGTTGTTTCGAAAGCTAAACATTATAATGGTTTAGTTTATCATTGTACCGTAAAACAATACCAAATAAATACTCTAGTTTAAATACAACTTCATTTTTAACAATACTTATATCAGAATCTCCAGGGGGAAATAAACACAACTGCGTACTTAGGTCTTTTTTTAATTAACGAATGGAAGCTATTGAAGAAATATTAAATTAATTGATAAAGGTAATATCATTTAAAAAAAGAAGTGGGAGTCACCGGTTCAAAATATGAAGTGGGAGTCTTGGCTGCCTTTAAAGATAAACATCTTTATTTGGCGTATGGAGCTTGATCGTCTTCCGACCCGTGTAGTGTTGCTTAAAAGGAGGCTGCACCTTCCAGATCTGTCATGCCCGCTATGTGAAGCTGTTCAGGAATCGGTTTCCCATATTATGGTTAATTGTGGATTTTCGTTTGGTGTCTGGAGTAAGATATGGAACTGGTGTAGAGTTAATGGGTGGTGGGTCGATTCGGTTCAAGATTTACTGCGGATGGATTTCTTACATACAAAGTCAAAATGGGAAAAGAAGGTTTTAAGGGGTATTATTTTGGCGACTTGTTGGATGATTTGGAATGAACGAAATAAAAAGATTTTTCAGAACACAAAGCCTCAAGTCGTGGAGATTGTCATGGGTGTTAAGACTTTATCCTTTTTTTGGCTTAACATCGTTCTAGGTTTAAGGATATTGTTTGGAATGACGGGGGAAATTACCCTTTGTACATGATGTAATTTTATGACGGTCCTTGTTTTGAGGACTTGTCTGTTATAATGAAGTTTTCTGTTAAAAAAAATTAAAAAAAGAAAAAAAGAATTATGAAAAACAAAAGGTAAATGGCAAAAGGAAATATGATTTAAAAAAATAAAAAAATAGAAAATATGTTAAAAGTAAATATAATAATAAGGTATTGTAATATTAAAATAATAAAATATTAAAAAAAGCAATATATTTATATAAATTTAAAATTAGTATTCATCGTCATTCAACAATATATATATATATATATATATATAATAAGTTTTTATGTAACATCTCTAGTATCGGCTTGATTATAAACTAGTTGGTTCAGGCCGACTCGGATTTGAAACCGGGCAGAAAATCGAAGTTCGAGCTACGCTTAGTTTTTAACCGAGCTAGCTCAGTTCGGGTAGGCTCGAATGCAAAAATAAAATTTATTACATATCTTTCAAAATTCAGTAGTTTAAAATATCATTCAATAGTTTAAACAAACGTATCCTAAATAAGTTTAACATATTACATTACAAACTAAAATCAAGTTTAATCAATACAAAATAAGTTTCAAATTATAATGAAATACAGTATAAGGTCATTAAACACCTGCAAATATTAGCCTATTTTCTATAATACATTATATGTATTTTAAAATAAGATATATTAAAAAGTAAAACAACCCAAGCTAACGACCGAGCCAATTTGGCTCGTTACGAACGAAGTCAAACTAGGATCGCTTTCTAACCGACTGGCTCAGATTAGTTTCAAACCGATCCATATCGAGTGAGCTTTTCACAAGCTAAATCTGAGCAAGCTCTAAGCTGCGATCTTTTTGAACAACCCTAAAAAACACTCATTTTCTCTTCAATACAATGTCAAAACTCTCTTTATTTCTACATCATTACTTGTTATGTATATTTACTTTTATCACCAAATTTCCTTTAGGACAAGATTTGAGGTTACAAAGTGAAATTACCTTGCCATCTATAGAGGTGTAATTTTTCAGGTTTTTTTTTCACCAAATCAGTTCAGATTAGGTCAAATCGCGTATAAGGAAAATGGCTTGGTTTTGAAGCCAAGTTACAACAGAAAATAGTTAATTTGATTTGAAACAGGTTTCGGTTCAAAATCGTTTTTTTTTACCGGCTTGATTCGATTTTACCCGGTTCCAACAGGTTTCATGGGAGGAGTTCTCAAACCTATATCAAATCAGAGGTTTGGTTTGAAACCGGGACCAGTTTCACTAAACCGATTTTATAATCAATATTAGTTTGGATCATAAAGGCAGTTCCATATTCACAATCAAATAATTTTTTTTCACAAATAACCATCTCTACCTGAAATCTTTCTCCACACGTCTTTTTTTTTCTTGCACGACAAACTAACCTACTCCTATTAAAAATACTTGCACCTTACAGCCTTACAGGACTTAAATTATTCACATTTAATATAGAAGGAAGACATCTGATTATCACACTATGTCCCTTGAAGACTTCTAAGATGGCTTTCACAAGTTTGAATAAAAGGATTGGCACACTCCCAAAATGTCTTTCACTACTAACAATTAGACCCAAATCCTAACATTCAAACTGGAACCCAACCCACATTCACAAGTAATACAAAACACACAATAGAATTTGCCGCTTTGTTGCTTGAACCCCTGGTCACTAAACATTAACCAAACCAGCAAAACCATTCTAGAAAATTAACAATCTTTAACCATCAACGAATGGAACCTCACCCTCTCAATTCATCCAAACAATGTTCATCTATCTTGCAGCCTTATCATTATGTCAAGAAAAACAAGTCACCCTAACAATCGTGTAAGCCTCATATAATCACCAACAACAACTTTTCCATCTTCATTGAACCCTACTAACATAACTTATTGCAACTGTTCAACACCTTTATCATCATACACTTTCTTCCATGAAATCGGACACTTAGTTGACCGATATTAGACAACTATTATAGGTTTAGATATGTTTATATAATAGAGGGATTAATATGTAATTATGTAGTCTATTTATATCCTTTGTACTCCTTTATCATTCATACAATATACAAACACAATTACTCTGATTATCTTGGTATCAGAGCACAGCTCCCAAAAACCCTAACTACCGCCACCTTTTTTCTGCAGCCTTCTAACCTGTATCATCTCTTCACCCGAACAATGGCCCTGCTTGCTCCATTTACCACAGCCGAGAAAACCAGTCACAATTCCCACAAGTTTGCTTTTACCCTCTCACCCTCTAACTATGGTCATTGGAAAACTATGATACACCCTTTTCTTGTCACAAACAAACTTTTTGATTACGTTGATGGGACGATTCCTTGCCCAGATCCTGTGATAACTGTCCCTAACACAGATGCTGCTTTACCTCCTACAACCCGTCCAAACCCTAATCACACCACATGGATTTCTAATGATGCTCATGTACGAATGCTGCTGCTATCCACCATCTCTGAAAGTGCCTTCCAGCATGTTCAGGGCACCACTTCCAGGGAGTTTGTGGCTAGCCTTGGAATGTGCTTTTGCCCCGCATTCAATCTCTCGTGAATACACCTTGAAGTCACAACTGCTCAGGATCCAGATGCAACCAGAAGAATCATCTACTGCTTATCTCACCAGAGCCAGACAATATGCTGATGCCCTGGCCAACATAGGAGAACCCTACAAAGAAAAAGACTTGGTCATGCTGGTTATGATCGGTCTTCGTGATGAATACGATGGCTTTAAATCTCAGATTGTAGGTCGTTCTGCACCTACACCTTTCTCTGACCTCTTTGCATTACTTGCTGATCATGAATACATGGTAAAAAAACTTGACACATCCCCTGCTCAGGCCTTCACGGTCACCAGCAAAAGTCCCTCAACCCCACCTACAGCCCCTTCCTTACCAGCTGATATAGTTCAGTCTCTACAACAGCTCCTATCTCAGTTGGGGTTACAGGTTCAGCCCCAATCTTCTTCATCACAGCAGCCCCAGCAGCAGGCTTTCTTTGGGTCTAGGGGTAGAGGTCGAAGCTCTTTATATCGTGGTCGTGGGGGACGTGGCAACTCTCGCTACAATAACAATCCTAACAACAACTCCTACAACAACAATGGTAACAACAGAGGACAATTTAACTGGGCATCTAATCATAACACTGTCTTTGGTACTTGTAATAGGTGTGGAATCAGTCACATCCCGTCACATTGTCCTAACCGGGATCCCAGTACCCTGAGGACAGCACCAGCAGCAGCAAACTTTGCTGATTATCGCTCACAAGCTTCAACAACTTGGCTGCCTGACACTGGATGCAATGGTCACTCTGCCATGGATCACAACGGCCTTGATCACTCAGAACCATACTATGGTAAGGATTCCCTCCTTGTTGGTAATGGTGAAAGTTTACCCATTTTACACATTGGCTCCACCAAAATCTATTCGCACACAAAACCTTTACACTTTCTGATATTCTTCATGTTCCACAACTTATAAGAAACCTTCTTTCCGTTCAAAAATTTTGTCAAGATAATAATGTTTTCTTTGAATTTCACTCGACTTTTTTTGTTGTGAAGGACACGTGTACACGGAAAACCCTCCTCACGGGTCCAAGTAACAACGGCCTCTACTCCCTTTGTGTGCCATCCATCAGTCCTCTACACAAAGTTGCCTTTTCTGCTGTTCATGCTTCTCAAGATACATGGCATCGAAGACTTGGACATCCACATCCAGATCTATTGAAGTCTATGTTATCTCTTTTTTCACTTCCTGTTAGTAATAAAAGTTTGTCATCCTCTTGTACCTCGTGTCACATGGGGAAATCCTCAAAACTTCATTTGTTTCCTTCAACTTTTAGGAGTAATAATGTTTTGGATTTAATCTTTTGTGATGTGTGGGGTCCTGCACCAATTAAATCATTGAATGGTGATTCCTATTTTTTACTATGTGTTGATCATTTTACTCGTTATATGTGGATTTTTCCCTTAAAACATAAATCAGATGTGTGTGTTACATTCAAAAATTTTCATGCTATGGTTGAACGACAATTTAAGACCAAGCTCAAATCTGTCCAAACTGATTGGGGTGGGGAGTTTCGACCTCTCTCTCCCTTTTTTACCTCTCTAGGTATCATTCATCATCTCTCTTGTCCCCACAGTAGTGAACAAAATGGATTTGTTGAGAGACTCCACGGACATGTAGTTGAAACCGGGCTTACTCTTCTTGCTCAATCTGGTGTGCCTCAAAAATTTTGGCACTTTGCCTTTGACACTGCGGTTTACCTAATCAATCGAATGCCATCCAGAGTTGCTTCCAAAATCTCTCCCTTTGAAAACTTATTTCAACACCCACCTGATTTATCTTTCTTACGTGTTTTCGGATGTCAATGTTACCCTCACTTACGTCCCTATAATCCTCACAAAATGGATTTTCGTTCTTTACCATGTGTTTTTCTGGGATATAGTACATCTCATTATGGCCATCGTTGTCTTGACTTGGCCACAAATCGTTTATATGTTGCACGACACGTTCGCTTTAATGAACAACTCTTCCCTTTTGCTCAACAGTCCATCCCATCACCTACTCCATCTCCCACTGATCATTCACCTTATGTTTCCTCTTTTCCCTCCCACCAACCTGACATTCCCGACTCAACCACCGAACCTGCAGTCTCTACTTCCAGCTCATCCCCACCACCGGCCCAACACCAATCCACGGACTTGCCCAATTCCCCACCACAACCGCCCCTAACCTCTTCCCCACCACAACCGGCCCAACAATCTTCTCAAACTCAGGCCACAAATATAGCCCAATCACCAGCTACATCACACTCTCCACCACCACCCACCCGTAATCGTCCTGCCAACCTTCGCCAAAACCCACCAAAACCTAACCGCTACGACCCCTCAGCCTACCATACCACCACAGGGTCCAATGATCTTGAACCTACTACTTTCACCATTGCTAACAAAAGTCCTGAATGGCGTCATGCCATGTCTGAGGAATACAAGGCCCTCATGAAAAATGGCACGTGGACTCTTGTCCCTCTAGTATCAAATGCTAATGTTGTTGATTGCAAATGGGTGTTGTTTTGGTAAAAAATTACCGAAGTAATTAAGTGATCAAATTAGTTTAGTGAGGTAGTGTGCTAAAAATGAGTGTCGAAAATATGTTAATCAAGTTAATTGTAAAAACAGTTTCAGGATACGGCTCGGGATATAGAGCTGTATCTATGATCAAACAATGAGCAAAAGTAAAGTAAACGACACGAGATGTACGAGGAAAGCCCTTGATCAATCTAGATCGCCGGCATAAAACCTCGGGAGCTGACAATCGCAGCTGCCTAGTTCTTCTATTGCTTCACAAATCAGGATACAGTGCAGGATGTGGTGCGGATCGACTAAGTGTTACAACGAAATTTGAATACAAGTGTGGTATTTGCAATGAGCTAGAGAGTGAAAGTGTACGAGAGTGTTAGTGAAAAATTGTGTGTTCTAAGCTGATCCGCCCCCATCTATTTATAGTAAAGATAAAATAACAAACTACCCTAAACTTGCGGGATACACCGAATATTCCTTCTTCGAACGTTGTAGACCTGGTCTTTCAGGCTCAACGTCTCTCCCTCAACAAATTTGTCCGAGTCTTGAGGAGAAGAAGTCCTCTTGACCGTTAGCTAGTCTCAACCTTTAACCTGCACATGGTTAATTCAATAAGCCTCAGGATATCGCCCAAGATGTTAGCAATATCCACTTCCAGCATCCTGATCACAAATAAACAAACAAAGGCAGGATATTGGTCAGGATACATATGTTAAGAAAATGACCCCTAACAATTGTCCCCAAATATATCGGTTGGGATACCAATCCAACGGATATATTTCAAAAGTTTCACCTCATGACTTAAGGTAATTAATACGACTAGACCCTTGAAATGACAGCGGTACAACTTCCGAGGCATTATTTACTCTTTACCCCCTATATTCATCCTATATTAACCGAGGGGCTCCTTCTCACGGTTATCCTTATCTGCAAGCGAACATCAGGTATCTTCTTTTCTATTCTCCTTTCTTGAATCTCTCTTAATTTGCCCAATATTCTTCATGGCACCACGAACGAAATCCCGATCAGTCCGACCAGCCTCAACCCTCATAAGTCAAAACTTCATCACTGATCCAGCAAAGGAGATTTGCTGCTTCAACAATGCTGACATCGCTGCTCTTAAAGATTCCGGTGCCTTTCCCACCGGAACGGTCTTTCGCCCCTTCGACCAGGAAGCCCGATCGGACGCGTTATCCGACGAGTGGGTTTGTTTTTTTGCTTATCCTTTTTCTCTTGGACTCCGGTACCCATTTCCACCCTTTATTTCTAGCTTTTTCGACCTCACCGGCCTTAGCTATGCCCAAGTTATGCCAATGGTCTGGCGAATCTTGATAGTGTTGGATCAAATCAAATCTCGCCATTTTCCTAACCTACTTGTTGAGGACCTTCCTATAGCATACCGGCTGAGATCCCACGGCAATCACCGTTTTCTTCTGTTCTCCATCAAGAACCCTCTGGTTCTTAAAGCCACCAAGAACGAGGATCGATGGCGACGGAAATTCTTTTTCGTAAAAAGAGACTCTATTGATAAGGGTTTCGATCTACCGGTTAAATGGTTAACCAAGGGTAGGATTTAGGGTTTTAGGAATATTCCCAATTATATCTTCAAACTGTATCCCGGACTTATATTCTGATGTTTTTATGCAGCGAAATTTAGAGATTTAGTGCCTCCCAGTGCAGAATCCGAATCCAAGATCAAGGAAATCTACCGTCTTCCTGCCAGTGAAAGAACTTTTTCCCTGTCTCTTACAGATTCACACCAAAAATCAAGCTCAGAAATGTCTGGTAAGCACATTCTCATATATTAATTATTTTTCAAAAATATGATGAGTTCAAGAATATCTTCCCTTATGTAGTACCAGTCGTCAAACTTGAAGGTTTCGAACTTGACGAATTGGATTGCTACTCCAGCCTTGAACCCACCAAACAAGAATCCAAGCCAAAGTCGTCTGCTACACCAAAGCCTACCTCCTCGAAAACTGTTTCTGCTCCCAAAGGCCCTCCGGCATCCAGCTCTCGGAAGAGAAAGGAGACTGACTCCCCAGCTGTTTCTGAAACATTCTCTCTTGAGAATCATGGGTTCAATGAAGCCACCTCATTCCTCAAACAGGTAGAATTTTCTTTTTTGGTATCCTGCACAAGTATGTTAGTCTTTATCCTACTTATTTTTCACATTAATACCTGTGTCTTTATCGATAGGGTCTGGATCGTCTTATGCATTTGTATGAAGACGCTTGCGGGCTTAACAAGATGTTAAAGATCCAGCTGGAGAAAGCTCAAGCCACCATAGCTGACCAAGGAACCACTGCGGCTGCCAAATCCCAGCATTATGAAGACAAATACAAAGCAATGACTCAGGAACATCAAGCTGCCCTCCACAAAGCTAATGAGGATGCTCAAGCCAAGCTAGATGCCGCCCTTCTTCAATATCAGCAGAATATGAGCTCATATCGGGATAGCCTCAAAGCATCCGTGGTCGTCTCTCTTCTCCAAGCCAGGATAAAGATGGTTTATGAGGCCATGGATTTGGGTTTTGAATGCCCCTCCTGGAACGTAAAGACTTGGGAGGCGAAACTAAAGGATCTTGGAGGTCATCCCGTTGCTCATTCTGCAAAGCATGCTGGTGAAGAGCCTTCGAAGGCGGCAGAGGAGGTGGCCAATGCTGATGATGATGCCGAGAAGAATCCTGAGGCTGATGCTGGGGCGAATGCTGACAAGGAGGTTGCTGATCAAGAAGGCGCCGCTTCTTAGGCGGCGAAATGGGCGATGATGGATATACGTCCCAAGGCCGGAGCCCATTTTTAAATTTCGTGGTTGTGGTTGTTCAAACAATTTACTTTTCCTGTCTTCGAACAATTTTATATTTCCTGCATTAGAACAATACGATGACCAAAGGTGGATGGGTCCTCGGTTTTAGGATGAAGCCCTTGGTCATCGATTAGTATAACTTATTTTGAACGTAGTAACGGTTGTAGGTGGACGGGTCCTGTTTTGAGATAGATCCTGCAACCGTTACACAAGTATGGTAAAAACTAATTGTGCTTTTGGCGGATGGGCCTTAGTTTAAGGTGAAACCAAAAGCACAACTTTTGACTTGTTAATAATATAACTATCTTTTGACTTATTTTCTGTTACCTTGCCTTACTTAGTGTCAGTCTTATCTTTGTAAAGATTCTGTATTGTTATCTTATAAAATATCCTGGTCAGTATGCTCAGCAACATACTGCAAAAGCCTTTTATTAGATAGAACTTCCAAACGTTCCTTCAACTTTGTAAAAATTCCTTTAGAAAGTGAAAAATAGTCTATCTTTTCAACACCAAGTTTTGATAATATTTAAATGATCAGATTTCCAAACTAACACTAGTTTCAAACACCCTAATCAAATATCCTGAAAAGGACTTCGAGAATATATCAGGATACTTAAAATAATGTTACTAAAAACTTAGACGATGTTTACAAAGGAAAGATCATACCAGAAATAGGGTATAAACCTATTACCAAACTTCAATCCCTTTGCAACTCTTCCAATGAAGGTGTCCCCTGTGCAAGGCACTTAGCGCATTAGTTCTGAGCCTCATTCTTTTAGCTTTATATCACCATCTTGGCAGGGATGTCCCCTGTGTACAATGTCTTCAAGTATCTTAGAAATCTACTTAATGTCAGTTTCCATTGCATAAGCAATTTTTTACGTCCCAATGGTAAAACCCAAGGATGTACTGGAGATAAATCCTTTGTATCCTGGGGAAAATCCCAACTTTTCATGCGCTACAGGCGGGAGTGTATAAACTCCAAGACTTAGAAAGGTGAAAACCTTTAAACCTTAGAGAGTATGAAAATACCCTTTCGTGAGAGAGGGTGATCAATCCTCATATACCTTTAGGATTCAGGATATAGCCAACAGTAACGAAATTGTCAGCCACTTTTACATGGACTGGTCCCGCCACCTTGAACTATCCCTGAATAACTTGCGCTCCAAGCGGGGTGTTTAAACCCAATTCGGAAGAAAGGTGAATACCTTTAAACCTGTGAAGGGATCAGTATCCCTTAAACGTGAGAGAGGGGGCCAATCCTCTAGTCTTCCGAGTTATCCTGAGTACATATCCTGGAGCTATATCCTGAAACATATCTTGCAAAACAATTGTAAACTAAGGTGGATGTTAGCTTAGCTAACACCCCTCCGATGCTTAAGTCAGTATTGGGTTACAAAGAACAAATTAAACCAAACATATTTAAAAGAAGTAGAATTCATACCATCCTGAGTTAGAAATTAAATTCTAGACTCACTTGAAATAGAGCTTAAGGTGTATAGCATTCCAAGATCTCGGTAGCATATCCCCCTCCATATTCTTGAGTCTATATGCTCCTTTCCCTGCTTCTGATTCAACTTCATATGGTCCTTCCCATTTGGGAGCTAACTTGCCATCGGCAGGATTAGTAGTATTTTGAAAAGCCTTTCTTAACACCCAATCTCCAACCTTAAATCTTCTGGTTCTAATATTCTTGTTATATGCCCTGGATATTCTCTGTTGATATGCTGCCATCCTTAGCCTTGCCACATCTCTCTTTTCATCTATAGTGTCTAAATCCTGACTCAAGGCTTCGGGATTCTGCTCAGGATCACTTAAGATAGATCTTGCAGTAGGTATTGTCATTTCCATTGGAATCATTGCTTCTGCTCCAAACACCAAGGAAAATGGGGTTTGGCCTGTTGCATTCTTTACCGTTGTCCTATCAGCCCATAAAACAAAGGGTAATTCTTCTGCCCATCTTCCTTTTTTGGCTCCAAGCCTTTTCTTTAAGTTATTGACAATTATCTTGTTTGAGGATTCTGCTTGTCCATTTGCTTGAGGATGTACCGGAGTAGATGTAATCATTTTGATTCCCCAACTCTTGCAAAAGTCAGTAGTCCTCTTACTTATAAACTGAGAACCATTGTCACAGATTATCTCGGCTGGTACTCCGAATCTGGTCAGGATATTCCTCTTGATGAAGGATACTACTTCTTGGTCTCTAACTTGAACAAATGCTTCTGCTTCAACCCACTTAGAGAAATAATCCGTCATTGCTAGCATAAAGACTTTTCCTCCCGGAGCTTTTGGTAGCTTTCCCACTATGTCCATACCCCACTTCATAAATGGCCAAGGGGAAACAATAGGATATAATGGTTCAGCCGGCTGATGCAGTATGTTACTATGTCTTTGACATGCGTCACATCTTCGAACATATTCTGCGGCATCTTTTCTCATCGTTGGCCAATAATATCCTGTCCTTAATACTTTTGAGAATAACGACCTGCCCCCAGCATGGTTACCACAATCCCCTTCATGTATATCCTGAAGTACTTCTTTGGCTTCAGGATTCTCCAAGCACCTCAAATACGGTCCTGCAAGAGATTTCTTGTATAAAATATCATTTATAATAGTGAATCGTGATACCTTCATCCTAAATGCCTTAGGATTTTCATCTCCAGGGACGTGTCCTTCTTTGAGATATCTCATGATTGGAGCCGTCCAGGATTTAGGATCCTCTTCAGGATGTTCTACTCCAGGATCCTGAATACCAGCTACTACTTTATCCTGAGGATGCGTTGCAAGATATAGGACATGTAATATTGGTATTTGCGTCCCTTCAGGTATCTTGATTGATGATCCCAAATTTGCTAAGGCATCCGCTTCAGCATTATCCTCCCTTGGTACCTGTTCAAGTATAAAAACATCGAAATATCCTGCTAATTTTTTGAGAATATCGAGATATTCGATTAATTTCTCACCCTTAACTGCATAGGATCCATTAAAATGGTTAGTAATTAACAAAGAGTCAACATATACTTGCAAATTTTTGATACTCATGCTCTTAGCCAACTCTAATCCTGCAATTAAAGCCTCATACTCTGCTTCATTATTAGTAGCAGGAAATTCACACCTAATAGCCTGGGGTAATATGTCCCCCTGTGGCGATTTTAGTAGTATTCCTAATCCTACTCCTCTTACATTAGATGCACCGTCAGTATATAATGTCCAGGATCCTGAGGATTCTCCTAACTGTTGAACTTCTAGGTCTACCTCGTCCTGAATGTCACTACTGAAATCAGCCACAAAGTCAGCTAAAGCCTGAGACTTTATGGCATTCCTAGGTTCATATACTAAATCATAAGCACTTAATTTCACTGACCACTTGGCCATCCTGCCTGACATCTCTGGTTTCCTAAGCACATTTTTAACAGGATAATTTGTTTTAACATGAATCCTATGTGTCTCAAAGTAATGTCTAAGTTTCGTTGATGCCATGACTAGAGCTAATATTAATTTTTCTAAATGAGAATACCTAGTTTCAGCATCTAACAAACTTTTACTTAGATAATAAACAGGATATTGCTGACCTTCATGGTCTTTTATAAGAACGGCACTTACAGCATTCCCTGATACAGCAAGGTACAGGGATAGTGGTTCACCATTTTCAGGCTTCATCAATAGAGGTGCGGTTGAGAGATATCGTTTCAAATCCTGCAGGGCTGCTTCATGCTTTCCCCCCCATTCGAATCTTTTGTTCTTCTTCAGGATATCATAAAAGTCTTTGCATTTCTCTGAGGATCTTGAGATAAACCTGTTTAGAGCTGCTACTCGGCCTGTCAATCTTTGTACGTCCTTCATATTTGAGGGTGATTTTATGTCCAGGATAGCTTTGATCTGCTCTGGGCTTGCTTCTATCCCCCTTTTTGTCACCATATATCCAAGAAACTTTCCTGCCCCCACTCCGAAATGGCATTTAGCAGGATTCAACTTCATGTTGTATTGATCCAGGATATCAAATGCTCCTTTAATATCCTGGAGGTGATCTTGAGCTTTCTTTGATTTCACCACCATATCGTCAATGTACACCTCCATGGTGTCCCCCAGTTTGTCTTTGAACATCATGTTTACCAATCTTTGGTATGTTGCACCTGCATTTTTCAAACCAAAAGGCATAGCTGTATAACAATAAATACCTGTTGGTGTCATGAAGGCGGTAACCTCCTGGTCAGAAGGCTCCATTTGGATCTGTTGAAATCCCGAGGATGCGTCCATGAAGGTCAGCATTTCATGCCCGGCAGTGGCATCTACCATTGCATCAATGTGGGGAAGAGGAAATGGGTCTTTAGGACAAGCTTTGTTCAAGTCTGTGTAGTCTACACAAACTCTCCATTTCCCATTCTTCTTCTGTACTACAACCACGTTTGCTAGCCACCTTGGGAACTTAACCTCTCTGATCATTCTGGACTTTAATAATCTTTCGACTTCCTCCTGGATAATCATGTTCCGCTCAGGAGCAAACTTCCTTCTTTTTTGTTGCACAGGCTTGAATGACTTATCAATTCCAAGCTTGTGAGTGATAATATCTTTGGATATGCCTGTCATATCCTCATGCTTCCATGCAAACGTTGACATCCTGCATTTTAAAAAGTTAATTAATTGCTCTTCAATATCCTGAGGGATATTGGTTCCTACGAGCACCGAAATATCGGGATTATCCTGGTCTAGGATAATTTTCTTCACATCTTGTTCCGGATCCTCCACGATATCCTGGGCCCTCGTCTTTAATTGCTATGCTGCAGTAGGTTTAGTTGAGGATTTCATCGAGGATGAGTAGCATTCTTTCGCCTCCTGCTGATCACTATCAACCTTGACAACTCCCCAAGGGGTAGGTATCTTGATGCATTGGTGATATGTTGATGGCACGGCCTTCATATCGTGAATCCATGGTCTTCCCAGTATGATGTTATAGCAGGATAGAGAATCCATCACACAGAAACGTTGTATCGAGTTGACTCCTTCAACGTATACTGGCAATTTTATCTCTCCCACTGTGTTTCTAGCCTCTCCACTGAACCCAACAAGCACAGTAGACTTTGAAGTGATATCCATTGGAGATACATTCATTCTCTTCAGAATTTCTAGTTGGATTATGTTGACGGAGCTGCCATTATCAACCAGTATCCTGCGTACAAAATGGTTAGCCACATATAACGTTATTACCAGAGCATCATGGTGAGGATCCTGGACAGTATCCCTGTCATCTGCATCAAAAGTGATCACTTTGTCAGTTGTGAGGGTAGTCATCCTGACAGGTCTGTCTCCCCTTTTGGCCTTAGCTTCCTTTGCATGTCTCTTTGCTGCCGAATACGAGGTCCCACAAATGTCGGATCCTCCCGAAATGAAGTTGATTATCTTGGCATCCGAGGGAGGTGATGCTGCTCGCTCAGGATCCTTCTCAGTATCCTGACCCTTATTCTTCTTTTTTCCTAAGAGATCTTTCAGATATCCCTTGCTTAGAAGATAGCTTATTTCTTTCCTTAGAGCAATGCAATCCTCAGTCATATGTCCGAAATCTTCGTGGAAAGCACACCATTTTGACTTATCTTTCCAGTCAGCTTTCTGTTGACTCTTTCTAGGCCACCTAGCCTTGTCTCCTAGACCCTGCATAGCATACATCAATTCAGGAATATTAACAGAAAAGCAATATTCGGACAATTCAGGATACTCTTCAGGATCCTCATCTTCGACAGCATTCACTCTTTTGTTTTCATTTCTACTATACGGCTTAGGCCGATATGACTTGAACGAGGATTCTGACTTCCTATTAGTTGATTCATAAGTGTTGGATGAGTTCATCCTTTCTTGCATCTTCCTGTCATCTTCCAGACGGATATATCTCAAAGCCCTGTTACGAGCTTCATCGAGATTCCTGCAGGGATTCATTACAAGATCCTGATAAAACTGAGAATCCTTTTGTAATCCCATCTTAAAAGCTTGCACAGCTGTTGCAACATCAAGATGTGGGATTTCCAAGGATTCTCGACTAAATTTGTTCACATAATCCCTCAAGGATTCCTGAGGCCCTTGAGTTATCCTGTAAAGATCACTGGTTAGTTTCTCAAAACTCCGACTACAAGAAAATTGACTATTAAATAAATTAACCAAATGAGCAAATGAAGTAATTGAGTGAGGAGGAACGTTTAACAGCCATTTTAAGGCTGATCCTGTTAGAGTAGAACCAAATCCCTTGCACAAGCACGCTTCCTTGAGCTCCGGAGGGATAGGGTTAATCTCCATTCTTTCCCTATACTGAGCAATATGCTCCTCCGGATCCGTAGTCCCATCATAAAGCTTCATGTTGGGGGTTTGGAATCTCTTTGGGATCTCAGCATCACAGATAGGATATGCAAAACGAGATATCTTGTGGCTGTCTTGAGACACTTCCGGGATCGGCTGGACCACCCTAGGTACACTAGATATCATGTCCTTCAACTTCAGAAGTTCCCTGGTAAGTGCTGATGTTACACCTGTATCCTGCAAAGATCCACCACTGTTAGTAGCATGAGTATTATTATTATTCGACACATTACCCGTTGGAGGATTTTGCCCATATCCTGAAGCATATCCTGAGCTCCTCATGGTTGACATCCTGACCGAGGGGGGTATTTCAGGAGTATGATTCTGAGGAAGACTGGACACAATATTCCCCCTGTTATCCTCAGTATACACAGCTGAACCGAAGTTCAACGCTCTAGGGTGTAATGGAGTGACATTGTCTTCAGCAGATCTGCTCGAGCCAGACTTCAGGAGTTGTATTTCCCTTAAAAGCATTTGGTTTGTTTCCTGTTGCTGCCTCATTTGTTCCTGCACACTTCCAAATAAGGTTAAAATTTCATCATTAGAAGCTAAAACGGGAGCAGATCCCTGGATACTCTGAGTAGGGATAACATCTTGAGATTGTGTAGAGGCTGGCATCCTTGGAGGAGGTGGTGGAAGCACCGAACCGGTAGTAGCAGAAGTCATAGCAGACACAGTAGAGGGACTCATGTTTGATCTTGAGGCCATTATGGACAATGTGGCAAAAAGTTTTGAAAATAGAAAACCAATTAGCGATTTGAAAAAAAAATTTAGTAAAGAGAGCACCACTTGCCCCACGGTGGGCGCCAAATTGTTTTGGTAAAAAATTACCGAAGTAATTAAGTGATCAAATTAGTTTAGTGAGGTAGTGTGCTAAAAATGAGTGTCGAAAATATGTTAATCAAGTTAATTGTAAAAACAGTTTCAGGATACGGCTCGGGATATAGAGCTGTATCTATGATCAAACAATGAGCAAAAGTAAAGTAAACGACACGAGATGTACGAGGAAAGCCCTTGATCAATCTAGATCGCCGGCATAAAACCTCGGGAGCTGACAATCGCAGCTGCCTAGTTCTTCTATTGCTTCACAAATCAGGATACAGTGCAGGATGTGGTGCGGATCGACTAAGTGTTACAACGAAATTTGAATACAAGTGTGGTATTTGCAATGAGCTAGAGAGTGAAAGTGTACGAGAGTGTTAGTGAAAAATTGTGTGTTCTAAGCTGATCCGCCCCCATCTATTTATAGTAAAGATAAAATAACAAACTACCCTAAACTTGCGGGATACACCGAATATTCCTTCTTCGAACGTTGTAGACCTGGTCTTTCGGGCTCAACGTCTCTCCCTCAACAAATTCGTCCGAGTCTTGAGGAGAAGAAGTCCTCTTGACCGTTAGCTAGTCTCAACCTTTAACCTGCACGTGGTTAATTCAATAAGCCTCAGGATATCGCCCAAGATGTTAGCAATATCCTCTTCCATCATCCTGATCACAAATAAACAAACAAAGGCAGGATATTGGTCAGGATACATATGTTAAGAAAATGACCCCTAACAGGTGTATAAACTTAAACGAGATCAAAACAGTGCTATTACTCGATATAAGGCTCTATTGGTTGCCAAGGACTTCAACCAGCAACCCGGAATTGACTACCATTAAACCTTCAGCCCTGTAGTCAAAGCAACCAGCATTCGTGTTGTTCTTTCACTTGCAGTTACATGTGGCTAGTCTCTTAGACAATTGGATGTGCAGAATGCATTTTTACACGGTGATTTACATGAGACCGTCTATCTGAGACAGCCACCCGGGTTTACAGATCCTACTAGACCGAATCACTTATGTCTTTTACACAAGTCATTATATGGTCTGAAGCAGGCCCCTCGAGCATGGTTTCAGCGGTTGTCTCATGCTCTTCAGCATTTGGGGTTTCAAGGTTCCAGGACAGATCCTTCACTATTTATCTATTCATCTGCAGGTACTATTCTCTATATGTTAGTATATGTCGACGACATCATTTTGACAGGCAACAATCCAGCGTGATTGACGGTGTGGTAAAAAGTCTGAGTTCCATCTTTGCTATTCAAGATATGGGTGCTCTATCTTATTTTCAGGGAATTGAAGTTCAGTCTAAGGGCCCTGATTTACTCCTCTCTCAAAAGAAATACATTTTGGAGCTCTTGGCCAAAGCAGGACTTTCACAATCTAAGCCTGTTAGTTCTCCATGTTCTCCCTCGGTTCATCTGGCTCTTGGTGATAGTCCAAGCTTTGATAATCCCGTTCGGTATCGCCAGATTGTAGGGGCTCTACAATACTTAACATTGACACGTCCTGACATAGCATTTGCTGTAAACAAAGTTTGTCAGTTTATGCACTCTCCGACAGAGAACCATTGGTCTGCGGTTAAACGGATCCTTTGATATCTACAGGGCAGTCTACATCATGGTCACCTCTTCCGTCGGTCCTCTAGCTCCACTTTGCATGCTTATACAGATGCTCATTATCGGTCTTTGACAGCATATTCTGATGCGGACTGGGCTGGTTGTCCCGATGACCGTCGTTCCACAGGGGGATTTGCTATCTATCTGGGCTCTAATCTCATCTCTTGGTCAGCTCGAAAACAACGTACTGTCTCTCGGTCATCCACTGAACCAGAATATAAAGCATTAGCTGATACAGTTGCTGAACTTACCTGGCTGGATTCTTTACTGCGTGAACTTCGTGTTCCTATGAAGTCGGCTCCTATATTATGGTGTGATAATCTCGGTGCCACATATTTATCTGCCAATCCTATATTTCATGCTCGTACCAAACATGTTGAAGTTGATTTTCATTTTGTGCGAGAAAAGATTGCTCAAGGGAAACTTGCGGTTCGGTTTATCTCTACACATGATCAGATTGCTGATGTTTTCACAAAGCCATTACCTTCTGAACGATTTGCAATTTTAAGAGACAAGCTACAGCTCGTTCCCAGCACTTAGCTTGAGGGGGAATATTAGACAACTATTATAGGTTTAGATATGTTTATATAATAGAGGGATTAATATGTAATTATGTAGTCTATTTATATCCTTTGTACTCCTTTATCATTCATGCAATATACAAACACAATTACTCTGGTTATCTACCGAGAATCTGTTATGAATCGAAACGAAGAAGAAAGTACAAAGAAGAATTATCCAACAATCGACTAACTTCTCATTAACTGGCTAACAACCTTTATACAGTGGATTAACTAATCCTAACTACCTAACAAACTTCTTTACTAACAACCACCTCGCACTATAGCTAAATGACACATAAGTCCCTGGACACTGCACTATAGCACATTTACACATTTAGCCCTTTTACACTTTACAACATATCAATATATTCCCCTATAACATTTTTTTACCTCAAAAAATAAGATCGGGAAAACGAATTTGCAAGTCTTCCAAATTTTCCCATGTTACTCATGTAATAGGGAGGCTGTCCCATTGAACCACTCCTTTGACCGAAGTTCTACTTCCCCATTTCACCATCTTCCTATCAAGCACTTGCAAAGTGTAAGGACCTCCAAAGATGTCCCAAATCGACTCGTAAGTAGAAACCCAGACCCCTGAAACCCTAATCCATAACAAAAATCAAGAAATCCAAATTTATGATCTTCAGGCGGGCCGCGTAAAGGATGACCAGACCCTTACACGGGCCGCGTCAACCCTAAGTTTGACCTGATAAGCATCCAGATCCATGTGTCACACACGTGGCATACCTACGCGTGACACGGATGCCCTAATCTACGATATAGGTGCCCTCGCGGGCCGCGTAAGGTTCGAGTTAAGGTTCACGCGGGCCGTGTGAACCTCCAATTTCAGCTATAAATAGATTGGGTTACGAGCAGTCTTCTGGTGTCGAAAATCCAGTTCAAAACTCGAATTATACTACTCAAAAGTTGAAATTAACTTTCAAAATAGCGAGGCGCTGCTACGATACAGGGTATTAACTCGATCGCTGCTACGATTCAATGTCCGATCGATTGAAAACTATCCAATGGATGTTTAAGTGCTGCCCACCTTAGGGTTATACTTTGTCATTCGTCGTGAATTCGATGGATGTTTAAGTATCGCACTTTGTCATTCGTTGTGAGGGTTTAATCTCGTGAGTTATCGTAAATGCTGTATTAGTTACTGACCTAGTTCATGTGCATTGTTATTTAAATTAGGTTACAAGGCTAATCAGTAGGCTAAACTCTGCCTGTATAAATCTGCAATGTGAGTCATTCTCTTTTATCAAAAGTATTTTACAATACTCCATTTTCAAATGTTATAATTACAGGGATTAAGTCATGGTTATCTTGAATCACTGGCTAGTGGGGTATTGTGCACATTACTAATTTCTCACGGGTTAGGCTAATAAATCCTAACAGTGATAAACGTCACTACTTGAGGAAAGACCCAATAGTGGTATGTCACACCCCGGATTTCCACGTGTCACCGGTGGGCCCGGTGGGGAGTATCGTGATGTAGTTGGCAACACAATAGTCAAACAACACAATTATATAAATGCACAGCGGAAGCAAAAGATAAATATTATTACATTCCGAATATAAAGTAATATCCAGTATTACAACGGAAGTAAAGGATCCACAGGCGGATCAATAATAAAATAAAAACTGTTCAACAGACTTTGACATCTAGAGCTTGCGAGACTTGAGTAATGATGCCTGGAGTAGCCAGGCTATTTCGTCTAGCACCTGCACTTAACCTTGTTGGAAAATACGTCAGTTTACACTGGTAAATACAACTCAACTGACTCATTTTGAAAAGAGTTTGTAAATTGATTTGAATGCACTTCGGCACAAAATATCTTTTATAACTTGGGACAATTATTGAAATAATCATGTATACAGTTTTACTTATTTGTCGTCCATCAGGACAGATTAACTGACACGCCACAGGTATAATGCCCACAGGCTATCATCCTTTAAGTGGATTACCGGCTTCGGTATAATGCCCACAAGGATGATACCTCTGAGTGGATTACCAGTTTTTACATAATGCAACTGTCAGGTGTACGCCTACACCCCGTGCTTAGGTCGTGGCCATTTCTTCGAATGATGCCAAGGATATCCGGGACATGGTCATTTAACCCCCAAAGGCCATACACCAAATAATACATATTAAACAGGTTAGGTAAATACATCAATCACAATCCGATTTAAATGACTACATACACCCGACCAAGCGATACTTTTATAGTACCGTATCCCAATCCCGTATAGGGAAAATAAGTTAAGAGTATTTACCTGAGCAAAGTATCAATCAAATACAACAAATGCAAGTACTTTTACTGGGCTCCTAATCTGGAACGAAGGTTTATAATAACCTATTAGAATCCTAAGGGTCTTTAATTAAGCTTAAGCTTAGACCGATACGGTTCAAACGCCTGATTAAGCGAAGACCGGTTTAGAATGTGGTTTTGACCCAACAAGCTTGTATGCTTGTTTAATATGGGTAACTTAAACACATTCTGGATTTTGAGATAAAACCGATAAGGTTTTACTCGTTTCGGCTAATTTATGTAAACTAGTTACATAGGCCGAACCGTACGCGTAAGAGCCGTAACGGTTAATTATAAGAGTCCTAACCAGGTTTCCTAAGTTAATATGCCTCAACTATGTTGTGATATCAGTAGGATACCTTCCATTATGCCCGAAACGAATTTAAACACAAACTATGCCCCGTAGGGGCATTTTGGTAATTTCACATAAGCCGTAAAGCTCAAAACTGAAGTATGAGGTTAACAACTTTTTCTTACTGTTAAAATATTATTATTTACCTCAAATATCAGTAGGTATCACCCTTAGTATGTTTAAAATAGTTCTAGTACATACTAGGCGTTAAAAACGCTTAATTAGGCGATTAGAAGCCGTTTCCGGGTTCTATATGGAAATCTAATATTTTTATATTTCCAGGAGGTTTAAAATAATTTATTTATCATATCTAATCAGTAGGAAAAGGTTTAGAGTCGTTTAGATATGTAAAACTCATTTTATGGCCCGTAAGGGCAAAACCGACATTTACCGGATTAAGCCTATGACTATGAGTTATGCTCAGCCTAAAATTAATTAAAAATCTTTAAAATTCCCAAAATAATATATCACATCAGTGGGTAAAGATTTTGATATCAAAAAGTAGGCTTAACTAGGCTATACGCTAATTACGCCATTTTATTAACATAAAGCTTTCAATTTGCGATAATAAGCATAACTCTTAATCTACACTTCAAACTGATGTCAAACTTTGAATACAAGTTTATATATCAGTAATTAAAGTTTCTACTCTTTTACATTTCCAAAAATCATGTTTTAAGGTAAAAAAGGCATAATGGTCAACATATAGGCAATTAACGGAATCGTGCGTATTTATCGGATAACTAATGATCCGAGGTGTATAATCACAGAGGGTTATACTAGCATGTAACCTGGCCCAAATGAAGCTCTAAGGTATTTCTAAAACATACCATAACGGGTCAGAACTGAAAGTCAAAGTAAAAGTCAAACTATGCGACTTTCGGTTCCGAACCGGGTCTAAACAGGAAATTGTCGGGTTGAACATGTTTAGACATGTTCTTACACTCATTACCAAGTTATATTAATGATCAAACAGGTTATATGTGTTCTACATTGCTAATCATGCATAAATTGTAATTTACACATTCTGTTGACTTTTTAAATACAAGTTTGACCCGACATTTGACCAAGTTAGAGTGGAAATCAGGGGGAACCCTCTTGAGGGTTTATTACCCACATAATTACCAACTTATAACTACTTTTAATTCGAGATATGACTGAGCCATTGTTGACTAATCTCGAAGTCAAACCGTAATTACGACGGTTTGACTTTTAGCTAAATAACTAAGCTAGACTTAATCGAGGAAGGTCAAAGGTACTTACAAGGGTCCTATGCACGAGTAGGGATGTCTTGGATCTGCTCCTAAGCTCCAGAAATGCTCCACAATTGCAGATGAAGGTGTGATCAAAGTTGTTGCACATGAGGGCCTTTTATAGTGATTTAATCACCACAATTTGTTGACACATGGTTCTACTAGTGACCACAACTGATCAACACATGTCCCTAGTGTTCTAGGAGGCACTTAGGGGTCGCACATGAAGTGAAACATCCGTTTTGGGTCGAGTTTTCGGGTATACAGGCTGTTGATTGAAGATTCTGCATCTGACGTCCTTACGCGGCCCACGTAACGTTTAACCAGGCTTTACGCAGCCCGCGTGGGCCTTAAAATCTGATTTTCCATTTTTCTTGTTTTTGCAACTTGTCCCTTGGCTTCACGAAAGGTCAACTAAGCTTATATATTGCATTTTGACCCCTTATTATTTACCTACAAGGTCTTTAGGACTTATACCCACTTTGCCAAGTCCCTGGACACTTCCGGTTAACCCAAAAAGTCTTAACTTTCAATGTTTACGCTTTAACCCCTCGCACACGAATTTGATCATAACTTTCTCATACGATTACGAAACTTTATGAAATTTATATCGTGCATTCTAGTGAGCATAATTAACAGTTACAAATCTTCGAGTTTGTCAAAAGGTCACTCAGAGGTATATCTTTAAACATGTTGACACATTTAACCCCTGTAGTTTGTAATCTCTCACTTTTAGCTTCGCATGATCTATGATTTATTCGTTTGATGTTATAAACATCATGTAGGGTTATTATGAAGTATGTTTATTCACTGTTGACATTTAGAACCCGTATAATCACATACTTTCCATGTTTGTCAACTTTAGTCCTTTTATAACATTCTTTCACACGTTCAAACTTTATGACACGTGTCAACACATTATAGGACGTGAATTTTCGAGGTGTTACATCCTCACCCCCTTAAAATAAATCTCGACCCGAGATTTACTGAAATAAATAAGGGTATTTTTCTTTCATCGTGGATTCAACCTCCCACGTGAATTCGGGACCTCTACGGGCATCCCATTTGACCTTTACTATAGGCACATGCTTCCTTCGAAGCTTCTTTACCTGTCGATCTTCAATCGACAAAGGTTTTTCCACAAATTTTAAGCTCTCATCTATATGCACATCTGTGTGTGGTATAACCAGTGATTCATCAGTGAAGCACTTCTTCAGATTGCAGATGTGGAACACATTGTGAATTCCACTGAGCTCTTCTGGTAAGTTTAACTTATAGGCAACCGACCCGACACGTTCGATAACCTCGAAAGGTCCTATGTATCTCGGGCTTAGTTTGCCTTTCTTACCAAATCGCATCACCCCCTTCCAGGGTGATACCTTAAGCTACACTTTGTCACCCACTTCAAAGTGAAAATCTTTACGCTTTGGATCAGCGTAACTCTTCTGCCTATCCCGGGCAGCTTTGAGACGGTCACGAATCTGGACAATCTTGTCCGTTGTTTCGAACACTATCTCTGGTCCTGATAACTGGACATCTCCAACTTTCGCCCAACAAACTGGCGTTCTACACTTTCTACCGTATAATGCCTCAAAAGGCGCAGCCTTTATGCTGGTGTGGTAGCTATTGTTGTAGGAGAACTCAATTAGTGGTAGGTGCTTATCCCAACTACCACCCAAATCGATCACACATGCACGCAGCATGTCTTCCAACGTTTGAATAGTACGCTCACTCTGGCCGTCTGTCTGAGGATGGTAAGCCGTACTAAAATTCAAACGCGTGCCCAAAGATTGCTGTAAACTTTTCCAAAAATGCGACGTGTATCTAGTATCTCTGTCAGAGATAATAGACACAGGTATGCCATGTAAGGCTACAATCTTATCCACGTATAACTGGGCTAGCATGTCGGAGCTATAAGTCTCCTTGATGGGTAAGAAATGTGCTGACTTAGTCAGTCTATCAACTATCACCCATATTGTATCATTGCCTTTCCTTGTCTTAGGTAACTTGGTGATAAAATCCATAGTTACCATTTCCCACTTCCACGTAGGAAGTTCAGGCTGTTGTAGCAAACCTGACGGTTTCTGATGTTCTGCTTTGACTTGAGCACAAGTCAAGCATTTTGCTACATAGGCAGCTACAGACTTCTTCAAGCCTATCCACCAATAATTTGCCCTTAGATCCTGGTACATCTTATCCGCTCCAGGATGAACGGAATATTTAGAACTATGGGCTTCCTGGAGGATAACATCTCGCAGTCCTCCGTAAATTGGAACCCATATCCGTCCATTCAATCTAAGAATTCCGTCCTTGCTAAGAGATAACTGCTCCTCAGTTACTCCTAACTTTTCATTAGGATAGTTAGCTTCCAACACAGCTTCCTTCTGTGCAGCTAACAACCTTTCAATCAAATTATTCTTTACTTCAATGCTCTTGGCATTGATTCGGATGGGTTTCACCCTCTCCTTTCGACTCAAGGCATCGGCGACTACACTCGCCTTGCCGGGATGGTATTTGATTTCACAATCATAATCATTTAAAGTTTCCATCCAACGGCGTTGCCTCATGTTTAATTCCTTCTGATTAAACAGATGCTGGAGGCTCTTGTGATCAGAATAGATCACACACTTGATTCCATATAGGTAATGCCTCCACAGTTTTAGTGCGAATACAACGGCACCCAACTCCAAGTCGTGGGTGGTGTAATTCTTTTCATGCACCTTTAACTGTCGTGATGCATAGGCAATAACCTTGCCTTTCTGCATAAGCACACACCCCATCCCGGTGTGTGATGCATCACAATAGACAACAAATTCTTCGATTCCATCAGGCAATGTCAACACAGGAGCATTGCTCAACTTCTGCTTAAGAATATCGAAAGCTTCTTGCTGCTTAGGCCCCCAGTCAAACTTAATCTTCTTCTTAGTTAGAGAAGTTAGGGGTGCAGCAATCCTTGAAAAATTTTCAATGAAGCGCCTGTAATATCCTGCCAATCCCAGGAAGCTACGAATCTCCGTAGGCGTCTTTGGCTCTTGCAGTTCATAACTGCTTCAACTTTAGCGGGATCCACTTGGATACCACGCTCACTCACCACATGTCCAAGGAATTGGACTTCACGAAGCCAAAATTCACATTTAGAGAATTTGGCATAGAGCTTCTCTTGCTGAAGTAATTTCAGAATGGATCGAAGGTGCTTCTCATGGTCAGCTTGGTTCTTCGAATAGATAAGAATGTCGTCGATGAAAACAATGACGAATTTATCTAAGTAAGGCTTGCAAACGCGATTCATGAGATCCATGAATGCGGCCGGTGCATTAGTGAGCCCAAAAGGCATCACTAGGAACTCGTAATGACCATAACGAGTCCTAAATGCTGTTTTGTGCACGTCTTCATCTCTAACTTTCAGTTGATGGTAGCCTGACCTCAAGTTAATCTTCGAGAAATAACTTGCCCCTTGCAATTGATCGAACAGATCGTCGATCCTGGGCAAAGGATACCTATTCTTTATCGTGACCTTATTAAGCTCACGATAATCGATGCACAGACGCATCGATCCATCCTTCTTCTTGACAAAAAGGACTGGTGCTCCCCAAGGAGACGAACTAGGTTTAATGAAACCTTTAGCTAGCAATTCGTCCAGTTGCGTTCTCAGTTCTTTCACCTCCGTTGGTGCCAACCTATAAGGTGCTCTAGCAACTGGTGCGGCTCTAGGGATGATGTCTATTCTGAATTCCACTTGCCTATTTGGTGGTAAACCAGGTGGTTCTTCAGGAAGAACTTCTGGGTATTCAGAAATGACGGGGATGTCTTCTATCTTCGGTTTCAGCTCATCAATAATCACCTGTGCCATGTAGATGACACAACCCTTTTTTAAACACTTGGAGGCCTTGAGCATAGTCACTTGCTCAGGCAGTCCATACTGGGTGTCTCCCCGAATGGTAAGTGATTCACCAGACGGAGTCTTAATCACCACTTGCTTCTTGTTACAGACAATTTGGGTCTGGTTACGAGATAACCAATCCATACCCAAAACTATGTCAAAACCTGCTAACTTAAAGGGAAGTAGGGAGAGAGGAAAAGAGTGGTTCTTAATGGATATAACACATCCATCTAACACAGTTGAGACGGTTTCTATGGTGCCATCTGCTAACTCCACCTCATAATCCACACTTAAGGTTTTGACAGGTAAATTCAGCAATTCACAAAACTTATTATCTACGAACGACTTATCAGCGCCTGAATCAAAAAGTACTCTGGCAAAGACATCGTTTACAAGGAAAGTACCTGTAATAACGTTGTCTTCTAGGACCGCTTCTTTGGCATCCAATCGAAAGACTCTAGCATTAGTCTTCTTGGCCTCTTCAGGCTTCTTGGCGTACTTAGGGCAGTTGGTCTTTATGTGCCCCTTCTCATTGCAATTGTAGCATGTGGCATCTTTAATCTTTCTGCAATCAACAGTCTTGTGCTCCTTAGACTTGCATAACCCACATGCAGGTGATTCAGACTTAGAATTGGACTCAAGTCTGCACTTTCCAAAGTGGCGTCTTTGACAAGTCGTGCACTTTGGCTTTTCCTCTGTTCGCTGACTGTTCCTTCCAAACCCAGACTTCTTAGAATCAGTGTTTCCCTTGTGCTTCTTCTCTGACCCTCGTGAGTTATCATCCTCACGCTTCCTCTTACTTTCTTCAGATTTCTTTAGCGATCTCAACCTGACCGCATCTAAAGTAAGGGACAAAGAGAGATCAGCTACTGACCTAAATGTAGCAGGTCTTGAAGCCTTAACACTAGCTTTGATTTCTGGGGCTAAACCCCCAATGAAGCGAGCAATTCGCTTGGGCTCTGGTGTTACAAGGTAAGGAACCAGTCTGGACAGGGTATTGAAACTGGTGAGGTAAGCTTGACAATCTAAGTTTGTCATCACCAATGATAAGAAATCAGATTCAATTCTTTCGACCTCGTGTTGAGGGCAGTAGTTCTCCATAATGAGAGCCATAAACTGCTCCCATGACATGTTGTAGAGCGGGATCTTCCCAGCAGCTTGAATGAGAGACTTCCACCACGCTAGTGCCTCTCCCTTGAATGATTGGGATACATACTTTACTACATCCCTCTCAGCGCAACCGCTGATGTCAACCACCGTGTCCATTTCATCCAACCAGGTCATACAATCTATTGCTCCTTTCTCCCCAGTGAAGTCCCGGGGTTTGCAGGAAACAAAGTATTTATAGGTACAGGACTTGGTATGCGGTTCATTATCGAACACTATCTTCTTGGATGGAACACTGTGTTGACCAGATGAATGTCGATCATCATCTTTCTTTAACTCATCTTTCTTTGGAGGTGGCTTGCTATGAGCCTCTGAATGAGTTTTAGGGACAGACTTAGAGTGGGGTACAGATGAGGCTTTACTATTAGTCTCACTATACTCTCTGAATTGCTCCTCCACAGCTTTAGATACAGCTGAATCAATCAATGTACGAAGCTCTCCTCTGGTTATATTAATCCTATCATCATCGCGGTTTTCCATAGGGTGACTGTTCAATTCTTCCGACCTTGCCATGTAGTTTTAATTTCTACACAAGAAAATAAGGCAAGGTTTATACGGAAGCTTATACAGTTTTATCGTTTTAAACAATTTATTAACCATGTTTTTAATACACATTTTAGTTAATTTGTTAAATATATAATTGTTCAGGATCTTTATCATAATCCTAAATTATAAGTTAATAATAGCACAAAAGGCCTAGTCACGTAGACGAGTTTAATTTATAAGCCATGATTTCAGAGAATCGAGGCATTAAGGTTTGAATCAAAGTTCATTACCTTTCCTTGACAGGGAGTTGTAGGCTACCACTGTCTTTAGTCCCAGAGGACGTTAATTATAGCCCGTGGGCACTTCATCCATAAGGGATGATTATATAAATAAGGGAATTTAGAATAACCCATTTAAAAATGACCTATGTGATTTTATTGTATCACACTTTGTCAAGCATGTTAATATGCTTTCAGATGTTTAATAAGGATTTGAATCTCTTGAATAGGTTCTACCATCTTGGCCTTGTCTGCAGTGACATTTAGGCTAGGTTTTACCTTTAAGATTCTTTTTAATATTTAACGCAGAATAATTTCTAAATTGAACTGTTAACAAGGATCTGAATCTAATTGTGGAACTACCATCTTGGCCCTGTCTTAATGTGACGTATGGCTAGGTCTCGTCCTTTTTAGATTTTGCCATCTTATTATAATGGTAGACCTTGCAAAAGGAATGTTAATAAGGATCTGAATCTAATTTGCGGAACTACCATCTTGGCCCTTGTCCTAATGTGACATATGGCTAGGTCTTGTCCTTTTTAGATTTTGCCATTTTTATTATAATGGTAGATCTTATAATATAGGAATGATATTTTAAATATAATCGTTCCTTTAATTTAAACAAATATATGGTTGCCCTAAACGGGACTTCTAATAAAAATGACTTGCCCATGCAAGAGCTAATCAGAAAATAACAAAGGAATCAAATAAGGACAAAATAAAACGAATTAGAATTTCTCCTATGTTCTTGTCTAGACTCAAGAATGTGCAACTGTGTAACTGAGATTAAACACAAAAGACTAGTGTTTAATTCACTCAGTGTTGGCTCTGATACCAACCTGTCACACCCCGGATTTCCATGTGTCACCGGTGGGCCCGGTGGGGAGTATCGTGACGTAGTTGGCAACACAATAGTCAAACAACACAATTATATAAATGCACAGCGGAAGCAAAAGATAAATATTATTACATTCCTAATATAAAGTAATATCCAGTATTACAACGGAAGTAAAGGATCCACAGGCGGATCAATAATAAAATAAAAACTGTTCAACAGACTTTGACATCTAGAGCTTGCGAGACTTGAGTAATGATGCCTGGAGTAGCCAGGCTATTTCGTCTAGCACCTGCACTTAACCTTTTTGGAAAATACGTCAGTTTACACTGGTAAATACAACTCAACTGACTCATTTTGAAAAGAGTTTGTAAATTGATTTGAATGCACTTCGGCACAAAATATCTTTTATAACTTGGGACAATTATTGAAATAATCATGTATACAGTTTTACTTATTTGTCGTCCATCAGGACAGATTAACTGACACGCCACAGGTATAATGCCCACAGGCTATCATCCTTTAAGTGGATTACCGGCTTCGGTATAATGCCCACAAGGATGATACCTCTGAGTGGATTACCAGTTTTTACATAATGCAACTGTCAGGTGTACGCCTACACCCCGTGCTTAGGTCGTGGCCATTTCTTCGAATGATGCCAAGGATATCCGGGACATGGTCATTTAACCCCCAAAGGCCATACACCAAATAATACATATTAAACAGGTTATGTAAATACATCAATCACAATCCGATTTAAATGACTACATACACCCGACCAAGCGATACTTTTATAGTACCGTATCCCAAGCCCGTATAGGGAAAATAAGTTAAGAGTATTTACCTGAGCAAAGTATCAATCAAATACAGCAAATGCAAGTACTTTTACTGGGCTCCTAATCTGGAACGAAGGTTTATAATAACCTATTAGAATCGACCGATACGGTTCAAACGCGTGATTAAGCGAAGACCGGTTTAGAATGTGGTTTTGACCCAACAAGCTTGTATGCTTTTTTAATATGGGTAACTTAAACACATCCTGGATTTTGAGATAAAACCGATAAGGTTTTACTCGTTTCGGCTAATTTATGTAAACTAGTTACATAGGCCGAACCGTACGCGTAAGAGGCGTAACGGTTAATTATAAGAGTCCTAACCAGGTTTCTTAAGTTAATATGCCTCAACTATGTTGTGATATCAGTAGGATACCTTCCATTATGCCCGAAACGAATTTAAACACAAACTATGCCCCGTAGGGGCATTTTGGTAATTTCACATAAGCCGTAAAGCTCAAAACTGAAGTCTGAGGTTAACAACTTTTGCTTACTGTTAAAATATTATTATTTACCTCATAAGCCGTAAATTTTGCTTAGTATGTTTAAAATAGTTCTAGTACATACTAGGCGTTAAAAACGCTTAATTAGGCGATTATAAGCCGTTTCCGGGTTCTATATGGAAATCTGATATTTTTATATTTCTGGGAGGTTTAAAATAATTTATTTATCATATCTAATCAGTAGCAAAAGGTTTGTATTCGTTTAGATATGTAAAACTCATTTTATGGCCCGTAAGGGCAAAACTGACATTTACCGGATTAAGCCTATGACTATGAGTTATGCTCAGCCTAAAATTAATTAAAAATCTTTAAAATTCCCAAAATAATATATCACATCAGTGGGTAAAGATTTTGATATCAAAAAGTAGGCTTAACTAGGCTATACGCTAATTACGCCATTTTATTAACATAAAGCTTTCAATTTGCGATAATAAGCATAACTCTTAATCTACACTTCAAACTGATGTCAAACTTTGAATACAAGTTTATATATCAGTAATTAAAGTTTCTACTCTTTTACATTTCCAAAAATCATGTTTTAAGGTAAAAAAGGCATAATGGTCAACATATAGGCAATTAACGGAATCGTGCGTATTTATCGGATAACTAATGATCCGAGGTGTATAATCACAGAGGGTTATACTAGCATGTAACCTGGTCCAAATGAAGCTCTAAGGTATTTCTAAAACATACCATAACGGGTCAGAACTGAAAGTCAAAGTAAAAGTCAAACTATGCGACTTTTGGTTCTGAACCGGGTCTAAACAGGAAATTGTCGGGTTGAACATGTTTAGACATGTTCTTACACTCATTACCAAGTTATATTAATGATCAAACAGGTTATATGTGTTCTACATTGCTAATCATGCATAAATTGTAATTTACACATTCTGTTGACTTTTTAAATACAAGTTTGACCCGACATTTGACCTAGTTAGAGTGGAAATCAGGGGGAACCCTCTTGAGGGTTTATTACCCACATAATTACCAACTTATAACTACTTTTAATTCGAGATATGACTGAGTCATTGTTGACTAATCTCGAAGTCAAACCGTAATTACGACGGTTTGACTTTTAGCTAAATAACTAAGCTAGACTTAATCGAGGAAGGTCAAGGGTACTTACAAGGGTCCTATGCACGAGTAGGGATGTCTTGGATCTGCTCCTAAGCTCCAGAAATGCTCCACAATTGCAGATGAAGGTGTGATCAAATTTTTTGCACATGAGGGCCTTTTATAGTGATTTAATCACCACAATTTGTTGACACATGGTTCTACTAGTGACCACAACTGATCAACATATGTCCCTAGTGTTCTAGGAGGCACTTAGGGGTCTCACATGAAGTGAAACATCCGTTTTGGGTCGAGTTTTCACGTATACAGGCTGCTGATTGAAGATTCTGCATCTAACGTCCTTACGCGGCCCGCGTAACGTTTAACCAGGCTTTACGCGGCCCGCGTGGGCCTTAAAATCTGATTTTCCATTTTTCTTGTTTTTGCAACTTGTCCCTTGGCTTCACGAAAGGTCAACTAAGCTTATATATTGCATTTTGACCCCTTATTATTTACCTACAAGGGCTTTAGGACTTATACCCACTTTGCCAAGTCCCTGGACACTTCCGGTTAACCCGAAAAGTCTTAACTTTCAATGTTTACGCTTTAACCCCTCGCACACGAATTTGATCATAACTTTCTCATACGATTACGAAACTTTATGAAATTTATATCGTGCATTCTAGTGAGCATAATTAACAGTTACAAAGCTTCGGGTTTGTCAAAAGGTCACTCAGAGGTATATATTTAAACATGTTGACACATTTAACCCCTGTAGTTTGTAATCTCTCACTTTTAGCTTCGCATGATCCATGATTTATTCGTTTGATGTTATAAACATCATGTAGGGTTATTATGAAGTATGTTTATTCACTGTTGACATTTAGAACCCGTATAATCACATACTTTCCATGTTTGTCAACTTTAGTCCTTTTATAACATTCTTTCACACGTTCAAACTTTATGACACGTGTCAACACATTATAGGACGTGAATTTTCGAGGTGTTACATGGTATGACCATCGTCACCAGGTGACACGGCGCCAGATAAAAATAAGATAGAAGCCACTGTAATCGCTCTTATGCTGTAATTAATAACTAATGTGTCGTTTTATATAACCTGAATGACTCGCCAGCATTTCCCCGCTGATAAAATATTTTTAAAACATGTTTCAGGCAACCTACTGTAAATCAAGGAAAACGTGCTACGGAGCACTAAGCAACTTGAAGAGGTGGCTCAATAAAAAAAGAATAAACATGTTTTATAAATCAGGGAATTTACTTGTGAAATTCCTCTATTGTAAATTACGGGGTTTATCCCGCATTATGAAATAAAATAATCGGGCATTTCAAGTTTTAAAAGATCCTGTTAAAACCTTCCGCTATCGCATCAATTAATAAATACCACGGGTTCCTGTCCCACGGCTCCTGACCGGGTCAAATTCCGGGGCTGGGGCCGTGACACAAAGGTTTAGACATAAACCTTGGATTTTGAGGTTTCATGTTGGAACTCTTTCTTGGTAGGTTGCAGCTGCATACTAAACAAGTGGGCTTCTACTACCTTGTCTTGTTGACCCAATAATGTGTACATACTATTCATTGAGCATAAAGAGATCTGATTACTATCAACTCCTTTAAGGCTACACTGAGTGGTACCAATAGTGAACTGCATAGTCATATCCACAAAGTTCCATACAATAGATCCCAAAGTAAGTAACCACTGTACCCCCAAAACCATGTTATAACTGTCCAGAGGAATAACCAACACATCAGTTGTAAACCATCTACCTTGCATGAACCATTGGAAATTAGGGGAGTAGTTTTCACATACAATTTCGTTTACATTAGCCACTCCTATTTTGACACTATCAATAGGCTTCAATGGATATTTAAGCTTCTTAGATAGACTCTCATTCACAAAGTTATGAATCGATCCTGAATCAATCAATATCCTCATCTGCTTGTTTCCTATAGTATCCACTAGTTTCATTGTAGAGTATGAAACCGTACTAGTTAAGGCGTGAATAGAGATCTGTGGTGGATCCTGCAAATGATCCACAATCTCATCAATTATGTATTTACTTCCTTTTTCATCATCTTCTTGTGTCCCTATTACTTATAATAAAAACAACTTTTTACTGGCACATTTATGCTCTTGTGTAAACTTTCTAGGACACCAAAAGCATCCCCCTCTTGCCCTTTTCCCCTCAATATCCTTACTAGATGTCTGTTTAGTGTTAGGGAATCTCTTTGAAATAGGTGGAGGTGAGATACATTATTAGGAAGTTTAACTGCACTTTGCACTCTATTTCCTATTGTAGAGTTGTTAGAATAATACGTGTTACTACCATAAGAAGATCTTACTGATTTATTTGTTGTATCTTGGATCTTGGCTAGATAGAATGCTTCTTTCATGGTCTTCGGTTGGGACATCCTTACAGGTCCACTTATTTTAGGTTTCACTGCCTGTAAGAAAATACTCACATCATAAGGTTCTGGTATTGAGACCTTAAGCAAACAAGCATAAAAAAGATCACAAAACTCCTCTAATGACCCTATTTGTACCAAAGAAGTTAAGTTACCCATCGCATCCTCAAACATAATGGAAGAAAAACGAGTTACAACTGCTTTCGAATATTCTTTCCATGCGATTTCAGAAAATGGGACAGTCTTAGTCTTCAAAAAGGCTTAATGCCATTTGACTGTTTGTTCTTCAAGGTGAATTGCTACATAACGAACATTGAAATTCTTTGGAGTTTCATCTACATTGAAAAAAAGCTCGCACTTATATATCCAATCGTCTACTTCATTCCATCGAACTTTGGTAAATCAATCTTTCCAATTCTGTGCAGCCGCTCATTTCTGTTGATTGGACCTGTTGTTGTGTGATTGACTATTTCATGACTGGATTCTCCATTTACTTTAGCCAATAATGCTTGAACATTCGCATTAAGGCTTGCAAACTTCTGTTCAGATTTATACATGAATGCATCCAACTTCAAGAGAGTGACACCATGTTCTTCCACTGTTTTTCCAAATCTGTTCTATTACGCGTCGCCATTGTCACGGATTTGATGATTTTGAGTTATTTTTGCTATTGAATTGACCGGATAAATGATCAATTTGAATCGAAATGAAGATGAATTTGACCGAATGATGATCAGATCCGGTGATGTGAATCGAATTACACCTCGAAATCGAATGAATTGGAATGAAATTGATTGAATCAGGAGTGTGCCAAGGAACGGCAACTCTAATACCAATGTTAAGAATCGAAATGAAGAAGAAAGTACAGAGAAGAATTATCCAACAATCGACAAACTTCTCATTAACTAGCTAACAGTCTTTATACAGTTGATTAACTAACCCTAACTAAACTTCCTTACTAACAACCACCTCGCACTATAGCTAAATGACACAAAAGTCCCCGGACTCTACACTATAGCACATTTACACATTTAGTCCTTTTACACTTTACAACATATCAGAATCAATTTATAAAAATGTTAAGAATGAGTGTTGGTCATAGGGTTTAGAAAGTTATTTGCTTTAGCTTAAGCCCCAATTTGGGCTTCCAAAATGTTGTTACTGTTGAAAGATGCTCTTTTTTAACAACTAAACCACAACCTGCTAATAAGTGTTTTTGAATCTTAAATTCGAACCATTAAGAATTATATATATATATATATATATATATATATATATATATATATTAAACCCATTAAGTTTAACCACCTTCCAAATCGATATGCACCGTTAGATCTTGCTGAGATGAAATCATGGTCATTTAAACTCTGTTTTCTAACTGCTACAACAGCGGTTATCACCAGTTATCGTCAGTTTTGTTGCCATTTAAAAAACTCCCATGTTTTACCCCACATTCTCCACCTTCCGTGCTTTCAGGCGGCCATCTCCTCCTTGATACGTGGTTGAAAACTGGTGCTCGTAATCGTGTAACTTTATGTTTTTATATGAGTTTTAATCTTGAATGGCCTACTTTTAATTAGACTTGTGTTTATGCAGGTTTAACGAAGTTTAAGGAGCTTTTCGGGAGCTTTACGGGTCACTGGGTCGAAAACCGGAGCACCAGGACGCATTACGGATCAACCGGGAGTGCAAGAATCGAAGTTTGGAGAATTGGTACTCTAGAGGCCGTCGGCGACGGGGGTATACCCGTCCCAGACGGGCTCTAGAACATCCCGTCGGCCATAGAATCCCGTAACCAGTCAGTTAAGCCGTCAGACAAAAACAGGATCAGGAGAACCCGTCGCCGACGGCCCCCCACCCGTCGCCGACGGGTTGTGTTTTCTCGAAATGCGAATTTTAGCACTTTTCGGTTTATGAACGATTCTGATTGGTTCGGGGAGTCATGAATTCGGGAGTTACACTTGTGTGAGAGTTTTGAACTTTATCTTGGAGCCAAGATTGATCACCATTCACCTACTATTGCATCTACCTTCATTATCACAACCCGAATTCATCAAGAATCGTGACCATCATCATCTTTCACAATCATCATCCACCAAACCCTAGTTCATTCAATCATCATTCCTTTCACCATCATCATCCACCAACACCCTAATCTTCATCCTTCTACCATTCCACAAGATTCAAGATGATTCAATTCGCATCCCAATCATCCGGTGCTCAAGCTTCTTCAACCATGAGCGGCTAATCATCTCGGTTTCACCCCGGCGTAGGTAGTTGTTAATTTAGGGTTTCGAATTGTTTATTGCTTCAACTTTGTGACAATTTGTGTTTGATTTTTGAAACCTTTGATAATAGTGTTACATTTGTTACGAATTCGTAAATTGTCGAACGATGTTAAAAGTTATGACTTTGCGAAATGGTGATATGTAATTGGGCATTGTCGTGGTTAGGATTTACTTGTGTTGATTAGAAAGTGTATTCTTGTCCGTTCTTCAGGACGTTGATAGTTATTAGCACCTAAGTCACGGTACACTAAATCCGTTAATCGAATGCATTTGAGTTGAATCTAAAACTTGTAGAAATCCTAGGTTAGCAATTACCGAAACCGGGTGTGATTCCTTTTTCTTATTATTGTTCTAGTAATCAAGTTTTTCGTAATCGTTAATTATTAGTTGTTAATCAATTTAATCAATTCACTTAGTCTAAACTCACATCTCTTAATTAAACAAAAACATAAAGATATTCTAGTAAGCTTCATAAATCGTGACATTTTTTCTAATTCATTCGAATCCACACACAAACCACATACTCTTCGTGGTTCGACCCCTTGCTATCACTAACTATTTGTTAAGGGTAATTTGGGCATATAAATGTTATCTTTGACCGGAGCGCGACACTCTGATCAAATTTTGGCGTCGTTGCCGGGGAGTGCGTGCGCTTTGTGTTTGGATTATTGTTTGAATTTCGTGATTATTTGTTTAAATTGTTTAGTTTCTTTTTGCACTTTGTCTTTTTCTTTGTTACGCGGGTGTGTTACTTGTGCAGGTTACAGGTAGTGTCTGCATACGCGAAACTCCGGGAGGACTTCACCTTTAGTCTACGAACCGGAAATCGAAAGAGTTGCAAGAAGAAACCTAGCAAGCCGGTTAGAAGCAACTCTTGCTTCTAATCAAACCAACCAAACACCACAATCCACACCGACCATTGAAACCGATTCAATGGCAAACCAAAACTCTAATCACCCAAACCTCAACCAAAACCAATTCCAATACCGAAGCAACTTCAATCCCGCCCCAAATGTTCAACCTTTACCTCAAGAGAGACCGGGTGGTAACAACAACAACAATGGACCACCCACACCACCTTTCCAAAACCAAAATCCCAATAACACCCAACGAACACCTCAACAACAAAACCTTCATCGACACAATTCCTTACCCCGAAACCTTGATGATCGAAATGTCAGTTCCGACCGCCGAGGCAACGGAGATCGTGGCAATCCCGCGAACGAAGATCCATTCTTCAACATAGACAATTTAAGGAACGCCATCCCCGATGATGAGCCGTTTAGTGTTCCCGGTTACCAATCACCGGAACATGTAAGCATTCATACGGAAATTCGGACGATGGGGGGTACTATGATGATCGGGCTAACGATGACGAAGATTGGGGATACGTGAATCGGGGTAATGGCTACAATGCAAGAGGGTATGAAGATGAGGAATTTGGCTATCAAAATGCCAACTATGTAGGGGATGATGACTATGGGTATGGGAATAGAAGAAATGACGGTTATGAGAACAACCGCCAACCACGAAACAACAATCAACGGAACCGAAATGATGGGTTTTACAACAACAACAATAACAACAATGGTAACCCTAATCGGATTCCTCGTTTCGTGGGAGGAGGTAACCAAAGAGATAACCAAGGTGGGAATCGAAGAGATGATAGAAGAGGTGATAGGGGGGGGGGGTGATCGAAGGGAGAACCGAAGACCAGTTGATCAAGAAGTTAACGGTCCACAACGTCGTCAACAACCTCCACGGGGAGTGAATGACCGTTTCCGACCGGTGGTCACCGAGAATGATTCACCAATTGTGTACGAAAGAAGAATGTTCGACTGTAAACCGCATTACATCAATATACTTCCCCATTTCAACGGGAGGTCTAATGATGAACCGTATACACACTTGGCGGAATTTTCATCGGTATGCAACACGATTGGGGGACACAACTTCGCATTAGAGGAGGTCAAACTTCGCTTGTTCCAATTTTCGTTGAAGGACAAGGCAAAGCAATGGTTTCTCATACTTCCGGCAAATAGCATCCGGACATGGGGAGAGATGCAACAAGTCTTTTTAGACGAATACTATTCAATGGCGAAGACCGACGATGCTAGGGATGAAATAAGGTCATTTCGGCAACTATCGAGTGCACCGTTACATGAAGCATTCACTCGATTCAAAGAAATGATGCGGAGATGCCCACATCACCAAATTGAAAAGTGGGAATTGGTCAAATGCTTTGTACGGGGTTTAGACGACAACACATGGAACCGACTTGAATCAACAAGCAATGGGACCCTTCTAAGCAACCATGAAGATGATGATTGGGAGTTTTTGGAGCGGATGAGTAAACGGTCGAAAGAGAAAGAATCGGCCGATCGAGCTAAGAAACATCCCATTTCCCGGTCACTTCCCGATCTCGACTCTAAGGATCGGATTTCTACTTTAGAGCGGGAAATGGCTCGAATGAAGAAAAAGGAAGTGAATGCGGTTCAATTCGAGGTATGTGAAGAATGTGGTGATATTGGACATAGAGCGGAACAATGTCCAACGGGGTCGAGTGACTACACCGAGGAAGTCAACCAAGTGTATGGAGATAGGAAGCAATATGACATGAACTCCAATACTTACCATCCGGGCTTGAGAAATCACCCTAATTTCCGGTATGGTGATGCCTCAAATCAAATGAACCCGAATTTTCAATCGGGTAATCAAGGAGGTCAAGGTGGGTCATCGTACAATAATCGGCAAGGTGGTAACCAAGGGGGTTACCAAAGGAATTACAACCAAGGTGGTAACCAAGGATATCAAAACCGTGAAGGCATCTATCAAAGGGGTTACAACCAAGGTGGTAATGGGGGTGGTGCATCTAACTCCCAGGGTGATAATTCGATTAACTCGAAACTAGATGCTATCATGAACACTATGAGCACTCTTACCAATTCTCATCAAGCTCTAATGAATTCAAATCAAGAAATTAAAAGTGAAATGCGGAAAGAGTTTGAGGTGAGGGACAAATCCCAAAAGGCATTAGAGAAACAAGTAGGCCAACTTGCGGAGGAAATGGCTCAGGTGAGAGGAAGCATGGGGAAGCTTCCAAGTGACACAACGGTGAACCCTAAGCATCAAGGGTCAAATCAAGGAACACACGTGAGGTACCAATTAATAAAATTACTTTACGTAGTGGTCGAGTCGTAGATAATGGTGTCACAATACCATCACCCCAGTTTGTTGAAGGGGGTGGTGGAAGATGCTAGTGAAGATGAGAATGAGGATGGTCAAGCGGGTCAAAATAAAAATGATTTGAAAAAAAATAATAACACTCCCGTTGTGACCATACCCGTCCCCAAGGATAAGGAAAAGGGTGTGGAGGCTAATACCGCCCCTTATCCTGAAGCATTGAAGGGACCCATTAAAAAAGTTGTAAACAAAAGAGGACCACAACAAGAAGAGTTGTTGGAAATTTTTAAACAAGTAAAAATAAATTTACCTCTTTTGGATGCCATCAAGCAAGTACCGTCTTATGCTAAGTACTTGAAAGAATTGTGTACCCAAAAACGAACTCATAAATTTCCAAAAAATTTAGACTTAACCGAAAATGTGAGTTCGATTCTTTCGGGTGCACTTCCACCTAAGCTCCAAGATCCGGGTGCGCCTATCATTTCAATTCAAGTATGCGATTTCAAAATCAACCGGGCACTTCTAGATCTTGGTGCTAGCGTGAGCATTCTACCGGGTAGTTTGTATGACCAATACGAATTTGGTCCACTTCAGTCGTCAAACACCACCGTGGTGTTAGCCGATTTGACACCCAAACTACCCCGTAGAATTGTTTCGGATGTGATAGTGAAAATCGAGGATTTTTACTATCCGGTGGACTTTTTAGTACTTGATTATGTGGCCAAGGACCCAACCAAGCAACCTACGGTGATTTTGGGTCGACCGTTCTTAGCAATCGCAAATTCTCAAATTGATTGCAAAACAGGAACGGTTGACATGACATTTGGAAACCGAAGGTTGAGGTTGCATGTTTTTTCCGGACTTACGAACCCTCCAGTTGATGATGAATGTTATATGGCGGACATCGTTGACACGTGTATACCTCTTTGCGATACAGTAGTAGATGGGGAAAATACAATGGAGGATTGTTATATGTTTGACAGGTCACAGGTGGAGATGGATAAGAGAATAGACGAGGAAGTGAAAAGTTTGGAGGTGCTTGCGGTTAAAGAGGGAAAACCGACATGGACGCACCAAGTTGAGAGTTTACCGGAGAGCATTGATACCAAGTTGAAGCCGTCGTTAGTAGAGCCTCTGGAGGTTGAATTGAAGGCGTTGCCTAAGCATCTCAAGTATGCTTATGTTGGTGAAGGCAACACGCTCCCGGTTATCATTGCATCAAACTTAACCGAAGAGCAAGAGGAGAAGTTGATGGATGTTTTAGTCACCAATCGGGCGGCGATTGGATGGACCATTGCTGATTTGAAGAGTATAAGTCCCTCGGTGGTGATGCACAAAATCATCACGGAAGAGAATGTGGCCCCCGTTCGAGATGCACAACGGAGATTAAATCCGAATATGCGGGAGGTGGTGAAAAAGGAAGTGATGAAATGGCTCGATGCGGGTATCATTTACCCAATCTCGGATAGTCAATGGGTGAGCCCAACACAAACGATTCCAAAGAAAGCGGGTATACAAGTCGTCAAAAATGACGCAGGTGAAGAGGTAGCCACTCGGCCGGTAACCGGGTGGCGAATTTGTATTGATTATAGGAAGTTGAATACCGCAACTTCCAAAGATCATTTTCCTTTATCGTTCATTGATCAAATAGTTGAGAAATTATCATGGCAACAATTTTATTGCTTCTTAGATGGCTATTCTGATTATAACCAAATTGCCATCCATCCAGAAGATCAATCAAAGACCACATTTACTTGTCCCTACGGCACCTTCGCATTTAGGCGAATGCCATTTGGATTATGTAACGCCCCCGCCACCTTTCAAAGGTGTATGATGAGTATCTTTTCAGATATGGTGGGGAAGTCTTTGGAAATCTTCATGGATGATTTCTCGATTTTTGGGTCATCATTTGAGGCTTGTTTGGACCAACTAGACAAAGTACTAAAAAGATGTGTCGAAACTAGTTTGGTCCTAAGTTGGGAAAAGAGCCATTTTATGGTTCAAAAGGGAATCGTGTTGGGACACGTGGTGTCGAGTCGTGGGATAGAGGTTGATCGTGCAAAGGTGCAAGTTATATCTACTTTGCCATATCCCACGAGTGTTAAAGGTGTTAGGTCATTTCTAGGTCATGCGGGTTTTTATCGACGGTTTATTAAGGGTTTTAGTGATATAACCAAGCCTTTGTGTAACTTGTTGTTAAAAGATCAACCGTTTGATTTTAATGAAAATTGTCAAAACGCTTTTAACAAGTTAAAAGAAAAGTTAGTTGAGGCCCCAATCTTGCAATCGCCAAATTGGTCTTTTCCTTTTGAAATTATGTGCGATGCGAGTGATTATGCGGTGGGGGCCGTGTTGGGACAACGGGTTGACAAGAAACCCGTTGCCATATACTACGCGAGTAAGACTCTTTCGGATGCACAATTGAATTACACCACCACCGAAAAAGAGCTACTTGCGGTGGTATATGCATTGGATAAATTTCGGTCATATATATGGGGTAGTAAAGTGATTATTTATTCTGATCACACTGCAGTTAGGTACCTCATGGAGAAGAAAGATGCAAAACCGAGATTGATCTGATGGGTGTTGTTGCTCCAAGAGTTTGATTTGGAGATACGGGACAAAAAGGGTACCGAGAATGTGGTAGCGGACCATTTGTCCCGGTTGATGGTTGATGAGGATCCTAAATCGTTAGAGATCAATGAGTCGTTCCCCGATGAGCATATTATGAAATTGAATAAATTACCTTGGTATGCTAACATTGTGAATTATCTTGTTACAGGTGACTTACCGGCACATTGGGATAGACGGAAGAGGCAGCACTTCATGTCTCAAATCAAGTATTACCGGTTGGAAGAACCGCATTTGTGGAAGGAGTGTGCGGACCAAGTGATAAGAAGATGCATAGATGATGAGGAAATTCCAAGCGTGTTGCAGCATCTACATTCATTTGCGTGTGGTGGCCATTTTAGTGGTCACAAAACGGGTCATAAAGTGTTAAATAGTGGTCTTTATTGGCCTACTATTTTTAAAGATGCAAATGAGTTTTCCAAGAATTGTATAGAGTGTCAAAAATTAGGGGGTATTTCAAAAAGGGACGAAATGCCCATGCAACCAATCCTTGTAGTCGATGTTTTCGATGTATGGGGTATTGATTTCATGGGCCCATTCCCCAACTCCTATGGCAATTTGTATATCTTGGTGGCCGTTGACTACGTTTCAAAATGGGTCGAAGCAATAGCCACCAAGACAAACGACCATTCCGTAGTATGTAATTTTGTTCAAACCAATATTTTCTCAAGGTTTGGGATTCCTCGTGTCATCATAAGTGATGGAGGATCTCATTTTAAAAATTTTCGGTTTGGGAAACTTCTAAAAAGGTTTGGTGTTGACCATAGGATTGCTACCCCCTATCACCCGCAAACAAGCGGGCAAGTTGAGGTGTCAAATAGGCAAACCAAAGAGATTTTGCAAAAGACCGTGCGGGCGGACCGTAAGGATTGGTCAATTAAGTTGAACGATGCTTTATGGGCCTACCGTACGGCACATAAGACACCTATTGGCACTACACCTTACCGGTTGGTTTACGGTAAAAATTGTCATTTACCGGTGGAAACAAATCGTTATGGGATATTAAAGAGGTTAATGTTCAATATGACGATGCAGGTAAGGAAAGGAAACTTAAGCTATGCGAGTTGGAGGAGCTACGGGAAATGGCATATGAATGCGCGTCCAAGTATAAGGACGGGATGAAGAAAGCGCATGATGCCAAGTTGAGAAAGAAAGAGTTCGAGGTTGGCCAAAAAGTGTGGCTTTACAATTCGAAGCTCAAGTTCTTTCCTGGAAAGCTCCGGAGCAAATGGATGGGACCCTATGTGATCACCCGGGTCGGACAATTGGGTGATGTTACAATCGAGGACCCGGAGGATGGGGTACGACAAACGGTAAATGGTCATCGACTAAAACCGTTTCTCGCTGGTAATGAAAAGTTGGATGAAAACAAGGAATCGGTGAGCTTTGTGGTAAGCATCCCGGTTTATGAGGTCGAATGAAGAGGACTGGTAACATTTTGTGTAAAGTTATGTACAATTATTTAATTGTTTGTGTATTTGTATGTTAATCGTTTTCATTCATACTAATCTCTCTTGATTGTGTGAAGTCCGGACATTCCGAACGGGTCATGAAGACACAAGGTATGTTTTTAGGCTTTGTTATGTGCATTGAGGACAATACACGACTTTTCGGGGGGGGGGGGGGGGTGGTAGGGCCGTTAACGGTTTTCGTGTTAAAAAAAAAAGATTTTTAAGAATTTTTAGGAATTTTGTTTGTATAGAGTCCCTTTATTAAAAACTCATAAAATTCTCTCTATTTCTCATAAAAAAATTATTAAAATTAAAAAATTAAAAAAATGACACAACCGCAACCCGTCGGCGACGGGGTGAAACCCGTCCCGGACGGGCTCTCAAAGTAACCGTCGGCCCTTGTTTCCCGTAGACAGGAGCTTAACCCGTCGGACCCACATCCCAATTTCACAGCCCGTCGGCGACGGGTTCTTGTTTTAGCTCGGACGCAGGTATGTATTTTGCACTTAAAACCGAACCAACCACTCCTAAAACCTCATAAAACACAACCCAAACTCGATTCTTACCACACATTCGACTAGCATTCACTTTAACCTCACAAATTACCTGCTCTCTCTCTAGCCTAAATCACCTTTTCACTTCATCTTCTTCACCTCTCCCTCAAGAACCCTAGATCTTCTAATTCTCATAACTTCATCAAATCTCCACCAATCTAACCGATTCTTGAGTCCATTCTAAGTGATTTTTCGAGAGGAACAAAACCCCCAACACGGTTTTCATCAATTCTTGCTAGTTTGCAAGATTTCTGGGCGTGTAATTTCGGGTTTTTGAAAGAGTGTCCATCAAGTTGCTTGCTTTACATCTTTTTCTTAGTTCTTCTTGTTTACAACACTAAAGGTATGGATTTTCCGTGATTTTATGCATGATTATCATATGATAGTTGTTTTTCTTCCAAAATTTTAAACTTGTTAGTTTAAGAGTAGGTTGTTTAGACAATGTATGTTGTTCTAGCATGATTTTGAATAAGATTAGTTGTTTTGGATGGAATTTGAGCATGTTATAACTATAGTGAAGTGATTACACTTGTTATGTACATGATTGAACATGAAGGTGATGTTGAATTTTGTTGAACTTATAAGTAATTGCAAGTTAACAAGGAAATTGATAAGTATATGATAAAATGAGCGACTTTGGAAGTTTAAAAAGGCGATTTTACATTCACTTGTTAATTAAAAATTTCAACATCACACATCATGTTCAAAGTTTGAGAGTTTAGTAAAGGTGTGGGCTTATATTGATGTTTTGCTTGTTTGTGATTGTAGTTATGGCCGGTGGTAAAAGACAAAAGACTACAGGGCAAGCTTCATCATCGGGAGTCGGTTCTTCTTCCGGTTTAATACTGAGGAAGTGGGAGCAATTAAGCTCCGTAGAAGAGAATGATGCGAGATTGTATAGGCAAGATTGGGAGTGGGCAAAGTTCAGGGATAGCAACAACGCCAAGGTCTGGGATGAGGAGAAGAACAAACCCTTATCGGGTTATCAAGATAGGAAGTTAGAGGCCAAGCTCTGGAAATGGAAAATGGTCAACAAAGTGAATACCTCAGTTCTGGAAAGGAGTTTATGTGAAAGAGTGGTGAATGTTGAAGAGTTCAGACAAATCGGAATTGTGCAAATGTTTGAACGCCTAGGATGGGAAAGGGTGCTTGATTGGTGCGAAGATAACACTTCGCGGATATATTTGGCGGAGGTGTGTGAGTGGTTGTCGACGTTGAGGTTTATGAATAAAGATAGTCCTCCTGCTGAGTGGAAATTGGTTGGTAAAACGAGCCGGGGGGTAATGACGATGTCCTTCGAAACAATCAACTGCATTGCACGCTTCGATTCTTTGGGTGTGCAAGCGTATGACTATCCAACTATGCAACAATTTTTGGATAATCATATGAATGATGGTGATCCGGAGCAGATGACCGCGGTTGTTTTACCCTACAATGATGGAGGAGAAGCAAAGAGAAACCAAATGACGATTGAGGGAAAGATTCTCCAAGGGATTTCTGTTGAGAACATTTTGATGAGGTTTGGTGATCGTGGAGGTGTTAGAGCGAGTGACTGTAGGGTGGTGCACTCTTTGCTATACGGGACCCCTACATTGTCATGGAGACACATAGTGATGATGAATACGTGGGCTACTCGGGAGTCGTCCCAGAGGCGTTTTATTCCATACGCACGCCTCATTAGTGCCATGATTGTTCAACAAAATTGCCTACCACCGGAATCACTATGGGTAATTAAACCGTTGGAGGAAATTAACAAGGCCTCCATGAAGAAGAACTGGAAGATAGAGGTTAAGCTCTCAGGGAACAAGTATGTTGTGACCGACAGGATGGGTCATAAGTATGAGTTTCTTACTTCAGGGGCACAACCGGAATCGAGAGAAGATGAAGAGATGGGTGATGAAGAGGAGGAAACTGAGCCCTTCGGTCCACAAAGACCAAGACAAAGATACATGAGGCCGCATAGGGAAATTAATGCAGACGTGGCGGGCTTTGTGAACATTTGACGGGTACCCTCCTACAAAAATTTTGATCGGGGACATCAAGAGATATATGACAATGTCTCTGCATGCATTGGTGAAGGCCGAGAGTATAACCGAAGGAGGGAAGCCTGGGAGGAGGCACAGGGACCCCAAATGCAGGAGTTTTGGGCAGTTCAAGCAGCCCATCGGGAGAGAATGAATAAGTTTGTGGAAGAGCAACAACTGTTCCAAGCAATGCAGAGGTCACACATGGAACAGTTGGCGAAGATGCAAGAGGATGAGGCTGCCCGAAGACGGGCATGGGAGGAAGCAGAGGCAACGCGTCAAAATGCAGCAAGAGAATTGGAACGACGCCGCTGGAGTGCCTTATATGTCTCTCATGAAATGGCGATTAACAATAGCAAGGTGCTCCACGATCAGGAGCGCCACCAAAGAGACTACCAAGCCGGCCTCCCATATGCCGAACATTTGGGGTGGACCAATTACCCCGACCTTCCCCATCCACAAGGCCCGTCCGACCCGACTCCTCACTGGCCCGAAGCGGTATGCTCAAGCTTCATCCCAATTCCCTACCAACCACCGCCACAAAGAGAGTCAAGCCCTCTAGATAACTACAGGGATATGTTTGAAGCCCTCACTGGTTATCCGTACCAGCCTAACCCGCCAGTGAACCCTAATGAGAGATATCAGCGGTAGAGGCGAGGTATGTTTTTGTTGTTGTTGTTGTATATTATTTTGTTTCTGTTATTTTTATTTCATGTTATTTATTTTCGCCTAGTTAAATGAACGTTGTGGGTGTGTTCCCTATATAACCCTCACGAGACCTCTCGTCCTCCCAAGCTATTGGGGGGTTTAAAAGGGCTTGTTGCATAAGCTAAATGCAACCGTGATTCCTACGAAAGTGAGTTAGGTTTGTTGTTGTTGTAAATTATTTTCCACATAAATCAAAGTGAAGTAACACATGGCTTGGTAATATTTTCATAAAAGTGGTAGAACTAGGTAACTAACAAATTTTGATGGTTGTGAGAAGCATGCTTCTACACAAGGATTAGAATTTGTAGGTACAACATGTTCGTGGGACAACCGTTCTTATGAAGAGATGAAGAAGATATGAGCATCAAGCGACAAAAATCAGGTGCATGCGTTTCCTTTTTACTTTGATTCTTAGTTTAGTTTAGTAATAAGTGGATTGTACTTTGTATTTTATTTTCCGGGGTGAGATTTTGGGAAGGTTAGACGTGTCACATCCCTTGTGCGTTTTAAAACTCTAGTTCTTGCACATTGAGGACAATGTTTACCTCAAGTGTGGGGATGGGGGAGTAGTAAAAGTTTTCGATTTTGACCCGTTCATTTAAATTCTACACATTGAGGACAATGTTTACCTCAAGTGTGGGGATGGGGGACAATTTCAAAATTTTTTCAAATTTTCTTGTTTCAAAAGCGATCTTAAAAGCACAAGTAACCAAGTCAACGAGGGATGTCACAACCCATTTGGTCTTTTGTCATGGTCAAGTTCAAAGTAATAAGCATAACGGGTATTTAGCGGGTGGTTATTTGGGAATAATTCGCCTAAGGAACTAGCAATTTATGCATATCACATATCATACCCTTATACGTGAGGTTTGAGCCACTTTTATATCATAGATTTACATTTACATGTTTCTTTGTTTGAGTGGACCATTAGTCGCGTATTGTAGAACTTGCAACTTTTGATACGTTTGAGACCATAGACCGAATACAAGCACGAGAATGATTAAGGCATTAGGTAAACCTTTTCCTTTTACACCATTTTTATATCCTTACCCAAAAATTATCCCCTAGTAGCCAACTTTGAGCCGAAACCTTTCGTTTGACAACCCATTTAGCCCATAACCATAAGCCTTTTCTTTTTAAACCCGTGTGATGAAAAATTCGATTATAAGAGCTTAAGTTTTTATAGTTGTGATTCATTGAAAAAAAAAAACAGAAATGTTGCGAAAAAGAATGAAAAAGCATTGAGAAAAACACAAAAAGATGTGCTAGCAGTTTGTTGAATAAAAGGCGAAAGTCGTTGCCTCATAGTTATGTTTATATTTAGTGTTGTTTAGTTTAGTCTTTTGTAATAAAAAAATGATTTTTCATCATCTTAGCCACTTTAAAAATATCCTAATTCCTACCCTTAGCCTAGCCACTTTACAACCCTTACAAAGACCTTATGACTTGTGCTTAGTATTCGTGATCGGTGGTGGAGAATGATTGAGTTGCAAGCCTATGCGGGTACGTGTTCTAATCGGTTTTGAGCGATTACTTGTTGAAGTGCTAATACATTATACACATTAGCCAATTTTTAAGCCGAGTGGAGAGCACATTGTGAGGGATATGCATGATTTGTTAGTTTTACGGGCGGGTTAATCTTGGATAACCATTATTATATGTGATTATTCACTTAACCGGTAAATATGTGAAAATTGTAAAAGGTTTGAACTTTTGTATGACAATAGACCTTAACCTTCGTCTTGGGAATGGGAAGTGTATTCGTTGTTCGACCCATGTGAAAGTGAAAAACAGATTTGCTTGAGGGCAAGAAAAAGACAAGTGTGGGGATGTGATACGTGGTTGAAAACCGGTGCTCGTAATCGTGTAACTTTATGTTTTATATGAGTTTTAATCTTGAATGGCCTACTTTTAATTATACTTGTGTTTATGCAGGTTTAACGAAGTTTAAGGAGCTTTTTGGGAGCTTTACGGGTCACCGGGTCGAAAACCGGAGCACCAGGACGCATTACGGATCAACCGGGAGTGCAAGAATCGAAGTTTGGAGAATTGGTACTCTAGAGGCCGTCGGCGACGGGGGTATACCCGTCCCGGACGGGCTCTAGAACATCCCGTCGGCCATAGAATCCCGTAACCAGTCAGTTAAGCCGTCGGACAAAAACAGGATCAGGGGAACCCGTCGCCGACGGCCCCCCACCCGTCGCCGACGGGTTGTGTTTTCTCGAAACGTGAATTTTAGCACTTTTCGGTTTATGAACGATTCTGATTGGTTCGGGGAGTCATGAATTCGGGAGTTACACTTGTGTGAGAGTTTTGAACTTTATCTTGGAGCCAAGATTGATCACCATTCACCTACTATTGCATCTACCTTCATTATCACAACCCGAATTCATCAAGAATCATGACCATCATCATCTTTCACAATCATCATCCACCAAACCCTAGTTCATTCAATCATCATTCCTTTCACCATCATCATCCACCAACACCCTAATCTTCATCCTTCTACCATTCCAAAAGATTCAAGATGATTCAATTCGCATCCCAATCATCCGGTGATCAAGCTTCTTCAACCATGAGCGGCTAATCATCTCGGTTTCACCCCGGCGTAGGTAGTTGTTAATTTAGGGTTTCGAATTGTTTATTGCTTCAACTTTGTGACAATTTGTGTTTGATTTTTGAAACCTTTTGATAATAGTGTTACATTTGTTACGAATTCGTAAATTGTCGAACGATGTTAAAAGTTATGACTTTGCGAAATGGTGATATGTAATTGTGCATTGTCGTGGTTAGGATTTATTTGTGTTGATTAGAAAGTGTATTCTTGTCCGTTCTTCGGGACGTTGATAGTTATTAGCACCTAAGTCACGGTACACTAAATCCGTTAATCGAATGCATTTGAGTTGAATCTAAAACTTGTAGAAATCCTAGGTTAGCAATTACCGAAACCGGGTGTGATTCCTTTTTCTTATTATTGTTCTAGTAATCAAGTTTTTTGTAATCGTTAATTATTAGTTGTTAATCAATTTAATCAATTCACTTAGTCTAAACTCACATCTCTCAATTAAACAAAAACATAAAGATATTCTAGTAAGCTTCATAAATCGTGACATTTGTTCTAATTCATTCGAATCCACACACAAACCACATACTCTTCGTGGTTTGACCCCTTGCAACCACTAACTATTTGTTAAGGGTAATTTGGGCATATAAATATTATCTTTGACCGGAGCGCGACACTCTGATCACTCCATAGCTATAAAACTAACATCCATCTCCACAACCTGCATCAACAAATCAAAAGGCAAAAGTGGGTAAGCGAGTTACTGAAGAAAAGAAAATTCGTCCTGAGATTGAAGGAGAGATCAAACACTCCCTTAGACGCGACATTCACCTCCTCAACCCAGTTCGATCGTTACTAACCCCTGCTCCCTATATCACACCGTTGTTACAACGCTCCTATCCTAACCACCACCGGAGATATGGTCATATGGATTGATTTGCAACAAGTAGTGTTCAACTCTTCGTCAGGTAATGTTCTTTGTTGGCTTGATTTCTTCATCTCTGTTAATTTAGGGTTTTTTGTTCATCTAATACGCTCATATACTTGCTATGTGGCTCAGATGCGGGATTCCAGAGTCCATATTAACGAATTTTGCTTCTCCAGTGAACTTTGCGTCTTCTCCACCCCCCCTCTTTCTTTTAACCTAATTGAAAGAAGGCAAAGTAAAGTTAGTATTTAAAAATCGAACTTATATATCCTCATGATTGACTAGTGTGAATTCTAATTGACTTTAAATTCTATTCAATTGGAAATTGACCTAAATGTTTCTTTCTTTTGCAGTAGTGGGGTTTGGAAAAAAGGAATGACGGATTGCTTATATACGAAATGTGAGTTTCTATTTTATCCTTTATGTTAAACCTCAATGGTGTAGTACTATCATCACTTTTGTTGCAATTTACTTGCCTGAATACTCCTAGCCGTTGAAGTGGATTCTTCCCTCGGGTGTTGCTCCTAATTTTTAGAATATTTTCTTTTCTCTTAATTTTTTAGGTGCATTTTCCTACTTTTGTTTGGTTTTTGTTATGTTTTTTTTAATAATATGGAGAATGCTTTATTGTGCACTGGATTTTTGATGATGTTATCATAAGTATAGTAAGGGCATTCTTATTTTAACAGCCCGAATAATTATATTGTGCTTAAGAACTAGACTCATGGTTATTTCAGCTTCTACAAATTTTTGAGGTGCATTTTTCTACTTTTGTGGCAGGAGGAAGGCTACATGCAGTGTCACCGAGGGTGTCCAAAGGGCTAATCCTGGATTTTTTATGTTAAAAAATATAGTAAAACTGGAAAATGTGTGTTGGTACTTACGAAAGGGAAAAATCACGGGTATCCAAAGGGCTAATCCAAAGTTTGATTGCCATACTGCAGCCTTGAGTTTGTCACTGGTCAGTTTAAAAGTTCCATTCATTGTTATGTTGAATATTATTTAAATTTTGACAATTCTTGTGGATATAATTTGAACAACTTCTGATTGCTGGTGCTGCTGGACAGATATGAGCATGCAACAGGCACAGGCAAAGTACTAATGTTTATTTGTTGGCTTTAAACCTTACTAGGGGAATCCCATTAACCCCTAGAGAGAAGCAAAACCACACTAAAGATTCTAAACCCACCAGCACCATGAAGAACATGAAATCTGTACAAATCTTGATCAATATTGATCCATCTATAATGATAAATTTAAGAATCAAACTGAAATGCATATACTTAAATATGCATCTTGAAAATGTATACAAAACACATAGATATAAGCCAGTGAGCGAACATCAGAATAATTTTGATTGAGAACTATAAGTATATTGCTGGTGGTTTATTGTTGTCTAAATTTAGTTCTTTTTTGCAGCTGGTGGTCAAGGTGTTGATGTTTTGATGAATGTGGAGCACTCAAGTTGACCTCTGGTTGCCTTAAAGCTGGCCCCTGGCATGTCCGGTATGTTTTCCTTTTGTTCAGATGTTTGTGGTATGGCTTCTTTATATGGGGTGGTCATTTTGGCCCATTTACTTTTGAATGGGTCGATTCGGGTTGTCCTGTTTAACGGGTCACCTAAAGCCTGTAAATGGACAGATTATGATCAATGTAATGCTGCTAGCATTCTATAGTTATCTCTACACCCTAGATTATAAATGGACCTGATGTTGAGTAAGTTTATTGCTGAAACTAAAAAGAATGTAAGAGATTTGTTTGCTGATACTAAACAAGATTTTAATAATTCTCTACTCATTAATGAACTACTACTACTCATGTCATAGGATGATGAAAAAGGTAATTAACGTTACACCCAAAAACAATTGCACTTGAAGAGTAAAGATAGCGTCAGGTTCAAGTATAAACAATACAGAGCAGTGGCCTCATACATTCATTACAGGATGTTGGTTTAAATTGATCTCAACGCACTTCAAAGTTTTGCTTCTGAAATAATTCCTTACCAGTTTTACTCCGTGTGTTTGGAGTTTTGTTAATAGTATGATACCATGTTCAGGTTTTAAGGTTACTAGATGAGAAATGTGGAGATGGCCTTCATCACATTCTCGAACAGTAACTGCTCTTGCGGCTGTTATTGGTTTACAAGATAGCCTTGGTGGTTCAACCTTCGCAACTACACTGAATTTAGCTTGTACTGCATGATATTTTGTGTTTATATTATTCTTTTTAATCATTATACTCTTTTGTATAATTTGTATTTTATGATTTTAAAGATGAAATGCATGACAGGTGATGTATGATGCGACTGGTGTAAGATTGCAAGCTGGGTGCCAAACTCAAGACTTTGTGCAAAATACCCCTATTCTTGAAACTCAAGAAAGCCAGGTCTCTCTAAGTCTCTCTCTATATATAAGTATAGTTATTTGTATACTAAGTATTTGAAATGAATCAATTGTGTATTTAGTTTGTCTACAATGCTTAAACATTATGAATGCTGGTATTTAAAAGTTGAAGCAAATTGAAAAGGTTCTCTGTGTTTTTAGTATGTATTATATACCTAAGACTTGATTTGGGAAACTTAGGGAGGTTGAGGGAAGTTCTTCACCCTTTCTCCTGTTTTCCTACGGTTACTGTCCCCACTCTTCTCCTTTTACTTCTCTTCCATCTCCTCCTTCAGATGGAAGAATCCTTCCAATCATCTCCTCCACTACCAAGTGCTAATCTTGAGTTGTTAAAACTCATCTCAAACTGGTATTTCTTTTGCACTTGGCAGTGGAAATTTGTCATTTTTTTACTTCAGATGGAAGGATTCACAAGTTATGTTTTTTAACTGTAAGAAATCTGTCATTTTTTTCAATTATATATTTTTGTTGATTTGCATAGTTATCAGGTAAGAGTACAGTTTCAATTGAAAAGTTCAGATGGACAAAAGTGGTGGCAATAAGAGAGTATTACAGGAAGGTAAATTTGTTTACCGGTAAGCATCTAGATTTAAACTATGGTTTTTTATGATTATAACTTTTATGTTTGTGTTTGCGAAACCTACGATTTTTTTTTTTAAAAGTTGGATGAAATCGTGAAGGGCAATGGTTATGGTGTGGCAATTAAGTCTGGGACTCCTAAGATTCAAGTTTGTATGCATTCTGATTTATAATAGCTGAAGTTGGTGATTCTTCATTTAGTGGGGTGATAAACTCTACACGATCGTTGCATTTTTGGGAGACAAAGACGGGTGAAATAGGAATGGTTCATACGAGTCAAACGGGTAAGAGTCATGCAGAGTCTATTACCCCATACAATATCCTATATCGTCTTATTCAAAGGTTTATATTATTATTGTAATGGGGTATAACATGTATTTTAGACTTGATGGTTTACTTTACACAAATGGCTGGAACTATATGTCATATTTGGTAAAAAAGACCATTTTTAGACTAACCTAACTTATTCACCCTCAATATGTATATATGCTTAACTTCTATGGCCTATGACTTTTCTTATTATTTTATCATTTTCTTTTTCCTTTTTATGATAATATGAGAGTGCATTTATGATTATATTGTACCTTTGAAAAAGATGTGCTGGTGGTTATGAAGATTCTTTGATGTAGAGCACATAGTAGTGGCTGAGATGATTTATTGTTTAGAACCAAACAAGAAGGATGAGGTGATTAAAGTGATTGAAGAATCATCAAAAAATCTTGTGTCTATGTAAGTTTGCTATATAAATGCATGATATGTATTTTTTTTGGTTAAGTTTTTGTTCGTTTATTGTTTGTTTTACTAGGGAGAAAGCCCGTGTGATGCACGGCATGCATAATAGCTATTGTTTGTTCGTGGTAAGACGTCTGACACGGCCGGTGCATAACATGTAAGACAATACGCCTACAAAGGGGCGTGCTTAAACTTTATTAAACCATGGACCATAAGTTGTTTCCTTGGCAAAACTTGCCGGCCAAAAAGAAGTGAAAAAAGATGTCTTCCAAGGAAAAAAACATGAAACAGACAAAGGAAAAACGCATAAACTCTCGCACGCCTTCCTATCTTATTGGATAACACATAGACCAAACTTTAGCTAACGCATGCCACCGTCATCCCCAATCCCATCACCAACCAACTGACTGCAGTGAAATAACGAAAAGAAAACTATTAAAAATGGTATACTATGTTTACGTATATATGCATCGAAAAGTAGTACGGGAAAATGACCAACGTTTACATATGCTTGGTTCGACACGAACTACGTACACTCTTTATCTACCCAATATTTAAATTACATTTTATGTTTTCAATAAATATTTATAAACGTGAATTCGGTATTAAAAAAAAACATTACTTTTTTTTCGGTATTAAAAATGTGAATTCGGTATTAAAAAATCTTTATGAATATTTATAACTGTTAAAAAATATTTATAAATATCTATAAATGTGAATTGCGTATTAAAAAATAGATTTCGGTATTAAAAAAAAATATTTTTTTTTTCAACTGCAATATAGTCCTCCTATGTGATGTGGATACAACCAACAATCGTGTGGGGTCAGCTTGGTCGTCACAAACTATACGAATTTGGATTTGGTTATTGCCTGTCAAACTTGTAAACTGACTGTTAGGTTTTAACATACGTATGTAAGTCCAAATAGATGTCTGATTTAATGTATTAAAAAATAAGCTTGTGCCTTCATATAATAATCAACTCATACATGCATATGAAAATTGTATGATCATATGTAATAACAGGAATGGACAACATTAATTAACACAAAATTAAATGATGATTGTTATGGGAAAATGATAAGTCACTTACTTTTATTAGAGTGAAATCGAGAAGTTAGGGGTTTGGATACAAATGGACATAACAATTATAGCCACATTAATATAATAAAGTAGAATTAAAAACATCATTAAAGCTGTATTTATGAATGTAAATATGTAGTTAGGTTCTGGAATCAATGTCCTTTAATTGATGTATGGTTAGAATATAATTTAATGTCATGTTAAATTAGAAACCATACATACTGTAAGGAACATGTATAACAATATATCACTAAGTAACATTAACTATTGAGTATTTTTAAAATATGGTTAAGAACACATAGTAAATTAGGTGACATATACAATTATTATGATTGTCTCTTATGTTATAATTATTAACAGTATTATTATTGTTATTATTGTTATTAGATGACACATCAAAGTAACTTAATTTATGGTTCAGACTCTATTCATTGTTTGGTTTTCATGCAAAATACCGTTACTGTTGTTTATGACTTGTATTCGCATATAACAAAAGATAAATAAATAAAAACTTTTAAGTTAGATAAGTTAGATACCTTAACAGCCAAACGTGACGGGTCAGAATCAACAATGAATAACAGAACTGGTGGCACACCGATGCGTACGGGCTGGGTCGTGAATCAGACCAGATTGTACTGAATGCGTGTTGTCAGAGGGTGGTCTCCGCGGAAAAGTGACGGTGCAGCGATAATACGGGTTGGGTCGTGAATCAGACCGGATCGTACCGAATGCGTGTTGTCAGAGGGTGGTCTCCGCGGAAAAGTGACGATGCGGCGATAATACTTCCGGTTCGTGGTGGTAGACGTGACAATGCAGCGGTGTCCGATGGCGAGATTCCGGTGACGATCTGCGAGAACAGAGAGTGCGAGAGTTAGAGATGCGCGATAACTAATGTAATTTAAAATCATTGCAGATAGTGTAAAAGACGCATAAATTTGATAAATAAACTGGAAATTAAAGAATTGATTAATCGACATCACATAACATTCATTTTCATTGATGTATTTGGAAATTAACCATTGTAGCTTTAGAAGTATTTAAATGAGGTAGCAGTAAGTACAATTAGAAGAAAAAAAATAGTGGATCCTTATTCCTTATGTCTACTAAATAGTGGATATATGTGTGTGTGTTAAATGACGAATCACCACCCCTAGCTTGAATTTCCAATGTTATAATTTAACAAATTGACCATCTAAAGAAAACTTTAAAATTATAAACACGTTTTATGATCTGAGTAATAGGATTATTGTGTATAACGTACCGAATGCGTGTTGTCAGATGGTGGTCTCCGCGGAAAAGTGACGGTGCGGCGATAATACTTCTGGTTCGTGGTGGTAGACGTGACAATGCAGCGGTGTCCGATGGCGAGATTCCGGCGACGGTCTGCGAGAACAGAGATGCGCGATAACTAATGTAATTTAAAATCATAGTCTTTAAACTAAACACGTTTTATGATCTGAGTAATATGATTATTGTGTATAATAGTGATTCCTTACCAGTCTTGTGATATGTGAATGCTGAGATTTTTTAGGGAAAGCTTGTACTCCAAAGAAGGTGCATGATAAAGATACTTGTAAACTCTCTGTTATCGAAGGAACAAATGATTAGTCATGGAAGATGATGAAAGATAAACTAAATATGATTAGGGGGATATTAAGGGTTGAATAAATGCATTGCATTGAAGTTTCCAGTAAGAATCCATATAGACGGACAATTATTCGTGTTTATGGCCATTAAAGACGATTAATGAAGTATTATAAATCATTTCTAATTTATTAATTCCGTATAGATTAATGAGAAGGACAATTATGCCCCCTGACGAAGGTAATTAAGGGAAATGTATTTAAGAGGCTCATAATGAAGGTTGTAAAAAAGTTGATATAACTAAATTTTTAAGTATATATAGATATAGATTATTTTAATCAATATTATTTTAAGTAATGCATTTAAAACATCATAAATGTTGATTTTAAAACAGAACATGTAACTAAATTTTAGATTATATATAGATTTTAACTTAGTCTTTTGTTATTTCTAGATGGAAGTGTGTGTATGTGTGTATATATATGTCTCACAATAATTTACTACTGTAGTAATACATTTTTTATGTTCATATTAACATATTAATTGTTCATAATCGTTTAATGGACACCACAGTGTTTGCAAGTATCTCAACCTGAACGGGTATAAAAGGTTGGCCCGTTACGAGATATTATAACATTTCATTTCACCAATGCTACCCCCTTTTTACCATACACGAGTGTCAGTTGTCGTTCTCATTTTAAGGAGTACGATATGCTCATGTTTAGGTAGTTCAACATGTTATTGCTTTGAATTATTTTGTGGTTCTTTTAGTGTAGTGGGTCATTTTTGACTCACAAGTTAAATGAGTTGTACTTTGATTTTTAACAAATAATGTTTTTGTTTAAAAGCAAAGAAAAAAAAATATATGTCATTATGATATGAGTACACTCATTTTGCATTTTGCTGAAGAGGAGGAAAGTATGTTCACATCAATTGTAAAGGGGAATCATCAGTTCAAAACTTGTAAAATGGAAATAAACCCGACAACAATGGATAAACTGTAACACTCTACTCATTTTCATAATATTTTATTATAAACAAGGCCTTAATATACCAAAAACCTTGGTTTTTATATCAACATAAGGAAAATTTAACCAAGTTAACATCTAGGATATGTACTACTAGTTTAAGAATTTAACCTTGGTTTTTATTATAAACAAGGCCTTAATATACCAAAAACCTCGTGTTCGGTTCTTGAAAAGATGCTTTATCGCCAACCGGATAAGGTCCATCGTCACCTATGGTCAAAACCACACAAAAGATTAGTTTTGACACCTTAAATATATGCAAAAACGACAAAATAAGTCCGGTTAAGTTCCAAACTCAAAAATATGCAAAAACGACAAAATCCAACCACCCTGGACGGTCGTGCCGCGCGACGAGGACCACCCAAGGTGGTCGCGTAGCACCACCACCCGTCGCGTCGCGCGACGGGTTTTGTATTCACCCGTGGCGTAGCCCAGGGCCTATTTTCGACAGAAGGTTATTGCTGATTGCTGTATATCAGTTCAGCAACACTAAATTCCAATTATAAACTTTAAACTATCATAACTTTTGACTCGTAAGTCCGTTTTAGGTGATTCTTTTTTCCTATACGTCTGTAATTTAATTACCGACGCGTCTATAATGTTTATCATACCGAAAATTTGGTTTACCGACCAAATGACTAAAATCACTATGTATTTATTTGACCCGTTAAAGTTACACTTATTTTTCTATCTTTTCATTAGTAAACATAAGACGCTTTTTACCCAAATTCAGGGGCTTATTATCACCGGCATTTCAATATCCATCTTATGGTTTCATGCTAGTATGATTGTAACCGCCTATGCTAACTAATAAATAACTTTGACACTACCAATACACCATTGATCAACCCATTTGGCTCATCTACGGAATCCTCCGTTATGATGACTACCAACGAGTTCTAACCAGTTTTTGACCTATTATTCCATATAGCGAACGTTATCGCTTCATTCAACACAAACTTTATTCTACAACTCAACTTCACATATGCTAATTATCAAATTTTACCCAATGTAACGAATCAAGTTACATACCTTTAGTGCACGCCCTTTAAACGCAAATCGCCACCAACTTGTCCACTCGACGCTCCGGTATCCTTTCCTATAGAGTTCAATCATGACGCGTTTAGAACTCTTTTCAATCACATATCGCATAATTTGCCAAAACATCACAATTATGCGTTTTAAACTTTAAAATTTCAGTTTCGAGCCTTCTTTTATATCTTTTATATTCAAGTTCATGGCTTGTCGCTTAGCCAAAATTAACATCAATCGAGCTATCACATATAGAATCAAACATCAAATTTTTCAGAAATCAGTTTCTATGAATCAAATTACACTAGAATAGCCTTCTAACCCTAGTGTTCATCAACTTCTCACAAAACCCATGAATCACCTTCAATGTGTTCATGAAATTTTCAGAGATTAGACATGATTTCACTTATTGTTGTCTAGGGTTTACTCCTAGACACTATATCATCCTTAATCTATTCATTTAACAATCATGCATCAACAGATTTCAATTTCCCTAGAATCATGAGAATTTCAAGTAGATATTTCTTATCAAATTTTACATACCTTATGACCCCCTTGCAATGGAGATCACTAATCTTAGCTCGGATTTCGTTTTGGATCAGATTTGAACCTTCAATTTATGAGCTTTGTGATGAACTAGGGCTTTGGGGGAGCTTGGGGTCGCCCCTGCTTCTGATCGATCTCAACAACACACAGGCAAGTGTGTTTTGAGTTTAATTCTTTTGTTTTATTAATAATAGTTTTCATTTAGACACTTTTGGCCCCTCATCTTTCGTTCTTTATTTGTTTTAACTCTTTAACTACTCATAACTCAACATCTAACTAGGTTAATGTCATTCCTAGTTAGTTTATTTTTCTTATTTATTCACAACATTGTTGTATTATAAAAATTTCTATTTTCGGGGTGTTACATAAACAAGAACCTGTTGTCAGCGACAATGAACACGTTACCCAGGCTAAGGCGAAGCGTTATGGTAAGTTTTTGATCATTTTCATGTTTCGATCCAAATGCTTTTGGAGAAAATATATTTTTTTATGCGGAGATGGAATAAATGAAAGAAAGGTTTGCTAAGCTTCGTTTAGGATAAGAGACTTTTTTTTGGAATAAGATATGCCTGGTGGAGGCAAAGGCACTTCATCAGCTTTGGCATTATCAAATGTAGATTATCTTTGTTTGTTTTCCCTTTATAAATTAAATAATGGTGCGTTTGTTTGTAATGTTGTTTAGATTTGTGTCCAGTTAATATAGATTATCTTTGTTTGTTACGCTGTTAGTGTAACCCGTCCACCGGACAGGTATTAAACTAGGGGAAGGCTAAACCATACTTTTAAAGGGACACTCGAGAAGGCTAAACCATACTTTTAAAGGGAAACTCGAGATTTTGCCCAAGGAATACACTATTTTTTCTTTTTACGGTGGGTGGCCGCCCACCAAGACCATGTGTAGGTCTGCCCCTGTTAACGCGGGGTCAAATGGTTAAAATAAAAAAAAATGGTTTACTTACTAATGACGTCGATAAGATATAGCAAATGCGCACAAACTATTTTTTTGAATGTGATTTTATTGTTCATCTTAATGCTAATTGGTTTACATCTCATGACAAAGTTATAATCCCATGATAGAACCTGATGATGGCTGACACTATCAATTTGTTGGAAATCCAAAAGTAATTCATGGAGTTAGATAAGTTGAGGTATGAAGTTAAAGATCAAATAGCATACCCTTTGTGAAATATGCTTAGTAATGGAGTGCTTGATGTAGTCGAATGCATGTCACATATCTAAATCGGAGAGTAATAACAGTCTATCGAATATAATTGTTTTTTTTCACTATTTAGATAAGTTCTCTATGGATGTTAGAAATAAGTTGGCCTTTTAACTTTTGGATGTCAGCTTTAGTCTTTCGATCTTTTATAATACAAAAATGTTCACCATTTTTTTGTGTATTCTGACTCTATTTTATTTCTCTGTGTTCATAGGTTTACTCATGTTGTTACTATGGAGAGAGAGAGAGAGAGACCGACCCCCTTGCCGATGCCACACCCCACAACCTAATACATCAACGTAACCCGTCCAACGGACGGGTATTAAACTAGTTTACAATAGAGTGGCAGGTAAACGGGCAAAAAGCTGCGCCACAACATCCTTTTGAAGATGTAGTATACTATTTTAGAGTATCGACAAGGAAACCCAAACAGGAATCTCTCAAGAACTTGGTATTGCGGTCGAAGAAAAAGAAGATAGTGCACACCATTTTCACGACAACGTGTTGAATTATATGGCGGAGTAGAAACAAAATAATTTTGAACAACAAAACGACTACAATGCCCAAGGTGGTGAAAGAGAAAAGGCAACTACATACTTATGGAGTTATGGGTCAAACATAAAGAAAAACTTGAGGGTCTCGACTCTCGAGTGGTATATGCAGTTCTATAATTAATAAGATCCCTGCTATTAAAATACAAAAATTCAAATATATAAATACACAGTGAATTGTATGTTATGTCCTTTAAGTTTTAACCAAAATGCAATTCACTCTTAAATACATTAAAAACCTTAAAAAATTGCCAAATCATCAACACATTTTACATTTATTTTTAAAAATTGAAAACTAAAATTTAAAAGTCATAAAATTATAGATTATTAAATTCAAAATTTAAATATATAGATCATTAATTTTCTAATAACAATATATATAAATTATTATTTTAATTAACCTTTTATGCACTATCGTATTTTGACTTTGACGCACAAGTTTTATAACAATGTTCTAAGATGTACCAATGGGATGCCCAACCTCTTAGGTTTGAGTTGATGTTGCAAATCAAGGTGATGAAGCTATATATGACAGTATGACAATGAATTTACAACAACACGTCTGATTCAATGTTGTAGTCTCATAGACCCAAACACAAACGTTGCAAGTATTACATTCATTATGTTTTACATCAATAACATTCAAAAAAGCCAATAACAACACATAACAGAGACAAATTTCACAAAACTAGAATCACTATAATTAAATAATTTAGACCAATAAAAACTAAACCATAATCATTGTCGTGTCACCACTGGGGTTGGTGGTCCACTGGCAAGGCAAAGCCTTTGTCGTGTCACCACTGGGGTTGGTGGTCCACTGACAGTTTCTCGACAGTGATCGTACCTATACCTAATTTTGACACTAGTACCCTATCATCTATTGACTCTGAATCCTCTGAGTCTGAGCTATCACTGTACACAACCTCAACTCCAAGATCAGGACACAGCTTCTCATTGAAAGCCCAGGCAGGACCTTTCAGACGATCATAGATGACAAGCTTCAGCCAATCATTTCCAAGACTCTGCTGCTCTTCAATAATCTGTCTAGCTGACTCAGCTGCTGAGCTTCTAGGCCACCTCAGCTCAATCAATCCCATGGTTGGGATCTCACCTAAGGACATCGGGATCTCCTTAAGCCGCCTACAACCGTCCAGAACTAACTTTTCCAGGGCGGGAAAGTGATCACTCGACATATTCCATTCTGCAAGCTCCGGGGACTGAATTTTCAAAACCTTGAGTTTTTTAAACTCTCCATCATTTGGATCCCATCTTGGTCCTTGAAAACTACCACACAATATTTTCAAAATTTCAAGATTTGGTAATCTCCCTAGTTCTGATAAATCCTTCCATGGCAGATAACAGTTCGAAAAAGTCACTTTTTTTAGGGTATGAGGTAACCGATTCAAACAAGGGAACCTTGCCTGCCCTGGGAGACTAAGATCATTGTCAATATATATTTTTAATTTTTCAAGATGAACCAAAGTGTCTAAAGGAGGGAAGAGAACCAAACCGTCAGACAGTTGTAACACAACACAAGCTAACATTTTAAGGTTTGGGGTCATTTCCAACACGGGCTGTCTCCCAAAAGGAAGACGGAGATTTGAAATGGTTTGAACTTTCGATGATGCCACAGGGTACTGTAATGTCAAAAATGGCCAGATGTATATATGCCTCAAATTGGTCATACTATTATCTTTAGAAACATGAAAATCAATCCCCATTAACCCGTAAACTACAAGGGTTTGTAGATTCCATAGGGTTGATACTGATTCAGGGATAACAGGTTCAGCAATGCGTAACGATAAGTATCTCAACTGAACTAACTGCCCTATTTCGGTTGGCAAGAATGGCGCTAGAACTGACTTAAGTTCCAACACCCGAATGTGTTTGAAGGCTGAGTAAATAAACGAAACATTTCTTTCTTTTGTGAAGCCACAGGAGAGACCCGATTTCAAATACAGAAAAGAACGCATACTAGGGGAAAACGGTTTTGAAACAACATAGTCCAACACATAAGCATGGATGAATGAACGGCGATCCGTTGTGTTGGTAGAAAAACCCAGCCCTAAAAATGGCTCGATTTTGATTTCGCAAAGAAATTTCTCTTCTTTGGATTTTTTTAAACACAAATCATGCAAAAGATCATGCACACGGCACACTTTCACGCCCCCGTCTGACCTTTTCTTGTCAACAATCACCAGACTTCTATCAATAAGATCTATCAAGTACTCCTCTGCTACATTATCTGTACCTGGTTTTACAAAACCCTCTGCAACCCACAGCCACATCAGCTTTCTAACATCAATCTCAAAGTCTTCCTCAAATGCTCCAAAATAAAGAAAGCATGATTTCAAGTGTTGTGGCAGGTGATTGTAACTTAAAGATAACGTGTTCATGCATTGTTCTGAATCACTAACAATATAAGAGCCTATACTATCTAAAATCTGTGACCAGAATTCGACTGATTTCTCAGACTTTGCAAGAAGCCCGGATATTACAAGAATTGCGAGTGGCAGTCCTCTGCATCTTTCAGCAATTTGCTTCCCTGTTTCCTGTAGATTTACAGGGCAAGTACCATTCTCAGCAAAAACTTTCTGTTGCAATAGATCCCAGCTTTCCTCCACGGTTAAAAAACGAAGCCTGTGAATCGGGCTGTCTGGTTTGATGTTTGAGGCAACGTTCATAAGCCGACTAGTTACTAAAATTCTGCTTCCGAGATTGTCATCAGGGAAACAGATCCGTATTTCATTCCAGGCCTCTGCACTCCATATATCATCAATAACAATAAGATAACGTTTACCTTTTAATCGTTTGTAAATCAATTCACACAACTTTCCGATGTTCTTTCCTCCAGCTCCAGGCTCGATTGAAAGAGAATTACAAAGACTCAACAACAAATCCAGCTTTTGATATGTCTGAGAAACCGTAACCCAACCACGAATATAAAAGTGGTATGTTACATAACTATCATAATAAGCTCTCTTTGCCAGAGTGGTCTTCCCAAGGCCGCCCATCCCAACAATGGAGATAACGTCTAGCTTCTTTTGATCCCCAACAAGTGTATCCAATATTTCCCTTGTTTCAACATCAAACCCAACAATCTTATCTTCTTTAGGTACTGCAATATTCACTCTTGATGAACTTCCTTCATCTTTCAAGACATTTGGCGCCTCATGATTTGCAAATTCCATCTCTCCTTTGATGGCTTGGATCTCTTGCATGATACCGTCAAAATCGAAACAAGGATCTTGGTCAAAATCAACATCAAACCCAACAATCTTATCTTGTTTAGGTACTGTGACGTTCACTCTTGAAGCACTTCCTTCATCTTTCAAGACATTCGGCGCCTCATGATTTGCAAATTCCATCTCTCCTTTGATGACTTGGATCTGTAGCATGATACCGTCAAAATCGAAACAAGGATCTTCATTAGGTACTGCAATATGCACTCTTGAAGAACTTCCTTCATCTTTAAAGACATTTGGCACCTCATGATTTACGTCGTCAAGATCCAAACACGGATCTTGGTTAAAATCTTTTGGATTCTTAACTGCAAAACTAGAAACAAATGAATCAACCATATCTTCTACCTTGCTTGCTACATCTATGATCCTTATCACCAATGCTTTCACTTCCGGGACTGTGTAACGAGTCTCCTCCGAATAAGAAAGAAACGTTCTTAATGAGGTTAGCTCCTTGTACAGCCACTCGAACCGATCCCTCTTTTTAAGAATCCATGGACTTTTGGAAATATGTGAAGGACAATTGAAGTCAATGAGCTGCTTCAATGTCTCTATTAGACAGTCCACGTCAGTGTCAATCATGTTTAGTGTGTAGATTTGTCCTCTAAATCAAGAGCATGCTACTATTCAAGTTATAAATATATGTATGTATCAACACCTGTGATCAAAAGTGTCACATTTAGAATCTAAAAGCTTTAAATCTACAGGTGGTAATGAAACTAGATAAATCAAACATTTGAGCAAAGCAATATTATATCCAGATGCAAGTAATCAATTCAAAAAGAAAATATGTAAATATATGCAAAACCCTTATGAAAGATCCATTCATTCTGAGGAGTTAGAGAGAAATATAACTTACATAATGATCAAGAGGAAGCAATTCGTATAGCAAAAGTTTGAAATGAAAATTACAAATGAGTGGATCTAGCTAGCTAGGGGTTTGATCAATCACCAAATTCCATAAGGGAGTCAAAATTCAACGTCAACGGATGATTATGTGGTACTGTTACGTTGGTCAGTCAAAATCAAATAATGCATTAGTTCCCTTTTCCTGCATTTCGTTCTTTTTTTTTTTCTTTTTCACTTGGTTAATTTTAATTTATTTTTTTACATAGAAAAATGTAAATGTTTATGCTTATTAATTTATGTTTAAATAATATGTTTTTAATACTTTTCATTTTAAAGTAAAATATAACTATAATTTACCCTTAGATTATGGGGTGTGGAGGAGGGTAGTCCTTGTAGGATGACCCTCCACGTACCCGTCACGTCAACATTCAAGGAGGATGCCCCTCCAAGGATGAACCAATGGTGTGGAGGATGAGTCTTCTCCCTTTTTTAATTTAATTTTTTTAAAATTCAACATATTTTTAAGAGAAAAATGCTTGGATAGTCCCTGTGGTTTGCCTCTTTTTCACCTTTAGTACCTAACATTTTAAAATTACAGCTATAGTCCCCAACTTTTGCAATTTTGTTCCCGGATAGTGCCTGGCGCTGATAAATGTTAGTTTTGGGTGTTAAGTATGTTTGAAATTACTAAAATATCCCACCTTTTTCCTACCCCGCCCTAACCCCTTTCTCATTTCTCTCTTCCTCTTTGTCTACAACAATTAAACCACCACCACCCTCTCTCCGGCCACCACCCACCCCAGCCCAGCCCACCCCACCCCACCTCAGCCTTCACCGCCATCATCCACCCTCTCTCCGGCCACCACCCACATGTTTTTCCATTCAAGAACTAATTTCCTCTGCTAAATTTAAACATTCAAGTTTTGCACCTTTTGTAAAGTTGATTTGTAGTAATCTATTTGAATCTGAATAAATTAGGTTTATGTATAACTTATTTCATAAATTTCATAGATATTTTATAATGAAACCTGCTTAATTAATATTTCAGATTCATTTCGTTTGTCACCAATTAAAGTTTTAGGTGTTGTGAAGTCGGAGGAAGTTTCTGGAAGCGGTGGGTGGAAGGCCTGCCAAACTACGGAAGCGATGTTCCTATTAAATTGAATGTTTCTTTGCATAAACAATTTTTATCCTTATTTTTCTGGCATTATATCTCACATTTCTTTTACTGTTGCGCAATACATTCCTGGAACAAAGAAGATGTTTCATGGAATGAAGAACCCATGGGATCGGGCATATGTTATCGCGTATTTGAAGCAGTCAACTGCTTGATTTCATTGAGCTTTTTCAACGGATCTTAGTGCCTTGTGGCTCAAGTCAATGGATGGTCCCTTTTTCCCTGTAAGGAGGCCCAAAAAGTGTGAAAACATTCTATCTTATTTAATTGAATAGAAAAACATGTGGGTGATGGTCGGAGGGAGAGAGGGTGGGTGGTGGTGGTGAAGGCTGAGGTAGGGTGGGTGGTGGCCGGAGAGAGGGTGGTGGTGGTGGTTTGATTGTTGGAGACAAACAGGAAGAGAGAAAGGGAGAGGGGTTGGGGTAGGGGAACGGAAAAGGTTAGGCTCACTTTTTTAATATTATAATTAGTTTATTGTTTTAATTATTTTTATTTAAGTAAGGGCAATTTCATCATTTCAAATCCACTTAACACTAAAAATTAACCTCCATCCGTTTCAGAGACTATCTGAGAACGAATGTGCAAAAGTTGGGGACTATAACTGTAATTTTAGAAAGTTTGGGACTAAAGATGAAAAAATGGCAAACCACAGGGACTATCCGAGCATTTTTCTCTATTTTTAAACATTAAATAACTTATAAAATAAAATCATTACATATTATAAAAAACATTACATAACTTAAAAAAAAAATTACATAACTTAAAAAAGAACCCTTTACTTAAAAAATTGTTAAAAATTAAAAATCCTAAGAATTCCATTTTTTTTGGCAATCTTTTCTTTTATTTTACGCAAAACGTGACGGTCTTCTTCCGGATATGTGTTGATATCAGTTGTCATTGTCTTTCATTCCTGTAGTTCTACCGCATCTTGCTTTAACTGAACTCGTTCGTCTACTTCACGTTGCTTTGCTTGTACCTTTTAGGCTGTGACCTCGGTGTATGCTTTGAACTGGGTCATCAAGTTGTCCATTCTCGAACTGCCCCCGATGAGGCTTATTTTTCCAGGGGGACGTACCTCCTCTCGAACTACATTCTCTTTGTCGTCAAAATCCGGCTCGTCGTTTATATTTATTTGACATCGTGCGTCCGAGCCCCCCGCACTATAACTTTCAGTCTCCGAGGTTTTCGTTCGTTTAGCGCTTGCAACCTCATTTGGAATGACGCCCACTTCTTGTCACACCCCGATATTTCCAGCTCAGCCCGGTGGGGAGTATCTGCAATATCTCCGTTTACAAGGGCGTAGCTTTCAAGGGGCCGGGAGGGGCGCCCGACCCCCCGAACTTTTCACCCAGTAGTGTTATGTATGTACATTTCGTGTAGAATTTTTTAGGTATATATGTTTTCGACTCCCCGGTTTTATAAAAAAAACAGTTTACTTATATAGAATTTTTTGGTTCGGTGACTTCCGATCCCCCGGTGGAAATTTTCAAGCTTCGCCACTGTCCGTTTAGTTCTTTTGTCTTAGAAAAAACTAGTGTACTTTTATTAGGGGTGTGCACGGTTCGGTTAGGTTTTTGGGTAAAATCAAAACCGAAACCGAAATTTCGGTTTTCAGGTTTTAAGAACCGTTCGGTTTCGGTTTTTTTTGTTTCGGTTTTTCGGTTTTTACGTCGGTTCGGTTCGGTTTTTCGGTTATTTCGGTTTTTGAAACAAAATTATATAAGATTCAAAAAATAAAAAGTATAATTTATATTATAACAATCTTTTTATATGTTTACATTTAAGTTATTATAGTTAACCTCTTTAATTAATATTGTTACATAAACCAAACCTTCTAATCTATTTTTATGTTTCTTCAAAGATTTTATTAAAGTTAATTTTTATATTAAATTTTGTTATATCTTCAGTGTTGTAAGAATCGCTAGGCGCTAGTCGGGCGGTGGAGTACCGACTAGCGATTAATCGGGATTAATAGGGATTAATCGGAATTAATCGGATTGAGATTTTTATATGTAATTTTTAGGTACATATATACACACACATTTGTATATGTAGTTTTTTAAAGTAGACATGTTTTAACCCATCATTAACCCATTTATTTAAGTAATTGGAAGAACTTCATATGGTTTGGTCAAAATTTGGCTGGCATCTAGCCAAAATTTGGCCAGAATAGGACCGCCATTGACTGCCTAGCTATTAATCGACCACTAATCGGTGAACCTCCGATTAGTGATTAATCGGCGACTAATCGGAGACTAGTCGGGATTTCTACAACCATGTATATCTTATAGGTAATAATAAATCATTTCAGTTATAGTGTTTTTATTATAAACACTTAACATTCAAGAATAAAATTAACATTTTCTACTAGCATTGAGTTAAACACTTAAACAATTTAAACTTAAACATAAAAATATATGGATTGTAACTTATCGGTTCGGTTCGGTTTTTTTCGGTTATTGAAAAAATTTATCCGAAAACCGAACCGAAATTTTCGGTTACTAAAAATCCGAAAACCGAACCGTCGGTTTTTGTTTCGGTTCGGTTTTTTCGGTTCGGTTATTTCGGTTATTCGGTTACGGTTCGGTTATTTCGGTTTTCTTGCTCACACCTAACTTTTATTGTGGAATCGTTGTTTTGCTAGCTTCTTGCTAATCACTGGTTAATGATATATCGCGGCTCCAAAAAAATTATTTTCTATTACCATTTAAGTTAAGATATCATTCATCCATCCTAGTTTATTAATTGTTTGTAATTTCGTGTTGTATTATTATTATTATTATTATTATTATTATTATTATTATTGTTATTATTGTTATTATTGTTATTATTGTTATTGTTATTATTGTTATTATTGTTATTATTGTTATTATTATTATTATTATTATTATTATTATTATTATTAGAGTTAATTACATAGTTAGTCCCTGTGGTTTGCACAAAATAACAAACTTAGGTACTAATAGTTTAAAATCACCTTCTAGGGTATTAACTTTTCATTTTGTAACGTTTGGAGGTATTAACTTCTATGGTAATAACATAGGTAGTCCCTGTGGTTTGCACAAAATAACATACTTAGGTACTAACAAAATGTGATTTTAAGCCTACAAATAAGCTTAATACCCTCAAACGTTACAAAATGAAAAGTTAATACCCTAGAATGTTATCAGAAACTATTAGTACCTAAGCTTGTTATTTTGTGCAAACCACAGGGACTAACTATGTAATTAACTCTTATTATTATTATTATTATTATTATTATTATTATTATTATTATTATTATTATACACACACTTACTGAACAATATGTATCTCTCTTTCTACTCTCTCTCTCTCTCTCTCTCACTGAAAACCACCACCACCGTCACCTCCCCTGCCGCCATCACCACTCCCCACCACCGCCATCCCCTTCCACCACCACACCTCCGCCTCCTAAACCCATACCCGCCTCCACCATCAACCACCCATCCCCAAATCAACCACCCCTATCCACCTCACCCTGTCGCCTTCACCAACCCCACCACCCCTATCCACCTCACCCTGTCGCCTTCACCAACCCCACCACCCTGTCATCTTCTCTACACCGTCACCCTCTACAGCCGCCTCCCACCCCTGTCGTCTTCGTTACATGGTGCGACTGTGGTGGGGGTGGTGCCGAAGTTACGGTTGTTGTTTTGGGCATGAATCAAACAACACAGATCTGGAGTTTGTACCGGAGTGGCCTAAAGCAACACATGATCATAAACAGATCTGGAATTTTGTTTGGATTTGTACAAATGGATTTGTGCGATGGATTTGTTTGGATTTGTAAACAGATCTGAATGTTGTTGTTTGATCGATGAGGTTGTATCTGAATCGATATACGGTTTGTTTTTGCTCGAAGGAGTGATTTGTTGTTTTGATTCAGATTGTTGTTTGAATTTGAATTAAAACAAGAAAGATTGTTGCTTGTTTGTTCGAAGAAGAAGAAAGGTAAGTGACAAAGTTGTTCGCATAAAAGAATCAATTTTTTGTAGTTTGTTTGGATCTGAAACAAAGAAGAAAGCCTTAGTTGAGTCGACTTTTAGATTTGAATCGGACATACAGCTGCAGGTTTTTCAGATCTGAATTAAAGATAAGAAACTGAATATTGTTGTTCGGCTGTATCGAAGAAGAAGGATTCGTTTAGTATTTGCCCCTGTGCTTGCTGATGATCATTGATAGATGAAGGATTGTTGAATGTTGTTGTTTGATCGATGAGGTTGTATCTGAATCGATATACGGTTTGTTTTTGCTCGAAGGAGTGATTTGTTGTTTTGATTCAGATTGTTGTTTCGATATACGGTTGGTGAATTTTGAAGATGTGTTCTTAGAATTGGATTTTTGGATGAATGATTAATGTGTTCTTGCTAAGATGAGTGAACTGATGAATGAGTCTGTTGAATGATGATGATGTTGATGAATATAATAAAAGCAAGGGTAATTTTGTAATTTCACATGGACTTAACTGAGAAAACTAACCCACATCCACTCTAGGGACTATCAGCGTAACAAACTGTCAAACCACAAGGACTATGAGTGTAATTTCCAAAATCTGGGGACTATAGCTGAAACTTTGCAAAACCACAGGGACTATCCGTGCATTTTACTCAAAGAAAAAAGAAAAAAGAAAAAGAAGGCGGGAAAAGGGAAAGTGATGCATTTGTCTGACCTACTAACCACATACTCATTTGCTTTTGCCTTACGCAATTTGGGGATTTATCCAGGGTGCTACTTTCTACACCCCCCTATCTACTTTTTTCACCCCCCTCTCTCACATACTTACAGGTGGGGCCTGCGTGGGACCGACAGTTTTCCTCTCACAAGTGTAACACCTCGAAAATTTACATCCTATGATGTCTTGACACGTGTCATAACCTTTGAACGTGTGAAAGAATGTTCTTGAAGGACTAAAGTTGACAAACAATGAAACTATGTAAATACAAGGGTTCAAAGTGTCAACAATGAATAAATATACTTGACAATAACCCTACAAGATGTTTATACCCTTAGACGGTTAAATCATGGATCATACGAAGCTAAAAGTGAGAGATTACAAACGACAGGGGTTAAATGCGTCAACATGTTTAAGTTATGCCACTGAGTGACCTTTTAGCAAACCCGAAGCTTTGTAACGATTAATTATGCTCACTAGAATCTACCATAAAAATTTCACCAAGTTTCGTTACCGTATGAGGAAGTTGTGATGAAATTCGTGTACAAGGGTTAAAATCGTTAACATTGAAATCTAGGGCTTTTCGGGTGATCACAAAGTTACCCGAGGACTTAAGAAAGATGGTATAAGCCCTAAAGCCCCATATGTTATTAATAAAGCCTCTAAATGCAAAGAATACCATGTGAAAGCGATGTTTCGGGGGACCAAGGACCAAAACTACAAGAAAACTAGCCTGATGAAGGGCTAGCGCACCGCTACAATTGTAGCGTAACGGTGCGCTAGCTGCGCCCAGCAAACAGAAAACAGGCTGTTGCCTGTTGTGCGCGATTTCAACCCATTCAGCCGGTTTTCCTTGCATGTGAAGGTCCCCTAGACACCCCTAAACACTAGTAACATGTGTTGATCATTTGTGGAAGATTGTAGACCCTTGTGTCAATATATTGTGGTGTGTAAACCCACTATATAAAGGCCTCTTTGATCATTCCATTCACATTCTCAATTCTGATCATGGTGGGGCTTCCAAACTGATTACAAGGCCTCCCTAATCATCATTCAACACTAGTAAGTTTGCTAATCCCTTCTAAATTAATTCTAGCTTAGTAATTAGCTTAAAAGTCAAACCGACGTAACTTCGGTTTGACTTCGCGATTGATTAATGATAGCTCAGTCGTATCGCAAATTAAAAGTACCGTTAGATAGGTAATTATGTGGGTATTAAACCCTTATAAGGGCACGTACCGAATCCAGACCTAATTAGGTCGTTTGTCGGGTCAAACGTTGACCGAAAAAGTCAACAGAATTACAAAATGCGATTTAATGCACGATTAGCAATCCGCGAGGCGTGTAACCTGTTTTAAACTTAATATAACTTGGTAATAAGTATAAAAACTTGTCTACGCTTGTCCGACTCGACAAATTTCTGTTTAAACCCGGTTCGGAACCGAAAGACGCAAAACTTTGACTTTTGCATTGACTTCGGTTCTGACCCGTTTTAATTTGATTCGGTATTGCCTTAGTGCTTCATTAGGGTTGGGTTACATGATAGTATAAGTCTCGATACTTGTTTCGTTGATTATCCGATTCGTTCGCGCGTTTCCGTTAAATGCTTAAAATGGACCATAATGCCCTTATGACCATACAACGAGAATTTTGAAAATGTGGAAGTACAATAATCTTAATTACTGATTATTAAACATGTACGTAAATTTTCACGTCAATCGGAGGTCTAGATTAGGAGATATGCGCATTAGCGTAAACGGTAGACTTTTTATTAATTAAACGGCGCGATTAGCGCATAGCCTATCTAAACCCGATTTTCGGTACCAAACCTTTTCCCCACTGATGTTAAATAATATTTTGGGATTTTTGAAGATTTTTAATTATTTTTAAACTGGTCTTAAGCTAGGCTTATCGTCTTAATTCGGTTAATACCGAATTTACCCTTTTCGGTCATAAAATGATTTCTACAAAGAATTTTGACGCGAATCCAATTGCTACTGATTTTAAATAATAAATGTAATGTTTTGAGCCTTTTTAACTAATCAGAAAACCCAGAATCGTATTTTTAATCATACGTCGCTTAAAACGGGTTTATACGCGTATTATACGCGTAGTTTAGGCTTAAAACCATTTTGACACATAAGGATTATTACCAACTAATATAATCTGTTAAAAATAAGTTGTTTACTGATTACTTCAGTCCCGAACATCGGGGTTACGTTAAATCCCTTTTATAATCTCTAAAATGACCAAAATACCCCTACGGGGCATAATTAATGATTAATCTCGTTTTGGGCATTATGGAAGGTATCATTATGATATCACCACATATTTAAAGCATATTAACTTAGGAAACCTGTTCGTGATTCATTCGGTTACCCGTTACGCATTATTCGCGTTCGGTTCGGTTTATATAACTAGTTTATATAAATTAGCCGAAACAGGTCAAACCTTAACGGTTTTATCTCAAAATCCAGAATGTGTTTAGTTTACCCACATTATACAAGTCTTCAAACTTGTCGGGTCTAAATCACATTCTATTCCGGTCTTCGCTTAATCATGCGTTTGAACCGTAACACTTCCTTAAAACTAACCGGTCTAAGTTACGACTTAAATAAGACCCGTTAGGAATCTAATAGGTTAATAAAACCTTCGTTCCAGATTGAGAGCCCCAGTAGAAGTACTTATGCTTGCTGATTAGAATATACGGCTGAGTATAAATTGCATTGCTAGCTCAGGTAAATACTTTTAACTTATTTTCCCTATACGGGCTTGGGATACGGTATTATAAAAAATACCGCTTGGTCGGGTGTAGAAACCTTTTAATCGAAGATGATTAAATTGCATAATCCCGTTTTAATCTGTATTGATTGATAACAAATAACATTGGGGGTTAATGACCGTGTCCTGGATATCCTTGGCTCATTTTAAAAAGTGAATGGCCACGACGTAAGCACAAGGTGTAGACATAACACCTCCTGTTGCATATGTATAACGTATACTCACTCGTAAGGGTATCTTCTTGTGAGATTATATTTGTGGTGTGTCGATTAATCTTGTCCGGCTTGTATTGTATAATCACCGGCCCTAAATGTTGGACAACCATGTAAATCGGATACAAGATTTTTATTAATAGAATTGTCCCAAGTATAAAAGATTAATTTTGCCTCTGTGCATTTTAATCAATGTGTCAAGATAGTTTTGTGCCGTTTGCACTCGAATCACTTTCCAAACTCTTTTTCCAAAATGAGTCAGTTACTTGTATTTACCAGTGTAAACTGACGTATTTTCCAAAAGGTTAAGTGACAGGTACTACGCATAATTGGCTGGGAGCTCAGGGTGTCATTAGGGAATCTTGCAAGTTCTAGATGCCTGAAGTCTGTTGAACAATTTTAGTATCTTTTGTTTGATCCGCCTGTGGATCCTTTACCTTCCGTTGTAATACTTTGACATTACTTATATTCGGAATGTATTATATTTATCTTTTGCTTCCGCTGTGCATTATTATATTGTGTTGTTTGACTATTATGTTGCCAACCACGTCACGATACTCCCCCACCGGGCCCACCGGTGACACGTGGAAATTTGGAGTGTGACAACAAGGGGGGTGTAATCAGGAAGGAAGGGGTGCATATAGAATGAGCCTTTATCCACTCATTTGGAATCTTCAGTTCTATTACATGATACGCACACACTTTTTTCAAAGTTTTGCCATATTGCTTCTTTTTTATCATCATTAGAGTAAATTACGTTTTTGGCCCCTGTGGTTATATCAGTTTTACTATATTGGCCCAAAATAAGATTTTTTAACAGGTTTGCCCTCATGGTCCTTATAACTAACTGTTTTGGCCCCTAAATCTAACCAACCCCTAACTCTGGTTAACTTCTTGGTCACATGGGTTGCACATGATGGGTAAAATTGTAATTTCCCCTCCCCTTTAAAAATCAAACAAAATTGGAAAACATAAAAGGCAACCCTATAAAAACAAAAGCCTTTTCCAACCGCCTGATCACCCCCTCACCCTCTCCCACACTGTCCATTATCAAAGCGTTTTCGAACAACGCCTCGAAAGATAAAGGATTTTGTGTCAAAATCTCTTCTAACGCCTCGCGGGCCGGCTCAATTTCGCCCATTTCGTTTAGTAATCTCGCCATTAGGAACTTCCAGTCCAGGTTTTCGGGCTGGGCCGACACGAGTTTTTTCAAGATTTTCAAACTTTCCTCATCCTCCCCTGCTTCTAGTTTCTTTTCAAGTAATGTTTTCATAGCGTCAACAGCTTCTGAATTGGATTCTAGAAACTCCGGCAACACAGTTTCGGGTATGGTTTCGGTTACGGTTTCGGGTTTGATTTCGGTTTCGGTGGTTGTGGTACTTTGGGTAATTGGTTCGGCTATGGCGGGGTATTTTTGGAAATTGGAGATAACGGCAGCGGTGGTGGCGGAGAATATGATGGTGCGGGCGATGAGTTTGAGGGTTTGGATGATTGGGTTGGTGGGGGTGGTGGTGGTTTTGGTGGCGGTGATTTTGAGGGTGGGTTGTTTGGAGGGTTTTGAGAGGGGATAAGGGTGGGTTGATTTGGTAAAGGTTGAAGTGGGTGGGTTGAAGATTGTGGGTTTTTGGTGGAATGATGGTTTGAGTGTGAGTGAGAGAGTTGACTCCATTGATGGAGGTTGGAGTTGGGGTTTTCTGGTTTAAGTTTTTTTTTTAGGGTTTTGACAGGTTTGTGAGAGGGGAGATAGAAGATGAAGAGATGGTTTGTTGAATAAAACTTAAGAAAGAAAAAAAAAAGGTTAATTCTAGGGGAGTGGGGTGGTCACTAGTGATAGAATTCCATCATTCAAAAGCATTCAATCAATTCCTGCCATGTAATCAGCCACTATTCTATCACTCACAAGTATTTTGTAGTGGCGGTGGTCATCACTAGTGATGGAATTCCATCACTCACAATTTTTTTTAATTTTTATTTTAAAATTAGAAATTAACAATAAAACACTAAAATTATAAATTTCATTAAAATTAAAACATACTAGTTTAATTTAACATACTAGAAATATTTTAGGCTACAATTTAAAAAAAAATACTAAAAAAACTCTACTCCTCGTCCGACTCATGAAACTCCAAACCTTTACTAGTTCGATTAAGTCGTATCTCAACCGAAAGTGAGTTTCTTCATCATGCAATTTTTGTTGGGTATTTTGTGGAACTTGAACTTGTGTAGGAGGATCTAGCACCCAATCAGGAGATATTGCACGTCCGTCTTCTTTGATTATCATATTGTGCAATATGATACATGCATATACTATGCTATGTATTGCTTTCTTGTTCATCGCACGAATCGGTCGGTGTAGTATACCCCATCTACCATTTAAAACATCAAAAGCCCTCTCAACATCTTTTCTTGCCGATTCTTGCAATTTTTTGAACACGATTTCTTTAGCCTCGACAGGAAATGAGGGAGCTTTCACAAAAACATACCATGAAGGGTAGATACCATCCACAAGAAAAAAGCCTCGTCTGTAATATCGTTCGTTAACATAGAATGGAGAGAAAGGTGCGGTACCATTATTTACGGTTTGAAACAACGGCGACGTGTGCAACACATTGATGTCGTTGTTTGAACCTGGAACACCGAAATATGAATGTCAAATCCATAAATCATTCGACGCCACCGCTTCTAGTATGATGGTTGGTCTTTTGATGTCACCCCTAACATATGCCCTTCGCAACTCTCTTGGACAATTTTTTCACTCGATATGTGTACAATCGATGCTACCGAGCATCCCTGGAAAATGCCATCTAACTTCATGTGCGGCGTAAATACGTGAGATGTCGTGGCTCGTCGGTTTACGTAAAAACTCTTTACCATACAACTTAATGACCGCGTTGCAAAAAAATTGCAGACATTCACGGGAAGTTCTGGACGCCATAGCTAGGTATTCATCATATTGATCGGGAGGGTTACCTGTCGCTAGTTGGCGAATGGCGGACGTGCATTTTTGTATCGCCGTGAAACTTGGTTTGGCCCTCGCATCGTAACCTTCTTGAAACCATTCCTCGCTTGCTTCGATGTCTCTAACAATCTTTAAAAATAATTCTTTTGGTAAACAAAACCGATCTCTAAACGTTTCTGCATTGTAGAGCGGATTCTTCACAAAATAATCGTTCATTAACACTTCGTTGGCACATATACGATCACGGTCTACCATCTTCTTCTTTGGGCGGGACGAACTAGTATCAAGTTCGTTATACACTGACACAAAATATTTTAGCGTCTCATTGTCGGAAGACAACTCGGTATCGCTATCGCTAGACATCGGAAACGTCGAATCCGTAGAAAACTCCATTTGAGAAAGATGTAGATTGTGTGAAATGTGTTTGTGTTTTGGTGTGGGTGAAATGGTTTAAAATGGAGAAGTATATATAAAAGGTTTAAAGGGTTTTTTTTAATTAAATTTACCGTTGAAAAAAGGTCGAAAATGGAGCAACGTTCAAATTCGTTCAATGTTCAACGCGTGATATTATCAACGCGTTACAACTTCAACGCATTAAACAAAGTGGTGGCGGCGGTGTGCTAAACTCCATCACGCGTGATGGAGTGTCCATAACGGACCACCCCCACTGGCCTAACAAGGCTTTATTGGCGTGTTTGTTGGACGAGACAGAGTAAATGATAATGTTAAACAAACGATATTTGAAAATCAAACATGTTGTTTCGAAAGCCAAACACTAGAATGGTTTAGTTTATCATCGTATCGTAAATAAATACTCTAGTTTAAATACTTCATTTTTGTAACGCCCCAAAACCCGAATGTTTATATTCGTTTTATGTTCCCCATGAATATTCAATGAAATGAATAACTAGTCTATTTGACCTAGTTAAGTGCATGGTGAAAACCATTAAAAGATGAAAGTGGTGCCAATTGTGTTTTAGAGGTAAACACGAGGGACTAAAGTGGTATGGAATGAAAGTTATGTTAATAAATAAAAGATCACACACACACACACACACACACTTTCGTGTGTGTTCTGGATAGATCGATCAGGGGCTCTCAAGAGCCCCAAACCCTAGTTCATCCAAAAGCTTCAAATTGAAGAATGAATCAAGGCCCAAATTCACAACCGAGCATGAATTAGTGATCACCTTCACAAGGGGATCGTAAGGTATGTCTTGAATCAAAGATTGGTGATCATGTGTGAAGTGGGTTATGTTCTAATCCGTAAGTTAATGTGAAATTGATCATGTATAAGTGTTAGAATCATCATATAGAACATGTGTTATGTATGGGTTGTGTTAATTTGATGTGTAAAGGTGAAACCCATTAGTTATGGTAAGAATGATGATTTGAATCATCATCCATGTCTAATTCTTGTGGAATGTTGATGTATTTTTATTTGTATGATGGATTCTTGTTAGAGGAATTAAAAGAAATGTGATACTAGTATGTTTGATGTTCATGCATGTATGATCCATGTTGGTTAGAAGGAAGAAATTGATGAATTATGTATAAGATCAGAAGAATATGCATAAATTAGTTGTACATGGTGCTAAGATAGTGGTACGCACACCAAGTGTTTGATGAAATGCCTAGGTGAGCTTAATAGATGAAATTGTATGTAAGCAAAAGATGATATGTATATAGTGATGTCCGTATAGTCGATTATAATGTTACGGGTATATAATGAAAAGTCAAAAGTTAAAGTAAATGGACCGTTGACTTCTAAAAGTCAACTGTCATGTTGTCATAATTGTAAGACTAAAGCAAGTTATATGATGCGTGTTAGACGTATGTGTGTCTAATGCGATGACATTACGGACTCCACGAGTTGGAAATGATATGAATTTGGTTACATGTATTATGCTTGTTAGTTGTGACTAAAGAAAGTCAAATGTGAAATATGCGATTACTATGATCGTTAACATGTACAATTGTGTATGCTAATGTGAATATGATTTGGTGACATGAAAGTATAGGAATCATGTCGAGAAGGACTCAAGCATGAAAGGCTAACGGGTCAAAAGGAGGCAAGATAACGGACACGAACTCGGACGCACGAGGTAAGTGATTTCTGTAATCACTTCGTAGTACAAGTAAGTAATGAAGTGTTGTAATGAATTAAACATGATGTTCGAGGTCAAATATGTGTTTAAGGTCTTTCGTCGTAATTGATGGGTTAATGTTGACCAAAATGCCCTTGATGGGTATTTTGGGGTAAACGATCTTAAAAGTAGCTTAGAAACAAGTTTTCGATTAGTGTAACGTTTGGACAAGTATGGTAGTAGGGATGATGGTTTGGTTAGTCATAGACCAAATTAATGCGTGAATACCCTTAACGGGTCGAAATGAGCATATGAATGATAATGTGTTAAAAGGATGCAAGATATCCAAGAGTTCAGTAATTTATGATAGACGTCATGGATATCATTATGTGTATAAGAGGATATGGTAAAACGAACAAGTTACGTTGACGAATGCATGAACGGGTCAAGGTTGGGAAAAAGGGTAATAAGCCGAAGAGATAAAAGTCTGAAATTTTGTTAATCCGGATGTCGGATCTTAACTCCAAAAGATGGAGAATTAAATTACGGACGCGTAGGAAAAAGAATCGGGTAAAACGAACCAATAACGAAGAAGTTATGACCGTTTCCGTGAAACGCGGACGTGCTGAAATCTGCAGCACTGCAGCAACAAACATTCTGTTTGTTTGATGGCGTCGCGCTACGCGACGGCCCGTCGCGCTACGCGACGGGGTGGCTGTTTGTCGAAAGTTGCTTGTTAGCTCCGTTTTGTATCGGGAACTCGTTTAAACGCGTTTTAAGTCGCGTATAACTAGTTTAACTCATGTTTTATGACCATTAGGGTAAGCGTATGTGTGAATGTATAAAGGTGGGATGACATGATCGTGCGTGACGATATAGGTATGTTGGTTCCCCTTGGGATTCCATAGCCCAGGTAAGAATCCCACCTCAGGTTCCTGAACCTTAAAGCGGGATCCCATAGCCCAGGTAAGAATCCCACCTCAGGTTCCTGAACCTTAAAGCGGGATCCCATAGCCCAGGTAAGAATCCCACCTCAGGTTCCTGAACCTTAAAGCGGGATCCCATAGCCCAGGCAAGAATCCCACCTTAGGTTCCATTTAGGAACCTTAAAGTGGGATCCCGTACCCCAGGTAAGAATTATTAATTTAATTCTCATTGGCAAGTATGCAATGATGTGGGAAAGGTTTGTATGTATGTAGATGTGTATGTATGTATGCGTAAAGATATGTACGAGGGTATGTATGTATGCAATGATGTGGGAAAGGTTTGTATGCATGTAGATGTGTATGTATGTATGCGTAAAGATATGTACGAGGGTATGTATGTATGCAATGATGTGGGAAAGGTTCGTATGCATGTAGATGTGTATGTATGTATGTGTAAAGATATGTACGAGGGTATGTATGTGTGTAATGATGTAGGAAAGGTTTGTATGTATGTAGATGTGTATGTATGTATGTATAAAGGCATGTATGAGTGTATGCACGTATGTAAAGTTGTAGGGATGTGTGTGTAATGATGTAGGAAAGGTTTGTATGTATGTAGATGTGTATGTATGTATGTATAAAGGCATGTATGAGTGTATGCACGTATGTAAAGTTGTAGGGAAAAGATGTACGTATGTAGATATGTATGTGAGTACGTATGTAAGCATGACTTAGAGACGAGGAGGGTTAACGTTATTAATGGTGTACCTCGAGAATGAAAAGTAATGCAGGTACATTATTGAAGCCTCACCAGGAAATGGATATGCAGATGAAATGCTTAAAGCTTAAAAGATGACGAAGTGTGAAGTGTACGCGAATGAACTTTGTTTCTTTAATGTGTGCTAATGTTATGAATGTGTGTGGTAAATGCAGGTTGTACGGATAATGAGCGATTATCAGAAGGGTTAGGGATTGAAGACCGAGCCACTAGAGAGATTGTATGGGGACGTTGAATGTAAAATGTAGTAAACGTAAGCTATGTTTTTAATTAGTAAATAAGAGGATGACGGATTTATGAATAAGAATTATGTTAAAGTTAAATTTTAAATAGGTTGAGGTATTTATAATGAAAGAAATTTTATGGTTCGTGTTTCCGCTGTGACTTTTTGTCAAATACGAATTAGGGTGTAACAAGTTGGTATCAGAGCCCTGGTTTGAGAGAATCAAGTGTAAGAAGGTAAGTGCTTGAACTCAAACCTGTGTGCTCTTGTGATAAGAAACCCGTACAATCCAAGACTCCGTCAAGATCCAAAGGTTAAGGAGAATGTAAGTATGTACTTATGTACACGCATAAAGAAACTGACGGTTTTGTATATGCAAGGTAAGTATAAGCGTTTGAAGAGGATTATCCGCGAGTGCGGTCAAGTACCGACACCAAGGCATGAAATAAGATAAAGTTGAACCCAGGTACGTAAATTCAATATGTCGGTATATATGAAATGGTAAAATGCATTAAGGGAAGAAAAAAAAAATGCTAAATGAAGGACCATGATGGTATAGTAAACATGTTTTGAAAAATGATACACGTACCGAAACCTAATTCTTCGGACATAAGGTGACAATTACACGAAGACACGAAACTAGTATGTGGATTGTGTACCTGGCCAGTACACGTGAAGCATATGACGTTCGTGGGACCGTGATAATTAATACAGGTATGTCCGTTAGAATTAAGTAGTAGGTGGACGTGAGGGAGAAGAGAAATGTAAGACTCTCAAGAATGAGAGTATCAAATGCTATGTTAGAATCCGCGAGACGGATTCGAAATATGAAATGCTATGTTAGAATCCGCGAGAGACGGATTCGAAACATGAAATGCTATGCTAGAATCCGCGAGACGGATTCGAAACATGAAATGCTATGCTAGAATCCGCGGGACGGATTCGAAACATGAAATGCTATGCTAGAATCCGCGAGACGGATTCGAAACATGAAATGCTATGCTAGAATCCGTGAGACGGATTCGAAACATGAAATGCAATGCTTGAACCCGCGAGACGGATTCAAGGGATGAAAAGCGTATATGCAATGTTTGAATCCGCAAGACGGATTCAAAGAATGAAAGATATGAATGCAATGCTTGAATCCGCGAGACAGATTCAAGGGATGAAAAGCGTATATGCAATGTTTGAATCCGCAAGACGGATTCAAAGAATGAAAGGCGTAAATGCAATGTTTGAACCCGCGAGACGGATTCAAAACATAGAAGGTACGAAAGGTATGAATAATGTGTTCGAATCCGCGAAACGGATTTAAGATATAAAAGACGGAACTAGTCTACATAAGAAGAAGTCAATAGCTTGACCATGTATGCGTCAAACAAGTCATAAAAGTAATGTAAAGCAAAAAGAACAAAAGAATGATAGGAATGAAAATATCCGAATGTGCAAGTAACGTGAGGATATGTATGGTACAAAAGATTATAGAAACGTAGAACGATGTTAGCTACGGAGTTAAGCACGTAGGTGTGACTATGAAATGGTAGTTTTGTTGTGATAACAAAACAAGGGTTAAATGTTATGCAATGCGTCTATAGAATGAAATCTTAAAGGATGAGATGAAGGTATTTAATCTGTTATAAAATGATCATATGAGTGTAAGCATTATTATAAGTTTGAATAAGAATGTATATGAACCTGTTTTAACGGGTCAAAGGAAATGAGAATGTTATATGAAAGTATGCCATGGAAAGTACAGCCTTGTTAAGAAGAAAAAGCAAATTGCATGAATAATTATGAAATGAGTTAGGATGATTACTTATGAATGTGATGAGAGTGTTAAGTCAAACATTGATGTGTGTGTGTAAGAGGAAATAAGAAAGGTTTCGGGGACGAAACCTCATTTAAGGGGGGTAGACTTGTAACGCCCCAAAACCCGAATGTTTATATTCGTTTTATGTTCCCCATGAATATTCAATGAAATGAATAACTAGTCTATTTGACCTAGTTAAGTGCATGGTGAAAACCATTAAAAGATGAAAGTGGTGCCAATTGTGTTTTAGAGGTAAACACGAGGGACTAAAGTGGTATGGAATGAAAGTTATGTTAATAAATAAAAGATCACACACACACACACACACACTTTCGTGTGTGTTCTGGATAGATCGATCAGGGGCTCTCAAGAGCCCCAAACCCTAGTTCATCCAAAAGCTTCAAATTGAAGAATGAATCAAGGCCCAAATTCACAACCGAGCATGAATTAGTGATCACCTTCACAAGGGGATCGTAAGGTATGTCTTGAATCAAAGATTGGTGATCATGTGTGAAGTGGGTTATGTTCTAATCCGTAAGTTAATGTGAAATTGATCATGTATAAGTGTTAGAATCATCATATAGAACATGTGTTATGTATGGGTTGTGTTAATTTGATGTGTAAAGGTGAAACCCATTAGTTATGGTAAGAATGATGATTTGAATCATCATCCATGTCTAATTCTTGTGGAATGTTGATGTATTTTTATTTGTATGATGGATTCTTGTTAGAGGAATTAAAAGAAATGTGATACTAGTATGTTTGATGTTCATGCATGTATGATCCATGTTGGTTAGAAGGAAGAAATTGATGAATTATGTATAAGATCAGAAGAATATGCATAAATTAGTTGTACATGGTGCTAAGATAGTGGTACGCACACCAAGTGTTTGATGAAATGCCTAGGTGAGCTTAATAGATGAAATTGTATGTAAGCAAAAGATGATATGTATATAGTGATGTCCGTATAGTCGATTATAATGTTACGGGTATATAATGAAAAGTCAAAAGTTAAAGTAAATGGACCGTTGACTTCTAAAAGTCAACTGTCATGTTGTCATAATTGTAAGACTAAAGCAAGTTATATGATGCGTGTTAGACGTATGTGTGTCTAATGCGATGACATTACGGACTCCACGAGTTGGAAATGATATGAATTTGGTTACATGTATTATGCTTGTTAGTTGTGACTAAAGAAAGTCAAATGTGAAATATGCGATTACTATGATCGTTAACATGTACAATTGTGTATGCTAATGTGAATATGATTTGGTGACATGAAAGTATAGGAATCATGTCGAGAAGGACTCAAGCATGAAAGGCTAACGGGTCAAAAGGAGGCAAGATAACGGACACGAACTCGGACGCACGAGGTAAGTGATTTCTGTAATCACTTCGTAGTACAAGTAAGTAATGAAGTGTTGTAATGAATTAAACATGATGTTCGAGGTCAAATATGTGTTTAAGGTCTTTCGTCGTAATTGATGGGTTAATGTTGACCAAAATGCCCTTGATGGGTATTTTGGGGTAAACGATCTTAAAAGTAGCTTAGAAACAAGTTTTCGATTAGTGTAACGTTTGGACAAGTATGGTAGTAGGGATGATGGTTTGGTTAGTCATAGACCAAATTAATGCGTGAATACCCTTAACGGGTCGAAATGAGCATATGAATGATAATGTGTTAAAAGGATGCAAGATATCCAAGAGTTCAGTAATTTATGATAGACGTCATGGATATCATTATGTGTATAAGAGGATATGGTAAAACGAACAAGTTACGTTGACGAATGCATGAACGGGTCAAGGTTGGGAAAAAGGGTAATAAGCCGAAGAGATAAAAGTCTGAAATTTTGTTAATCCGGATGTCGGATCTTAACTCCAAAAGATGGAGAATTAAATTACGGACGCGTAGGAAAAAGAATCGGGTAAAACGGACCAATAACGAAGAAGTTATGACCGTTTCCGTGAAACGCGGACGTGCTGAAATCTGCAGCACTGCAGCAACAAACATTCTGTTTGTTTGATGGCGTCGCGCTACGCGACGGCCCGTCGCGCTACGCGACGGGGTGGCTGTTTGTCGAAAGTTGCTTGTTAGCTCCGTTTTGTATCGGGAACTCGTTTAAACGCGTTTTAAGTCGCGTATAACTAGTTTAACTCATGTTTTATGACCATTAGGGTAAGCGTATGTGTGAATGTATAAAGGTGGGATGACATGATCGTGCGTGACGATATAGGTATGTTGGTTCCCCTTGGGATTCCATAGCCCAGGTAAGAATCCCACCTCAGGTTCCTGAACCTTAAAGCGGGATCCCATAGCCCATGTAAGAATCCCACATCAGGTTCCTGAACCTTAAAGCGGGATCCCATAGCCCAGGTAAGAATCCCACCTCAGGTTCCTGAACCTTAAAGCGGGATCCCATAGCCCAGGCAAGAATCCCACCTTAGGTTCCATTTAGGAACCTTAAAGTGGGATCCCGTACCCCAGGTAAGAATTATTAATTTAATTCTCATTGGCAAGTATGCAATGATGTGGGAAAGGTTTGTATGTATGTAGATGTGTATGTATGTATGCGTAAAGATATGTACGAGGGTATGTATGTATGCAATGATGTGGGAAAGGTTTGTATGCATGTAGATGTGTATGTATGTATGCGTAAAGATATGTACGAGGGTATGTATGTATGCAATGATGTGGGAAAGGTTCGTATGCATGTAGATGTGTATGTATGTATGTGTAAAGATATGTACGAGGGTATGTATGTGTGTAATGATGTAGGAAAGGTTTGTATGTATGTAGATGTGTATGTATGTATGTATAAAGGCATGTATGAGTGTATGCACGTATGTAAAGTTGTAGGGATGTGTGTGTAATGATGTAGGAAAGGTTTGTATGTATGTAGATGTGTATGTATGTATGTATAAAGGCATGTATGAGTGTATGCACGTATGTAAAGTTGTAGGGAAAAGATGTACGTATGTAGATATGTATGTGAGTACGTATGTAAGCATGACTTAGAGACGAGGAGGGTTAACGTTATTAATGGTGTACCTCGAGAATGAAAAGTAATGCAGGTACATTATTGAAGCCTCACCAGGAAATGGATATGCAGATGAAATGCTTAAAGCTTAAAAGATGACGAAGTGTGAAGTGTACGCGAATGAACTTTGTTTCTTTAATGTGTGCTAATGTTATGAATGTGTGTGGTAAATGCAGGTTGTACGGATAATGAGCGATTATCAGAAGGGTTAGGGATTGAAGACCGAGCCACTAGAGAGATTGTACGGGGACGTTGAATGTAAAATGTAGTAAACGTAAGCTATGTTTTTAATTAGTAAATAAGAGGATGACGGATTTATGAATAAGAATTATGTTAAAGTTAAATTTTAAATAGGTTGAGGTATTTATAATGAAAGAAATTTTATGGTTCGTGTTTCCGCTGTGACTTTTTGTCAAATACGAATTAGGGTGTAACAATTTTTAACAATACTTATATCGGAATCTCCAGGGGAAAATAAACACAATTGTGCACTTAAGTTTTTTTAGTTAACGAACGGAAGCTATTAAAGAAATATTAAATTAATTGATAAAGGTACTATCATTTAAAAAAAAGAAAAAAGAATTATGAAAACAAAATGTAAATGACAAAAGGAAATATGATTTTAAAAAATAAAAAAATAGAAAATCTGTTAAAAGTAAATATAAAATAAGGTATTGTAATATTAAAAATATATATTTCTATATTTATCGTCCTTCAGCAATATATATATATATATATATATAATAAGTATTTATGTAACATCTCTGGTATCGGTCTGATTATAAACTAGTTGGTTCAGGACGACTCAGATTTGAAAGCGGGCAGAAAATCAAAGTTCGAGCTAGGCTTAGTTTTTAATCGAGCTAGCTCAGTTCGGCTAGGCTCGAATGTAAAAATAAAATTTATTACATATCGTTCAAAATTCAGTAGTTTAAAATATCATTCAATAGTTTAAACAAACATATCCCAAATAAGTTTAACATATTACATTACAAACTAAAATCAAGTTTAATCAATACAAAATAAGTTTCAGATTATACTGAAATACAATATAAGGTCACCTAAACACCTGCAAATATTAACCTATTTTCTATAATACATTATATGTATTTTAAAATAAGATATATTAAAAAGTAAAACAATCTAAGCTATCGACCGAGCCAATTTGGCTTGTTATGAACGAAGTCAAACTAGGATCGCTTTCTAACTGACCCGGCTCGGATCAGTTTCAAACCGATCCATATTGAGCGAGCTTTTTACAAGCTAAATCTGAGTAAGCTCTGAGCTGCGAGCTTTTTAAACAACTCTAAAAAACACTCATTTTCTCTTCAATACTATGTCAAATCTCTTTTTATTTCTATATCGTTACTTGTTATGTATATTTACTTTTATCACCAGATTTCCTTTAGACCATGCGTAGTCGTTGGAGTAAATAATGCCCTACCGTAGGGCGTTTTACGCCATGTGACAGCCCAGTCAGCAATGGGGCATTATTGGGCGTTTTTACAAAATGGGTGTAGTGAGGATGTGAGGCATTATGTTAAATGAGATGTAATATACTTAAATAAAACAAAAACCATTAAAAAATCTTATTGGTAAAAAAGAGGAAGATGGAAGGTGATTGGACAAAGAAAATGGGGGAAGGCGTGTTTTAAATCACGCTGGAGGGGCTTTTATTGCCAAATCACGCCCTAACACGCCCAGGGGGGCGGTCGAGGGGAAAGATTGGGCGTTATTGGGGCTAAATTATGAAAAAACACGCCCCATTACGCATGGTCTTAGGAGAAGATTTGAGGTCACAAAGTGAAATTACCTTGCCATCTATAGAGGTGCAAATTTTTGGGGTTTTTTTTTCACCAAATTAGTTCAGATTAGGTCAAATCGCGTATAAGGAAAATGGCTTGGTTTTGAAGCCAGGTTACAACAGAAAATACTCAATTTGATTTGAAACAGGTTTCGGTTCAAAATCGACTTTTTTACCGTCTCGATTCGATTTTACCCGGTTCCAACAGGTTTCATGGGAGGAGTTCTCAAACCTATATCAAATCAGAGGTTTGGTTTGAAACCGGGACCAGTTTCACTAAACCGATTTTATAATCAATATTAGTTTGGATCATAAAAGCAGTTCCAGATTCACAATCAAATATTTTTTTTTCACAAACAACCATCTCTACCTGAATCTTTCTCTACGCGTCTTTTTTTTCTTACACGACAAACTAACCTACTCCTATTAAAAATACTTGCACCTTACAGGACTTAAATTATTCACATTTAATATAGAAGGAAGACATCTGATTGTCACACTATGACCCTTGAAGACTTCTAAGATGGCTTTCGCAAGTTTGAATAAAAGGATTGGCACACTCCCAAAATGTCTTTCACTGCTAGCAATTAGACCCAAATCCTAACATTCAAACCGGGACCCGACCCATATTCACAAGTAATACAAAACACACAATAGAATTTGCCGCTTTGTTTCTTGAACCCCTGGTCACTAAACATTAACCAAACCAGCAAAACCATTCTAGAAAATTAACAATCTTTAACCATCAACGAATGGAACCTCACCCTCTCAATTCATCCAAACAATGTTCATCTATCTTTGCAGCCTTATCATTATGTCAAGAAAAACAAGTCACCCTAACAATCGTGTAAGCCTCATATAATCACCAACAACAAATTTTCCATCTTCATTGAACCCTGCTAACATAACTTGTTGCAATTGTTCATCACCTTTATCATCATACACTTTCTTCCATGAAATCGGACACTTAGTTGACCGAGAATCTGTTATGAATCAAAACGAAGAAGAAAGTACAGAGAAGAATTATCCAACAATCGACTAACTTCTCATTAACTGGCTAACAGTCTTTATATAGTGGATTAACTAATCCTAACTACCTAACAAACTTCTTTACTAACAACCACCTCACACTATAGCTAAATGACACAAAAGTCCCTAGACTCTGCACTATAGCATTTACACATTTAGTCCTTTTACACTTTACAAACATACTCATATCATAAGGTTCTGGTATTGAGACCTTAAGCAAACAAGCATCAAAAAGATCACAAAACTCCTCTAATGACCCTGTTTGTACCAAAGAAGTTAAGCTACCCATCGCATCTTCAAACATAATCGAAGAAAAACGAGTTACAACTGCTTTCGAATATTCTTTCCATGCGATTTCAGAAATTGGGACAGTCTTAGTCTTCAAAAAGGCTTGATGCCATTTGACTGTTTGTCCTTCAAGGTGAATTGCTACATAACGAACATCGAAATTCTCTGGAGTTTCATCTACATTGAAAAAATGCTCGCACTTATATCCAATCATCTACTTCATTCCATCGAACTTTGGAAAATCAATCTTTCCAATTCTGTGCAGCTGCTCATTTCTGTTGACTGGACCTGTTGTGTGATTGACTATTTCATGACTGGATTCTCCATTTACTTTAGCCAATAATGCTTGAACATTCGCATTAAGGCTTGCAAACTTCTGTTCAGATTTCTACATGAATGCATCCAACTTCAAGAGAGTAACACCATGTTCTTCCACTGTTTTTCCAAATCTGTTCTATTACGCGTCACCATTGTTACAGATCTAATGATTTTGAGTTATTTTTGCTATTATTGACCGGATAAATGATCAATTCGAATCGAAATGAAGATGAATTTGACCGAATGATGATAAGATCCGGTGATGCGAATCGAATTACACCTCGAAATCGGATGAATTGGAATGAAATTGATTGAATCAGGAGCGTGCCAAGGAACAGAGAAGAATTATCCAACAATCGACTAACTTCTCATTAACTGGCTAACAATCTTTATACAGTTGATTAACTAACCCTAACTACCTAACAAACTTCCTTACTAACAACCACCTCGGACTATAGCTAAATGACACATAAGTCCCTGGACTCTACACTATAGCACATTTACACATTTAGTCCTTTTACACTTTACAACATATCAGAATCAATTTATAAAAATGTTAAGAATGAGTGTTGGGATGATCATAGGGTTTAGAAAGTTGTTTCCTTTAGCTTAAGCCCCAATTTGGGCTTCCAAAATGTTGTTATGGTTGAAAGATGCTCTTTTTTTAACAACTAAACCACAACATGCTAATAAGTGTTTTTATATCTTTAATTCGAACCATTAAGAATTTACAATAGAGTGGCAGGTAAACGGGCAACAAGCTGCGCCACAACATCCTTTTGAAGATGTAGTATACTATTTTAGAGCATCGACAAGGAAACCCAAACGGGAATCTCTCAAGAACTTGGTCTTGCAGTCGAAGAAAAAGAAGATAGTGCAAACCATTTTCACGACAACGTGTTGAATTATATGGCGGAGTAGAAACGAAATAATTTTCAACAACAAAACGACTTCAATGCTCAAGGTGTTGAAAGAGTAAAAGGTAACTACATACTTATGGAGTTATGGGTCAAACATAAAGAAAAACCTGAGGGTCTCGACTCTCGAGTGGTATATGTGGTTCTGTAATTAATAAGATCCCTGCTATTAAAAAACAAAACATCATTAATCTAAATACAAGAGAATTGTATTTTATATCCTTTAAGTTTTAACCAAAATGCAATTCACTCTTAAATACATTAAAAACCTTAAAAAATTGCCAAATCATCAACACATTTTACATTTATTTTTAAAAATTGAAAACTAAAATTTAAAAGTCATAAAATTATAGATTATTAAATTCAAAATTTAAATATATAGATCATTAATTTTCTAATAACAATATATATAAATTATTATTTTAATTAACCTTTTATGCACTATCGTATTTTGACTTTGACGCACAAGTTTTATAACAATGTTCTAAGATGTACCAATGGGATGCCCAACCTCTTAGGTTTGAGTTGATGTTGCAAATCAAGGTGATGAAGCTATATATGACAGTATGACAATGAATTTACAACAACACGTCTGATTCAATGTTGTAGTCTCATAGACCCAAACACAAACGTTGCAAGTATTACATTCATTATGTTTTACATCAATAACATTCAAAAAAGCCAATAACAACACATAACAGAGACAAATTTCACAAAACTAGAATCACTATAATTAAATAATTTAGACCAATAAAAACTAAACCATAATCATTGTCGTGTCACCACTGGGGTTGGTGGTCCACTGGCAAGGCAAAGCCTTTGTCGTGTCACCACTGGGGTTGGTGGTCCACTGACAGTTTCTCGACAGTGATCGTACCTATACCTAATTTTGACACTAGTACCCTATCATCTATTGACTCTGAATCCTCTGAGTCTGAGCTATCACTGTACACAACCTCAACTCCAAGATCAGGACACAGCTTCTCATTGAAAGCCCAGGCAGGACCTTTCAGACGATCATAGATGACAAGCTTCAGCCAATCATTTCCAAGACTCTGCTGCTCTTCAATAATCTGTCTAGCTGACTCAGCTGCTGAGCTTCTAGGCCACCTCAGCTCAATCAATCCCATGGTTGGGATCTCACCTAAGGACATCGGGATCTCCTTAAGCCGCCTACAACCGTCCAGAACTAACTTTTCCAGGGCGGGAAAGTGATCACTCGACATATTCCATTCTGCAAGCTCCGGGGACTGAATTTTCAAAACCTTGAGTTTTTTAAACTCTCCATCATTTGGATCCCATCTTGGTCCTTGAAAACTACCACACAATATTTTCAAAATTTCAAGATTTGGTAATCTCCCTAGTTCTGATAAATCCTTCCATGGCAGATAACAGTTCGAAAAAGTCACTTTTTTTAGGGTATGAGGTAACCGATTCAAACAAGGGAACCTTGCCTGCCCTGGGAGACTAAGATCATTGTCAATATATATTTTTAATTTTTCAAGATGAACCAAAGTGTCTAAAGGAGGGAAGAGAACCAAACCGTCAGACAGTTGTAACACAACACAAGCTAACATTTTAAGGTTTGGGGTCATTTCCAACACGGGCTGTCTCCCAAAAGGAAGACGGAGATTTGAAATGGTTTGAACTTTCGATGATGCCACAGGGTACTGTAATGTCAAAAATGGCCAGATGTATATATGCCTCAAATTGGTCATACTATTATCTTTAGAAACATGAAAATCAATCCCCATTAACCCGTAAACTACAAGGGTTTGTAGATTCCATAGGGTTGATACTGATTCAGGGATAACAGGTTCAGCAATGCGTAACGATAAGTATCTCAACTGAACTAACTGCCCTATTTCGGTTGGCAAGAATGGCGCTAGAACTGACTTAAGTTCCAACACCCGAATGTGTTTGAAGGCTGAGTAAATAAACGAAACATTTCTTTCTTTTGTGAAGCCACAGGAGAGACCCGATTTCAAATACAGAAAAGAACGCATACTAGGGGAAAACGGTTTTGAAACAACATAGTCCAACACATAAGCATGGATGAATGAACGGCGATCCGTTGTGTTGGTAGAAAAACCCAGCCCTAAAAATGGCTCGATTTTGATTTCGCAAAGAAATTTCTCTTCTTTGGATTTTTTTAAACACAAATCATGCAAAAGATCATGCACACGGCACACTTTCACGCCCCCGTCTGACCTTTTCTTGTCAACAATCACCAGACTTCTATCAATAAGATCTATCAAGTACTCCTCTGCTACATTATCTGTACCTGGTTTTACAAAACCCTCTGCAACCCACAGCCACATCAGCTTTCTAACATCAATCTCAAAGTCTTCCTCAAATGCTCCAAAATAAAGAAAGCATGATTTCAAGTGTTGTGGCAGGTGATTGTAACTTAAAGATAACGTGTTCATGCATTGTTCTGAATCACTAACAATATAAGAGCCTATACTATCTAAAATCTGTGACCAGAATTCGACTGATTTCTCAGACTTTGCAAGAAGCCCGGATATTACAAGAATTGCGAGTGGCAGTCCTCTGCATCTTTCAGCAATTTGCTTCCCTGTTTCCTGTAGATTTACAGGGCAAGTACCATTCTCAGCAAAAACTTTCTGTTGCAATAGATCCCAGCTTTCCTCCACGGTTAAAAAACGAAGCCTGTGAATCGGGCTGTCTGGTTTGATGTTTGAGGCAACGTTCATAAGCCGACTAGTTACTAAAATTCTGCTTCCGAGATTGTCATCAGGGAAACAGATCCGTATTTCATTCCAGGCCTCTGCACTCCATATATCATCAATAACAATAAGATAACGTTTACCTTTTAATCGTTTGTAAATCAATTCACACAACTTTCCGATGTTCTTTCCTCCAGCTCCAGGCTCGATTGAAAGAGAATTACAAAGACTCAACAACAAATCCAGCTTTTGATATGTCTGAGAAACCGTAACCCAACCACGAATATAAAAGTGGTATGTTACATAACTATCATAATAAGCTCTCTTTGCCAGAGTGGTCTTCCCAAGGCCGCCCATCCCAACAATGGAGATAACGTCTAGCTTCTTTTGATCCCCAACAAGTGTATCCAATATTTCCCTTGTTTCAACATCAAACCCAACAATCTTATCTTCTTTAGGTACTGCAATATTCACTCTTGATGAACTTCCTTCATCTTTCAAGACATTTGGCGCCTCATGATTTGCAAATTCCATCTCTCCTTTGATGGCTTGGATCTCTTGCATGATACCGTCAAAATCGAAACAAGGATCTTGGTCAAAATCAACATCAAACCCAACAATCTTATCTTGTTTAGGTACTGTGACGTTCACTCTTGAAGCACTTCCTTCATCTTTCAAGACATTCGGCGCCTCATGATTTGCAAATTCCATCTCTCCTTTGATGACTTGGATCTGTAGCATGATACCGTCAAAATCGAAACAAGGATCTTCATTAGGTACTGCAATATGCACTCTTGAAGAACTTCCTTCATCTTTAAAGACATTTGGCACCTCATGATTTACGTCGTCAAGATCCAAACACGGATCTTGGTTAAAATCTTTTGGATTCTTAACTGCAAAACTAGAAACAAATGAATCAACCATATCTTCTACCTTGCTTGCTACATCTATGATCCTTATCACCAATGCTTTCACTTCCGGGACTGTGTAACGAGTCTCCTCCGAATAAGAAAGAAACGTTCTTAATGAGGTTAGCTCCTTGTACAGCCACTCGAACCGATCCCTCTTTTTAAGAATCCATGGACTTTTGGAAATATGTGAAGGACAATTGAAGTCAATGAGCTGCTTCAATGTCTCTATTAGACAGTCCACGTCAGTGTCAATCATGTTTAGTGTGTAGATTTGTCCTCTAAATCAAGAGCATGCTACTATTCAAGTTATAAATATATGTATGTATCAACACCTGTGATCAAAAGTGTCACATTTAGAATCTAAAAGCTTTAAATCTACAGGTGGTAATGAAACTAGATAAATCAAACATTTGAGCAAAGCAATATTATATCCAGATGCAAGTAATCAATTCAAAAAGAAAATATGTAAATATATGCAAAACCCTTATGAAAGATCCATTCATTCTGAGGAGTTAGAGAGAAATATAACTTACATAATGATCAAGAGGAAGCAATTCGTATAGCAAAAGTTTGAAATGAAAATTACAAATGAGTGGATCTAGCTAGCTAGGGGTTTGATCAATCACCAAATTCCATAAGGGAGTCAAAATTCAACGTCAACGGATGATTATGTGGTACTGTTACGTTGGTCAGTCAAAATCAAATAATGCATTAGTTCCCTTTTCCTGCATTTCGTTCTTTTTTTTTTCTTTTTCACTTGGTTAATTTTAATTTATTTTTTTACATAGAAAAATGTAAATGTAAATGTAAATGTTTATGCTTATTTATTTATGCTTAATAATATGTTTTTAATACTTTTCATTTTAAAGTAAAACTAGCAATAACATTCGCGCGCGTTGCGGCGCGGGTGCATCGCAAACATCGAATGGATTAGTCCAAACGTTATGTAATGTGTTACCCATATGAAAACATGCATTTCGACATATCATAGAAAATGTAACGGGTATAACGGAAAAACTGACACGTACAATCAGAAGAGACTAATTAGAACTTTTGAAAAAAAGGGAAAAAAAACCACAATTTAACTCTACTCGGTTCGAAACAAAATTAACGAAACATTCATAAAATAAGCACGGAAACATATTATATTTGACCTCACTCACTTCCCAAAAAAGTTGACGTTGAAACATACACTAACTCAAATTTATACCGAAGCGTATATAAAAGTATACACGTAAAAAATGTATATTTTAAACAAAAACGTATTATATTTGATCTAACTCGTTTTCAAAAAAAAGTTTACGTCGAATAGAGCAAATCAAATTCATACCGACACGTACATAAAAATATGCACGTAAAAATATATATTTTTAAATAAAGGAGGTATAGGGGTAAACTCGAAAAAAATTAACTTTAGTAAAAAAATTAATAGGCTAAACACGTTTGTAAAATCATGTTAGGTAGCCCCAATGCCACACCACCAAGAACGAAAGAGCTCGTAGAATAAAATATTAAAAAAAAGAAAACATAACACTGAACGAAAGACAGACGTAAAATCGTTGAATCACGCACACCCGTTGCGGCATGTTAATGCGAAGAAATTAGACCGAAACGTAAAAACGTAGAAAGAAAAAACTAAGTCGATTTAGGACATGCGCATTGGAACGAACTTGTCAAACGGAGAATAATAGACGCGTTGCTACAGGCCTGTCAAACGGGAAAAAACATACAAAAAAACGTTGAACCACACACACACGTTTCGGCGTGGTAACTCGCAGAATTTTGAACGAAACGTAAAACAAAAAACTTGCGAAAGATGAAAAATATATAGATGACCAAAGTTGAACAAAAAAAAATGTTGGGGTTAAATTGAAAAACATGAAAGTCTTTTGGTTAAAAGTAAAAAGTTCAATAAGGTTAAAATGGAAAGATAAAAAACTTTGGATGATAAATGAAAAATCAATTTTTTTTAAACACTCCACATACATATGGTACAAGAACATAAAGCAACAAAATGTTGCTTATTTATAGTATGTAAATATAACTATAATCTACCCTTAGATTATGTGGAAGAGGGTAGTCTTTCGAGGATGACCCTCCACGTTATCCGCCACATCAACATCCAAAGAGGATGTCACTCCAAGGATGAACCAATGGAGGATGGGTCTTCCCCTTTTTTTAATTTTTTTTTAAATTCAACATATTTTTAAACATTAAATAACTTATAAAATAAAATCATTACATATAAAAAAAACATTACATAACTTAAAAAAATTACATAACTTAAAAAAAAAAAGAACCCTTAACTTAAAAAAAAAAAGAGTAAATTACTTTTTGAGTCCTTGTGTTTTAGTGGTCTTAACCACTTAAGTCCAAAATCAAAATGTTTAACGCCCTGAGTCCCTAGACGCATTTTTTGTAACATTTTGAGTCCTTTTGAGACCATTTTTTTAAAACCTTTTGAGTCCAATATTTTTAACAAAAAATATACTCAAAACGTTATAAAATGAACAAAATTGGACTCAAAACGTTATAAAATGAGTGGTCAGGGACTCAGGGTGTTAAACTTTTTGAATTTTGACTCAAGTGGTTAGAACCACTAAACACAGTGACTCAAAAAGTAATTTACTCAAAACAAATACTAGATTGCTAAAAATTAAAAATCCTAAGAATTCCATTTTTAGGCGATCTTTTCTTTCATTTTACGCAAAACGTGACGGTCTTCTTCCGGATACGTGTTGATATCGGTTGTCATTATCTTCATCCTTGTAGTTCTACCGCCTCTTGCTTTAACCGAACACGTTCGTCTACTTCACGTTGCTTCGTTTGTACCTTTTGAGTTGTGACCTTGGTGTATACTTTGAACTGGGTCATCAAGTCGTCCATTCTCGAACTACCCCCGATGAGCCTTGTTTTTTTTTTCTTTTTTTTTGCAGCCGCTGCCTTTTTTGGCTTTGTCCCTTCCAGGGGACATACATCCTCTCGAACTATGTTCTCTTCGTCATTAAATTCCGTCTCGTCGTTTATATTTATTAGACATCGTGCGTCCGAGCCCCCCGCAGTATAACTTTTAGTCTCCGAGGTTTTCGTTCGTTTAGCGCTTGCAACCTCGTTTGGAACCGGTACCCACTTCTTATTGGTTCGCATAATCTCCCATGCCCGGATGTGTGGGAAAACCTGCCAATGTTCATCTTTGTATCTATGCATCGCCTCTTTAAAAGCGCTTTCGTCACTCCACCCACTTGGACGATTAATGTAACAACCCTTGCAAAAATTTTCTACTTTCCATTCTAAAATGACACACTAAGAAACCTTAATTGAGACCCCCAAGTGGTACGGTGCGACCCAAAATTTTAAAACGGACAAAACTAGCATCAGGGCCCCCTAAAACTCAAGGGGGGTATCCCCTAATTATGTTTATCCGTTCAAAACGAAATTTAAACACGTAATTCGAAAATTTTCAACTCACCAAGGCTATGCAGGACACGAGGCTATCCTAGCCTAAATGGGTTAGCCCCGCGACTCACGCCAAGGACGGCGGAGCCCGTCGCGACACGTGGGCGAGTAAAAATTGGAACACTAAAGATGTTAGAGAATGCCACAAATCAACAACATGGAACACTAAAGCTATGGGGATTGCTAAGAAGCCAAAGCGATTTAATAAGGGGTCGTTTGGTTCGTGGAAAACAACGAAAATGGAATTGGAATTTGAAAATTATTTGTCAAAAATTATGTTTGGTTGGTTTTTGATGGAAATGGAACCAGAAAACATTCCACCAAATTTCGTCAATCAAAGGAATTTAACAATCCTTATTTGTGAAGGAATTATTGACTTTCCAATGGAATATTTTATGATTACCAAATTGCCCTTATATTTTCATTCGTCGCCAATTATGTTCATTTATGTGCTTCAAATAAACCTCTCGTGTTGATGAACAACAACAAAAGATCTAACACAAAAAGGTTGAAATACAAAATCAAGTTTACACTGAAGTCAGAATTGGAAATCCATTCTCACGCCCTAACATCAAACTGCTGAAGGCTTGTTCCAATCCAAGATCAGCCATAAACATTGACATTTTCTATGATCATGATTTAAGATTACTTATCTTCTGCAATTTATTTAATCTCATTAACAATGACAAACCCAATAACAATGCAACTATCCTCTTACCGATTTAAATGACATGAATTAAAATTTAATTCGTCCCATGGAATTTGAACGACAATATGATTATCTGAAGAAACACGAGTCCGCGTGAGCCTTGAGTTCTACAGGGATGCGTTGATTCTGCAAAATGTACATCATCGTTAGTCCGTCACAGAAAAGGGGGCTTCCTATGACCACCCTCTAGCGTGAGGATATGTATTTGATTTTGGAACGAAGTGAGAGTTGAGAGCGATAGTATGCTTAGAATCTAGAATTGATACTCGAGGAGGATGTGACTCATATTTAGAGTCGGGGTGGTGTAAAGTTATTGGTGAGATGTGACTATTGGAACGTCCTTTTGGTCGCCTATGAGGCAGCCGTTACTGATGACTTGATGGGCCCACTGTTGTGCATGGGTGTCATTGTCTGGAATGCCATTGTTCATGGGTGTCACTGTCTGGAATATCCTTTTGCCCAACAGAAACATGATTGACTGGATGTCACTGTCTGCAATGTCATTGTGGTCCCCTAGGTGATAATCCGTTGGTGATGAAATTTGTGTGTCTAACATGTCGGGCCCACTGTTGTGCAAGGGTGTGTACCTATCTGCACACCATTCTTGACATGGCAGCATGACCATTGGCGCTCTATATGCTCAGGTAGTGTGGGTTGACTAGGATTTGTTTAGACTCGCCTAGGGCCGGGTTCATATCTCCCCCAAGTCCAGTGTTCCTCTCCCACACACAAGCGTTGGGTGAGGCACTAGACTTTGTGGCATTCTGACAAACTCTCGCGCATGTTGTGTGCGCACGTGTCAATCTTTTGCGGGTTATGGCTGTTATTGGGATGTGTTGCGGATTTTCACATGGCCTCACCCTAAAATTTCGAAATTTTGGTGGATGGAAGTTTTTATTTGGGGCTGATATGACGTCTTATACAATGATGTCTTTTGGTGTAGGCGTTGTCTGTCATGATGGTGTTACTTTTATGCAAGGACTTGATGGGACCCAAGTATACGTTTCGCCGTCTGTCGTTTTCCCACCTGACGTGGAGCATAATGCCTTTCTAGGTAATAGCAATATTTATAAATATATAGAATTTTATCTAAAATGTTGATTAATGACAAATCTATTTATTAAATGCAGGGTCGAACCAAACTACCAAGGATTGTTAAGGTAAACAGGCAACAAGCTGTGTCGCAAGTCCTTTTTTATAGCCTAACCAAGTCTTTTAGAAAGTACATTCATACATTTTTGAGCCATAACATTACTATGCATCTATTATGTATATTAAAACAATACATTTTGGTGCCACTTGGCATATTTTTAATCCACTAATTGCCACCTGGCAACTTAATACTCCTCTCAATATTGTTTTGAGCGGCAATTCCTTTTCTCAATAATAAGCGGCTTCTCAAACACGCTTTTCCTTCATTCAATTGTGAAACCGCCTCTTCATTATCTCTCTCCAATCAATCCAACCTACCAAAATCATTGAGATCCTTTGCTTCTTCATTTGAATTTCAACTAAAAAAACCCTAATTGATCTCTGCTATGCCGTCTTCTACACTGTCCAGTTCTTTGCCGTGATTCCATTACATCAATGGGTATGATTTCCTCTATTCAATCTTTGTTTTCTTTCAAGGATTTTGTTTAATTATAATGATTCTACGTTGTGGCGTTTTTATTTGCTTTGTCTATTCATCTAATTGAATCTGATTGTGACCTATTTTGGGGTTTTTTGGATGATATATGTAGCCATGTAAGTAATTTTTATTCAAAGTTTCAAATTAATCTTTCTTCCCGTTATTTTCTTTGATTTGTGTATTCATATAGTGTTTCCGTTTACTACCAAATTTTGGGGTTTTTTTTTACAATATTTAAAACCATAAGAGCTGATCGTTAAGATAATTTTGTGTTTACCTGATACTCTAATATGTTTCCAACTTTTTAATTTTTCTTTATTAATGTGGTTAATAGCAAATCATCGTTGCTTCTTCAGTTATGTTTTGGACTTTACACAATCAACACTGGTAATTCTTTCTTATAGATTAACTTTGTATCATATTATTTCATTAAACTTTTACAAGAATAGAAACTTTAATTAAAAAAAGAATGAACTTTTCATTAAGATTTATGGGATGCCTCGAATGAAAGGATTTAGAATGTTAGTGGAGGAGGTTTGCAGGTTTTTAATGGAATGAATGGTGTTGCATCTGTGTTCTATGCTATTGCAAGTTGGTTCAAATATTTACTAACTTCCTGTTTGTTTTGATTAGTTGACCATTACTTCATTTTTAATGTCAAAAGTTTTTTTTTTCTTCTTTCTAATTACATGAATGACAAGGATTTTAATTTCATAGTTATCTCTTGGCGACGATGACGAGAAAAGAGGAGGAGCGGGTTCAAGATTGGAAGAAAGGTGATTCGAAATGGGAGTTTTCATCGTCTTCGTTCTGTTCGCCTGATCTTTTACTCACTGAGTTTGATCAATTTTTCATCGTCGACGACCACAAGAAAGAGGAGGAGCGGGTTCAAGACTGGCACAGTTGAGCGGTTTCTCAAAGCCTCCGTCATCCCGTTCTCTTATCTCACACGAACAGGTAATTTGTTTTGACGATTCTGATTTTGTACCGTCGTGCTGTGTCGAACTGTGAATGCTTGCATTGTAGGGATGGACTACGTTGCAAGTGACAACGATAGATGAGTCTCTATCAAAGACAAGAAAGTGGTGACGATACATATGTTGGTTAGAATCGCTCATGGCCAGGTATTATGTTATATTTCTTTTGTTCCATACAGATAAATTCAGTTTAAAAAACATATTTGAATTTTAGGTGCCGCTTGAATTCGTTTACTAATCCAATGTTGTTCTTAATTTTGTTCGGTTTATCAGTAATCATTTGTTTCTTTTTGTATCTTGCCGATGTTTATCCAATCATCGCTAGCTTCTACGTCTTTAAAGAAGGTAAGAAGTGAATAAATATAAATTTAAATAAAAAAATCACTTATGCTTTGCGATTGATTTTAAGGGTCAAAGTTAAAAAGGAAGTTGAGCGATGACTCGATGAGTCTCAAAGTTTTCAGCCGGAGGCCAAGATGGGAGCAGCATGGTAAATAGTGACCCTAATTTGGTTATAGTATAATAGATTAAACAATTATGTATGCATAGGTAGTCTTGGAGATGTTGTCGGCGCGTTACCAAAGGCTTTGGCTCAGCGTCATTTCATATGTGCTTTAGGGCTGCTCAACTGCACAAGATGTAGGTTATGGTTGTTAATACTACCATAATATAAATATGATTGATTGAGGTAAGGCCAAAATGTCCTGTGTTTGTTTATATGTGAAATAACAATTATTTTATGTGTCCTAATTATTGAATTGGTATTGCTTTAACTCTTTAACATACTAATAGTTATTTCTTTTGCGTATCATGCAAAGTCTTGATATGTATACATGTATTCGTTGTTGTTATCTCTGTAATTTCCAAACTGCCGTCACCACCAAAATCAACTCTCACTTGCTTAGCCATTAAGGTAATCATCTATTTATTCTTATTAAAGGTCCAACATGAATGTGTTAGTTGCGGTTTGCGTAACGTCGGACCCAACATACCTACTAATATTAACACTATAACGAATTTCTACGTACTTACATGATTGGTCGTTTTCTTAATTAGCGAATAAATAGCATGTCTGTTGACTTGGCTTCTTTTACAGTTGGTGAGGAGTTAACATTTGGCTGTTGAGACCAGCTGTCATAGAGCACTTAATAAGAATCACTAGCTTGATGATGGTAAGCAACGATTTAGGGTGGAATAGAGTTAACAAATATGGCTATCGAGGGAAAAAAGCTGAGCGACAATGGTGAGAAGAAGGTAATGATCTTTCCCCTCTTCGTAATTTTTATTTCAACTGTTTTGCTGGTAAAAGAGTTAGTTTTGCCCATCGATTACTCTTTTACAATGTTAAGCATTAACCCAAAAAATAGGTGTTATACTTCAAATATAGTCAAAATAAATTCAAGAAAATAGCCTTATGATTCTGTTTTAATACATGATTTACTTAATGATAAAAAAACATAAACTTAAAGAAGGGAATTGAAAATATTACTCCATGAAAATCATAAAGGTGTACTACTCTTTTTAGAATGAAAAAAAGAAAAAGAAGTACGAGATCTAAATATATGTTTTTCTTGATTGTTCTTTACCGTTATATGTCGTTTTTCTTATAGTTTGAATTTGATTCAAATTAATTTATTTTATGGGTAATATTATATCCTTGAAATTTACTTTTTCAATTAATGGTTTGTTTTTATTTATTTATTTATTTATTTATTTATTTATATTTCCTTATACATCCAAACCCAACCCATTGAATGATAACCCAGTGAACCCAATACAACAAAGACTTAAAAGGACTTAGTGATGGAAATATAAAAGTTTGACTCCAATAAAAACAATGGGTTTCCAAACCATGAATTGAACAGAAAGTTTCAAAATAGAATTTAGAGGATTTAAGCATAAAAAAATATGGTATAGTGGTTAGACTGAGAAATCATGGTGGCTGGTGAGAATGTGATAACTTTTTAAAGTGCCTAACAAGTGTTTGTGTGAATGTTTATATGATATTAGTTTGCAACTTGAGATTGATGTATTTTGTTTGTTTTTGTAGACTAGATGGATGTCGAAAGGATATCCCCTAGGAGATGGGTACTGACTTGGCCTTAAACCACAATTGAAATTGTTGATGATGATGACCTCTTAAAACTTTTGGTCAAAAAGTATGCTTTCTTAATTTTATGTAAACTTAAAGAAAAAATTAGGCGTATCTGTAGGGTCTATTGAAAGTAATTTTAGTGTACCTGGCAAGCCCAGTCTTTGCAATGACATATTAAGAAACACGTGGTGTATTTAAAAAATCTTTAATGATTTTTGATTTTTTTTTGTATTTCTTTTTTTAGTTCATTGTTATCTAACTTATGACTACACTAAGAAAATGAAATTCCCTGCAACTCAAGGATCAATGGAATGGCATCTGTAGCACCAACCTTCAGACTAATCACATGGAAGCATTGTATGTCCTCTATTTAATACTCCTTTTATTTCGATACGAAGGATATTCAAATTTTGAACATTTTACTTTACACAACGAAATTGGAGATAGATATTTTTGGTTTTTTTTGCAATGTTATGTTTAACTATACTTTGCTAATGTAACTGTGAAATTCTATTATATCATGAAATTATTACACATGCTTTATGTGCTTTTACAAATTATTTTAAGTTTTAAAGGAGGCAAGTTCCACTGGCCGTATGTTTTGCAATGACATTCAACAAAAGTTAAGGTCAATCACTTTTAAGAGTTGCTTTGTACTTGAAACAACCTGTCTTCTCTCATGGTCAATTGTATGTTGCTTTATCAAGGGTGAAAACACGAGATAGGGTCAAACTACTAATACTTGACAACGACGAGAAACCTACAGATAAAACAACTAATGTGGTTTATAAAGAGATTTTCAACGAATTGTTATTGTTGCATATTCATATATTTCAATTTGTCGTCGTAATCTAATATGTTCGGTTGTCTTTTACCGTGTATAAAATCAAAATATTTAATGTCAGCGGTATTAATGAAGAAATTTTCTTTTACCAACCAGCGAAGCTTGCGGGTTCTTAGACTTAGACGTGAGGCCTAAGTTTGGAAAGGCCTAGAACAAAAATGATGATCTACCTGAGGATTCAATGCCAGTAGATATTATATATTTGTGTTAAGCCACCCGCGAAAATCGCGGGATCTTAGGCTAGTAATCCTTAAAACAACCTCAAACGCAAGAAAACCAAAAATATCAACTAAAAAAACGTTATCCACTGGTGTAGAATTCTTATGGCTACTAGTCATATAATACATTCTAAGATGAAAAGTATTAAAAGTAATTTATATTAACATAAATAATCATAAACATTTTTCTTCGAGTAAACTGTCAAATTGTCTCTGGGGTTTGGTCAATTTTGCCACATTAGTCCAAAACTTAAACCTTTTGAATCTGGGTCCCTGTGGTTCCAATTTTGTAGCCATTTTCATTCAAAATCAAAATCAAAATCTGGTCAGATTCAATTAACATCCAACTTTTCTGTCTTTTTCCTTCCTTTTAATGAAGGAAAAAATGGTCTTTTAACATTTTATTATAACAGATTAAAAAAATCTGACCATTTTGTCCTTCATTAAAAGGGGGGAATAAGACAAAAAGCTGGTTTTTAATTGAAAAATTTGACCAGATTTTGCTTTTAGATGAAAATGATAAGAAACCCAGATTTAAAAAATTTAAGTTTTGAATTAAAATGAAAAAAGTGAACAAAGCTCAGGTATTATTTTGACAGTTTACTCTTTTTCTTCTTTGTGAAAAATAAACTAAAATGGAGTCAAAGGAGATGGAGAGAACGGGAAATGGGAAAGTAAAGCAGTTACTGACTACCACTTTAATCATTCGTTGACGTTGAAACTTGCTCTTGAGTCTTGCCCAATCGAATTTGGGGATTTAACAAAACCCTAGATCGATCCACTCATTTCTAAATTTCAATTCTATAATCTTCTTACATACGCACACACACACACACTTTATTCAACGTTTTCCTATACGGATTCGTCCGCCAATTCGCTGTTTTGATACACTAAACATGATTGACACTGATGTGGACTGTCTATTAGAGACCTTGAAGCACCTCATTGACTGCAATTATCCTTTATATATCTCCAAAAGTCCATGGATTCTTAAAGAGAGGGATCGGTTTGAGTTGCTGTACAAGGAGCTTACCTCTTTAAGAACGTTTCTTTCGTATTCCGAGGAGACTCGTTACACAGTCCCGAAAGTGAAAGCTTTGGTTATAAGGATCATAGATGTAGCAAGTAAGGTAGAAGATATGGTTGATTCATTTGTTTCTAGTCTTGTGGTAGAGGATACAAAAGATTTAGACCAAGATTTTTGTTTGGATCTTGACGGTATCATGCAAGAGATCCAAGCCGTCAAAGGAGAGATGGAATTTGCAAATCATGAGGCGCCAAATGTCTTGAAAGATGAAGGAAGTGCTTCAAGAGTGAATGCCACAGTACCTAAACAAGATAAGATTGTTGGGTTTGCTGTTGAAACAAGAGAAATATTGGATAGACTTGTTGGGGATCAAAAGAAACTAGACATCATCTCCATTGTTGGGATGGGCGGCCTTGGGAAGACCACTCTGGCAAAGAGAGCTTATTATGATAGTTATGTAACATACCACTTTTATATTCGTGGTTGGGTTACGGTTTCTCAAACATATCAAACGCTGGATTTGTTGTTGAGTCTTTGTAATTCTCTTTCCATCGAGCCTGGAGCTGGAGAAGAGAACATCGGAAAGTTGCGTGAATTGATTTACAAACGGTTAAAAGGTAAACGTTATCTTATTGTTATTGATGATATATGGAGTGCAGAGGCCTGGAATGAAATACGGATCTGTTTCCCTGATGACAATCTCGGAAGCAGAATTTTAGTAACTAGTCGGCTTATGAACGTTGCCTCAAACATCAAGCCAGACAGCCCGATTCACAGGCTTCGTTTTTTAACCGTGGAGGAAAGCTGGGATCTATTGCAACAGAAAGTTTTTACAGAGAATGGTACTTGCCCTGTAAATCTACAGGAAACAGGGAAGCAAATTGCTGAAAGATGCAGAGGACTGCCACTCGCAATTCTTGTAATATCCGGGCTTCTTGCAAAGTCTGAGAAATCAGTCGAATTCTGGTCACAGATTTTAGATAGTATAGGCTCTTATATTGTTAGTGATTCAGAACAATGCATGAACACGTTATCTTTAAGTTACAATCACCTGCCACAACACTTGAAATCATGCTTTCTTTATTTTGAAGCATTTGAGGAAGACTTTGAGATTGATGTTAGAAAGCTGATGTGGCTGTGGGTTGCAGAGGGTTTTGTAAAACCATGTACAGATAATGTAGCGGAGGAGTACTTGATAGATCTTATTGATAGAAGTCTGGTGATTGTTGACAAGAAAAGATCAGACGGGGGCGTGAAAGTGTGCCGTGTGCATGATCTTTTGCATGATTTGTGTTTAAAAAAATCCAAAGAAGAGAACTTTCTTTGCGAAATCAAAATCGAGCCATTTTTAGGGCTGGGTTTTTCTACCAACAAAACGGATCGCCGTTCATTCATCCATGCTTATGTGTCAGACTATGTTTTTTCAAAACCGTTTTCCCCTAGTATACGTTCTTTTCTGTATTTGAAATCAGGTCTCTCCAGTGGCTTCACAAAAGAAAATGTTTCGTTTATTTACTCAGCCTTCAAACACATTCGGGTGTTGGAACTTGTGTCAATTATAGCCCCATTCTTGCCAACTGAAATAGGGCAGTTAGTTCAGTTGAGATACTTATCGTTACGCATTTCTGAACCTGTTATCCCTGAATCAATATCAACCCTATGGAATCTACAAACCCTTGTAATTTACGAGATGTCATACCCGCTTGATTTTCAGTTTTGTAAAGATAGTAATATGATCAATTTGATGAATATATGCATTTGGCCATCTGTGAGATTACAGTACCCTGTGGCATTACCGAAAGTTCAAACCATTTCAAATCTCCATCTTCCTTTTGGGAGACAGCCCGTGTTGGATGTGGCCCCAAACCTTAAAAGGTTAGCTTGTGTTGTGTTACAGCAGCCGTACGGTTCGGTTCTGTTCCCTCCTTTAGACACTTTGGTCCATCTTGAAAAACTAAAAATAAATATTGAGGTTGATTATAGTCATCGGTTTCTCCCAAAGCAGGCAAGGTTCACTTGTTTGAATCGGTTACCTCATACACTTAAGAAAGTGACATTTTCCAACTGTTACCTGCCATGGAAAGATTTATCGGAACTTGGGAGATTACCAAATCTCGAAATATTGAAATTATTGCGTGGCAATTGTCAAGGACCAAGATGGGATCCAAATGATGGGGAGTTTAAAAAGCTCAAGTTTTTGAAAATTCAGTCTCCTGAACTTGCAGAATGGAATATGTCGAGTGATCACTTTCCCGCCCTGGAAAAGTTAGTTATGGACGGTTGTAGGCGGCTTAAGGAGATCCCGATGTGCTTAGGTGAGATCCCAACCATGGGATTGATTGAGCTGAGGTGGCCTAGACGCTCAGCAGCTGAGTCAGCTAGACAGATTATTGAAGAGCAGCAGTGTCTTGGAAATGATTGGCTTAAGCTTGTGATCTTTGATCGTGAGAAAGAATTTACACGGCATTTAGGGGGGAAGCCATTTCCTGAAATCTCATTTCATTATAGGTACATACATGTTGAACTCATGAAAAATCTCTGTTTACGCTTGCTGTTTTTTTTAAATAACATTATGGAGTTTGTGTTCAGTAATACCTCAGATGATTCAGAGTAACAGGATGATTCAACATAGGCAAATGTCTGAATCAGGTATAAATAATTTCCCCAGTTTTTGACATTTTTATTTTGTTATTCTCTACTCAACAAAATTCAATCGTTAGCACTCATGCATTAATTTACCGTTTACATATATATTTTTACTGTCAAATTGGGATTAGCTCGCTATTTATTTAATTTATATATATATTCTACGGCTGATTCTAAACACCCCCCCCCCCCCCCCCCTCCTTGTGAGAGGAAAACTGCCGGTCCCACGCAGGCCCCACCTGTAAGTATGTGAGAGGAGGGGGTGTAAAAAGTAATTAGGGGGGTGTAGAAAGTAGCACCCATTCTACTTACCCTATTCACTTTTTTCATGTCAGACACTTTTCTCTCAATGACAATGACACCTTTATTTATCATCACCACTTGATCTTGAGGACGGCGAGTTTACAGGTTTGCTTCGGTTTTAAAACTGATGATGGCAATCATTTAGATTTACGTTTTGGTCTATATTCCTTATTTTTACAGTGATTCTGTTTTTGTAAATTTTCATCTCTTTGATGTGTCATTGTCTTTTCTAAACGTTTGGATATCAGGTGTTTGTGTTTTTGTCTTTTAAAAGAGTTATTTAAATATGTGCATCAAACCGATTACAACATTGAGTTAAACCTAAATAAATATGGTTTGCATCTACATCTAAATTTATTTTTAGATATGTTTTAAAATTGTAGCAACGAGTATATCATCAAATCAAATAACATGTTTATCCTAATGAATACAAGTCTTATTTACATATCTTCGTTTAACAACAGCAACAAAAATGAAGAAGAATAGATGTGTTAACTAATCAAACCGGCCAAACTGATTAACTGAAGCAGGTGGATCGGTTTGAGATCTAAGTTGTTCGGTTCATGGTTTGGTTTTAATAGTTTGAAAATTTAATGGTTCGGACCAATTTTAAAGACGGAACCAACTTTGTAAACTGAACCAACTGTCTAACCTTTATTATTGTATGTTTTTTTTTTTTTTTACAATTTTCGAATGTGTAGTTGTGGTTGTATAATAAACAATTTCATGGCTAATGCAGGTCTGTATATTATCGTTTTTTGCTCCCAAAAGCATCAACTTTATGAACCATCTGTTGTCTAATCTTTGCTTATTCTAAGACTCTCCGTAGTGGGCTAGCACCGCTTCCACATCACCGTCAAACCACTACATGGGGGTGTTAGCCCCTTCTTTGTTACCCATTAACACCGTCGGGTATGGTGGGGGCTTGGGTTGGGGGCATGAGTTGACACATGGAATTCGAGCCCCCACCCCGACCGGTGAGTGACGTGTCCGTGGGGTATGGCGGGGCTTGGGTTGGGGCTTGACTTGGCAGTTTATTAAAAAAAAAAAGCGAATAGGACATGGCCAACAAAGCGAATAGGAGCCCGCCACATAGGATCGCTAGCCCGCCCCACGCCCGGCTTCAAACTCCCGCCCCTTGGGCCACGTCCCAACCCAAGCCCCACCATTTAGGGGTGTTAAAAGCTAAAATATATCTATATCTATATCTATATCTATATCTATATCTATATCTATACTACTATATTAAAGAAACTGGGTTTTCTACCCTTTTGGTCATTTTACATTGTGTATACATTTTGAAGCAACATGTACAAGAGTGCCAAGCTATTTTCGAGGGGGCAAAATTGCGCATTAACCAAAGATTTAAGACACTTTAAGGGCATTTTAGGGATTTTGCCACCTATAATTAAGATGAATTGTGAAAATTCTAATAACTATTTACTAACTTTTAAGTTGGCATGTGAAAAGACAGACAAAATTTGGTGATCTCAGTAATGTTACTCCATTTCTACCTTTCTTCAGTGTCAAAGAGAATAAACCGATATCATTGCCTTTCCTTCACCTTCCTTTCAATTAATTGGTAATAAAACCCAGACAATGAATCGTTCAACTCTACAAAACGTGCTTCACCTCTACAAAACGTGCTTCACCTCTACTCTTCCTCTCCGTCGGCCCTACCTCTCCCCTCTTCCATTGCTCGCCCCCTTTGCACCGATGACACCACCACCACAATCACTGAATCTGCCCCTGAAAGAGATTTATTTCTGAATTTATCTCAAATTACCTGCCTACAATGGCTTCAATGCATGATTAATTGCTCAGTCCATGAATTGTTTGTGGGATTGAATGGGATTAAAGTTTTAGGTGTTGTGAAGTCGGAGGAAGTTTCTGGAAGCGGTGGGTGGAAGGCCTGCCAAACTACGGAAGCGCTGTTCCTATTAAATTGAATGTTTCTTTGCATAAACAATTTTTATCCTTATTTTTCTGGCATTATATTTCACATTTCTTTACTGTTGCGCAATACATTCCTGGAACAAAGAAGATGTTTTATGGAATGAAGAACCCATGGGATCGGGCATATGTTATCGCGTATTTGAAGCAGTCAACTGCTTCATTTCATTGAGCTTTTTCAACGGATCTTACTGCCTTGTGGCTCAAGTCAATGGATGGTCCTTTTTAGTTTTTCCCTGTAAAGAGGCCCAAAAAGTGTGAAAACATTCTATCTTATTTAATTGAATAGAAAAACATGTGGGTGATGGTCGGAGGGAGAGAGGGTGGGTGGTGGTGGTGAAGGCTGAGGTAGGGTGGGTGGTGGCCAGTGGTGGACTTAGGATTTTTTTCCAGTGGGGTCCGTTTTTTTCGGTGTTCAAAATTTTCATAACAAAACGTTAAAATTTTCGGGTCGGTCCTCGTCCAGGTCGGGTCATAGCGAGGTTTGAACTAGATTTAAAAAAAAATAGGAAAAACAAGCTATACAAGGATTGAACCTATGACCTCTTGTTGGTAAAGAAAAGGATTTACCACTATACCAAGTTTCCTTTTCTTTCTATGGTGTCCACCTAATTGTATTTATGAGGTCCTTATACAATTTAATATACCGAATCTACAAACTTTTTTAAAAACATTGGGGTCTGGGGACCCCGATCCACTCTATGTGGGTCCGCCCCTGGCGGTGGTCGGAGAGAGGGTGGTGGTGGTTTGATTGTTGCATACAAAGAGGAAGAGAGAAAGGGAGAGGGGTTGGGGTAGGGGAACGGAAAAGGTGAGGCTCACTTTTTTAGTATTATAATTAGTTTATTGTTTTAATTATTTTTATTTAAGTAGGGGCAATTTCATCATTTCACATCCACTTAACACTAAAAATTAACCTCCATCCGTTTCAGAGACTATCCGAGAATGAATGTGCAAAAATTGGGGACTATATATAGCTGTAATTTTAGAAAGTTTGGGACTAAAGATGAAAAAATGGCAAACCACAGGGACTATCCGAGCATTTTTCTCTATTTTTAAACATTAAATAACTTATAAAATAAAATCATTACATATTATAAAAAACATTACATAACTTAAAAAAAAATTACATAACTTAAAAAAGAACCCTTTACTTAAAAAATTGTTAAAAATTAAAAATCCTAAGAATTCCATTTTTTTGGCAATCTTTTCTTTCATTTTACGCAAAACGTGACGGTCTTCTTCCGGATACGTGTTGATATCGGTTGTCATTGTCTTCCATTCCTGTAGTTCTACCGCATCTTGCTTTAACTGAACTCGTTCGTCTACTTCACGTTGCTTCGCTTGTACCTTTTAGGCTGTGACCTCGGTGTATGCTTTGAACTGGGTCATCAAGTCGTCCATTCTCGATCTGCCCCCGATGAGGCTTATTTTTCCAGGGGGACGTACCTCCTCTCGAACTACATTCTCTTCGTCGTCAAATTCCTGCTCGTCGTTTATATTTATTTGACATCGTGCGTCCAAGCCCCCCGCACTATAACTTTCAGTCTCCGAGGTTTTCGTTCGTTTAGCGCCTGCAACCTCATTTGGAATGACGCCCACTTCTTGTCACACCCTGATATTTCCAGCTCAGCCCGGTGGGGAGTATCTGACATAAGCAATATCTCCGTTTAGTTCTTTTGTCTTAGAAAAACTAGTGTACTTTTATTGTGGAATCGTTGTTGTTTTGCTAGCTACTTGCTAATCACTGGTTAATGATATATCGCCGTTCCAAAAAAATTATTTTCTATTACCATTTAAGTTAAGATATCATTCATCCATCCTAGTTTATTAATTGTTTGTAATTTCGTGTTGTATTATTATTATTATTGTTATTATTATTATTATCTCGTTTACATGTAGGTATAATCCATATATTGAAAGCAACTTCTTACTGTAGGGGTAAAATGTGGTAACACAAGCATTTTTCTTTGTAAAAAAAATAACATGAACCAAGGGAATTGAAAGAAAAAAGAAAAAGAAGGCGGGAAAAGGGAAAGCAATGCATTTGACTGACCTACTAACCACATAATCATCCATTGACGTTGAAGCTTGCTTTTGCCTTACGCAATTTGGGGATTTATCCACTCATTTGGAATCTTCAGTTCCATTACATACGCACACAGTTTTTTCAAAGTTCTGCCATACGGATGCTATTGCTTCTTTTTTATCATCATTATTATGTAAGTTATATTTCTCACTACAATATTATTAGCTCACCTGAATTCATATCTTGAATCTAGATCTAAAAGTAAATGTTTCATTCATCTTTCTCTATCGATTTGTTTGTTTAGCTTTGGTTTCTGCTATCTAGGTTCATTAGCACCAGCAAATTTAAAGTTTTTAGCTTCTGAAAGTGACACTTTTGATTACAGGTGTTGATACATACATATCTTTATAACTTGAGTAGTAGCATGCTCTTGATATAATCACAAATCTACACACTTAACATGATTGACACTGATGTGGACTGTCTATTAGAGACCTTGAAGCACCTCATTGACTTCAATTGTCCTTCACATATTTCCAAAAATCCAGGGATTCTTAAAGAAAGGGATCGGTTCGAGCTGCTGTACAAGGAGCTAACCTCTTTAAGAACATTTCTTTCTTATTCGGAGGAGACTCGTTATACAGTCCCGGAAGTCAAAGCATTGGTGATAAGGATCATAGATGTAGCAAATAAGGTAGAAGATATGGTTGATTCCTTTGTTTCTAGTTTTGCAGTTAAGAATCCAAAAGATTTTAACCAAGATCCGTGTTTGGATCTTGAGGATGTAATGCAAGAGATCCAAGCCATCAAAGGAGAGATGGAATTTGCAAATCATGAGGCGCCGAATGTCTTGAAAGATGAAGGAAGTTCATCTAGAGTGAATATTGCAGTACCTAAAGAAGATAAGATTGTTGGGTTTGATGTTGAAACAAGAGAAATATTGGATACACTTGTTGGGGATCAAAAGAAACTAGACGTTATCTCCGTTGTTGGGATGGGAGGCCTTGGGAAGACCACTATGGCAAAGAGAGTTTATAATGATCGTTATGTAACATACCACTTTTATATTCGTGGTTGGGTTACGGTTTCTCAAACATATCAAAAGCTGGATTTGTTGTTTAGTCTTTGTAATTCTCTTTCAATCGAGCCTGGCGCTGAAGAAAAGAACATTGGAAAGTTGTGTGAATTGATTTACAAACGGTTAAAAGGTAAACGCTATCTTATTGTTATTGATGATATATGGAGTGCAGAGGCCTGGAATGAAATACGGATCTGTTTCCCTGATGACAATCTTGGAAGCAGAATTTTTGTAACCAGTCGGCTTATAAACGTTGCCTCAAACATCAAACCAGACAGCCCAATTCACAGGCTTCGTTTTTTAACCGTGGATGAAAGCTGGGATCTATTGCGACATAAAGTTTTTGCAGAGGATGGTACTTGCCCTACAAATCTACAGGAAACTGGGAAGCAAATTGCTGAAAGATGTAAAGGGCTGCCACTCGCGATTCTTGTAATATCCGGGCTTCTTGCAAAGACTGAGAAATCAGTCGAGTTCTGGACTCAAGTTTTAGATAGTATAGGTTCTTATATTGTTAGTGATTCAGAACAATGCATGAACACGTTATCATTAAGTTACAATCACCTGCCACGACACTTGAAATCATGCTTTCTTTATTTTGGAGCATTTAAGGAAGACTTTGAGATTGATGTTAGAAAGCTGATGTGGTTGTGGGTTGCAGAGGGTTTTGTAAAAGCAGGTACAGAAAATGTAGCAGAGGAGTATTTGGTAGATCTTATTGATAGAAGTCTGGTGATGGTTGACCAAAAAAGGTCAGACGGGGGCGTGAAAGTGTGTCGTGTGCATGATCTTTTGCATGATCTGTGTTTAAAGAAATCCAAAGAAGAGAAATTTCTGTGCGAAATCAAAATCGATCCTTTTTTAGGGCTGGGTTTTTCTACTAACACAAGGGATCGGCGTTCATTTATCCATAATTATGTGTTAGACTATGTTTTTTCAAAACCGTTTTCCGCCAGTACCCGTTCTTTCTTGTATTTTGAGTCGGATGCCACTTGTGGCTTTACAAAAGAAAATGTTTCGTTTATTTACTCAGCCTATAAACACATTCGGGTGTTGGAACTTAAGTCAATTTCAGCGCCATTCTTGCCAACTGACATAGGGCAGTTAGTTCAGTTGAGATACTTATCATTACGCATTTCTGAACCTGTTATCCCTGAATCAGTATCAACCCTATGGAATCTACAAACCCTTGTAGTTTACGGGAATGAATGTCCAAGGGTGATTGATTTTCAGATTTGTAAAGAGAATTGTATGACCAATTTGAGGCATATATGCATTTGGCCATCTTTGAGATTGCAGTACCCTGTGGCATTACCGAAAGTTCAAACCATTTCAAATCTCCATCTTCCTTTTGGGAGACAGCCTGTGTTGGAAATGACTCCAAACCTCAGAAAGCTAGCCTGTGTTGTGTCACAGCAGCCGTACGGTTCGGTTCTGTTCCCTCCTTTAGACACTTTGGTTCATCTTGAAAAACTAAAAATATATATTGAGGCCGATTATTTTCACCGGATTTTTCCAAACCAGGCAAGGTTCACTTGTTTGAATCGGTTACCTCATACCCTAAAAAAAGTGACATTTTCCAACTGTTACCTGCCATGGAAAGATTTATCGGAACTTGGGAGATTACCAAATCTCGAAATATTGAAATTATTGCGTGGTGGTTTTCAAGGACCAAGATGGGATCCAAATGATGGGGAGTTTAAAAAGCTCAAATTTTTGAAAATTCAGTCTCCTGAACTTGCAGAATGGAATATGTCGAGTGATCACTTTCCCGCCCTGGAAAAGTTAGTTATGGACGGTTGTAGGCGGCTTAAGGAGATCCCGATGTGCTTAGGTGAGATCCCAACCATGGGATTGATTGAGCTGAGGTGGCCTAGACGCTCAGCAGCTGAGTCAGCTAGACAGATTATTGAAGAGCAGCTGTGTCTTGGAAATGATTGGCTTAAGCTTGTTATCTTTGATCGTGAGGAAGAATTTACACGGCATTTAGGGGGGAAGCCATTTCCTGAAATCTCATTTCATTATAGGTACATACATGTTGAACTCATGAAAAATCTCTGTTTACGCTTGCTGTTTTTTTTTAAATAACATTATGGAGTTTGTGTTCAGTAATACCTCAGATGATTCAGAGTAACAGGATGATTCAACATAGGCAAATGTCTGAATCAGGTATAAATAATTTCCCCAGTTTTTGACATTTTTATTTTGTTATTCTCTACTCAACAAAATTCAATCGTTAGCACTCATGCATTAATTTACCGTTTACATATATATTTTTACTGTCAAATTGGGATTAGCTCGCTATTTATTTAATTTATGTATATATATTCTACTTACCTTATTCACTTTTTTCATGTCAGACACTTTTCTCTCAATGACAATGACACCTTTATTTTTCATCACCACTTGATCTTGAGGACGGCGAGTTTACAGGTTTGCTTCGGTTTTAAAACTGATGATGGCAATCATTTAGATTTACGTTTTGGTCTATATTCCTTATTTTTACAGTGATTCTGTTTTTGTAAATTTTCATCTCTTTGATGTGTCATTGTCTTTTCTAAACGTTTGGATATCAGGTGTTTGTGTTTTTGTCTTTTAAAAGAGTTATTTAAATATGTGCATCAAACCGATTACAACATTGAGTTAAACCTAAATAAATATGGTTTGCATCTACATCTAAATTTATTTTTAGATATGTTTTAAAATTGTAGCAACGAGTATATCATCAAATCAAATAACATATTTATCCTAATGAATACAAGTCTTATTTACATATCTTCGTTTAACAACAGCAACAAAAAAGAAGAATAGGGGTGTGTTTGTTATGGGGTAATGGAATGGACGAAGTAATGGAATGAACGAGGGAATGCAATGGATCTTTACCATTTCATGTCGTGTTTGGTTACCATGTGGGAATGGAATGAATTATTATTGTGTATTGTTTGGTAGGCAAGAAAAACGAAGGAATAAAATCAGCAATGAGTGGTAGTGGTCGGGGGTAGTGATTGTGGGTGGTTATAGGTGGCGGCGGCGACGACGAGTGGCAGTGCAGGCGGCGACGGCGGTTGGCGGTGACAGGGGTGGCGGCCGTCGATGGTGGTTGGTGGCGGCAGAGGTGGCGTCGACGGCGGTTGTGGGTGGCGGTGGTTGTGGCGTCGACGGTGGTTGTGGGTGGCGGCGAGTGGTGTTGGCAGCGGCGGTGGGTGGCAACGGTGGCGGGTTGTGGCAGCGGTGACGGGTTGCGGGTGGAGGCGACGATGGTGAAGGTGGTGGGTTGTGGTGTTGATGAATAGTGCAAGAGGGGATGGAATGAATGGAATGGATGGGGGAATGGAATGGATGAGGTAATGGAATTGATCATTACCTTTCCATGTCTTGTTTGGTTACCATGTGAGAATGGAATGAACCATTACTTTTTGTGGTGGGTGGCGGCGGTGATCGGAGGTGGTAGCGGCGGTTGATAGCGGTGGCGGAGGTGGGTGGCGACGGCGGCGGTAATCAGAGGTGCCCGCGACGATGGTGGGTGGCAGCGACAGAGGTGGTGGCGGCGGCAAGTGGCGGCAACGGCGGTGGCGGGTGGCGACGGAGGTGGATGACGACGGCGGATGATGGTGGTGGTGGGTGGTGGCAACGGTGGTGGGTTGTGGTGTTGTTAATGAAGAGTTAAGAGGGAATGGGAAAAAAACGGGGGGGGGGGGGGGGCAGATGGAATGATTTTGAAGGAATGGAATGCATTTTGGAATGGGCGATTCTATTTCATCGACCAACCAAACACTCTTTTCTTCATTCCCTCATAATGGTCTATTCCATTCCATCTCTCATTCCTGCATACCAAACGCTACCAGATGGTGGATGAAATGATTTTGAGGGAATGAAATGTCTTATGGAATGAGTTATTCCATCCATTGACCAACCAAACACCCTTTTCTTCATTCTTCGTAATGATTCATTCCATTTCGCCTCTCATTCCTGCATACCAAACACTACCTAAGAAAGAGGCTCCTGTGAATTTTCTCACGGACCCTATGGAAGGGAGATCTACTCTGCGACCAGCGGATCTGCTTGTCTTTGGCTGGGCTGGGGGGGAACATGCTTGTGTGGACCTTACGGGAGTTTCCCCTTTGGTTGGTTTAAGGGAAAACGGGTTTGTAGCTGGACAAGCAGCAAGAAAGGCAGAATCAAAGAAAGTGGATAAACACGCTAAAGCTTGCACAGAGAATCAACATGTCTTTGTCCCTTTTGCCTTTGATACATTTGGCTCCCTAGCGCCAGAAGCTATCCGCTTTTTGACCAGGGTCTAACGGGTTATCCACAGCAATTGTTCAACCCCAGGCGGGCAGGGGTTTGTCTTTGGAAGGTTAGGGTTTGCAATTCAGAAAGGGGTGGCGGCGCAGCTTGTTGCCCGTCTACCTTCTATTTTGATGTAACTTGGCAAGTTTTTTGGTGGAAAATTGAATTGAAGTTTACTTTATGCAGGTTTGTATATTATCGTTTTTTGCTCCCAAAAGCATCAACTTTATGAACCATCTGTTGTCTAATCTTTCCTTATTCTAAGGGGCTGTTTGGCTGAGCTTTTCAAAATGACTTATTTGCTTATTTGCTTTCTGAAAAGCAAATAAGCAAATAAGTCATTTTGAAAAGCTCCATTTTAAAGCTTTTCAAAACAGCTTATTGACTTATTTGCTTTTCAGAAAAGCAAATAAGCAAATAAGTTGTTTTGAAAAGCTTAGCCAAACAAGCCCTAAGCCTCTCCGTAGTGGGCTAGCACCCCTTCCACATCACCGTCAAACCACTACATGGGGGTGTTGGCCCCTTCTTTGTTACCCATTAATGGGCGTGAAGGAGATGTGAGATGTGGTTCACAAGTTATCAACCACTTTTGAGGGTTTAGTTAATTAAAGTCTCGCTACCTACATGACGTGGCACAAACTTATTAATCGTTATTCACTTATCTTGCATTTATATTTCATTGGATTGTTCAACATATTTTGCTTAATGTGCCAAGTCTTGCGTTTTTCATTACCTGCACTATATTGGTTTAATTTTGAGAATGTTATTTCAAGGTTAGGTTTTGAACATTTAGGGGTGTTTCGGATCGCTTAAGAATGCTTATTCTTGTACTAAAGTTAGAACTTAATAAGCAAACCGAACATCTCTTGTTAGTTGACTCTTTAATCCTTAGAGCTTAATGTTAATGCAAGTAACTATGGGTTCTTTCTGTAAATAGTCAAGAGACTTTCTTTGCTTGATCCAACTAAGGAGAGAATGCATGGATATATAGACAGACTACAACTTTCCTAGTGAGGAGGAGCATTATCTAGGACACTAAGGGGTTGTTTGTTTACCTCTTAATGAGACTCTTAATGGTTCAGACCTTTTACTGATTCAACACTTATTGGTTTAGACTGTTTGTTTCACGAGTAGATGTCTGAATGATTCAGACATTTGCCTCTGAATGGTTAAGATTTATACAGAGTCTGAATGGTTAAGACCTCTAATCTGAATTGGTCAGACATTTGCCCCTGAACGGTTAAGCATTATACAAGCCCTTAATGGTTCAGACCTCTTACTCGTTCAGCACTTAACCATTCAGATGTTGCCAAACAACCCCTAATACGTTAAAGAAATATATAAAATATGCTAAAAATATATTGATATACTCTCATTAATACACTGCCGTAGTCGAAGCAGTAGGCGAGCGAATGTTGAGATTGGTCTTGAACCGGTCATAGAGAAGACGTGACAATCCTTTTGTGAAAATATCTGCATATTGAAAATCGACAGTGAGGAAAACTAGGGGTGAGCATTTGGTACTTGGTACCGGTACCGAATTTCCCGTACTGATTTTTCCGGTACTGAATCGGTACCCACTTTTTGGAGTTTTCGGTACCTGTATTTTACCGAATTTTACCTCTAAATACCGGTATCATACCAAACATTTTCGATACCGGTATCAGGAAATTCGGCACCGATACTGGTACTGAGCTCATCCCTAGAGAAGAGTGCTCCTTCTCATGTCTTTATGGAGGTCACTTTGCATGTAGTGGTGATACTTCTCTTTATTTTATTCTCTTTTTAGTTTGTTAAATTACCTTTTAAATTGAGATATTATTCACTCATCCTAGTTTGTTAATTGTTTGTAACTAGTTCGTGACCCGCATAATTACTCTCTTTTATTTCACATTGATCACTCATCCGAGTAACTCACGTGACGTAAAACATTGACGAAGTCGAATGTATACGAACACGTATTAAAAATCTGAGGGGGGTAAAAAGAACCCCGATGGACCAAATGTGACCACCAAACAACATACTAAGTAGCAACCAAACGACGACCAAATCCGGGAAAAAGCGAAAACAAAAACGAATATAAAAAGTTAAGCTTATTTAACTTTTGTCGCAAAATTATAACAAAATCAAAGTTATTTTACAAAACTATTTTTTTTAAGTTTAATATAATATAAGAAATAAAAACCAAACAAAATTGGAAAACATAAAGGCCTGGTCTATTCGCACACGGCCTTTGTCTTTTTGCACACTCAAAGCGCCCCGCTGTGGCCATAGCGGGGCGCTTTGGCCAAAGTCAACAGACAAGGACTGACAAAGCGCCCCGCTATGGCCAAAGCGGGGCGCTTTGAGTGTGCAAAAAGACAAAAAGTGTTGGCTGGAATTTGTGTTGTTTTTTTTTTTTTGAAATAGGTGGGATGTGGGTTAGTTTGGTAGTGTTTTTTTGGAGGAAAAAATTGTATTTGAGTTTTATAATACGTTGTTTTATAATTACGTTTTTTTACGTCATTATTTTTATAGAACGTATATAATATAAGTGCGTCTTTATAAACTGTTAACCTAGTTTATTTTGTTAAATTAAACGAACACGTTAAATAAATTGTACAGAAAGCCATAAGAATTAAACGTAAACAATCCAAAACCAACGTGATGTAAATATATAGCAGTTTGTACATACAAAACAAAAAGGTACCACTGACTACATAATACATAACAAAACACTATACAAACAAACTAAGGTACTAATCCTCGTGCGGTGGGGATGGTGGGAGGGGAAGTGGAGGCAACCCAGCGAGCTCTCGTAGAGAAACGAGCGTCTCGATGATCCAGTCCTGGCGTGCGGCCTGGCGTCTGAGGCGTCGGTCGAAGTCCCGAGCCACCTCACGCGCTACCGGAGGCAGGTCAGCGTAAACGTGCTGCGGGTACTGTGGCGGCTCCGGAGCTGGCTGAACTGGTGGTACCGGGATCTCCTCGATATGCTCCTCCTGAGCCGGATCCTCTAATACAGGCTGAGCCTGAGGCTGAGCCTCATCCTGAGGCTGGCCCGGGAACTGATCGAGTCCCAGAGCCTGTAGCTGAGCCTGCCGAGCGGCCGCCTGAACATCAGGAGGGGCTAACACTCCAGGCCTCACCTCAATAACAACCGGGATGACCTCCGGCACCACCTCCGGATGCCAAATCAGCCCGTCATGTCCCCTAAACCTCAGACCAACATCAAATCTACGGGTGATCTGCATAGAAGATACTGACGCGCGGCCCAACCTGGTAGACGGGACCGGATCGGACAGCACCGGATCATTCTCGGGCACGAGCCCGAGCGAGCGTGCGATGGCGGTGATGTATGAGCCAGTGTGCACCCACCCGCGGAGCTGCCGGTGGTATGTTGTGGCAAAGTAATCTGCCAGGCTGGCTGCTAGATCGCAGGGCTGTCGTCGCAGTAGGCAGTATAGAAAGAAAAGGTCACTGAGGTTGACCTTCTCCCTGCTGGCACCCCGCGGCACGATAGTTGCCGCGATAACATGGTGCAGGTATCGGAACAAGGGGTCTTTAATGGTGGTGGCCTTTTGCCAGGATCTCCCAAAGGGAACCCTGGAAATGGCCCTCCAGAAACTGATAAGCGTCTGCCTGTCCATCATCATAACCGCCTGCGTATATAAATCAGTATCAAGCTCGGCCTCTGTGTACAAACCTGTATAAACAAATAATAATAATAAACAAATAATATTAAATAAACAAATAACATTAAATAAACAAATAATAAACAAATAATATTAAATAAATAAATATTATTAAATAAACAAATGATATTAAATATAAAATAATAAATAATATTATTTAAACAAACCTGTATGGACAGCAAACTGCCGCACACTCATCTGAAACTCCTGACCGGCGAGACGGAATGTAACCTCGTGGACTGGAAAATCCGGGTCCTCCACGTAATCCGCCGGATGCGGCGCGTATGTAAACGTGGAAAGAAACTCCCACGTAAGCTCAGGGTACGAGTCCTCCATCGCTAACTCAAATAGGCGCGACCAAGGAGTATCTAGTCCAACTATCTCACGCGCCCGCGCGGCCTCTCCCACTGTCTCCAGCAGGCCCCAGTCTATCCCTACATGCTCCCCAATGGGGATGGTGCGCAACCTCGCGCATCTCCCCCTCGCCCGTGACGCCGGCGGAAACTGCAGGTACGGACATGCCGGCTCTCCCTCCTCTCCCACATCTCCCTCAGCCTCCATATGCTCAATCTCGTCATCGGAAGAATCCATCCCTGCACGTTGAAATAAACAAATAATATTAATTATAAATAATAAACAAATAATATTATTTATAAAATTTTAAATAATAAACAAATAATATTAAATATAAAATAATAAACAAATAATATTATTTATAAAATTTTAAATAATAAACAAATAATATTAAATATAAAATAATAAACAAATAATATTATTTATAAAATATAAATAATAAACAAATAATATTAAATATAAAATAATAAACAAATAATATTAAACAAATAATATTTAAAAAAAAAATAAACATGAACCAAGGCGCCGCGCTTTGGCCTCGGCGCGGCGCTTTGGTTCTTCGTGATGAAGAACAGCCCACCAGATCGATCCCCACGCCCAAATCAAACAAATATCAAACAAACTGAAACACATAACTTGAACCAAAACAAGAAATGAAGTTCGATCGTACCTTTTAGCGGTTGAAAGCGTGAAAACGTTGATGATCCGGCTCAAGTGTGTGTAAATCGCACCTTGTGTGTGTGTTTGTGTGTTGGGTTTGAAATGGGGGAGAAGGCCGCTCCGCTTCAGCTATAGCGAGGGATCGAAGCGCCCCGCTATGGCCATAGCGCGGCGCTTTGAGGTCAAAGCGGGTCGCTTAGGTCAAAGCGGGGCGTTTAAGGCCTTTTTTTATTTTTTTTAAATTGTTTTTAATTCACAAACGCGTCGATAATAGTCTAAATTTTACGTTTTTTCCATTATACATCATTTTTTATTATATATGGACTATACTGCAAGTTCCGGATCAAATCGGTTACGTGTGATGTCTTATTCCGTTATATCGTATCATTTTGGTTTGAAAGCACAAGTACTCCTGTGAGAGGTGTTATGTGTATCAGCCGCCTACCGTACATGAACATGACGTATTTTTTCATTAATTGTAGTATTATGATGTATATTGTCATTTTGGGTCGTACAAGTGCGTATTGAATCTGATTGGGTCGTGTCGGTGACATTCGGTTTTTAACGTGATGTAACGCATATATTGAACAAACACAAACGTGATTATTATTAAACACATTTAACCTACATCGTGAACATATGGGGTTACATTAAGGTCAGGGGCACGATACGTAAGCATTTCGTACGTGTTGATCTGATCCCTGTATAATGTATGCCAGGCTGCTGCGCGCTCTGTTCTGTGTGCTGTCCAGAGTGGGTTTGGGGGAGGCATTGGATAACAACCTCCAAGCTCTACATGTATGAAATGCCCATGGTCGACGAACACAACCGCAACCACCAGGTGAGGTTCCTCAGCTTCGTTTGGCCCGCCCAGCAGAGGGAAAATTGTACAGCTCCCACGCATGTCGAAGGTGTGAACAATCACACCGTATCGTTGGGCAATAAGAAACCCCGTCTCAGGCATCGTCATGTAATTTTCGATATCTGCTCGTCCCACCCCCTTGAAATTGATCCGTCTAAGCAGCGCATCATAATGTCCTATGTTTTCCGGATCGAAAAACTGCCTCCAAAGCGATTCGTTCGTACGTAACTCCTTTATAAGTTGTTTCCGGATCATCAAATATGAATTTTGTTTCACTCCTAACCCAATAGCCACCGATCGAAACCCACTATGACCATCTGGTTTCACGTCCTTTATTGTAACGATATATGGATGGATCACTTCGGGAATCTGAGGTGCGTAGTTGCGGATCGCTATATCCGTCTTAGGACCGAGCTTGATCATCGGGAAATCAGGGTGTAGGTTGATCGTCTGAGGCTGTGACGGTGATATGTACGAGCTGTGACGGGGAAGATCGTCTGAGGCCTCGACCCAAGTTTCTCCCGACGGAATGTACGCGCTTTTTCTAGCGGCTTCAACCTTTCTTTCTTCCTGCGTTTTCAATGTTGGGCGACCACGAGTTTTCTTCAGAACAGCAGGAGGTTTTTTGTTATTGTTCCCTGAATTGAGGATTTGCTGAAACTTTTCAAAGAAGCTCCTTTTCACCTGAGGGGGTGTTGGATCGATCTTTTGTTTCAATTTTTCAAATTCCGCGTCTACATCGATATCCTCTATGTTTTTCTTTGCAGGCTTGAAGTTAAGCTTCTTCCAGAACACGTCTATGTGTGTGATCCGGAGTTGCTGACCTGTGGATGAAAACAAATTAGGTGGCAGAATCATAACGAGAAAGGTCAAAGATATTAATTACCTTTATTTTCCAACTTTTCCAAACGACAGGCACATGGCAAACCACAGCTGGTAAAAAGTTGGCAACCACAGCTTGCACCGTAGGCTCTCAACCAGTCTTCCTTACGTTTTAGTTCCCTACTCAAAAGCTCAATCGCATATATTGAAACCTTTCTGAGAATATATGCAAGCATGGGCTGCTTCTTGTGGTGCGTCATCACTTTTCGGAGGCTTGTTTCAAAGCTACTACTAATCTCGGTGTATTGTCTATCAACAACATGATCAACATACAGTACAAGTTTATCCAGTGTGTTGCGATGACTTGGAAAGTGACTTTTTAGTGTTGCATGCATGCCCTCAACCCTGTTGGTCGTAGTTTGGTGAAAGTTGATAGTTTTGTTAATCCAGCATGATACAAACTTTTCACGGTATGGATCCAACCAGGATTTCTTCATATAATCAAAAACCTCTAAAATTAAAAAAAACGTAAATAGTCAGTTTTTGTTATTATATAAAATTTGAACATAATTATGTAAGAAATACCTACGTTCACGGTCATCTTCTTTCAGCTGTGCTTCAAGGTTTTCCAAGTTATACCTGTATATTTCCTCGGTCGTAGACTCGCACAATAACCAAAAACTACGTACGAATTCTTTCCAATCCTTGTCAGAGAATTTCTTCTTGCTGTTCTTATTAATATTTTGTTGAATATGGAACCGACAAAGATACTTATGCGCTTTTGGAAAAACTTGTTCACACGCGTTCATTAGCGCAAAATCCCTGTCTGTTAAAATCACGCGCGGTTCCATACATCCTACCAGCATAGACTTGATCCTCTGCAACACCCATAGGTAGTTCTCTGACTTCTCAGCGGAAATTACCGCACAAGCAGCCGTAAACGATTTGTTTGTCGACGTCATGCCTACGACCTGAACAAATGGCAGGTTGTACATGTTCGTTTTGTAGGTGGCGTCAATCATTAGCACATGCGGGAAGGCACACCACATATTGAATGATCTTTCGTGAACAAAGAAGACATCTTCAACTTCGTTTGATATCTCATTCGTGCGCATGTAATAAGTGTAATTTTTTTCGAGAAGAATGCTTTCAAGTTTTTGCATCGGAGACTTACCGACATTTTTTTCGGCGTTGATCTTCTGAACAGCGTTGTGTATATCTTTCGGAATAAGCTTTCTAGCCGGATTGTTTTTTGTCAGCGTTCGCCAGATACTTTGGTTGGGAATGTCTTGCTCTGCCAGCTCCTTAACCAGTTTTGTATCCTCCGAAGAAAGCCTTCTCGCATACGCGTGACCCTCTAAGTTTTCAATAGGAGTGTGGTTATGCTTCGCCTTCGTCACCTCGATCCTCCAAACACTTCCGGATGATTCCGAAAACCCGATCATCTCGAACGGGCAGCCTATTTTCTTGCTACCCGTTTTCCTCTGTGTAGCTATACTCTTATGCTCCCCACCAAAAGTACATTGAAACCAAATCTTGTAATTCTCTCCTCTTTTATTCGACCTCTTAGTCACAATGAGGTAACCGTTGTCTTTTGCCGTGTCTTGTACCCAATGCACCAACTCTTTACGTGACGAAAAGGTCTGCGTTGTATCAAACGAAAACGTAACCGGGTAACAGCCTTCCTCGTCAACAGACACATCCCCCGGCTCACCATCGTCACCGAGGTCCGAATATACTTGATGTTCAAAGTTGTGCTCGCCACCGTAACCGAAATTCGAATAACCTTGTAAGCTCTGTTGACAACCGTAACTGTCGTTTGCACCACACTCCTGCTGTACAAAGCTGTACTCGCCACCGTAACCGAAATTCGAATAACCTTGTTGTGCGTAAGGGTCCTCCACAGGGGTATTCAAATCCAGCGTCACCGTGTTATCACGATAACGAATGCCAGATACAACCTCTGCCTCCCTCAAGTTGGATGAGACCGGTTTCTCATACGAGTCAGAAATAGCGGTCCCCTCGTAAGAATCAGGAACAACTGTCTCGTCAGAATATTGACCGAAAATATAGTTGTTTAACCACGACATCGTTTTTTGTAAACAACAAACAACAAAACACTCGAATACCCACGTATGTTTGTAAACAACGTATTGAGTGCGACCTTGTCTCGAACGATGCTTTTCTGAAGAAGAAGAAGAAGAAGAAGAACGTATGCTTGCTTGGCCAACCTCAATCAGTAGCTTGCTTTTAAAAGTGAAAATTTGGGTCGAAGCGCCGCGCTATGGCCAAAGCGCGGTGCTTAGGGTTAACGACAAAACATCATAATCAGCTTTATGTCTGTCAAACAGTAGTGAATGTTTCAAACGTCAATCGAAGCACCTTTTGTCGACCGAAGCGCCCCGCTATGGCCATAGCGCGGCGCTTCGAGGTGTGAAAATAATTTTCTGCGTGTGGGAATAGCATGACCCAAACATAAAAGAGAACCCTATAAAAACAAAAGGTTATTATTGCTTTTTTGTTATGAACATGGAGAATTGGAGATAGGCAGTTGGTGTGATGGTGATTGTAAGTAAAGACTTCTGGCAACATAGTAAATAAAATCATAAATATATTCGATTACTAAACTGTTCACAACAACCTCCGCTAAATGTTATATTATAGAATAGAATTTTGTCTTGTAGCCAACAAGTTCTACAAAGTTTTAACTATAATGTCTTTCCATGTATATTTTTATAAGTATGTTCATCGTCATCACTTGTTAGAAAAAGGCTCTAAAGACCTTTAACAAAAACAAATTTGTTGTCATACGGCGCTACGTAAACGCACTTTTTTCTACTCATGACACCACCAAAGGGTGTTGTGGCATGTTTCCAAAGGGGCAATGGGCTTTAACCAATAATTTGTCTAATATTTTTTTTACCAATCATTAGTGTTTTTCTACCTTTGACACACCCCCTCAAACCCTCAGGCTCTCCCACTCCTTAGAGCATTCTCATTCAATCCATCAAATTATACATACATTTCACTAAAAAACAACTCCTATATCAATATATTTCCACTAAAAACAAATACTTTTTCTCTCTCCTTTTCAATTAAATAATATTATCATCACATTTTTCTCTTTCCTTCACTCACAACCATTTTCAATATATATTAAAAAAATTATACTGGGTGAACAGTGTCCCCCCAAATATACAGATGAACAGTAACATTTTCTCTCTCCTCCACTCACAACCACTTTTTTTACCCTTTACAATATAAAAACTCACCCTCACAGGTTTTGATGGATTGGATGAGAATGCTCTTAGTCCCTATCCAACCCTTCCCGTGTCACAGTGTTTGCGTCCCTTGTCACATTGATGTGGCTGGTGAGGCTACCTTGTTAAGCACACAACACATAGTCTTAGTGTAAGGCTAAATAAACATCAATAATTTATTTTTTTGAACATAAATAACCATAAACAATTTTATTCTTTGTAAAAAATAAAATAAAAAATAAAGAGAAAAGGAAAAGAAGATGAGTAACAGAAAAGGGCGGGAAATGGGAAAGTAAAGTGACCTGCCAACCACTAATCATCAGTTGACGCTGAAACTTGCTTTTGCCTTTTTATGAAACTAGTTTTTACTATCGCCGCGTTGCGGCGAACGTCTTTTGTTATTTAGTCTATGTTTACATGTGTTTTGAAATCACTACGAGCGCGTTACGTACGGAAACCGCTGACGAGAATAAAAAGAAAATATAGAAAAAAAAAACACTAAAAGATAACCAAAAGAAAATCAACCAAAAAGTTGTATGGTAATAATGTTGTTCGTATGAAACCTGTGGTCAGATATGAGCAAATGATATTGGGTACCGGTACCGAATTTCCCGAACCGAAAGATCTTAAGTACCAATTCGATACGACTTTTGGCGTTCCCGCCTTCCCGGTACCGGTTCGCTACTGTTTTTTACCTTCATATACCGGTACCGTAACTGGTATTTTCGGTACCAGTACAAATTCGGTATTGGTTGGCACCGAGCTCATCCCTACCCCTGAAACTAAAAAAAGAAATCATTAAAAGTTGAAGAAAATCAACAAAAAAAAGTTGCACGATACCGTTGTTCGTACGACACCCGTGATCAGGAATGAGCAAATGGTACCGGGTAGCAGTACCGAATTTACCGAACTAAAAGATTTTGAAAATCAATTCGATACCGACTTTTGGTGTCTTCTGTACTAGGCTGATGTCAGGTTTTTACCTTCATGTACCGATAACCGTACTAGTATTTTCAATACCAATATCGTTTGACACAAGCTTATGTAACTTTAAAAGTAAAGAAGATAATAAAAATTACTAAAAAAATTATATATTCAAAACACTGTTCAAAGCATTCGTTTTTTAATATATAGGATAATTTGGGGATTTTTCAAAACCATACATCCATCCACTCATTTCTAATTTTCATTTCTATTACATACGCACACTATTTATTCAGTCTGTTGCTCTATACGAATTGATTCTGGCTAAATTACTTTTTGAGTATTTGTGTTTTTGAGATTTTAACCACTTGAGTCTAAAATCAAAATTTTTAACGTCCTGAGTCCCTACAATCACTTTTCTTAACCATTTGAGTCCAAGTTTCTAACACCATCCACCAAATTTGTTAACTACAAGGGCAATTTAGTCATTTACACACAAAGTACAACTCTTATATGCATAAGAGTATAATGAACAAGTCTTTAATGCACAACAGTAAAATATTATATATTATATATAAAATAAATAAAAGTTTCATCTTTACACAATTCACACTGCACTTTCTCGAGAGAGAGATCCTACCACCACCACCCTCCATCACCGCACCACCACCATACCCACCATTGCACCACATAAACATGTAACGTACTGCTTGTGTCACTAAAATCCCAAACATTCATCCCAAATCACATGTCCAGAACATCAAATTAATAACAGAAACACTCATCATCAAGTTTTTCAGAAGCAAATCAACATAATTTGCAAATACACAAACAAAAGCAGTTAATATCACAGTGAAATCCAAGCAAACACAAAAAGTAGCAGCAGCAGCAGAAATTATCACAGTGAAACCGAAGCAAGAAGATGAAACTAAACGGATAAGGAAATGCAGAAGCTTTTACGCCTAAACCCTAGCGCAGGATTCTTCTATTCACCCCACATATTTACCCCTCCACTTGCCCTTTTTCCCTCAGGGTTTAATTTCCCTTCTCTGAGGTTTAACCCAACTTCAATTACCCCATCAATGTCGTCCGCCGCCATATCCTGCAGAAACCCTTTTGCCACTAGTAACACGTTCTCAAATTCCCCTCGTTTGGCTTCCAATTGCAGGTGCCCTGTAAATGTTGTCCAGTCTAGGACATGGGTCGGGTTGAAGGAGAATCAAAGTTGCAGCGATGGAGGAGGTGGTGCGGTGGTGGAGGGAGTTGCAGTGGTAACCATGGCTCTGATACCAATCTGTAACACCCCAACCGAAGGCGGAAGCATCGGGGCATTACTTTGGTAGATAGTTTAAAAGCACATGGAACTAAAGTTTAAATTTTAAATTAAAACTGTATTATTCAATACAAAAGAAATAGACAAATTGTTCACATAAAACCAAATTCAAATTTTAAACTAAAACAGGCGGCATCCTATGTGATCAGATATCTCGTAAGCATCTTCATGTCCTGTAACATGCGTAAACAAAGGTCAACTAAAAAGTCGGTGAGCACATAGGGTTAGTACGTATAATAGATAGATAGATAAAAGTTCACAATTCATTGTGTAGCATGTATCAGATAGCAATTGTAAACTAGGTTAACAAATAAGTGGTACATCCAAACCTTAGTTGATTGGTTATTAGTTTCGGTTTCTATCATTCCTAAAAGGATCTCCCCCTAAAAAGGCCAAGGAGTGGGAATGGGTTGCCAGGCCAAGAGGTCTATCGTGTGCTACCATTTGGCTTCTACGGAGTTAATGAATGTACATTGGTTTATAAAATATTTGGCAAACACGTACAACAATAGCAAATAAGATAGCAACCAACCATGAAATTGAATTGTGCAAGTAGTTGTGTAAGATAATGTGTTTTTTTTATAATGGACACATATAATACCCCAAAAAGTGTAAAAATAGTAGTAAAGGGGGAACTATGTACTCACCTGGATATCACACACAAATAGATATACGCTGATACAGACAAGTTGGAAGTTCCAATGAATTATCCTATTTGATTAAAACAGATGGATTCAGATGGATTCAGATTACGTTTAGAGCTATGAGATAGTTTTATAGATAAGTTATAGGTTAAGCGATAACCTCCTATAAAGTTCTTAAGAGATAATAACTAAAATATAGGTTTTAGATTAAAGAAAAAAAATATAAAAGTTTTACTTGTTTTTTTAACATCTTCAAATTTCCTAAGAAATAGAAGGAGATTTGAAGATCTTCATAAGTTAATTAATTATGTAAAAAAATGGATTTTACTTTTTTAAAAACACTTATTATTAGGCTGGAGGGTGTGGGGGCGCCACCCAAGACAGCTGGACATCTATAGCGCCCCACGACGCTATCTGTCACACCCCAAATTTCCACGTGTTACCGGCGGTGGGCCCGGTAGGGGAGTACGTGACGTGGTTGGCAACATCATAGTCAAACAACACAATATATAAATGCACAGCGGAAGCAAAAGGATAAATATATTAAAATCCGTAATAGTGTAACATCAAAGTATTACAACGGAAGTAAAGGATCCACAGGCGGATAGCAAATAAAATAACATGGTTCAACAGACTTTAGGCATCTACGCTTGCGAGACTCTTTATTGATGCTAGGAGTAGCCAGCCAATTCCAATTAGTACCTGCACTTAGCCTTTTTGGGAAAATACGTCAGTTTACACTGGTAAATACAATCAACTGACTCATTTTAAAAGGGTTTAAGAAAATGATTGTTTTGAATGCACATGGCACAAATAATATTTTATAACTTGGAATAATTATTTAAATATATAATACTTGTAGAGATTTACATGTTCCTTATGCGTTCAGTAGCCCGGATCAAGCCGGGTTAAAGATTAATCGACACACCACTATAATTATGAGACACCAACGGCGTACGCCTACGCCGGGTGCTGAGGTCGTGGCCATTCGTAGAATGATGCCAGGGATATCCGGGACAACGGTCATTAACCCCCCAAAGGCTTTAAGTAAACAAAACAATATTAAACGAGACGTCTCAATACTTTCATTATCATTCATTCAATCAAAGATTCAACGTCCCGACCAAGCGGTATTTTATATACCGTACCCCAAGCCCGTATAGGGAAAATAAGTTAAGAGTATTTACCTGAGCTTAAATATAAATTCAATCCCAGCCGTATCAAATCAGCAAGTACAGATAGCTTTTACTGAGCTCCTAAATCTGGAACGAAGGTTTTTAATAACCTATTAGAATCCTAACGGGTCTTTAATTAAGCCTTGACTTAGACCGGTTAGTTTTCAAGAGGGAGATACGGTTCAAACGCATGATAAGGCGAAGACCGGAATAGAATGTGATTTAGACCCGACAAGTTCGGAGACTTGTATAATATGGGTATATTATTCACATTCTGGATTTTGAGATAATAACGATAAGGTTTGACCCGTTTCGGCTAATTTATGCAAACTAGTTACATAAACCGAACCGAACGCGTATGAAGCGTAACGGGTAACCGTAAGAGTCCTAAACAAGTTTCCTAAGTTAACATGCCCTAAATATGTTGTGATATCAGTAGGATACCTTCCATAATGCCCAAAACGAGTTAAATCTTATATTAAGCCCCGTAGGGGTATTTTGGTCATTTAAAAGAGTATAAAAGGGATCATTTAAGCTTCTGTGATCCGGGTTTGAATAATTTAGTAAAATAGTTTATTTTAACTTGGTATATCAGTTGGTGTTAAGTCCTATGTGGCAAAATGGTTTTAAACCCTTACTATGCGCTTAATACGCATATAACGTCGTTTTAAGCGATTTACGGGTTAAAATAGTATTCTGAGTTTCTAGGTCAGTTTATAAAGTTCAAAACACTAAATTTATTATTTAAAATCAGTAGCAATTGGATTGGCGTTAAAAGGATTTGTAAAACTCATTTTATGGCCTAAAAGGGTATATTCGGTATTTACCGAATTAAGGCGCTAATCCAAGCTTATGATCAGTCTAAAAATAATTAAAAATCTTTAAAAATCCTAGAATATTATTTAACATCAGTGGGTAAAAGATTTGGTGTCAAAACTGAGTTTAGATAGGCTTTACGCTAATGGCGTAGTTTAATTAATGAACTTGTTTATAAATACGCCATTAAGCATAACTCCTAATCTATACTTCCGATTGATGTGAAATTTTGTAGACATCTTCAATAATCAGTATTAAAGACTTTTGCACTTTTACATTTTCTAAAATCTCGTTCTACGGTCATAAGGGCATTACGGTCAATATTTAGGCGTTTAACGGAAACATCGGACGATTAGGGATTCGAGTGGTATAAACGCAGAGGCTTATACACACATGCAACTAGATCCTAATGGAACTTTAAGGCATATCTAAACCTATAAGAATCGGGTCAGAACTGAGGTCAAAGCAAAAGTCAAACCTTTGCGTATCTCGGTTCCGAATCGGTTCTAAACATAAAGTTGTCGAATCAAACAAGTGTATACAAGTTTTTATACTTATTTTCAGTTGGTAAGAATGATAAAATAGGCTATACGCCATTTACATCGCTAATCATGCATTAAACCAAACATAACAATTCTGTTGACTTTTTCGGAAGAAGTTTGACTCGATAAACGACCTAGTTAGGATTCGAATTGGTGAGTGCCCTTTTTGGGGTCTATTAACTATATAAATACCAACTTATAACAACCTTTGATTCGACTAAACTCTGGACCGATTGTGATTTATCACAAAGTCAAACCGTAGTTACGACGGTTTGATTTCTAGGCTATAAACTAAGTATGAATGAATTAGGAAGGATCAAGGGTACTTACACTTGTCTAATGGATGATATGGAATGCTTGTATCAGGTCTTGAGTTCTTGAAAAATGTCCAGAAGTTGTATTGTGCATGAATGTTGCAACTTGGTGATATTTATGAACTTTTGATCTTTCTAATTTGATGCCAACAAGGTCTAGCATGATTTAAGATCATTCCACATGCCCTCTAGTAGCTAAAAACCACTTTAGCAAGCCCATAGATTCGAAAAACTAGGATTTAAGTCGGTTAGATGGCACTAACAGCCACCTGCCATGATTTTCTGCTTCTGCAGGTCTCAGGCGGCCCGCATCATGTTTTAAGATATCCAAAGCGGGCCGCATCCCCCTTCTGATCAGGTAACAAGTTTCCTTTTATTGCATATTTGGCCCCTGGTCCCCCGAAATGTCATTTTCAAGCCCAATCTTGCATAAGAAGCTTAGATATTTAATATTTGGGGCTTTAAGACTTATACCCACTTTGTCAAGTCCTCGGGTAACTTTGTGATCACCCGAAAAGCCCTAAATTTCAATGTTGACGATTCTAACCCTTGCACACGAATTTTATCACAACTTGCTCATACGATAACGAAACTTGGTGAAATTTTATGGTACATTCTAGTGAGCATAATTAATCGTTACAAAGCTTCGGGTTTGTCAAAAGGTCACTCAGAGGTATAACTTAAACATGTTGGCACATTTAACCCCTGTAGTTTGTAATCTCTCACTTTCTTTCACAATTCGCTTCGTATGATCCATGATCTATTTATGTAAGGTTATAAACATCATGTAGAGTTATTGCAAAGTCTAATTATTCATTGTTGACACTTTGAACCCTTATAATTACACAGTTTCACTGATTGTCAACTTTAGTCCTTCAAGAACATTCCTTCACACGTTCAAACCTATGACACGTGTCAACACCTTATAGGACGTAAATTTTCGGGGTGTTACATCCTCACCCCCTTAAAAGAAATCTCGACCCGAGATTTACTGAAACAAGTAAGGGTACTTTTCTTTCATCGTGGATTCAATCTCCCACGTGAATTCGGGACCTCTACGGGCATCCCATTTTACTTTACAATTGGTACTTGCTTCCTTCGAAGCTTCTTAACCTGTTGATCCTCAATCGATATAGGATGTTTATCACATCGTATATCCGCATACCAATTTGTGTTAGTGCTTCTTGATTTATTGGCGGAACACCTCCTTCTGCCACTAGTGTGCAATGTATATTGAGCTCCGTCAAACTCCTTAAATAAGTTTTAGCTTATAAGATACCTGATCTTGATACATTCGATTTCCTTCGAATGATTCTATATATTCAGAGCTTAACTAGCCTGATAATTTCACAAATTTGGTACACCCTTCCTGGGTGATATCTTATGTTAATCCATATTCCTTAACAAGAACTTAGGAAGTTTGCTATTTTCATAACTCCTCGATTTCTTGCCATATACTGGCAACCTACTATCGATTATGGATTTGTATAATCTTATTTGTTGTCCCCCAGGAAACTTTCAGATCTTGCTAATTGGACTTACCAATTCTCTATCTAATACTAAACATTTAATATTCCATCTATACAAGGTCTCCAAAGGAGTAGCCTTAATACTTACATATCCATTATTATAGAAAAGCTTTATTTTTAAGGTGAGATGGTTATTCCAACCACTGCTTAGCTAATGTGTAGGGGATAGCTAATCCTTGCTGTTAGTCGAACAGATCGACGATCCTGGGCAGTTGATGGCAAATTCTTAATCGTTACCTAATTAGGGTGGCGGTGATAATGCATAAGCAAAATGAACCGTCTTTCATACTTGACTATACCGAATTCCCAGGATATTGTGTTAGGCTATATGAGCCCTCTATTTTAAACTTAGTTAATCAGGGTTTCGATTTCTCTAATGATGGTACTAACCGTCTTGGAGATTTCAAAATAACTCAGCCTTAAACGGAATTTAAACCTTAACTCTACCTGCCTCTCAGGGGTAAACAGGGTGATATTAAGAGAAGATAATCAAGGTATAAGGAGGTTACAGAGATTTTTACAGACCTCAGGCTCCACTTCATCCACCATTGTTTGTGTCACTTAGGTGACACATTTATGTTAGTAGTCCAATAACTCCTTTATCGGGAACACCTACTTAGACAATTCCATTCTGAACATCTCCTTTGAATACCATTAGTTGACTTTAGTACTCTATGACTATCGGAATATCTTTGTGGTCCCATGTATTAAACCTCCATACTGATCAGGCATGGAAGCAATCTATGGAATTTATTAAGATACCCAATCCTCATATGATGCTTTTATCGAACATAGTTTGGCATTCGCAGGCGATAAAAACAATGAGAAAATAATTAAAATAACATATGTTGCCGTACTCTATGCGAAGAAAGAGTGGTCTAAGATTTTCGGAAGGATTCCTTGCCGATACTATAAGAATCGGTTACTATGGTTTCCTTGGTAGTTATACCTTGTGGATGATAATAAAAATTTTGTTAAATTTATGGTTCATGAAAATTTATTATTGCCTGTATTAAAACAGGACACTTAGCAGGAATTATCATTGATAAATGATAAGGAAGTTTATTGTACAAGTGCTTATATCTAATAAATAATGGAAGTTTCACAAACTAGGCACCTAGCTCAGTTGGCTAGGCGCGCGAAAGGGTGCGGCCGGCCTAGACCCAGGTTCGATTCCGGGGACGGCCAGTTCCACCATTTTTTTTTTTTATGTTTAATATTAATTACTCGTACGAATACGTGTAATTATGAGAGTGGTCTCATACGGAGTCTTGATAATTAATTGCTTCTTAACACTCACAACATGGGCTTGGTCACTAGACGACCAATCCTTTCTTATTACTATATCGAGTCCTCCTATTACGAAACAGGGACAGCGGAGAAGGGTAATTCCTAATATATATAAAACATCCATTTAATAATGCTGAGGCAGTCTCTGAGGTACTATCGGTTAATTTTACTTCATTCATAACGCTTAGAGTTTTAACAAGCAGATTTAATGATTTACAAAAATCTATTGTCTACGAGAGACTTATCTGCACCTGATCAATTAGTACTCTAGCATGAGCGTTATTGATAAAGAAGGTACCTGTGCTAACGTTGTCATCCTGAACGGCCTCCCTTTCATCCATTCTGAAGACCCTCGCATTTGTCTTCTTGCCTTCCTCAGGCTTTTTAGCGTACTTAGGGCAGTTGGTCTTAATGTGCCCCTTATCATGGCAGTTGAAGCATGTTGCATCCTTTATCTTCTTGCACTCTATCGTCTTGTGGCCTTTAGACTTGCATAACCCACATGCAGGTGATCCTGATTGAGACTGGATCTCAAGCCTGCATTTTCCAAAGTGGCGTTTTTGGCAAGTCGAGCACCTTGGCTTTCCCTCTGTTCGCTGATTACCCTTGTTAGATCCAGACTTAATTGCTTTTCCCTTGGCAGCCGTAGGGCAATTAGTACTGATATGGCCCTTTTTGCCACAGCCATGACAGGTCGCATCTTCCAGTTTCTTGCAATCCAAGGCCTTGTGACCCTTGGTTTTGCAAATTCCACATAAATTAGTACGTGGGTCGATTGTGCATTTTCCAACATGTTGCTTCCTGCAGATCTTACATCTGGGTTTTTCACCTGACTGTCGGTTGTTTTTCAATCCCTTGCATTCATGGGTCTTGTGATTCCTCTCCTTACAGATACCACATCCCCTGATCTGTTCATATATACATTTACTGAAGTGTCTCTTCTTCCCGCAAATCTTACATTCGGGTTTAGCCTCCTTTGGCTTGGACTGGTTATAGTTTAAACCGGTCTTACCCTTTTTACAAATTTGCATTGGGGTATTATTGCCCTTTCGCTTGTGATCCTTCAGTATACGATCTACAACGTTATTTATGGCTGTATTTAACACAGCCTTTAACTCGGTGCTCGTTATGTTCAGTCTTACTTCATCATTCTGATTAACTGGATGATGGTGAGCTTCAGAGGAGTCAGCCATGGTGAAGCTTTGAAGGCTACAAACCAGGTAGTAATAATTGGTTTAATTATATGGTGAATTGTCGAATTTGATGACTAATTAGCCATGGTGTAAATAAACCATATAGGCCAATAGATAGTATTTGATTTATTTGATTATGTTTTGCCTAGGTTTTTAAATGGACTTACTTTGGCATTTAACAGGATAAAATCCCTCGTATTTATTAGACAGGGGACCTAAATCATGACTGTCAATGTCGTACTGACATTTTATATAGCACAAGAGTTTATTCCCAATGACTCTTGATGGCACAGGGGCCTTGTCATTTGAGAAAATTTAAAACATAATCGACGATTCCTTTGGATCGGAATAATTTCATAGTTCATTGTCCTGACAAGAATTTATGAAATAAAAAAAAAACTATCTTTTCATGTATACACCTTTTCCCGTAGGTACACATCCCAATTGGATGTTTTGATGCGTACATCATGCTCGACATTTACCAGCCATGCTTTCTATTAATCATTTACGCTAAATAAGGGATTTGAAAAAAATTTTCCTAATGTAAGGATGACAAGTGTGATTTTATCGCATCACTGTTGTCGGGAGTGTTAAAACATTTTCAAATGTTAACAATGATCTGAATCTCTTTTTAACCAGGTTTTTACCATCTTAGCTAGGTCTTCAATGACATTCAAGCTAGGTCAAACCTTTTAAGATTCTCTCTTTATATTTATACTGGCAGGAAAAGGATGATATTTATTTTATTCAGGATTTTCACTATTAATCCTAAATCATAATCATAATCTAGTAATAGTACAAAAGGATTAGTCACGTAGACGAGTTTAATTTATAAGCCATGATTTCAGAGAATCGAGGCATTAAGGTTTGAACATATTTCATTACCTTTACTGGACAGAGAGTCGAAGACTACTACTGTCATTGTCATAATTGACGATACAATATGGCCAGTAGGCAAATCAATTGACATTACAAAACGATGTTTTAAGAAAGCAATAATCATCACACTGCTGATAGTAGTCATGATAATATTGATCATATTGACTATGAGGCTTGGGCATATCCCACCACCTTAGACAGGAACCCTAAGAGTTACAACTGTCATTGTCGTATTGACAATATTACAAAGTATAGCCAGTAGGCACTTCGTCACTAAGGATGTTAATAATATGATCATCATATTGATGATATTAGTCATGATCACATTGATCATAGGCTAATAGGCTTGAGCATAGCTCACCACCATAGACAAGGAATCATAAAGATCACAATGTCAGCGTCTCTGATGGACAATACGTTATAGCCCGTAGGCACTTCCCTTCTAAGGGATGGTTATAATATGACCATCTTATAGGATGATATAAGCTATGATTTCTAAATCAATAGACTAAATACGAAAATTGGAAAAATCCATTATTTAAAAATAAAAGTACAGAGTTGCCCTAAGCGGGACTTGAAAGGAATAATGTTGTCCTCGAAGAGACTGAAAAGATAATTACGTCCTTATAAGGACTATTGAGGAAATGATCTTTAGCAAAGGAGTTTCTTCTTTATTCAATTCCTGAATGCTTTCTCCTTGGTTGCACGTTTCATCCTAGCCGCTGTACGAAGGTCAGCAATATAAGGCTTCAGGTGTGGAGGATTCCTATTATGGCTTCTTCGCTTGGCGACGTATCCAATATATAAAGATTTGGAAGAAAAATTTCCAGATGAGGATTGAGAGTATTCCTATGTTAAGTCTAGACTCAGAAGGTCAAGGAATGTGCAAATGTGTCATTGAGATTAAACACAAAGGATAGTGTTTAATTCACTCAATGTTGGCTCTGATACCAACCTGTCACACCCCAAATTTCCACGTGTTACCGGCGGTGGGCCCGGTAGGGGAGTACGTGATGTGGTTGGCAACATCATAGTCAAACAACACAATATATAAATGCACAGCGGAAGCAAAAGGATAAATATATTAAAATCCGTAATAGTGTAACATCAAAGTATTACAACGGAAGTAAAGGATCCACAGGCGGATAGCAAATAAAATAACATGGTTCAACAGACTTTAGGCATCTAAGCTTGCGAGACTCTTTATTGATGCTAGGAGTAGCCAGCCAATTCCAATTAGTACCTGCACTTAGCCTTTTTGGGAAAATACGTCAGTTTACACTGGTAAATACAATCAACTGACTCATTTTAAAAGGGTTTAAGAAAATGATTGTTTTGAATGCACATGGCACAAATAATATTTTATAACTTGGAATAATTATTTAAATATATAATACTTGTAGAGATTTACATGTTCCTTATGCGTTCAGTAGCCCGGATCAAGCCGGGTTAAAGATTAATCGACACACCACTATAATTATGAGACACCAACGGCGTACGCCTACGCCGGGTGCTGAGGTCGTGGCCATTCGTAGAATGATGCCAGGGATATCCGGGACAACGGTCATTAACCCCCCAAAGGCTTTAAGTAAACAAAACAATATTAAACGAGACGTCTCAATACTTTCATTATCATTCATTCAATCAAAGATTCAACGTCCCGACCAAGCGGTATTTTATATACCGTACCCCAAGCCCGTATAGGGAAAATAAGTTAAGAGTATTTACCTGAGCTTAAATATAAATTCAATCCCAGCCGTATCAAATCAGCAAGTACAGATAGCTTTTACTGAGCTCCTAAATCTGGAACGAAGGTTTTTAATAACCTATTAGAATCCTAACGGGTCTTTAATTAAGCCTTGACTTAGACCGGTTAGTTTTCAAGAGGGAGATACGGTTCAAACGCATGATAAGGCGAAGACCGGAATAGAATGTGATTTAGACCCGACAAGTTCGGAGACTTGTATAATATGGGTATATTATTCACATTCTGGATTTTGAGATAATAACGATAAGGTTTGACCCGTTTCGGCTAATTTATGCAAACTAGTTACATAAACCGAACCGAACGCGTATGAAGCGTAACGGGTAACCGTAAGAGTCCTAAACAAGTTTCCTAAGTTAACATGCCCTAAATATGTTGTGATATCAGTAGGATACCTTCCATAATGCCCAAAACGAGTTAAATCTTATATTAAGCCCCGTAGGGGTATTTTGGTCATTTAAAAGAGTATAAAAGGGATCATTTAAGCTTCTGTGATCCGGGTTTGAATAATTTAGTAAAATAGTTTATTTTAACTTGGTATATCAGTTGGTGTTAAGTCCTATGTGGCAAAATGGTTTTAAACCCTTACTATGCGCTTAATACGCATATAACGTCGTTTTAAGCGATTTACGGGTTAAAATAGTATTCTGAGTTTCTAGGTCAGTTTATAAAGTTCAAAACACTAAATTTATTATTTAAAATCAGTAGCAATTGGATTGGCGTTAAAAGGATTTGTAAAACTCATTTTATGGCCTAAAAGGGTATATTCGGTATTTACCGAATTAAGGCGCTAATCCAAGCTTATGATCAGTCTAAAAATAATTAAAAATCTTTAAAAATCCTAGAATATTATTTAACATCAGTGGGTAAAAGATTTGGTGTCAAAACTGAGTTTAGATAGGCTTTACGCTAATGGCGTAGTTTAATTAATGAACTTGTTTATAAATACGCCATTAAGCATAACTCCTAATCTATACTTCCGATTGATGTGAAATTTTGTAGACATCTTCAATAATCAGTATTAAAGACTTTTGCACTTTTACATTTTCTAAAATCTCGTTCTACGGTCATAAGGGCATTACGGTCAATATTTAGGCGTTTAACGGAAACATCGGACGATTAGGGATTCGAGTGGTATAAACGCAGAGGCTTATACACACATGCAACTAGATCCTAATGGAACTTTAAGGCATATCTAAACCTATAAGAATCGGGTCAGAACTGAGGTCAAAGCAAAAGTCAAACCTTTGCGTATCTCGGTTCCGAATCGGTTCTAAACATAAAGTTGTCGAATCAAACAAGTGTATACAAGTTTTTATACTTATTTTCAGTTGGTAAGAATGATAAAATAGGCTATACGCCATTTACATCGCTAATCATGCATTAAACCAAACATAACAATTCTGTTGACTTTTTCGGAAGAAGTTTGACTCGATAAACGACCTAGTTAGGATTCGAATTGGTGAGTGCCCTTTTTGGGGTCTATTAACTATATAAATACCAACTTATAACAACCTTTGATTCGACTAAACTCTGGACCGATTGTGATTTATCACAAAGTCAAACCGTAGTTACGACGGTTTGATTTCTAGGCTATAAACTAAGTATGAATGAATTAGGAAGGATCAAGGGTACTTACACTTGTCTAATGGATGATATGGAATGCTTGTATCAGGTCTTGAGTTCTTGAAAAATGTCCAGAAGTTGTATTGTGCATGAATGTTGCAACTTGGTGATATTTATGAACTTTTGATCTTTCTAATTTGATGCCAACAAGGTCTAGCATGATTTAAGATCATTCCACATGCCCTCTAGTAGCTAAAAACCACTTTAGCAAGCCCATAGATTCGAAAAACTAGGATTTAAGTCGGTTAGATGGCACTAACAGCCACCTGCCATGATTTTCTGCTTCTGCAGGTCTCAGGCGGCCCGCATCATGTTTTAAGATATCCAAAGCGGGCCGCATCCCCCTTCTGATCAGGTAACAAGTTTCCTTTTATTGCATATTTGGCCCCTGGTCCCCCGAAATGTCATTTTCAAGCCCAATCTTGCATAAGAAGCTTAGATATTTAATATTTGGGGCTTTAAGACTTATACCCACTTTGTCAAGTCCTCGGGTAACTTTGTGATCACCCGAAAAGCCCTAAATTTCAATGTTGACGATTCTAACCCTTGCACACGAATTTTATCACAACTTGCTCATACGATAACGAAACTTGGTGAAATTTTATGGTACATTCTAGTGAGCATAATTAATCGTTACAAAGCTTCGGGTTTGTCAAAAGGTCACTCAGAGGTATAACTTAAACATGTTGGCACATTTAACCCCTGTAGTTTGTAATCTCTCACTTTCTTTCACAATTCGCTTCGTATGATCCATGATCTATTTATGTAAGGTTATAAACATCATGTAGAGTTATTGCAAAGTCTAATTATTCATTGTTGACACTTTGAACCCTTATAATTACACAGTTTCACTGATTGTCAACTTTAGTCCTTCAAGAACATTCCTTCACACGTTCAAACCTATGACACGTGTCAACACCTTATAGGACGTAAATTTTCGGGGTGTTACACTATCGGACCACACCCCCAGCGCTATGCCGGGGCGCCATTCAACTCTCGCCAAGATGATAACGGGCTGGAATTGCGTTGATCGAGGAAGAATGGTCAAAATGACCGTGGTCAAACGGTCCATTATTAAAAAAATAAAAAAAAAACCTTTTTTTTATATTTTATTATATATATTAACCTATCCTAAACTAAAAAACTCACCAATCACAACCAAAACACACACCAATCACAACTAAAAAATGTCTTCTTCGAGCTCCTCATCCGACGGTGTTCTTGACGATATGGTTATCGCCATGACGCAGGAGGCGATTAATTATTTGCGAGAAGAAGCAGAATCCTCTGCATCGCGTACCAGACAACCGCCTATTGAACGGAATTGGTTAGCTGCTCATGAACGTCTAGTGCAAGGTTATTTTTGTGAAACTCCTTTGTATGATGATGTTCAGTTTAAGTGTAGGTTTCGTATGAGCCGACGACTATTCGTTAAAATTTCCAATGATCTTGCGGGCGAATCCCTTTTTTTCACACAAAGGGTAAGTGCAAGTCGCAAAGTTGGTTTCTCTGGACTACAAAAGTGTACAGCAGCAATTAGGCAACTAGCCTACGGCACATCGAGTGATGCGTGGGATGAGTATTTAAGGATGTCGTCAAGAATGTGTCGTGAGTCTCTTGAAAATTTTTGTGAAGGTAATTTTTATTAACACTAGTATCTATTATTTTTATTTACGTCGTTATTATTTTTTAATTACCAATAATTTATTAGGTGTAATCTCTCTGTACGGAAGACGATATTTGAGGATGCCAACCGCAGCCGATGTTCCACTTCTATACGAGGCCCATCAGCGCATACTCGGTTTCCTGGAATGTTGGGAAGTCTTGATTGCATGCACTGGGAATGGGGGGCATGTCCAACCGCTTGGAAAGGGCAACATCATCGTGGTGACCACGATGGTCCTACCATAATATTACAAGTGGTCGCTTCTCAAGATTTATGGATTTGGCATGCGTACTTTGGGATGGCTGGTACGAACAATGACATTGCAGTTTTAATGTCTTCGAATCTATTCGATGATGTCATAGATGGTGTTGCACCAGATACTTCATTCTATGCAAACGACGTGCAGTATAAGTATGGCTACTATCTCACAAACGGTATTTATCCCGAGTGGGCGACGTTGGTAAAAAGTCTTTCGTGTCCAGATGACGAAAAAAGATTGTATTTCAAGAAAAAACAAGAGTCAGCAAGAAAAGATATCGAGCGGGCTTTCGGTGTGTTAAAGAAAAGACGGTCTATCATCGCCCAGCCGTCGACGATACTTGAAAAAAGTAAAATGAGAAACGTCATGTATACGTGTATCGTTTTGCATAACATGATATTTGAGGACTCAGGTAGAGCGTTTTGTGGAGAAAGCTATGATGAAAGTATCCAACCGACGAACACAATACTAACATACGCTGAGAAAGAAGATATCCAAGCGAAGATACGGGCTAGGCACACACACTATAATCTTCGAGCCAATCTGACAGAGCACCTATGGTTTTATCGTGAAAAAGGAGGAGTTGACACAGACGACGAGTAGTGTTTCTATTTTTTTTTTAATGAAATTATGTAGTGTTTTTATTTTTTTAATGAAATTATGTTTTTTTTATTTTCTAGTTAAAAAAAATAAATATTTAAATAAATAAATAATTAGGTAATCATGACATGGGGCTCAATCCACACCCTACAATTTAAAGGGGGACATGATAAAGCCCCTGTGGTGACATGGAGCTGACGTAGAGCTTAGGTGGCATGATAAAGCCCCATGTGGGCTCCAACCACACCCTATAGCCTTAGCCTACCAGCCTCTAAAACTACTTGTTTCTATCTAGGTTTTATTAATGAAAAAGTTTAGATTTAAAAGTAAATTTTCGTCTTTAAAGACAACTTTGCGCACTGATCTTTTAAAAATCGCTAAAAATTCATTCAAATGAATTAAAAAGTAAGCCATATATCAAATCGAAAATAACTCGACGAACTATGAATAACAAAGAAAATCTAACCCATTTGGGGTCGTTTAAACATGGTTCTAGCCGTCACAAAAACATATCAGTTTGCTGGAAAATTTGTTTATGTTCTTAAGAAAAACTTTTGATGGTTAATATTAAATTATGAGTTTTGATTCATCTTAAATCCATGATTACTACTAAAACATGTTAGTGAATCAGAGATCTAAGCTACTTATGTGAGATTTTAGTAAAACAAAAATGGAAATGTATAAACACGAAGAACGGAAATAACATTAAAACTTACTTAAAGTAGAAACTTCTTGAATCTTCAAGAGGTTGGAACAGAGAATGAAATTTGAGAGCTCTAAAATGCTTTGGATTTTTGTTTGAGGTGTATAGAATAATGAGGGTGGAGATGCCTATTTACAGCTTATGGATTGAGGTTTGAATAGAGTAGAGATATATGTAAATTTAAAAGATAATTATGAAAATAAAGATATAGATATATCTCTATGATAATCTTGTGATTTCAACTAATTAATTAAACTCTTAATATTTGAATTTTTTTAATATAAATACATATTATCTGGAAACTTTTCATATTTAAAATAAACTTTAATGATCCGATGATACCTTACAGAGTACACAAAACATATACATAATGATTAAGTTAATAATATCTTTTATTAAAATAAAATAATATATACCGGTGATTTTGATATTAACATCCTATAACCCACATTGTAATTTAGTATATATGTTTAATAAATACTAATACATTTAAATTAATAGAGTGCCATATGCCATATATCCATACACAAGGTCGATTTCTAACAGTATTAACAGAATGATATATTTATATATTTGATATATTTATTGAGATTGATGGAAGAAACAGTAACAACATCATAATAAATATAATTAAAGATATTCACTAATTAATGATGCTATTTTTAAATGTAAGCAACCATATCTTTCAAATGATTGTTTGTTTCATTTATTTTCAGCATTAAATTATTCTAAATAATATTATCATATGATTCTTTTCTTTTTAATTCAAATGTACAGGTTTATCAAGAATTTGAATAAATAATTAAATACCGTAAATGTAAGTTTTTTTTTTTAATATTTTAGGGTTTAAATCGTTAAAATCAAAATAAAAAAATTAAAGTAAATCATTGATTAAACTAATTTTTTATAGATGTTATAGTCTTCCATACTTTTGGGAATTTCGTCCCGAAATTTAATTAGAGAAAATTGTTAGATATATCGTGAATACTTGGTAAGGTTGAAATGTAAGAGTTACATTTTATGGTGTTGAGTTTAGAGGAAACAAAAGAACTAAACAATGGAAAAGAGTGTTTTGTAGAAAAAATAAGTAATGGGGTTTGTGTGTGTTCAAGGTTGAGGATGAAAAATATTGAATTGTTTGAGAGAGCAAGAAAAGATTGTTGATGTATAGTTTGTATTCCAAAGGTGGGATGCACCGTTTGGAGTTGGAATGAAGGCAAGTGGTTATTTAAGATGTAGGTCCCCTATTCGTATGGATCTTCACAGAATTGTCAATCCAATCAAGAGTGCGGAATCCTCTTGATCAGAATATCACAGAAACAAGTAGACACAACAATTCACAATCAAACCGGGTTTCTATTGATTATCAAAAACAAGTTTTACAATCAGTTAAACCCTAACAAACACAATTTCGTCCAAGCTCTAAGCCTTCACGAAATTACTCTCTCTCAAAAACGTTTTGGCTGATTAACCTGAACCCTAAAGCAAAGCCTTGTTTATATAACACAAGGTTGCTACTTGGGCTAGGGTTTCCTACATGGGCAAAGCCCAATTCGTCCCCCTATGACCCTAACTGGGTTTTGTTTAGCCCAAACTCTACTAACTCACTAACACAAAGCTAAACCCGCTAACTGTTTATCGTTTAACTAATTACAAGATATCCAAAGACCAAATCTAAGCTGTTGTCACCAATATGCACCAACATAAGATTAGCTTAGAATGAGTTAAGACAAATCTAATTGATATCATTAACATTAGTCATGGTCTAAGAACTTCACGTGACAAGAAGAATGCTACATTTGACAATATGATTAGGACACTTATATATACTATATAGGAAGTACCAGTGGCGTATCCACCATGTCCGTATCACATTTCATTTGTTTTGTTAATCCTAATCACAATAGGTTCTATGTTATGGCACACAACAAAACTTACTATGATTTCCATGCATTGAATTTTATAATTACGCGTGCACCAATAACTACTCGATTCGTCGCATGTTCCACATAGTGCATCCCGTTGTGTGCGGGTCAAAAGACACAAAAAGCAAGATTTAGGTAACACATTACGAACAAACGTACGAAACAAGCACACAATTAAAAATAGCATGATAAAGAATAAACGCGGCACTAAAAAGTTATGCATAATAAAGTGTTTTCCAACCTAGAGGTAGTACTAACGTTATCTAGCTCCCTCAAGTTGAACAAGAATACGCCAACCTTGAGAAGTTGAATAAGAATACACTAACATGAGTGTTAGATGTTGTTAATGAATGACGTTAGAATAATAAGACATGTATTCATAGTCTAATGAAATATACACAAATAACCACTGTTATAAGAAAAAATGGTTTACACATATAGATAATAATCAAGTTTCAAGTTCGTAGATACGAGTAACATGTAGTGATGAACATATACGTATATGTGTTTCAAGTTCTTTTGCGGGTATTATAATAATATATATGTGAATCGTCCAAGTGGGTGGAGTGACGAAAGCGTTTTTAAAGAGGCAATGCGTAGATACGAATATGAGCATCGACAGGTTTTCCCACACGTCCCGGCATGGGAGATTATGTGAACCAATAAGAAGTGGGTGCCAGTTCCAAACGATGTTGCAAGCGCTAAACGAACGAAAACCTCGGAGACTGGAAGTTATAGTGCGGGGGGGGGGGGGGGGGCTCGGACGCACGATGTCAGACAAATATAAATGACGAGCCAGAATTTGACGACGAAGAGAACGTAGTTCGAGAAGAGGTACGTCCCCCTGGAAGGGACAAAGCCAAAAATGCAGCGGCTGCAAAAAAAAAAAAAAAACAAGCCTCATCGGGGGGGGGGGGGGGGAGTTCGAGAATGGACGACTTGATGTCTCAGTTCAAAGCATACACCAACTAGTAGTATACCCGTCCGGTGGACAGGTTTTTTAGTGTCATATTGCCAAGTTTTAATTTACATTGACATGTATAACATTGGCATGTATAATAAGGCTAAAAACGAAAAAGCAAGGTTTGAGACAATTTCAATAACTCAAAATGCATGCTTTGAATCTTTAAATGGACTATTAACTACTAAAACATAAAAACAGTGATAGTCAAGTGATAGTCAGTAACAATGTATGGTAAACAAAAGCAAAAATGTAATTATAACAATCCAAAATCACCTAGGGCCGGACAATCCGATTTTGGTTCAGGCTCCGCTCAAGTCTCAATTCACACTCAACAACTCACAAACTTGCTTGTATAAGTAAATATGCAGAAGGTTGAAAATGAATATTTGTTGAAGAAAAGTTCATAAGCTAATTTTAGTGATACATTATTAGAAAAGAACATGGCTTTATATAGCCTATAATGACCAACAGAAATAAACAAACGGCTACCACAAAATGTGGAGTCAAACATTGAAAAAAACAAAGTGATGACTCTTCGAATGTGGACTTCTAAAACGTGAGAATAAACTCCTCTATTCCGGCCACTACTCAAATGACTTAATGGTACCCATAAATTCGGTTAACCCAGACTTATTCACTTTATTGGATCATCAAATAAAACAAACCAAAAAGTTAACCATTTGACTCGTACCCGTGACCCGGCGACCTGTGAACAAAACCCGATTAACCAAACAACTCGTTCACCTACTTTCCACGTTTGAGTCTAATCAATCTTGCCCGTTCACCTATATATATATAGGATAAGGATCATGTGAGAAGTAGTAGGCTATTTGAGAAACTTGAGAAGCATTCTGGACCACACATTTTTCCTTAAGCAAAAAAAAAGGTAAAAATAAATGCAAAATTTTTTTTTTTGGGAAAAATCGCAGCTTTTTCTTTAAGGATTTAATTTTTTATTTTTATTTTTAATTTTTTTTTTTTTTTGGATTTATACACATGTGTATATTGTTAATCTTTTAACTATACGTATATGTATATTGTCAATAATACATATATGTATATGTTTAAAATTGAAAAATAAGTGTTATTTAGGGTTTAGCATTAGTATTTAGGGTTTAGTTTTATGGTTTAGGGTTTAGCTTTAGGGTTTAGCAATAGTATTTAGGGTTTAGTATTAGGGTTTAGCTTTTGGGTTTAGTATTAGGGTTTAGCTTTAACTTTTGGGTTTAGCTTTACCTTTAGGGTTTGCATTAGGGTTTAGCATTAAGGGTTTAGCTTTAGGGTTTAGTTTTAGCTTTAGGGTTTAGCATTAAGGTTTAGCTTTATGGTTTAGCTTTAGGACTTAGCATTAGGGTTTAGAATTAGGATTTAGCTTTAGGGTTTAGGGTTTAGCATTAAGGTTTAGCTTTAGTGTTTATGGTATAAGGTTTAGGATTTATAACACATATTTTTTCAATTTTAAACATGTATATACATATATGTATAGTTAAAAGATTAACAATATACACATGTGTATAAATCCAAAAAAAAAAATTAATCCTTAAAGAAAAAGCTACGATTTTTCCAAAAAAAAAAAAATTGCATTTTTTCACCTTTTTTTGCATTTTTTGCTTAGGGAAAATGTGTGGTCCAGATTGCTTCTCAAGTTTCTCAAATAGGGTGGACTTCTCTTAGGATCCCTACCATATATATATATATATATCGCAGAAGGGGAAGGATCCACTAAAAAGTGGATTTTGCCTAAGTAGCCTAAGAAGGATTGTGATAATGACATGTGGCACTCCTAATAAGTTGAAATAAAGGGCATTTTGGTCCTTATAAATATGAGTGAAAATGACATGTGGCATTGTTTTTTAAAAATACAACAAAAAAAATATAGTACAAAAAAATCTAGCATAAAAAATCTAGTACAAAAAAAATATAGCAAAAAAAATCTAGTACAAGAAAAATATAGCACAAAAAATGTAGTACAAAAAAATCTAGTACAAAAAATATAGCATGAAAAATTTCAGCAAAAAATGTAGTACAAAAAAATCAAGCACAAAAAATTAAGAAAAAAAATTTAAGTAAAAAAATTCAGCACAAAAAATTAGTACAAAAATCCAGCACAAAAAATGTTATACAATATAGAAATACAACACATTTTAGTGGGTTTTTTTAGTATTCATATTTTATATAGCAACATGGTACTTAAATTAAAGATAAAAAGACGCTCGATTTTACGGTGAAATTTTTATGAAAAAATAATGTCGTATAAAAAAGTTATGAACGTTTAAAAAATGGGGCTGGAATATGCATGTGCCTTGCATGTGGAGAGAGAAAGTCCATAAATAGGATTTTCCTAAGATACCCTTGCACTCCTCCTTTCTCTTACACTTTCATCTTAACCATAAATTTGAAAAATGAATGGTTAAGATTCCTTCTCATCCTACTTAGGCAAAATCAACTTTTTATTTGATCTTACCCCTATCGCAGCAGAAACCATGAATAAAAAAGTGATTGATCATTATTAAACAACAGAAACATTCATACATATAATTGGTAGAAAACTTTAAATAAAAAGATTAACGGTTGAAAGTGAACTTAAGCAAATGATCATCATCAAATGTTTTTTTTTTTTTTTTATCAAACAATAAAATACATGATCATCAGAAAGCAAAACTCACGGAGAACTTACGAACAAACTCTAGAAGAACCAATGATTTCTGGTTTTGTCTCACAATTCCCCCAGCCCTCAATTCATGACTTCAGTCGAATCCTAGTGAATTGCAAGCCTTAAATGAACTCCATCTCTCTCTTCTTGACTGCTGAAGCCACTGATAGTGAAGTATTTTCAAATCAAACGAAATAATTTAGCAAGCACATACTACATGAATTCAGTAGCATACAACAAAAGTGCTTGTTATAGAGCAAATTTTGACATAATTTCAATTATACCATGCACTGCTAACCAAAGTTGTACAATTCGTAAGTTAAGTTTATGCCCTCGTGTTAAATTGCACTTAGAATAAGATTTACCTTTTCCACAACTTTTGCCTCTCCTTGCTTCCCTGCATCATGGCACTACAAAGTCATCACCTGAACAAATATATAAACAACATTATACAAAATGATTTTATCATATATTAATTCAAGAGCTCAAAACATAAATAAAAAAAGAATATGTACAAGGCTAATTTAGCTGTGTTACTGAACCTGTAACCTCCAAACTTGCAGTCCAGACTTTAGTTTTGACCAAATTCAGCTCTCGGAACAACTCATTCCCCCAATTGACGGTTCCTCTAACTCGAATTTGATGATTCCTCCCTTTGAAGAAAGCAACCAAACTACCTTGGAAAGCACATCCTGGTTACGCAAAATTTAAGTAGAATATATAGGATAACTACAAGAATGTATCTAATGCACCAGGGAAACAAAAGATGAGGTGATTAAAGTTTGAACAATACCCAACTCAAATTACCTTTAAATACAAGTTCTTTTTTAGGTAAAATAAAATATCATAATTCTACTAAAAATCACAGAATTGTCAAAATTATTTATCCTTTAAGAACTGAGTCAAATAGCATATCGACTGATAAAATCATTGTACACAAGATTGGTGGTAATAGCCTATCAACTGATAAAATCATCGTACACAAGATTGGTAATCGTTCATAACATAACCCATTATTAAGAATTAAGAATATAAAGCATAAAAAGTTACGTACAGAACGTACCTGAGGTGTTGGGTTTAGAATTCCCATTCTACAAATCCTAATACAAAGAGTTGATGGCTGTTCTACTCCATCGTAGTAAAAAATTGTCACCAATAACTTTATATAAAAGCCCTAGAATCTGGATTAAAAGGTTGCACTCATTTTAAGCAAACACAAACCACACATAATAATCGATTTAATCAACACAAATGATTCATCTGAAAATAAAGAGATCGTCGTCGTCCTCCTCCTTCACAGACGAATTGGAAGTTCGGAGGAAAAGTCTATGTAGTCGATGACGTAAGGGATAGACATAAACAGAAGGTAGGCGTTGGCGTGATCCACATGAGGTTCTTCTACTTGATCCATATTTGGTGTTGTATTGACCCTAGCCCTCTTTATATAGAATGGTAAATAAACTGCTGGTAACCACTCCCCCACGTTTAATTATAGGATTTGAATTGTCGCTGAAACCCACGTCTCTGTATTTGCAGGGTAAACTGTTGTAACAGTGGGATGCTACATCTCAGGAGAGAGAGCCTTAACCGTCTGGATTTTTAGCAAGTTAGGTGAGAGAGTCTCAACCGTCAATAACTGCCACTTTTATGGTTATTTTTTGGAGTTTAAACGGACATGATTTAATTTTAATCTGATCTGACGGTCAAGATGCATTCTTGGAGCAGTTGGGTTTTACGTTGTCAATAATATATATATATAATGTCGGGTTGAGTTATAATACAAAAGATTTAAAAATAAGAAGGGTAAGAAGGCACCAGAGAGTGACAAGTGTCCTATGAGTAATTAAATGGTAAGGGTAATTTTGTCTACAAGAGGAAAGAGAATATGCACATGCAAGTCACATGCTATTTCCCCCCTAACTTTTAAACGTCCGTAACTTTTTTATACATCATTTGTTTAAAAAAAATTATACCATAAAATCGAGCGTTTTTTTATCTTTAATATGAGTACCATATTGTTATATTTTTCAAAAAAATTTCAAAAACCCAGTTGCATATTACACAATGGACGTGATGTAAAACACAATGTAAATTAGATTAAAAGCACAATCAATGACAACAGATAAAGACACAATGGACAACATACTAAAATACAATGAACATAACGTATAACACAATGACGATAACATATAACACAATAAGAATCAGACTAAATAAAAACACAATTGATGACAACAGATAAAAGACACAATTAATGACAGCAAATAAAAGACACAATGGAGAGCAGATGAAGACACAATGAAAAACAAACTAAAAACACAATACTTAACAAACTAAAACACAATGAACAAGATAATAAAAAAATTGAACAAATTATTAAACCACAATGGACAACATATTAAAACACAATGAATAACATATTACACAGTGGACATGATGTAAAACACAATGTAAATTAGATTAAAAACACAATCAATGACAACAGATAAAGACACAATGGACAACATACTAAAACACAATGAACATAACGTATAACACAATAAGAATCAGACTAAATAAAAACACAATTGATGACAACAGATAAAAGACACAATTAATGACAGCAAATAAAAGACACAATGGATAGCAGATGAAGACACAATGAAAAACAAACTAAAAACACAATACATAACAAACCAAAACACAATGAACAAGATAATAAAAAAATTGAACAAATTATTAAACCACAATGGACAACATATTAAAACACAATGAATAACATATTACACAATGGACATGATGTAAAACACAATGTAAATTAGAATAAAAACACAATCAATTACAACAGATAAAGACACAATGGACAACATACTAAAACACAATGACCATAACGTATAACACAATGGCGATAACATATAACACAATAAGAATCAGACTAAATAAAAACACAACTGATGACAACAGATAAAAGACACAATTAATGACAGCAGATAAAAGACACAATGGAGAGCAGATGAAGGCACAATGAAAAACAAACTAAAAACACAATACATAACAAACCAAAACACAATGAACAAGATAATAAAAAAATTAAACAAATTATTAAAACACAATGGACAATATATTAAAACACAATGAATAACATATTAAACACAATGACCTGAACTAATAACACAATTTATAGAAAACCCAGATATAACAAAATCTTCATTGTGTTATATATTGTGTTATAGGTTTTTATAAAAACGCAATGGATAGAACTCAAATTAACATTGTGTTATAGGTTTTGATAATAACACAATGTATAGAAACTCTGCTGACCAAAACCCAGTTAAAAGACACAATGACCTGAACCTTTAACACAATGCCAAAAAACCCAGTAAAAATGAAAATTTTTATTTTATTTTTATATGATAATATGGTACTCATATTAAAGATAAAAAAAACGCTCGTTATTATGGTGAAATTTTTTTTGAAAAAAAATGTCGTATGAAAAAGTTATGGACGTTTTAAATCGATGGGGGAATTGGCATGTGCCTTGCATGTGGAGAGAGAAAATCCATAAATATAAGATTCATTTTATGCCCTTCTATTATCTTCTTTTCCCTACAACCAATCTCAACCCTTCAAATCTAAGATCAATGGACTAGAATCCTTCTTACACTTCTTATTTATTTTATCCTTTGTATTTGATCCTAACCCATATAATGTCAGAGCCTAAAAGATACAAGCGAAGCAACATGAAGTAGATGAACGGGTTTGGTTGAAGCAAGAGGCGATAGAACTACATGAATGGAAGATAATGACAACCGATATCAACATGTATCCGAAAGAAGACCGTCATGTTTTGCGTAAAACGAAAAAAAAAGATCGCCAAAAAATGGAATTCTTAGGATTTTTAACTTTTAGCAATCTAGTATTTTTTTTAAGTTAAGGGTTTTTTTAAGTTATGTAATGTTTTTTTAATATGTAATGATTTTATTTTATAATTTACTTAATGTTTAAAACTAGAGTTAAGTTCACGTAAAAATAAAATAAACGTACGAATTGAAAGAAAAGTAAAAAAAGTGGCGGTGTCATTTTGGTAATTATCAGCAACTTCAAAATTACTCTAGTAGAGTAATTTTGAGCTTCTGTAGAGTAATTTTGTAAATGTCCTAACCCCCCCCCCCCCCAACTAAAAGCTAAAAACTAAACCATAAAGCTAAACCCCATAACTAAATGCTAACAAAATTACTCTACACGACATTTTTCTAAAATTACTCTACATAAGTCAAAATTACTCTACTAGAGTAATTTGATAATTACCCTACATTTCCCAAAATTACTCTACAGATGTTCAAAATTACTCTACAGATGTTCAAAATTACTCTACAAGACACTTTTTGTTTTTTCCCAAGTAATTTAGAAGTTGCTGATAATTACCAAAATGACACCGTCACTTTTTGTTTTTTCCCTCAATGTGTACGTTTCGTACGTTAATATTATTTTTATTTGATCCTTTACCTATATAACTATTGCATTATGAGAAAAAGTACAAATTTACTAAGAGCACCAAATTTAAGCTAATGGTACAACACCATGTTGCCAAAACATGTTACAAACTGATATTATATAACTATTGCATTATGAGAAAAAGTACAAATTTACTAAAAGCACCATTTAGGCTAATGGTACAACACCATATTGCCAAAACATGTTACAAATTGATAATTATATAATATGTTGAATTTAAAAAAAAAAAAACTAAATTAAAAAAGGGGAAAGACCCATCCTCCACACCATTTGTCCATTCTTGGAGTGGCATCCTGTTTGGATATTGACGTGGCGGGTAACATGGAGGACCATCCTCTAAGGCTAGTGGGTATGGTAATGGTCCATCATTGGAGGATGATCCGCCACGTAGGCGCCACGTCATAGTCCTCCCAAGGATGGTCCATCCTCCAAAACTAGAGGGTATGGGAGGATGGTCCTAGTCATAGTCCTCCCCACCACTTTTATGTTTTTTTTAATCTTCTACATTTTTTTAACATTTAACAAATAAAGTAACCAAAACATTATCATTAATATTAAAAGACATTACATAAAAAAACATACACTTAATAAAAAAACATAAACTTAATAAAAAAAAAACTTGTCCAGCGCTTTTTTGAACACATCGTCGTCGCTCATGCCGCTACGACGGTCACTTGTATATAATTTATTATATTCCTCGCAAAACCGATTGACGAACGCGTTCATTTTCCGCCACTTTGATGAGACCGAGTCGACATCTCGATACGGGCCTTGGTCCATAAGGCCGAGGAACTTCGCCAAAACCCGTCACCCGTTTGGTTATTACCTATAAAAAACAAACAAAATATATAAAGTGTTAACAAAAATCAACAAACTTTAAAAGAATTATAAACCAACTGTTAAGAAAATAATAAACAAAAAAATTAAACTTTAGAAAAAAAATCAACTGTTAAGAAAAAAAAACAAAAAAAAATTAAACTTAAAAAAAAAAAAACAACCTATTAAGAAAAAATAAACAAAAAAAATAAACTTCAAAAAAAAAAACAACTTGTTAAGAAAAAATAAACAAAAAAATGTATAAACCTTAAAAAAATACGAACCTTTTGTCGGGTGGTCAGACGTGCCAATGTAAGCCTTGGCTAAGGCTTCTTCTTCGATTGGCGTCCACTTAGTCGCCTTCGGTTTGGACGGTTGATCATCCACCACTTGCTTGCCTTTGTTTCGTTTTCCTTTTCCTTTAGGCGGTTGGGTTTCGGGAACAACCTCCACATCGTCGTCGGGTTCGGATTGTTGAAAGGGTTGCGTCGGGATCGGTTGGGGTTGAACGGGTGGTGTCGGGTTCGGTGGGAAATTATAAGCACCCCGCATCATCATTTGTTGAAGGGCTTGATTTTGAGATAATTGAGGGAATTGGTTTGGCGAGTGTTGGAATGATGCAAACGCATTTGATGAATATTGCGAGAATTGGTTCGGTTCTAGCATCGGATAATATTCCGGAACCGAGAAAACATTAGGTTGGGTCGGGTTGTTCGGATTGTTCGGGTTGTTCGAGTTGTTGAATGGATCCATGATACAGTATAAGGTTTATAAAAGTGGAAGAAGATTTATAAAAATTATGTGAGAGAGATGAAATTTTGAGGTTAAATTTGTGAATGGAATGAAAATATATATATTTTAAAATTTTGACCGTTTGTAAAATGGAAATTAATTTTTTTTAATAACGGTAACTTTTGGATTGAGCCCCACTTTTTGGACCGTCGCAAACGGCGAGAAAAGGACGAAGAGGATGGGACGTGGGGGGGGGGGCACGGTGTAGCTACCGTCGCCGATCCAAGACGGTAGGGGGACGACCCCCATACCGTGTAGCCTAAGGACTACCCTCTTCTACACTCATAATCTATGGGTAAATTATAGTTATATTTTACTTTAAAATGAAAAGTATTAAAAACATATTATTTAAACATAAATAAATAAGCATAAACATTTACATTTTTCTATGTAAAAAATAAATTAATTAAAATTAAAAGTGAAAAAGAAAAGAAAATGAAATGCAGGAAAAGGGAACTAATGCATTATTTGATTTTGACTGACCGACATACCAGTACCACATAATCACCCGTTGACGTTGAATATTGCTCTTACCAAGTCATGGCAATTTGGTGATTGATCAAACCCCTAGCTAGCTAGATCCACTTATTTGTAATTTTCATTTCAAAGTTCTGCCATACGAATTGCTTCTTCTTGATCATTATGTAAGTTATATTTCTCTCTAACTCCTGAGAAAAGGGTTTAATGGGTCGGAACATATCAAAAGATGAAAACCATGTTTAATGGTAAAAAAGGTTGAAACGGTATTTTGGTCATGTGATGAAATATATAAAATAAGTTTTCGAATGGCTACTTTATAAGTAAGCCTAAACGAAGTAAAAAGTGAAAACGACGATTTAGTCACGTATAAATGGATAAAAGTTGAAGTATAAAACGACACCAAGTGGCATAAGCCTTGTTGAGTTAAACGTGTAAGAAACGGATTTAAGAGACATAACTAAATGGTGAGAAATCGAAATGAATTACTTAACGAATTGGTAAATAAATACCATTTATATATAAGCGCAAAATGTTTTGTCGTTTAGACCAAACGGGTCAAATGGCAATGTTGATACCATTTGACATATAACGATTAATAAGTGTTTGTCAAGTCTTATACTCGCAGGATAAAATGGCTTGCGAATTAGCGATGCTATGAATTAGTAAATCATTGAGACAAGGTATTAAAACGGGTCAAAATGTCGACCCGAGCCAGGTACGCATTGTTTAATTAATAGATTATAACCAGGAAGTCACAAAGGAAAAACCTAAAATAGCAATGTGAGTTTATCCTCTTTTTGTAAATCCTTTTTGTAAACTGTTTTTACAAAACCTCAAATGTTTTAATTATATTCACAGTGATTGAGTATTTGTATTCTACAATTATCGTCGGTATGTTGGGGTTTTGTATACAAAATTTGTTACTACACTGTGAGTAGTAACATTACCACAAGTCGGGTTGACAGTACCGTGGGTGGTAATCAAAGTAGATGGAAACAAATGTAATTGCGAGATTGGCCTCAATACTGTATAATGATAAAACCTGTTTTGATTAAATTGGGATTCACTCACCAGTATTTTTCACTGGCAAAATGTTTTTAAACGCGTTTCAGGTAACAAAATGTGAAAGCCAAATATAAGCCAGTTGGACAGCACTGAAGGTTTGGAAAAGTGGCTATAAAAGTTACCTAAATAAAGATGATGTTTTATTTCAATAAAATAAGGTTTATCCCTATAAACATGTTTGTAATGGAAACTTGGGAATATCCCATGTATTTAATATTATAAAAATATGGTATTTTACTCTGATAAAATATTTCATAACTACGGTCCTGATGTAAATTCCGTTGCCAAAATGATAAACACCGCTACCACTAAATCTGAGTTTGCGGCCGCCCGTTCCCAGGTGATTAGGGGTCGGGGGTTGCGACAAGGACCATCCTCTAAGGACTACCATCTTCTACACCCATAATTTAAGGGTAAATTATAGTTATATTTCACTTTAAAATGAAAAGTATTAAAAACATATTATTTAAACATAAATAAACAAGCATAAACATTTACATTTTTCTATGTAAAAAACAAATTAAAAAAAAAATTTGTTTATTTTTTTTTCACAAATTAACTCATTATCGTTCCACACGAAAAATGGCAATTACAAAGCAATGGCAGGTAGTCGGACAACAAGTTGCGCCGCCACCCCCCTTTTGAATATAAAAACCAATTCTACTAAATACAAAGTTTGAAATGCATTATTTGAAAAATTATACATATTAATAAGAAGTAGCCATGAACAATGTTTTCATTTTTTATTAATATTGTTTTTTTCTAGGTTTTTATTAGTATATTATATTGTTTTATTTGTTTAATTTATTTAAACATATATTTTTATATAACTTTTAAGATACGGTCAAAATACCAGTTATCAAACAAGAAATCATAAAAAAGAATATATACTGGTACCGATGTTGTTCAGTATGGTATGGTAGCGATACAATATTAATTCATCGAAAGCAAAAACACTAAAAATAAATACAGATACAGATGTTATTCAATTGGTTTTGATTGAATTTGGTATGATATCGACACAATATCCGTTTAAAAAATATATATCGTAATGCTGAAATAAAAATAGGGGAACAATTGTTTTTGATTTTTTTCAATATTGTTTTTTCTATGATTTTATTATTTTCTTGGTTTTTTACTTTAATTGATTTAAATATATTTTGTTCTCTCATATAACTTTTAAGATATGATCATAGCACCCGTTATTAAACAGGAAACAATAAAACGGAATGTAAACCGGTACTGATGATGTTCGGTACAAGATGGTAACGATAAAGTATTAATTTATTGAAAGCAAAAAAACTAAAAATAATATTGGTACCGATACAAATGTTGTTCAATTGATTTCGATTGGGCAGAATATCCGTTATCAAAAAAAATATCGTAACGTTGAAATAAAATAAATATAAAATGCAAGCGAACCGAACCGATATCAATTTAACAACATATATAGGTAACAGGGTGAGAGTTGGCTACAAAGTCCATTTTTCCTACAAAGTATAAAAAGTCATAAACCACTATAATGTCAACCATAAAACACACTCAAAACCCACAAATAACAAAGTGAAGAATACTAAAACACTATATTTGTGGGCTTGGTGTTGTGTTTTCGATGATAAGGCTTTGATTATCGAATGACTAACATTAGTGTGTTTTATGTTGATTATCATGTTGTGTTTTATATTCATAGTTCCCTGATGGTGTGTTTGAAGTTTTTATGGATTGATAGGGTTTGGATATTGTGTTTTAGTGTTCTTCACTCTGTTATTTGTGGGTTTTAAGTGTGTTTTATGGCTGAAATTGTGGTGTTTTATGACTTTGTACACTTTGTATGAAAAATAGACTTTGTAGCCGAACCTCACCCATAGGTACCATATCAATATGTATTTTTTTTTTCGATTGATGTAATGCTTTCTCTTTCAATTATTATATCGAGCACAGGTACTGTAACGAACCAAATTGATACCGACTTAATCCCCGCCGCGAAGCGCGGGGGAATATCGCTAGTTAAAATTAAAATTAAAAGTGAAAAAGAAAAGAAAATGAAATGCAGGAAAAGGGAAACTAATGCATTATTTGATTTTGACTGACCTACATACCAGTACCACATAATCACCCGTTGACGTTGAATATTGCTCATACCAAGTCATGGTAATTTGGTGATTGATCAAACCCCTAGCTAGCTAGATCCACTCATTTGTAATTTTCATTTCAAAGTTTTGCTATACGAATTGCTTCCTCTTGATCATTATGTAAGTTATATTTCTCTCTAACTCCTCAGAATGAATGGATCTTTCATAAGGGTTTTGCATATATTTACATATTTTCTTTTTGAATTCATTAATATTGCTTTGCTCAAATGTTTGATTTATCTAGTTTCATTACCACCTGTAGATTTAAAGCTTTTAGATTCTAAATATGACACTTTTGATCACAGGTGTTGATACATACATATATTTATAACTTGAATAGTAGCATGCTCTTGATTTAGAGGACAAATCTACACACTAAACATGATTGACACTGATGTGGACTGTCTAATAGAGACATTGAAGCAGCTCATTGACTTCAATTGTCCTTCACATATTTCCAAAAGTCCATGGATTCTTAAAAAGAGGGATCGGTTCGAGTGGCTGTACAAGGAGCTAACCTCATTAAGAACATTTCTTTCTTGTTCGGAGGAGACTCGTTACACAGTCCCGGAAGTGAAAGCTCTGGTTATAAGGATCATAGATGTAGCAAGCAAGGTAGAAGATGTGGTTGATTCATTTGTTTCTAGTTTTGCTGTTAAGAATCCAAAAGATTTTAACCAAGATCCGTGTTTGGATCATGACGACGTAAATCATGAGGTGCCGAATGTCTTTAAAGTTGAAGGAAGTTCATCAAGAGTAGTGCGTATACCTATTATTGACGGTATCATGCTAGAGATCCAAGTCACCAAAGGAGAGATGGAATCTGCAAATCATGAGGCGCCGAATGTCTTGAAAGATGAAGGAAGTGCTTCAAGAGTGAATGTCACGGTACCTAAAGAAGATAAGATTGTTGGGTTTGATGTTGATTTTGACCAAGATCCTTGTTTCGATTTTGACGGTATCATGCAAGAGATCCAAGCCATCAAAGGGGAGATGGAATTTGCAAATCATGAGGCGCCGAATGTCTTGAAAGATGAAGGAAGTTCATCAAGAGTGAATATTGCAGTACCTAAAGAAGATAAGATTGTTGGGTTTGATGTTGAAACAAGAGAAATATTGGATACACTTGTTGGGGATCAAAAGAAACTAGACGTTATCTCCATTGTTGGGATGGGCGGCCTTGGGAAGACCACTCTGGCAAAGAGAGCTTATTATCATAGTTATGTGACATACCACTTTTATATTCGCGGTTGGGTTACGGTTTCTCAAACATATCAAAAGCTGGATCTGTTGTTGAGTCTTTGTAGTTCTCTTTCAATCGAGCATGATGCTGAAGAAAAGAACATCGTAAAGTTATGTGAATTGATTTACAAACGATTAAAAGGTAAACGTTATCTTATTGTTATTGATGATATATGGAGTGCAGAGGCCTGGAATGAAATACGGATCTGTTTCCCTGATGACAATCTTGGAAGCCGAATATTAGTAACCAGTCGGCTTATAAACGTTGCTTCAAACATCAAACCAGACAGCCCAATTCACAGGCTTCGTTTTTTAACCGTGGAGGAAAGCTGGGATCTATTGCGACATAAAGTTTTTGCAGAGAATGGTACTTGCCCTGTAAATCTACAGGAAACAGGGAAGCAAATTGCTGAAAGATGCAGAGGACTGCCACTCGCAATTCTTGTAATATCCGGGCTTCTTGCAAAGTCTGAGAAATCAGTCGAATTCTGGTTACAGATTTTAGATAGTATAGGTTCTTATATTGTTAGTGATTCAGAACAATGCATGAACACGTTATCTTTAAGTTACAATCACCTGCCACAACACTTGAAATCATGCTTTCTTTATTTTGGAGCATTTGAGGAAGACTTTGAGATTGATGTTAGAAAGCTGATGTGGCTGTGGGTTGCAGAGGGTTTTGTAAAACCAGGTACAGATAATGTAGCAGAGGAGTACTTGATAGATCTTATTGATAGAAGTCTGGTGATTGTTGACAAGAAAAGGTCAGACGGGGGCGTGAAAGTGTGCCGTGTGCATGATCTTTTGCATGATTTGTGTTTAAAAAAATCTAAAGAAGAGAAATTTCTTTGCGAAATCAAAATCGAGCCATTTTTAGGGCTGGGTTTTTCTACCAACACAACGGATCGCCGTTCATTCATCCATGCTTATGTGTTGGACTATGTTTTTTCAAAACTGTTTTCCCCTAGTATACGTTCTTTTCTGTATTTGAAATCGGGTCTCTCCTGTGGCTTCACAAAAGAAAATGTTTCGTTTATTTACTCAGCCTTCAAACACATTCGGGTGTTGGAACTTGTGTCAATTATGGCCCCATTCTTGCCAACTGAAATAGGGCAGTTAGTTCAGTTGAGATACTTATCGTTACGCACTCGAGAACTTGTTATCCCTGAATCAATTTCAACCCTATGGAATCTACAAACCCTTGTAATTTACGAGATGTCATACCCGCTTGATTTTCAGTTTTGTAAAGATAGTAAAATGAACAATTTGATGAATATATGCATTTGGCCATCTAGTTTTGTAAAGATAGTAAAATGAACAATTTGATGAATATATGCATTTGGCCATCTGTGAGATTACAGTACCCTGTGGCATTACCAAAAGTTCAAACCATTTCAAATCTCCATCTTCCTTTTGGGAGACAGCCCGTGTTGGATGTGACCCCAAACCTTAAAAGGTTAGCTTGTGTTGTGTTACAGCAGCCGTACGGTTCGGTTCTGTTCCCTCCTTTAGACACTTTGGTCCATCTTGAAAAACTAAAAATAAATATTGAGGTTGATTATAGTCATCGGTTTTTCCCAAAGCAGGCAAGGTTCACTTGTTTGAATCGGTTACCTCATACGCTTAAGAAAGTGACATTTTCCAACTGTTACCTGCCATGGAAAGATTTATCGGAACTTGGGAGATTACCAAATCTCGAAATATTGAAATTATTGCGTGGCAATTGTCAAGGACCAAGATGGGATCCAAATGATGGGGAGTTTAAAAAGCTCAAGTTTTTGAAAATTCAGTCTCCTGAACTTGCAGAATGGAATATGTCGAGTGATCACTTTCCCGCCCTGGAAAAGTTAGTTATGGACGGTTGTAGGCGGCTTAAGGAGATCCCGATGTGCTTAGGTGAGATCCCAACCATGGGATTGATTGAGCTGAGGTGGCCTAGACGCTCAGCAGCTGAGTCAGCTAGACAGATTATTGAAGAGCAGCAGTGTCTTGGAAATGATTGGCTTAAGCTTGTTATCTTTGATCGTGAGGAAGAATCTACACGGCCTTTTGGGGGGAAGCCATTTCCTGAAATCTCATTTCATTATAGGTACATACATGTTGAACTCATGAAAAATCTCTGTTTACGCTTGCTGTTTTTTTTAAATAACATTATGGAGTTTGTGTTCAGTAATACCTCAGATGATTCAGAGTAACAGGAATGATTCAACATAGGCAAATGTCTGAATCAGGTATAAATAATTTCCCCAGTTTTTGACATTTTTATTTTGTTATTCTCTACTCAACAAAATTCAATCGTTAGCACTCATGCATTAATTTACCGTTTACATATATATTTTTACTGTCAAATTGGGATTAGCTCACTATTTATTTAATTTATATATATATATATATATATATATATATATTCTACTTACCCTATTCACTTTTTTCATGTCAGACACTTTTCTCTCAATGACAATGACACCTTTATTTATCATCACCACTTGATCTTGAGGACGGCGAGTTTACAGGTTTGCTTCGGTTTTAAAACTGATGATGGCGATCATTTAGATTTACGTTTTGGTCTATATTCCTTATTTTTACAATGATTCTGTTTTTGTAAATTTTCATCTCTTTGATGTGTCATTGTCTTTTTTAAACGTCTGGATATCAGGTGTTTGTGTTTTTATCTTTTAAAAGAGTTATTTTAAATATGTGCATCAAACCGATTACAACATTGAGTTAAACCTAAATAAATATGGTTTGCATCTACATCTAAATTTATTTTTAGATATGTTTTAAAATTGTAGCAACGAGTATATCATCAAATCAAATAACATATTTATCCTAATGAATACAAATCTTATTTACATATCTTCGTTTAACAACAGCAACAAAAATGAAGAAGAATAGATGTGTTAACTAATCAAACCGGCCAAACTGAAGCAGGTGGATCGGTTTGAGATCTAAGTTGTTCGGTTCATGGTTTGGTTTTCATAGTTTGAAAATTTAATGGTTCGGACCGATTTTAAAGACGGAACCAACTTTGTAAACCGAACCAACTGTCTAACCTTTATTATTGTATGTTTTTTTTTTTTTTTCAATTTTCGAATGTGTAGTTGTGGTTGTATAATAAACAATTTCATGGCTAATGCAGGTCTGTATATTATCGTTTTTTGCTCCCAAAAGCATCAACTTTATGAACCATCTGTTGTCTAATCTTTGCTTATTCTAAGACTCTCCGTAGTGGGCTAGCACCGCTTCCACATCACCGCCAAACCACTACATGGGGGTGTTAGCCCCTTCTTTGTTACCCATTAAGACCGTGGGGTATGGTGGGGCTTGGGTTGGGGGCATGAGTTGACACGTGGAGTTCGAGCCCCCCCACCGGTGAGTGACGTGTCCGTGGGGTATGGCGGGGCTTGGGTTGGGGCGTGGCTTGGCAGTTTATTAAAAAAAAAAGCGAATAGGACATGGCCAACAAAGCGAATAGGAGCCCGCCACATAGGATCGCTAGACCAACCCACGCCCGGCTTCAAACTCCCGCCCCTTGGGCCACGCCCCAACCCAAGCCCCCGGGGTGGTGGCTTGGACGTTTTCAGCCAACCCACGCCCCAACCCAAGCCCCATACCCCATAGTCTAATGGGCGTGAAGGAGATGTGAGATGTGGTTCACAAGTTGTCAACCAATTACTTCATTTTTATTTTATTTTTCATTTATTTAAGTTTTAGTTAAATCACTATACACTTTTGAGGGTTTAGTTAATTAAAGTCTCGCTACCTACATGACGTGGCACAAACTTATTAATCGTTATTCACTTATCTTGCATTTATATTTCATTGGATTGTTCAACATATTTTGCTTAATGTGCCAAGTCTTGCATTTTTCACTACCTACGCTATATTGGTTTAATTTTGACAGAATGTTATTTCAAGGTTAGGTTTTGAACATTTAGGGGTGTTTCGGATCGCTTAAGAATGCTTACTATTGTACTAAAGTTAGAACTTAATAAGCAAACCAAACATCTCTTGTTAGTTGACTCTTTAATTCTTGGAGCTTAATGTTAGTGCAAGTAACTATGGGTTCTTTCTGTAAATAGTCAAGAGACTTTCTTTGCTTGATCCAACTAAGGAGAGAATACATGGATATATAGACAGAGACTACAACAACTTTCCTAGTGAGGAGGAGCATTATATAGGACACTAATACGTTAAAGAAATATATAAAATATGCTAAAAATATTGATATATTCTCATTAATACACAGGCGTAGTCGAAGCAGTAGGCGAGCGAATGTTGAGATTGGACTTTAACCGGTCATAGAGAAGACGTGACAATCCTTTTGTGAAAATATCTACATATTGAAAATCGACAGTGAGGAAAGCTAGGGATGAGCATTTGGTACTTGGTACCGGTACCGAATTTCCCGTACTGATTTTTTCCGGTACTGAATCGGTACCCACTTTTTGGAGTTTTCGGTATCTGTATTTTACCAAATTTTACTTCTAAATACCGGTATTGTACCAAACATTTTCGATACCGGTACCAGAAAATTCGGTACCAATACCAGTACCGAGCTCATCCCTAGAGAAAACTGCTCCTTCTCATGTCTTTATGATAAAAAAATAACAGATGGCTTGTTTACAACCACTTAATCACCTTGGAGGTCACTTGCATGTAGTGGTGATACCTCTCTTTATTTTATTCTCTTTTTAGTTTGTTAAATTACCTTTTAAATTGAGATATTATTCACTCATCCTAGTTTGTTAATTGTTTGTAACTAGTTCAATTCGTGACCCGCATAATTACTCTCTTTAATTTCACATTGATCACTACTTCGATATTCTTTGGTGGTTAAAAATTGAATGTATTAGCTTGATTTTCTGAACGTGCATATAAAATTACATCTCCAAAATGTAGTAGTCAATTTATGTGAGATTGTAGTTTACTAGTTTTAGTTATTCTTAAAAAATATTTAATTTTCCTCTATACGTATGAACAAATATTACCTAATACCAATACAAGTGTCATTTTATGTAAAGATACCTGATACCTATACAAGTGTCATTTGATAATCAACTTCTAAAGGGTGATTTGTGTAAACGTTTCCTAATATCTCTGAGTTTTCGGAGTTATGCTTCATAATATTAAGTGCAGTGGTGGCCTGGGATTCTTTTTTCATGGGGCCAATTGACTATTGGGGGGTTTAGCTTAACCAAATTAAGGGAAAATTACCAAAATGTTGGTTGACCAAGAGTGTTTTCAAATTTGTTACCCTCCTACGTCCTTGGAAGGACTACTCAGCCTCGGAAGCGTCCGCATTTCACGTTAAAGCGTCTGTTTTCTTTCAAGCGACACGTGTCCGATGTTGAAGCGTCCGTCTCAGTGTGCTAACGCGTCCGTGAAGCGTCGGCCAAAGACGCAGCTTTGTATATTTGTGCAAATACAGAATGATCAAAATAATTTTATAACTTATAAACATTATAACATGGGATCCCTTATAAACATACATGTTAACGGAGTCAAAATTTAACGATATAAACATGTTATTTTTTAGTTATTTTTTTAACTTATACACATGTTAACGGAGTCAAAAAAATTTATATTAAACACTATTAAACATTAAACATAACATAATAAAAATAAAAACCAAAATAACAACACATTATTCTAAAACCATATCCTAATAGCCTCCCACTCCGAGACATGTTTGAATTCATGTCCCTCTTCATGATGGTAGTTGATGAGGGCCACGTCCTTCTGATCGTCCTCACCAAGGTCCGCCATTTCTGTCTCCACTTTCTTGAAATATCGATCAAACCTCTCACATTCCAACCGCAGGACACGGAAGCTGGAGGATAATGCGTCAACGGTCCGGTTGTGGTCCGGACCACGTAGTTGGGCGAAAATCTGTTGAACACGAACCCAGAGCCCACCATGTCCTCGTCGTGGAGGATCGGTCATGGCCTCCTCCCATGCTTCGCATAGAGCAATATCTTCAACATCAGTCCAGGAGTTGGCCATTTTCAGGTCGTTGACGGCGTCGGAGTTATAGTGAAATGGCTGAGAAATGTTTGCAAAAGTTTGAAAACGGCGGGTGGTGATATGTGAACGGGGTGAGGGGTTATATAGAGCAATATAACTCCGGACCACGTAGTTAGGCGAAAATCTGTTGAGCTCCGGACCACGTAGTTGGGGTGATATGTGAACGGGGTGAGGGGTTATATAGAGCAATATAACTCCGGACCACGTAGTTGGGCGAAAATCTGTTGAACACGAACCCAGAGCCCACCATGTCCTCGTCGTGGAGGATCGGTCATGGCCTCCTCCCATGCTTCGCATAGAGCAATATCTTCAACATCAGTCCAGGAGTTGGCCATTTTCAGGTCGTTGACGGCGTCGGAGTTATAGTGAAATGGCTGAGAAATGTTTGCAAAAGTTTGAAAACGGCGGGTGGTGATATGTGAACGGGGTGAGGGGTTATATAGAGCAATATAACTCCGGACCACGTAGTTAGGCGAAAATCTGTTGAGCTCCGGACCACGTAGTTGGGGTGATATGTGAACGGGGTGAGGGGTTATATAGAGCAATATAACTCCGGACCACGTAGTTGGGCGAAAATCTGTTGAACACGAACCCAGAGCCCACCATGTCCTCGTCGTGGAGGATCGGTCATGGCCTCATCCCATGCTTCGCATAGAGCAATATCTTCAACATCAGTCCAGGAGTTGGCCATTTTCGGGTAGTTGATGGCGTCGGAGTTATAGTGAAATGGCTGAGAAATGTTTGCAAAAGTTTGAAAACAGCGAGTGGTGATATGTGTGCAACGGTTAAAAAGTTAAACGGCTTTTGAGTTTTCCTTTTTTTTTTCGGGTGGTGATATGTGAACAGCGGGTGGTGATATGTGAACGGCGGGTGGTGATATGTGAACGGGGTGAGGGGTTATATAGAGCAATATAACTCCGGACCACGTAGTGAGGGGTTATATAACTCCGGACCACGTAGTTGGGCAAAAATATGTTGAACACGAACCCAGAGCCCACCATGTCCTCGTCGTGGAGGATCGGTCATGGCCTCCTCCCATGCTTCGCATAGAGCAATATCTTCAACATCAGTCCAGGAGTTGGCCATTTTCGGGTCGTTGACGGCGTCGGAGTTATAGTGAAATGGCTGAGAAATGTTTGCAAAAGTTTGAAAACGGCGGGTGGTGATATGTGTGCAACGGTTAAAAAGTTAAACGGCTTTTGAGTTTCCCTTTTTTTTTCGTTAATTTTTAAGCGTCGGCCAAGCCTCGGAAAGCGTCGGCCAAGCCTCGGGGGAGCGTCGGTCAAGCCTCGGGAAGCGTCGGCCAAGCCTCGGAAGCGTCGGCCAAGCCTCGGAAGCGTCGACCAAGCGTTGGAAGCGTACATTGGGACGCATCAAAAAAGTTTATGGTTATGATGCGTCGGTGACTGACGCATTTTGGTAACGGAAACGGACGCTTCAACATGTAGGATCGTTTTGAGACCCAAACGAGTCATTCAGAAGAGTTCTTAGACTATACGAAAGGCGGAAACAGACGTATAGGCTTAAAACAGATAGAATATCACTTTAATCTTCTTGTATATTGATTTAACAGAGATTACAGTCACAAGAAATACCGGCAGCACTTCGGTATCAATTCCTAAAATTTGTTGCAAATGAGAAAGACAACTAGCCTATTTATAGTATTCATATTTCGCTTGAAGACACACAAGACAACTCAAGCGAACTCACCTAATTAACTTCAAGCGAAATACATGACTTTCAAGCGAACTGTATTGTATTATGTGTAGAATAGAAAATGATGATGTCATCTTTATGATGTCATCATTGTATATGATGACATCATGCTTGATCAGATCCACAACGTAACCAAGACTCGATATAAGACGAAGTCGACAGATGTATGCACCAACAGACTCCCCCTCAGATGTTGACGAGTCTTAAGTGTTGAGTCTTCTCAATCTTCAGTCTTTATCAGTCTTTGGGCTTTCAGAATCTCAATCTGACTCTTGCCTCACTATAACATTCTTCAACTAATCTCCTCCTCGGATGATGTAACTCTCTCTTGAATTTTTCAGGATCAGCAGCTGGCTCTAGCAACTTCCGACTTTCTTTCTCTAACAGACTCCCCCTCAACTTGTACTGGGATCGTAGACTGGCTTTCACAGGTTCAGGTATCGTAACCTGACTCACCTGCATATTCTCTACCCAAAACATAAGTTTTTAAAAAAATAAGATATAACAAATTTAGAAACTTTGCTAATCACTTGAAGACACAACCCTGAATACATCATTTTTAAGTATCAAACAAAATGATTTATCATGTCAATTTCTGATGAACCACTTGAATATATATCATTTTCATTTCACACATCTTCAAACAAACTTTCCCAAACCTGTTCGTCATGTTTAGCACTCGGAATTTTGAAAATCAGCTTTTCAACATCAGTCGTCTAAAATCTTTTTTAATTTTTCAAAATTTATGCTAAAACACACCGAAACTCTTTTTGGATTTTTGATACAAAAATGAAATGCAGTAAAGAAATATATACAGACAATATTTTTGTGAGTTTGTGTAAGAGGATCATATCAGTTTATGAGACAAATCACCAACACCATTAAGCTTTATACATTTTAAGTTCTAAACGATTCACTTAGATTGTCAGTATACTGATCCACTTAAATTTTCACACAAAGTTCAACTGTTTTGAGATACGGATTAATGTCTTAAGCACTTAAACTTAATCGCGTGTCCCACCTCAGAATATACTCCTGTATCCAGATCCCAATATTCAGTCTTACAGGTGAGTATACCACAGATGATATCTGTAAGGGGATATAAATTATGAAGAACCGTGAGAGCTCAGGTCAGAACTTCCGTTCAGCAGAGAGATGACGGTTCGACTTGGGTGGGTCCCCTTTAGAGGATCTTTTTTACAACAGCAATGATTATCAATTTTATTGTTTCATCATTTTTGCTGAGGGCGGCGCTATATTTCAAGCAAGCAGAAAGTATTCTCCGGGGACTAGGCCATTGCTTCAGCAAAATCAGAAGTCCCGGGATAATACCCCAAGTATCACTGAGCATAAAGACCTAGTATCTTAGAAAGAGGGGTCCTTCAAACAAGATTTTGGGGGTTACCCATATATCCGAGAGATGTTACCCATGAATTAAGCAAGTTTGAATTTAGGTTTATATCTCGTTACAATCTACTAAATGTGCAAAAACCTACTGGCACATCATCAGTGAGACCGTTTATCACTTTTTAACTTTCCAATTCTTTAGCATGCTGTGATAGTCCACTGATGTACTATCATTTCCTCTTTTATACACCAAAACTCATTTTTCATTTTTTACTGTTTTTGACTTTTTCAAATTTTCAAATGTTTTTGGATTTTCAGAAATTTCTTACTCCCCCTAAAATGCAAACACATTTAGGGGCTGTTTGGCTAAGCTTATTTTAGTGACTTGTTTACTTATTTACTTTTTGAAAAGTTAAAAGGTGTTTGGGTTAGCTTATTATGTGAGAGGAATAAGTAAATAAGTCATTCCATTATGACTTATTTGCTTTTCAAATAAGCAAATAAGTAAATAAGTCAAAAAAATAAGCTTAGCCACACAGCCCCTTAAAGAAATTTGAAAACAAACTGTACAAACAACGTGACAACTGATATCGAATTGCTTCAAATCGCCATCCACTTGGCATAAACAATCAGAACTCCCCCTCACAACAAACTATTTTCCCATTATGATTTCAAAACACTTAAGTTTGTTTTAATCAAATGGTTTTTCTGGAAAATAAGTTTTGTTGATTGATTTTAACCATTTGTAGGTTAGGGGATAAACTCATCATTTTGCTTCTCAATCAATCACTTGAATGTATGGCCGAATCAAGTTCAAACTAATGACCTTGATTAACCACTTGTAGGAAAATGCAAGTACAACTTAATGTCCTTGATTTTACCACTTGTAAGTGTAAATCTTCTTCAACCACTTGTAGGTTTTCCTACCAATCATACCATTTGTAGAAAACTAGCAATTTAAATGATATCACCTGTACTTTACCATCTTTACCACTTGTAAGATTATCAACCAAGAAAGATAGATGCCGATTCATGCTCCACTCTTACAAACCTGGGAGCTCCGGCAAGTCCAGAGACTTACTGTTCATAATATGTATCATCCCAGTCACAAACCAGGGATGGTTCAACTTTATCTTTCTTCGTCTTCTTCTCATAAAACTCCTTCACTCCTTTGACCTTCCTGTCAACCATTTTACCAAAAATTTTATGGACTTTGGAGTTAAAGGCTTTCTCAACATCAAATTCTTTCTTTTCAGAAAAAAATTGATTTGAGATCTCAACTTTACCAACTTTCTTCTTAAAATTTTCAGCCCGAAGTGATGGAAAATTCACATCATCTACAGTCGGCACTGATATTTCACTTTTAATCTCAACCTGTGGCTCCTCTGACTTTGTGGAATCAGATTCATCGCCAGAAGATAGCTCCTCTGATTTTGACGAATCAGAATCATTGCTTGATTCAACATCAGATTTCTTAACAACCCATATTTGGCTGTCAAGTTTTGCCCTTTTCTTGTAAAATCTGTTTGAACTTTCACCAATCTCAAAAGTTGAATTTTTGAAAAGTTTGGTTCTGTCAATTGGTGGTTCAAACTCAAGCTGTTTGTTTTTCAAGTTACGAGAAACTCCCTGTTTTAATTTTATTGCCTTTGAACAATCTTTGGCAATATGTCCAACATTGTTGCATTTGAAACAGATTCTCGTTTCTTTCATCTGATCAGCAAACTTTAACTCTTCTTGCTTCTTTGCAAGGAATTCTCTGTTTGACTGGTTCCTGAACAGATTTTCTTTCTCTTCTTCGGTAGACGTACCTGAAACAAATATCATTTTTGATTTGAAATCACGAACATATTTTTCATTTTTCTGTTTTTCTGAAGGAATAAATCCAAGACCTTTCTTTTTGAAATTACCGTTATGGTTTGTTTTCTTTCGATAACCAGAACCAAAACCGTAACCTTTTTTCTTGTTCAATCTTTGTTGTACTCTTGAGGTGTATTTTTTAGGTTTTTCAGTAAGATTTACATCTTTTATTTCAGAAATATTAATTTCTGTTAGTTTGAAAACCTTTTTGATCAATTCAGGTTTAACACCTCTTATTGGAAATTCCTCATCAAAATATAATTTGTCAGAATCATTCAAAGTATATGCAACTTTAAACGTTTCGTCATTCAAATTAGATTTTGATAACAAGAATTCTTTGTTGTAAACCCTTTTAACTGACGACTTTGAACTGTTGACTGTCGAACTCGAACTTTCAGAACCAGACTTTGACTCTGACTCTGATTTTGACTCTGAGTTTGACTCCAGCTTTGACTCCTCAGTTTCATCTTTATCCAACACCTGATCGACCACTTTCTTTATTAATTCGGACTCATGATCAGTGTCAGATGATGTAAATGTCACATCAATATTTTCTGGCAAGTTAACTGAAGACTCTGACTCCCACTGTAAATTTGTTGCCTTTTTGACTATTTCTGAATTTGGATTTCTTGGAGAATATCCATTTTCAAGCGGGGGTGGACACTTGTTGTAACTGAAACTTTGTTTCTTACCAGAATCATTCATTTTAGTATCCTTCTTCTTTGCATTCTTCTTTTCAGAAGTCTTTTCTTCAGAAACTTTCTGTTCTTCAGAATTCTTTGCTTCAGAAATCTCCTCTTCTTCAAATGCCTTCATGCCTTCTACTGTTGGATAGATCCTGTTAATAACATAAGAAGTACATGAGTAACTTTTCAACAAACGATTAACCCTTTCTGTCTCAATCCTTTGTGTCTCCAGCTTTTGTTCAAGCACATCACACTTCTCAATGTAGTTGTTCACAACTTTCTGCTTTATCATGAAAGCTCCCTGAAGTGTCTTCATTGCTGTTGCCTGTTCTTCACTTGTTTGGTTGTATTGATTCATGGCTTTGTTCAGAACATCATAAGATTCCTTCAAACTGTTCAAGTTATAAATCAGTGTGCTGTTCTTCTTCTTTATAGCTTCACAATTGTCACACTTCACAGGAATCTTTTTAGCATCAACTTCAGCATCAACCTTGAACTTTGGAACATCTTTCACCTTTTGTCTTCTGTTCACTGGAACATCTTCATCATCACTACTCACTGGTGTTTTGATCTTTTTCTTCTTCTTTTTAACTTTTTCATCTTCACTATCACTTTCAGCCATCATCTTCAAATGATCTGCCATTTTCTTTGACCAATATTCACGATCATCATCACTATCTTCTTCAACTCTAGCAACAAAGGCTTTTTTATTTAGATTCTCTTTATCCGGACAATAATCATCCCAGTTGAAATTTGCCCAGCTAAAGCCTTCTGGTAACTGTTCATCTTCTTGATTGATTAAGCATGCTTTGTTGTCATCTGGAATATATTTATCCCAATTGAAGTTTTCTTGATTCCCCAAACATGCTCTCTTTGAAGATTCTTCGATCACTTTCCTTCCACGTGCCACTTGTGGTTCATGTTGTTGTTGAGCGACTTGATGATAAATGGCCTTCCGGTAGTAATCATTGTTGTTGTTGAATGGATTTTGAGCTCCACTTGCTTCGCGGTTTTTGCACTCCCTCTTGAAGTGTCCTTTTTCCCTGCAACGAAAACAAGTGACTTTAGATTTATCAAAACCCAAAGTAGAAACATTAGCTTCACGTAAATCATCTCTTCCAGTGATCTGCTTAAATTTCTCAGCTCGTCTTAACACACTTGCCAAACACCATTTTATGTCCATCAGTTCCATCTCTTCTGCGTCAATCTGATCGTAATCCTCTTTTGTAAGCATTGGATTTCCGATCCGACCTGCAACGAAACTACCATATGATTCCAATACAGTTCCCAACAAAGACATGTGACTTTTGGCAATTTCTGCTGAATAATCTTCATCATTCTCCATATTCAGAACAATGTTACATTGTAGCTTCTTGCCATTCTTTGTTGTTGAAATGTTCGGATCAAATGATGGATATGATGAAAAACTTGTGTTGTTACTTGATCCTTTGGAAGAACTTTCAGATGAATTCTTTGCATTGAATGCTGTTTGAACCTTCGGTGACAGATTGGTGGATTTATCACTAACCCCACCTTTGTAGTAAAGTCCGATGTCTTGTTCACCATCGAAATCTTTCATCCTTAAGACCTTTCTCTGTTCCATCTCCTGAGCTTCAATCTTTTCAATGAACTTGCTCAGTTTCAGACTATTAAAACCTTTCTTGTTTCTGAGCATCATGAGATAAGTGCCCCAAGTCTCGTGTGGCAAAGCATCAGCTAGCTTTTCAATCAATTCTTCATTGTCTTTCTCAATACTCAATCTCTTCATGTTTGCTAGCAAATTGCAGTATCTTTCAATAATTTGCCTTGTACTTTCATTCTTCAACCCACGAAACAGATCGAACTCTTTCTTCAAAAGTGATTTCTTGTTCTTTACCATCTCTTGACTTCCATGAAACTTCGATCTTAATGCTTTCCAAATTGAGTAAGAAGTTCCATTATGTTGTAATAACACCAAGATGTATTCTTTCACAGCTTGTTGCAATAAACTCAGCATCATTTTTTCATCTTTGTATTTCTTTCTAGCATCAGCACTTAGATCTTTAATTGGAACAACCTCTTCATCATCATTCGTCGATCGAATGTATTTTGTCTCCACACATTCCCAAGCATCTAGATAATTTGCTTGTACCAAATTCTCAAACCGTCCTTCCCAACCCTTATACTCCTCGATGTTCATGAGCTTAGGCGGCTTTTGCATCGTGCCCGTCTCATTTTCCAACATCGTATTCTGTGCAAGACTAATCGGGGTTACTGGGGTAGCGAATGCGTTGTAAAAATCCTCGTCCATGTTTCGTATTTTCAAAGTTCACAAAACACAAACTTTCTTGTTTAAAAAAATACTGGTCTCAAACGAGCTGTATCACCTTGTAAAATACCTGAAACAAACAAACAAACAATCAGTTTAAACGGACTGAATACGTAAAAATGTGTTGATGAAATCAATCTAAGACTCGTGTTGAAGATTTGCGGACTCGTTTCAATGTTGTTAAAGTTATACCACTGAATGAATGGGCTTTTGCCAAAAAGATATGGATTCAATTGAGCCGATAAAACTTGATATTGAACAATTTCTGATTGGGCCTATTAAAAAGATTCACAATGTATGGGCCGACAAACTTGATTTTACTCAATTCCTCGTTGGGTCGATGTATATAGTTCACATGCAATCTGGATATTCAATTCTATTGAACCGATTAACTACTTGGACTGAGAACAATGATAGAAATCAAAGTCTGATTGGACCGAAACCTTGATGCAATATGTATAACAAATGGCCGACAATTTAATCTATCAAAACTCTTTGATTGGACCGATTACTTTAATCAAACAACACTATTCTATTGAACCTTTGAATTATTGGGTTTCAAATCCACTAAACCGACAATATTAAGTGTGAATCTGATTGGGCCACTTTGTACATATCTGACACTTCACATAAACTGACATATACGAATTCACATGCGCCTGACACACAACCAGATGAATTCCAATTGGACCGAGAATAAGACTTTATCAAATCTAGTGCATCACGTGACTTTCCAATTGAAATGAGTTGTCGGACACGTGCCGCTTGAAAGGAAATGGACGCTTCAACATGAAAGGCGGACGCTTCCGAGGCTGTGAGGACGTTCCAAGGACGCATGAAGGTGACAAAATTGCAAAGGCACTTGATCAACCAACATTTTGTTAATTTTCCCCCAAACTAAATACCCACAATGGGGTTCAAGCACATTTTGTAAAATTAAAGTTGTGCTAGCTGTTAGCTTTTTTAGGACGCCATACACTCCATAATATCACACCACCTAAATGCCTACAATGGGGTTCAAACCCTCACATCGTTCCAACTATTAACCATCCTCGTGTAGTTGCAAACCCTTCTCGTCAAGTTGCATTTGAGCAATAGTTTAGCAAACTAAGAATTTGGGATGACGAATGGTGATGAAGAATGGAACTAAGCATTTGACCATGTGTTTGGCCAACTAAGAATTGAGAACAACACATCCCTAATTCTGAGGGTGGGGATACCTACCTGACCTGGAGAGTTATACGTACCACATCCAGAGGACGAGAACGTCAATGAATGCACCCAAGGGTATTATCTTAGCCCCGTCCAATCCTGTACTGTCATATCAATTCTACACCCAAGTATCCTAGAACCAGCAAAACACTGGCAATGCCAACCCACAAGTATCATAAAACCATGGACCCCACCCTTTTACTCCTGCAACCAATCACACACACCCTGAGCAGCAAAGGTTTACCGCAAAACATAACCCGCATGACAAACCGCAGGGGTGGCGGCAGTGTTGCCTAGCGACTTCGAACCTTAATTAGGTTTGCCGCATGACACCCCTTCCCCCTTAAACTATCCTCATTGACTATATCATATGAAAAAAATACCTCACAAGAATACCTCATCCGTAGGATATGTACATGGAATATTATATGTTACTGAATTTGTTCTTAAACTAGTCTTATCCCCCGCGTTGCGGGGCATAAAATCGTGCTATCAACGTTGCTGGGCGGGGGGGGGGGGGGGGGGGGTTAAAACCGTGATAAGTAGCAACCAAACGTTGACAACCAAAACCAAGACAAAACATAAAACAAAATCACGAATTTTTTAAACCGAGTAACTCGCGTGACGTAAAACATTGACGAAGTCGAATGTATACGAACACGCATTAAAAATCTGAGGGGGTAAAAAGAACCCCGATGGACCAAATGTGACCACCAAACAACATACTAAGTAGCAACCAAATGACGACCAAAACCGGGAAAAAGCGAAAACAAAAACGAATATAAAAAGTTAAGCTTATTTAACTTTTTTCGCAAAATTATAACAAAATCAAAGTTATTTTACAAAACTAATTTTTTTTAAAGTTTAATATAATATAAAAATAAAAATCAAACAAAATTGGAAAACATAAAAGACAACCCTATAAAAACAAAAGTATTATAAAACTAGCCTAAAAGCTGAATAATATAGAAGATAAGTAGAGAGAATTTTCAGAGAATTTCTTATATATATTTCTTGGTACTCCAAAACTATAATATTACATGAGTTTATATAGACAGAAGAAAGAAACTATGTTGTACTGTGCATCAATAATTCGAATGAATTATTGAAGTTACTGTGCGCTTTGTCATCCACAATAATTCATAACACTCCCCATTGGATGATACTTTGCAAACTTTGGGGTAATTAAGTACTGACTCATTAAAAACCTTGCTAAAGAAAAACCCAGTGGGAAAAAAAAACTTTAGCTAAGGGAAAAAGAGTGCAGTCTATAGCTCCCCCTCAAGTTGCAATTTGTAAGGCATCACATTCTCCGTACGTGACGCATGCCAATGTCATGAACGTGTTTCCTGAAAGTTGCTGTAGGTAGTGCTTTTGTGAGAAGATCGGTTGAATTGTTGCTGGATTGGACATATATCATATCGACTTGATTGTCTTTAATAAAGTCTCGAGTATATTCAAAAAATCTTGGTGGTATATAAGAGTGCAACTTGTAATACTCCCCCTGATTTCATTATGTATCGTTTAAGCCTTCTGCGTAGATCTTTTAGTTAATATTTTGCCACTTCATTCCTTGATGTGTATAGTCCTTTGTGTTGATCAATGTTATATGGTCTTTATATGAGATTCCTGGTGCTTTTTGTAAACAAATACCATATGATCCACAACTATATGTTGTTACATTCCCTGCATTTACAAAGCTAATAAAACTTGTTTTGGTAGGTTAGTAATATAAATTTTTTTATCTTTCATACCTTAGATGTTAATTTATTACATCCGATTATATTATCTCTTCTTTGTACATGAGTAATATGATACAGATGGTAATGTATAACTAGCAAAATATATCAATATAATCCATCATTCTCTATATCATATGCAAAAGATGCCTTGAATACTTACTTCATTTGTATAATACATATTGTACCATGCTTATACACTGTACATTGAGATACCATAATCACCAAGTACAGGTTTTCTATGTATGTTTATTGGTGCACAAGAATTACATCCATAAGATGTTTCCACTTAACCTTATAAGCACTTAAATGCTTTAGGATACTCATCAAGAGTTCCAATTATATTCAACGTATTCAAATATGAATCTGTATACAACGATCATATTGTTCTCGAGAACTTATTTTACATGATTTTAATAAATTAAATCCTTGAGGGACTTTCATGTAAACGTTTAGTATCCAGTGATTCATAACTTTCATAAGACACATATCAATTTTCTCCTTATATTACCAGATTAATTAAATATTGGAAAGCCAATACATCCACCACCGGATAATACGTCTCCTCATAATCAGTCATAGGTCTTTGCGAAAATACTTGTGCCACCAATTTTGCCTTATATCACTTTATTTAATTTTCACATGATTCGCATAAAAGACCCATTTGTATCCAACATATTTACAACTTCAGTTGTATGGACTGTTGGTCCAGAAACTTTCCATGTTATTAGAGAATTCAACTCTGCCTTATTTGTGTCTTTCCATTTTGGCCAATCATTTATATGTTTTCATTCATAGGCAGATCTTAAATCTTGATCCTCGTCACTTCATCATTTCAAGCGCTATATTATATACAAAAGTATAACGACGTCGATTTTATTTCGACTCCATGTACTTTTAGACATAATACAATTTAATGAGATCTCTTTACTTTCATGTACCTGAGGTCCTTCTTGAACCTTCATGTCTAATGTCTCTTCATGAGACCTTTTTAATATAACCTCGACTTGACCATCTTAATTAGTTGCTCCAACTTTCGAGGAATTTTAATATTGGAATCGACTGGTCTACCACGCTTCAAACGTGCAATAGACTCATTACAAACATGTGGTTGTCCTTTTGGGACACTCATCTAATTGGAGCATTAGCAGTTGGTATATGTGACATAGTCACCTTTTTAAGGTCAGTGAATGCGTCTAATAATAGATTCGCTAATCTTTATAAATGAGTTATTCTTTGAACTTCTGGTTCACACCTTTAGTTTTGAGGATCAATGATAATTCATACCAACTCATTTCTTTTTCCAACCGCTTTTTATCTCCCCCTGATATTGGGAATGTTAATCCATTGAGATGGATATCAATTAATTGAGTCGTAAATAAATATATCGTGAAAGGCTCTATTCGTTATCATATATTCCCAACCATCTTCTAAGGTCTCATATTTGTGCGTAGTGGTGGATCATTTTCAACATATACCGCACAACCAAAATCTTAGAAGGGACATCATTGGTTCCTGATCAAAAACCAACTATAATGGGGAGAAACTATTACAACATGTTGGCTTGATGTGAGTTAATGTTATTGCATGTAAAATTACATGTACTAAAATAGAAACATGAACTTTTTCTCTCGTGATCATTGTTTAGTGACCGTCTTCAACAAAAACACTTATTTTAGTGATCTTAATAACTTGAAAATAAATTTCACAGTTATAACAGAAATAAACATGCCAATTTGGAACAATGTACTTGCTATATCATTAGCCAAGCCAAAACACACAATCCTTAGTTGTGTATTCGATAACCATTTAGACGATGCATAGATTTTAAGCACAAAATGGTATCATGTTAGGATATGCGTATCCTTTAATCGCTTCCAGAATATTTAGGTATACACACCCTCCTTTATATGGCAAAATATACAATTTCCCTTGAGAGCAAACATTACATGCTAATTACCAGCTTGAAGAATCTTTTAGCTCTTCATTATGTTTCCCATCATCATTGACTCGGTGTGGTCTAACCGGTCATGCCAACTAATTATGATTCATAAACTTTTTGTTGATGATCATATATGTATTACTTGTAGGTAAAAACACAAAATAGAATGTATGTATTAAACAATTTAATCATAACAATTTGATAGTCTATTATGATGTGAACAAACTTACATCATATAATGAATCAAATTCAGACTCAGAATCATAAGGTGGTGAAGGTGGTAGAGTTAGTTGCATACTATTAGCTATTTGTTTTAGCATGTCTTCCAACCATTTATTTCTTTCTGTCAGCCGTTTTAATTGTTTAGACAAATTTCGAATCTGATCGTTTAGCCTAGCCACTTCGACTCCTATTGAATCTGAAGGTAGATTCATTTGAGGTACCGTACATGGTTCTGTTATATTAATTGGTGGCAGTTGTTGTTCTACTTCGTTTAATAGTGATTGGAAAAACTGTTGCGGTAATGGTGATTGCAAAAATGATTCTGATGCTAACTGCTCTTGGAATATCATGTTTTCATCAAACAAAGTTTGTTGCATAGTTGAATCTTCCTCGAAAACTAAGGGTGAGATGTTTTGTAAGATGTTCGATACTAGTGGTTGAGATAGGTTAGTTGTAATATGTTCTTGTACGGGTGGCAGCTGTGGTTGCAGATCAAAACGATAAAAAGACGGTTGAGGAAACTGCAACAATGATTGTTGTAAATTTTGTGTTGAGGTACTTTCTAAGATAACCTGAGCTTCCTCCGACTGGAATGGTTGATTTAGTGTATAATTATGAACAGGGGTTAGCCTAACAGTGTTAAAATTTACAATCCCAGATGCCTTTGGTGGGGATAATCCTTGGATAATCTGATTACTTAAGATACCTAATGATTTTGCTATTTTTGTAATGTAAGACCCTCCCATGAGACTTCTCAGAGGATTTGTTTGTTGATTTAAAAGATATGTAGCAAGCTCGTGGGCAATATTACAAGGAACTTGCTCAAAAATACTATGCAGATGGAAAAGGTCGGTAGCACTAACCCTATGTTGATTATTCTTGCGCCCCGTGATAGTGTTGGCTAAAACACGGTGCATATATTGATAACGAGGGTCTGTGAATTTCATAGAATTATTATTATTACACCACTCTTTCGATGAATGGCCTAGCCAATATTCTCCCATTTCCTCAGAGGAATAAGAGGTTGATGCCTCCGTAAAAATAGGTTGTTTAACTTCTTCATCTGTATATATGCCCAGATGAACTGCGAATTCTGTTAATGACATATTATGAGATTGTCCACAAAGTCGAAAATGAATAGATTCATCGGTAAGACTTTTATCATATTTGAAATAGAAAGTGGACAAGAACTCATATACAAGTTCATCGTATGAAGGTTCTAGGATGTCGAAGAAACGACGCCAGGGCGTATTACGTGGTAGTAATCTCGCCAGTAACCCACTTGGATCAAACATTTCCATTTGATACCAATCAATACCGCTAATACAAAAAACTTCAAGATTCTTGAGTTTTTGATACCTCTCACGATTGGGTAAATCAGTAAACCGAAGGAATCGATGAATGTTTGCTACATTTGAAGATTCAGCATATGCTACAGGAAGATTTGCCATTTGAATATTTGGTTTAGTTGAAACTAAGAAAAGTTTGGGTACGGGTTATTTTGGGTATGTGTTGAATTATATCAGAAATTGTAGCTTATGTGTAGATTAGCTCGAGTAGTGAGTTTCTTATATAGATAAGAAAATTTAAGCTTACACCATACGTTTGGTTAAGGCTTCCATGATACGTTTTGAAATAGTTCACTGTAGCTAGTAAATGTTATATTGCATAAATAAATATTAGATGCATAAACAAAAATGTTAGGTACATAAATAAATAAATTTTAGTAGTCCCATAATTATTATATCTCCAGAGCAATAGGTCCCCTGTACTAATTTTAATTTATCACAGAACTATATTATAAGTATACATATATATAAAGGAGAAATGGGATCTAAAAGATCATCCTAAAGGTGTATGGTTTTACAACTCACTGGTGCACCCTTAGGCTTTCAACCTATATATATGTATATATTTAAATATATGAAATTCTTACATTGAGTATGGTAATAGCTCCTTTGCTTTTGTTGATTTGCTTGGTTGACAGCGCTCGTGCTGATAACGTGTTATAAAACTAGCCTAAAAGCTGAATAATATAGAAGATAAGTAGAGAGAATTTTCAGAGGATTTCTTATATATATTTCTTGGTACTACAAAACTATAATATTACATGAGTTTATATAGACAGAAGAAAGAAACTGTGTTGTACTGTGCGTTAATAATTCGAATGAATTATTGAAGTTACTGTGCGCTTTGTCATCCACAATAATTCATAACAAAAAGGTTATTATTGCTTATTTGTTATGAACATGGAGAATTGGAGATAGGCAGTTGGTGTGATGGTGATTGTAAGTAAAGACTTGTGGCAACATAGTAAATAAGATCATAAATATAATCGATTACAAAACTGTTCACAACAACCTACTAAATGTTATATTATAGAATAGAATAGAATTTTGTCTTGTAGCCAACAAGTTCTACAAAGTTTTGTGATGAATGCGCTGCCAATAACTATAATGTCTTTCCATGTATATTTTTATAAGTATGTTTATCATCATCATCATCATCACCATCACCATCACCATCACTTGTTAGAAAAAGGCTCTAAAGACCTTTAACAAAAACAAATTTGTTGTCATACGGCGCTACGTAAACGCACTTTTTTCTACTCTTGACACCACCAAAGGGTGTTGTGGCATGTTTCCAAAGGGATTTAACCAATAATTTGTCTAATATTTTTTTTACCAATCATTAGTGTTTTTCTACCTTTGACACACTCCCTCAAACCCTCAAGGCTCTCCCACCCCTTAGTCCCTATCCAGCCCTTCCGTCACAGTGTTTGCGTCCCTTGTCGCATTGATGTGGTTGGTGAGGCTACCTTGTTAAGCACACAACACATAGTCTTAGTGTAAGGGTAAATAAGCATCAACAATTTATTTATTTGAACATAAATAACCATAAACAATTTTATTCTTTGTAAAAATAAAATAAAAAAATAAAGGGAAAAGGAAAGGAAAGGAAAGGAAGATGAGTAACAGAAAAGGGCAGGAAATGGGAAAGTAAAGTGACCTACCAACCACTAATCATCAGTTGACGTTGAAACTTGCTTTTGCCTTTTTATGGAATTTGGGGATTTATCAAAACGATACATCCATCCACTCATTTCTAATTTTCATTTCTATTACATACGCACACTATTTATTCAGTCTGTTGCTCTATACGAATTGATTCTGGGTAAATTACTTTTTGAGTCCTTGTGTTTTTTGAGGTTTTAACCACTTGAGTCCAAAATCAAAAATTTTAACGCCCTGAGTCCTTACAACCACTTTTCTTAACCATTTGAGTCCAAATTTCTAACACCATCCACCAAGTTTGTTAACTACAAGGGCAATTTAGTCATTTACACATAAAGTACAAATCTTATATGCAAGAGTATAATGAACAAGACTTTAATGCACAACAGTAAAATATTATATATTATATATAAAATAAATAAAAGTTTCATCTTTACACAATTCACACTGCACTTTCTCTCTCTCTCGAGAGAGAGAGATCCTACCACCACCACCCTCCATCACCGCACCACCACCATACCCACCACTGCACCACATAAACATGTAACGTGCTGCTTATGTCATAAATTCCAAACATTCATCCCAAATCACATGTCCAGAACATCAAATTAAAAACAGAAACACTCATCATCAAGTTTTTCAGAAGCAAATCAACATAATTTGCAAATACACAAACAAAAGCAGTTAATATTATAAATCTCAAAAACAAAATTTGTAGATAGACATACACAAACATAATCTGGACGGATGATGTACAGTGAAATCCAAGCAAACACAAAAAGTAGCAGCAGCAGCATAAATTATCACTGTAACGCCCTGCTTATTTGTACTTTCCATTTATAGCAAGTCTTGTTCGTGTTTCTATTTTTGGAAACCTTGTGTCCTTGTAATCGTTCTTTCTTTGTAACCGTTGTAAAATCCGAGACTTGGATCATAAATAAAACTCGTACTTTGTTAATTACATGTCATATATACTTTATACATGTTCATACATTTAGCTTCGTTAAACATTCGTTGCATATTCGTAACTCTTGGAAACTTTGTGCTAATCTTGCAAATACATGAAACTTGTGAATTGTACACCTTTTGGACGAAATATTGTTCAAGGGTCCTTGATTTGTTAGTTACCGACACTTGATTCTCGTTAAACTAATTGATAATGAGATTGGAAGTCTCGTGAAATGAATAACCATTAAATGTTTTTTTTATCCTAATTTAAAGTTTATAAAACATGGTTATTTAGTTAATTTTGTTAATTAAAAGTTTATTTTTATAATAATCCAGTTAGTTCCGTTAGATTATAAGGTTTAAAAATAACCTAGTTAAATTACTTAACCAAATTATTTAAATAAACTAAATGATTAAAAGAATTGATAACCAAGTTAGTTAATTAGTTAGTTCTACTTTAAATAATATAACATGGTTAGTTAAAGTGCAGGGGTAAGTTATGTAATAAATGGGAATATAGGGTTTTAAGTAAAAAAAAACAAAAAGGTTGCTGATACCAGGACTCGAACCCGGGTCAGCCACCCCAAACACACGCACACTAGCCAGTAGAGCTGCGGCTCCACATCGGAAGTAAACCGGCCCCCATTTAATTTAAGAACTCGCTCTGTGAAGGCCTAGCGGCCCGCGACTAGGCCCAGCTAGGTGTCACGCGGCCCGCCACCACAGCGCAACTCGCTGAAACATTACCAGACGTGTTTTAGGCGCAATTTTTGGCTCTTTTTGTGTTTTTAAACAAGTTTAGCATTAAATAACCCAACCATCAACCAACCTAAACCAACCCTTATAAATACCCAACTAATCCAAGCCTAAATCACTTTGCAACCACCTCCATTTCACTCCTAATTCACTCTAATCAGCTGGAAATTCGCAACTACATCAGGAGATTCGAGCAGAATTGCATCTCTTCACAAAAGTATGCATAACTTCTTCGTTTCTCATCCGTTTTAGCTTATTCTTTTTCCAGAACACTTGGCTTGAGCTTAGCTTCGATTCTAGTGGTGTTTCACAGCAAACAAGTCCCTGAAACTCCGGCAAAAAGGCTTCAAAGTCCACTGTTCAAGTTTGTTTTCATTAATCTTTGCTTAAACATGAGTCTAACTCACTCAAACCCACGTCCTTATGATTATAACCACTTCTATGGTTAGTTAAGCTTAAAAACGGGACTGAGACATACAACATCAGAGGTTAATCCTCAAATACTTTATGTTTCAATTAGGGGTTTTAACCCACAAGTCATGTTCAAGCTTCAAGCTTGATGAAGGTGTGATTATGGATTAACTTGGGTTGTCCAACAAAGAATCCCCACATTACTTGATGATTTCTCATAGTATAGTTGTTTCTTATTCTTGTATTGATATTAGTTCATGACCCTCCTTGTATGTTTTTACATCAAGTGTAGTGGTGAACCATAAGAGGTACCTAAATGGAAGCTTTTCTTCCTACCTCCTACATGAATTCTATGACACAATAGAGGTACCTAAATGAAGATTTATCTTCTACCTCATGCTTGACTAATGGACTAAATAATACATATAATACTTATACATATATATACTATTCGAACCCTTGATGGTGGACTTGTGTTCATTCGTCAAGACACTAGAATAACATCATCTAAGACATAAGACTTGTTACAATTCTAATGAGTATATTACTCATGAAAACATTAACCCTTGAGGTTTCATAGTGTCAAGAACAAGTACTTAGTGTTAAAAGATGATTACTTTCGAATACATATATTCTTGTGTTTTAACTTCCTAAATCCCTAAATCTTCCGAATTCCCAAACTCATACACTTTGTTTCTTCGTGTAGAAGGACTTGGTGTTCCAACTTCCTAATCAACCAACACACTCGTGGATTCAAGTAGAAGACTTGCAAAACCGTGAGTATACTCGAATTCCCCTCTTTACTTGTACCACTTTTTGGGGTGTAACATGTTTACTTACCAAAACTTACACATGAACATTTTACTTTAATGCACAAACATTCCTATAACATGCTTGTATACGTGATTGCTTGATACTTTAAACTTAGGTTGAGGACATCTTGTGTTAGACTTATCATTAACTTCGTACGAGCCTATCCGTGACATATGTAGCGCTATAGTATTAACGCCCCGCCCGTAGACTTGTGGTTATGTCATGAGCATATTGCGTTTCATCATTGGTTTGATATGTTAGACACATGCCGAATTTAAGGTTTATCTTGTATCACATGCTTGCTATGAGGAATTGTTTAATCATCTTTTTATGCTATGTACGTATCAAACTTGTATACTCGCCTTTGCTTTTGCATTGAACTTTATTTTAAACATGTTACAGGTTGAGGATGACGAATGCTATGAAATGAAGTAACGTTGATGCCTAGATACACAAATAGACGTTTAGGTTTAATATGTTGTATCATTTTTGTTTATGTTGTTATGTACTTCCTTTGAACTTGTCGTATTTGAATTTCTTGTAATGTTGACAATTTACTCTATGAAATGAAATCGGTTTATTAAATATTGTCACAAATAGCGTTAGGAAGTCTCTTGCAATCTTGAACAAGTCCCACTCCGATGATTCCGCCATTGGTTGGGGTGTGACAATCATAATGAAACCGAAGCAAGAAGATGAAACTAAAGGGATAAGGAAATGCAGAAGCTTTTATGCCTAAACCCTAGCGCAGGATTTTGCTATTCACCCCACATATTTACCCCTCCACTTGCCCTAATCCCCTCAGGGTTTAATTTCCCTTCTCTGAGTATTCATAACTTCTTCGTTTCTCATCCGTTTTAGCTCATTCTTTTTCCAGAACATTTGGCTTGACCTTAGCTTCGATTCTAGTGGTGTTTCACAGCAAACAAGTCTCTGGAACTCTTGCAAAAAGGCTTCAAAGTCCACTGTTCAAGTTTGTTTTCATTAATCTTTGCTTAAACATGAGTCTAACTCACTCAAACCCACGTCCTTATGCTTATAACCACTTCTATGGTTAGTTAAGTTTAAAAACGAGGCTGAGACATACAACATCAGAGGTTAATCCTCAAATACTTTCTGTTTTAATTAGGGTTTTTAACCCATAAGTCATGTTCAAGCTTCAAGCTTGATGAAGTTGTGATTATGGATTAACTTGGGTTGTCCAACAAAGAATCCCCACATTACTTGATGATTTCTCATAGTATAGTTGTTTCTTATTCTTGTATTGATATTAGTTCATGACCCTCCTTGTATGTTTTTACATCAAGTGTAGTGGTGAACCATAAGAGGTACCTAAATGGAAGATTGTTCTTCCTACCTCCTACATGAATTCTATGACACAATAGAGGTACCTAAATGAAGATTTATCTTCTACCTTATGCTTGACTAATGGACTAAATAATACATATAATACTTATACATATATATACTATTCGAACCCTTGATGGTGGACTTGTGTTCATTCGTCAAGACACTAGAATAACATCATCTAAGACATAAGACTTGTTACGATTCTAATGAGTATATTACTCATGAAAACATTAACCCTTGAGGTTTCATAGTGTCAAGAACAAGTACTTAGTGTTAAAAGATGATTACTTTCAAATACATATATTCTTGTATTTTAACTTCCTAAATCCCTAAATCTTCTGAATTCCCAAACTCATACACTTCGTTTCTTCGTGTAGAAGGACTTGGTGTTCCAACTTCCTAATCAACCAACACACTCGCGGATTCAAGTAGAAGACTTGCAAAACCGTGAGTATACTTGAATTCCCCTCTTTACTTTTACCACTTTTTGGGGTGTAACATGTTTACTTACCAAAACTTACACATGAACATTTTACTTTAATGCACAAACATTCCTATAACATGCTTGTATACGTGATTGCTTGATACTTTAAACTTGGGTTGAGGACATCTTGTGTTAGACTTATCATTAACTTCGTACGAGCCTATCCGTGACATATGTAGCGCTATAGGATTAACGCCCCGCCCGTAGACTTGTGGTTATGTCATGAGCATATTGTGTTTCATCATTGGTTTGATATGTTAGACACATGCCGAATTTAAGGTTTATCTTGTATCACATGCTTGCTATGAGGAATTGTTTAATCATCTTTTTATGCTATGTACGTATCAAACTTGTATACTTGCCTTTGCTTTTGCATTGAATTTTATTTTAAACATGTTACAGGTTGAGGATGACGAATACTATGAAATGAAGTAACGTTGATGCCTAGATACACATATAGACGTCTAGGTTTAATATGTTGTATCAATTTTGTTTATGTTGTTATGTACTTCCTTTGAACTTGTTGTATTTGAATTTCTTGTAATGTTGACAATTTACTCTATGAAATGAAAACGGTTTATTAAATATTGTCACAAATAGCGTTATGAAGTCTCTTGCAATCTTGAACAAGTCCCACTCCGATGATTTCGCCATTGGTTGGGGTGTGACAAATTGGTATCAGAGCCATAACTATAGGGAATTAGGTAGAATTGCCATGTTCGACCTAGTCTATAGTAGGAACCATATTTTTTACCATTCTTGTAATATGCTTAAAATGTTATTCTTCCTACTTTGCTTCTTTCTCTTCTTTTGGTCTTAATATTTACACAATGTCTTTCCTAAGACATTTTACACAATACACTTGAAGATTTGAAGACACTCTTTATACAAAAGAGACGAGTTTACCAAAATAGGCGTGAAACCCACAATTTGGTGACGACTCTCATTCCACTTATTCTTATTTTGCACGAAATTTCGCCATTAAGCTAGGAGTGAAATCCACATCTTAATGGTAAATTTCCAATTCAAACTCTAGTGGACCCTCGTCAAAGTGTCGAAATTATATTTTGACCCAACGAGCACCAACCACATTAGGGTACGAAATCATCAAGTTAGGGGTGAAACCGCACCTTGTCGATTAAGTCCCATTCCTCGATTTTTGATCTCGCCAAAGTTTCGATTGTTTCAATCGATTAGAGACGTGTAGTAACTGGAAGGGTAAGACACCGTTAATCGCTTCTCGACGAGAGTATCTTACCTATAGGCCAAAGCACGTTTCTCTAATTTGAAAGGACTTTCGATTCACTTTGGAGTAGCCGACGTTTCTAAACCCGAAACATTCCCATGTTTTATGAGCCTCTCTTTTATGTGATTCAACTTATATGTAATTTTATACTTGTTACCTCGTTCGTTTGAAAACTGATACACACTTCGCACGTCTCGCGCAATCAAAAACGATAATAATCCTCGTGAACAAACTAAATTTATACTCCTTTTTACGCATTCTTACGTGATTATACTTGTGATTACATGTTAAAACCTTATGCTTATGTGAATTATACGTGACACTTGAACACTTACATGCTTTTACATACAAAACCCTTGCTTTAAAATTTATGATCAAGTCTCATCCTTTCCTTTTCTTTCGAACTTCTAGATGACATCTCCAAGCTCATCAAAAAAGACCAAGTCAAAGAAAGGTTCCAACAGCGAGTCCATCTCCAAGCAAGAGCTGGTTGGGCTCATTCCTGAGCAAATGGCTGACCAAATGGCTCAAGTTATACCCGACATCGTTAGCCGCATTCAAACCAACACCGATTCGCCTCATGACTCTATGGACTCCAAGGTGGAGAAGCCAAAGCCACATTTTCTCTTCAAACAATTCATGGCTTGCAGACCACAGGAATTTACTGGAAAAGATGGTGCTACCGCACTACTCTCGTGGTTCGATGCCATGGAAATCACCTTCCGTCAGAGTGGTTGTCCTGACGACCTACGCACCCAAAATGCCACAGGGGTGTTCCGATCAAGAGCCCTTGATTGGTGGACCTCTGAGCGAGGTGCAAGAGGTGAGGACGCTGCCCACGCGTTGACATGGGATGAGTTGAAAAGAATTATGAAAGAGGAATTTTTTCCGCCGCACGAGATAAGGAAGTTAGAGAGTGAGTTTTGGCACCTCAAGCAGGTGGATGACGACAATGATGGTTTGACCCTTCGTTTCAAACAGCTTAGTATCCTTTGCCCATGACAGGTGGATACCCCTGAAAAGGCCATCAACAAATACATCCACTGCTGCCCTGATTCTTTCATGAACCTTATGGAAGCTGCTTGCCCAGCCACTATTGAGGATACATTTCGTTTAGCTACCCGTTTGAACAGTAACCATGTCATGTGTAGAAATACCTCGAAAACCCCGCTGAAAATCGTCCATCAAGCCACTATTGAACCCACTGATGAACCCTCCTCCTCCACCAAGAAAAACCGAGGCAAGAAGCGGGAGGCTTCAAGCCAAAATTGTGCGGTTGTCACTCCGCCAAACCCACAACCCCTACAAGCTATGCCTGCTTTAGCCAACGAGGAAACTCCACGCAAAGGTTACACTGGGACACAACCTAAGTGTGGCCAATGTCAGTACCATCACCCTCCCAACGTTCCGTGCTGCAAGTGCGCCAAGTGTGGCCGATATGGGCATTTTTCTCAAAACTGCCGCGTATCCCCTCTGGCCAATCAAAACCAAGCCTTGGTAGCTCAGAACCCTGTCCCTAATCAAGTTCAGAACCAAGTCGCTCCTGTGCGAGCATGTTTTAAGTGTGGTGATGTCAACCATATGGCGAACGTCGGCCCTCAACGAAAAACCAGCCTCAACAGCAGCAACAGCAACAACCACCGCAACAGCAACAGCAGCAACAGTCTCAACAACCCACTCGAGGCAGAGCCTTTCTTCTTACAACTGCTCAGGCTCAAAACGTAAACGACGTCATTACTGGTACGTTCCTTGTGAACCCTGTTTATGCTTCTTGCTTATTTGATATTGGCGCCGATAAAAGTTTTGTGTCGTTAGAATTCGAATCTTTGCTTAAGTGTAAACGATCTAAGTTGCCAAGTTCTTTCGCTGTCGAAGTCGCTGATGGTAAAACCGTCGCTGTCGATTCCGTTATCTCCAATTGTTCTTTGATCCTTAATGATCATACGTTCTCAATCGACCTCATACCTACGCAAATGGGTAGTTTCGACGTCATAGTAGGTATGGACTGGCTTAGGCGAGTTCGTGCTGAAGTTGTCTGTTCTGAGAAGTTTATTTGTCTTCCTCTTCCGAATGGTGATTCCCTACACGTCTATGGCGAAAAACCTTCTCAAGGTCTCAAGCTTATGTCGTGTATCCAAACAAACAAATGCTTGCGCAAGGGTACCTTCGCCTTTCTCGCCCACATCGTGGAAAAGAAGGACAAAGGCCCAAGCATAAGCGACGTTCCCGTCGTACGTGATTTCCCCTATGTGTTTTCCGACAATCTTCCTGGTCCGCCTCCTGCTCGTTCTGTCGACTTTCGAATCGATTTAGTGCCTGGGGCAACACCTGTCGCTAAGTCTCCTTACCATTTAGCACCCTCTGAGATGCAAGAGCTCTCGAGTCAACTCCAAGAGCTTCTTGATAAAGGCTTTATACGCCCTAGTACTTCTCCTTGGGGCGATCCCGTTTTGTTCGTCAAAAAGAAAGATGGGTCATTCCGAATGTGTATTGACTATCGTGAGCTCAACAAGCTTACTGTCAAGAACCGATACCCTCTTTCGCGCATCGATGATCTCTTTGATCAATTGCAAGGCGCGACTTATTTCTCAAAGATCGATCTTCGTTTTGGGTATCATCAACTTCAAGTTATCAAAGAAGATATACCTAAAACCGCCTTTCATACACGATATGGTCACTATGAGTTCGTGGTCATGCCCTTTGGGTTAACCAACGCACCTGCTGTTTTCACGAATTTGATGAACCGCGTGTGTAAAGCGTACTTGGACCCTTTCGTGATCGTTTTCATCGATGATATTCTTATCTACTCTAAGACACGAGGAGAGCATGAGCGACACTTGCGTCTTATCCTTGAACTTCTTCGTACTGAACGTCTATACGCCAAATTCTCCAAGTGTGAATTTTGGTTAAAAGACGTTCAATTCCTTGGTCATACTGTCAACGAACTTGGTATTCATGTTGACCCCGCTAAAATCGAAGCTGTGAAGAACTGGATCGCACCTAAGTCTCCGTCTGAAATCCGTTCGTTTCTTGGTCTTGCTGGTTATTATCGTCGTTTTATCTCCAACTTTTCAAAAATCGCCGTCCCTTTGACCTCCTTGACTCAAAAAGAGAAACCTTTTGTTTGGGGTCCCGAACCAGAGGAGTCTTTTCAAACGCTCAAGGACATGCTTTGTAATGCTCCTATCCTCACGTGTCTTGATGGTAACGACGACTTTGTTGTATATTGCGATGCTTCACACCTTGGTCTTGGTTGTGTACTTATGCAACGGGACAAGGTCATCGCTTATGCGTCGAGGCAACTCAAGATACATGAGAAGAACTATACTACTCACGACCTTGAACTTGGCGTAGTTGTTTTTGCGTTGAAGATTTGGCGACACTACCTTTATGGTACTAAGTGTGTGGTCTTCACCGACCATAGGAGACTTCAACATATCTTCGACCAAAAGGAACTGAACATGCGTCAACGTTGTTGGGTGGAACTGTTAAACGACTACGACTGCGAAATCAAATACCATCCAAGTAAAGCGAATGTAGTGGCCGACGCCCTTAGTCGTAAAACTCATATGAAGGGTATTCGTTGTCTCCAACTTGTTAATGATCTTCAATGCCGCATTCGTGAAGCTCAATATGCCTCCATTAACGAAGGTAACTTCTCTGTTGAAATACGAGGCGCTAAGGAGCATGAATTCGTGTCTAAATCCGATGGTATTCTATACTATCTCAATCGTATCTGGATCCCTAATCGTGAAAACCTCCGAGACTTTCTCATGAATGAGGCACACAAAACAAGGTATTCTGTTCATCCTGGTGCTGATAAGATGTACCACGACATGCGTACATCCTATTGGTGGCCTGGGATGAAGAGAGATATCGCCTCTTACGTTGCGAAATGTCTTACCTGCTCGAAGGTAAAAGCTGAACATCAACGTCCCTCTGGCTTACTCGAACACCCAGTGATTCCTATCTGGAAATGGGAGAGCATTGCCATGGACTTTATCACTAAACTTCCTCGTACTTCTTCTGGTCATGACAGTATTTGGGTGATCGTGGATCGATTGACCAAATCAACTCATTTTCTCCCCATTCGTGAAGATTTCAAGGTCGAGAAATTGGCTAGAATCTACACTGGTGAGATCATTTGTCGTCATGGTACCCCATTGACATCATTTCCGATCGGGATACTCGTTTTACATCTCGTCTTTGGCAAACCTTTCAATCTGCTATGGGTACTGCTCTTAACCTTAGCACCGCTTTTCATCCTCAGACAGATGGTCAAACTGAGCGTACTAACCAAACTTTAGAGGATATGCTTCGTTCTTGCGTAATAGATTTTGGTGGCAACTGGGATTCACACTTGCCGTTGATCGAATTCTCGTACAATAACAGTTATCATGCGAGCATTCAAATGGCACCTTTCGAAGCATTGTATGGTCGCAAGTGTCGTTCGCCTATTAGTTGGCACGAGATTGGTGAATCTCAATTCACTGGTCCCGAGCTTATACAAGAAGCAACGGACAAGATTTTACAGGTTTGAGACAACTTACTGAAAGCCAGGAGCCGACAAAAGAGTTACGCTGACAAGCGTCGCAAACCCTTGGAATTCGAGACATGTGACTTAGTACTTCTCAAGGTATCCCCTTGGAAGGGCGTGGTTCGATTTGTTAAGAAAGAGAAACTCGCACCTCGCTACGTTGGTCCTTTCAAGATCCTCGAAAGGATTGGCAAGGTTGCGTATAGACTGGACCTACCTGAAGAACTCAACAATGTACATCCTGTTTTCCACGTGTCAAACTTAAAGAAGTGTCTAGCTGACGAAGGACTTCAAGTTCCACTCGAGGACCTTCAAATCAACGAGACCTTTCATTTTGTGGAAAAACCCGTCGAAATCATGGATCAAGGAGTCAAGTTATTGAGGCGCAGTAAAATTCATATCGTTAAGGTTCGATGGGAAGGTAAACGTGGCGCTAAATTCACTTGGGAACTCAAGAGTCACATGAAGACGAAGTATCCGCATCTTTTCCCTACATCTTCCTAAATTTCGGGACGAAATTCCCTAAAGGAGGGGAGACTGTAACGCCCTGCTTATTTGTACTTTCCATTTATAGCAAGTCTTGTTCGTGTTTCTATTTTTGGAAACCTTGTGTCCTTGTAATCGTTCTTTCTTTGTAACCGTTGTAAAATCCGAGACTTGGATCATAAATAAAACTCGTACTTTGTTAATTACATGTCATATATACTTTATACATGTTCATACATTTAGCTTCGTTAAACATTCGTTGCATATTCGTAACTCTTGGAAACTTTGTGCTAATCTTGCAAATACATGAAACTTGTGAATTGTACACCTTTTGGACGAAATATTGTTCAAGGGTCCTTGATTTGTTAGTTACCGACACTTGATTCTCGTTAAACTAATTGATAATGAGATTGGAAGTCTCGTGAAATGAATAACCATTAAATGATTTTTTTATCCTAATTTAAAGTTTATAAAACATGGTTATTTAGTTAATTTTGTTAATTAAAAGTTTATTTTTATAATAATCCAGTTAGTTCCGTTAGATTATAAGGTTTAAAAATAACCTAGTTAAATTACTTAACCAAATTATTTAAATAAACTAAATGATTAAAAGAATTGATAACCAAGTTAGTTAATTAGTTAGTTCTACTTTAAATAACATAACATGGTTAGTTAAAGTGCAGGGGTAAGTTATGTAATAAATGGGAATATAGGGTTTTAAGTAAAAAAAACAAAAAGGTTGCTGATACCAGGACTCGAACCCGGGTCAGCCACCCCAAACACACGCACACTAGCCAGTAGAGCTGCGGCTCCACATCGGAAGTAAACCGGCCCCCATTTAATTTAAGAACTCGCTCTGTGAAGGCCTAGCGGCCCGCGACTAGGCCCAGCTGGGTGTCACGCGGCCCGCCACCACAACCCAACTCGCTGAAACATTACCAGACGTGTTTTAGGCGCGATTTTTGGCTCTTTTTGTGTTTTTAAACAAGTTTAGCATTAAATAACCCAACCATCAACCAACCTAAACCAACCCTTATAAATACCCAACTAATCCAAGCCTAAATCACTTTGCAAACACCTCCATTTCACTCCTAATTCACTCTAATCAGCTGGAAATTCGCAACTACATCAGGAGATTCAAGCAGAATTGCATCTCTTCACAAAAGTATGCATAACTTCTTCGTTTCTCATCCGTTTTAGCTTATTCTTTTTCCAGAACACTTGGCTTGACCTTAGCTTCGATTCTAGTGGTGTTTCACAGCAAACAAGTCCCTGAAACTCCGGCAAAAAGGCTTCAAAGTCCACTGTTCAAGTTTGTTTTCATTAATCTTTGCTTAAACATGAGTCTAACTCACTCAAACCCACGTCCTTATGATTATAACCACTTCTATGGTTAGTTAAGCTTAAAAACGGGACTGAGACATACAACATCAGAGGTTAATCCTCAAATACTTTCTGTTTTAATTAGGGTTTTTAACCCACAAGTCATGTTCAAGCTTCAAGCTTGATGAAGGTGTGATTATGGATTAACTTGGGTTGTCCAACAAACAATCCCCACATTACTTGATGATTTCTCATAGTATAGTTGTTTCTTATTCTTGTATTGATATTAGTTCATGACCCTCCTTGTATGTTTTTACATCAAGTGTAGTGGTGAACCATAAGAGGTACCTAAATGGAAGCTTGTTCTTCCTACCTCCTACATGAATTCTATGACACAATAGAGGTACCTAAATGAAGATTTATCTTCTACCTCATGCTTGACTAATGGACTAAATAATACATATAATACTTATACATATATATACTATTCGAACCCTTGATGGTGGACTTGTGTTCATTCGTCAAGACACTAGAATAACATCATCTAAGACATAAGACTTGTTACCATTCTAATGAGTATATTACTCATGAAAACATTAACCCTTGAGGTTTCATAGTGTTGGATCTGAGTTTGTTTCTGATTGTATTTTCGTTTGAAATTAAGATGGAAATGAAAGAGTTGTGCAGCGGAATTATGATGAAAACAAACTTTGCATACAATCAAACGAGAGTAATACTTTAATCAAACATCTTTACACAATGAATCGAAAGATTGAATTTGTTTCAACAACGATTACAATGATTGATGAATGAATGCAAACTCCCCCTCAGCCAGAGCTCAGTAGTTTGTTCGTGCAAAGAAGACGATGTTGCCAAAGAGCTAATAGAACAGTACAAAGTACTGAACTATTTATAGGCACTTGCAAACCACTGAGCATCTTAGCTGACGTCACCATGAAAGTGACATCTAACCTCCTAACAAACTCTAACCTCTGATCTATACAAACACTGATGTACTAACTACTGCTATTACAATTCATTACATAAAAGACACTTAAACAGCTGCTGCATCCTTCCACTGCTGTGAACCCAGTAGTGCTTGTCCGGATCAGCAGTACTAGACTCAAGGCAGTAGATTAAATCAGCAGAGCTTTGGTCTTCCATCAGTCTTTGACATTTGGCAGTAGATGCAAAGCAGCAGTTGCAGATCAGCAGATAGGAGGTCAGCAGATGTGAAGCCACTTTCAAGGGGAGAGATTTGTAAGTAAACATCTGCTTATTCTGGATCCACTGCTCTGATCCAGTTTTGGCTTTAATTATCTGTTCCTCTGATAGGGTTCAATCCCAACAATCTCCCCCTGGAACAGATAATGCCAAAACTCTTCATTATTTGTGGAAATCTTTATTGCCTCATTAACAGTTCCCTTATCTGACCTTTGAATTGTAGTTCAAAGTCTAGGGCATCTGTGTCTTCATCATCCCTGCTAAGTGGAAGATCAAGGAGATCCTGCAAATCTTCAAGACTCAGGCCAAGAGCTTGTTCCCTTGATATTTTCTCCACTCCTCCACCAGACCTGAGCAAAGTCAATACGCAGGACTGTTTGTCAGTTTCCCACTTTTGTGTTTTTGAGTCTGGTGGGTTTCTTGGGAGATGTTTATTTGCAGAAGTATTTGGTGAGGCTGGCCTATTCATAGCTGGCTGAGCAGCACTTGCAGATTGTTCTAATTTAAGATCTTCTTTTATCATTACTTTCGTGCCAGCTTTTACAATGGCATCTCCAGCTAAAAGATCTTGAATTGTTTCAATACTCAACTGGTTTTTGCTCCTTCTTTTGTAGATGGAAGCACCAGCTGGAGCAGTGGCTCTTTTGATTTGCAGCTTTGGTGGTCTTTTTGAGACCTCTGCTTTGGAGTAGTCAGGCTTTTGTGGAACTCTTGGATCTTTCTTTCTAAGTTCCTCTAAGCTTTTATAGGTTGCCCTGACTCTATCTTCTCCCCACTTTGTCACTGAATTCTTTGGCCCATAATCAGCTGCAATCAGCTCCTCTTTCATTCTCCTCAACTCTAACATCTTCTCAGCTTCAAATTGTTTAAACTTTTCAGGAGGAGTCTGCTTGACCTTATTTTTAATCATTCCTTGAATCCTGGCTGCTTCTTTTTCAAGCTCAGGAATGGTCCAGTTTTTATACATGTGTTTCTTCCCCTTGTATTTCTTGTAGGTCATGATGTTCTCAATGTAGTCTTTTCTCAAGGACTCATCTGCCCTTTCTGAAATTTTCTGACATACATTTTTAGCAAATCGCTCCATAGCATTGACCTGTGAGAGTAAAAACTGATAGTTTTGTTGAAATTCTCTATCAGATTTCCCTTTTCTGTTTTTGATTGCAATATCCTCTGCTTGTTTGGCCTTGAGTTTCAAGTATTCTTCAATATTGTTAGGCCTGGGATATCCTGCAATTGATGGCAATCTCCTTTTGGCTGGGTCATCCTCATAATAAAAGGATTTGATTTCTTCCCTAACTGCAATGAGTTCTAGAGGAAATGAGACACCAGCAGGAGGTAGTGATTGTATAATTTGAGCTGAAGAGAGAGGTATGGGTTTTGGAATAGTGACAAGTGACAGGGATTTTGAAGATGGTGGTGGTGAAGTGTCATCATCTTTGAGAATTAGCCTTCTCCTCTTTGTTTGAGGAGGGACTGATGATGTTTTGGATGGAACAGTGGTGGTGGATGTGGTGACAGTGGTTTGTGATTGACTAAGAGTTGTTGAAACAACTGGTGTTTCAACCACTGTTGTCATTACAACAGATGCTATAACATCTGTTGTCTTCTGCTGTTTATCAGCAGGTGAAATTGGTGGTGGGATTGTTTCTGGTGGTGACAATGGTGGTGATGAAGTAGTGGTGTGTGTTGAAGTGAGAACAGATGTTGAAACCACTGAAGTACCAGCAGTAGTTGATACAGCAGGAGTTACAACAGCTGTTTGGGTGGAGGTTTGATGCTGATGGCTTTTGGATGGTGGTTTTGGAGGCTTTGGAAATCTGGATGGGATGGACTTAGGTTTCCTTTTTGTCTTTGGATTTTTGGAATCCTTTGATCCAGAACAACCTTGCTCATACAGTTCCATGAAAGCTCTTTTCTCCTCATTCCATCTTGAGATATCCTTTGCCATTCTATCTCTTTTAACACTTGCTACTCCTTCATCAAGTGCTTCTTGAGTTGCATCAACCTTTTTACTCCCATCTGGCACAGGAATTTTTCTGGTCATAGCATCCCTTTCAGGTTCAATGTAAAGACCATCATCTATTCCTTTCTTCTTCCACTCCTGAATTTTCTCCCCCTTTTTGGCATTATCTTCTGGGAGGTGATCAATGAAAAGTACTGTTGGAGGAGCAGTGCCAGTGGTTTGCAAGATCTGAGTTTTGAGAGCCTTCAGATCAGCCTGAGTGTTCTTGAACCTTGACTCCATTGCATTTCTCAGCTGTTGGACATGTTTTTCATGTTGCTGATCTGCTAATTGTGCTTGTTGATGGAGAAAAGGTTGAAATAAATTCCAGAGCTCATTTGCAGCAGGTGCCCTTTGTGGAGCAGGTGCTTGAGGTGGAACAGCAGTTGATTGTACCTTTTGGACTTGTAACACCTGTTGTAGCATATCTTTGAGGTCTGCAACAGAGTTATCAAGCTTTTCAATGCGATCCGTCAATTTCTGGTACTTTAAACCATCACCCAAGTTAATGGGATCATCTGATTTCCCACTAGCAGTGGTTTTATCAGTAGTTGATGTAGGGAGTATACTCCAAACATTAACCACTGATGCCCCTTTGTCTTGGTACTGGGGTCTTCTTCCTTCAACACTTGACAACCTTTTGATGTTGCCAGTAGGATAAATAAATCCATTGGTGGTTGGCAGAGGTGCTATAAAAGGAATTGCCTCCAAGGAAGTCTTATTGATGTAACCACTGTCCAACTGTAAACCAATGGGTTCAACAGTTGTAGTGGCTGCTTCACTTGGACTACCACCAAGAGTTACTTGTAACTCAAGGGGTCTAACCTCCTCAGGTTGTGTTGGTGGGTTAGCAAAGATTGATACATCAGACCCAGTCAGTTGTTGAGGCATATTCTCATTGATAGGTGATTGAGAAGGACTGGTTAATGCCTGGTTCAAATCTATTGCATCCAACAGTAGTTTAGTTGGTGGGGGAATTGTGGATGTGAAGGGTGGTGTAGAAAGTGGATTTGCCCCGGGTATTGAGCTGTGGATGATAGAAACGAGTGTTTCCAGAGCATCATGATGTGGAGACCCTATTTGTACAACCTGTTCTTTTTGTGAAGAAGCAGGAGGAGTTTCGGTTATGGGTTGAGATATTTGTACCAACTGCTGTGAGGAAGTAGCAGCAGTGGTTTCTTGTGACTTTTGTGTTGTCACTGGCAGGAGCTCTGGTATCTCATCCTCCAGAGATGCCTTTTTGATGGTTTTGGGGGGGGGGGTTGTGTTTTTCTTTTTGTTGGCTTTTTGGTGATTTTAGGTGTGGGTTTCAAAACAGGTGTTCTGCTGCTTTGATCACCTTGAGCAGTGGGCTCAGCAGCAGATGCCTGAGGAGCAGTTGTAACTGCTAAAATCTGCTCAGGCACCTCTGCTTGTATTTTGCAAGGTGCTAACATCCTTGAAAAAGTTTCAGTAGTTAAACTGTTTATTTGAGTAGGATCACCTTGGTTTATTGCAGCTAAATCATCCTTACTGAATTTCTTTGCAAAATAGTAACTTAAAAACCTTGGAAACAGTAAGAATGATTTTGTTTCAAAATTATTAACCAAATCTTTAAAAATTTCCCTAGAATAGTTAAAATTTTCTCCTTGAAGAATTGCATATCCCAGATTTTGAATCTTTAAAGGGATTTCATTAAAAGAAGTGGTTTTATTTGAAACACATAGTAGGAGGGTATGAAATAAAAATCTGGTTGCAGAAGGGAAATAACCTTTTTCTAAGGTAATTTTCTTCATCATTGTGGCTTCATACCCTCTCTCAATGAAGTCAGTTTGTAACTCGTTTTTAGTGAAAGAAGTTTTACCTTCCTGATCACCGAGTTGAAAGACCTCTGAAATGGATTGTGGCGTGATTTGGACAGCTTTACCCTTTACAGAAGAGTGTATGGTGGTTGCAGTGTCTCCTTGTTTTTCAAGGGTTGCATTCTTCCAAAACTCTCTTTGGGTCTCCAAATAGATTGGTGCATCGGCGGTGAACAAAGTTTTGTACTTTGATTTTGCCATGGTGTCAAGAATGGAATCGAAAACATTTGTGGTTCCTGGTTTTGTGAGAAGACCCAGGAGATTGTGGGATGGTTTATATGGAATTTCAGTGGAAATTGCCTTTTGAGAGGCTGTTTTCGATGAAGATTTGGATGAGGGTTTTGAAGATGACTTCGATTTTGTCATTTTGAAGATGATGATCGAAGAAATTTGTGAATAAATGAGATGAAAAACTGCTTTGAGAAGAGAATTTTTAAGAATTCAATTCGACAGTGAAACCCTGTATTGGTGGTGAGTGGGGGATTTTATAGGGAAGAAAGTGAAGGCTGACGTGGCAGCCGTTACAAAAAGTCTGACTAATATGTACTGCCCACGTGACAACCCCTGATGAAAGTGAAGGACAGTACTTTTGTGAAAGTGACTGATGAAGGCAGTGGTATGAAAGCAGTGGATGATTTTTACTATCAGTGGATAGTATATCAGTGGATAAGACACTGCTTTTGAACAACAGAGTTTATCAAAGGAATGAGAGAACAGGGGTTGACTTTCAGCAGTGGACAGACTTTTGAAGTAGAGCAGACTTTTGAACAATCAGTGGTTAATGGCAGACTTTTAAGGATTTTAATGACAAATTTCATTTTTAGCTATTTTTAAGGATGGATTTTTGATTTTCTGAAAACATTTTGTTGCTTTTATTCATAGAAAAACAAGATGTTGCTTGTTATTCCATGTTCAGCATCCCAATCCTAGAGACCAAGCTTTCAAAAGTGGTTGTATCAAGTGCTTTTGTGAGCACATCAGCCAGCTGGTCTTTAGTTGGGACATGATGCAGAGAAATCAAACCTTTTTCATAGCAATCCCTCACAAAGTGATGTCTGATGTCGATGTGTTTTGTGGTTGAATGGGAAACTGGATTTTTGATGATATTTTCTGCTGCCTGGCTATCCAACATGAGTGGTGTCTTTAAGGCAGTGATACCAAAATCCAGTAACTGATTTTGAAGCCACAGGAGTTGGGCTGTACAGCTTGCAGCAGCAATGTATTCATTCTTTTTCACATCAAAGTTTTTGAGATACACACATGCTTGAGTTTTGTGGTTTGTTTTGCCACAAACAATGCAACTTTCAGCTGACACAATGACACTTGTTCTGTTTAAATCATAAGCTTTCAAGTGGAAACAATCTTTTGTTAGATGATTCCTTTTCTCACAGAATTCACAAAACAAGTTGTCAATTTTTTCTTTCTTCTTTCTCTTTTCAGACTCCTTTGCAGCAGAGGTTTTAACCACTGCTGGGATGTCCTTGAGAGGTATGACTTTAGCTTTTGGAGCTTTAACACCATCAGTTGATGTAAAGTCCATTGGCTTGAAATTTTCAAGAATATCACACTCATCAGACCATTTTGGTTTAAATTGATGATCTTCAAGCTCCTTGAAAGTGGAAGATCCCATTGGTCTGGTAAGTGTGATTTTGTTACCAAGTTTGTCAGTGATTTTCACTTCTTGGCCATTCTTGTTTGTGGGGATGAGCTCAGTAGCTTCATCAGTGGTTTGAACAGATTTTTCAAAAGCAATATGTTCATCATCATATTTTCTATAACCAACCCCAAATTTCACATTGCTTTCAATCTGTTTAGCAAGCATCACCTCATATCCTCTGCAGGATTCCACCCATCTTTCACAAGTAATCTGGGTGGATTCCAACTCCTTTTTGCAAACTTGGTATTTTTCTACCATAGTTTGAAGTTGGGTTTTGGTTATGCTTTGCTCTTCTTTTAGACAGCTGATCTCTTTTTCCTTTTCAGTCAATTTGTTTTTCAGTTCTTTTAAAGACTTTTCAAATTTAACCTCATCAGTCAAGATTTTATCCCGAAGGTTTTCATTCACCTCTTTGATGTTAGCAAAAGCAATTATGCAATTGTCAGAACACAGTTTTTCAAGAACTTGAGGAGATACCTTGGCAGCTGCCATCATTGCACAATCACATTGATGATCTTCTTCATCATCAGCTTTCACCTTCTTTTCACCAGCCTTTTCTTCTTTCTCTTCTTCTTTGTCCTCTACGGACCATGGATCTGTCATTGGTTCAATCAGGGTACCCGAACTTTCTCCCAACAGTAGTTCACCAGCCACAGCAGTAACCACTGCTTCAGTCACCTCATCCACTGTTTCAATACTCAGCTGTTCCTCTTCAGTTTCAACCCCCTCCTGTATTGACTCTAATGTCATCAAACAAAACTCATCATGAGAAGAATCATTAGAAGCATAGAGTGCAAAATTTTCATCACTAAGGTCTTCAGGCATACTGCTCCAGTCAACAAACCCTTGAGTGAAAAAGCTTTGTTGATCTGGTTGTACTGTTGCTGGAGCAGTGGTTTGAGGTGCAACAGGTTGCACTTGTACCTGTGGAGCAGGGGTTTGAACATATTGGATCTGTGGAACAGTAGTTTAGACATAGTGCACTGGCACAGGGGCAGCAGCATAGTGAGCAGTGTTCACTTGAGCTGCAGGGGTATATTGGGTATAGTGCACAGTGTTTTGACTTTGTGGTCTAGGGTTAGAGCTAGGATGAGTAACTATTGGTCCATTGTTTTGACTTCTGCATTCCCTAGCAAAGTGCCCTAACCTATTACACTTGTAACACTTGATTTTCGATTTATCCAACCCAACCCTCAAATTCCCATGAAGTCCTGGGAATTTTCTCCCTGTTCTTTTGTAGAATTTGCTAGTTCTAACACTTAGCAAAGCCAATTGGTGTAGGATATCCATCTCTTCTAAGTCAGTGGGATCAAAATGTTGTAAATCATTGAGTTCAAAGCTTAGATTGTCTGACATCTGGTTTTCGTTTGCAGTGAATGCAAAACTTGCAGAGTGAGGATCAGGGTTGTTAAAATTTGCACCAGCAGTTATATCAATGAAGTGATCATAACCCTGATCCTTACAACTGTTCCCAGATTCTTCTTGACCCAGAAGAGCAGTATTACCGAAAGTGTAATCATCAGTAACTTTTCCTGACTCTTGTAACCTCCTTTTCTGGTTCAACTCCCTTTCGTAGGTCAGGAGTCGACCATGGAGTTGGGTCAAGGTCAGATCCTTGAACTCAGGTGAGTTTCGGGTGACAAAAGCTATGGTGTCCCATTTTTCTGGCAATGACCTGAGGAACCTGCTATTTTGAGTTGAGTTTGTAAAAGTGGTGTTAACAAGCCTCAGTTCACTGATGAGACAACTGAAACGCTCAAATTGTTGCGTTAGTGATTCACCTTTAACGTAACAAAATGTTTCATACTGTTGGTTCAGGATTTCCCTATTGTTTTCTAAGACTTCTTCGGTTCCCCCAAACTGTTCCTTAAGTGCTTCCCATAACTCTTTGGCACTGTTACAGTGTAGCAGTCCAGCATATATCTCATTGGGCAGCGCTGATGCTATGATGCTAAACGCTTTAGCATCTAGTTCGATCTTTTGAAAGTCGGTTTCGGTATAATTTTCAACTGGTTTTGGAACGAACTTTTTAGCATCTTCAGCGCTTGGCACTGAAGGAACATGGGGACCAAAGGTGACAGACCTCCAACAACCTGTGCTTTGTTGAGCAAGGATGTGACCCATCCTTCTCTGCCAGATGTTGTACTCATTTCTTTTTAGCATAGGTGGTTTAAAAAGCGAGCCGATGTTGTTTTTATCATCCTGAGATTGTGACGTCATTCTTGTTGTTTTACAGACACTGAGAAATCAACTTTAATGGTGATTAATCCTTGCTCTGTTTTTCAACGGACGAACAAACGATCAGTATCAACTGTTATGAGCTGAACTATTTACGTCAAAATGATTGTTAAATCAAATTTGACTGTCCAAGCTCTGATACCAATTGTTGGATCTGAGTTTGTTTCTGATTGTATTTTCGTTTGAAATTAAGATGGAAATGAAAGAGTTGTGCAGCGGAATTATGATGAAAACAAACTTTGCATACAATCAAACGAGAGTAATACTTTAATCAAACATCTTTACACAATGAATCGAAAGATTGAATTTGTTTCAACAACGATTACAATGATTGATGAATGAATGCAAACTCCCCCTCAGCCAGAGCTCAGTAGTTTGTTCGTGCAAAGAAGACGATGTTGCCAAAGAGCTAATAGAACAGTACAAAGTACTGAACTATTTATAGGCACTTGCAAACCACTGAGCATCTTAGCTGACGTCACCATGAAAGTGACATCTAACCTCCTAACAAACTCTAACCTCTGATCTATACAAACACTGATGTACTAACTACTGCTATTACAATTCATTACATAAAAGACACTTAAACAGCTGCTGCATCCTTCCACTGCTGTGAACCCAGCAGTGCTTGTCCGGATCAGCAGTACTAGACTCAAGGCAGTAGATTAAATCAGCAGAGCTTTGGTCTTCCATCAGTCTTTGACATTTGGCAGTAGATGCAAAGCAGCAGTTGCAGATCAGCAGATAGGAGGTCAGCAGATGTGAAACCACTTTCAAGGGGAGAGATTTGTAAGTAAACATCTGCTTATTCTGGATCCACTGCTCTGATCCAGTTTTGGCTTTAATTATCTGTTCCTCTGATAGGGTTCAATCCCAACACATAGTGTCAAGAACAAGTACTTAGTGTTAAAAGATGATTACTTTCGAATACATATATTCTTGTGTTTTAACTTCCTAAATCCCTAAATCTTCCGAATTCCCAAACTCATACACTTTGTTTCTTCGTGTAGAAGGACTTGGTGTTCCAACTTCCTAATCAACCAACACACTCGTGGATTCAAGTAGAAGACTTGCAAAACCGTGAGTATACTCGAATTCCCCTCTTTACTTTTACCAATTTTTGGGGTGTAACATGTTTACTTACCAAAACTTACACATGAACATTTTACTTTAATGCACAAACATTCCTATAACATGCTTGTATACGTGATTGCTTGATACTTTAAACTTGGGTTGAGGACATCTTGTGTTAGACTTATCATTAACTTCGTACGAGCCTATCCGTGACATATGTAGCGCTATAGTATTAACGCCCCGCCCATAGACTTGTGGTTATGTCATGAGCATATTGTGTTTCATCATTGGTTTGATATGTTAGACACATGCCGAATTTAAGGTTTATCTTGTATCACATGCTTGCTATGAGGAATTGTTTAATCATCTTTTTATGCTATGTACGTATCAAACTTGTATACTCGCCTTTGCTTTTGCATTGAACTTTATTTTAAACATGTTACAGGTTGAGGATGACGAATGCTATGAAATGAAGTAACGTTGATGCCTAGATACACATATAGACGTTTAGGTTTAATATGTTGTATCATTTTTGTTTATGTTGTTATGTACTTCCTTTGAACTTGTCGTATTTGAATTTCTTGTAATGTTGACAATTTACTCTATGAAATGAAATCGGTTTATTAAATATTGTCACAAATAGCGTTATGAAGTCTCTTGCAATCTTGAACAAGTCCCACTCCGATGATTCCGCCATTGGTTGGGGTGTGACAATCACAGTGAAACCGAAGCAAGAAGATGAAACTAAAGGGATAAGGAAATGCAGAAGCTTTTATGCCTAAACCCTAGCGCAGGATTTTGCTATTCACCCCATATATTTACCCCTCCACTTGCCCTTATCCCCTCAGGGTTTAATTTCCCTTCTCTGAGGTTTAACCCTACTTCAATTACCCCATCAATGTCGTCCGCCGCCATAGCCTGCAGAAATCCTTTTGCCACTAGTAACACGTTCTCAAATTCCCCTCGTTTGGCTTCCAATTGCAGGTGCTCTGTAAATGTTGTCCAGTCTAGGACATGGGTCGGGTTGAAGGAGAATCAAAGTTGTAGCGATGGAGGAGGTGGTGCCGCGGTAACCATGGCTCTGATACCAATCTGTAACACCCCAACCGAAGGCGGAAGCATCGGGGCATTACTTTGGTAGATAGTTTAAAAGCACATGGAACTAAAGTTTAAATTTTAAATTAAAACTGTATTATTCAATACAAAAGAAATAGACAAATTGTTCACATAAAACCAAATTCAAATTCTAAACTAAAACAGGCGGCATCCTATGTGATCAGATATCTCGTAAGCATCTTCATGTCCTGTAACATGCGTAAACAAAGGTCAACTAAAAAGCCGGTGAGCACATAGGGTTAGTACGTATAATAGATAGATAGATAAAAGTTCACAATTCACTGTGTAGCATGTATCAGATAGCAATTGTAAACTAGGTTAACAACAAATAAGTGGTACATCCAAACCTTAGTTGATTGGTTATTAGTTTCGGTTTCTATCATTCCCAAAAGGATCTCCCCCTAAAAAGGCCAAGGAGTGGGAATGGGTTGCCAGGCCAAGAGATCTATCATGTACTACCATTTGGTTTGTACGGAGTTAATGAATGTACATTGGTTTATAACATATTTGGCAAACACATACAACAATAGCAAATAAGATAGCAAGCAACCATGAAATTGAATTGTGCAAGTAGTTGTGTAAGATAATGTGTTTTTTTTATAATGGACACATGTAATACCCCAAAAAGTGTAAAAATAGTAGTAAAGGGGGAACTATGTACTCACCTGGATATCACACACAAATAGATATACGTTGATACAGACAATTTGGAAGTTCCAATGAATTATCCTATTTGATTAAAAGAGATGGATTCAGATTACGTTTAGAGCTAGGAAATAGTTTTATAGATAAGTTATAGGTTAAGCGATAACCTCCTATAAAGTTCTTAAGAGATAATAACTAAAATATAGGTTTTAGATTAAAGAAAAAAAATATAAAAGTTTTACTTGTTATTTTAACATCTTCAAATTTCCTAAGAAATAGAAGGAGATTTGAAGATCTTCATAAGTTAATTAATTATGTAAAAAAAATTGGATTTTACTTTTTAAAAACACTTATTATTAGGCTGGAGGGTGTGGGGGCACCACCCAAGCCAGTTGTGCATCTATAGCGCCCCACGGCGCTATCGGACCACACCCCCGGCGCTACGCCGAGGCGCCATTCAACTCTCGCCAAGATGATAACGGGCTGGAATTGCGTTGATCAAGGAAGAATGGTCAAAATGTCCGTTGTCAGACGGTCCATTATTTTAAAAAAAAAACTTTTTTTATTTTATTATATATATTAACCTATCCTAAACTAAAAAACTCACCAATCATAACCAAAACGCACACCAATCACAACTAAAACACACACCAATCACAACTAAAAAATGTCTTCTTCGAGCTCCTCATCCGACGGTGTTCTTGACGATATGGTTATCGCCATGACGCAGGAGGCGATTAATTATTTGCGAGAAGAAGCAGAATCCTCTGCATCACGTACCAGACAACCGCCTATTGAACGGAATCGGTTAGCTGCTCATGAACGTCTAGTGCAAGATTATTTTTGTGAAACTCCTTTGTACGAGGATGTTCAGATTAAGTATAGGTTTCGTATGAGCCGACGACTATTCGTTAAAATTTCCAATGATCTTGCGGGCGAATCCCCTTTTTTCACGCAAAGGGTAAGTGCAAGTCGCAAAGTTGGTTTCTCTGGACTACAAAAGTGTACAGTAGCAATTAGGCAACTAGCCTACGGCACATCGAGTGATGCGTGGGAAGAGTATTTAAGGGTGTCGTCAAGAATGTGTCGTGAGTCTCTTGAAAATTTTTGTGAAGTTAATTTTTATTAACATTAGTATTTATTATTTTTATTTACGTCGTTATTATTTTTTAATTAGCAATAATTTATTAGGTGTAATCTCTCTATACGGGAGACGATATTTGAGGATGCCAACCGCAGCCGAGTTCCACTTCTATACGAGGCCCATCAGCGCATACACGGGTTTCCTGGAATGTTGGGAAGTCTTGATTGCATGCACTGGGAATGGGGGCATGTCCAACCACTTGGAAAGGGCAACATCATCGTGGTGACCACGATGGTCCTACCCTAATATTACAAGCGGTAGCTTCTCAAGATTTATGGATTTGGCATGTGTACTTTGGCATGGTGTAACACCCCGAAATCGGGGTTAGTAATTAAACCATGTTAATAATAATGAACGGGTAAAACCCCGTAGGTGGTTAAGTAAACCCGGTGAATATTAGGATTTAAATAAATAAATCTAATATTTATTAAAAGGATGAAAAATACTTTGAGAAAACAAAGTATATAAAGGGCCCGAGTTAACGGGACTTAAAATAAAACGGAGTATGAACAAGATAAAATAACTAGGAATAAATAACCTAGTTAGTCACAAGTCTTGAAGTAATAAAGAAATTGGTTAAAACACACTATATGCAACTTGGGGAAAGTTGAGGGGCCAAATATGAAAAAAACTGGAAACTAGTTTTAATTAAATAAAATCCTACACCAAAACACACACACTAAGTGTGTGTTCTGGTCGATACAATCACAGGAGCCAAGGGGCTCTCCTACTCAAACCCTAACAAGCACAAAATCAACAAATTGAAGGGGCAAATCAAGTCCAAATCAAAATCTAAGCTCAAATTAGCGATCACCTCCATGAAGGGATCATAAGGTATGCAAATTTTCGTTATTTAGTTCCATCTTGAATTCTTGGTGAACATAGAAAATCGAGAATTTGGCTTGCATGATTGATGCTTGGATGAAATTAGGATGAAATCATGTCTAGGAGTAAACCCTAGTCAATAGTTTGTTGAATTAATGTTTATAATTGTGAAATTCATGGTCACCCATCTAAGTGTTAAATGGGTGTTGTAGAATGATGAAGAACACTAGAAATTTGATTATAAATTGAGTGTTATTTATTTACATAAGGTGAATCTAGATGTTATTATGCATACTAGATATATTAAACTTGCAAAAATTGTTTAATCTTGGCTAAATAGTTAGTCATGAAACTTGATTTTTGATTTAGTGAAATTATGCCCACTAGGTGTTTGTTAAAATGCCTAAATGAAGCTAAAATGTTGAAATTTCGTGTGAAATGTGCATTTGAATATGTTGATAGATCAATTGACTTTTAGGAAGTCAAACTAACCAATGATTTGATCGAGTGATAAAGTCGACATAAGACCCGTTAGATGGAGTAGTCATAATTGATAATGACTAATCTAACCATCTTACGAATTATGATGATAGTTTGACGCCTAACGAGCTAGGTGGAAGCTTGATGAGTGAGCGGGTCAAACGAATCAAGAAGGAAAGGAAAAGCGTAGTTCGGATGCGAGGTAAGTGGAACTTACACCCTTTTTGTAGCATACGTGCTTGTTCAAAAGTTATTTATATGATAAAGATAATATCCAAGGTATGGTTCCCGATGCGAATTGATACGGGTCGGAACATACCAAAATGATGAAAAACTATTACTATTGGTAAAAGGATGAAAAACTCAAAATAGTCATTGAAGTGACATATTTAAAACAAGTTTTGAATGACTACTTTATAAGTAAGCCTAAGAAAGTAAAGAGGGTAAACTGGTGATTTTAATCACGTGTGAATGATAAAAGTCAAAGCTTTAAACGACGCCAAGGGACATAAACTATGTAGGATTAAACGCATAAGAAATGGGTTAGGGCGACACAACTAAATGGTTAGAAATCCAAGGATAGTTATTTAATGAAATGGTGGATAAACACCATTTAATATTAAGCGCAAAACATTTGGTAGTTTAGACCAACCGGGTCAAATGATAATATTGATACCATTTGACAATTTATGATTAAAAAGTGTATGTCGAGTCTCATGCTCGCAGGATGAATGGTTTATGAATTAGCAAGGCTGTGAACTAGCATATTATAGAGACACGGTCTTAAAACGGGTCCACATGTTGACCCGAGCCAGGTACGCATAAACAATTTATAGTTAAACGCGCGATGTTGGTCAAAATTTGGTGTAAGTCCTTTGTCGTAAATTGAAGGACTAAAGTTGACCAAAACGCCCATGGTGGGTAAATCGGGTAAACAACCTTTGGGGATTGTTTAAGTACATGTAATATGATCATGCTAGATATCGACGGACATAAAAGTTGTCGGTAAAGCCTTTTGTGGATCAAATGCCTAAGTTTGGGGTTTTCCGTAAAATGACTAACAAAAGGTTAAAATTGGGATTATAGGTCCCTTATGTTAGATCCACCACAAAAAAATAGTTGTGGTGGAATATAAGTAGCAATTTATATATGGGAACGCGAAGTGGGAAAAGAGAAGAGCGGGTTTGATGCTTTAATGCATAAAAATCCCTTAAACGGGTCAAAATGAATCACGCGCGTAACTTGGGCGTTTGTCGCGTAATTCACAAAAGTTATGAATCCAAGATAGAGATTTTGAGTTAAATAATTTGGTATATGCTTTATGATTAATTAGAAACGAGTTTGGAGGTTTTAAACACAAACGGGTCAAAATTTTGTAAAAAGGTAATAAGCCGAAGGCATAAAAGTCTCAAAATTTATTAAGCTGGATGTCGGATTTTAACTCCATATGATGGAGAATCAAATTACAAACACGTAGGAAGAAACGGTAGGTCAAACGGACAAGCGGATTGAAAGATACGAAAGTTTTCGTGTCAAAAACGGCAAAATGGAAGAGTCTGATACAGGGGCCACCGTAACTTACGGTGGGCACCGTAAGTTACGGTGGGGACTGAAATCGCTACGGCAGTTATCTCCTGCCTTACGGTGGAGTATTTTGAAATAGGGGCTACCGTAAATTACGGTAGCCACCGTAATTTACGGTGGACCCTGTACAAAAAAAATGTATTTTAATTAGTTTTGTTTCCCGGACTCGTTTAGATACGTTTTAAACTCTGTATGACTAAAGCATTTCATGTTTATGAAATGTAGGTACTTTTTGGATGCCGGAAGACGATCAAGCTTAACGAAGAACCGAACACGATAAAGATACATGCTTCCGCACATTGCCTCGTCATAAATTTTAAACGACGAATCTGATCACGTTATGTCGAATAACTCATGATTTGTAAAAGTTTTAATAAATCCATATTTTTATAGTATGTGTAGTCTTAACTACACATCTAATTGTTGGTATTTACATGTAAAACCATTAAATAGTAACTAGGGTGTTACAAGTTGGTATCAGAGCCCTGGTTTAAGAGATTCAAGTATGGTGAGGAAAACCATGCTTGGACTTAAACCTTATGCTCTTGATAAAGATTGGTGTTCGGTTCGAGGCTTGATCGCAAATCCGGTAAGTACATGTATGTTAATAGTTTAGCATGCTAAAGTGTTGTAAACAACACATAGGGCTATCGTGTGATACACGTTACCCCAATTAAATGATTGATATAGTTGACGAAAATACGTGAGTTGACGCGTATAGTAGAAAAAGCCTTGTATTATAATACGGGCGATTATTGAAGTTGACATTACTAACCTTTGTGAATATTTTAATTGAAGGACACTCGCGTCTGAAGATGACGAGAGTTGAACGAATTGTGGATATGATGATGGAACGGTCCGAGGTACGACAAGAAGAGCATACTCATCAAGGACCTAAATCGCGTAACGATCGCAAATAAGTAATGGAAAGGAAAGCCCGTTCGGGCAAGCATTTACCATGTGCACGTTTAAATTTAATTGCATAAATAGTAGTATGCAACAAATACGTAGAGATTGAAAGTTGCACATGTAGATTTAAAACTTGGAAAAACCCGAATAGAAAACCTATCCGGGATATTGTTTCCAAGAGAAAATAAATAGAGGCATTACTTACATGGAGCGTAATGTGAAAATTATAAAAAGGTCATGTATACCAGGTATTGATCGCTTACTCTGGCCAAGTAAGTGGTGAGCACGTGGCACCATGAATTTTTTATGATGGACATGCTTACATCCAATGTAGTAAGGGCGGGGTGAATGGGACGAATTAAAAAGGTACCCAAATGAATCAAACAAGTAAGCTGTTTGATAGTAAACGTAAACGCAAGTCGGATGACGAGAGCGTATTACGTTAGAATAACGAGCCCGAGAGAAGGGACAAAGATTAAAGTAAATGAAAATACAGACCGACTAATAGGAATGCTAAAGTATAAGGATAAAAGTTTGACTGTCACGAGTGATGAAATTCACACGGACAAGTCAAACGAATTAAATAAAGAATAAAAGACTTAACTGAATAAAAGCAATGGATTTCGCTAAGACGACCTAATAAAATTAAAACAAAGTTTTAATAGATACCGGGACGGTTGCTTTGGAAGCGACTTCGGCAAAATACCCGATAGATGGGTATGATTTTGAAAGTATCCGTAAACCAAGAAACGGGAACGCAAATTAGAAAGTCAAAAGACTCGGATTATGAGTCATGACTAAAAAACGATGAGAATTTGCAAATAGAAATTTTGATAACTACGTTCAACTATTTTAAAGTTGAACGGGTCGAATAAAGAATGAAGTTTGACGTTCACAAGTGATGAAATTTCAAACGAACAAGTCGAACGAGTTAAATAAAGAATAACGCTTGCTGATGTAAGTAAGCGAGAATCAAATAGATGAAAGCTCGAAATATTAATAAACCTATGCAAGGGGTTATTGGCGCTAAAAACTCTAAGATAAAAGAACCCGGGTAATGGGTTGCAAAGAAATATAAGTATGAACCGAAAAACGATAGGAGTATAACAAACTGACATGTAAATGACGTAAGGAGTCATAAATTCGGAAGAGTAGTCCGAAAGTAAATGAATGAAGGCTTGGACTACGGTCAAGGTCAACTGAAATTCGAAAGTGAAAATAAACAATTTCAGGAATAACAAGGGGTGCCTTGACACCAAAATATGTACATATATGTACATCGGATAAAGACACGAATAAAAGATCATCTACGGGATCAGAAATAAAAAGAAACGAACTGTCAAGGTCTCACCTTAAAAAGGGTGAAAATCTAAATAAATAGCCTATGAGGCTAAGTGAAACAACATTTTAACAAATATGAATATTAGGAGACGAACTCAGATTGGTTAAAATTAAAGGATATAGGTTTTAACATTGAAAGGTTTAAAACGATACATTCGAAAGAAAGATTTTCGACAATGGAAAGTCGACATAAACTTAAACAAGATGTGAGGTGATTACGGTCACTAAAAGTGACATAGAATGTAACCACGTTGTAACGTGAGTTACGAGATATGAAATCAGAAACACGCAAAAGGTCGAGATGGCAATATGATATACCGAGTGACGGGGTATAACGTGACGGCGATAAATCAGTCTAGCCAGTAAAAATCATTCAAAGTCAAAATAGTGTTACGACTTATGCAATGCGCTTGTCAATATAAAAATTAGCTAGAAGTAAACCTGTTGAATGATAAATACGACCGAGTAATCAGATGACAACTCGGTTAAATAAGTGACCAGAATAAGAAATACAAGCTGAGAGTAATGGCCTACGAGGCCTTACACGTGAAAGGCGTATATGCCTTAAAACCAAAAACACATTACCATACTTTTTGGTAAGATTATTATATGAGAGCAATGCTCAAGTAATCACCGAAACTAAGGTTCAGGTGATTTTAAACTAAGAAAGTACATGAGAAAGGTTTCGGGGACGAAACCTCTTTAAGGGGGTAGACTTGTAACACCCCGAAATCGGGGTTAGTAATTAAACCATGTTAATAATAATGAACGGGTAAAATACCGTAGGTGGTTAAGTAAACCCGGTGAATATTAGGATTTAAATAAATAAATCTAATATTTATTAAAAGGATGAAAAATACTTTGAGAAAACAAAGTATATAAAGGGCCCGAGTTAACGGGACTTAAAATAAAACGGAGTATGAACAAGATAAAATAACTAGGAATAAATAACCTAGTTAGTCACAAGTCTTGAAGTAATAAAGAAATTGGTTAAAACATACTATATGCAACTTGGGGAAAGTTGAGGGGCCAAATATGAAAAAAACTGGAAACTAGTTTTAATTAAATAAAATCCTACACCAAAACCCACACACTAAGTGTGTGTTCTAGTCGATACAATCACAGGAGCCAAGGGGCTCTCCTACTCAAACCCTAACAAGCACAAAATCAACAAATTGAAGGGCAAAATCAAGTCCAAATCAAAATCTAAGCTCAAATTAGCGATCACCTCCATGAAGGGATCATAAGGTATGCAAATTTTCGTTATTTAGTTCCATCTTGAATTCTTGGTGAACATAGAAAATCGAGAATTTGGCTTGCATGATTGATGCTTGGATGAAATTAGGATGAAATCATGTCTAGGAGTAAACCCTAGTCAATAGTTTGTTGAATTAATGTTTATAATTGTGAAATTCATGGTCACCCATCTAAGTGTTAAATGGGTGTTGTAGAATGATGAAGAACACTAGAAATTTGATTATAAATTGAGTGTTATTTATTTACATAAGGTGAATCTAGATGTTATTATGCATACTAGATATATTAAACTTGCAAAAATTGTTTAATCTTGGCTAAATAGTTAGTCATGAAACTTGATTTTTGATTTAGTGAAATTATGCCCACTAGGTGTTTGTTAAAATGCCTAAATGAAGCTAAAATGTTGAAATTTCGTGTGAAATGTGCATTTGAATATGTTGATAGATCAATTGACTTTTAGGAAGTCAAACTAACCAATGATTTGATCGAGTGATAAAGTCGACATAAGACCCGTTAGATGGAGTAGTCATAATTGATAATGACTAATCTAACCATCTTACGAATTATGATGATAGTTTGACGCCTAACGAGCTAGGTGGAAGCTTGATGAGTGAGCGGGTCAAACGAATCAAGAAGGAAAGGAAAAGCGTAGTTCGGATGCGAGGTAAGTGGAACTTACACCCTTTTTTGTAGCATACGTGCTTGTTCAAAAGTTATTTATATGATAAAGATAATATCCAAGGTATGGTTCCCGATGCGAATTGATACGGGTCGGAACATACCAAAATGATGAAAAACTATTACTATTGGTAAAAGGATGAAAAACTCAAAATAGTCATTGAAGTGACATATTTAAAACAAGTTTTGAATGACTACTTTATAAGTAAGCCTAAGAAAGTAAAGAGGGTAAACCGGTGATTTTAATCACGTGTGAATGATAAAAGTCAAAGCTTTAAACGACGCCAAGGGACATAAACTATGTAGGATTAAACGCATAAGAAATGGGTTAGGGCGACACAACTAAATGGTTAGAAATCCAAGGATAGTTATTTAATGAAATGGTGGATAAACACCATTTAATATTAAGCGCAAAACATTTGGTAGTTTAGACCAACCGGGTCAAATGATAATATTGATACCATTTGACAAATTATGATTAAAAAGTGTATGTCGAGTCTCATGCTCGCAGGATGAATGGTTTATGAATTAGCAAGGCTATGAATTAGCATATTATAGAGACACGGTCTTAAAACGGGTCCACATGTTGACCCGAGCCAGGTACGCATAAACAATTTATAGTTAAACGCGCGATGTTGGTCAAAATTTGGTGTAAGTCCTTTGTCGTAAATTGAAGGACTAAAGTTGACCAAAACACCCATGGTGGGTAAATCGGGTAAACAACCTTTGGGGATTGTTTAAGTACATGTAATATGATCATGCTAGATATCGACGGACATAAAAGTTATCGGTAAAGCCTTTTGTGGATCAAATGCCTAAGTTTGGGGTTTTCCGTAAAATGACTAACAAAAGGGTAAAATTGGGATTATAGGTCCCTTATGTTAAATCCACTACAAAAAAATAGTTGTGGTGGAATATAAGTAGCAATTTATATATGGGAACGCGAAGTGGGAAAAGAGAAGAGCGGGTTTGATGCTTTAATGCATAAAAATCCCCTAAACGGGTCAAAATGAATCACGTGCGTAACTTGGGCGTTTGTCGCGTAATTCACAAAAGTTATGAATCCAAGATAGAGATTTTGAGTTAAATAATTTGGTATATGCTTTATGATTAATTAGAAACGAGTTTGGAGGTTTTAAACACAAACGGGTCAAAATTTTGTAAAAAGGTAATAAGTCGAAGGCATAAAAGTCTCAAAATTTATTAAGCCGGATGTCGGATTTTAACTCCATATGATGGAGAATCAAATTACAAACACGTAGGAAGAAACGGTAGGTCAAACGGACAAGCGGATTGAAAGATACGAAAGTTTTCGTGTCAAAAACGGCAAAATGGAAGAGTCGGATACAGGGGCCACCGTAACTTACGGTGGGCACCGTAAGTTAAGGTGGGGACTGAAATCGCTACGGCAGTTATCTCCTTCCTTACGGTGGAGTATTTTGAAACAGGGGCTACCGTAAATTACGGTAGCCACCGTAATTTACGGTGGACCCTGTACAAAAAAAATGTATTTTAATTAGTTTTGTTTCCCGGACTCGTTTAGATACGTTTTAAACTCCGTATGACTAAAGCATTTCATGTTTATGAAATGTAGGTACTTTTTGGATGCTGGAAGACGATCAAGCTTAACGAAGAACCGAACACGATAAAGATACATGCTTCTGCACATTGCCTCGTCATAAATTTTAAACGACGAATCTGATCACGTTATGTCGAATAACTTATGATTTGTAAAAGTTTTAATAAATCCATATTTTTATAGTATGTGTAGTCTTAACTACACATCTAATTGTTGGTATTTACATGTAAAACCGTTAAATAGCAACTAGGGTGCTACACATGGCTGGTATGAACAATGACATTGCAGATTTAATGTCCTCGAATCTATTCGACGATGTCATAGACGGTGTTGCACCAGATACTTCATTCTAAGCAAACGACGTGCAGTATAAGTATGGCTACTATCTCATAGACGGTATTTATCCCGAGTGGGCGACGTTGGTAAAAAGTCTTTCATGTCCAGATGACGAAAAAAGATTGTATTTCAAGAAAAAAACAAGAGTCAGCAAGAAAAGATATCGAGCGGGCTTTCAGTGTGTTAAAGAAAAGATGGTTTATCATAGCCCAGCCGTCGAGGATACTTGAAAAAAGTAAAATGAGAAACGTCATGTATACGTGTATCATTTTGCATAACATGATATTGGAGGACTCGGGTAGAGCGTTTTGTGGAGAAAGCTATGATGAAAGTATCCAACCGACGAACACAATACTAATATACGCTCAGAAAGAAGATATCCGAGCGAAGATACGGGCTAGGCACACACACCATAACCTTCGAGCCGATCTGACAGAGCACCTATGGTTTTATCGTGAACAAGGAGGAGTCGACACAGACGACGAGTAGTGTTTCTATTTTTTTTAATGAAATTATGTAGTGTTTTTATTTTTTTAATGAAATTATGTAGTGTTTTTATTTTTTTAATGAAATTATGTTTTGTTTTTATTTTCTAGTTAAAAAATAATATTTAAATAAATAAATAATTAGGTAATCATGACATGGGGCTCCATCCACACCCTGCAATTTAAAGGGGGCATGATAAAGCCCCTGTGGTGACATGGCGCTGACATGGAGCTTAGGTGGCATGATAAAACCCCATGTGGGCTCCACCCACACCCTATAGCCTTAGCCTACCAGCCTCCAAAAATACTTGTGTTTATCTAGGTTTTATTAATGAAAAAGTTTAGATTTAAAAGTAAATTTTCGTCTTTAAAGACAACTTTGCGCACTGATCTTTTAAAAATCGCTAATCAAATGAATTAGAAAGTAAGCCATATATCAAATCGAAAATAACTCGACGAACTATGAATAACAAAGAAAATCTAACCCATTTGGGGCCGTTTAAACATGGTTATAGCCGTCACAAAAAACATATCAGTTTGCTGAAAAATTTGTTTATGTTCTTAAGAAAAACTTTTGATGGTTAATATTAAATTTTGAGTTTTGATTCATCTTAAATCCATGATTACTACTAAAACATGTTAGTGAATTATAGATCTAAGCTACTTATGTGAGATTTTAGTAAAACAAAAATGGAAATGTATAAACACGAAGAACGAAAATAACATTAAAACTTACTTAAAGTAGAAACTTCTTGAATCTTCAAGAGGTTAGAACAGAGAATGAAATTTGAGAGCTCTAAAATGCTTTGGATTTTTGTTTGAGGTGTAAAGAATAATGAGGGTGGAGACGCCTATTTACAGCTTATGGATTGAGGTTTGAATAGAGTAGAGATATATATAAATTTAAAAGATAATTATGAAAATAAAGACATAGATATATCTCTATGATAATCTTGTGATTTCAACTAATTAATTAAACTCTTAATATTTGAATTTTTTAATATAAATACATATTATCTGAAAACTTTTCATATTAAAAATAAACTTTAATGATCCGATGATACCTTACGGAGTACACAAAACATATACATAATGATTAAGTTAATAATATTTTTTTATTAAAATAAAATAATATATACTGGTGATTTTGATATTAACATCCTATAACCCACATTGTAATTTAGTATATATGTTTAATAAATACTAATACATTTAAATTAATACACAAGGTCGATTTCTAACAGTATTTACAGAATGATATATTTATATATTTGATATATTTATTGAGATTGATGGAAGAAACAGTAACAGCATCAGAATAAATATAATTAAAGATATTCATTAATTAATGATGTTATTTTTAAATGTAAGCAACCATATGGTGAAAAACCTACCGATGAGGGTTTGATCCTGAGCGTCACTCCGGTTTTCATCCGGCTGTTACTCTAGCGAGGCAACTCGTGTAGAGGCAGTACGGTTTTCGGGGGAAAGCCTTCGACCCAAGACTGGTTAACCCAGCGCTGGCCTTGCTATCTGGGCCCACGTTCTTGGCGAGGGTCCGCGATTTGCGGATGTGACAATGGTCACCATTAAGAAGTTCACCTTTCAAAAAAAAAAATGATTGTTTGTTTCATTTATTTTCAGCATTAAATTATTCTAAATAAGATTATCATATGATTCTTTTCTTTTTAATTCAAATGTACAGGTTTATCAAGAATTTAAACAAATAATTAAATACCATAAATGTAAGTTTTTTTTTTTAATATTTTAGGGTTTAAATCCTTAAAATCAAAATAAAAAAAATTAAATTAAATCATTGATTAAACTAATTTTTTTATAGATGTTACAGTCTTCCATACTTTTGGGAATTTCGTCCCGAAATTTAATTAGAGAAAATTGGTAGATATATCGTGAATACTTGGAAAGGTTGAAATGTAAGAGTTACATTTTATGGTGTTGAGTTTAGAGGAAACAAAAGAACTAAACAATGGAAAAGAGTGTTTTGTAGAAAAAATAAGTAATGGGGTTTGTGTGTGTTCAATGTTGAGGATGAAAAATATTGAATTGTTTGAGAGAGCGAGAGAAGATTGTTGATGTATAGTTTGTATTCCAAAGGTGGGATGCACCGTTTGGAGTTGGAATGAAGGCAAGTGGTTATTTAAGATTAGCTTAGAATGAGTTTAGACAAATCTAATTGATATCATTAACATTAGTCACGGTCTAAGAACTTCACGTGACAAGAAGAACGCTACATTTGACAATATGATTAGGACACTTATATATGCTTATATAGGAAGTACCAGTGGCGTATCCACCATGTCCGTATCACATTTCATTTGTTTTGTTAATCCTAATCACAATAGGTTCTATGTTATGGCACACGACAAAACTTACTATGATTTCCATGCGTTGAATTTTATAATTACGTGTGCACCAATAACTACTCGATTCGTCGCATGTTCCACATAGTTCATCCCGTTGTGTGTGGGTCAAAAGACACAAAAAGCAAGATTTAAGTAACACATTACGAACAAACGTACGAAACAAGCACACAATTAAACATAGCATGATAAAGAATAAACGCGGCACTAAAAAGTTATGCATAATAAAGTGTTTTCCAACCTAGAGGTAGTACTAACGTTATCTAGCTCCCTCAAGTTGAACAAGAATACGTCAACCTTGAGAAGTTGAATAAGAATACACCAACATGAGTGTTAGATGTTGTTAATGAATGACGATAGAATAATAAGACGTGTATTCATAGTCTAATGAAATATACACAAATAACCACTGTTATAAGAAAAAATTGGTTTACACATATAGATAATAATCAAGTTTCAAGTTCGTAGATACGAGTAACATGTAGTGATGAACATATACGTATATGTGTTTCAAGTTGTTTTGCGGGTATTGTAATAATTTATATGCGAATCGTCCAAGTGGGTGGAGTGACGAAAGCGTTTTTAAAGAGGCAATGCGTAGATACGAATATGAGCATCGACAGGTTTTCCCACACGTCCCGGCATGGGAGATTATGTGAACCAATAAGAAGTGGGCGCCGGTTCCAAACGATGTTGCAAGCGCTAAACGAACGAAAACCTCGAAGACTGGAAGTTATAGTGCGAGGGGGGCTCGGACACACGATGCCAGATAAATATAAATGACGAGCCAGAATTTGACGACGAAGAGAACGTAGTTCGAGAAGAGGTACGTCCCCCCTGGAAGAGACAAAGCCAAAAAGGCAGCAGCTGCAAAAAAAAAAAACAAGCCTCATCGGGGGGCAGTTCGAGAATGGAAGACTTGATGTCTCAGTTCAAAGCATACACCAACTAGTAGTATACCCGTTCGGTGGACGGGTTTTTTAGTGTCATATTGCCAAGTTTTAATTTACATTAACATGTATAACATTGGCATGTATAATAAGGCTAAAAACAAAAAAGCAAGGTTTGAGACAATTTCAATAACTCAAAATGCATGCTTTGAATCTTTAAATGGACTATTGACTACTAAAACATAAAAACAGTGATAGTCAGTAACAATGTATGGTAAGCAAAAGCGAAAATGTAATTATAACAATCCAAAATCACCTAGGGCTGGACAACACGAACCCGTTTTGGTTCAGGCTCCGCTCAAGTCTCAATTCACACTCAACAACTCACAAACTTGCTTGTATAAGTAAATATGCAGAAGGTTGAAAATGAATATTTGTTGAAGAAAAGTTCATAAGCTAATTTTAGTGATACATTATTATAAAAGAACATGGCTTTATATAGCCTATAATTTTTTTTTTTTGAAAGGTGAACTTCATAATGGTGACCATTGTCACACCCGCAAATCGCGGGCCCTCGCCAAGATTAAGGGCCCAGATAGCAAGGCCAGCGCTGGGTTTACCAACCTTGGGTCGAAGGCTTTCCCCCGGAAACCGTACTGCCTCTACACAAGTTGCCTCGCTAGAGTAACAGCCGGATTAAAACCGGGGTGACGCTCAGGATCAAACCCTCCTCGGTGGGTTTTTCACCATCATTGCGCACGGGTGTCCTCCCCCCTAAAGCCACAAGTGGGAGTCGAACCGGTGACCTCCCAAAGGAGGGCCGGCCAAACTAAACCCAATGGGAATACCCACTGGGCCACAGGTAGCCTATAATGACCAACAGAAATAAACAAACGGCTACCACAAAACGTGGAGTCAAACATTGAAAAAAACAAAGTGATGACACTTCGAATGTGGACTTCTAAAACGTGAGAATAAACTCCTCTATTCTGGCCACTACTCAAATGACTTAATGGTGCCCATAAATTCGGTCAACCCAGTCTTATTCACTTTATTGGATCATCAAATAAAACAAAACAAAAAGTTAACCATTTGACTCGTACCCGTGACCCGGTGACCCGTGAACAAAACCCGATTAACCAAACAACCCGTTCACCTACTTTCCACGTTTGAGTCTAATCAATCTTGCCTGTTCACCTATATATATATATATATCGCAGAAACCATGAATAAAAAAGTGATTGATCATTATTAAACAACAGAAACATTTATAAGGGTTGGGTTCTTTACATAACTTGCTTTTTATACAGAACTCTTAAGAACCATTTATAGCCATTGATCTATTAATCAATGGTTGAAATAAGTGATGGTATATTTGTAATTAAAAGTACAATAAAAGAGTTATATTTAAATGGAATAAGGGTATAAATGTAAACATACACTAATTTAAAATAAAAATAACCAGAATTTGTTCCACTTTTTTCTCCAACATCCTATAGCCGATTATTTTTCATATATTACTCCATACCGCCTTTTATTTAGGCTTTTTATTGCTTTGATTAAGAAAATGATATTTTATTTATATATATTCATCAAACTAATACTTGATTTATATATCTTAATGTTAACATATATGTAAATATAACATTTACATATATGTATATGTATACATGGAGGTATAACAGTTATATATATATATATATATATATATATATATATATATATATATGTAAATATTGATATCCTTTACCAATTTCTTCAAAGTGAATGTTAATTTACATGTATGTATATGTATAACTATAATATTCACACATATATAAATATCTATGTTGATCATCAATTTATGTAAATGTTTAACATACATGTATGTAAGTATAATCGTTACATATATGTAAATACTCATATTCATAACCAATTTCTTCAAGGTGAATGTCAATTACAGTTATGTAAATGTTTCACATACACATACACATACGTATACTTCAAGGTGAATGCCAAATTGCATTTATGTAAATGTTTCAATACATATACGTATAAGTATAACATTTACACATATATTCAAACCGGTTATCAATTTCTTCAAGTCAACCCTTTAGTTACATTTATGTAAATCTTCAAAATCAAAATTTTAAACTATTTATCCATTTGAAAGTAAATAATGAATAAAAACATATCAACTCTAAAAGAAATATTATGAGCATGAATTTTATATTCTGGAAGTGTCGAAATAGCAACTGTGATAATAAAGTACAAGGGAATTTTTAAAGATTGTGAACATGTTGATTCAAAAGAAGAAACGAAGTCTGATAATGAGCATGTGTAAAAGTTGGATAATTCATGTGATTCATTATACATATTTCATTTTTTTTAGATTTGAATGTGAGAAAATAGTGGAATTCATTCAAAAGAAATCTATTGAAATTGAGATAAATCAGGTGAAATTAAAAATGTGATAATTTTCTAGGTGTAAATTTACTTTAATACCCCTCATAAATAAAATAATGAAAAAATAACATAAAATAAAATGAGTGGCTGTAAAAAGTTCTGCAGGTTCTGTAAATTTTTTTGGTTCTGAAATGATCTTGATCCTTAGTAGAAAACTTTAAATAAAAAGATTAACGGTTGAAAGTGAACTTAAGCAAATGATCATATGTTTTTTTTATCAAACAATAAAATACATGATCATCAGAAAGCAAAACTTACGGAGAACTTACGAACAAACTCTAGAAGAACCAATGATTTCTGGTTTTGTCTCACAATTCCCCCGGCCCTCAATTCATCTTCAGTCGAATCCTAGTGAATTGCAAGCCTTAAATGAACTCCATCTCTCTCTTCTTGACTGCTGAAGCCACTGTTAGTGAAGTATTTTCAAATCAAACGAAATAATTTAGCAAGCACATACTACATGAATTCAGTAGCATACAACAAAAGTGCTTGTTATAGAGCAAATTTTGACATAATTTCAATTATACCATGCACTGCTAACCAAAGTTGTACAATTTGTAAGTTAAGTTTATGCCCTCATGTTAAATTGCACTTAGAATAAGATTTACCTTTTCCACAACTTTTGCCTCTCCTTGCTTCCCTGTATCATGGCACTATAAAGTCATCACCTGAACAAATATATAAACAACATTATACAAAATGATTTTATCATATATTAATTCAAGAGCTCAAAACATAAATAAAAAAAGAATATGTACTCCAAAGGCTAATTTAGTTGTTTTACTGAACCAGTAACCTCCAAACTTGCAGTCCAGACTTTAGTTTTGACCAAATTCAGCTCTCGGAACAACTCATTCCCCCAATTGACGGTTCCTCTAACTCGAATTTGATGATTCCTCTCTTTGAAGAAAGCAACCAAACTACCTTGGAAAGCACATCCTGGTTACGTAAAATTTAAGTAGAATAGGATAACTACAAGAATGTATCTAATGCACCAGGGAAACAAAAGATGAGGTGATTAAAGTTTGAACAATACCCAACTCAAATTACCTTTAAATACAAGTTCTTTTTTAAGTAAACTAAAATATCATAATTCTACTAAAAATCACAGAATTGTCAAAATTATTTATCCTTTAAGAACTGAGTCAAATAGCATATCGACTGATAAAATCATTGTACACAAGATTGGTGGTAATAGCCTATCAACTGATAAAATCATCGTACACAAGTTTGGTAATAATTCATAACATAACCCATTATTAAGAATTAAGAATATAAAGCATAAAAAGTTACGTACAGAAGGTACGTACCTGAGGTGTTGGGTCTAGAATTCTCATTCTACAAATCCTAATACAAAGAGTTGATGGTTGTTCTACTGCATCGTAGTAAAAAATTGTCACCAATAACTTTATATAAAAGCCCTAGAATCTGGATTAAAATGTTGCACTCATTTTAAGCAAACACAAACCACATATAATAATCGATTTAATAAACACAAATGATTCACCTGAAAATAAAGAGTTCGTCGTCCTCCTCCTCCTTCACAGACGAATTGGAAGTTCGGAGGAAAAGTCTATGTAGTCGATGACTATAACAACCCTCCTGAATTTTTCTGACACCCTAATATATATTAAAATACTAGGTTATAACCCCAAGTATTACACGGGTCGAATAAATAAATTTTATATACTAAATAATAATAAATATATATCCTTAAAAAACCCTGTGTATTGTACGAATTAAATAAATCTAATTTTATATATCAAATAATAAAAAGTTATATCTTAAAAATATTAGTTAATTTTATTTTAAGTTTCGTAAAATCTATTTGATACCAAACTAAACAAAACGTTCAAATATATAGTTAATATCAAGAGTAAATTACGATTTTGGCCCCTGTGGTGATATCACTTTTACCCTTTTAGCCAAAAAACGAATATTTTAACATCTGAGCCCACAACGTCTTTTTTTCTAACCCTTTTGGCCCCTATCAAAAGGGTTAAAAAAAAGACGTTGGGATCCAAAAGGGTTAGAAAAAAAGACGTTGAGGGCTCAGATGTTAAAAAATTTCTTTTTGGGCTAAAAGTGATATAACCACATGGGGCAAAATCGTAATTTAATCTAATATTAAATTAGATAACTAAGTTTGAATTTGAAGTAAATAGATAAATATAATAGTAATAATTAGATATTAAATTAGATAACTAAGTTTGAATTTGAAGTAAATAGATAAATATAAAAGTAATAATTAAACTAAATAATATTTAGTAGGAGGATTATCTATAATTAATTAGAAGAGATTAAACTAAAATAATAATTAAAATATAAAAGTAATAATTAAACTAAATAATATTTAGTAGGAGGATTATCTATAATTAATTAGAAGAGATTAAACTAAAATAATAATTATCTATAAGAGATGGCCTAATATGATGACAAGTGTGCTCAAAGTGGTTTCTTTTATTATATGTATAGATTCCTATATGTCCTAAAATACACCCCGTATGTGAAAACCAAGCCCAATATACGATATATCATTAAAAATTAATTAAAAACAAAGTTTTAATGTCGCTCGCGGGCCGCGTAGACCCCTTAGGGATCTTACGCGGGGCGCGACAGCTCCAAACTCAGACGAAAACCTAGAGCGCCACGTGTCATTATCGTGTCAACCCTAAACCCAACGAATCAGCAACCCTAGCCCTATTACTCTACTACGCGGGCCGCGTAGACCTTGGTCTCACCTTACGCGGGCCGCGAGAAACCCGATTTTAGCCCCTATATAATGGGAGCTCGGGCCTTCAGTTACGATCGCTCATTTCTTTTCTTTCTTATAAATTTCTGAAGAAGATAACATAATTTTCGGATATAATATCCCCTAATTAACGAAGTTCTGCCCCGATGTAAGTATTATAACCCCGGTTACGTATTAGATACGCTGCCCGATTGATCCAGGGTTTCGTAACGGCTGTCGTGGTTCTGCCCGACGTAGTCGTTGGAATGCCGTCTCGGGGAGGGTATAACTAATGTAAATATAAAGGGTTATTATACTAACACGTGTGCATTGTGTAAATTATAGATAATTACCAGGAAACCCTTAAAAGAAGTCTAAGACAGCAATGTGAGTAATCTCCTTTTTGTAAATTGTTTTTACAAAACCTTAAATGTTTTACAATGTGATTAAGCAGTGATTGAGTCTTTGTAGTTCTTCAATTACTTCCGGTATGTTGGGGTTTTGTATACAAAATGTGGAACACGTTACCATTGGACAACGAGTTAGCCAATGTGTAATGTGACCCACCAGTCATGATTGACAATACTGAATGAGTAATTGTGTAGAAATAAACAATGTGATAGCTCTCAATACTGTTAAAGGATAAAACTCTTCTTGATTAAACTGGGATTCACTCACCAGTATTTCTCACTGAAAAAATGTTTTTAAACGCATTTCAGGTAACAAAATGTGAAAGCCAACTAGAAGCCAGCTAGACAGCACTGAAGGCTTGGAAAAGTGGCTATAAAAGTTACCTAAATAAAAGAAGATGTTTTATTCAATAAAATAGGGATTTTCCCTATGAAAATGTTTGTAATGAAAACTTGGGTTTTATCCCAATATGTTTAATATTATAAAAGTGTGGTATTTACTCTGATAAACATTTCCTAACTACGGTCCTGATGAAATTTCCGCTACCAAAATGATAAACAAATGATACCACCAAAAATGGTCTCCTGTTCCCGGGACAGATAGGGGGCGGGGGTTGCGACAGAAGGTGGTATCAGAGCTAAGCCACTGATTTAGCCACAGAAGTGTTCTGCTGACACCAAAATATTATTCAAATTGTTAGGAAATTAATTATGGAAATACGTGCATAATTGTATTTTATTGTTGTGTGTTATTTGACTATTTGTTAGTTTACAGTATGAGTGATCAAGGACCCTCAGACGTTTATCGTCAGTTGTCCGATTCACCTAGGAGTGAAGGTACTTTCTCACAGCCTGCCCTCTCTGGGTATTCAGCTGACCAGGAAGAAGGGATGTTTGTCTTTAAGGCTCAGTCTGAAGAGCCATTCCCTCAGAAAAAAGAGAGGATGGTTCAATAAGGGAGCATTCGAGCGTTGGAAAAGAATGCGAAACTTGCAACAACAGAGAGTCCTAGCAGCCGCTAAGCGAGAGTCAGATACCCATACACAGGATATGCTTAATAGGAGCTTAGCCAATTTTCATATCCTAGCAACAACAGCTGCCGACCCGAACCTGGAACAACTAGTAGCCCCACAACCCTTACCTTTGTTCCCTACTCAGCCAATGGAGATAGAAAACAACCCCGAAAACCAAGTCCAAATGCATGATTTCAACCCTGAGGAGATACCTAGGATACCAGCCCCTAATCCCTTAGATCCAGATTATGATCCATGGTTCGATGATCATAGGGATTATGTGTCGCGCTACCACCTAAACGACGAACCCATGCCAAACTTAGCAGCCTATCCAGGTCTGGACCCTCTAGATCCCTACTACTACGATAACGATGAATACATTAGGAAAATCTTAGAGAATCCGTACCCTCAGGAGAATCCCATGCCCCATTACCCTGACCCAGTACCAGTACCTGCACCCCCAATGAGTGCAGAAAATGTGCACGAGCTCCGAACTTTTGGAGAAGAGATTTTAGAGAGTAGTGAGAATATGAGGCATGTAGGAGAGCGACTCGTCTGGAAGTACGACGAGCGCAATATGGATTACTGGATGAATCCAGATCAGTGAAGGTGATGGTGGAGAGAATAATAATAATAATAATAATATAATACATAATATGTTTGTATGAATATATATATATATATATAGAGAGAGAGAGAGAGAATAGGAGTTGGGTAGAAAGCCTTATTTTCCTAGAAAGTCTAGGAAGCAATCAGAACGTGACATGTGGCATTGAAGGATTTTAACTAAAAGGGCAATTGTGTAATTTGACATTTTATTTTAATTTTGGAATTTATATCTCATTAACTAACTATGCACGATTTTATGGTAACTGATTCTCCATGATTTGCGAATTACTACCAAATGTAAATATCAATCAAATTCTCATTCGTTCCTTTCACAATCTTGATCAACTTTATTCGTAAATCATTTTTTACGTGAGAGATAGTTATGGCTTCAAACACAATTCTTGATTGCGGATATGGCAAATACACTTCTTTTTCTGTTTACTATTATCTGGTAAGTATCGATTTTTAATTATGTCTGGAAACCACCAGAATGTTCTTGACGTTGTGTTTTAACAGCAAGCAGATTCATACAGTTGTGTTTTAGCATTCAGATTCATACAGTTGTGTTTTAACAGCAAGCAGATTCATACAGTTGTGTTTTAGCATTCAGATTCATACAGTTGTGTTTTAACAGCAAGCAGATTCATACAGTTGTGTTTTAGCATTCAGATTCACACAGTTGTGTTTTAACAGCAAGCAGATTCATACAGTTGTGTTTTAACAGCAAGCAGATTCATACAGTTGTGTTTTAGCATTCAAATTCATACAGTTGTGTTTTAACAGCAAGCAGATTCATACAGTTGTGTTTTAGCATTCAGATTCATACAGTTGTGTTTTAACAGCAAGCAGATTCATACTCTGTGTTTTACCATCCATGCTGGTAATGCTGGAGGATTTCTTGATGCTTTGTTTTAACAGCAAGCAGATTAGCTAGCAGATTAATACGATGTGTTTTCTTGATATGTTTCTTCATGAAGGATAGAAGGAAGAGAGAGAGAGAGAGAGAGAGAGAGAGAGAGAGAGAAAATCGCAAGAAATGTGGGGTGGTTATGGAATGACAATTATTTCCATATTTAAAACAAACTAAATGACATATCTACCCCTGATTAATTAAATAATCCTATTTTTAAGAAACACATATTACCAAAATGTCACCAAGATGATCTCAACCATTAAACACACCCATTGGATGGCCCAGATCGCTTCCTAGACTTTCTAGAAAAAAACACACTTTCCGTAAGATCCCCACTCTATATATATGTGTGTGTGTGTATGTGTAATAATAATAATATATGTTGTAGTATAGACCACTTCGTGGTTAGCAATGCATAGTAGTGTTGTAATTTTAATTCCAGCTTTAGTGTGTATTTGATGCATACTATAATAGAAAAGAGTAAGTCACAATACTCGACGCTTTTGACCAATATGTGTGTTGTGTGATTGTTGCCTAAATTATTAATTATTTTGTGATATTAATAATTGGCAAATGTTTAAAATTCAGATGGACGACGAAGTAAACCAAGAAAACCAGAATAACGATAACCAGAGTAACAATAACCTGGATAATGAAAACCCGAACAACAACAATGGAAACCAAGTGGATAACAGTGCCATGCAACATATAGTGGCACAAGGGATAATAGATGCGATGCCATATATAATCAAAACGGTTAAGGAAGCGGAAAATAAAAGTAAACATGATAGTAAACGACCCTCTGAACCTGAAAACAGCGTAAACAATGGACCCGTACTTCAAGTGACCATTCCCAAAAGAAGAAGAATTGTGTCTTACGGTTGTTCTTATAAAGAATTCTGGTCTTGTAAACCAATGGAATTCTCGGGCAATGAAGGGGCCGTTGCATCTCTACGCTAGATAGAAAAGACTGAGGCAGTCTTAAGAATAAGTAAATGCGCGGAAGAGGATAAGATAATGTTTGCTTCCAATATGTTTAAGAATTCAGCACTAGAATGGTGGAACATTATCCTCCAGTCGAGGGGAAGTGGTAGAACTTACAATATGGAATGGGAGGAGTTTAAAAACATGGTAGAAAGGAAATTCTGTCCTCCCAATGAAAAGGAACATATAGCAAACAAATTCCTAAATCTTAGGATGATTGGGGTAGATAGTAAGGGTTATACTACATTATTCTTTGAATATGACCGAATAGTACCAACCCTTGCTTCACCTGAACCAGTTTTAATCTCCCGTTACATCTAGGGATTAATTGGGGAGATAAGGCATATAGTCAAGGCAGCTAGACCTCAAACCATAGAAGAAGCTGTAGAATAGCCAACACCTTGACAGATGAATTAGTCCGTACACGAGAAGAGGATCAAGGAGGAACCTAACCCAGAAGCTTACCCAAGAATTCCGTTCTGGAAATTCTAACCGTGGGAGAAATGTAGGTTCTACCTCTGCACCCTACTGTAAGTATTGCAAAAGGAAGCATTCCGGAAGATGCTCCATATATTGTAACTTTTGCAAAATATCAGGACACAAGGAGGAAGATTGCAGAAAGAAGCCTAACAACAGGATATGCTACAACTGCGGAGAACAAGGTCATATCAAGCCTAACTGTCCAAAGCTAGCTCCAGCCACGAACACCAAGAATACTAAAAATGCTAGAGAGTTTGTTCTGACTGCAGAAGAAGCAAAGATGATCCCGGATGTGATCGCCGGTACATTTTTAGTTAATGATGTTTTTGCTAAAGTATTATTTGACTCTGGTGCGAACCAAAGTTTTATTAATACTTTATTTTGCAAACTTCTTAATCAATCATTAACTAAACTCCCACAAGAATCTCTAGTAGAGACAGCAAATGGGGAAACTATTAAGATTTTTGAAATCTTGCAGGGAGCAAGAATATAAATTCTAAATCAGAAATTTATTGCAAACCTTTACCACATGAATTTGGCAGGATTTGATGTTGTATTAGGAATGGACTGGTTAATAGCCAATAAAGCCAATGTTTTATGTGATCAAAAGTCAATCCAAGTAAATTCACCAAGAGGTGAAAAGATCACAATTAAAGGAAATAAAACCTCTAGATCCACAAAATTCATCTCTGTGATGAAAACAACAAGTTATATAAGAAAAGGATCATTAGTGTATTTGATTTCTATAATCACTAACACTAAAGGAAAATAATTAAAGGATATTCCAGTAGTATTCTAGTTTTCAGGTGTATTTCCAGAAGAGCTACCAGGGCAACCTCCAGACAGGGAAGTTGAATTCAGAATCCACTTAATACTAGGAACCGCACCAATTGCCAAAGCACCTTACCGTTTGGCACCCGCAGAAATGCAGGAACTGAAGAAACAATTAGATGAATCGTTGGAGAAGGGATTCATACAGCCAAGTTCATCGCCATGGGGAGCACCTATTTTATTCGTTAAAATGAAGGACGGATCAATGCGTATGTGCATTGACTACTGTGAGTTGAATAAAATCATGATTAAGAATCGGTATCCCTTACCAAGAATAGATGATCTGTTTGATCAATTGCAAGGAGCACGATTTTTCTCTAAAATCGATTTAAGGTCAGGATATCATCAATTAAAGGTACAGGAAGAGGACATTCCTAAGACCGCTTTCAGAGCAAGGTATGGCGATTATGAATTTACTGTCATGCCATTTGGTTTAACCAATGCCCCAGCTGCATTCATGGAAATGATGAACTGAATATGTAAGCCATATTTGGATAAATTCATAATTGTCTTTATAGATGATATTCTTATTTATTCTAAAAGCAAAGAAGAACATGCAGCACATCTGCACGCACTTCTAAGTTTACTAAGAAAAGAAAAGCTTTATGCTAAGTTTTCGAAGTGTGAGTTTTGGTTAGAACAGGTACAATTTCTTATACATCTAGTTAATCATGAAGGAATTCATGTAGATCCCACCAAGATCGAGGCAATTACCAAATAGAAAACCCCTGAGTCACCAACCGAGGTTAGAAGTTTCTTAGGATTAGCCGGTTATTATAGAAGGTTTATTCGAGATTTTTCTAGAATAGCCATTCCCTTAACTAAGTTAACCTGTAAATCCGTTAAGTTTGAATAGGGACCAAAATAGGAAGAAGCCTTTAGAATTCTTAAGCAAAGATTAACCCATACACCTATACTAGCGTTACCAGAAGGAACTGAAGATTTTGTAATCTGTTGTGACACTTCTAAGTTAGGTTATGGATGTGTATTAATGCAACGTCAAAAGTGTAACACCTCGTAAAATCACGTCCAATGATGTGTTGACACGTGTACAAAACCCTAATAAAGTCAAACGTTGACTATGAGGGGCTAATTTTGCGAAAAATCAAAAACTTTGATTATGGAAGGACTGGAAGTGTTAACATGCTTAAAATAAGTCTCTGAATAACCTCTCACGGTATTCATATTCACAAATGAGCTACTTGTTGATCGATAGTAGCCGTTTGCGTAATAGTTTGAAAGTTTGCGCGACGAAGGGTTAAAAGCGTCAACATGTTAATTCTTACCTCTGAGTGACCTTTTAACAAACCCGAAGCATTGTGATGTTTAATAATACACGCGACAAACACTCCGGATTAGTGATATGGGCTTAACATACCTTAAATAACCTTTACATAACTTAGGAATAAGTTTTGGAGGGTTTGGTGTATCAAAATCAAGTTTATTCGATTGCAGGGACTAATTGCGTCAAACTGCAAAAGTCTGCTGATTTGTATGGTATCGAACATTCCGGGACTTGACCATAAGTTAAACATACCATAAATATCCTTTACATAGCTTAGAAATAGGCTTTGAGGGGTTCGGTTAGCAAAAATAAACTTTTTGGTCAAACAGGGACTAAAAGCGTCAAAAAGTGCATAAGTTTGTATTTTCAAGCATATCATACGTTCTCAATATATCCGGACATCCAAAAATTTATTTAATCATTAAAATATTTTATTTTAGTGATTGGCATGATAAAATTCCATTCGTCGCTTAATTTGGATCGTTTTTGCGTCCGTTACGACTTCCGTTGTAATTAACCGAATAACGCAACCGTACGACCAAACGAACCGACATCCGAGATGTTTTTGAGCATATTTTAAGTTCTCTATATTTTAACTTCATTTTAGAGCCTTGAAATGGGGTTAACGGGCATAAACGTGTCAAAAATGCATCAAAAACCAAGTTTTGGGCATTCAGGGACAAAAATTGTAAATATGTGAAACTTGCTAGGCCTGGGGTGTAAGCCTAAGCCTATTCTTACGCGGCCCGCGTCAGACCTTCAGCACAGAAACATTGAATCTGGTCTTTGAGCCTGTTTTGATGGTTTTTAACCCTTGATTTTGGATGCTATGGGCTGGTTTTGAGTACCCATTGTATTTTAAAACCTTATGCCCACATGTATGGCCAAGATCGAAGCACGATTTGCGAGAAACGATCCTAACGGTTGTGGGAATTCTATAAATACCCAAGCTTTCATTCTTGCAACTCACACTTGATCTGAATAATACTCTAAGTTGAAGTCGTATGCTTCATACCTGAGTATTCTAGATCAAATTCTTCCTTGCTTGGACCCCTTGTAAGTGCCCTCTTATGGCTAGTTATTTTTATTTGGCTTAAAAAGACTAAAAGTCAAGCGTTTGAGATAAACGCTTTGACTTTTAAACGATCAAGCCATTGTTCGCAACGAACATGGCTACGTGATCATAATTAGGTAGGTATTAAACCCACAAAAGGGCACCTCCTAATTACCACGTTTGCTTAGTTAATTGTCGAGTCAAAGTAATTAAAATAAGAGTCAAACGAGTCAGTTTTTAAATAAAATTCATAACTAATGATGTAAAGGCAATAAAATCAGTTTTGTCACTTTAATAACTTGGTAAATATTAATTGAACATGTCTAGGCATGTTCAACCCGACAATTCTGAGTTTAGGCTCGGTTCGCAACCGAAAGTCGTAAAAGTTGACTTTTGCTTTGACTTTCAGTTCTGACCCGATTTAGCTTGGTTTAGTTATGCCTTAGGTTTTCTTTAGAACCACATTATGTGTTAGTATAACCCTCTAAGGTTATACAACATGGTTCCTTAGAAATCCTAGTTCATTGCATGTTTCCGTTAAATGCTTAAAAGTTGACCATTATGCCCTTTTGATATTAAAACAAGATTTTGGAAAATTTGAGAGGACAAAAACCTTTATTAATGATTTATAAGCATGTCCTAAAAATTTGACATCAGTTCGTGGTCTAAAATAGAAGTTATGCGCAATATTGTAAAATGAAAGCTTTTTATTAATTAAATGGCATTTTTGGCATAAATCATATTTAAACCCAACTTTTGACACCAAACTTGTCACCTACTGTTAAGATATAATATTTAGGGATTTTTATAAATTTTTATTAAATTTTAAACTGATCATAACATAGGGTTCTTGCATTGACTCGGTAATTGACAGTTATGCCCTTTTTGCTAATAAAATGAGTTTTACACATCCTTTGCATATCAAACCTTTTTCTACTGATTTTATATATTAAATAAATTATTTTAAACAGTAGAGGCTGATCAAAATCTCAGATTTTCTTAATCAACCCGAATACCGTCAAATACCGACTTTTATGCGATTTAGGCGCATAGTATGGTTTAAAACCATATTTAGCACCTAAGACTTGTTACCTACTGATGTTATGAATAAATTTTTATACTTAAACAATAAGTAAAAGTTTTGAACTCAGATTTCCAAATTTGACCCTTATAGCATATGTGAAATGACCAAAATGCCCCTATGATGCATAGTTTGGTCATAAATGATAAAATTCACATATGTATGATATCTTACTAATATAACTTATTAAAATAAATATTTTTACTGATTATTTTAGACCAGAACATCAGATTACTATTTAACCTCTTTTATAAACTTTAAAATGACTAAAATACCCTTACGGAGCTTAAATTGGTTTTAAATTCGATTTTGGGCATAATGGAAGATATCCTACTGATATCACAACATATTTAAAGCATATTAACTTGTGGAACTTGTACATGAGTCATTTGGTTACCCGTTATGCATATACGCGTTCGGTACAATTTATGTAACTAGTTTGCATAAATTGACCGAAACTGGTCAAACCTTATCATTTTCACTTCAAAATCCAGAATGTGTTTAGTTTACTCATATTATACAAGTCTTCATACTTGTCGGGTCTAAATCACATTCTAATCCGGTCTTCGCTTAATCTTGCATTTTGAACCGTAAACCTTTCCTTAAAACTAACCGGTCTAAGTTACAACTTAAATAAGACCCGTTAAGAATCTAATAGGTTAATAAAACCTTCATTCCAGATTGAGATCCCCGGAAGAAGTACTTGCACTTGCTGATTAGAATATACGGCTGAGTATAATTTACATTTTAGCTCAGGTAAATACTTTTAACTTATTTTCCCTTATACGGGCTTGGGATATGGTAAATTATTACCGCTTTGTCGGGTGTAGAAACCTTTTAATCAGAGATGATTAAATTGCATAATCCTGTTTTAATCAGTATTGCTTGATAACAAATAACATTGGGGGTTAATGACCGTGTTCTGGATATCGTTGGTTCATTTAAAAAACGTAAATGGCCACAACTTAAGCACAGGGTGTAGGCATACACCTGTCTGTTGCGTATGTAAAAGATATACTCACTCGTGAGGAAACTTCTTGTGAGTTTATATTTATGGTGTGTCGATTAATCTTGTTTGGTTTATTTAACACCGGCCCTAAATGTTGGACAAACATGTAAATCTGATACAAGATTGTTATTAATATAATTGTCCCAAGTTATAAAAAAATATTTGTGCCTTGTGCGTTTAAATCAATTTTATAAACACTTTTCAAAAAATGTCAGTTAATTGTATTTACCATTGTAAACTGACGTATTTTCCAAAAAGATTAAGTGACAGGTACTGTACTTAAATTGGCTAGGAGCTCGGGGCGTTAATAAGGAATCTTGCAAGTTCTAAATGTCTAAAGTCTGTTGAGCAATGTTTATATTTCTGTTTTAAGATCCGCCTGTGGATCCATATACAACCGTTGTGTAATATTTTATTATACTTTCGAATCGGTTTGTATTATTATTACTTTAGACTTCCGCTGTGCATTGAACTGTGATTATTTGACTATGATGATATCAACTACGTCACGATACTCTCCACCGGGCCCATCGGTAATACGTGAAAAATATCGGGGTGTGACAAAAAGGTTATAGCTTACACCTCTAGACAACTTAAAAGTCATGAAAAAAATTATTCTACCCATGATCTAGAGTTAGGATCTATAATTTTTGCCCTTAAAATTTGGAGACATTACCTATATGGCAGTAAGTTTACCATATTCACCGACCATAAGAGTTTAAGGTATGTTTTGGGCAAAAGGAGTTGAATATGAGAAAAAGACGCTGGATGGAGATACTTAGTGATTTTGACTGTAATATCCAGTATCATGTAGGAACGGCATATGTAGTAGCCGATGCTTTAAGTCAAAAGTATCATGAAAGACCAAAAAGAGTACGTTCTCTTAAGTTAAATCTGCAAGTAGATTTAAATGAACAAATTAGAAAGGCACAAGAATCAGTAATCAAAGATGACACTGAAAAGTTAAAAGGAATGATTAAGGAATTAGAACAATGAATAGATGGAATTTGGAGATTCCATAAGAAAAGAATGTGGATACCTATATTAGGAAACCTACGCCACCGTATATTAGAAGAAGCCCATAAGTCTAAGTATACGATGCATCCTGGAAGTGATAAGATGTATCAGGACTTAAGGAAAAATTTCTGATGGATAGGAATGAAAAAGGATATAGCAGCATATGTTGCAATGTGTTTAACTTGTTCACAAGTTAAAGCTGAACATCAGAAACCCTCAGGTTTATTGCAACAGTTAGAAATGGCAGTCTGGAAATAGGAATTGATAGCAATGGATTTTGTTACTAAATTACCTAAAACAAGAAAAGGTAATGATACAATCTGGGTGATTGTAGACAGGCTAACCAAGTGAGCTCATTTCCTACCAATGAAAAAAACTTTCAGTATGGAACAGTTAGCTAAATTATATGTAAATGAAATAGTTTCATTACATGGAATTCCTCTATCAATTGTTTCTGACAGAGATAATCGTTTTACCTCTCATTTTTGGACAAGTTTCCAAAAAGCAATGGGAACCAAGTTGAATCTAAGCACCGCTTATCATCCTCAAAAAGACAGACAAAGCGAAAGGGCAATTCAGACTCTGGAGGACATGCTTAGAGCTTGTGTAATTGATTTCGGAGGTAATTGGGACGCTCATTTACCATTGATAGAATTTTCTTATAATAACAGTTATCACACAAGTATCAATGCTGCACCTTTCGAAGCACTTTATGGACGAAAGTGCCGAACGCCAGTCTGTTGGGCAGAAATTGGAGAAAAGAAACTATTTGGACCTGAGATAGTACAAGAAACAACATATAAAATCATTCAAGTCAAGGAAATACTAAAAACAGCACGTGATCAGCAAAAGAGTTATGCTGATAACAGACGAAAGCCCTTGAAATTTCAAGTAGGAGATAAAGTGTTATTAAAAGTCTCTCCTTGGAAAGGAGTGGTAAGATTCATAAAAAGGGGAAAGCTAAGCCCCGGGTATATTGGACATTTTGAGATTATTAGAAGGATAGGACCTGTAGCCTATCAGTTACAACTGCAAGAGGAAATGGCAGGAATACATGATGTATTTCATGTATCTAATCTCAAGAAGTGTTTAGCTGATGAATCACTTGCAGTACCTCTTAAGGATATAGAGGTAAATGAACAGTTAAAGTTTGTAGAGAAGCCTCTACAGATCGAAGACAGGAAAGTTAAGAACCTCAAGCACAAGAGATTAGTTCTGGTCAAAGTGAAATGGGACTCCAAAAGAGGACCAAAATACACATGGGAGCATGAATCAGAATTGCAAAAGAAATATCCACACCTATTCTAGTAGATCTCGAGGACGAGCTCTAAAACAAGGTGGGAGGATATAACAACCCTCCTGAATTTTTCTGACACCCTAATATATATCAAAATATTCCTATATGTCCTAAAATACACCATGTATGTGGAAACCGAGCCCAATATACGATATATCATTAAAAATTAATTAAAAACAAAGTTTTAATGTCGCTCGCGGGCCGCGTAGACCCCTTAGGGATCTTACGCGGGGCGCGACAGCTCCAAACTCAGACGAAACCCTAGAGCGCCACGTGTCATCATCGTGTCAACCCTAAACCCAACGAATCAGCAACCCTAGCCCTATTACTCTACTACGCGGGCCGCGTAGACCTTGGTCTCACCTTACGCGGGCCGCGAGAAACCCGATTTCAGCCCCTATATAATGGGAGCTTGGGCCTTCAGTTACGATCGCTCATTTCTTTTCTTTCTTACGAATTTCTGAATAAGATAACATAATTTTCGGGTATAATATCCCCCTAATTAACGAAGTTCTGCCCCGATGTAAGTATTATAACCCCGGTTACGTATTAGATACGCTGCCCGATTGATCCAGGGTTCCGTAACGGCTGTCGTGGTTCTGCCCGACATAGTCGTTGGAATGCCGTCTCGGGGAGGGTATAACTAATGTAAATATAAAGGGTTATTATACTAACGCGTGTGCATTGTGTAAATTATAGATAATTACCAGGAAACCCTTAAAAGAAGTCTAAGACATCAATGTGAGTAATCTCCTTTTTGTAAATTGTTTTTACAAAACCTTAAATGTTTTACAATGTGATTAAGCAGTGATTGAGTCTTTGTAGTTCTTCAATTACTGCCGGTATATTGGGGTTTTGTATACAAAATGTGGAACACGTTACCATTGGACAACGAGTTAGCCAATGTATAATATGACCCACCAGTCAGGATTGACAATACTGATGAGTAATTGTGTAGAAATAAACAATGTGATAGCTCTCAATACTGTTAAAGGATAAAACTCTTCTTGATTAAACTGGGATTCACTCACCAGTATTTCCCACTGACAAAATGTTTTTAAACACATTTCAGGTAACAAAATGTGAAAGCCAACTAGAAGCCAGCTGGATAACACTGAAGGCTTGGAAAAGTGGCTATAAAAGTTACCTAAATAAAAGAAGATGTTTTATTCAATAAAATAGGGGTTTTCCCTATGAAAATGTTTGTAATGAAAACTTGGGTTTTATCCCAATATGTTTAATATTATAAAAGTGTGGTATTTACTCTGATAAACATTTCCTAACTACGGTGCTGATGAAATTTCCGCTGCCAAAATGATAAACAAATGATACCACCAAAACTGGTCTCGCGGCCGCCCGTTCCCGGGACAGATAGGGGGCGGGGGTTGCGACTATGACGTAAGGGATAGACAGAGACAGAAGGTAGGCGTTGACGTGATCCACATGAGGTTCTTCTACTTGATCCATATTTGGTGTTGTATTGACCCTAGCCCTCTTTATATCGAATGGTAAATAAACTGCTGGTAACCACTCCCCCACGTTTTATAGGATTTGAATTGTCGCTGAAACCCACGTCTCTGTATTTGTAGGGTAAACTCCTGTAACAGTGGGATGCTACATCTCAGGAGAGAGAGCCTTAACCGTCCGGATTTTTAGTAAGTTAGGAGAGAGAGTCTGAACCGTCAATAACCGCCACTTTTATGGTTATTTTTTGGAGTTTAAATGGACATGATTTAATTTTAATCTGATCTGACGGTCAAGATGCATTCTTGGAGCGGTTGGGTTTTACGCTTTCTATAATATATATAATGTCACAGCCTAAAAGGTACAAGCGAAGCAACATGAAGTAGATGAACGGGTTCGGTTGAAGCAAGAGGCGATAGAACTACATGAATGGAAGATAATGACAACCGATATCAACACGTATCCGAAAGAAGACCGTCATGTTTTGCATAAAATGAAATATAAAAGATCGCCAAAAAATGGAATTCTTAGGATTTTTAATTTTTAGCAATCTAGTGTTTTTTTTAAGTTAAGGGTTTTTTTAAGTTATGTAATGTTTCTTTTAATATGTAATGATTTTATTCTATAAGTTACTTAATGTTTTAAAATATGTTGAATTTAAAAAAGATCAAATTAAAAAAGGGGAAAGACCCATCCTCCACACCATCGGTCCATCTTTGGAGTGGCATCCTCTTTGTATATTGACGTGGCGGTTAACATGGAAGGCCATCCTCTAAGGACTACCCTCTTCCACACCCATAATCTAAGGGTAAATTATAGTTATATTTCACTTTAAAATGAAAAGTAATAAAAACATATTATTTAAACATAAATAAATAGGGTTGGGTTCATTTCAGAACTCTAAATAATTGCAGAACTTTCAGAACTTCTAATAAACAATCATTTTATATATAGTTTTTTGTATTTAGGATCTTTTTATCATCTATTATATATATATATATATTAATGATTACATACATGTTAAAAGTAGTTTACATATGTTTAATTGCCAAATTATATATATGTGTAATAACTAGTTACATATATGGAAAAAAAACTAGTTTACATATGTGCAATTATAAAATTACATATAAAAAATGATAAAATTACTTGTAATCGTAAAAATACAAATAATAAATGATAAAATCCTAAACATAAAAATATATAAATAAAAGGATTGTTTATTATGAGTTCTGCGAGTTCTGTAAATATTTATGGTTTTGAAATTTTTCTATTTAAAAAATAAATTAAAATTAACCAAGTGACATTTTTCTATGTAACAAAATAAATTAAAATTAACCAAGTGAAAAAGAAAAAAAAATGAAATGCAGGAAAAGGGAAACTAATGCATTATTTGATTTTGACTGACCGACATACCAGTACCACATAATCACCCGTTGACGTTGAATATTGCTCATACCAAGTCATGGTAATTTGGTGATTGATCAAACCCCTAGCTAGCTAGATCCACTCATTTGTAATTTTCATTTCAAACTTTTGCTCTACGAATTGCTTCTTCTTGATCATTATGTAAGTTATGTTTCTCTCTAACTCCTCAGAATCAATGGATCTTTCATAACTGAAATTAGGGTTTTGCATATATTTACATTTTCTTTTTGAATTGATTACTTGCATCTGGATATAATATTGCTTTGCTCAAATGTTTGATTTATCTAGTTTCATTACCACCTGTAGATTTAAAGCTTTTAGATTCTAAATATGGCACTTTTGATCACAGGTGTTGATACATACATATCTTTATAACTTGAATAGTAGCATGCTCTTGATTTAGAGGACAAATCTCCACACTAAACATGATTGACACTGACGTGGACTGTCTAATAGAGACCTTGAAGCAGCTCATTGACTTCAATTGTCCTTCACATATTTCTAAAAGTCCATGGATTCTTAAAGAGAGGGATCGGTTCGAGTGGCTGTACAGGGAGCTAACCTCATTAAGAACGTTTCTTTCTTATTCGGAGGAGACTCGTTACACAGTCCCGGAAGTGAAAGCATTGGTGATAAGGGTCATAGATGTAGCAAGCAAGGTAGAAGATATGGTTGATTCATTTGTCTCTAGTTTTGCAGTTAAGAATCCAAAAGATTTTAACCAAGATCCGTGTTTGGATCATGACGACGTAAATCATGAGGTGCCGAATGTCTTTAAAGATGAAGGAAGTTCATCAAGAGTGCATATTGCAGTACCTAATGAAGATAATATTGTTCGGTTTGATGTTGATTTTGGCGGTATCATGCTAGAGATCCAAGTCATCAAAGAAGAGATGGAATCTGCAAATCATGAGGCGCCGAATGTCTTGAAAGATGAAGGAAGTGCTTCAAGAGTGAATGTCACAGTACCTAAAGAAGATAAGATTGTTGGGTTTGATGTTGATTTTGACCAAGATCCTTGTTTCGATTTTGACGGTATCATGCAAGAGATCCAAGCCATCAAAGGGGAGATGGAATTTGCAAATCATGAGGCGCCGAATGTCTTGAAAGATGAAGGAAGTTCATCAAGAGTGAATATTGCAGTACCTAAAGAAGATAAGATTGTTGGGTTTGATGTTGAAACAATAGAAATATTGGATACACTTGTTGGGGATCAAAAGAAACTAGACGTTATCTCCATTGTTGGGATGGGCGGCCTTGGGAAGACCACTCTGGCAAAGAGAGCTTATTATCATAGTTATGTGACATACCACTTTTATATTCGCGGTTGGGTTACGGTTTCTCAAACATATCAAAAGCTGGATCTGTTGTTTAGTCTTTGTAGTTCTCTTTCAATCGAGCATGATGCTGAAGAAAAGAACATCGGAAAGTTATGTGAATTGATTTACAAACGATTAAAAGGTAAACGTTATCTTATTGTTATTGATGATATATGGAGTGCAGAGGCCTGGAATGAAATACGGATCTGTTTCCCTGATGACAATCTTGGAAGCCGAATATTAGTAACCAGTCGGCTTATAAACGTTGCTTCAAACATCAAACCAGACAGCCCAATTCACAGGCTTCGTTTTTTAACCGTGGAGGAAAGCTGGGATCTATTGCGACATAAAGTTTTTGCAGAGAATGGTACTTGCCCTGTAAATCTACAGGAAACAGGGAAGCAAATTGCTGAAAGATGCAGAGGACTGCCACTCGCAATTCTTGTAATATCCGGGCTACTTGCAAAGTCTGAGAAATCAGTCGAATTCTGGTCACAGATTTTAGATAGTATAGGTTCTTATATTGTTAGTGATTCAGAACAATGCATGAACACGTTATCTTTAAGTTACAATCACCTGCCACAACACTTGAAATCATGCTTTCTTTATTTTGGAGCATTTAAGGAAGACTTTGAGATTAATGTCAGAAAGCTGATGTGGCTGTGGGTTGCAGAGGGTTTTGTAAAACCAGGTACAGAAAATGTAGCAGAGGAGTATTTGGTAGATCTTATTGATAGAAGTCTGGTGATGGTTGACCAGAAAAGGTCAGACGGGGGCGTGAAAGTGTGTCGTGTGCATGATCTTTTGCATGATCTGTGTTTAAAAAAATCCAAAGAAGAGAAATTTCTGTGCGAAATCAAAGTCGATCCTTTTTTAGGGCCGGGTTTTTCCACTAACACAACGGTCCGGCGTTCATTCATCCATAATCACGTGTTAGACTATGTTTTTTCAAAACCATTTTCCCCTAGTACCCGTTCTTTTTTGTTTTTTTTACCGGCAGGTTTAGCCTGTGCCTTCACAAAAGAAAATATGTCGTTTATTTACTCAGCCTTTAAACACATTCGGGTGCTGGAACTTAAGTCAGTTGTAGCACCATTCTTGCCAGCTGAAATAGGGCAGTTAGTTCAGTTGAGGTACTTATCGTTACACACTCAAGAGCCTGTTATCCCTGAATCACTATCAAACCTATGGAATCTACAAACTCTTGTAGTTTACGCGATGACATGTCCGGTGGCGATTGATTTTCAGGTTTGTAAAGAGAATAGTCTGTCCAATCTGAGGCATATATGTATTTGGCCATCTTTGAGTCTACGGTACCCTGTGGCATCACCTAAAGTTCAAACCATTTCAAATCTCCATCTTCCTTTTGGGAGACAGCCCGTGTTGGAAATGGCTCCAAACCTTAAAAAGCTAGCTTGTGTTGTGTCACAGCAGCAGCACGGTTCGGTTCCCTTCCCTCCTTTGGATACTTTGGTCCATCTTGAAAAATTAAAAATACATATCCACAATGATCTTAGTCTCAGGTTTTTCCCAGAGCAGGCAAGGTTCACTTATTTGAATCGGTTACCTCATACCCTAAAAAAAGTGACGTTTTCCAACTGTTATCTTCCATGGAAGGATTTATCGGAATTTGGGAGATTACCGAATCTTGAAATCTTGAAACTATTGCGTGGTAGTTTTCAAGGACCAAGATGGGATCCAAATGATGGAGAGTTTACAAAACTCAAGGTTTTGAAAATTCAGTCTCCGGAGCTTGCAGAATGGAATATGTCGAGTGATCACTTTCCTGCCCTGGAAAAGTTAGTTATGGACGGTTGTAGGCGGCTTAAGGAGATACCGATGTGTTTAGGTGAGATCCCAACCATGGGATTGATTGAGCTGAGGTGGCCTAGAAGCTCAGCAGCTGACTCAGCTAGACGGATTATTGAAGAGCAGCAAAGTCTTGGAAATGATTGGCTGAAGCTTGTCATCTATGATCGTATGAAAGATCGTACCTTGAATTTTGAGAAGAAGCTGTTTTCTGAAATTGAGTTTGGGTACAGTGATAGCTCAGAGGATTCAGAGTCAACAGATGATTCAACAAAGGATAAAAATGGTGAATTCACGTCTATTACTTTTAATGATCATATGACATTGAGCTTTGAAGAAGGTATGTTAACCATAATACCTGAGTTTGAATTACGTCAAGGGCCAAATGGGTAACTTTGTTCTTGCTCCGTTTTCACGTCAGTGACACTTTTCTATTAGCGACTCCGGTGACTTTCTTTATCATCACCATGTAGCCGACGGTGACAAGTTTGCATGTTTGATTTGGTTTTGAAACCGACGACGACACTGATTTTGGTTTCGTTTTTGTTGGTCTAAAGTATTTAATTTCAGTGATTCTAGTTGTGTAATCATTGTTGTAAAACATAATGAATTGTAATAATACGCACATCATGCGTTTGTGTTTTGTGTTTGTGCCTATGAGAAAAGTTATTCGAATATGTGCATAATAAGCGACTACAACATTGAATCAAACGCGTTATTGTAAACTCAATGTCACCTGACGGTACATCAACGTGATATACAACATTGACTCTTGAGTCTCTCACCTAAGATGTTGGGCATTCCATTGGTATATCTTAGAGCATTGTTATACGACTTGTGCGTCAAAACACGATAGTGCATAAAAGATTAATTTAAAAATAAATGTAAAAGGTGCCGATGGTTTGACAATGTTTTTAGGTGTTTTTAGGTCTATGGATGTATTTTAAATAATGGATGTTTTTGTGATGTGCAATGGTTTTGGGTTTCCTTGTTTTTTTAATAGTGGAGATCTTATTTATTTAGAACCACGTAGACCACTCGAGAATCATGACCTCAAGTTTTGCTCTATGTTTGACCCATAAGTATGTGGTCGCCTTTTATCTCTTTCACCACCTTAAGCATTGAAGTCGTTTTGTTGCTGCAAATTCTTTCGTTTCTACTCCACCATATAACCCAACACGTCGTCGTGAAAATGGCTTGCGCTATCTTCTTTTTCTTCATCAGCAGTTCTTGAGAAATTCCAACACGTTTGGGTTTCCATATAGATACTCTACCACCTCTTCATCCTTCACACGTTTGTTAGCAGATGCTCAATTTTGATATATTTTATCCATGCAAGTTGGATATGTGACAAGTATATTCTCTGCATGTTTGCTCATAAGGTGTATCATTAGGAGTACTTGTCCCCTTTTGTTCCATACATCTGGTGAAAACACCACCTTCTGCTTTATTCTGAAATTTGAAGAAAGTGCCACCTAAAACAATGATAGATCCATATGTCCATATCACAATATCTGTTGAGGAGAATGTTAAACGCGAAAAGATTTTTTGTAAACGAAGCTGTGTTTTTTTTTTCTATCAGAGTATTCAATCAAAAAGCGGAAGCTATGGATTCGAATGATCTTAAAAGCGTTCTAAAGGAAGCGATCGAATTGTTAATCTATCAATGCCTATTTCTTTAAAGTTTTGTATAGATCATATTTCTAGATGAAATGCAGTAATCTGCAGATGATTTGTGTCTAAAATTGTTATTAATATATTAAATTAACAATATTCATGCCTAACAAGGCAACTAAACAGCCAATGGTCGGTCATTGTACACCTCAAACTTTGTCTTCAATTCACACGAGGGAGAATAACACCATATAATAATCTTAAATCAAATGACCAACAAACTAATTTGTCTTGCAAGCCCACTCATGTTGACCATTTCTCATCTCATTACACATTTCCACTGAAGCTTCTGCTGACCTGCTGACCCACTTAGCAATTTTTTTTCCGTTAATTTGTCACCATTGTGAACTCTTTCCAGTTTCTTTATATCTACTTTTCGATCAAACATCACCAGACTTCTTTTTTTTTTTCATCTCAGCATTTCATCAAACACCTGGTGGGCATTTCTTGAATCCAGTCAAGTCATCATCTTGATCGGTTTCTTGTTCTTGTTCACTTCAAATTTGTGATCTTGTAATACTTACTTTTCATTCAAACATCACCGGACCCTCATTTTTCATCTCAGCATTTCATCAAACACCTGGTGGGGCACGTCTTGAATCCAGTCAACTCATCTTCTTGATCGGTTTTTTGTTCTTGTTCACTTCAAATTTGTGATCTTGTAATACCCTTTATACTAACCTTTCAATCAAACATCACCGGACCCTCATTTCTCACCTCAACATTTCATCAAACACCTGGGGGCACCTTATTTTCTTACTTAAATCCATTAAAATCGTCTTCTTGAACCTTGATTTAATGAAAGGGGAATCAAAGACTTACTTCCGGTTGAACACCGGCGCCAAGATTCCGGCGATCGGGCTCGGAACATGGCAAAGCGGCGGTGGGTTTTGTGTAGAAGCTGTGAAAACAGCGATCTCAGTAGGTTACCGTCACATCGATTGTGCACATCTGTACGGAAACGAAGCTGAAGTTGGGGAAGCACTAGCTGAACTTTTCAAGAATAATTCAGTAACAAGAGAGGATATATTCTTGACATCAAAGTATCATTGTACAACAAATTCAGTAAATAAGCTGGAGAATTATGTTAGGGTGTCTCTTAAGAATCTTGGGGTGTCATATTTGGATCTTTACTTGATGCATAGGCCTGAAAGTTCTGCACTTGGTGATGCGACTGACCCGCCTGCGAATTCGGGTAGTGAATACAGGCAGATTTGGAGTAAGTTGAATTCAACATGGAAGTCTATGGAAAGGTTGGTTGAATTGGGCCTTGTTCGGGCTATCGGGTTGAGTAATTTCGATATACCACAGATCAGAGAAGTGCTTAAGTTTGCTAAGATTGTGCCTGCAGTTAATCAGGTTGGTGTTTTGTTCTTGTTGTGAACCATAATATGTTTCTAAAGGGCTCATGGGTCTGAATAGTAAATAGAGGTTCACAAATAGGGGGTTCTCCCAAATGGGTTAAAGTTCGGGTCAAACATGGTCAAAACCGGTTTTTGTTGGAACCGTTTTTTGAGGGGAAAAGGATCGGGTTCGGTTCCAAAACCAGGTTTTAGAGTACATGTTACCAAACTGATTACAACCCGACGTGTAGGGTTGGTTCCTAACTGGTTCTTGTGAAACCGGTTTCAATTAGGCCTGTAAACGAACCGAACGTTCATGAACTTGTTCGGCAAGAAGTTCGTTTATTTAATAAATGAACGAACATGAACATAATTTGTTGATCATTTAAATAAACGAACGAACATGAACATGTGTTTTGTTCGTTCATTTATGTTCATGAACGTCCGTTTATGTTCGTTTATTTAAATTTGTTTATGTTTGGTCGTTTAAATTTAAATACGTAAGTAGTTATATTTATATGAATATTAAACACGAAAGGAACGTTCTAAGTACTTGTATAAATATAACTAATTGATAATATTTGTACTTTCTGGTAATAAAACGGGTTTTCCAGTTGAATTTATGGTAATTAATCACTAATTTATATAAAAAAATGTACTTTATGATCGTTTATGTTTCGTCAATTGTGTTCATTTATGCTTGTTCAATTATGTTCATTAGTTTTGCTTATTGTGTGTTAAATTATGTCCGTTTAAGTTTGTTTACTTATGTTCGTTTGGGTTTGTGAACTGTTCGTTTAGGTTTTAACCGAACGAACATAAACGAACACGAACATGCCGATTTCCTTAATAAATGAACTCCCCATGGTTTGTTTACAGGCCTACTTATTATAATCATTATACTTGTTTCATTTATATATGTTAATGATATCAATGGTTTCATAGTTTTCTTTTATTGCACTAAACAATATAAAGTGACTAATGTGAAATTATGTAGTTGGAGTTGCATCCGTTTTGGAGGCAAGACGAGCTTGTGAAATTTTGTCAATCAAAATCAATCCATGTATCCACTCACACACCATTAGGTGTACCGAATGGTAATCCCTCAACATCTGAAAAAGGATCAAGCGAGCAGTGTGAGCCGGAAACCCCCCATTTGTCTCTGAGACGGTCAAGATCCGTGCACGCCCCTATGCTAAAGCTCAGAGACGTCGCAGATATAGCAGACAGACATAACAAGACTCCTGAACAGGTACCCATTTTATTACAACTGATTATTCTACATCACTTAATTAAAATCTTGTTAGACAATAATTTATTGTGTTTTTTTTGTAGGTTATTTTAAGGTGGGGTCTTCAAAGGGGGACGAGTGTACTACCAGCGAGCGTCAATCCAGAGAGAATAAAGCAGAACTTCGATATATTCAACTGGAGTTTGTCAGACAATGAATACAAGCGGTTAAATCAGTTAGAACCGCAAGTATGTCTATTTGGAAGCTGGCCTTTAGATGGTGGTATTTCTGAGAATGGGCGCTCTGTTTCCGGAAGGGGCCCGCTTCAAGCCGTTCATGAAACGGAGGACGACAACTTTTGAGTTTTGACGCATGTTTATGTTGTAAAGCCGGTATTTGTTATCGTGTTGTGTATGATGTAATGCTACTGTAGAATATTTTGGCTTTTGATGACATGTTTTCTAGGATTGAAGTGTTTGGTTATGACTTCTTATCTAATTGTTACTCGGGTTATCTAATTATCCAGATTGTTTTATTTTTCGCAAGATTCAGGTTTTGGTTTCGGATGGGACTTGTAAAAACGTCATAACCCAAACTCAGACATATTACCTAACTAAAAGTTTGGAACCACCGCTATCTGAATAACCCGAACTTTGCCTAGTAAAAACCAGAATTGGCCCGGTTTATACAAGGGTTGGTGTTAGGCCCGTCTAGCTGGGCCAGCTTAAGCCGAATATAATACATGTCTCAAAACCTGGTTTGGGCCCTGTGTGGTTCGAGTAGGTCTAGTTAGTATAGACCAAGCCCGAGAATACAAAAAAAAGGAAAAAAAAACTAAAGCCTCGTTCCCAAAAGCCCAAAGCACGGCAGGGAAAAATATATGAAGGCCCAGCTCTAAGTAGAGATGAACAAGAAACGGTTTGGCAAAACCGACCATAATCGAAACCGATTTGGAACCAAAAACCGAACCATCCGCTTATGATAGAACAATATTATTATTGGTACAATATTATGTTCGCTTTTATGTCTCCGACAAGCCAAACCGATAATGACTAAACTCTCGACGCGTTGCTTGGGGAAAACGACAACACTCCCGCCGATCGGAAGCTCTCACGGCTTGCTGTGTTTGTATGATTCTAATCCCATTACAAATCCAATGAACTTGGCTGTTGTTTGGAATCCTTCAATTAGGAAAGCAGTCAGTGTTGTTGTGCCTAAAATTGAAGATAATGACAAGTACCGAACCGTTATAGGTTTTGGTGTGTGTCCAGAGACTAATGACCCTAACTTAAGCTTGTTAAGATTACTGATTCTAAAGATATGAAAAGTACAAGTTGTATCCCTTGGCATTAAGGTTGGAGGGTGTGGTATAAAGCCCCTAGGGGCTTTATCACGCCACGTCAAATCCACCTAGGCGCCACGTCAAGTTAGAATCATATTCACTACGTATTCATATTAAATTTAATCTCGCTAATTTATATTGTTTATAACTAAATAGTTTTATTCGGTGTGCTTTAAATATGTTGTTCTTATGTAATTGTATTCTGTTAAGATTTAGATTGTATAATAAAAAATAGTGGCATTCCCCCATGCTATACGACGGAAACTCAGTCGGTATCAGTTCCATTCCGTACGGTATTAGCACTTGATACAGCAACACAAAAGAAAGATCTAAAAAAATCATGATATGCCCAAAAGGACATAGACACATGTTTTACATCGATTGAAAATCACAAAAATGAATACTGGTACTACCTTTAATAATATGAATACCGATGTTTGGCCAGAATCAATTCGGTTCGTCACGGTACTGGTACTCGTATAGCCTACGACACCAGAAAACCACTTTTATTTAGATTCAACTTCGTTTTTAACAAAACTTTTACCGGGTAATTTAAGAAAAACCAAATTAAATAAACGTTATGTGAGTTAATGACGTATATTAGATATAGTATTAGAGGTGAAATTAAAAGTTAAGAAAATGATTGATGTAACATTATGAAGCACTTATCTACATCTATACTATAATGTTCAAGACATTTAAAAAAAAATATTTTGTGTCATTGCTAATTGTCTATGACTCTATTTTCGTTAGCCATTCACCACCGGTATATTTAAAAAAACTCTCATCTTTGAAAATTACCGTGTGAACAGAGGGACAAATTGTGTCATATATATTTATTATATTCTTTTAGGGCTGTAAACGAACCGAACGTTCAGCGAACAGTTCGTGAACCGTTCGGCGGGAAGTTCGTTTATGTTCGTTCGTTTAATAAACGAACGAACATGAACAAGAAATTTCGTTCGATTAGTTAAATGAACGAACATGAACAGAGGTCTCGTTCGTTCGATTGTGTTCGTGAACGTTCGGTAAGGTGTTCGTGAACATTCGTTGATTTGCGTTCGTTTACGTTCGTATGTTTGTGTTTTAATTGAAGATCTTTGTACTTTCTTATATTTTATTTATACTTTTATATTAATAAACTTTTATTTATTTTATTACCCTAACAACGAAAGTATAGGAAACCCACTTTCACATTATTTATGCATCATTTCCCTTTCATTTCTCATTATTTTCATTGTCGAATACGATCGACCTCCGTTCCACAATAAGGGATTCAAGTTCGAGTGCTAATCTCTGGGCCATCTATCTTTATCCTTCTCCGCGTTCGCCAAATTTATTTGTGTTCGTTTGTGTTCGTGAACCGTTCGTGAACACGCTTATTTCCTTAATGAACGAACACGAACATAAAATCTCGTTCGGTAAGTGTTCATGAACCGTTCGTGAACACATTTATTTCCTTAACGAACGAACATGAACAAGGGCTTGTTCGTGTTCGTTCGGTTCGTTTACAGCCCTATATTCTTTTACTACTAAATTAGACTAAAAAACGCGTAGTGACTTTCAACATTTTTATAAAGTGATGACGGCTCTACACCTTGTTATACTTTTTTTAGCTTACATATATAGCCCAATTTGGAAAGCCAACTTTAGAAGAATCATATTTTTCGTTACATAACATTATTCAATATATGTACATTTTCTTATAAAAAAAGTGGTATATTTATTAGGTGGATAGGAGTCGACATTTGAAAGTTGCATATTGCATGTGACTATTAGTTAAAGTTCGACGTTAGTTGCCGCCAAACGAGGGTGGATCACGTTGACCCGGTACCTATGGAGATTAGATTTACATTAAAAATGGTCCTTTTGATCCCAACTTGCATCATAAGTCACAAGTTCACAATGCTAGTTGCTACATTGGACTTTATTTATGTTCATCCACCACCAAAATTGATACAACTAGTAACAATAATAATAACAATAATCTAAACAAAACTAAATTTAGAATCTTGAAACTCAAATGTATTCACTTCCAAGTTTTTTTTTTTTTGTTTCTTGTGGCACAAGTAACCTATTTACACAGCCACTACCAAAAAAAAATTAAGAAATAGTTACGGCATTTGGAGACCAATGTTATCGAGCGACGAAAGTAGTTCTTGAGTCGAAGGGCGTAGCTTTGGGGACTCGTTTAAACAAGCGCACGCGAGCTCGAGAACCTTTAGCATCTCACTAGCTTGTTCTTTGTTAAAAATGCAAGAATCAATAACCTCATTTTCCCTTTTTTCGGTCTTCATTTGCATCACCCATGAAATTAACTCTCTACCTCCTTTCGGTTTGCACATATCCATTGGTCTCCTGCCGGTTAAAAGCTCTAAAAGAACGACCCCAAAACTGTAAACGTCCCCTTTGTATGATGCAACAGAAGCTTGACCGTATTCGGGAGGAATGTACCCTAACGTCCCAACAAGATCGGTCGTCACATGAGTGTCGTACGGTAAAATAAGTCTTGCAAGACCAAAATCGGCTAAATGGGCTTCGAAATTCTCGTCTAGAAGAATATTGCTTGATTTGATATCACGATGTAAAATGTGTGGCTCGCAAGATTGGTGCAAGTAAGCTAGACCTCGGATCGCTCCTTGAGCTATACGCAGACGGGTGGTCCAGTCAAGTCTGGACCGCCCGTCTGGTTTTTCATGTAGCCAATAGTCTAGGCTACCGTTTTCCATAAACGAGTATATAAGTAGTCTTTCCTTTTTGTATTTGCAATACCCTTGAAGGAGAACCAGATTAGGATGCTGAGCTCTGGATAACGTTTCGACTTCGGCTTGAAACTCACGGTCAACTTGACCACAATCACCCGATAGCTTTTTGATGGCGACTTTTTGGTTATCGGGTAATGTAGCTTTGAACACAAGACCAAAACCGCCACACCCGATAATGTTTGATTGATCAAAACAGTTGGTCGATTTCAAAACGTCATCTATCGATAGATATTCGCTGTTGCTGTGGAAAAGTACTAACTGTGACTCGTATTCATCGTTTTTCTTGCTGTAATCATCATCATCGAAACGGTCTTCTATTTCAGGATCGACTTCTTGTCTCCCGGTTGCACGAACAACCACCATGAACATTAGACCAACAAGAAATAACGTCCCAAAACAAATCCCGATAGCCATTCCGACAACTTTCCCAATCTTTTTCTTCGGTCTCCCGCCTGTTGACTCGGGGATTGGTATACTTTCACACGTGTATATCGCGCGCCCTTCACCACATAAACCTCGGTTTCCTTCATAACTCGCGTTTGTAAACGTCGTGAATTGACCACCGGAAGGGACCGACCCGCTCAGATTATTGTATGCAACACTAAATTTCGATAAAAAACTTAGATTCACCAATGACGGAGGGATTGTTCCGGTTAGATTATTATACGACAAATCCAACGTCTCTATGCTTCTCATACCGGATAATGAATCGGGAATCGTACCGGATAAATTGTTATGTCTCAGATCCAAAACATGTAGCTTTTTCATACTGCCAAACTCCGGCCAGATAGGTCCAGTGAGGTTATTCGTATTAAGGTCGATCGATGGCGGGAAGCTCATGATCTGCCGATACTGCAACCCTCTGCCGGTCGTGTTACGCTTCTTGAAGAACGGGAAATCTGGAGCGGGTTCTTCCAACGAGATATCACGCGAAATCAGGCTCGGTAGCTCTGTCAGACTTTTTGGTATCTCTCCTGACAATGAATTATTGGATAAATCCAAGTAAAACAGAGACTTGAATTCGCCCAAAAACGTCGGAATTGTTCCGGTTAAATCGTTCCATGACAAATCCAACAACTGCAGTCGCGTTAAACCGTTTACCCACAGCGGAATACTACCTGTGAGCCTGCAGTTCGCGATCACGAGAGCTTTGAGTGACTTAAACTGTAGATCATCATCATACGGCAATTGCTCACCGTAAAAGTTCATCGTAAGAATCAAAACAGTTAGATTCGGGCAGTGCTGGAGGATTTTAAGAGACGACGAGAGGTTATTGAAGCTGCAATTTGAAACCGAAAGGTACGCAAGAGAATCAAAATTCTTGAAACTTTCTGGTATTTCACCTACGAATTTGTTTCTTGCAAGATTTAAACCTTTTAACTTTCGGCAAGAAACAAGATCAGCTGGTATTGTACCCGAAAAGTTATTAGTACCCAGATCAACCGAAGTCAAACTAACCATCGCCGAACAGTTGAAATCAATCGAACCATCTAAAGAATTGTTTCTCAAGTTGAGCGAAGAAATAGTCGGCGAATTCAACAACGACGAAGGCATCACACCGGACAGATAATTCGAATGAGCCGAGAAATAACTTAAATTCGGAAAGTCACGAAAGAAATCAGGTATGTTTCCTGAGAGCCGGTTGGACGAAACATCCAAACGAACCAAACGACTGGAGAAACTACCGATTACATTGATCACAGTGAACCGGTTATCCTGAAGATCTAATTCCCTCAATCTAGGTAACCTAAACAAGAATTCGGGTATATCGCCCGAAAGATAATTGGAAGCCAAACACAAGTGTTCAAGAAACCTACAATCCCTAAACTGAGGGGGGATAATTCCGGTGAAGTAATTAACAGCGAATCTAAGATCACGAATTCGGGTGGAGTTAACACACAAACCAGAAGGAAGTGAACCATTAAAAAGATTATCAGAAATGTCAAATACTTGAAGTGCAGGCAGATCAATACTAACAGGTAACTCACCACTAAAATGATTACTACTCAAATTTACTACTTCCAGATGAGGAAGATGAAAAAGTGAAACTGGAACAGACCCTTTGAGATAATTATGTGAAAGATTAAGGGTTTTGAGATTAACTAAATTGAGAAGTGAATCAGATAAATTACCAGATAATCTTTTCTTTCCTAGTTCTAACCCAACAATCCTATTTGAAGAAGAATCACAAATAACACCTACCCATTTGCAACAATTATTAGAAGAAGATGAATTTGCAAACAACCAGCCATCAATTGGTGCTTCTAACCCACTCATGAAGCTTCTTAATCCTGTAAGATCATCTGAGTTGCATGTCAGATTCTGTGAGACCACAAGAACTGGATCTTGAATAGAGACCAAAACAAGAATCAAAAGTACCCAAATCTCCAATTGAACAGCAGCAGCCATTTTAGTGAATATAAGCAACAAGAAAGCAAGATTTTGAATAAAGGTGGAAGCTTTAAGGTTAAAGAGCAAAACCCATTTGAGGAATAGAGATTGGAGTTATGAATCCATGAAAAATTGGTAAATGAAAGGGAAAGAAAGAATGGGTGCCGCAAAAATGAAGTAATTTAGAACAAGGGTTGTGTTGTTCTGTTCTGTTCTAATCTTTTTGAAGAGTGAGAAAAGGATATAATACAAAACAAATATCGAGAGAGAGAGAGAGAAGTATTAAATTGACTTTCAGCGAGAGAAATGATAAATTGAATTGAAGGTTTTTATATTTTTTTCTGGTTAGGAAACCGCTGGTGGGATGTATTTTTATTAAATGCTCATTCATTAAAACAAACGCAACTTAAAAAAAAAAAAAAATCTGACTAGTTTCATTTGTTTAAAGTAACATTAAAAAAACATGACTTTTTTAAAAAAAAAATCTGACTTTTCATTTGTTTAAAGTAACATTAAAAAAAATGACTTATAATAATACTAGAATCCCTAAATCCTACAAAGTATAGATAGGTATAGAAGTATTTTAAGAATACGTTAATTTATTGTTAAAAAAAAAATAAACTAGTCGAATTTTCTAGAGCTTTGCAACATAAATTATATGTATGTGAAATATTGCTTAAGTGATATCAAATGTAACTAGTTTAATACCCGTCCGTTGGACGGGTTACGCTAAGATAACAAACAAAGATAATGTATATTGATGGTTTTTCGGTTTGCTTCTCCTTTTCCTCTTTTCCATCTCCTATTTGAAAAAGTTACAACTATCTAACTTTTTCTTTTCTTCTTTTCAAACCACTAAAACTCATTCTCAAAACACAAGGAGCTCAAAATAAGCAATCCCAAACACCCACATTAAGTGGACACAAGTCTAAACAACATTATAAACAAAAGCACCATTTTTAATTTATAAAAGGAAAACGAACGTGAACAGTGTACAACCAAACAACAATATAAAATAAAAGTGATAGAGTGACAAAACATGAAATGGTGTCATTTTAATGCAAAGGTAAACGGTATACAATACATAAGCCCTATTTAGTGACCTTAAAATGAGTTATTATGTAACCGCATCTGTTGATATAATGGTTACCCATCTAACCCAACCCAAACCCTAGGTATTTAAACATTTATCTTCTTCACCTCTTTATTCTATCACATTGTAAACCCTAGCCTCCACCTAAAAGAAACACACATAACCTGCATATATCGAGATCGAGAGACAGAGAGAGCCGAAGGAGAGAGAAATGGCTGGTTGAAGAGGACGTGAAAGAGATGAAGGGCCGACCACCTTGCCGGCGGCTCCCCTGGCCAATAACGGGGATGCACCATCTCCGGTGATCCCTTCAACCAACCAACGGTACTGGTTGTTGTGGTGAACTTTAATGGCGGCGAGAAGGTGGGTGGTGGTTCATTTAGGGTGGCTGCGGCGGGTGGAGCCCCGCGATATTCCGGCAAGGCTGCAGATAACCCGGTTCCACGACTTCAGCAATACCGATTGTGGTGGTTTTGAAGGTTCTCAGGCTAGATCTATTGTTAATATCTTTGTTTCATTAATATATTAATATAATGTTACTCTTAAGTTTCAAAACATTTTTGGATATTCTAAGTTATCTACTTTGCTTTCTATTAAAATCTAAAATCTGCTTACTTAATACTCATTTGTGCAAACAGAAACAAAATTGATAGCTTGGCGTCCAATGGAGCCCATGAACTCAACAGTTGTAACCTAAGTGCCAATGGAAGCTACTTGCTAAATAAATATCCCTGATACTCATTTTTTTGTAACGCGTATTACCAAAATTTGATGAGCTTCGTATAAACACTAAACGATGAATTTTACACGCGATTTGTAGTTACAGCTAAAGGTACGTATATATCTGATCTTGTTTTTGTATAATTTATTTTGTTTTTTCTGATCTAACTTGAGGATTTTCATAGATCTCCTTAATTTGGTCGTTTAAGTTTGGGTTTTTGCGTCGTTTGGGCTTATTAGGGTTTCAATTTGGTGAGATTTGAGGTAATTAGGGTTGTACATCTGTTAATTAATCTTGCATGTGTTTAATTTGTTAGTACTTAGGTGAATTTGAGATCAAAGGTTTGCTTTAAATTGTTCGTTTTTTAGTTTTGTAGCTAATTATTTTGTTAGTGTGTTTGAGGAGGAGTACTGGAAATGTATTGATCAAGTTATAGGTTTAAGAATTAAGATGATTGAAGTAGGCAATATCCGTATAAAGTTAACCTTTTTAATTGCCATTAAATATGCTCAAAAGTGATTTAGGGATCAGTATGTCTTATGAACTATATTTTTATAGTACATTTGGTTTATGTTGGGGTCTATCTTGTTTTTGTTATAAGAACAATCATGAGTTAAGTTTTGTTAATTTTTTTATGATTCTAGCTTAATTGTTCTTGCTAGACTACATGTTAATGGTGGTTCATGATATTTGCATCTGTGGTAGATTTGGAACTACATGTCTTATGGTTCATGATATGTGCATAGTATTTTAAAATTTGAATTAAAAGATTGTATTTTATACACATGTACACTTGTGTATATATTTTAAGTTTCATTTTATTAATGTGCTATTGATAAGGGATTGGGCTAGTGGTGTGAAAAATATGTGATGGACTGAAGTTGAGCTTTTAAAGGGAGTGGGCTAGTACAACTTCAGTGGACTTTTTTATTAGAGTGCGTATTTTAATTGTGGCTATATTTTAATTATTTTGCATATGTGTTTATTTTGACGTTTGTTATATTTCTTAATGGAGGAACCAAAATCACTTATTGAAGAAGAAAAACGACCTTTTCGAACATGATGAGTTTCTTAAAGAGTTCTAATAAGAAGGTAATTATCATCTATTCTTTTGGTTTTATGTTATAACATGAATGCTTTTGCTTATATATTTAAACATTTCTTTTTTCGTTCTAGACTTGTGGTTAACCCAGAAGTTGTAAGGATAATCCAACATGGTTATGATGCGCTCTAATGGCTGTAACGGTTTTTTTAAATCAGAGGAAGGATGTATCCAAAGTTTATGTAAGTATTATGTTTTGAATACACTCCATACTTTTCAAGCCCAATCGTTTAAATCCAAGCATATACTTCCTGAGATATACAAATTGCCAGTGATAAATGTAACATCAAACAAACATGCACTCATAATTGTGAAGAAACTCTTTGTACAGAAAAAAAAAGGAAATGTTATCTTTTAAAGAAGTATGAACATCAAATAAAAAAACCAGCTTAGAAGAAAAAAAGAACAACTCTTCGTACAGAAAAAAAAAACAAAAAAAACCCAAACCACTTAATTTAATCAGTCAAGATTAAATCTGCAATGATACCTTCGAATCAGATGAAGAAGTAAAGTAGGAAAGTAAAGTAGGAAAGAACTGGTTGCTGTTGATTATTTCAGCACCATTTCGAAGCTTCTGCAGTTTACTAAAATTTAGTATTAAAAAAAAAACAATAGCCAATGGAAATAAATGTGTTAACCTGCTTCATTTGCATGTTACAGTGTCCAGCAGGCTGGTCTTCGTGCATAACGGATGGCTTTGGTGGTGAGTGATCCATGCTGTGATTATTTCAGACAAAAAATGAGTGAACGATGAAGACTGCTTCTCAAGTTCTCATTGTATAGAAGAACACAACTGCAGCAGGTACCACCACTACCCATTTTTTTAGAAACTGAGCAGTTAAATCCATCACTACCCATTTTTTAAGGTGCTGAACTGCCAAAAACATGGACAGAAAAACTGCTCAGAACGTGGGATGGTGCTGTTCGAGTTCAGTTATGTAGGAACATGGACAGAAAAACATGCTTGCTGCAAGTAACCGCTCAGAACTGCCTTCAATAGCGGTTAAAATTAAGAGTTGTTTGTATCTAGTCCATTCTACTTGTCGAGTACTTCCATTATATTTTATGAGTCTGATTAAATTTCCCTCGTGGCAGTTTTGGTCTAACTTTTACCTTATTTGAAGTAACCAACTTTTTTAGGAAAGAAAAAATCATTAGTTTCAACAATCTGATACAAGGTAACAAACTTTCTGAAGCTTGGATTTAAGGTAATATGATTCGGTAACTGATAATTTTGATGGAAAGGCAATTTGTCCATAACAAAAAGTGATTTTACGCAATAAATGATACCTTTTTTTCACATTTATTGCGTAAAATCACTTTTTGTTATGAACAAATTACCCCTCCATCAAAATCGTTAGTCACCAGATCATATTACCTTAAATCCAAGCTTTAGAAAGTTTGTTACCTTGTATCAAATTGTTGAAACTGATGATTTTTTCTTTCCTAAAAAAGTTGGTTACTTAAAATAAGGCAAAAGTTAGAACGACCCCGTTTGAAAAAAAAAAAAAACCTGTTTCAACCTGATTCGGCCCAAGGGTTTGGATACCAGTTTGTATTATAATCCGAACCAGTTAAAAAACTATCTAAACCGGTTTTTTTGTCTCAGACCGGTTTATAACCCGGACCGAACCGGTTTAATAGGTTTCGGGTTTGATCCTCAGAAACCGGTTTTAAACCTGAACTGGTTTGAACCACTTGAAAAACCGGTTCGGTTGGTAAAAAAAACCTATTTGTACACCTCTAACTGCAAGTGCATGCTAGAATGACAAAAAATTTAATTCAAATTAATAAAATATTTTTTGATAGTCTTACCGCCCACAAGTCACGAGCTTTAACGACTGTGGTCGAGTTGAGTCCTATGTCGGACCAATATGCTGTAATTTCGACTGTTGAAAAAAAAACCTCATCACTGTTGCCCGTTTTCGTTCGCATTTGCATTTGTAGGGATTCAAATGCCGTTCATGTCATCTTCCTGACTTCCTGTAACCTTAAAAAATTTGACCCTTAGACATGTTCTGTTTCACATGACATGAAAATTTAGCTTTGAGCCATCATTCATATGCATCTTAAATTTAATCAACTTTACCTTTGGTACATCATTCACATGCATCTTCATTTCATCTGCATCATCTGACATGAAATCTAACAATTATTTTGTAATTAGGGTTTTAAATCTAGTTATGTGCATTGATTCAAGAAGCTACCTTGACAGAATCATAAACTATGGTCTTCATCGTTGGATCCACCTTGAATGTAACAAATTAATAAACTTGTATAAATGTTTTTTACTTATGCTATTTAAAAACAAAATGAAGTATTATGTATACCATTTCGCAAAAAATAACATATGTTAACATTAAACTACAAATAACTAATGTAAAATAATAGATTTAACCTTGACTTGCAGGTTAGACGTTACATCATTTAGTACCTTTTCGACTACAACTGGTGACTACACAAAGAAATATGAATTAGAAAGTAAGGTAAGTATTAATTGCAGATTAAAATGGATTACAAAGTACCTTGTCTGATCTGAATTGGTCGCTGTTGATTATTTCAGCACTGTTTTGAAGCTTCTGCAGTTTACATAAATTTAGTATTTACCAAAAAACAAAGGCCAATTGAAATAACTATGTTAACCTGCTTCATTTGCATGCCACAGTTTCCAGCATGTTGTTCATCATTCATAACTGAAGGCTTTGGTGGTGACTGGTTCATGCTTGCTGTTTTCAGAAAAGAAAAATGCGAAATGATTCAGTAAGTCTCCTCGTTATATTACTAATGGGCAGTTTCCTGTTTTTTACAAAAATATTATCTGAGAACAGGACAAATATTAACAATACTATCATAGGAATTAAAAAAAAATGTAATCTACAATTGACTATAAAAATTGTACTTACCTCAGCCGATTCATATGTAGGTTTACACATTATCGGGCAAACGATGGAAGGAGGAAGAGGAGAGCAAAGATGGAAGGACCCCATGGATGCAACCTGAAAGGAAAAAAAAAGAAATAAGAAAGGTGGACTTGAGAAACAGCCGCAATTTATGGGTTTAATTAGCTGTAGTTTTTTATGGTCCGGATTGAATATATATAAACATAGATATAACTGCCGATTTGCTAAAAATTAGGAAGGTGGAGAACATGGGCCATTTATTTAGGGTAATTAAAAACTGAATGAAAACTGAATAAAAACCACAGTGTATCGACAACATTACCCTTATTTGTAGGAGCAGTTGTTGAGATTATGGGCAGGAAAATGAGGGACTAACTACCCACTAAAATCGATAAGCAGTTGTTGAGATCATGGGCAGGAAAAGGTGGAACTAACCACCCACTAAAAATTGATAAAAACTGCTCTGAACCGCCGCTGGTAGCGGTTATTTATGCTAGTTTAAACGGACAGGATTTAATCTCAGCAAGTTTAAACGGCCAGGATCGATTTCAAAAACGGTTAGACTTAATGGGTTTAATATATATATATATAATTACAAAACATAATGAGTTACAAAATTACATTGTTGAACTTTAGGTGGCAAAAGAACTTTTATAATGTAAATAAAAATAAGAACGTCACAACGGCATGTTCGGAATTTCATAATAAAATATTATATATTAAAAATGTAGGGTAAGGTTGTTGTACACATGAGTTAAATATGCTAAACATGAGAAGTGAATTAGGGGTTTTTTTTTTAATTTCCTATCTTTTTAAGTATCTACTTAAGTCCTATAATCTAAAAAAATATGTGTTTCTACTAGTAGAGTAATTATGTAATCACTCTAGTCTAGTTACACATAATCACTCTACTAAAGTAAATAAAGGTTTATTTATTTATTTTTATTTTTTTACACTTTTCACTCATAAGACACAAAGTAACTTAATTTAGCCACCACTTGTACAATTGCCATCGTCACCATGTGTCGCCTTCTCCAACACCAATACCAGCATCACTATCGCCGCTGAAAACACCGTTGTGGTCACCACCACTATTGTCGCCATCGTTGTTGCCTACTTTTGGGTCTCCACCACCGCCACCATTGCCCTCATTGCCACTTGCCGCCGTATAAATACATATATAAAGGATGAACTCACTTTCATCATTTTTTCTATAACAATTCATTTTAACACAAGCTATTTTTAGTCAGAAACAGTTTTTACCCAAACCAAAGTGATACTCTTTTTAGAATGTGTGCTTTGATCCGAACTCATATTCACTCGTTCTCCTTTAGGCCTAAACTTATTATGAACCGTACCTATCCTGACCCGCAACCAACCCATTTTGCGAGGTTTATATGTAATTATTTGTAATGCATCATTTATGGATGCATCATGTCACTTGATATATCTCAAAGATTTTCCTAAACAGCCATTCATCGATCCATAACTAATTATTGCTGCTGCTGCTTCTTTTTTTTTTTTTTCATATTATCACCACCCTTTACATGTATCCTTTATAACTAAATTAAAAAAAAAATTGAATACGATTTAAAGTTATAACAGATGTTTGTTTTTTCTTTCTTGAAACCACATGGTTGATGGTACACTCTTAAAAAATACATTATAGCTGTTCTTTACTTCTTGTACAACTTCCTAGTACAATATACAAGTCACTAAGCATCATGACATTTATTTTTATAGTAATCCGTGGGTTTAGTATTTCTGGAAAAAAATAAAAATGAAAGGAGTTCATGGCTTTAATTTGCAGTCTCTCAGGTGCTATTGAATTAGTATCATTTTTGAAAAAAAAAGGATATATTCTATATTACTTAAAATAAATACTATTGTATTCTTAATACGAACATATTATTATTATTATTATTATTATTATTAGGGAAATTGGTAATTAATAAACCAACCTTTGCCCAGTTGGTAAAGAATAATCCTACCTACAGAATTGGTAAATAATAATCCTACGTTTCAATATGTTGGTAAATAATAGACCTCCGTTAGTTTTTTTGTAACTGAAGTTAGTTTTTAAGTTTTATTTGTTACACAAACAGTCCCTGTAGTTATACTTTACTAGTTTTAAGTTTTATTTATTACACAAACAGTCCCTGTAGTTATAAAAAAAATCATAAAAATAAAAAAAAATCTAAAAAATAAAAAAAAATTCAAAAAAATCATAAAAATTCAAAAAAAATCAAAAAAATCATAAAAAATCATAAAAAGTCTAAAAATTCAAAAAATTCAAAAAAAGCAGAACGTTTCGACCCGTACCGTTTCGACCCGTACCGTTTCCACGCGTACCGTTTTTGACCCGAACCGTTTTCGACCCAGACCGTTTCGACCCGGACCGTTTCGACCCGGACCGTTTCGACCCGGACCGTTTCGACCCGTACCGTTTCCACGCGTACCGTTTCCACGCGTACCGTTTTCGACCCGGACCGTTTCGACCCGTACCGTTTCGACCCGTACCGTTTCAAAACGGTGGGTGGCGGTGGTGGTGGCGGTGCTGTGGTGGTGGTGGCGGTGGTGGTGGTGGCGGCGGTGGTGGGTGTGGTGGTGGTGGTGGTGGTGGTGGCGGCGGCGGTGGTGGTGGTGGTGGTGGCGGTGCTGTGGTGGTGGTGGCGGTGCTGTGGCGGCGGTGCGGTGGTGGTGGTGGTGGTGGTGGTGGCGGTGCTGTGGCGGCGGTGCGGTGGTGGTGGTGGTGGTGGTGTGGTGGTGGCGGCGGTGGTGGTGGTGGTGGTGGCGGTGGTGGTGGTGTGGTCGAAAACGGTTCGGGTCGAAACGGTACGCGTGGAAACGGTACGGGTCGAAACGGTCTGGGTCGAACACGTTTGCTTTTTTTTGATTTTTTGAATTTATGATTTTATGTTTTTTTGATTTTTTTTTGAATTTTTATGATTTTTTTGAATTTTTTTGAATTTTTAGATTTTTTTTTTTTATTTTTATGATTTTTTTTATACTACAAGGGACTGTTTGTGTAATAAATAAAACTTAAAACTAGTAAAGTATAACTACAGGGACTGTTTGTGTAACAAATAAAACTTAAAAACTAACTTCAGTTACAAAAAAACTAACGGAGGTCTATTATTTACCAACATATTGAAACGTAGGATTATTATTTACCAATTCTGTAGGTAGGATTATTCTTTACCAACTGGGCAAAGGTTGGTTTATTAATTACCAATTTTCCTTATTATTATTATTATTATTATTATTATTATTGTTATTATTATTTTAACAGAATATAATAACTATAAGGTAATAACCAATAATAGATGGAGAACCGGAGATCCTGCTGGCACTTTGACAAACTGAAAATAATAAAATTAAATAGCTAATACAGAAAATAAGAACAAAGTCAAAGATTTGGGTTGAAAGACAACAATGATAAAAATTAATATAAATCAAAATCATATGTACGACTTGATATACAGCTCATAGTTTACTTTTAATTTATTTTATTGTTTGTGGAAAGAAAAAACTATTTGCCTAAATCCTTTAGCCACCACCACCACCACCTTTTTATTTGAATTTATTTAATTTGGTATCAAATGAATTTTGGTATTGGGGAATTAAAGAACTTGCTATGCTGGTAACACTATTTTAGCTATTAAAGAATAAAGAAAATATATGAGTAAATTACATGTTTTTTTTAACTATATATGAAATTATTGGGTATATCTTTTTGGATGTTCTTTATTTAAAAAATTATGCACGCATTCTATCATTTTCACTAACTAGTGTTGTCTTTTTTTAGGTGTACATGAAATAACTAAACTTACTCTTAATAAAAAAAAATAAGTTAAGTCTATGTAGCCTTCATCTAGGCATCCAACCGCCTCCTCCCCCCCACCCCCCACCCCCCCCACACACACACACACTAGAATCTCCGGACACCAACTTCATTTAACGATTTACCGATAACGACTGAACACACCATCTCTTTCTCGCTTGAAATCTCCATCATGTAATTTGTCATTTCACATTCACTCAACAAATAAAAAAAAAAGATAATACTAGTTTGTGAAAATAGTTGAATGTGTGCAAAATTCTAAAATAAAGGACACCTAATCTATCTATTGAAACCAAAGAGCTTAACCTACGATAAAAAAGTAATAATAATTAAATAAAATTAGGGCCACACTTGATAATAAACAACCCAATGCTGCCCGTCAACCTAACCGTCCCCCTCCTGCTTTTTTATATATTTTTTAACGTTAAAGGGTAAATCAGTCGTTTCAGAAAAATAACATAAATTTTATCGTCCACCCCAACTTCAAGAATCAAATGCGTTGCTTTTGAGTGATCGTGAGTGGACCAAATGTGTTACTTTTTCAAAATTAGGGACCAAATCACAATATAGACATACCAGATGTACTATCCGCGTATTTCTTTTCAAAGTTCATTGAGTTGATAATATGTGGGGAATGTATTATTAAGACAAATAAAAGTATTCACATAGATAATAAAAAAAATACTGATGTCTAGGCATACTTTTTTAGAGTACAAAAGATCAAACACAAAGTATGTTATTGTACAAAACGTACGAATGGAGTGGAAAAGTTAAAAAAAACGCAACGACATTTTCGTAATTATTTTATTCGTAGGGTAATTATCAGAATTACTCTACAAATGATCTTGTAGGGTAATTTTGATCGTGTAAGGTAATTTTAATCTTGTAGAGTAATTTTGTAAAATATCATAATTACTCTACAAATGATCTTGTAGGGTAATTTTGATCTTGTAAGGTAATTACGATTAAAATAATTACGAAAATGTCACCATGTTTTTTTTACTTTTCCACGTCATTTGTACGTTTTGTACGAGAAGATTCTTTGTACGGGATCTTTACTCTACTATTTTTATTCAAATTTGATATACACATACGGGATCTATATATATAAATTTACATGTATTACGTATAAATATTCTTTTTATTCAAATTCTTAATGAATTTTGTTTGAATTCAAGGATATTTTAAAGGCAGTAGGAAAATGTGGATCTATGTATATTCAAGGTTTGAAGATGTATGTGATCATAACTATATTCGACGTCGAATCCTCAATATCTTTTATAGTTATAGTTGAAGTTGAAAATTGTGTATTTTGACATTTTAGAAAAAATGGGCCCAATACATTTAAATTTGTGTAAGTCAGTCAACTTAGATTGGGCCAAAAACAACTTTCTATTTTTTTTTTTTTTTTTTTCAAACGACAACAAAGTTCATGAAGACTTTTAATATGTAGTCGGACAGCCATTAATTTCCCTACTACGTGGCTTGAATCATCTGATGTGTCATTAACCATTTTTTCGTAAGTCAAAGGTTTAGGAGGAAGGAGTGACCATGAAGAGACACGTAATCAAAGAGGTTTAATACTCTATTAGGCTTGGGACAATGCTAGGAATAGCAAGTTTATTGTAGGAAGAATTTTCAAATCAAGACCAACTTAATTATAGTTGTTATGACTTTTTTTTAAGGGTAAACGAAAATTTTATTCCACCAAATCTAAATCTAAGCAAGCGGCTAGCATCACATATACATACACCAAAGAAAGAAAGAAAAGAACAAAACAGAAATATTACATAGTGGAAACCAAACACCACAACCCATGGCACTACTAGAACACAAAAAATCCTCCATTTTTCCCAAGTAAGCGTGGCTTCTTTTGATCGGTTTTTGACCCATAAGATGCTCATCGACTTAATCTCTTCCATTACCGAAGCCAAACATCAGTTCATTTCGCTTGCGCCACAAACACCAAAATGTAACCAAAGCGATGGCGTGAAACGCTTTCCTTTTCTTCATTGACCCGTTTACCGACTCATGCATCCGAAGGACGTCACGGATATCAAAGGTGACCATAAGTTGTTAGGACTGTTAAACGGGTCTTGTTTGTAGGTTAGTGGATCGAACTCGATATGAACCCTAGAATACACGTCATATACATGATGTTGGTTATTTTACTGTTTATTAGAGCATAAACAACGATGGTCCGTTGCTCAAGTTTGGCAGAGTAGACTACCCCCTACCGGACAAGGCTTGTTGGAGGTGTTTGACCCATGCGGTCCGGTTTGCTTGAGCGGACTAGGTTGGTCTGAAATGGTGGGGACCACCCACTCACAAACTTATTTTCTTTTTGTTTTCTATTGTAAAAAGCAGTGGCGGACCCAGGAATTTTTCCATGGGGGTGCGGAATATTTTTAAAACTTTTAGGCTCCAAGGTATATAGATAAAAAATCGGTTCGTATCGGGTCGGTTCGGGTCGAGTCGGGTCATGTAAAACAAAATAACCAAATTTATATAATCATCAAAAACACGTCAAACCTTGTTACAAACATAATTAAAACGTCGTCCTACGGGTTTTCATTTTTTGAAATCTATCCAAAACATCATCTAAACCTACTTTCTTAAGCAACTCTTTCTCTATATAACATATACAACTTTCACTTAAATTCTCATCGCCAATCCGATTACGCAAGTATCCACATCAACGAATCTGGAAGACATGTCAACTTTCCTCTTGAGAAATCGCGCCATAACGTCCCTGCTCATTGTTCCTATCGGCTATCACAAACAAATTGATTTATAAGTTCATGGCTCCATAACATATTACATAATGTATCAGTTATTCAAGCCCTAAATATCATAATGTAAGTCACCCTAAAAATCATCTAAACAACATATACACCATAAAAAAAAGCCAAACGTTCTTCACTAAAAAAAGCCAAACATACAGTGGTATGCGGCTATAAAAAAAAGGCAAAATATCATCACTAACAAAATATAACCCACTATAACATAATGAAAACAAAACGAAGCACATGTATACTATGGTTAGTATGCGGCTATAATAGGCTGCTGGAGGTGGATAATATCAAAAATCATCAAAAATAACAAAGAAACTTACCCGTGTTTGATCGGCGGTGGTATGGTGACTGATTACGGTGGTATGCGGCTGCTGACTGTTCGCTGTTGTCGCTGTTGATGTTCTGATCGTTAGCGTGCAAGGACGATAAAGAGAGCAAGATAGAATATGTAAGGGTTTTGGTCTTGTTTATTTTATTTTAGTTTGAAATATTGTTGATTTGTTGGGTTTGTTTATTGGGCTAAGACTTAGTAGTGAGCTAGTTAAATGTATTGAGTATTTGGGTTTAGTTATTTAGGTATTAAAAGTAATATAATTTAGGGAGTATTTTTTTTATAAAATAAGAGTTCACTAAAGAATATTTTTAAAATATAAATTGATAACACTTTTTACCTAAGGGGTGCGGACAGGAGTTTCGACGGAACTTAGCACTAAAAATTTTTCCTGCCGGGGGTGCGCCCGCCCACCTTGGGCTGGGCTTAGGTCCGCCCCTGGTAAAAAGTGGGGTGTGATGTGGAGGTTTTGAGTGATTTATTGTTGGAGAAAAAAGTGAGGGTTTGGAGTAGTGGTGGTTTAGAATGATGTAACATGCAGATTAGGCAGTCTGTTGGATAGACTTTGACACCATTAGAGATGCTCTTAGTATCATTTTAGTTTAAATATATATGCTAGAACTAAATATAAATGAGAATAAACATCATCACAAGTTAACAAATGCGGAGTACACATTTATACAAAACTTAGTGCCTAGAACTATAACCTAGAAGAATTCAAGCAGGCCATGGGGGTTTGGGTTAACGCCCTTGTGGGTTCAAGGGGCAACCTGTCGCAACCCCCGATCCCTGATCCCCGGAAACGGGCAGACGCGATCACAGAGTTTCGGTGGTATCAGGGTTATTTAGTCTTGCAGCGGAATTTACATCAGGACCGTAGTTAGGAAATGTTTATCAGAGTAAAACCACCTCATTTAATATTAATAATCACATGGGTAAAACCCAAGTTTCTTGTTACAATACATTTATAGGGACAAACCTATTTTATTGAATTTAAAACATCATTTATTAGATAACTTTTATAGCCACATTTTTCCCAAGCCTTCAGTGCTCTCCAGCTGGCTTTCATTAATTGGCTGTTCACATTGTGTTACCTGTAACGCGTTTTAAAAACATTTGTCAGTCGAAAATACTGGTGAGTGAATCCCAGTTTAATCAAGAAACATTTTATCAATTAATACAGTATTGAGAGCGATCACATTGTTTCTGTCTACACAATTACTCATTCAGTATTTGCCACTCGACCGGATCTATGGCTATGGTCAAATTACCCATTGGCTAACTCGTCGTCCAATGGTAATGCACTGTCATTCCGACATACTACTACTACTCGTAGTAATAAATTTTGTATACAAAACCCCATAATACCGGCAGTAATTGAAGAACTACAAAGACTCAATCACCGCTTAATCACATTGTAAACAATTAAGGTTTTGTAAAACATTCCAAAAACATTAACAAAAAGAGGATAAACTCACATTGCTGTCTTAGGCTTTTCGTAAGGGTTTCCTGGATAAAATCTATAATTTATACAAATGTACATTGGTTAGTACCATAACCCTTTGAAAATATTAATAATACCCTCCCCGAGACGGCATTCCAACAACTACGTCGGGCAGAACCACGACAGTTGTTACGGAACCCTAAATCAATCGGGCAGCGTAACTATTATGAAACCGGGGTTATAATACTTACAATGGAGCAGAACCTCGCTAATTAGGGGTATAATACCCGACTATAATGCCTCTTCTACAGAATTTGAGATTTAGAATTGAGATGTGAGCGACGAAAAACGAAACCCGACGGCCTTCTTATATAGTTGTGATATTGGGTCTCCACGCGGCCCGCATAATATACAAGCGGGGCTTACGCGGCCCGCGTCAAAGTTAGTCAACGGACTAGCTTGTCCGGCTCATCACATAGGCCCGCCACGATGTCGACACGTGTCGGCTCAGGATGTATCCGCGTATAACGATCTCTCGCGGCCCGCGTACGTTATCGATAACTCTTACGCGGCCCGTATCAACTAAAGAAATCAACGGAGTCCGGTCTACACTTTCATACGGCCCGCGTGAGATGTTGGGGTGGGTCTACGCGGCCCGCCTCGACTTATCATTTAGGGTTTTTAATTTATTTTATATACTATAACGTATTTCGGGCTCGGTTTTCACATACGGGGTGTAATATAAAACATATTGGGACATTTTTTAATATACTAGAGTGTCACACCCCGAATTTCCACGTGTCACCGGTGGGCCCGGTGGGGGAGTATCGTGACGTGGTTGGCAACATAATAGTCAAACAACACAATATTTAAATGCACAGCGGAAGCAAATTATAGATTTAATTCAACCAAACGATATTGTAATATTAAGTATTACAAATAGTCGAATACAAATCCACAGGTAGATCAAATAAAGAGGAAACAATTGTTCAACAGTTTATGACATCCAAGCTGGCGAGACTTAATGTGGATGCTAGGAGACATGCCAGCCTATTTCGCGTAGTACCTGCACTTAACCTTTTTAAGAAAATACGTCAGTTTACACTGGTAAATACAATCAACCGACTCATTTTGAAAAGAGTTTAAGAAAATGCATTTAAGGCACAAGGCACAAATAATATTTTATAACTTGGGATAATTATTTAAATATATAATACTTGTAGGGATTTACATGTTCCTTACGCGTTCAGTAGCCCGGATCTAGCCGGGTTAAAGATCAATAAACACACCACTTAATTTATGAGACACTACAGGTGTACGCCTACACCTGAGTGCTAAGGTCGTGGCCATTTCGTAAAATGATGCCAGGGATATCCGGGACACGGTCATTAACCCCCCAAAGGCTTTAAGCAAACAAAACAATATTAAACGAGACATCTCAATACTTTAATTATCATTCATTCAATTAAAGATTCAACGTCCCGACCAAGCGGTATTTTATATACCGTACCCCAAGCCCGTATAGGGAAAATAAGTTAAAAGTATTTACCTGAGCAAGTATAGTTCAAAATCAGCGAGTGCAAGTATCTTTTACTGGTTCTCCTAATCTGGAACGAAGGTTTATAATAACCTATTAGAATCCTAACGGGTCTTTAGTTAAGCTTACGCTTAGACCGGTTAGTTTTAAAGATACGGTTCGTACGCACGATTAAGCGAAGACCGGATAGAATGTGATTTAGACCCGACAAGTTTGAAGACTTGTTTAATATGGGTATATGATACACATTCTGGATTTTGAGATAAAACCGATAAGGTTTGACCCGTTTCGGCTAATTTATGTAAACTAGTTACATAAACCAAACCGAACGCGCGTGAAGCGTAACGGGTATCCGTAAGAGTCCTAAACAGGTTTCCTAAGTTAACACACCTTAAATAAGTTGTGATATCAGTAGGATATCACCCATGATGCCCAAAACGAGTTTAATCACTTAATATGCCCCGTAGGGGTAGTTTGGTCATTTTAAAGATTATAAAAGGATTTAATTAGGTTTCTGTGAACCGGGTCTGATCACATCAGTAAAATGGCTTATTTAAATAGGTTATAACATTTGGTTATAAGTCTTATATGTCAAAATAGTTTTAAACCCAAACTATGCGTTAAATACGCGTATAAAGCCGTTTTAAGCGACGTACGGTTTAAAATACGATTCTGAGTTTCCTGATCAGTTAAACAGGTTCAAAACACTCTATTTAATATTTAAAATTAGTAGCAATTGGATTGGCGTTAAAAGGATTTGTAAAACTCATTTTATGGCCGAAAAGGTTATATTCGGTATTAACCGAATTAAGGCGCTAATCCAAGCTTATGATCAGTTTAAAAATAATTAAAAATCTTCAAAAATCCCAAAATATTATATTACATCAGTGGGTAAAAGGTTTGGTGTCAAAAATTGGGTTTAGATAGGTTTTATGCTAATGACGCCGTTTAATTAATAAAAACGTTCTTAATTACGTCATTAAGCATAACTCCTAATCTAGACCTCCGATTAACGTGAAATTTTTGGGACATGCATAATAATCAGTAACTAAGATTATGGCACTTCCACATTTCCAAAAATCTCGTTTTATGGTCATAAGGGCATTACGGTCAATATTTAGGCGATTAACGGAAACATCGGACGATTAGGGATTCGAGTGGTATAAACGCAGAGGCTTATACACACATGTAACTAGGTCCTAATAGAACCTTAAGGCATGTCTAAATCTATTTAAATCGGGTCAGAACTGAGGTCAACGCAAAAGTCAAACTTTTGCGTCTTTCGGCTCCGAATCGGTTCTAAATAGAAAGTTGTCGAATCAAACAAGCGTAGACAAGTTATTATACTTATTTTCAAGTTATATGACTGATAAAATAGGTTACACGCCTTCCGTATCATTAAATATGCGATTAAGGTTTCTGTTGACTTTTTCGGATAACCTTTGACTCGATAAACGACCTAGTTAGGATTCGAATCAGTGAGTGACCTTTTAGGGGTTTAATACCCATATAAATACCAACTTATAATGGCTTTCGATTCGAAAAATCTCTGGACCGATTGTGATTTATCACAAAGTCAAACCGTAGTTACGACGGTTTGATTTCTAGGCCGTAAACGAAGCATAATTGAATTTAGAAGGATCAAAGGCACTTACACACGTCTAATGGATGTTATGGAATGCTTGTGGCCTGCTTGAATGGTCTTGAAATGCTCAGAAGGTGAAATGAATGATGAATGTGGAATGTGTGACTTTTATAACAACTTCAAACATCACGGATGATCAACAACTAAGTCTATGGATGTTACCAAAGTGCCAACATGTGTCCTACATGCTAAAAACCACTTTAGGGCAGCCCAATGTATGAAAAATTGGGATTTAAGTCGGTTAAAAGGCACCAACAGACAGCTGCCAATGTTTTCTGCATCTGCAGGTCGAAGGCGGCCCGCTTTGGGTTTTGTTGATCCTGATGCGGGCCGCTTGGGCCCCCTGATCAGGTTAACTTGTTTTCTTGTATTGCATTTTGGTCCCCGGGTCCCTCGAAAGGTCGTTTTTAAGTCCATTCTTGCATTATAAGGTTCAAAATTATTATTTAGGGGCTTTAATACTTATACCCACTTTGTCAAGTCCTCGGGTAACTTTGTGATCACCCGAAAAGCCCTAAATTTCAATGTTGACGTTTCTAACCCCCGCACACGAATTTTATCACAACTTTCTCATACGGTAACGAAACTTGGTGAAATTTTTATGGTATATTCTAGTGAGCATAATTAATCGTTACAAAGCTTCGGGTTTGTCAAAAGGTCACTCAGAGGTATAACTTAAACATGTTGGCACATTTAACCCCTGTAGTTTGTAATCTCTCACTTTCTTTCACAATTCGCCTCGTATGATCCATGATCTATTCGTTTAAGGTTATAAATATCATGTAGGGTTATTGCAAAGTATATTTATTCATTGTTGACACTTTGAACCCTTATAATTACATACTTTCACTGTTTGTCAACTTTAGTCCTTCAGGAACATTCTTTCACACGTTCAAACCTATGACACGTGTCAACACATTATAGGACGTAAATTTTCGGGGTGTTACATCCTCACCCTCTTAAAAGAAATCTCGACCCGAGATTTACTGAAACAAGTAAGGGTACTTTTCTTTCATCGTGGATTCAACCTCCCACGTGAATTCGGGACCTCTACGGGCATCCCATTTGACCTTTACAAAAGGTATATGCTTTCTTCGAAGCTTCCTTACCTGTCGATCTTCAATCGACAAAGGTTTTTCCACAAATTTCAAGCTCTCATCAATATGTATATCTGTATGGGGTATAATCACTGATTCGTCAGCGGAGTCAGCGAAACACTTCTTCAGATTGCAGATATGGAACACATTGTGTATACTACTGAGCTCTTCAGGTAAGTTTAACTTATAGGCGACCGACCCGACACGTTCGATAACCTCGAAAGGTCCTACGTATCTCGGGCTTAGCTTACCCTTCTTACCAAATCGCATCACTCCCTTCCAGGGTGACACTTTAAGTAGGACTTTTTCACCCACTTCGAAGTGAAAATCCTTTCGACTTGGATCAGCATAACTCTTCTGCCTATCCCGGGCAGCTTTGAGACGATCATGAATCTGGGCAATCTTGTCCGTCGTCTCGAACACTATCTCCGGTCCAGATAATTGGACATCTCCAACTTCTGCCCAACAAACGGGCGATCTACACTTTCTACCGTATAATGCCTCAAAAGGCGCAGCCTTGATGCTGGTATGGTAGCTATTGTTGTAGGAGAATTCAACCAATGGTAGGTGCTTATCCCAGCTACCACTCAAGTCAATCTCACATGCTCGAAGCATGTCTTCTAACGTTTGAATAGTACGCTCACTCTGACCGTCTGTCTGTGGATGGTAAGCCGTACTAAAGTTCAAACGTGTGCCCAAAGATTGTTGGAAGCTTTTCCAAAAATGTGATGTGTATCTAGTATCTCGGTCAGAGATAATAGACACAGGTATGCCATGTAAAGCTACAATCTTATCCACATACAGTTGGGCTAACATATCGGAGCTGTAGGTCTCCTTAATAGGTAGGAAATGTGCTGACTTAGTCAGTCGGTCAACTATCACCCAGATGGTGTCATTTCCTTTCCTTGTCTTGGGTAACTTGGTGATAAAATCCATAGTTACCATTTCCCACTTCCATGTAGGAAGTTCAGGCTGTTGTAGCAAACCTGACGGTTTTTGATGTTCTGCCTTGACTTGTGCACACGTCAAGCATTTAGCTACATAGGTAGCTACAGACTTCTTCAAGCCTATCCACCAATAGTTTGCCCTTAGATCCTGGTACATTTTATCAGCTCCAGGATGAACGGAGTATTTAGAGTTGTGGGCTTCCTGGAGGATAACATCACGGAGTCCTCCATAAATTGGAACCCATATCCGTCCATTCAATCTAAGAATTCCATCCTTGCTGAGAGATAACTGCTCCTCAGTTACTCCTAGCTTTTCATTGGGATAGTTAGCTTCCAACACAGCTTCCTTCTGTGCAGCTAACAACCTTTCTATCAAGTTGTTCTTTATTTCCATGCTCTTGGCATTGATTCGGATGGGTTTCACTCTTTCTTTCCGACTCAAGGCATCGGCGACTACATTCGCCTTGCCGGGATGGTATCTTATTTCACAATCGTAATCATTCAGAGTTTCCATCCAACGGCGTTGCCTCATGTTCAAGTCCTTTTGGTTGAACAGATGTTGAAGGCTTTTGTGATCAGAATAGATCACACATTTTATTCCATATAAGTAGTGCCTCCACAGTTATAGTGCGAATACAACGGCACCCAACTCCAAGTCGTGGGTGGTGTAATTCTTTTCATGCACCTTTAAGAGGTACTATTAATGATTCATCAGCTAAACACCTTTACCTCTATATCTTTAAGAGGTACTATTAATGATTCATCAGCTAAACACTTTTTAAGATTAGATACATGAAACACATCATGTATTCCTGCCATTTCCTCTGGCAGTTGTAGATGATAAGCTACAGGTCCTATTTTTCTAATAATCTTAAAAGGTCCAACATACCTGGGACTTAACTTTCCCCGTTTGATGAATCTTACCACTCCTTTCCAAGGAGAGACTTTCAACATTACTTTATCTCCTACTTGAAATTCCAAGGGTTTTCGCCTGTTATTAGCATAACTCTTTTGTCTATCACGTGCTGCTTTCAGTCGTTCTTTGACTTGAATAATTTTGTCGGTTGTTTCTTGCACTATCTCAGGTCCAGATAGTTGCTTTTCCCCAATTTCTGCCCAACAGACTGGGGTTCGGCACTTTCGTCCATAAAGTGCTTCGAATGGTGCAGCATTGATACTTGTGTGATAACTATTATTATAAGAAAATTCTATTAAAGGTAAGTGATCATCCCAATTACCTCCAAAATCAATTACACAAGCTCTAAGCATGTCTTCCATTGTCTGAATTGTCCTTTCGCTTTGTCCATCCGTTTGAGGATGATAAGCCATACTTAGCTTTAACTTGGTTCCCATTGCCTTTTGGAAACTTGACCAAAAATGAGATGTAAAGCGGCTATCCCTATCAGAAACAATTGATAAAGGAATACCATGTAAAGAAACAATTTCATTTACATATAATTTGGATAATTGTTCCATACTAATTGTTTCCTTCATTGGTAGAAAATGAGCTGACTTGGTTAACCTATCTACAATCACCCAGATTGTATCATTTCCTTTCTTGGTTTTGGGTAATTTAGTAACAAAATCCATTGTTATTAATTCCCATTTCCAAACTGGCATTTCTAATTGCTGTAACAAACCTGAGGGTTTCTGATGTTCAGCTTTAACTTGTGAGCAAGTTAAACATTTAGAAACATAGGCTGCTATGTCCTTTTTCATTCCTATCCATCAGAAATTTTTCCTTAAATCCTGGTACATTTTGTCACTTCCTGGATGCATCGTATACTTAGACTTATGGGCTTCTTCTAATATATGATTACGCAGGTTTCCTAATTTAGGTATCCACATTCTCTTTTCATGGAATCTCCAAATTCCATCTGTCCCTTGTTCCAATTCTTTTAGCATACCTTTTAATTTTTCAGAATCATCCTTGATTACTGATTCTTGTGATTCTCTTATCTGATCATTTAAATCTACTTGCAGATTTAATTTAAGAGAACGTACTATTTTTGGCTTTTCATGATACTTTCGACTTAAAGCATCTGCCACTATATTTGCTTTTCCTTCATGATACTGGATATCACAATCATAATCACTAAGAAATTCCATCCAACGTCTCTGCCTCATATTCAACTCTTTCTGCCCGAAAACATACCTTAAACTTTTGTGATCAGTAAATATGGTAAACTTACTACCATAAAGGTAATGTCTCCAAATCTTAAGAGCAAAAATTATAGCTCCTAATTCTAAATCGTGGGTTGAATAATTCTCTTCATGATTCTTAAGTTGTCTAGATGCGTAAGCTATAACCTTTTGGCGTTGCATCAACACACATCCATAACCTAATCTAGAAGCATCACAATAGACTACGAAGTCTTCAGTTCCTTCTGGTAATGCTAGTATAGGTGTATGGGTTAATCTTTGCTTAAGAATTCTAAATGTTTCTTCTTGTTTTATTCCTCATTCAAACTTAACAGATTTACAGGTTAACTTAGTTAAGGGAATGGCTATTCTAGAAAAATCTTTAATAAATCTTCTATAATAACCGGCCAATCCTAAGAAACTTCTAACCTCAGTTGGCGACTCAGGGGTTTTCCATTTAGTAATTGTCTCAATCTTTGTTGGATCTACATGAATTCCTTCATGATTGACTAGGTGTCCAAGGAATTGTACCTGTTCTAACCAAAATTCACACTTGGAAAACTTAGCATAAAGCTTTTCTTTTCGTAATAAACTTAAAAGTGCGTGCAAATGCTTTTCATGATCTTCTTTATTCTTAGAATAAATTAGAATATCATCTATGAAAACAATTATGAATTTATCCAAATATGGCTTACATATTCGGTTCATCATGTCCATAAATGCAGCTGGGGCATTGGTTAAACCAAATGGCATGACAGTAAATTCATAATGGCCATACCTTGTTCTAAATGCGGTCTTAGGAATGTCCTCTTCCTGTACCTTTAATTGATGATATCCTGACCTTAAATCGATTTTTGAGAAAAATCGGGCTCCTTGCAACTGATCAAACAGATCATCGATTCTCGGTAATGGGTACCGATTCTTAATCGTGACCTTGTTTAATTCACGGTAGTCAATGCACATACGCATTGATCCATCCTTCTTTTTAACGAACAATATCGGCGCTCCCCATGGCAACGAACTTGGTTGTATGAATCCTTTCTCCAACAATTCATCTAATTGTTTCTTTAATTCTTGCATTTCTGCAGGTGCCAAACGGTAGGGTGCTTTGGCAATTGGTGATGTTCCTGGTATTAAATGGATTCTGAATTCAACTTCTCTGTCTGGAGGTAGTCCTGGTAATTCTTCTGGAAATACGTCTGAAAACTGAGATACTACTGGAATATATTTTAAATCTTTTCCTTTAGTGTTAATGATTATAGAAATCAAATACACTATAGAACATTTTCTCATACAACTTGCAGTTTTCATCACAGAGATAAATTTAGTAGACCTAGAAAGTTTATCTCCTTTAATTGTGATCATTTTACCTTTTGGTGAATTTACTTGAATTAACTTTTGATCACATAAAATACTGGCTTTATTGGCTATCAACCAATCCATTCCTAAAACAACATCAAATCCTACCAGATTCATGAGATAAAGATTTGCAATAAATTTCTGATTTAAAATTTCTATTCTTGCTCCCTACAAGATTTCAGAAATTCTAACAGTTTCTCCATTAGCTGTCTCTACTAAGCATTCTTGTGGTAGTTTAGTTAATGATTGATTTAGAAATTTGCAAAACGATGTATTAATAAAACTTTGGTTTGCACCAGAGTCAAATAATACTTTAGCAAAAACATCATTAACTAAAAACGTACCAGCTATGACATCTGGAATCATCTTGGCTTCTTCTGCAGTCAGAACAAATGCTCTAGCATTTTTAGTATTCTTGTTATCTGGAGCTGGAGCTAATTTTGGACAATTTAACTTGATATGACCTTGTTCTCCACAATTGTAACATATCCTGCTGTTAGCTTTCTTCCTGCAGTTTTCTTCTTTATGTCCCGATAGTTTGCAAAAGTTACAATATATGGAGCATTTTTCGGAATGCTTTCTTTTGCAATACCTACAGTAAGGTGCAGAGGTAGAACCTATATTTTTCCCACGATTAGAATTTCCAGAACGAAATTCTTGGGTCAACTTCTGGGTTAGGTTCCTCCTTTGATCCTCTTCTCTGGTACGGACTAATACATCAGTCAAGGTATTGGCTAGTTCTACAGCTTCTTCTATTGTTTGAGGTCTAGCTGCCTTAACTACGTGTCTTATCTCCCCAATTAATCCCCAAATATAACGAGAGATTAATACTAGTTCTGGTGAAGCAAGAGTTGGCACTATCCTAGCATACTCGAAGAATAACTTTGTATACCCCTTGCTATCCACACCAGTCATCCTAAGGTTTAGGAATTTGTTTGCTATTTGTTCTTTTTCATTAGGAGGGCAGAATTTCCTTTCTACCTTGTCCTTAAATTCTTCCCATTCCATATTATAGGTTCTATCACTTCCTTTTGTTTGGAGGATAGTGTTCCACCATTCTAGTGCTGCATTCTTAAACAGATTAGAAACAAACAGTATTTTGTCTTCTTCAGCACACTTACTTATCCTTAAGACTGCCCTAGTCTTTTCTATCCAGCGTAAGGTTGCAATGGCCCCTTCGTTGCCCGAGAATTCCATTGGTTTACAAGACCAAAATTCCTTATAAGAACAACCATAAGGCATGGTTCTTCTTCTTTTGGGAATAGGCAATTGAAGTACCGGTCCATTGTTTACACTGTTTTCTGGTTCACTTGGTCGCTTACTGCTATGCTTACTTTTATTATCAGCATCCTTAACAGTTTGAAGTATAAATGGCATTGCATCTATAATTCCCTGTGCTACTATGTGTTGGATAGCACTATTATCCACTTGATTATTATTGTTATTGATGCTTGGATTCTCATTAACCACGTTAATGTTACTCTGGTTATCATTATTCAGATTTCCTTCGTCGGGCATCTGAATTGTAAACATTTATCCCATATTAATATCACAAATAATAGGTAATATAGTTAATCACATGACACTCAATTTAGCCAAAACTGTCGATCATTGCGACTTGTACTCTATTTTCATATACTATGCGTCTATTACACACTAGTACAGAAATAAAGATTACAATACCAACAGAAAGAAAATTACACTAATAGTAATATGCATCCGTACACACATATTTTATTTTATTTTTATTTTATTATATTTTATTATTATTACTACTACCATTTCCTCCATTCACATTCATGGATATGGATTTATCCAAAAATCCATATTGCGCTCATCGTATTTCCATACGAGACGCTCTCCTACCTGACGCATTCTCTCACTGTTCTCTAAAATTTCCTCCCCAAAAGTCCTAAGTTCTTGGACGTTTTCTGCACTCATTGGGGGTGCAGGTTCTCGGACTGGGTTTGGAATCTGGGATGCTGGTTCCTGATATGGGGGTGTAGGTGCCTGAAATTGGTAAGGATCTTCTAAGATCTCCCTAATATATTCATCTTGGTAATAGGGATCTAAAGGGTCCATACCTGGGTAGGCTTCTATGTTCTGTATGGGTGGATATTCCTGGATAGGGTAACGTTGCACAAAATCCCTATTATCGTCCCACCAGGGGTCGCAATTTGGATCTAGAGGGTTTGGCGCAGGTACCCTAGGGATTTCTTCTGGATTAAAGTCATGCATTTCCACCTTATTTTCCTGGTTTTCTATTTCCATGGGTTGATCTGGGTTTTGTGGTTGTGGGGCTACTAGTTGTTCCAGACTCGGGTCAACAACAGTTGTAGCTAGGATATGGAAATTAGCTAGGCTTCTATTAAGCATATCCTGTGTATGGTCATCGGTTCTACGCTTAGCAGCTGCTAGAACTCTTTGCTGTTATAACTTTCGCATTCTCTTCCTACGAGCAAAAGCTTCCTTACTGAACCATCATCGTTTCTTATTAGGGAATGGCTCTTCTGACTGAGCTCTAAAAGCAAACACTCCTTCTTCCTGATCAGCAGAATACCCAGAAAGGGCAGGCTGTGACGAAGTACCTTCACTCTTAGGTGATTCAGACAACAGATGATTCATGTCTGAGGGTCTTTGATCACTCATACTGTAAACTAACAGATAGTCAAATAACACATAACAAATAAATATAGTTATGCATATATTTTCATAATTTATTTCCTAACACAAAATTTATAATTTAAGTGTCAGCAGAACACTTCTTTGGCTCAGACCAGTGGCTAGGCTCTGATACCACCTTCTGTAGCAACCCCCGATCCCTGATCCCCGGGAACGGGCGGACGCGATCACAGAGTTTCGGTGGTATCAGGGTTATTTAGTCTTGCAGCGGAATTTACATCAGGACCGTAGTTAGGAAATGTTTATCAGAGTAAAACCACCTCATTTAATATTAATAATCACATGGGTAAAACTCAAGTTTCTTGTTACAATACATTTATAGGGACAAACCCTATTTTATTGAATTTAAAACATCGTTTATTAGGTAACTTTTATAGCCACATTTTTTCCAAGCCTTCAGTGCTCTCCAGCTGGCTTTCATTAATTGGCTTTTCACATTGTGTTACCTGTAACGCGTTTTAAAAACATTTGTCAGTCGAAAATACTGGTGAGTGAATCCCAATTTAATCAAGAAACATTTTATCAATTAAAACAGTATTGAGAGCGATCACATTGTTTCTGTCTACACAATTACTCATTCAGTATTTGCCACTCGACCGGATCTATGGCTATGGTCAAATTACCCATTGGCTAATTCGTCGTCCAATGGTAATGCACTGTCATTCCGACATACTACTACTACTCGTAGTAATAAATTTTGTATACAAAACCCCATAATACCGGCAGTAATTGAAGAACTACAAAGACTCAATCACCACTTAATCACATTGTAAACAATTAAGGTTTTGTAAAACATTCCAAAAACATTAACAAAAAGAGAATAAACTCACATTGCTGTCTTAGGCTTTTCGTAAGGGTTTTCTGGATAAAATCTATAATTTATACAAATGTACATTGGTTAGTACCATAACCCTTTGAAAATATTAATAATACCCTCCCCGAGACGGCATTCCAACAACTACGCCGGGCAGAACCACGACAGTTGTTACGGAACCCTAAATCAATCGGGCAGCGTAACTATTATGAAACCAGGGTTATAATACTTACAACGGAGCAGAACCTCGCTAATTAGGGGTATAATACCCGACTATAATGCCTCTACTACAGAATTTGAGATTTAGAATTGAGATGTGAGCGACGAAAAACGAAACCCGACGACCTTCTTATATAGTTGTGATATTGGGTCTCCACGCGGCCCGCATAATATACAAGCGGGGCTTACACGGCCCGCGTCAAAGCTAGTCAACGGACTAGCTTGTCCGGTTCATCACATAGGCCCGCCACGATGTCGACACGTGTCGGCTCAGGATGTATCCGCGTATAACGATCTCCCGCGGCCCGCGTACGTTATCGATAACTCTTACGCGGCCCGTATCAACTAAAGAAATCAACGGAGTCCGGTCTACACTTTCATACGGCCCGCGTGAGATGTTGGGGTGGGTCTACGCGGCCCGCCTCGACTTATCATTTAGGGTTTTTAATTTATTTTATATACTATAACGTATTTCGGGCTCGGTTTTCACATACGGGGTGTAATATAAAACATATTGGGACATTTTATAATATACTAGAGTGTTGGAAATATTATGAGGGTGTCGGTTTTACCGAGGGTTGTTACACAACCCCTGGTGGGGTCTAAGGGACAACCACACTTGGCGGATTTGTATGGGTTAAGAAAAGTTACTTAAAAATGGCCAATGGCAGTAAGAGCTTACTGGTCATTAATAGGACAACCTAGTCTATGAGTCTTAAGTGTGATTAATAGTAACTTATCAATAACAAATAATAATCAACAAGTTGGTTTAGTGGCAATTAGCCAATTAGGTCAACAACACCAACTTGGAATTCAACAATCACCCAATTACAACGGATAGAGTTCATAATGATATAACTTAAACACGTCAAAAATTATAACTACTTACTGTTATACTATTTCACAAAAAGTTGCAATATTTCAATTAATCATTGTGATGGTTTCTCACCTATGAAAGAAAAGTCTTTAGCCTAACTTTGGTTCGTTTTTTTAGAAATAATCAACATATTTGTTATTGTTTCTTTTTATTTATCTAATTAAGTATTCGAGAGTACCATCAAGATATTTCAATCTGACAATTAATATTATGCGACTCATTGGGATACCTGATCTAAAAGTTTATACCTAATTTTTTTTATTTTATAAAACCGAGGGGTCGAAAACGTATATACCTAAAAAAATTTATACGAAACGTACATACATAACACTACTGAGCGAAAAGTTCGGGGGGTCGGCCCCCCTGCGGCCCCTTCAATGATTCACCCCTACAAATAACAAAACCCATATGTGAAGCCGAACACAACACGAGTTTTCATGGGTTGACGCAAACACATACTATTTAACTTGAAATTTTATTTTATTAATTGTTTTTACAAACTAATACTCTATACGTAAATAAAATATTTAATTCTAAACTTTAAACTACAAACCTTAATTTTTGTATCTTGTTTTTTGAATATTGGCAAATTAAATTCAATAAGTTTAAGTTATTATATGCAAAACATAATTTTTAAAAATTTTAAAGTTAAACGGTTTAATTCGTGAACCTGCCAGATAGACGCTAAACATGTTTAGAATAATCCACAACCAACGAATTTCATGTTAGTATCATGCCGTGTGTTTCTGTATAGCATTAGTGGGTTGACCCACGCGATATGACGGTTGTTACTGAAGCTCTTTTATAATTAATACATAAATAAATATATTTTAAATTTAAAACAGTTGCAAAGCCGAGAAATATTTGGCTTTTGAATTTTATAAATGGTTTGTTGCTCTTACTGTAAGATTAAATATATTATTATTGTAATATTTAACCTAGTAGCCATTATAATCATTTATATTACGTAGATCAAAATATATAACAACATATTAAATAATTAGTTGGTAATTGTTGATCGACCATATTACCCTTATTAACTAATTGGGTTTCCTCTTGGGTGCATATATAAGGAGACTAATATAGAGGTTAAAATGTTAGACACCTTGATTATTTAAGTGACCCGTGACAAACACGATCCTTAACCACAACCGTCAACGGCTATTTATTTATTCTTGCAACAGAGCAGGGGCGGACCTATGCTTTGGTCAGGGTGAGCGGCCGCACCCCTTGAAAAAAAATTAGTGTATATTTTAGGCAAAAAACCCGATCGCGCCCATTGAAAATATGGTTGAACACCTCATCCGCACCCCCAACAAATAATCTTTGGGTACGCCACTGCAACAACAGAGGTTCGTGCAATAAGGGATGCAGTTGAAGTTCTCAAACGACATCAGCTTGAATCGGGTTGGTATATAAATTTGTATTTTATATTCTTTGTTCATTTAGTTTTATGAACACTATTATACTAGTCATTTCCTACAATTATCGTTATTATTTATTTTATTATTATTTTTAATAAATTTTTTTAATAAAAAGTAAACATACTTGGCACAAAAATTTCTCACACCAGTTGTTATTATCATACAACATAACTATGGTCGACATTTCTAATTGTCAACCAACTAGTAGGAATACCCGCGCTACGCAGCGGGGATTTGGTCGATATCTATTTTGGTTCAGTATACCAACCAAAAGAAATATGCACAAAAGAATGTCGACACATGTTTTACATCGACCGAAAACCATAAAAATAAATTTAAATTGGACAGCGGGAAGAATTGATTTTAAATTAATTGTAAATGAAAACGTAAATGTTATCTTAAATATAGCTTTAATGAAAGGAAACCTAAAACTAAAACACTAAACATAAAAAAACTAAAAAATAAAAATAATAAAGTCCAGAAAAAAATCAAGAAAGAAACAAAAAAGTTAATAGGATAAAAGCACTATCCACATAACTTGCTAATTGTAATTTACGTTAAAGCGTAGATCAACTGAAAACATACATAAAAATAAGCATGAAAACGAATTATATTTGACACATATTTCCGAAGAAAAGTTACGTCGAATTATAAACCAACTTAAATTTATACCGACGCGTGCATAAAAATAAGCACGTAAGAAAATAGTTACGGCGTGTCGAAGCGTAAAGTGACTCGAACTTATAGCATTTAATGAAAACTATTATATTTTACTCGACGTGTTTCCGAACAAAATTTACGTCAAAACGTAGACCATTTGAACACGTACATAAAAATAAGCATGAAAACATATTATATTTTAACCGGCTCGTTTATAGAAAAAATTACATCAAAACGTAAACCAATAGAAAATGTACATAATAATAAGCATAAGGAATACATTATATTTGACCTAACTTATTAACGGGAAAAAGTTTATGTCTAAACGTAAATCAATTTAAATTTATAGAAACGCGTACATAAACACGTAAACCTTGATTACAAAAGTTTTAGAAAGTTAAGAGGTTGAAATTGTTAACACTGAAAGTTAAAGGGGTAAAAGTTTAAAAAAAATAATAAAGAAAAGAAAAGGTCAAAAAAAAAAAGGGGCTACTGTACAAGCCCTTTGAAATTGTTAGGACATAGAATATTCGACAACGTCAAATCGAGCCCAAGTTTTTTCAACGAAAACTTATCACATGTTCGTTTTTGTCGAAAATGTCAAAAACAGATATAAGATATTGTGGTATTATCTAAATGATTAGTAAACACTCGTTTTAATCGATTTAAAATATCTATATTGACTATTCGATTTGCATAGACATTTTTTTGAAAACGTTTGGTAGTTATTCACTTATCTCCATACGTTTGAAGTCAATAATCATTTTCTTGACTCGGTCATTATTCATTTAGAAATTCTTTAACTATTCCATAGAAATGCACAGATCATTTTCCATATACATTTCTAGAGATGGGATCAAATAGAAACCTTAATGTTGGTAAGAACTATAAGAACCAACCACAAATAGACATGTGTCCTTTATTTAAAAAATTAGCTAAGGGTATTTTAGACTTTATCATTCTATTTTTTGTATTTAATTAATTCTAAATTTTAATTATCCCTACATTCATGCACTATTACAAATCATATTTGAAAATTTCTAGAAATCTTCATCGGCAACGAACAAAAAGAATAATACGTAACTTCCCATCTCACTTTCCCATTATCTGCGTGGTGTTCATCTCCTTGTTTTGATAGGTAAATTTGATGGATTCAAACATAGGAAGTTCAGTGGAAGGATCATCAGCCATGGAAGTTACCCCAGGTTGTTATTTAATCTGCATGTTATAAAAATTACGTTTATTCATGTGCTGATATAGCCGCCGGTTCAATTTCGTAGATCCGTTTCTGTTGTGTTTGTTGGTTGGTTTCATTAATTTTTATCCAAAACCATTTGTGCTATATTAATGTGCTGATACGAATCTCAATTTTATGACATTGTTTTTTTTGTGCTATATGTTTTTTTTACAGCAATACAAAGTTCTGGGTTTACGAATACTCAATTTGCTGGTTTCATATTTTGTTTGCATGTGCTATGTTAATGTGCTGATACGAATCGCCAAACGCACGTTTCAAATTTTGTTTTCTTTTGCTACGTTAATGTGCTGATACGAATCGCCAAACGCTCATTTCAAATTTTGTTTCATGTGCTATGTTAATGTGTTGATACGAATCGCAATGTGCTATTATCATATCTAAAGTTTTTGGTTTACGCTGAATAAAATTTTTTGAAAAAAATTGTTTTTCCTTTCCAGCAATACAAAATGTGCTATAATTAAATACAAAGTGCTGATTTTAAATTAAAAAATAAAAAAAAATTTGTTGAAATTATATGATTTTTTGTTTCCAGAAATAGAACATGTGCATTTTATAATTTTTCTTGTTTGAAAATTTGTAATTCTTATCGCTGACTCATCAGCTTGTGCTGTTAGTATCCATTACGTTTAGGTGTATGATGTTTAATCCAATTTAATTTTTACATTTTATATGTAGAGCGAAGTGCTAGATATGGATCTGGAATTGTCCGGAAATCACCACGTACCGGTAAACTTAGTTATATTCCGGATGTAAATATATCTAAAAGACCACAAGTTGGTATGCGATTTAGGACAGTTGATGAAGCTTATGCGTTCTACGAGAATTATGCCAAGTTGGGTGGTTTTACAATTCGCAAGAACACACAAAAAATGATTAAAGGTGTTGTTACACTGAAGTACTTTACGTGTTCTAAGGAGGGGAAGAAAACATTTCAGAAAATTGACACAGTCAATGATATGGATGTGGATAACGTAAAAGGTAAACAATGTCGTACAAGGCCTTCTGTACGTACAGGTTGCCTTGCAAGTATAAAGGTTCAGTGATTGGACGATATGACCTACAAGATTTACTCTTTTTACGAAGAGCATAATCATACACTTGTGGAAGAGGGGGATTATCAAGTTTTGAGTGCTGCTAGAAATTTGTCTGTTGTTCAAGAAGATTTTATTCAGAACTTGTCAAAGTTGAATATTGGACCTGTTCAAGCATTCAACATTATGAGAACTCATTATGGTGGTTTTGAGGAAGTTGGCGCCACAGCAGTTGATTGTAAGAACTTGAAGAGAGATATTAATGCTTACATTGGTAAACACGATGCTGAAATAGTTGTTTCTCGTTTGATGGACAAGAAACGTTATTTACCTGATTTTTCATGTGAGTATCTCAATGATGAGAAAGGTGAGCTTCGTGGTCTGTTTTGGGCTGACGAAGAAATGAAGCATAATTATATGCAATTTGGGGATGTTATCGCATTCGATTCCACGTTTCGTTCAAATAAGTAGGTTTTTTTTATGTTTTTATATCCTTGACTATTTGTATTATATTATGTAGTGATGTTCTTTATTAAAGTTGGTCATTTTTCAGATATGACATGGTATTTGTCCCTTTCAGCGGCATAGATAATCATCACAAGAACGTTACCTTTGGTGCTGCTCTGTTAGCATCGGAGACTGCTGAGTCATATAATTGGTTATTATCGGCTTTTAAAAAATGTTATGGACGGGAACCACGTGTAGTTGTTACTGATCAAGACCCCGCGATGAAAAAGGCGATACGGGAGGTGTTTACTACGAGTCGTCACCGGCTGTGCATGTGGCACATCATGAAAAAGGTTGCCGAAAAGGTAATGATATTCATAAATGTACGGGATATTAATTGTTATTTGATGATACAATTCGATCTATGTTAATGTAGTTGTATTTTCCTAACATAATTTTTTGGTTTAAAGGTTGGGCCGACGTTGAAGAAAGATAAGTCTTTTAGACAACGCATTTGTGACATTGTTTGGACTGATGCAATTCAGCCGGAGGACTTTGAGGAAAAGTGGAAAGAAATCATGAGTGATTTTCATTTGACTGGAAACAAATGGTTGTCAGATATGTATGCAATTAGGAATGATTGGATCCCTGCTTATTATCGTCACGAGAACATGTCAGGTTTGATGCGAACAACATCTCGTTCAGAGAGCGAGAATCGTTTTTTTGGGCAATTTAGAAGCAGCAGTCATACCCTTGTTGAATTCATCAGTCATTTTGAAACGGCAATTGAGTCACAACGATACAAGCACCAGAAAAATGATCACGACACAAGGAATACAACTCCGGATTGGGTTACGGATTTAAATTTTGAGAGAGAAGCTAATGAAATATATACCAGGAATATATTTAACGATCTTCAGCATGAGTTACTCCTCGGTGTTACAGAATCACACTCTATGAACGTTGAACAAGTCGGTGAATTTATTAAGTTTTCAATTAAGGATTTAGATGTTGAAGGTTCAGTCTTGCGTGAGGTTAGTTAGTTAAATTTCAAATTTACTAGCATCCATAGTTATTTTATGTTCATTTATTCTTATATTTTTTTTCGTCAGGTGCTTTTTCGAGAAGATGATATGGAAATAAAATGTAGCTGTGGTAGGTATGAACAATATGGTGTGCTATGTAGGCGTTGGAAAATTTGTGAAAATAGCAATTTTCACAAATATAGGAAAATGATTTTTTCCTATTTTGGGCTAGAAATAAATATAATAAAATGAGCGGGTTTTATATATTTATTTGTGGGTTTGTGTTCTATGTTGGAAGAGCTTCGCAACGAACTAAACCACGTCCAAAACGGAGCTAAGATGAATGAGATATCGATGCTCAAAGTTTGGTGTTTAAAACTTGAAATGCTGAACATGTGGGAAAGTAGCACCTTGTCCCACATCGGATGAGAGATGGAACTTAAAGGGGTATTTAAGTAGGATCTCTCCATCCTTATTGTTTCATGGGAGCACTCACTAGTGTACTCGCGAAGGGTGCGGAGCACCCTAACTCGCACTCGCACACGCTCGCGCGCGCGTGTGGCGTGGGCGATGAGGCGCAATGTGGCGCTTTGATGGCGCACTTCGCACGCTCGCATCGCCGCGAGCCGCCTTTGTATTTTTGACCACGTGCGCGTGGTGGATCTCATAGGCTGCAGGGACCAAGTGGAGTGCAGGTTCGAAGCGCGTGACGTGGCAGAACGCGCGCGGGTATACGTGGCACGGAGGCGCGCGGTTGCGTATGGTACATGGGTCCGGAGGTGTCGTGCGCGGCGCACCAAAGTGAGCCAAAACGGCGCGACTGTGTGGCGCGCTCGTAGAGGCTCACAGGTGACGTGGCACACGAGCGCATGGACCTGAGTCAGTGAGGCGCACGCGCGCATGGGTGTGAGCCAAGAGGACGCACCGCGCATGGCGTGCACACCTGGGCGCGCGCAGCAGTGTGGCTTGCGCGCGCGCGCGCAGAAGCTTCCAGCAGCAGTTACTGCAGTGCAGTTACGTTTTCAGCATTCGAAACTGACATAGTTAATGCGTTTGACTGAGAATTTAATGACGAATTAAGGTGCATTGAAGACGTTTAATGCAGTTTAATTCTCCCGTTAAATTTGTTTTTCAGTTTCTTCAAGTCTAGCTACTATAAATAGGAGCATCCTATTGAAGACCAAGACACGGAATTACCAGCTCTAACAATCTCTCTTCACTGATTTTTCTTCTTCATCTTCAAGAGTTCGAGGTACACCTTCGGGTTGGAGTCAAGACCGGCAGTACAACTGCTTGCGGCTGTTGTATCCTGGAAACAAACGTGTTCTCCTGGGAGACACGAATTTTGTTTTAAGGGACCCGTGTCTAACACGATCCTCAGCCAAGAACAGTTTCGTCTGTTCGTGTTTTCAGTTCTTGTATTTCTAATTTTTCAGTTGTAATTGTATTGTACTTCAATTTACATTCTGTAATTTTTTCTGTTATTCAAGTTAATAAATTATTTTATTTATTTTACACGAACGGATTCCTACAATCTTAAAACAAATTTTAAAACACCGTTCGTGTAGAATCACAAACTTCTCTGCTGTGATTTCAAATTTTTTTTCTCACAGCAGGTTGTGTTTTAAAAGTTTTTCTCTGTTTTGATTCAAAGTAGCGACTTTGTCAAAACAGAACTCTGTTTCTACTCCTTCTTTGTCTTTGGGTTCTAACATCTTCTCTTGTAGTCTTCAAAGTTGGACTTAGAAGCTACGAGGCTGATTTTGTTACTCATCGATTTTGTTAGTAAAATAATAAATCAGCACATTTATTATTCTAACAAGTTTTATTAACTTGGTTTTGTGGAATTTTTTCAGAATGTCGACTGAAAATACCAACGTCAACGTTGTTGTCGGTACCCCTGCCAACACTGTGGGAGCGTCCACAGTGGCGAATCATGCTGAACGACCCGAGAAGTTCTCGGGTCTCCACTTCAAGAGGTGGCAACAGAAGATGTTCTTCTACTTGACCACTATGAACCTTGCGAGGTTCTTGACGGAGACCGTTCCCCAACCTGCGGAAGGGGAGACCGATGCTCAGGCTCTGAGCGCGGTAGAGGCGTGGAAGCACTCGGACTTTATATGTCGAGGCTACGTTCTCAACGGTCTCTCGGATGCGCTGTATAATGTGTACTATAATATCAAGACTTCCAAAGAATTATGGGAGTCTTTAGAGAAAAAGTACAAAACGGAGGATGCGGGAACAAAGAAATTTGTTGTCGCTCGTTTCTTGGACTTCAAAATGGTTGATAACAAGCCTGTTATGAACCAAGTCCAAGAGTTGCGAATTATACTGAATGACATCCATGCTGAAGGAATGGTACTCAGCGAAACTTTTCAAGTGGCAGCCATGATCGAGAAATTACCTCCTGCTTGGTTGGATTTTAAGAATTATCTTAAACACAAGCGAAAGGAAATGTCAGTCGAGGATCTTGTTCTTCGTCTTCGTATAGAAGAAGAAAACAGGGTGGCCCAAAAAGGCACCATTTTGCAAGCTTCGGCTAAAGCAAATATGGTGGAAATTGGGGAATCCTCAAAGGCCAAGAAGGGCAAGGGTAAAACCAACAACAAAGGGAAAGCAAAGGTTAGCAACCTTGGACCTAAAAAGGGGGCTGTGAAAAAGAAGCCTGCGCCTTTCCAAGGTATTTGTTACAATTGTAACGAGACGGGGCACCGTGCTAACCAATGCAACAAACCTAAGCGTGAGCGTGCGCACATGGTTGATGAGGATGGTATGCCTCTGATTGCAATGATAACCGAGGAAGCGGCTATGATTGAAGAAGTCAACGCAATGGGTGAAAACCCAAAAGGATGGTTCGTTGACACGGGTGCAACCCGCCATGTGTGTGGAGACAAGGCTCTTTTCTCTACATTCAAGGAAGCTTCGGGTGAAGAAAAGCTTTATATGGGGAATAAAGCTACCGCAAGCATCAAGGGGGAAGGCACGGTCGTTCTGAAGATGACTTCGGGCAAGGAGCTTACCTTGACAAATGTGCTTTATGTCCCAGAGATACGGAAGAATCTCGTGTCCGGATGGATGCTCAACAAGTTTAGATTTCGTCTAGTGTTTGAATCGGACAATTTTGTCTTGTCTAGACGTGGAATGTTTGTTGGAAAAGGCTATGCCCTTAATGGTATGTTCAAAATGAATGTAATGGTTGTTAACCAAAACAAGAAAATTAATGGAATTTCTACTTCTACTTACATGATTGAGTCTTCTAATGTTTGGCATGGTAGACTAGGACATGTAAATTTTAATTCATTACGACGTTTAATTAAATTAAACTTGATACCAACATTCCATATCGAGTCCAATCACAAATGCGAGACATGTGTTGAATCCAAACTTACGAGATCATCGTTTAAATCGGTTGAACGAATAACCGAACCCCTTGATTTAATTCATACCGATGTGTGTGATTTAAAAGCGGTTCCCACGCGTGGAGTGTCACGGCCCCCGACCCGATTTGACCCGTTTCAGGAGCCGTGGGACAGAAATACTGCGGTATTTGATTGATTTTAACAGCGGAAGTTTATTTAACAGGATCGCATAAAGCTAAAATTTTCCCGATTTATTTTATTTCACAATTAGGGATAAAACCCTGATAATTTACAATATTATGTTTTTACTACGAAATCGTGATATTACAAAATTATTTCTTTATTTGATAATGAGCCACTATCTTAAGCTTGAAATGCTCCCCAGCACTTTTTCCTGAATTACAACAGATCACCTGAAACATGTTTGAAAAAGGTTTTGTCAGCGGGAAATACTGAGTGAATCATTCTATTTACTAAAATGACACATTTATTATAATTTACAGTATTAAGAACGATTACAATGTTTCTGGTATCAAACCAACTACCCACGGTATTTGTCACTCGACCGAATCTGTGACTATGGTCATATCCCCCATTGGCTGCCCCAATGGTGACGATTATCAAGTAATGTATACAAAACCCCACATACCGGCTGTAACTTGGTGATTACAAAGACTTAATCCCCGTAATTATAACTTTGAAAATAAACATGATTTGGAAAGTAATTTGATAAAAAGAGAATGACTCACATTGCTGATTTAATACGGACAGAATCTAGTCTATGATTTAGCCTTGTTAACCTAATTTAAATAACAATGCACACAAAACTGAGTTAGTAATCAATCCAGCAATTACGATAACTCACAAGATCAAATGCTCACAATGAACGACAAAGTGCAATACTTCATCCATCGAATTAACGATGATCCGTCAAATTAATGACGAACGACAAAGTATAATACTTTATCCATCGAATTAACGATGATCCGTCAAATTAATGACGAACGATAAAGTATGACCCTAATGTGGGCGGCACTTAAACATTCATTGGATATATTGATCGTCGGAAATTGAATCGTAGCAGCGATTGTGCTAATACCCTGTTTTGCGGCGGAATTTCGATACCCGTGTGTGTTTGTATAGTAATTCAAACGTAACTCAGTGTAGAATTGGAGTTTGAACGTCGTTTCAGTGCCCAGATTCCAGTCCCAAACCCCACTATTTATAGGTAAATTTTTACCCTCAGGCGGCCCGCGTGAGACCTATTTTCTAGCTATAGGTTGCCACGTTTGGGACTAGCTTAGCTGAGTTGATAGTTTTCGTAAATTCGATTTCTACAGCTCACAATTTGGATAATCGTCAATAGGGTTTAACCCCCCCTGAGTTTTAGGGGCCCTAATTCTGATTCTGAAAATTCTGAAAAATTTAGGGTTTGTTCAGAATCACTTAGGTCTCTCAATTAGGGTTTCCTTTTGGACTAATTAATTTAATAATTATGACTTTTGATGAGAGTTGTTACATTCTCTCCACCTTAATAAAAATCTCGTCCTCGAGATTTATTGGAATAATTGAGGATACTTTTTCTTCATTTCTGATTCCAGCTCCCAAGTGTACTCAGCTCCTCTCTTTGAATCCCATCTGACTTTGACTAAAACTAGTCGTTTGTGCTTGAGAAACTTGATCTTTCGATCCTCAATTTGAAGAGGTCTTTCAACGAATTTCAACTTTTCGTTTACCTCTATATCTTGAAGAGGTACTACCAGTGATTCATCTGATAAGCATTTCTTGAGATTGGATACATGAAATACATTATGTACTCCAGATAAGTCTTCTGGTAATTGTAAACGATAAGCTACTGGTCCTATACGTTGGATCACTGGAAATGGTCCTATGTATCTTGGACTTAGCTTTCCTTTCTTACCGAATCTAACAACTCCTTTCCAAGGAGAAACTTTTAATAGTACCTTGTCTCCAACTTGGAATTCTAACGGCTTGCTTCTATTGTCTGCATAACTCTTCTGACGATCTCGAGCCGTCTTCAGCCTTTCTTTGATTTGAGTAATCTTATCAGTTGTTTCTTGCACAATCTCCGGACCTGACAATTGACTTTCTCCTATTTCTGCCCAACAAACTGGAGTTCTGCACTTTCTTCCATATAATGCTTCAAATGGAGCAGTATCAATGCTTGAGTGATAACTATTGTTATAGGAGAATTCAATTAATGGTAAGTGATCATCCCAACTTCCACCAAAGTCTATCACACATGCTCGGAGCATGTCTTCTAGAGTTTGGATCGTTCTTTCACTTTGCCCATCTGTTTGGGGATGATATGCAGTGCTCAAATTTAGTCGAGTTCCCATAGCTTGCTGGAAACTTTTCCAGAAATGGGAAGTAAAACGACTATCTCTATCCGAAACAATGGAGAGTGGAACTCCATGTAAGGATACAACTTCATCTACATATAATTTAGCCAGTCTTTCCATGCTAAAGGTTTCTTTCATAGGTAGAAAGTGAGCAGATTTGGTTAATCGATCCACAATTACCCAAATCGCATCATTCCCTTTTCTGGTTTTGGGTAACTTAGTAACAAAATCCATTGTTATAAGTTCCCATTTCCATACTGGCATTTCTAATTGTTGTAGTAATCCTGAAGGTTTCTGATGTTCTGCCTTAACTTGTGAACAAGTAAGACATTTAGAAACATAGCTGGCTATGTCCTTTTTCATTCCTATCCACCAGAAGTTCTTTCTTAAATCTTGGTACATCTTATTGTTTCCTGGGTGCATAGTGTACCTAGATTTATGAGCTTCTTCTAAAATCTTAGGTCTTAAGTCTCCCTGCTTAGGTACCCAAATTCTACTTTTGTGAAATCTCCAAATCCCATCTACTCCTTGTTCTAATTCCTTGATTCGTCCTTTCATTCCTTCAGCATCATCCTTGATTGCTGTAGTTTGAACATTCTTCAGTTGTTCCATTAAATCTATTTGTAGATTTAATCTGAGAGCACGGACCCGTCGTTGTTTCTCATAATACTTACGACTTAAGGCATCTGCAACTATATTTGCCTTTCCCTCATGATATTGAATATCACAGTCGTAGTCACTTAGGATTTCCATCCATCTCCTTTGCCTCATGTTTAACTCTTTTTGCCCAAATATATATCTTAAACTCTTATGATCTGTATAGATAGTAAACTTACTTCCGTACAGATAATGTCTCCAAATCTTAAGGGCAAAAATTACGGCTCCTAATTCTAAATCATGAGTCGTATAGTTTTCTTCGTGCTTTTTCAATTGCCTTGATGCATACGCAATTACCTTCTTGCGTTGCATAAGCACACATCCAAATCCTAGTTTTGAAGCATCACAATATACTTCAAAATCTTCAGTTCCTTCTGGTAAGGCTAAGATTGGAGCATGAGTTAGTTTCTGCTTCAAAATTCTAAAGGCTTCTTCCTGTTTAGGTCCCCATTCAAACTTAGTGGCTTTACAGGTTAGCTTAGTTAATGGTACAGCTATCTTGGAAAAATCCTTAATAAACCGTCTATAATACCCAGCTAAACCTATAAAACTTCTAATTTCCATTGCTGTTTGTGGAACCTTCCATTTGGTAATTGCTTCTATCTTAGCAGGATCTACATGAATACCTTCATGATTCACCATGTGTCCTAAAAATTGCACTTCCTTTAGCCAAAATTCACATTTAGAGAATTTGGCGTACAACTTTTCTTTTCTTAACAAAGTTAAGAGTGCATGAAGATGTTCACAATGCCCTGTCTGACTTTTGGAATAAATAAGTATATCGTCTATGAAAACAATTACAAATTTATCCAAATACGGTTTACAGATCCTATTCATCATGTCCATAAATGCTGCAGGTGCATTTGTTAATCCGAAGGGCATGACTGTAAACTCGTAATGACCATACCTAGTTCTGAAAGCAGTCTTAGGTATATCTTCTTCTTGTACCTTCAATTGATGATATCCGGAGCGTAAATCTATCTTAGAAAAATATCTAGCCCCCTGAAGTTGATCAAAAAGATCATCAATCCTAGGTAATGGATATCGATTCTTAATTGTAACTTTATTCAATTCTCTATAATCGATACACATTCTCATTGAACCATCCTTTTTCTTCACAAACAACACTGGCGCTCCCCAAGGGGATGAGCTAGGTTGTATGAATCTTTTACTTAATAATTCATCTAATTGCTTTTTCAGTTCTAACATTTCTGTGGGTGCTAACCGATAAGGTGCCTTGGCTATCGGTGTAGTTCCTGGAATTAGATGAATCCTAAATTCTACTTCCCTGCCTGGAGGTAATCCCGGTAAATCTTCTGGAAATACATCAGGATATTCTGAGACTACTGGTATTTCCTTAAGATCTTTACCCTTAGTGCTAATGATTACCGAAATCATATACACTATTCCTTGTTTTCGTTCATAATTAGCAACTTTCATTACTGATATGAACTTCATGGGCTTACGCGGTTTATCTCCTGTAATCCTAATCACTTCTCCGGTGGGTGTTTGAATTTCTATGGAATTCTGATCACAAAGGATTTTAGCATGGTTGGCTACTAACCAATCCATTCCTAATACAACATCAAATTCAGCCAACTTCATCGGCAATAGTCTTGCAGAGAATTTATGTCCTAAAAGTTCTATGTTTCCTTCTTGCAAAACTTTATCTATTTTAACTGAATTTCCGTCTGCTGTTTCAACTGTAAAAATCTGCCTAATATTGGTTAAAGGTAAACTAAGAGCTTGGCAGAATGAAGTATTGATAAAACTTTGGTTTGCACCAGAGTCAAATAATACTTTTGCATACACATTGTGAACTAAGAACGTACCCGCTATCACATCCGGAATGAGTTCTGCTTCTTGAGTGGTCAGCTGAAATGCCCTGGCATTCTTCTTAGTAGTTCCTTCGGTCGCCTTGGGTTTGTTATCTACTGGCTTGATCAATTTAGGACATTCTGTTTTATAATGCCCTGCTTCTCCACAGTTAAAACAAATTACTGTTTTCTTTTTGCAGTTTTCTTCACGATGTCCTACAGTTTTGCAAAAATTGCAAGTGATATTGCATCTTCCATAATGCTTCTTTTTGCATTTCTTGCAGAATGAAGGAGCTGGAGATTGCCCTGTTCCTTTTCTCTTGAAACTGTTATTATTACCCACACGAAATCCTTGGGTAATTTTCTGAGCTAGTTCCTTTTTCCTATCTTCATCTCTTGTGCGCACCAATTCATCGGTTAGAGTATTGGCTAATTCTACCGCATCATCAATAATGCGAGGTCTCGCAGCTTTAACAATATTGCGGATTTCGCTAATTAACCCCCAAATATAACGAGAAATGAGTACCGGTTCTGGCGAAGCCAGTGTTGGTACCACTCTAGCATATTCAAAGAATGTCGAGGTATAACCACGACAATCTACTCCCATCATCCGATGATTTAGAAACTTATTCGCCATCTGTTCCTTTTCATACTCAGGACAGAATTTTCTTTCCACCAGACCTTTAAATTCTTCCCAAGTCATAGCATAAGCTATTATTCTTCCTTTTGATTGTAACACCGTGTTCCACCATTCGAGTGCTCCTTCTTTGAAGAGATTTGATGAATACATGACCTGATCATCTTTACCACATTTACTTATTGCAATGACTGCTTCGGTTTTCTCTAACCAACGCAGTGATGCAGTTGCTCCTTCATTGCCTGCAAATTCAGTGGGTTTACAAGCAAGGAATTCTTTGAAAGTGCAACCAGGCGTTGCAGTTTTCATTTTCTTGGGGAATGGAGCTTGATGTGGTTCCTTATTATGATTAACATGATTATTGCCTCCATTTACACTATTACTGAAGTTATCTTCAGTAGTCTGTTTACTAGGGACAATTTGTTGCGGTTCGATTGGATTCTTTATAGCAGCGACGAATGCTGGAATAGCATTAGCTATCCCTTGAGCAATAATGTTTTCGATATCTTGCCGAGTCATATATTGATCTCTTGCATGTTGTTCAGACTGATTAACTTCATTTATAGGTTCATTACCACTGTTTGCCATCTGATAATGTATATAAATTTTATTAGTATCTGCTAAATAACAATTACATACAAACAATCAGAAAATTTTACAATACAGATATAGTCAAAACAATCGATTTCTCGATTTCATTTTATATCTAGTATATTATGCATCATTACTCACAAATATCATACAGAGTTTTATTTGTTATTTACAGACTAACTTTACTATTACTATTATACAAACACCGTTTTAACCATCCTACTATCTCTCGTCACTTGCCGTTCTAAAAACGTAGTTCCCTCTCATCGTACTTCCAAGCAATCTGTCCCCCTATTTCCCTGATTCTAGTTCCAGCATCAAACAACTCTTCACCAAAGTGGCGAAGTTCAGCCATGTTTTCATTACTCATGGGTGGATTAGGTAGGGGTTCTGGATCGAATTGTGGAAGAAAAGAGTAAGGATCGTTGACAATATTTTGAAATTGACAATCGTTTGTCCACCATTCGTCCATTCCGATGGGTTGGGAGTGGACTATTGGGTCTGGAATTGCTGGTTCCCAATTCATAGGGAGTTGGTTTTCAAGAGAATAACTAAAAATATTATTATTATTATTATTATTATTATTATTATTATTATTATTGACAGGCTGAATTGTTTCACAGCTTGCCAATAGGAAATCTATCTCTTCTTGAAAGGTCCTTCCCTGGTTTTGATTGGAGCTCTCTCCGATTTCTATCTGAGTTGGTCTAGAGCCTTGCCCAACTTCCATTTCTATGTCCTTAGAGTATTCCTTAAATTGCCTTTCCATTTGCCTAGAAACTTCTTTAGCTTCAGTCTCCCTCTCTTGGAGTCTAGAACTTCTCCTGGTTACAATTTCTTTTGTACCTTCCTCCATCTGTATTCCTATCTCCTTAACCTCCTCCTTGTTTTCAGTTTCCATTTTCGGTTGTTTGGAACTTTCTCCGGTTATAATTCCTTTTCCCTTTTTTAAAGGATTGTTTATTTTGGGAAGTTTTGGAGCTGGCTTTTTCTTACGTATTTTCCTCCATCCTACATAACTTCTTTTCTTTTGTTTTGGCTTGTTCAAAGGAGGAACTTTGAATTCTACCGGTTGTTCTATGTCAGGAAAGTAGCTAGTATATTCTTTGGAAGCTTCGATATTCACTGGGTAAAGATTAAGGTTCTGAAAGGCTTCAGATATCTCACTCATGCTGATGTAGCATATATGCAAAATGCATAAAATACTAAGTTAAAATTCATAAATAACCGTTTTATTTATTACATACTATATATTAATCTATTACAAAGATAACTGAAAAACACACTTAGGTTTTGAAATTTTATTTATTGCACAGAGTTTCTAGATTGTAAGGGTAAAGTGCTAAAACTTTAAAATATTTAAAGATTTATATTTTCTGCTACTGTGGCTAGCATATATAAATTTGCCCATTTCTCATCTAGCTTATCTTCCCAAGGTGATTTATCAATTAATTCCTGAGTTTCCCGTTTAATCTTCTTTTCTCGAATTTTCTCTTTACTTTTCTTAATAATCATCTCCCTCCTTCTAGGAGAAAGTGATTCCTCGTATTGTGCCTTTCGCACAAATATCCCTTCTTCAGGAATTTCAGCCTGATTCGAGGATTTGGTTTGAGATGAACTTCCCTTCTCATTGGATGATCTATCTAATTTAAGATAGATACTTGCTAGCTTTTGTTTACCCATACTGTAATTAACAAATAATCAGTTAATAACACACATAATCACATAATAGTAATCAGGAAAAATTAAGTATTTCTAAATACTTAATTAGCTTAACTCAGTGGCTCTGATACCACCTTTTTCTGTCACGGCCCCCGACCCGATTTGACCCGTTTCAGGAGCCGTGGGACAGAAATACTGCGGTATTTGATTGATTTTAACAGCGGAAGTTTATTTAACAGGATCGCTTAAAGCTAAAATTTTCCCGATTTATTTTATTTCACAATTAGGGATAAAACCCTGATAATTTACAATATTATGTTTTTACTACGAAATCGTGATATTACAAAATTATTTCTTTATTTGATAATGAGCCACTATCTTAAGCTTGAAATGCTCCCCAGCACTTTTTCCTGAATTACAACAGATCACCTGAAACATGTTTGAAAAAGGTTTTGTCAGCGGGAAATACTGAGTGAATCATTCTATTTACTAAAATGACACATTTATTATAATCTACAGTATTAAGAACGATTACAATGTTTCTGATATCAAACCAACTACCCACGGTATTTGTCACTCGACCGAATCTGTGACTATGGTCATATCCCCCATTGGCTGCCCCAATGGTGACGATTATCAAGTAATGTATACAAAACCCCACATACCGGCTGTAACTTGGTGATTACAAAGACTTAATCCCCGTAATTATAACTTTGAAAATAAACATGATTTGGAAAGTAATTTGATAAAAAGAGAATGACTCACATTGCTGATTTAATACGGACAGAATCTAGTCTATGATTTAGCCTTGTTAACCTAATTTAAATAACAATGCACACAAAACTGAGTTAGTAATCAATCCAGTAATTACGATAACTCACAAGATCAAATGCTCACAATGAACGACAAAGTGCAATACTTCATCCATCGAATTAACGATGATCTGTCAAATTAATGACGAACGACAAAGTATAATACTTTATCCATCGAATTAACGATGATCCGTCAAATTAATGACGAACGATAAAGTATGACCCTAATGTGGGCGGCACTTAAACATTCATTGGATATATTGATCGTCGGAAATTGAATCGTAGCAGCGATTGTGCTAATACCCTGTTTTGCGGCGGAATTTCGATACCCGTGTGTGTTTGTATAGTAATTCGAACGTAACTCAGTGTAGAATTGGAGTTTGAACGTCGTTTCAGTGCCCAGATTCCAGTCCCAAACCCCACTATTTATAGGTAAATTTTTACCCTCAGGCGGCCCGCGTGAGACCTATTTTCTAGCTATAGGTTGCCACGTTTGGGACTAGCTTAGCTGAGTTGATAGTTTTCGTAAATTCGATTTCTACAGCTCACAATTTGGATAATCGTCAATAGGGTTTAACCCCCCCTGAGTTTTAGGGGCCCTAATCCTGATTCTGAAAATTCTGAAAAATTTAGGGTTTGTTCAGAATCACTTGGGTGTCTCAATTAGGGTTTCCTTTTGGACTAATTAATTTAATAATTATGACTTTTGATGAGAGTTGTTACATGGAGGAAATAAGTACTTCATCACGTTTATTGATGATTGTACGAAATATTGCTACGTGTATTTACTTAAGAGTAAAGACGAAGCAATAGAAAAGTTTATCTTGTACAAAAATGAAGTTGAGAATCAACTTAAAAAGAAGATAAAAGCTTTGAGAAGCGATCGAGGAGGTGAATATGTTGCACCTTTTGCGGATTTATGCGCTAAAAGTGGCATTGTACACGAGTGTACACCTCCTTATTCTCCACAATCAAATGGCGTTGCGGAACGAAAGAACCGCACATTGAAAGAAATGATGAACGCCATGTTGATAAGCTCGGGAGTGAACCGAGAAATGTGGGGGGACGCCATTCTCTCAGCAAACTATCTTTTGAACAAGATACCTTTGAAAAATAGGGACGAAACTCCATATGAGTTATGGAGAAAAAGGAAGCCATCGTACAAATTCTTGAAAGTGTGGGGGTGCCTAGCTAAGGTGATTGTACCACCTCCTAAGGCTCTTAGGATAGGACCCAAAACTGTTGATTGCATTTTCATTGGATATGCACATCAAAGTAGTGCGCATCGCTTTCTTGTATATGAATCCAAGAATCCCGATGTACACAAACACACTATCATGGAGGCAAATCCTAATATCGTCTCATATTTTGAGAATGTGTTTCCTATGTTAGGACAAACACATGCGCCTTCATCAAGAGCGGTTGATGAAGCAGGTCCAAGTTCGTCTACATGGTTAGATGAAGCAGGACCAAGTTCATCTACACGATTAGATGAAAGTCATGAACGCCCCGAGGTCGAGGAGGGTGAGCTTAGACGAAGTAAACGACAAAGGGTTGAAAAATCTTTTGGTCCAGACTTCATGAGCTACATGGTTGAGGGTGAGCCCAATACCTATCGCGAAGCGGTTACTTCAGCAGAAGGACCTCAATGGCAAGAAGCATTTAAGAATGAAATTGATTCTATATTGCAAAATCATACTTGGGAGTTAGTAGATCTTCCACCTGGTTGCAAACCACTTGGATATCGTTGGATATTCAAAAGGAAGATGAAAGCCGACGGAAGTATTGATAAATACAAGGCAAGGTTAGTAATCAAAGGATTTAGACAAAAGGAGGGTCTAGACTACTTTGATACTTACTCGCCTGTAACGCGAATAACCTCTATTCGATTGGTTCTTGCAATTGCGGCTCTAAGAAATTTGGAAGTTCACCAAATGGATGTAAAGACCGCATTTCTAAATGGCGATTTAGAAGAAGAAATTTACATGGAACAACCTGAGGGTTTTTCCGCCCCTGGAAACAAGGGTAAAGTATGTAAATTGGTCAAGTCTTTGTATGGCTTGAAGCAAGCTCCAAAACAATGGCACCAAAAGTTTGATCATGTCATGATTGACAATGGTTTCAAAATAAATGAGTGCGACAAGTGTGTTTATTTTAAAGACACACCAAGAGGTTATGTGATTCTATGTCTTTATGTAGATGATATGCTTATCATTGGGAGTGATGATAAGATGATCAACTCAATGAAAGACATGTTGAAAGCGAGGTTTGACATGAAAGACATGGGTCTCGCGGATGTGATTCTTGGAGTAAAAATTACTAGAACCCAAAATGGTCTTGTGTTGGGTCAATCTCACTACGTGGACAAGATCCTTGGGAAATTCAATTCGGACGATACGAGTATAGCTCGATCTCCAATTGATAATACCCAACGCCTAAGGAAGAATAGAGGCGAGGGTGTTTCTCAGTTAGAATACTCAAGGATCATTGGTAGTCTCATGTATCTAATGACATGTACTAGACCCGACTTAGCGTACGCTGTGAGCAGGCTAAGTAGATACACCAGTAATCCGAGCGAAGATCATTGGAAAGCTATCACGAGGGTGCTTAGATACATAAGATACACGAGAGACTATGGATTGCATTATACCCGTGATCCAGCAGTGATCGAAGGATTCACTGATGCGAACTGGATATCGGATATAAAAGATCATAGATCGACAAGTGGATATGTGTTTACACTTTCTGGCGCAGCTATAGCTTGGAAGTCTTCCAAGCAAACGGTTATAGCTAGATCTACGATGGAATCCGAATTCGTCACTTTAGATAAAAGCGGGGAAGAGGCGGAGTGGCTACGTCAATTTGTGGAAGATATTCCAAGATGGCCAAAGCCGTTGACGGCGATTTGCATACATTGTGACAATCAGTCTGCTCTTGCTAGAGCACAAAACATGATGTACAATGGCAGATCAAGGCACATTCGACGTAGACACAACACGGTGCGACAACTTATCTCAACGGGTGTTATCTCAGTTGACTATGTGAGGTCAAATGATAATATTGCGGACCCGTTAACAAAAGGCTTAAGCACAGATAAGGTGTATAGGTTGTCAAGAGGAATGGGACTAAAGCCCATAGATGAAGGGAATATGAGGGAAACCTAACCTAGTTGACTGGAGATCCCAAGATCTAGGTTCAATAGGCAAACATAATCATAAACCCAAAGGGAGTCACTGTGGGGGGTGCCCCAAAATTCATAAAGGGAGTTGTATACTTCCTAGTCCATTCCAATCAGTGACATGAAGGAAAGGTTAAGCATGTTGAGGTTAAGGATTTTGAGGAAATCCAAATTAACCATGATGCTTTTAATGATTCAGAGGAATCACCTATGTTAGAGAGAAGTGGGGTCGCTTCAAATGGATTTGTGGGGAGGCGCAAATCCTAGAGCTCTCGCAGAACCAGGAACGTGTTCCATGACCATGAACGGACACAACCATGAGGTCTTAACTCGACTAGGGAGAGTATTGCGTGAATGTATATTGTCGCCTACATAAATGGGGGATTGTTCAAGGACACCGCGTCTACAAGACCCTAGGAGGCTAAGTATGCTTCACAAAAGGAGGTTCAAAGGTTACACCTACCTATCTTGCAATACTCAACTGTTGAACGTGTATCGTTGAAACTTGATAGATCGATTTCTATTCATGTGGGGGATTGTTGGAAAATTTGTGAAAATAGCAATTTTCACAAATATAGGAAAATGATTTTTTCCTATTTTGGACTAGAAATAAATATAATAAAATGAGCGGGTTTTATATATTTATTTGTGGGTTTGTGTTCTATGTTGGAAGAGCTTCGCAACGAACTAAACCACGTCCAAAACGGAGCTAAGATGAATGAGATATCGATGCTCAAAGTTTGGTGTTTAAAACTTGAAATGCTGAAAATGTGGGAAAGTAGCACCTTGTCCCACATCGGATGAGAGATGGAACTTAAAGGGGTATTTAAGTAGGATCTCTCCATCCTTATTGTTTCATGGGAGCACTCACTAGTGTACTCGCGAAGGGTGCGGAGCACCCTAACTCGCACACGCTCGCGCGCGCGCTTGGCGTGGGCGATGAGGCGCAATGTGGCGCTTTGATGGCGCACTTTGCACTTTGCACTTCGCACGCTCGCATCGCCGCGAGCCGCTTGAGAGCCGCCTTTGTATTTTTGACCACGTGCGCGTGGTGGATCTCATAGGCTGCAGGGACCAAGTGGAGTGCAGGTTTGAAGTGCGTGACGTGGCAGAACGCGCGCGGGTATACGTGGCACGGAGGCGCGCGGTTGCGCATGGTGCATGGGTCCGGAGGTGTCGTGCGCGGCGCACCAAAGTGAGCCAAAACGGCGCGACTGTGTGGCGCGCTCGTAGAGGCTCACAGGTGACGTGGCACACGCGCGCATGGGTGTGAGCCAAGAGGACGCACCGCGCATGGCGTGCACACCTGGGCGCGCGCACCAGTGTGGCTTGCGCGCGCGTGTGCGCAGAAGCTTCCAGCAGCAGTTACTGCAGTGCAGTTACGTTTTCAGCATTCGAAACTGACATAGTTAATGCGTTTGACTGAGAATTTAATGACGAATTAAGGTGCATTGAAGACGTTTAATGCAGTTTAATTCTCCCATTAAATTTGTTTTTCAGTTTCTTCAAGTCTAGCTACTATAAATAGGAGCATCCTATTGAAGACCAAGACACGGAATTACCAGCTCTAACAATCTCTCTTCACTGATTTTTCTTCTTCATCTTCAAGAGTTCGAGGTACACCTTCGGGTTGGAGTCAAGACCGGCAGTACAACTGCTTGCGGCTGTTGTATCCTGGAAACAAACGTGTTCTCCTGGGAGACACGAATTTTGTTTTAAGGGACCCGTGTCTAACACGATCCTCAGCCAAGAACAGTTTCGTCTGTTCGTGTTTTCAGTTCTTGTATTTCTAATTTTTCAGTTGTAATTGTATTGTACTTCAATTTACATTCTGTAATTTTTTCTGTTATTCAAGTTAATAAATTATTTTATTTATTTTACACGAACGGATTCCTACAGTAGGCACATTTTTTTGGTGCTAACTTTTCCCAAAAAATATGTTATGAGAAGATGGACGAGAGATGCTGTCCCAAGGAAGACTGTTACGTCAGTTAAGGAGAACGCCGAAGCTAATCAGACAGTGGACGGTGTTAATAAAGTTGTACGTGAAATTATGATTGGGACTGAGTATATTGTTGATAAATTGTCAAAGGACATGGAGAAGCTGGCGTTGTATAGAGATAAAGTTAAAGGAGATATAGCTCAACTAGATGAGATTTGCGGGTCTTCTCAACCTATACAGAAGAAGGACAGAATTGCTACTTTGCTTGGGTTTAAGCAACCTGATAAAGATACTGTTCGAGCTCCGGTTGGTATTAGAACTAAGGGGTGTGGTTTTAAAAAAACGGATTAAGTCTACTTTTGAGCAAGTTTCTACTAAACAGCCAAGGAAGCAAAGGACATGTGGTATATGTGGTTCTCACGAGCATGACAAGCGTAAATGTGATAAAAAACCGGAAGCAAGTTGATCAAAATTTTTAGTTTTTATGTTTTTTTCAGTCAAGTGCTTTTCTTTCCAAATTATGACTATTGTTACCAACTGTTAGATCGTATTGTTTTTTTTTACCAGACGTTAACATTTTTAATTTCAGTAAGTATTTTGGTGTGTTTCAAACGTCTATAAATAAATATTGTACTGTTTTCGACATAGCACAACAATATGCATTTTTCCGGTAGTATTTTGTTTGAACTGGCCTTTAAGATTTATAATATCATTAACAATTTGGTGTGATTCATATGTTTATAAGTTATCAAACGTGCTAGTTTTGACATAGCACAACAAGATGTGGTAAAGTTTCCTATTAACTTTTGATTTGGTTAACATGAACCCCTGTTGGTAAAAGAATGTCCCTATTCGGCCCGTTTTCATGAAAGACGAGTCAAAGTATTTCTTTTGGGGCAATGGCATTTCAAGTGCTGACCATTGTCGCGCTACTGATAAATACGAGTTTTGGGAAACGCGCTAGAAAAAAAGCCAAAAACGGTGGTAATGGTAAACCTGCCCAACCCGTAAGCCAACTGTACCCGGTTGACCTTAACACATCAGCACCGGTGACATAACCAAAAAGTGCTAACTGTGTAAACCTATACATCAATTGTAAATCAACACCACCATCAATTCAGTCTCGTGTGACATAATCAAAAGTGCTAACTCTGCAATATTATGAACTATGTTTAAAACTAAAAAAGTTTAAATTGATAAGACGCATACTATCATCTAAAATACATAAGAACTTCAAAAATATATTCACTGTCTCCGACAAACCCAAAAGCAATATGTACTGTTCTAAACTTAGAAATACTTACTAACAAAAAAACCATATGCAATGTACCAAAATAACATAGTCACTGAGTTCGAAACAAGTTGCTAACTAAATAATTAGAATTCGGTCACCCTCCTGTTTATCCTTTTATATGCATCTTTCATGTGTTCTTTTTTCGAAGCTAGATCCAACGCTTTAAATTGACGGACTTCATCCAACACAAATTCTTTGTTCGTGTTAAGGTCTGACAGTAGGATTTTGGCTAAATATTTTAACCGTAGATCATTTAAATCGTATGCTTGATCTCGTGATTCTTTTCGCAAACCACAGTTCCAATTTTTCGCTGTTTCTCCCTTGAAATATTCCATGTGTCTCATCGCGAAGATACCACAATCATTCGAATTATTTCTTGTTCTCCATTTAAGTTCCAATCTATTTGGTTCACAGCTCAATATGTCTTCTGCAGCTGGGTGTTTAGTTTCTCTCAAATATTGACATAAAGCAGTTGTCTGTTTCAATACGCATTAATATTAGTGTGCTAAAATAGCAATTTTTTTATAATTTAAAATAGTTACACTTACAAGCATTCGTGGTTGGCCGCCATACGATCTACTATCATAACTTCCTCCCTTCATATTGTCCAACACTTGTATTGAACTTTTTTTAAGGTTGAAACATATTACGTAATAATGTTTACTATGTAGCATTGGTATGATAAGGAGTTCCGTATCAACGAGATCATTCTTTCCTGTGGTTTCCAATATATCTCGCAGTGACTTGCTAATTTTTTTTGCGCGTGCGGCCTCCTTTACATCATCCCCCACACCCACAAAATCTTTGGCAGTCTAATATCAATCACATTAGGGATAGCAGCACAGTTAGTTAATGATATTGCATAAGATAGCACATAACCGTTTATTGTAAGTCAACTATATGCATAATAATATGTACTAATATATCACAGAAATTACATACCAACATTTCACATGACCCAAATAGGCGTGGCGGGTCTACTTTATTCCTAAATTTCTCTTCTTCGTTTAGGACGTATGCCCATACATTCAACAATGAAATGTGCAGCCAAACTTGGGGATGAAATGTTTCAAATGATACCCGTGGGCACCTCCACTTTCCGTCCTTCGGTTCGAATAAGTAATCCCTACATTTAATAAACGATGAAAACACCTACTTATAATAGTAAAATTTGAGTTTGCGAGTAGACAACCAAAATTTAAAACGTACCATTTGTTAAGGTGAGCGGCAAAGATTGTTTTTGCAACGTTTTCTTCAACTTTGGTCCTTACACCTGACAGTTCCACCTTTTTTCGTGCATAAGGTGATCGCATTGCTTCAGGTATTGTTTTTAAACGAGACGGACGCGGTTCATGTACCACCTACGCCATTTTTTATGCTTTATCATCCTTCTCTGGTGACAAACCTGCCAGAATTAAGTCAAATGATGGCATTTCTTCCGCTGTTGGAACTTGGAGTTTCTTTCCCTTTTTATCTGACTCCGAACTCGCCTTGTCGCACGCAACGCCTATCTCTTGCAGTAATGAACACGTAACATCGTCTTCATCATCAAACTTACATTCTTCAACTCTTGGATCTTATTTAAATGAACAGTTAACAACCAAAATCATAACAATCATTATATATTAGATGTAAATATATTTTAACAATACATATAAAACTAATTTGCAGTATAAATATCATTCCGAACCAATACATATTAATAAGACTTACCGATAACAACTTTCGGATCCTCTCTCGTGTATTTTTTATTTTGATACTTAAACACTTTTTCCGGCTCCACAACTTCTCTAATGAAGCTTGAGTCCCAAGATGCAATTGCCCCCCTTTTACTCGCAGATTGTGGGTAAGCTTTTTCTGCTTCAATTATTAGTTTTTGCACCTTCTCAACGAACTTATCCAGTTGATCGACTTTACTTTCAATCATTTCTTTCCATTCCTAGATAAGATTATTCATTTATTAACCAATATTAGTTACTAATAATCATACGAATAATTATAAGCATATAGTATAACATTTAACGGTACCTCTTCGGTCCTGGTCCTTGTTACTGTCTCATTTGGTTCAGTATGCGAAACCGACTGTCGATACTCCTTTGAATTTCGATATTTATCTCGAAGAAACTTACCTTCTGAAGTAAAATAGGGTGCAATTCCTTCAAGGAAATTATCAATTTCTTGTGTTGGCATGACATCTATTTCTGCTGCAGAAACGTGATCCATTAGGCTATGTACATAATCTCCATCAACCTCATCAACATCATCCTCATTTTCAAAATTTTCCCAACCTGCGTCAGACAACGAATTACATATCATTTTATAAAAATCACGTCTTAACATTTTAACATATGTACATGATTACCAATTGTTTCCACCGGTGTTCTTGGTGACGCATTTATCGCCTCATCATCGTCAGACTTTTCCCTTTTTGTACGTGGCGATACTTTTCATGTACATTATGAAATCCCTTAATTAATACATTAAATATTCATATATACACATAATGATAAATGGAATATGTCAAACCTCTAGTAGCCATGATATCATTTTCTCGCAGCCTCTTCTTCCTCGAAATAGATTCAACTTTAACATCCATCTTGGATTCACCTTTTTTACCTACTGGTCAAATTCCAACATTAAAAGTCAAATTGCTGTAATTCGTGCTACCAATGTGCTATCAAGGTGTTATATCTGTGCTATATAAATCATTTACATGTCCTACTGGTCAAATTCCAACATTAAAAGTCAAATTGTTGTAATTCGTGCTACCAGTGTGCTATGTATACATGTGTGCTATCAAGGTGTTATATATGTGCTATATAAATCATTTACATGTCCTACTGGTCAAATTCCAACATTAATAGTCAAATTGCTGTAATTCGTGCTACCAATGTGCTGTCAATGTGTTATATCTGTCCTATATAGATATTTGTATAAAATTAAATTTGCTATCAATGTGCAATATGATTTCAATGTACTTTGAAATTATTAAAAATGTTTAAATCTTGTGTAAGCATACCCGCGGTTAACAAACGCATGAAACTGTCTCCATCGGTGATTAAATCAATCTCTAACTTGTCAAGTAGGTTCGAGTTGTAGTGTTTAGTTGCTGGCAAGCCCACCGTCACTTTTTTCCCTTTTTCATGAGCGTATATTAGCTGCAAATAGAATTAACATAATTAAGAAGTGAATCAATTGTATCTGGTAAACAATGTTGGATAAGGCAAATACCGCAAGGAGTACTAGTGGACCGTTGTACCACTCTGTCCCGCTCCATTTTCGCTTAGTTTTATTCAAACAATCCAGGAGATACGCGCACCAATTCATCTGATTTATACTCACATTGCTCGTCAATGATGGTAACCATGCCATATTACACGTAGAAGATTTTTTCATCTCCCCCATTATAGTAATAAATACCACCAAAAAACTTGTTAAAAACATCATTCCACCATCATGTGATTCTATTATGAAATTAACAATCTTCCCAACGGTGGGTAATGTAGAAAAAAAGTTAACATGCTCCCTCCATTGACGAATAATAGCATATGAATTACTTGGTCTTTCAACATTGGTTACCTCTACATCACCCATTGGTATGCCTAGTACATCCCTGATCAATTCCGGGGTGATCTTAATTTTGTGTGTACCGACATTTAACGTGTTACTATGATAGTTATAATTATTAACCAGCCACAACCCTAGCATTGTAGGGACCGTTGTTATATCCATATACAATATCCCCCCAAACCCTATTTTCTCTACTGCTAGCCGTTGTTTTGCCGAAAGACCCTTCAGTAGTTTATCCATATGAATTGGGTTGTTTCGGATTCTAATTCTATTGGTCGATAGGGCTATGTATGGTGCCTCGACATTATCGCATGTTGAATGCTCGACTTTATTTCGCGGACGTGGGTCAACGAAGTCGTCGTCAGAGTCATGATGTGGCTGAGTGGCACTCGTTTTTTCTTTATTTTTATTACGACCTTGTAAAATATAACTTATTGTTAGAAGAGAAATCAACAAATAACACTATAAAGTTGACCAAATAAATCCGTATGTGTTCAAAAACAAAAATGCTTACCAATCTTTGATTTATGATCTACTCCTCTTTCTTTGTATCCCTCTGAACCTTTCCCTACATTTTTTAATATAGGAATATCACATATATTACTACTTTCAAAAGGAATGTTAATTGTATAATAATACAAGCCGTTGTCACCTTTTGTAAACATCAACATTGTTTTTGCTTTCAAACTTTTTTTAAATGGCACTTTAATTGTATCAATCTTGTATCCCTTTCCTTTATTGGAGCGTGGTGTTTTAAGACCTGCATGAATATAAGTCAAACCATAGAAAACAGTTTTATTTTTTAACATTTTAAAGTATAGTGTCGATTTCAATGTGTATACCTTTAGGGGACTTTGATAAAACATTGAGCACCTCAACTTTGTCATCCTTTTTATGTTTGGTTCTCGGTGAGACTGGAAATGCAATTTAATCAACAAAAAAGGTAAATACCACAATCAAAATAACCATATAAATACAATGATAGCACACCTCTTCTAGTCGTAATAACATTCCTTTCTTGACTCCCGTTTCTCTTTTTTGTTGAGTCCAATGCAAAAGCATCAATAATATCATCCATTTTCTATGTTCAGCACCTGTTATGCGCGACACAATAAATTGAATTCAGCACTACACTATTCAAACATGATTCATACACTATTTTATTCAAAATAACCCAAATACAGTAAACTAAAGGTAGCACACATTATTGAAGTCAGTAATACATTATTATTTTTTCCGGAATACCCATAGTACAGGATATATATAGCACATGTAAATCAAACAAACAGGTCTATCAATCATGATTCATATACTTTTTTTTCAAGATAACCCCAATTCAACTGAGCTTAACCCACAATATTCTGACTTCAATAAACCTAAGCATAGCACAACAATCCCTAATCAAACCACAAGAAGTATATTCATCAATCAATCCCTAATCAAACCACTACCATAACCTAACACAGTCAGCACCCTTCAACAGTCAGCACCTTTCAACTGTCAGCACCCTTCAACAGTCAGCACCCTTCAATAGTCAGCAACCCCGCCGATCACATCTCCGGCAGCACCCGTCAAAACCCACCAAAAATATCTTCGCCAAGACCATATTCAGCACCCTTTCAACACCCGCCGGCCATGAACATCTCCCTCAATAACAGCCAGCACCCTTCAACATCGCCCCCCCCCCCCCCCCAAAAAAAAAAAAAAACCCTAAAAATTAGTAAAAAAAGAGAAGACGAACAGTAGGAGATAAATGCTTACCAGGTTCAAGCTTTTCTCGATCTTATTGTCTTCACAAATCGCACCTCTTCTAGTCGATCAGCACACACTTCGACTCGCACCTCGTTCTCAGTCGATCAGAGCACAATGTTGAGAGTTTTTTGATTGAATAAAGTGTATTTGATAAAACCTGATTTCTTTTTATATTTATTAGCACAGATATCGATGGAGGAATTAAGAAGTTGGGGTTGTACTTCTAGTTGGATACGGTCACGTAAAAAGGGGGAACAATCGTTTACTTCGGAGATTTGGTGGGGTCCACAAATAGCACATTTACTTTATTACCCCTGGTTGCATATTAATCTCTATTAATTAATTAAAAGGTTTTTAATTGTAATCAACACAAACCGTTGATCTAGAATATAGATGGTTCAGATCTGTTCTTATGGTTCTCACAGTATGTGCTGTTTGTACAGGATCTCAACCCTACATTTCTATTCAAATAAAATGTTTTTTTTAATAAACATAGAAATGCAAAAATCATTTTCCATTTACATTTCTATTCAAATAAAATGTTTTTTTTTTTAAATAAACAACACAAGTATGTAACATAATCATGTAGTATTTTGTATAAGTCCAAGAAACGATTTTTTTTTTAAGTATTACAAATTATATAAATGGTTTTGAATTTAAAATATGCAACGCATTACGCACACATGTTTTTTTTTAAAATGCATAACCTATTAACATATATGTTCAACTTTTTAAATACTCGATCTTTTATAACTTATGACGATGGAACATATGGTTCACGTGATTCTTAAAGAAAAAAAAAACTTATGACGATGGAACATATGGTTCACATGATTCTTAAAGATAAAATAAAGAACATAACAATTGTCAAATGAACAAAAGTTTGAATAATTTATATACTATTATTTTGTAATATTTGTATGTATGTATGATTGTAAGTTGTGTTTAAGTTGTAATTTAATCAAATAATAGTTTCATTATCTAATTTATTTATATACTATTATTTTGTAACATTTTTGTAAATTGTGCTTAAGTTGTTGTACCTTAATCAAATAATAGTTTCATTATCTAACCAAATTCAATCTATTTTGTATGTATGTATGATTGTAAATTGTGCTTAAGTAGCTGTACCCTAATCAAATAATGGTTTCATTATCTTACCAAATTCAATCGGTTTGATCCATTCAAAGTTGTGTTGTTTTATTTGTAAATTATTATTATTTATAATAATCTAATTAATTTAGCCAAAATCTTTTATAAATATAATTTGCAACATATTGATGCAATGGTTGTTGTAATATATGTATTATGGTTTGTATAGTGGTAATGATATATATTATACTAGCCTAAGATCCCGCGAGCTTCGCGGGTGGCTTAACACAAACATATAATATATACTGGCAATGAGATGAACTTTGTAATGAAAGAACACGTGTGTTACACGGGTGGCTAATAAGAAAAATAACTACTTTAACATTGTTGACGTAAATATTTTAATTACACGTACGTTGAAATATTAACGGAAATTATAGAGAGTACACCAAATAATTGAAATACGTGAACACAACAAAAAATAACAACTCATTGAAGATCTCTTTATAAACAACATTAGTTGTTTTATTCGTAAGTTTGCCGTTGTTGTCAAGTATTAGTATAAGTGTTGATACTTCCACATGCGATCTACGGTTTATCCGGTAATTATCCAATACATTCATATTTTTAGATGGTGTTATACAATTTTTGTAGTTTTAGAATGTTATCAATAATATATTAATAGTAAAGACGGATATTTTCTATAGATGACAAAAAATTAACAAATTAATATATTATATTGATACGTGGTTTAATTAATATTAGATCAATAGTTTATTGATAATACATTAATATTAATATTAACACATGTTTCTAAGCTAATAATAAATAAAAAAACATATTAAATATTATAATAAGTAAATAGTACATTAAAGATGATTTTTTTTTCAAAATCATATCTTGACGACTGTATTTGTTAACCGATTACATTATATTCAACCGGTGTAATACACAGAATTTTAACCAAATTATTAGTTAAATAAAAGTTGGTTTAAACTTTTATTAGTTACTAAAATTAATTTTAAATTAAACTCAAAGATGATTTCCTACTATATATATAGTTTGATAAAAAAATTATTTTATAAGTTGAGAAAGATATAAATATTATTTTTGGTTTTAATCTTAATGACAAATTACGTATTTTAAATCAAGTTTCGTGGTAAGGAAATGATTAGTTGCTGATTTTAAATGTGAATTAGAGTTGAAATCATTTACTATTTCAAAATATTTAGATTCAATCTAATTGATAATTAAGGAGAAAAAAATAGTTATTTTATTTGCTTTTAAAGGTAGTGAGATTATTGCGTTTTTAACATCAAATTTGGTTATCAATCTTATTATTGACTTTAAGATTCAATGGACAAACTTTAAACCATGAATTGGCCGTAGGGTGTGAATTTCTGTCACGCGAAAATTGTGGGTATGGGTTTTAGTCTAAATAGATTCGGGTCAGTTTCAGGTTAAACCCGCAGACTAACTTTTAATAATAAAACCAAAAAAAGTACCAATTTCAATTTTATTAACCCTCTAAACAACGTATGATTCAGTTTATGGTCTTCTAGCAACTTGATAGTATGGTCAGTTTAAATAAAAATCATCCACCTTTAAGAAAAAAAAGGTTAAGCAAAAAAAAGTCAAACATGCCTCTCTACATGACCAGGTCAAATCAACGTATGATTCAGTTTATGTTCTTCTAGCAACTTGACCAGGTCAAAAAATGAAGGTTAACCAAGATTAGTAGAGAGAATGGCCACATAGACATAGAGCAAAAGTTACCAATGAAATTCAAATATGAGTTATAAACATTTCATAAACTTAATAAACTTAATCACGGAATGATACATAAATCTTTTTATGTCTGAATAAAACAAAATAATAAGTTCAAGGATCATATAAATCTTTAGTCTTCAAAACTCTTATTAGCAGCCATCTTCCAAGAAGCACCAACCTTATTCATCTTCAAACTCTCAGCCATCATCCAACCCGACTCCAATCCCCATATTATGCATCATTCATCTTCCTTTGCTCCTTGTTCTTAATTCTTAACTTGTAACAACGTAATTTTTCATGGTCAATAATTTGTATTCCATAATTTAATTAGTTGTGTCATTTCTCATGGTCTGTTCCAAGTTGAAACCAATGTTTAGTATAGACTCTCGGTAAAGAAACCACCAGTGTAACCAACCAACCAACCAGTCTTTTTGAACAACAAAAACAATGCCAGCGTTGCGGATGCCAATACGATGGCTACAATGGGACACACCACCATCATGTGTATATCCACTAATGCTACTGCAACTGCCACTGATGTAGCATTAAACCGAAGGGAATAATAAAATGAATCTGTGCCCATCCCTAAAACGATAAAAGTAGGAAGAGCAATATTAAGATGCACAAGAATTAACTTGACACCATGACGCTTCACCGCATTTCTAAGTTTGTAACCCTTGGTGAGTAAGTGGTACCAACTACCAAGCGACAATATTACTTGTTTGCTAACTGCTTAAGGTCTTAAGTAGGGGTGCTAAACGGGTCGTGTTCGCGGGTTGGCGGGTTCAACCCGACCCGAACCCGAAAATTTTACATGAACACGAACCTGAAAATCGTATCATACATATGAACCCGAACATGACCCGAATTTTTGTGGGTTGATCCGAAGCAACCCGTTAAACCCGACTTTTTTTTCTGAAATTAATATATTAAAATTAAGATTTACTTAAAAAAAGAAATGTAAATAACAAAATTATATTAAATTGTAAAATCTTATGCTAATTTCTCTTTTTAAGTTGTAATTATGGCACAAAATACTAACCCCATTTATTTTATGAAATAAATAACTTGTAAAAAAATAAAATATAATATAAATGTGTTAAACGGGTCAACCCGCCAACCTGATTGGGTTGACCCGAACCCGACCCGTTAACCTAAACGGGTTCGCGGGTTCAGCATGAAACTGACCCGAACCCATCTAAACTAAACCTATACCTGCGAATTTCGTGTTAGGTTCATGTCATGTTTTCGGGTCGTGTCCGAAATTCACCCTTAGTCTTAAGTAATTGGTTTTACATGATGATCTTGGTCAAAATGTTCTAAGTTGGTTTTAACAGTGTATACTAATATCCATTTCGAACAAACTAATATGATCTTATAAGGTGCTAGTTACCACTTTAGTTATTATTATAACTCCCAAATCGTGAAGCCAAACCGAAACCAAACCGTTAGTAACGGTTCAGTTTGGTTTCAAATTGTAAAAGTTTGATTTCGGTTTTCGAAGATCAAAAACCATTACTAACGGTTTAGCTCACGGTTTGACATAAAAATCGTCCAAACCGTACCATAAACACCCCTACCTCCAGCTACTACATTGAGAATAACCATCTGACCTGTCTTTAGCATCTAAAGTGGGAGAATTGATGTTTGTGAATCAAACAAAAATTGTTTCGATCGATATTAACCAAGGCTCTGCATTATTTTCAGTTTTATTCTACAAAGTAACATAGGTCTAGATGATGACAGTTATCAACCTAAAAATAAAACTGGCATTAAACCTAGGATTGAAACCCAATATCGTAGACTAAATGTGTATTCATCTATGTGAGATGCATATGTTAAAAATGAGATGGTAACCATTTGATTACAGAATATTACCTTTCAACTTTGAACGAAATTGGACGCGTGCTGAAGTTGTACGCAGTATGCGTGTCTGCTTGGAAGAGAACATCAGCATCGCCCAAGCAACCCTATTACATTAAACAATCACTCAAGTAAACCTATCATGCGTACAAAATCAACAACAAACGTACAACAGTTAATGCACAAATGTACAGCATAAAAGATCAGTTCTCAAGAACTAAATTACTTCTAGGATCAGAAAAGAGGATATATTACAATACAATAACTAACTTCGTCCTTGTCATTAGTTTGTAAAGTAGCAACAACATGTAAGCATTTCTCGATATCTTCGCCTGGTAAGCGGAAAGCAAAGATGTAAATCGTGAGGGTCAGATGACAGAGGAAGTGAAATAATAATGTGGAATCAAGCACATATGCCACTCTTCCTTTCAGTGTCATATATGTGTATATTGATTCAATAAGACGTTAGTTAAGAGCTAACTTTCTTAAGGTTTGTTAACATGCCTTTCAGCACATTACGTCGAATTCTATACACATTGTTAGTCTAGAAATTTATATTTTCCGGGAAATATATAAGCATTTCACATAAACTTTAATCATGAGGGCAGTGGAGATTAGTTTGGACACAATCCACATGATATACCAATAAGCAATAAATCACTAAAGAGATATAATTAGTATACATATTATTATTTATAATAATCTAATTAATTTAGCCAAAATCTTTTATAAATATAATTTGCAACATATTGATGCAATGGTTGTTGTAATATATGTATTATGGTTTGTATAGTGGTAATGATATATATTATATATAGATTACGATGAACCTATCAAACGGGAAAAAATAGACGCGTGTTCATCGTAACGCGCGAGTCCTAGATCAACTTAGTTATTTTATTCTATGTTTTACGTTTCGGATTAATTTGTTCGCACTAACATGCCGCAACTTCAGTGTCAATGGTTGCTAGCAATAGTGTGACATTAGTGTTCACCCCGCCGCAACGCGAGGTTCTTAATACTAGTTAGAACTGTAAACAAAATTTCTCAAATTAAATAGAATAGAATATAATGCAAATCGGTTAAAGGATTTAAAATTGATGGTGCACTTGATTTGATAAAATAATCAACTTATAAGATAATGGTAAAAATAATTGAATTTAGGTTCAATTCACCAAGCGCACCCGTTTGTCCTTTTAAATATATATATATATATATATATAGGGAGGAGCTCATGCGAGAACCACCTTTATTGTGAGAACCGCGAGAACCAATGTGAACACAACCTAAAATAGCTAAAAAAACCTAACCCTCCCCCCCCCCCCAAAAAAAAAAAAAAAAACCTAAACCCCCCTCCCTCACCCCCCAAAAACCTAAACCCCCCCACCCCCAAGCTAAAATGCTAAAAACTAAACCCCCAAAAAACCTAAAAAAATCTAAAAAAAAATTAAAAAAATTTTTGTGTGATTTTTAGCTATTTTTAGGCATTTTTAGTTGTGTTCACATTGGTTCTCGCGGTTCTCGCAATAAGAGGTGGTTCTCGCATGATCTTCTCCCTATATATATATATATATATATATATATATAGGGTGGGGTTCTATAGTGAACACTAATGTATTTGCGAACTGAGTGAACAAATCTTGGCCACTGATTTACACACGTGGATGGCTAGGATTTCAGCATCAAATCGTAAAATACACTAGTGTATTTCATCATCAAATCCTTGCTATTGATCTACACACATGTATGGTCAGGATTAGTTCGCTCAGTTCGTAAACTATACTAGTGTTCACTCTTGAACCTAATCCTATATATATATATATATATAGAGGCTGGTTATCATACAAACACTCTAATCGTGCATTATGTACGCTATAACAACAACCGTACAATCATCTCATTAAAAGCGCTTGTTTAAACAATTAAATTAATCAAATTAAAATTAATAAAAAGAAACCGCCAAGGTTAGAATCGTCCATAGCGAGAACAAAACCCCTGATTATCAGCACACAAAAACTCAAAATCATACCGTAAAACCCAAAAAATCAAAAGCATTCTCCATTGCGATTTCAACTACGATTCACTGCTACTCTCTCATTGCGATTTCAACTGCGATTCCATGAATATTGAGAAAAGAAGCAAAGCAAACAACGACAGACCACAAGCGAAGAACATGAATCCAGGTATCTATTTACATTTGCGATTTAAAGTGTAATATACAGGGGCTTTAAAATCAAATGCGATTTTGTTTGTTTATTAACGTTTTAACTGAAACATATAGTTTTATAACATTATATATTGATAACAACTTCAATTTTGCTAGGGTTTATTGCAGGTATATTTATTTATTAGGTTTTGCATTTTTTATGCACTTGTCTTAATGATACTGATGGGTGTGCGATATCATATAGGATTTTGTTTTGGTTTTAATGACATTTGCGATTTCATATGATAAAAAGCTAGTATGTAGAAGTTTTTTTGTTTTAGGTTAAATTAGATTTGCGAATTGATATAAAAACAAATGCGATTTTATATGATAAGTTAGTTGTATTGTTTAGGTAATGCTTATGAAAACAAATGCGAAATCATAACTCATAAATGCAAACTGATAAAATAACACATGCGAATTGATATCTAACACATGCGAATTGATGACTTATTGTGCATGATTAACTGACAAATGCGATTTGTTAAGTGTTTTTAACTTTAGCTTGCGATTTTGTAGAAATAGAATCTGATGAAGACTTTGAAGGACCAATATCAACTCTGATAAAAATTAAAAAGAATAGAAAGAGATTGGTGATTCAAGAAAGTTCAGAAGATGATGAATTTGTTAAGCCACCCCAAAAAAAGAAAAAACATGAGAAGAAAGAAGATAAGAGGAAATCAAAGATACTCACAAAAAAACATTCAAAAAAAGGGCAACAACCTAAAACAGAACATAGAGAGTTTTTCAAATACAGCAATGAAGCAATACTGCTTAGATGCCAACCTAACTCATATATGGATACTGTTAGAAGATTTTCAAAAAAACAGATAGATGATGTTAAGGATATGGGGTTTGGAGCTATTCTTGATATCAACATCAACCATATTTCGACACGATTGGCATATTGGCTAGCAAGAAACTTTGATGAGAATTCCGATGAGCTAAACTTGGGAAAACACAAAATAAAAATAACATCGGACACAATTTTTGAAGTATTTGGAATACCAAGAGGGCCAAAGAAGGTTGAGATAATAGCCGATAAGAGGAAAGTTAAAAAGCAAGTGAAACTTGAAAAAAGTCAAGAACCGGGAAATGCTGTGAGGGATACATTCATCCACCAGTGGGAGGAAAACAGGAGAATTACCCATGGCTTAATTGCAGATACAATGGAAAATCAAAGAGACGGAGGGAGCCTGTTTAAATTAAACTTCCTAGTATACTGGATGACGTTCTTTGCGGAGATTACAAAGGCAACACTTGCAAATGATAGATGTTTGCTTGGTGTAGAAGATGTTGAGGAAATAAAGAATCTAGATTGGTGCTCATTTCTACTCGACACCTTACGTCGTACACGAGCAGGCTGGAAAAACTACAAAATACAGTTTGTGGGACCTGTTGCCTTTCTTACGGTATACATTACTACATTTAATAACACATTTAACTGACTATTTTGTTTTGATATATAATTAAATGATCTTGCGATTTATACAGCTTCTGTACACGCATGAGTACAACAAGAGGCTTAACTTGTTTGAGAAAGCTGTGGAAATACCGCTTATTCGTTATATCACATCATCAGAGATTGATATAGTCGAAGATAATATTTCGGATAACGGACCTCAATGGATATCAAGTGAGAGTGAAGAAGAAGAAGAAAATGAAGAAGAAAATGATGAGGAAAATGAAGAAGAAAAGGGTCCTTCAACGGAAGATTATACACTACGACCCCCGGTTGACACCACAATAAGCTACAAAAGAAGAACTGCGCATGGAGTACAAAACAAAGAAACCGGGGGAGAGCCAAAAGATAACGAGAACATTGATAATTTCATGGATTTCAGTTTTGAAATCCATGAAATGTCTCAGTTGAACCTTGAGATGGGAGTTGGAACACAAACACAGAAAATGATTGATTATTGCGCCACTCCTGTTCAACTTTCACCATCCATATTCTATGACACAGCCCAGGAACAAGAACGAGAGGCTTCAAGAACCCACAAAAAGGTAATCGCAAAAAAAAAATTAATTTCAATTAATCCATTCATATTTAACATTTCAATTATTAGTATATTAACTCAAAAAATATTTACAGAACCTGTTAAAGAAAATGAAAGCAAATGTCAAAAAGTACATTAAAATGGTTCAAGATGTTCACGAGATGAACAACTTAGTTTCAGAAGCAAGAACTAAATGTTTTTGGGATCCGGAGATTATGGCGGCCTGTAAGCAGTGGGATGAGACGCTTCGGAATCATCCCATTTGTGTGCCGCCTGCTTCGGATCAAGACCATGAAACTGCAACCTCTCCTGTTCATCAAGTTCCTGAAAATCCAGCTTCAGAAGTTCATCAAGAAGTTACTACAACCGAAGAAGGTAGAAAGGATGATGAAGCTCAAAAAGTAATATCCAGTGTGTTGGTAGAAATGGCATCAACGGGTAAAACATGCGAACTTAAATATTAACACATGCGAAATTAGTTAAAAAATACTATTTTTATGCATATGCGAAACCAATAAAAACACATGCGATTTAGGTCAACAACACTTCAAATCTGATTTCGCACGCGATGTAAATGTATACCTTGCGATTTTGATTATAATGTATTAACATTAAATAATTTGTATCTACAGGTGTACTGCAACCAGATGATGGAGGAGTCACAGACACCCTTCTTGCAAACATTCAAACTGTGGAACCGGGAGTATACACTTACCAACAACCTGCCAAAGGTAAAAAAACAATTTATATTATGAAAAAATTAAAAAGCACAATTTATTGTATTTCTTAAATTATTCTGGCCTGCAGAAATTGCTGAAAACGAAACTGTTGTCGAAGAAACAGTTAACCTTTCAGAATCTACCCAAGACATTCAACAAAAAGTTCCAGAAAATGTGACAGAAATGGAAACAGTTTCTTTAAAAGAAACAACACAAAAAGACCCTCCACCTACCGATACGGGAATTGAAGTTGAGAATGAACCGGTCGTTGAGAAGGAACCGGAAGTTGAATGCCCTCAGGTAACGGCTGAGGAATTGAATGAAGTTGAGTTGCTTTTGAGCCTGGGTGCCACCATGGAAGAAAACAAGCAAAAAAAAAACAACTAAGGGGAGAAAAAACACAAACCCAAAGCCAGTTCCAAAACAAACAATACCAAAAGGGTTAAACGAACTGCTTTATAAGACAATAGAACAAGCCAAAATTCGAGCTGAGAAAAGATGTAAAGAGCTTGGAGAAAAATTTTGTTCCCCTTATTGCAACAGGGTGGTAAACTTGCACGAAGCATTATTGACTCAAGAATTGAATGTGATTCGGTATACATTTGCAACATTAGAAGACTTACAGTAAGTAAAATACTTATATCAAAATAACAAACATCTAAAAATATATACACACAACCAAAAACTAATTATATGTTTTATGTCTGGCAGAGAAGAATTTTACCGATCAAAAACTGAAGTTGCAACATTCAAAGCTATATTTGAAAGCTTCTACAAGGGTCAATACGTAGCATCGAACGGAATAGATGCATTTGTAGATATTCTAAACCTTGAAGAGAAGAAAAGGGATAAGAAATCATCACCATACAGACTCTTCTTGTTTAGCACAATGATGGTATGTTTTCATACACATTTTGTTATTTGAAAATTCTAAGAGTAGACGCATATTAAATGATTTCGCACACTAATTATAACTAAAATCGCATGTATTATAGAACAAATTTCCCTGTGAAACATTTCTCATAATGATTTAATTTCGCATTTGTTTTATGTACTATTCGCATGTGGGAAAAAATCCATTGTTTGCATTTCTTATACTGTTGTAATTTCGCAAGTTTTATATACACAATTCGCATGTGAAAAAAAAATCCATTGTTTTTAATAACTTTGATTCTAATTACATAACATACAGCCGGATATCATGTACGACGAAGAGAAATACACAGACGACAGACGTCTAAAAGTATTTGCCTCAAATTTTGAAGACATCATACAAAAATATGAGGTAAAAAAACTTGATTCGGTTGACTTGGTTTTTATTCCGGTACTTCAAGGTGACCACTTCTATGTCTTGTGCTTCCACTTGAAAACCGGCAAAATTGAGCTAATCGACAATTCAGCAGCTGAACAAGAGTTTAAGGAAAGATACAAGGGGCTTCCAGACACACTGGTAATACAAAAACTTATACATATACATGTTATATATTATGTAAAAAGCTACTAACACAATGTTGCTATGTTACAGAGAAGGGTATTGGTTTTATACCTACAAAAGGCTTTAAAACCAACTCCGGCTATCGAAGAACTTTCAAAAACGGTTATCGAAAGAAAAGTTATGGAATGGAGGACAAAGAATAACGGCATCGACTGTGGAGTGTTTACAATGCGTCACATGGAAACATACAAAGGAGACACAATACCATGGATGACCGGATTTGTGAAAGAAGATGAAGTAAACAACAGACAGCAAGCACAACTACATCTCCTAAGGCACATATATCTCAGCAAAATCATTCTATCCGAACACAATATCCACCGTCAAAAAATAATTAAAAAGGCTAATGCTTTCGATAAAAGGCCAGACAAACATAGATATATGAAAGATTTGAATACGATAATCCCAACAAGGATGAGTGTGTATTTTGGGAAGGAAACAAAGTAAACTTCTTTGATGATGGATTTATGTTGAATATTTAAACTTGTTAGTGTTTTTTAATTTCGCAAATATCAGTATTTTTAATTTCGCATTTGAATTTTTAATTTCGCATTTGTATTTTTAATTTCGCATTTGTATTTTTAATTTCGCATTTGACAATGAATTATTGAATTTTGGAGTAAATATGGGTCTATTAAAAGGCCAATACAATTCCATTATACAACACAAAATGCGAATTTATTTAAACATGCACCAACAAAAAAACAAAAGTTCATTTAAAAGGATGAAAGAAACTCCATTTTCATCTTCATCGAGCATCTTAAGACAGTTATTGCATCAGCCAACTCTTTCAACTGTTTCTCATCCCTCTCACCCAAATCCACCATAAACATAACAACAATTTCTTTAAGACTACTCACTTGCATCTGAGATAGCAATTCCAGAATTTCTTGTCTTCTCTTCATGTTTTCTGTTACACGAGAGATGTTGGCCTCCAACATCTCTTGACATGACCGATCCTCTTGAATTTGTTGCTCAATCCTTTTCCTCAAATCCTGCTTGATACTTGGTTCAGAAGAAGATGATGTTGGTATATCTGTCATTCTTAATAGGATGTTTGAAAAGAGTGTTAAAAATATAAAATATATGATAAAAATTATTGATATGAATTATTGAACTCAATTATTGAACTGAATTATTTGATTTCAATTATTGAGCTGAAATATGAAACACACTGTGCGAAAATAAAAATAATTATTATTAAAACTTGCGAAATTAAAAGCTATATTTGATAAATACTTTAAGATTTGCGAAATCACAGACTTAAAACATGCGAAATTACAAAAAATTAAATTTCATTGTTTGCGAAATGTCTAATTTAAAACTTGCGAAGTTATACAAAAGATCTATTCTTAACTACCTGTATTATGTTAACACAATACATGCGATATAACCAAACAACACATGCGATATGGTAACCAAACAAAGAAAACCATAAACAACTTATCTTCAACCTCGTTACAATCTAATAAAATGAAAAAAAGCCTTCAGATCAAATAAAACCCAAAACTCAAACATAATTAAACTATTGACGAATCCTAAATTACGAATCCAGGTTCAATCAATAATCAAATCAAAAACCCTACAAATCGAATTGATACAAACAGTAATTAATTGGACGGTTACGAAACGAAATCCATATCTGCTTCCTAATTGCCGGAATTCCCCCTAAGATGATCGAATGAATTGTCTGATATACCCTTATCTAATTAAATTGAATCCGGACACGTGTATGGCTGTGGGTATCGCGTACATAATGTACGATAGGGAGATTTGTACGCTACTCTTTACCTATATATATATATATATATAGGACAAAGATCCGTTAGGAACGACCCTTTATTGCGAGAACCAGTGTGAACACAAACAGTAATTCCTAAAAAAATCTAAAAAACACCCAAAAAAAATTTTTTTATTTTTTTTTCTATTTTTTTTGGAAAAATCGCTATATTTTGTTAATAAAAAAAAATTCAAAAAAAAAAAAAAATTCGAGTAACAGTTATCCACGCACATGTGCATATGTATCATTTCTTTGTCAAATTCCGTAATTCATTACAAATAATAGTTAGTTGCACTTTCATTTACACTATGTCACACCCCGATTTTTCCACATATTACCGGTGGGCCCGGCGGGGAGTATTGTGACGTAGTTGATATCATCATAGTCAATACACACAATATAATAGCACAGCGGAAGTCTGGGTGAATAAACTATTACAAACCATACTGTCTTTGTGTTCGAGTTTATGAATGTACAGACTGGAATGTAATAAGATCCACAGGCGGATCATAAACAAATACAAAAGAAAACAAAAGACAGACTGCAGGCATCTTATAGACTTGCAAGATCCTTTAAAGACACCCTATAGCTCCAGCCTATTTCGAGAGGTACCTGTCAAATCAGTCTTTAAGAAAATACGTCAGCTTACACTGGTAAATACAATTAACTGACTCTTTTGAAAAGGTTTAAAAAATTGGTTTGAATGCACATGGCACAAAAATCTTTTATAACTTGGGACAATTATTTAAATATAATCTTGTATACAGGTTTATATGTTTGTCATACAATTGGGGCCGGTTGGAAGCCGGTCGTGATTAACCGACTCACCACTTGTAGAACCCACAAAGGAGTTATCCCCAACATGTGGGTTTATATTTAGCATTTGCATCTGTCAGGTGTATGCCTACACCCCGTGCATAGGTCGTGACCATTTTTAAATAAATGAGCCGAGGATATCCAGGACACGGTCGTTAACCCCCAATGCTTATGTTATCAAACAAAACAGATTAAAATGGGTTATGTAATTTATTAATCACAATCCGATTAAATGATTTCATACCCGACCAAGTGGTATTATTATAATACCATATCCCAAGCCCGTATAGGGAAAATAAGTTAAAAGTATTTACCTGATGCTAGCAGTAAAAACCTTAAAGCTTTTGGAAGGCACCTTCTACCGGAAGCTATTTAATCTGTATAGAAGGTTTATTAACCTATTAGGATGCTAACGGGTCTTTACTTTAGTCAAGGACTTAGACCGGCTAGCTAGAAAGAAACCTTATGGTTCTAAACGCTAGATTAAGCGGTGAACGGAATAGAATGAGATTTAGACCCGACAAGCTTGGATACTTGTATAATGTGGGTAAACTAAATACATTCTGGAATTTGAGGATTAAATGAAAAGGTTTGGCCCGTTTCGACTATTTTATGTAAACTAGTCACATAAGCCGATCCGAACGCGTAATTGCGCAACGAGTAACCAAATAAATTATACACAGGTCTTAATCATTATTATGCTCAAAATATGTTAATACATCAGTAAGATATTAACATACATGCCCAAAAGTTCATTTAAACTAAAACAAGTCCCATAATGGCATTTTGGTAATTTTAATGTCCGTAAAAGAGTTTAATTATGCAACTGAGTTTCAGACCTGGTTACATCAGTAGAAGTATGTACTTTTTTATATGTTATAACAGTAAGATAGTTTATATATGTGAAAATTATCTTATATATCCAAACTATGTCCCGTAGGGGCATTTTGGTAATTTTACATATGCCTTAAAAGGTCAAAAATAGACTTTTGAGTTTAGAAACTTTAACTTACTGTATAATTATATGAGTTAACTTAAACATCAGTGGAAAATGAGTTTTATATATTCAATATAGTTTTGACCCATACTATGTACTAAAAACGCTTAAAAGGCGGTTTAAAGGGGTATTTGGGTTAATATTGTAAATCTGAGTTTTTAATCAGTTTGTAAAGCTCAATATACTTTATTTATTATAAGAAATCAGTAGTAAAAGATTTGGTACTAAAAAGATGTGTAGAACTCATTTTATGCATGAAAAGGGTAAACTGGCATTTACCGAAATTAAGCTATGACCCTATGTTATGCTCAATCTAAAAATAATTAAAAATCTTTAATATTCCCCAAATATTATTTCACATCAGTAAGTATGAGGTTTGGTGTCAAAAATAAGGTTTAGATAGGCTTCATACTAATTATGCCATTTAATTACTAAAAAGTCCCTTAATTACGTTATTGAGCATAACTCCCATTTTAGACCTCCAATTGGTGTCAAACTTTTTAGGACATGTCTAAATATCAGTAACAAAGGTTTTAATCCAAACACATTGTTAAAAATCTCAGTTGTAAGTAAAAAGGGCGTTTATGGCATTATTAAGCATAATTACGATCAAGTGCATATAATTCAAACCATTAGGTACTATGTAATATAACTCCAGGGGATTATACTACTAAGTAATGTGGTCCTAATGGAAGCTTAAAACATGGGTGCATTAAGCTAAAATGGGTCAGAACTGAAAGTCAAAGCAAAGTCAAGCTTTTGTGACTTTCGGTTAATAATTGACCTTTGACTATTAATTGTCGGGTTAGGACTGATAAAACATGCTTTAATATTAATTACCAAGTTATTAGAATGTTAAAATATAATTTAGAACCTTTAGTTTATTAATTTTAATCATATTTACACATTCTGCCCAGTTTGACTTTTTGTCAAACTACTTTGACCCGACAATTGACCAGTCAAACGAGATAATTAGGAGGTGCCCTTTTAAGGGTTAATCACCTACACTAATGTAGTCTTAAAACCACTTTCAATTTGATCAGTGGTTAAGCCACATGTAAATAAAACGAAAGTCAAACTAATTTTAAGATAAGTTTGACTTTAAAGTAATTAGACTAAATTAGATGACTAAACAAGTAATTAGAAGCTTACTTAAGGTCCTAGCAAACTTTTCTACACTTGATTATCCTCTTCTATCAGCTGGAAGCTCCAGAGCAAGTCCCACAATGAATTTGTTGCAAATGTGTGTTATGAACACAAGAACTAGTCCCATTATATAGTCAAATTCTTGAGTCTAGATCATCTCCAGGTGTAATATGATGCTCCAAGATCGACCCAAGTGTCCTAGCTACTCATTTAAACCGACTTACAGCTCCCTAGGTCGATACAAACTAGGTTAAGGCGGTGGAACTGGCAAACCCGTAGCTGCAGGTTGTTTTCTGACACTGGGGACCTGACGCGGCCCGCTTCAGGTTCTGCATAATACAATGCGGGCCGTCTGGGACTGGTTAACTGGCAAAACAAGTTTCAAAGCTGGCAGAATCAGTCCCTTGGCGTTTTTAACCCCTTTTAGCATGATTTTTGACAAAAGAGACCCTTGCAATTATTTCCTTGGGGTCCAAGGATATATAAACAAACTCCGTTAGGCTCAGGTTCGTTAAATATCACTATGAAAGCAAGTTTCGTCAAGTTTACACTTTTGGCCCAAAGTCTTGAAATCACGCCTAACGATATTGAAACCACATGAAATTTATACCACTTATTCTTAAGAGTATATTTGAATATTTCGAAGCCTCGGTTTCGTTAAAAGGTCACTCAGAGGTCAGGATTGACATGTTGACACGTTTAACCCTTGTAATATAAAAATCTTCCGATTATTTTTGTATACGGCTTCTCACATCCAATTAATCACTCATTCAAGAATATATTCATCGTGTTAGGTCATTCAGAGGCACAAGTTTGGCATGTTGACACTTTTAGTCCCTGTGGTTTCATAGTTCCGTTATTCGACAACTTTGGCCTTTCAAATGAAATCTTCCACACCTTTGGAGTTTATGACACGTGTCCATATATAATTGGACACGTTTTTCTGTGGTGTTACATCCTCACCCCCTTAAAAGAAATCTCGACCCCGAGATTTACTGAAATAAGTAAGGGTATTTCTGCTTCATAGTGGACTCGACTTCCCATGTATACTCGGGACCTCTACGGGCTTCCCATTTGACCTTTACTATTGGTACTTGTTTTCTTCGGAGCCTTTTAACCCGTCGATCCTCGATCAATATAGGTTTTTCAATAAATCTCAGACTTTCATCAATTTGCACGTCCTTGTGAGACATTGCTAGAGATTCATCAGATACGCATTTCTTGAGATTACAAATGTGAAACACATTATGAATCCCACTTAGCTCTTCCGGCAATTTCAGCTTATAAGCTACACTACCGACACATTCGATAATCTCGAATGGTCCAATATACCTAGGGCTCAACTTACCCTTCTTACCAAAACGCATCACACCCTTCCAGGGTGATACTTTCAGTAAAACTTTATCGCCTATTTTAAACTTTAGATACCTTCGCTTCCCATTAGCATAGCTTTTCTGCCTGTCCCTGGCAGCTTTTAAGCGATCACGAATCTGGAATATCTTGTCCGTTGTTTCAAGGACTATCTCAGGTCCTGATAACTGAGCTTCTCCCACTTCTGCCCAACAGACAGGCGTTCTGCATCTCCTACCATACAATGCCTCAAAAGGTGCAGCCTGAATGCTGGTATGGTAGCTATTATTATAGGAGAACTCGATTAAGGGTAGATGATCATCCCAACTACCTCCTAAATCAATGACGCATGCTCGCAGCATGTCCTCCAATGTTTGAATTGTACGCTCACTTTGTCCATCTGTCTGAGGATGGTAGGCGGTACTAAAGTTCAACCGTGTGCCCAAGGATTGTTGGAAACTTTTCCAAAAGTGAGAGGTGTATCTAGTATCTCTATCTGAGATAATAGCCACCGGCACGCCATGTAGAGCCACAATCTTGTCTACATACAACTGGGCTAATTTATCTGGGCTATGAGTCTCTTTAATGGGTAAGAAGTGTGCCGACTTAGTCAGTCTATCCACAATTACCCATATTGTGTCATTCCCGTGTTTCGTCTTAGGTAACTTGGTTATGAAGTCCATAGTTACCATTTCCCACTTCCATGTGGGAAGTTCTGGTTGTTGAAGCAGACCAGATGGTTTTTGATGTTCAGCTTTAATCTGAGCACAAGTCAGGCACTTAGCTACATAGGTAGCAATAGATTTCTTTAAACCTATCCACCAATAATTAGCCTTTAAATCATGATACATCTTGTCACCACCCGGGTGAACTGAGTATTTGGAATTGTGGGCTTCCTGGAGGATTACCTCTCGAAGCCCTCCATGAATAGGAACCCAAATTCTTTCATTCATCCTAAGGATTCCATCTTTCCCCGGTGTTAATTGGTCGAAGATTTTACCTAAATTTTCATTTGGGAGGTTATCTTCCAAAACGGCGTCCTTCTGCGCAGCTAATAGTCTTTCATTCAGACTATTCTTTAACTCAATGCTATTGGCATTGATCCTAATTGGCTTAACTCTTTCCTTTCGGCTTAGGGCATCCGCGACCACATTCTCTTTACCAGGATGGTAGCGAATCTCGCAATCATAGTCGTTTAAGGTTTCCATCCAACGACGTTGTCTCATATTGAGTTCTTTTTGATTGAACAAATGTTGGAGACTTTTATGATCAGAAAATATCACACATTTAGTTCCATAAAAATAATGTCTCCATAACTTAAGTGCGAATACAACGGCACCCAACTCCAGATCGTGGGTGGTGTAGTTTTTCTCATGCACTTTCAGTTGTCGTGATGCGTAGGCAATCACCTTGCCTCGCTGCATGAGCACACAACCCATACCGGTGTGTGAAGCATCACAGTATACGACAAAGTCTTCAATTCCATCAGGTAAAGTTAGTACCGGAGCATTGCTCAACCTTTGCTTAAGAATCTCAAAGGATTCTTGTTGTTTCGGACCCCAATTAAACTTAACTTTCTTACGGGTCAAGGAAGTTAAGGGTGAGGCTATCCTTGAGAAGTTTTCAATGAATCTTCTATAATAACCTGCTAACCCTAGAAAGCTACGGATTTCGGTTGGAGTCTTGGGCGTATCCCAATTCATAACAACTTCTACTTTGGCAGGATCCACCTGGATGCCTTTCTCACTAATGACATGTCCAAGAAATTGGACTTGGCGAAGCCAAAACTCGCACTTGGAGAATTTAGCATACAACTTCTCCTGCCGCAGTAACCCTAAAATGCACCGAAGATGCTTCTCGTGATCATCCTTATCACGAGAATAGATAAGTATATCATCTATGAAGACGATGACAAACTTGTCTAAGTATGGTTTGCAGACTCTATTCATGAGGTCCATGAATGCTGCTGGAGCGTTAGTGAGTCCAAAGGGCATCACTAAAAATTCGAAGTGTCCATACCTCGTCCTGAATGCTGTTTTAGATACATCTTCAGTTCTAACCTTAAGTTGATGGTAACCGGATCTCAAATCAATTTTTGAAAAGAAGCTCGCTCCTTGGAGCTGATCAAATAAATCATCGATCCTGGGTAGAGGATAACGATTCTTAATTGTTACCTTGTTTAGCTCACGGTAATCAATGCATAGACGCATTGATCCGTCCTTCTTTTTCACAAATAATATTGGAGCTCCCCAAGGGGAAGAACTAGGTTGTATGAAACCTTTCTCCAACAATTCATCCAATTGAGTTCTGAGCTCTTTCATCTCCGTAGGCGCTAAGCGATAAGGAGCTCGTGCTATAGGTGCTGATCCTGGTATAATGTCTATCCTGAACTCTACTTGCCTCTCAGGAGGTAATCCAGGTAATTCGTCAGGAAAGACATCAGGGTAATCAGAGATAATCGGAATGTCTTCAATTTTTGGCTTAGGTTCATTCACAGTCACTTGCGCCATGTAAATGACACGTCCACTTTTCATACACTGCGCTAACTTGAGAATAGACATATTGCTAGGCAATCCATATTGAGTATCTCCCTGGATGGCGACTGATTCACCAGAAGGGGTTTTGATAATGACTAGCTTTTTATCACAGGCAATTTGGGCTTGGTTATGCGACAACCAATCCATGCCTACAACTATATCAAACCCAGCCAATTTCATTGGCAAGAGAGATAGCGGAATAGAGTGATTCTTGATGGATATGGAACATCCATCAAGAAGAGTGGAAACTGTTTCTAAGGTACCATCAGCAAGTTCTACCTCGTATTTTATGTCTAGAGTCTTAATAGGCAGATTCAATGACTTACAGAATTTATGGTCTACAAAAGACTTATCAGCACCGGAATCAAATAAGACTCTAGCATAATTATTATTTACGAGGAAGGTACCTGTTATGACATTCTCGTCATTCACTGCTTCCTTTGCTTGCAACTGAAAAACTCTTGCATTGTTTTTCTTTGCTTCCTCCGTCTTCTTTGCATTCTTGGGGCAATTGGTTTTGATGTGCCCCTTTTCATTACAACCGTAGCAGGTTGCATCCTTTATATTTCGGCACTCAACAGACTTGTGCCCTTTCTTTTTGCAGATCCCACAAGGTTTAGCTTGTGGATCTTGATTGCATTTCCCGAAATGCCTTTTATTACAAGTCTTACATCTGGGCTTGTCACTCGACTGCCCCTTTTTGGAACTAGAGTTCCCTTTGCTCTTTTTGTTTGACTGAGGAGACTTGTCTTCCTCTCGTTTCCTCTTTCCTTCATCGTTTGCCCTCTTCGCCCTACTCCTCACAACATCTAAAGTGAGGGATAAGGATAGATCCACAGCGGATCTATAAGTGGCTGGCTTTGAGGCCTTAACATTTCCCTTTACTTCAGGGGCCAAGCCACCAATGAAACGCGCGATGCGTTTCGGTTCAGGAGTGACTAAGTATGGTACCAATCTTGACATAGAGTTGAAATTAGTCACATAGGATCTACAATCTAGGTCTTTCATTACTAGGGTGAGGAAATCCGATTCAATCCTCTCAACTTCATGTTGAGGGCAGTAGGTATCTTTTACAAGATCTACAAACTTCTCCCATGAAAGATTATACAAATGAACCTTCCCAGTAGACTGTACTAGGGCTTTCCACCATGTAAGGGCATCACCCTTGAAAGATTGTGATACAAACATCACCACATCCTCCTTAGCACATCCGCTGATGTCTATTACGGTTTCCATCTCGTCTAACCATTTTATACAATCAATTGCCCCCTTTTCTCCAGTAAAGTCCCTAGGCTTACAGGAGACAAAATACTTGTAGGTACAACCCTTGGTGTACCTAGAAGTTGGCTTGAGGACAATCTGCTTCTTGGGCTTATCACTCTGGTTAGTTGAGTGCTGAGACTCACTTTTCTTATTAGAGTGGGGTTGAGAATGGGATTTCGAGTGAGTCTGAGACCTAACGATACTAGGCTCTTTAAACTTAGCATCTACTGCTTGAGAAACTGCTGCGGTGATCATTGCCTGCAGATCGGCACCAGTGATATTAATTCTGGTTTTGTCGCCTTCTGAAGGATGACTGCTTGCTTCGTCCGAGCCAGCCATTTTTGAATACTATATCAAACATAGATGATATATTTAATTTACATATTAAATCATCATACTGATGAGTAGAGGGTCATGGTATTATTAAACCATATAAACCATTAAAATAATCATAGAGATATTCATATTATACAAAGTTCGTCTTAAGGGACATTTAAAATAGCTTAGAAAAGCTTGTCACACGGACGATTTACTATAACCAAAGATCCTCGGAATCAATGATTATTTAAGGGTTGAACAAAGTTCATCGCCCTTTTTGACAAGAATTTCACAAATAGAACTTTCATTGTCTTCATTACACCTTTGCTCATATGCATACATCTCTAATGGATGTGTGGTGTATACATCTTATAGATGTTTATTAGCCATGATTAATGATGATCATATAGGCTACAAATGATAGTGATTTGGAAAAATCCAAATTTTTAGGAAGATTGTGTGATTTCTCGTACCGCACAATGCAAGATTGTTAACATGTTTTCAGATGTTAACAGGGAGTCATTATCTTAAAAAGGTTATACCATCATAGCCATTTACTATCTTGGCTAGGTTATACCTCTAAGAGTTTCTTAGATGGATTAAATAAAATTTTAAATAAAGTAGTATGGCATAATATATTAAAACCAAAATAACTGCATTAAAACCATGGTACGGTTACAATGTTGCCCGAAAAGGGACTTTGAGAAAACAACACAAATTACCCTCACAGGGGTTTATTGAAAAAAAACATTGCCCACGCAGGGGCATACTGAAAAACACTGCCCACGCAGGGGCATACTGAAACGGAAATAAGTCCTCGCAGGGACTTGATACATGAAAACGAAATAAACGTCCACGCAGGGACTTTATTACATAACAAACAAAAACAACACAACCCAACATCACTCTATTTCTTCTTACCCTTGAGGAGGTTCATAAGGCCCTTAACAAAACCATTGTGTTTTTTCTTATTTTCCTGAGCCTTATGTTCAACCCTCTCCAACCTCTCTAAAATCTCCTGAGTTTGTGGCTGCTGATACGGAGGAGGTTGATAGTATGGCGGGTATTGAGAATCCTGAGGTGGGTATCCAGTAGGATAGTGTGGTGGGTAGGAAGAAGGGTAAAGATGATGGTATTGGGCAGCTGTAAGATACGGATCCTGAGTCCCATAGTCGGATGGGTATCCAGACGGGTTATACCCAGATGATCCTGGGTAGGTCGGGATAGGGTTGTCGAAACCCGACAGTGGTTGCAATGGTGCGTGTGAAACTGGCGGAAGGTTATCTTCCGTCACCGTGCGTGATGACTCACCCAACTGGGGGTTTTCTGGGATAGCAGGATACGAACTTGAGCCACGAGGAGATGAAAACCTTGGTCCCCCACGAACCGACATCCTAGCATTTCTCCCTCTTCTAGGTGGCGGGGGAGGTTGTTGAGGTGGATCCTCAACTGGCAAGGGCGGTGGGGTAACAGTCCTAAGCTGTGGTTCATCCAAGGGTGGTTGGCTAGGTGAGCTATGGTATGAAGGCGTGAAATACCAGTCATACTGGCCCATCCTTTCCTGGAATGAGTCAGGCCCGTTGTAGGGTGATCCCACAAATGGAGATCCGCTAGAGATACTAATCGGGTGCCCTGGTGTACCAGTTTGCAAATCCGGGTCTGGGTCATCATCCATCTCCATCTCTTGTGAAAAATGGTCCTCAGGTCCTAAAGGGTTATAGCCCAAAAAGTCATTAATGTAAGCGTTAGGATTGAATTGTGAAGGTGAGTAAGTGGAGTCTGATTGGTGAAAAGGTTGAGATTGGTAAGAGTGGTATGATTGGTTGGATTGATGGGTTCCCAACGAAAGGGGAGAATGATGAGGTTCGTTCAGATTAGGCATCCCAAAATAAGGAGGATCTGCCGGTGAGGATCCCAACGAGACAGAATGTCTCGCTGGTTCAGGGTTATGGCTCCAATTATCCTTGGAGTCGGAACCGGTAAGTGAATCGGACGGAGTGCGCCTGTGAGAAGGTCCGGAGCTACTAGAGGGTCCTCCACGCATAGGTCCCTTGCCTCGTCCCCTTAGTCTTGGCGGCATTTTCCTGTTAAAACAAGTAGATATAATAAAGCAATAAAAGGAAGGTTAAGAGTAAAATCCTAGGTCATTTGCCTAGACTCGAGAGTCTAAGGAATGTGCTTATTGTGTCATTGAGATTAAACACAAAAGGCTAGTGTTTAATTCACTCAATGTTGGCTCTGATACCAACCTGTCACACCCCGATTTTTCCACATATTACCGGTGGGCCCGGCGGGGAGTATCGTGACGTAGTTGATATCATCATAGTCAATACACACAATATAATAGCACAGCGGAAGTCTGGGTGAATAAACTATTACAAACCATACTGTCTGTGTGTTCGAGTTTATGAATGTACAGACTGGAATGTAATAAGATCCACAGGCGGATCATAAACAAATACAAAAGAAAACAAAAGACAGACTGCAGGCATCTTATAGACTTGCAAGATCCTTTAAAGACACCCTATAGCTCCAGCCTATTTCGAGAGGTACCTGTCAAATCAGTCTTTAAGAAAATACGTCAGCTTACACTGGTAAATACAATTAACTGACTCTTTTGAAAAGGTTTAAAAAATTGGTTTGAATGCACGTGGCACAAAAATCTTTTATAACTTGGGACAATTATTTAAATATAATCTTGTATACAGGTTTATATGTTTGTCATACAATTGGGGCCGGTTGGAAGCCGGTCGTGATTAACCGACTCACCACTTGTAGAACCCACAAAGGAGTTATCCCCAACATGTGGGTTTATATTTAGCATTTGCATCTGTCAGGTGTATGCCTACACCCCGTGCATAGGTCGTGGCCATTTTTAAATAAATGAGCCGAGGATATCCAGGACACGGTCGTTAACCCTCAATGCTTATGTTATCAAACAAAACAGATTAAAATGGGTTATGTAATTTATTAATCACAATCCGATTAAATGATTTCATACCCGACCAAGTGGTATTATTATAATACCATATCCCAAGCCCGTATAGGGAAAATAAGTTAAAAATATTTACCTGATGCTAGCAGTAAAAACCTTAAAGCTTTTGGAAGGCACCTTCTACCGGAAGCTATTTAATCTGTATAGAAGGTTTATTAACCTATTAGGATGCTAACGGGTCTTTACTTTAGTCAAGGACTTAGACCGGCTAGCTAGAAAGAAACCTTATGGTTCTAAACGCTAGATTAAGCGGTGAACGGAATAGAATGAGATTTAGACCCGACAAGCTTGGATACTTGTATAATGTGGGTAAACTAAATACATTCTGGAATTTGAGGATTAAATGAAAAGGTTTGGCCCGTTTCGACTATTTTATGTAAACTAGTCACATAAGCCGATCCGAACGCGTAATTGCGCAACGAGTAACCAAATAAATTATACACAGGTCTTAATCATTATTATGCTCAAAATATGTTAATACATCAGTAAGATATTAACATACATGCCCAAAAGTTCATTTAAACTAAAACAAGTCCCATAAGGGCATTTTGGTAATTTTAATGTCCGTAAAAGAGTTTAATTATGCAACTGAGTTTCAGACCTGGTTACATCAGTAGAAGTATGTACTTTTTTATATGTTATAACAGTAAGATAGTTTATATATGTGAAAATTATCTTATATATCCAAACTATGTCCCGTAGGGGTATTTTGGTAATTTTACATATGCCTTAAAAGGTCAAAAATAGACTTCTGAGTTTAGAAACTTTAACTTACTGTATAATTATATGAGTTAACTTAAACATCAGTGGAAAATGAGTTTTATATATTCAATATAGTTTTGACCCATACTATGTACTAAAAACGCTTAAAAGGCGGTTTAAAGGGGTATTTGGGTTAATATTGTAAATCTGAGTTTTTAATCAGTTTGTAAAGCTCAATATACTTTATTTATTATAAGAAATCAGTAGTAAAAGATTTGGTACTAAAAAGATGTGTAGAACTCATTTTATGCATGAAAAGGGTAAACTGGCATTTACCGAAATTAAGCTATGACCCTATGTTATGCTCAATCTAAAAATAATTAAAAATCTTTAATATTCCCCAAATATTATTTCACATCAGTAAGTATGAGGTTTGGTGTCAAAAATAAGGTTTAGATAGGCTTCATACTAATTATGCCATTTAATTACTAAAAAGTCCCTTAATTACGTTATTGAGCATAACTCCCATTTTAGACCTCCAATTGGTGTCAAACTTTTTAGGACATGTCTAAATATCAGTAGCAAAGGTTTTAATCCAAACACATTGTTAAAAATCTCAGTTGTAAGTAAAAAGGGCGTTTATGGCATTATTAAGCATAATTACGATCAAGTGCATATAATTCAAACCATTAGGTACTATGTAATATAACTCCAGGGGATTATACTACTAAGTAATGTGGTCCTAATGGAAGCTTAAAACATGGGTGCATTAAGCTAAAACGGGTCAGAACTGAAAGTCAAAGCAAAGTCAAGCTTTTGTGACTTTCGGTTAATAATTGACCTTTGACTATTAATTGTCGGGTTAGGACTGATAAAACATGCTTTAATATTAATTACCAAGTTAATATAATTTAGAACCTTTACTTTATTAATTTTAATCATATTTACACATTCTGCCCAGTTTGACTTTTTGTCAAACTACTTTGACCCGACAATTGACCAGTCAAACGAGATAATTAGGAGGTGCCCTTTTAAGGGTTAATCACCTACACTAATGTGGTCTTAAAACCACTTTCAATTTGATCAGTGGTTAAGCCACATGTAAATAAAACGAAAGTCAAACTAATTTTAAGATAAGTTTGACTTTAAAGTAATTAGACTAAATTAGATGACTAAACAAGTAATTAGAAGCTTACTTAAGGTCCTAGCAAACTTTTCTACACTTGATTATCCTCTTCTATCAGCTGGAAGCTCCAGAGCAAGTCCCACAATGAATTTGTTGCAAATGTGTGTTATGAACACAAGAACTAGTCCCATTATATAGTCAAATTCTTGAGTCTAGATCATCTCCAGGTGTAATATGATGCTCCAAGATCGACCCAAGTGTCCTAGCTACTCATTTAAACCGACTTACAGCTCCCTAGGTCGATACAAACTAGGTTAAGGCGGTGGAACTGGCAAACCCGTAGCTGCAGGTTGTTTTCTGACACTGGGGACCTGACGCGGCCCGCTTCAGGTTCTGCATAATACAATGCGGGCCGCCTGGGACTGGTTAACTGGCAAAACAAGTTTCAAAGCTGGCAGAATCAGTCCCTTGGCGTTTTTAACCCCTTTTAGCATGATTTTTGACAAAAGAGACCCTTGTAATTATTTCCTTGGGGTCCAAGGATATATAAACAAACTCCGTTAGGCTCGGGTTCGTTAAATATCACTATGAAAGCAAGTTTCGTCAAGTTTACACTTTTGGCCCAAAGTCTTGAAATCACGCCTAACGATATTGAAACCACATGAAATTTATACCACTTATTCTTAAGAGTATATTTGAATATTTCGAAGCCTCGGTTTCGTTAAAAGGTCACTCAGAGGTCAGGATTGACATGTTGACACGTTTAACCCTTGTAATATAAAAATCTTCCGATTATTTTTGTATACGGCTTCTCACATCCAATTAATCACTCATTCAAGAATATATTCATCGTGTTAGGTCATTCAGAGGCACAAGTTTGGCATGTTGACACTTTTAGTCCCTGTGGTTTCATAGTTCCGTTATTCGACAACTTTGGCCTTTCAAATGAAATCTTCCACACCTTTGGAGTTTATGACACGTGTCCATATATAATTGGACACGTTTTTCCGTGGTGTTACACACTACCACGTCTAATACACTACTTTTTACATTAACAATATTAGAAATGCACATGTGCATCTATATGTATCAACATGAAATAAGGTGTTTTGATACACTACTTTCTCTTTCAACTATCATTACATCCATAATACACAAGCATGCACATGTGCATTTTTGTCATTTCTTTGACAAATTCCGTAATTCATTACACATGTTAGACAATTGCACTTTCATTTACACTACCATATGTAATACACTACTTTTTACATTACCAACATTAGAAATGCACATGTGCATTTATATGTATCAACATGAAATAAGGTATTTTGGTACACTACTTTGAATACACTTTCCCTTTCATCTATCATACCATCCATAATACACTACCATTACCTCCTACCATCCATAATACAATACCATTACCTCCTACCATCCATAATACAATACCATTAACAATATTTTCACTTTATTACATGTATGTAAACACCATTTATACCATCCAATCAACATATTACATAATAAATTGATAACTATAACCAAACCATCAACCACTAGATATAACTAACCAAAAAACATGTATATGGGTCTACTTATCCATTCAAAATCACAAACTTTTTGTACCAAAACACGTTATATCATGGTTATACCTAATTATGCACATGTGCATTTTGAATATTGGTAATGTAAAAAGTAGGGTGTTACTAATGGTATTGTAAATTAAAGTGCAATTGTCTATTCCTGATAACGTATTACCGAATTTGTCGAAGTAATGATACATATGCACATGTGCATGGATAACTGTTACTCAAAAAAAAAAAGTTTTTTTATGGTAACGAAATATAACGATTTTTTTTAAATATTAAAAAAAAAATTTGAGTGCTTTTTTGATTTATTTTAGAGTTTATTTTGTGTTCACATTGGTTCTCGCGGTTCTCGCAATAAGGGTGGTTCTCGCATGAACATTACCCTATATATATATATATTGGAGGGTTTTAATGAGAAGAATTTCTTTTGTAAGAAGAAAAAAAAGAAGCCTTAACTAATAAGAATGCTTTGTTTTACTTCATTTAATATTTGCATTTAATTTTAATATAAGCGTATAATGGTAAACTTAAATAGATCATTAATTTGTATTCTTTCTCTTTAATAACTAACTAAATTAAATTTGTAACTTCTTTTTCAAAATATATGTTTTTTTTTTTCAAATTAAAAAACAACTTAATTTAAAGTGTATGATAAATTACGAGTTGTGTATGATATATTTCGAGGTGTGTAGGATAAATTTTGTCTGTGGTAGGAAAAAAAATCTATAATGTGTAGAGTATATGTAGGAAATTTTGATATGTGTAGGTTTTGTACATTATATATAGAGTTAATTACATAGTTAGTCCCTGTGGTTTGTACAAAATAACATACTTAGGTACTAATAGTTTAAAATCACCTTCTAGGGTATTAACTTTTCATTTTGTAACGTTTAGAGGTATTAACTTCTAAGGTAATAACATAGGTAGTCCCTATGGTTTGCACAAAATAACATACTTAGGTACTAACAGAATGTGATTTTAAGCCTACAAATAAGCTTAATACCCCCAAACGTTACAAAATGAAAAGTTAATACCCTAGAATGTTATTTCAAACTATTAGTACCTGAGTATGTTACTTTGTGCAAACCACATGGACTAACTATGTAATTAACTCTTATATATAGGATAATTAATGATTAGTTGACTAATTAATTAAAGAAAGAAAAATTAATGAGATAAGTTATAAGTGAAATAGTATTTTACCAATGTGTTATTTCATTCTTTTTCTTCTTTTAGTAATTTCTTCTTATATGATCCTCCATATATATAGTGGAGAGTTCAAACGAGAAGAAAAATTTTGAAAGAATAAAAAAAATAAGTTTTAAACCAATAGAAATGCTCCATTTTACTTCATTTAATATGTGTATTTAATGTTATTAATAAGGGCATATAAGTAAATTTCTAATTGTAATTAATTAGCTAACTAATTAAATTTGTAACTCACTTTTAAATATACTCTTTCAAGATAAAATAATTTAGGATGAAAGACAATTTTCGACATATGTAGGATAAATTTTAGTATGTGTAGGATAAATTCTTAAATGTGTATGATAAATTTAGATATGTGTAGGGTAAATTTCGGTAAGTGTAAGATATATATGTAGGATAAATTTTGAAATGTGTAGAATAAAATGTTTTTTGCTTTATTAATGAGAGATAACATAATTAATTGTGAGGAGTTATAAACTATTTAATTTTTTACCATTATGCCCTTTCTTTTTTTCTTTTCATATTAAATTCCTTTTCAAATGAACATTCCCTTATATATATAAAAATTTATAAGGGTAGATGGAGTGCATCTCGCTCCTCCGGTCCGATAGAGCTCATTGATGTTCCCGCAACCCCTCTTCCATCCTGCTCCTCTCTTCCTTCTTTGTCAGGGCTGGCCTTGAGCAAGTGTCGGATGGGCGACAGCTCAGGGCCCAAATCGATATAGGGCCCGAAAAAATTTAAATTTTTTTTATATGTATATATAAAAACATGTATTAAAAAAAACTCTTAAAAGGCCTGAGTTTAATAAAAAAACGTTAAAAGGTCCATAACATTTTAAGATTTTTGGATTTGTGGCCCAATTTGCCAATTAAATTCGTAAAGGGTCCGAATGGCTAAATTCTTTTAGGAAGTACAACTTGTGAAAGTGTAATGAAAGTGATTCGGACTCAACTGAATAAACAAAACTAATTCAAAACCCAATTAATAAATTGAGGGGGTTTGCTGGGTTTTTTTTTTTTTTTTGGCGAACAAGGCCCAAATTCTTTTTATCTTGCATAAGGCAAAACTTTTTTTTTTTTTTCAGAGAGACAGTCATATCCTTTGTGTTAGGTCCGATTCCAAAGAATATTCCAGTTGTTGCGTTCTTTCAAGTTGGTACTCCTTGCCACCTCAACTTTAGTGCTCTATTTTAGCCCCTTGCATTCCCTCCACCCTAAGGTTGTTAAAGTAAATTGTGAATTTTAACTTATTTGGAATTAGGCTATGGGGTATGGGGCTTGGGTTGGGGCGTGGGTTGAGGGAAAACGCCCAAGGCACCAACCCGGGTGGGCTTGGGTTGGGGCGTGGCCCTTGGGGCTTGGGTTTCAAGCCGGCGTGGGGCGGGGGAAGCGAGCTGACATGGCGGGCTGTGTATGGCCAAAACAAAATAGCCGTTGGGTTAGTTGTTGGCCAACGGCTATGTTTAAAAAAATTAATTTTTCACTATAAAACTCACATTTTTTCTTCCATTTTTTTACCACATTCAACCACATCTTCTATAAAATCATCTTCAATTCTCCTTCTACAAAACGAAAAAATGCATCCAATCGTCCAATGCCTCGTCCATTTTTCATACACTCTTCTATGCCCCATGAAGCGAGTTACGCATCGCTTATTGGGAATCGTTTGTTTACTAACTTCCCACACTCCGATGATTCGATACCTACCCCGTTTACACAATCGCCCATCAACATTTCACCAACCTCCATCGACCTTTCACAAAACGAAACCGTTCCCGAAACTCAACCACCCAATGATGGTCCTTCCGCATCGAAACCCATCAAAAAGAGAAGTCATAAGAAAAAAACCGAGGCGGATAAAGTAGTTGAAACCGTCAAACGAAAACAACAAAAATGGGTCGTTGCTGAAGAAGTTGCATTGGCGAGGGCTTGGTGTCAACAATCTCAACATTCAACTTTAGGTATTCTTAACCTTTGTTTTTATTAATGGTGATTTTTTATATAACTTTGTAATATATTAAATTTTGTTTTTATTAAAATAGAAAATTCGCAACATCGAACCGCCCTGTGGGAATCGATTAGTAGACTATTCCATGAAGAAATGGGAAGGGAAGCTTATCGTGAAAACGATAGCTTATCCTCAAAGTGGAGCGAGATAAGCACCCAACTTACAAAATATAGTGGTTTTTTAAATAAAGCAAAGCAAAACCCAAAAAGTGGTGAAACCGAAGCCGACATTTTGACAAATGCAGTGTGCACATTCAAATCAAATGTGGGGACCGACTTCTGTTTCATGCATTGTTGGGAGATTTGTAAGTTTCATCCAAAGTGGGCGAATATCCCTATTGGTAGCGAAACTAACTCGTCTTCCAAAAGGTCAAGGGCCTCGTCCCAAGCCCAATCTGATGCACGAGATCAAGAGTTTGAGGACCTTTTGGATGATTCGCCAAGCCCAAACCGGCCTGAGTATGGAATAAATGCCTCAAGAAGGCGTGCTCAAAAATCAAGATCTGGTACGGCATCGCCTTCAGCTGGGAGTTCGGACTCGCGTAGGGGAATATACAGCGAGCAGTTGGATGACATTTCATGCAAGTTGTATACATTCAACGTATTCCAACCACAAAGGGCCGAAATACGAAGGAGCAAAGAAGCTAGAGATGCCGCTAGAGATGCCCAGAAACAAAAACGGGATGATTTGAAATTTATATCCCAGCTCATTGATCACCTAGAGGGTGAAGAGTTACAACTAATCTTAGCGATGAGAGAAGAGATAAAAAACAAATATAAAAGTTAGGATTTTTTTTTTTGTAATTTTCTTTATTTAAAAATATTAAAAAAATTAATTTTTTTGTTTTACATAATATTCAAATAGCCCAGCTGGTCAGCCCAGCAAAGCCCGCCAAACCCACGCCCTAAACCCCCGCCCCACCATACCGTGTTGAATGTGGATTAGCCCATGTCTACCCCCAAGCCACGTGTCAACTAATGCACCAACCCAAGCCCAACCCCCCGCCCCACCATACCCACGGCCTTAACTCAAAAACTTGAGTATAATCATCTCAAGTCAACTTACTCGTAAATTTTTAACTGGATACGAGCCTGCTAGTGTAGGATGTCCAGGATAAAAAGAAAAGCCCAACTAGTTAAGGCCAGAGACGAAAGCCCAATAATACATAAGTGGATCCAATAATCCATTAGTCCTTTGATTCTTTCTTAGTGCTGTGACTTTTCTCATACCCCTTGATTTTTTTAATTAATTTTTGTCTTTTTTAGTTTTTGTTTCATAAGTGAGGTTTTTTTTATGTTTTATCGTTTTCGTTTTCTACTGATTTACATTTCTAGTCCCTTAGGTTTGTATGTTTCACTTTTAACCTTTTAAATTTTGCTTTTTTTCTTTATATTTAAGTTAGAGCTTTCTTGGTATAAATTCGAGTTCATTTACGTATTACGTCATGTGGTGGTATAAATTCGCATTTTTGTTTCACGACTGTTTTCGGTTTTGGTCATCGTTTGCTTAATCAATACTTAACACTATTTTACGATTCACGCGCCCGCAATGCAGGGGTTAAACACTAGTTTTTTTTATAATCAGAGCCCCCCCTTGTATGTGATAATTCACCTATATATTAATTCTCCAACGTTTTGAACAGTAACAAAGAAAAACGTTTTGTACAAAGAAAAAATAGGATTATCCTATTATCCTAATAATTGAAGGAAACAAACAGTAGAAACACCTGAATAGTAGAAAAATGAAACCACATGGCAGGGAATAGTATGTAATGTATTGAAATTTATAAATAATAATAATAATAATAATAATAATAATAATAATAATAATAATAAAGTAAGAGTGTTTGTTTCTTTTTGATTATATTGAGTTATATGGAAAATACATGCATGTGCATGTAGTCCTACGATAGAAAAAAAAGGGAAAAAAAACATAAAGTTAAAATATTATATTGTTTACTTCAACAAGTTGACATAACCTACAGTGGTGGAGATACAATAGAAAGTTTATTTGGCTAGGAAGGTTAGGAAGTGATTTTAACCATCTATTTAGTTAATCAATGGCTAAGATTAAATGATGGAAATTGAAGGGAAGAAAAGAGGCGCGTAAGTTTGTTTAGGGATATTCTAGTCAATGTAAGACAATAGTTTCTCTCTCCTCCAATCCCCCCCCCCCCCCATTTTTTAAACGTTAATAACTCTTTTATACGACATTATTTTTTTATAAAAATTGCACCAAAAAAACGAGCGTTTTTTATCTATAAAACGAGTATACTATTGCTATATTTTCTAAAAAAAAAAATTAAAAACCAGTTGCGTAAAACGCAATAGAAACCCCCCCCCCCCCAGTTACGTAAAACGCAATGAAAAAAACCCCCTAAAAATGTCATTTTTCTAAAACGAAATGCACAAAAAACACAAAGAAATGTCTTATTTGTAAAACGCAATGGCCAGAAAACACAAAGAAATGTCTTATTTCTAAAACCCAATAGCCTAAAAACTCAAAAGAAAATGTACTTTCTAAAACGCAATGCACCAAAAACACATACAAATGTCTTATTTCTAAAACGCAATGGCCAGAAAACACTTAAAATGTCTGTTTTCTAAAACGCAATGAACTGAAAACACATAAAAAAGTGTTTTACCTAAAACGCAATGCACAAAAAACACAAAAAAATGTCTTATTTGTAAAACGCAATGGCAAGAAAACACTTAAAAATGACTCATTCTAAAACACAATTGCCTAAAAAACAAATGAAAGTGTTCTCTGTAAAACGCAATGGGCTGAAAACACATAAAAAAGTGTTTTATCTAAAACGCAATGCAACAAAAACACAAAAAAATGTCTTATTTGTATAACGCAATGGCCAGAAAACACTTAAAAATGACTCATTCTAAAACGCAATTGCCTAAAAAACAAATGAAAGTGTTCTCTGTAAAACGCAATGGACTGAAAACACCTAAAAAGTGTTTTACCTAAAACGCAATGCACCAAAAACACTCCAAGAATGTGTTTTTCTAAAACGCAATGGCCAGAAAACACATTAAAATGTTTTAGTTCTAAAACGCAATTGGCTAAAAACACCAAAGAAAGTGTTCTCTTTAAAACGCATTGAACCATGACAATAGTTTTGTCTGTGCTGTGAATTGTCTGTGCTGTGAACTGTCTGAACCAATGCAGTTTACGTATGCAGTTTCCAGAGGCAATTTACAGAAAATTAAATTTTCTGATGCATTTTTATTACAGCAATTTAATTTTTCTGATGCATTTTTATTCCAGAGGCAGTTTACGTATGCAGCTGCCGCCCCTGGGACCCCGCTACCAGGGGCGCTGCCCCCGGACCCCCGCCAAGATCGTAAAACGCAATGATTAAATCAAAAACCCAGATCGTAAAAATGAAATTAAAGAATTTCTTACATGGATTGAAGTGATTTCTTCAACAATTGACGAATTTTGAATGATTGAAACACTTATCAGCGCTCGAATCGAACAGATCGAGTGATTATCTTCAAAATCACCGGAAAAAACGAGATTTTGTATGAAATTAAACTGGGTTTTCTTCAAAAAAGCTGAAGAACACGTTGATCGGGTGTTTGAATCATTGATTGGTGATGAAAATCGCACTATAATGTAGTGATTATTGAGATAGAAATTGAAGAAATGGTTGAAGATGGTGGGTTTTGAAAATGGTGGGTTTTGAAGTTACTAGGTTTTGAAAAGGAAGAAGAAATGGTTGGATTGACTAAAATGCCCTTTTTCTTTATTTTAAATGTTGTCACATGTCCTAATCCTATTGCTTCCTACACTTTCTAGCCAAAATAAACTTCCTATTTGATCTTTTCCCTAACCTACAATACCTTCTTCCATATCTATTCTGTAAGCCTTATCTTGGATTCAAAATCTTAAATTGAATCTCTCAAACGAACAAACCGATATTGTTGGGCGACTACGACCATTCAACCAATTTATACCTATTCAGACTTTTTCTTTATTCACAAAACCCACAATCTCATCAGCCGCCATCATGTCCATGTTTCCTTTTTAGCTAGGAACCGTCGCACGTCCGTTCGTCACAGTAAACTCCGTCACCCGAAGCCTCCGATCTGCAACAAGTTGCGTTTCGACAACTTTGACAGCCTCCGCACAACCACCGGTCGCCGCATACATCCACCGTGAATCGGCTTTAATTTGGAACCATCATACCCCCGCCTTTCTGCCACCGCGAACTAGCTCGTTGTCGTCGCGAACCAGATTCAGCCAATCAGCCACCTCACGTGTGCGTGTATCACCGCTCTTGTCTCAGCGCTCTTGTCTTAGCTCTAGTTTGTTTCGGTTCAACAACTAAGGTACGAACCCATCTCCTGACCGATACGATTGTGGGCGTTCGTGATGTAGTTGCCGAACTGTTATGGCGGCAATATAATACATAACTAATTGGTTGATTTTGTTTTCTAAATTCAAACTTCTGCTTGGGACCTATGAAACTAATAATTTGGAGTTGGTAATTTAAATTAACTTGGGTTTTGAAATTCTGATGTTTTAAGTTATCTCAGCCATTGTAAGCGCTTTGACAATTACCTTGGTATCGGCAATCAAGAACCATATTAGCTAATTATTTGACTCTTGAACCTAAGTTAGATTAAACTTTTTTACTGCTTTGGAAAACCTTGTATATACAGGTTTGGTAAGAGTTGGGTTAACTCTCTGTTTGGTTGTTTACTCGGCTAGAATATCTCAAACACATTGTGATTCATTAATAGTTAGGATTATTTTGTCAAAATAAGGTTTTATAAATCTTTATTTATATTAACAGTCATCTATTATATATAATAAATGAAAGTGATTTGGGCCACGTGTTAGTAGATGAGGGCATCGTTTTTTCCCTTTTCCCGCCTAACAGTACCACTTCCCTTTATTCTCACCTTCTAACAAACCCTGCTTTATTCTTCTTCTTCTTCTTCACCTTTCCATACCAGATCCACTTTCTTTCTTTCTGATGTTCATCCTTCTCCTTCTTCACATTTTCATCTCATTAACAACGTCAAAGGAGAGGTTACATCTATTGGATACATCTGCGTTTGAAACCCTAAATCATGTACCGTCGAGTAGTTGAAGAACATAATAATCATGTAAGATCTATTTTCTCATTCAGAAATTTTATTTGGTTTTATCTATTTTCTTATACTGAACATGATGAACCCTTTTGTACCTTCAGAAGAAGAAGAAGCTCTCCTAGGGTTTCTTATCGTACACAATGAACCCTTTTGTACAAGCTCCTGTTAATCGGTGACCCTGGTATGTTGTAATAATGTTTTTATTATTGTTTATATATATATATATATATATGAATAACTTTTTGTAGCTTTTGATTTTTGTCTTTTATTTGTTATTGTTTATTCAGATGCTTGCTTTGTTGTATCATGTGATTACGAGTAGATTGATTTTGATATGTTTGCAGTTTTTGTTTTTCACAATATGTTTTTCTTTTATTTATTCACCCATGTTAGTAATGTTGGATGCACCTATGTTTCTTGATCCTCTGTTTTTCACAACCTGTTTGTTGATTAGAAGTAAGCTCTGCCGGATGGTTGTTGAGGAGTTGGAAATGTGAAAGAGAAGGAGAAGGACGGTAAATTCATTGTTGGATTGTTTATATTATTTTTGCAGCAAGTTCTACTTGATTATTCATGTGGCAACTTTATATTTGCAGGCTTGTGAATTAAGGTTGGTTGTTACTTAATTTGTGTTTACTTTAATGATTTTCAGTTTCATGAAGTCATTGTTTAGAAACTGATTTTATTTTCAGCTTTGCTTATAGGTCATACCAGTCCAAAAGTTTAGGCTTCATCGCTTTTTGTTATTCGGTATGGTACTCAATCTTACTATCAGTTTTACTTTGTTTTTTAAGAAGGTGTTGTTGTCATGGACATCGAGGTGATCTCACATGCCTCAAAGTTGTATTTTTGGTGTAGAGCAATTGCATAAAAACTAATATGTGACTTTTTTGAGTAATAATATACTTAAATCTCTTCTTTTGCCATATAATTGTTGCATCATCTTCTTCCTTCTTCATTGCACAACACCACGGTAACCTCAATTGGTCTGATTTATTTTTTGGTATTTGTAACATTTTGATTTACTGTTTATTCATGCATTGATTCATTTGTAATCACTTGCAGATCATCCGTCATCTTAATTTGAGCAATTAAACGGAGTTTTCTTAAACATCACTGTAAGTTTCGTTCATTAATCCATGCATTTGTTAATTCCTCATGTTTTTTTTATTCTTAATCGTTGATTCTGTTTCAGGTACACTTTTTGTTGTTAGTTCCATGTGTTTTTTTCAGATTAATTGTTGCTATATATATATATATATATATATATACATATATTGGTTTTGTTTTGATGAAAAGGGAAATCGTTCGAGACGTTTGATCCAAGAACCGAAGAAAAGATATCGGATATTGCTGAAGGAGATTAAGATGATGTTGATCTGGCTGTTGAAGCTGCACGTTGATCCACAATAAGCACTGCCCATCTAAGTTTCCTCCAATGACAGTGGTTATAACAAGGTAATAAGGCAAAACACTGATCTGCCTAATAACTGTTGGATATAAAGACTGTTGTACACAAAGACTGATGAGGATTATCCACTGTTGAAGACCAAAGCACTCATGAAGACCAAAGGTCTGATGAAGACAAGCACTGATGACCCAAAGGTCTGATCAACCAAAGGTCAACCACTGCCCAACAACAACAATGGTTCAGCATCAACAGCAGCTATTCTACCTTTGTGTATGTTAACATTGTTTATATGTAACAGTATTTATCACATCAGTGTTTTATAATATGTTAGGTTTTTAGATGTCATCACCTCAGTGTTTATATGTAACAATATATATGACATCAATTTTTATATGTAACAGTGTTTATCACAGCAATGTTTATATGTAACAGTATTTATCACATGACCTCAGTGGTTTGATCTGTACTATAAATTGAACAGTTATTTGATCTTTATACTAATAAATAAAAATGATGTACACTTGGAAACTGATGTATTCTTGGGTATAGTATTATTGAAATTAGTCTTTTTTTGCAAACTGATGTTTATGGCCAAACATCTGTTTAAGGTCAAACTTCTGTTTAAGTCTAGACAACTGATATATAAGGCCAAACATCTTTTTAAGTCCCAACATCTATTTAAGTCTAAACAGATGTTTAACCAGATCCACTGTCTTCTCATCTTTTAACACTCTTCAAAATACTTAAAAATGATAGTTTTAATTAATCCTTAAAAGTATGTTACAACCACTGTGTTGGTTCAAACATCTGATTATTAAAAGTTATCCACTGCTGAAAGACAACCTCTGTTTCTTCATTCTTCATGTTGACCATTGACTGACTAAACATCAGTGTTTCAATCACTGTTGGCTATCCACTGATAGTAAAAAAACAGCCACTGCTCACATTTTTATTGTTGACATCCACTTATATTGACTATCAGTGGTTTCCCTAAAGAACAACCACTGCTCACATTTTTATTATTGATGTGGTTAATTAGTGATAGAATGAAATTATCAAAAGAATACTAGAATTAAAATGAAATTACCATTTTACCTAATCGTTACATTCCAATGAGATAAGAGTTCCTCCAACATTGTTTTCATGATAAAAATTAAAGTTAAAATAAAAAATAAATAAAATACTGTTGATGGCAATTTGTTGCAAATCAAATCAGTAATTAATGCTAATTTCTTGAGCTTTGGACATTGAAAATTTGCAAAATGTGAATTTCAAATTGATGGTTATTATCTCTTAATTAAAGTTAAAATAAAAATTAGAAAAGTCATCATGACAATTGCTTTCAAAACAAATCAGTAATTACTGATAATATCAGTAATTTTGAAATTCAAAATATGCAAAATGGTAATTTAAAATTGACGTTCTCTCTCTCTTTTTTCCTACTTTGCATATCATTTCTAATATTTAATTACTTTAATAAAGCAGGATATAAGGATATACACTACTTGCCTTTCAAATTACATTTGGCACTGCATTCAATTAAAATTTTGAATGGAGAATCGGTAAGCTTGAATTCCAACCTTGATATTTTTTTAAGAACATTATTGTATTATCATATTATGTTTAGCAATAGATATATTTTGCTTATTCTTTTTTTAATGTACAGTCTTCAAATGGAGGTTGCAAAGGTTAACATGCTTAACGATCTTAATACATTCTCAAACAACTATTCAATTAGAGTGAAGATTGTTAGCATGTCCAAGAAGATGATGAATGAAAACAAAAATGAAATATATTGTCTTGATATGATCTTCATGGATGAGATGGTACCGTATATATTTGTCTTATAATTATTTTGGACATATGAATACCCAAATGTTATATAACATGTTTTTTATTTAATCGGATGTTTCATATTCTTAGGGAACTATGATACAAGCCAGCTGTCTGCATAAGATGCTAGGAAAATTCAAAGACTTCCTTCAGTTGGATGAATGTCTTCTTATCACCAAACCGTCTCTTGCTGCTAATAAGTCCTCTGCTAAGTATACCAAGAGAAATGACAAAATATCACTGTATTTCTATACTTCTGTTGAGAAATACCTTGACTGGTCTGGACCGAAATACCGTTTTAATTTTGTTAACCTCAAGGATGTTGTTCAAAATAAAATTGAAGTTAATACAGTTATTGGTATGTAAATCACTACATGATATATATGTACTGTTTTGTCTTATTGTTTTTTTTTCATGTTATCGCTTCTTAATGCTGTTTTCTTTTAACAATATATTTTTGTTTATAGATTGGATTAGTTATGTGGAAGTTTGTTTCAATCTAGAGGATACATCAAAGAAGGATGGGAGCAAGGGCAAGAGACTTAATCTTAGAGTTGAAGACCTTGAGTGAGTTCTTTTTATTAAGTTGTTGCATTTTGACGTTTAAAGTATTACAAGGTTGCTTGATGTTATTATGTTTTATGTTAATATTTTAGAGGCCAAAAGTGTCCGGTTACTTTGTGGGATGCTTTTGCTATTGACATGTTTGCTTACATGAATGATAAGAAACGAGAGAAATATGTTGTTATCCTTTGTCATTTTGGTATGGTCAACCTTTACAAAGGTACAATTTAAACTTAATTTTAATTTTTTTTATTTAGTAATTTATATTTATATTTATTTATATATTTTAAATTTGACATTGTTTATATGGATCTACATTTGGTTTTATTTTTAAATTCAGGCAAGCATGGAGTTGCAAACGGGTTTGAGCTTAGCAGACTTTTTATCGACACTGACATTGAAGAGATGTCCTCTTTTAGGAAGATGTATAGTTAGTAATATGTATATAAACATTAAACAGTATTATTTTGTACCTACATTTACTTTTTATGTTTTAATTTGATCACATGAATCTGTTTAGGTATGTAGAGAAAATTTCTGCTTCATCTTCATCAAATGAGCATGTTGGTTCAAACGTTATCTCAAGTGTTGAAGATGAGTTTCTTAATAACCCTGATTTCATGCTTATTGGTTTCCTTGGAACCATATCAACGGTGTGTATTTTCTTATAAGTACTTTACATGCTGAGTTTTTTATAGTCTTTTCTAAGTATTATTATTTTTGTTTGATATTGATAGACAAAGAAGGTTTTGGTTCTTGGCACAATCACAGCTATATGCACTGATAAACTTTGGTATTACAATGGTTGTAACCACTGCAAGTCGAGTGTGGAGGAAAGATTTGTAACGAAAGAAAATGTGGATGGTTCATTTGATGTTGATCATGCAAAATCTTTGGTGTGTACAAATGATAAATGTGAAGGAGTCGACATCTATTCTATTCCGTGGTTTGAGATTACAGTTTTATTTCCTTATACTAAATACTAATATGAACCACACTTCTGTTATTAGTAATACTAAAATTTTCATTTGTTTTTAACTTTGATAGCTTCAAGATACCTATTAGGGTGCAAGACTCTTCCGGTACTGTGTCTTTGACACTGTTTGATTTCGAAGCTTACAAGATTCTTAAGAAAACTGCCAAAGAGTTACTTGCAATCCAAGATCAGGTAACAAATACATGCATTCAGTTATTTGGCCATGTAGTAAATATAATTTAAAATTATTTTTTATAAAATTGTAGGTTCTCAATTATGGAATCATTGTGCTCATTGTAATTTATATTAATTTTTATAAAATCATAGGTTGTTAATTCGGGAGAGATACCGAACCCATATCCTGAGATTTTTGACACGTTGATTGGAAAGCGGTATGCGTTCATCATAAATGTTAAAGACTATAACATTGAGCATCAGGTTGAAAACTATGGTATTTCAATGGCCACTAACGATGATGAGATCCTTGCCGCGCTCTACGCCAAATTCAATCTTAACCAGGTTTAAATCTTCATTATGTCATTCTTTTCATTTCATAGTCATATCGTTTTGAAATAGATTTATACCATTTTGTGTATTTTATGTTACTGTGTATTATGTACTTAAAGCATGAGCAGTCCGAATCGTTGGATGTTCCAGATTCTTGCAGTTTGTCTACTCCTGTTAACCTTATGAAGGTAATATAAGAATTTGGTTATTTGTACTAAATTTTTTGAAACGTTAATATTTATTATCTTTTTATATCAGGATGAGATGTCATGCAGCGGTGACAATGTTACACCTGCATCCAAAGCACTCGTAGGCAATAAGAATCCCTCTTCTGATGAAACAAAACATAATATTTGTGAAGTGTGCGACGTAGATGATGCATTAGGTTGCTCCTCGACAAAGCGCTGCATGAAGTGTCTCAGGATGAAGATGCTGGTGTTTCGACGCTTTTGATTCCCAAGATTGAGAAATAGTTTTCTCTGTATTTTCAAATACATTTACGTGTTGATTTCATATGTTGTTGCCACATTGAACTTATGGTTTTCGTTTTGTTGGTTTTGGGTGTTTGGTGTTGTTATGTTTTGGACTGATTGTGTGGTTTTGAATTTCTGAAAACTTATCTGCTTATTATACTGTTATGTTCTATATTATAATGAGTATGACCTTTCTTTGCTTATTATAATGTTTATGTTAAATAAATATTGAGATGTTCAATATTCAATATTTATGTTTAAAACTTATGTGTATGAATAGGAGCAACAATTTATAATATATATTGTATAAACCCAAATAACAACTTTTTTATCTACAAACATTTGTAATCTTTAATCAATTTTAATCTTATTATCTTATCTCATAATTTATATAGGATTATCAGTTGATGTGGTTGTTCTTTATTGGTTTTTACCGTTATCCCTGCTCACTAAGGTTTAATAAGTATCCGTCATATATTACAGTTTATAAAAAATATATAATTTGTGCCTGTTTCTCCCATTAATTTATTTAAGTAATCTCATTCAATAGCTTATTTATATACTTCAAATTTTGTCTAAGTCATTCAAAGTAGGGTGTTTAGAAAAACCGTAACCAAGTAAGAAGCGTAAACGCAAACCCATTTTATTCGGTTTATGGATCCACGTTTTATTTTATTTGTTTTGTTTGGTTTATTTGGATAACTGAATAAAAAAACCATTTAACTTAATTATTTATTAAATAAAGATAATAATATTTTATTTAAAAAATCATATACAAATAAACCATAAACCTAACCGATGAACACCCGATTTACATTCCACAAAGATTACAAAATTTGTTGTTAAGTTTTTTATCAATGTAATAGATTGTTTGAAATAATTAATTCAATAATTTGAAACAATTCTATTTTGCATTTCATGAACTGATTTCAAATTACAAAATGATAAAATGGAATATTATAATTTATTGAGGATATGTTAATCCCTAGGTATGGCATATTGTAATTCAAAATTTAAAAACCACTGTTTGGTTCTATTTTTTTAATGTTCCTGATCTTTTACTCTTTCTTCTTTTGAATCCTTCTCCTTCTCTCATGTATGCAATGTCAAAGAATTCACGTTCAACTTCTACAGCTGCTAATTCGTCTCAACGAAATTTACACAGTAAGTGAAATTATAACTTCTTAACTCATCATTTCCCAAATCAAAATCAGCTTTCAGATTGAAATCATAATTCTACTTGGTTTTTTTGTAGGTCCTCTTATGAGAACTCCTCTTTCAGATATCTCAAATAGATCTACTCTTTCAGATATCACAAATGGTAATAGCTCTTGAATTTGATTATAAGTATACTTTTTTTCCGTTTTATGTTTCCAAGTGGACTGATTCTTGTGTTTCGTACATATTATACTTTCTCTGTTATTTAGTTACTTCACCGAATGAAAGGCGTAAGCTTCAAAAATTAATACTTGATAATAATAAATCAAAGAATTCATCATCATCATCAACGAATGTTCGTAACATCTTTTCTAACAATGCAAATTTGCTGGAATGTTCTGATACTACAAATTAACATATGTACTCCATTGCATATCGAGCAGTTAGAAATGCTACTTGTTCTTTAATTTCAACTACACCAGGTTTGTATTTTGTTTCTTTATTATTTCTTTTGATAAATACATTACTAAACAACATACCGGTACTAAGATGTATGTTTTAATATTGAATGTTCATATAACGGCATAAACATAGGTACACCTCTAGATAGCAACCGTCGATATTCCATTACTTCTAGCATCATTAGCAGTAACAATCAGCCGATATTGGGTAGTACCTCTATCCTTACTCGGCTGTCTTCTGGTAAACGTAACCTCGAGCGTAAGAAACGTGATAATACTCCTGTACCTATGCTGACTTTGGATTCAGATGAAGACGATGTGTTTTTGTGCACTGATGAAGATCCTTATAAAGGGACATCTAAAGGTTTTAATCTATTTTACTGTTTTAGGACATTTGTTGTGTTCCACCTGTAATATAACTATCAATCATTTTTGAACAGATTATTTGGACCATGGTGACCAACTGCTTACATATCAGGTTTGTAGTGCAAAGTTATGGACATCAGAAGGTGGAAAAGGTCGTTTAACTATAAATAAGCTATGTTATAGTATGTGTTGTGGGTATGGTAAAGTTCAGCTACCGCCTTTAAAGGATGCACATCCGTCTTATCAAAATTTGTTTTCTTCCTCAAATGCAAAAAGCAAGTTCTTCCTGAAGAACATAAGACGATACAACTCTATTTTCTCTTATACATCTATGGGTGGAAAGGTTGATTCTAATATCAACAAGGGCAATGTTCCATTTATATATCGTATCAGTGGCCAAAACTATCATTGCATGGGGAGTCTCAAACCTCCAGATGGAAATGAAGCTAAGTTTTGTCAGCTATACATACATGATACCGAAAATGAAATAACAAACAGACAGGCATTATTCAGGTACGAGTGATTTCTAAGTTCCATTTTTATTCTATTAAAGAACAACTAGAAATTGAAGCATTTGTAGTTCACTATCAGTTGTTAAGTACCATCACTTAATCCTTAATCACTTATTCTCTATCCACTGATTACTACAACAGCAGTTGTTAACCATTAGTAGTTCACTATCAGTTGTTAAGTATCATCAGTGTTTTAATCACTAGCAGTGCTTACAAGGTTTCCATCAGCTATTTGACTTAATAGTAGTTTGCTTTATTCATTCTAAATTCATCAGTGGTTGTAGGTAAACTGAAATGTTACTTTTTCTCAACATACTCTAAAAGTTTTGGGCTGGTATCAGCAGTTGTTAACAACTGCTCTTCCTTAAACAATTAATTATTAATCACTGATTCTCAATCCACTGCTTATTACAATAGCAGTTGTTAACCATATGTAGTTCACTATCAGTTGTTAAGTACCATCAGTGTTTTAATCACTAGCAGTGCTTACAAGGTTTCCATCAGCTGTTTGACTTAGTACTAAACAGTAATTTGGTTTATTCACTCTAAACTCATCAGTGGTTGTAGGTAATCTGAAATCTTACTTTTTCTCAACATATTCTATAAGTTTTTATAAAAAGAGATACTATTATAGTTATGTTAATGTTTTGCTGTTTTTTTTTTCTTTTAACAGCAAAGGAACCAAACCTTCATCGCCTACTGATAAAGAACTTGATGTTGAAATGATAAAGTATTTGAGGGCTTTATTAGATTCACAAAATATGTTGGTTAAGACATATAGGATGGTCAGAGACCATTTTCACCAATCTCCAGAGGCCAACCTTAGTCTGCGACTTATTTATAGAAGAGAAAAAGACAGCATGACATATAACTTACCCACCACATCTGAAGTTGCTGCTTTGGTTGTCGGAGACATAGATAAAGCTATAGACCTTCGTGATATTGTTGTAGAAACTCAGTCGGGAATGCTGCAGCGTATTAGCGAATTACACCCATCGTATTCTGCTCTGCAATATCCGTTACTTTTCCCATATGGTGATGATGGTTATAGAGTTGATATTCCTCATAGAGATTTTATGTCCACACAAAAGAAAATAAAACCGAAGTGCACAATGAGAGAATTTTTTTCATATAGGATCCAAGATAGAACTTATGGATTTTCCTTAATTTTAAATGGGCGAAGGTTGTTACAACAGTTTTTGGTTGATGCGTACACAATGATTGAGAGCGAAAGACTAAAGTACATCCGTAGGCAACAAGCGAACCTTCGCTCTGAAACATTTGAGAATCTTCAAAAGTATAAATCTAAAGGTAAGGAAGTTTTAACAGATACTGGAAAGCCTGTTATACTTCCTTCTTCATTTACTGGTGGTGCAAGATTCATGCAACAAAATTACCTTGATGCAATGGCCTTATGTAAGTGGTATGGGTACCCTGATTTCTTCATAACTATAACGTGTAATCCTAAGTGGCCTGAAGTAAAAAAGATTTCTAAAAGATTCAACCATCAAAGCCGAAGACAGGCCTGACATATTGTGTCGATTGTTTAAAATGAAGCTTGATTCCTACTCAAAGATTTGAAGGATTCTAAGTATTTCGGTGAGATTAACGCTGGTATGTTATTTCGTTTTCACATCTTATCCTTTGATATATATTTTGCTCAAGGTTATCAACTACTAAATCTATTTATTTTTCCTTTTTATTTAGTCGTTTATACAGTAGAATTTCAAAAGCGTGGTCTTCCTCATGCACATATATGCTTATTCATGAAGGTCGATCACAAACTTCCAACCATAGATCACATAGATCCATTTATTTCTGCTGAGATTTCCGATAAAAAAGAAGATCCTGAACTTTATTCTCTTGTGACTGATTATAAAATCTGGTGTTAGATTAGACAACAGAAATGTTGTTCCTTATAACAAAAGGCTTTTGAAAAGATATCAAGCACACATTAATGTTGAATGGTGAAATCAAGCCGGTTCAGTGAAATATTTGTTCAAGTACATTAACAAAGGCCCTGATATGGCTACTGCGGTAGTTTCTGGTGATACAAATTCAACCATCAAGGAAAAGCCAAAAGACGAGATCAAGGAGTATTATGATTGTAGATATATTTCAGCGTGTGAGGCATCTTGGAGAATATTCTCTAATGAGGTTCATTATAGGTATCCTGCTGTTATGAGGCTTCACTTTCATTTGCCGGGCCAACAGAATGTTGTGTATGGTGCGGATGACGATATTGCTAATGTTTTAAGCAAGCCTTCTGTTGCTTCTTCAATATTTGTGCAATGGATGAAGTTGAACGAGACAAATGAAGATGCTAGAAAGCTGACTTATGTTGAGTTTCCTTCCAAATTTGTTTGGATACTTAAAGATAGATGTTGGCAGGTACGTTAGTCGTACCAGTGTGTTGGTCGGATTCATTCTGTATCTCCAACATTTGGCGAACCTTATTTTTTGAGGATACTACTCAATAAAGTTAAAGGGCCTAGATCATTCGAGGAGATACGTACAGTTAACGGTCAAATATTCCCGACTTTTAGAGATGCTTGCTATGCGATGGGACTCTTAGATGATGACAATGAATACGTTGAGGCCATTAAAGAAGCAAGTTTTGAAAGACATGCTGGGTATCTTCGAGCGTTATTTGCTACCCTGCTTTTGTCAAATACTCTTCACGGCCAGAATTTGTTTGGGAGAACACGTGGAAATACTTAGCTGATGATATTGTTTACAGACGTAAAAAAGAAACAAATATTTCAGGTTCTGATCTATCTTTTTTATTTCACATACTACATTTTGATTTTTTAATTAATAATGTTAATTTTTTGATTTGTTAGGTTTAGTGCTTCCTGAATATCAGATTAAGAACCTTACATTGTTGAAAACTGAAAACTATTTAATTTCCAATGGTTCATCATTACGAAGGTTTGTCACTATGCCGTACCCTGATGACGATTCCTTACATGATGCTTCTAATCGTTTGATCAATGAAGAGCTGTCATATGACCTAGATGAAGTACAAGCTGAGTTTAACAGGTTGCATCAATCTCTTACAGATGAACAACGAGCGGTTTTTGACGAAATAATGGAAGCAGTTGTAGGCCGTAAAGGAGGCCTTTTTTGTCTATGGTTACGGTGGAACTGGAAAAACCTTTTTATGGAAGACTTTGGCTTCAGCTGTTCTATGTAGAAATGGAATAGTTTTAAATGTGGCTTCAAGTGGTATTGCTTCGTTATTACTTTCCCGTGGAAGGACAACTCATTCTCGGTTCCATATCCCCATTAATCTAACAGAAGATTCAATGTGCAATATTAAGCCAAATAGTGATATTGCCAGATTATTAAAGGAAACCCAATTAATTATATGGGACGGAACACTGATGGTACACAAACATGCCTTTGAAGCTTTAGATAGGACGATGACCGATGTATTTTCGGAAGGTATAAGTATTCGTTCGGATATTCCTTTTGGGGGTAAAGTTATTGTATTTGGTGGTGACTTTAGACAAATACTACCTGTTATTCCTAATGGTACTAGACAAGAAATTGTTAGTGCATGTTTAAGCTCTTCATACATATGGTCAAAATGCAGACTGTTACGGCTGACTAAAAACATGCGTCTAACTATTGGAGCTGGAAGTTCAAATATGGAGTCTATCAGAGAATTTGCAAAATGGCTTATTGATATTGGTGAAGGAAATGTTGGAGATGATAATGATGGTGACGCCATTATAGAGATACCAAATGATCTACTAATCACCGATATTTGTGACCCGATACAAAGTTTAATTGACTTTGTATATCCTTCAATTATTGAACAATTTAGGATTCCTGGATTTTTTTCGGAGCGAGCAATTCTAGCACCAAAAAATGAGGTAGTTCATGAAATTAATGATCGATTGCTTTCGTTATTTCCTGGTGATGCGAAAGAGTATCTGAGTTCTGATAGTATATGTCAAACTGAACAAATTCTTGATTCTTTTCAAGAAAGCTTATACTCAACAGAAAATTTGAATGCTCTTAAGATTTCTGGCTTGCCTAATCACAAATTAGTTCTTAAAGTTGGTGTTCCTGTGATGCTTCTTCGAAACGTTGATCAACAGAAAGGGTTATGTAATGGTACAAGGCTTCAAATTACTTTTCTTGGTAAACGAGTTATAGAAGCTGAAGTAATATCTGGTGGTAACATTGGCACGAGAGTTTTTATTCCAAGGATTAATATGATCCCGTCTGACAAAAAAATACCTTTTCAATTTCAACGAAGACAATTTCCTTTATCAGTTTGTTTTGCCATGACAATTAACAAGAGTCAAGGACAATCGTTATCAAAGGTTGGTCTTTATTTGAAAGATCCTGTCTTCACTCATGGTCAGTTGTACGTTGCATTATCAAGGGTCAAGACCAGAGAAGGCGTTAAAATACTAATATTCGACGCTGATGGAAAACCAACAAATAAGACTTCTAATGTTGTTTACAAAGAAGTTTTTATTAGCTTGTAATAATTGTTTTTTCTGAGTTTTAACTTCCAACGTTCTAAGTATAGTTGTATATATATTTTCTTAATTACTATTTTGTTTAAATTTTATTTAGTTTAAACTTTATAAACTCTATTGTGTTTTGCATCTCAGAACAATGTGTGATAAATTTATTCATAAGTAATTTACAACGCAGACAATTCTGAAGATCCCCGTGTTCACTATCAATATGGAAGAAAATTATACCGGATTTGGAATGCATAAGAGGCTACTAACTGATCAATTTCAAACCTACACCAGCCAAAAAACTGTTTGACCAAAGTCAAACCACTGTTTGACCAATGTCAAACAACTGTTTTCCAAAAATATGATTCTTAGTGGTTCGAAAGTCTGTTTTACCAAAGTTAAAACACTGTTTGAGCAATGTTAAAACGCTGTTTGACCAAAGTCAAACTACTTATGTTAAAAGCTAATTATAATAGATAAAACACTGTTTGAGCAATGTTAAAACGCTGTTTGACCAAAGTATGTTTGACCAAAGTCAAACTACTTATGTTAAAAGCTAATTATAATAGATAAAACTAGATTTTCACCCGGCATTGCTTCCCGAGCTCACGAAACTTACTTATGTTAAAAGCTAATTATGATTAATACATGATTTAAAGCATAGAAAAAATATGATATGTTAATGGCCTTGCTATAAGAAAAATTATTTTTCTTTGTTAATTTGAATACCAAATCAATTCAACTAATCATCCACTTTACTCTTCTATCTCAATGTAAATGTAAATAACAAATTCAATAAGGGGTGCATGTGTAAATATTTTTCATCAGTTGAAAATATGGGAAGACAAAAACACAACCGTCATTATTTCTTCAGCATCATTACACATCAAACATCTATCATCTCTTCTTTCAAAAATCTCTTCTTCCCAGTCATTTTCTAGGGTTTCAACTTTCTTCTTCTCCGTCTTCTACACTTCAATCACCTGAGGTTTTTTTTTCAGCAACTGGTATGTACATTCATATTGTAATGAACTTTATATTGTTTAACCGATCTTAATTCAAATCCTATCTTGCTACAAATACGATTTTAAACGTTTATTGCTATACATTCAAGAAGGGTTTAGTTAGGTGTTTGAATCATTTGTTGAGAACATGTTAAAATAGTTATTATTTGCAGAAAATTTTTAACTCATACTCTGTTTCTATGATTAATTTCAGTAGATACTCTATTAATACAAAAAGTTAATGTTCATATTCGAAGCCAACTTTTTAATTACAATCTTTTAACATCTTTACTGATTCAGGTTTTATAATGTATACTACATTTGTCAAGTTTCTTGATAACCCAGAATCTTTGATACTGGTATGACATGTTTTTACATACATAATTTATTTTTATTGAGGTATATATTTAACAGGTCTTGATGTGGGGTAAAATACACATATTTGTCCTGTGTAAATTGTATAATTTTTGTATAGGTTTTATTTATTTTTATTTAGTTTTAGTGCTTTATTATATTATATTGTGGTGGGACAGGTTCTGTGCAAATGGAGCGAAAAAGAGTAATATGGAAATGACCTACCAGTGGGGCAGAGTAGAATGCCAGTGACCAGAGTAAAATTGCAGCTATTTTCTGTGAGTGGGTCGAGCCCGCTATCTCAATGCTACCTAATAGTGGCATGTATGGACATACCCATTATTATGAATTATTAGAGTATAAAAGAGGCTGCATATATTGACGGCTATTACTAATTGTGGGGTAAAGTGCATATTATCATTATTATTTGGAGATAGAGGTGTTCAAAATAACCGGTTTTTTAACCGAAACTGGTTTTTAACCGGAACCGAAAACCGGTTTTTAACCGGTATCTCAATAACCGGTTTGGGTTTTTGAATAACCGTCGGTTCGTAACCGGTTTTTGATCATTTCGTAGTAACCGATTTATAACCGGTTATTAATAACCGGTTTTTTTAACAAGATAATAACCGGTTAACCGGTCTGATTTTGGGAAAACACAACCAGAAGGCTGCAGACCTGTTTTTTGATCGTTGGGGGCTGAAAAAAACGGTAATATTACCGTTTTATTACCGTTTTGGACGTGAATCATTGTGTTTTTAACCCACAAAACATCTATAAATAAGACTTGGATGCATATGTTTAGTCCCACTTCAATTCTAGCTCAAAAACACACTTACAAGTTACAAATACGAACATAAGTTTAATACGTTTCAAATGGCGAGTTCGAGTGGTCATGCTACGGCCGATGTTGGTTCTTCTAGTGAGTTGTTTGTGAAGAAGATCTTGAGCACGAATAGGGACCCGACACTATGGGTCAATTTTGATTTATGCGAGATGTCGAATGGAAAAGAAAAGGCGAGGTGCAAAAATTGCGGGACCTTTCTTGCGCCGTCATCGAACTCTACTTTGAGAGCACATGTGACGTCGCATTGCAAGTCGTTAAAAACAAATCCCGCTAATGATCAAGCGCAAATATCACGGGGTATGGGTGTTTGGAATTTCGACCCGGAGGGGGTTCGTCTAAGGATGGCTCAATTTGTTATTCAAGAATCGTTGCCGTTCGATCACTTTGACAATCCGCGCTTGACTAAGTTGATTCAAGAGACACTTCAACCACGTTACGTTCACGTAAGTCGTTCAACTCTTAGACGCGATTGTTTAAAGTTGTGGGTAAAAGCTAAAAAAGAAATGATTTTAGGTTTTCAAAAATTAAATACCGGTGTTAATTTAACAACCGACGTATGGTCGGCTCCATTTGGTTTACCGGATTCTTACATTTGTGTTACCGCGCATTGGATCGATCCCAATTCGTGGAATATGATGAAACGTACAATCGCGTTCGATATATTTGGTTATCCACACACGGGCGAAAATATATTTCATTTCTTAGACGATGTTATCACAACTTATAAATTAAAAAATAAAATATTTTCTATTGCTTTTGATAATGCGTCGAACAACACAACCGCGGTGCAAATGTTAAAAATAAAATACAATCCGATTTGCGGTGGAGAATTTTATCATAGCCGATGTGTTGCGCACATCATTAACTTGGTTGTGCAAGACGGACTAAATGTCCAGTCCATTAAAGAAGTTAAAGAAACTTTTAAAGATATGTTACGTGACGTTTTTCAAGGTAGTAGAAAAAGATATGCGGATTATAGAAAATGGTGTAAAACTTTAAAAAAGAAATGTTATAGCGCACATTTTGACATGGTCGTCCGTTGGAACTCTACGTGGAAAATGTTTGATAGCGCGATAATGCAAAAAGAAACAATAAAATCTTTCCACGATAGTCTTGCAACGGCCGGGTTGGTGGAAGCATTTGATAACGATGGTTGGCGGTGTATTGAAACGTTAACACAATTACTTGAAGTATTTAGAAGCGCCACAATGATTTTATCGGGAGTTTATTATCCCACTAGTTCTTTGGTTCTTAACAACTCTTTTTGATGACACAAAAAGTAAACGATTTTGAATTCCAAGGTGACATTTATGAACAAATGATTGTTCCAATGAGAGAAAAGTTTAAAAAATATTTTCAAGAAATGCCGCCGGTTTTTGCATGTGCCGCCACCTTGAACCCGACTATAAATTATTCGGGTGTTGAGATGATGATATCGGATATTTGTTCGGATTTGGGGTTAAATGACGAAGACCCACATTTTACAAGAAATGCACTAAGACGTTTTGACACTTCTTTAAACAATCTTTTTGATCATTACTTTCAAATATATGGTAACGTGTCATCGTTACACCAAAACATGGCGGCGAGCTCGGAGTCGTCGAGAAAAAATGCGGACTTAAACTTCTATAATTCGTTAAGAAATGTTAATAGTAAACGTTCTCGAGAAGGTGCCTCAAATAATGAACTCGGGAGGTATAAATATACCGATTTTTTAGCAACCATATCACCGGACGAGTTTCACCACTTTGATATTTTGGCTTGGTGGAAGATACAAGAACCGCATTATCCCGTTTTAGCCGCCATGGCACGTGATCTACTAAGCTCCCAAGCTTCTACGGTAGCTTCGGAGTCGGCTTTTTCTCTTAGTGGAAGGGTACTATCTATTCGGCGAACAAGACTCACACCGGAGGCGATGGAAATGTGCATTTGTTTGAAAGATTACTTGGATGGCGTGGAACGTATACAACATGTTTCTAATCTTGAAGGCGAGCTTGACGTGGAAGAACAATTACATGAAGTTGAAGTATATCAAGGACGGGCGCAACCACTTTCCGATGACGAACTCATGTACGATGAATCCGTACGCTCTACTAGCCCCCGAAGCGACTAAACGAAGAAATGAAGAAACGACACGACGACAACTTTCATTCTAGACTAGTTAAGAAAAATGTATTGGATATTTTCATGTCTTCTAATGTAATGTTTACTTGAAAAACTATTAAAATAAAAAAAAAACGTATTTTTTTTGTCCGTTTGTGCGTTTAAACAAGTTTTTAAATTTTTCCAGCCTTTTTTTTAATTTCTGCAGCTATTTTTTTATTTCTGCAGCTATTTTTTTATTTCTGCAGCTTGTTTTAATATTTCTGCAGCTTTTTTTATTTTTCTGCAGTTTTTTTATAATTCTGCAGTTTTTTTTTTATAATTCTGCAGATATTTTTATATTTCTGCAGTTTTTTTATAGTTCTGCAGGGTTTTTTTTATATTTCTGCACCTATTTTGTTAATTCTGCATGTGTTTTAATAATTCTGCAGGTTTTATAGAAATTCTGCAGGTTTTGTTTAAAATAACCGAAAAAAACCGGTTTTTTTTAACCGATTCATAGGTTAACCGGTTTATTTTAACCGGCCGGTTATTATCGGTTAATATTTTTCAGTTTGAAAACCGGTTATTAACCGGTCGGTTATTAACCGTAACCGGTTTTTTTTTTTTGGCCCAATAACTCCTACAACCGGTTAACCGGTTTAGGTTATGAAAAAAACCGGTTTGAGCACCTCTATTTGGAGAAGACAAATTAAAAGAGAAAAAAGGCTGCAGCCCATCGGATTTCGTGAACAGCATGTTGGTGGACCATTATATGAATTATTTGTGTATGGGCTGTGGACTTGTGATTGGGCCGAAGAACATAAGGGATATATTATTTTAGACGCCAATTTTAGTTGAGGGGGGAGGAGGACGGCTGAAAAGGTATCCGCATATCACACACGACTTGGAGACGAATTTAGAGTTTCTTGGGACGATCGTAGGGGCTGTTCAGAGGTTTTGAAGGCTCGGGGAAGCTTGGAATCATCGTGGGAGGCTAGGGAACACTCGGGTTTGAAGATTTTCGGGTTTTATCTTCTCGTTTATTCTTCTTGTTCGGTTGGTCTTTGTTTATTCATGATGAATTCTGATTTATTACTGATTGTTATGTTGATTTTAGACATGATTATTGGCTAAACTTCTCGTACTACCTAGGTTATGACTATAGCTTAATAAAGTTTGGTTCTTTATTCGATTTTTGTCGTGGTTGTGGATCTTTCTTGTACTGTTAAAGCTTTGGATTTCTAACTTGGTGCGTATGTGTGCTTGTGATTATTTTATTATTGTTTGTTGCTTCGTTCGATTCTTGGTGACGGTCTTTATCACGGAATAGGGTCGGGCTAGGGTTCTTGATTTAGGTGACTGTCTATATCACATAATAGATCATTAATCCTTTAGGGTGAAATCGCGTAAGTAACCTTAGAAGTAATATTCGGTAATCTAATAAAATCAAGTGTGCTGCTAGACTCGTCGCGGAAAGGCTCGAGGGTATTAATAGGTCTAGGTTTGGTTATAAGTCCTTAACATTCCATAGTCTATTAAACCAAGATTAGAACCCATTGTCGCTTTAGACGTTCGCGCGGCAAAGTAGAGCGTTTTATATAGGCACTTTCAAGAAACTAGAGGACGGAAAAGAAATCTAGCAAACCGGTAAATGATGTGTGTAAAATGCAACATATAAATTACATCAAATGAGGCATAAAACTAACCCTTTTTTAGTACTAATATTGGAAAAAGAGTGTTTTTGTCTTCCTTTTGTATTTTCAGGATTAAATGAGCTCAAAAACGCAAAAGAAGCAAAAAGACAGCTAAATCCAACATAAATACAAGAAAAGGAACATTAGTGGATTGCCCGAACCCTCAACGGCACATTCCAAAGCAAAATAGAGAAAACAGAAGGCTGAACACGCCCCGTGCTCAGCCAGCACGGGGTCGTGCCCAAGAAGCAGCAGAAAAGACAAACCTATAGAAGCTTCTATTGCCCACCACGGGCCGTGCTCAGCGGACACGGGGGCGTGCCGAAAGTGCTGCAGGCGCATTAATTGTAATTGCGAATTACAATTAATGAAGAGAGAGAATGTCAGACAGGCACGGGGCCGTGCCCAGCGAACACGGGGCCGTGCCCAGGCCTCTGTTCAGCCTATAAATAGGAGTGCTTGGTTTCATTGCAACTCATTCCTTGGCACTCCACCTCTCTCACACTTCATCCACCACCCACCACCATCACAACACCATCATCCACCACCATCATCCATTGTCCATCATAGAGTGTGTGTGAGTCGTCTCGGGATCCAAGATTGATCGTAAGAGTTCTTGACAATCAAGGCCATGTTTGCCTAAGTCTCTTACATCACTTGGTGAAGACAAAGTGTCTAGTATAATACTTTTTATTTCTAATCTTTTGCACTTTTTATTTGGTTTTGTATTAATGACTTTAATAACTAGTTACTTATGTTGAAGGTGATCTTTCCTTATCGTTTGTCCGTGGTGTCTTGGCATTATTTTACTGTCTATATAAAATAAAGGATTTTCACCATTCATATCTCCACGGTCTATATGGAGGTATGTTGGCTACCTGGTCGGGGGTTAAGGGAACGGTTTGGTAAAGGTCTTGCCATTGTTCAGCGTTTAGAGGTCCTGCAATGGACCTGGGTCAAATTTAGTAGGACCTCCTTCAATACTTCACGGTATTGGATGGCGGGGGTCCAAACTCTTTGATCCCCTCATAAGTTAACTACTATTAATACTATAACCCGGCTATTTAGGACTGTATCCCTGCTGACTCAGACTACTTAGTCGAGGGTAACGTCACCGCCAAAAGCGGGGCCTACCACAATACTGCATTAATAACTTAATTCATTATCTTCCAATAATCCACCCCTTTAGGATTGTATCCCTGCTGACTCAAACTACTGGGGTGAGGGTAACGTCACCTTCAAAAGAGGGGCCTACTACAATAACTAAGATAATCTCTTAATTATGTGCAAAAGTGCGGAAATAATCAAAGGTTATACTAGATACGAGTCAGAACCAAGTGATTCATCTTGTCTATCTGTTTTTATTTTATTTTTATTTTCAGCATTTTAGTTAGTTTTTATTTTTCTTAGTTTAAAACATTTTTCTAAACTTTTATTTTGGTTAGACGTTGAGGATAAACCGGTACTAAAAGCTCTTGTGTCCTTGGACGACCTCGGTATCTTACCAACGCTATACTACACTCAACGATGGGTGCACTTGCCCATATGTGTGTTTAGTGTTAGTGAAATATCGTGTTTTATAAATTTAAAACTTGGCTAAAATAAGTGTTAAAAAGGGCTTAAAATATACACCTAAAATATACGACACTTCACACGCATCAAGTTTTTGGCGCCGTTGCCGGGGACACAAGGATTTTAAGAAAGTTAGGAATCAACGGCCTAATCGTCTTTTATTTTTCTTTTTTTTTTTTAGGATTTTCTTAGTTTTTCAGCTTCTGCAGAGCTCAGCACGGGCCGTGCCCGCTGAACACGCCCCCGTACTCAATCATTGGAACTGGCAATCCTGTTTTACATCAGACAGTAAGCTGAACACGGGGCCATGTCCACTCAACACGCCCCCGTGCCCAAGTTTCAGTTACTGAAAACAGAACCGTTAGATCCCGACGGTTGGTAATTTCTGACATAAACATGAGTGATAGTAATTATTTTTACTTTCGGCACTCTTATGGTACGTGGTGTCAATTATGTGGTGGCGAACATGAAGAAGTAAAATGCTACTTCCTAAATTATAGGCCCCACTACATGGACCCACGATCTTTTCACGACCTTAAGAGGGGCGAAAGTAAAAATAAGCACTATTTCTCCCTCGAATGCGCCCAGCCAGATATTCTAGGGGAAATGTTCCTTAGCGAATTATTTCAACTAGAAGAGCTAATTCTGAAATGGATAGAAGAGCTTAGGAAGGATTTTATTAATCCGCCCCAAGACGATACCCATGAAGAAATGTTGGAACCGCATTCCGACAACCTCGTTGCTCCCGAAAATACCTTTGTACCTAGCAAAGACTTGGACGATAGTCGTCCCTGTGTCGATTGTGTCGTGAAGGACTCTCCATCGACTTCGTTCGGTGCATACATAGACCTGAGCGATTCGACATATACCTTCTTTAACAAGAGCCCGGAAAAGGGTTGGACTTGTCCACCTAGAATGAAAATAGGAATTACCCTCACCGACAACCTCTTGCGTTCTCGCCTTAGTCTAGGACAATTAAGGTATATTAGGCACTTTGGGGTTGTTCCAACCAGTAAGGAACCACCCGATATCGGGGAGATCCTTGAATTAGCAAAACTCCATAAAACAGCCTCCAGACACGGGGCCGTGTCCAGGTCAGCACGCCCCCGTGCTCACTAAAAAGATTCTCTGCTGATTTGGTCAGAATACGGACAAAATGTGTCAGGATTTTCTCTGAACACGGGGCCGTGTCCAGTCAACACGGGGCCGTGCCCAGGGTGCTGTCGTTTTCTTTAAATGCAGCCTGATTCCTGCTCATTTTGACCACTTCAATTGACAGAGATCTCTGGAATTTTCACTCATACCATCCTAGGTAAGTGTCAAAAGAAGGTTCCAAGGGACCCTCTTGTCCTTTCCACTTTTATTCATTTCCTCCTCTTTCAAAATTTTTCAAAAGTTCCTCCATGGAAGCTTGGAAATCCTTTGATTCCAATCCTCTATGTGAAGTTTGTAAGATTATTTGCTAAAGATTCTGGGCTAAAGTTAGTTGAATAACTTTACTTTAAATTATCCGAGCTTAAAACCCAGATAACAATCATAAAAATAATTTAAAACTCCAAGAGTCTTTAGCCAAAAATCCTGCAGACAAATGGACACGGGGCCGTGCTCAACGGGCACGGGGCCGTGTCCAGGGGCTCTGTTTTGTAAAAATTTAGTCTCCTTCGGTTTTCTTCACAGAAAATGGCAAGCAGAACAAGCGGATCATCTTCAAGAAATAACCGACAAGGGAGGAGATCTTCAACAGCAGAAGATTCTCTTGTAAACTATGTTTACGCTCTAAGAGAGGCTATTGATGAAATGACGGGAGTGGAAGAAGCATTGGTCGACCGTATCAACCATCTTACCGTGGGGCTGGAGGGCTGTCTCCATGAAGTAAACCTCTTGCACCAGAGGTTGAACCTTCTCGCTTCCCCGCCTTTGGTACCCATAATAACCCAAAGGGCATGGAACGTAGTGCCCGAAGTTGTCATTCCAGCTGAATGGTACGCCATGCACCAAGAGGTTCCTCGAAGAGTGGTGCAAGGAGTCCCGGTGAATGTTCCCCCTCAACCACCAACAGCAGAAGAAAACGAAGCCGCATTCTTCCTCCCTAGGGAGATCGAAGAATGGCTTTAAACAAAGTTTAGGAAGGAACTCGTTCGGCTAAAAGTCCTACTCTATCGGGAAATCATTCTCGAAATTTTCCTATATTGGTAGAACTTCTTATGATAACCTCGTGTACTCGCTGACCTATCTAGTTAAGTTTTAATTTTAGTTTAATTTAGGATTATGTAAGTTCTCTCTATGATGAAATGAAATGATGGTTTTAATGTTTGGATGGTTTGTAATAAATAAAACACACTCATGGTGGTAAAGGATGAAAAGGGGAACGAGAAAAATGATCCCATGCACAAGAACGAGGCAACCCGACAGTTTTCTCCCTTTCAGAAGGTTCAACACGGGCCGTGCCCAACCAACACGGCCCCGTGTCGGACCACCTGCAGAAAACGCCCAGTACAGGTAACTGGACACGGGCCGTGTTCACCCAACACGCCCCCGTGTCCAGACTTCTGTTCCTCTTATTTCAATTTTGTTACTGGCACTTAAACACGGGGCCGTGCCCGGATAACACGGGGCCGTGTTCAGTGCCCAGTAACACAAATTTTTGCTTTTTAAACACTATTTTACGCATCTAATCAACCTAAAAATTTATTTTTGGGACACATTGAGGACAATGTGTAATTTAAGTGTGGGGGGGATGCTAAAACCTTGAATTTTTGCAAGTCCTAAATACAAGCCTTACACAAAACTCTATTGGAACCGCTAATCACCCCAAATTTTTTCAAAAATTTCATTTTTTTTACTTGTCTAGGTTTAACTCGGGAAATTCAAGCTCTAAAAAAGGTTATATTTTTATAAATTTACAACCGATAGCGTAGTGATAAAAAGAACCAACATAAGAAAATTATGAAAAGGCATGACAAACTTATTTAAAATTTGATTTTATATACTTGATCACATAAAAACCCATTCCCACAAAAGTGAGTTTTGAGCCTTTATTGAGCACTCAATTTCATACCATTTAACTAAATGCTCATTTTTCGTTTCTTGTGTGAATAGCCGCTTGGTTCTTACGACTCTAGAACTTGCCATGACAATACATTCCCGGTCCTTATCAACTTAAACCCGAGTAAGTAAATGATGGAGGCATTAGGACTAACCTTTTTCATTTCTACACCATTATTTTTCTTTTTTCTTTACCACCTACCCAAAAATCCCCTAGTTAGCCCCTTTGAGCCTAAACCTTTTCGTTTCATCACCCAAAACAAAAACCCTTTCACCCACCAAAACCTTTTTTTCATTTTTAACCCTTTATTTTAGTAACAAGTTCGGTTCTTCGAAAAAAAAAAAAAAAAATGAAGCAAAAAGAAAATAAACAAACAAAGTAATCAAAAAAATAACTTTGTTTGAATAAAAGCTTCATCAAAAATAAAAAGTTGCAAAAATACGAAAACCGACACTTGTTACGCTTTTTAGCCATTTTTCTACTAACCACTAACCCAACCACCTACCTTTAACCCTAGCCAACCCTTAACCCACAAAGTCCTCTTGATATCTACAAAGGTATAAAAGTTAAAAAGGAGGAGGATTGATTTCTTGGCAAGCCTATGGTAGGAATAAGTTCCATGCCGCTCTCGAGTGATTCACTAAAAATACACCTTCGGCCGAGTGTGAGTGATTTCCCCGCGAGGTATGTGAACTTGTATATAAATAGAATTTTAAAAAAAGGCATGTTATGCCCAAATAAGTAATTTATTTTATGAACAGTTCTAAATAAATCATTACGAATAGGAGTGTAAATAAATAAAAATAAAACCCTAAAAAGATCTTGGAAATCCCGACACTCTATGACAAGCCCAAAACCTTCTCTTCTACCTATTCCATTTGGGAGTGTAAGCCAAATATTAAAGAGTTTTGCTTGAGGACAAGCAAAAGTTCAAGTGTGGGGGTATTTGATGTGTGTAAAATGCAACATATAAATTACATCAAATGAGGCATAAAACTAACCCTTTTTTAGTACTAATATTGGAAAAAGAGTGTTTTTGTCTTCCTTTTGTATTTTCAGGATTAAATGAGCTCAAAAACGCAAAAGAAGCAAAAAGACAGCTAAATCCAACATAAATACAAGAAAAGGAACATTAGTGGATTGCCCGAACCCTCAACGGCACCTTCCAAAGCAAAATAGAGAAAACAGAAGGCTGAACACGCCCCGTGCTCAGCCAGCACGGGGTCGTGCCCAAGAAGCAGCAGAAAAGACAAACCTATAGAAGCTTCTATTGCCCACCACGGGCCGTGCTCAGCGGACACGGGGGCGTGCCGAAAGTACTGCAGACGCATTAATTGTAATTGCGAATTACAATTAATGAAGAGAGAGAATGTCAGACAGGCACGGGGCCGTGCCCAGCGAACACGGGGCCGTGCCCAGGCCTCTGTTCAGCCTATAAATAGGAGTGCTTGGTTTCATTGCAACTCATTCCTTGGCACTCCACCTCTCTCACACTTCATCCACCACCCACCACCATCACAACACCATCATCCACCACCATCATCCATTGTCCATCATAGAGTGTGTGTGAGTCGTCTCGGGATCCAAGATTGATCGTAAGAGTTCTTGACAATCAAGGCCATGTTTGCCTAAGTCTCTTACATCACTTGGTGAAGACAAAGTGTCTAGTATAATACTTTTTATTTCTAATCTTTTGCACTTTTTATTTGGTTTTGTATTAATGACTTTAATAACTAGTTACTTATGTTGAAGGTGATCTTTCCTTATCGTTTGTCCGTGGTGTCTTGGCATTATTTTACTGTCTATATAAAATAAAGGATTTTCACCATTCATATCTCCACGGTCTATATGGAGGTATGTTGGCTACCTGGTCGGGGGTTAAGGGAACGGTTTGGTAAAGGTCTTGCCATTGTTCAGCGTTTAGAGGTCCTGCAATGGACCTGGGTCAAATTTAGTAGGACCTCCTTCAATACTTCACGGTATTGGATGGCGGGGGTCCAAACTCTTTGATCCCCTCATAAGTTAACTACTATTAATACTATAACCCGGCTATTTAGGACTGTATCCCTGCTGACTCAGACTACTTAGTCGAGGGTAACGTCACCGCCAAAAGCGGGGCCTACCACAATACTGCATTAATAACTTAATTCATTATCTTCCAATAATCCACCCCTTTAGGATTGTATCCCTGCTGACTCAAACTACTGGGGTGAGGGTAACGTCACCTTCAAAAGAGGGGCCTACTACAATAACTAAGATAATCTCTTAATTATGTGCAAAAGTGCGGAAATAATCAAAGGTTATACTAGATACGAGTCAGAACCAAGTGATTCATCTTGTCTATCTGTTTTTATTTTATTTTTATTTTCAGCATTTTAGTTAGTTTTTATTTTTCTTAGTTTAAAACATTTTTCTAAACTTTTATTTTGGTTAGACGTTGAGGATAAACCGGTACTAAAAGCTCTTGTGTCCTTGGACGACCTCGGTATCTTACCAACGCTATACTACACTCAACGATGGGTGCACTTGCCCATATGTGTGTTTAGTGTTAGTGAAATATCGTGTTTTATAAATTTAAAACTTGGCTAAAATAAGTGTTAAAAAGGGCTTAAAATATACACCTAAAATATACGACACTTCACACGCATCAGTAAACGTAACAGCCTAGGTAGGGCCACAAGAATCGCCTTGAGAGTGTTTGAGGGGCTTAGTGGTGTCTTAATAGGTTTAGCATCTTAAGATCCCGGTTCCACACCACAAAATCATCGAATAGAGTTCCATTCTGAGTTTAGCTTGCGTCTAGCCTAGGTAGTCTCCATCCATCACTGGTCAAAGTCTTCGTTCGAGTTCGTCTTAGTCATTTAGTTCACTTAGTCATTCATTACGTGCATTCTTAGGATTTTTAGAAACCCCCCAATCAATAAACAAATAGTTTGAGTCGTGTCAGTCTAAGTCTAGATAGAGTCATTAGCGTAATTTAGTAGAGTCTCTTGGGTTCGATACTCGGACTTCCTTAGGCTATACTACAGTGATCGGTACACTTGCCGGTCGTGTGGTTTAGAGTTTAGAGAGTCTTAGTTTTATAAATTTAAAACTTAGAGAGTCTAGTTTAGGGTTTAATTTAGTTAAACCACTTTGTGCACATCAAGTTTTTGGCGCCGTTGTCGGGGACTCTTGGCGATTGCGTTAATTACTTTGTTTGGACTTAATTGACATAATCTGTGCTACTTGTCTTTTGTTTTGTGTTTTCGTGGTGAGTCTGGTGAGTCTATTTGTGTTTTGTAGATTGAGTCGTAGGAGTCTAATTGTCCGTGTCTTTTATTTTTCTTGAGTCTTATAAATATGTGTGAAATTTGTGGAGGACCTCATTTTACTGTTAAATGCCCCCAATATGAGGGGTCCTCTACACCATATTATGCTAACCCTTTTGTGCAGCCGCAGCCATATTTTTCACAGGGGTATTCTTTGCAAGGTTATGATAATCGGCCATATTACAATGATCTGTATCAGCAGCCGCAACGTATCCTGGTTCAGACGAGCGATAGAGGTATAGAGGGTAGTTTGAGTAGGATAGAAGGGATGTTTGCTCAGATGTTGGCGCAAAATCAGGCTACCCTGGAAACCATGGCTGAAATTGTAGAGAGTCTTAGTTTTATAAATTTAAAGCTTAGAGAGTCTAGAATTAGGGTAAATTTTGTTAATTTAGTTAACCCATTTTGTGCACATCAAGTTTTTAGTTAGTTTTCTTTTATTCTCTCTACCTTGTTCTGCTCTTTCTACTCTCTTAATGGCAGGTGATCCTATTGACCGAGATGTCTCTGATGAGTTGTTTTGGGAGAGAGAATTTGCGGATGAGTTAGCGGGTTTGTCGGATGATGCAGAAGTAGGTACGTTTGATCCGGAGGGGGACCTTGCATACTTAGAAGCTTTACTTGCAGGAAACCCAATGACGGACATCCAACAAGAAGAAGTGGTGGTGGAAGAGGAAGACTACCACAGCTGGCCCGTGGTACTGATAACGAATGCGAGTAAAAATTTAAAACCACGGGAGAAGGCAATGATAAGAACACCCGAGATCGTGTTTCAGCGGCTCCTGCCGGGTAAGTTCAAATTTTGGTATTTCAACCCGGTTAAATATTCAAAATTCTTTTATAATTCCACTACAAAATTTTTAAATGTTTATGAGGACCGGGTGGAATTAAACGGGTTGGACAGAGTCCAGGTCAAAGAGAAACCTCCTGAATAAGTTCAAGTGTGGGGAGGTTTTGTAGAGTTTGTATTTTGAGTCGTAGTTTTTGTTTATTGAGTCGTAGTTAGTAGTTTTGAGTCAGTCTTTTGTTTAGAGTCGGTATTGCTTTGGTATTTTGCTTGTTTTTGTTTATGCAGGTTTGAATATGTACCACCCGTACTCAATCTCCATTCGGGTGAGTTTGGAGCTGTTTATTCAAATTTCGGGCATTTATCAGGCATGTCAGTTGGAGTCCAAGCCGATCGCGAATGAAATGCTATACGATCGAGCTGGATTGGACGAGAGTTTTGAAGCATACGAGTTGAAATTAAACCAGCTAAGTCCTTTCCAATTTGCCCTTGGTTTTTTATTTCTTATTTATTTTTAGTTTTTTGAGTCGGTTTCCATCCTACATTGAGGGCAATGTAGAGTTTAAGTGTGGGGATGAGAAACTATTGTTTAGTGTCGTTAGTAGAGTCTTGAGTCATAAAAAAATCAAAAAAAAAAAAAAAAATTGAAAAAATTAAAAAAATGTCTTTTGAAATAAGAAGTTTGCAAAATAAAAGCGGAAAATGATAGAAAAGTCAAATTTTTGCTCGGGTTCGAATAATAATAATAATATGAGATTATAATAAACCGAGTTTGCGTCTAGTTTGGGATATGTGGATAGGCCCGGGTTTGGTTTTAAGTCTCTTTGAGCTAATATACCTTAATTGTCGGTCTGCTAGTGGGTTTTCGCCTGGGAAATATGGGAAACTAAAACTGCCAATAATAGTATAAGGGGCACCGTTATAAGTTAAAACCGTTAGAGTTTGTAGTCATGAAAAAAAAATAGAATAAAAAGTGTGCTAGAAACTAAATGAAAGTAACACAGGCCTATGTAATCCGAGTTGGGGATAGCGACTCTACAGCCGGAATGCCTCTGGGATGTGTGAAATCGAATTGCCGATTAAAAGTACCGAAACCTAAGTAATCTGTGGTTGGGGATAGCGACTCTACAGCCGGAATACCTCTTGGTTAGGGAAAGCATCGTCTAGACTCACGAGAAAAAAAAAGAGAGAAAAAAGCAATGCAAAAATAGAAAAAAAATGAAAAAAAGGAAAAAAAAAAGTTGATTGTAAACTCTCTTGGTTTTGATATAAGACGGTTAGGAAATAACCCAGTGGTTGTTCCTTTTGTCCTATAAGCTTGAGGGGGGATTAGGTGGACTTGCGATTCTTAGTGTGAGACCTTAGGTAGATTGACCGAACTTGAACTAAATTGCATGATAAGGGCTCAGAACTGGGTTGGGTTTAAGTGGATCAATATACTTGCAATCGCGGCTAACACAAGTTTCGGTTTTAATAAGTAATTTAAGCTTTTGTCCCGATTAATTATTTCGACTATGATTCCGTTTGCATAATTCTTTTTCGAGGACGAAAAAAGGTTAAGTGTGGGGATATTTGATGTGGGGTAAAATACACATATTTGTCCTGTGTAAATTGTATAATTTTTGTATAGGTTTTATTTATTTTTATTTAGTTTTAGTGCTTTATTATATTATATTGTGGTGGGACAGGTTCTGTGCAAATGGAGCGAAAAAGAGTAATATGGAAATGACCTACCAGTGGGGCAGAGTAGAATGCCAGTGACCAGAGTAAAATTGCAGCTATTTTCTGTGAGTGGGTCGAGCCCGCTATCTCAATGCTACCTAATAGTGGCATGTATGGACATACCCATTATTATGAATTATTAGAGTATAAAAGAGGCTGCATATATTGACGGCTATTACTAATTGTGGGGTAAAGTGCATATTATCATTACTAGTAGGGTGCCCGCGCGATGCGGCGGGGGACGACACTTTGGATTGCGGCACTCGTTGCTGGTAGTTTTCTTATTTGTATATGATAACATTATTGTGGTGGATATATGTCATAAGTGTTACACATGGGAGCCTAACACCTATAATGTCTTGCAATGTTCGATCAACTGCCTCTATCGCCTGACGTTTCGCCATCGATGCCTCATCCCATATAATTAACTTGGAGGACCTAATTAGTTGACTTATAATTCCTAAAATTTTGGGACATAGTTTACTATTTATCTACTAAATATCGAAAATTAGTATTAAATAAATATCGTAAATTAGTATTAAATAATTCCTAAAATTTTGGGATATAGTTTACTATCTATCTACTAAGGGTGGGCGGGGCACCCACCGAAAACCCACGCGGGGACCATTTTGCCGAGCGGGGATGGTTCCGCCATCCAAGAGGGGAGTGAAATAGGGGACCAATTTCGGTGAGGAGGCAACGAAGAGAGGAGAGGAGAGAGAAGGTGGGCCCCATTCAATCAACCAATGAAAAATTTCCTTTTTTTTTCTAATAAAAAACCAAGTCACCTAAGAGGGGAGTGCCGCCATCAATTTAGGGTGTTAGGGGAGTTTAAGAGGGGAGTTGACGTGGCACACGAGGATTGGTTATGCGTAAGAGAGGGGACTCCCCTCTTAGGGGAGTGCCCCCCTCACCCTAATATCGTAAATTAGTATTAAATAATTTTATTACTATAAAGAAGCAACAAATATAGGCATCAAGAGTTGTAACTTGTGCTTAGGGCATTTTTCAAAAAAAAAAAAAAAAAAAAAAAAAACTTGAATTTTTACTTTTAACCCTAAAGGTTTTTACCTTTTCCATTTTAACCCTATATAATTTGTTTTTTTAACTTTAACCCAAAACTTTTCATTATTTGCAATTTAACTTCACAACTTTTGTTACTTATACCTTTCATCTTTCGCAAATTTTCGTTTTGCGTATAGTTCTGAATTTTTCGAGTTAATATGACGCAACGTGCATGTGTGGTTCAACGTTTTTACCTCTATTTTTCCATGTTTGACAGGTTCGTCGCAACACGCATATCCTAGGTCGAGTCAGTGTTGGTGGTCGATGGCGGTTTTTGACACCGTTTTACGCCCCGCCGCAACGCGGGGTGTGCTTTGGGGGGTTTTCAAAGAAAAAATGGTTATGCATATGGTTGTCGTAACGTTGGCTTTGGGGGGTTTTAAAAAAAATTGATTTTTTTTTACTTTTTACCCAAAAGTGTTTCATAAATTACTTTTAACCCAAAACTATTTGTTTATTGACTTTTAACCCAAAACTTTTTATCTTTTGCAATCTATCCCCATAACTTTTTTTACTTTCAACTTTGGTCCTTTATAGTTTTCATTTTACGCAAATTTTTCGCTTTATGCTTGGTTCTAAATTTTGTGACTTAACACATCGCAACATGCGTCTTTGGTTTAACGTTTTTACGTTTCGTTCTAAATTTTGCGAGTTAACATGACGCAACGTGTGTGTGTAGGTGAACGTTTTTACATCGTCTTTTTTCCCCGTTTGACAGGTTTAACATAACGTGCGGGTCCTAGATCGACTTAGTTATAACTAAAGAATCCCCGCCGCATTGCGGCGGGTCTCAATCCTAGTTCCTAAAATTTTGGAACATAGTTTATCTTCTATCTACTAAATATCAAAGTTTTGTTTTGTTATAAAAATTAATAATAAATAAAGTATAGAAAAACTGTTTTAAACATGTAAAGATTCGTTTGTTAATAAAAAATACTAAACAAATGACAAAAGTATATTAGTTCAATCGAGATGTAAATTATAAGTGCAATAAAATAACACAAAACATAAACTTCAAATATAAAATAAACTTTATTATTCATGGGATAGTCTAGATCAAACAAAAACAACTGAAAATGAAAAAAACATAAAAACACTTGATATATTTAATCTAATTTCTCTTATTTTTTGATCCGTTTTTCTTGTTTGTGCTCGAATCAGCAGTATCATCTAATTCATCTTCTTTCTCATCGTCCTCAGAATCATCTAAATTTATAACCTCGACCCATTTCCATTCAGAGAGTCTCTTAGATCTTTTCTTTTGATTCTCATACTTCCGATCCTTAAAAAACAAAAATTTAATAAAAAAGTTAAAAAATGATTAAATAAATTTTATAAAAAAAAACAAATATTGAATAAATTTTTTTTAAAAAGATTAAATAAATTTTAAGATTACCTCTTTACTAAATTGACGTTGAAGATTAGACTTGTATGGACTGAACATCGCACCATAAGAAAAAATATTTCAACACTATTATCACCATCATCCTACAATAAAACACCAAATAATAACATAACGAACATGTTAATATGAAAGATTATAAGCGAAAATATTACTTAAAAACTAACAAAAGCTTGTTCGACAACTGGAGTGTTTAAATTGGTGTGTTGAATCTGAAAAATCAAATAAGTTAGTATTCACATAAAAGTAAATAAAAGAAAACAATTATTCATTATTGCGATATAACAAAACTTATCATAGAACCGACCTTAGATTTTTCAATATCGCATGGTTGTTTTTTCGCATCAAGTGAATTCAGAACAGGCTCTATATTTTAAATCTGTTTAGTAATAGAAATGTAGAATTGTGAGTGTTTGCCATGTATTTATAGTAGTCCATTAGGGTTTAGTTTTAGATTGGTCATCCACTTATTTAGGAAGTTTGTTGTGAGTTTTAAGTTTTTAAAATAAGATGCACATATCCTGTTTAGTTTGTTGTGGCATGTTTAATAGGAAGTTTGTTGTGAGTTTTATCTATACTATATTAAACATGTCACAACAAACTGACTCTGTACAAGTAAAATTAGGGAATATTTTAGTTTATTAATGTCGTTCAAAACAAAAAACTTGGGTAAAAAACAAATGTTAATGCACGGTAGCTAGGTAATGGTCAAAGCTGGCTTGGGTAAAAAACAAATGTTGGCTTTAATCAATTGTACATTTACGCATCGGCTATTTGTACTTTATGAACGCACGGCGAAACTAAAAAAGACAACTATCGAAACGTTTAAAAAATGTGCCAATCGTCATGGTACCTTCGGATTTTTTTAAAACATTACGGGTTGTAAGATATCGCAAGAATACATTAAAGAATTAAAGAGGGGGGAAGTGTAACTAATTACCCATAATTATGTTAAATGTCAAGGATTTAAATGTAATAGATTGAGGGACTAAAAAATAATTATGGTTTAAAAGACCACTTTACCCTCATTCTAGGGGTTTATTTATAAATAATGGGGGAAGAAGTTCTTAACTTTTGGGAATCCTTCCCTCATGTATTATAATATAGTATAGATTATTTGGAGAAGACAAATTAAAAGAGAAAAAAGGCTGCAGCCCATCGGATTTCGTGAACAGCATGTTGGTGGACCATTATATGTAATTATTTGTGTATGGGCTGTGGACTTGTGATTGGGCCGAAGAACATAAGGGATATATTATTTTAGACGCCAATTTTAGTTGAGGGGGGAGGAGGACGGCTGAAAAGGTATCCGCATATCACACACGACTTGGAGACGAATTTAGAGTTTCTTGGGACGATCGTAGGGGCTGTTCAGAGGTTTTGAAGGCTCGGGGAAGCTTGGAATCATCGTGGGAGGCTAGGGAACACTCGGGTTTGAAGATTTTCGGGTTTTATCTTCTCGTTTATTCTTCTTGTTCGGTTGATCTTTGTTTGTTCATGATGAATTCTGATTTATTACTGATTGTTATGTTGATTTTAGACATGATTATTGGCTAAACTTCTCGTACTACCTAGGTTATGACTATAGCTTAATAAAGTTTGGTTCTTTATTCGATTTTTGTCGTGGTTGTGGATCTTTCTTGTACTGTAAAAGCTTTGGATTTCTAACTTGGTGCGTATGTGTGCTTGTGATTATTTTATTATTGTTTGTTGCTTCGTTCGATTCTTGGTGACGGTCTTTATCACGGAATAGGGTCGGGCTAGGGTTCTTGATTTAGGTGACTGTCTATATCACATAATAGATCATTAATCCTTTAGGGTGAAATCGCGTAAGTAACCTTAGAAGTAATATTCGGTAATCTAATAAAATCAAGTGTGCTGCTAGACTCGTCGCGGAAAGGCTCGAGGGTATTAATAGGTCTAGGTTTGGTTATAAGTCCTTAACATTCCATAGTCTATTAAACCAAGATTAGAACCCATTGTCGCTTTAGACGTTCGCGCGGCAAAGTAGAGCGTTTTATATAGGCACTTTCAAGAAACTAGAGAACGGAAAAGAAATCTAGCAAACCGGTAAACGTAACAGCCTAGGTAGGGCCACAAGAATCGCCTTGAGAGTGTTTGAGGGGCTTAGTGGTGTCTTAATAGGTTTAGCATCTTAAGATCCCGGTTCCACACCACAAAATCATCGAATAGAGATCCATTCTGAGTTTAGCTTGCGTCTAGCCTAGGTAGTCTCCATCCATCACTGGTCAAAGTCTTCGTTCGAGTTCGTCTTAGTCATTTAGTTCACTTAGTCATTCATTACGTGCATTCTTAGGATTTTTAGAAACCCCCCCCCAATCAATAAACAAATAGTTTGAGTCGTGTCAGTCTAAGTCTAGATAGAGTCATTAGCGTAATTTAGTAGCGTCTATTGGGTTCGATACTCGGACTTCCTTAGGCTATACTACAGTGATCGGTACACTTGCCGGTCGTGTGGTTTAGAGTTTAGAGAGTCTTAGTTTTATAAATTTAAAACTTAGAGAGTCTAGTTTAGGGTTTAATTTAGTTAATTTAGTTAAACCACTTTGTGCACATCAGTTCTTATGGTTTATATTTTCTTACACTACTTAAAAATTATATACAGGATGTACCTATAGCCTTTGCTAATCAAAAGTGGGGAGATTGTTGGCAAAAAAAATAAGTTGCGAATCTATCATGAGTCTGGTAAAAAAATGGGTTGTGAGGGTCAGAACAGAAAATTCAACGCCAATAATAACTCACGGTTGGGAGAATGTTGTTAAAGATCTCAATCTGCCGAGGGATACTTTGTTGGTTTTCAAACCGTTAGGTGATTTTGGGCTTGAACTTTCATGTTTTGTTGATGGCATGTGTGGTGAATCTTATTTCACGTTTAATCGTTATGCAAGATTTGGTTTTACGGTATGAGTATTGATCTTAACTTGAATTCTTTTGCATCTTTAACGTGTCAACACTTATTCTCATAAGTTACATACTTCATGTAAAGTATTCATTATTTTTAATTTTATGCAGGTAATCTAAGACTGCTTCATTAAACAATTTTACGTAAACAACCCACCAAGTGGCAAATTTCAAATCTGTCATAAGGGTTCCTATTGGAATGTTGAGGCGTCTAAGGTTGATACCAACTTTGTATTTGCTAGAGGATGGCCGGAAATGTGCAATGATGTTGGGATACTGGAGGATGATTTGCTTGTGTTTAGCAGAATTGATGATGTTGTTTTTGAGGTAGTAGTTTATAGAGATGAGACTGAGATTTGCTTTTTGAAGAAACATGAATCTGTCGATGATAGTGTACTTGAGATATTGAAGGCTGAATATGTTGAGAAAGCATTCAAGGTACGTAAGTATTTAGCATTAGCAGTAAAAGTTTTAATTTTTTAGCATTATATTAATTATTTCATTAATGTTGACCAGGACATCTATGAGGATGAAGAAGTTGTGTCTGTAGGTGAAGGTACAACCGTTACTCAGGTACTTACTAAATTATTAAAATTATTTATTTTTAATTTAACACATATAAGAATTTAATGTTTTTACAACTATTAGTAATGCTGTTTACTGATGTTATATTTATCCAATAATGTATTATTTAGAAGAAGTTACCAACCAATGCCGAATGCACGTCGAAGAGATGCATGTCTTCACGATTGAACAAAACCCAAGATGTAAGTTTACCATCTTAAAGATTGTTATATTACTATTGTTATTAAAGTTACTCTATGACAACAGGTTAAGAAGAAAGGTAAAGTTATTTCTAAGAGAAGGGAGATGGTCAAGAATAGGACTAAGGGAAATGCTGCCTTACCTGTCGACACAAGTGATCATATTGGATGTTCTTCATCTGCTCATAAATTTAAGGTATCTATACTTGCCAGTTAATTAGTATATGTTATATAAACTGTTTTTTTTTTGTGCGTATATTCAACATTCCTTTAATTCACATGTATATGTTTACTTTTTCATCAAGGGGAAGAGAGCCGCCAACGTTCAGAAAAAGCTTAACCGTAGAAATAAGATTGCAAAGACTGCAAAAAAACATTCTGGACATCTTCTTGACCCTGAGTTCTTTCATTTTGATCGCAAAGGAGACTATAGGCTGGTATACCATTTTTTATAACAAACTAATGATTTATGTTTATTTGTCTGACTGTTATTTCTTTCCACACAATACATGTAGCGTCTTCCTGCTGAAGTTGCCAGACGAGCAGGTCTTTCTCTTGATCTTCATCCTTTGAAAGTTCAAAACATGGTTGGAGTTGTGGAGGTTTATGATGTTAAGTCGGAGTTAAATGAATTGAACCCACGTTATGCGTTGGACGGTTGGCGAAAGTTTATGACTGACAATAACTTGAGGTTTGGTGATATGTTGCACTTCACATACGTGTCTTCGCAACAGAATATCGTATTAAATCATGTTACCTCAGTTTAACAAAGACATTTAAGTATGTTCTGATATTAGATACTATAACTATGATTTTTTTTATGGTGATGTTGTATGTTTTTTTTTTAATTATTAACTTGATTGTTTGTTGCTATGTATGGCTAACATGATAAAACACTGTTATTAGCACTTTATGTTTTATATATAGATGATATGATGTTTCTTTTTGCTAATAGTAACTGCAATTAGTAGAAACTTGGTTTATTAATTGCAAATGTGACATTCTTTTGCATTTATGGGTTTATGAATTCAGAATAATGGATGGATATATATAACTGTATTTGGCATGATGATGTTGTGTTTCATGTTGTAAAAACCAGGGAATTGTCAGATAATAGATTGCTTTGCCCGATTAGATTATGTGTTAAATTATAGTTCTTTAAGTCATTGTTTCATTTTCTTGAATTCTATTTAATTTTGTAAAGAAGTACAATAACAAACAATGGTTTGAACATCTGTTTGCATTTTGGTCAATAGTTAATGGAAACCCATGTTAGCTTAAACAGTGTTTTGAAGAGGAAAACAGTGTGAGAAGACAGTAGATCTTATTAAGTTAAACATCTGTTCAGGCTTAAACAGATGTTTGGCCTTTAACAGATGTTTGGCCTTTTATATCAGAGGTTTGGACTTAAACAGTTGTTTGACCTTAAACAGATGTTTGGCCATAAACAGATGTTTAACCTTAAACAGATGTTTTGCCTTAAACAGATGTTTCGCCTTCTATATCAGATATTTGGACTTAAACAGATGTTTGAACTTAAACATATTTTTGGCCATAAACAGATGTTTGGCCTTAAACCAAACATCTGTTTAAGGTCAACATCTGTTTGACTATTGGTCAACATCTGATTGACTTTTGGTCAACATCTGTTTGAATTTTGGTCAACATCTTATTTTGTAAAGAAGTAAAAAAACAAACATTTTTACAAAATCCCAAATCACCCTATCATGTAAGTGCATTGAAGTAAAAGTGGAAATGATATTATTCATGTGGTCCTGTTATGCTTTTGTTTGACCTCTAATATGGGTTCATGATCTAATCCGGTGATTTGAAGACATTGTTGTTGAATCGAATGAGATGGTTGATGTAATGTGGTCGTATTAATAACAAATAGTAATTAATATAACTAAGTTTCCCAAGCCCGGGAAGTAATCCCGGGTAAAAACCTAGTTACTTTAATATATGTTTCTTAGAAATAATTAAACAAATTATATGTTATATATAAACAGAATATATTAGTGTGAAAAGCAATAAAGAAAATACTTGTTTCATAGTTTATGAGTTTAGATTTTATATTTTTTTAGAACGTTAAGAATAGATATATGAATTTAAAAAAAAGAAGGTCTAATTAACTGGGTTCAAGTTCTAGTCGCCGGGAAACTATAACGAATCAAGTAATGTTCATAAAACTGATTTGGGTTATAATTGGACTATAGGTTTTCTTATTTTGTGGACGACTCGATTGGATTTTGATTTTGCTTTGCTTGTTAATAAGGTACGGATTTTGTTTTCTTTTCATCATAGTATACTTTTATTTTCCGTTACTCGTTAGTACGGATTCCTTTTGTTGACATCATAGTATTTTTATTCAGGTCCGTTACTTTGTAGTACGGATGTTTTCGTCAGTAGTTTCAGTTCGTATTGTTATATGATTAGTATTTGTTGTCGCATGCAATAAACCTTAGATTTTGTGCTCGTTATTGCATGTTCCCTTTAGACTTATGTCAAGATACTTTTATTTCTGATACGCTTTGTACTCTGTCACCCGAGCAATTATACGTTTAGACTTGTCGTTGGGGCGTCAACGACATGGCACTCATCGTGACGGTTCGTAACTAAAGTTCACGGCGTCTCTAGTTTGTGCTTGTGTAGCACTGGCCCCTAGAGGCGAATAGATCGATCTTAGCTCTGACTCCTGACTCCTGTTGAGATGGAATAATGTTTGTACGCCTACACGCACCATCTCGGGCGCATGGACTATAGCCATGTATGCCTCTGTTAGGCTCGTGGGTGCTTCTATATTACGTGACTTGTTTTATTGTTATATGTTGTCACGTATGTCTTGTCTCTGTTATGATATGTTTATATGTTTATATGCATCTGGTTATGTTCAGTATCTGTTATCTGTTCAGTATAAGTTTTGGGATTCAAGTTATATAAGTATCTGTTTCAGTGCCAAAATCTATACTTGTTTAACGTCAGTACCATTCATGTTTCTGTCCGTATGCCTGCCTTACTTTTATTGTTGATTACTCCGTTACTAGGCAACTTTTTGGCTCAGCCGTATTTTCTTTCTGGTGTTTGTCTTATGTGTTTGATAAGTAATTTGGGAAACGTGGGGAATAAGTGAAGAGTGTCGTGAAGATAAAGATTTATTTTTGTATTTCGGTAATGTAATGAAAATGTAATTAGGATCTTTTGTTTTCAACGTTATGGAATGGTTTTAGTTTTAATATCTGTATGAGTTACACGTCAGCCTGTTCCAAGTTAGGGTGTTACATAGTATCACCCTTCCATTGGTTCAAATGGGCGGCCGCCCTTCCCCCAATTGGACCAACCAATTTATTATTTTATACACACTTTAAAATTACGTTTTTTGCCCTGGAATAGCGTTTCTCTGCCATTGGTTCAAATGGGCTGTGAGCAATACCCATTGGACCAACAAGTTTATTATTTTATATCCACTTTAAAATTACGTTTTTGCCCCGAGCTAAAAAATATGATTTCGCTATCGGTAAAAAAATTACGCTTTTACCCTCAGCCAAAATTACATTTTCGCCCAAGTTCAAAATAAAATTTTGTTTTTCGCCTGGCTCAAAATTACGATTTTACACCAGTTTATTATTTTATACCTACTTTAAAATTACGGTTTTGCCCACAGTTTAAAATTACGTATTTGCCCACAGTTCAAAATAAATTTATGCTTTTGCCCCCAGCTAAAATTTACGAATTTCCCCTCGGTTCAAAATTACGATATCACCCTCAATTCAAAATTACGTTTTTGCCCCCAGTGCAAAATAAAAATATGGTTTTTCCCTACCTAAAAATTAGGATTTTACCCTCGGGAAAAAAAAATTGATTTTTCCCCCAAGTAAAAATAAAAATATGACTTTGCCCCAACTAAAAATCGTGTCAAAGAGCTAACACTCTTTTTACTTTTTATTTCTAGCAAAACTATAGTACTGTTTTTTTAACTGGTTGAGAATTATTCCGTCGTCGCCCCGCAACACGGGCGGGGCATCACCTAGTTTCAATAATGATTGATTTGAATGAATTCTATATTCCCAAATTAAGTATTCTATTTTACTAATTCTACTTCAAATGAAGCTTTATTGAGCCAAAGCTTGCAAGCAAGTTTCAGTACTTACTTTAATTGGTATCATCAGCGGGATTGTCTTTCGTTGGTGGCTTCGGTTACCCTTTCAGATCACAAGGACAAATGGATTTGATTGGGAGATGATTCGGGTCTATTCTCTGTGTTTTAAAAGATATTTTTGGTATATTATTAACAAATATTACAGAGTACAAGATTGAATTTAAGCTAGTAGAATACATGAAACCAATGTTACTCAACTTTATCTATGTTTTAGTATTCTAGGAACAGCCAGCAATGAGGTGACAGTGCTTAGGAAACCAGTTCCAAACCCGATCAACACAAGCACAGGAAGGATGTAATCTTCATCATCCTCAGATGTTGGAGTTTGCAACGAGTCTTGATTTATAGGACACTTCATAAACGGTTCGTTACATAAACCCGGGTTTCCTTCATAGCTCGTGTTTGTAAAAGTTGTGAACTGACCACCAGAAGGGACAGACCCGCTCAGATTATTAAAAGCAACACTAAATTTGGATAAAAAACTTAGCTTCACCAAAGATGGAGGAATCGTTCCTGTTAGACTATTATATGACAAGTCCAACGTCTCTATGCTCCTCATGCCTGATAAAGAACTGGGAATCGGTCCAGATAAATTGTTATGTTTCAAATCCAAAACATGTAGCTTTTTCAAACCCCCAAACCCCGGCCAGATTGGTCCGTTGAGGTGGTTGCTACTGAGGTCGATTGATGGAGGGAAGCTCATGATCTGCCGATGCTTCAACCCTCTGCCGGTCGTGCCGCGTTTCTTGAAGAACGGGAAATCCGGGGCGGGTTCTTCCAACGAGATATCACGCGAAATCAGGCTCGGTAGCTCTGTCAGACTTTTTGGCATCTCTCCTGACAATGAATTGTTGGATAAATCCAAGTAAAACAGAGACTTGAATTCGCCCAAAAACGTCGGAATTGTTCCGGTTAAATCGTTCCATGACAAATCCAACAACTGCAGTCGCGTTAAACCGTTTACCCACAGCGGAATACTACCCGTGAGCCTGCAGTTCGCGATCACGAGAGCTTTGAGTGACTTAAACTGTAGATCATCATCATACGGCAATTGCTCACCGTAAAAGTTCATCGTAAGAATCAAAACAGTTAGATTCGGGCAGTGCTGGAGGATTTTAAGAGACGACGAGAGGTTACTGAAGCTGCAATTTGATACCGAAAGGTACGCGAGAGAATCAAAATTCTTGAAACTTTCGGGTATTTCGCCTACGAATTTGTTTCTTGCAAGATTTAAACCTTTTAACTTTCTGCAAGAAACAAGATCAGCTGGTAATGTACCCGAAAAGTTATTAGTACCCAGATCAACTGAAGTCAAACTAACCATCGCCGAACAGTTGAAATCAATCGAACCATCTAAAGAATTGTTTCTCAAGTTGAGCGAAGAAATAGTCGGCGAATTCAACAACGAGGAAGGCATCACACCGGACAGATAATTCGAATGAGCCGAGAAATAACTTAAATTCGGAAAGTCACGAAAGAAATCAGGTATGTTCCCTGAGAGCCGGTTGGACGATACATCCAAACGAACCAAACGACTAGAGAAACTACCGATTACATTGATGGCGGTGAACCGGTTATCCTGAAGAGCTAATTCCCTCAATCTAGGTAACCTAAACAAGAATTCGGGTATATCGCCCGAAAGATAATTGGAAGCCAAACACAGGTGTTCAAGAAACCTACAATCCCCAAACTGAGGTGGAATAATTCCGGTGAAGTAATTAACAGCGAATCTAAGATCACGAATTCGGGTGGAGTTAACACATAAACCAGAAGGAAGTGATCCATTAAAAAGATTATCAGAAATGTCAAATACTTGAAGTGCAGGCAGATCAATACTAACAGGTAACTCACCACTAAAATGATTACTACTCAAATTTACTACTTCCAGATGAGGAAGATGAAAAAGTGAAACTGGAACAGACCCTTTGAGATAATTATGTGAAAGATTAAGGGTTTTGAGATGAACTAAATTGAAAAGTGAATCAGATAAATTACCAGATAATATTTTCTTTCCAAGTTCTAACCCAACAATCCTATTCGAAGAATCACAAATAACACCTACCCAGTTGCAACAATTATTAGAAGATGAATTTGGAAACAACCAGCCATCAATTGGTGCTTCTAACCCACTCATGAAGCCTCTTAATCCTGTAAGATCATCTGAGTTGCATGTCAGATTCTGTGAGACCACAAGAACTGGATCTTGAATAGAGACCAAAACAAGAATCAGAAGCACCCAAATCTCCAATTGAACAGCAGCAGCCATTGCAGTAGATATAAGCAAACAAGAAAGCAAGATTTTGAATAAAGGTGGAAGCTTTAAGGTTAAAGAACAAAACCCATTTGAGGAGGAATAGAGATTGGAGTCATGAATCCATGAAAAATTATATTATATAATAGTATATTATATATTATATTATATTATATTATATTATATATTATATTATATTATTATATTATATATTATATATTATATAATAGTATAATTATATTATATTATATTATATTATATTATATTATATAATAGTATAATTTGTAACAAGGTTAGGCTTTGAGGTGTTGTCCTTCATGCTTTGATGATGGTTTATGCATGTTTTGTTTGTACTCTTGTATTTTATGGTTGTACCTAATCTTGGGTACAAATTTTTTTTTCTATCTTAGATCTCACTCTCTTACATCTCTCTAGTTTTTGGGAGACACCACCACAACCACTGTTGGTCTCCGCCACCACCATGACCTTTGGTCTCCGCCACCGGCTGACGTCATTGCCGGAGTTACAGAGACGTCCGGTGAAGCCATGTGGTTTTGTCCCCCATGCTTTGCTGGTGGTTTATGCATGCTATGTTTGTACTCTTGCATTTATTGGTTGTACCTAATCTTGGGTATAAAAACCCTTTTTTTCTATCTCATATCTCACTCTTTTACATCTCTTTAATTTTTTGGGAGACACCACCACAGCCACTGTTGGTCTTCGCCACCACCATGACCTTTGGTCTCCGCCGCCGGATGACGTCGTTGCTGGAGTTACAGCGACGTCCGGTGAAGCCGTGTGGTGTATGTCGTGAGTCCGTTGACTGTTGAGGATGCGATTGGTTAACATGGTTTGGCTTTGTGGTCTTGTACTTCATGCTTTGTTGGTTGCTTTTGGATGTTATGTTTGTACTATTTCATTTATTGGTTGTACCTAATTTTCTACTTTTTGGGAGTCACAACCCTAGGCACCGTTGATGCTTTTTGTTTTTCCGACTATGGTGAGGCGTTAAAAATCGATGAAGATGACTTAATGTTCGTTCGATATGTTTTTTTATGGTTTCTGTTTTTGTGATTCGGTGGAAAACAGTGTAAAAATAGTGATACCCTTTCTATGTCTTCGAGAATCTTGATGCTCAAGGGGCTATGATGGTTTCCTGAGCCTTGGTTGTGGGTATGAAGTTCAAGTATGTTAAAACGAGGTGTGCATGCCAGTTGTTTGATGAAATGCTTTGATGGTTAACTTGCTATGATGGTTACCCGAGCTTTTGTTATGGGTGTTTGTTAACCTATGTGTGCTTTATGTTGTTGTACCTCATGCTTAGCAAGTGTATTGTGAGGCGATGATGATGTATTTTTGGCGTGGTAACTGTGATGCTTGAAAGCAAGCAACCAGAACTACAACCATGAAAGTATGACCTGAGCCTGAAATGTATATACTGAGACGGTTGGGTTGGTTGGGTTACCCAGACCAGCGAAATTAGCCTAAATGATTTGGAAAAAAAACTGGCAAAGGAAAATGATTGGGTTTGCTGGGTCGGTCAGACCTGCCAAACCAACCTTAAATCGTGGATGGTACCGTATAGATATCTTACCGGATGACCAACCCATGAAGATGGTTTAGTTGGTTTCAACTATTAATAAACACGCTACTTTGAATTATAGGATGAATCTCAAGATCTGTACAAAAGGCAACAGTTGAGAGAGTTGGCTATTCTAAACAATAACCTTCGATGGCCTAGTACGCAGCCAAGAGGCAGTATGTCGCCTTTTGGTTCCAACAGAATAAAACGTGCCAAGACCAGGTTTCGAGGAACCCGACATCGTACTCGGGCTACTTAAAAACTAAAGATGAGAGACAAGGGTTACAGTTGCTGTATTATTTGTTATCAACCTGTGTTTTTTAGGTACACAATTATTTTTATAGCGTTGTAGTTATAGTTACTTGGATTTGATGACAAAAGAAGTATGATAAGCTTAAACACAACTGGATTGCACATCAATTTCGTTGCCCGCGGCGCAACGCGCACGGGTCACTTTTCTAGTTGGTAAATGAAAGAGAAAGAAAGAATGGGTGCCGCAAAAATGAAGTAATTCAGAACAAGGCTTGTGTTGTTCTGTTCCGTTCTAATCTTTTTGAAGAGTGAGAAAAGGATATAATACAAAACAAATATCGAGAAAGAGAGAAGTATTAAATTGACTTTCAGAGAAATGATAAATTGAATTGAAGGTTTTTATATTTTTTTCTGGTTAGGAAACCGCTAGTGGGGATGTATTTTAAGGGAAAATAGCCAAAATGGCCAATGATTGGTCAACTTTTCCAAAATGACCAAGTCAAACGTCTTGTGGAGACGCCACAAAAAGACTGTAGCGTCTTGGCGGCTGACCAACGAAACGCTGCCACGTGTCCGACACTCAGCTCAGACGTCTTAACGTCTTAGCTGAGACGTTTCAGACGGCGGCTTGAGCCGTCTTAACGTTGAGCTGTTAAGCCGACACTTTTGCATGGCTTGAGACGTTTGAAGGCGGCTTGAGACGCTTGAACACGGCTTGAGACGTTTGAAAGTATCACGAATTTTAAAAAAAATTAAGACGTTTCATTCAAAATTTGAGACGTTTGAGACGTTTCCCGGTTTTCAAAGTTGTTTTTAAGACGTTTCATTCAAAAGTTGAGACGTTTGAGACGTTTCACGAATTTCAAAGTTTTTTTAAGATGTTCTCTATAAAAGTTGAGACGTTTGAGACGTTTCACGAATTTCAAAGTTGTTTTTAAGACGTTTTCAATAAAAGTTGAGACGTTTGAAACCTGTTTTTAAGACGTTCACAATTTTCAACCCTGTTATATACAACCTTTTCTTCACGATATCCTCTACCCCATTAGTGCTCACAGCTTCAAAAAATGGACAGACCCCCTGAAACTTATTTTTTTGAATTCAACAAACGTGTTTAAGAAGTCATCTACAACGGACACAGATCTCCTCCGATTTCATCGGATGTGATCGGATTTCCCCTTCCACGTGTTCTGCGGGGTCGATCGGGTTCAAGAACTCATCTACAACGGACACGTGAAGGGTCTAATGGGTTGTTCGGCACATGACGGTTCTGCCCCTTTAGGGTGGTTGATGAGACCCTGGCTAACATAATGGGCTCGCCAATGTGTTTGCCAGGTCTCCAAACATAACTGAAGCCGCAGAACCGTTGAAGAAAATGTCAACAACCCGTTACATATCACCTAGGCCAATATAAATGTGGGTTGATGGAACTTACCAGTTCATGACCCATCTTTATCATTGCTAGGTGTTTCAATGCAAATTCCGGAATCAGAATCCGGATCTCCTACCCAGTTGGAAGTAGCGGTTTGGTGTATTCTAGTTCAAATGATTATGTTTGTATTTTTTTGTTTTTTATGTACTTTGTATTGAATCATAATAAAGTTATAAAGTTTACTGATTTACATTTGAATTCTAGTTCAATTGCAGTAAAATTCAATGAAAAAAAATTACATAATAATGAACTCAACAGCCATTTAAATATTAAATATTCATTTAAAGTAGCATTAAATATTCATTTAACCCCCCCCATATTAACTAACTATATATACCCCCTAAACACACACACGCCGTTCACCCTACTTCTTCTTCTTTCATATTCTGTTCAAAGTTTCCAACAAACAGACGCGGTTTAGTTTTTGCCAACATGGCTAGTTTGTCGTGGACCGATGTGGAGGACATTGCGTTGGTGGAGGCTTGGGAGGAGGTGTATACCGATCCTCCTCGTCGAGGGCAGGGGGGTCTATGGGTCCGTGTGCAACAATATTTTGCACAACTCCGTGGTCCAGACCACGGCCGCACCGTTGACGCCTTATCTTCAAGGTTCCGGGTTATACGCTTGGACTGTGAGACGTTCAAGCGTTACTACAAAGCTGTGGAGGATTCATCCCAGGACCTTTGGTGAGGAGGACATAAAGGCGGTTGCCCTCATCAACTACCGCCACAAAGAAGGACATGAATTCACACACGTCTCGGAGTGGGAAACAATGAGGGTTTGGCTTTAGATGTTTGGTTTTTTTTTTTAATGTAATGTTTAATATTTTCTTTTTATATTTTCTTTTATTTAATGTAATGTTTAATATTTTTTTTTTATATTAAACGGAGCATTATTTCGCCATTAAAACGATTGTGGGATAACAGTTTACGGGGTGGGCCTATTGACCGTTTCACAGGTTTGGGCTTAAGGGGTTTGGGTCTAAGGGGTTTGGGCTTAAGGGGTTTGGGTCTAAGGGTTTTGGGTCTAAGGGTTTTGGGCTTAAGGGGTTTGGGTCTAAGGGTTTGGGCTTACAGGGTTTGGGCTTAAGGGGTTTGGGTCTAAGGGGTTTGGGCTTAAGGGGTTTGGGCTTACGAGGTTTGGGCTTAAGGGGTTTGGGTCTAAGGGTTTTGGGCTTAAGGCGTTTGGCAGCAACTACTAAAATATAACAAGTTTAAACCTTAACTACTAAAATTATAAATATTTATTTACTTAATTAAATATTAAATGATTAAATAAATAATTAAATCAGTAAATAAATAACGTGTTTTGGCAGCAACTTGTAATGGGCTTTTAAACAAAATGAGTGTATAAATTAAATTAAATTAAATTAAATCTGGATATAACTCGTTCTCAGGGTCACGGTGTAGTGGCTTGTGATATGTTGGTTAAGTTGTTGGTGAGTGTGTGAACCGGGTTTGGCGCGGGTTCGATACCCGACGTTCCCCTTTTTTTATTTTTCATATTTATAAATTTTTAAATATGGGCTTTTAAACAATAATAAGTTTAAATTCCAAAAAAATATTTAACGGTTTGAGAAATTTTAATAACTTCAAACATTTTAATTTAAATATTTTTACCATTACGAATATTACATCCTAAAAAACGTTACAAGATAAATTTAAATTAACATCCTAAAAAACGTTAGCTAAATATAATTTTTCAAAGTTTCAAACACGGAAATGTGTTCAAAGTCCTCGTCATAAGTTATTGCGTAGTCTAGCAGGGCTTCTTCAATGACCTCGTCTTCAGGCAGGTTGTTGTGCCGATTTTTTTTAACATTTTTGTACCTTCCTAGGAAACGACTACATTTGAAGCGTAGGAAACCACACCGAGTGTTGAGGTCATCGGCGCTACGGGTCGTTTGTTGCACGTGAATGCAGAAATAGTTCATAACCTAACCCCAGAACGCGGGATCGGAGATTGAGTAAGTGCCTTCATCACGAGTGGCGGCGTAGGAGACGGCAACAGCAATGTCTTATTCATCGGTCCAAGAATCCATGTTTTTCAACTTTGAGGTTAAATTGTTATTGGATGTGGTTAAATGGCAACAATGCCTATTTATAGTGGGTTCATTGATCACTATTTATTAAATTAATAAATTAAAAACAGGAATTTAATTGCATTACCTACTGAATAGAGACAACAGTAATTTAATTGCAAAAACTAGACAGCATTTGGACTGGGTAAACACCGCCAAAAATACAGTTTTTCTGCCATGAATTGTCTGTACGACAAAAAAGTTCTACGAATGTCTCTAGTTATATTTATTGGTTTGTCCGTAACCAGATGCTCCATAAGCATACACAGGTAGACAGCTTCATTCCCTGCGATTGATGTGTTAGATACCACGTAGTTATCATTGAGCTCGACAGAGATATATTTTTCGGGTTTTCCCGTTTTTTTCCAATATCGCAAATGCACTAGTAATGATCCTAAATAAACTTTAACCTTCATCAAGCGTGGGTGAATATCGTTTATGTATTTATCGCCGACACAAACATTTTCACACGGGTAATACACCAACTCCTGTGACGATAACTCTAGGCGAGCTAGGAGCCATTCGTTATTTTCTAACGGTAACGGAAAGAATACCTAATCCACTTCGAAGAAAGAAGGAAATGGGTGTAATTTGCCACTGGCATATTTAACAACGTTTTTAGGAGTAGAATCTAACAACGTTTCATAAAATTGTGGTGGAAGAATTGTCTACCGCAAGTTTAACAATGGATCCCTTTGAATAATCTTTCTATTCCTCCAAGCCATTAGTCTTCCCACCCATCCTTCAATATGCTGTATAAGTTGTAATTTAAAATAAATTAATAACGGGGAAAAAATTCAAGATTTAATAAAAATATTTGGAAGAATAATTAACTGTTGACGTTATGTAGCCGCCACAGCGAAAACCTAATAGAGTCCCCCAAAACTTTTTGTCCAACTCTATTGATCTTGTGAAAACTGCTGAATAACAGAACGACGGGTCCCCATTTATGTAGAATGTTGCGACGTCTTTAGACCAGTTCTCACTTTCGTCGTCTGGAATTGCCCATGTACCAGCCCGGTGGAGGTGAAAACTTTGTCGATTGGGTACAAAGTGGCTTTCTTCCGAATCATTTTGTTGTGAAACTTCAGAAGAACTTTCACCCTTGGAACTTCTCCATTTTTTTAGAATCCAAGATGATGATTTGTTTGCTGGTTGCGAGCAGTATACATCATTTTTATTTTTTTCAGACATTTTGCGAGCTCCAGAAATGTACTCCAACAGGTATTCCCCCCAATACTATATTTAAAAGGGAAGAATTCTAATTTATTTAATAAAATTTGGATAAATTAAACGAGAATTTAATTCCAAGACGTTTCAACGAAGACGTCTTTATTTGTGTTATATTTCCAAGACGTTTGAAAGGCTTGACACGTGGCATGTTTAAGACGTCTCAACAGGTTTTTGAGAAGTTTCAGTAATGACATTTAAGACGTCAACGCTGACATTTAAGACGTCAACGCTGACATTTAAGACATTTCCAACATGCACGAGACGTTTCTTTATTAAGACGCTTGTTCTTAATTTTGAGACGTTTCACAAGAATCTTGAGACGTCTAAACTGGTACTTGAGACGTTTCCTCATGTCTACCGTTTGATCAACGACACGTGTTCCAGTACATTTCCCCATGTACCCATCGCGTGACATGTGTTGCAAAAGAGGTTTTGACCTTTGTGTGGGTTCATGTGTTTAATTTCTTCCGGCAAACGTCTTCGGGACCACATGCACCTTTAGGACCACCGTTGAAGATCCGAAGAAAGACCCGACCACCGTTGAAGATCCGACGAAAGACCCGACCCCCGTTGAAGATCCGACGACAAAACCTAGCATTGTTTACCCGAACTACCACGTTTACCGTTGAGTCAGAATGGATCCAAATTACCATGTTTACCCACCCATGGGTCGTCCCGAGCACATGCAAGCTGATCATGCCATTCAAGATGTTGGAGAAAATCCTCTCCCATGTGTATCGGTGATATATCCCTTTTGTTTCCTTCATTATACTGTTTTAGTATTTTACTATATTTACTATTTTGTGTAACGCAAACTTAAGATTCTATTGTTTTTTCTTTCACTTGTTACTTTGCAAGGTCAAAAAGATCAAAGTTCGACAAAAGTGGAATACAGTAAAGACTTTGAACGATAGAATGACGACAAGTATTGAATCCCGGATTAGGCAGACCTGTTTTGGGCCGTATTTAGATATTAAGTGTGTTATGTGTGATAGCCTATTTTTACTCGGTGTTGCACAATTACAAGTGCATACACCTACACCCAAATTAGGTATTACATATCGCCTAGGCAAAGAAATTTTAATGTTTACCCCGAAACAATTTTGTCTTATAACGGGGTTAAGGTTTGGGCCCACTAACTGGACACCGAGTGAGCACCCTAACTCCTTTAAAAACCGATTTTCCCGGGCCATGAACGTATTGCTTTCAAACGAATAAGAGATATATTTGAAGGTCCGATGAAGTTTACCGACGAAGATTGCACAAGGATATGTCTATTGATGCTTTTGGGCCAAGGGTTTTTAGGGTTGCAGGATTCAAATGCGATCGATAATAAACTGTTACACCTGTTGGATAATCTAGATGAGTTTAACCAATATCCATGGGGTAATTTTTTTGGGAGAGCACGTATACGAACGTGTATGATATGCACGTTCGTCAAAAGGAAGACGCGAAGGGTTTTTCATTAGACGGATTTGTTTGGCCATTTAAGGTACCTTGGAAATTCCTATATATATTTTAACTGTAATGTTTGTTTTAATTTGTAGACTAATACCTGTTAAATATGTTAATACATTTACAGATGTGGATTCTAGAGGTGTTTCCGAAATTCAAACAAAGGAGGGATGTTAGGATCTGAGGGTCTAATGATTGTGTTTGTTTGCATTAATTTAACAAATGAATGAACATAAATTGATATGAAGTGCAGCGGAATTGGAAACAAACTTTGTAAACACAATCAAAGGGAAAATAGTTTCAGTAATCACATGCTTCTCATTAAGTTGAATGATTACAAATCAAAAGATTATAATGCATGCTTACATACTAGACTCCCCCTCAGCAAGATGCCCAATGGATGATCGTACAGGATGAAAGGATTGGAGGAGGTAAAATCTCTCAGACAATCAAATGAAACAGTACAGGGTACTGTTCCATTTATAGGCGAATCAAACCACTGAAGCATCTTTGCTGACGTCACCATGAAAGTGACGTTTAACAACCTAAAAAACTCTAACTACTGATCTACATAACTACTGATGACTAGAACCACTGATGTAAGGACCTGCAAAAATGTCCCTAAATGACCCGTAAGTGAAAACCCGTACCCCTGAAACCCTAATGTGCATGAAAAACCAAGAAAACATGAAATCTGGCCTTCACGCGGGCCGCGTAAAGCATGAGCTTAGTTGACGCGGGCAGCGTCAACTTAAAATTTTTCCGGATAAGTGTTAAAGCCATGTGTCGTCCACCTGGAAACCCTACTCGTGACACAGCAGCCCTACACGTAGACTAGATGTCCACGCGGGCAGCGTAAGGGTCAAGCAAGGGTTTACGCGGGCCGCGTAAACCCCATATTTCAGATATAAATTGATTGGTTCACGAGCAGTTCAGCTGTGTCGAAAATTCTTTTCAAAAACGAAAGAAAGCTGCATAAATTCGAAATTTCAAGTAGGGAAACGCTGCTATGACTACAGGGTATTAACTCGATCGCTGCTACTATTCAATTTCCGATCGATTGAAACCAATCCGATGAATGTTTAAGTGCTGCTCAAACTCGGGTTTTACTTTGTTATTCATCGTGAATTCGATGGATGTTTAAGTATCGCACTTTGTCATTCGTCGTGAGGGTTTTAATCTCGTGAGTTATCGTAAATGCTGTATTAAGTTACTGACCTAGTTCGTGTGCATTGTCATTTAATTTAGGTTACAAGGCTAAATCAGTAGGCTAAACTCTGCCCGTTTAAATCTGCAATGTGAGTCATTCTCTTTTTATCAAATTATTTCCAAAACCCTATTTATTTTCAAAAGTTATAATTACAGGGATTAAGTTTTTGTAGTCTTCAATTACAGTCGGTATGTGGGGTTTCGTATACATTACTTGATAACCGTCACCATTGGACAACGAGTTAGCCAATGGGTGATATGACGATAGTCACAGAAACAGGTCGAGTGACAAATACCGTTGGGTAATTGGTTGATATAAACAATGTAATCACCCTTAATACTGTATATTATAACAATGTGTCGTTTTGTGCAACTTGAGTGACTAGCCAGTATTTCCTACTGATAAAATCTTTTTAAAACATGTTTCAGGTGATCTGCTGTGATCAAGGAAAAAGTGCCGTGTAGCACTACAAGCTTGAAGAAGTGGCTCAATAAAATAAAGAAACATGTTTTTGTAAAACAGGGATTTCCCCGTAAAATCCCCTTATTGTAAATTATGGGTGTAATTCCCAATTTGTGAAATAAATTGGGTATTTTCAGATTTAAAAGATCCTGTTAAAACTTCCGCTGTCAACTTAATCAATAAATACCACGGGTTTCTGTCCCACGGCACCTGGGCCGGGTCACACCGGGACGGGGGCTGTGACAGAAAAAGGTGGTATCAGAGCCACTGATTTAAGCCTATTAAGTATTTAAAGAATACTTAATTTTTCTGATTTCCATTCTGTGATTATGTGAAAATTTAATTTACAAAATTTTAACCTAGAATTTTGTGTGTTTCTTCATATCTGCTAAACAGCATGAATGAGTTGTCTGAAGCCCTTCAGAATCTCAGTCTCTATTCTGTTAATGTGGAAGTTTCCAAAGACTTTACCGGTTATTGTGCTGACACTGATGAACCTATGGAATTTCAAGCCTAACCTCCAGAGAAACCCAAACCGAAAAAGAAAAGAAGATTCGTGGGCTGGAGGCGGGTGCGTAGGAAGAAACCAGCAACACAGAAAGTTATAAAGACTGAGGATCCCAAAGATAAAGGCAAAGGAATATAGATTGGGGAAAGTTCCAGGCAAGACCAGGAAATGCCATCCTGGGAAGAGATGGATCATAAACTGGAACTTAGTGACCTCATCGGACCTGCCGATGAAAATCTCTTCAATTACCAAGCGGAAGCACAACTTCCAGTTAATCTGGAACCTGCTATCCCAGATCCTATTGTCCACCCCCAACCTCTACCAGAAGAGCTAGAAGAATGGTGGACCACTAACTGGCAATTTCAGAATCTTTTGAATAACCCTAATACCCTTTTCCCTCAATTTGATCCTGAGCCTCCACTACACCCGCCTATGAGCTCCGAGAACTTGGCTGAACTCCGCCACTATGGCGAGGAATTGGTGGATGCAGGAAACAGAATCCGGGAAGTAGGGGAGAGGATATCCTGGAAATACGACGAAAGGGAACGTCGTTTCTGAAGTGCCAGCTGACGGGATCATATGTGGTTATGGGGATGCATGTTTAATAATAATAATATAATAATAAAAATATAATCGTGTAAAATAACTTAAAAATAAAACTTTTGTAAGATAACTGGTGTGTACGGACGCATACTAATATATAAAAATATCAACGTCGCAAAGTCGACAATTTTGGCTATATGTGTTAACGTGACTATGTGCAATTATTTTATTATGTTTGGTTGTTATTCATTTTATGCTAATAAGTTATATATATTAATTACCAGATGGAACACGCTGGTAACGAACCAGTTAACGAAGTTAACCAATCTGAGCAAAACCATGAAGATCAATTTCTGAATAGGCAAGATATAGAGAATATCGTTGCTCAGGGAATAGCCAATGTTATTCCAGCAATCCTTGCTGCTGCTCGGAATCCAGTTGAACCTCAACAAAATATTCCTAGCAAACGTACTCATGAAGACAACTTCAGTAATAGTGTAAATGGAGGCGGCAATATTAATAATAACAATAACGATGATGTGGTGCAAGCCCCAATTCTTAAAAGAATGAAAGCCGCAACGCCTGGTTGCACTTATAAGGAATTTCTTGCCTGTAAACCAGTTGAATTTGCAGGAAACGAAGGGGCAACTGCTGCACTACGTTGGTTAGAGAAAACCAAAGCGGTAATTAAAATAAGTAAATGTGCCAAGGAGGACCAGGTCATGTACACGACGAATCTTTTTAAAGAAGGAGCACTAGAATGGTGGAATACGGTACTAAAAGCCAAGGGAAGCGATGTGGCTTATGCTATGAATTGGGAGGAATTTAAAAGTTTAGTGGAAAGAAAATTCTGTCCCGAATATGAAAAGGAACAAATGGCAAATAAATTCCTAAACCACCGGATGGTGGATGTTGATTGTAGAGGGTATACTTCGACCTTCTTCAAGTATGCCAGAATAGTACCAACTTTGGCCTCGCCAGAACCGGTACTTATATCTCTCTACATCTGGGGTTTGATTAGTGAGATTCGTGATATTTTCAAAGCTGCGAGACCCCGCACGATCGATGATGCGGTGGAATTAGCCAACACTTTGACGAACGGACTGGTGCGTACGCGGGAAGAAAACCGGAAGAAGGAAGTGGCCCAAAATATTTCTCAAGGATTCCGTGTGGGCAATAGTGTTAACTTCAAGAAAAGAGGAACTGGGCAATCTTCCACTCCGCCGTTCTGCAGGAACTGTAGAAGGAAACATTTTGGAAAATGTAATGAAACCTGCAACTTCTGCAAAATGATAGGACATCGTGAAGAAGACTGCAGAAGGAAAATAAAGATCTGCTATAACTGTGGGGAAGCTGGGCATTTTAGACCAGAATGCCCTAAATTGGCCAAACCTGCAGACGGAGCTACCAAGAAAAACCCAAGAGCTTTCCAGTTAACTACCCAAGAAGCGGAACTCATCCCAGACTTAATAGCTGGTACGTTCCTAGTTCACAATGTTTATGCAAAAGTATTATTTGACTCTGGTGCAAACCAAATTTTTATAAATACTTCATTCTGCCAAGCTCTTAAACTACCCTTAACCAACCTTAGACAAATTTTTACGGTAGAAACGGCAGATGGGAATTTTGTTAACATAAATAAGGTTTTGCGAGAAGGAAAGATAGAACTCTTAGGTCATAAATTTTCTGCAAACCTGTTACCTATGAATATAGCCGGATTCGATGTTGTGTTAGGAATGGATTGGTTAGTAGCCAACCATACTAAGCCACATAAGCCAATGAAATTCATTTCAGTAATGAAGGTGGCTAGTTATTCAAGAAAACAAGGAATAGAGTATATGATTTCGGTAATCATTAGCACTAAAGGTAAGGAACTTAAGGAAATTCCAGTAGTATCAGAATACCCGGATGTATTCCCAGAAGAACTACCTGGATTACCACCTGATAGGGAAGTAGAATTTAGAATTCATCTAATTCCTGGAACTACACCGATAGCTAAGGCACCTTATTGGTTAGCACCCACCGAGATGTTAGAATTGAAAAAGCAGTTAGATGAATTACTAAGCAAAGGATTTATACAACCTAGTTCATCCCCGTGTGGAGTACCAGTGTTGTTTGTAAAGAAGAAAGATGGTTCGATGCGAATATGTATCAATTATAGGGAATTAAATAAGGTTACAATTAAGAATCGATACCCATTACCTAGGATTGATGATCTTTTCGATCAACTTCAGGGAGCTAGATATTCTTCTAAGATAGATTTACGCTCCGGATACCATCAGTTGAAAGTACAAGAAGAAGATATACCTAAGACTGCCTTCAGAACTAGGTATGGTCATTACGAGTTTACAGTCATGCCCTTCAGACTAACAAATGCTCCTGCAACATTTATGGACATGTTGAATAGGATCTGTAAACCGTATTTGGATAAATTCGTAATAGTCTTCATCGACGATATACTTATTTATTCCAAAAGTCAGGACGAGCATCGTGAGCACCTGCATACACTCTTAACTCTGTTAAGAAAAGAGAAGCTCTACGCCAAATTCTCGAAGTGTGAATTTTGGCTACAAGAGGTACAATTTTTAGGACACATGGTGAATCACGAAGGTATTCATGTAGATCCTTCTAAAGTAGAAGCAATTACCAAATGGAAGGTCCCGCAATCAGCTATGGAAATTAGAAGTTTTCTAGGATTAGCTGGATACTATAGACGGTTTATTAAGGATTTTTCCAAGATAGCTGTACCATTAACTAAGCTAACCTGTAAATCAGTTAAGTTTGAATGGGGACCTAGGCAAGAGGAAGCTTTTAAGGTTTTAAAGCAAAGATTAACAAACACCACAATTCTTGCCTTACCAGAAGGGACAGAAGATTTTGAAGTTTATTGTGATGCTTCTAAGCTAGGATTAGGATGTGTGTTAATGCAACGCAATAAGGTAATTGCGTACGCCTCAAGGCAATTGAAGAAGCACGAAGAAAATTATACGACTCACGACTTAGAATTAGGGCGATAATTTTTGCCCTTAAGATTTCGAGACACTATTTGTATGGCAGTAAGTTTACAGTCTATACAGATCATAAGAGTTTAAGATACATATTTGGGCAAAAAGAATTAAACATGAGGCAAAGAAGATAGATGGAAATTCTAAGCGATTATGACTGTGATATTCAATATCACGAAGGAAAAGCAAAGGTGGTTGCAGATGCCTTAAGTCGTAAGTATCATGAAAAGCAAAAGCGAGTTCGTGCTCTTAGATTAAATCTACAATTAGATTTAATGGAACAACTGAAGAATGTTCAAGAAACAGCAATCAAGGACGATGCTGAAGGAATAAAAGGACGAATAAAGGAATTAGAGCAAGGCATTGATGGAATTTGGAAATTCCACAAGAAAAGAATTTGGGTACCTAAGCAGGGAGAGTTACGAAATAAGATTTTAGAGGAAGCCCATAAATTTAGGTATACCATGCATCCTGGTAATAATAAGATGTACCAAGATTTAAGGAATAACTTCTGGTGGATAGGAATGAAGAAGGATATAGCTAGATATGTTTCTAAGTGTCTTACTTGTTCACAAGTTAAGGCAGAACACTAGAAACCTTCAGGATTACTCCAACAATTAGAAATGCCTGTTTGGAAATGGGAACTAATAACAATGGACTTTGTTACTAAGTTACCCAAAACCAGAAAGGGTAATGATGCAATTTGGGTAATTGTGGATCGATTAACCAAATCAGCTCATTTTCTACCCATGAAAGAAACCTTTAGCATGGAAAGGTTAGCCAAATTGTATCTAGACGAGGTAGTATCCTTACATGGAGTCCCACTTTCCATTGTATCGGATAGAGACAGTCATTTCACTTCACACTTCTGGACAAGTTTCCAAGAAGCAATGGGGACCCGACTGAACTTAAGTACGGCTTATCATCCCCAAACGGACGGACAAAGTGAAAGGACGATTCAAACCCTGGAAGACATGCTTAGGGCATGTGTGATAGATTTTGGTGGAAATTGGGATAACCACCTACCCTTGATTGAATTCTCCTATAATAATAGTTATCATTCAAGCATCGAAGCTGCCCCATTTGAAGCCCAGCACAGACGTAAGTGCAGAACTCCAGTTTGTTGGGCAGAAATATGAGAAAGTCAATTATCCAGACCAGAAATTGTACAAGAAACTACCGACAAGATCACTCAAATCAAGGAAAGACTAAAGACGGCTCGAGATCGCCAGAAGAGTTATACCGATAATAGACGCAAGCCACTAGAATTTCAAGTTGGAGACGAGGTACTCTTGAAAGTTTCTCCTTGGAAAGGAGTAGTTCGGTTCGGTAAGAAAGGAAAGCTAAGTCCAAGATACATAGGACCCTTCCCAGTAATCAAGCGAATAGGACCGGTCGCCTTTCGCTTACAACTACCAGAAGAGCTAGCAGGGGTACATGACGTATTTCATGTATCTAACCTTAAGAAATGTCTATCAGAAGAATCCCTGGTAGTCCCTCTTCAAGACATACAAGTGAATGAAAAGTTGAAGTTCGTGGAGAAACCGCTTCAAATAGAAGACAGAAAGATCAAGTTTCTCAAGCATAAAAGATTAGTACTAGTCAAAGTTAAGTGGGATTCAAAAAGAGGACCGGAATACACTTGGGAGCTGGAATCGGAGATGAAACAAAAGTATCCTCACTTATTTCAATAAATCTCGAGGATGAGATTTTTAAATAAGGTGGGGAGGATGTAAGGACCTGCAAAAATGTCCCTAAACGAACCGTAAGTGAAAACCCGGACCCCTGAAACCCTAATGTGCATGAAAAACCAAGAAAACATGAAATCTGGCCTTCACGCGGGCCGCGTAAAGCATAAGCTTAGTTAACGAGGGCCGCGTCAACTTATAATTTTTCCGGATAAGTGTTAAAGCCACGTGTCATCCACCTGGCAACCCTACTCGTGACACAGCAACCCTACACGTAGACTAGATGTCCAAGCGGGCCGCGTAAGGGTAAAGCAAGGGTTTACGTGGGCCGTGTAAACCCCATATTTCAGCTATAAATTGCTTGGTTCACGAGCAGTTCAGCTATGTCGAAAACTCTTTTCAAAAACGAAAGAAAGCTGCATAAATTCGAAATTTCAAGTAGGGAAACGCTGCTACGACTACAGGGTATTAACTCGATCGCTGCTACTATTCAATGTCCGATCGATTGAAACCAATCCGATGAATGTTTAAGTGCTGCTCAAACTCGGGTTATACTTTGTCATTCGTCGTGAATTCGATGGATGTTTAAGTATCGCACTTTGTCATTCGTCGTGAGGGTTTTAATCTCGTGAGTTATCGTAAATGCTGTATTAAGTTACTGACCTAGTTCGTGTGCATTGTCATTTAATTTAGGTTACAAGGCTAAATCAGTAGGCTAAACTCTGCCCGTTTAAATCTGCAATGTGAGTCATTCTCTTTTTATCAAATTATTTCCAAAACCCTATTTATTTTCAAAAGTTATAATTACAGGGATTAATTTTTTGTAGTCTTCAATTACAGCCGGTATGTGGGGTTTTGTATACATTACTTGATAACCGTTACCATTGGACAACGAGTTAGCCAATGGGTGATATGACCATAGTCACAGAAACAGGTCGAATGACAAATACCGTTGGGTAATTGGTTTATATAAACAATGTAATCACCCTTAATACTGTATATTATAACAATGTGTCGTTTTGTGCAACTTGAGTAACTCGCCAGTATTTCCTGCTGATAAAATCTTTTTAAAACATGTTTCAGGTGATCTGCTGTGATCAAGGAAAAAGTGCCGTGTAGCACTACAAGCTTGAAGAAGTGGCTCAATAAAATAAAGAAACATGTTTTTGTAAAACAAGGATTTCCCCGTAAAATCCCGTTATTGTAAATTATGGGTGTAATTCCCAATTTGTGAAATAAATTGGGTATTTTCAGATTTAAAAGATCCTGTTAAAACTTCCGATGTCAACTCAATCAATAAATACCATTGGTTTCTGTCCCGCGGCACCTGGGCCGGGTCACACCGGGACGGGGGCCGTGACAACTGATTACAAGTAAAATACAAAGCAAAGGTAAACAACTGTTCTAGCTTTCAACTGTTGTAGGCTAAGCACTGATGTTGAACATCAGTGCATTCTTCAAAGGTGATCAGTCTTTGAGTGGTCAGTACTTGAGTCTTCAGCAGCACTTAGAGAACAGCAGTAGATAGAGCAACAGTGTTTAAACTTCAACAGTCTTTAAGTCTTCATTAGTTGTTAAAGGGCAGCAGTTGTTGTCGCTGATCAGTGCTTAGAGTTCAGCAGCTGTTGTGAATCACTTCCAAGGGAAAAGTCTTGTGCGAACTACTGCTTATGACGAATCCACTGTTGTGAACCAGTTTTGGCTTTACATCATCTGTTCCTCTGGTAGGGTTCAATCCCAACAATCTCCCCCTGGAACAGATGATGCCAAAACCCTTCATTATTCTGGATCTTTATTGTCTCATCAGAAGTTCCCTAACTTGTCCTTTAAATTGCAATTCAAAATCCATGGAACTTGTGTCATTTTCATCCCTACACGGTGTAAGTTCAAGGAGATCTTCAACACCCTGGCCCAATGCTTGTTCCCTTGATATGTACTTCACTTCACCATTGGATCTGAACAAAGTCAATACATGGGTCTTTTGATCAGACATCCATTTTAGTTTTTTTGAATTCAATGGGTTTCTTGGGAGAGGTTTATTAACTGATGAGTTTGGAGATTGTGGCCTTGTGAAAATTTGTTGAGCATTATCCTGAGCTTTTACCAGTTCAGTATTTTCAGCTGTCATTTGTTTGAAAGCCATTTTTATGATGTCATTTGCTGCAGCAATATCTTCTGCTGTTTCTTTTTCAATCTTCTCTTGTCTCTTTCTTTGATTTAACTCAATGACTGAGATATCTGCTGATGTGAACAGTGGTTCAGAAGTATTGATCTGATGTTTTGGCTTTATGTAGTCAGGCTTCTTTGGTAAGTTAGAATCTGTCATCCTTCTTTTCCTTAGCCTTTCATAAGCCTCATTTGTATATTGCCTAATCCACTTTGCTATGGCTTTGGCAGGTCCAACCTTTGCATCCACCAGCTCTTGTTTCTTCCTTTTGTACTCTGAGGTAAGATCAACAATGACCTTTTTGTATTTACTCCAGTTTGGAGCTGTCCTCTTCTTACCTGGATCATTCTTGATCCTTTCAATTCTGTTTGCCTCATGCTTTAATGCAATGAGTGGCCATTCTTCAAATTGTTCTTCTTTAGCTGGATAGAATTTTTCTTTCATGATGAATGCAAGATAATCCTTTCTGATTTCCTTTTGTAGATCAGCCCTAGGTGTACGATTAGACATTTCTTTGCTTAGGTCTCTTGCATAATCTTCCATTTGTTTGACTTTAGTGAGCAAGAATTGCATTCTCTCAGAAATGGCTTTGTCACCTTGATCTTTACATTCAATCTTAGCTCTTATATTAGCCTGCCTTGCTTTAAGTTTTAGATATTCATCCATGTTTGCTGGATCTCTGAAGCCCATGAGAGAGGGAAATCTCCTTTTTGAAGGATCATCCTCTGTGTAGAATTGTCTCATCTCATTCTTTACAGCGTCCAGTTCCAGTGGATAACTTGCAGCAATGGGTACAATATCAGCAGGGTCATATCCTTCAAGGATTTTTGGATCCTTTATTGGTTTGGCCAGAGTTGGTGGAATGGATGGTTGTGGTGGTATCACATTGTATGGTACAGAAGAAAGAGGTTCAGGTGCTGGCATGTCTTCATCATTCATTTGAAATTTCCTTTTTCTGGTGTAAGTCTTTTGTGGTGAGGGTGTGTTTGTTGGTGGTTTGTTGATTGGAGTGAAAATGGCTTGGAGTGTAATGGTGTTGTTTTGACAACAGGTGTTTCAACCACTGTTGTCATCACAACTACTGATGTGTCAGTAGATGTCTTCTGCTTTTTAGCAGGAGGTGATGGTGGTGAGGTGGTTTTTGGTGAAGATGGTATTTCTGGTGGGGCAGTGGTTTGAGTGAGAGCAGTTGTTGTAATTGAAGTGGTGGTTGTTGGGTTAACAACTGCTGAAACTACTGAAGTACCAACAGTTGTTGATACAGCAGGTGTTACAACAGCTGTTGGTTTGGGAGATTGATGTGTGGAGCTTTTAGGAGGTCTGGGAGTGTGCTGTCTGGATCTGATTGGTGTGTGTTTGGGTTCCCTCACTTTTCTAGTGGGAGTCTTTCTTTTTGGCTCAGAATTTTTATCATCCTTTTGCTCAGAAGTACCCTGCTCATTCAGTTCCATGAAAGCTCTCTTCTCCTGTTCAAACCTAGCTTTATCCTTTGCTTCCAAATCCCTTTTTACCCTTGCTTTTGCATCAGCAATGGCATTTGTGGTTACATCAATCTTTTTAGATCCATCTAGCATGGGAATGTCTGCAAGCATGCTTGAATTATCTGGTTTAATGCATAACCCATCATCATACCCCTTTTTCTTCAACTGCTTTAATTTCTCCCCCTTTTTGGCATCAGCTAGAGGAGGAGTATCAAGAAAGATTACAGTTGGAGGGGCTGAGCCAGTGGTTTGCATCAACTGGGCCTTAATTGCCTTGATATCTGCTTCAGTGTCTTTGTATCTTGCATCTATGGCATTTCTAATTTGTTGGATGTGGAGTTCATGTTGCAAATCAGCATATTCTCTTTGTTTGTGGAGCAGTGGTTGAAACAGCTCCCAAAGAGTATCAGAAGATAGAACACTCGATGCAAGTGAAGGAACAGCTGTTGGAGGTGGTGCAACAGTGGATTGTACCTTTTGTGCTTTCAACACCTGTTGCAGCATGTCTTTGATTTCTGCAACATATGTATCCAGTTTGTCAACTGTAACAACTCTCATCAAAAGTCATAATTATTAAATTAATTTGACCAATAGGAAACCTTAATTGAGACACCCAAGTGATTCTTTGCAAACCCTAAAATTTTCAGAACAATCAGAATCAGGATTAGGGCCCCTAAAACTCAGGGGGGGATAAACCCTAGTGGACGATTATCCACTTAAATTGCTGTCAACATATGAGATTTCGATTTTGGCAAGTCAGCAAAGCTAGTCCCAAACGTGGCTACCCTATAGCCTATTATGGAGCCTTACGGACCGCAACACTACCAAGCTTACGGTCCGTATGCTGCCTTACGGACCTCAACATCAGGAAGCTTACGGTCCGTAAGCTAGTCAATTTTGGTGTATAAATAGCAGACATTGGCATTCGAAATCTGGACATTTTACGACGAAAGAATTCTCAATTATACACCGAGTTTTCTGCTGTATACTTCAATTAACACACACATGCACTAAATTGAAGCTACAATCAGGGTATTAGCACAATCGCTGCTACGATTCATTGTCCGATTGATCTAAATATCCAATGAATGTTTAAGTGCCGCCCACATTAGGGTTATACTTTATCGTTCGTCATTAATTTGACGGATCATCGTTAATTCGATGGATAAAGTATTATACTTTGTCGTTCGTTGTTAATTCAACGAATCATCGTTAATCCGATGGATGAAGTATTGCACTTTGTCGTTTGTTGTGAGAATTTGATCTCGTGAGTTATCGTAAATGCTGGATTGATTACTAACCCCAAATTGTGTGCTTGTTGTTGAAATTAGGATAAAAGGCTAATCAGTAGGCTAGGCTCTGCCCGTATAAATCTGCAATGTGAGTCATTCTCCTTTTCTCACAGTTTGTGAGTTATTCTTTTTATCAAATATTTTACAATACCTCAAATTATTTTCAAGATTATAATTACAGGGACTAAGTCGTGGATATCTTGAATTACTGGTTAGTGGGGTATTGTGCACATTACTAATTTTCTCCCAGTTAGGTTCATTGACCTACTCGAGATAATCACTGTTAGGTTCATTGACCTACAGGGATAATCGTCACTATTTAGGTTCATTGATCTAAATAGTGGTATGACCATCGTCACCATTGTGACTTGTCACCATTGTGACAGAAGGCCAGATAAAAAAATAAGATAGAAGCCATTGTAATCGCTCTTTTGCTGTAATTAATAACTATGCATCATTATGCAAAATAGAATGATTCACTCAGTATTTCCCGCTGACAAAACATTTTTCAAACATGTTTCAGGTGATCTGTTGTAAATCAGGAAAAGTGCTGGGGAGCATTTCAAGCTTAAGATAGTGGCTCATTATAAAATAAAGCAATAAGTTTTGTAACATAACGATTTCCTAGAAAAATCATACTATTGTAAATTATCGGGGTTTTATCCCGAGTTGTGAAATAAAATAATCGGGGAAAAATTTTAGCTTTAAACGATCCTGTTTCCGCTGTTAAACTCAATTAAATAAATACCGCAGTATTTTCTGCCGCGGCTCCTGAAACGGGTCAAACCGGGTCGGGGGTCGTGACAGAAAAAGGTGGTATCAGAGCCACTTATCGAGCCACTGATTTAAGCCAATTAAGTATTTAGAAAATACTTAATAATTTTATTAATTGCTATTTTGTGATTATATATTTATTATCTGACTAATTTTGAATAGTATGGGCAGATTTTTATATGTTAACAATATTATAATATTTATTGCTCTATCATCGTTAATCGAAAAACATTATATATAAATTTACTTGATTATATATGGAATTACCTAATTTATAAATATAGTATTACTATATTGCGGTAAAGAAATTATATTTTTATGTTTGAGGTATACTCCTATTTAAAGTTATTGTTTAGTTATTTATTATTAATAATTAGTAATAATAATATATTAATAATAGTAGTATTAAGATTATTTTAAATACTAGGGTTATTATCAAAGGCAGATATTGGATAGCCTAACCTTAGTTAGGCATGGACTGATCACCTATGCTTAAACAAGGCAGCACTAACCAATATCCATCATGATAATGACTAGTTAATATATATAAATTAAGTCATTATACTTATTTAGTATATAGATTTTTTTATATACTGTAATAGTAAATATAAATCTTTAAATATTCTGATTTAAAGTTTAGTATTTTTATTATCTACAGTCTAGAAACCTTATAAATAAATTTACAAATAAAGCCCAGTATGTTTTAAATGTTTTGGTAGTATGAAATACTATTTAAAAAGTTGTTCTATAAAATTTTGTTATGACTTAGTAATTGTGTGTATTTTACTAAACAGCATGAGTGATTTGTCGGAAGCCCTTCAGAATTTAAATCTCTATCCAGTAAGAATAAAAGTTTCCAGAGATTTCAATAGGTATATTCCAGACATAGAAGAACCTATAGAATTTAACGCTTTACCTTTCGAGAAACCTAAGCCTAAGAAAATGGAAATTGGGGAAAGTTCTAGGCAAATTAAAGAGTTACCATCTCAAGAAGAAATAGATTTTATAATGGCAACTGATGATACTATTGAGCCTGTTAATGAAAATAATTTTATGAACTTAGAACCATTTATTCCAAACTCTTCTAATCATTGGAATATAGACGAATGGTTGGATAATGAAATACTGTTACAAAACCATCCCTATAGGCTTTTTCCTAAATACAATCCAGAACCTTTACCAAATCCACCAATAAGTAATGAGAATAGGACTGAACTTCATCATTTTGACAAAATGGATGCTGGGAATAGGATCCAAGAGACTTTGGGACAAATCTCCTGGAAATACGACGAGAAGAAACGCCGTTACTAGAACATCATCTGATAAAGGATAGTGGATTATGAAACGGTGGTTGTGTAATAGTAATAGTAAAATCAGTATGTGTAAAATAAATAATAAAACGGGTGTATATAGAAACATGATATAAGGAAATATTAGAAAAGTTACAATTTTGTTTGTATATTCGTTTATGTGATTATGTGAAACTAAATTGTGACATTGAATTATTTCCTTTATACTAATTATGTATCTATAAAATAGATATCAGATGGAAAACGCTAATAATGAACCAGTTAATGAGGGTAATCAATCTGAGCAACAATCAGGGAACCAATATGTGACTAGGCAAGATATAGAAAATATCATTGCTCAAGAGATAGCCAACACTATTCCAGGAATAGTTGCTCAAGGGATAGCCAATGCTATTCCAGCAATCATTGCTGCTGTTAAAAATCCAATCGAACCGTAACAAGTTGTTCCTAGTAAACGCATTTCTGAAGATAATTTCAGTAATAGCGTAAATGGAGGCAGTAATCATGTTAATCATGATAATGAAACACGGCAAGCTCCGCTCCCTAAGAAAAGGAAAGTTGCAACGCCTGGTTGCACTTATAAAGAATTTCTTGCTTGTAAACCCACTGAGTTTGCAGGCAATGAAGGAGCGACTGCGGCACTGCGTTGGTTAGAAAAAACCGAGGCAGTAATTGCCATAAGTAAATGTGCTCAGGATGATCAGGTCATGTATGCATCAAATCTTTTCAAAGAAGTAGCGCTAGAATGGTGGAATACGGTGTTACAAGCAAAAGGAAGAAGGAAGGAGTATGCTATGAACTGGGAAGAATTTAAGAGTCTTGTAGAAAGAAAATTCTGTCCTGAGTACGAAAAAGATCAAATGGCAAATAAGTTTCTAACCCACCGGATGGTAGATGTAGATTGTCGAGGGTATACTACGACATTCTTCGAATATGCTAGAGTAGTACCAACCCTGGCTTCGCCAGAGCCGTTACTTATTTCTCGTTATATTTGGGGATTAATTTCCGAGATCCGTAATATTGTCAAAGCTGCGAAACCTCGCACAATTGATGATGCAGTAGAATTAGCCAATACTATGACTAACGAGCTAGTACAGACAAGAGAAGAAAACAGAAGGAAGGAAGTAGCCCAAAAGATTACCCAAGAATTCAGTTCGGGTAACCATAACAATTTCAAGAAAGGAGGAAATGGGCAATCTTCTACTAGTCCATTTTGCAATTTTTGCAAAAGGAAGCATTTTGAAAGATGCAAAGGATATTGCAATTTTTGCAAAATTCCGGGACATCAAGAAGAAGACTGCAGGAGGAAGAAATCTTCAGTCTGTTACAACTGTGGAGAAGCTGGACATCTTAGGCCAAATTGTCCAAAACTGAATAAACCATTTGACAATCAAGCCAAACCGTCATAAGGAGCAAAAAGGAATGCGAGAGCCTTTCAGCTGACTACTCATGAAGCCGAGATGATTCCAGATGTGATAGCCGGTATGTTCTTATTTTACAACGTTTACACAACAGTATTATTTGACTTTGGTACAAACCAAAGTTTTATAAATACTTTACTCTGCCAAACTCTTAACTTACCGTTAACCAGCATTAGATAAATTTCTATATTAGAAACGGCAGATGGGAATTCAGTTAAAATAAATAAGGTTATGCAGAACATAGAAATAAGTTATAAGTTTTCTGCAACCCTATTATCTATGAAATCAGTTGAATTCGATGTTGTGATCATTATCTGAGATCAGAATTTCTTAGAAATTCAATCAACCATCAGAGAAGTAGTTATGATTACAGGAGATAAACCATATAAACCTATGAAGTTCATATCAGTAATGGAAATTGCTAAATATGAACGAAAGCAAGGAATAGTATATATGATTTCAGTAATCATTAATACTAAAGATACAGAATTTAAGGAAATTTCTGTAGTTTCAGAATAACCAGATGTATTTCCAGAAGATTTACCTGGATTACCACCAGATATGAAGATAGAATTTAGGATTTATCAATTCCAGGAATTTTTACCAGGGAACCTTATCGGTTAGCACAATATTGGTTTTTAAGAAAAAGAAATGCTTTACGCCAAATTTTCGAAGAATAAATTTTGGCTGAAATGCAATTCTAGGTCATATTGGGGAATCATGAAGGTATTCACTTAGATCTTGCTAAAATAGCAGTAATTACCAAATGGAAGATTCTGCAATCAGCAATGGAAATTAGGAATTTTGTAGGTTTAGTATTATAGACAGTTATTAAGGAATTTTCAAAATAGCTATACCATTAACTAAGTTAACCTGTAAAAATAGTTAAGTTTGATTAGAGATCTAAACAAGAAGAAGTTTTTAGGATATTAAAACATAAATCCTAGCCTTACCAGAAGGAATTGAAGATTTTGAAGTATAAGGTAATGCTTCAAAGCTATGATTTGGATATATTAATGCAACGCAAAAAGGTAATTGCGTATGCCTCAAGGCAATTGGAAAATTATAAATTTAGAGCCATAATTTTTGCCTTAAGAATTGGAGACATTATCTGTATAGAAGTAAGGGTACTATCTATACGGATTATAAGAATTTAAGATATATATATTTTTAGGCAAAAAGAATTTGAGGCAAAGGAGATAAATGAAAATACTAAGTGACTACGACTGTGATATTTAGTATCATGAAGGAAAAGCTAAAAACGGCAAGAGATAGTCATAAGAATTATACAGATAATAGATAAAAGCCGTTGAAGTTCGAATTGGAGACAAAATATAATTGGAAGTATCTCCTTGGAAAGGAGTAAGAAAGGAAAACTAAGTCCAAAAGTATGTAGAATCATTTCCAGTAATCCAACGTATTGGATCAGTTACTTATAATTTACAACTACCAGGAAGGTTAGTTGGAATACATGATATATTTTATATATCCAATCTCAAGAAATGTCTATCAGACGAATCTTTGGTAGTACCTTTCCAAGATATAAAGTAACCAATAATGTTAAGTAAAGTAGGATTCAAAGACAGGATCCTAATATACTTGGAAACTGGAATAAAAAAGGAAGAGAAAGTATTCTCAATTATTCCAGTAAATCTCGAGGACGAGATTTTTATTAAGTTGGGGAGAATGTAACAACTCTCATCAAAAGTCATAATTATTAAATTAATTTGACCAATAGGAAACCTTAATTGAGACACCCAAGTGATTCTTTGCAAACCCTAAAATTTTCAGAACAATCAGAATCAGGATTAGGGCCCCTAAAACTCAGGGGGGGATAAACCCTAGTGGACGATTATCCACTTAAATTGCTGTCAACATATGAGATTTCGATTTTGGCAAGTCAGCAAAGCTAGTCCCAAACGTGGCTACCCTATAGCCTATTATGGAGCCTTACGGACCGCAACACTACCAAGCTTACGGTCCGTATGCTGCCTTACGGACCTCAACATCAGGAAGCTTACGGTCCGTAAGCTAGTCAATTTTGGTGTATAAATAGCAGACATTGGCATTCGAAATCTGGACATTTTACGACGAAAGAATTCTCAATTATACACCGAGTTTTCTGCTGTATACTTCAATTAACACACACATGCACTAAATTGAAGCTGCAATCAGGGTATTAGCACAATCGCTGCTACGATTCATTGTCCGATTGATCTAAATATCCAATGAATGTTTAAGTGCCGCCCACATTAGGGTTATACTTTATCGTTCGTCATTAATTTGACGGATCATCGTTAATTCGATGGATAAAGTATTATACTTTGTCGTTCGTTGTTAATTCAACGAATCATCGTTAATCTGATGGATGAAGTATTGCACTTTGTCGTTTGTTGTGAGAATTTGATCTCGTGAGTTATCGTAAATGCTGGATTGATTACTAACCCCAAATTGTGTGCTTGTTGTTGAAATTAGGATAAAAGGCTAATCAGTAGGCTAGGCTCTGCCCGTATAAATCTGCAATGTGAGTCATTCTCCTTTTCTCACAGTTTGTGAGTTATTCTTTTTATCAAATATTTTACAATACCTCAAATTATTTTCAAGATTATAATTACAGGGACTAAGTCGTGGATATCTTGAATTACTGGTTAGTGGGGTATTGTGCACATTACTAATTTTCTCCCAGTTAGGTTCATTGACCTACTCGGGATAATCACTGTTAGGTTCATTGACCTACAGGGATAATCGTCACTATTTAGGTTCATTGATCTAAATAGTGGTATGACCATCGTCACCATTGTGACTTGTCACCATTGTGACAGAAGGCCAGATAAAAAAATAAGATAGAAGCCATTGTAATCGCTCTTATGCTGTAATTAATAACTATGCATCATTATGCAAAATAGAATGATTCACTCAGTATTTCCCGCTGACAAAACATTTTTCAAACATGTTTCAGGTGATCTGTTGTAAATCAGGAAAAGTGCTGGGGAGCATTTCAAGCTTAAGATAGTGGCTCATTATAAAATAAAGCAATAAGTTTTGTAACATAACGATTTCCTAGAAAAATCATACTATTGTAAATTATCGGGGTTTTATCCCGAGTTGTGAAATAAAATAATCGGGGAAAAATTTTAGCTTTAAACGATCCTGTTTCCGCTGTTAAACTCAATTAAATAAATACCGCAGTATTTTCTGCCGCGGCTCCTGAAACGGGTCAAACCGGGTCGGGGGTCGTGACATCAACTCTAGCCGTCAATTCTCGGTACATTAAACCATCACCCAACTTAATGGGATCATCTGATTTCCCACTAGCAGTGGTTGTAACAGTGGTTGATTGAGGAATTGTATTCCAAAAATCATCCATTGTTGCCCCTTTGTCTTGGTACTGGGGACTTCTTCCTTCAACCTGAGTAACACTTTTTAGTGAACCAGTGAATACCGGATACACTAATGTTCCCAGAGATGGAATTGCCTTCAAGGAAGTCTGATTGATGGAACTACTGTCCAAGTACAAACCAGTGGGTTCAGCACTTGTAGTAGCTGCTTCACTTAAACTACCACCAAGAGTTACTTGTAACTCAAGAGGTGTAACCTCCTCAGGTGTTGTTGGTGGGTTAGCAATGATTGAAACACTAGACCCACTCACTTGTTGGATCATATTCTCGTTGACAGGTGAGTGAGAAGAACTGGTTTGTGTCTGGTTTAAATCAATAGCATCCAACAAAGGTTTTATTGATGGAGGAATTGTGGCAGTGAGTATGGATGTGGAAAGTGAATTTGCCCCGGGAGGTGGGCTATTGAACATAGATTCAAGTGAATCAAATGTTTCATATTGTGGTGTCCCTTGGCTTACAACCTGTTCTTTTTGAGAATAAGCAGGAGGAGTTTGAGGCATGGGTTGAGATCTTTCTACCATCTGCTGTGAGGAAGTAGCAGCAGTGGTTTCAAGTGACTTTTGTGTTGTCACTGGTAGTTGCTCTGGGATCTCATCTTCCAGAGTTGCCTTTTTAGTGGGTTTGGGGGGCTTTTGATTTTTCTTCTGTTTTGGTCTTTTGGTGGATTTAGGTGTGGCTTTCACAGCAGTTGCTTTTCTACTGCGATCACCTAGAGCAGTGGGCTCAGCAGCAGGTGCCTGAGGAGCAGTGGTTGCTGCTAAAGTCTGCTCAGGAACCTCTGCTTGTGTTTTAGCAGGCTTTGATAATCTAGTAAAAATTTCTGGTGTTAAGCTATGTCACGGCCCCCGACCCGGTTCTACCCGTTTCAGGAGCCGCGGGACAGAAAATCCCGTGGTATTTATTTATTTGAGTTAACAGTGGAAGATTTCTTCAGGATCTTTTTAAAACAGAAATTTCCCGATTATTTTATTTTACAACTCGGGATAAACCCGGTAGTTTACAATCATATGATTTCACGGAGAAATCTTTATTTTTACAAAAAAACATGTTTCTTTATTTTATATTGAGCCACTTCCTTAAGCTTGTAGTGCTTCGCGGCACTTTTCCTGGATCACAACAGATCACCTGAAACATGTTTGAAAAAGGTTTTGTCAGCGGGAAATACTGGTGAATCATTCTTTTTACTAAAATGAAACGTTGTTATAATTTACAGTATTAAGAGCGATTACAATGTTTATATATCAACCAATTACCCAACGGTATTTGTCACTCGACTCGCTTCTATGACTATGGTCATATCACCTATTGGCTAACCCGTTGTCCAATGGTGACGATTATCAAGTAATGTATACAAAACCCCACATATCGGCTGTAATATGGAGATTACAAAGACTTAATCCCTGTAATTATAACTTTGAAAAATATTTAAGAATTTATAAAGTACTTTGATAAAAAGAGAATGACTCACATTGCAGATTTATATGAGTAGAGCTTAGCCTACTGATTAGCCTTTTAACCTAAATTTAATAACATGCACACAAACTCGGTTAGTAACTAATACAGCATTTACGATAACTCACGAGATTAAACCTTCACAGCGAATGACAAAGTGCAATACTTAAACATCCATCGAATTAACGACGAATGACAAAGCATAAACCCTAATGTGGGCAGCACTTAAACATCCATTGGATAGTTTAATCGATCGGACATTGAATCGTAGCAGCGATCGAGTTATTATCCTGTTTTGCGGCAGCGATTCGTGATCGTGTGTGTTTTTGTAGTATTCAGACAATATCTCAACGTACAATTTGAGTTTGAACGTCTAACTAACGCACAATTGCAAGTCCCAAGCCCCTGTATTTATACCTGAAATTTGTCCCTCCCGCGTGTCGCGACAGGGCCACCTGCACCTGTCGCGTGGCGCGGGGGACACCAATCTACCCTAGGGTAGCCCCGTGTCCAGGTAGCTTGGGTGAGTTGGTCATGCATGCAATTTCAATTTACATGTTAAACTGTCGAGATAATACTAACTAGGGATTACCCCCCCCCCCTGAGTTTTAGGGGCCCTGATCCTGATTCCGATTGTTCTGAAAATTTTAGGGTTTATGCAGAATCACTTGGGTGTCTTAATTAGGATTTCCTATTGGACAAATTAAAATAATAAATAGTACTTTTGATGAGAGTTGTTACAAGCTATTTATTTGAAAAGATTCACCTTGGACGAGCAGATGAGCATCATCCTTTTTAAATTTCTTTTGAAAATAATAACTTAGAAACCTTGGAAATAATAGAAATGCTTTGCTAGTAACATTTTTAACTAAATCATCAAAGATCTCCTGGGAGTGGTTAAAATTTTCGTCTTGTAAAATAGCAAAGCCCCGGTATTGGATCTTCAAAGGTATTTCATTAAAAGCAGTTGTTTTATTTCAAACACACATCAATAGGGTATGAAATAAAAATCTTGGTGCAGGAGGGAAGTAACCTTTTTGTAAGGTGCCCCTTTTCATATCTGCACCATACCCCCTTTCAAGAAAATCATTTTGATACTCGAATTTAGGAAAAGAAGTTTTACCTTCCTGATCATAAAGTTTGAATACCTCTGAGATGGATTGTGGTGTGATTTTAACTGGTTTACCCTGTATCGAGGAATTAATGGCTATAATCGTCTCATCTTGAGATTCAAGTGTGGCATTCTTCCAAAATTCTCTATGGGTTTTCAGATAATCGTCTATGATGGAATCGAAAGCTTTAGTGCTTTTGGGTTTTGTGAGTAGACCCAAATAATTGTGCGGAGATTTGTATGGAATTTCAATGACTTCTTCAGGGGATTTCTCAGATGAAGCAGATGGTGAGTTAGCCATTTTAGGAAGAAGATTTGAGGATTGAAGAATGATTTGAGAGAAATGGATGATAACTGTTTTGAGAAATGAATTTTTGAATTCGATTCGACAGTAGAAACCCTATTTGGGGGTTAGGGCAGGGTTTTATAAAGTGAAAAGGTGAATGCTGACGTGGCAGTGGTTACAAAAGATCTGACCGCGATGTACTGACCACGTGCCAAACTCTGATGAAAGATGAATAGTGGGTGACAGTTGTTTAAGAAACCACTGATGGTACAAGTATCAGTGGTTGCTAAAAGGACACATGAGAACAGTGAGTGACTTTTAACTATCAGTGGATAGCCTATCAGTGGATGAAAACACTGATGTTTGATCAACAAAGTTTTTAAAGAAACGAAGGAACAGAGGTTGACTTTCGGCAGTGGACAGCATTTACCAAAATAGATGTTTGAACCAAAAACAGTGGTTATGACAGACTTTTAAGGTTTATGAAAAAAATTTCATTTTAACTATTTTTAAGGATGGATTTTTGATTTTCTGAAAATATTTTGATGCATAAAATTCATGTTTAAACAAGTTTTGCTTGTTTATCCATGTGGGGCATATCAGTCCTAGAGATCAACTTTACAGGGGTAAATATGTCCACTGTTTAGGTTAGCACATTTACCAGTTGATCCATAGATTGAATATGAGTAAGAGAAATCAACCCTTTTTCATAGCAAACCTTCACAGGGTGATGTCTGATGATGAATGATGGATGAAACAATGAGAAGTAATAGTAAGAATTTTGAGGCTAAATTGGTCAGTAACTGTTGGTGTATCAGTGGGTGAGCTTTAACAGATGTTTTGTACACCTGCTGCTCTGATGAAATAAATGATTTTAGCTTGTACTAGCACAATATCATGTCCAAAATCTGATGGTGATGATTAATAGATTTTCTGCGAAATGAGCTCCTTGACAAAACACATTAGCAGATTTTTCAGAGATTTGCATTCAGAATTTTACCACTTGCTTATTTTAAAACTTTTAAACATTTTATACATTTTAAACAGTGGTTTTAGTATCCCAGATGATGGAAACCTTTTTACTTTGGCCCTGCATTTTGTGATTTAACCTTTTGAATAAAACGTGAGTAGTCAAGCATTTTATGATTTGTTAATAATCAATCTTTAATCTGTGATGTAAACTTGAGTTTGAAATGACCTTGACATTTGCACCATCTCCTTTTGATCTGTTTTCAAGGAAGGTATTACCCGAAACAAAAATATAAAGGTTCTACATCCTGACAGGAGATTGAAACTTTTACTTTCTAAAACGAGTAAAAGTACAAAATACATCATTCATAAGAAAAATAGAGAATAATATATCCTGTTTTATTGAAGAACAGCCTTTAAGAAAAATAATTAAAGGTTTCCTGAAAACAGCATCAATAGGTTCTAGTATATTTTCCAGTTATAACTTGTCATATGATCATAATCACCTCATTCTCAAGTTTAGGATGGTCAGTGGTTTGAAATGCATTTTAATAACCTCTGCTTGAGACCATTTCCTTGTCAGTTGATTGCAAATATGAGGAGACATGTTCACATAAGTTTTGAAAGACCTTTTATAGACCTTATTACCATGTGATGATTTTGAAAAATTTTGTCTAGTCCTCTTGTAAGTTTAATCACTGGTGATACTTTTGTTACCTGAACTTTCCTGAATCAATGAATGCACACAGTTGTTTGATGACCAATGTTAACCCAATTTGTGGACTCTAAAGTGTTTTATATTTATACTCTTTTCTTCTGACTTCAAAAGTTTTGAGATAAACACACTTAAGAGGTTTTGTGATTTTTCTTCTTCCCTTTTTACCCTTTCCATAGATAAGTTTTGAACCACTTACTGGAAGGTTCTAAGGAAAGAATACTTAATTCCAAAATCATTTTACAGTAATGTTGTGTGAGATTTGGTCATTTTTGCATATGCTTATGACAAATTTCACATTACTCATGATTTGGACGTATTTGGCTCCTGATTTTCTTAATGTATTTTTAACACAATTGATCTGGTCCTCTTTGAGGATTCTCAACCTGTTTTTCAATACACAAGATCTAATGACTAAAGTTTTAATTTCCCTCATTTTATGTTAACAAAAACACCAATGTTTTATCTGAACATAGGCCTTTGTCAATCATGAGGTGAACACCTTAGCAGCAATTATGATGAAAACAACACAAACTTCAAAATAACAGTTGAAATCATTTTTGTAAAGTGAATAATCAAACCAAAGTCGCCACACGAATTTCCAGATCTGAAACTATTGGTGATTCATGTATGACGTCACTTGTTACGAGAATTTTGTGTGTCTTATGACATCCTGGTTGTTTTACAGAGTTTTTGAATAATCATCTTTGAACTTGATTACTCGTTACTCTGTTTTTCAGCACATACGATCAATCTTAGTATCAATGAATATTGAGTTGAACTGTTATGTCAAATTGATTGTTAGATCAATTTTGACTGTCCAGGCTCTGATACCAATTGTTAGGATCTGAGGGTCTCATGATTGTGTTTGTTTGCATTAATTTAACAAATGAATGAACATAAATTGATATGAAGTGCAGCGGAATTGGAAACAAACTTTGTAAACACAATCAAAGGGAAAATAGTTTTCAGTAATCACATGCTTCTCATTAAGTTGAATGATTACAAATCAAAAGATTATAATGCATGCTTACATACCAGACTCCCCCTCAGCAAGATGCCCAATGGATGATCGTACAGGATGAAAGGATTGGAGGAGATAGAATCTCTCAGACAATCAAATGAAACAGTACAGGGTACTGTTCCATTTATAGGCGAATCAAACCACTGAAGCATCTTTGCTGACGTCACCATGAAAGTGACGTTTAACAACCTAACAAACTCTAACTACTGATCTACATAACTACTGATGACTAGAACCACTGATTACAAGTAAAATACAAAGCAAAGGTAAACAATTGTTCCAGCTTTCAACTGTTGTAGGCTAAGCACTGATGTTGAACATCAGTGCATTCTTCAAAGGTGATCAGTCTTTGAGTGGTCAGTACTTGAGTCTTCAGCAGCACTTAGAGAACTGTAGTAGATAGAGCAACAGTGTTTATACTTCAACAGTCTTTAAGTCTTCATCAGTTGTTAAAGGGCAGTAGTTGTTGTAGCTAATCAGTGCTTAGAGTTCAGCAGCTGTTGTGAATCACTTCCAAGGGGAAAGTCTTGTGCAAACTACTGCTTATGACGAATCCATTGTTGTGAACCAGTTTTGGCTTTACATCATCTGTTCCTCTGGTAGGGTTCAATCCTAACAAGGGGGTATTTCGAAGGTCAATCCATTCTGAGATTTTTAGGATGGCGAGAAAGACAAAAGCTGATGAAGGGTAGTGTTGATGGAATCTTTGCGAATGCAATAAAGGTAAATTGCTATATTGTCTCTTAAATTGTTTGACAAATTTTATAAAATTATAAAAACTGTTAAAAGTATAAAATTATAATAACTGTTAAAATTATAAAATTATAAATAAATATTTTCAATCGTTAACAGTTTTTGAAACATTTTTATATGCATTTTTAAATTATAAAATTTTATTGAAATTATAATGTTATAACAAAAACTGTTAAACGTTGAATTTTTTTTAATAATTTTATAATTTTAAAATTTTAACAGTTTTTATAATTTTAACAGTCAACTTTAACAGTTTTAATAATTTTATAAAAATCTAATTTTAGTTATAAAATTAGATTTTGATAAAATTATTAAAACTGTTAAAGTTGACTGTTATAATTATAAAAACTGTTAAAATTTTAAAATTATTAAAAAATATTTTCAACGTTTAACCGTTTTTGACATTTTTCATATCCGGTCGGATAATTAGCTAATCAAATTATTTTGTGTAACAAATTTTATAATTTTTTTCAACCTTTAATAGTTTTTAACATTTTTTTGTAAAATGTTTGCTTTCAATCTGATAGAGAAGTGAATATAAACCGCTAAACTTCATACTACCTACTGAGTTTGAGGCCGAAACACAGTGGTTCATTTCAAGCTCGGATTATTTGGACCGTGAACGTCAAATTTATCAACCTGCTATGCCGACTGAATTACCCCCTCAAATGCAACATCCAATCCAGACGACTGAAAACTGCGGCCCGCAAAAAATAAAGGACTTCATTGACCACTTGTTCGGCGATGATCATGGTGAATTGAATTCGAAAATACCCGGTCAGTTGCCTCAAATGCACGGATTAGCACCTGAAGTACCGGTTCAGATGCATGATATTCCATTAGACACGGCTGACTTGCAACGGGATGCTGCTCCCGGTCCGTTTTCATCAAGATTTTATTCTGAAGATCAGCTTGTTTCTAAATTTCAGTCACTGATGATCGCAAACAACCGGGCGTTGACTGACATGATCAAGTCGGAGTTGTTACAAAGTTTTCGTATGGCTCAGGTTAATACTCCAAGCCACATACGAACACCAAGGGAACAATCGCAAAAACAAGATGATAATGTATTGATCCAAAAATCCCGTTTATTTGCTTATAAAAATCTAAAAAAAATTATTTAAAAATGTTTCTAACATTTTTAAAAATTTGTAGGCGATAGCTGATTCGTATTTTAACTACGATGAGGATGTGTATCATGTGTCAATAAATCCCGAAAATCTTACGGAAGAAGCCGTAAGTTTTTACTTCGTATATGTTTATTTTAGTTATCCGTGTACGTTATGTTAATTGATTCCCCTTAAATTAATGTTATTGTAGAACGAGGATCCGGAGATGATCAAACTTGTTATGGGTCATTTTCTGAGCGTACATATCCTGACTAATATCCTACTTTTGGTTGTTTGCTTATGATCAGGATACTGGATTAGGATATTGCTAACATCCTGGGCGATATCCTGGTGTCAACCAAATTAACCACGTGCAGGTTAGAGGCTATGGGTTACTAACGGTCAGAAGGACTTCTTCTCCTCAAGACTCGGGCGTATCTGTTATGTGAGAGACGTTGAACCCGAAAGACTAGGTCTACAACGTTCGAGTGGGGAATATTCACCGGATCCCGGTTTATTAGGATAGTTTGTTACACTTCTTTTACTATAAATAGATGGGGGCGGATCAGATTAAGGCACGCAACTCATACACACACATTCGAACACTTTTGCTCTCTAGCTCACTGCAAACACAACACACAAACACTTGTATTCAAGTTACATTGTAACACCTAGTTGATCCGCACCACATCCTGCACTGTATCCTGATATTTGAAGTAATAGAAGAACAAGGCAGTTGCGATTGTCAGCTCCCGAGGTTTTGTGCCGGAGATCTAGATTGATCAAGGGCTTTCCTCGTACATCACGTGTCAACCTTTACTTTTTCGCTCATTGTTTGATCATAGATACAGCTTTATATCCTGAGCCGTATCCTGAAACTGTTTTTACAACTAATTTGATTAACATATTTTGACACTCGTTTCTAGCACACTACCTCACTTAACTAATTTGATCACTTAATTGCTTCGGTAATTTTTGATCAAAACAATTTGGCGCCCACCGTGGGGCAAGTGGTGCTATCTTTACTAAAAATCTTTGTAAAATCGTTAATCGGTTTTCTGTTTTCAAAACTTTTTGCCACATTGTCTACAATGGCCTCAAGATCAAACATGAGCTCCTCCACTGTGTCTGCTACAACCTCTGCAACAATTGGTTCGGTGCTTCCACCTCCTCCTCCAAGAATGCAAGCCTCATCACACGGAGCTGAAAGTCATGTAGCTCGGGATGTCATCCCCGCTCCCAGTACCCAGGGATCCGGTCCTGTTTTGGCATCTAATGATGAAATTCTGAATTTGTTTGGTAGTGTACAGGAACAGATGAGGCAGCAGCAGGAAACTAATCGGATGCTGATGAGAGAAATACAACTCCTGAAATCCGGCCCAAGTAGACCTGCTGAAGAAACTGTCACTCCTATACAGCCTAGGGCTTTGAACTTCAGTTCTGCAGTTTACACTGATGATAACCGGGGGAACATTGTGCCCAATCATTCCCAGAATCATACACCTGAAATACCCTCCTCGATCAGGATGTCAACTGTGAGGAGCTCAGGATATGTTTCAGGATATGGCCAGAATCCTCAGACTGGTAACGTGTCAAATAATAATATTCATGCTACTAACAATAATGGATCTTTGCAGGATGCAGGTATAACGTCAACGTTTACTAGGGAGCTTCAGAAATTGAAGGACATGATATCCAGTGTACCTGGAGTGGTCTAGCCAATTCCGGAAGTATCTCAAGACAGCCATAGGATATCCCGCTTTGCATATCCTATCTGTGATGCTGAAATCCCAAAAAGATTTCAGACCCCCAACATGAAACTGTATGATGGAACGACGGATCCTGAAGAGCATATTGCCCAGTATAGGGAAAGAATGGAGATTAATCCTATCCCTCCAGAGCTCAAGGAAGCATGCTTGTGTAAAGGCTTTGGTTCTACTTTAACAGGATCGGCCTTGAAATGGCTCTTAAATGTTCCTCCACATTCGATTACATCTTTTACTCACCTAGTGAATTTATTTAATAGTCAATTTTCTTGTAGTCGGAGTTTTGAAAAACTAACAAGTGATCTCTACAGGATAACTCAGGGACCTCAGGAATCCCTAAGGGATTATGTGAACAAATTCAGCAGGGAATCCTTGGATATCCCGCACCTTGATGTTGCCACAGCGGTCCAAGCATTCAAGATGGGGCTACAAAAGGATTCCCAATTTTATCAGGATCTTATGATGAATCCTTGCAGGAATTTGGACGAGGCTCGAAACAGGGCCTTGAGATATATCAGGCTGGAGGATGATAAGAATATGCAAGAAAGGATGAACTCATCCACTACCTACGAATCAACTAATAGGAAGTCAGAATCCTCATTTAAACCATATCGCTCTAAGCCATATGGTAGAAATGACAACAAGAAAGTGAATGCTGTTGAAGAGGAGGATCCTGAAGAATATCCTGAATTATCTGAATATTGCTTTTCTGTTAGCATTGCTGAATTAATGTATGCTATGCAGGGTTTAGGGGAAAAAGCTAGGTGGCCTCGAAAGAATCAACAAAAGGCTGATTGGAAGGATAAATCCAAATGGTGTGCCTTCCACGAAGATTTTGGTCATGTGACTGAGGATTGCATTGCTCTAAGAAAAGAGATAAGTTATCTTCTGAGCAAAGGATATTTGAAGGATCTCCTAGGAAGAAAGAAGAATAAGGGTCAGGATACTGAGAAGGATCCTGAACGAGCAGCATCACCTCCTGCGGATGCCAAGATAATCAACTTTATTTCAGGGGGATCCGACATTTGCGGAACTTCGTATTCTGCGGCCAAGAGGCATGCAAAGGAGGCTAAGACTGAAAGGGGAGACAAACCAGCCAGGATGACCACCCTTACAACTGATAAAGTGATCACTTTTGACAGTGATGACCGGGATACTGTGCAGGATCCTCACCATGATGCTCTCGTAATTACATTGTATGTTGCTAACCATTTTGTACGCAAGATATTGGTGGACAACGGTAGCTCTGTCAATATAATTCAGCTGGAAACATTGAAGAGGATGAATGTATCTCCGATGGACATTACATCGAAGTCCACTATGCTCGTTGGTTTCAGTGGAGAAGCTAGGAATACCGTAGGAGAGATAAAGTTACCAGTATATGTTGAAGGGGTCAACTCGATACAACGCTTCTGTGTGATGGACTCCCTGTCCTGCTATAACATCATATTAGGCAGGCCATGGATCCATGATATGAAGGCTGTACCGTCGACTTATCATCAGTGCATCAAGATCCCTACCCCTTGGGGGGTCGTCAAAGTTGATAGTGATCAGCAGGAGGCAAAGGAATGCTACTCATCCTCAATGAAATCCTCAACCAAGCCTAATCCAGCATAGCAATTAAAGATGCGGGCCAGGGATATCGTGGAGGCTTCAGAGCAGGATGTGAAGAAAGTTATCATGGATCAGGATAATCCTGATATCTCGGTGCTCGTAGGAACCAATATCCCTCGGGATATTGAAGAACAATTAACTAGCTTTTTAAAGTGCAGGATGTCAACATTTGCATGGAAGCATGAGGATATGACAGGTATATCCAAAGACATTATCACTCACAAGCTTGGAATTGACAGGTCGTTCAAGCATGTACAGCAAAAGAGAAGGAAGTTTGCTCCTGAACGAAATGCAATTATCCAAGAAGAAGTTGAGAGATTATTGAAGTCCAAGATGATCAGAGAAGTCAAATTTCCCAAGTGGCTAGCAAATGTGGTCGTGGTTCAAAAGAAGAATGGGAAATGGAGAGTTTGTGTAGATTACACAGACTTGAACAAGGCTTGTCCCAAAGACCCATTTCCCCTTCCTCATACCGATGCAATGGTAGATGCTACCGCCGGGCACGAGATGTTAACCTTCATGGATGCATCTTCAGGATTTCAGCAGATTCAAATGGAGCCTTCGGACCAAGAGGATACTGCCTTCATGACACCAACAGGTATTTATTGTTATACTGCTATGCCTTTCGGTTTGAAAAATGCAGGTGCGACATACCAGAGATTGGTGAACATGATGTTCAAAGATAAACTGGGGGACACAATGGAGGTTTACATCGACGATATGGTGGTAAAATCCAAAAAGGCTGAGGATCACCTCCAGGATATTAAGGGAGCATTTGATATCCTGGGTCAATATAACATGAAGCTAAATCCTGCTAAGTGCCATTTCGGAGTGGGGGCAGGAAAGTTCCTAGGATATATGGTGACCAAAAGAGGAATAGAGGCGAGCCCGGAGCGGATTAAAGCTATCTTGTATATCAAATCACCCTCGAACATGAAGGATGTTCAACGGTTAACAGGATGAGTTGCAGCATTGAACAGATTTATCTCGAGATCCTCGGAGAAATGCAAAGAGTTTTATGATACCCTGAAGAAGAACAAGAAGTTCGAATGGGGTGAGAAGCATGAAGCAGCTCTGCAGGATTTGAAGCAATACCTTCAACTGCACCCCTATTGATGAAGCCTGAGAATGGTGAACCACTGTCCCTATACCTCGCAGTATCAGGGAATGCTGTAAGTGCCGTCCTTGTAAAGGATCATGAAGGTCAGCAATATCCTGTTTATTATGTTAGTAAAAGCTTGTTAGATGCAGAAACTAGATATTCTCATTTAGAAAAATTGATACTAGCACTAGTTATGGCATCAACAAAGCTTAGACATTACTTTGAAACACACAGAATTCATGTTAAGACAAATTATCCTGTTAAGAATGTGCTTAGGAAACCTGAGATGTCAGGCAGGATGGCCAAGTGGTTGGTAAAGTTGAGTGCTTACGACTTAGTATACGAACCTAGAAATGCCATAAAGTCACAAGCTCTAGCTGACTTTGTGGCTGATTTCAGTAGTGACATTCAGGATGAGGTAGACCTAGAAGTGCAACAATTAGGAGAATCCTCAGGATCCTGGACATTGTACACAGATGGAGCATCTAACGTTAGAGGAGTAGGATTGGGAATACTACTAAAATCTCCACAGGGGGACATATTACCCCAGGCTATTAGATGTGAATTTCCTGCTACCAATAATGAAGCAGAATATGAGGCTTTGATTGCAGGATTAGAACTAGCTAAGAGTATGAGTATTAAGAATTTGCAAGTATATGTTGACTCCTTGTTAATTACTAATCATTTCAATGGATCCTATGCAGTTAAAGATGAGAAGTTAATCGAATACCTCGATATTCTCAAAAAATTAGCAGGATATTTCGATGTTTTTACACTTGAACAGGTACCAAGGGAAGATAATGCTGAAGCAGATGCCCTAGCAAACCTGGGATCATCGGTCAGGATACCAGAAGGAACCCAAATACCAATATTGCATATCTTATATCCTGCAATGAATCCTCAGGATAAAGAAGTAGTGAATATTCAGGATCCTGTTGCTGAATATCCTGAGGAGGATCCTAAATCCTGGACGGCTCCAATCGTAAGATATCTCAAAGAAGGATACATCCCTAGAGACTAAAATCCTAAGGCATTTAGGATGAAGGTATCACGATTCACCATTATAAATAATATCTTGTATAAGAAATCTCTTGCAGGACCATATCTAAGGTGCTTGGTGTTAGGGGAGGATTTTCTAACAATTAGTGATCCTTATTTGTTATCCTAACCGGTGATCCTTACTTCTGTGACAGGTGGTGATCCTCAGAAGAGCTTCAGGATCAGGATCATGGATCACTTTAAGGATCCTCGTACTGACGATTGTTTACTTATGTTTTGTAATATCTCGCAGGTATATTAAGCTTGACCAAGTCTTGGCGACATTCCTGGAGAATATTCCTAAACTATTATGCACGTGCTTAGCTAAAAATGGACGTTGTGGAGAACGTGGAAGCTTGGCACGAAAGTCGGATAGTTAGTTTAGGTGGTTATTTCTATTTTAAAAAGGGAGTAATGAGCTAGTAGAAGACACTTAGACATTTCTCAGTTACACACACACTCGCAAACACGCTCATACAAGCTCTCATTCAAACACTTAGCAACTTCATACGCTTTTCACACACTTCACCGTAGTGATCTTTGTATCTAGCTCGTTACTATCCGAAGTTGTAAACATTTAACCATTTATTTTAGCTTGGTGATCGGTAGTTTCCATCACCCGGGGTTTTTTGTGCCGGAGATCAACTCTTGATCAAGGGCTTTTTCCCCGTATAAATCTTTGTGTTGTTTGTGCACTTTACATTGGAGTGATCCTCATCACTGTTATACATTTTAAGCATCATTCCCCTAAACAAAGAGTTTGGTTGCAATATCCTCTTCAGATTTTCTGACCAAAACAGTTTGGCGCCCACCGTGGGGCAATTGGTGCTTCGTCCTTAAGAAAATACGCATTTTTGTGCTTAATTCGGCTCACTACAACCAAGCAGATGGCTTCCTCATCAAAGAATGCTTCAAACTTGATGCCCTCATTCACTTCCTCACAAGGCGTTCCTCCTTTGCCTCCACCACCTTCTGGATCCCAGAAGAATACAGAGAATGCTGCGAAGAAACCGACTCCCATTTTCTCAAAACCACCTACTTCTTCTGTTTCAACTAATCCTACTACTAATGATCTCTATGCCTTGATTTTGCAGATGAGGAATCATGCACAAGAGCAGGATAAGACCAATGAAAGGATCCTCTGGGAGATTGACGAAATTAAGAAACAGAAGAAAACGGCAGAGGATCATTCCCCACTGATGCCCAGATCTTTGAATTTTGACACTCCGGTGGTTACTTCTCAGCCGTCAGTGGTTCCAAACATTCAATATGCGGGTGGACCAAAAGGAGTGCACTACGGAACAACAGCTATGACCCAGGCACTAGGTTCATATTTCCAGCCAGCAGGATCCTATCCCCAGCATATGGAATCCCTCACGAGTACAGGAGGATATTCAGGAATGCAGCAGTTTCAAGGATCCTCCTTCGTTCCAGGATCATCCTAGGTTCAAGGATCCTCCTTCGTTCCAGGATCATCCCAGGTTCAAGGATCCTCCTTCGTTCCAGGATCAACCCAGGTTCAAGGATCCTCCTTCGTCCCAGGATCATCCCAGGTTCAAGGATCCTCCTTCGTCCCAGGATCATCCCAGGTTCAAGGATCCTCCTTTGTTCCAGGATAATCCCAGTTTCAGGGATCCTTCCAGATGCCAGGATCCTTGAGGAGTTTGCAAACAGGAAGTTCAGATGTCCATCAAGGAGATTTTATTCCAATGCAGACCAATGCCTCTGCTGGTCCCTCGATCATTCCAGAGTCTCAACAATATGGATTAACCTCCATACTTCCTAACTTGAATCCAATGGGAGGTAACACTTTTAATAATTCTCATACTACTAACCATGGTCTTATGCAGGATCCAGGTATCAATCATGCCATGGCCAGAGAATTGCAAAAGCTAAAGGATATGATCTCGAGTGTTCCGGGAGTAGTCAAACCTATTCCAGAGATTGCAGATGGGAGCCACAAGATATCTCGCTTTGCACCACCAATCTGTGATGCTGAGATACCCAAGAGGTTCCATGTGCCTACAATGAAACTGTATGATAGTTCGACGGATCCTGAAGAACACATAGCACAATACAGGGAGAGGATGGAGATCAATCCAATCCCAGAAAAGCTAAAGGAAGCATGCCTATGCAAAGGATTCGGATCCACTCTTACTGGATCAGCTCTCAAATGGCTGCTAAGTCTTCCTCCCTATTCTATTACCTCATTTGCAAACCTAGTTAACTTGTTTAATACTCAGTTTTCCTGTAGTAGAAAATTTGAACGATTAACTAGTGATTTATATAGGATAACCCAGGGTCATAATGAATCATTAAGGGATTACATTACCAAATTTAGTAAAGAATCCTTAGACATTCCCAACTTAGATATAGCCACGGCTGTTGAGGCCTTCAAAATGGGACTGCTTAGGGATTCGTTATTTTATGATGATCTTGTTATGACACCATGCAGGAACCTAGATGAGGTAAGAACCCGGGCCCTCAGGTTCATTCGGCTAGAGGATGACAAGAGGATTCAGGAGAGGATAACAGGATCCTCAAAGCAGGATAAGCAAGGATCCTCATTCAGAAACAACAAGTTCAGATCCTACAACAAATCTGATAATCAGAACGTGCATTCTATTGATCAAGAAGAGGATGATGAGGATTATCCTCCAATTTCTGAATATTGCTTTAGTGTTGATAACAATGAACTAATCCTTGCCATGCAGAACCTAGGTGATAAAGCTAGATGGCCAAGAAAGAATGACAGGCCAGCTGCAACTAAGGATAAATCAAAGTGGTGTGCATATCATGAAGATTTTGGGCACCTCACAGAAGAATGCATTGCATTAAGAAAGGAAATTGGATACTTGTTGAGCAAAGGGCATCTAAAAGAGTTGTTGGGAAGAAAAAAGTCAAGGACTCAGGATCCTGAAAGGATCCCTGAGAAGGCTCCAGCCCCTCCAGCAGACGCACAAGTGATAAACTTTATTTCTGGGGGATCCGACATTTGTGGCACATCCTTCTCAGCAGCTAAGAGGCATGCAAAGGAAACTAAAATGGATAATGGAGAAAGACCAGTTCGAACATCGAGTGTCTCCGAAGGAAAAGTCATAACCTTTGATGAAGAGGATCGTATTGATATCCAGGATCCTCATCACGATGGTTTAGTTATTACTCTTTTTATATCTAACTATTTTGTCCGCAGGATCCTAATAGACGGAGGAAGTTCAGTGAACATTATCCAGCTTGATGTTCTAAAGAAGATGGGTATCCCTGAATCAGAGATCATACCAAGATCCTCCGTGCTCGTGGGATTTAGTGGCGAAACCAAGAACACCCTGGGGGACATTAAACTCCCAATATATATTGAAGGCTTACACTCTTATCAAAAGTTTTGTGTTATTGACTGTTTATCTTGTTGTAATGTTATCCTTGGCAGGCCCTGGATACACGATATGAAAGCAGTCCCATCTACTTACCATCAATGTGTGAAGCTCCCTAGTCCTTGGGGAATAGTAAAGATTGATAGCGATCAGCAGGAAGCTAAGAATTGCTACACTTCATCGATGAAACCAGCTTCGAAGTCAAGGGAGCAATAGCAATCAAGGTATCCTCCAAGGAGTGTTTTGGAGGCCAGAGAGCAGGATGTGGTAGAAGTCCTCATGGATCCTGATGATCCTGAATCCAAAATCTATATCGGGTCAGGGATCCTTGGCGAAATGAAAGAAGACCTCATATCCTTCCTCAAAAGGAGAAAGACTACCTTTGCATGGAAACACGAAGACATGACTGGTATATCCAAGGATGTTATCACTCACAAGCTCGGCATCGACAGATCCTTCAAACCAATCCATCAAAGGAGAAGGAAGTTTGCACCAGAAAGGAATGCCATTATCCAGGAAGAGGTAGAGAAATTGCTCCGGGCAGGTATGATTAGAGAGGTCAAGTATCCAAGATGGTTGGCCAATGTGGTTGTTGTTCAAAAGAAAAACGGAAAGTGGAGGGTATGTGTCGATTTTACCGATTTAAATAAGGCATGTCCCAAGGATCCTTTCCCTTTACCCCACATTGACTCCATGGTGGATGCAACTGCGGGTCATGAACTGTTAACTTTTATGGATGCTTCATCTGGATTTCAACAAATCCAAATGGAACCATCCGACCAAGAGGATACAGCCTTCATGACTCCAACTGGTATATATTGCTATATTGCTATGCCGTTCGGATTGAGAAATGCAGGTGCAACATACCAAAGGCTGGTGAATATGATGTTCAAGGATCAGATTGGACAAACTATGGAGGTTTACATAGATGATATGGTGGTAAAATCCTTAAAAGCTGAGGATCATCTAAGAGACTTGGAGGAAGCATTCGATATCCTTGACAAATATAACATGAAGCTTAATCCTTCAAAATGTCATTTTGGTGTTAAAGCAGGTAAATTCTTAGGATACATGGTGACTAAGAGAGGCATCGAAGCTAGCCCGGAACAAATCAAAGCAATAGTGAACATCAAATCTCCGGCCAATGCTAAGGATGTTCAAAGGTTAACAGGAAGGATAGCAGCCTTGAACAGATTCATATCCAAGTCCTCCGAGAAGTGTAAAGAATTCTATGATATCCTAAGGAAGAACAAGAAATTTGAGTGGACGGAGAAGCATGAAAATGCTTTAAAAGCCCTCAAAGATTACCTATCCTCGGCCCCGGCTTTGATGAAACCAGAAAAAGGTGATGTGTTATCCTTGTATCTTGCAGTATCCTCAAAAGCAGTAAGTGCGGTCCTTGTTAAGGATCATCAAGGTACACAACATCCAGTCTATTATGTAAGTAAAAGTTTACTTGATGCCGAATCCAGGTATTCACACCTTGAAAAGCTTATTCTTGCATTAATAATGGCATCTACCAAGTTAAGACATTATTTTGAAACTCATGTTATCATTGTTAAAACTAATTTTCCAATTAAGAATGTCCTCAGGAAACCAGAGATGTCGGGAAGAATGGCTAAGTGGGCAGTGAAATTGAGTGCATATGATATAAGATATGAGCCTAGGACAGCCATCAAATCCCAAGCATTAGCTGACTTTGTGGCTGATTTCAGTAGTGATTTACAAGAAGAAGCTGAGCTAGAAGTCCAGCAGCTAGAAGAGACCAAGGATCCTTGGATACTTTATACTGATGGATCCTCAAATGTCAAAGGCACAGGGCTCGGAATACTACTAAAATCGCCACAGGGGGACATAATACCCCATTCTACAGCTTGTGAGTTCCAAACCACTAATAATGAGGCTGAATATGAAGCCTTAATTGCTGGTTTGCAAATTGCAAAACATATGGGGATCAGGTATCTTGAGGTATACGTAGACTCTTTGTTGATTACAAACCACTTTAATGGATCATATGCTGTTAAAGGTGAAAAGCTAACCAAATATTTGGAGATAGTCAAAAGTTTGGCACTCTCTTTTGTTTCCTTTAGTCTGTCACAGGTACCAAGGGAAGAAAATACGGAAGCTGATGCATTGGCTAACTTAGGATCATCTTTGAAGATCCCACAGGATATCAGGATTCCCATTATCCATATCCTGACCCCGGCTATCGAGGATCACCAGACTATGGAGATAGGAGATGATTCTGCAGTTATCCCTAGTGAGGATACTCAATCCTATTCAGGATCCGGATCATGGATCTCACCAATTATGAGATACTTACAACATGGAGAGATTCCTACAGGAGAAAACCCTAGGGCTTTCAAATCTACGGTATCTCAATTCACAATTATGAATAATATGTTGTATAGGCGATCTCTTGCAGGACCATACTTGAGATGCATTGAGGATCCTGAAGTTCAAGAAGTTTTAAAAGACTTCCATGAAGGAGATTGTGGAAACCACACTGGGGGCAGAGCATTATTCTCAAGGATCCTGAGGACAGGATACTACTGGCCAACCATGAAGAAAGATGCTGTGGAGTACGCCAGAAGATGTGATCCTTGCCAGAGACACAGCAATATCCTTCATCAACCAGCTGAATTATTGCATCCTATATCCTCCTCTTGGCCATTTATGAGATGGGGTATGGATATAGTTGGAAAGCTCCCTAAGGCACCTGGTGGGAAAGTATTCATGCTAGCTATGACTGATTACTTCTCCAAGTGGATAGAGGCTGAAGCTTTTGCTCAAGTTAGAGAAAAGGAAGTTATATCCTTCATTAAAAGAAATATTATAACTAGATTTGGAATTCCTTCTGAGATTATATGTGATAATGGTTCCCAATTTATTGGGGGCAGAACCACTAACTTTTGTGACAGCTGGGGGATTAAGATGATAACATCAACACCAGTCCACCCACAAGCTAATGGTCAAGCAGAATCATCCAACAAGATCATCATCAACAACTTGAAGAAGAAGCTTGGATCCAAGAAAGGGAAATGGGCAGAAGAACTACCCTATGTGCTCTGGGCTGACAGGACAACCCCTAAGAATGCTACTGGTCAAACACCATTCTCTTTGGTGTTTGGGGCAGAATCAGTGATCCCAACAGAAATGGTGGTTCCTACTGCTAGAACAAGTACCCGTGATCCTGAGGAAAATGATGAAAACTTGGCTCAAGACCTGGATACTATTGAAGAAATCAGGGATATGGCTAGGATCAGGATGGCCAGTTATCAACAAAGAATGGCTGGTGCTTACAACAAAAATGTCAGGATCAGGAGGTTTCAAGTTGGAGATATGGTATTAAGGAAAGCATTCCAGAATACTACCAATCCTGCTGATGGGAAGTTGGCTCCAAAATGGGAAGGCCCTTTTTTGATTGAAGCTGAAGCAGGAAAGGGGGCATATAGATTGCTAACCATGGAAGGTGATTTGCTACCAAGAGCTTGGAATGCTGTCCACTTGAAGAAATATTTCATATAAGCAGGATCCTTATGACATAGGTGATCCTTAGGAAAGGGATATCCTTAAAGGATCCTCAAAGTACCGATGATCCTTACTTAGGTAATATCCTAAAATTAAGCTATTTCATTTTATTATTTTCTCTTATAAGGATAAGGATCATGTATCCTTTATCCATCTCTCACGTGAGTTCAAGTTTTGAAAGTTCAGGTATCCTTAGCATAACGTTGGTTATCCACAGAAGCAATCCGTCTTTTGGGTTTAACCCCAGTTATTCGGGCTTGTCCCCAGATTCCGCCTGTAGCGCGCGATGATCCTGGTATAGTTCAAGGCCTTGGGACCAGTACTCGTTCTAGGGGCTGATAATCCCATTGTTCTGGCTATGCTTAGGATCCTACGTATAATGGTAGACGTACTATACATCCGGTCATAAGGTTTCTAACGTTTTCACGTTAGCTAAGGTTTTGGCATCGTCATGTCACTAAGTTTGGATAGTCGCCAGTTAGGGCCATACTCCAGTTTACACACGATCCATGGGCTTGTCCCCAGTTATCCTTGGGCTTGTCCCCAGTTATCCTTGGGCTTGTCCCCAGTTGCTAACTCTTCTCTTATATTGGCTTAGTCCCAAGTTATGCTCTATTTCAGGTCCTTGAAGATAGGCAGCTAGGGATCTTTGTTCCTTATTTCACCCTAAGGTTTATCTTATAGTTATCCTTATTATGGTTAGGATTCTAACTTGGATCCTCAGGTATGATCCTTAACTCTTTTGATTTTATTCATTATTCTTTTAAATAACCCTTATACTTGACAACTGAACTTGTATTTCTTAAATCATATCACTTTTTAAACCTATCGGTTATGGGATATGTGATCCTTGTTCATATCCTAAACTTTTTGGATATCTTTTCTAATTTGTCAAGGCTTGATAAGTATAAACAGAATGAACATTACAACAGTTGGAAATTAACATATTAAAAAAAGGATAACAACACATGATAAGCGACAAAAGGTTAAGTTTTTATTTATTAACATAAGGCTAACCCTTTAAAAGTTGTCAAAATTACCTACCCGAGCATCTACCAGCAAAACGTGGCCCGTCCGCTGGGGTAGGTAAAGGGTGTCCATGATAATGAGTTCAAAAGTAGTGCAGGAATATAAAAGCAGCAGGATCACAATGGCTTCATCCCCCAAACAGAGGATCCCTCCACCAATTGCAATCCTGCCTATTGTCCAAAGGATCATATATGATCCTTAAACCTAAGAATTATTGTTTAGAGTTATTACAAACCATAAATTGTTTCAAACATCACAACCATCAAACTAAAAAAAAAATTGGGCTCCGGCCTTAGCACATATATCCATCATCGCCCAATTGTGCAGCCTACACCTTTGCTGCATCATCACCACCAGCCGCTGCATCCTCAGCTTTATCCTTCAACCCGCTGCCACTAGCCTCAATTGCCAGAATCTCCTCAGCCTCTTCTTCATCACCCAATTCAGCCAGCCTTGCCTTCCATTCTTCGATTTCCCAGCTGCTTTTGTCAAAGGCAGGATCCTGAGCTTCCAAGGCCATTTGAAGCTTGGTTTTGTACATTGCTATGGCGGCAGAAACTTTAGCATCATCTGTGATCTCTTGCCTTTCATAGTCAAAGTTAACCAGCACCTTAGCCATCTTCTGCTTAGTATCCTGGAGTTCCTTCTGAAGATCAGCAAGTGCAAGATCCTTGAGCACAGCAACCTGCTGGAGATCGGCAATCTTCTTATCTTGATCCTCAACATGGCCGACGTAATCCTCGATCTCAGCAAATTTCTGCAAAGGAAAAGGATAAAACAGTTCAAGAGCAAGTGATCCTTAGATCAGCAGGATATATAAGCAGAGATAGTGATCCTTACATCATTGAAGTACTCGAGGAATTGGTGACGAATTAAGGGCAGACCCTGCAAATCCTCAGCCTCGGAAGTTTTTCTTTTCTTGATTCCCTTCCCCTTGAGGGGTGCCTTGGGGATTGAGGCTGTCGGGCTAGTAGGGACCTTTCTTTTGGAGGATTTGACAGTGGTGAGATCGGTGACACTGAACCTTGAAGCAGCTTTGGCAGATTTTCCAGCACCTACACAACCAAAACAAGATAAGTATCTTTTCTTAATATACATTTAACGATTTATTTAAATTTTAAAACAGGGATACTTACTTGACATTGTGACAGAGCCTGAGGATACCTCCTGTGAGTCTTGGGTTGTTGTCTTAAACGTTCTAGTTTCAGGGTCAAGTCCCCAGAAAGTAGCAAGTCTTTCCCTGGTTGCGGGTGTTGTGATGAGACGTGAAAAGGAGATGGCTGCATGACACAAGACAAAGAAGGGGTTAGTGATCCTATTACAAAAACATGACAATCTGGTGATCCTTCCAAGGATCCTCCAGCCTACCATGGGTGGACCATGTTCTCGGTAAATGCTCTCCATCTGGAATGGTATCCCTTCTTACAAAGAAGAAGCGACGCTTCCAATCTTTGTCGTTTTTGGTGACTTTGAGAAGAGGATGATCTGCACTGGGTTTTCGTTTGAATAAATAACGATGGGAACCGAAGGTAGTAAGATCATACAACTCCGCCAGTTCTGACATTCCTAAATCAAGACTCTCCTGCTCAATGATCCTCTCTAGGGTGTATAAAACCCTCCAAATCATAGGCATGGCTTGAATATAGGATATGCCGGTAAGGGAAAAGAAGGATTGTGTGAACTCCGGGAAAGGATAGGAGTACCCTATAGCAAATGGAGTGACTGGAAAGGCAACCCATGTATTAGAAACGTAGTCGCTCAGAACAGTTGGATCGAAGGGTTTGAAAAAGACATTCGCCGGAAAACGGTGACGAATGTTATCTATTTGTGCGTCGTTAAAGCAATATCTCTCGTTCACTGAGTCCTTGATGATCTTCTGACTCTTCAAAGGGCTATCCTTTTTGTGATCCTTGGCCGGGGAACTTCGGAGCAACATTTTCGAAGTGATAAAGATAAAGAAAGAAGAACAGAGTAAGAAGGGGAGAGAGAGGAGAAAGAGATACCTGATTGATCTTCAACTGAGATTATAAAGGGAGTTTCTTTCGAATTTAAATGCATATTAATCCTATCCCTATCTCTATGTATAATTATGATTCTGCAGGATTGTCACTTCCGTGACATCATCATCGCAACGGCTAGTTCTATTCTAACGGCTACATATCCGTTAATTTGTTGCGGATAAGATCAGAAAATATAACTCACACATTTACAATTTTACTCCTTATATTTTGGGGGCAATTGTTAGGGGAGGATTTTCTAACAATTAGTGATCCTTATTTGTTATCCTAACCGGTGATCCTTACTTCTATGACAGGTGGTGATCCTCAGAAGAGCTTCAGGATCAGGATCATGGATCACTTTAAGGATCCTCGTACTGACGATTGTTTACTTATGTTTTGTAATATCTCGCAGGTATATTAATCTTGACCAAGTCTTGGCGACATTCCTGGAGAATATTCCTAAACTATTATGCACGTGCTTAGCTAAAAATGGACGTTGTGGAGAACGTGGAAGCTTGGCACGAAAGTCGGATAGTTAGTTTAGGTGGTTATTTCTATTTTAAAAAGGGAGTAATGAGCTAGTAGAAGACACTTAGACATTTCTCAGTTACACACACACTCGCAAACACGCTCATACAAGCTCTCATTCAAACACTTAGCAACTTCATACGCTTTTCACACACTTCACCGTAGTGATCTTTGTATCTAGCTCGTTACTATCCGAAGTTGTAAACATTTAACCATTTATTTTAGCTTGGTGATCGGTAGTTTCCATCACCCGGGGTTTTTTGTGCCGGAGATCAACTCTTGATCAAGGGCTTTTTCCCCGTATAAATCTTTGTGTTGTTTGTGCACTTTACATTGGAGTGATCCTCATCACTGTTATACATTTTAAGCATCATTCCCCTAAACAAAGAGTTTGGTTGCAATATCCTCTTCAGATTTTCTGACCAAAACACTTGGAGGATCCCGAAACTAAAGAAGTACTTCAGGATATACATGATGGGGATTGTGGTAACCATACTTGGGGCAGGTCATTATTCTCAAAGGTGTTGAGAACAGGATACTATTGGCCAACAATGAGGAAAGATGCTACAGAATATGCTCGAAGATGTGATGCATGTCAAAGGCACAGTAACATACTGCACCAACCAGCTGAACCACTATATCCTATAGTATCCCCTTGGCCATTCATGAAATGGGGGATGGACATAGTAGGGAAATTACCAAAAGCTCCAGGAGGAAATTTTTTTATGCTGGCAATGACTGATTATTTCTCTAAGTGGGTGGAGGCTGAAGCATTTGTTCAAGTCAGAGACCAAGAAGTAGTATCCTTCATAAAGAGGAATATCCTGACCCGATTCGGAGTACCAGCCGAAATAATACGTGACAATGGTTCTCAGTTTATAAGCAAGAGAACTACTGACTTTTGCAAGAGTTGGGGAATCAAGATGATCACATCCACCCCGGTACATCCTCAAGCAAATGGACAAGCTGAGTCTTCAAACAAGATAATTGTTAACAACTTGAAGAAGAGATTAGGAGCCAAAAAAGGAAGATGGGCAGAAGAACTACCCTTTGTTTTGTGGGCTGATAGGACGACGGTAAAAAGTGCAACTGGTCAAACTCCATTTTCCTTAGTATTTGGAGCAGAAGCAGTGATCCCGACAGAAATGGTGATACCTACAGCAAGATCCAACCTCAGGAATCCTGAGCGGAATCCTGAAGTCCTATGCCAGGAGCTGGATACTATTGATGAGACAAGAGATGCAGCACGGCTAAGAATGGCAGCATATCAACAAAGGATATCCAGAGCATACAACAAGAATATAAGGACTCGAAGGTTCAAAGTTGGAGATTGGGTGTTAAGAAAAGCTTTTCAGAATACTACTAATCCTGCTGATGGAAAGCTGGCCCCAAAATGGGAAGGACCATATGAGGTTGAATCGGAATCAGGAAAAGGTGCATACCGACTCAAGAATATGGAGGGGGATATGCTAACGAGATCTTGGAATGTTATACACCTTAAGCTTTATTTCAAGTGAGTTTAGAATTTAATTTCTAACTCAGGATGGTATGAATTCTATCTCTTTTAAATACGTTTGATTTGATTTATTGAAATCCAATACTGACTTAAGCATCGGAGGGGTGTTAGCCAAGCTAACACCCACATTAGTTTAAAAATGTTTTGCAGTATATGCTTCGGGATATAGCATCGGGATACACACTCAGGATACTTCCAAAGATTAGAGGATTGGCCCCCTCTCTCACGTATAAGGGATCCTGATCCCTTCACAGGTTTAAAGGTATTCACCTTTCTTCCGAATTGGGTTTAAACACCCCACCTGGAGCGCAAGTTATTCGGGAATAGTTCAAGGTGGTGGGACCAGTCCATGTAAAAGTGGCTGACAATTTCGTTACCATTGGCTATATCCTGAATCCTAAAGGTATATGAGGATTGATCACCCTCTCTCACGAAAGGGTATTTTCATACCCTCTAAGGTTTAAAGGTTTTCACCTTTCTAAGTCTTGGAGTTTATACACTCCCGCCTATAGCGCACGAAAATTTGGGATTTTCCCCAGGATACGAGGGATTTATCTCCAGTACATTTTTGGGTTTTACCCCTGTAACACGAAAAATTGTCTATATAATTGGAACTGATGTCAAGAAGATTTCTAAGTATTCGAAGACATTGTGCACAGGGGACATTCCTACTGAGGCAATTGTGTGAAACTCAAAGGATAAAGCTCGGACCTAGTACACTAAGTGTCTCAGACAGGGGACATCTTCATTGGAAAAGTTGCAAAAGGAGTGAAGTTTGAGAATAGGGTTACACTCTATTCCTGGTATGGTCTTTCCTTTGTAAACATTATATGAGTTTTTGAAACCATGTTTGACGGAAGCTTAGGAATCCTGATTAGGATAAGTTTTCGGGACATATCCTCAAAATGTATCCTTATCAGGATATTTGATTAAAATATTCGAAAGTAATACTAGTTTGAAATTAAAACCTTGATCAAACAAGTATTGTCAAAACAGGTTTTAGAAATTGGACTTTCTTTTATTCTTTAAAAATTTCCTTTAAAGTTGATTGAATTTTTGGAAGTTTTATTTAATAAAAGCTTTCATAATGTATCACTGAGTATATTGATCAGAATATTTTCAAAAGATAGTTGTACAAAATTTTGCAAAGCTAAAATCTACATTAAGGAATGCATGACAAAAATTAAAAGGCAACAACAAATAAGTCGAAGGGAAGTTATATTATTAACATGTTAAAAGTTGTGCTTTTGGATTCACCTCAAACCGAGGCCCATCCACCAAAAGCACAATTAGTTCTTACTATATTTGACTAACGGTTAAAGGTTCTATCTCAAAACGGGACCTGTCCACCTTCAACCGTTACGACATTCAAAACAGGTTATACTAACCGATGACCAAGGGCTTCATCCTGAAACCCAGGACCCATCCACCTTTGGTCATCGTATTGTTCAACGACAGGAAAAGTAAATTGTTTGCACAAACCACAACCATGAAATTTAAAAAAAGTGGGCTCCGGCCTTGGCACATATATCCTTCATCGCCCACTTCGCCGCCTAAGGGGCAGCACCTTCTTGATCAGCAACTTCTTTCCCAGTATTTGCACCAACATCACCCTCGGGATTCTTCTCAGCATCATCACCAGCATTGGCCACCTCATTTGCCGTCTTAGAAGGCTCTTCACCAGCATGCTTTACAGGATGTGCAACAGGATGGCCTCCAAGATCCTGTAATTTCGCTTCCCAAGCTTTGACATTACAGGAGGGGCATTCGAAGCCCAAGGCTTTGGCCTCATAAGCCATCCTTAACCTAGCTTGGAGAAGGGAGATAACAACGGATGCTTTGAGACTGTCCCGATATGAACTCATATCCTGCTGGTATTGAAGAAGAGCGGCATCTAGTTTGGCTTGAGCATCCTCATTGGCTTTGTGGAGGGCAGCTTGGTGTTCCTGGGTCATTGCCTTGTATTTGTCTTCATAGTGCTGGGACTTGGCAGCTGCGATTGTTCCTTGATCAGTTATGGTGGCTTCCGCTTTTTTAAGCTTAATCTCCAGCATCTTGTTAAGCCCACAGGCGTCTTCATACAAGTGCATGAGACGTTCCAAGCCCTGCAGTTAAAGATACAGGTATTAGTGTAAAATGAGCAGGATAATGACTAACATGCATGTTCAGGATATTGGAAGGGAATTTTTACCTGCTTGAGGAATGAAGTAGCTTCATTAAATCCATGATTCTCAAGAGAGAATGTCTCAGAGGCGGCTGGAGAATCCGTTTCTTTCCTCTTCCGGGAGCTAGAGGCCCGAGTCCTGGATGCCGGAGGAGCTTTGGGAGCGGTAGTAGTCTTTGAAGTGGTAGGATTCGGTGTGGCAGATGACTTCGGCTTAGATTCTTGTTTGACAGGTACAAGGCTGGAGTAACTATCCAACTCGTCAAGTTGGAAGCCTTCAAGGTTGACAACTGGTACTACACAAGGGAAGTTATTTTTAAAACTCATAATACCTCTGAAAAATAATCGGTTTAATAAATAAAGATAATTACTGAGAATATGCTTACTAGACATCTCTGAACTTGATTTTTCGCTTGAATCTGTGAGGGACAGAGAGAAAGTTCTTTCACTGGCAGGAAGTTGGTAGATTCCTTTGATCCTGGACTTGGATTCCGCACTTGGGGGTGCTAAATCTCTGAAGTTTGCTGCATAAAACATCAGGATATAAGTTTAAGATATAGTTTAAGGATACACTTGGGGATATTCCTAAAACCCTAGATCCTACCCTTGGTTAACCATCTAACCGGCAGATCGAAACCCTTGTCGATAGAGTCTCTCTTCACAAAAAAGAACTTTCGCCGCCATTGGTCTTCGTTCTTGGTGGCCTTAAGGACTAAAGGGCTTTTGGAGGTGGAAAACAAAAGAAAACGGCTGTCGCCATGGGACCTCAGCCGGTATGCTATAGGGAGGTCTTCAATACACAGGTCAGGGCAATGGCGAGATCTGATTTGATCTAGCACCATCAAAACTCGCCAGACCATTGGCATAGTTTGAGCATAACTAAGGTCGGTGAGGTCAAAGAAACGAGAGATAAAAGGTGGAAATGGGTACCGGAGTCCCAAAGAAAAGGGGTAGGCGAAAAAACAGACCCACTCGTCTGATGACACGTCTGATCGGATCTCCCGATCAAAAGGACGAATGACTGTTCCGGCAGGAAAGGCGCCGGAATTCTTAAGGGCAGCGATATCGGCATTGTTAAAGCAGCAGATTTCTTTTTCCGGTTCTCGTATAAGGTTTTGACTCACGAGGATTGGGACTGGTTCGTCCGAACGAGATCTTGTCCGAGATGCCATGAAGTGTATTGAGCAAACTAAAAGAAACTTTGGAAAAAGAACAGAGAATGAAGAGAAGGATGGTTACCTGAGAATCGCTTGGAGAGTAATGATAACAAGGAAAATATCTCAGCTAATTATAGGCTGAATATAGGGGGTAAAGAGTAAATATTGCATTTAAAATGGCACAATGTCACCTCAACCATCGTTTCGATTTAATTGCCTTGAATTACGAGATAGAATTTTTAAAATATATCCGTTGGATTGGTATACCAACAGATATATTTGGGGACAATTGTTATGGGTCATTTTCTGAGCGTACATATCCTGACTAATATCCTACTTTTGGTTGTTTGCTTGTGATCAGGATACTGGATTAGGATATTGCTAACATCCTGGGCGATATCCTACTGTCAACCAAATTAACCACGTGCAGGTTAGAGGCTATGGGTTACTAACGGTCAGAAGGACTTCTTCTCCTCAAGACTCGGGCGTATCTGTTATGTGAGAGACGTTGAACCCGAAAGAGTAGGTCTACAACGTTCGAGTGGGGAATATTCGCCGGATCCCGGTTTATTAGGATAGTTTGTTACACTTCTTTTACTATAAATAAATGGGGGCGGATCAGATTAAGGCACGCAACTCATACACACACATTCGAACACTTTTGCTCTCTAGCTCACTGCAAACACAACACACAAACACTTGTATTCAAGTTACATTGTAACACCTAGTTGATCCGCACCACATCCTGCACTGTATCCTTATATTTGAAGTAATAGAAGAACAAGGCAGCTGCGATTGTCAGCTCCCGAGGTTTTGTGCCGGAGATCTAGATTGATCAAGGGCTTTCCTCGTACATCACGTGTCAACCTTTACTTTTTCGCTCATTGTTTGATCATAGATACAGCTTTATATCCTGAGCCATATCCTGAAACTGTTTTTACAACTAATTTGATTAACATATTTTTGACACTCGTTTCTAGCACACTACCTCATTTAACTAATTTGATCACTTAATTGCTTCGGTAATTTTTGACCAAAACAAAATTGAGGCATTCCGAAAGGCTTGTGAAGCCCGCCAAGTCTCTGCTATCACCGTTTGTAGTTTACAACAACATGAAGCGGAAGCAAAAAAAGATAGCAAATGATGAAGATAATTTAATCAAAACGATAAAAAATTAAGCACCAAATAGTGGCATTAGAGAACTAACCCTCACGGCAGGTGGAAGTGTTGGTCCTGATTTATGGGCGGCATTGCTAGGCACCGACCATACTGGCTGGTTAAGCGATGATGTAAGCACTGTAAATAATTTTATTAATACTAAATATACTAAATTTTCCTATAAACTCCCCCTAAAATTGTCCAACCCTATAACAGCACATTTTTGGATGGATGCTACACATGTATCATTCAAGAAATCCATCTGACCGTTGGTCCATTTTACCCCCGTATTTCCAGATGCATTGTCAAAATTTGGATCAGACGTTCAAAGGTTACTTCACCGGGGGTGTCGAACCTTTTCCTCCGATATTTAGCGTTGACGAGGTGTACGTACCGTTATATATACCATCAATTCACTGGTTTTTAGGCGTTTTCAACCTGGTTAACCATACCCTCACTATTTACGACAGGTAAAAATTTATAAACGCTCGTTTTTTTGTAGCTGATTATTTAATAGTTTTAGTTAACGGTCTCTCAAAAGGTATGACTTTAAAAATTTATAAATGCCCGTTTTTTTTGTAGCTTGATGGGCATGCAACAATTGGAAAAAGGAAGAACGGAAGTGGTTTGTTTTATAAATTTTGTTTTTGACCATTGGCTTCGTATGCATGGTTATTATGACAACAAACCTTTACCGTTAACTTTTCCGTTTCAAATAATATATGCAAATGATGTGCCACAGCAGTCGGGACCATTAGGGGATTGTGGGGTTTGGGTTTGCATATTTCTGGACCGGTTGATTAACAAAAAACCACTAAATGATGGTGAAGACACAAGCATAACGGCTACAAGGATGAGGCGCCATCTTGCGATACTTTTCTACAACTCGCTTATACCTAAAGATACAGTCAACGAGTTAGAAGAGGATGATATTGAATATATTCAATGATTTGTATTAATTTATATTTTATAAAACAGAAATTCATTATATATAGTTATTTCTATATATGTTTCGATGACATATTAAGTAGGTAAAAATTCATTATATTATATTATATGTATTTGTGAACATGTATATATATATGTGCCCTCACTATGTCAATAATGCCACACCGGATGTCTTATTCAAACATTCCTCATTCCGTGCAACGCACCATTTGGATAAACCAAAATGATCGGTTTGAACATTGGTCGCCAAATATTCTAGAGTTTTACTATGACGGCGATACTCCAACTTGCTACTCAACCTACATGGCTAAAACACCTCTCGGAAAAGAATGGTGGGGCGGATTACTTGGATTTTATGGAAACGGATTTATTCAGGAAACGGTACCTTCGAAATACCTTTCCTGTTAATGATAGTGTTTTTATATTTTTTTAGTCAAACGTTTACCATATTTTTCTCAGCATATCAATGCATGGTGTAACAAGCTAATGTATCAACGGGAGCTTCACAGACGGTCAACGGCGATGTCGTCAAAGGATTATCGTTGGACAGCAGTTCCACCTACTTTTTTTAACATGATAATAGAACAAAAAAGAGAGGCCTACGGATATGCAGACGGTTCAAAAGAAATTTTTCCTCCCTTTTGGGACGTTGATACGGTACGTTGTTAAATATGCTTATTAGGAGTGTACGTTTTTTTATAAATTTGTAGACCATTACATTTTTACACCAACGTTTAAAAAAAAAAAAAACTTTCTGTTTAAAAAACTTAGAAATTTTATATTTTATGTTTTATAAAAAAAATATTGATTTTTTAAATAATTTATAATTTAAAAAAAATTCCCTAAAAAGAATACCTTTTTCGAGGCTTATTTACGTTTCATTTTTTTGCAGATTTACATGCCCTGTAACACCTTGAAAATTTACGTCCAATAATGTATTGACACGTGTCATAGGCTTCGAATATGTGAAAAAGCACTTTAGAGGGACTAAAGTTGACAAACAGTGAAACTATGTGAATATAAGGGTCCAAAGTGTCAACAATGGATAAATAGGCTCTACAATAACCCTACATGGTGTTTATAATCTTAAACGGATAAATCATGGATCATACGAAGAAGAAAATGAAAGAAAGTGAGGAATTACAAACTACAGGGGCTAAATGTGTCAACATGTTGAAAGTATACCTCTGAGTGACCTTTTGGCAAACCCGAAGCTTTGTAATGGTAAAATATACTCACTAGAATATGTGATAAAAGTTTTATCAAGTTTCGTTATCGTATGAGAAAGTTATGATCAAAACCGTGCACGAAGGGTTAAATGCGTTAACGTTGAAATTCGTGACTTTTCGGGTAAGCACAAAGTTAACCAAGGACCTACCCAAGTTTGTAGATGTCCTAAGGCCCTTAAAAATCAGGTTTGAGGGTCAAGAGTGCAAGATAAATAGCCAAAACCACGTAACAAAGGACCAAGGACTGAATTGCAAAACTTTGAAACTTGGTTACCTGGTCGCGCACTTGTACGCGCCCCGCGAGGGGGTTTTCGCGCCCCGCGTACAAGCTGCCAGCGAACAAAAGTGCGCAGGTGTCAGTTGCAGGTCTGATTTCGAGTGTTAACAGCAGTTATCTGATACCATGAGCTCACCAATGGTTTTACATGCATAGAGGGGCACTTGGACACATCTTATAACATCAGTAGACCCTTGTGGCATCATCTAATGAGATCAAAGTTGTTATAAAAGGAACTTGAAGTGTAGCAACATTGTTCTTGCATTTACAAAAATTCACAAGTCCACTTCTGGAGCTCCTCTGATCAACCTCAGGCTTTCTAGTGATCTCTAAGCGTAATTAGGACTCTTGTAAGTATTCCTAACCCTCTCTAATTCATTCTAGCTTAGTTAATTAACCAAAAGTCAAACCGTCGTAAATTAAGTTTGACTTCGAGATTAAATGAAATCCGCTCAATCTTTTCTCGAATTGAAAGTACCTACAAGTTGGTATTTATGTGGGTAACAAACCCTTAAAAGGGTATTTTCAGATTCCCACTCTAACTATGTTAATTGTCGAGTAAAAGCTTGCTTAAAAAAGTCAACAGAATGATTATTTGCAAATTTAAGCATAATTAGCAATGTAGGGTGCATGCAACCTGTTTGATCATTAATATAACATGGTAATTAATGTAAGAACATGTCCCAACATGTTCAACTCGACAATTTTCAGTTTAAACCCGGATCGGAACCGAAAGTCGCATAAATTGACTCTTGCTTTGACTTTCAGTTCTGACCCGTTTATGCATGTTTAAGATCTGCCTTAGAGCTTATTTTGGACCAGGTTTCACATAAGTATAAATCTCTGAGATTATGCAACTTGGTTCAATACTTATCCGATTCATATGCATGTTTCCGATTAATGCTTAAATGTTGACTATTATGCCCTTTTGACTATAAAACGTGATTTTTGAAAAAGTGAAAGAGTAGAAACATTAGTTACTGATTTATAAACTTGCACCTAAAATTTGATATCAGTTTGAGGTCTAGATTAAGAGTTATGCTCATTAGCGTAATTTGAAAGCTATTTGTTAATTAATTGGCGTAATTAGCGTATAGCCTATTTAAACCCACTTTTTGATATCAAACTTTTTACCCACTGATGTAATATAGTATTTTGGGATTTTTGAAGATTTTTATTTAATTTTTGGCTGAGCATAACATAGGTCTCTAGGTTTGATTCGGTTTATGACGGTTTTGCCCTTTTAAGCCATAAAATGAGTTTTACAAATCCTTTTGACCCCAAACCTTTTTCTACTGATTTCATTTGTTAAATAAAATATTTTGAGCCTTCTGGAATTATAAAAATATCAGCTTTCTTTTAAAAACCCGGAAATGGCTCCAAATCGCCTTTTAAGCGTTTTTAACGCATAGTATGTACTATAACCATATTAAACATATAAGGTTGATACCTACTGATGTTTTTAGTATATTTTTATATAATAACAGTAAGTAAAAGTTTATAAACTCAGGTTTCCAGTTTTGACCTTTTTAGCCCTTGTGAAATTACCAAAATACCCCTAAGGTGCATAGTTTGGTTTTAAATGATAAGTTTCACATATAGGTCATACCCTACTGTTATAACATGTTAAATTAAGTGTATTTACTATATAAATCAGACCTGTAACTCAGATTACAAATAAAACTCTTTTATAATCTTTATAATTACCAAAATGCCCTTATGAGGCATAAGTTGAGTTTAAATTCATTTGGGGCATAATAGAAGATATCTTACTGATATTATAAAATATTTAAGCCATATTATCTCAGGGAACTTGCATATGACTCTTATGGTTACCCGTGACGCCCTTTTCGGGCTCGGTTCGGTTTATGTAACTAGTTTGCATAAATTGACCGAAACGGGTCAAACCTTATCATCTTTGTCTCAAAATCCAGAATGTATTTAGTATACCCATATTATACAAGTATTCAAACTTGTCGGGTCTAAATCACATTCTATCCGGTCTTCGCTTAATCGTGCGTTTGAACCGTATCGTCCTTAAAACTAGCCGGTCTAAGCTTAAGCTTAAATAAAGACCCGTTAGAAATCTAATAGGTTATTATAAACCTTCGTTCCAGATTAGGAGCACCAATAAAAGCTACTTGCAATTTGCTTATTGTGAATTATACTTTGCTCAGGTAAATACTTTTAACTTATTTTCCCTATACGGGCTTGGGGTACGGTATATAAAATACCGCTTGGTCCGACATTGAATTTTTAATCGAATAGATGTTAACTTATTGATATGCTATGTTTTGAATGTGTTTTGTTTGCTTAAAGCCTTTGGGGGGTTAATGACCATGTCCCGGATATCCTTGGCATCATCTTACGAGATGGCCACGACCTGAGCACGGGGTGTAGGCGTACACCTTTCAGTGTATAACTCAATATTGTGGTGTGTCTATTAATCTTTCACCCGGTCTACGGATCGGGCTACTGAACGCATAAGTAACATGTAAATCCCTTACAAGATTATCTTCACATAATTATCCCAAGTTATAAAATGTTTTGTGCCACGTGCATTCAAATCAATTTTCAACCCTTTTCAAAACGAGTCAGTTAAATTGTATTTACCAGTGTAAACTGACGTATTTTTCCAAAAGGTTAAGTGCAGGTACTACTCGTACTAGGCTGGCTGTATTCTGAGCATCCACAATAAGTCTCGCAAGCTTGGATGTCAATAAAGCTGTTGAACAATATCTTCTTTTATTTTGATCCGCCTGTGGATCCGTTTCAACTATTCGTGATATTTAATATTACACTTTATTAAAGTTGAAATGAATCTATCTTTGCTTCCGCTGTGCATTTATATATTGTGTTGTTTGTCTATGATGATACCAACTACGTCACTATACTCCCCACCGGGCCCACCGGTGACACGTGGAAAATAGGGGTGTGACAGGTTGGTATCAGAGCCAACTCTGAGTGAATTAAACACTAGCCTTTTGTGTTTAATCTCAGTTACACAATTGCACATTCCTCGATTCTCGAGTCTAGACAAAGAACTTAGGAACTATCCAAATTTTTGGTTTTATTTCTAACTTTGTCTTATATATTTCTTGTTGTATCACTTGTTTGTTTTTGACAGGTTGTCAAAATGCCGACGCGAATGAGAGGAAGAGGCAGAGGAAACAGGCCACTTACCGCCCCAAACGATCATGAAGCCGGACCTTCGCACCGGCGAACACCTTCAAATCCCCATAACTCAGATGCTCAAGATCTTTGGAGGTCTTTTACTGAACCAGCTAGGCGCTCAGTTTCACTGAGTACCTCCCCGTCTATCCCACACTCCTTTGGGCCTCATTCTGAAAATGAGCCCCACAACTCTCACCAGTCCTACATTCCTCTTCTAGGACACAATTCACCATTTGACCATCTATCACCCGTCTTCCAGGGCCAGTTCAACCCTGCTGATTACCTTGGAGAACCAGTGGGTTTTAACCCACTTGGACTTGAAGACCACTTTTCCGGTGGCAACCCGATGGATATCGATGAGGACACCGATCCTGCAATGCCACCATCCGGAACTCCCAACCATCCCATTGAAATTTTTGATGGGTCACCTTTTGTGGGATCACCTTACAATGGTCCCGACAGCTTCGAGGAGAAATTCCGGCAGTATGACTGGGTGTTTACTCCCAGTTATCATAGCTCTCCCCTGCACCAGCCACACCTTAGCTCTCCCCTACACCAGCCGCATGACAACTCTTCCCTGCACCACCAGCAGCAGCCACAGCAGCAGCAGAATCCTTCTGAGGATTCCCGACTTGTCGCGGTCACTCCGCCGGCAGCACCACCTCAGCTTCAGCCTCCCTCGCCCCCGAGGCGAAGGAGAACGACCTTGCGAATATCCGCACGAGGGGGAGTGTGCATCAGCACCCCTCCACATTCAAGTGGCAGCCGGTACTCGCCACTTCACGAAGAACCGGAGATGGGAGAATCTTCACACCCTGTCTCAGAAGTGAACTCTGCGCCAGTCGCGCCACAGCCACCATTGGGTTTTGGAGACCCAATTCCCACTTACACTTGTGCGGCAGCATACAATCCCTTCGAGCAGCCGAACCACACAAATTACAACTTTGCAGAGGATCCCTACTGGGTAGCTTCGAGCTTCAACGCTCCCCGTCCGGAAGGTCCCTATGGAGGTCCCTGGGCTACGGGACACTCGACCTATGGTTACCCACCATATGGGTATCAGCAACCGCCGCCTCCTCAACCTCAGCATCTTCAGCAACCACCGCAGACACCGGTGATGTCACCGCCACAATTTCAAGAAATCCTTCAAGGGATAAATGAGGTGCGACAGGAGGTGCGGCATGAATTGCGGGAAGAACGTAGGCATAACCGGGGGATGTTCAAGAAGATGGTAAATTTGATCGAGGGAAAAAGCAAGAAGGATCACTAAATCCTTTGTTTGTTTATTTATTTTAGTTGTAATCATGTCCCTGCGAGGACATTTATTTCTGTACTCTGCCCCTGCGTGGGCATATTTTCCTTTCTGTTCTGCCCCTGCGTGGGCGTGTTTTTCTTTTTTGACCCCTGCGTGGGTTTGTTGTTAATTTGGCCCCTGCGTGGGCGTGTTATTTGTGTAAAAGTCCCGTTTAGGGCAAACTCGTACTAGTTTAATTTTTGTTTGGAATGGTTAATTCAAGTTTTTCATTTTTAAATTATGTGCATGAATATAATATGTGAAAATAACATTTATTATTTTGATTTACCATTTTGATAATTATAAGGATCTTAAAAGGTAAAACCTAGCTTGAATGTCATATTAAAGACCTGGCCAATATGGTAGAACCTGTTTAAAAAGATTCAAATCTCTGTTAACATCTGCAAACATGTTAACATTCTTGACTAATGTGATTCGCAAAAAAAAAATCACACATGTCACCCTTTTTAATAAATTATCCAAATTTATATTTTTTTTATATATTTGATTGTGACAAAATGCCTACGGGTTATAACTAATGTCATATAAAACAAAAGTCAGCCATAGTTATAGACTCCCTGTCAATAAAGGGATTGATTGATATTTTATTCAAACTTTAATCCTATAAGATCTAAATTTGTAATTTAGAAATTTGTCTACGTGACTAGGCCTATGTGCTATTATTAATTTATGGTTTTGGATTATGATAAAGATCCTAAATAATCATATATTTAATAAATTAACTAAAATGGCTATTAAAACCATGGTTAATAAATCGTCAAGAACGATAATACTGTTTAGGCTTCTAAATAGTCCTTGTCCTTATTTTTATGTAGCAATTAAGACTACATGGCTAAGTCTGAAGAAATAAACAGTCATCCAGTGGAAAACCCTGATAACACTAAAATACTTGTAACTGGTGCGGAGCTTCAAGCATTAGTAGAAAATGTTGTCACCAAAGCCATTGAAAGGCAATATAGTGAATCAAGCGGGACCCGAAGTAGGACCCGATCCGCACCACATTCCAAGCCAAAAGTTCACTTTGAGGCTCATAGCAAACCGCCCTCTAAGAAGGATGAACTTAAGAAAGATGAGCTCAAGAAGGATGATGATCGACACTCATCAAATCAGAACAGTGTTCCCTCAAAAAGGATGGTGTATGATGCCAAACCACACACCAAGTCCTGTACTTACAAGTACTTTGTTTCTTGCAAACCCCGGGACTTCACCGGGGAGAAAGGAGCGGTCGACTGCATAACCTGGTTGGACGAGATGGATACGGTTGTGGACATCAGCGGTTGTGCTGAAAGGGATGTAGTGAAATATGTATCCTAATCATTCAAAGGAGAAGCACTGGCGTGGTGGAAGTCTCTCATACAAGCTGCTGGAAAGATCCCACTCTACAATTTATCATGGGATCAGTTCGTTGCTCTCATTAAGGATAATTATTGCCCACAGCACGAAGTTGAAAGAATCGAATTGGATTTCCTATCATTGGTGATGAAGAATTTAGATTGCCAAGCATACCTCACCACTTTCAATACCCTATCTAGGTTGGTTCCGTACTTGGTAACCCCAGAACCTAAAAGGATTGCTCGCTTCATCGGGGGTTTAGCCCCTGAAATTAAAGCAAGTGTTAAGGCATCAAGGCCTGCAACCTTCAGATCAGCAGCTGATCTATCTCTATCTCTTACCTTGGACGTAGTCAGGTTGAGAGCGCTCAGAAACTCAGAAGAAGGAAAAAGGAAGCGTGAGGACGATACCTCACGAAGATCAGATAAGAAACACCGAGGAAATAACGACCACAAGAAAGGGTTGGGATCTAAGAAGGATGGGCAACAATCGGGGGATAAGCCCAAATGTAAAACTTGTAAGAAAAACCATTTTGGGAGGTGTCGACTTGAGTCGAAATCCCAGTCTCACTCGAGACCCTGTGGAATTTGCAAATCTACGGATCATAAGACTTTGGAGTGTAAGAAGCTGAAAGATGCAACATGTTACGGTTGCAATGAAAAAGGGCACATTAAGTCCAATTGCCCAAAGAGCACCAAGAAAACCGAAGATGGGAAGAAGACCAATGCGAGGGTCTTCAAGATGGACGCTAAGGAAGTTGTTCAGGATGACAACGTGATCACAGGTACTTTTCTCGTAAATGATGTTTTTGCTAGAGTATTGTTTGATTCTGGAGCAGATAAGTCTTTTGTGGATAATAAGTTTTGTGAGTTGTTGAAATTGCCAGTAAAACCCTTAAGTGTGAAATATGAGGTGGAATTAGCTGATGGAACCATAGAAACCGCCTCAACTGTTTTAGATGGATGTGTTATATCCATTAGGAATCACTCTTTTCCTTTGTCCTTACTTCCCTTTAAGCTAGCCGGCTTTGATATAGTTATAGGTATGGATTGGTTATCGCATAACTAAGCCCAGATTATGTGCAACAGAAAGCAAGTGGTAGTCAAAACTCCGTCTGGTGAGTCACTTACCATTCAGGGGGATACCCAGCATGGATTGCCTGAGCAAGTATCCATGCTCAAGGCATCCAGATGTCTGCAGAAGGGTTGTGTCATTTATATGGCACAAGTTACTATTGATGAGCCAAATCCTAAGATCGAAGACATTCCCGTCATTTCAGAATATCCTGAAGTTTTTCCCGAAGAACTACCTGGTTTACCACCAGATAGGCAAGTGGAATTCCGAATTGACATCATTCCGGGTGCAGCACCAGTAGCAAGAGTGCCTTATAGATTAGCACCAACAGAAATGAAGGAGTTAAGGACGCAGTTAGATGATCTGTTAGCTAAAGGTTTTATTAGACCTAGTTCGTCTCCTTGGGGAGCGCCGATCTTGTTTGTCAAGAAGAAGGATGGATCGATGCGTCTGTGCATCGATTACCGTGAACTTAATAAAGTCACTATCAAGAATAGGTATCCTTTGCCCAGGATCGACGATCTGTTCGATCAATTGCAAGGGGCAAGCTACTTCTCCAAGATCGACTTAAGGTCAGGCTATCATCAGTTGAAGGTCAAGGATGAAGATGTGCACAAGACTGCATTTAGGACTCGTTATGGTCATTACGAGTTCCTAGTGATGCCTTTTGGGCTCACTAATGCACCGGCCGCATTCATGGATCTCATGAATCGCGTCCGCAAGCCTTACTTAGATAAATTCGTCATCATCTTTATTGACGACATCCTTATTTACTCGAAGAACCAAGCTGACCACGAGAAACACCTTCGTTGTATTCTCAAACTTCTACATCATGAGAAACTCTACGCCAAATTTTTGAAGTGTGAGTTTTGGCTTCGAGAAGTCCAATTCCTTGGACATGTGGTAAGTGAGCGTGGTATCCAAGTGGATCCCGCTAAGGTAGAAGCAGTTATGAATTGGCAAGAGCCAAAGACACCTACTGAGATTCGTAGCTTCTTAGGTTTAGCAGGATATTATAGGCGCTTTATCGAAAACTTCTCGAGGATTGTTGCGCCCCTAACTTCATTGACACGTAAGAAGGTTAAGTTTGATTGGGGCCCTAAGCAGCAGGAATCCTTTGACATTCTGAAGAAAAAGTTGAGCAATGCACCAGTATTAACATTGCCCGATGGTATAGAAGAATTTGTGGTGTACTGTGATGCATCACACACTGGTATGGGCTGTGTACTCATGCAGAAAGGCAAGGTTATTGCCTACGCTTCACGATAGTTAAAGGTACACGAGAAAAATTACACCACCCATGATTTGGAGTTGGGTGCCATTGTATTTGCATTGAAATTATGGAGACATTACTTATATGGAACCAAGTGTGTGATCTATTCAGATCACAAGAGCCTTCAACATTTGTTCAATCAGAAGGACTTGAACATGCGACAAAGACGATGGATGGAAACTCTAAATGATTATGATTGTGAGATAAAATACCATCCAGGCAAGGCAAACGTAGTTGCTGACGCCTTAAGCAGAAAAGAAAGAGTGAAGCCGATAAGAATCAATGCCAAGCGCATCGAAATCAGGAATAGTTTGAACGAAAAGGTGTTAGCAGCACAGAAGGAAGCTGTGCTGGAAGCTAACTATCCTGAAGAAAAACTAGGAGTAACTGAGGAGCAGTTATCCTATAACAAGGACGGAATGCTAAGATTGAATGGACGAATATGGGTTCCAGTTTATGGAGGACTTCGAGATGTTATCCTCCAGGAAGCCCACAGTTCCAAATATTCCGTTCATCCTGGAGCCGATAAGATGTACCAGGATCTAAAGGCAAACTACTGGTGGATTGGTTTGAAAAAGTCTGTAGCTGCCTATGTAGCTAAATGTTTGACTTGTGCGCAAGTCAAAGCTGAGCATCAAAAGCCGTCAGGTTTATTACAACAACCTGAAATTCCCACGTGGAAGTGGGAGATGGTGACAATGGATTTCATCACCAAATTGCCAAAGACGAGAAAGGGAAACGATACTATATGGGTCATAGTGGATAGACTGACGAAGTCAGCACATTTCCTACCCATTAAGGAAACTTATAGCTCAGATATGTTAGCTCAATTGTATGTAGATAAAATTGTAGCGTTGCATGGCGTGCCATTGTCAATTATCTCGGATAGAGATACGAGATACACCTCTCATTTTTGGAAGAGTTTCCAACAGTCGTTGGGCACGCGCTTAAACTTTAGTACGGCTTACCACCCACAGACAGACGGACAGACAGAGTGAGCGTACCATCCAAACATTGGAAGACATGCTTCGTGCATGTGTGATTGATTTAGGTGGCAGTTGGGATAAGCATCTGCCATTGGTCGAGTTCTCCTATAACAATAGCTACCATACTAGTATTAAGGCTGCGCCCTTTGAGGCATTATATGGTAGAAAATGCAGAACACCTATTTGTTGGGCGGAAGTAGGAGACGTTCAATTGTCAGGACCAGATTTGGTCTTTGAAACGACGGACAAGATTGTCCAGATTCGCGATCGTTTGAAAGCTGCCAGGGATAGGCAGAAAAGTTATGCGGATCCAAAGCGTAAGTCTTTTCACTTCGAAGTAGGTGACAAGGTATTGCTTAAAGTATCACCCTGGAAAGGGGTGATGCGATTTGGTAAAAAGGGCAAGCTAAGCCCGAGATACATAGGACCTTTCGAGGTTATCGAACGTATCGGGTCAGTTGCTTATAAGTTAAATTTTCCTGAAGAGCTCAGTGCTATCCACAATGTTTTTCACATCTGTAATCTGAAGAAGTGTTTCGCTGATGAATCACTGGTCATACCACATACGGATGTGCATATAGATGAAATCTTGAAATTTGTGGAAAAACCATTGTCGATTGAGGATCGACAGGTGAAGAAGCTTCGAAGGAAGCATGTGCCTATTGTAAAGGTCAAATGGGATGCCCGTAGAGGTCCGAATACACGTGGGAGGTAGAATCCACGATGAAAGAAAAATACCCTCATTTGTTTCAGTAAATCTCGAGGTCGAGATTTCTTTTAAGGGGGTGAGGATGTAACACCTCGAAAATTTACGTCCAATAATGTATTGACACGTGTCATAGGCTTCGAATATGTGAAAAAGCACTTTAGAGGGACTAAAGTTGACAAACAGTGAAACTATGTGAATATAAGGGTCCAAAGTGTCAACAATGGATAAATAGGCTCTACAATAACCCTACATGGTGTTTATAATCTTAAACGGATAAATCATGGATCATACGAAGAAGAAAATGAAAGAAAGTGAGGAATTACAAACTACAGGGGCTAAATGTGTCAACATGTTGAAAGTATACCTCTGAGTGACCTTTTGGCAAACCCGAAGCTTTGTAATGGTAAAATATACTCACTAGAATATGTGATAAAAGTTTTATCAAGTTTCGTTATCGTATGAGAAAGTTATGATCAAAACCGTGCACGAAGGGTTAAATGTGTTAACGTTGAAATTCGTGACTTTTCGGGTAAGCACAAAGTTAACCAAGGACCTACCCAAGTTTGTAGATGTCCTAAGGCCCTTAAAAATCAGGTTTGAGGGTCAAGAGTGCAAGATAAATAGCCAAAACCACGTAACAAAGGACCAAGGACTGAATTGCAAAACTTTGAAACTTGGTTACCTGGTCGCGCACTTGTACGCGCCCCGCGAGGGGGTTCTCGCGCCCCGCGTACAAGCTGCCAGCTAACAAAAGTGCGCAGGTGTCAGTTGCAGGTCTGATTTCGAGTGTTAACAGCTGTTATCTGATACCATGAGCTCACCAATGGTTTTACATGCATAGAGGGGCACTTGGACACATCTTATAACATCAGTAGACCCTTGTGGCATCATCTAATGAGATCAAAGTTGTTATAAAAGGAACTTGAAGTGTAGCAACATTGTTCTTGCATTTACAAAAATTCACAAGTCCACTTCTGGAGCTCCTCTGATCAACCTCAGGCTTTCTAGTGATCTCTAAGCGTAATTAGGACTCTTGTAAGTATTCCTAACCCTCTCTAATTCATTCTAGCTTAGTTAATTAACCAAAAGTCAAACCGTCGTAAATTAAGTTTGACTTCGAGATTAAATGAAATCCGCTCAGTCTTTTCTCGAATTGAAAGTACCTACAAGTTGGTATTTATGTGGGTAACAAACCCTTAAAAGGGTATTTTCAGATTCCCACTCTAACTATGTTAATTGTCGAGTCAAAGCTTGCTTAAAAAAGTCAACAGAATGATTATTTGCAAATTTAAGCATAATTAGCAATGTAGGGTGCATGCAACCTGTTTGATCATTAATATAACATGGTAATTAATGTAAGAACATGTCCCAACATGTTCAACTCGACAATTTTCAGTTTAAACCCGGATCGGAACCGTAAGTCGCATAAATTGACTCTTGCTTTGACTTTCAGTTCTGACCCGTTTATGCATGTTTAAGATCTGCCTTAGAGCTTATTTTGGACCAGGTTTCATATAAGTATAACTCTCTGAGATTATGCAACTTGGTTCAATACTTATCCGATTCATATGCATGTTTCCGATTAATGCTTAAATGTTGACTATTATGCCCTTTTGACTATAAAATGTGGTTTTTGAAAAAGTGAAAGAGTAGAAACATTAGTTACTGATTTATAAACTTGCACCTAAAATTTGATATCAGTTTGAGGTCTAGATTAAGAGTTATGCTCATTAGCGTAATTTGAAAGCTTTATGTTAATTAATTGGCATAATTAGCGTATAGCCTATTTAAACCCACTTTTTGATATCAAACTTTTTACCCACTGATGTAATATAATATTTTGGGATTTTTGAAGATTTTTATTTAATTTTTGGCTGAGCATAACATAGGCCTCTAGGTTTGATTCGGTTTATGACGGTTTTGCCCTTTTAAGCCATAAAATGAGTTTTACAAATCCTTTTGACCCCAAACCTTTTTCTACTGATTTCATTTGTTAAATAAAATATTTTGAGCCTTCTGGAATTATAAAAATAGGGTAAAGATCAAATAGGAAGTTTATTTTGGCTAGGAAGTATAGGAAGCAATCTTAGCCGTTCATCATCTTTTTTTAAATTTTTGAACGCGGTGGCATTTTCGTCTTTTTACATTATCATATCTTCGTTCTAATTCAATTACAGATTCTGTTACTTCTTTTCTTAGTTCATCACTCTCATAACATAATTGAAGTTTCTGTAACCCTAAATCGTCGTCGATCGCAAATTCACCTCTTTTCAAACATTAATCTTGTATCGTTTGTCAATTCGATAACTTCAATGTCTTCTTCAGACTCTGCTGGTATGTTTAGCTTCAATTCGGAGTAATTTTTTGTTATTTTTTCCGAATTTCATTGTTTTACGTTTTATAATTCGTGGTTCTGTAAGTAATATTTGATTTTTCATAAGTTTAATAGTTATTGTTGTATAATTTAACATAATTTGTTTGTTTTTTTTCTTCATCATTTATTGCGTTTTAGTGAAGAGTTGCGTTTTATGATATTAATTAAATTATATGCATATAAAACTTTTAGTTTTATATGTAATATAAAGCTATAACTGTCTATAACTGTTATTGTTGTATAATGTTTTGTTTATTCATCATTTGATGCGTTTTACTGAATGTATTGCGTTTTATGATTTTTTAGATAATAGTTCATATACAAAGCTTAAAGGTTTGTATTTCTAAATTTTATTATTAATATATTTTGTGTTTTAATAATAAACACATTATTATATAGGATGTATTGCGTTTTATGATTATTTGTAAAGTGTTTCAGGTCATATGATGCGTTTTACTGAACGTATTGCTTTTTATGCTTTTTATCCATATTAGTGTATATATAAACTTTAAAGGTTTGTATTTTAAATTTTTATTAACATATTTTTTGGTTTATCAATAAAAACATTATTATGTGAGATGTATTGCGTTTTAAAGTTTTTTTTAATTGTTTCAGATAACATTTCCAAGTGGGAGGAACGTGTATGCATAAACAGTGGAAGAAAGTTTTTCAAACCTAAAGTCAGTGGATCCATTACACCTGCTGTTGGAATGTTTTTTAAGTCATTTGATGAGGCTTTTGCGTTTTATCAGAGATATGCACTTGCTGCAGGTTTTTCTGCAAGAAAAAATACCTCTTGGAAAAATGGTGGTGGTATAGTGAAAATAAGATATATTGTCTGTTCAAAAGAAGGATTTCATGTTAGCAAAGAAATAGATTCTGGTTCAGTTGAGAATAGTAAAAAGATTGTTAGACGTAATAGAGGTTCAAAAAGAGTTGGATGCAATGCTCATGTGAAATTAATATTAGAGAACAATAATATGTATAAAATCTACTACTTTGAAGAAGAACATAATCATATCTTTGTGGAAGATGAAGATATTCATTTCTTGCCGGCTGCACGAAGTATCGATTATGTGAAAGAAAGTTTTATATCTGGATTGTCTGCAATCAATATTGGACCTGTTAAAGCATTCAATATTATGAAAACAATGTATGGTGGTTTTGGTGAAGTTGGTGCTAGTAAAGTTGATTGTAAGAATTATAGAAGGGATTTTAATCTTTATATCGGAGAGTATGATGCAGAAATGGTAGTTAGGCGTCTTATTAGGAAGAAAGAATGTTGTCCTGGTTTCACATGTGATTATGTTATTGGTGAAGATAGAAGATTGAAAGGGCTTTTCTGGGCTGATGAGCAATCAAAAACAAATTATACAGTTTTTGGTGACATATTTGGTTTTGATGCTACTTATAAATCAAACAAGTAAGTTTTTTTCATTTATTGCGTTATATATTCTATTGCGTTATATATGCTGTCTAATTTTTAATGCTTTTTAATTGTTTTTTATCCAGGTATGATTTGGTTTTTGTACCATTTACTGGTATTGATAATCATTATAGGAATGTTACATTTGGTGGTGCATTACTTGGTTCGAAGACTGCAGATTCTTATAGATGGCTTTTAAGGTGTTTTGTTAATGCTTTTGGAAGTGAGCCTAAAGTTGTTGTTACTGATCAAGATGCTGCAATGAAGAGAGCTATTAAGGATGTACTTTCAAGAAGTAGGCATAGGTTATGTATGTGGCATATATGGGAGAAATTGAAGACAAAGGTATTAACTGCGTTTTATGATATAACAAACTGCAATTTTAAATTGTTTTATAATTGCGTTTTATGTATTATACAATAAGATCCCCAAATATTTTTATCAATAGAATTACAAAACAATTGCGTCTTACCATCAATGCAATATGTTTATCATTTTGAATATATTGTTTTTAAATTATTGTGTTTTATGTTTAATAATATTATTACTTTTTTATTCAGGTTGGTCCTGTTTTGTCAGCAAACACTGATTTTAATACAAGAATGACTCATGTTGTTTGGAATGATACTATTAGTCCAGAAGATTTTGAAACTGAGTGGCATTCAATAATGTCTACTTTTGGATTGGAAAATCATGAGTGGTTAAAAGATATGTACGATCTTCGATTTGACTGGATTCCTGCTTATTACCATGGAGAGGATTTGGCTGGTCTTATGCGTACTACGTCGAGATGTGAAAGCGAGAATTACTTCTTTGGTCAGATTTGCAATCCAAGATGTACACTTGTTGAATTTTTCACTCATTTTGAGACTGCAATGGATATTCAAAGGCATGAGCATAGGAAGAATGATCATGATACAAGGTATATTGAGTCTAAGCCCTGGAGTGACTTTGTATTGGAGAAACAAGCATCAGAAATATATACCAAAACAATTTTTAAGGATATTCAGATTGAAATTGATGCTGCCATTACAAAGTGTATGTCAAAGTCTCTTGATATTGTGGGTGATGTTCAATATTTTGAAATAAAGGATTTCAGACAGCCATGCACATCTTTTTTCAAGGTAATTTTTAAATCTATAGATTTTTAAATATCTATTGCGTTTTATTATTCCATCTATCATTGCGTTTTATCATTATATGAAAATATAGTTTTATCTGTATTATATTTAATATTCATTGCGTTTTATATTTCATTTCACTAATTTTATATAGCTTTTTAATCTTATTTACAGGTGCAATACAGCAAACAAGAAGATGGTTTAACTATAAGTTGTTCTTGCAAACGGTTTGAACAATTTGGTATATTATGCCGGCATATATTTTACGTATTACGGTATGATGATATAAATGAGTTTCCTAGAAGATATGTTCATAGAAGATGGATGAGAGATGTTGTTTCTGTTGGATCAAATCATTCAAATATTCGGTTTGATGAAATTGGTAGGAATAGTGAAATTGATAAAGTTTATAGAGAAATCGTTGTTGCAAATGAGTATGTGGTTAATAGGCTGGTTGGCGATATAGATGAGCTGTGTCGTTACAGGGATCATATTAAAAGTTATATTGATAAAGCGGATGAGGTTATGGTTTCTGCGCCGCCTCCTAGTCGCAAAGAAAGATTTGCTGAAATTGGAGGGAACATAGAAAAATCAGATTCTATTATTCGTGTCCCGATCAAAACAAGGACCAAAGGATGCGGTGTACAAAAAAGGATCAAGTCAAATCGTGAGATTGCAATTCAGAAATCATCAAAGATCCAGAAATCGTGCCGTGTATGTGGTGAAAAAGGACATAACAGTCGCACATGTAAAGATAAGGTTTCTTCTAATGCTATAGGTTCTAGCAATGCAATGTAATTATGTATAGAAATTCTGACAAAATCAGATATCAATAAGTAAAAAAAAATTTGTCATTGCGTTTTATGATGTATATGTTTCATCTCATTTTGTTACTGAGTTTTATAATATCCTTCATAGTTATCAGTATCTTTTGGTTAATTGCGTTTTATCATACCAACAATATATTGTTATTGCGTTTTATACATAGAATAATATACTTTAAATTGTATTTTTTTGATTATTGCGTTTTATTGTAACACAGATCATAGATCAAATTAAACAAGAAATGATGACAACACTAAGCTTCCATAAGGGATTTCCAAATCACTTATCAGCTCTTTTTGGAAAATTGCGTTTTATGATAACAGTATATTGTTATTTCGTTTTATAGATAGAACAATATACTTTAATATGTATTTTTTGATTATTGCGTTTTATTGTAACACATATTAAACATAAAATTAAACAAGAAATTCAAGTGGATATAATAAACATTGCGTTATATAGATAATGATAGTTCTAAACAAAGATGATGTTTTCAAACAACAAAATTAAACAAAAATTACTAGCATGATCAGCTTCATGGATCAAAGTTTGTTTCTTCATCGGATGAAAACCCTAAGCTTCCATCAGGGATTTCCTCATCACTTTCAGATTCAACCCAAAGTTCAACCTGTGAGAGTACTGCGTTTTGAAGCTTCTCTGCAAATTTGCTAGCAGAGTTGTTGATGATTGGTATTTCAGATAACTGCTTCAAAAAACTTAGATCCTCACTGGTAGATATGTCCTTTGGGTCATACATCTCCACATCACCATCGTCCCAAGTCACTGAAACTTTGAAAGTTTCCTCAATGAACTCCCAAGATGTAATCTGGGCATCTTCAGTTGCTGTTTGATTCGGATTACCATATCTTTTGTGTAGAATTCTGAACAGTGCGGCTGTTTGATCTGTGTAACAAGAAGGTGGTATACCTATTTCGTTCATCCTTTTCAAAACATTTTCATTGCAGTTTTGAAGAACAGAAGCAACGGAATGGTATTTTATTTTTTTCCATCAAGGAATTGAAGAAAGAAATTGCCTCTTTTAACCCACCAAACTGATAGTTGTTGATTATCCATTTTAGGGTTTGTGTGTGTTGGGTATTTTGGTGTTTTTTGGTGTATGATGAGAGCAATGTGAAAATAGTTTAGGGTTTCTGTTCTTATATAATCTACTGGTAGAGGAATTTGAATCAATTGTCTTAATAATAATAATGATTATTTTTTATTTTTTTCTTTGAATTGATATTTCAATCATACATACAGTATTTTATATCAGGAATCTAAAAGGCTTTTTATGGCTTTTGGTCTAATTAATTTCTTGTCATTAAGATATCTGTTTATTTTTTTTGTTTTGTCTTTATTGTAATTATGTTTTTAATTTGTTTTTTGTGTTATAAAATTGTAAAAAAAAAAAAAAATTCAATGCGTTATAAATATATTGCGTTATATGTTTGGAAAAGAATAATTAGAAAAAGTATTGCGTTTTATAGTATTTAGCATTTTAATACATTGTAATAATTTAAATAGACAATAGCATATATTAAAATGTTTCGTTTTATAAATTTTATAAAAATTGTATAAATTTTTTTCAAAATAATGACTAAATAATTTTAAATGATACATATTGCGTTTTAAGATAACAAAAAAATAACTTGCATTTTAAAATAAAAAACATTGCGTTTTATAGTAAGTAGCATTTTTAACTCAAAGTAACTAGCAAGATCAAGAAAATAATGATTTATATAAAAACCAAGATAAATGAAAAAAACATTGCATTTTATAATAAGTATCATTTCAAAATCAAAGTAAACCAGCAAGAGCAAGCCTGTCTTTAATCCTATCTAAACTAGTGTCATAAGATTGTTTTTTAAGTTTCGCACTGAGGTCTCGAAACTTCTTTGAGTCCTCAATAACATAATCTCTTTGTTCGTTGATTTCGTGCAATAATATCTTCGCGATGAACTTTCTTCTTAAATCTTCAAGTTGTGCGGTCTGCTTGTTGACTGGTTTTTTGTTTTTAACCTTCTTGATAATTGCAGGTTCTTCATATTCCACGTTAAACCCACAATCCCATTTTTCGACCGATTCTCCATTATAACATTCCATATGACGCATTGTGAATATACCACAATCAATGCCATTATGTTGTGTCCTCCATTTCATCTGAATTCTAACAGGGGTTATTCCCTTTAGATCATCTGCTTTTTCATGTCCAACAGATTTAAGGTAAGCTGCCAAAGCATCCCTCTACAGAAAAAAAACAAAAAACAAAACAAAAAGATTAGGTGGTTTATATTTGTGTTTTAAAAGCATAATTAAGAATACTTACTGTATTTTCAGGGACATTTCCATATTTAGATTCATTTGTTTCTTCTTTCGCACTGTTGTCAATGATGAATATTTGTTTCTCTTCAAGATTGAAGGATATAACAAAGAAATGCTGTATATGGAGAATCGGGACAAGGATAATTTTAAAATCCTTTATGCTTTTTAGCTTTGCACCTTTTAAAATTTTTTCTATGTTCATTTTGAATGCTTTTATCATCTTTTCTTTATTTTCAGTTTCTTCCTTGTCACAATTTGGTAAAGCCTGCATAAAATTAAACAAATTAACATTATATTGCGTTTTATGAAGGTAAATAAACATAGAGCTGCGTTTTATGAAGTTAATAAAACATACAGCTGCGTTTTATAAAACATCATTCAAAAAAGAAAGCATTGCGTTTTATTAAAGAAATAAAAATTCAATTGCGTTTTATAAAACATCATTCAATCAAACTTCAAAATACTTCATTATACGAATACAGAAAAATTGCGTTTTAAATATCATACCAGCATTCGAATAGTACAGAAAAATCTTGGAGATTTGTTGTCTTTTGATCTTCTTTTTTCTTCTTCATTCAAAATATATGACCAACAATTGATTACTTCTCCGGTGATTTCCAATCCTGGCCTCATTGTTTCAGCAGCATATCTATATAGAAATGCATGTTCTTTAATTTCAAAGAGAGTATCCCTGCAAAAAAATAATAATAATAATAATTAAATTATAATATTTTGATTTTTGTTTTTTGTTTTAGTGTATATAAATGAATTTTTACATCATTTCTCCTTTTGCATGGAATGCATATCCCGATATGTTGTTTTCGTGTGCTGTTCTTGCTTCCTTCATTGCTACTTGTCTTAGATAATATGGTGAACAAAATACTTCAGGTACATTTTTCTCTCGATCTGGTCGTACCATCCTTGTGATTATTTCTTCTGTTTTGCTTATATCACTTGTTGGTTGTTCTTGATGAACTGATTTTGCAGGTGTTTTATACGGATCTTCTTGTGGGTGTAGGAATGATGTGTTTTGAAGTAGATCACTTATTTCCTTTTCAGTATCCTGTTCTTCAATTCTATCAAACATTGTTTGTATTCCAGTAATTTGAACATCTTGTTCGATTGTTTTTTTTTTCAGATTCCGCTTGAATTTCGGTTTGTGCACCGTGTCGAGTAGCATCAACTTCAACTTCATTTTCATCAACATTTGAAGACAACTGAGAAATTTTCAAATCAAAGGATGGTACCTCATCATCATGAATTTTCTTTTGATTTGATTTTTTTCTTCTTCATCTGTCTTTTTGATAATCTCCAACATTAATGATGGAGTTTCTTCGCTAAACGATGATTGTACCATTGAAGGTTTTTCAATGTGTGTTTGCAGAACAGATGCAGGTTCATTCTCACTGATTTTTTCTGGATTGGATGATTGAACTAGAGGTGAGCTATCCTCATTGCGTTTTGTATCATCATCATTGCGTTTTACAATCAATGGTGTTGAAATGATTTGATTTTCAGTGTCTTCATTTTGGCTCAAATTTAGAAATCTTGATGGTGTTTCAATCATAGTTGAATCAATATTAACTTTCATGTGCTTTTTTGCTTGATGGTGGAATTTTTCAATCAATGACACCCATTCGTTAACTTTGTTATGAAGAGCTTCACTCGTTGGATATTCCTCCACAATCTCATCTATGCGTGATTGGATGTTCTTCATGTGATTTTTTATCTTTAATGTTCTTCATATTTTCATCGCCACTTTTTGTTGAATGAATGTCAGAAAGACCTTCACTTTGATTTTGTGATGGCATGAAATTACGCAGTCGGCTTTGACTGTCTACCCACATTTTATCTTTATTTCCTATTGATGGTTTAATGAAGAATTGCCCCCATGATCCTCCACTTTCTGTATGTGTTTTCTCAGTTTCATTTGTTATAATTTGGCTGTTTTGAACATTCTCTTGATTTTCTTGATCAATCCAGTCTGTTGCAGCTTTAAGTAAGGTGATTGGTTGTTCTTCAGCATCGTCTTCATGTTTTTCTTCAGATTCATCTTCAAAAATTTCTTCGTTTTCATTCTCGGATTCACTTGGATAAACATAAAATTCATCCTTTTCAACTTTCTTTTTTTGTTTAGTCTTTCTGACTTTTTTCACTTTATCCATCACAAGACATCTGCCCTCATTTTGCGCAGCAATTTCCAATTCATCTTCAAATTCTTGTAATGTTGTAGTATCAATTTTATCAAGTGAGAACTCTTCAGTGTTTTCAGTATCGTCAAATCCTTGTTTTTTGTATGCATATAGTATCTGTATGATTCATTGCGTTTTAGATAAATAATCAATTCATAATTTGTTGCGTTTTAAAATATAAATCATTGTAAACAAATTACAAAACTATTGTTTTGTAACTTTAAATATATTGCGTTTTACAAAAACATTGCGTCTTACACAAGCAAAGAATAGTTTTAAACACCCAAAGAATATAAATAAACAAAAATGAAAGATAATTGCGTTTTAAAATATACATTGCGTTTTATAAAGTATAGTTTTAAACAAACAAATAATATAAACAAGCAGCCTAAACAAGCATTCAGCAAATATGTAGCAATAATGAAAGATCAGATTTCATACCGCTAACAATGCAATAGGTCCATTGAAGAGCTTGTCATTTCCAGGCCATTGTCTTCTTGTACGCTTTAAAACGGTCAGCATATATTCACACCAATTAAAATCCTGGGTTTTTTTGTCACTTTTCATTGATGGCAGGAATCTTTGATTAACATTACTACTCTGCATTGCCTCCGCCATGATCGTAAAAAATATAACCAAGAAATTCAGTTTGAACAATCTTCCAAGCTCATTTCTTGATTTTAAATAACTAATCATGTTGTGCGCATACATTCTTTTCAAAATATCTTTGGTGAATTGACCGCGCCAGAATTTAATTATAAGATCAGTGTCTTTTGGTCTCAGTTTTTCCACAATCTCTGTTTTTCCATTTGGTATTTGAAATACCTTTTGGATGAATTCAGCTGTGATCTTAATCTTTTCATCTCCAATATTTATCTCATCATTTTCAGCATCAAAGTTTTTTACCAGCCAATATCCGAATTTGCGTGGAACTGAATGCAGCTTGAATTTTAGTATGCTCTCAAACCCTATTTCTCTAACAACATTCCTTTGGTCTTTTGACAAACCTTCAATATAATCTTTTAGATTATTGACTGCACATCTTATGTTAATTTTTTTTCCGTCGTAATCATAATATGGTTGTTGTTCTGGTTGTTCATTTGATTTATCTTTCCTCTGTGATCTCTTTGGTTTTGATTCTGCCTTTTCCTTCTTTTGATTTTTTGTCAGGTTAACTCTTGGTTGTGGATCAACAAAATCATCATCTGATACATTGAATTGTGTTAAAAACATATTTTTTTTCATGAAATATGTTAAATGCGTTTTATGTTACCTGAATTTACTTGTTGTTGTTTGGAAGTATGCAGAACAATAGCTCGACTAGATTTTTCATCCATTGAATCAGAAACTGTTTCTTCTGATGATTCTATCACCACTTTCTTTCTTCGCCTTTTTTGTTTTTCCTGTTGTTGTTTTTCCTCTTGTTTTTTAACTTTAAATAGAATAATGAAACAATGTCAATTAACAAATTTATGATAAAACGCATTAGCTAACACCATAAAGATAAAAAGCAGTGATTCAGAGGTTTAAGATAAAACGCAATATTTTACATCATATTATTTAACACACCAAATTAAAATTACATAATCTCATTTTGTTTTTTATTATTTATTAATGTAAAACGCATTAGTCAACAATGTCAATTAAGAAATTTATGATAAAACGCATTAGCTAATATCATAAAGATAAAAACAGTAATTCACAGGTTTAAGATAAAATGCAATACTTTACATCATATTATTTAACACACCAAATTAACATTACATAATCTCATTTTGTTTTTTTATTATATATTAATATAAAACGCAATAGTTAACAACACATGTATCTCAGCAAATTCAAAGATAAAACGCAATGTACTAAAATTCGATTACAATTATCATAATAATAATCTCATTGTTTCTGCAAATTTATTAAGGTAAAACGCATTAATTCACAATATATAAATCCCGTAAGAAGCATTAGTATCTTAGATCATAGTTTTAACATAAAACGCAATATAGTCTCTAGTAACAAAAATGTTAAGATAGGGGATGATATAACTCATTAACTATTTTTCGGAACGGATATGATATATTAGGTCTATTGTACTTCATAAAACGTAACTTGAATTCAGTTAAAGAGCAAAAATAGATAAATATACCATTGTCTGAAATATCTTTACGTTTTCTAGTTCTTTGTTGTTTGATTGTTGATTTTCGGCTAATATTTTCTTGTTCATCAATGTTCTCTTCAGCTGTTGATGTTTTTCGCTTCTTTGATGATTTAGGGTTTTCAGAGACTGATTTGTTTTGAGTAACTCGAATGTAAACCTTCAAATTATCTCTCGACGACGCCATGAACTTCAATGGAGTATGATTTTCTCAAATTTCTGTATGTGTTTGATCGTTCAATGGAAGTGTAAAACGTAATGCACTTTGTTTCGAAGCGTTTCTGTGTATAATCAACGGCGGTTATTTTGAAATTTGACGATAATACCCCTGAAACTCCGGAGAGCGTGTTTAGATGACAGTTTTTAATTTGATTTTGATCTTGACCGTAGATTGTGCAATTGGACGGTTATGATTGCTTCCTATCCTTCCTAGCGAAATAAACTTCCTATTGTATCTCCACCCTATAAAAATATCAGCTTTCTTTTAAAAACCCGGAAATGGCTCCAAATCGCCTTTTTAAGCGTTTTTAACGCATAGTATGTACTATAACCATATTAAACATATAAGGTTGATACCTACTGATGTTTTTAGTATATTTTTATATAATAACAGTAAGTAAAAGTTTATAAACTCAGGTTTCCAGTTTTGACCTTTTTAGCCCTTGTGAAATTACCAAAATAGCCCTAAGGTGCATAGTTTGGTTTTAAATGATAAGTTTCACATATAGGTCATACCCTACTGTTATAACATGTTAAATTAAGTGTATTTACTGTATAAATCAGACCTGTAACTCAGATTACAAATAAAACTCTTTTATAATCTTTATAATGACCAAAATGCCCTTATGAGGCATAAGTTGAGTTTAAATTCATTTGGGGCATAATAGAAGATATCTTACTGATATTATAAAATATTTAAGCCATATTATCTCAGGGAACTTGCATATGACTCTTATGGTTACCCGTGACGCCCTTTTCGTGCTCGGTTCGGTTTTTGTAACTAGTTTGCATAAATTGACCGAAACGGGTCAAACCTTATCATCTTTGTCTCAAAATCCAGAATGTATTTAGTATACCCATATTATACAAGTATTCAAACTTGTCGGGTCTAAATCACATTCTATCCGGTCTTCGCTTAATCGTGCGTTTGAACCGTATCGTCCTTAAAACTAGCCGGTCTAAGCTTAAGCTTAAATAAAGACCCGTTAGAAATATAATAGGTTATTATAAACCTTCGTTCCAGATTAGGAGCACCAGTAAAAGCTACTTGCAATTTGCTTATTGTGAATTATACTTTGCTCAGGTAAATACTTTTAACTTATTTTCCCTATACGGGCTTGGGGTATGGTATATAAAATACCGCTTGGTCCGGCATTGAATTTTTAATCGAATAGAGGTTAACTTATTGATATGCTATGTTTTGAATGTGTTTTGTTTGCTTAAAGCCTTTGGGGGGTTAATGACCATGTCCCGGATATCCTTGGCATCATCTTACGAGATGGCCACGACCTGAGCACGGGGTGTAGGCGTACACCTTTCAGTGTATAACTCAATATTGTGGTGTGTCTATTAATCTTTAACCCGGTCTACGGATCGGGCTACTGAACGCATAAGTAACATGTAAATCCCTTACAAGATTATCTTCACATAATTATCCCAAGTTATAAAATGTTTTGTGCCACGTGCATTCAAATCAATTTTCAACCCTTTTCAAAATGAGTCAGTTAAATTGTATTTACCAGTGTAAATTGACGTATTTTTCCAAAAGGTTAAGTGCAGGTACTACTCGTACTAGGCTGGCTGTATTCTGAGCATCCACAATAAGTCTCGCAAGCTTGGATGTCAATAAAGCTGTTGAACAATATCTTCTTTTATTTTGATCCGCCTGTGGATCCGTTTCAACTATTCCTGATATTTAATATTACACTTTATTAAAGTTGAAATGAATCTATCTTTGCTTCCGCTGTGCATTTATATATTGTGTTGTTTGTCTATGATGATACCAACTATGTCACTATACTCCCCACCGGGCCCACCGGTGACACGTGGAAAATAAGGGTGTGACATGCCCGTAGCGCACAACGAAAACCACTGGTTACTTCTAAAAATAAATATGCGTTCGCTTAAAATAAATGCTTATTTTCCCGATAACTATAACCTACTAATTGCGGAGAAGGATTTTGCATACACATGAAAATACATCAAATTCTTTTAGAATTTGAATCTCCATTTGTATGGTTTCTGGGCCGTATATCATACTGGCAGGACTCGGAGATAGATAGTGTAGAAGCCTTAGAGTATTGCGGGGATGTTGTGTGGCCTGAGCACGGAGCTCATATTGGGCGAAACTCAGGTGTGATCATATGTATGCTAGTGGAAAATCTAGTTTAGAACCGTTCATTGACATGGAATGAAGTAAACATACAGGATGCTTGTGTCAGATATAGATGCTACATGGCTGATGAACTCTACGCCGGGCGCTACACACCAACTTATTTTTGAAGGCTGGACGTACGCATTGTAAAATTTAATTCTTATATAAATTAGAAGTACTAATTACTATTGCGGTTACGAGAATTTGTTACATGATTTTCCTAATTAAAACATAAAAAAACTACGCTATTATTAAAATTCTGCTAAATTATAAGATGGAAAAATGTCATCCGTTGGACTCTGGGTTTCTATCTCTTTCCCTTTTCCTTTCCCTGATGATTTACGTGAACGAATCTGTGATGGCATTGGATCTAAACAAACGTCACGACCATGGCCGTGTGTTTGACACCGCGAACAATATACCTGAACGGGCTCTTCCCCACGAGATAAGATTCGGGTGTTTTCTCTTGGACGCCCAGATTGACGTTTTGTAATATGCGGCGGTAATACACTGCTAAGGCCTTCTGGTAACACCCATTCAGACCTATGAGGCAGAGGATTAATCGATTCTTCATACGTTTTTTTGTAAACTTCGTTTGAATAACACGAGAATGCATAATGACTGCAGTCAGTTTCACCCAAAAATCTTGAAACAGCAATCACATGCCCACAAGGTAGACCAGAAACTTGTCAGACACGGCAGCTGCACGAACGATTCAAAAAATCAACTAAACCCCTTTTCGTACCGTCTTCAACAAGAAAAGTTTTTACCCCGATGCCTGCAACAGTCCAGGTTCTAGACCCTTCAATTTTCTTTAAAATTTTCTTCTGTGCCCACTGAGTTAGTGAGTGGCTCTCCTGCATGCCCTGCAGTCGGCGGTCATAAAACCATTTTGTACGGACTTGCGGAAGAATTCGATAAGTTGCGTTATCGGCATCTTACGCGAGAATCTAGACAAAGAGTTAATAGACTCCGCACTATTAGATGTCATATAGTGGTATCAATTGCCGGGACAATGGGCTCTTGCCCATCTACCAAATCCAATATTTGTTAAAACCTGGCGTATTCTAGGAACGGCAAGACACAAAGCATTGAATGACTCGTTAAAGTCAGACATCCGATAAGATTTACATGTCTTCCACCATAGTGCCTCGTATTCTTTTTTTAGACGAGGGCAAACGTAAATTCATCATTAAATGACGACAACACAACCCGTGGTAAACACATGGAAACACGTTTCTAACACCTACATGTATAGAATTCGCCCTATCCAAAATGATCGCCATATCTGCTATTTCACCAACACACTCTCTAAGCTTTGAGAGAAACCATGTCCAAGATTCACCATCCTCTGATTTTCCTATGCAATAAGCAATTGGTAAAATCTGATTATTTCCATCCATGGCCACTGCTAAAAACAACGTCCCTTTAAATTCACCCTTTAGGTGTGCCGCGTCAATGATAACGACCGGTCTTAGATTAAACATAAAGCTATGAATCTAAAAATTAATGATAACAAAATAAGATCAAACCCATGTTACTTAAAAAAATAAGAATAAGTACAAACGAAAAGGTGTAAATTACCGCAGCACCTAACGCAACAAAAACCATTTCAAAACGACTGTGCTCATCAACCAAGATGTGAGTAACGCTTCCAGTATTTGCAAGCTTCAAATTGTAACAGTATATTGGTAGTTCGGAAAAAGAGTCTCGGGTTATTCCTTGTAGAAGTTCAAGTGCATGGCTTTTACCACGCCAAGCTTGAAGGTTTGTTATCTTAACCTCGAACATTTGTCTAAAATCTTTGACAATCTCTTTCGCTCGATATATCCTACCACTGTCTTTTAGTTGTTCCTTTAAAAAGTGACCCAAAACCTTTGGGTTAGCCTGACGGAAATGTGGGTGTGTTTGCGTCTTTGAATAGGTGTGTCTATCGTTCATATGTTTAACAAAAAATAAACTACCACCAGGAATAGCGTATGCCTTAAATCTCCATTGACAACCATCACCCATGCATGACACTTCATACCATGTCTTAGATGATCTATCAACTTTAAACTCGAAATGCTCTAACAAACATGTCTTTCCCAACTCAAGCTTCATCTCTTCTTTGTTATTGAATATATGGCCGGCCTCAAACACTATAGATGAAAAAGCTGATTCATTGTTAAACGTGGTTGATTTTTCAAAATTATTTTCTGAAATAGGACACTCATCGTTTAAAACATCAACACTTTCTTTAACTGAAATATTTAGATCTGGAGTTTTGAAATTGTTTAAAGAAGAAAAACCAGAGGAACCAACACCAGACTCTTGAATAACATATAATTTATATAATTCAAAAGGATTCTGCCTCGCCAAATCAAAAAAAAATCTAACATCTCGATCATTAATTATATCGATCGGATCAGTAAACGTAGACATCCGGTATGACAAGCGTGTAATGTTTGGAGTATCACACATCTTAGAAACATATTTTAAAAAACTATTATATGAATGATCTGTTTCAATTTCTAAACCACGTCTCCTTGAATCGCCATCAGTAACATACTCAATGTTTCCATTAATGACATCCCACTTCCCCCCAGTATTGTAACGCCCCCGAATTTAATTATGAGTGTGCATATTTATATTGCTATAATATGTTTTGTTTTAAGAAAAAATTAGGGAGTGAATCTAGCTAGAAAATTATGCTCATTTTCGTGTTAATACGATATGCTACAAGCAGGTTATAACACATATAATTTTAATATGGTTGTGTTCATGTTGTAAACAAGTCTATGAGTAGGAATAATTATATTTAGGATAATATTTATGAATTATGAACTTAGTTAGTATATAAGTAAGGATTAACCAGAAGAAAGGAAATTGCCATAAATGATAAAGACTTAATCTTAAGGGGGCAAAGGTGACATGAATAGAAAGTAGGAATGATAAATTGAAATTAAAACACAAACACACACACAACAGTGTGTGTGTCGCCCAGAAGCCAAGAAAGACAAGGAAGAACCCTATTTCATCAATCAAATTCAGCAATTGAAGCTCTAATCTTGGCTAATACTCATGCATGTCCTCGATTTCTTAATCATCCAAGCATACTAAAGCACTAGGTAAGTAGAATTTCATATTCTGGATGATCTTGTATGTTATGGGTCTTAAGAAATCCATGAGTTAGTATGAAATTAGTAGGATGATAAACTAAGAACATCATTTAGATCATAATGAATGCTTGAATTTGACTAAATTAACATTAGAAGTGAGAACCCACTTAGAGTAGGGGTGTTATGAGGAATAATGTGAAATTCTTGTGTAAATTAGTATACGGATCATGTATGATGATGTTATAATGAGAACTTGTTAGTTGGAATTGATTTAGATGGAATGATATATGATATTCGATTTAATTTGATGATCTTGTTAATCTTGATATGATTTGGTTGAAATTATGCATATGATACTTGTACTTTATGCTTTAAAAATGGTATGCATGCCAAGTGTTTGTTAAAATGCTTGAATGAAATTATCATATGTCATTAATATGTTAAATGATTAGAATTTGGAAACTTTAGTTGCTAACTTGATTGTGTTAAGAATGGAATGAAAAGAATGACTTAAGATTAAAGTAAATGATTTTGGATTGTAGGAGTTAAGGAAGAAAGTTCAAGTCGTTCCGGATCACAAACCAACAACGACAAAGGTAAGTTCCTTTGCTTACAAAGTATTATTAGTATGCATTAATATAAAATAATATTATCTTAAAGTTGAGACAGTACACTTGTAATGAGTTAGTGAAAGTCGAAATATGATAAGAATATGGGTTGAATGAGTTGAAGTGATAATGTACCAAGTTGAGAAATTCATGTTTGGAAGAAGGTTTAAATGTTTTCTTGAAGTTTAACTAGCAAATTCGATGTCGTATAAATCTATGAATTTAAATTGTCTAATGGAATGTTTGTATGTAGGTAAAGCAACTTGATATTGGCGCTACTTGGATCGAACACACTCATGATGCACGCTTCCGCGAAAATACTAGTTATGGTTTAAACTTTTGTTAAATGGTTTTCTTTTGTTAAAACGGGTCCTTTGTAAGTAACTTAACCCGGTAGTCGTTAGATGTTGAATTTGTAGTTAAAAGACTATGTTGGTTGTTTATGAAACGTTTGGGTTGTAAATTCTTTTTGTAACTACTTCGTTAGTTATCACGAAGTTAAATGTAGAAATTTTGTTATGAATTATTCGACCCGTTTGTTTTTTTGTCAAATGAAAGCTCGTTAGTTTCCTTCGAACGTTTAGACCTTACAAGTTGGTATCAGAACTGAGGTTTGAGGGATTCAAGTATTGGAATTATAATGCTTGGACTCAAACCGAAAGCTCGAATGAAGGTGTGTTCGATTTGAAGCGCTAGGCAAGTAAGTAATATAGGAATTTCGATTTATGCTTTTAGTTAGAAACGGGAATGGGTTACGGTTAATTTACTAGTATAACATGGGTTGGAACTTTACGGGGTGTTATGGAAGGTTTCGGGACTGCATAAGATCGTTTCGGGTTGGAAAAAGGGTCCGGAATGAAAGTTTTAGATCGAACAGCGTCTGCACACCAGAGAGGCCGTCGGCGACGGCACCCCTTCACCCGACGCGTTAACTGACTGTCGACGGGCAGTTCTCAGTGACGCGACATTCCCGAACCCGTCGGCGACGCACCCTGTGCCGTCGGCGACGGGGCCTCCTTGTCTGCTTTTGCTGAAATTGTTTGTTTATTATGCTAAGGCCCTTAATTCAGTTCTAGTATTCGTTAAACGCTAGGAACACCCTAAATTGACTATGAAACTAAGAAATTCAAGATAACTATCATGTTTTAATGATGAATGTGTGAAAGAATGGGAAGTTATGTACACAAACGAATGAAGTAAGTAATGCATCTAGAATGTTTGTAAAGAAAATTGGATGAGTTTATGACTTACGAGAATGAATTATTAAGAGTGATTGATGTATAGAAAGATGGGAAGGATGAATGTAATAATGTTTAACATGAATACTTAATTGTAGATGGCAAGTGGAGGAAACACGGATACCACAGAACGGATAACTCGAAATGAGTTAAACAAGATAATTTCGGATGAAGTAGTGAAGGCATTTGATGCAAATGTTTCGAAGCTAGCGCAAGAAGTGGAGAGCCAAGTGTTGAGTAGGGTGGAGACTATGGTAACAAGTAAGATAGATGAGTTGAAAGAAATGATAACTGGGATTCAAGGCAAGAAGGATGTACGACGATGCACATATAAGGATTTCATGGCATGTAAGCCTACAACTTATAATGGAGAAATTGTTCCCATTGAATGTCAAAGATGGATATCTAATATGGAGGGAGTGTTCATTCGAAGTCATTGTGATAAAGAAGATCAAGTCATGTTTGCCACGGGGTAACTTTTACGAAGGGCTAAAGATTGGTGGGATACATATAGTAAGGAGATCGGCGAGGATAGAGTTCAAACTTTGACTTGGCAAGAATTCAAACAACCTTTTATCAAGTACCATTGTCCACAATCAGCCGTGGATCGAATCCAAGAAGATTTTCTCCGACTCCGACAAAAGGATGAATCAATTGATGAGATTACAAATACTTTCCTTGATCAGCTGAAGTTTTGCGGAGAAATAGTCGGAACAGAGAGGAAGAAGATCATCCGTTATCATGATATGCTTAAGGCTGAATATCGGGAGTTCATAACTCCTTCTAAATGTGAAACTTTGGACGAGATCATCGACTTGGCAAGGGATAGGGAAATTGAGATAAAGAGACAGGCTGAACGCGGGGAGAAAAGGCAAATCGAGAAGGGATCAACGCAAGGTTCTTCCAATAAACCTAAGACACATGATCAAGGAAAGAAAGAAGTTTCTAAGGGAGGGTTTCCACGATGTAAAACGTGTGGAAAACCCCATTCGGGAGAATGTCTATTGGGAAGGAAAGGATGTTACAACTGCGGTCAAGAAGGGCATCCGTAATATAATTGCCCAAATCCTAAGAGGGTGTGCTACAACTGTAATGAATCGGGCCATGTGAAGGCCGAATGCCCAAAACTCAAACAAGGGACGAAGAAAGAAGGAAAGAAGGAAGAACCCGCTAAAGCTAAAGGAAGAATGTTCCAGATTTCTACAGAAGAAGCTAGAGCTCACCCGAATGTGGTTTCAGGTATATTTATGATAAACTCTATACCTACATATGTGTTGTTTGATACCGGAGCTAGTAGATCATTCATGTCAAGAGAGTTTATACAATCCCCTTTGTTTACAATAGAAAGAATGCCTATATCGTTGGAGGTAGAAATAGCCGACTGTAAGAGTTACCTTTTGCATGAGATATGTAGAAATTGTAAAATTACCATTGAGGATGAGGATTTTGACATTGATTTGATTCCCATGGTCTTGGGAGAATTTAAGGTAGTATTAGGTATGGATTGGTTATCCCGCCATCACACGGAAATCTTATGCGAAAGCAAAATTATTCATGTGACATCTCCTAAGGGAAGGCGAGTAAGTATTCATGGGGAAAGGGAGGTAGAGGCAAAATTATGTACTATCTTAGAAGCGGTTAAGTATGTGAAGAATGGAAGTAAGGCATTCTTAGCTTATGTTGTCAATACAAAATTAGGTGCTTTAAGAATTGAAGATACTAAGATAGTAAATGAATACCCGGATGTGTTTCCGGATGAATTGCCGGGACTTCCACCCGAGCGGGAAGTTGAGTTCCGTATCGAGCTGGAACCAAATGCCAAACCAGTAGCCAAGGCCCCTTACCGGTTGGCACCCTCGGAAGTACGGGAATTAATGGTCCAACTACAAGAACTTCTTGACAAGGGCTTCATACGCCCTAGCGTGTCTCCGTGGGGAGCGCCCGTTTTGTTTGTTAAAAAGAAGGATGGGTCGATGAGAATGTGCATCGACTATCGTGAGCTCAATAAACTCACGATAAAGAACCGATATCCCCTTCCGAGAATAGATGATCTTTTCGATCAATTACAAGGGGCAAGTTGGTTCTCAAAAATCGACTTGCGATCGGGTTACCATCAAGTACGAGTAAGGGAAGAGGACGTACCTAAGACCGAGTTCAGGACCCGTTACGGACATTATGAATTTTTAGTAATGTCATTCGGACTAACTAATGCTCCGGCCGCTTTTATGGATCTAATGAATAGAGTATGCCGAAATATGCTAGATCAGTTCGTCATAGTATTTATTGATGACATTCCAGTATACTCTCGTAGCGAGTCTGAACATGCGAGTCATTTACGTCAGGTACTCGAGACGCTTAGAAAGGAAAAGTTATACGCTAAGTTTTCTAAATGTGCGTTTTGGCTCAGGGAAGTGCAGTTCTTAGGCCATGTAATTAATGAGAAAGGGATTTTGGTGGATCCCTCTAAGGTGGAAGCTGTAACAAAATGGGTACCCCCGAAAATGTTAATGAAATAAGAAGTTTCCTCGGTCTAGCCGGCTATTATCGGAGATTCATCCAAGATTTCTCCAAAATAGCCCTCCCTTTAACCAAGCTGACAAAGAAGGAAGAAAAGTTTGAATGGGGTGATGATCAACAGAAGGCTTTCCGAATATTAAAACAAAAATTATCAAGCTCTCCCGTATTAACCCTGCCAGAGGGAACGGAAGACTTAGTGGTTTACGCGGACACACGTTGCGCACTACTCCCCGGCAGCGGCGCCAAAATTTGACGTACTGTCGTGGTACACGCAAATTTAATCCAGATAACAACTAATAGATAGTGGTAAATGGGTATCGAACTCAGGGAGTATGTGGAAAATGTGTTAATTCTATAGCTTTGCAATTTAACTACAATTAACCTAATATGCAAAAATTAAAGATCAATGATTGGATTGTTTGTTTTAGAAAACTAAATTATCAATTACTTACTAATCAAGATTGGATTTTTAATTCAGATTATGAGAACAATGACCATCTTAGGATTGAGTTTCTTTTAACACTTGTGCGAAATTCCAACTAGAAAGAGTTACATAGACATAACTCGTGTATAAACAATTGTTGTGATGAAAGGGAACAAAGTACTCGGATTATATGAATGTGATGTTGTTTCCCGATGATCAATCAATCAACATCCAACCCTAACCCTTCCCGTGATATCTCGATTGTCAACAACACCAAGAACGTACGATTTAGACTAGAATTGTAATACTAATTAACAAGCTACAATCAATTACTCATACACCATGATAATCAAAGCAAACACAAAGTTATCATTCTAGAAATAAGGAACAAACACACAAGAGTTTAAGAAAACCTTCACCTAAGATGATCACCACAAATTTAGCCGGACATTGTTCGGTTGATCATCATAACATCAAAGTTCAAGTGCATACGAATCAAAAACACAAACCAAATGTTTAGAATTGTTTGGAACCAACAAGAACCAGCCAAAATCGCCCCCAAAGTGCAGAGAAAACGTCCAATGATGAATAATGTGAAAAGACACATCCAAAAACGGTTTTAATGAGCAGTTACGATTTTTTCCGTCGCCTCCACCGTAATTTACGGTCTCCACCGTAAATTACGGTGGACATCAAATTGTTACGGTGATTTGCTTCTGAAGTACGGTGGAGAAAACATGAGTTTCAGGGTCACCGTAATTTACGGTGCCCACCGTAAATTACGGTGGAGCCCTGATTCTTGGGTTTTGTTTCTTCTTTCCTTCCATACACAATCCGTTTCACTCCAATCCGTCCAAAGCAGCGTTTTATCCATTTTTAGCTCCCGAACTGTACCTGAAACATAAGCAACCATAGTCATCTAATTCAAGATAATTACGCGATCAAGTGAGGGGTAAACTCGTCTTTTAACATCATTAAGGGTTGTCCTATGGACCACCCGTCAGTTGGGTTGTGTCTTGATGCAACGAGGCAAGGTTATTGCTTACGCTTCAAGACAACTTAAGCAGCATGAAATTAACTATCCAACCCACGATTTAGAACTAGCGGCGGTAGTGTTTGCCTTAAAAATCTGGAGGCATTATTTATATGGGACAAAGTGTATAATTTATTCAGACCACAAAAGCCTTAAATACTTCTTTGAGCAGAAAGACCTCAATATGAGGCAACGAAGGTGGCTGGAATTGATCAAAGATTACGACTGCGACATTCTTTACCATCCGGGTAAAGCTAACGTTGTGGCGGATGCACTAAGCCCGAAAGAATACCCACCACCCATTCGAGTGAAATCAATGAGAATGATAGTCACACCAAACCTTCTTGAAACAATACGGAAGGCGCAAGACGAATCCTTGAATGTAGGTGATCCGAAAAGTGAAAGAACTAAAGGGTTTGAAAATAAATTTGAAGTAAACGCGAGTGGGATAAGAACGAGGTTTGGGCGGGTGTGGATACCACGTCATTGTGAAGCAAAGACCTCATTATTGGAGGAAGCGCACAAATCCCGTTACTCGGTTCATCCGGGAGCCACTAAAATGTATAGAGATTTGAAGGAAAATTATTGGTGGCCGGGAATGAAACGTGATATTGCTAAATATGTATCTAAATGCTTGACGTGTTCCCAAGTAAAGGCGGAACATCAAAAACCTTACGGGAAACTGCAACCTTTAGAGATCCCGGTATGGAAATGGGAGAATGTAACCATGGATCTTGTGACCAAACTTCCTAGGACGAGAAAGGGGCATGACGCGATATGGGTCATTGTTGACCGCCTTACCAAAAGCGTCCATTTTCTACCCATACGGGAGACTTATTCCTCAAAAAGGTTAGCGGAAATTTATGTAGATGAAATCATTTCCCGCCATGGCGTACCTGTGTCCATTGTGTCAGACCGGGACACGCGATTTACCTCCCGCTACTGGCAGAAATTTCATGAAGAAATGGGCACACAATTGCATATAAGTACCGCGTATCATCCACAAACGGATGGTCAATCCAAAAGGATCATTCAAACTCTTGTGGATATGTTGAGAGCATGCGTTATGGATTTCGGGGGAAATTGGGATGAACATTTGCCATTAGTGGAATTCTCGTATAACAACAGCTACCAGAGTAGCATACAAATGGCGCCGTATGAAATGTTGTATGGGAGAAAGTGTAGAACCCCTGTTTGTTGGGGAGAAGTGGGACAAAGATAACTCGCACCTAAAGATGTAGTAGCAATAACTAATGAAAAGATCGACATGGTACGGGCCCGATTAAAAGCAGCGCAAGATCGATAAAAGTCCTTTGCGGACAAAAGAAGGCGCCCTATTGAGTTCCAAGTGGGGGACCGAGTGTTGTTGAAAGTGTCCCCGTGGAAAGGCATAATTCGATTCCGTAAGCGAGGAAAGTTGGGTCCCCGATATATCGGACCGTTCAAGGTTTTAGCTCGAGTTGGAAAAGTAGCCTACCGGCTATAACTACCCTCAAAATTAGAAGGGATTCACAACACCTTTCATGTGTCACAATTACGGAAGTGCCTTGCGGATGAAACAGCTTATGTGCCTCTTGAGGACATTGAAGTAGACGAGAGAATGAATTATGTTGAAAGACCGGTAGCTATAAAAGATTCCAAGGTAAAGACTCTTCGTAACAAAGAAATCAAGCAAGTTCTAGTTCAATGGCAACACAGAAAAGGGTCGGATCTCACTTGGGAACCGGAGGATGAGATGAGAAGGTTCTACCCGTCTTTGTTTGGTACGTAATCGGGTTTCGGGGACGAAACCTATTTTAAGGGGGGTGGACTTGTAACGCCCCCGAATTTAATTATGAGTGTGCATATTTATATTGCTATAATATGTTTTAAGAAATAATTAGGGAGTGAATCTAGCTAGAAAATTATGCTCATTTTCGTGTTAATACGATATGCTACAAGCAAGTTATAACACATATAATTTTAATATGGTTGCATTCATGTTGTAAACAAGGCTATGAGTAGGAATAATTATATTTAGGATAATATTTATGAATTATGAACTTAGTATATAAGTAAGGATTAACCAGAAGAAGGGAAATTGCCATAAATGATAAAGACTTAATCTTAAGGGGGCAAAGGTGACATGAATAGAAAGTAGGAATGATAAATTGAAATTAAAACACAAACACACACACAACAGTGTGTGTGTGTGTGTCGCCCAGAAGCCAAGAAAGACAAGGAAGAACCTTATTTCATCATTCAAATTCAGCAATTGAAGCTCTAATCTTGGCTAATACTCATGCATGTCCTCGATTTCTTAATCATCCAAGCATACTAAAGCACTAGGTAAGTAGAATTTCATATTCTGGATGATCTTGTACGTTATGGGTCTTAAGAAATCCATGAGTTAGTATGAAATTAGTAGGATGATGAACTAAGAACATCATTTAGATCATAATGAATGCTTGAATTTGACTAAATTAACATTAGAAGTGAGAACCCACTTAGAGTAGGGGTGTTATGAGGAATAATGTGAAATTCTTGTGTAAATTAGTATACGGATCATGTATGATGATGTTATAATGAGAACTTGTTAGTTGGAATTGATTTAGATGGAATGATACATGAGATTCGATTTAATTTGATGATCTTGTTAATCTTGATATGATTTGGTTGAAATTATGCATATGATACTTGTACTTTATGCTTTAAAAATGGTATGCATGCCAAGTGTTTGTTAAAATGCTTGAATGAAATTATCATATGTCATTAATATGTTAAATGATTAGAATTTGGAAACTTTAGTTGCTAACTTGATTGTGTTAAGAATGGAATGAAAAGAATGACTTAAGATTAAAGTAAATGATTTTGGATTGTAGGAGTTAAGGAAGAAAGTTCAAGTCGTTCCGGATCACAAACCAACAACGACAAAGGTAAGTTCCTTTGCTTACAAAGTCTTATTAGTATGCATTAATATAAAATGATATTATCTTAAAGTTGAGACAGTACACTTGTAATGAGTTAGTGAAAGTCGAAATATGATAAGAATATGGGTTGAATGAGTTGAAGTGATAATGTACCAAGTTGAGAAATTCATGTTTGGAAGAAGGTTTAAATGTTTTCTTGAAGTTTAACTAGCAAATTCGATGTCGTATAAATCTATGAATTTAAATTGTCTAATGGAATGTTTGTATGTAGGTAAAGCAACTTGATATTGGCGCTACTTGGATCGAACACACTCATGATGCACGCTTCCGCGAAAATACTAGTTATGGTTTAAACTTTTGTTAAATGGCTTTCTTTTGTTAAAACGGGTCCTTTGTAAGTAACTTAACCCGGTAGTCGTTAGATGTTGAATTTGTAGTTAAAAGACTATGTTGGTTGTTTATGAAACGTTTGGGTTGTAAACTCTTTTTGTAACTACTTCGTTAGTTATCACGAAGTTAAATGCAGAAATTTTGTTATGAATTATTCGACCCGTTTGTTTTTTTGTCAAATTAAAGCTCGTTAGTTTCCTTCGAAAGTTTAGACCTTACAAGTATAAACAACAAACTTAACCCTCATGTTGTGAGATAATTATTAAAAAACAAATTCTTAGATGTATACTTTAAATACGGTACAAAACGTCTTATATTCGTACAAAACGTCTTAAACTGGTACAAAACGTCGTAAATTTAAACAGGAAACGTCTTAAAAATAGCAATCCGGCTTGAGCTGCTAAAGCCGGCTAAAGAGGGTGAAATAGCTCAAGCCATGTGGAAAAGTCTTAAGCCTTGTGGAAAAGTCTTAAGCTGTCTGAAGCCATGTGCAGCCGTGAGGAAACGGCTCAAGCCGCCTGAAACGTCTCAGCTAAGACGTGGAGACATCTGAGCTTAGTGTCGGACACGTGGCACCGTATCGTTGGTCAGCCGCCAAAACGTTTCAGCCTTTTTGTGACGTCTCCACAAGACGTTTGAATTGGCCATTTTGAAAATATTGACCAATACTTGGCTATTTTCCCTATTTTCCCTATTTTTAATAAATGCTCCTCCACCCATTCATTAAAACAAAAGCAACTTTTTTTGGGCTCTTCCAAAATATTAAAAAAAAAATTCTGACTTTTCATTATCAAAATTAAAAACGCAACTTTTTTGGGCTCTTCCAAAATATTAAAAAAAAAATTCTGACTTTTCATTAGACCATGTGTAGTGGTAGTGGGTTATAATGCCCCCACCATGGGGCATTATCCGACACGTGGCGTCCTAGTCAGCGATGGGGCATTATAGCAAAAGTGGCGTAGTGGGGCATTATGCCAATAACCCCCATTCAATCATTTCACAATCATTTCACAATTATTTTTTTTAATTTAAAACATAAAAAAGTTCATTAATTTAAAAAAAATTACACTACTTGAAATTAAAAAAACAGAAAATAAAAAAACAGAAAAATAAAAAAACCGAAAATAAAAAAAAACAGAAAAAAAAAACTGAATATAAAAAAAACAGAAAAAGAAAACCGAATATAAAAATATGATCTAGAGTCCATATTTTTCTCGAATTTTTTGTCGACGCATTTGCGCAAGGATCAACGCGTCGCCTTGGAGGTGGTCGATTGATTTGGACAAAAACTCAATGTCCTTTTCCATTTGCCTCGCCTCTTGCATCTCGTTAAACTTTTTTGGTTTCGGCCACTCGTTCTTGCATAATCTCCCAACGTTTGTGGCCGAGGTCGCGAATGTCTTGGAGACGACGGTTCATCTCCTCGAAATCATTCTTTAACTCGAGATCGGAAGACGACTCGACCGTTTTTTCCCGGTTCGCCTATCCTTTCTTCTACCGGGTGGTCGGTTCAACTCTTCTTGAAGTTCCTCGTCAACGTCCACCACCTCATTTAAATCGACGTTGCGGGCATCCGATGTCGGAGTTGAAGGGTCAACGGAGGATGATGTTTTGGACCTTTTAGCTCGACGTCTACTACTAGACGTCATTGGATTAACTAGCGCCCACTTTGGACTTTTTCGTAGTAGTTCCCAACACTTATAGTACGTGAAAGGGCATTTCGTCCTATCGAACTCCTCCAAAGTCCTCGTTAAAACCCCGACGTCACTTTCACCGCTCGGGCGATTATCGTAGTTACGTTGGTAAACTTCTTGGAACGCGTGACACTTGTTGTTGATGTCGGTCCATTTGCTAGAAATGGAATCTTTGTCCCGATGTTCGCCTTCACCAAAGGTGCTAAAAAAGAGTGCACGAACCCTATCCCAAAAAACGGGACCTGTTTGAAAGTTTGCTACAAATTTAAAAAAAAGTAAACAAATAAGTTGTATGTTAAAAAGATAAATAAAAAATAAGTAAAAAAAATAATAATAAAAGAGTTACCCGTTTCTTCGTCCTCCGAAACGTCGACCCACGCCCGAGTCAACGTGAATTCCTCTTCCTTCGTCCATTTAATGATATTTTTTGTACGCCGTGGTGCGTCTTTTTCCTTCTTCTTATGCGACCTTTTGCCGCGTTTCGATGTTTCTTGCACCGGTTCGGGTTGCGTCTCCGGCACGACTTCGACATCGGGTTCGGATTCGGGTTGAGACCCGCCGGCTTGACCATAGCCGAAAGTGGGAGGCACAAATGGAGGGGCGCCACTCAAGTAAGCCGCGTACGTTAAAAAGCTCGGGTCCATGTCTTGAAGGTTATACGGGTTTTGCGGTTGAGTTGTGTTCGGGTTCGTGGGTCTTGCGGGGACACCAAAAGGGGGTCGAAATGGATGCATAATTGTATAAAAATGTAGGAGAAAGTGGGTGTTTTTTTATAAAAAAATAGAAGAAAAGTGGGAGAGAGTAGGAGATAAAGTGGGTTTTTTATAAATAATGGGTTGATATATATAGTGGGGTAATTTATTAAATTAAAAAAAAATAAAACAACTTTTGACCGTTTGCCAACGGTCCTTTTCCTCGATCCTCGCCAAATTTCAGCGTTATTTTTAAAACGCCAAACCGATTTTTTTTGAAAAATAACGCCCGGTCACGCCCCCTGTAATGGTGACCGGGGCGTTATGCGGCGTTATTTCCGAAAATTTTTTAAAGAAAACGCCCCACTACGGGCGGTCTTATCAAAATTAAAAAAAAAATCTGACTTTTCATTGGTTTAAAGTAACATTAAAAAAACATGACTTTAAAGAATCCTACAAAGTATAGAAGTATTTTAGGAATATGTTAATTTATTGTTAAAAATAAATAAATAAATAAACTAGTCGAATTTCTAGAGCTTTGCAACATAAATTATATGTATGTAAAATATTTGCTCAAGTGATATCAAATGTAATTACAAAACATCATGAGTTACAAAATTACATTGTTGAACTTTAGGTCGCAAAAGAAATTTTATAATATAAATAAAAATAAGTATGTCTTAACGTCATGTTCGGAATTTCATAAAATATTATATATTATAGGGTAAGGTTGTTGTACACATGAGTTAAACATACTAAACATGAGAAGTGAATTAGGGTTTTTTTTTTTTTTAATTTCCTATCTTTTTAAGTATGTATTTTAGTCCTAGAATCTAAAAAAAATGTGTATCCACTAGTGGAGTAATTATGTAATCACTCTAGTCTAACTGCACATAATCACTCTACTAGAGTAAATATGCGGGTTTTTTTTTTTTACATTTTTCAACTAAACATAATGTTTAAGTAGATAGGAAAAAAAATTTAAAAAAAAACGTTCACTTCTCACGTTTAGTATGTTAAGCCCATTTGTATTTGATCTTTTCCATCAATAGTATTTAAAGATAATAAATTAAATACATATTATATTTGACGTGAATCACTTTCGTATAAAATTTATATCAAATGGTAGATAAAAATGAACACGTTACAACATTTATTCGGAAAAAAATATGTTTAAAAGTAATTAGATTATTAAAGTAATAAAAAATAATAAGCATTAAATATATGTATCTTTGTGTTATGAAGGCTTGTACTTTACTATTCATGGAATGCAAAGTGTAATATACATAATTACTAATGGTATAGTTAGATCGTCTATAACTGCGCCTCACATTCATGTTCTTTCCGTCATATGGTTTGATTCCGAAAAAAAAAAAAAAATTGAAGTAGGGTTTATTCGGGTCTAATCTAATTATATAATGAGTCAATTTGGTTAAATTAAAAAATGGGTCAAAACGAGTCACTCGTAAGACACAAAGTAACTTAATTTAGCCGCCACTTGTATAACTGCCATCGTCACCATGTGTCGCCTTCTCCAACACCAATAGTGGCATCACTATCGCCGCTGAAACCACCGTTGTGGTCACCACCACTATTGTCGCCATCGTTGTTGCCTACTTTTGGGTCTCCACCACCGCCACCATTGCCCTCATTGCCACTTGCTGCCATATAAATACATATATAATGGGTGAACTCACTTTCATCAAATTTTCTATAACAATTCATTTCAACACAAGCTATTTTTAGTCAGAAACGGTTTTTACCCAAACCAAAGGGATACTCTTTTTAAAATGTATGTTTTGATCCGAGTTCATTTTCACTTCTCCTTTAGGCCTAAACATGTTATGAACCGTACCCATCCTGACCCGCAACAAACCCATTTTGCGAGGTTTATATGTAATTATTTGTAATGCATCATTTATGGATGCATCATGTCACTTGATATATCTCAAAGATTTTCCTAAACAGCCATTCATCGATCCTTAACTAATTATTGCTGCTGCTTCTTTTTTTTAATTTTTTTTCATATTATCACCACCCTTTACAAATAAATTAAATAAAATTGAATACGTTTTAAAGTTATAACAGATGTTTGTTTTTTCTTTCTTGAAACCACATGATTGATGGTACACTCTTAAAAATATATTATAGCTGTTCTTTACTTCTTGTACAACTTCCTAGCACAATATACAAGTCACTAAGCATCATGATATTTATTTTTATAGTAATCTGTGGGTTTAGTATTTCTGGAAAAAATAAAAATGAAAGGAGTTCATGGCTTTAATTTGCAGTCTCTCAGGTGCTATTGAATTAGTATCATTTTTTCAAAAAAAAAAAAAGGATATATTCTATATTACTTAAAATAAATAATACGTATTGTATTCTTAATACGAACATATTATATTATTATTATTATTATATTATTTTAATAGAATACAATAACTAGAAGGTAATAACTAATAATAGATGGAGAACCGGAGATCCTGCTGGAATTTGACAAACTGAAAATAATAAAATTAAGAGTAAACTGTAATTTTACCCCCTAAGGTTAGGGGTCATTGGCACCCTTACCCCCCCTAAGGAAGTAATTGCAATTTTACCCCCCACTGTTAACTCTTATGTCGCAATTCTACCCCCCGGATTCAATTTTGTTGACTGGTCTGTTGACTTGGGGGTGAAATGACTGTTTTACCCTTTTATTTTACCCCCCAACGTTTGCTCTTATGTCGCATGTTTACTCCCTGGAATCAAATTTTGTTGACTTGGTGTAAATTACTAAAATACACTTTCTTATAACCCCTTATAATTTGTGTTTAGAAGTAAAATTACCCCCTGGAACTTCCAAAACTTCCAAAACCTTTCCCGCCACCATCCATATTCGATTCCAGGGGTATTTTAAGAAAGGGTATTCGATTCCAGAACCTTGTCACATATAAACCCCCTGGCATCATGGTTGGAATGCAAATTCATCAATACAAATGCAAATGCATCAATACAAGACCAAAAGCATTTTGGCATTTTGGAATGCAAATGCATCAATACAAATGCATCAGAACTATTGCTAAATCAGTAGCATTAAAACTGCATTGATAAAGGCCTCAATTGCATCAGAAACAGGCTTAAAACCATTGATAAAGGCCTCAATTGCATCAGCCACAGCTTAGGCATGTTACTCGATTGCAATGTTGGAATGCAAATGCATCAGGAACAGGCCTCATTTGCATTAGCATTGCACCCAGCAGCAACTTTAACAGCAGAGTAAGTTAACAGCAATGCCTCTGATGTGTTCTATGACCAACATTAACAGGCAAGTTAACAGCAATGCTTCTAAGTTAACAGCAGCAACTTAACATTAACAGCAGCAACTTAACATTAACAGCATCAACTCAACATTAGTCAATGCTTCTGATATGCAACTTAACAGCAGAGCAACTTAACAGCAGCAAGTTAACATTAACAGGAGCAACTTAACATTAACAGCAGCAACTTAACATTAACAACATCAACTTAACATTAAGTCAATGCTTCTGATATGCAACTTAACAGCAGAGCAACTTAACAGCAGCAAGTTAACAGTCTGCATACCAAAATATAACCTGTACAATCAAACATACCAAAAGATCCTAATATATACCAAAAGATCCTAATATATAACCCAAAACATCCTAATATATTAGAGTTTTACACAACCATTTCCTGCTGCGGTGGAAATTGGAAGTGGAGGAAAGGGCGGCCCCGCATTTTCACCACCACTGAGACCACAATCGATCGGCCTGACCACCGAATCCTCATGTCCACTGCAAACACATGAAGATGGATGTTTCAATAACCCCTTGTTTTTAACTTGTTCACACAAATCGGTTTATACCTGACAGCAGAGACCAAAAGGAGGAACGGTTGTTGTCGCTGGAAACCATGTTCATCAGCGGAGGTGTGGTCGCTGGAGGTGGAGGTGGAAGGATGGGGTTCTCTTCACTCATTGTGGTCGCCGGTGTTGGAGGTGGAAACAGGTGGTGGAGGTGGAATGTGGTGTCGCAATAAGCCGGTGGTGGAGGTGGAAGGATGGATCGCTGGAGGTGGAAGGATGGATCGCCGGTGTTGAGGAAGAAGGAGTGGATGGAAGAAGCTTAGGGGGTAAGATTGTGGGATTATGTTTAGTTTAAGGGTTTATATAATATATAAACCAATAATTAACGTGAAATTACCTATTTGCCCTTTGACTCTTATTGACCAGTCAACAAAATTGAATCCGGGGGGTAGAATTGCGACATAAGAGTTAACAGTGGGGGGTAAAATTGCAATTACTTCCTTAGGGGGGTAAGGGTGCCAATGACCCCTAAACTCAGGGGGGTAAAATTGCAGTTTACTCTAAAATTAAATAACTAATACAGAAAATAAGAACAAAGTCAAAGATTTGGGTTGAAAGACAACAATGATAAAAATTGATATAAATCAAAATCATATGTACGACTTGAAATACTGCTCATAGTTTACTTTTAATTTATTTTATTATTGTTTGTGGAAAGAAAAAACTATTTCCCTAAATCCTTCAGCCACCACCACCACCTTTTTATTTGAATTTATTTAATTTGGTATCAAAGAATTTTGGTATTGGAGAATTAAAGAACTTACTATTTTAGCTATTAAAGAATAAAAATAAAGAAAATATATGAGTAAATTACATATCATGTCTTTTTTATATATTTTTTAACGTTAAAGGGTAAATCAGTTGTTTCAGAAAAATAACATAAATTTTATCGTCCACCCCAACTTCAAGAATCAAATGTGTTACTTTCGAGTGATCGTGAGTGGACCAAATGTGTTACTTTTTCAAAATTAGGGTCTAAATCACTATACAGACATACCAGATGTACTATCCGCGTATTTCTTTTCAAGGTTCATTGAGTTGATAATACACGGGGAGTGTATTACTAAGACAAATAAAAGTATTCACATAGATAATAAAAAAATACTGATGTCTACGCATACTTTTTTAGAGTACAAAAGATCAAATACAAAGTGTGTTATTGTACAAAACGTACGAATGGAGTGGAAAAGTAAAAAAAAAAAACACGACGACGTTTTCGTAATTATTTTACTCGTAGGGTAAATCAGTATTACTCTACAAATGATCTTGTATGGTAGTTTTGATCTTGTAGGGTAATTTTAATCTTGTAGGGTAATTTTGTAAAGTATCATAATTACTCTGCAAATGATCTTTGTAGGGTAATTTTGATCTTGTAGGGTAATTACGATTAAAATAATTATGAAAATATCATCGCGTTTTTTTACTTTTCCACGCCATTCGTACGTTTTGTACGAGAAGATTCTTTGTACGGGATCTTTACTCTACTATTTTTATTCAAATTAGATATACACATACGGGGATCTATATATATAAATTTACCAGTATTACGTATAAATATTCCTTTTTATTCAAATTCTTAATGAATTTTGTTTGAATTCAAGGATATTTTAAAGGCAGTAGGAAAATGTGGATCTATGTATATTCAAGGTTTGAAGATGTATGTGATCATAACTATATTCGACGTCGAATCCTCAATATCTTTTATAGTTTATAGTTGAAGGATTAGGATCAAATACAAAGGATCCTAATTGTAAGAAGTGTAAGAAAGATTTATAGAGTGACAAGTGTCCAATAACCTAAAAAAACCCACTACACAAAAAAAACCCCACTACAAAAAAAAAAAAAAAAAAAAAAAAAAAAAAAAAACCTTAAACATCCACCACCACCAAACCCCCCCCCCCCCCACCCCCAAAATATATATATATTTTGCCGAGGGGGTGGGGGTTTAGGTTTTTGGGTGGGGTGGGTGTTTAGTTTTTTTTAGTTTTCCTTTCTTTTTTTTTTTTTTTTTTGGGTTAGGTTTTTTTTAGGTTTTTTTTTTTTTTTTTTTTTTTTGGGGGGGGGGGGGGGGGGGTTAGGTTTTTTGGGGGTTTTTTTGGTGAGGTATAGTTTTTTTTTTTTTTTTTTTTTTGGGGGGGGTGGGGGTGGGGGTGGGGGTGGGGGTGGGTGGGTGTTTAGGTTTTTTGTGGTGATATAGTGGGTTTAGTTTTAGGTTATTGGACACTTGTCACTTTATAAATCCTTCTTATACTTCTTACAATTAGAAGTTTTTGTAGAATAACTTCACCCGTTGAAAATTGTGTATTATGACATTTTAGAAAAAATGGGCCCAACGCATTTAAATTTGTGTAAGTCAGTCAACGTAGATTGGGTAAAAACAACGTTCTATTTTTTTTTTTTTTTTTCAAACGACAACAAAGTTCATGAAGACTTTTAATATGTAGTCCGACAGCCATTAATTTCCCTACTACGTGGCTTGAATCATCTGATGTGTCATTAACCATTTTTTCCTAAGTCAAAGGTTTAGGAGGAAGGAGTGGCCATGAAGAAACACGTAATCAAAGAGGCTTGGGACAATGCTAGGAATAGCAAGTTTATTGTAGGAAGAATTTTCAAATCAAGACCAACTTAATTATAGTTGCTACGACTGTTTTTTTTAACGGTCCACGAAAATTTTGTTCCGCTAAATCTAAGCAAGCGGCTAGCATCACATATACATACACCAAAGAAAGAAAAGAACAAAACAGAAATATTACATAGTGGAAACCAATTTGATCCATAAGAAGCTCATTGACTTAATCTCTTCCATTACCGAAGACGCTAATAAGGTACCACTGCCAAACAACAGTTCATTTCGCTTGCGCCCAGTGGCGAAGCTTGAAAATTTCCACCGGGGGGTCGAAAATCACCGGACCTAAAAACTCTATATAAGTAAATTTTATTTTTATAAAACCGGGGGTCGAAAATGTATATACCTAAAAAATTCTATATGAAACGTACACACATAACACTACTGAGAGAAAAGTTCGGGGGGTCAGGCGCCCCTCCCGGCCCCTTAAAAGCTACGCCCCTGCTTGCGCCACACACACCAAAATGTAACCAAAGCAATGGCGTGAAACGCTTTCCTTTTCTTCATTGACCCGTTTACCGACTCATGCATCCGAAGCACGTCACGGATATCAAAGGTGACCATAAGTTGTTAGGACTATTAAACGGGTCTTATTTGTAGGTTAGTGGATCAAACTCGATATGAACCCTAGAATACACGTCATATACATGATGTTGGTTATTTTACTGTTTATTAGAGCATAAACAACGGTGGTCCGTTGTCACACCCCGGATTTCCACGTGTCACCGGTGGGCCCGGTGGGGGAGTATCGTGACGTGGTTGGCAACATAATAGTCAAACAACACAATATTTAAATGCACAGCGGAAGCAAAATATAGATTTAATTCAACCAAACGATATTGTAATATTAAGTATCACAAATAGTCGAATTTAAATCCACAGGTAGATCACAAATAAAAAGGAAACAAATGTTCAACAGATATGACATCCAAGCTGGCGAGACTTAATGTGGATGCTAGGAGACAAGCCAGCCTATTTCGCGTAGTACCTGCACTCAATCTTTTTAAGAAAATACGTCAGTTTACACTGGTAAATACAATCAACCGACTCATTTTGAAAAGAGTTTAAGAAATGCATTTAAGGCACAAGGCACAAATATTTTTATAACTTGGGATAATTATTTAATATATAAACTTGTAAAGGATTTACATGTTTCTTATGCGTTCAGTAGCCCGGATCGAGCCGGGTTAAAGATCAATTAACACACCACTTAAATTATGAGACACTACAGGTGTACGCCTACACCAGAGTGCTAAGGTCGTGGCCATTTCGTAAAATGATGCCAGGGATATCCGGGACACGGTCATTAACCCCCCAAAGGCTTTAAGCAACAAAACAAATTAAACGGAGACATCTCAATAATTTAACCATAATAAGGTTAAATATTCAACGCCCGACCAAGCGGTATTTTATATACCTTACCCAAGCCCGTATAGGGAAATAAGTTAAAAGTATTTACCTGAGCAAGTATAGTTCAAAATCAGCGAGTGCGGTTATCTTTTACTGGTTCTCCTAATCTGGAACGAAGGTTTATAATAACCTATTAGAATCCTAACGGGTCTTTAGTTAAGCTTACGCTTAGACCGGTTAGTTTTAAAGATACGGTTCGTACGCACGATTAAGCGAAGACCGGATAGAATGTGATTTAGACCCGACAAGTTTGAAGACTTGTTTAATATGGGTATATGATACACATTCTGTATTTTGAGATAAAACCGATAAGGTTTGACCCGCTTCGGCTAATTTATGTAAACTAGTTACATAAACCGAACCGAACGCGCAAGAGGCGTAACGGGTATCCGTAAGAGTCCTAAACAGGTTCCCTAAGTTAATACACCTTAAATAAGTTGTGATATCAGTAGGATATCACTCATGATGCCCACAACGAGTTTAATCTCTTAATAAGTCCCGTAGGGGTATTTTGGTCATTTTAAAGATTATAAAAGGATTAAATTAGGTTTCTATGAACCGGGTCTGATTACATCAGTAAAATAGCTTATATTAACAGGTTATAACATTTGGTTATAAGTCTTATATGTTAAAATAGTTTTAAACCCAAACTATGCGTATAATACGCGTATAAAGCCGTTTTAAGCGACGTACGGTTTAAAATACGATTCTGAGTTTCCTGATCAGTTAAACAGGTTCAAAACACTCTAATTAATATTTAAAATCAGTAGCAATTGGATTGGTGTTAAAAGGATTTGTAAAACTCATTTTATGGCCGAAAAGGGTATATTCGGTATTAACCGAATTAAGGCGCTAATCCAAGCTTATGATCAGTTTAAAAATAATTAAAAATCTTCAAAAATCCCAAAATATTATATTACATCAGTTGGTAAAAGGTTTGGTGTCAAAAATTGGGTTTAGATAGGCTTTACGCTAATGACGTCATTTATGTATTAAGAATCGCCATAATTACGTCATTAAGCATAAGTCCTAATCTAGACCTCCGATTATCGTGAAATTTTCGGGAAATGCATAATAATCAATAACTAAGATTATGGAATTTCCACTTTTCCCAAAATCTCGTTTTATGGTCATAAAGGCATTACGGTCACTATTTAGGCGATTAACGGAAACATCGGACGATTAGGGATTCGAGTGGTATAAACGCAGAGGCTTATACACACATGTAACTAGGTCCTAATGGAACCTTAAGGCATGTCTAAACCTATAAGAATCGGGTCAGAACTGAGGTCAACGCAAAAGTCAAACTTTTGCGTCTTTCGGCTCCGAATCGGTTCTAAATAGTAAGTTGTCGAATCAAACAAGCGTAGACAAGTTTTTATACTTATTTTCAGTTTATATGAGTGTTAAAACAGATTACACGCCCTCCGTATCATTAAATATGCGATTATCATTTCTGTTGACTTTTCGGGTAACCTTTGACTCGACAAACGACATAGTTAGGATTAAAATTAGTGAGAGCCCTTTTAGGGTTTTAATACTCATATAATTACCAACTCGTAACAACTTTCGTTTCGACAAATCTCTGGATCGTTTGTGTTTTATCGCCAAGTCAAACCGTAGTTACGACGGTTTGATTTCTAGGCTATAAACGATGTAAAACTGAATTTAGAAGGGTCAAGCATACTTACACAAGTCTTATGGATGATTTGAAAGGCTTGCGAATGATCCGTATACTTCAGAAATGATCAGGAGTTGATATGTTCTTGAATGTTGTAACTTGGTGATTTTTATCTTTTGAAGTTTGATGTTTGTTGAGTGTATGAATGATCAAACATCAGTACATGTGCCATATATATGTGATAAACCACTTATTGCAGCCCATAGTATCGAAAACCATCAATATAAGTCGGTTATAAGGCACGAACAGACACCTGCCAAGGCAGCAGGTTGTTTTCTGCATCTGCAGGTCTCAGGCGGCCCGCTTTGAGTTTGGTTGATCCTGATGCGGGCCGCTTGGGCCCCCTGATCAGGTTAACTTGTTTCCTTTTATTGCATTTTGGTCCCTAGCCCCCCGAAAGGTCGTTTTCAAGTCCAATCTTTCACAAGAAGCTTTGATATTTAATATTTGGGGTTTTAAGACTTATACCCACTTTGTCAAGTCCTCGGGTAACTTTGTGATCACCCGAAAAGCCCTAAATTTCCACGTTGACGATTCTAACCCTTGCACACGAATTTTATCACAACTTGCTCATACGATAACAAAACTTGGTGAAATTTTTATGGTAGATTCTAGTGAGCATAATTAATCGTTACAAAGCTTCGGGTTTGTCAAAAGGTCACTCAGAGGTATAATTTAAACATGTTGGCACATTTAACCCCTGTAGTTTGTAATCTCTCACCTTCTTTCACAATTCGCCTCGTATGATCCATGATCTATTCGTTTAAGGTTATAAACATCATGTAGGGTTATTGCAAAGTGTAATTATTCATTGTTGACACTTTGAACCCTTCTATTTACACAGTTTCACTGCTTGTCAACTTTGGCCCTCCAAGAGCAATCTTTCACACGTTCAAACATTATGACACGTGTCAAGACCTTATAGGACGTAAATTTTCGAGGTGTTACATCCTCACCCCCTTAAAATAAATCTCGACCCGAGATTTACTGAAACAAGTAAGGGTACTTTTCTTTCATCGTGGATTCAACTTCCCACGTGAATTCGGGACCTCTTCGGGCATCCCATTTGACCTTTACAAAAGGTATATGCTTCCTTCGAAGTTTCCTTACCTGTCGATCTTCAATCGACATAGGTTTTTCAACAAATTTCAAGCTCTCATCGATATGCACATCTGTATAGGGTATAATCACTGATTCATCAGCGGAGTCAGCGAAACACTTTTTCAGATTGCAGATGTGGAACACATTGTGTATACTACTGAGCTCTTCTGGTAAGTTTAACTTGTAGGCAACTGACCCGACACGTTCGATAACCTCAAAGGGTCCTATGTATCTCGGGCTTAGTTTGCCTTTCTTACCAAATCGCATCACTCCTTTCCAGGGTGACACTTTAAGTAGGACTTTGTCACCTACTTCGAAGTGAAAATCCTTACGATTTGGATCAGCGTAAATCTTCTGCCTATTCCGGGCAGCTTGGAGATTGTTACGAATCTGGACAATCTTGTCCGTCGTTTCAAACACGATCTCTGGTCCCGATAACTGGACTTCTCCAACCTCCGCCCAACAAACAGGCGATCTACACTTTCTACCGTATAATGCCTCAAAAGGCGCAGCCTTGATGCTGGTATGGTAGCTATTGTTGTAGGAGAATTCGATCAATGGCAGGTTCTTATCCCAGCTACCTCCCAAGTCGATTGCACATGCACGTAGCATGTCTTCTAACGTTTGAATAGTACGCTCACTCTGACCGTCTGTCTGTGGATGGTAAGCCGTACTAAAGTTCAAACGTGTGCCTAAAGATTGTTGGAAGCTTTTCCAAAAGTGTGACGTGTACCTAGTATCTCGGTCAGAGATAATAGCTACAGGTATGCCATGTAAGGCTACAATCTTATCAACGTACAGTTGGGCTAGCATATCGGAGCTGTAGGTCTCCTTAATGGGTAGGAAATGTGCTGACTTAGTCAGTCGGTCGACTATCACCCAAATGGTGTCATTTCCTTTCCTTGTCTTGGGTAACTTGGTGATAAAATCCATAGTTACCATTTCCCACTTCCATGTAGGAAGTTCAGGCTGTTGTAGCAATCCTGACGGTTTTTGATGTTCTGCCTTGACTTGTGCACACGTCAAGCATTTAGCTACATAGGTAGCTACAGACTTCTTCAAGCCTATCCACCAATAGTTTGCCCTTAGATCCTGATACATTTTATCAGCTCCAGGATGAACGGAGTATTTAGAGTTGTGGGCTTCCTGGAGGATAACATCACGGAGTCCTCCATGAATTGGAACCCAAATCCGTCCATTCAATCTAAGAATTCCATCCTTGCTGAGGGATAACTGTTCCTCAGTTACTCCAAGCTTTTCATTGGGATAGTTAGCTTCCAACACAGCTTCCTTCTGTGCAGCTAACAATCTTTCTATCAAGTTGTTCTTTATTTCCATGCTCTTGGCATTGATTCGGATGGGTTTCACTCTTTCTTTCCGACTCAAGGCATCGGCGACTACATTCGCCTTGCCGGGATGGTATCTTATTTCACAATCGTAATCATTAAGAGTTTCCATCCAACGACGTTGCCTCATGTTCAAGTCCTTCTGGTTGAACAGATGTTGAAGGCTTTTGTGATCAGAATAGATCACACATTTGATTCCATATAAGTAGTGCCTCCACAGTTTTAGTGCGAATACAACGGCACCCAACTCTAGGTCGTGGGTGGTGTAATTCTTTTCGTGCACCTTTAACTGGCGTGAAGCATAGGCAATGACTTTGCCTTTCTGCATAAGCACACATCCCATCCCGGTGTGTGATGCATCACAATAAACTACAAACTCCTCTAATCCCTCAGGCAATGTCAGTACTGGAGCATTGCTCAGCTTCTGTTTCAGAATATCGAAGGATTCCTGCTGCTTAGGACCCCAGTCAAACTTAATCTTCTTACGTGTCAGCGAAGTCAGGGGTGCAGCAATCCTTGAGAAGTTTTCTATGAATCGCCTATAGTATCCTGCCAAACCTAGGAAGCTACGAATTTCTGTAGGCGTCTTTGGCTCATGCCAATTCATGACAGCTTCAACTTTAGCCGGATCTACTTGGATGCCCTGCTCACTAACAACATGTCCAAGAAATTGGACTGCTCGAAGCCAGAATTCACACTTTGAGAACTTGGCATAGAGCTTCTCTTTATGAAGTAGTTCCAAAATACAGTGAAGATGCTTCTCGTGGTCAGCTTGGTTCTTTGAGTAGATGAGGATGTCATCGATGAAAACGATGACAAATTTATCCATGTAAGGCTTACAGACGCGATTCATGAGATCCATGAATGCGGCTGGTGCATTTGTGAGCCCAAAAGGCATCACTAGGAACTCGTAATGACCATAACGAGTCCTAAATGCAGTCTTGTGCACATCTTCATCTCTAACCTTCAATTGATGGTAGCCTGACCTCAAGTCAATCTTTGAGAAGAAACTTGCCCCTTGAAGTTGATCGAACAGATCGTCGATTCTGGGCAAAGGATACCTATTCTTGATAGTAACCTTATTAAGCTCGCGGTAGTCGATGCACAGACGCATCGATCCATCCTTCTTCTTGACGAATAAAACTGGTGCTCCCCAAGGAGACGAACTAGGTTTGATGAAACCTTTGGCTAGAAGATCATCTAGCTGCGTCCTCAGTTCCTTCATCTCCGTTGGTGCCAACCTATAAGGCGCCCTTGCAACTGGTGCTGATCCAGGAATAATGTCAATCCTGAATTCCACTTGCCTATCTGGTGGCAAACCAGGTAGTTCTTCAGGAAATACTTCGGGGTATTCAGAAATGACTGGGATATCTCCAATCTTGGGTTTCGGTTCATCAATAATCACCTGTGCCATGTAGATGACACAGCCCTTCTTCAAACACTTTGAGTCCTTGAGTATTGACATCTTCTCGGGTAGCCCATACTGGGTATCTCCCTGGATAGTTAGTGATTCACCAGACGAAGTCTTGATTATCACTTGCTTCTTATTGCAAATAATCTGGGCCTGGTTATGTGATAACCAGTCCATACCCATAACTATGTCGAAACCGGCTAGTTTTAAAGGAAGTAGGGATAAAGGAAAAGAGTGATTCCTAATGGATATGAAACATCCATCTAATAAGGTTGAAGCGGTTTCTATTGTGCCATCGGCTAGTTCCACCTCATACTTCACACTTAAAGTTCTAACAGGTAGTTTTAACAATTCACAAAACTTATTATCTACAAACGACTTATCAGCGCCTGAATCAAATAACACTCTCGCATAAACATCATTTACGAGAAAGGTACCTGTTATCACGTTGTCGTCCTTGACGGCTTCCTTTGCATCCATTCTGAAGACCCTTGCATTGGTCTTCCTAGCCTCTTCCGGCTTCTTGGCATATTTTGGGCAATTGCTCTTGATGTGCCCTTTTTCATTGCAACCATAGCAAGTTGCATCCTTTATTTTCTTGCAATCCACGGTTTTGTGTTCCCTGGATTTGCATAAACCACAAGCAAAAGGCTTCGATTGTGATTGAGAGTTGGATTCAAACCTGCACTTGCCAAAGTGCTGCCTCTTGCAGATTTTACATTTGGGTTTTTCACCCGACTGCTGGCCATCCCTCCTAAAACCTGACCCTTTCTTCTGGTCATTGTTTCCCTTCTGCTTCTTGTCTGTACGACGTGAGTTGTCATCCTCACGCTTCCTCTTTTCGGTGTCACTTTTCCTCTGTGACCTTTGCCTAACAGCATCCAAGGTAAGGGACAATGAAATGTCCGTTACTGACCGAAAAGTAGTTGGTCTCGAGGCCTTCACATTCGCCTTGATCTCCGGTTCCAACCCTCCAATGAAACGAGCTATACGTTTAGGCTCCGGAGTTACCAAGTAAGGAACCAACCTCGACAAAGTGTTGAAACTGGTTAGGTAGGCCTGACAGTCAAGGTTCTTCATGACCAGCGCCAGGAAGTCAGATTCAATTCTCTCAACCTCATGTTGAGGGCAGAAATTTTCTTTGATTTGTGCCATGAACTGCTCCCAGGTCATGTTGTATAATGGAACCTTTCCTGTAGCCTGGATCAATGATCTCCACCAGGCTAGGGCTTCTCCTTTGAACGACTGTGAGACAAACTTCACAATATCCCTTTCATGGCAACCACTAATATCCACCACAGTATCCATTTCATCCATCCACGTCATGCAATCCACAGCTCCTTTTTCCCCATTGAAGTCTCTGGGTTTGCACGACACAAAGTATTTATAGGTGCACCCTCTATTACGGGGTCCTTGATCATGAATGACCCTCTGGGATGGAACACTCCTTCGGTTTGACGAGTGGTGAGAATTACTGTTGTGGGCAGTGTGGGTCCTGGAGGGTGTCCTAGTGTGTGATGCAGAATGGGTCCTCGTATGGGTACCACTTGATCCATGGTTTTGTCTATCCATAGCTCTATTAACCGCATTGTCTATCATAGCTTGCAATTCTGCACCTGCTACGTTCACAGGGGCATTATCAGGCACTATTCCTGAGTGACTGTTGACCTCGTTTGAGTCTGCCATGTATTTTGCACTGTAACATATTGACAATAATTTATTGGTGAGTTTATTATAGAATTGTCTTTTATGGCAATTTTTATTAACCGCGGTAAACATAGACCATATATGGTTAATTTATTTCTCACATTTATTTAGGATTTCTAAAATAATTTATCCTAATTATAAAACAATAACAGTTTTATTAGCACATAAGGCCTAGTCACAGGGACAATTTAAATTATAGGCTATGAATTCAAAGAATCAAGGCTTTTTAAGGTTTGAACCTAGTTCATTACCTTTATCAGACAGGGTCACAGACTAATACTGTCTTTTGTCTCATATGGAAATGAGAAGGGCCCGTAGGCATTATATTACCACGTATGGTTAAGATATGATCATCTTAATTGATGATGTAAACCTAGGATTCAGAGATCATTAAACTAGGTTAGGAATCTTTTAAAGAATTCCTTTATAATATGACGTATGTGATTTTAACGAATCACTTCTGCCAGGAGTGTTAACATGTTTTAAGATGTTAACAGGAAATTGAATCATTTAAACAGGTCTTACCATTTTGGCCCGGTCTTATATTTGACACGAGACTAGGGTTCACACTTTTAAGATCCTTAATTAATTAATTTCATAGGCAGATTAATTTAAAAAGGAATGATTTTGATTTATTTCATTTATATATTATATATGCGCATATGGCAATTATGAAATTTATAAAACAAACATTCCATTAATCTATTATACTATTACACACAGCCCTAAACGGGTCTTTTACTAATAACAAACTTACCCACGCAGGGGTTTAAACCAGTACATGCCCACGCAGGGGTCTTACAGAAAGATGTGCCCACGCAGGGGCTAAAATAGAAACAAGTCCTCGTATGGGACTTAGTACAAAAGGTAGATGTCCACGCAGGGACTACATACACATACAAATAATAAATGTCCACGTAGGGACTTGATTTAAATAAGGAAGTACGATAATACATATATGGGGATTTAACGATCCCGTTTCTTCTTCTTCCCCTTAAGCAAGTTTGCCAACCCACTCATAAATCCCTCATTCTTCTTACGTTCCTTCTGGAAGTCTTGCTCCACTTTGGCCAGTCTTCGGCGGAGTTCCTCCTGCTCATGGAGAGGAGCCCCTGGTGGCTGGTATTGTGGTGGCGGCTGTACAGGTGCTTGATACCCCCGAGCTGGGTATCCCATTCCCCAAGGGGGTCCGTATGGTCCCTCGGGATTATTATGGGCATGGTAGCCTGATGCCACGTTGTAGGGATCATCCGCATAGTTATAGCCATGGTATGCTGGTGGTCCATATGGGTTGTAAGTTGCCGGAGCAGTATACGCAGGGATTGGGTGGCCAAAACCCGGTGGTGACGGTACTATAGGTGCTGAATTCACCTCCGAAACTGGGACAGAAGATCCACCCATCTGTGGGCCTTCATGAGTTAGCGGGTAATGGCTACCGCTAGAGTGTTGAGGGGTGTTGATACGAAAATCAACTTCTCGTGTTGAGATCCGTGCGCCAGTCCTCCTACGTCTTGGAGGTGCTGGAGGCTCTAAATGAACTGGTGGCGGTGGAGGCGGTGGCGTGACTGCCACAAACCCGTGTTCCCCAGAAGAATCTTGATGAGGCTGCTGCGGTGGCTGCTGGTGAGGTGATGGGTGGTAAGATGGTGTATTGTACCACTCACACTGTTCGAACCGTGCCATGTGACTATCCGGACCCTGGTATGGTGTTCCGTGATATGACGATCCGTCTGAGATCACGAAAGGATGGTTCATGGATCCGGTTGACGCCTCGACGGGATCTGTGTCCTCGTCCATATCCTGATCACCAGAAAAGTGATCTCTCGGTCCAAGTGGGTTAAAGCCCACTTGCTCTGGCAGGTACTCTGCCGGGTTAAACTGACCCTGAAAAACAGGAGTAGGGTCGCCAAATAAACGTTGCGGGTTGTGGGGTTCGTTCTCCGACTGAGGCCCATAAGAGTCCTGATATGGAAGTGTTGATGAGTGCGAAAAAGATCGTCTGTCATCGTCTTCATATGTCCTCCATAACTCCCTCGTTTCGTCATTCCTTGAAGAAGAAGTTCGTCGGTATGATGGTCCTGCCTCATGGTCGTTAGGGGCACTAGCTGGCTCCTTTCCTCGACCACCTCGTCTAAATCTTGGCGGCATTATTGTACCTGTTGAAACACACAAGGTAATAACAAGGAACAATAGAAGACAAAATTTAAATAAATAAAATTTGAACAATTTGGATTATTCCTAAGTTCTTTGTCTAGACTCGAAGATTTAGGAATGTGCAATTGTGTAACTGAGATTAAACACAAAAGGTTAGTGTTTAATTCACTCAGAGTTGGCTCTGATACCAACCTGTCACACCCCGGATTTCCACGTGTCACCGGTGGGCCCGGTGGGGGAGTATCGTGACGTGGTTGGCAACATAATAGTCAAACAACACAATATTTAAATGCACAGCGGAAGCAAAATATAGATTTAATTCAACCAAACGATATTGTAATATTAAGTATCACAAATAGTCGAATTTAAATCCACAGGTAGATCACAAATAAAAAGGAAACAAATGTTCAACAGATATGACATCCAAGCTGGCGAGACTTAATGTGGATGCTAGGAGACAAGCCAGCCTATTTCGCGTAGTACCTGCACTCAATCTTTTTAAGAAAATACGTCAGTTTACACTGGTAAATACAATCAACCGACTCATTTTGAAAAGAGTTTAAGAAATGCATTTAAGGCACAAGGCACAAATATTTTTATAACTTGGGATAATTATTTAATATATAAACTTGTAAAGGATTTACATGTTTCTTATGCGTTCAGTAGCCCGGATCGAGCCGGGTTAAAGATCAATTAACACACCACTTAAATTATGAGACACTACAGGTGTACGCCTACACCAGAGTGCTAAGGTCGTGGCCATTTCGTAAAATGATGCCAGGGATATCCGGGACACGGTCATTAACCCCCCAAAGGCTTTAAGCAACAAAACAAATTAAACGGAGACATCTCAATAATTTAACCATAATAAGGTTAAATATTCAACGCCCGACCAAGCGGTATTTTATATACCTTACCCAAGCCCGTATAGGGAAATAAGTTAAAAGTATTTACCTGAGCAAGTATAGTTCAAAATCAGCGAGTGCGGTTATCTTTTACTGGTTCTCCTAATCTGGAACGAAGGTTTATAATAACCTATTAGAATCCTAACGGGTCTTTAGTTAAGCTTACGCTTAGACCGGTTAGTTTTAAAGATACGGTTCGTACGCACGATTAAGCGAAGACCGGATAGAATGTGATTTAGACCCGACAAGTTTGAAGACTTGTTTAATATGGGTATATGATACACATTCTGGATTTTGAGATAAAACCGATAAGGTTTGACCCGCTTCGGCTAATTTATGTAAACTAGTTACATAAACCGAACCGAACGCGCAAGAGGCGTAACGGGTATCCGTAAGAGTCCTAAACAGGTTCCCTAAGTTAATACACCTTAAATAAGTTGTGATATCAGTAGGATATCACTCATGATGCCCACAACGAGTTTAATCTCTTAATAAGTCCCGTAGGGGTATTTTGGTCATTTTAAAGATTATAAAAGGATTAAATTAGGTTTCTATGAACCGGGTCTGATTACATCAGTAAAATAGCTTATATTAACAGGTTATAACATTTGGTTATAAGTCTTATATGTTAAAATAGTTTTAAACCCAAACTATGCGTATAATACGCGTATAAAGCCGTTTTAAGCGACGTACGGTTTAAAATACGATTCTGAGTTTCCTGATCAGTTAAACAGGTTCAAAACACTCTAATTAATATTTAAAATCAGTAGCAATTGGATTGGTGTTAAAAGGATTTGTAAAACTCATTTTATGGCCGAAAAGGGTATATTCGGTATTAACCGAATTAAGGCGCTAATCCAAGCTTATGATCAGTTTAAAAATAATTAAAAATCTTCAAAAATCCCAAAATATTATATTACATCAGTTGGTAAAAGTTTTGGTGTCAAAAATTGGGTTTAGATAGGCTTTACGCTAATGACGTCATTTATGTATTAAGAATCGCCATAATTACGTCATTAAGCATAAGTCCTAATCTAGACCTCCGATTATCGTGAAATTTTCGGGACATGCATAATAATCAATAACTAAGATTATGGCATTTCCACTTTTCCCAAAATCTCGTTTTATGGTCATAAGGGCATTACGGTCACTATTTAGGCGATTAACGGAAACATCGGACGATTAGGGATTCGAGTGGTATAAACGCAGAGGCTTATACACACATGTAACTAGGTCCTAATGGAACCTTAAGGCATGTCTAAACCTATAAGAATCGGGTCAGAACTGAGGTCAACACAAAAGTCAAACTTTTGCGTCTTTCGGCTCCGAATCGGTTCTAAATAGAAAGTTGTCGAATCAAACAAGCGTAGACAAGTTTTTATACTTATTTTCAGTTTATATGAGTGTTAAAACAGATTACACGCCCTCCGTATCATTAAATATGCGATTATCATTTCTGTTGACTTTTCGGGTAACCTTTGACTCGACAAACGACATAGTTAGGATTAAAATTAGTGAGAGCCCTTTTAGGGTTTTAATACTCATATAATTACCAACTCGTAACAACTTTCGTTTCGACAAATCTCTGGATCGTTTGTGTTTTATCGCCAAGTCAAACCGTAGTTACGACGGTTTGATTTCTAGGCTATAAACGATGTAAAACTGAATTTAGAAGGGTCAAGCATACTTACACAAGTCTTATGGATGATTTGAAAGGCTTGCGAATGATCCGTATACTTCAGAAATGATCAGGAGTTGATATGTTCTTGAATGTTGTAACTTGGTGATTTTTATCTTTTGAAGTTTGATGTTTGTTGAGTGTATGAATGATCAAACATCAGTACATGTGCCATATATATGTGATAAACCACTTATTGCAGCCCATAGTATCGAAAACCATCAATATAAGTCGGTTATAAGGCACGAACAGACACCTGCCAAGGCAGCAGGTTGTTTTCTGCATCTGCAGGTCTCAGGCGGCCCGCTTTGAGTTTGGTTGATCCTGATGCGGGCCGCTTGGGCCCCCTGATCAGGTTAACTTGTTTCCTTTTATTGCATTTTGGTCCCTAGCCCCCCGAAAGGTCGTTTTCAAGTCCAATCTTTCACAAGAAGCTTTGATATTTAATATTTGGGGTTTTAAGACTTATACCCACTTTGTCAAGTCCTCGGGTAACTTTGTGATCACCCGAAAAGCCCTAAATTTCCACGTTGACGATTCTAACCCTTGCACACGAATTTTATCACAACTTGCTCATACGATAACGAAACTTGGTGAAATTTTTATGGTAGATTCTAGTGAGCATAATTAATCGTTACAAAGCTTCGGGTTTGTCAAAAGGTCACTCAGAGGTATAATTTAAACATGTTGGCACATTTAACCCCTGTAGTTTGTAATCTCTCACCTTCTTTCACAATTCGCCTCGTATGATCCATGATCTATTCGTTTAAGGTTATAAACATCATGTAGGGTTATTGCAAAGTGTAATTATTCATTGTTGACACTTTGAACCCTTCTATTTACACAGTTTCACTGCTTGTCAACTTTGGCCCTCCAAGAGCAATCTTTCACACGTTCAAACATTATGACACGTGTCAAGACCTTATAGGACGTAAATTTTCGAGGTGTTACATCCGTTGCTCAAGTTTGGCAGAGTGGACTACCCCCTACCGGACAAGACTTGTTAGAGGTGTTTGACCCATGCGATCCGGTTTGCTTGAGCGGACTAGGTTGGTCCGAAATGGTGGGGACCACCCACTCACAAACTTATTTTCTTTTTGTTATTATTGTAAAAAGTGGGGTGTGATGTGGAGGTTTGGAGTGGTTTATTGTCGGAGAAAAAGTAACGGTTTGGAGTAGTGGTGGTTTAGAATGATGTGGCATGTTGACTAGACAGTCTGTTGAATAGACTTTGACCACCGTTAGAGATGCTCTTAGCATCATTTTAGTTGAAATATATATATGCTAGAACTAAAGATAAATGAGAATAAACATCATCACAAGTTAACAAGTGTGGAGTACACATTTATACAAAACTTAGTGCCTAGAACCTAGAAGAATTCAAGCAGGCCATGGGGATTTGGGTTAACGCCTTGGTGGGTTCAAGGGGCAACCCATGGTGGGGTCAAAGGGACAAACACACTTGGCGGATTTGTATGGGTTAAGAAAAGTTACTTAAAAATGATCAATGCCATTAAGAGCTTACTGATCATTAATAGTACAACCTAGCCTATGCGTGGTGAGTATGATTAATAGTAAGTTATCAATAACAAATAATAATCAACAAGTTGGTTGTTAGTGGCCATTAGGTCAACAACACCAAATTGGAAATCAACAATCACCCAATTACAACGGATAGAGTTCATAATGATATAACTTAACGTCAAGTCGTTCAAAAAAAAAAAAAACTTAAACACGTCAAAAATTATAACCACTTACTGTCATACTATTTCACAAAAAGTTGCAATGTTTTGAATTAATTGTTGTGATAGTTTCTCACATATGAAAAAAAGTCTTTAGCCTAACTCTGGTCTGTTTTTCTATAAATAATCAACATATCTGTTATTGTTTCTTTTTATTTTCTAATTGAATATTCGAGAGTACCATCAAGACATTTCAATCCGACCATTAATATTACGCGACTCGTTGGGATACCTGACCTTTACAAATAACAAAACCCATATGTGAAGCCGAACACAACACGAGTTTTCACATGTTGACGCAAACACGTACTATTTAACTAGAAATTTTATTTTATTAATTGTTTTTACAAACTAATACTCTATATGTAAATAAAATATTTAATTCTAAACTTTAAACTACAAACCTTAATTTTTGTATCTTGTTTTTTGAATATTGGCAAACTAAATTCAATCAGTTTAAGTTATTATATGCAAAACATTATTATTATTACATATATAAAAAAGCGACTTTTTAGTGCATTATGAGTTGTACATTGTGTTTTGCGCATTTTTTTTTTTAAAAAAACTTTGATTTTTTAGTTTTAACCCAAAGGTTTTTATCTTTTGCAATTTTAACCCTACATAATTTGTTTTTTTTTAACTTTAACTCAAAACTTTTCATTATTTGCAATTTAACTTCACAACTTTTGTCACTTATACTTTTCATCTTTCGCAAATTTTCGTTTTACGTATAGTTCTAAATTTTTCGAGTTAATACGACGCAACGTGCATTTGTGGTTCAACGTTTTTACCTCTATTTTCCCATGTTTGATAGGTTCGTCGCAACACGCATACCCTACGTCGAGTCAGTGTTAGTGGTCGATCTATCTTCACAATTGACTTTTCTTAAATTACTTTAATAATTTTTGTGCATTTCTATGAAGGGAATATATGTTACTATTTTAAATTACTTTAATAAATTTTGCAAGATTCTTTATAAGGTACTTACAATACTGATGGACTTGTAGATGTTTCTACTACCATAAATGTTGTGGAACCATGTGGAGGATTTGTCTTCAATTTGGGAAGGTATCACTTTCAAAAAATAACCATGGAAATGTATATATCACTTTATGTATATGTGAACGTCATATTGTTGAGAGTCGATCTTATTGACTATATCTAAAAACTTTAGTGATTTTACACCGATGTCATTCATCAAAGTGACTTGGTTTACGACTTATATTTAAGTCCTTATGAGTCAATGGTGAAGGCTTAGAGATTAAAGGCAAACGAGTTATGATCCTAATAGATGAAGTTAATTATGGTTTTGAGGCTTTCCTAAAACCAAGGGTTTCTAATGTGGGGATAACTTGCATTTGATAACAAGAATATGAAAGGTTAGCAATAATGATTTTAGTAATCAAATAAATATTGCAACACACGACCAAATGGAGTACACAATGGTTATATGGAGTTAATCGAGTTAATTGGACTGAAATGTCAATTAGTTAGATTCAAAATATAGTAAGATATCAATTATAACATACAAAAGGCATGATGGAAACGTGTTCAGCCTTGAATTGAGTTTCTAACATTCTAAAAACTAGGTATTAGAACTAGATCTAAGTTAAGATCACGAGTTATAAATCTTACGAATGGACAAAAGGCAAAAACTGACAAGTGAGTTAAGAACATGTTAGAATAACTGATCTCAATTACAAATTATCGGGTTGTGGACTTAGTAGAGTCAAAGATAAATGTTGGATCCATCAGCTAAGGGTTGATAAGAGATCAAGTTGTAGAATGAGACTAAAGCTCATGGGAAAATGAAACATGAGGGAAACCTAACCTACTTGACTCGGGATCCCAAGATCTTTGTTCAATAGGACAACTTAATCATGTTACCAAAGAGTGGTCACTGTGAGACCATAACTAATATATATGTCTTTATATAAGCAAGTCTATACGTTATATATATATATATATATATATATATATATATATATATATATATATATATATGGTAATGTTATTGTAAAAAAGGTTAAAATTGTGAGAAAGGTGAGAAATATTGTGGAGATGACATGTGTCCTAAATCTAAATTAATTCAAAAGGGTAAACAAGTAATTTTATCATTAATTCAATTAATTAAAAACTTCCCATAACCGCCACCTTAATTATAGAAACTGGATTTTTTTTAAAAGATCTCTATAAACACCATTCAGCAAGTATATAACACCATTCAGTAAGTATATAACACCATTCAACAAGTATATAACTGTCACACCCCGATTTCCACGTGTCACCGGTGGGCCCGGTGGGGAGTATCGTGACGTCATGATTGGCAACGTAATAGTCAAACAACACAATATTTAATAATGCACAGCGGAAACAATTTAAAATATAATACAACCGAATTTATTATTGTAATATCAAATGTCACAATATTCGGAAGTTTATCCACAGAAGGATCGAACATAAAATGGAAACAATAGTTTAACAGACTTTAGGCATCTTAAGCTTGCGAGACTTCTATTGATGCTAAGGAGAATATATCCAGCCAATTTCGTATAGTACCTGCATTTAGCCTTTTTGGAAAATACGTCAGTTTACACTGGTAAATACAATTAACTGACTCATTTTGAAAATGGTTTAAGAAAATTGATTTGGATGCACGTGGCATAAAATATCTTTTATAATTTGATTAAAATGCACAGAGGCAAAATTAACCTTTTATAACTTGGGAGAATTATATAATATTATAATCTTGTGAACGAATTACATGTTACTTGTGCGTTCAGTAGCCCGGATCTTGTCCGGGTTAAAGATCAATAGACACACCACATCATAGAGTTATACACTGACAGGTGTACGCCTACACCCCGTGCTCAGGTCGTGGCCATCTCGTAAGATGATGCCGAGGATATCCGGGACATGGTCATTAACCCCCCAAAGGCTTTAAAGTAAACAAGACTGTTTAAACGAGCCGATCAAATTTATTCAACTACCCACTCAATCGGTGGAGAATTTGATGCCCGATCAAGCGGTATGCTATATACCGTAACTCAAGCCCGTATAGGGAAAATAAGTTAAAAGTATTTACCTGAGCAAGTATTAATCACAATAAGCAAAATTCACGTAGCTTTTACTGGTCCTCCTAATCTGGAACGAAGGTTTATAATAACCTATTAGAATTCTAACGGGCCTTTTATTAAGCCTAAGCTTAGACCGGCTAGTTTCAAGATACGGTTCGTACGCACGATTAAGCGAAGACCGGATAGAATGTGATTCAGACCCGACAAGTTTGAAGACTTGTTTAATATGGGTTTATTATTCACATTCTGGATTTTGAGATAAGACCGTTAAGGTTTGACCCGTTTCGGCTAATTTATGTAAACTTGTTACATAAACCGCACCGTACGTGTAATAAGCGTGACGGGTATTCATGAGAGCTATATACAGGTTTCCTAAGTTAATTATGCCTCAAATATGTTGCGACATCAGTAAGATGTCTTTTATTATGCCCGAAACGAATTTAAACACAAACTATGCCCGTAGGGGTAGTTTGGTCATTTTAAAGGTTGTAAAAGAGTTTAAGTGTTAACCTGAGTTACAGGCCTGATGTAATCAGAAATTATACTCAATTTGCCAAGTTATATCAGTAGGTTAAAGCATATATGTGAAATTTATCATTTTTAACCAAACCATGCCCCGTAGGGGTATTTTGGTAATTTCACATAAGCCGAAAAGTTCAAAACTGAAGTCTGAATTTATCAACCTTTGCTTACTGTTAAAATATTATAATTTGCCTCTTATATCAGTAGGTATCAACCCGGGTATGTTCAACATGATTTTAATACATACTATGCGTTAAAAACGCTAAATGTGGCGATTAAAGGCCATTTCCGGGTTCGATAATTAAATCTGATATTTTTATATTTCCAAAAGGCTTAAAATAATTTATTTACCATATGTGATCAGTAGTAAAAGGTTTGGAGTCGTTTAGATATGTAAAACTCATTTTATGGCCCGTAAGGGCAAAACCGACATTTACCGGATTAAGCCTATGACTATGAGTTATGCTCAGCCTAAAATTAATTAAAAATCTTTAAAAATCCCAAAATAATATATTACATCAGTGGGTAAAATATTTGATATCAAAAAGTAGGCTTAACTAGGCTATACGCTAATTACGCCGCTTTATTAACATAAAGCTTTAAATTTGCGATAATGAGCATAACTCTTAATCTACAAGTCAAACTGATGTCAAACTTTGCATACAAGTTTATATATCAGTAATTAAGGTTTCTACACTTTTACATTTTCATAAATCACGTTTTAAGGTGTAAAGGGCATAATGGTCAACATATGAGCAATTAACGGAAATATGCATATTAATTGGATATCTAATGAACCAAGGTGTATAATCACAGAGGGTTGTTCTAACATGTAACCTAGTCCAATTTAAGCTCTGAGGCATTTCTAAAACACGCCTAAACAGGTCAGAACTGAAAGTCAAAGCGAGAGTCAAACTATGTGACTTTCGGTTCCGAACCGGGTCTAAACAGGAAATTGTCGGGTTGAACATGTTTAGACATGTTCTTACACTTATTACTAAGTTATAACAATGATCCAACAGGTTGTATATGATCTACAATGTTAATTATGCATAAATGGCATTTTAGACTTCCTGTTGACTTTTTAAATATAAGTTTGACCCGATTTTTGACCTGGTTAGAGTGGTGATCAGGGGAAACCCTTTTGAGGTTTTATTACCCACATAAATACCAACTTATAACCACTTTTAATTCGAGATATGACTGAGCCATTGTTGACTAATCTCGAAGTCAAACCGTAATTACGACGGTTTGACTTTTAGCTAAAATACTAAGCTAAACTCAACTAAAGAAGGACTAGCAGACTTACAAGAGTCCTATGCACGAGATATGGTCAGTTGGACCTGCTTGAGAGCTCCAGAATTGATCAGATAGGCAATTGAAGGTGTGGAGAATGATTGTTGCACCCTTGGTCCTTTTATAGTGAAATTCTCACCACAATTGGTTGACACATGAGTCTACACCCCACCACAACTGATCAACACTTGTTTCCTAGTGCTTAGGGGTGTCTAGGGGTCGCCCATAATGCAAAATATCTGATAAAGGGTCGGTTAAACGCAAATGAAGGAGCCTGTCTCATTTTTCTGTTACTGTTGTCCTGACGCGGCCCGCCTCAAGATTCATTAAGGTCTACGCGGGCCGCGTAGACCCTAAAATCAAACAAAAACGTTTTTGAGTCTTGGCATCACATCTCTTGGCCTTTCGAAAGGTCAAGCAAGCTTTTATTTGCAATTCGAACCCTCTATATTGTCACATAAGGGCCTCTAGACATATACCCACTTTGCCAAGTCCCTGGACACTTCCGGTTAACCCGAAGAGTCTTAACTTTCAATGTTTACGCTTTAACCCCGCGCACACGAATTTGATCATAACTTTCTCATACGTTAACGAAACTTTACGAAATTTAAACCGTGTATTCTAGTGAGCATAATTAACCGTTACAAAGCTTCGGGTTTGTCAAAAGGTCACTCAGAGGTATAATTTAAACATGTTGACACATTTAGCCCCTGTAGTTTGTAATCTCTCACTTTTAGCTTCGTATGATCCATGATTTATTCGTTTGAAGGTATGAGCATCTTGTAGGGTTAATATACAATATATTTATTCACTGTTGACACTTAGAATACGTATATTCACATACTTTCCATGTTTGTCAACCTTAGTCCTTTCATAATATTCTTTCACACGTTTAAACATACGACACGTGTCTACATTTATAGGACGTGAATTTTCGAGGTGTTACATCCTCACCCCCTTAAAATAAATCTCGACCCGAGATTTACTGAAATAAATAAGGGTACTTTTCTTTCATCGTGGATTCAACCTCCCACGTGTATTCGGGACCACTACGGGCATCCCATTTGACCTTAACAATAGGTACATGCTTCCTTCGAAGCTTCTTTACCTGTCGATCTTCAATCGACAAAGGTTTTTTTTTTAACAAATTTTAAGCTCTCGTCTATATGCACATCTGTATGGGGTATTACCAGTGATTCGTCAGCGAAACACTTCTTCAGATTGCAGATGTGGAACACATTGTGAATTCCACTGAGCTCTTCTGGTAAGTTTAACTTATAGGCAACTGACCCGACACGTTCGATAACCTCGAAAGGTCCTATGTATCTCGGGCTTAGTTTGCCTTTCTTACCAAATCGCATCACTCCTTTCCAGGGTGACACTTTAAGTAGGACTTTGTCACCTACTTCGAAGTGAAAATCCTTACGATTTGGATCAGCGTAAATCTTCTGCCTATTCCGGGCAGCTTGGAGATTGTTACGAATCTGGACAATCTTGTCCGTCGTTTCAAACACGATCTCTGGTCCCGATAACTGGACTTCTCCAACCTCCGCCCAACAAACAGGCGATCTACACTTTCTACCGTATAATGCCTCAAAAGGCGCAGCCTTGATGCTGGTATGGTAGCTATTGTTGTAGGAGAATTCGATCAATGGCAGGTTCTTATCCCAGCTACCTCCCAAGTCGATTGCACATGCACGTAGCATGTCTTCTAACGTTTGAATAGTACGCTCACTCTGACCGTCTGTCTGAGGATGGTAAGCCGTACTAAAGTTCAAACGTATGCCCAAAGATTGTTGGAAACTCTTCCAAAAATGTGACGTGTATCTAGTATCTCTATCAGAGATAATAGCCACAGGTATGCCATGTAAGGCTACAATCTTATCAACGTATAACTGGGCTAACATGTCGGAGCTATAAGTCTCCTTGATGGGTAGGAAATGTGCTGACTTAGTCAGTCTATCAACTATAACCCATATTGTATCATTTCCTTTCCTTGTATTTGGCAACTTGGTGATAAAATCCATCGTCACCATTTCCCACTTCCACGTAGGAAGTTCAGGCTGTTGTAGCAAACCGGACGGTTTTTTATGCTCGGCTTTGACTTGCGCACATGTCAAGCATTTAGCTACATAGGTGGCCACAGGCTTCTTCAAGCCTATCCACCAATAGTTTGCCCTTAGATCCTGGGTAGCTGATGGAAATTCTAAATCGTTGCCTAATTAGGGTTGCGGCATTTAATATATAAGCAATATGAACCGTCTTTCTTATTTAATAATATAAAACCCTCAGAAGATTGAGTCAGGCTATATGAGCCTATGTCTTAAAACCTACTTAATCAAGGTTTCGATTATTCCATAATCAATATGGAGTTTTCACAATACTCCCGCCCTCAGCGGGATACAAATCTTAATTCTACCTGCCTCCCAGGAGGTAAGCAGGGAAAACTTATGAGAAGATAATCAAGATGCAAGGAGGCTACAGAGATTTTCCATATCTCAGGCTCCAGTTCATCCATCATTGCTCGTGTTAAATAAGTGACACATTTATGTTATAAGTCCACGAATTCCTTAATCGGGAACATTTACTTGGACAATTCCATTCTGGATATCTTCCTTGAATACTACTAGTCGACTTTAGTACAATATGATCATTGAGATATCTTAGGGGTTCCATGTATTAAACCTCCATACTGATCAGGCATGGAAGTAATCTATGGGACACACTAGGATACGCCAATACTCATATGGCACTGGCCATTTGACTTTTTGCACATCCAAAGCGCCGCGCTTAGGCCAAAGCGGGGCGCTTTGACCTTGTCTGTTGACTATATCCCAAAGCGCCCCGCTTTGGCCTAAGCGCGGCGCTTTAGATGTGCAAAAAGACAAATGGCGTGTGCGAATAGACCATGCCTATATAGTAATGTGAGAGAAAAAGATGGATACTAGAGATTTTTTTTTCTTAAAAGTTTTATCGAATTTAGAAAGGAGTATTCTCTAATTCTTCCACAATCACCATTACCATCACCAACTTCATATTTTTATTTTTCTACATAAATCGAGAACACTTAACCCGTTGTAACCTTTGGCGCATGAGTCATCTCCAACTGTACACATATTGTTCCAGTTGTTGTAACTTAGGAGACATACGCGTTTATCTAAGAAATGGCGCAGGACGTATTTTAAATGACCCGTGACAAACACGATCCTTAACCACAACCGTCAACGACTATTTATTTATTCTTGCAATAGAGGTTCGTGCAATAAGTGGTGCAGTTGAAGTTCTCAAACGACATCAGCTTGAATCAGGTTGGTATATAAATTTGTAATTTATATTCTTTGTTCATTTAGAATTATGAACACTATTGTACTAGTCATTTCCTACAAATAACGAGATTATCGTTATTATTTATTTTATTATTATTTTTAATAAAAAGTAAACATATTTGGTACAAAAATTTATCACACTGGTTGTTATTATCATACAACATAAGGGTGTAAGGAGTGGTTAAACACTTTGGAGTGGCAAACCAAAAAACCGACCAATCAGAGCGCGCCATGTCAATCAGTCAAAAATGTTTAAACTTTGGTGAAAAGTGTTGACAATGGTTTAGACACTTGGTGAAGTGGTAAACTATTTTAAAAAAAAGGAAAAAATTGTGATTGGTTGAGATATGAATGGACCCCACCCCACCACACACACATACTCTTCCCCGCATCGGTAACCAAATACCGATCGACAAAGAATGCCGTGCGTCAAAGTTGTTGGTGGTGGTGTTACCGAGCGGCAATCACCTTTTGCCGATAAGGTTTGCCGCCCACTCTAAACACCCTAGCTATGGTCGACATTTCTAATTGTCAACCAATATTCGGCAACGTCAAATCGAGCCCAAGTTTTTTCAACGAAAACTTATCACATGTTCGTTTTTGTCGAAAATGTCAAAAACATATATAAGATATTGTGGTATTATCTAAATGATTAGTAAACACTCGTTTTAATCGATTTAAAATATCTATATTGACTATTCGATTTGCATAGGCATTTTTTTGAAAACGTTTGGTAGTTATTCACTTATCTCCATACGTTTGAAGTCAAAAATCATTTTCTTGACTCGGTCTTTATTCATTTAGAATTCTTTAACTATTCCATAGAAATGCAAAAATCATTTTCCATTTACATTTCTATTCAAATAAAATGTTTTTCTAAACAAATAACACAAGTATGTAACAAAATCATGTAGTATTTTGTATAAGTCCAAGAAACGATTTTTTTAAGTATTACAAATTATAAAAATGATTTTGAAGGGTAAAGATCAAATAGGAAGTTAATTTTCACTAGGAAGGATAGGAAGCCATAGGATTATGACATGTGGCAAATTTTAAAATAAAGAGAAAGGGTATTTTAGTCAATCCAACTCCTTCTTCTTCCTTTTTCAAAACCCAGTAAATTCAAAAACCCATCATTTTCAAAACCCACCATCTTCAACTATTTCTTCACTTTCTATCTCAATAATCACTACATTATAGTGCGATTTTCATCACAAATCAATGATTCAGAACCCGATCAACGTGTTCTTCAGCTTTTTTTGAAGAAAACCCAGTTTAATTTCATAAAAAAATCTCGTTTTTTCCGGTGATTTTGGAGATAATCAATCGATTCGTTCGATTCAAGCGTTGATAAGTGTTTCAATCATTCAAAATTCATCAATTGTTGAAGAAACCACTTCGATCCATATAAGAAATTCTTTAATTTCATTTTTACGATCTGGGTTTTTGATTTACTTATTGCGTTTTACGATCATGGCGGGGGTCCGGGGGCGGCAGCCCCCGGTAGCGGGGTCCCAGGGGCGGCAGCCCCTGGCGGGGTCCAAGGGGCAGAGCCCCTGGCTGGGGTTGAGCTGGGGGTCAGCTCGGAAAATTTTTTTTCTGATTAAATTGCTGTAATAAAAATGCATCAGAAAAATTAATTTTCCAGAAATTGGCTCATTTCGAAGACAATAATTCGTAGACAATTCAGACAGTTCACAGTCCCAGACAGTTCCCAGACAGTTTTATATGTCCATTGCGTTTTAGAAATAAGAGTGTTTTCACAGTCCCAGATAGTTTCAGTCCTTTCTGGCTATTGCGTTTTAGAAAAAAACATATTTTTAAGTGTTTTTAGTCATTGCGTTTTAGGTAAAACACATTTTTGAAGTGTTTTTAGTCATTGCGTTTTAGGTAAAACACATTTTTAGGTGTTTTCAGTCCATTGCGTTTTAGAATGAGTCATTTTTAAGTCCTTTCTGGCTATTGCGTTTTAGAAAAAACATATTTTTAAGTGTTTTTAGTCATTGCGTTTTAGGTAAAACACATTTTTGAAGTGTTTTCAGTCCATTGCGTTTTAGAATGAGTCATTTTTAAGTGATTTCTGGCCATTGCGTTTTACAAATAAGACATTTCTTTGTGTTTTTTGTGCATTGCGTTTTAGGTAAAACACTTTTTATGTGTTTTCAGTCCTTTCTGGCTATTCAGTAACGAGCAAGAATGAAGATATAATTGTGATTGGATGAAGAAACAATTGGGTGACAAAGTTGCCATGGTTCAAATCTCAAATCACCTTAAAAACATAACCTAGTATTCTTGTATCTGGAAAGTTTGGTGAGTCTGCAAATATGGAGAGATCGTAATCACATTCTGCATATTCAAAATTCCCTATAGCTCTCTTTAACAGCAAAACACAATTCATTCAAGAGCTTCCGTAAAACACAAACGTTAGGTAAAACACATTTTTATGGGTTTTTAGTCCATTGCGTTTTATAAAGAACATTTTCTTTTGAGTTTTTAGGCTATTGCGTTTTAGAAATAAAACATTTCTTTGTGTTTTCTGGCCATTGCGTTTTACAAATAAGTCATTTCTTTGTGTTTTTGGTGCATTGCGTTTTAGAAAAATGTCATTTTTTAGGGTTTTTTTTTCATTGCGTTTTACGTAACTGGGGGTTTTTCTATTGCGTTTTACGCAACTGGGTTTTGAATTATTTTTTTTTTGAAAATATAGCAATAGTATACTCGTTTTAAAGATAAAAAAACGCTCGTTTTTTTGGTGCAATTTTTATAAAAAAATAATGTCGTATGAAAGAGTTATTAACGTTTAAAAAATGGGGGGGAATTGGAGGAGAGATAAACTATTGGCTTACTTGACTAGAATGCCCCTGAAAAAAGTCACGCGCCTCTTTTCTTACTTTCAATCTCCCTGATTTAATCTTAGCCCTTGATTAACTTAATGGATGGTCAAGATCACTTCCTATCCTTCCTAGCCAAATTAACTTCCTATTGTATCTCCACCCTGATTTTGAATTTAAATTTATGCAACGCACACATGTTTTTTTTTTAAAAAAATGCATAACCTATTAACATATATGTTCAACTTTTTAAATACTCGATCTTTTATAACTTATGACGATGGAACACATGGTTCACATGATTCTTAAAGAAAAAAAAAAGAATATAACAATTGTCAAATGAACAAAAGTTGAATAATTAGAATTGCAAACAAAATTTCTCAAATTAAATAGAATCTATATCTATACATATAATAAAAGAAACCAATAAATGGACACGTGTCATTCATTGAAGATGTCTACATTTGTAATTTCATGCATTTTCATACTTATCTTATATCAATTAATTAAATAATACTTATCTTACTTTGAATGTCGGATAAAATCATTCTATTTTTTCTAATAATATATTATCTTCAAATTTAAGTTATAAATTAAAGATATTTTTTTAAATAATAGCACAAAACAATAATCTTAAACTTAAAAAATTTAAAGTACAAACAAAATATACAAAATAACTTATTAGACATTAGATCAAACTTTAAAAGAAACACTAATTAGGAAGAGAATCTAATAATATAATTATATTTTTTATTTTTCAAATTTGGGTTATAATCAACTCGAATTAAACTTAACCAAGTTTGTGATTTGATTCGAATTAAACCGAACCAAATTTTTGATTTTTTAAACGAATCCAATAGCATATTATTTACTATACAAAATTACATTTATTTAACCCGTGTAATACATGGTGTTTTTAAAGATATAACTTTTTTATTATTTAGTATATATTCGCCCCGCTTGCTGTATGCGCATATAATGTATTTGTGTGGACGCTCGGAGGGCAAAAGTGAAATTGCACTAATTTTAACGTTATTTTACTAAGTTCGTAAAAATAACGTTAAAAGCGGCGGACGATTAATAATGCATCACCATCATCATGTTGTGGCGTTGATAACAGAAAGACAAAAGAGAACATGCACTAATCGGTCTTTGACCCGATTGCTGAGTGTTATGTGCCTTATGTCCAAGGCTTGATGCAAAACTACTATCGAGCCGGGGGTCTCACTGAAAGCAGCCTCTACATCTTACACTCCTCAGACCCTACCTTAGCTTTGCTATTGGTGAGATTTACTAAGTATGATGATGATGATTTAGTATATATAATTATATTTATTCAACCCGTACAATACACGAGTTTTTATTATTTGGTATATAAAATTATATTTATTCAGTACAATACATGGGGTTCTTAGAGATATAATTTTTATATATAAAATTACATTTGTTCAACCCGTATAATAAACGAGTTTTTTAAAGAATAATTGTTTTAATTTAGTATATAAAATTACATTTATTTAACCCGTGTAATACACGGGGTTAATATAATGCAAATCGGTTAAAGGATTTAAAATTGATAGTGCACTTGATTTTATAAAATAATCAACTTCTAACATAAGGGTGAGGATCAAATAGGAAGTTTATTTTGGATAGGAAGGATAAGAAGCAATATGATTATAACATGTGGCAAAATTTAAAATAAATAGAAAGGGTATTTTAGTCAATACTGTTAGGGGTCATTTTCTTAACATATGTATCCTGACCAATATCCTGCCTTTGTTTGGTTATTTGTAATCAGGATGCTGGAAGAGGATATTGCTGACATCTTGGGCGATATCCTGAAGCTTATTGAATTAATCACGTGCAGATTAAGGGCAGAGGCTTGCTAACGGTCACAAGGACTTCTTCTCCTCAAGACTCGGACGAATTTGTTGAGAAAGAGACGTTGAGCCCGAAAGACCAGGTCTACAACGTTCCAAGAAGGAATATTCGGTGAATCCCGCGAGTTTAGGATAGTTAGTTATCTTATCTTTACTATAAATAGATGAGGTCGGATCAACTTAGAACACATCATTTCACACTTACACTCTCGAACACAATCACTCTCTAGCTGATAGCAAACATCACACTTGTATTTCATTTTCGTTGTAACACTTAGTCGATCCGTACCACATCCTGCACTGTATCCTGATTTTTGAAGCAATTGAAGAACAAGGCAGCTGCGATTGTCAGCTCCTGAGGTTTTATGCCGGCGATCTAGATTGATCAAGGGCTTTCCTCGTACATCTCGTGTCACTTTCTTTACTTTTTGCTCATTAATTGCTCATTGTTTGATCATCGATACAGCTCAATATCTCGAGCCGTATCCTTAAACTGTTTTTGCAAGTAATTTAATTAGCACATTTTTGACATTTACTTCTAGCACACTACCTCACTTAACTAATTTGATCACTAAATTACTTCGGTAATTTTTGACCAAAACAATTTGGCGCCATCCGTGGGACAAGTGGTGCTCTCTTTACTAAAAATTTTTGTTAAATCGCTAATCGGTTTTTTATTTTCAAAACTTTTTGCTACATTGTCCACAATGGCCTCACGATCAAACATGAGTTCCTCTACTATGTCTGCTATGACTTCTGCTACTACCGGTTCGGTGCTTCCACCACCTCCTCCAAGGATGCCAGCCTCTACACAATCTCAAGATGTTATCCCTACTCGGAGTGTCCAGGGATCTGCTCCCGTTTTAGCTTCTAATGATGAAATTTTAACTTTATTCGGAAGTGTGCAGGAACAAATGAGGCAGCAACAGGAAACAAACCAAATGCTTTTTGTCACGGCCCCCGACCCGGTTTGACCCGTTTCAGGAGCCGCGGGACAGAAATACTGCGGTATTGATTTAATTGATTTTAACAGCGGAAACAGGATCGCTTAAAGCTAAAATTTTTCCCCGATTATTTTATTTCACAATTCGGGATAAAGCCCCGATAATTTACAATAGTATGTTTTTACTATAAAAACGTGATATTACAAAATCATTTATTTATTTTATATTGAGCCACTATCAGTCAGCTTGAGATGCTTCCCAGTACTTTTCCTGAATTACAACAGATCACCTGAAACATGTTTGAAAAAAAGGTTTTGTCAGCGGGAAATACTGAGTGAATCATTCTATTTACTAAAATGACACATTTGTTATAATTTACAGTATTAAGAGCGATTACAATGTTTCTGATATCAAGCCAACTACCCACGGTACTTGCCACTCGACCCATTGGCCCATTCGTCCAATGGTGTCTGTGACTGCGGTCATATCCCCCACTGGCTGCCCCAATGGTGACGATTATCAAGTAATGTATACAAAACCCCACATACCGGCTGTAACTTGGTGATTACAAAGACTTAATCCCCGTAATTATAACTTTGAATAAAACATGATTTTGTAAATAGATTTGATAAAAAGAGAGAATGACTCACATTGCTGATTTAATATGGTCAGAGTCTAATCTATAGTTTTAGCCTTGTTAACCTAATATAAATAATGCACACAAAACTGGGTTAGTAATCAATCCAGCAATTACGATAATTTACGGGATCAAATTATCACAATGAATGTCAAAATGCAATACTTTGTCCATCGAATTAACGATGATCCATTGAATTAACAATGAACGACAAGGTATAATACTTTACCCATCGAATTAACGATGATCCGTTGAATTAACAACGAACGATAAAGTATAATACTTTACCTATCGAATTAACGACAATCCGTCAAATTAATGACGAACGATAAAGTATAACCCTAATGTGGGCGGCATTTAAACATGCATTGGATATCTTGATCTTCGGATAAATGAATCGTAGCAACGATTGTGCTAATACCCTGTTTTGTAGCAGAATTTCGATACCCGGGGGTGAAATTGAAGTAAACAGAAAGTATTTCAACGTATTTGTGAGAATTATTTCGACGTAATATGATCAGAAATCGACTACCAGTGTCTGCTATTTATAGGTGAATTTTGGGATGCCCTGCGCATCGTAGCAAAACATCCCCTACGATGCGTATGGGTCTTTTAAAGGCCTGCGCATCGTAGGCCATATCCTGCTACGGTGCGTATGGGTAAAAAGTAGGCTCATAGACTAGCCACGACTGGGACTAGCCTTGGTGAGTCAGTATTTTCAATTTTCAGTATTTTGACAACGTATTTTAGTGGATAATTATCCACTAGGGTTTACCCCCCTTGAGTTTTAGGGGCCCTAATCCTGATTCTGAAAATTATAAAAATTTCAGGGTTTGTTCAGAATCACTTGGGTCTCTCAATTAGGGTTTCCTTTTAGACTAATTACTTTAATAAGTATGACTTTTGATGAGAGTTGTTACATTCTACCCACCTTAAGAAAAATCTCGTCCTCGAGATTTACTGGAATAAGTGTGGATATTTCTTCTTCATTTCTGACTCTAATTCCCAAGTGTATTCAGCTCCCCTCTTTGAATCCCACTTGACTTTGACTAAAACTAGTCGTTTGTGTTTGAGAAACTTGATCTTTCGATCCTCAATTTGAAGAGGTTTCTCAACAAATTTCAACTTTTCGTTTACTTCTATATCTTGAAGAGGTACTACCAGAGATTCATCTGATAAGCATTTCTTGAGATTGGATACATGAAATACATTATGTACTCCAGATAATTCTTCTGGTAATTGTAAACGATAAGCTACTGGTCCTATACGTTGGATCACTGGAAATGGTCCTACGTACCTGGGACTTAGTTTTCCTTTCTTTCCAAATCTGACTACTCCTTTCCAAGGAGAAACTTTCAATAGTACTCGGTCTCCAACTTGGAATTCTAACGGCTTGCTTCTATTGTCTGCATAACTCTTCTGACGATCTCGAGCCGTCTTCAATCTTTCCTTGATTTGAGTAATCTTATCAGTTGTTTCTTGTACTATTTCAGGTCCTGATAACTGACTTTCTCCTATTTCTGCCCAGCAAACTGGGGTTCTGCACTTTCTTCCATACAGTGCCTCGAATGGAGCGGTTTCAATGCTTGAATGATAACTATTGTTATAGGAGAATTCAATTAATGGTAAGTGATCATCCCAACTTCCACCAAAGTCTATTACACATGCTCGGAGCATGTCTTCTAGAGTTTGGATCGTTCTTTCACTTTGTCCGTCTGTTTGTGGATGATATGCAGTGCTCAGGTTTAGTCGAGTTCCCATAGCTTGCTGGAAACTTTTCCAGAAATGGGAAGTAAAACGACTATCTCTATCCGAAACAATGGAGAGTGGAACTCCATGTAATGATACAACTTCATCTACATACAATTTAGCCAGTCTTTCCATACTAAAGGTTTCTTTCATAGGTAAAAAGTGAGCTGATTTGGTTAATCGATCCACAATTACCCAAATCGCATCATTACCTTTTCTGGTTTTGGGTAACTTAGTAACAAAATCCATTGTTATAAGTTCCCATTTCCATACTGGCATTTCTAACTGTTGTAGTAATCCTGAAGGTTTCTGATGTTCTGCCTTAACTTGTGAACAAGTAAGACATTTAGAAACATAACTGGCTATGTCTCTTTTCATTCCTATCCACCAGAAATTCTTCCTTAAATCTTGGTACATCTTATTGTTTCCTGGGTGCATAGTGTACCTAGATTTGTGAGCTTCTTCTAAAATCTTAGGTCTTAAGTCTCCCTGCTTAGGTACCCAGATTCTACTTTTATGGAATCTCCAAATTCCATCTACACCTTGCTCTAATTCCTTGATTCGTCCTTTCATCCCTTCAGCGTCCCCCTTGATTGCTGTAGTTTGAACATTCTTCAATTGTTCCATTAAATCTATTTGTAGATTTAATCTGAGAGCACGAACCCTTCGTTGTTTCTCATAATACTTACGACTTAAGGCATCTGCAACTACATTCGCCTTTCCTTCGTGATACTGAATATCACAGTCGTAGTCACTTAAAATTTCCATCCATCTCCTTTGCCTCATGTTTAACTCTTTTTGCCCAAAGATATATTTTAAACTTTTGTGGTCGGTGTAGACAGTAAATTTACTTCCGTAAAGATAGTGTCTCCAAATCTTAAGGGCAAAAATTACGGCTCCTAATTCTAAATCATGAGTCGTATAATTCTCTTCGTGCTTTTTCAACTGCCTTGATGCATACGCAATTACCTTCTTGCGTTGCATAAGCACACATCCATATCCTAATTTTGAAGCATCACAATATACTTCAAAATCTTCAGTTCCTTCTGGTAAGGCTAAGATTGGTGCATGGGTTAGTTTCTGTTTTAAAATCCTAAAGGCTTCTTCCTGTTTAGGTCCCCACTCAAACTTAGTGGCTTTACAGGTTAACTTAGTTAATGGTACGGCTATCTTGGAAAAATCCTTAATAAACCGTCTATAATACCCAGCTAAACCTATAAAACTTCTTATTTCCATTGCTGTTTGTGGAACCTTCCACTTAGTAATTGCCTCTATCTTAGCAGGATCTACATGAATACCTTCATGATTCACCATGTGTCCTAAAATTGCACTTCCTTTAGCCAAAATTCGCACTTCGAGAATTTGGCGTACAACTTTTCTTTTCTTAACAAAGTTAAGAGTGCATGAAGATGTTCACAATGCTCTGTCTGACTTTTGGAATAAATAAGTATATCGTCTATGAAAACAATTACAAATTTATCCAAGTACGGTTTACAGATCCTATTCATCATGTCCATGAATGCTGCAGGTGCATTCGTTAACCCAAATGGCATGACTGTAAACTCGTAATGACCATACCTAGTTCTAAAAGCAGTCTTAGGTATGTCTTCTTCTTGTACCTTCAATTGATGATATCCAGAGCGTAAATCTATCTTAGAAAAATATCTAGCCCCCTGAAGTTGATCAAAAAGATCATCAATCCTAGGTAATGGATATCGATTCTTAATTGTAACTTTATTCAATTCTCTATAATCGATACACATTCTCATTGAACCATCCTTTTTCTTCACAAACAACACTGGCGCTCCCCAAGGGGATGAGCTAGGTTGTATGAATCCTTTACTTAGTAATTCATCTAATTGCTTTTTCAATTCTAACATTTCTGTGGGTGCTAACCGATAAGGTGCCTTGGCTATCGGTGTAGTTCCTGGAATTAAATGAATCCTAAATTCTACTTCCCTATCTGGAGGTAACCCTGGTAAATCTTCTGGAAATATATCAGAATATTCTGATACTACTGGTATTTCCTTAAGATCTTTTCCTTTAGTGCTAATGATTACTGAAATCATATACACGATTCCTTGTTTTCGTTCATAATTAGCAACTTTCATTACTGATATGAACTTCATGGGTTTCCGTGGTTTATCTCCTGTAATCCTAATCACTTCTCCGGAAGGTGATTGAATTTCTATTGAATTCTGATCACAAAGGATTCTAGCATGGTTGGCTACTAACCAATCCATTCCTAATACAACATCAAATTCAGCTAAATTCATCGGCAATAGTCTTGCAGAGAATTTATGTCCTAAAAGTTCTATGTTTCCTTCTTGCAACACTTTATCTATTTTAACTGAATTTCCGTCTGCTGTTTCAACAGTAAAAATCTGCCTAGTAGTGGTTAAAGGTAAACTAAGAGCTTGACAGAATGAAGTATTTATAAAACTTTGGTTTGCACCAGAGTCAAATAATACTTTTGCATACACGTTGTGAACTAGGAACGTACCCGCTATCACATCTGGAATGAGTTCTGCTTCTTGGGTGGTCAGCTGAAATGCCCTAGCATTCTTCTTAGTAGTTCCTTCGGTCGTCTTGGGTTTATTATCTACTGGTTTGACCAATTTAGGACATTCTGTTTTGTAATGCCCTGCTTCTCCACAGTTAAAACAGATTACTGTTTTCTTTTTACAGTTTTCTTCACGATGTCCTATAGCTTTGCAAAAATTGCAAGTGATATCGCATCTTCCAAAATGCTTCTTTTTGCATTTCTTGCAGAATGACGGACCTGGAGATTGCCCTGTGCTTTTTCTCTTGAAGCTGTTATTATTACCCACACGAAATCCTTGGGTAATCTTCTGAGCTAGTGCCTTCTTTCTATCTTCATCTCTTGTGCGCACCAATTCATCGGTCAGAGTGTTGGCTAATTCTACCGCATCATCAATAGTGCGAGGTCTCGCAGCTTTAACAATATTGCGGATTTCGCTAATTAGCCCCCAAATATAGCGAGAAATAAGTACCGGTTCTGGCGAAGCCAATGTTGGTACCACTCTAGCATATTCGAAGAATGTCGAGGTGTAACCGCGACAATCCACACTCATCATCCGATGATTTAGAAACTTATTCGCCATCTGTTCCTTCTCATACTCAGGACAGAATTTTCTTTCCACCAAACCTTTAAATTCTTCCCAAGTCATAGCATAAGCTATTGCTCTTCCTTTTGATTGTAACACAGTATTCCACCACTCGAGTGCTCCTTCTTTGAACAGATTGGACGAATACATGACTTGATCATCTTTACCACATTTACTTATTGCAATGACTGCTTCGGTTTTCTCTAACCAACGCAGTGATGCAGTTGCTCCTTCATTGCCTGCAAATTCAGTGGGTTTACAAGCAATGAATTCTTTGAAAGTGCAACCAGGCGTTGCAGTTTTCATTTTCTTGGTTAATGGAGCTTGATGTGGTTCCTTATTTTGGTTAATATGATTATTGCCTCCATTTACACTATTACTGAAGTTATCTTCAGTAATTTGTTTGCTCGGAACAATTTGTTGCGGTTCGGGTGGATTCTTGATAGCAGCGACGAATGCTGGAATAGCATTGGCTATCCCTTGAGCAACAATGGTTTCGATATCTTGCCGAGTCATATATTGATCTCTTGAATGTTGTTCAGAATGATTAACTTCATTAATAGGTTCATTACCACTGTTTGCCATCTGATAATGTATATATATAAATTTTATTAGTAACTGACAAATAATAATTAGATACAAACAATCAGAAAATGGTATAATACAGATATAGTCAAAATAATCGATCTTTCGATTTATATATCTATTATGCATCATTACTCACAGATATCATACAAAGTTTTATTGACTATTTACAGACTAACTTGATTAGTACTATTATACAACTACCATTTTATCTCTCGTCACTTGCTGTTAAAAACGCATTTTTCTCTCGTCGTACTTCCAAGCAATCTGTCCACCTATCTCCCTCATTCTATTCCCCATATCATATAACTCTTCGCCAAAGTGGCGGAGTTCAGCCATATTTTCAATGCTCATGGGTGGGTTAGGTAATGGTTCTGGATCGAATTGTGGAAGAAAAGTGTATGGATCGTTGACAATATTTTGAAATTGCCAATCGTTTGTCCACCATTCGTCCATTCCTATGGGTTGGGAATGAACTATTGGATCAGGAATTGCTGCTGGTTCCCAATTCATAGGGAATTGGTTTTCAATAGGATAAGTAAAAAGATTTGTTTGGACAGGCTGAATCGTCTCACAGTTTTCCAACAGAAAATCTATTTCATCTTGAAAAGTTCTTTCCTGGGTTGGATTGGAACTCTCTCCAATTTCTCTCTGAGCTGGTATAGACCCTTGCCCAACTTCCATTATTACTTCTTTAGTAATCTCCTCCATTTGTATTTCTACCTCCTTACCCTTCTTTTTGTCTCCAGTTTCAATTTCTTGTGGTTTGGAATTCTCTCCGGTTATGACTTCTTTTCCCTTTAAAGGATTATTTATTTTGGGCAGTTTCTTAGCTGGCTTCTTCTTACGGATTTTCCTCCATCCTACATAAGTTCTTTTCTTCTGTTTAGGTTTGCTCAGGGGTGGAACCTTGAATTCTACTGGTTGTTCAATATCGGGATAGTAGCTAATATATTCTTTGACAGTTACAGGATACAGATTAAGATTCTGGAAATCTTCGGTTATCTCACTCATGCTGATGTAGCATATATGCAAAATGCATAAAATACTAAGTTAAAATTTACAAATAAACTTTTGTAATTTTATTTCATACTGTGTACTAGTTGATTTACAAAGATAACTGACAAACACACTCAGGTTTCAAGTTTTATTTATCACACAAGGTTTCTAGATTTATGAGAGTAGGGTGCTAATCTTTAAAGATTTATATTTTCTGCTACGGTGGCTAGCATATATAAATTAGCCCATTTCTCATCTAGTTTATCTTCCCAAGGTGATTTATCAATTAATTCTTGAGTTTCCCGTTTAATCCTCTTTTCTCGGATTTTCTCTTTACTTTTCTTAATAATCATTTCTCTCCTTTGAGGAGAAAGTGATTCCTCGTATTGTGCCTTACGCACGAATATTCCTTCTTCAGGAATTTCCGACTGACTCGAGGATTTGGTTCGGGATGAACTTCCTTTTTCATTAGATGATTTCTCTAATTTAAGATAAATGCTTGACAGCTTTTTCTTACCCATACTGTAACTAACAAATAATCACATAGTTAGTTAATAATACAAATAATCACATAATAGTAATCAGGAAAAATTTAAGTATTTCCAAATACTTAATCAGCTTAACCCAGTGGCTGTAATCAGGAAAAATGGAGCATTTCTAAATACTTAGTCAGCTTAACCCAGTGGCTCTGATACCACCTTTTTCTGTCACGGCCCCCGACCCGGTTTGACCCGTTTCAGGAGCCGCGGGACAGAAATACTGCGGTATTGATTTAATTGATTTTAACAGCGGAAACAGGATCGCTTAAAGCTAAAATTTTTCCCCGATTATTTTATTTCACAATTCGGGATAAAGCCCCGATAATTTACAATAGTATGTTTTTACTATAAAAACGTGATATTACAAAATCATTTATTTATTTTATATTGAGCCACTATCAGTCAGCTTGAGATGCTTCCCAGTACTTTTCCTGAATTACAACAGATCACCTGAAACATGTTTGAAAAAAAGGTTTTGTCAGCGGGAAATACTGAGTGAATCATTCTATTTACTAAAATGACACATTTGTTATAATTTACAGTATTAAGAGCGATTACAATGTTTCTGATATCAAGCCAACTACCCACGGTACTTGCCACTCGACCCATTGGCCCATTCGTCCAATGGTGTCTGTGACTGCGGTCATATCCCCCACTGGCTGCCCCAATGGTGACGATTATCAAGTAATGTATACAAAACCCCACATACCGGCTGTAACTTGGTGATTACAAAGACTTAATCCCCGTAATTATAACTTTGAATAAAACATGATTTTGTAAATAGATTTGATAAAAAGAGAGAATGACTCACATTGCTGATTTAATATGGTCAGAGTCTAATCTATAGTTTTAGCCTTGTTAACCTAATATAAATAATGCACACAAAACTGGGTTAGTAATCAATCCAGCAATTACGATAATTTACGGGATCAAATTATCACAATGAATGTCAAAATGCAATACTTTGTCCATCGAATTAACGATGATCCATTGAATTAACAATGAACGACAAGGTATAATACTTTACCCATCGAATTAACGATGATCCGTTGAATTAACAACGAACGATAAAGTATAATACTTTACCTATCGAATTAACGACAATCCGTCAAATTAATGACGAACGATAAAGTATAACCCTAATGTGGGCGGCATTTAAACATGCATTGGATATCTTGATCTTCGGATAAATGAATCGTAGCAGCGATTGTGCTAATACCCTGTTTTGTAGCAGAATTTCGATACCCGGGGGTGAAATTGAAGTAAACAGAAAGTATTTCAACGTATTTGTGAGAATTATTTCGACGTAATATGATCAGAAATCGACTACCAGTGTCTGCTATTTATAGGTGAATTTTGGGATGCCCTGCGCATCGTAGCAAAACATCCCCTACGATGCGTATGGGTCTTTTAAAGGCCTGCGCATCGTAGGCCATATCCTGCTACGGTGCGTATGGGTAAAAAGTAGGCTCATAGACTAGCCACGACTGGGACTAGCCTTGGTGAGTCAGTATTTTCAATTTTCAGTATTTTGACAACGTATTTTAGTGGATAATTATCCACTAGGGTTTACCCCCCTTGAGTTTTAGGGGCCCTAATCCTGATTCTGAAAATTATAAAAATTTCAGGGTTTGTTCAGAATCACTTGGGTCTCTCAATTAGGGTTTCCTTTTAGACTAATTACTTTAATAAGTATGACTTTTGATGAGAGTTGTTACACTTTTAAGGGAAATACAACTCCTGAAGTCTGGCTCGAGCAGATCTGCTGAGGACAATGTCACTCCATTACACCCCAGAGCGTTGAACTTTAGTTCAGCTGTGTATACCGAGGATAACAGGGGGAATATCGTGCCCAGTCTTCCTCAGAATCATACTCCTGAAGTACCCTCCTCGATCAGGATGTCGACCATGAGGAGCTCAGGATATGCTTCAGGATATGGGCAAAACCCTCCAACGGGTAACGTGTCTAATAATAATAACACTCATACTACTAACAGTGGTGGATCTTTGCAGGATACAGGTGTAACATCAGCACTTACCAGGGAACTTCAGAAGTTGAAAGACATGATATCTAGTGTACCTGGGGTGGTCCAGCCGATCCCGGAAGTATCTCAAGATAGCCACAGGATATCTCGTTTTGCATACCCTATATGTGATGCTGAGATCCCAAAGAGATTCCAAACTCCCAACATGAAGCTTTATGATGGGACTACGGATCCTGAGGAACATATTGCTCAGTATAGGGAAAGAATGGAGATTAACCCTATTCCTCCGGAGCTCAAGGAAGCGTGCTTGTGCAAGGGATTTGGTTCTACTCTAACGGGATCAGCCTTAAAATGGCTGTTGAACGTTCCTCCTCACTCAATCACTTCATTTGCTCATTTGGTTAATTTATTTAACAGTCAATTTTCTTGTAGTCGGAGTTTTGAGAAACTAACCAGTGATCTTTACAGGATAACTCAAGGGCCTCAAGAATCCTTGAGGGATTATGTGAACAAATTTAGTCGAGAATCCTTGGATATCCCACATCTTGATGTTGCAACAGCTGTGCAAGCTTTTAAGATGGGATTACAAAAGGATTCTCAGTTTTATCAGGATCTTGTAATGAATCCCTGCAGGAATCTCGATGAAGCTCGTAACAGGGCCTTGAGATATATCCGTCTTGAAGATGACAAGAAGATGCAAGAAAGGATGAACTCGTCCAACACTTATGAATCGACTAATAGGAAGTCAGAATCCTCATTTAAGTCATATCGGCCTAAGCCATATGGTAGAAATGAAAACAAGAGAGTGAATACCGTCGAAGATGAGGATCCTGAAGAGTATCCTGAGTTGTCTGAATATTGCTTTTCTGTTAATATTCCTGAATTAATGTATGCTATGCAGGGTCTAGGAGACAAGGCTAGATGGCCTCGAAAGAATCAACAAAAGGCTGACTGGAAGGATAAGTCGAAATGGTGTGCTTTCCACGAAGATTTCGGACATATGACTGAGGATTGCATTGCTTTAAGGAAAGAAATAAGCTATCTTCTAAGCAAGGGATATCTGAAAGATCTCTTAGGAAAAAAGAAGAATAAGGGTCAGGATACGGAGAAGGATCCTGAGCGAGCTGCATCACCTCCCGCGGATGCCAAGATAATCAACTTCATTTCGGGGGGATCCGACATTTGTGGAACTTCGTATTCGGCAGCAAAAAGACATGCAAAGGAAGCCAAGGCCGAAAGGGGAGACAAACCTGTCAGGATGACGACCCTCACAACTGACAAAGTGATCACTTTTGATGCTGATGACAGGGATACTGTTCAGGATCCTCACCATGATGCTCTGGTAATAACGTTATATGTGGCTAACCATTTTGTACGCAGGATATTGGTTGATAATGGCAGCTCCGTCAACATAATTCAATTAGAGACACTTAAAAGGATGAATGTATCTCCAATGGATATCACTTCTAAGTCCACCGTGCTTGTTGGGTTCAGTGGAGAGGCCAGAAACACAGTGGGAGAGATAAAGTTGCCGGTATACGTTGAAGGAGTCAACTCGATACAACGTTTCTGTGTGATGAACTCTCTATCCTGCTATAACATTATACTGGGAAGACCATGGATTCACGATATGAAGGCCGTGCCGTCAACATATCACCAATGCATCAAGATACCTACCCCTTGGGGAGTTGTTAAAGTTGATAGCGATCAGCAGGAGGCGAAAGAATGCTACTCCTCCTCGATGAAATCCTCAGCCAGAACTAGTGCAGCATAGCAATTAAAGACGCGGGCCCAGGATATCGTGGAGAATCCGGAGCAGGATGTGAAGAAAGTTATCCTGGACCAGGATAACCCTGATATATCGGTGCTCGTAGGGACCAATATCCCTCGGGATATTGAGGAACAATTAATTAACTTTTTGAAATGCAGGATGTCTACATTTGCATGGAAACATGAGGATATGACTGGCATATCCAAAGATATCATCACTCATAAGCTTGGAATTGATAAGTCGTTCAAGCCTGTCCAACAAAAAAGAAGGAAGTTTGCTCCTGAGCGGAACACGATTATCCAAGAGGAAGTTGAGAGATTATTAAAGTCAAGAATGATCAGAGAGGTTAAGTTCCCAAGGTGGCTTGCAAACGTGGTTGTAGTACAGAAGAAGAATGGGAAATGGAGAGTTTGTGTAGACTACACAGACTTGAACAAAGCTTGTCCTAAAGACCCATTTCCTCTCCCCCATATTGATGCAATGGTAGATGCTACTGCTGGGCATGAAATGCTGACTTTCATGGACGCATCCTCAGGATTTCAACAGATCCAAATGGAGCCTTCTGACCAGGAGGATACCGCCTTCATGACGCCAACAGGTATTTATTGTTATACAGCTATGCCTTTTGGTTTGAAAAATGCAGGTACAACATACCAAAGATTGGTAAACATGATGTTCAAAGACAAACTGGGGGACACCATGGAAGTATACATTGACGATATGGTAGTAAAGTCAAAGAAAGCTCAGGATCACCTCCAGGATATTAAAGGAGCATTTGATATCCTGGATCAGTATAATATGAAGCTGAATCCTGCTAAGTGCCATTTCGGAGTGGGGGCAGGAAAGTTTCTTGGGTATATGGTGACGAAAAGGGGGATAGAGGCAAGCCCGGAGCAGATTAAAGCTATCCTGGATATAAAATCACCCTCGAATATGAAGGATGTACAAAGATTAACAGGCCGGGTAGCAGCTCTAAACAGATTTATCTCAAGATCCTCGGAGAAATGCAAAGACTTCTATGATATCCTAAAGAAGAACAAAAGATTCGAATGGGGGGAAAAGCATGAAGCAGCCCTACAAGATTTGAAACGGTATCTCTCAACCGCACCTCTGTTGATGAAGCCGGAAAATGGTGAACCACTATCCCTATACCTTGCTGTATCAGGGAATGCTGTAAGTGCCGTTCTTATAAAAGACCATGAAGGTCAGCAGTATCCTGTTTATTATGTTAGTAAAAGTTTGTTAGCTGCTGAAACTAGGTATTCTCATTTAGAAAAATTGATACTAGCATTGATTATGGCATCAACGAAACTTAGGCATTATTTCGAGACACATAGGATTCATGTTAAAACGAACTATCCTATTAAAAATGTGCTTAGGAAACCAGAGATGTCAGGCAGGATGGCCAAGTGGTCAGTAAAGTTGAGTGCTTATGATTTAGTATATGAACCTAGGAATGCCATAAAGTCTCAGGCTTTAGCTGACTTTGTGGCTGACTTTAGTAGTGACATTCAGGATGAGGTAGATCTAGAAGTTCAACAACTAGGAGAATCCTCAGGATCCTGGACATTATATACTGATGGTGCATCTAATGTAAGAGGAGTAGGATTAGGAATACTACTAAAATCGCCACAGGGGGACATATTACCCCAGGCTATTAGGTGTGAATTTCCTGCTACCAATAATGAGGCAGAATATGAAGCTTTAATTGCAGGGTTAGAATTGGCTAAGAGCATGAGTATCAAAAATTTGCAAGTATATGTTGACTCTCTGTTAATTACTAACCATTTTAATGGATCATATGCAGTTAAGGGAGAGAAATTAATCGAATATCTCGATATTCTCAAAAAATTAGCAGGATATTTCGATATTTTTATACTTAAACAGGTACCAAGGGAAGATAATGCTGAAGCAGACGCCTTAGCAAATCTGGGATCGTCGGTCAGGATACCTGAAGGGACACAAATACCAATAGTACATGTCTTATATCCTGCAACGAATCCTCGGGATAAAGAAGTAGTTGGTATTCAGGATCCTGGGGCAGAATATCCTGAAGAGGATCCTAGAACCTGGACGGCTCCAATCATGAAATATCTCAAAGAAGGACACATTCCTGGAAATGAAAATCCTAAGGCATTTAGGATGAAGGTATCACGGTTCACTATTATAGATAATATTTTATACAAGAAATCTCTTGCAGGACCATATTTAAGGTGCTTGGAGGATTATGAAGCTAAAGAAGTACTTCAAGATATACATGAAGGGGACTGTGGTAATCATACTGGGGGCAGATCATTATTCTCGAAAGTATTGAGGACATGATACTTTTGGCCAACAATGAGGAAAGATGCTGCAGAATATGCTCGAAGATGTGATGCATGTCAAAGGCATAGTAACATACTGCATCAACCAGCTGAACCACTATATCCTGTAATTTCCCCTTGGCCATTCATGAAGTGGGGGATGGATATAGTAGGAAAGTTACCGAAAGCTCCGGGAGGAAAAGTCTTTATGCTAGCAATGACGGATTACTTCTCTAAGTGGGTTGAAGCTGAAGCATTTGTTCAAGTAAGAGACCAAGAAGTGGTATCCTTCATCAAGAGAAATATCCTGACCAGATTCGGAGTACCAGCTGAGATAATCTGTGACAATGGCTCTCAGTTCATAAGTAAGAGGACTACTGACTTTTGCAAGAGTTGGGGAATCAAAATGATCACATCAACTCCGGTACATCCTCAAGCAAATGGACAAGCAGAATCCTCTAACAAGATAATTGTCAACAACTTAAAGAAAAGGCTTGGAGCCAAAAAAGGAAGATGGGCAGAAGAATTACCCTTTGTTTTATGGGCTGATAGGACAACGATAAAGAATGCAACAGGTCAAACCCCATTTTTGTTGGTGTTTGGAGCAGAAGCAGTGATTCCAACGGAGATGACAATACCTACTGCAAGATCTATCTTAAGTGATCCTGAGAAGAATCCTGAGGCCTTGAGTCAGGATCTAGACACTATAGATGAAAAGAGAGATGCAGCAAAGCTAAGGATGGCAACATATCAACAGAGAATATCCAGGGCATACAACAAGAATATTAGAACCAGAAGATTTAAGGTTGGAGATTGGGTATTAAGAAAGGCCTTCCAAAATACTACCAATCCTGCCGATGGCAAGTTAGCTCCAAAATGGGAAGGACCATATGAAGTTGAATCAGAAGCAGGGAAAGGAGCGTATAGACTCAAGAATATGGAGGGAGATATGCTACCGAGATCTTGGAATGCTATACACCTTAAGCTCTATTTCAAGTGAGTCTAGAATTTAATTTCTAACTCAAGATGGTATGAATTCTTACTTCTTTTTAATATATTTTTATATTATTAATTCTTTTGAACCCAATACTGACTTAGGCATCGGAGGGGTGTTAGCCAAGCTAACACCCACTTTAGTTTACATTTGTTTTGCAAGATATGTTCCAGGATATAGCTCCAGAATATGCACTCGGGATAACTCAGAAGATTAGAGGATTGGCCCCCTCTCTCACGTTTAAGGGATACTGATCCCTTCACAGGTTTAAAGGTATTCACCTTTCTTCCGAATTGGGTTTAAACACCCCGCCTGGAGCGCAAGTTATTCAGGGATAGTTCAAGGTGGCGGGACCAGTCCATGTAAAAGTGGCTGACAATTTCGTTACCATTGGCTATATCCTGAATCCTAACGGTATATGAGGATTGATCACCCTCTCTCACGAAAGGGTATTTTCATACTCTCTAAGGTTTAAAGGTTTTCACCTTTCTAAGTCTTGGAGTTTATACACTCCCGCCTGTAGCGCATGAAAAATTGGGATTTTCCCCAGGATACAAAGGATTTATCTCCAGTACATCCTTGGGTTATACCCTCGGAACAAGAAAAATTGCTTATGCAATGCAAACTGACATTAAATAGATTTCTAAGATACTTGAAGACATTGTACACAGGGGACATCCCTGCCAAGATGGTGGTGTAAGGCTAAAAGAATGAAGTTTGCGACTAATGCATTAAGTACCTTGCACTGGGGACATCTTCATTGGAAGAGTTGCAAAGGGATTGAAGTTCGGTAATAGGTTTATATCCTATGTCTGGTATGGTCTTTCCTTTGCAAGTCTCATTTAATTTTTTAGTAACATCATGTTAAATATCTTGACACATATCCTCAAAGTCCTTTTAAGGATATTTGGCTGGGATGTTTGAAACTAGTATTGGTTTGGAATTTGGATCATCATCAAAACTTGGTTTTGAAGAGATAAGCTATTTTTTACTTTCTAGAAAACTTTTTATAAAGATAAAGGAATGTCTGGAAGATCTATTTAATAAAAGGCTTTTGCAGTATGTTTCTGAGCATACCAATCAGGATATTTTGTAAAATAACAGTATGAAATTTTTACAAAAATAAGACTCATATTAAACAATGCAAGGTAACAGAAAATAAGTCAAAAGATAGTTATATTATTAACAAGTCAAAAGTTGTGCTTTTAGTTTCACATTAAACTAAGGCCCATCCGCCAAAAGCACAATTAGTTTTTACCATATTTGTGTAACGGTTGCAGGATCTGTCTCAAAACAGGACCCGTTCACCTACAACCGTTACTGTGTTCAAAACAAGTTATACTAACTGATGACCAAGGGCTTCGTCCTAAAACCTAGGACCCATCCACCTTTGGTCATCACATTGTTCTAGTGCAGGAAAAGTAAATTGTTCAAGGACAGGAAAAGTAAATTGTTTATGCAACCACAACCATGAAATTAAAAAGTGGGCTCCGACCTTGGCACGTATATCCATCATCGCCCACTCTGCTGCCTAAGGGGCAGCACCTTCTTGAACAGCAACCTCCTTGCCAGCATTCACCCCAGCATCACCCTCAGGATTCTTCTCAGCACCATCATCAGCATTGGCCACCTCCTCTGCCATCTTGGAAGGCTCTTCACCAGTATGTTTTGCAGGATGAGCAACGGGATGACCTCCAAGGCCCTGAAGTTTCTCCTCCCAAGCCTTTACATTCCAGGAAGGGCATTCAAAGCCCAGGTCCATGGCTTCATAAGCCATCTTTATCCTGGCTTGGAGAAGAGAGACGACCACCGAAGTTTTTAGGCTATCCCGGTATGAGCTCATGTTCTGCTGATATTGGAGAAGAGCGGCGTCCAGCTTGGCTTGAGCATCCTCATTAGCTTTGTGAAGGGCGGCTTGATGTTCCTGAGTCATTGCCTTGTATTTGTCCTCATGGTGCTGGGATTTGGCAGCTGCGATGGTCCCTTGATCAGCTATGGTGGCTTGAGCTTTCTCCAACTGAATCTGCAACATCTTGTTAAGACCGGTAGCATCTTCGTATAAATGCATGAGGCGATCCAGACCCTATAGATAAAGACACAGGTATTAATATAGGCAGGATAAAGACTAACATACTTGTGCAGGATATTGGAAAGAAAGTTCTACCTGTTTGAGAAATGAGGTGGCGTCATTGAACCCATGATTCTCAAGAGAGAATGTTTCAGAAACAGCTGGGGAGTCAGTCTCCTTTCTCTTCCGGGAACTGGATGCCCTGGTCCTGGATGCCGGAGGGCCTTTGGGAGCAGAAATAGTTTTCGAGGAGGTAGGCTTTGGTGTAGCAGACGACTTTGGCTTGGATTCTTGTTTGGCGGGTTCAAGGCTGGAATAGCAATCCAGTTCATCGAGTTCGAAAGCATCAAGGTTGACAACTGGTGCTACATAAGGGGAGATACTCTCAAAACTCATCATATTTTTGAAAATAATTAACATATGAAAATGTGCTTACTAGACATTTCTGAATTTGATTTTTGATGAGGATCTGTGAGAGACAGGGAAAAACTTCTTTCGCTGGCAGGAAGACGGTAGATTTCCTTGATCTTGGATTCGGATTCCGCGCTAGGAGGCACTAAATCTCTTAAATTCGCTGCATAAAAACATCAGAATATAAGTCCGGGATACAGTTTGAGAATATAATTGGGGATATTCCTAAAACCCTAAATCCTACCCTTGGTTAACCATTTAACCGGTAGGTCGAAACCCTTATCAATGGAGTCTCTTTTGACGAAAAAGAATTTCCGTTGCCATCGATCCTCGTTCTTGGTGGCTTTAAGGACCAAAGGACTCTTGATGGAGAATAGAAGATAGCGGTGGTTGCCGTGGGATCTTAATCGGTATGCTACGGGAAGGTCCTCAACAAGAAGGTTGGGGTAATGACGAGATTTGATTTGATCCAACACTATCAAGATTCACCAGACCATTGGCATAACTTGGGCATAACTAAGGCCGGTGAGGTCGAAAAAACTGGAGATAAAGGGTGAAAATGGATACCGGAGTCCAAGGGAGAAAGGATAAGCGAAAAAACAAACCCACTCATCGGATGATGCATCCGATCGGGCTTCCTTGTCAAACGGGCGAAAGACCGTTCCGGCGGGAAAGGCACCGGAGTTTTGGAGAGCAGCAATGTCAGCATTATTGAAACAGCAAATCTCCTTCGCCGGATCAGTGATAAGGTTTTGACTTATCAGGGTTGAGGCAGACCGGACCGAGCGGGATTTCGTTCGTGGTGCCATTGAGCAAATCATGAAAAATTAAAGAGAGAAAATTAGAAGAGAAGTTACCTGATGCTTGCTTGAAGATAAGGATGACCGAGACAAGGAGTCCCTTGGTTAATATAGGATGAGTATAAGGGGGTAAAAAGTAAATAATGTCTTGGAAATAGCACTGCTGTCATTTCAAGAGTCTACTCATATTAATTGCCTTAAATTATGAAGTAAAGTTTTGAAATATATCCGTTGGATTGGTATCCCAACTGATATATTTGGGGACAATTGTTAGGGGTCATTTTCTTAACATATGTATCCTGACCAATATCCTGCCTTTGTTTGGTTATTTGTAATCAGGATGTTGGAAGAGGATATTGCTGACATCTTGGGCGATATCCTGAAGCTTATTGAATTAATCACGTGCAGATTAAGGGCAGAGGCTTGCTAACGGTCACAAGGACTTCTTCTCCTCAAGACTCGGACGAATTTGTTGAGAAAGAGACGTTGAGCCCGAAAGACCAGGTCTACAACGTTCCAAGAAGGAATATTCGGTGAATCCCGCGAGTTTAGGATAGTTAGTTATCTTATCTTTACTATAAATAGATGAGGTCGGATCAACTTAGAACACATCATTTCACACTTACACTCTCGAACACAATCACTCTCTAGCTGATAGCAAACATCACACTTGTATTTCATTTTCGTTGTAACACTTAGTCGATCCGTACCACATCCTGCACTGTATCCTGATTTTTGAAGCAATTGAAGAACAAGGCAGCTGCGATTGTCAGCTCCCGAGGTTTTATGCCGGCGATCTAGATTGATCAAGGGCTTTCCTCGTACATCTCGTGTCACTTTCTTTACTTTTTGCTCATTAATTGCTCATTGTTTGATCATCGATACAGCTCAATATCTCGAGCCGTATCCTTAAACTGTTTTTGCAAGTAATTTAATTAGCACATTTTTGACATTTACTTCTAGCACACTACCTCACTTAACTAATTTGATCACTAAATTACTTCGGTAATTTTTGACCAAAACAAATACTATCATTTGTTCTTCCTTCTTCTCCCCAATAACTTCAAAACCCATCATCTTCATCCTTTTCTTCACCTACTATCTCAATAATCACTACATTATAGTGCGATTTTCGTCATCAATCAATGATTCAAACACCCGATCAACGTGTTCTTCAGCTTTTTTTTTTGAAGCCCAAGTTTAATTTCATTCAAAATCTCGTTTTTTCCCGTGATTTTGAAGATAATCACTCGATCCGTTCGATTCAATCGCTGATAAGTGTTTCTATCCTTCAAATTTCGTCAATCGTTGAAGAAATCGGCTTCGATCCATGTAAGAAATTCTTTAATTTCATTTTTACGATCTGGGTTTTTGATTTAGTCATTGCGTTTTACGATCTTGGAGGGGGTCCGGGGGCAGCGCCCCTGGTAGCAGGGTCCAAGGGGCGGCAGCCCCTGGCGGGGTGCAAGGGGCAGAGCCCCTGGTCATTGCGTTTTAGACAGTTTCTGCTTCTGTGAATAATAGTTTCTGGTCATTGCGTTTTAGAAATAAAACATTTTTGAAGTGTTTTTAGTAATTGCGTTTTATGTAAACACATTTTTATGTGTATTCAGTTCATTGCGTTTTAGAGAGAACAATTTCTTTTGTGTTTTTAGGCCATTGCGTTTTAGAAATAAGACATTTTTATGTGTTTTCTAGCCATTGCGTTTTAGAAAAAAGACATTTTAAGTGTTTTCTGGACATTGCGTTTTAAAAATAAGACATTTCTTTGTGTTTTTTGTGCATGGCGTTTTAGGTAAAACACAATTTTTATGTGTTTTGAGGCAATTGCGTTTTAGAAAGTACAATTTCTTTTGTGTTTTTAGGCTATTGCGTTTTAGAAAAAAATCATTTTTAAGTGTTTTCTGGCCATTGCGTTTTAGAAATAAGACATTTATTTGTGTTTTCTGGTCATTGCGTTTTAGAAATAACACATTTCTTTGTGTTTTTTGTGTATTGCGTTTTAGAAAAAGTCATTTTTTACGTTTTTTTTTTCATTGCGTTTTACGCAACTAGGTTTTCAAAGTTTTTTTCGAAAATATAACAATAGTATACTCGTTTTAAAGATAAAAAACGCTCGTTTTTTTGGTGCAAATTTTATAAAAAAATAATGTCATATGAAAAAGTTATTAACGTTTAAAAAATGGGGGGGGGGGAGAATTGGATGAGAGAGAAACTATTGTGCTGGATTGACTTGAATGCCCCTAACAAACCCACGCGCCTCCTTTTTTTTCCTTCAATTTCATTCATTTAATCTTAGCCCTTGAATCCTTGATTAAATAAATAGATGGTCAAGATTACTTTTTAGGCTTCCTACTCAAATAAACTTCCTATTATATTCTAACGCTCTAACATAATGGTAAAAATAATTGAAATTAGGTTCAATTCAATTCTTTCTTATTTTCACAAACTAAGTGCACCCGTTTGTACTTTTAAATCAATGTATATTAATTTATAAGGGTAGATGGAGTGCATCTCGCTCCTCCGGTCGACAGAGCTCATTGATGTTCCCGCAACCCCTCTTCCATCCTGCTCCTCTCTTCCTTCTTTGTCAGGGCCGGTCTTGAGCAAGTGCCAGATGGGCGACAGCCCAGGGCCCAAATCAATATAGGACCCGAAAAAAAAAATTAAATTGCATTAAAAAAAAAACTCTTAAAAGGCCAGGGTTTAAGAACAAAAAACGTTAAAAGGTCCGTAACAATTTAAGACTTTTGGATTTGTAGCCCAATTTGCCAATGAAATTCGTAAAGGGTCTGAATGGCTAAATTCTTTTAAGTAGCCCAACTTATGAAAATGTAATTAAAGTAACCCGGACTCAATTGAATAAACAAAACTAAAAACCCAATTAATGAATTGAGGGGTGTTGCTGGGCCTTTTTTTTTTTTTTGCAAACAGGGCCAATTTTTTTATCTCGCACAAGATAAAACTTTTTTTTGTGATTTTCAGAGACGGCCATATCTTTGTGTTAGGTCTGTTAGAAAATAAAATTATAGGATCAGAAAAAATTCATCATTTCCTTTTTTTAGGAGATTTCCTGCATCATAATTTTCTCAATCATTTAGCCGTTAGGGTCTCATCCAGCTCATGTTTCCTTTATTTTTTGATTCTTGTGTCCCTATATATTGAGGTTGTTTGTATTTGTCGATTCATAAAAAAGCAATATGCAATACAATTTGATCCATTATTCTAGCATTCTCTGATTATCAAAACAATATGGTATCAGAGCAGTTCTGAATCGATTCAGGGAACTGCTCATCACCTACCCTTTCCGCTTCAAACAACCATAGTCAAGGCCACCATGAATCCCGACGGTAGCCCCACTGTTCAAAATAATTCCGATCTTTCAATCCAATTAGCCAACCTTCTCAATGGTTTTCAATCATTCAAAAACCAAAACACCAAACACAATCTGTCCGATAGCCTCACGATCAGTCTTAAACTTAACAATCAAAATTATGCCCTATGGGATCGTATGATTCGTGTAGCTATCGGAGGTAAATCAAAAACTCTTCTTGGTCATTTGTCAGGACATCCGGCACCCCCCAAACCAGATGGGTATGAGCGATGGGAACAAGACGACCTCGTAGTGTTCTCATGGCTTATACAAAATATTGAACCAACAATTGCAAGCAACCTGACCGAGTTTCCCACTGCCAAAGCCTTGTGGGATGCTCTCGTTACCACATACAGCAGTGGTAAAGATAAACTCCAAACCTTTGACTTACATGTCAAAGCGAATGGAATTAAACAAAATGGAACTCCTCTTGAGGAATTTTGGATCATAATGCAAGGAATCTGGGGAGAAATAGATCGAAGAGATCCAAACCCCATGACATCCCCAACCGATATTACCACTTACAACAAACTGAGAACAGAGCAAAAACTGTTTCAGTTCCTTAATGCAATCGACCGACAGTATGATACTATCAAGAGGGAAATCCTTAGGATGGATCCGCTCCCCTCGGCAGAAGAAGCATATGCGGCGGTCCGGAAGGAAACTGCACACCAAAATATCCTTGGGACCACCGCCGGAACTCAATCAGGAATCGGAGCGGGGCTAGCTACTACTCGACCCGACCACAATGACAGAGCCCTAGGGCTTGCGGCCAGGGGGCAGACACGCCTCTCAGATGTCCCTTTCAAACCCAAAATCGACAAAACTAACCTTAAGTGTGACCATTGTGGAATGATGAGGCATACCAAAGATCAATGCTTCAGAATCGTTGGCTACCCTGAATGGTGGAGCGATGGCCACAAGAAAGGTACTAAGAAAAATAAGGATGGAGGAAAAGCAGCGGTCGCCACCAACCGTACCGAAGAATCCGGCAGGGGCGGCGAAGATTCCGGCAGGAGCGGCGAGCAGAACAGTGGAGGATTTGGTGGAGTTGCCTTCGCCGGAGAAACTGAGCAAAATGAAGGAGGTAATGGGTCTGGGAGACTAATCTCAGATCCCTCTTTATTGAACCCTATATTTTTTTATTATAGATTTTTAGAGTTACTCAACAAGACCCCTTTAGAATATGATGTACATGATACTGGTCAATTGGAAAGAACTAATAAAAACCTTTTTATTAAACAAAATAATAATAAGGATCAAATTTTTCCTAGGAATAATATTAATAAAGGTAGAAAAACTAGATTTAAAAAAAAAACTAAATATTGTAAAGGAGGAAGACATGTGTCGAACTCTCAAGCCAATATAGCAAAAACCTGTGAAAACTCGGATGAATCCTGGATATTTGATTGTGGTGCTACTGACACCATGACATATGATTTATCCGATATTAAAAATAAAAATAACCCTAGAATTGGCCATATCAAAACCGCTAACGGGGGGGGGGGGGGGGTTGTTCCTGTCAAAGGAGGAGGAACTGTTGAGATATCTCCCACTTTAAAACTTTCAAACTGTCTTTACGTCCCGTCCCTGTCACATAAACTGTTATCCATTAGTCATGTTACAAAAGAGTTAAATTGCACTGTCTTGATGCATCCAACCTTTTGTATTCTCCAGGATATCAGGACGGGAATGATCATTGGGCGTGGCACTGAACGACTGGGATTGTACTATGTGGACGAAGTAACTCAACCGGGAAGTGTGATGCTTGCTCATGCAACAACAAATAGGGAAGCTTGGCTCTGGCATAGGAGATTAGGACACCCATCTATTGGCTATTTACGTCTTTTATTTCCAAAACTTTTTCCTAATAATAATAATTTCCATTGTGAAACGTGTGTCTTGGCTAAAAGTCATAGACAAACCTATAAATTAAATAACACCAAAGTTGCGTTACCTTTTTCTCTTATACACTCAGATGTTTGGGGACCCGCTGAGGTCATTGGAGGACAAAACCTTCGGTTTTTTGTTCTCTTTATTGACGATTGCACTCGTATGACATGGATTTATTTTTTGAAAAACAAAAATGAAGTTTTCGAGAAATTTAAAATATTTTATACCATGATACAAACACAATTTAAAACTAATATTCAAATCCTTTGATCCGACAATGGAGGAGAATATGTCAACAATTCCATGAAACAATTTTGTCAAGAAAAAGGCATCATTCACCAAAAAACATGTCCACATACTCCCGAACAAAATGGCACGGTTGAACGAAAAAATCGGATCCTCTTAGAAATTACACGCGCCCTATTGCTTGAGTTAAGGGTCCCTACATCTTTCTGGCCTGAAGCCGCTTCTACTGCTACTTATTTGATCAACCGTCTCCCAACTAAAGCTCTTGATTCAAAAACTCCCATACAAGTTCTGTCCGATTTTACTAAAATTCCTCCACCTCTCACGTTACCACCACGAGTTTTTGGATGCACAGTCTATGCCCATATACCTAAACATGATCGAGGCAAACTTGGCCCGTGCGCCGAGAAGTGTGTTTTTGTTGGCTATGGGGTCGATCAAAAAGGATATCGATGCTATAGTCCAAAACGGCGACATATGTACACTACCCTTAATTGTGACTTTCTTGAAACCGAATACTTCTATACCACCCAGCACAGTGGTCAGGGGGAGAAGACATATGACACACTGAGCTGGCTAACCAAAAGTTTTTCAGAAGAAGTCAGTCATAATAACCGGGATGAGGCACCTGCACCTGCTCCTAGTCCACAAATTGATGCTCCCACCGTTAGTGCCACTAACCAAGATTGCCCTAATCCAGATACTGAGGTAAGTCACGACGAAATAAATGAAACTCAAAATACTGAAACTAACAACAATGAGAGTACTTTAGATCAAAATTTGCAGGAAGAGTCTATACAGGAACAAGAAGAACCAACACAAGAACAAGAAGAACACAATATGGAAGAGGAAACAACAGGAAAATATGTCTTGCCTCCAAAGAGCGAATAGGGGGATTCCTCCAAAACGATACTCTCCAGAAAAAGAAACGAGGCCATCTAGATATCCCATGACAAATATTGCAAATGGGAACTTATCAAAAGAAGCCAAAGCCTTCACCACTTCCTTGTACAAGGAGCAACTACCAACCTCCATAGAACATGCCTTGAATTCGAAAAATTGGAAAAACGCTATGGAACCAGACTGAAGGCACTCAAAAGAAATGATACATGGGAAAAATGTGTTCTCCCCTTAGGAAAAAGACCAGTAGGATGTCGTTGGGTCTTTACAATCAAACACAAAGCTGATGGAACCATTGAAAGATATAAAACTCGTCTCGTAGCGAAAGGCTACACCCAAACATATGGGATTGATTATTCCGAAACTTTTTCTCCTGTCGCTAAAATTGACACTATTTGTGTCCTTTTCTCCATCGCTGCAAACGAAGGATGGCCCCTTCATCAATTTGACGTCACAAATGCTTTTCTACATGGAGAATTAAAAGAAGAAGTTTACATGGAGGCTCCCCCCGGTTTTGCCAAAGACTTTAAAGCTAATGAAGTGTGTGGATTAAAAAGGACCCTTTACGGTCTTAAACAGTCCCCTCGGGCCTGGTTTGGCAGATTTACATTAGCAATGAAAGGATATGGCTTCCGACAAAGCAATTCCGACCACACACTTTTCCTCAAACAGACAGGTAAGTTTGTAACTTGTTTAATTATATACGTTGATGATATGATTATTACAGGTAATGATGAAGAAGAAATTAAGAAGTTAAAGAAGAGTCTCTTCACCGAGTTCGAAATGAAAGATTTAGGAAGACTGAAGTACTTTCTTGGGATTGAAGTTCTTAGAGCAAGGGATCTTCATATGTCAGAAAAAATATATTCTTGATCTCCTTGCTGAGATAGGGATGATTGACTGCAAACCAGTTGACACTCCCATAATGACCAACCAGAAACTCTGCATAGAGGAAGGAAAAGATTTGGCAGACAAGGAACAGTATCAACGATTGGTGGGCAAACTTATATATCTCTCACATACCCGTCCTGACATTGCATACGCGGTAGGAGTTGTCAGTCAATTCATGCACCGACCACAAACTAATCACATGGATGCAGTTTTAAGGATCATAAAGTACCTTAAGGGGACTGTAGGCCATGGGATTTTGTTTTGGCCAAACAGACACTTGAAGATTCAAGCCTATACAGACGCAGACTGGGCAGGAAACAAAGATGACTGGAGATCTACTTCGGGATACTTTACTTTGGTTAGTGGAAACTTAGTTACATGGAAAAGCAAAAAACAAAAGGTTGTTGCCCTGTCTAGCGCTGAAGCAGAATTCCGAGGCATTGCACGAGGATTAGCAGAAGTTCTTTGGATACACAAACTTTTATCAGAGATTGGTTTTCCCCAAACTGAGCCCAGTAAAATCATGTGTGATAATCAAGCCGCCATACAGATTTCAGAAAATCCTGTCCAACACGACCGTACAAAGCATGTGGAAGTTGATAGACATTTCATCAAAGAAAAGCTCGAAGCAAAGATTGTAGAACTTCCATTTATCCCATCTAAAGATCAACTTGCAGACATTCTAACCAAGGCCGTCAACGGAAGATTGTTCAACAGTTGCCTCAACAAGTTGAGCTTCGAAGACCCTACTACTCAACTTGAGGGGGAGTGTTAGAAAATAAAATTATAGGATCAGAAAAAATTCATCATTTCCTTTTTTTAGGAGATTTCCTGCCTCATAATTTTCTCAATCATTTAGCCGTTAGGGTCTCATCCAGCTCATGTTTCCTTTATTTTTTGATTCCTGTGTCCTATATATTGGGGCTGTTTGTATTTGTCGATTCATAAAAAAGCAATATACAATACAATTTGATCCATTATTCTAGCATTCTCTGATTATCAAAACAATAAGGTCCGATTCCAAAGAATATTCCTATTGTTGCTTTCTTTCAAATTGGTACTCCTTGCCACCTAAACTTAAGTGCAACCTTTTCGCCCCTTGCATTCCCTCCACCCTAAGGTTGTTAAAGTAAATTGTGAATTTCAACTTATTTGGAAGTAACTCAAAAACTTGAGTATAATCATCTCAAGTCAACTTACTCGTAAATTTTTAACTGGATACGAGCCTGCTAGAATAAGATGTCCAGGATAAAAAGAAAAGCCCAACTAGTTAAAGCCAGAGATGAAAGCCCAACAATACATAAGTAGTGGTGCACAAATCGGGTTTTCTGAATACCCGGTTCCGGGTATGGAACCGGGTTCGGGTACGATCGGGTTCTACAAAATCGGGTATTGACAATACCCGAGTTGGGTCCGGGTCCGGGTTTTATATAAAAAATGTATACCCTATTCGGGTCGGGTTTTCTAATACCCGGGTATTATAATACCCTATTTTCAGGTTCGGGTAGGGTCGGGTTTGGTTCGGGTATGCCTCGGGTATTCATTTTTTTTTATAAATCATAGAAATATAAAATGCAAAACCTTTTTATATCATAAAACATAGAAATACATGACACCTAAATAATCATTGAACCGGATCAAATAAGATGATGAGCATAGATAGCTTCAAATAACTTGATCGTCTTCGTTTATTGTTCGTCATCAAAGACCTCTTTTATAGGGTATAGAGATACAATGTAAACCAAACAAATGATCATAATACACTTTCTAACGGCTATATAGTCGTTACCAAGGTACAAAACTCGAAAAAACACAAAAAACGAAAAAACCTGAACAGGGTATTGGGAAACCCGGAACGGGTATTGAAAAAACCCGGTTCCGGGTTCGGGTTGACACCGGGTACTCGTAAAACCCGGGTTGAAAAAGGGTATAAAAAACCCGGTTCCAGGTTCGGGTTTTATAACAGAAATGCATACCTAACCCCGACCCTATGGGTAGGGTCGGGTTCGGGTTCGGGTATAAAAAACCCGGGTTTTATAATACCCGGTTTCAGGTTTTATTTTCGGGTCCGGGTCCGGGTTTTTTGTGCACCACTACATAAGTGGATCCAATAATCTTTGATTCTTCATAACCCTTGATTTTGTTTAATTACTTTTTGTCTTTTTTAGTTTTTTAATTACCTTTTGTCTTTTCTAGTTTTTGTTTCATAGTGAGGTTTTTTTTTTTATGTTTTACCGTTTTCATCTTCTACCGATTTACATTTTTAGTCTTTTAGGTTTGTATGTTTATTTTTAGCCTTTCAAGTTTTGCTTTTTTTTTCTTTATATTTAAGTTAGGGCTTTCTTGGTATAAATTCGAGTTCATTTACGTATTACGTCACGTGGTGGTATAAATTCGCATTTTTGTTTCACGACTGTTTTCGATTTTGGTCATCGTTTGCTTAATTAATACTTAACACTATTTTACGATTCGCGCGCCCGCAATGCGGGGTTAAACACTACTGCCATTTTGGTCCCTGTGGTTTGGGCATTTTTGCCATTTTAGTCCAAATCTCAAACTTTTTACATCTGGGTCCCTGTGGTTTCACTTTTGTTGCCATTTTGGTCCAAAATCCAAAAAACTCATATTTTGACTGTTGAATGCTGATTCGTTTGTCCTTTTGTGCAGGGGTATAATCGTCCATCTTAAACATTAATATATACATATAAATAAAATTAAAAAAAAGATTATAATAAAATCCCAAAAACCCCCCATAATCTCTGCAACTCTCTCTCTCTCTCTCTCTCTCTAAACACACCTCTGATTCTCTCTCTTCTCTCTCTCTCTCTATAACACCACCGCCACAACAATCGCCGGTGATGATTCCGGTACAACAGGCGGTGATGCATCGGAGAAGTAGCCACCACTGTCACCATCGTCTCCATCTCCGTCTCAGCCATCTCCGTCTCAGCCATCTCCCCCACCACCACAATAGCCTCCAAACCCCATCTCCGGTGAGTTGCTCAACCCTCAAAACCAACCCTCGCTACGCATCCTACAAGTTTCATTTCGAGTGGAACCTGCTTCGATTGACTTTTGTTTCTTTAGATCCAGTTATTAGGGCTTGAATGTGGCCAGTATAGAAGCTTCACAGTCTGATCGATGAAGGATTTTTGATAAAATCCCAGGAATTTTATTAGGGCTTGAGGGCATGTTTGGGTAAGCTTTTAGAAACAACTTATTGACTTATTGGCTTCTTGGAAAAGTCAGGATTTTGTGACTTATTGACTTATTGGCTTTTTCCCCTCACATACACCCTCTTTGCCAAACATCATTTTAGAGCTTATGACTTTTCAAAAAGTCAATAAGTCAATAAGTTGTTTCAAAAAGCTTACCCAAACATGCCCTGAATGTGGCGATTGGCTTTTGTTTCATTAGATTCCGCTTGAAAACCGTTTTTATTTTACTCACCCTTCATGATTTCAGACTCGCCGGAATGATTCCGTCAGAGTTACCTAGATAATTGTTCATTTTTGAATTCGGTGGTGGCAATGGGGATAGGTAGTGACAGGGGGTGGTGAAGGTGACGGTGGGGGTCATGGCGGTGGAGGTGGAGGTTGTGGTGGTTGAATGTGACGGTGGAGGTGGTGGTTGTGGGTTGAAGATGAAGGAGATGAGGAAAAGGAATTTGGGGAAAGATCTGGATTTAGGATTATGAATATGTAATAGTTCCTAATAAAATTCTGTTTTATTGTGAATATGTAATAGTTGAATTTTTGAATTTTTGTGGGTTGAACTATTACACAAATTCTGGATTTTATTAGGGCTTGAATGTGGCGATTGACAAACACAAATTCTGGAAAGATCTGGATCTGGATTTAGGATTGAATACTTGAATTTTTGTGGGTTGAACTATTACATAATCACAGGTGGTTGTGGTGGGTTGAACTATTACATAATCACAGGTGGTTGTGGTTGAATACTTGAATTTGTGTGGGTGGAACTATTACATAATCTGGATCTGTGAATAATAAAACAGAAATGACAAAATTACCCCTGAGGAAAAGGACAAAACAGGGGGGTTTAATTTGGGGAATCTGGTCAGATTTGGATTTTAGACCAAAATGGCAACAAAAGTGAAACCACAGGGACCCAGATGTAAAAATTTTGAGATTTTGACTAAAATGGCAAAAATGCCCAAACCACAAGGACCAAAATGGCAGTTTACTCTTTTTTTTTTTTTATAATCAGAGTCCCCCTTGCATGTGATAATTTCAATGATGATTGATTTAAATGAATTCTATATTCCCAAATTAAGTATTCTATTTTACTAATTCTACTTCAGATGAAGCTTTATTGAGCCAAAGCTTGCAAGCAAGTTTCAGTACTTACTTTAATTGCTATCATCAGTGGGATTGTCTTTCGTTGGTGGCTTCGGTTACCCTTTCAGATCACAAGGACAAATGGATCTGACTGGGAGATGATTCGGGTCAATTCTCGGTTGGTTAAGTGAAGAGGTTACTCGCAAATGATCAGGATTACAGCCAACTCTTTGTTCTTGAGTGGAGTAAACTGGTTCTCCAATTTATGCTTTCTCGTTAATTTTTTAGAGTTAAGTTCACCCTCTAGAGTTTTTTAGAGTTAAGTTCGAGTACAAATACGCTTAACGTCAGTGGCGAAGCTTGAGATTTCCGACCGGGGGGACGGAAGTCACCGGACCTAAAAATTTCTATAAAACCTGGGGGGTCGAAAACGTATATACCCAAAAAATTTCTATACGAAAACTACATACTCTCCACTACTGAGCGAAAAGTTCGGGGGGAGGGGGGCGGCTGCCCATAAAAGCTTCGCCCATGTTTAACGTACAAAACGTACGAAAGACATGAACCAAAAATTATAGATATGATATAATTTCCGGAAATTTTATGTTTGAATAATATTATTGCTGGAAAATTACAGATATGATATTATTTCCGGCAATAATATTTTATAGCTAGTTATAAAAAGTTGCAGAACCAAAAAAAAACCTTAAGAAGTTATTTTAGAAAACAGACAATAACATACAATAGCAGCCAATCACAAACAACCATGGTAATAAATACTCACAGCCTAGCATTATTATTGTTATGAGATAGAATATGTGTTTGCCAACAATGATACTAGTTCAAAGAACCTGCTATTTGGTTCAAGACTTAAACCCATAACTATATAGTTCACTTCATAAGTTTAGCATTAAAACAAGAAAAGACATGATCCGGAACCGCTAGGCGTTGAGTTGCAGGGCAGGTGCCAGATTAGCCAGGTGGCCAGTTCATTTGGCGTCCCCCAAGTAGGTGAACATGAATGTGGTAAACAGATTGGCCTGCCAAAAGAACATTTGTAAACTGAAATGCTCCAACAAAAACAATAGTACAACACAAAAATCAAATTTAAGCAGAGAACCGCATAAATCCCTATATCTATTGCACCAGTTTTAAGTAGAGGAAACACATAAAGACTTGTACGTGTGTGGTAGGAGAGAGAAGAAGAGGCGGTTATGTGGTTCTCGCGGTGCTCTACTTAATATTAATCATACATTGAATGTGCCTAGGGGTGCAAACGAGCCGAGCGGCTCGCGAGCTCGGCTCGAGAAAAAGCTCGAAACGAGCCGAGCCTTATCGAGTCCGAGCCGAGCTTGAGCCTAAAATAAAGCTCGTTTGTTTATCGAGCCCGAGCCCGAGCCCGAGCCTCGCATGTGAAGCTCGTTAGGCTCGTCGAGCCTTAGTATAAACGAGCCGAGTCGAGTCGAGCTTATTCAAACTTGTTTACAAGCCGACCTCAAACCTAAAAATAAGCTTATTTAATAAACGAGCCCGAGCCCGAGCCCGGGCTTCACTTATCGAGCTAGCGAGCCTAAAAAGTCTATTATTTATATTTAATATATTAATTAATAGATAATAAACGAGCCGAGCTCGAGAAAATACAAACGAGCCGAGCTCGAGCCTTGAAAACAAAGCTCGAATCGAGCCGAGCTCAAGCCCGAGCTCTCATAAGTTAATCGAGCTCGAGCCTGGTCAAGCTTGGGCTCGGCTCGGCTCGGCTCGTTTGCACCCCTAAATGTGCCTTAGTATATATGTGTTCATAGAGAACTATGCTTACATCCATTTGGTCCATCGTTAATGACAATTCTGAATCCTTCTTCAAGACCTTCTTGCTTTGCTACAACCTTTGCGGTGTATAGAAGATGGCCAAGAATCTCACTATGCCTCTCCTCAGCCTACAAGATCACACGGAAGTATATGCTAAGCTGATTAATCATGTGAAAGGATAACAAAATCGTAATAACTAAACAAATAATCTTTTAACTGTTTCTTACTCCTATCGCAACGTGTAGCTTAATATAAGTGTTTGACCATCAATCAACAGTCTAAGTCTTAGGTGACTATCTAGTGAATCACGAACCCGATCGCGTACCCGAACCGAAGCGAACCGCGAATTAGGTGACTATGGTCTAAGATACTTTTATTTTAAGCTTCATGTTGAGATATCAGCCCTACACATTTGCCATGAAGGGGCTCCCATACATGAAACCCCGAAATGTATCTTCTAAGCACCAAGAGTGTTGGAAACCGAGACATGGTGCTTTTATTTATTGCATATAAATATACAACTATGTGTGAATATACACAATTACCTTAGAAAGACCGGTCAAGCCATCCTTAACTTTTGGAATAAGCAAGATGTGCGTTGGTGCTTGAGGAGCAATGTCCCGGAATGCAAGAACCTGCAACAAGAAACATTGGATGACTTCAATTGTTACAACTTACAATATACAATATAAAATAAAGATTATAGACTTATAGTGTGATTTATAAACTAGAAAACTATACTGGGACATGCATGCTAAATTGATATGACTTCTTATTAAAACTCCAAGCACAAACTTTTGTTTGTTTATAATTAACACGTATCTTCATCACTCACTGATTACAATTCACAAAATAGATTGATTATGCTAAGAAAAATGATATTAATCACTTGAAAGATTCCTCCTCAATCAACTCTTCACTTAAATAGTTTTAAATCCGGAGTTACTAATATTATTAGACCTATGTGTTTCTAGGTCAAGATTTCGATAAGATTGTTTGGCTCATGATATTTACCCAATGAAACCTGTGTTCTCTATATCTGGACCGTTCACTGGACAAATATTGCCTTTCCTTTTAGCTACTTAATCATAGATTCAAAGATTTAACCTCCTCACTGAAATTTGAATATAGCTAATAACTGTATAAATACATAAAAATTGATCATGGAATACACACAATCTTAGTTCAAAATAAAAGACCTTAACGATTTAAAAGGTAATGTGTAACCTTATCATCTTCGTAAACAACATTTGCTGGGATTTCTTTGTTAATGATCTTGTCAAAACTGCAAAATAAACAAAAAAGACTTACATTAACATTTTTGTGAGGTGTTCATGCAGGATAGCCTTTTAGAAGAATATAAAAATCAATGATACCTAAAAACTACAGCACAAATAAATATAAACAATGACTAGATACACAACAGAGTACACAATATGCCAGAAAATAAAATTCAAGGGTAACTTACAACAAAATAAAAGGATACGAAACAACATAGTTAGCTTTAATACATAATATGCAATTTTTACTTGTTTTCCTTTAGCTTCATGGGCATCAGCTTACTCTGTTATTTGCAAGCCCTATCAAAAACTTGTTATTTATATTAACACAATTACTCGCTACCTGAAGGGGTAACCCGTAACCCCACCCCTCACCCTCACCATCCGGAATATCATGTGTCTGGAGCTGGTAACATCCTAATTACCATATGTCACGTGCTAGTTATGCCGGATTCGGGTCACAAAGAGATCTTCCCCCTCTTCTGTTGCTAGTCTAACAACACTTACATGCCTTTGTCATTTTATCCAATAGTGTTCCGTTAGATAGGAACAGATTTGATAAATACTGATAACTCTCGAATAGAGTATTAGAACGAGTCTTTCTCATTGTTCAAAATCGAGAAAAATATTGAAGATGGCTTTTCCCGGATGAAATGCAAATTGGATTCATGTTACAGGAGAAGGATTTCCCATTCCTTAGCCAGAAATATATGTGGCCATGAAAGTACCCATTTGGGGAACATCCAATGCCAAAGTCACTAAATGGGTAAGTCACCAATCCCTAAAATGGACTATGTAGTACTATGTAATGTACTTTGTTACGGACGGTCATTTTACTAGAGGTTTATAATCTACCCTTGTGTGAATCCTGTTGAAGCATATACTCGAGGGGTGGGTGCAGGGCGGACGATTTTCAATTTACACATGAACATATGGGGCACTATGTCTGAAGTGACGTGAGTCTGGTCACAAAAAGCCCATCCCCCTCTTTTGTGGGCTTACATTCGGAGCACCATATGTCCGAATCTGGTAACATCCAAAGGAAGTTACACACGATTCCCCCCATCCCTCTTCCATGGCAAGTTCAATGGTGCTTACATGTGCAGAAAAGCCCCAAAGAAACGGCCTGATTAGAGGATCAACCAAGTGACGAGGAAGACGTAAGAAAGTTTAGGTCCGTCTTACTACATTATAAGTAAAGAATCTTAACTGGAACCTGCATCCTAAGAAAAGTTGAAAATTCATAAATACTAATATAAGACATCATAGAAAGGGTGTGCTTGATTATCTCCACACATAACATCATCATCCAAGAACAAATACACTAACACTTTAGTAATTTATTTGCAATCGAAAATACAACATAAACCCATCCCAATTCCGATCTAGGGCGTAAAACACAATCTAGTTATCAGTACAAACACACTCAATTAAAATGAACAAATCATCGTCGCTATCAACAAAAGAAACGTTGACCCACTAATATACAGAAACATTCAGCATCAGATAGAGAGAGAAAGAGAGAGTACATAGTGGGAGAATCGGAGGGAACGGCTGCAAGAGCGGCGTCTTTCTCGGACGCCATCGCAGTAGGGTTTTGGTGAAAACCACCAAAAATGTGAGAGTTGAGTACTTGCAGCCGCTTACCACTGCTCATTCGTCTTACATAATTTGATTTTCTAACTAATAAATCTTCTATTTTTTTTTGAGTTAAATGTCATTTAAGTCACCCTAGTTTTGACTATTTTACCAGTTTAGTTCAAAGGTTTCATTTTTCGTATGTGAGTCCAAAAAGGTTTCACTGTTGCCATTTTAGTTCACTGCGTTAACTTTATCCATTTTTTCTGTTAACGAGAAAGACAATTCGGTCATTTTATATGGCCGAATTACCCTTCTAGTTAACAGAATTACATATAAAATGCCCGAATTGCCCTTCCTGTTAACATAAAAAATGGATGAAGTTAACCCAGTGGACTAAAATGGCAACGGTGAAACCTTTTTGGACCCACAGACGAAAAATGAAACATTTGGACTAAACTGCCAAAATAACCCAAACCGCAAAAGAATAAAATGACATTTAACTCTTTTTATTGAAGGGCAAACACCAACTTTTATTCAACCCCAAAGATTCAAAAGTATTAATGGTTTTCAAGCTACTAAGCCAACCATCTATTACATAATCACCCTATGAAGTCGAAAAATCGAAACCATAAAAAACATAACAATAAACAATGTATAATACTCCATTATAAAACTCGAAATTCACCCACTTCCTCCGGTCCAAATCCGTTCTCTTTGCTCTGATTTAATCCGCAGGAACGTATTTGCCTGTATTTCTCCAAAGATCTCATCTATATTTGCTCCCTTCCCATTAAAATCTTCTACTTTTATTCATTACATCGTACTAGTAGACAAATCACTTCATTTTTTACACCATCGGTAGTGGAAAGGCAAAGTGGCGTCACTTAACGCCCCATAATGCCTCACACATCGCCCCCTGGGCGTGACTCGATCAAAAAAACCCAGCCGTGTTTATGAAAACACCTCTTCAACTTTGAAAAGAAATTTCCAACTCTTCTTTGATAATATTATTTGTTTTATTTTTTCTAAAAGAATAGCAATTGGGTAATCATTGCAAAGACATTATACTATTATATTGGAATTATCTTCTATTTATTTAGTTTATTTTTATTCTTCCTGCCGAATAGGAAGTGATTTAGGAGTTTATTTGTTTTCCTTTTTCTCTCCTAGTTTGTTGGACCTCCTTTTGTATTTATGTTCCTACGTTCTATTGAATTATTGTATTCAGCTTTTGATACCAAAGTTTTCATGGTATCAAAGCAGCTCTGAAATTGAAGATTCTCAACTACCAAGCCATCGACATGGATGGCGGACAACCAGGAAACCAGAAAACTGAAGCAATCGACAGTAGCTCCCCTTATTACATCTATGCCTCCGATTCGCCAAGGCAGATGCAAACTAACGACCCCCTCACTGACAGCAACTATAGTGATTGGGTTCAAGAGATGGAAAACTTTCTGTTCGCCAAGAATAAGATGGGTTTTGTCAACGGAACCATTCCGAAACCCGATAAGAAACACAACACATACACAGCGTGGATGCGCTGTGATGCAATGATCAAAGGCTGGTTGACGGCATCCATGGAGAAGACGATTAGAGGCAACGTTAAATACGCAAACACATCGGCAGAAATTTGGGCCGACTTGAAAGAACGGTTTGGGAAAGAAAGCGCCCCACGCGCGTATGAGTTGAAGCAAAAACTTACTATCACCAGGAAAGATAATAATTCTGTCTCGGCTTACTATACAGCTCTTAGAAGTCTTTGGGACGAGATCTCGTCCGTGCTGCCCACACCTTGTTGTACTTGTGGTCACTGCACCTGTGAAATCGGAAAACGGTTGAATGAATTTCAAGAAAAGGAACGTTTGTACCAGTTCCTTATGGGATTGGATGGTGGCTTCTCAACCATCCGCACACAGGTGTTGTCCATGAAACCAAACCCCACGCTTAGAGAGGCTTATAGACTCGCGTCCGAGGATGAGCAGCAGCGATCCATAACTGCGTCTAAAGAAGGTCACATCGAACCCACTGCGTTTCAAACTTACTCTCAGGGACGGCGAGATGGCACCAACAGGCGTGGGAATTCTGGAGATAAGGTGTTGCAAAGGGATTACAAGCGGAACAATGATGGTCAAGAGCATTGTACCGTTTGTGGTCGAGACGGTCACAAGAAAGAAGGGTGTTTCAAGGTCATTGGGTATCCGGATTGGTGGCCGGGAAAATTGAAGAACGAAAAGGCCAAACCGAAGGTGGCCCATGTCGATGGCGAAGGATCCACTGTGGGAGGACTAACCAATACACAATATCAAACATTGCTAAAGCATCTTTCAGAAAACAATGACAAAACACAAGGTGATGTTTCACGCAAGGCCAACATGGCATGTACGGTATTAATAATGATGATTGGATCGTTGACTCGGGCTCCACATATCATATAGTCCATAAGGATGGTATGCTCGAAAACGCATCCAAGGCACGTTCTGAAACACCCGTAGTCATTCCCAATGGAGAAAGTATCTCTGTCGAGGCTACGGGTGACTCCACTCTGATGGGCGGCACCAAAATAGGAGGAGTCTTATATATTCCCAAATTTAATAGCAATCTTCTTTCTGTAAGTCGATTATCCAGAGAACTGAATTGTGTTGTAAGCTTTTACCCGATTTTTTGTGTTATGCAGGGCTTACACTCGAAGAAGTTGATTGGAACGGGTAAATGCGTGCATGGTCTTTATCGAATGGGTGTGCTGAGGGATGATAGAAGAGTCATGACTTTGAAGACTGATGCGGAAGTTTGGCATTCTAGATTAGGTCATGCTTCTACCTTGAAACTTAGTCACATTGAGTCTTTGAAAAATGTTTCTTTTGGTTTTAAAGACGATGTTTGTCATGCATGTATGAAAGCCAAACACACTCGATCTATTTTTCCTAAAAGCTTTATTAAATCCAATGAATGTTTTGAGCTTATTCACTGTGATATTTGGGGTAAATATAGAAAACCATCTACTGGTCTCGCTAATTTCTTCCTTACTATTGTCGACGACTATAGCCGGGGTGTGTGGGTTTATCTCATTAAACATAAAGACCAAGCAAGTGATTGCTTGATTAGTTTTCATAAAATGATTGAAACTCAATTTAGAAAACGGATAAAAAGAATTAGATGTGATAACGGAGGGGAATTCACGTCTAACAGAATGAAAACCTTTTATTCACAAGAGGGCATATTGCTTGAAACTACGTGCCCATACACACCCCAACAAAACGGGGTGGTTGAACGTAAACATCGTCACTTACTTGAAACGGCCCGAGCCCTCATGTTTCAAGGAAGCCTCCCAAAGAGATTTTGGGGTGAGTGCATTGAAACGGTCGTCTACATCATCAACAGGCTGCCCTCCAAGGTTATTCACCACAAAACACCCCATGAAATTATCATGGGTAATATACCTGATTATGAGGAAATGAGAACCATGGGATGTCTAGTATATTATCATAGTACGGTGACAGGGGGAGATAAATTTGAGCCGAGGGGTAAACCGGGCGTCTTTATTGGTTATCCCGTTGGTATAAAGGGGTACAAAATTTTTGACATAGAAGATGGAAAATTCGTGGTCTCACGTGATGTTCGGTTCTTTGAGAAAATATTTCCTTACATGAAGTTAAAGGAAGAAAGTATCGATAAGAGTGCCTTTGAAATTCCCACATGGTTTGAGGACACTGATGAAGAAAGGAACAATCAATTAAATTCTCATGAAGGTGGGCCATCCCAACCTTCCACCGAATCATCAAGCCCAGCAAGTGATAATGGGAATTCACATGACACTTCTGGGCCTTCTAGCCCTCTCATGCAACCTATTTTTGAACAAGAGCAATCAAGTCCACCTATGAAAGATCAATCTGTTGTTGAACCAATGGTAAATGATGCTGAGCAACCGGCTAGGTCTAAACGTGACAAAAGTCAACCAGCACGCTTCCGAGATTTTGATGTTGAGTTGCCTCCTTCGATAGACCACACGCGACCCGACTCCGATCATTCTTCTTCGACGGTACATCCCTTTGCTAACTACGTTTATTATGATAAATTCTCTGATACTCACAAAGCTTACTTGGCGGCCATTACTAAAAATAGTGAGCCTAAAAATTTTTACCAAGCCATGCAGGATATTGAGTGGCGAAAGGCCATGCAAAAGGAAATCGAGGCTCTCGAAGAAAATGACACCTGGTCCTTGGAGGATCTCCCTGAAGGCAAACATGCCATCGACTCCAAGTGGGTCTACAAAATCAAATACAAGCCTAATGGAGACATAGAGAGGTACAAAGCACGTTTGGTGGCAAAGGGTTTTACACAAATTGAAGGTGTTGATTACCATGACACCTTTGCTCCAGTTGCCAAATTAGTCACGGTTCGGTGTCTTCTAACTGTGGCTGTTAAAAGAAACTGGCTCTTACATCAGTTAGACGTTAACAATGCATTCTTGCATGGAAACTTGCGAGAAGAAGTCTATATGAAGATTCCCCTAGGATTCTCCAAAAGGAATGAAACCCGTGTTTGCAAGTTGAAAAAGTCGCTCTACGGTTTGAAACAAGCCTCCCGTACGTGGTACCAAAAAATCACTAATGCTTTGATCGAGTTTGGTTATAAGCAGTCAAGGGCCGATCACTCACTTTTCACGGTTCAAGAGGGAGAGTTGTTTGTTGCCATTCTTATTTATGTTGACGATGTTATCATCACGGGAAACCATCTCTCCAAGATTGATTCAACCAAGAAACATCTCAGCACTGTTTTTAGCATAAAGGATTTAGGTCCTCTTAAATATTTCCTTGGAATTGAGGTCGCCAAGACGTCCGATGGCCTCGTTTTAAGCCAACGAAAATATACCATTGACATTCTTCAAGATTGTGGTCTTCTTAGCAGCCGTTCGAGCTTGTTCCCAATGGAACAGAATGCTAAGATCGATGATTTTCCGGCTAGTCCACGAACTGATGCTACACAATATCGACGGATTATTGGCCGTTTATTATATTTACAAGTCACCAGACCCGATATTGCATATTCGGTTAACATTTTGAGCCAATTTGTCTCCGATCCCCGGAAAGAACACATGGAGGCTGTCACAAGAATCCTCCGTTATCTCAAGGCTACACCGGGTCAAGGAATTTACATTCTGAAGCATGATGATTTTCAGCTTGTTGCTTATTGTGATGCTGATTGGCTTGGCTGTCTCACCACTCGACGGTCACGTACTGGATATATTTTGATTTTATGTGGCTCTCCAGTATCATGGAAAACAAAGAAGCAGTCCGTTGTTTCCCGTTCCTCAGCAGAAGCGGAATATAGAGCCATGGCTGCCACCGTTAGTGAAGTCCTTTGGCTTCGATGACTATTACAAGACTTCAATGTTCATATCGCCGGTCCTACTCCCATGTTCTGTGATAACCAGGCTGCTCGCCACATAGCTAACAATCCTGTTTTCCATGAACGCACGAAACATGTTGAGATGGATTGCTACTTTGTCCGTGAACGTGTGATCTCTCAAGAAATTCAGCCTGTTCATGTTGATTCAAAACTCCAACTTGCCGATCTTCTAACTAAACCTTTGGGAGCTCAACAACTTCAGTTTCTACTTAACAAGCTGGGCATTCGTGATCTTCATGCTCCAGCTTGGGGGAGAGTATTGGAATTATCTTCTATTTATTTAGTTTATTTTTATTCTTCCTGCCGAATAGGAAGTGATTTAGGAGTTTATTTGTTTTCCTTTTTCTCTCCTAGTTTGTTGGACCTCCTTTTGTATTTATGTTCCTACGTTCTATTGAATTATTGTATTCAGCTTTTGATACCAAAGTTTTCATATTACACCGCTTTTGAACTCCAAGTCTCATAATGTTCCTTGTTGAGTAGGTCGCTAAGCCCCGCTACACATTATGTTATGGGACAACTATACATAAGATAAAATCAAATTCAATAACCTCTTTCATAAAGAAACAATATTATGCAATTTTTACTTGCATATCCTTGTATAATTCTATGTAATGTAATTGGCTCTTGTTTAGTGCATTGGCAATTAGTGATGTGTCGTACAATGTCTTTTTATACATAGGTGAGACACTTTTTCGCTACCCTTTACGTATTTGTGTAAACTAAGAATAATCATCTACTTATCCGGAAATTTTCTCTTAAGATAATGTCTATCGAAAATCTATTGTAAGAAAAATAGTCATTTAAAAAAGGCACGTCTCCATATTCGCGACCCTTTTTGTAATATTTGCTCTGTTAGAACCAGGGCAGAGCTTTGAAGAGGCAAGGGGTGAACCCGCCCCTGTCAATGTTTCGATTAGTGGTGTAATTTTTTCGATTTTTTGTTAGAAATTTTTAAAATTATATAGGTTTGCCCCGCCCCCAGCCAATAATTTTGTCTAAATATTCTCTACCCCTACCAAATTTATTGTCCAAAAAAATTATACATATTTTTGTATTGAGTTAAAAAAACGTGAAGAATTCGGCTAGTAGTAATTTTATATAATTGTTTTAAACTTGAAGTGAGTTTAAATAAAGTCTAAAACTAATTTTTATATAAATGAAACTTGAGGGTTCAAATTTAGTTTTTCTATGTATAAGAACCGGTCATTTGAATGAATGAAGATTATTTAGTTTTATTTGGAATCTGAAGGGTATGGTCTCAAACCCTGCACGAGTAGTTATAACACACACGCGCAGAGGACCACAACCAGACTTAGCGAAATAATCCTTAGTGATCATTAGACCAGGCGTGCAAGCTCCTGGCGGCGCGACCAACACAACGACAGCTGATACAAGTACAAATAATACAAATGGCAAGAACTATAACCAATCATCATACATCAAATCCTAACCAAACAACTCCCACGATGGCAAATGGTGCAGGAGACAAGAAGTACAACAAGATAGTGACGTGGAACCAATCAGGTCACACCATTCACTGCTTCATGATCTCCACTCACAGCTGGTGACAAACTCAACAACAAGGACAACTACCAGGCCACGTGACTCCAATCATCGTGCACCAATGTCTCTACACTCTGCAAACACTAACGGTCGTGTCAGAGATGACAAAGAGGATATTCCTTGTTAGAGACATCTGACCCAAGGCCCATCAACCCATCTCCTTCTTCAGACCCTTCGACTATAAATACCGGACTTCAACCACAGGTTCAGGGATCGGCTCTCTCACTCTTAACACACACTCGTTTTATCTTCTTAAACGATACTTATTCTCACGTCGGAGTGTGGTTACAAGGAACCCCCAACCTCTCCTCCTTGTAACGTGTCTCACGATGTTCTGTTTTGCCGATCACTATCGATTCATTCTATGAGGAAAGATTAAGGATTAACCCTTATTTGATGCGGGCCTTGTGCACTTTTGACCAAACAAGGTAATTAATAGTCAGATTGAACCTAATCGAAGTTGCTTATTTTAAAAATTTTTAAACTGAAATATATTGTTTGTTGAATTAACAATACAAAATTTGTATTAATTTTTTTAATCTTACAATGTACACGCTCTCTCTCTCTCGTATAATATAACTTACATAGTAATCCATAGATGTTCTTTAAAATGTCTCACATATTAAGTACGAACATATATTTCTCATATAAATAGAAAAGAAAATCATTTAAATCGGTTAAACACTTTATAATTCATGCTGCATTTGGTTTGATAATGATAAATTAATCATATGTTAACCTTATTGAAAAGTTGAACTCTATTGTACATTTGATTCCACAAAATAATCAAAATTCAGATAATACCTATAACTCTATAAGGATGCACAAAGTGCATCCCGCCCCTCCAGTCCCAATAAAGCGCAATGATGTTCCAGCTCTCCCGCAACCCCCTTTCCAATCCCGCTCCTCTCGTCCATCTTTGTGTCTGACCCGATTTTAGAGAATAAATTTCCATCGTTGCTTTCTTTCAAGAGGGGTCCCTTTCCGCCCCTTGCGTTCACCACCTTAAGGTTGATAATGTAACTCGTGAATTTTAACTCATTTGAAATTTACTAGAAAAACTTGAGTAAAATCATCTCTTAACTCATTTAAAATTTACTAGAAAAACTTGAGTAAAATCATCTCTAGTCAACTTGTAAAGTTTTTAGCTAGAGCTTGTTAAAATAAGATGTCCATGATAGGAAAAGAAAAGCCCAACTAATCATGGCTAGGGATGAAAGCCCAACAGCTCATAACTGGACCCAATATTCCATGATGAATCCTTTAATTCTTTCTCAACCAAAATCCCAAATCACAAGAACCCCAAATACCCATGGCATTATAGCCTAGTGGTATCTTGGTGGTGGGATAAGACTTATGACCATTAGGTCAAGGGTTCGATTCCCACAAAGGGGGTTTTTCCCGGATTTATTGGGTTTCCTCCTGAATTTGTGTATAGGCATTATTGCCGAGTGGAGATGGATATGATCGGGTGGTTCTACTGGTGGCACGATGATACTCCAGTGGTCCGTCAGTGATCCAAATTTGCCGTTCAAAAAAAAAAAAAAAAAAAACAAGAACCCCAAATTAAATATTTCGAAAATTACAAAACTAGCTATTGACCAGACCATTTTTAAAACTAGCCATATCCCGCGTCCTTGGAGTGACGCATCATGCACGGGATATGTCTTTGGAGCCACAACATTGAAACCCAATAAAAAATGGACACATGGCGTTTTCAAAGTTGCATAATCCCAGACGCATGAGGTCATGAGGAGAACCCGCAGACGCATGAGGAGGAACCGCGGGCGCCTGAGGTGGACCCACAGACGCATGAGGAGGACCCACAGACGCATGAGGAGGAGGACACAGACGCATGAGGAGAACCCACAGACGCGTGAGGTGGACCCGGACGCTTCAGCTTCGGAAATCTCTCCAAAGATGCATCCCGTGCATGATGCGTCGCTCTAAGGATGCGGTAGGTGGCTAGTTTTGAAAGTGGTTTTGTTTAATGGCTAGTTTTGTAATTTTCTCTTAAACAAAACCACCCTATATATTCTACCACCTGTAAATCGTGTTCCGTGAAGATAATGGTAACTCGAGTCTTTAAACCATAAATGTTCTATTTTTGATATCATGCACGCCATTTGATCAGGATCCCCCCTTGCATGTGATAACTTAAACTTTTATTATTCTTACGTAAATTTTCACCCAAATTTTGTTTTAATATTAATCATTCTTCAAATTCTAATAACAACTGATTTAAATGAGTTCTTAAGCATTCTTTTTTGGAAAAATAATTATTATTAGGATGACTGTAGGATTTCAAATAATGTGTTATAAGAATCTTAAATGAGGAAACACATAATTAGGTTTATTATTAACAAAAACACAGAGTACAAGGTTAAATTTAAGCTGGTAGAACAAATGAAACCAATGCTACTCAACTTTATTTGTGTTTTAGTATTCCAGCAATGAGATGACAGTGGCTAGGAAACCAGTTCCAAACCTGGTCAATGCAAGCAAACGAAGGACGTAAACTTCATTATCCAAGTAAAAGAGAGATGTAAAGCTCCCCAAATAGGCTGGAATCGATCCTGTCAAGTCGTTAAATGATAACTCTAACAACTGCAAGTAGGCCTTCAAACCGTTTAGCCACGTTGGAATGCTCTCTCCCTGTGAGCCTGCAACTGGCGATCATGAGAGCTTTGAGTTCTTTGAACTGGAGATCATCATGAGAAGGCAGTTGTTCGCCATAGAAGTTCATTGTAAGAACCAACACAGTTAGATTAGGACAGTGCTGGAGGATTGTAAGAGACACTGAGAGATTACTACTGAAGCTGCAATTGGAAAATGAAAGAGACTCAAGCTTCTTGAAACTTTCTGGGATTTGGCCTATGAGGAGACTGTTCTTGGCTACATTTAATGCTTTTAACTTGCAGCAAGATGCAAGATTAGCTGGCAATGTACCCGAAAAGTTATTAGAGCCTAGATCAAGTGAGGTAAGCTTAACCCTCCAACAGTTAAAATCAATTGAACCATCTAAAGAATTGTTTCTCAAGTTGAGAGAAGAAATAGTTGGTGATTTAGACAATGATGGAGGTATCACACCGGATAAATTATTTGAATGACCTGAGAAATAACTTAAATTCGGAAAGTGATGAAAGAAGTCTGGCATAAAACCTGTAAGAAGATTGGAAGCAATGGAAAGATACTCAAGAAAATCGCAATTCCCGAATTAAGGTGGAATAATTCCAGCGAAGTAATTAACAGCAAATCTAAGATCACGAATTCGGGTTGAGTTAACACATAAACCCGACAGAAGTGAACCTTTAAAAAGATTATCAGATATGTCTAATACTTGAAGTGCAGGCATATTAATACTAACCAGTAAAACGCCATTAAACTGATTACCATTCAAATCCACTGCTTCCAGATGGGGAAGATGAAAAAGGGAAATCGGAAGCGGGCCAAAAAGGAAATTGTGTGAAAGATTGAGGGTTCTAAGCTGATCTAAAATGGCCATTAATTTAGATAAATTACCGGTTAATCTTTTAATTGGAAGTTCTAATCTTTCGATCCTACCAGAAGAGGAGCTACAAGTAATGCATTCCAAGTTGCAGCATGAATTTGAAGGCCACCACCCATCAATTGGTGATTCCAATCCATTCATGAACCCTGCTAAGCCTCGTACGTACCTGAGTACCCATATCTCCAATACTACAGTCTACAACCATCTCACACACAAAAACCCACAAACACTTGGTGTAAAAGTCGTTTGAATCAACGTTGCAAGACCGTATTTTACATAGTATTAAGAACAGGGCTAATTGGAAAATAAACTTCTTTTTCCAACTATGTATTTGACAATCTGACATCAAGTCCACACCACCCCTTCTTAGAAGAAGACAACTTTGTGTTTATCAACAATATTATTGACACTTAACAGTAACTAAACATACATGTTCATACTAATTATCACTAAAAACATAATTATTTGAAGACATACACACAGATATAATTATTTGTGGACCTCTACCTGATTTTAATCTTGGCCCACAGGCTTTTAGGCCCAGTGTCTGTGCTCTTTAATGGTTATGATTAGACTTCAGAGTGTTTCATTTTTAACTTGTGAATTTTCACTTATTTAAAATTTACTAAAAAAAACTTGAGTAAAATCATCTCAGTTCAACCTAGTAAACTTTTTAGCAACGATACAAACATGCTAGACCAGCTAGAATAAGATGTCCAATGATAACAAAAAAAAAAAAAGGGCCCAACTAAATAAAGCCAGGGATGAAAGCCCAACAATCCATAAGTGGACCCAATAGTCCATGACTCCATGAGTCCTATAATTCTCTCATACCATGACTTCTCTTTAGGTTTTTAGTTTTATTACTTTACAAGGGGAAAATGTTGTTTTATATAACTTTTACTAAATTACTATAATCATAGTGTTGTGTGAATTAGATGGTTGTTTTAAACCATTTGTACATTGTCATTCACCATGTAAAAAGTTTAACTTCGAAAAGACAATAACAGATAAAAAAATAAGCAAATTCACGTCGAAAGGAAAATAAAAAAATAGGTGGCAAGGTTTAGTAAACATGTTTAATCTTTGTAATAGTGCATAGATGCGGTGGTAAATGCGCAAGGCTCAGTTTCAGTCACTTGTACATTAGTATTCACACTGTAAAAATGAAAGTCGAAAAGACGATAAAAATAAGCAAGTTCAAGTCTAAACGACGATAAAAAATAAACAAGTCGCAAAGTTTTGTAAACATTTTTAAAGGTAAAAAATAAGGTAAATTATAGTTTTTGTCCTTTATGTTTATACCAAATTTCAATAGATGTCCTTTACCCTTCAAATTGACAAGGATCATCCTTTACATTTTAAAAAACCTTGCAGTGTCAATCATTGCCGCTAACAAGGGTCAATCTTCTCTATTAAATCTAGTCATTTGCAAGACACATGAGGGTACTTTTGTAATTTTACATATTTGTTTAAAAAATATCTTAATAAACAAATCAAAAAACTATATATATAAGCTCATTCTCTCTCTCTAAACTTTGTCTTCCCTAACCTAATCCACATCCCTTGTTTTGCATTTTGAAACCCTAACTCATAATCATCGTCTTCAAAAAACCATTGATAATGTGCATCCCACATTCGACGATCTAAATCAATTGTTATTGGTTTATATCAAAAGACCCGGAAACAACAAACCCCGATCTCTCTCTCTCTCTCCTCTCTCTTATGGGACTACCACCACCATCGGCCACCACGTTCGACTATCTTAAGAGCTCCGACACCACCATCGGCCACCACGTTCGACTATTCTACACGCTGCTGCAATTATCAGATTAAGACCAACTACCGATCATGAATAATTCCTATTACAACTGGTCTTTGGAAGAGAACCAAATCTATCCTACCTCAAAATATTTGGTTGTGCGGTATATGTACCGATACGGATATCGCCACCACAACGTACCATAATGGGACCACAGAGAAGACTAGGCATTTACATTGGATTTAACTCCCCGTCTATTATTAAATATTTAGAACCGTTAATGGGTGACATGTTTATAGCACGCTTTGTTGACTGTCAGTTTAATAAGAAAGTATTCTCAGTCTTAGGGGGAGATAAGACTAGTAACACAAGAGTTAACATGGAATGCGTCATCGTTATCAAATCTCAACCCCCGAAGTGGTCAATGTGAATCTGAAGTCCAAAAGATTATACATTTGCAAAGAATCACAAATGAAATACCAGATGCATTCGCAAACACAAATAAGGTGAAAAAGTCACAAATACCAGTATCAAATGCACTTGCTCAAATTGAAGTAACCGCAGAAGCGATTACCAGGAGACCAATATGTTCCAAAGATAATATCCCACGTAAACAAAAAGAGCAGAAAAAATCAGTTACTAGAAACTTAGTAAATGAAACCTCAAAATAGGTAAATGTCCTAGAAGAGATTAATATAATTCCAGAAGATGGTACAAAACGAAAATGAGATCTTAATCAATTATGTACAAAATAGTACAATATGGAACCGAAATGAAACACGTGTTGATGATATATTTGCATATGCTATAGCAACGTACTAATATCTTCTAGATGTAGTTTGACTGATAGACGAATGTACTAGGTATATTCAGTACCAGTACCGGTACCAATTTTCCCCGTTTTTCGGTACCGATATTTACCGGTAAATACCTGTATCGTACCGGTATATTCGGTACCGGTACCAATTTTCCCCATTTTTCGCTACCGGTACTGGTTTGGTACCGAAGGGGTACCATGCTCATCCCTACTTAAGAGGGTGCCTATTTGCACTTTTAATATTCATCTCGTCATTATGTTACCCTTGTGTTGATAACGTGATGTGAAATAAGTAAAAGATATGAGAAGTGTATCCCTTTCATTCATCAATATTCATATATATACAAAGTGATGTAGTAAAGATTTCGCTTTTGGTTGAACGCTCCTACTAGTAGCGTTTAGAAGGAGCTACAAGCTTTTAGGGAAAAAATAACTTTTTTAAACCTCTAAAAATAATGAACTTTTTAATGAAAAAACTTTTTAAATTTTTAGTTGTATCCATTTTGGTCATTTCATACATTTTATTAAAAGTTCCAGCTACTCTGCCAAACATCAAATATATCTAAAAAGCTACAGCTACTAGCTAACAGCTTCCAGCCACCAGCTTCCAGCCACCAGCCAATAGCTACTTTTGCCAAACATACCTATTAGGGCTGTAAACGAACCGAACGTTCAGCGAACAGTTCGTGAACCGTTCGGCGGGAAGTTCGTTTATGTTCGTTCGTTTAATAAACGAACGAACATGAACAAGAAATTCTGTTCGATTAGTTAAATGAACGAACATGAACAAAGGTCTCGTTCGTTCAATTGTGTTCGTGAACGTTCGGTAAGGTGTTCGTGAACATTCGTTCATTTGCGTTCGTTTATGTTCGTGTTTTAATTAAAGATTTTTATACTTTCATATATTTTATCTATACTTTTTATACTATTAAACTTTTATTTATATCGTTACCCTAACAATTAGACAAGGAAACCCTCTTTCACCTTGTTTATGCACCATTTTCTTTCTTTTCTCATTATTTACATTGACGAATATGATCTACCTCCGTTCCACAATAAGAGATTTAAGTTCTAGTGCTACTCTCTAGGCCATCCACCTTTATCCTTCATCGCGTTCGCAAAATTTATTTGTGTTCGTGAACCGTTCGTGAACACGCTCATTTCCTTAATGAACGAACACGAACATAAAATCTCGTTCGGTAAATGTTCATGAACCGTTCGTGAACACATTTATTTCCTTAACGAACGAACACGAACAAGGCATCGTTCGTGTTCGTTCGGTTCGTTTACAACCCTAATACCTATAATAGGAGGGTTCGACCAAAAGCTTCAAGCTCCTTCAAACAAACAAGACTTTTTATTGAATAAGAGTTTTTTCTTAAAAGCTTAAAGCTAGAAGCTCCTAAAAAGCTCCATATCAAACATACCCATAATAGTAACATAACAACCTAAGAGAAGAATCAAGAGGATATATATCTGAATTTATAACATGATTACATGTACTATGAGAATTTTTAAATATTCTTACACACAATATTACAGTAGGTTTTTAATATCTATTAACAAAAGCACAGTATACAAGATTGACTTACGGGAGAACACATGTTACTCAACTTAAATTCGGAAAGTTATGAAAGACGTCAGGTATGTTTCCTGAAAGCCTGTTGGATGAAACATCCAAACTAACCAGACGACTAGAGAAATTACCGGTTCCCATGAGAGAGGTGAACCTGTTATCCTGGATGGCCAGTTCCTGCAATCTTGGTAACCTGAATAAGATGTCTGGTATGACACCTGTCAGAAAATTGGAAGCCATGGACAGATGTTCAAGAGAAGTGCAATATACGAATTGAGGCGGGATGATTCCAGTGAAGTAATTAACAGCGAATCTAAGATCACGAATTCGGGTGGAGTTAACACATAAACCAGAAGGAAGTGAACCATTAAAGTGGTTATAAGAGATGTCTAATACTTGAAGTGCAGGCAGATGAATACTAACAGGTAACTCCCCATTAAAATAATTGCTACTCAAATCTACTACTTCCAGATGAGGAAGATGAAAAAGGGAAATTGGAACAGGGCCTTTGAGATAATTATGTGAAAGATTGAGGGTTTTGAGTTGAACTTAATTGAAAATGGAATGAGAGAAATCACCGGATAATCTTTTATTGGGTAGTTGTAATCCAACAATCCTACCTGAAGAAGAATCACAAGTGACACCTACCCATTTGCAACAATTATTAGAAGATGATGAATTTGCAAACAACCAGCCATCATCAATTGGTGCTTCTAACCCACTCATGAAGCCTCTTAATCCTGTAAGATCATCTGAGTTGCATGTCAGATTCTGTGAGACCACAAGAACCATAGAGAACACAAGAATAACCACAAGGACCCATGTCTCCAATACTACAACCATCTCGCACACATAAACCCAACGAGAAGGTGTGAAATTCTGTAAAAAGGTGTTTGAATCTTGCAATATGGTTCTATTCTATTTCTCGCATTTTCGACACGGAAAAATAAAGTCAACGTTTACCCGAGACTAGGGAGTAAAATATACCTTGATCTTTCTCTTCATTTTATGCATAGAAGTTTAATAACCGATTTTACAAAATATTATTATTATATCATAGAGGAGTGAATCTTGACCCAAAGCCTTCTAACTGAGTCAGTTTGGGTTGCTTTTAAAATTATACGGGTTGGTTTGGGTAAGATATTTTAACTAATTTGGTCATAATGGGTCAGTTGAAATTCCGTCTTGTTATTTTCGGGTCAAAACGGGTCGACAACTTTAAAGAAATGGGTGGATGTGGGTTAGTGTCTTAAAGAAACTAGACAAGTTTCGGATCGGAATGGGTTTCGAGCCGGCACAAGTATCCGCACGAGACGGGTTATGGCACGAAATGGGTTTTGGATCGGAACGGGTTCAGTTCGACTTGAGTTTCGGGCAGAGATGGGTTTCGGTACGACGCATGTTTTGGATCGGAACGGGGTCGGTTTGAATCGCGTTTCGGGCCGACACAGGTTTCCGCATGGGACGGGTTTTGGATCGCAACGGGTTTTGGGCCGACACAAGTTTTCGCATGGGACGAGTTTAGGGTCGGGACGGGTTTAGTTTCGGTTTTTTGTTTCGGGTTGGTCGGTTTTTTCAGTTTCGGTTCGGTTTTGATTTTTTTAGTTTTGATCGGTTTTGTAGTTTCCTTTCGGATCAGTTTCGATTTTTTTAGTTATTTTTGTTTTGTTTCGATTTCTTGTTTCCGTTTGGTCAGTTTATTCAGTTTCGTTTCAGTTCGGTTTTAATTTTTTGTTTCATTTTGATCGGTTTTTTTGGTTTCGTTTCGGATCGGTTTTGATCTTTTCAGTTTTTTTGTTTAGTTTCGATTCAGTTTCGGTTTTTTTTTGGTCGGTTTCGTTTCGGTTTATTTTTTTCCTTATAATCGGTTTTTTTCGGTTTCGTTTCGTTTTCGATCATTTCAGTTTTTTTTTTTTTTTTTTTTTTGTTTCGTTTCGGTTCGATTTCGCTTTTTTTTTCTTTTTTTTTCGGTTTCGTCGGTTTCGTTTCAGTTCGGTTTGATTTTTTTTTTTGTTTCGTCTTGAACGGTTTTTCGGTTTCGTTTCGGGTCAATTTTGATCTTTCAGTTTTTTGTTTTGTTTTGTTTCGGTTTCTTCAGTTTTTTTTTTGTTTCGTTTTAGTCGATTTCATTTTGATTTGGTTTTGATTTTTTTGTTTCGTTTTAATCGGTTTTTTTGGTTTTCGTTTCAGATCGTTTTCTATCGTTTCAGTTTTTTTTGTTTCGGTTTGATTTCGACTTTTTTGTTTCCGTTCGGTTTTGATTTTTGTTTCCTTTTGCTCATTTTTTCGGTTTCGGTTTCGGATAGGTTTCGATCTTTTTAGTTCGGTTTCGGTTTTTTTAGTCGGTTTCATTTCGGTTGTATTGTTTCGTTTTGGTTGGTCTTTTCGGTTTCGTTTTGGTTCGGTGTCGACTTTTCCATTTTTTTATCCTTTTGGTCAGTTTTTTCGGTCTCTGTCCCAACTCGAACAAAAGGTATACTTGAAATCATGTTTTTAGAAATGGCAAAAAAAAAAAAATCCAACCCGTTTCGACCCGAAACCCATTTCGAACTAGACCCGATCTGACCCGAACCCGTTCCAACCCGGACCCGTTTTGACCCGACCCAAAGCAATCCTTTTTTAATTTGACCCATTTCGACCCTAACCCATTCCGACCCTAACCCCTTCTCACCCATGACCCGTTCTGACCCAACCCAACCCGTTTGCTAGTCTTATTATATCATATATTATTTATTTATATTTGTTTATTCTATTTATTTTATTAACAGAAAAAACAATTTTTTATTGTTTACTTTTCAATTTAAACATGTTATTGTTACTTATTATTATAACTGATTTTGTTTATTTTTTTTCTTTTTTAACTTCTAAGACACAATGGTTTATGGGTATGTCGTTGTCCCTTGTCTATTTTTATATAAGTCTTATATTTTTTTGAAACCGAGCTATGAGTGGTAATGTACAATTAATCAAACCATAAACATACGTACATATTATCAAAGCTATCTCACATTTGTTCTTTTTTTTTTCTTCTTCTTTTTGTTTTCGAGTGATGTAATACACAGGTAGAGGATCCTGTACATTAATCTAATATTGTGAGAAGGGTGAGAAATAATGTGGTGATGACAAGTGTCCTATATCTAAATTAATTCAAAAGGGTGAATTAGTAATTTTCTATTTCTTTCAATTAATTGATTAAAAGATAACTGCCTAAAATAACCGCCACCCTTTATTATATGAATTCGAATTTAAGAATTAATCTACGAATCTGTGTCATCTCGTTCGCCGGTTATTAATTCTGTAGTGTTATATAATTCTGTAGTGCAACCACCATTCAGAACTGTATAGTGTTATATATTTTTATATAGTGTTATATAGTGTTACATTGTATTATATGGTGTTATATAATGATTTTTGGTGTTATATAATTCTGTAGTGCAACCACCAAAAAACACTATATAACACCATCAATTATTAATTCTGTAGTGCAACCACCATTCAGAACTGTATAGTGTTATATATTTTTATATAGTGTTATATAGTGTTCTTTGGTTTATATAGTGTTATATGATTGATGCATAATGTTATATTTTTCTGGTAGCATGTCTATGATGGATGCATAGTGTTATATATTGTTATATAGTGTTATGTAGTGTTACATAGTGTTATATGATGTTACATAGTGTTATATGGTATTATATAGTGTTATATGATGGATGTATAGTGTTATACATTTCTTGTAGCAGTTACATATTTCTGTATTTTTCGAATTTAGGATCGATAGAATTTAGCAGTTAAACTTGAATCGCTAGAATTTAGGAGTTAATCACTAGAATTTTGGAGAGGTTACCTAATATGAAACATATACAAAGACACTATTACCCCTACAATTTTCAAATCAGTCCATATAATTAAAACACAATTTATACTTTGGTCCCTATTGATCTCAACTATTAGATCAAAGATCTAATTGTTTAAAACACTTCTTAGACTTCTCACACTTTAGACACTTTGTACACTATCCTTACCCGTAATACACATGTCGATATTCTTTTGAAAATGTCACGAATTTATTTTTATTTTGTTTTTCTCATTCGTTTGCTAGCCAGTGTTGATACCGTAACACGTGAAACCGGTACTAGTTGAATTCCCACCGCCTAGCCACAAGTTAAAATCAATAATAACAAAAAAAAAACAAATTTCTTGTCAATTAACTATTCAAAAAGAGCAAAAGGCTAACATCGCCCTTTCTTTGAGGGTACGGAGTGGGAGTAGGTATTAGACACAATGTAATTATAGTAAATTAGTGGTAATCTTATGTAAATATAGTTAAAGAGGGTATTGTGTTAATGTCTCTAGTATATAAACCTCTCCTCATTGTAACCCTAATCGCAATAAATACAATCTATTTACAATTTCACACACACAAAGGTGTCGTGGTTTGATATCAAAGCCAAACAGCGCCTAGCTACCGTCAATACGTCACCGCTATGCGCTCTTGAATCACAATCGAAGCTTCAGTTCATCTCTACATCACCTCAAAGCATTTAAAAGCCTTTTATGAGTTTAGATCTTGCATATGGCCTTGATTTTTCATCAAGATCACGCCTTTGCAATTTCAGATCTATCGAATCTGTAAGTACACATATCCATTATGATTGCGACACTCTACAATATGCGCACTTGTCCTTTTTTAACGAAAGTTCACCCAACAACATAGTTGATACATCATTGCGACTGGGACACTCTATCCATATTGCAACACTTCAACAAACTACAACACTTTAGCAACGTGTGGCACTATAAACTTGTTGCGACACTCTCTCCTTCTTGCAACACTAATTCATTAAGGGTCTACATATTTACACACCTTAATGCCTATTTCCACACCTTTCAAGACGCCTCGTATAGAGCTATACGAGGCGTATAGGGTTGCTTTTCCGACCAGCTTCTGCACCAAGTACAACGTCACATCAGTCACATCAGACGGGGAGTCTAGGCCTGTACGAGGGGCAGATACGAGGGTTCTAAGATGCCTCGTATAGGCCTATACGAGGCGTCTTTGTGACTGATTTGACTATACGTTTGACATGTGACTTAAAGCTATACGGGTAGTCTAGAGCTATACGAGGCGTTTATGTCTCACATAAAGTGCAACATACAGTGCATTCTTTGTCCACCCGATCATTCAACATTTCTTTCATTCTGCTTCTTCTTGTATTTCTTCGAAAGAATTGTTGTTTGCATTTGTGTTCTTATCATCCCGAAGTGTTGAAATGTCATCATACTGGGACGGCAACTATGTCTTCGGGCAGTATTCTAGAGACAACTGGGTGCCCGAAAGCGTTCCGGTAACAGTTATTAGCTTAAATGTTTTAATTAGTTGTTGTTTTAGTTTATTATTTACTAATGATGATACGGTTGTTTATTTTGGAGGAGTCTGGCGTTCCCGATTCTAATGAGCAAGAGGAGGTTGTGTCTAGTATACAAGGAGAACAGAACAGACCGTTTCTAGATTTGAACAAGCATCCCCCTGTTGATGAAACAGCCCCTGTAGATGACTCATATCATGCTGGTCAACCAAGTTATCCGACGCAACAAGGGTATCCGGATTATAGATACGGGTGTGAATATTCTTACGGAGGAGACGGTGGATACGGAGGAGAAGGTGGATACGGAGGAGACGGTGGATACGGTGGTCATCAGTAATTCATTTCCCCGGGCACTCCTTACGTTCATCAAAACAATTCGGACGTTGGAGGATATGGTGGATATGGTAGATATGGTGGTGAGACACCTCCCATCCCGGACAGCCCGTACTTAAAAAAGCAGGTATTAATTACTATTTTTTTATTATTATTTAATTATTATTATTATTATTAATATTATTATTTATTATTATTATTTATTATTATTATTAATATTATTATTATTTATTATTTATTTATTATTATTATTATTATTTTTTTATTATTATTATTTATTTATTTATTATTATTATTATTATTATTTATTATTATTGTCGATGTTATAGGTTTTCAACTCTTTAGATGAACTAAAGAATCGGATACAAGAAATAGCAAACGCGGATGGTTTCGTTATTGTCACCGGTCGATCAAAGAAAATCGGGGGAAGAACCGGGAGGGTATGGCTTGAATGTGATCGTGGTGGTGAGCACCAGACTACAACAACACTTAGAAAAGCCGGAAGCAAAAAAACCGGTTGCCCGTTTTACCTGCTGGCTGTGCGAAACCACCCGTATGAAACCTGGGAGATAAAAGACGGAACAATTGAACATAACCACGAACTTTGTGAGGACCTGTCGGCCCACGCGTTTGTGCGAAGGTTTACTCCAAGCGAAATGAAACTGATCGAGCAGCTGACAGCTCAAAACATGGAGCCGCGCAAAATATTTCAAACGATAAGGAAGCAGGACCCCGACGGGTTTCATGTTCAGAAAGACGTTCAAAACGTTGTGGCGAAGATTAGAGCCGAACAAAGACAAGGATTAACTCCCATGCAGTCACTAGAAAGCATGCTCATAAACAACGACTTTATTTACGAGACACGGGAGGAACCCGGGACAGAGATCGTAACAGAGATCTTCTTTCTTCATCGGTACTCGAGAGACATGTGGCATACATTCCCCCACGTCATGCTGATCGATGCGACGTACTGTAACACCCCAAAAATGGGTTTGGTAATTTAAACACGGTTAATATAAAGGAACGGGTAAAAATACCGTTAGGGGTAAAATTGAACCCGTAAATGAATATTAACTAGGAATGACTAACCTAGTTGAATATTAGTATCGTTGGTATTAAACGAAGGGTTGTGGCCTTATTTAATTAAAACGAAACATGAGGGACCAAAGTGGGACAACTTGAAAGTTGTTTTATTAAATGAAAACACACACACACACACACCTCGTGTGTGTGTTCTGGATCGTTCAAGAAGAGGCTCCCATGGAGCCAAAACCCTAGTTCAACAATATCATCAAATTGAAGGGCCAAATGAAGTCTAAATTCATAACCGAACGTGAATTAATGATCACCCAAGCTAGGGGATCATAAGGTATGTAAAATTTTGATGATTCGTGAAGTTGTAAAGTTTGAATAATCATCATAATCGTGGATTATGTATGGATTAGAGAAGCTATGGCTAAATTAGTGATGTATGCTCATTTAGGAACAAACCCTATGTGAAGATTCTTGGTAAATTGCTATAATTTGGGTGTGTGGATGAATTACTACACTTAGCTAGGTGGGTTTGTGTTTAATCTATGAAATGGTATGAACTTGATTATGAATATGTGTAGTATGTGATGTGTACTTGTACATGGATTGAGTATGGTATAGACTTTGTATGATGGTTACTTGTATTGATGAATGGAAGTGATAATTAGGAAGAAAATCATGAAATACTTGTACATCATGCTTAGAAAGTAGTACGCACACCAAGTGTTTGATGAAATGTCTAAAAGACAATAATAAGTGAAATTGTATGCTAGTGATGGGTAACCATATATAGTTCATGTGAAGATTGTGTAGGGATAATGTTGAGTATGTTTTATGCTTGTTTGAATGGATTAACGAAGGTCATATATGAGATGTGAATTGGATATGGTTGTTCATATGTATAAGCATATATGCTAATAAGAATGTGAATGTAATGACATGAATGTATAGGAATCATGTTAAGATGGTTGAGAGCATGGAAGGCTAACGGACTAAGGAGACTCAAGTAAGCGAACGCAATTACGGACGCACAAGGTAAGTAAATCCCGGACTTACACTTTAGATGTAAAATATATTGTAGTATGATGATTATTGTGATACATGTGAGAAAGTATTAAACAATGGAAGTAAATAGGTAAGTTTACGGGAAAAGGAGTCGAAAGTGGATAGGAAAGTATAATGATGCTAATTGTTTTCTGTTAAGAATGAAATGGAAGTGCAGGTATACTAATAATGGGAAATGAAGGTTAAGTATGGAAGTCAGACGAGAGTGTCCGAATGGATAGACGAATGGACTTATATGAACGAGAATAAGAGATGTTGATGCTTGATTATGCACGTTTTAAAGTATATATATTATGTCATCGGTTGCTAATGAAGTAATTGGTTATGGTGAATGCAGGTTGTACAGGTTTATGAATGTTTTGCTCAAGCTGTGTACGTGGTTGAAGATCGAGTCAAGACATGGATTGTACGTGGGTGTGTATGTGGTTACTTAATTCGATACGTATGTTACTTTTTAATTAATTTATAAAAAGGGATTAATGTATTTAAGTGAAAGAAAGAATAACTTATAAAGAAGTTTTTAGTATGTATTTTCCGCTGCGTCGAAATTTGGTTAAAACGATTTAGGGCGTTACACGTACAAGACAAACATATACAATATGCCATTTATCCAGATTGTTGGTGTGACGCCTACCAACAAATCGTTTATTATCGCGCATGCCGTTGTTAGTAAAGAACGGGGTGATAACTTTGTGTGGGTGCTTGAGAGGGTTAAGTCAATGTTGGATGAATGTATGGAGCCACGTGTGATTTTAACGGATAGAGACCTAGCCCTTATAGGCGCGTGTGCTAAAGTATTTCCAGACGCCTCCAGGCTTCTGTGCAGGTGGCATATACAACAGAATGTTATGAAGCACTGCAAGGGTGCCTTCACAGACGAAGACTGGGAGAATTTTTTGTCATTCTGGGGGACATTGATTGAGTCTCCATCCATACTCATCTACGAGTACCACTTGCGCAACATGCGAAAACGACTTGTGGAGTGCAAACATTCTAGTAAGTTTTTCTAATAACATACGACTCACCTATGCAAATTTTATTAAATTATTTTTACTTTTTAGGAGTCTTCAATTACGTGTACGATAACTGGCTAAAAGACTATAAGGAGATGTTCGTCTTTGCATGGACTGATAAGAGGCGCAACTTTGGTAATCGTACCACAAACAGAGTTGAGAGCCAACACGCCAACTTAAAGAGATACGTCCTAGATAGGAGCTCGCTGGACCGTGTAGTTGGTTGTGTCCGGGATATAGTTGAGACACAGTTCGGTGAAATAAGGAAGACTTTTCGAGAAAGCATCGAAAAAAGAATGAACCACCACAAACACCCGATGTTTCAACACCTACTTGGAAAAGTATCCCATACAACCCTTGACTTGTTGAGGGGAGAGGCAATTAGGAAGCTAGATTTCTTGGAGCGTTTTCATTCATCATGTGGTTGCCAAATGTGGCACAGCTGTGGGTTGCCCTGTGCTTGTAGGATAGAAAAGTACATGCGTGAAGGTAATAATTGTTAAACGTACAACACTTGTGTGATATATTTTCGTTAATCATGTGACTTAAACAATGTTGTTTTTAACCGTGCAGAGCGTCCGATTCAACTCGAAGACATAGGCGTCTTCTGGCGGAAACTTAACTTCCAAAGTTGTAAATTGATAGACGATGACGTTGACGTGGTCGAAGAGCTAAATATTGTTAGACAACAATTAGAGTCGCACCCCCCAGCTCAGCAAAAAAGCCTGATGTCAAAGATTAAAGCGGTGTTGACTCCAAAGAAATCTACCAAGAAACCATCGGTTGTCCAACAAAATACTCGTGGCCGGCCAACAACAAAGCAGGTACAACAAAGGTTGGACGAGGCCTCTCGTATAGATGAAGAATTGAGGAGAAGCTCCTTCGGTGATGCAAACACGTGCTTTGAAGGTTCCCGACAAAGTAAGTACGATAAACCTCGCCACAGCTCGTACGTTCCGTCACAGGCCTCTCAACAGTCGGTTATAAGGTCCCAAAAACCCAAAGCGAGCCTAAGCCGTTCAAAGAGTTCTAAGAAGAAAGAGACATGAGATGCTCACGGTTTTCCTTTAATCATTGGGGACGAGTACATAGGAATCATCAAACAGTTTAAGTATGCCATTCCGCCAGTGTTCCATCCGTACGTCTCGTGCATACGAGATGTGATGCCGGACGGTCATTGTGGGTTTCCATCTGTGGCTGTGGGCTTAGGTATGGATCAGAGTTCATGGGGGCTCATTCGAAGGGACCTTGTCCAAGAAATGGATCAGAACGAATCGATCTGGTTCCCAATATTTGAAGCATGGGATCAAGGTTATTTTTACACGCATCGTTAGGGCCTAATTTGGGATTCAGTGTCCGGTTGTGGGGAGGATCACTGGATGGACTTCCCCTTAGCAGGACTTCTTATTGCACAAACGTACTATATCGGGGTGCACCTGTTAATGACAACCATGGGTGCGAGTTCCACTTTCTTCCCTATACTAAGTCCTCCGGCTAATCAACAACCCTTATTCATAACGCTTACACATGTTAACGAGAACCACTTCATACATGTTAAGCTGGAAGGGGATTATCCAATGCCACCAGCACACGGGCTATGGTTGACCCACCGACGACCCCATACGGAACAATGGGAAGATATGTACTTGCCACGTCTAGAATGGTATACATCGATAATGAATCCTCCGTCAAGATCAAACCCCAGTCTTAATTACATCGACAGTGATACGGAAGAATGATTTTTGTAATTAATAGTATTTTTTTGTATTAATTCCTATAATTTTCTACAATTTCTATAATTTTTTTATAATTTCTATCATTTTTCTATAATTAGAATTGATTAAAACAGGTTAATAACATTTTTATAAAAAAATTACAAATATACGACTCGTATAGAGCTAGACGTGTCATATATGGTTGGTCAAAATACCATTTTGCCCCTGATATGCCCCCAATCTAGGCTTATTTCAAGGGATAAAAGGTCATTGTACCAACACCAGACGCCTCGTATAGATCTAGATTGGTCGTCTGTGAGAGCGGGTTTTTGAAAATTTGAATATCAAAATTTGAATTTATTAAAAAAGGACGCCTCGTATAAACCTGTACGGGTAGTCTATAGGGGCGGCAACATATCTTTTTTTTTTAATTTGAATTTTGAAAATATTTTATTTTAATTACTAATATACCCCTGAAAGTCCCCAGTATAGGCCTTAAACAGGGGCATTAAGGTAATTTAAAAAAAAATAGACGACGCGTATAGGTCTATACGACCAATACATATTTGGCGGCAACTGTTTCACTTTTTCTTTTTTAATTATCAAAAAAATGTTTATTAAATGACCATTTTGCCCCTGTAAAACCCCTAGTATAGGCCTTAGTCAGGGGTAAAATGGTAATTAACCATTCCAGAAATATCTTTTTGGATTGGTTAATTACCATTTTACCCCTGAATAATGCCTATACTGGGGGCTTTACAGGGGCAAAATGGTCATTTAATAAAAAGTACAGACGACGCGTATAGGTCTATACGAGGCGTCTATGCCTCGTATAAGGGGGGGCTAGACGACCCTGTTTATCACCCCAAACAAAAAAACACACACATATACGGAGCACACACCTGTATACGCCTCGGATTAGTATTTGGACCTTATTTTTGAAGATTTGAAGCATCACTGGTACGTATTTCATCCCGTAGTTTAGTATTTTTGCCTCGTTTTTGCCTTTAGACCGTAGGTTTGCCCTGAAATTTGGTTTTTGTTGGGTTTGGGGGTTTGGATCTGAGGTTGAAGATGAAGCCGTAGAACAGGACGCCTCGTATACCTCTATACGAGGCAGATACGAGGCTCTGAATTTTTTTTTTGTTATTAATGTTATTAATGTTATTATTAATGTTATTATTATTGTTATTATTATTGTTTTTATTATTATTATTAATATTATTATTATTAATATTATTTATTAATTATTATTATTATTAATATTATTATTATTAATATTATTTATTATTATTATTATTGTTATTATTATTATTTATTATTATTATTATTGTTAATATTATTATTATTATTTATTAATTATTATTATTATTAATATTATTATTTATTAATTATTATTATCATTAATATTATTATTATTATTATTAATATTATGTATTATTATTATTATTGTTATTATTATTATTATTTATTTATTATTGTTTTTATACGTATACGGTATTTATTTGCAGATTGATTATGGAGGACGATCCGATTCAGGGCGATGACATTCAGGTAGAGCTTGATGGGGCACCACCGGGGGGTCAGCCGGTTCAGCAGGGTCCACGACGGAGACGGCTACCGCCTCTGGATACGCTGCAGGGTCACCCGTATCTAGAGTTTCCCGACGGCACCGATGCCGCCCGTCATTGCCAAAAGCTTAGGAGGATGCACATTGGATCGCATGCAGCGATCGACTGGGATGCGATAGATGGGATTGCTGAGACGGCTAGAGTGCGTCGGTTTATACCTGTCGATTCGCCGTGGCATCGTCTTTTTTATTTGGCGCACACGCCGAGCTACTGGGAGCTGCTGGTCGAGTTCCTTTTGTCATTCACATTTCACCCTCCTAGGGTCCCAGTGCCGCTTCCGCACCCAGATGCTCCCCCTCCGCCTGAGGTTTCTTTCAGGCTCGCTGGCGTTTTGCGTTCGATGACGCTAGCAGAGTTTGCGGTGCATTGTGGTTTATATATGCAGGGGGAGATCGAGACTGAGGTTTACACAGCGGGGCTAGTGGTGGTTGACAAACCCACTCTTTTAGGGTTTTGGCAGGTGATTGCGGGGGCAAATCATTGGGATCACGAGAAGTCGAAGGGGAGGGTGTCGTTTATTAAGGACCCACTGTACAGGTACGTACGTTTATTACGGCAATTATTGTGATTATGTGCATTGTTTATTAATCTCTGTTTCTGTATTTCGCTAACACTATCTGCAGGTATATGCACCATATACTCGCTACTTCTATTGCAGCGCGCGGCTACAGCCGTGAGTGGTGTACGTCCACAGATCTTTTTTTCTTTTATTGTTTGTTGTACAGGAGGCCGTGTGCACTAGCACACGGTCTAGCCCAGTACTACGCCTCCGCCCATCACCGGCAGGAGCACGGATTTTTGTATGGCGGGGCGTACGTGACCGTCATTGCCCATTCATTGGGCCTCGTACTGCACCAGGACCCACATCTACGGACGCCGCCAGTCATGCCGACGCGGATGGGTTTTCAGTCGCTGTGGGGGATGAAGCTGCTCAAGAGGTTCCCCGTTGGCCCGCGGTTTAAAAACCGCGACGGGGGCATATGGAGAGAGGAGCCCCTACCAGAGCAGTTCGAGCCCGTCTATCCTCCGCCAGATCCTGCTGATGCAGTGCCCGTGGAGGACCCTCCGGAGGATGTAGACGGTGCAGCGGTGCCACAGCCACCGCCACCTCCCGGGGCGCCTCAGTTTCCACATCACGTTATTCCAGGTCATGCCCCAGGAGCTGCGCTACATCCGGATGTACGAGCCGAGCTTGACAGGCTCAACGATTTGGTAGGTTGGCTGGTACGGGCCGAGCAGGATAGACGAGAGAGAGGGATTACCCCCGATACCGCTTCCACCGGCTCGAGCACCACATCAGCAGCAGCAGCCGCAGCAGCCAGATCCAGATTCGGATTCGGATTTGGATGCATAGACCTGTTGTTGTTTTTATTTTTATTATGGATGTACAAACTTATCTTATATATTTTTGTTATGTATGTACAAAGTTATCTTATATGTCATATTTATGTTTGTTTTCAGTTATTCAGTTACTTAATGATTGTTGTCTTAAATTGAGATAATACGGAAATAAAATATGTTTTGAATATAATACAGAAACAATATATCCCCTGAATATAATACGGAAACAATATTTGAACGAGATAAAATTTTAATCGGAAGAATAATATTTAAAAAAGTAAAATGTTAAAAACATTATAATATTTAATCGATATAATATATTTAAAGAGCCGATTTTTAAAATAGTTGATTTTTAAAAAACAAAAACTTTTTTTAAAACCAAAAAAATTTTCAACCAAAAAACACATCTTCAAAAACTATCAAAAAAACCATACCAAAACCCACCAAAACACCCCTTATTTCAGCCAAAAAAAAACCCAAGCCTTAGACGCCTCGTATAGGGTTGTACTCTTCGTATAGGTTTTCTTAAACTTTGTGCCTGACACCCTCTAAGACCCCCTTGAATTCAGTGCTTAGACGCCTCGTATAGCCCTATACGAGGCGTCTAGGGCACAAAAAGTGTGAAAATAGGCGCAGAGGGTGTCTGGATAGTCCAAGCCTTCATTAATCGACATTTACTTGAGCAATGACAACAATCATTGCTTTCATAACAACTGAGAGGGAATCCCATAATTCACACAAGCTTGCCTTTACTCCCCCTGACTAACTATGGCTATTGGAAAACAATGATTGACTCGTTCTTGATTGCCAATATTTTTTTGCTATATTGATGGGTCTATCTAGTGTACAGGTCCTCACTATTGCTACTGCATCTGACTGCACCACTGCTGATAGACTTTATTTGTACTGTTGATTTCTCTGTTACTAAGCAATTTTTAGCTCAGTCGTAGTTTTCATTTTATGTTTATCTTATTTGTTTTACAGGTAATCTGGGAATATTTGGGGAATCAGTGAGGAGCGTTAAAATAAGTTACAAATCTGCACTCTTTATTTATTTATGTAATCTGATAAATTGTAATTGAGATTCTTTTTATTTAACGTTATGGATTGGCTTTTAGTTTTGATATCTGTAAAAATGACACGTCAGCTCTAGCTCGGCTGGGGTGTTACAGCTGTTGTTTTTGCTGCCATAACAATACCTACTCAAATTGCACAACAACTACAAAGCCTGCACCAAATGGCACCATCTCTTGGTTACCAACTGATGCGTGCAACTCAATCACCACAAACCTACTATTGTGTCGGTCCTCCCAGTTTTCGTGGCTATACCACTCGAGGACGTCTGGGTCGCTATCATGGGGAATACAATTTTGTTGGTCCGTCTATATATCGCACTCGTCCAAATGCTAACTATGTCGATGTGCAATCGGGATCACCAACATTCGGTACATCGTACCTAGACATAGGAGCCAACAATCATGCAGCGCCCGACGTACAAATTTGGACAATTCAAAGGTGTATCATGGTAATGACTCTCTCCATGTTGGTGATGGCAAAGGTCTCCATATCCTTCTTATTGGTTCTTCTAGTTTTTGCTCTTTAAACAAAACTTTCATACAGAATCCAGGTCCGGTTTCTACCCTGGTTCCTTGGAAAACTCAGTTCCGATTGTACCCCATTGGGCCTTACCTGGTTCCGGTTCAGGCCCAATACCCGATTTGTGCATCTCTATGCTAGAGTAAGATGTAATGATAAAAATAAGTCCAACTAGTTATGGCGAGGGATGAAAGCCCAACAACTCAACCCAATAGTCTATGACGAGTCCTTTAGGGTTCTGTTTGGTATGGCGTAATGGAATGGACGAGGAAATGAAATGAGCAAGCTAATGGAATAGATCATTACCATTCCATGTCTTGTTTGGTAACCATGTGATGGTTTGTGGTGGAGGTGGGTAGCGGGTGACGGCTGTAGTGATGGTCGATGGCGGGTGACGGCGAACGTGGGTGGCGGCTGTGGCGGTGGTGGTGTTGGTGGTGGGTGTCGGCGGGTGACGAGTGGCGGGTGGCAACGGAGGTGGGCGACGCTAGTAGGCGACTATGGTGGGTGGTGGTGGGTGGTTGCGGCGACAACGACAACGACGGTAGTGGGGGGCGATGATGGTGGGGCCGGTGGTGGTTGGTGACGGCGGTGACGCTGGCGGTGGGTGGTGGCGACAGTGGTGGATTGTGGTGTTGTTAATAAAGGGTGCAAGAGGGGATGGAATGAAAAAAAAAACATGGGGGGAGGATGGAATGATTTTGAGGGAATGTAATGTCTTATGTAATAGGTGATTCCATTCCGTTGACCAACCAAACATATTTTTCTACATTCTCTCGTAGTGGTCCTTTCCATTTCTTTTGTCATTCCTGCATACCAAACACTATCTTAATGGTCCATTCCATTCCACATCTCATTCCAGCATACCAAACGCAACCTTAATTCTTTTTCATTCCAGTAATATTCCAAATCACAAGAACCCTAAATTTAAAAAAAAAAAAAAAAAGACCCGTATATTAGTGTATACGCTACCATCTGCAAATCATATTCTTTGAAGATAATGGTAACTCGGTACGTAACCAACAAGTGTCCTATTTTTGATATCATGCACACCATTTGATCAGAATTCCCCCTTGCATGATGATTTAAACTTTTATTCTTCGTTAATTTTCACCCCAAAAAAATAATTAAATATTGATCGATGAGTGTGTTATGAGTACAATATTGATGAGACTTGAGAGTGTAGATTTCAATGGGTGTGTTATGAGAATTTTAATTTTGTTTTTTATTTTTTTTATTTTTTTGAAATACATTAGGTTTATTATTAACAAAGACATAGAGGACAATACTGAATTTAAGCTTCAGCTAAGAGAGAACACCCAACACATGAAACCAATGTTACTCTAAGTTTATCTGTGTTTTAGTAGTATTCTAGGAAGGAACAACCAGCAAGCAAAGAGATGACAGTGGCTAGGAAACAGGTCCCCACATAAACCCGGGTTCCCTTGAAAGTTGGCCTCCAGAAGGAATAGTTTATTATACGCAACGCTAAACTTGGACAAAAAAACTTAGTTTCACTAGTGATGGAGGGATTGTGCCTGTTAGACCATCAGACATCAAGTCCACACTACCCCTTCTTAGAGGACAACTTTGTGTTTATCAACAATATTATTGACGCTTAACCGTAACTAAACATACGTGTTCATAATGATTATCACAAACTATTTAAAGACACACACATATAATTGTGTGTGGACCTCTACCTGATTTTAAGCATCCAATGACTACAAAAACTGGTTTAAATGAAAAGCCCAAAAGGCCCAGACAAGATGGGCAGGTAGTACTTATTGTACTCAATTAGGCCCATAGTTTGTAGACAAGGACCCTGCACTTTTTTAATCTGGCCCACAGGCTTTTGTGCTCTTTACTGGTTATGATTAGACTTGAGAGTGTTTCATTTTTGGCTTGTACCAAAGTTGTTATACTTGTTGAAACCAAGTTTATTTACAAATGGTTGCAAGTTATAGTACAAGAAAATGTTCAATATCAAATCAAACAGAGTAGAGATCATCTCATTGTATAAGAGATATATTGCCAAAAGCTCATATTTTAAGCATTTACTAAATACAATAAACTTGCAAGTTGCAACACCATAAGTAGGTCATTTCTTCTAAAATCTTGGTATGTACAACTCTAGCCAAGATGGCCAAAAGTACTAGTTTTGTCAATTAGAGATGTTATAAACATTCGAATACTTGACGGTTTGGTTATAAATTATTCCTATTATCACGATCACAATTTTCACATCAATCGCTCTTTGTGGTGTTATCATCAAGCATATGACCCCTTCCACCAACGATCTAGCAACGAATCTTTCAAACTCTTGGCTGCAAAGTCATTCCCTTTCGCCTTCACAAACATATAAAAAATAGTCGTCAAACACGAATGCTATCAAGAAAATTACATATTTGTTGCAAAATTTGTCATATAGCAAGGGATAATCTTGTCATTTCTCAATCATACCTCTACTTTGAGAATGTTCAACACTTTGCCATAACAAGTAGTAACATTGACATCAAGTACTTGAAGTCCCAAAGAATCAACTGTCTCCATAATTCTTTGAAACCCCCCTCGTTGTTCGCCACAAACTAGTTTAAGCAAGAAACCTTTAGCCCCGATTTGGTGTACTTCCACTTGAACCTTCATTAAAACAACAAACACTTAAAAATTTGGCATCTAACTCTTAAATATAAACACGGAAATCAATAACACGAATCAACCTCGGTTTTTCTGTTTGATGTTGTTGAAACAAGACTATGCCCTTTTGTAGGTGAGTGTATATGCGCTTTTTTCGGTTTGCAGACCTCTATTTCATCCAAATGGGATTTGGAATCATCTTCTTCCAATCTCTCAAGCTCTTCTTGAAGTTCTTTAACATTAGTTTGCAACTCTTTTATATAATCGATCGCATCTCCAACTATGGAAGTTTTATCCATCTGATCAAGATTACAGATTAAACAACTAAAACGAATAAAAATTCATTTAAATACAATAACCAACCTTGGAAATATTCGGGACTAAAGCACGTAGAGCATAAAGACTGTTATTGATTCGATTCCTTCGGTTTCTCTCGGTCACAAGATTCTTTGCATGGTATTGACCTTGGCTAGTTTTCTGCCGATTATTTTTGTGTTCTTTTGCTTGCTCGGAGATAGTATAGCCCGACAAGTTTATTGGCTTATCAATGGATTGAGTTGGTGAAACATGATTTGAACCAGCCGAAACAAGCGATGAGTTTCCACTCCACGGGCTTGAAATATCCGGTGATCCTTTGGTTTTCAGCTGCTCAATGTGTTGAGATAAGATATTGAACTTTGCCATAAGAGTCTCTATCATCTTTTCGTCTCTAGCGACCTAAAACACAACGTTTTAAGCTAGATTATTTTCAAAACGCTTTTAGATTGTTGTTTATAGATTGTGACACACGGGTATTACTTGTTTGGATACGTAGAGCTCAATCATACCACCATTGACCGGAATCAAAACCTGGGTTCCAGTCTCATCCTGTTAAATACGCATGAAAACGTTAGGATGCCGTTGGTTCAATGTTCGAAATGAATTCACCAACTTGGATATAAATACTAATGACATGATTACATGACTCCATGCTGGTTGAGCTGACAACGCAACCTCTCCATGTATCCTGATTCCAGTTTCAAATTCAAACATTAAAGCAACTTTCTTGAACATTTAAACAACAACTAATAACCAATTAAGTAATTAACCATAAAAACAATAGATATACAAAACAATATAAAAGAATACCCAGAATACAGAGGCAAATGAGAAGGAATGTTAGCTAGTTTCAAGCAAGCATTTGTATTCACAGAGTGTTTAACACAAGTATCTCTGCATAGTGGAGAAAGATGAACTTTTGTTGCATCAATTTCCTCTTTGACATTTCTACAAACACCTCTGCTACCATTGCAACAACAACCAATCCACTCAATGTACCTGAAAAATTTTAAAAACCCGATAAGTTTACGCAAATTTAGAGTTAACCAAACAGAATTATTACATATTTTGATGATAATACCTAGAGGGATCATCACCAAATTTCCAAACAATGCAGTAGTCCCATGACATTTTCTCTACAAGAAGTCTTAGCCACTCTAATGCCTTCATTTTCAAGAAACTATTGTTGTTTGTTTTAGATGATATCCGGTAACTTGTTTGAAGTGGGTATGATTTAAATCTGCAAAAACAATTTTTAGTAGAGGAATCTGATACTCATTGTACGTTTGTACATGTACTATAAAGGGTACGGATGATATTGACCCAAGACTTCTTATTTGAAAATAAACTTCTAAATTTAAATAAGCAGATAAACATAATTACTATTTTGTTTTGAATAGTGCTTTTATGGTGTGAATTTCTGGCATGACGCGGATTCAATACATAATTTGTGTTAACTAGAGGGGTTTCCCGTGCTTCGTGGTGGAAACTCGGTCGCGGAAACTCGGTCTGCATCGGTTCGTTTTGTTATGAAACCAGTACGTGCTACAACAAAGGAAAGAGAAAACTCCAAAACAAAAGTCAAGATATGCCCTCGACACGTGTTATACATTAATCAAAAATCACAAAAGCGAATACCTGTTTCTGTAATACCAATAACATTACCAATGTTGTATAGTCAAATATGTTTCGGTTTGTCACGGTATCAATACATACGCTCATATAGTAAATATAATTTATTTTGGATAAAACATTTAACAAAATATATATCAAATGTGGAGGAAAAATATTAAACAAAAATTTATGAAACTTATATGTTTTATATAGTTTAAATAATATAAATTCAAATAATCTGATATAATTAATAAAGATCTTATTTATTTTTTGCTAAGCCACTTATTTTGTTGGTTTGACCATGGCTTATGTCAGTACCAGCCGATTAAAAGATATAAAAGACAAAAACCAATAATGTCTTTGTAATTACATTTCAAATTAAGGGTTTTTGCATACTGTAGCTAATAACTTCTACTTTTATATACATAATAATCTCTCGTGGCTCTGTAAAGAAAAAGGTTACTCAAGCGATTTTAATGGTGGCGACTTGGTGTTTGTGGAAGGCTTGAAACAACTACCTTTTTAGGAACGAACCGATCGATATTGAAAATACATGCGGGGAAGTCAAGTAGTATAGTTTTCTGTAGATTAAAAATAGGAGTAGAAATTTGATTTTGGATTGGCCTAGATAGAAATCCTTTGTTGTGTAAGTGTTGGTGTTGGTGTTGTTTGTAGTGCGGCCTACTAGTGTCTTGCTTGTAGGGTAGCGTTTTTTTTCTAATAAAGTTGCCGTTCAAAAAAAAAAAACATAATTTGTGAGTTTGGTTTTAGTTCAAACGTATTTGGGCCACCTTTATGTTGAACACACAAACAAATAATTCTAAAAAAATATCTTTTACATCATAACTTAAATTGATTGGCTATTTAAGCCAAAATTTAAAAGATAAAGGAACATTGAGAGTCAAGTATTATATGTGTATTTTTATTTTTTATTATTTTCTTTTCTTTTTTCGCAAAATTTGCAATTTAGTGTATAATTCTTGTGAATTAATTTTTAGCACCAATCCAAAAGGGTATGTTTGAATTTTGATCATTGATCAAAACTTCCAATGTTAGTAGTTAACAATTTTCATGTCTTTTGAATATAGTATTCCTTTTTAAAAATCAAAATTGTTTTTTTTTTTGGGTAAAAAAGTTAAAAACAAATACACGCGGACTGTTTCAAAAAAGTTGTCATGAGAAAGCAACTGTTACCTGCAGAGTGCAAAGCATCACATGAAATGCCACAAAATGTACCAGTTGAAGACTTGAAGTAGCAGGAAAAGATATCATGTTTTGCTGGGTTTAAAGGGTAATTTCAGTTTTTAACATCTGGTCCATCTTTTCTTTTGTACTGTTTATAACTTATGAAAGTACCAACCAACCAGACGAATATCTTAACAATTGTGTTTAAAACAAATTATGTATTTGTTAGTCGCCTGCGGAACAAGAGGGGTGTCCCGGGTCGGGTGATGTTTCGGTCAGTAATTTTTTTTATTAATAAGTGTAGCAGGTCGTTTTCTTAAAATTTGACCTCTCTCAGTCGGATGTAAAATCACACCTTATGACTGACGGTTGTATATTTTTTAGCTTTTATTTATGAGTTGTTAAAAGTATTGAGTAGTACCATCAATATTGTCCGTTTTACTTAAGAGGAGGTCTTGAGTTTTTGGTTGCTTCACAAAAAGTCACCCATCCGTATACTAGATATTACCCTCACATAAGCACGCTGATTATGAGTTTTCAGCTTTTCCACAACGGATGCGCCCAATACGTGTTGATGATATTCTGATGTAGGTAATTTCTTATGGCCCAACATCTCTTCTATGGACAAATAGAACAAAACGTGATAATATAAGATTTGTCTAAGGAAACTGTTGTATTACTTGTATAATATAACTTCTAAATATTTTCATATACCCTTTTTGTTTTTATAATTTCAAAATTTTGTACATGTTTCTAATTTATTTTCAGTTATATATTTATTTAAGATCTAACCATTCGGATTCATCCTAATACAAATGGAACTGATCCATCTTTAAATTAGATAGCTCGTTTTCTTGAAATAATCACTTATTAGTTCTTAGAAGAAAGGGTTTGGTTTCAATGATATATGATTACTTATTGGTCTATAAACAATCTTCAGAAACAGGTAACATTTGTCTTGTAGTTTTGGATAAACAGTGTGTGGCAAGAGTGTGATTCCTCAAGTTGTTGCACTCCACTCTACGTGTTTGGAGTGGCGGATCTAGAAGATCTGCATAGGGGTAACGTTTCAATAAAAAGGGGTAACGAAATCGAAAAAACGTCAAAATTTTCCAAAATTTACACTACCGTCGAAGTACCACCGGAGCGTAAAGGGGCAACGAAGGTTACCCCTTCTATCACAATAGGTCCACCCCTGCGTGTTTGATGAAATATCTGAAAGTATGTCCACATGTGAACTAACATTGGTTCAAATCCGAACTAGCATTTGTTCACATGCGAACTAATATTATTCAAATGTATAAATTTGTATACGAATCAACATCGATTAGATTAGAAAAAAAATTAGTTCACATGTGAACTTATATTGAAATTTAACCAACTATAAATACAAAAAGCAAAGGTTAAGATATTTTAGTTTGAAAATAAAAGTGTGTTAATTCATGATCCGTAAGTTTGGAAGGTTTTTGTTTGGTGTGGGTACAAGATGAGTTTGATATTTGTACTTAGGGGTGCAAACGAGCCGAGCGGCTCGTGACCTACTCGAGATCGGCTCAAGAAAAAGCTCGAAACGAGCCGAGCCTTATCGAGCCCGAGCCGAGCTTGAGCTTTAAGTAAAGCTCGTTTGTTTATCGAGCTCGAGCTCGAGCCTCGCATGTGAAGCTCGTTAGGCTTGTCGAGCCTTAGTGTAAACGAGCTGAGTCGAGCCGAGCTTATTTTAACTTGTTTACAAGTCGACATCGAACCTAAAAATATGTTTATTGAGTAAACGAGCCCGAGCCCGAGCTTCACTTATCGAGCTCGTGAGCCTAAAACGTCTATTATTTATATTATCTTTATTTAATATATTAATTAATAGATAATAAACGAGCCGAGCTCGAGCTTGAGAAAATGCCAACGAGCCGAGCTTGAGCTTTGAAAACAAAGCTCGAATCGAGCCGAGCTCTCATAAGTTATTCGAGCTTGAGCTTGAGCCTGGTCGAGATCGGGCTCAGCTCGGCTCGTTTGCACCCCTATTTGTACTATTTTCAACTTTTATGATTTGATTTGATATCAAAATAAATGAAGGAATAAGATTGGTAGTCTGAGAAACCACCAAAAAATATAAATTTCAATGAACCAGTTTTGTTCCTACGTTTATTTTCATTTCAAATCAGCCCCTTTTTAGTCTAATATGATGTTTTTAACTTCATCAAATTTACAAGAAACTAGAGGGAAGTAAATATGTTACTATTAATTTCTTGACCAGTTTTAAAAACCGTTTTGTTTATTAGATAGATATCTATACTATATTATAAAACATTTCACAAAGGTTCCTGCAAAAGTTAAGTAATTACAAATTTTTATGTTTGTGGTACAACATTATAATGCATATAAGAGAAGGAAAATAAAGTCATTTTAGACATATTTCATTTAACTAATAAAGACATAGGGTAGGGCTATATAGAAAACCCTATCTATATAAAAAACCCTAGAAAACCCAATCTCCTGACATTTTTTTTTTGAAAAAAATAACACATGTTATATATATCTTTTTAAGAGTTTTGGGCCAAAAAAATCAAAAAAGCGCCGAAGGGATAATTTAAAAAAAAAAAATTTCAGCAATTTATGTCTTTTGTGCCTAACACATGTTAGGCACTGAAATTTGTTTATTTTTTTTAAAAAATCCCTTCGGCGCTTTTTTGTTTTTTTTGGCCCAAAACACTCTAAAACATGTATATTACATGTGTTATTTTTTTCAAAAAAAAAATATGTCGGGAGGTTGGGTAAAAATGGGGGGAGATTTGGGTTTCCAGAGTTTTCTACCTAAATAGGGTTTTCTGTCTAGCATTGTCCTAAAGACATAATCCCAACCATTTAAACCCAAATTTAAAGAGTTATTAATACCTTGAAGTCGAATAAATAACCCATCATATCAATTCTTCCACAATTATAATCCCAGCCATTAAAACCCAATTTAAAAGACTAATTAATAGCCTTAAAGTGGAATAACCCATCAAATCCCTTCTTCCTCAGTTTATGTTAACGCCAAACCAGACAACTTTTCACCTCCCTCCTTTTCACCATATATATTTACATCTTTTCAAAAAAAAAAAAAAAAAAAAAAAAAAAAAAAAAAAAACCAGAGTAAGGGTTCAAAGAAGCTCTGTCACTATCGATTTCCTCTTGACTGACTCGATTGCTGCCACAGGTAACATCTCTAAACAAGCTTTGAAATCTGTTCATTTGATCTTGTTCTTAATTTGTTCGATTTCGGTTTATCAATCATGACTGTGCTTTTTGTTCTATTTCAAAAGTAAACCAACTTCTTTCATGGACATGATACTTAAGATGGAAACTTCTTTGAATAGGTAATCATTTGCTTCTTAAAATAATTTAGAGATAATGCTACCTCTCTATGCTTTTGTTTTTTAGATATTTATATTGTCATTTTATATATAATATACCAGTAACTAGCCTATCCTTACATTTTAATTTATGATATAAGTTATCTTTTGCATCATTAATTTGCTTCTTAATTTTTTTAACAATTTTGGTAATGCTTTTTGATTGTGTTTTAAGGTAATGGAGGTGCACATGTTGTTGCAAGGATTTTAAATGGAGAAATGGAAACCAATGATCCCATGTATTTGCTTTAAGTAGGTGTTAGTTATGTTTTAGGCTACTTATAAAAGAAAAAATCTATGGAGTTGTCTAAATTTGTACATTTTTTCTAAGGATTAGTCAATTTTATTTCAAGTACTTTCATTACATTTGTTAAAAAATAAAAGTTTATTCTTTCCTTATTAATACAGCTACCCTTTCAAAATAGGCCACAGACTTTTTTCAGAAACTAGCACTTCAGACAAAAACTTTTAAATAAAAGGAGATATCACCTTTTGGTTTTTTATTACAATTTCCGCTTCCTACATTTATTTAATGTAAAATTACGACTTCTCTAAACATTTTGTTGTGTCATAATGTATATAGAACATAGCCTACTATCATTTAACTATCTGTTGTACCCATGAAGCGTGGGTGCGTTTATAATTTTATATAGATTCATGTCATATATTGTTATCTATAATTGTTTTTTTTTTGTTTGAAATATGTTCATGCCCGTATTATAAGCTCTGCTGCAACGCGCGGGTTTCCCACTAGTTTCTTACAAAGTGAGAAGAAAGAACACTGGCGGAACTAGTCCATTAAATCAGGGGTATCCCAAAAAAAAAAATTACCGTGCAATCATACAATATTAAAAAAGACAATAAATAAATAACGTAAACAAATACCTAATAAATTTGGCATCTTCTTTTTCATAGGTTTAAATCATTCCATCACATCGTCATCTTTTACTTTATGAAAAAAAAATTCTTTTCGACCACACAAACATGGCATTGTTCAAAAATTTCAGGCCCATTCGATTGCGTATATCCATCTTGATAATCTTCAATTTCGAAAAACATCTTTCAACGGTTGCGATTGCAACCAGTAAAATCAAAACTAGCTTCACTACCCGATAAACCAAAGGACAAGAACTATGTGTTCCCATGTCAACCATAAGACGCACAAGATCACTTATTCTATTATATGGGCTTTATTAGTTATTACAATTTGGGTTTAATTATCATAAAACTAATTATTTGAGCTTTGTTCCTAAACAGGTTTTGGGCTTAATGAATAATATCAAGTTTCATAATTTTTTTTAGGGATATCCTCGTATATGTTTTTGGGTATGCTATGTATAAAAACGAAAAAAAATTACACTGCGAATACGAATACGGGGTTGAGCCGTAGCCCGTGCTACAGCTCATTCTACATTGGTTCCGCCCCTGAGAAAGGACATATTGGTAAAATACTAACTCATTTATAACTCATCTCATTAGTTTTTCTCTTTTTAATTAATTAGTCAACTAATCATTAATTATCCTACATAAATCTACAAAACCTACATATATCAAAATTTTCCTACATATACCTTACACGTTATAGAATTTTATCCTACACACGTCGAAATCGATCCTACACACATCGAAATATATATCCTACACAACTCGTAATGTATCCTACACACATTTTAATTTATTCTACACTTTAAATTAAGTTGTTTTTTAATTTGAAAAAAGTATATATTTTGAAAAAGATTACAAATTTAATTTAGTTAGTTATTAAAGGGGAATAATATAAATTAATGATCTATGTAAGTTTACCAATATACCCGTATATTAAAATTAAATGCAAATATTAAATGAAGTAAAATGAAGCATTCTTATTGGTTGAAATTTCTTCTTTTTTCTTCTTACAAAAAATTTATTCTTATTTGAACTCTCCACTTCTTACAAAAACATAAAGATTACACAACAAATAAATAAATAGCTAAGAGTTAAAGACATCAAATACCTCATCACTTAAACTGATATGTCGTGTAACTTATCTATATAACATTTAGTAGACTAGACTTGATTCCCGGCGTTGTGGGTTGTTTTTTTAAGTGATTTGAGTGTACTTTTTTTGTAATTGTCTTTGAAGAGAAAATAATGAGTGATTTCATTTCTAACCTTTTAGATACTTTCAAAGATGTTAAAGAAATTAATTGTAGTCGAATCTTATGGTATGTTAATGTGGTTGAACACGCATTTTACCACAATTTTGTATTTATTAATCGTAGTTAGAGTGGTTGAAACTCTCATTGTGGAGGGGGGGATGATTAGATGCGTAGACCTAAAGTTACTTGGGATGAGCGGATTAGGCAGGATTTACTAGGATTGCACCTCTCTGAGAACATGGTCCATGATAGGAGTTCGTGGAGACGTAAGATTAAGGCTAAGGATTTCTAGGAGAGGGTACAAATGTGTTGTAGGTGTAGTGTATGGTCATAGATATGCTTACACTTTAGGTGGAACTGACATGCGTTTGTCATCTTGTATCTTTATAGGTTGTTTGTGATGTTTTATGTGACTTGTTTACCATGTTCTCTTTCACCACTCGTGTTATAATGGTAGCATCACACACACATATCATGTTCTATCTATTCTTTGATGGGTGTTTTGGAGTCGAGGGTCTCGCTGGAAGCAGCCTCTCTATCCCCAGGGGTAGAAGTAAGGTGTGCCTACATTCTACCTTCCTCAGACTCTACCAATAGCCTTTGCTATTTGTGGGATTTACCGGGTATGGTTGTTGTTGCTGTTGTCGTAGTTGGATTTTATAGACTGTTTCAAGTCGAACTTTTCAATTAATTGTAGACTTTTAGTAAATGTACACACAACACAAATACTAAACCCATATGAGTTCACAAAAATTAATTCTATTTAATATTCGTTTTAGCTATAAAATAAGCATTTTACCAAAAAATATGAATCTGATTAAATAAATACATGTAATATGATTGTGTTTATGAGTCACCTACATATCAATTTCATTGTAGCTAACTACTTCTCCAATTATATATATAATAATAACGCGTTTAGTTTGCCGTAGTGTTTTATTCATGAGCCGAGTCGAGACGAGTCAAGGCAAGCTCGGGCTCGGCTCGATTATAAATTGAGGTAGCTCGGCTCAGCTTGGATTTAAAACCGAGCTGAAAATCGAGGTTCATGCTCGGCTCAGCTCGGCTTGGTTTGCCTCAATTAAAAATATTAATACATAGCTCTCAAAATTCAGTTATCTAAAATATTATTAAAATAGTTCAAAAAATATATTCAAAATAAGTTCAACCAAATACATTTCAAGCAAAAACCAAGTTCAATGACACAAAATAAGTTTTAAATTTCAACGAAATATAATATTAGTTAATTAGTATGGTAATCAACCATTAAATATGTCTTAGATATGAAATTACAATGCAAAATACATGTAAACAATAATCAGTTTTTATGTAATATGTTATAGTGTGAGGTTCATTGGGGAACACTAAAAAAGTGGGGAACAGTGGGGAACCGACTCAAACGAACTCCGATTGGACTCATTCCAGCGGCGTTGGACCGTCTCGTCGAACCCTAACTAGGATCTCTTAACCCTAAATCATAACCCCTAAACCCTAAATATATTAGGGTTTGGCTTTTAGGGTTTAGCTTTAGGGTTTAGCCTTAGGGTTTAGCTTTAGGGTTTAGAGTTTAGCTTTAGGGTTTAGCTATAGGGTTTAGCTTTAGGTTTAGCCTTTAGGGTTTAGCTTTTAGGGTTTACAGTTTAGATTTTACGGTTTAGCTTAGGTTTTAGCCTTATTTTTTAGCTTTAGGGTTTAGAGTTTAGGAGTTAGGATTTAGGGTTTAGGGTTAAGAGATCTTAGTTAGGGTTCGACGAGCCGGTTCCAACGCCGCTGGAATGAGTCCAATCGGAGTTCGTTTGAGCCGGTTCCCCGCTGTTCCCCACTTTTTTAGTGTTCCCCAATGAACCTCACACTATAACATATTACATAAAAACTTATTATTGTTTACATGTATTTTGCATTGTAATTTCATATCTAAGACATATTTAACGGTTGATTACCATACTAATTAACTAATATTATATTTCGTTGAAATTTAAAACTTATTTTGTGTCATTGACTTGGTTTTTGCTTGAAATGTATTTGGTTGAGCGAGGCATTGGTGGGCAATGATAGGAGACCCAGGGAAACCTGGGTTGGATCCTTGAGCCAAACGGGTTTTACCGGTAATTTCACTGTCGTGCCTACAGGCGGGTGGGTTACAGGGTTTTCCCCGGAATTGGTGGTGGACTCGGGTTACTCTCGGAGTACTCCGTTTGTCCAGTGGGTGTCTCAAGAATGCTCGGGATTGATTCTGTTGGCCGTTAAAAAAATACTATTTAATTTCACAAGAACAATTCCACTTTTAATTTTGGGGAATTTAGGCCGGTTCTTTCTTCCACCTTTCCCCACTCCATTATTAGTCAAACAAAGCTGGACGCCATCATTTTAGATTTCTTCCACCTTTCCACTCCTCTTTCATACTCTCCTCCTCTATATATATCATCTCCCAATTAATCCCCTCACACACACAATTACACCCACTGGATTACATATTATTAACCAATTCAAACCAGTGGTGGTGTTGTACTTGTATGCGTTAACAATAACATGTCAAATTGTATCGATAAAACCATCACGATCCGAGAAGTATGGTCTCACAACTTACAATCCGAATTCGATATAATCCGATCCATCATCGATAAGTATCCTTATATCTCAATGGACACAGAATTCCCGGGAGTTGTATACCCTCGATCATCATCATCTTACAAGCATCGTCGACCGTCGGATCATTATCAGCTTCTTAAGTCAAACGTTGACGTTTTGAACCTCATCCAGCTCGGTCTCACCCTCTCTGATTCTTCCGGTAACCTTCCGGTAATCGATGGGTCCCACCAACGTTACATCTGGCAGTTTAATTTTTCTGATTTTGATGTCACGCGTGACGCCCACGCGCCCGAGTCGATTGAGTTGTTGAGGAATCAAGGGATTGATTTTGAACGCAACCGGGTTGATGGGGTTGACTCGGTTGAGTTTGCTGAGTTGATGATGTCATCCGGGTTGGTGTGTAATGAATCGGTGAGTTGGGTGACGTTTCATAGCGCCTATGATTTTGGGTATTTGTTGAAGATTCTCACGCGCCGTCGTCTGCCGGATGGGTTGCCGGAGTTTTTGGAGAGTTTGAAGGTGTTCTTTGGGGATGATGTGTATGACGTGAAGCATTTGATGACGTTTTGCCGGACCGGGTTGTATGGTGGGTTGGACCGGGTGGCGGGTCTTTTAGAAGTGAACCGGGTTGCTGGGAAGTGCCATCAGGCCGGTTCAGATAGCTTGCTGACGTGGCATGTTTTTCAAAAAATGAGAGACTTGTACTTCGTCGATGTTATGCCGGAAAAATATTCCGGCGTGTTGTATGGTTTAGAAGCTTATTAATTACATTTAATTCTTTAGGGGTATATTGATAAATTAGCTGTTAGCTAATCAAAATCTAATTCATTTTTTATTCATCTTATCATGTCACCAAGACTATACACGATGTTTAAAGCTTTTAATAAGAGCATTTTTCATCGATACAGCATCACTTAACGCACCTTCAATCATGTGTAACAGTTCAATATTAAATAATTTGATTATTTGTGCCCACATAACGCCCTCCTGTACTGATGTCACCGGCGTTTTATCATGCATTAAACATGGTCAAAACGTCGGTTATGTTTGGTCTAAATGAATAAAATTTATACAAACCAACGTCAAACCAGTTTTATTACACACATAAACTTCATCAATCCTTACAGGCATAACATGACAACAAGTTTAAACTTGAAAGTTGAAATATAGTATGCTTTGTAACACTTGTGACACAAACTCATTTATGAAGCTTTGTAACAAACATCACCTTCACACACCCATCCTTCATTCGGTTTACCGTTATCTTTTTCATCCTTTTCAAGGGCACATTCAGGGTGAAGATTAAAGTTACAATCCTCGCAGTTATAAGCCCAAATCGTCCCCTCCTTGTCACACTTGTCACACATAAACCCTTGCGAACGAGTCAGAACAAGCTCGTGCTCGTCATGCAAGTCATGCTTCACTTTATCGGGCCACCCTTTTGCCATGTCAGCAAATTTAGCTTCGATCTCCGCTAAACGTTCGTCAGTGAAGGGGAACGCCTCGGCACCGTGAAGCATGACGAGTCCTCTAGCCTCTGTTGTGATTGTCTTCCCTGTGGGGCCCAAAGCCACCAGCAGAGGTATGCCGTTGACTTTGAACGTACGGCTCAGTTATTGCTTTCTTTTGTCGTTGTAGGGAAGTGATAGCCATGGCATAGTGGCGTAGTATTCGTCGTATGAAGCTTGGTTTCGGTCACTTGAGATGAATATCACTTCAAACGCATCATGTTTGGATTTGATTTCCTTGTATGTTTCAACCAGTTTTGGAGTGAACGCACGGCACGGTGGACACCAGTGTGCGGAGAAGTATATTAGGATGTGTTTACCGACCAAATCAGATACAGGAATCTATGAAAAATGATGTGGGTATTAGTGACAAGTAAATGGAAATTAGAGGTGCCAAGACAAGCAAGAGCGTAAGACAGGTCAAAACAGCTCATTTTGTAGGTGCGGTTGACACTCGAACGTGTTTATTATTATTACGAAAATGGTATCATTATGCTTATTAATCTTAGTATCTAAATAGAATAATAATTTAGGAGATTATATGCCTTAAAATTACAAGTTACCCTTAAGGTGTTCCAATAAGTTGATTATCAAAAGTTGGTCAAAAAACAATCCCTAACACCCCCTTTTAGCAAAAAAAAAAAAATCTCATTTGACCCGTTCCTCCTTAAGCTAAATCTATTATATGACCCGTATGAGATAAAATACAACCCAAATCGACCCATTAACAAATAAATGGGTCGAAATAGAAAACGATAAAACATAGTTTTCATATAAAGGGTTGTACATCCCAAATCGACCCATTAACAAGTAAATGGGTCAAAATAGAAAACCATAATACATCGTTTTCATATAAGGGATTGTACATGAAGTAAACATACTTAGGGTTGCAAATGAACCATACGTTCAGCGAACAGTTCAAGAACCGTTTGACGGGAAGTTTGTTTGTGTTCGTTTATTAAACAACTGAGCATGAACAAGAAATTTCGTTCATTTAGTTAAATGAACGAACATGAACAGAGGCTGCGTTCATTCATTTATGTTCGTGAACATTCGGTAACGTGTTCATTTATGTTCGATAGTTCATTAGTGTTTTTAGTTTTTATTTTTTATTCAAATACTTCAAAATCCCGACAAATTAAATATTTAATAAGTGTCAGTGTATTATATATTATGTTCATGAATATTAGTTTGTGTTCATCAACGTTTGTTTTCATTCATTGCCTATACTTAACAAACAAACACGAACACGTTCATTTCCTTAACAAACGGACACGAACAAAAATCCCGTTCGGCAAGTGTTCATGAACAGTTTCTGAACACATATATTTCTTAACAAACGAACATGAACTAGGTCTTGTCCGTATTTGTTCAGTTTGTTTGTAGCCCTAAGCATACTAAAGTATATGATAACGCACCTTAACTCCATCTTTCCCAAGTACAAAATCAAGATCGCCTGAAACCAAAACCGACTCCAAAGTTTGTGCTTCGAGTCTAGCCTTTTCTATCTTCTCAAGCTCAGCGAATTTATCAGGTGTAAAAGGGTACGCGTTAACTCCATGTTCTTCAATGGCATCAGCAACATTGGGATGAAGAGTTTTCCCATCAGGACCAATAATGACTACCGTAGGGAGTGTTGAGAGCTCGAAATACCGAACAAGTTTCTCACACTTCTTGTCTTTAAACGGAAGTGATAACCAAGGGACGTTATCAAGCTCTTTCTTCAACAATTCTTCGTCATCATCAAGGGGAATCATTACTATCTCAAAGTTACTATCTTTTGCTTTCAATTCGTCATATACTTTGACGAGTGTACCAGTGTAATCAGATGATCTCTTGAATGTAGACAGCATAAAGTAGAGACCAACTGTCTTTCCTTCAAGTTCAGCTACAGGCACCTTACAAAAAAGCAAAGAAACGTGTCACAATTAGGGGTGTGAATCTCTGACACGACACGAACCTAACACGGAATTTTCGGGTTTGGGTTTAGTCTAAACAGGTTCGGGTCAGTTTCTGGTTGAACCCGCTAACCCGTTTAGCTTAATGGGTCGGGTTCGGGTCAACCCGGTCGGGTTGGCTGGTTGACCCGTTTAACCCTTCATATCATATTATATTTTTTTATAGTATGTTTTATGTTATAAAATAATTGGGTGTGTCTTTTATGCCATAATTATAACTTAAAAAAAAGAAATTGACATGAGATTTTATAATTTAAATGTACTTGTATTATATACATATGAGTTTTTTTAGTAAATTATAATTTCAATATATTAATTTGCAGAAAAAATAAAAAAATCGGGTTTAACGGGTCGTGTTCGGGTCAACCCGCAAATATTCGGGTCTTGTTTGGGTTTATATGTAAAACACGATTTTCGGGTTCGGGTCTTGTTTGGGTCGAACCCGACGACCCGACCCGACCAGTTTAGCACCCCTCACATAATATAGCGACAAGCAGTATATAAAACCGGAAGATAGACTACTCACCTTATCGCCATTAGCTTTAATGACGAAGTCACGAGATGGAGTCTCGAGTAAGGATCTCAGCGTTTGATTTTTCCTGGCTTCTTCTTCCTGATCTTTAATCTCTTTGACCCGTTCCGGGGTAAACGGGTACCCATCAGATCCATATTCTCCAATGATCTCGACCCCGCGATCACTCAAAAGCTTTCCACTTTCATCAAGGAACACAAGATGAGGTATTCCACTCACCTTAAAACATTTATCTAAAGCTTCTCGGGTTTTGGAATCTGAAAAAGGAACCGCAAGCCAAGGCATTTTGGAGAAATAACCGGTAAACGATTCCTCATCTTCATCAGCTGATACGAACACAATCTCCAAATCACCTTTTACAACAAGTTCATTATATATATCCACTAGATTTGGTGTAAATCTTTGGCATGGAGGGCACCAAGATGCAGAAAAATACAAGCCCACCTTTTTCCCTTTCAAGGTGCTAATTGCAACCTATTAAATACAAAAAAAAAAAAAAAAAATCATCCTTTTAATTTTTTCACTACCTAAAAACACAGAAACAAAAAAGAAATTCATTGACCAGATAGTCAAGTGTTATCTACCAATTTTGTTACGGCCCAAACACCAGAACTCAAATAAAGTCGCATACCTTGGAATGGTTTCGGTCCGTAACAAAATTCAATAAAATTAAAAGCATCAAATAAAGTCCCAAATTTTGACCAAGACTTTACATAACTCCACCTGTCAAACTTATAACTCACCAAAAGTCAAATTAATAAGAATTTGACATCAAGATCAATACTACTTTTATTAATTCAGAAGTTGACACAACTTCCATTTGTCAATCCCTATAAATCTACTACGAAACCCTAATTTTGCATCACCAGTGCAAATCGATCCTACATATATCAACGAGAAACCAACAAATTGAACAAACAAACACGATTACTACTTCAAGTAATATTAAACATAATTCTGCTCGTAACTGAACCATCACACAATCAATAGTTAACAAATAACTTTCGAATCACTGAATCTACGATCTAGAAAAGGTAAAGACAGATTATACTAGAGTCTACTAAAAGGAATCAAATTGAGTACCTGATCACCGTTGTTGCGAACAAGGTAATCTCTTTCGGAAGAAGATAAGAGCGATTGAACATCGTGAACGTCAACTTCGAGAGCATCCGCCATTGTTAGAGCACTGAAGAAATTAGAAATTCGATTGTGCCGATGATGGTGCAGTGTGGGGTTTAAATAAAGCACAAAATGGTAAAGCTTCTAGAAATTCTTGGTTAGCAAGTTACTAAGGGGAACGCGTGGTTCCTTCTTTTTTTTTGGAATTTTGTTGTTTAAAACACACCGGTATCAACCACTTGTGGCGTGACCGTTAAGTCGAACAAAAAATAAATGTAAAAAAAATAAAACATTCACATATGTTACAGCGTCTTAACTTGCAAAAATAAACGAAAATATAAAACATGGAAAAGAATAACGAAGTCGACTTAGGACCCACGAGTTTCGACGGAGCTGTTAAACGTAAAAAATATAAATAAAAACGTTGAACCACATGCGCGCGTTGCAGCATGTTAACTCGCAAAATTTTGAATGAATCGTAAAACAATAAATTTGTAAAAGATGTGAAGTATAAGAACCAAAGTTGAAAGTGGAAAAGTGTTGGGTTAAAACTAGAAAATGTTTGTGATAAATATGTAAAAGATGAAAATTATAGGTTAAAAGTGTAAAAGACGAGAACTATGAGGGTTATGTAAAAGATGAAAACTATTAGGGTTAAATTGAATAGTGTTTATGTGGGAGGACTCTTTTTGCACATTAATATATAGTTAGTGTTTGTAATAAATATGTAAAAGATGAAAATTATAGGATTAAAAGAGTAAAAGATGAGAACTATAAGGGTTATGTAAAAGATGAAAATTATTTGGGTTATAAGTGTAAAAGATTTAAAACAAAAGGGTTCAAACTAAATAAAAATTAAAGAGTAAAAAATGTTACTAAATTGAGGTAGAGGTTCCTGTAAAAAAAGGTTTTTTGTGAGAAAGGTAAGAAAGAATCTACACAATTAGATTTTTGATCTAATGGTTGAGATCATAATGGCAAAATTGTAAATAATGTTTACTATTAAACATATTAATTTTCTAGATTAAGGGTGTATAGACAAATTTAACATTTTTAAATTAAGAAACAAACATTAATGCACATATAACTTCCCCCGTCTTTTTTAAACGTCAATAACTTTTTATACGTAACTTTTTTTTAAAAAATACACCATGATAACGAGCGTTTTTTTATCTTTAATATGAGTACCATATTGTTATACTTATATAGAGAAAAAATATGTTTCGATCAGATGTTTAGTCCATAAATGGTGTTATATACTTGCTGAATGGTGTTATATACTTACTGAATGGTGTTATATACTTGCTGAATGATATTATATACTTGCTGAATGGTGTTATATAGTTGTTGAATGGTGTTATATACTTACTGAATGGTGTTATATACTTGCTGAATGGTGTTATGTTATATACTTACTGAATGGTGTTATATACTTGCTGAATGGTGTTATATACTTGTTGAATGTTGTTATATATTTGCTGAATGGTGTTATGTACTTGTTGAATGATGTTATATACTTGCTGAATGGTGTTTATAAAGATCTTTTAAAAAAAATCCAGTTCCTATAATTAAGGTGGCGGTTATGGGAAGTTTTTAATTAATTGAATTAATGATAAAATTACTTGTTTACCCTTTTGAATTAATTTAGATTTAGGACACATGTGATCTCCACAATATTTCTCATATTTCTCACACTTTTAACCTTTTTTACAATAACTTTACCCACTAAATTGAATAGTGATTTTTTTTTTTTTTTTGAAAGGTCGAATAGTGTTTATGTGAGAGGACTTTTTTTGCAAATTAATATATAGTTAATGAATTTCATATTTTATAAATTATGAATGATAAGAGAGGTTTTGTTACTTTTGTATTTTTTATGGTGCAACTTTTATCCAGTTTTATGTAATTAACATATTCCCGATTGCTTTTTATGTAAAGTGTATTCTACATTATCGGAACTAAGGTATGTAAAATAGTGTCCATTTTTACAAGGTCGAGTGTCTACTTTAGTGGAGCTAGTGTAATCATGTAATAAACATAGTCAAAACGCCGGATTATGTTTGGTCTAAATGAATAAAATTTATACAAACCAACGTCAAACCAGTTTTATTACACACATAAACTTCATCAATCCTTACATGCATAACATGACTACAAGTTTAAACTTGAAAGTTGAAATATAGTATGCCTTATAACACTTATGACACAGACTCATTTATGAAGCTTTGTAACAAACATCACCTTCACACACCCATCCTTCATTCGGTTTACCGTTATCTTTTTCATCCTTTTCAAGGGCACATTCAGGGTGAAGATCAAAGTCACACCCCTTGCAACTATAAGCCCAAATCGTCCCCTCCTTGTCACACTTGTCGCACATAAACCCTCGCGAACGAGTCAGAACAAGCTCGTGCTCGTCATGCAAGTCATGCTTCACTTTATCGGGCCACCCTTTTGCCATGTCGGCAAATTTAGCTTCGAGTTCAGCCAAACGTTCGTCAGTGAACGGGAATGCCTCAGCACCGTGAAGCATGACCAGTCCTCTAGCCTCGGTTGTGATTGTCTTCCCTGTGGGGCCTAAAGCTACCAGCATAGGTATGCCGTTGACTTTGAATGTACGGCTCAGTGATTGCTTTCTTTTGTCATTGTAGGGAAGTGATAGCCATGGCATAGTGGCGTAGTATTCGTCATATGAAGCTTGGTCTCGGTCACTTGAGATGAATATCACTTCAAACGCATCATGTTTGGATTTGATTTCCTTGTATGTTTCAACCAGTTTTGGAGTGAACGCACGGCACGGTGGACACCAGTGTGCGGAGAAGTATATTAGGATGTGTTTACCGACCAAATCAGATACGGGAATCTATGAAAATGATTTGGTATTAGTGACAAGTAAATGGAAATTAGAGGTGCCAAGACAAGTAAGAGCGTAAGACAGGTCAAAAAAGCTCATTTTGTAGGTGCGTTTGACACTTAAACGTGTTTATTATGATTACAAAAATGATCATTATGCTTATTAAGCTTAGCATGTGAACAGAATAATAATTTAGGAGATTATATGCCTTAAAATTACAAGTCACCCTTAAGGTGTTCCAATAAGCTGATTATCAAAAGTTGGTCAAAAAACAATCCCTAACAAACCCTTTTAGCAAAAAAAATCTCATTTGGCCCGTTCCTCCTTGAGCTAAATCTATTTATATGACCCGTATGATATAAAATACAACCCAAATCGACCCATTAACAAGTAAATGGGTCGAAATAGAAAACCATAATACATAGTTTTCATATAGAGGATTGTACATCCCAAATCGACCCATTAACAAGCAAATGAGTCGAAATAGAAAACCATAATACATAGTTTTCAAATAAGGGATTGTACATGAAGTAAGCATACTTAGGGTTGCAAATGAACCAAACGTTCAGCGAACAGTTCTGGAACCGTTCGATAGGAGGTTCGTTTGTGTTCGTTTATTAAACAACCGAACACGAACAAGAAATTTCGTTCGTTTAGTTAAATGAACGAACATGAACAGAGGTTGCGTTTGTTCATTTATGTTCGTGAACGTTCGGTAACGTGTTCGTTTATGTTCGAGTGTGTTCGATAGTTCATTAGTGTTTTTAGTTTTTTGTTTTTATTCAAATACATCAAAATCCCGACAAATTAAATATTTAATAAGTGCCGGTGTATTATATATTTTGTTCATGAACATTAGTTTGTGTTCGTTTTCATTCATTGCCTGCACTTAACAAACGAACACGTTCATTTTCTTAACAAACGGACACTGACATAAAATCCCGTTCGGTAAGTGTTCATGAACAGTTTCTGAACACATATATTTCTTAACAAACGAACATGAACTAGGTCTTATTCGTGTTTGTTCGGTTCGTTTGTAGCTCTAAGCATACTAAAGTATATGATAACGCACCTTAACTCCATCTTTCCCAAGTACAAAATCAAGATCGCCTGAAACCAAAACCGACTCCAAAGTTTGTGCTTCGAGTCTAGCCTTTTCTATCTTCTCAAGCTCAGCGAATTTATCAGGTGTAAAAGGGTACGCGTTAACTCCATGTTCTTCAATGGCATCAGCAACATTGGGATGAAGAGTTTTCCCATCGGGACCAATAATGACTACCGTAGGGAGTGTTGAGAGCTCGAAATACCGAACAAGTTTCTCACACTTCTTGTCCTTAAACGGAAGTGATAACCAAGGGACGTTATCAAGCTCTTTCTTCAACAATTCTTCGTTATCATCAAGGGGAATCATTACTATCTCAAAGTTGCTATCTTTTGCTTTCAATTCGTCGTATACTTTGACGAGGGTACCAGTGTAATCAGATGATCTCTTGAATGTAGACAGCATAAAGTAGAGACCAACTGTCTTTCCTTCAAGTTCAGCTACAGGCACCTTACATAAAAGTAAAGAAACGTGTCATAATTAGGGGTGTGAATCTCTGACACAACCCGAAAACACGACACGAACCTAACACGAAATTTTCGGGTTTGGGTTTAGTCTAAACAGGTTCGGGTCAGTTTCTGGTTGAACCCGCTAACCCGTTTAGCTTAATGGGTCGGGTTCGGGTCAACCGGGTCGGGTTGGCGGGTTGACCCGTTTAACCCATTCATATCATATTATATTTTTTATAGTATGATTTATGTTATAAATTAAATTGGGTGTGTCTTTTATGCCATAATTATAACTTAAAAAAGAGAGATTGATGTAAGATTTTATGATTTAAATGTAACTGTATTACATACATTTGAGTTTTTTTAGTAAATTATAATTTCAATATATTAATTTGCAGAAAAAATTAAAAAAATCGGGTTGAACGGGTCGTGTACGGGTTTATATGAAAAACACGATTTTCGGGTTCGGGTCTTGTTCGGGTCGGGTTGAACCCACCGACCCGACCCGACCCATTTAGCACTCCTCACATAATATAGCGACAAACAGTATATAAAACCGGAAGATAGATTACTCACCTTATCGCCATTAGCTTTAATGACGAAGTCACGAGATGGAGTCTCGAGTAAGGATCTCAGCGTTTGATTTTTCCTGGCTTCTTCTTCCTGATCTTTAATCTCTTTGACCCGTTCTGGGGTAAACGGGTACCCATCAGATCCATATTCTCCAATGATCTCGACCCCACGATCACTCAAAAGCTTTCCACTTTCATCAAGGAACACAAGATGAGGTATTCCACTCACCTTGAAACATTTATCTAAAGCTTCTCGGGTTTCGGAATCCGAGAACGGAACCGCAAGCCAAGGCATTTTAGAGAAATAACCAGTAAATGATTCTTCATCTTCATCACCCGATAAGAACACAATCTCCAAATCACCTTTTACAACAAGTTCATTATATATATCCACAAGATTTGGTGTAAATCTTTGGCATGGAGGGCACCAAGATGCAGAAAAATACAAGCCCACCTTTTTCCCTTTCAAGGTGCTAATTGCAACCTGTTAATTAGAAAAATTGTCAAAAAAACATCCTTTAAGTCTCTAACAAGTACAGTTTTTCACTTCCAAAAACAAAGAAACAAAAAAGAAATTAATTGAGCAGATAGTCAACTATTATCTACCAATTTTGTTACGGCCCAAACACGATCAAATAAAGTCGCATACCTTGAAATGGTTTCGGTCCGTAACAAATTTCAATAAAATTAAAAGCATCAAATAAAGTGCCAAATTTTGACCAAGACTTAACATAACACCAAATACTAATTTCAACAACTTAATCTCCTGTCAAACTTATCACTCTCCAAAAGTCAAATTAATAAGAATTTGACATCAAGATCAACGCTACTTATATTAATTCAGAAGTTGACAGTGTGTGCAATAACCGAACCGAAAACCGACAAAAGCGAACCGAAATGAACCGAAACCGAATTAACCGAAAGTCGGTTAACGGATATATTTTTTTTACCATCGGTTAACCGAAATTAACCGAACCGAACCGAATCATTTATTTTTTATATATTTCTAGCTTTATACCTCTATTTCACTATTTCATGTATTTCATGTTTTATACTTTCATTTCATGTAATAATACTTCTATTTCATTTATTTATGCCTTCATTTCATTTATTTATACCTTCATTTTATTTACTTATACCTCTATTTTATGTATTTAAACATCTATTCATGCATTTATACCTCCATTTCATTTATTTATACATCCATTTCATGTATTTATACATCTATTTCATGTATTTATACCTCCATTACACGTATTTCTAAGCAAAAAAAATTAGTCCTTGTTTGAATTGGTTATTAACCGAACATTAACCGAACCGAACTGAAAACCGGCAAATTAACCGAATTAACCGAACCGATTAACCGATGACTTCGGTTACGGTTACAGGTAATGCTAATAACCGAACCGAACCATGCACACCCTTAGTTGACACTACTTCAATTTCACAATATCTGCTATGAAACCCTAATTTTTCATCACCAGTGCAAATGATCCTTCACATATCAACCAGAAACCAACAAATTCAACAAACAAACACGATTTTTACTACTTCAACTTATATAAAACATAATTCTGCTCGTAACTGAACCATCACACAATCAATAGTAACAAATAACTTTCGAATCACTGAATCTACGATCTAGAAAAGGTAAAGACAGATTATACTAGAGCCTACTAAAAGGAATCAAATTGAGTACCTGATCACCGTTGTTGCGAACAAGGTAATCTCTTTCTGAAGAAGATAAGAGCGATTGGACATCGTGAACGTCAACTTCGAGAGTATCCGCCATTGTTAGAGCACTGAAGAAATTAGAAATTCGATTGTGCCGATGAAGTTGCAGTGTGGGGTTTAAATAAGCACAAAATGGTGAAGCTTCGAGAAATTCTTGGCTAGCAAGTTATTAAGGGGGACACGTGGTTCCCTTTTTTTTCTTTTTTCTTTTTTTGGTTCAACTTAATATTATATTATATAAATTTTGCCCGTCAATAAATTTTGGAATTTTGTTGTTTAAAACACACCGGTATCAACGACTTGTGGGACGCGTCGTTAAGTCGAATAAAAAGTAAATGTAAAAAAATAAATTATTTATATATGTTACAACTTGTAAAAAAATAAACGAAAATATAAAACATGGAAAAGAATAACGAAGTCGACTTAGGACCCTACGAGTTTCGACGGAGCTGTTAAACGTAAAAAAATAGACATAAAAACGTTGAACCACATGCGCGTGTTACAGCATGTTAACCCGCAAAATTTTGAACAAATCGTAAAAAAATAAATTTGTTTAACTAAATAGATTGGCGAAACAACTTATTTAATTAAACGGGTAAACATGTCAATCCAAACACATGTAATTGAACCGGCTAAATATGTGAGCTTGAACAGAACCCATTTGTCAATTAAATGAGTTAAAAATACCAACACAAAACTTATTATTTTGTGCCATGTCATGTTTCAATGTTGTGTTAAGACATTGAGACCCCCGCTTGTTATCTGATAAAGCGAAATAAAAATTACTAATATAGAATTAATGGTATTTGCATGTTATGAGATTAACAAAATTAAAATTTAATCGTCTAAATAAACAATAAGTTATGTTTAAGATTTAAAAAGGGGATTAATATTCACAATTTCACACACTCCTTCCATCTATCTCTCTACATATACATAAATCTATACTATATAATAAAAGAAACCTGTTTTTGGACACTTGTCATTCTCTCATTTAATTGATTAAAATCTTTCTATACTAATAAACAAAAATCCTTTTTGGACACGTGTCATTCTCTGGTAATTTCTCACCCTTATTTTTTTATTTATCTCTTTATTAAATAAAAATAATATTATTAAACATCAATTTAACTAAATCTATTTATCTCTTTTGTTTTCATAATTTGAAATTGATTTCTTTTTTAACTCTAAAGTTTTAATCTTTGGCAAGTTAAGTCTAAAGTTTCAATTTTTGGTATTTTAACCCATTTGATTAATTTGATTTTTCACTTCTAATTCAAAAGTTTTCATCTTTTGCAATTTAACCCCTTTAATTTTTTTTACTTTCAACCCAAAGTTTTTAATCTTTCGCAATTTAATCTCAACACTTTTTTTACTTTCAACTTTAGTCTCTTATATACTTTTCATCTTTCATAAGTTCCCCGTTTAACGTGTCGTTCTAAATTTCCGAGTTAACACGCCGCAACGTGCGTGTGGGGTTCAACGTTTTTTCATCTATTTTTTTCCTGTTTGACATGTCCGTCGCAGCACGTCTATTTTTCCCGTTTGATAGGTATGTCGCAACGTGCGAGTCAGAGATCGACTTAGTTATTTTTTCCTCGGTTTTACACATAGGATCGTGGTCATGTGAGAAACATTTGCCTTTCATCTAACATGATATATAACTAATGAATCCCCCGCCGCATTGCGGCGGGTGGTAATTCTAGTTATTAATAATACTAATAATAATAATATTTAATCTAAATTAATACACATTTTTATTATTAATAATATTTAATCAAATCTAATAATGCGATTTTATTAAATAAATATCCAATAGTAATCACCATGTGTTTCGTCTTTAAAACTTCACGTGATATGATTATTATTAATTTTTCTTTAAATATTCTGAAGGAAGAAGTATGTGTGTGCATTTGTTTATGTCGGATTTGTGTTAGTATTCAGGGACCGCCCTAATTTCATTTAGGGGTGAGCAAAAGATAAAACCCGACTCTACCTGTATATTACATGACCCGACCCGAGAACCGATCAAACATAAAATAAATTACCGATTCACTACCCTAAATATTAGGTCGGTTCCGGATTTTTATGTAATCGGGTACTAAGTATAAGAACCGACCCGACATATTTTATTTTTCAACATGTTTTGTTATGAACTTGGGAAGGCCACTGAGAAAACAACAAATTTAGTATCAGTGCATATGTCAAATTTGCCTTTTCCAATATCATCAAAATTGATTATTCTTTTGATACTTATCGCTAATCATGTGTATTAAAATAAATATTATATGCTTTATTGTTTTCGCTTTGACTCCCGAAAGTCAAACTTATTGATAAAATTCTATGCTTTCTTATCGCTTAATCGATTATTCGTCTTATACCTTATTATATTTGCGTTGACTCTGAAAAGTCATCTTTATCATTCAGTACGGTTAACCGATTTAATCATATGATTTTTCAATCTTATATTAACTAAATAAATAAAGATTAATATTCAATCTTATCCTACTTTAAATATAAAAAAAATTCGTTAGTTCAGATTAATATTCAATCTTATCCTACTTTAAATATAAAAAAATCGTTAGTTTTTTTAAATATTTTTTTATTATTTGGTATATAAAATCATATTTATTCAACCCATGTAATACACGGGGGTTTTTTAAAAATATAACTTTTTATTATTATTTGGTAAACAATATTACATTTATTCAACCCGTGTAATACAATGGTTTTAAAGATATAATTTTTTTTTATTGTTTGGTATATAATATTACATTTATTCATCCCGTACAATACATATGGTTCTTATAGATATAACTTATTTTATTATTTAATATATAAAATTACATTTCTTCAACCCGTGCAATAAAGGAGGCTTTTAAAAAGATAATGTTTTATTATTTGGTATATAAAATTCATTTATTCAACCCATGTAATACACGGGGTTATAACCTAGTATATTATATATAGAGATATTAGAGTGAGAAGAGTGTGAGAATAAGAATTTAGGAGTGTAGAAATAGAATGAGCCTTTCAAAATATTTGTAGCATTCAGAAAGTTATAATTACTATCAATTTGTAATTAGATGTTTACACTAGGGTTGTAAACGAAATGAACGTTCAGCGAACAGTTCATGAACTGTTCGGCGGGAAGTTCGTTTACGTTCGTTCGTTCGTTTAATTAATGAACGAACATGCACAAGAAAGTTCGGTTACTTAAATGAATGAACACGAACAAATGTCTCGTTTGTTCAATTACGTCCGTGAACGTTCGGTAATGCATTTGTGATCATTCGTTCATGTTCGTTTGTTTATGTTATTCATTAAAGATTTTTTAGCATTTATTTAATTTTTCTAATCTTTTTATATTTTTAATTCTTATTTATCTAATTACCCAAACAGATAAAATAGAAAATCATATCTCCGCCTTGTTTACGCACCGCTTCACTTACCTTCTCATTACTCACATCGAAAAATTACTATCGACCTTCGTTCAACGATTAGGGCTTCAAGGTCTAGCGTCGCTCCCTCTCACCATCCGCCTCTAGCCACCATCGTCTTCACTGATTTTATATGTGTTCATTAAGACGTTCTTTTCCTTAATCAACGAGCACGAACATAAAATCTCGTTCGATAAGTGTTCATGAACCATTCGTGAACACATTATATCCTTAACGAACGAATACGAACAAGACCTTGTTCGTGTTCATTCGATTCGTTTACATCTAGGGGTGTTCATCAGGTTTTTTCTTTGGGTTTCGGGTTTTTCGGGTCGGGTTCTTCGGGTTTTGGGTTTTTCGGGTCGGGTTGTTCAGGTTTTTGCTTGGGAAAAATTGACCCGATAACCGACCCATTTAAAGTTCGGGTTAGTCCGGTTTCGGTAAGTTCGGGTCGGGTTGTTCGGTTTTCGTGTTTAAATGTAAAATGAGAATAAATGTTTTTTTTTACAAAATATTATCAAAGTTCAAATATTATTTGACAATATATTATTATAATATTTAAAAACTCACAAAACTTAATATTCAATATATTAAAAATTACAAACCAAAACAATTCTATAAGAGAAAAACAATAAAAGTTTGGTTTTTTTTTATTTCGTGTTTCGGGTTTTCCGAGTAGGGTTGTTCTGGTTTTTGGCCTGGAAAAAATAATCCGATAACTGAACCATTTAAAGTTCGGGTTGGTCGGGTTCGGGTTTTTTAGGTATTCGCTAATTCGGATATCTTTAAATTCGGGTCAAGTTTCGAGTTTTGGATAAAAATGAACAGCCTTATTTAGAGCGCTAGTTTACCTTAAACAAATAGTTTTGAGTTATCAAGAAATAATGAAATATTAAAATTATCTAGCGTGACTTACACGACAACCCTACATAATAATTGTGTGGAAGAAATGAACGGACAGGATTAGATGTACCGGATCATGTATTGAAGCATCATTTATGTGACGTGATCATCCCAGTATCAAGTCCCTTTTGTTTCTTTCATTTGTTCACATTACTTTTCAAAAATAATAATGGATGTGGAACAACCTGTTAGACCACACGGTATGGGGGCCGGCTTAGGCCCGGCTTGGTCCCCACACTGCCCCCCTCGGTCCGGCCCGTCCCCAGCGTCTCCCACCAGCCGTTCTCGACGGGGCTCAATTTCTCTCTCCTCTCACACACACAGCTATACATACATACATATATATATATATATATATATATAAAGGCGTTCATCTCCCACCCCCTAGGTCCATCCCCTCCAAACCGAGCTTACGTGGGGGTGATGTGGCGGCCCATCCCCTTGGGGATGAGGCTCTCCATACCCTCCAGCCTTGGAGCTCCACTTGTTTTAGAATTCATCAAACAGTACCGATTCAATACTGATTGAAACCAAATCTATCCCAGCCTGTGATATTAAAAAGAAATCATTTAAGTTAAGAAAAAAATCTGAAAATCTATTAAACTTAAAAAGTAAAAAAAATAATTATTATTATAATATTATAATAATAAAAGTATAAAGAAACTATGTATAATATTATAATATTAAAGTAACTATTCATTAACTTATATTTTGAATATATATAGATAATAATGGTTTCAGTTTTTCTTGTTCACATTGGTTTTTAACATAACGTATATCGATGTGTTCACAAATACATGTAAACATATAAAAATCGATTTTTGAGTATACCTAATATGAAATCTGAAGTCGTAAAAGAGTCCATATAAATATATAATGTTAAAGTCTATTGTAGAATTCATACAAGATCAAATACAATCCACCGACTAATGAAAGTTTGACCCATGACATTATAGCCTAGTGACATATTGAATATGGGATAAAGTTTAAGCATCACTTGCCAAGCGGTGACTAGTCCCCGTTTTCAGTACACCCCGCACGGCAGCGGTGTTCCCCGCGCGGTGAAGGGGTTCACCGCCCTCTTTGCCGCACCCGCCCCGTTCAGCAGGGGCGATGCTTTGAAAGGGTCGAGAGGGGCGCCCGACCCCCCGAATTTTTCGGCTAGTAGTTTTATATATGTAGTTTTCGTATATAAATTTTTAGGTATGTACGTTTTCGACCCCCCGGTTCTATAGAATTTTTTTGGTATATACGTTTTCGACCCCCCCGTAAAAAATTTTAAGCTTCGCCACTGTCGTTCAGGCGTTCACCCTTATGTCTTGGGTTTGATTCTCACGATGGAGGCTTTCCCAGATATATTGGGTTTCCTTCTAAATTAATGTCTCACGTGAACCCTTAGTAACCCAAATTTGCCGTTAAAAAAAAAAAAAAAAAAAAAACCTCATGAAAGTTTGAACGTAATCTTCTAACTCAAAGAAGTGTGAACATGATCCACCAACCAATAAGTTAAATATTACATAGATAAAATTTAAATTGCTTATTATAATCTTAATTAAAGACTAAAAGCTTAAACGTAATCCTCGAAGTTAGTGTAAACATAACCCACCGACTAATAAGATTTGCTTAAGCCTTAAGCGTTATGTAAATAAGTTTGAAATTACTCGTGAGTTCATCAAATGAGGATTTAACTTATAGTGAAAATTTAAAAAAAAACCTTTTAGTGCTTAACAAATCGTTTAGAATGATTCATTGACAATGATATTGATGACTTATTTTTAGTTCTATGAAGAAGATGTGATTTCTTTTTGGTATACGGATAGCATAATAGGCAAAATACGTCTTATTAGGGGGTCGGGGTGCCCAGTGATTGACCCTTTATAATGCGTCATACGCTGCCGCCGCCAACATTTAAAACTCGTGGACTTGATAACTCGAGCTCCCCATGACGCGTTGTTGTTTTCTTCCCAAACATCCTTGCTTCCTTCTCCTTCACATGATATCATGGGTGTGGTGAGTGATGGGCACCCCCACTAAAATCCATCAGTAGTGATAGAACCAAGCTCAATGACGTGGCGAACAATGATTGGGTGTGATGAGTGATGGACAGTGGAGCACTCCTACCCCTTATGCGGGTCTTCTATTATTTGTACAAATCTTTCTGATTAAGATGCGTGTTGAACCGATTTTGAGATGGTATATATTAATAAAGCCCATATACTTATGAAAGTTACGTACACATATGGATGCCTTTGTTACATAAGTTAGAAAATTTTCATAACCCATAATATTTATAAAAATAAATAAATTGTTTTTATTTACTTGAATAGACAATTCACAATTCCTAGCGTTGTGATACCCACTACGACCACAAATACGACAAATCTCTTTTCAACATTCCTGTATAGCCCAACAATCATCATCATACTCAATAAATCTCATTAATAGCAAAGCTAACATAGAGGCTAAGAAAGGTAAAATGTAGACAACCTTACCTCTACCTCGTAAGAATAGAGGGCCGCTTACAGTGAGACCTCGGTTTGATAATAGTTTTGCATCAAGCCTTGGATATAAGACATATAACACTCAGCGATTGGGACAAAAGCCGATTAGTGCATGTACACCCTTGTTTTTCGACTATCAACGCGACCACATGATGCAAGATTAGCCGTCCCGCGCGTTTTAACGTTATTTTCACGAAATTAGTAAAATAATGTTAAACTTAGTGCACTCATTATATTATGGTATGAACACCAACATTTAAATCCAGGGTATCGGTGAAAATAAATTGGAGCTTTCCGATTAAGAAGGTCCAACCAAATAAAGATAATATTTTTCAAATGTAATTGACTAAACTTACACTTCTAAGCCTGTAAGTTTTCTCCCTTACTAAGTTTCGTCCATGATGAACACTCAACTCATAGATGATTGTTGAAATCCAACTGTATTTAACATCATGACCCCACCATCAACATCCAGCATTTAATTACCTGTGACATCAAAAATTACACCAAGTACCCATTAATTAGTAAGTTGTGGCGGCGTCTACCCATGCCATAAACTATTTTTTATTTAAACAAAATCAAATGTTATGTAGAAAATAAATTTTATTAGCCTAAAAGAAAAATACATAATTAAACACAAACGAATAAAAAAATAAATAAAAATTCCTACACATCATCTTCCTCCTTAAGGTATGGTAGATCTTGAGCTGCAATATGGATAAGAAGATCATTTTTAAGTCGATAATGCGTATCAAGATCCATCAACTCCGTAAGCACACCGCGTCGTAAAAAACGGGTTCGACAACTGGATCCCTAATGTGGACTGGTGTGAACACATGCCCCTCGTCTTTTAAGATCATATTGTGAAGTATCATGCATGTATACGTCTCGCTAATAATATTGTCACTGTCATAGCACACATGGGTCTCGTAAGTATGCCCCATTTTCGTTTCAGGACACCAAAAGCCCGCTCCACATCTTTTCTTGCCTCTTCTTGCAATTTCTTGAATTTCTTTTCATTCGGATCGACTGGATGTCTGGATACAAAAACGTTTTCACAAACGTTGACAAAGTAGGGTAGATCCTGACGGTAAAATAGTATCCTCATTTGTATGTATGTCCATTCATCTGAAACTGACACTTAGGTGCGGTTCCATTCCATTCAGCAAGGAATATTGGAGACTGTTGGAGAACATTGATGTCGTATAGTGAACCGAGCGGTCCACAATACGCATGCCAAAACCATAAATCTTGTGACGCGACTGCTTCGACCATGCCTGTTGGGTATTCGTGATCACCTCTCATATACTGGCATCGTAATGTCGTGGGACACATCCTCCACACAAGATGCGTACAATTAATGCTACCTAACATCCCGGAAATGTGGTGTTTTTCCTTGTGATTTTTGTATTTGGCACGTCTGTGCCTGTCGACCTATGCATGAACTCATCACCATACATTTAGTTAACAGCGTTGCAAAAAAAAACTGAAGGTAATCTCACGAAGTCCTTTCGGACATTTGTAAATACTCGTTGTTCTCATCGGGGAGTATTATCGGTCACAAGTTGTTTGATGGCGGATGTAACTTTTTGTATCACCGTAAAACTTTTTTTTTAACCGCCCATCATATCCCTCTTGAAACCTATGATATTGAGTTTCAAAATCACCAACCGTTTTTAAGAATAAATGTTTCGACATACGAAAACGGTATTTGAATGTTTCATCATCATACTTTGGTTCATCAACAAAATAATCGTTCATAATATTTTCGTTACCTTGTATGCGATCACGTTTGACATTTTTTTTTCGTGTCTTCCGCTTCGAGTTCCTCTAGCTTCTCTACAAAATAAAGTAGGCTATTATCGGTTGAAAAATCGTCTTCGTAATCTTTTGGCGGTAAGTAAATATCCAACTATTCGTAAGAATGATTAGCCATTTAGAATGAAAATGAGTGTAGATTGTAGAGTGAAATGAGCTAGTTATGAGTGAAAATGGGCTGAAAAAGAGATGATTATTTATAAAGTTTAAAAAATAAATATTTTTTTAAAATTTTAATGGTCATATGACCGTTGAGGTCAACCAAAACATTCACAAAGTCACACCTCTCATGCTGGTATCCGTGCTGGCCAACGCAACCCGTCAAGCCTACTCGTAAGGATGGCGGCGGTGTACCGACTCAGGTTCGAACCCAAAACATGCTACCCGGGCAATGCCCTGTCCCCCTTAGCCATGTTTGTTGATGATTTAAAAATTGCAAAAACAAAGTTGTGAATAAAATAATTCTACGTGCAAAAAAGCTGTATTTTTTGTATTTTACCAATTGGTTAATATTAAGAAAACATGTAAGGACATTGTCAATTATTTATTACCTATATCACAATGAACATGCGCGGAAACAATGAATGAAAGAAAACATGTAAGGACATTGTCTATATTTTACCAATTATTTATTACCTATATCACAATGAACATGCGCGGAAACAATGAATGAAAATGATTGGTGAATTGGCCAGTAGTCCAACCGGTGGGTATCATATGCACCCACTAAAGAAAGTTTTTTTTTTTTTTTTTTTTCCAATTAGGTCCACTCTCTCTTCTCTAACACTTCTCTATTAGTCCAGTTAAATTATGATTTACCTCGTTTAAATTACAGTTTTAATATTCGTTTTGTTTTTTTCTTCTTCTAGCAAAATTACGATTTTGCCCTCAAATTTATAGTTTTGCCATTGTTTTTGTTTTTATCGCTGTCAAATTACGATTTATCCCCAGTATAAAATTCGTTTTATTTTTTTTAGCAAAACTAAGGTAGTGTTTTGTTTTAATTGGTTGGCTCTATGTATTATTTTCATCGTTTTAGTTTTTTTAGCAAAACTATGGTAGTGTTTTGTTTTAATATATTGACTTGATATAATTTTTTTGAGATCGTGTTATTAGTAATAGGTACAAGTAACCGAAACACAAACGTACATGTTATCAGAGGGAAATATTCGGCTTAGTGTCCTGCAACGCGGGCAGGGAAAAAACTAGTTGGTATCAGAGCCAACATTGAGTGAATTAAACACTAGCCTTTTTGTGTTTAATCTCAATGACACAGTAGCACATTCCTTGACCTTCTGAGTCTAGACTTAACATAGGAGTACTCTCAATCCTAATCTGGAAATTTTTGCTTCCAATTTTTATGTATATTGGATACGTCGCCAAGCGAAGAAGCCGTATTAGAAATTCTCCACACCCGGAGCCTTGAAATGCTGAGCTTCGTACCGCGGCTAGGATGAAACGTGCATCCAGGGAGAAAACATTCAGAAATAAAGTAAAGAAGAAAACTCCTTTTGCTGAAGATCGTTTCCTTAATAGTCCTTATAAGTACATATTTATCTTTCAGTCCCTTCGAGGACAACATTATTCCTTTCAAGTCTCGTTTAGGGCAAACCTGAACTTTTTAATTTTATAGTGGAATGATTAAATTTAAATTTTCATTCTAAACATGAAATATGAAAAAAATGAAAAATAACATTCCTTTTATAAGATCTATCATTATAATAAAATGGCAAAATCTAAAAAGGATAAGACCTAGCCACGTGTCATTCTAAGACAGGACCAAGATGGTAGTTCCTCAATTAGATTCAGATCCTTATTAACATCTCAATTTAGGATTGTTCTGCGCTTAATATTAAAAAGAATCTCAAAGGTGAAACCTAGCCTACATGTCATTTCAGACATGGCCAAGATGGTGAAACCTATTCAAGAGATTCAGATCCTTGTTAACACCTAAGAACTTGTTAGCATTCTTGACAAAAGTGATTCAAGAAAATTACAATAGTCATCCCTATATTGGAATTTTTCAAATTTCCTAATTTGGCCTAATGATCCAAAAATCATGGCTTATATCATCCTATAAGATGATCATATTACAAACATCCATTAGTGATGAAGTGCCTACGGGCTAAACTTGTTGCCCGATAAGACGACGACAGTGGTGGTCTTTGGCCCCTGTCTAAAGATGTTGGACTACGTCCAAGCATAATAGTCGGTAGGATCCATACGGTCTCGACTAATATCATCCTAAAAGATGATCATACCATAAACATCCCTTAGAAGGGAAATGCCTACGGGCTATATCTATTGTCCTAAAAGACAAAAGACGGTTGTAGTCTTTGACTCTCTGTCAAGAAAAGTAACCAACTATGCTCAAACCTTAAATGCCTCGATCCCATACGATCGTGGCTTATAAATTCAAAACTGTCCTCGTGACAAGGCCTGTTGTGCCATTTTAAATATCCTTAATTATTTATATACTAGGATAGATTATAAGGAAAATACTAATATAATTAACAAATTAACCCATATGGTTTATATTACCAGGGTTAATGAATCATCAAAAATGATATTCCATAATAACCTTTAAATAAATCATTGTCAATATTTATGTAGCAATCAAGCTACATGGCTGGATCAGATGAGGTTAACAGCCACCCGAAGGAGAACAATGATACTACCAGAATTAATATAACTGGTGCAGAACTATAGGCATTAATAGATGATGCTGTTACTCGAGCTCTTGACAGACAATATAATGAATCAAGTGATATACACTCTAAGACTCTATCTGTGGCTCGTAGTAAGCCCCCTTCTAAATCACATGAGTCAAAGGAAGACGATGTTCATAACTCATCAAATCAAAGGAGTGTTCCGTCTAGACAGGTCGTGCTTCATCAAGAGGCACCAGTTAAGACCTGCTCATATAAATATTTTGTCTCCTGCAAGCCTAGAGACTTTACAGGAGAAAAAGGGGCCATCGATTGCATGACATGGCTCGATGAGATGGACACTGTTGTTGACATCACCGGTTGTGCGGAGCAAGATGTTGTGAAATTTGTTTCACAATCATTCAAAGGAGAAGCGTTGGCATGGTGGAGATCATTGCTCCAAGCCACGGGAAAGGTCCTACTCTACAACTTATCTTGGGATCAATTTGTTGCATTAATCAAGGAAAACTATTGTCCTCAGCATGAGGTAGAAAAGATAGAATCAGACTTCTTGACTCTGGTCATGAAGAATTTGGATTGTCAGGCATATGTGACAAGTTTCAACACTATGTCCCGCCTAGTTCCTTATTTAGTCACCCCTGAACCTAAACGCATAGCGCGTTTCATTGGAGGCCTAGCACCAGAGATAAAGGGAAATGTTAAAGCATCTAGGCCTACCACATATAGGTCCGCGGTGGACTTATGCTTATCTCTCACCTTAGATGCAATCAGAAATAAGTCTGTTAAGGCTTCTGGTGAGGGAAAAAGGGAAAGAGAGGAGGAGAACTCTCATCTATCTGACAAGAAGAAAAAGGGAAGTTTTAGGGACAAGAAAGATTCCGAGTTTAGGAAAAACTCGAGTCAGTCTAATAACAGACCCAAATGCAATAACTGTAGGAAGCAACATTATGGAAAATGTACGATCGACCCACGCTAAATTGTGTGGAATTTGCAAGACCAAGGGTCACAAAACTTTAGATTGCAAGGAGTTGAAGAACGTGATATGTTACAATTGTAACGAGGAAGGGCACATTAAAACCAACTGCCCAAAACTGATAAAGAAGCACGGAGAGGCCAGGGAAACAAACGCGTGAGTCTTCCAGAGGAACGCCCAGGAGATGGTACAGAATGATGACAATATAGCAGGTACCTTTCCTTATCAAGAAGTTTATGCAAAATTTATTTGATGCTGGCACATATGATTCTATAATGAACGATAAATGTTGAGAACTGTTGTCTCTGCCTGATTAGGACTCCGGTCATTAACACGAGATAGAAATTGGCCGATGATACTTTAGAGAAGGCTCCAACAAACCTTAGATCGATATTTTATATCTATTAGGAATCACTCTTTTCTGATATCCTTATGGCAAGCTTTCAAGCTATCCAAATTCATCAATATAATAAAGACAGATGTGACATTTTGATCCCCTGTCAAAAAGGTGATGGACTAGGTCCAAACTTTAAATGCCATTGATGGTCTTTTGTGAACTAGGCTAAGTAATATTGATATATTTTTAAAATAACGTTCATTAAGAATGTTAGTGCTATATTGGCCTGTATGGTTTAATGAAACCATGGTTAGTATAGGTTAAGGCCATCAGGGTGATGAATTGTAAGGACTCTCAAAATTGTCCTAAAAATACCCGTAAGTAAAAACCCGGACCCCTGAAACCATACTGTGCATAAAAAACTAAGAAAACAAGAAATATGGTTCTCAGGCGGGCCGCGTAAGAGTAAGTAAAGTCTTACGCGGGCCGCGTCAAGACATGTTTGACCAGATAAGTGTTCCGGATCCACGTGGTGTCCACCTGGCTAACCTACTCGTGGCCAATCAACCCTACTCGTAGACTAAGCGGCCACGCAGGCCGCGTAAAGGTAAGCCGAAGGCTTACGCGGGCCGCGTGAGGCCTCAATTTCAGCTATAAATAGCTTGTTGCATGCACAGTCCACTGGTGTCGAGATCTTTTCGTAAAAATGATTTTTCAATACTCTGAAGTCGAAATTACTTTCAATATTAGCAAGGTGCTGCTCCGATACCGGGTATTAACTCGATCGCTGCTACGATTCAATGTCCGATCGATTAAAACTATCCAATGGATGTTTAAGTGCTGCCCACATTAGGGTTTATGCTTTGTCATATTTCGTTAATTCGATGGATGTTTAAGTATCGCACTTTGTCATTCGTTGTGAAGGTTTAATCTCGTGAGTTATCGTAAATGTTGTATTAGTTACTAACCGAGTTCGTGTGCATGTTATTAAATATAGGTTAAAAAGGTTAATCAGTAGGCTAAGCTCTGCTCATATAAATCTGCAATGTGAGTCATTCTCTTTTTATCAACTGTTTTACAATACCTCAAATTATTTTCAAATGTTATAATTACAGGGAGTAAGTCGTGGTAATCTTAAATCAATGGCTAGTGGGGGTATTGTGCACATTACTAATTTCTCACGGGGTTAGGCTAATAAGCCCTAACAGAGGTTAGGCAAATAAGCCCTAACAGTGATAATCATTACTACTTGGGTGACAGGACCCAATAGTGGTATGACCATCGTCACCATTGTGACACGGTGCCATATAACAATAAGATAGAAACCATTGTAATCGCTCTTATGCTGTAATTTATAACTGTGTCATTTTCTCAAATTGAGTGACTCGCCAGTATTTCCCCGCTGATAAAATATTTTTAAAACATGTTTCAGGCGACCTGTTGTAAATCAAGGACACGTGCTACAGAGCACTAACAAGCTTGAAGAGGTGGCTCAGTTAAAATAAATAAACATGTTTTAAATAAATCAGGGAATTTCCTAGTAAAATTCCTCTATTGTAAATTACGGGGTTTATCTCCAAATTATGGAATAAAATAATTGGGCATTTTGAATTTTAAAAAGATCCTGTTGAAAATCTTCCGCTGTCACATAATAAATACCACAGGTTCCTGTTCCGCGGCTCTTGACCGGGTAAAACCGGGGCTGGGGCCGTGACATGAATAGCAGTTGTTGGATTGCAACTAAGTAAATGATTCATTTGGTGATATGAACCAAATCTTGAGTATGACAAACTTGGTTAAGACAACAGTCAATCGCGCCATTGATGATGCGACGCATGCTAATGATGCTACAATTGTAAACCTTAGAATTTCCAAAGATGTTCTTCAAACTATGATAGACGCAGCTGTTGGAAAAGCTGTGAAGAAGGCTGTGAAAAAGTTCAAAGAGCCCAATGCTACTTGCTCCAAATTTCATCCAAGACTACCCTTCATTACTCACGAGAAGAATCTCGTTCATGCCTCTAATGTAAAGGATGAACTAAAAAGGAAAAGGGAGGAAGATAACTCCCAGAGTTCTAAGAAAAAGAACAAACAAACGTCCAACCAGAAACCTGTATGCAAGACCTGCAAGAAGCGCCATTATGGGAAGTGCAGGTATGAACCAAAATCCCAATCGCAGCCTAGGGCTTCTGGGGTCTGCAAATCAAAGGGACATAAAACGTTGGACTGCAAGGACATGAAGAATGCAGTCTGCTTCGGCTACGTGCCCTAAATATGTCAAAGGAAATGCGGCTAAGGAAGGAAAGCCTAAGAATGATAGCGCTTAAACTCTCCTAAAGAGTGTCAGGAGTAGTTCATATCAATAATAACGTTGGGTACGTTCTTTAAATATAAATGCTAGGAATTCTGTTTAATTCGGATACCAATAAATCCTTCATAAATTGTAAGTATATTAGACTTTTAAAATCTATCATAAGAATCCTAGATATTAAGTGTAAGGTAAAGCTTACAGATAGCAAATCATAGGAACCATTTCTTCTGTTCCTGTCAGAAACCTTCAAACATAAAATTCTAAAGTACCCTCTCTCCAGATAAATGCATTCATATGTAATTGATATCTCTTTGATCCCTATTGATTACGAATACCAAATGGTATGACAACAGTGCCATATGAGGATTTGGTGTATCTTAATATGTTCCATAGATTGCTTCCATGCCTGATCAGTATGGAGGTTTAATGCATGGGACCACAAAGAAATTCCGATGGTCATATGGTACTAAAGTCAGCTAATGGTATTCAAAGAAGATATCCAGAATGGAATTGTCCAAGTAAAGGTCTTCGATTAAGAAATTCGTGGACTCGTAACATAAATGTGTCACTCATTTGACACAAGCAAGGATGGATGAACTGGAGCCCGAGATTTGAAAAATCTCTGTAACCTCCTTGTATCTTGATTATCTTCTCCTAAGATTACCCTGTTTACCTCCTGAGAGGCAAGTAGAATTAAGATTTATATCCTATTTAGGGTTGTATCATTATGAAATTTCCTAAACGGCTAGTACCATCATTGGAGGAATCGAAACCCTGATTTAGTAAGTTTTAAAATAGAGGATTCATATAGCCTAACTCAATATTCCAAGAAGTTTGATATTGTTAAATAAGAAAGACGGTTCATTTTGTTTATGCATTGATTACCGCAACCCTATTTAGGCAACAATTAAGAATCACCATTAGCTGCCAGGATCGTCGATTTATTCGACTAGCTGTAAGGATTAGCTATTACTTAAGATTAGTTTTAAGCAGTGGTTGAAATAACCATCTCACCATAAAATAAGTTTTTCTATAACAATTATTATGTAAGTATCAAGGCTACTCCTTTGGGGACCTTGTATAGATGGAATGTTAAACATCTATTGTTAGAAAAATAGAGGGGTAAGTCCAATTATCAAGATCTAAAAGTTGCATTGAAAACAACAAATAAGATCATTCGAATTTATAATCATCTTAAAGTTGCCAGTGATCGGCAGAAAAATTGAGGGTCGATAAAAGTCGCAACCTTCTTAAGTCCTTAATAAGGAATAAGGTTCAACTGAAAGTATTGCCCTAAGAAGGTGTGCTAAAAATTTTATTTTTTCAAGGCTAGTTAAATTCTGGTATATAGAACCATTCAAGGAAAACGAATACATCAAAAATATCAATAGCTTATAAGCTAGAACCTGTATAAGGAGCTTAGTGGAGCTCGCAGTGCGACCCACATTAATAATTTAAGAATAGGTATCATCGATAAGTCGAGACGCATTATCACATAACGATATGCAGATTAATGAAAATTATGATTTGATGAGAAACCCGTATCGAATAAGGATCGACAGGTTAAAGAGCTCCAAAAGGAAACATGTACCTATTATAGAGGTCAAATTGGGTGCTTGGAGAGGCCCCAGATATGCTATAGAAGTTAAGTCCACTATGCGACAAAAAGTACTTCCATCATTTTAGCAAATCTCGAGGTCGAGATTTCTTTTAAGGGGGTGAGGATGTAACACCTCGTAAAATCACGTCCAATGAAGTATTGACACGTGTAATAAACCCTAATGAAGTCAAGTGTTGAATTTAAGGGACTAGTTTTTCGAAAAATCAAAAACCTTGATTATGAAAGGACTGTAAGTGTTAACATACCTAAAATAAGTTTCTAAATAACCATTTACGGTTTTATATTCACAAATGAGCCACTTGTTGATCGAGTGTAGCCGTTTGCGTAATTAATTGAAAGTTTGCGCAATAAAGGGTTAAAAGCGTCAACATGTTAATTCTTACATCTGAGTGACCTTTTAATAAAACGGGAGCTTCATGATATTTGATTATACTCTCAGGAATGCCAATTATTGGCCGTCTAATGTTTTTATGCCTATAAGTAAAGTTACGCGCAACTTTGCAAATTAGAAGGGCTAAAAGTGTCAATATGTTTAATTACACCTCTGAATGACCTTTTAGCAAACCCGAAGCATCGTGATGATTAATAATACTTCCAAGAATGCCTAATGTGGATTATATGAGGCTTCGATGATATTAAATGATGAGATGCACAAGTTTGCGCAATAGAGGGACCTAAAGCGTCAACTTCTGAATCTATGCCTTTCGGTGACCATTTAAGCGAACGGGAGCGTAGTAACATTTATTTATATGATTGGGAATGATCAATATGGGCCATGGAAGGCTTGGATATCATTAAACAGCATTTCGCGCTACTTTGCGCAATTAAAGGACTAATTGGGTCAAACGGCAAAAGTATGCCGATTCGTAGGGTATCGAACCTTCCGGAATATGACCATGAGTTAAACATACCCTAATTATCCTTTATATAGCTTAGATATAGGCTTAGAGGTGTTTGGTACGCAAAAATAAACTTTCAAGTCCACCAGGGACTAAAAGTGTCAAAAAGTGCACAAGTTTGCATTTTCATGCATATCTTCCGTTCTGTATATCTCCGGACACCCAAAAATTTATGTAAGCACTAAAATATTTTATTTTAGTGTTTGGATTGATAAAATTCCATTCATCGCGTCGTTTGGATCGTTTTTCGCGTCCGTCCGTGTTTCGTCGTAATTAGCCGTACAACGTGACCGTACGACCAAACGAACCGACATCCGGCATATTTTTGAGCATGTTTCATGTTCCCTATGTTTAGGCATAATTATAGAGCCTTAAAAATGGTTTAACGGGCCTTAGAGGTGTCGGAAAAGGCATTTGGAAGTGCAGGGGCCAAATCTGTCAACATTTGAAAGTTCTGGTGAGTTGGCCTGGTCCTTACGGACCGTATGGCTGGACCCTTATGGTCCGTAAAGCCTCACCAGACCAGCAGAATATTGTTTGCAGCTGTTTCCAGCTGTTTGTGAGTGTTGCACATGGTATTTTTCAATCCTTGGGCAGCCCATAGTATACCAAAACAGTGGGTAAGAGGTGTACGGTCCAGATCAAAGCTCGGTTATCGATGAACGATCTTAACGGTCTTGAAAAACCTATAAATACCCCACCTCATTTCCTTCAAACCCACACTTGATTTCTGAATTCTCTAAGTTGGAGACCTTGCTCTTCATACCTGAGAATTTGGGATCAAACCTCCTTGCTTGGACCCTTTGTAAGTGTCCTTTCGTGCTTAGTTTAATTATTTAGCGGTTATAGCCGAAAAGTCAAGCAACTTGATAAACGCTTTGACTTTTAAACAGTTGAGCCATGGTTCGCAGTGAACATGGCTACGTGACCGTAATTAGGTAGGTGTTTAACCCTCAAAAGGGCACCTCCTAATTACCACGTTTACTTAGTTAAATTGTCGGGTCAAATAAAAGTCAAATGGGTTAATTTTAAATAAATTCATATAAGAAACCATAAAATCAGTTTTTATCACTTTAATAACTTGGTAAATATTAGTTGAACATGCCTAAGCATGATTCAACCCGACAATTCTAAGTATAGGCTCGGTTCGGAACCGAAAGTCGCAAAAGTTGACTTTTGCTTTGACTTTCAGTTCTGACCCGATTTAGCTTAGTTTAGATATGCCTTAAGATTCCATTAGGATCATGTTATAGGTTAGTATAACCCTCTGAGGTTATACAACGTGGATCCTTAGTTATCCTATTCATTTACATGCTTCCGTTATATGCCTAAATGTTGACTGTTATGCCCCTTTGACCTTAAAACGATATTTTTGAAAATATGAAAGGATAGAAACCTTTATTACTGAATTATAAACTCGTCCCTAAAATTTGACATCAGTTTGTGGTCTAGATTAGGAGTTATGCTCATTAGCGTAAATGAAAAGCTTTTTATTAATTAAACGGCGTAATTAGCCTATAGCCTATCTAAACCCAATTTTTGATACCAAACTTTTTACCTACTGATATAAAATAATATTTTGGGATTTTTGAAGATTTTTATTTATTTTTAGGCTGAGCATAACATAGAGTTATACCTTTAATTCGGTTATTGTCGGTTTTACCCTTTTGGCCTATAAAATGAGTTTTATAAAACATTTTGACCCCAAACCTTTTGCTACTGATTTTATATGATAAATAAAATATTTTAAGCTTTCTGGAATGATAAAAATATCAGCTTTTCTTTAAAAACCCGGAAATCGCTTAAAACCGTTTTTTACGCGTTTTAAACGCATAATATGTATTAAAACTATTTTGAACATATAAGGTTTGATGCCTACTGATATTTTCAGAAAAAATTTATATTTTAACAGTAAGCAAAGGTCTTAAACTCAGATTTCCAGTTTTGACCTTTTTGGCTTATGTGAAATTACCAAAATGCCCCTACGGTGCATAGTTTGATTATAAACAATAAATTTCACATATATGTAATATCCTACTTATATAACTTATTAAATTAAGTATTTTTACTGATCAAATCAGACCTGAATCTCATATTAATGTTTAACCTCTTTTATAACCTTTAAAATGACCAAAATACCCCTCTGGGCATAAATTGGTTTTAAATTCGTTTTGGGCATAACGGAAGGTATCTTACTGATATCACAACATGTTTAAGGCATATTAACTTAGAAAACATGTATATGACTCTTATGGTTACCCGTTACGCATATTTCGCGTTCGGATCGGTTTATGTAACTTGTTTGCATAAATTGACCAAAACGGGTCAAACCTTGTCATTTTTGCCTCAAAATCCAGAATGTGTTTAGTTTACCCATATTATACAAGTCTCCAAACTTGTCGGGTCTAAATCACATTCTATTCCGGTCTTCGCTTAATCATGCGTTTTGAACCGTAAACCTTTCCGTAAAACTAACCGGTCTAAGTTTCAACTTAAATAAGACCCGTTAGGAATCCTTTACATACCGTTTGTAATACTTTGATATTCTCATTCGGTTGTAATATAATTATCTTTTGCTTCCGCTGTGCATTTAAATTGTGTTGTTTGACTATGATGATATCAACTACGCCACGATACTCCCCACCGGGCCCACCGGTAATACGTGGAATATCGGGGTGTGACACTTTGGTTCATCAACAAAATAATCGTTCATAATATTTTCGTTACCTTGTATGCGATCACGTTTGACATTTTTTTTTCGTGTCTTCCGCTTCGAGTTCCTCTAGCTTCTCTACAAAATAAAGTAGGCTATTATCGGTTGAAAAATCGTCTTCGTAATCTTTTGGCGGTAAGTAAATATCCAACTATTCGTAAGAATGATTAGCCATTTAGAATGAAAATGAGTGTAGATTGTAGAGTGAAATGAGCTAGTTATGAGTGAAAATGGGCTGAAAAAGAGATGATTATTTATAAAGTTTAAAAAATAAATATTTTTTTAAAATTTTAATGGTCATATGACCGTTGAGGTCAACCAAAACATTCACAAAGTCACACCTCTCATGCGGGTATCCGTGCTGGCCAACGCAACCCGTCAAGCCTACTCGTAAGGATGGCGGCGGTGTACCGACTCAGGTTCGAACCCAAAACATGCTACCCGGGCAATGCCCTGTCCCCCTTAGCCATGTTTGTTGATGATTTAAAAATTGCAAAAACAAAGTTGTGAATAAAATAATTCTACGTGCAAAAAAGCTGTATTTTTTGTATTTTACCAATTGGTTAATATTAAGAAAACATGTAAGGACGTTGTCTATATTTTACCAATTATTTATTACCTATATCACAATGAACATGCGCGGAAACAATGAATGAAAGAAAACATGTAAGGACATTGTCTATATTTTACCAATTATTTATTATACCTATATCACAATGAACATGCGCAGAAACAATGAATGAAAATGATTGGTGAATTGGCCAGTAGTCCAACCGGTGGATATCATATGCACCCACTAAAGAAAGTTTTTTTTTTCCAATTAGGTACTCTCTCTCTTCTCTAACACTTCTCTATTAGTCCAGTTAAATTATGATTTACCTCGTTTAAATTACAGTTTTAATATTCGTTTTGTTTTTTTCTTCTTCTAGCAAAATTACGATTTTGCCCTCAAATTTATAGTTTTGCCATTGTTTTTGTTTTTATCGCTGTCAAAATACGATTTATCCCCAGTATAAAATTCGTTTTATTTTTTTTTAGCAAAACTAAGGTAGTGTTTTGTTTTAATTGGTTGGCTCTATGTAATATTTTCATCGTTTTAGTTTTTTTTAGCAAAACTATGGTAGTGTTTTGTTTTAATATATTGACTTGATATAATTTTTTTGAGATCGTGTTATTAGTGATATGTACAAGTAACCGAAACACAAACGTACATGTTATCAGAGGGAAATATTCGGCTTAGTGTCCTGCAATGCGGGCAGGGAAAAACTAGTTGGTTAATATTAGGAATATTGGATTTTAACAATCCCAACTATTCGCCGTTGGCTGCCAATAGTCTCAACTTCAAGAATAACCACTGGCAGTTCCAACTATTGGCATATTGGCCACCAATGGACCCTGGCTAGCAGAACCCTAACGTCGTTAGTGTAACGTCCTGCGTCCCTAAACTTTAGAACTATTGGCAAGTTTAGTCCCTGGACCTTGCCTAATTTTCAATTTAGTCCCCGAACTATGTAGTCATTAATACTTTGGTACTTTATGTCATATACTATATACTTGAAATGCCTAATTCTATACATATTCGAAGTGCCTAATTCTATATGCTTGGAATGCCTAATTCTAGATTCTTTGGTGCTTGACTCCTAAGGCTCGTGAAACTTGAGACTTGGTTGAACGAGGGACTGGAGTCTTGTCACTGGCGGAAACTATGAAACCTTGAAGACTTTTGTGTTATTGCTATACTTTAGTTATACTATTACCCAATAATACGCAATGCTTAGTCTAACTCGCAAATCAAATCGAAGACGTGAAACGGAAAGGACGGGATTGACCAAGTGGCAATCCGATCAGATGACCATCCGATCGGATAGCCACCCGATCGGATGACCACTTGATCGGATGGCCACTCGATCGGACCACCATCCGATCCATGCACACCTTCACTCTTCACACCTTCTCACACTATAAATAGACCTATCACATCACCATTCTCACTGATGTGACAACCTCACTCGACCAGACGCACGCACTCCCCTTTTCTTCGATTTCTCAGCAATTTCGGTACGTATTACACTAGATTCTTGTACTTTCTTGATCTACACAACATTCTCTACGAGATTCTCCTTTGAAATCTCACTTTTCACCGTGAAATCTCTTAGATCTGAGTTCTTAAGGATGATGTCATCATGATGGTTGCACAAACTACTATATGATGTCATTCTTGATAGAACTAGCTTAGATCTAAGGAATTTCATGCGTTTTACACTAAATCTATGCTAGATCTAAACTTTTCAAGCTAAAACCTATGTTTATCTTCATCTTTTCTTCAACTTTTCACTTTAAACGGTGGAATCCGGGTCTAAACGGACTGTAGACTCGGTTATTAGCCTAGAGTTGGTTTGGAAACGGATTGTTACCAGAAGGGACGACCACAGTACGGATTTCGACATAAACCCATTACGAACAGACGACCGAGCGAACTGGGGTGATTCCCACCCGATCGAATCGACTGTACACTGAGGGGTGCACAGTTGTCATAATACGTACCACGTCGTCGTTGCGTTAAATAGAAACTTGGAGTTTTACAAAATCAAGAACGGGACAAGGTAACCCGATCGAGTGACACTTGCCATTAACCTTTAACATTTTGAAACTTAGAGGTCAGGTTCGTCGAGTGGCAGCTCGATCGGATAGCCATCCGATCGAGCAGCCATCCGATCGAGGCAACAATGAATCTTGAACTTGGATCGAGTGGCGACCCGATCGGATAGCCATCCGATTGGACAGCCATCTGTTTTCCGTTCACACTTTGTCAACCTTAAATTGAGTGGCAACCCGATCGGATAGCCATCCAATCGGGCGGCCATCCGTTCCTATCACGCACAGGTTATCTCAATCGACTGGCAATCCGATCGGATGGCCATCCGATCGGGCAGCCATCCGATTCAGTGATCTCGTTATTCTGTCCGACACTTATCCGTTGTAATCTAATCAGGCTAAACCTAAAGAGCTCCCTTTGATCCAATAACAGACTTAACTGCTAAGCAATCACTGTGAGTATACTTGATCTCTTTTTACTTTAAACTTTGAGACGTAACATGTATTCTATTAAACTACAATACTTGAGACTTTTGCAAACTAAACTCTATCCTACGTGTATGTGAAACTTGTGATTCTTGTATTCTATTTTGTGCTATGTGAACGTTTAATCCAGGGTGTGTAGTTCCGCCTTAACAATAGTAGCGCTATAGGAGATGCACCTCCCCATTATTCTCGGCGGTATTGTTAGGAGGATTCTAGTTTTCCTTGAGACTTGGGAAAACAACAAAGCATCGGGATACTTGGGCTATCACTGGTTGGACTGCGAACACTAGCATGGCTGAAACTATTTTTGTTACACTACATATGGATATGAGTTGTTTTATACTATTATAATGTTATTCAAACTTGTATACTCGTCGGTACATTTTGTACTGACTCTATTTTAATACATGTTGCAGGCTGATAGGATGCTGTGAATCAAGAACTTGCTGGGATGCTGCTTAGAAACACATCTTAGTTAAATTTAGAAACTTGAAACTATTTTGGATGATTGTACTTTATAAATTTGGATGTTTGATGCTTTTAGACAAGTTGTTATGAAACCTTGATTAATATCTATTGAGACTATTAGTGTTATGGAATCTCATGAGCAATCTGAACGCTTAGTGCTCGCACCCCGATGTTTCCGCCATCGGTTGGGGTGTGACAGTTAGTCTCCAGTCGCCGAAAAGCCGTTTTTGTTCAGAAAAAGGTTTCTAAAGGTCCGATCTAAGGTTATAAAGAGGTTTGGGACGAAAATGTTGAGTTTTCCGGCCAAAAAGTTGAGTTTTCCGGTGAAAAACGAGTTGTCGGCAACTTTAATAATTGGGGCTTTTACTATAAAAAGGTTCCCAATGGTCCATAATAAGGTTACAAAGAGGTTCGAGACAAAAATGTTGAGTTTTCCAGCAAAAAATGAGTTTTCTGGCCAAAAAGCGTTTTTCCAGCGACCAGAGACTCACAGCGTTAGGGTTCTGTTAGTCAGGGTCCATTGGAGGCCAGTACGTTAAAAGTTAGGACTGCTAGTGGTTATTTTTAAAGTTGGGACTGTTGGGGGCCAACGACGAATAGTTGGGTTTATTAAAATCCAATATTCCTTAATATTAAGAAAACATGTAAGGACTATGGAGAAAACATGTTATGAAAAATTGATAAGACCGATCTGTATATTGTGAATCCTATGGAATTTGAAAAATCTCAATAGTATCACTTCATCATAAATAATAACATTAGGGTTGCGGACGAATAGAATGAACATAAACAAGACCTCTTTCGTGTTAGTTTGTTAAGAAAAAAACACATGTTTATGAACTTTTCTTGAACATTTACCAAACGAGATCTTTATGTCCGTGTTCATTTGTTAATTTGAGGTACGAACACAAACGAACGTTCATGAACACAAACAAACACAAATTCATATTCATGAACATAATGGAAACGAACAAACACAAACAAATGTTCATAAATAGAATATATAATACACTAATACTTATTAAATATTTTATTCATTGGAATTTTGAATTATTTATATAATAATAATAATAATAAAATTAAAAAAATAAAAATAAACTATCGAATACAAACAAACAGAATGTTCACGAAAATTAATGAATGGGCGTTGCCTCTATTCAAGTCTGTTCATTTAACCAAATGAATGAAATTTCATGTTTGCGTTCGTTCATTTATTAAACGAACGAACACAAACGAATTTTCCACCGAACAATTCATGAATGTTCACTAAACGTTCGATTCGTTTGCAACCATATTTGCAAGCTTGGATGAATAGTGGTTGCACCGGTTCATATGTGTGGTCCATGAGTTACACCCCGTTGTATTTTCTTTTTCTTTTTAACCCTTTAATTTTATTTTATTTTTTTTCTTTTTTCACTTTTTTTAAGAATTAGTTTTTCTTTTATTCAACTAAAATTTAACTAACACAACTTTTAATAAGGATCATGATATTCACACACTCACTTCTTATTTCCACATCCCCCAAAGCTCACCGCTTTGGTCAAAGCGGGGCGTTTAGGGTTACTTTTCGGACAAAAGGTGATGTGACAGTGGTACGAGGTCCTTTTATGTACCCCCAAAGCGGGGCGTTTAGGGTTCTTTCTGCAGACAAAGGGTGATGAGACATTGATACGATGTTATATTCTGTACGAGGTTGCACAAAGTGTCACGCATTAACCCTAAACTTTGACCCATTTCAGTTGCATTTAAGAGGCAGGCCATGCATTCTATTTCGTATTCAAAAAACTGAGGTTGAGGTTCTGTTGGGTTTTTTGTTTTGAACTGTGAAAATTATATTTAGTAGAGCATTTTTTCAGTGATTACGGTGTGGTGGTTGTAAGGACTCTCAAAAATATCCTAATTTAACCCATAAATGAAAACCCTGACCCCTGAAACCTTACCCTACATCAAAAATCAAGAAAAACAAAACTTATAGGTTTCAGGCGGGCCGCATAAGAGATAAGCTTGTCTTACGCGGGCCGCGTCAACCCTGAGTTTGACCGGATAAGTATCCGGCCCACGTATCAACCACCTGTCAAGCCTAAGCCCATGACCATGCAAACCTATACGTAGACTGGGCGGCCACGCGGGCCGCGTAAGATATAGGGGATAGGTGCATGCTATTAAATTTAGGTTAAAAGGCTAATCAGTAGGCTAGGCTCTGCTCAAATAAATCTGCAATGTGAGTCATTCTCTTTTATTCAAAGTGTTTTATAAATTCTTAAATATTTTCAGAGTTATAATTACAGTGATTAAGTATATGTAATCACCAAATTACAGCCAGTATGTGAGGTTTTGTATACATTACTTTATAATCGTCACCATTGGGGCAGCCAATGGGGGATATGACCATAGTCACAGAAACGAGTCGAGTGACAAATACTGTGGGTAGTTGGTTGATATCAGGAAACATTGTAATCTCTCTTAATACTGTAAATTATAACAAACGGGTCGTTTTAGTAAAAAGAATGATTCACCAGTATTTCCCGCTGACAAAACCTTTTTCAAACATGTTTCAGGTGATCTGTTGTGATCCAAGAAAAAGTGCCGCAAAGCACTGCAAGCTTAAGGAAGTGGCTCAATATAAAATAAAGAAACATGTTTTGTAAAATAAAGATTTCTCCGTGAAATCATATGATTGTAAATTACCGGGGTTTATCCCGAATTGTGAAATAAAATAATCGGGAAATTGCAATTATAAAAAAATCCTGTTAAAATCTTCCGCTGTTAAACTCAATTATATAAATACCACGGGATTTTCTGTCCCGCGGCTCCTGAAACGGGTCAAACCGGGTCGGGGGCCGTGACAGAAAAAGGTGGTATCAGAGCCACTGATTTAAGCCTATTTAAGTATTTAGAAAATATTTAATTTTACTAATTGCTATTCTGTGATTATGAGTTTTATTAATTAACTATTTGTTAGTTACAGTATGGGTAAGCAAAAGCTTTCAAATATCTATCTTAAATTAGATAGGTCATCAACCGAGAAGGGAAGTTCATCCCAAACAAAATCCTCAAAATACCTAACAGATCCTGATGAAGGAATGTTTGTTTGTAAAGCACACTATGAGGAACCACTTTCTCCTAATAAAAGAAGTTTGATTAATAGGAAAAGTCAGGAGAAAATAAAGAAATCCCGAGAAAAGAAAGTTAAACAGGAAACCCATGAATTAACCAGTAAATCACCATGGGAAGACAAGTTAGATAAAAAATGGGCAGATCTTTATATGCTAGCTACTATAGCAGTAAATGCAAATCTTTAAAATTCAAGTTTTAGTACCCTTATCACCTACAAAACCAGAAACCTTATCCAGTAAATAAATAAGTTTACAAGTAAACCTCAGTATGTTTTAATTTTTAGTTATCTTTTGTGTTACATTAGTCACACGGTATGCAATAATATTTAAAGGTTATCCATAAAATTTTGTTATAAAATTTTAACTTAGCATTTTGTATATTTTGCATATATGTTAAACAGCATGAACGACTTGTCTGAAGCCCTTCAAAATCTAAATCTCTATCCGGTGAAAATAGAGGTTTCCAGAGATTTCAATAGGTACATACCTGACATAGAAGAACCTATGGAATTCAATGCTCCACCTCCGGAGAAACCCAAGCCTAAGAAAAGGAGAAGATTTGTGGGATGGAGGCGTGTGCGTAGGAGGAAACCTGCAACTAGGAAGATCCCTAAAATAGAAAATCCCTTAGATAAAAGAAAAGGGGTTGAAGTCGGGGAAAATTCTAGGCCACTGGAAATGGAGTTTGGGGAAGGTTCTAGGAAGACAAAAATGGAGTTTGGAGAAGGTTCTAGGCAAACCAAAAGAGAAGTTGGGGAAAGCTCTAGACAAATTGAGGAGTTACCATTTCAGGATGAATTGGATCGTGCATTGGCAAGCTGTGATATAGTCCGGCCTGTCAATAAAAATTTCTACTCTCACCCTATTGAAAATCAAATCCCTATAAACTTGGAACCAGCAATCCCAGAACCTATAATTCACACCCAACCTCTAGGAATGGACGAGTGGTGGACTAATGATTGGCAATTCCAAAACCTTCTCAACAGTCCTTATTCCTTTCTTCCCCAGTTCGATCCAGAACCTCTACCAAATCCACCGATGAGTAATGAGAATATGGCTGAACTCCGCCATTTTGGCGAAGAGCTGATGGATGCTGGGAATAAGATCCGAGAAATAGGAGGACAAATTTCATGGAAATATGATGAAAGGGAACATCGTTATTAAAGATGCAAGTTAACGAGGGAGAAGTGGGTGGTGAATCTGTGTTTGTATAATAACAGTAATATTAATAAAAATCAGTATGTGTAAAATAAACAATAAAACGGCTGTAAGATAAAAATGTATATGGAAGCATAATATAATCGATAAAATAAATGAAAATTTAGCAAAATTTACAATTTTGGTTGTATATTTGTTTACGTGATTATGTGCGATTAATTGTTATATTGGATTGTTTCTTATTATATACTAATTATTTATCTATAAATTAATTATCAGATGGCAAACATTGGTAATGAACCAGTAAATGAAGTAAATCAATCTGAGCAAAATCAGGAAGAGCAATTGTTAAATAGGCAAGATATCGAGGATATCGTTGCTCAAGGAATAGCCAATGCTATTCCAGCAATCATTGTTGCTGCCCAGAAACCTGTTAAACCTCAATCAATCATTCCTAGTAAATGTACACAAGGCGACAATTTTAGTAATAGTATAAACGGAGGAGGCAATCATATTAATAATAACAATAATGATCCGCAAGCCCCAATTTTCAAGAAAATGAAAGCTGCAACACCTGGTTGCACTTACAAAGCATTTCTAGCCTGTAAACCAGCTGAGTTTGCAGGTAACGAAGGGGCTATTGCAGCACTGCGTTGGTTAGAGAAAACTGAGGCAGTGATCACTATAAGTAAATGTGCTGAGGAAGATCAAGTTATGTATGCGTCAAATCTTTTTAAAGAAGGGGCGCTAGAATGGTGGAACACAGTAATACAAGCTAAAAGAAGGATCGAGGCATATGCCATGAACTGGGAAGAATTTAAGAATCTTATAGAAAGAAAATTATGTCCCGAATATGAAAAAGATCAAATGGCAAATAAGTTCCTAAACCACCGGATGGTGAATGTGGACTGTCGAGGATATACTTCGACATTCTTCGAATATGCTAGAGTGGTACCAACGCTGGCTTCGCCAGAGCCGGTACTCATTTCTCGCTATATTTGGGGATTAATTAGCGAAATCCGTAATATCGTTAAAGCAGCAAGACCTCGTACTATTGACAATGCGGTAGAATTAACTAATACCCTCACTGACGAACTGGTACGCACAAGAGATGAAAACAAAAGGAAGGAATTGGCTCAGAAAATTACCCAAGGATTTCGTGTGGGTAATAGTAGTAACTTCAATAAAAGAGGAACAGGGCAATCCCCAACTCCTCAGTTCTGCAGGAATTGCAAAAATAAACATTATGGAAGATGCAATATAACCTGCAATTTTTGCAAAGCTGTAGGACATCGTGAAGAAAACTGCAGAAATAAAACTATAATCTGCTTTAACTGTGGAGAAGCAGGGCATTTTAAAACAGAATGTCCTAAGTTGGCTAAACCAGCAGACAACAAAACCAAGGCGACCGACGGAGTTACTAAGAAGAATGTCAGAGCATTCCAGTTGACCACTCAAGAAGCAGAACTCATTCCAGATGTGATAGCTGGTACGTTCCTAGTTCACAACATTTAAGCAAAAGTATTATTTGACTCTGGTGCAAACCAAAGTTTTATCAATACTTCATTCTGCCAAGCTCTTAATTTACCTTTAACCAACCTTAGGCAGATTTTTACAGTCGAAACGGCAGATGGGAATTCAGTTAAAATAGATAAGGTTTTGCGGGAAGGAAATATAGAACTTTTAGGTCATAAATTCTCTGCAAACTTGTTACCTATGAAATTAGCTGAATTCGATGTTGTGTTAGGAATGGATTGGTTAGTAGCTAACCATGCTCGAATCATTTGTGATAAAAATACTATAGAAATTCAGGCACATACCGGAGAAGTAATCAGGATTACAGGAGATAAACCACGTAAACCCATGAAGTTCATATCAGTAATGAAAGTTGCTAGTTATGAACGAAAGCAAGGAATAGTATATATGATTTCAGTAATCATTAGTACTAAGGGTAAAGAACTTAAGGAGATTCCTGTAGTCTCAGAATACCCAGATATATTCCCCGAAGAGTTACCAGGATTACCACCAGATAGGGAAGTAGAATTTAGGATTCATCTAATTCCTGGAACTACACCGATAGCCAAGGCACCTTATCGGTTAGCTCCTACCAAAATGTTAGAACTGAAAAAGCAATTAGATGAATTACTAAGCAAAGGATTCATACAACCTAGCTCATCCCCTTGGGGAGCGCCCGTGTTGTTCGTAAAGAAGAAGGATGGTTCGATGAGAATGTGTATTGATTATAGAGAATTGAATAAGGTTACAATTAAGAATCGATACCCATTACCTAGGATTGATGATCTTTTTGATCAACTTCAAGGAGCTAGATATTTTTCTAAGATCGACTTGCGCTCCGGATATCATCAATTGAAGGTACAAGAAGAAGACATACCTAAAACTGCTTTCCGAACTAGGTATGGTCATTACGAGTTTACAGTCATGCCCTTTGGGTTAACAAATGCTCTTGCAGCATTTATGGACATTGTATCAAATAGGGATAGTCGTTGTATGTAGATGAAGTAGTATCCTTACAAGGAGTTCCACTCTCCATTGTATCAAATAGGGATAGTCGTTTCACTTCTCACTTCTGGACAAGTTTCCAAGAAGCCATGGGAACTAAACTGAACTTGAGCACTGCATATCATCCACAAACAGACGGGCAAAGTGAAATGACGATACAAACACTAGAAGACATGCTCCGAGCATGTGTGATAGATTTTGGTGGAAACTGGGATGATCACCTACCCTTAATTGAATTCTCCTATAACAATAGTCATCATTCAAGTATCGAATCTGCCCCATTCGAAGCACTATACGGACGAAAGTGCAGAACTCCAGTATGTTGGGCAGAAATAGGAGAAAGTCAATTATCAGGTCCGGAAATTATGCAAGAGACCATTGATAAGATCACTCAGATCAAAGAAAGATTGAAGATGGCTCGAGATCATAAGAAAAGTTATGCAGACAATAGAAGGAAGCCGTTGGAATTTCAAATTGGAGACAAAATACTATTAAAAGTATCTCCTTGGAAAGGAGTAGTTCGGTTTGGAAATAAAGGCAAGCTAAGTCCAAGATACGTAAGACCATTTTCAGTGATCCAACGTATAGGACCAGTTGTTTATCGTTTACAACTACCAGAAGAGTTAGCTGGAGTACATGACGTATTTCATGTATCCAACCTCAAGAAATGCTTATCAGACGAATCTTTGGTAGTACCTCTCCAAGATATACAGGTAAATGAGAAATTAAAATTTGTGGAGAAACCTCTTCAGATAGAAGACAGAAAAGTGAAATTTCTCAAACACAAACGGTTAGTAATTGTCAAAGTCAAGTGGGATTCAAAGAGAGGACCTGAATACACTTGGGAGCTGGAATCAGAAATGAAGCGAAAGTATCCTCACTTATTCCAATGAATCTCGAGGACGAGATTCTAAATAAGGTGGGGAGAATGTAAGGACTCTAAAAAATATCCTAATTTGACCCATAAATGAAAACCCTGACCCCTGAAACCTTACCCTACATCAAAAATCAAGAAAAACAAAACTTATAGGTTTCAGGTGGGCCGCGTAAGAGATAAGCTTGTCTTACGCGGGCCGCGTCAACCCTAAGTTTGACCGGATAAGTATCTGGGCCACGTATCAACCACCTGTCAAGCCTAAGCCCATGACCATGCAAACCTATACGTAGACTGGGCGGCCACGCGGGCCGCGTAAGATATAGGGGATAGGTTACGCGGGCCGCGTAAGACCCTAATTTCAGCTATAAATAGCTCATTGCATGCACAGTCTGTTGGTGTCGAAACAAAGTTTCAAAAACGAATTCATATCACTCTGAAGTCGAAATTTCATGTATAATTAACAAGGCGCTACTCCGATACCGGGTATTAACTCGATCGCTGCTACGATTCAATGTCCGATCGATTAAATTATCCAATGGATGTTTAAGTGCTGCCCACGTTAGGGTTTATGCTTTGTCATTCGTCGTGAATACGATGGATGTTTAAGTATCGCACTTTGTCATTCGTTGTGAAGGTTTAATCTCGTGAGTTATCGTAAGTGCTGTATTAGTTACTAACCGAGTTCGTGTGCATGTTATTAAATTTAGGTTAAAAGGCTAATCAGTAGGCTAGGCTCTGCTCAAATAAATCTGCAATGTGAGTCATTCACTTTTATTCAAAGTGTTTTATAAATTCTTAAATATTTTCAGAGTTATAATTACAGTGATTAAGTATATGTAATCACCAAATTACAGCCAGTATGTGGGGTTTTGTATACATTACTTTATAATCGTGACCCATTGGGGCAGCCAATAGGGGATATGACCATAGTCACAGAAACGAGTCGAGTGACAAATACTGTGGGTAGTTGGTTGATATCAGGAAGCATTGTAATCTCTCTTAATACTGTAAATTATAACAAACGGGTCGTTTTAGTAAAAAGAATGATTCACCAGTATTTCCCGCTGACAAAACCTTTTTCAAACATGTTTCAGGTGATCTGTTGTGATCCAAGAAAAAGTGCCGCGAAGCACTGCAAGCTTAAGGAAGTGGCTCAATATAAAATAAAGAAACATGTTTTGTAAAATAAAGATTTCTCCTTGAAATCATATGATTGTAAATTACCGGGGTTTATCCCGAATTGTGAAATAAAATAATTGGGAAATTGCAATTATAAAAAAAATCCTGTTAAAATCTTCCGCTGTTAAACTCAATTATATAAATACCATGGGATTTTCTGTCCCGCGGCTCCTGAAACGGGTCAAACCGGGCCGGGGGCCGTGACAGTGGTTTAGCAACTACCTTTTCGGTGAATACTCTGAGGAGTCCGTTGTTCCAGATTCTTATGAGGGAACCGCTATTTCTGCCTCGTACAATATACCGATCCCTTCCAACACGAGAGAGAAGGAGGTTGTATCTGGCATTCGTTATCGTGATAATACGGTGCAACTGGACTTGAATATCCCTATGGAAGACTCATACGCACAACATGGCTATTCGGATTACGGATACGGAGGTGAACCGTAACCTCAGGCTTAATATCCGTACGGTCAGCCAAACAATCCCGACCACGGCTACGGTGGAGAGCAGAGCTATGTACAACAAGACTATCTCGACCACGGTTACGGTGGTGAGCAGAGGTATGTACAACAAGACTATCCTGACCACGGTTACGGTGGTGAGCAAAGCTATGTACAACAAGACTATCCCGACCAGGGAGAGGGTGGTCAGCAGGATGAGGAATGCTCTTACCCAGTTACATTTTCTTTTGATACAAACCAGAAATTTTTGTCACGTGATGAGTTGGTGGATTATGTACAGAAGACGGGAAAGGACAATGGCTACGTCATTGTGATTAAAAGGTCAAATAAAAGAGGAAGTAATTTCAAGGTTTGGTTTCAATGTAGTCTTGGTGGGGAGTACAAGAGTGTAGTTATAGTGAAGAAAACAGGTAGCAAGAAAACAGGTTGCCTGTTTGAGTTGATAGGGTTTACGGAAGCAAAGGGAAGTGTTTGGAAGATAAAGGTGACGAACGCGAGGCACAACCACACTCCTATTGAAAACTTGGAAGGTCACACGTATGCGAGAAGGCTTTCTTCGAAGGATACACGACTGATTGAGCAGCTGGCAGAGCAGGATATTGCAAACCGTAGCATCTGGCGTACGTTGACGAAAAAGAACCCGGATAAAAAGATTATTCCGAAAGATGTACACAATGCTGTTCAGAAGATCAACGCCGGAAAGAGGGTCGGAGAATCTCCAATGCAACAACTCGAAAACCTTCTCGTCAAAAAAGATTTCACCTATTACATGCGCAAAAATGAGACCACAAACGCGGTTGAATATATCTTCTTTGTCCACAAACTTTCATTTACTATGTGGTGTGTGTTCCCGCATGTGCTCATGATTCACGCCACCTACAAAACAAACTTGTACAATCTTCCGTTTTTGTAGGTTATGTCACATCCCAACCGATGACGGAAACATCGGGGCATGGCACTGAGCGAAACAGATTGTTCAAGAGAAATTCCATAACAACTACTTTACCGAATAGTTAAACATGATGTCCCATACCATAACCTATTAAGCAAGTAAGTTATTACAGACATAGATATCTCCAAAACAATTAAAATTGTTCCGACAACTCAGATTCAAATAAGAATAAATTGTCTTTGTTTGTTTCTAGACTCTCCTAAGCTCGGTTCCATCAAATAGCAAGCAAAGCACAACATCCTAAACACCTGCCACATACGTTAAAATAAAGGTCAATACACAGAGTGTAAAGGTGAGCATACAAGTTTGATATAGCATAATAGAGTTCGAAATCGTTTACGCATAACCAGCATGTACAACGTATAATGTGAAGCATGTAAGTTATCGACAAAGATCCTATCAATACCAATGACTGCGAGTAGCGAGTGCGCATCACATGTCCACCACTGTGAACACGTGAAGTATTGTCCTTAACAACCCCTGAGTAAACAGGTGTTGAGTCCAAACTATAGTACTATCGTTGCTAATGCAGGTAGACAGCAATCAATGTATTAACATAACAAACAGGCCTTCATCGAGTCACGTATAACATGCATTAAAGGTCAGCGTATAAATAGTGTTTGCATTGTGTGTTCGATGTGATTTACAATAGGTAACGTATGTAACACCCAAAAGTGCATAAAGCAAAAAGGGATCGAGTATACTCACAGATAGCGTTTAACTTAATAAACACTGCCTTGGATTGAAGGGAGCGCTGAGAGAGATTAGCCTGAACAGTTAATGATAGCATAAACGATGAGCGGTGCGTAAAACGATGCAAGTGTACCAAGTATCGGATGGTAATCCGATCGGATGGCAATCCGATCGGGTGGCCAGTCGATCGGGTAGCAATTCGTTTGGATGGTCATTCGATCGGATGGCCATTCGATTGGATTGACACCTCGTTTGGTGAGGATGTGTTTGTGTATGATGGTTTGTCCTTTGAAGTTTTTGTTGTAGCATTTTGAAAATAGAGAAGTATCAGGTCGGTCGATCGGACGGCGATCCGATTGGCGAGGCTTCTTAGTTGAGAACAAGTTCACAGCAGGACGGTCACTCGATCGGATGGCTATCCGATCGGGTGGCAATCCGTATGCATTGAACATGTTGAAAATTGATTAAGTACCAAAGTCCCAAATGTCACACGATCGGGTGGTCGTTCGATCGGATGGCAATTTGATCGGACGGCAATCCGTTCGACGTCCAGATCCTTTTAAAGTTTGAATAAAAAGTTTAAGTGTTGAACCAAGTGCAGCCCGATCGGATGGTCGGTCGATCGGATGGCAATCCGATTGGACGACAATTCGTCCCAACGACCATGATAGTCTTGACACTTGATTTTGTTGATGTTTTGCAGTTTTGCACGAGACGTTATGATATCTTGCTTAAACAACAGAAACCCCATCTCGGCTCAAGTGACCCGATCGAACATGAACCACCCTAGTCCGACCGGTTCATTGTTCGAGATGGTTGTTCATGTTCAAACCCAAAATCAGTAGTCTCTTAGATAGAATTCAGATCTTGAACTAACCCATCACTGAGAAAGAGTAGAAGATCAGAACGAGCTCCAATTCTATCGGTTTTGAGTGCATTTGAGTGTAAAAGAGTTGAAAGAAAGTTAGAAAACCTTCTCTCAATCCTTTTAACCATGAATTTGTGTAGATCTATGCGAAAACATTGTTTAATCATATGGAAATCATTCAGATCTAAGTTGTTCTTGGTGGAATGAAGCCAAACCTTGAAGTTCATAAGAACTCCATGATGACATCACCCTAGAACACCTCAAATCCGGTGATTTCATGGTTAAAAGTTAAGATTCAAAGGTGAAATTGATGTAGAAGTGTGTGTAGATCATAGAAGTACAAGATTTAGGTTGAAAACTTACAAGAATCGAGAGAAATCGAGAGAAATAAGACCTTGAGGTCGGCTGGTCGAACAAGGAGCTGTCACATCACAAATGATGTGACAGGTGGGTATTTATAGGGTTTCCCAAAAAGGAAAGTGGTGAAGATGTCGGGTCGATCGGGTGGCAATCCGATCGGGTGGCAGCCCGATCGGGTGACAACTCGATCGGATGGCAATCCTATCGGATTGTAACACCCCGTGTTTTCGAGAAGTCAAAGTCAAGGTCAAAGTTAACGACCGATTTCGCGCAGCCGATTAATAATAGATTTCTTTTATTTTAGCTATTATGTGGAGTAAGTGTCTATAACTACAATAATCGGCGTATGATTATCGCTATTCAATCGACTTACGACTATGAACTATAGGAAGTAACAATGCGATAAAGTTAACTAAACAATAATCAAGCTATGCTAATCAAATCGACATCGAACCAAATCTCAACTCGAAATACGCATTTGGAATATTGTTATACGTGTGTGTGCCTTACGTATTACATGCGCGTGTTTTATCTTGTATGTTGTGGAAATCAATCGAAACTCAAAATGCAATCGAACTCAATCGACATCGAACTCGAATCACAATCGAACTATGATAATTAGTGGAGAAGGGATATTGCGAGATATGAGTGGTTGGGATTAAAAGTAATTTGACTAGGAAACCCTATCGTATCGAACCGCTCGCAACCGAAATCGAAATATCAAAAATCATCGCACCGAACACTCGAAACGTGCAGCTGATCGATCAGGCTACCAGCCGAACGAACGGCCAGATGATCAGACTGCTGTCCGATCGGACAGGCTGTCCGATCGAGTTGCCTGGCCGATCGGCCAGTACTTTCCTCATTTGGCATCCTATAAATACCCCTGTCATTGTCATCCTTTCCACTTTTGGAAACCTTTGTCCAACCAGCACGCTTAGCTCATCCTTTTCTCAGATTTCTCTCGATTCCAGTAAGATTTCGTCCTAAATCTTGTACTTTCTTGATCTACACGCACTCCTACACCTTTCTATCTTTCAAATCTTAACTGTTAACCGTGAAATCATCAAGATTCAAGTGTTCTAGGATGATGTCATCATGGGTTCTTGAAGAACTTCATGTTTTGGCCTCAATCCACCAAGAATAACTTGGATCTAGTCGATTTCCACATAAACAAATAAAGATCTTTCATAAATCTAAACATATACACGGTGAAAAGGATTGAAAGATGGATTTTCCAACTTTCTTTCAACTTTTTTTCACTCAATGCCTTCAAACCGATAGAAACGGAGCCTGTGCCGGCTTACAAATTACTCCGGTGGTTGCATGGCTCAAGATCCAGATTCTATCTACGAGGTTAACCGATTTCGGGTTAAACGTTAAACTCTGTTCAAAACAGTTCACCGGCCGGATTTGGGTGATTCCTGTCCGACCAAGGGAACCAAGTAAGGACGAGGGATCTATGGTTCGACTCGTTGTCAAAATACCTCAATAAAATGACAAACAATCAGAACAACCAAGTGTTAGACGAATAGGCTGATCAGGTCAGGATGCTGACCGATCGGACTGCTGTCCGAACGGACAGCCAGCCGATCGGACAGTCAGCCGATCGACTGGCCAGCCGATCGGTTAACACATGGTCCAACACTTAATCAATTTATTTTGAAGACTAGTATTGAACGAACTGCTGTTCGATCAGACTACTGTCCGATCGGATTACTCTTCGGATCATGAGATACTATACTTCAACACTTAATCGATTTTCCAACATGTTCGATGCACTAGGAGTGCCACCCGATCGAACAGCCGTCCGATCAGGTGACACCCTGCTGAGAACTTGTCTTGCTAAAAGTACCTAACCGATCGGGTTGCCGGCCGATCGAACAGCCGTTCGATCGATCAACCTGAAGGGTAAGGATACTTCAATGTTTTCAAAATACTACAATGAAAACTTCAAAAGACAAGCCATCATACACAAACACATCCTTCTCAAAGGAAGAAACAATCCACTCGAACAGCCATCCGATCGGCCTACCGACTGACCGGACAGCGGTTCGAACGGACTGTCAACCGAACGGTCAGCCGTCCGATCGAACTACCGTCCGATCTACCAGCTGTCCGACTCTCCAACACTTGTTTTCCGTTTTACGCGTCGCTTATTATTATGCTATCAAACTATTCAGGCTAACTTTATTCGCTAAGCGCTCCCTTCAATCCATCAACCGCTGTGAGTATACTCGATCCCTTTTTGCTTTATGCACTTTTGGGTGTTACATACGTTACAACTATTCAAATCACATCAAACACACTACTCAATACTATTTGAACGCTAACCGTTAATGCACGTTGTACGTGGCTTATGAATGCTTGTTTGTTATGTTTACACATGGAACGCTGTCTACCTGCCTTAGCAACGATAGTACTATAGTTTGGACTCAGCACCCGTTCGCGGGGGTTGTTAAGGACAATTACTTGCATGGTTACAGTGGTAATCATGTATTGCGAACTGCATTTGGCAGTCAACCCGCAGTCATTGGTATCGATGGATCTATGTCGATAACTAACGTGCTTCATTTCACTATGTGTACGTGCTGGTTATGCGTAAACGAATTCGAACTTTATATGCAATTATCAAACTTGTATGCTCACCTTTACATTTTTTTATTGACTTTATTTTAACGTATGTGACAGGTGCTTAGGATGCACATCTGGTAGGAAAATGAAGCTAGAATAAAGCTTTAGAGCCCAACAAATAGTTGTCTGTAGTACTTGAACAAAGGGTCTCTAGAAGCAGATAAACAATTGCTCTATTTAAATCTGAGTTGTCGGAACATAATGATTTGCCTAGACTTTATCTGTAATAATTTGTTTACTGTTTGATACATGGTATGGGACGTGTTATTTTAAATTAAATAGTAATGATAATTGTTATGGAAACTTCTGGACAATCTGTTTCGCTCAGTGCCATGCCCCGATGATTCCACCATCGGTTGGGGTGTGACATGGATGGCCACTCGATCGCTTGGACACTCGATCCTGATGTCCGGCGCGACGAGTTTTGTTGTTTCGATTCGCGTGTTGAGCGTTGCGATGCTATTTGAGAGAGCGATGCGATAGATTTGCTATTGCGATTAACACCTCAACATAAACATAACATGCACAAGTAACACATAAATAGCACACACACGTAAAACAATATCCATAACACATAATTCGAGTTGCGAATGCGATAGCGATAAGCGATACATCGATTAAACATGCGATTAATATGCGATTAAACCTCGATTATTAATAGATACTCCACATAATACAACTAAAGCAAATAAATAAATAGATTCGATTACAAGTCAAAGAAGTTAAAACAGTAGTTAAGCAAGGAGTGACAGATCGCTTTTAGCAATCTTTTCTTCCTTTGACTTAAATCTTGACTTTGACTTTGACTTTCGAAACACGGGGTGTTACAGCCTCCCCTACTTAAGGAAATTTCGTCCCTAAATTAGGCTTTAGCCATAACAAACAACTGCGGGTACTTCGCCTTTATGTCGCTTTCGAGTTCCCAGGTGAACTCTGCACCTCGTTTGCCTTCCCATCGGACCTTCACAATGGAGATGCGTGAGCGTCTGAGTACCTTGGTTTCTCGTCCCACGATCTCGACAGGCTTTTCCACGAAGTGTAATGTTTCGTCCACTTGTAGATCCTCAAGAGGGACATGTAATTCCTGATCGGCCAAGCACTTTCTGAGGTTCGAAACGCGAAAAGTCAGGTGGACATTACTCAGTTCCTCTGGTAGTTCGAGTCTGTAGGCCATTTTTCCAATCCTTTCCAGAATCTTAAAGGGTCCAACATATCGAGGCGCGAGCTTTCCTTTCTTGCCGAATCTGATCACCCCCTTTCAAGGTGCAACCTTTAGGAGTACGTGATCGCCAACGTCAAATTCAAGGGGCTTGCGGCGTCTATCAGCGTAACTTTTCTGTCGGCTCCGAGCTTTCAGTAGATTGTCTCGAATTTGGAGGATTTTGTCAGTCGTTTCTTGCAACAGCTCGGGACCGGTAATTTGCGTGTCTCCGATCTCATGCCACACAATAGGCTATCGACATTTTCTTCCGTATAAAGCCTCAAATGGTGCCATTTGTATGCTAGAATGATAACTGTTATTGTACAAGAATTTGACCAAAGGTAAGTACGCGTCCCAATTACCATCGAAATCTATGACACACGAACGGAGCATGTCTTCAAGGGTGCGAATCTTTCTTTCAGTCTGACCGTCAGTTTGGGGATGGAAAGCGGTACTTAGATTAAGAGTAGTACCGAGAGCGATTTGAAACGTTTCCCAACAACGTGAGGTAAACCGACCATCGCGGTCAGAGATGATGTCGCGATGCGTCCCATGTCGACTAATGATCTCGTTGGTGTAGATTCGGGCTAATTTTTCTACCTTAAAGTCTTCTCGTATCGGCAGGAAGTGAGCTGACTTGGTCAAACGATCAACCACAACCCAAATGCTATCAAGACCAGATTGAGTACGCGGAAGTTTCGTTATGAAGTCCATGGCTATACTCTCCATTTCCACATCGGGATCTCGGGTTGAACGAGTAAGCCAGAGGGTCTTTGATGCTCAGCCTTGACCTTGGAATAGGTCAGGCATTTAGAAACATAGATTGCGATATCCTTCTTCATGCCCGGCCACCAGTACTTGTAGCGCATGTCCTGGTACATCTTGTCAGCACCGGGATGAATGGAATATCGAGATTTGTGGGCTTCGTCCATCAGAAGTTGTCGCAAGTTCGTACGCTTGGGAATCCAAATTCGGTCCATGTAATGAAAAATATTGTTCGACTTATTCTCAAGTTGGGCGCCATCGTTTAGAATTCTTTCCTTCTTCAAAGTTCGCTCGGTAAAACAAGCATGTTGCGCATAACGGATAAGAGCTTCGAGGTTAAACTGGGCTTGGGAATTACGAACGCTAAGCAAGTAGCTTCATCGACTGAGAGCATCGGCAACTGAAGGGGTAAGGTCCCAAAAACCTCATATCAAGTACTTGGGACCAGTGTTTCTTCAGCAACGACGTTTGCTTTGCCTGGATGGTAACGAATCTCGCAGTCGTAATCGTTGAGTAGTTCTAACCACCGGCGTTGATGCATATTCAGTTCCTTCTAGTCAAAGATATGTTGTAGGCTCCTATGATCGGTGAAGATCGTACACTTGGTACCATAAAGGTAGTGTCGCCAAATCTTTAAAGCAAAAACAACTGCGCCAAGCTCGAGGTCGTGTGTGGTGTAGTTCTTTTCGTGGATCTTGAGTTGTCGAGAAGCGTACGCGATAACCTTATCTCGTTGCATGAGAACACCACCAAGACCAAGGTTCGAGGCATCGCAGTAAACTACGAAATTGTCTTTTCCGTCGGGCAGTGAGAGCACGGGAGCATTGCAAAGCATCGTCTTGAGGGTTTGAAAGGCTTCCTCCTGTTTGGTTCCCCAAACAAAAGGCTTGTCCTTGTGTGTAAGAGAGGTAAGCGGCATGGCGATCTTAGAGAAACCTTCGATAAAACGGAGATAATAGCCAGCCAGTCCAAGGAAAGAACGGACTTCAGACGGATTCTTGGGTGTAACCCAACTCTTAACAGCTTCGATCTTCGCATGGTCAACGTGGATACCCTGACTATTGACAATGTGACCCAAGAATTGGACCTCCCCCAGGCAAAATTCGCACTTGGAGAATTTGGCGTAGAGACGGTTTCCCTGGAGTAGCTCAAGAACCAAACGTAGATGCTGCGAGTGTTCAGCTCTTGTCTTGGAATAGATCAGGATATCGTCGATGAATATGATTACGAAACGATCAAGAAAATATTTACACACTCGATTCATTAGGTCCATGAAGACTACAGGAGCGTTAGTCAAACCAAAAGGCATGCCAACGAACTCATAGTGACCATAGCGGGTTCGAAACGCGGTTTTGGGTATATCCTCCTCTTGAATACATAATTGATGATAGCCTGAGCGTAGATCGATCTTGGAAAAGCATGTAGCACCTTGTAGCTGATCAAATAAATCATCCATTCGAGGCAAGGGGTATCGATTCTTGATTGTCAACTTATTCAACTCCCTATAATCGATGCACATCCGAAACGAACCATCCTTCTTTTTTATGAAAAGGACAGGCGCGCCCCATGGAGAGGTGCTAGGGCGAATAAATCCTTTATCAAGAAGTTCCTGGAGCTGACTCGAGAGTTCACGCATTTCAGAAGGAGCGAGGCGATACGGCGCTTTAGCAACAGGGTTGGCTCTAGGAATGAGGTCGATTCGGAAATCGATATCACGAGCGGGCGGTAAACCCGGTAAATCATCAGGAAACACGTTAGGGAATTCACAAACCACGGGGACATCATTTACTCCCTTAACTTCCTTTTTCTCCGCTACTACAATGGGCGCCAAGAAAGCTTGGTATTCCTTGCGGAGATACTTGCTAGGCTGGACACACGACATGAGTTGGAGTTTCTTTGACGCGACTTCACCGTAAACACACAATTGATCACCATTAGCGAGCAAGAATCAAATCGTCTTATCGAAGCAAACAACTTCAGCATGGTTTTCACGAAGAAAGTCCATGCCTACTATGACGTCAAAACTACCGAGCTGCATCGGAATAAGGTCGATAGGAAAGACGTGATTGTTGAGTTCGAGAGTACAATCACGAAGAACAGAATTGACGGCGACGGTTCTTCCGGTGGCAACTTCAACATTAAAAGTCGAGGGGAGATGAGCGCGCTTACGATTGAGGAGCTTTTCGAATTCAAACGATACAAAACAATTATCTGCTCCAGTATCAAATAAACACGTAGCATATATACCATTCATGAGAAACGTACCATTGACCACATTGTTATCGGCTTGAGCCTGGCGGGCGTTAATGTTGAACGCACGTCCGTGGGCTGCTGGTTGTTGCTGTTTTTGCTGAGGCTGCAGCTGGGGCTGCTGCTGTTGTGGCTCTTGCTTGACCACTCGGTTCGGGCACATATTCGCGAAGTGGTTGGGATCACCACATGTATAGCAAGCTCTAGCATTGACCGCGGGTGCCTGAGCCGCCTGATGGCCTTGTGGAGCAGTAAGTAGAGCTTGTTGAGCAGGAGCTTGACCTTGGGTTTGAGCAGGGTTTTGACGTGGACCTGTACGACAGTTGGCGGTGAAGTGACCGTACATGTTACAATGTGCCCAGTATCTGCAGGGGATTCCCACGGGTGGTGATAAGTACAAGTAGGGCAAGCCGGGTGAGGACTAGTATACGCACGCTTTGCCGGCGGTGCGTTGGTAACCGGGGCCGCTACTTGGCGGTGTTTGTAACAACTCTCATCAAAAGTCATATTTATTAAATTAATTTGTCCAATAGGAAACCCTAATTGAGACACCCAAGTGATTCTACACAAACCCTAAAATTTTCAGAATAATCAGAATCAGGAGCAGGGCCCCTAAAACTCAGGGGGGGTAAAACCCTAGTTACGATTATCTTAAAATCTCGCTGTCAAAATCGAAATTACGAAATCTGTCAACTCAGCTAGGCTAGTCAAGGACGTGGCTACCCTATGGTAAATAGGTGTCCCTCGCGTCACGCGACGCCCAGGGTAGGACCCCTCGCGTCACGCGAGGGGGGTCAAAACTTACCTATAAATAGTGGACTTTGGGACTGGAATTTGGGCACTTGAACGACTTTAAAACTCAAAATATACGCTGAGTTATAGCAGAAACAGTTTAAAAACACACACAATTCACGAAGTGCTGCCGCAATACAGGGTAATAACTCGATCGCTGATACGATTCAATGTCCGATCGATTAAACTATCCAATGGATGTTTAAGTGCTGCCCACATTAGGGTTTATGCTTTGTCATTCGTTGTTAATTCAATGGATGTTTAAGTATCGCACTTTGTCATTCGATGTGAGGGTTTAATCTCGTGAGTTATCGTAAATGCTGTATTAAGTTACTAACCAAGTTGTGTGCATGTATTAAATTAGGTTAAAAGGCTAATCAGTAGGCTAGGCTCTGCTCAAATTAAATCTGCAAGGTGAGTCATTCTCTTTTTATCAAATTTGATTACAAAAGCATGTTATTTTCAAAGGTTATAATTACAGTGATTAAGTTTATGTAATCACCAAGTTACAGCCGGTATGTGGGGTTTTGTATACATTACTTGATAACCGTCACTATTGGACAACGAGTTAGCCAATGAGTGATATGACCATAGTTACAGACTCCATTGGACGAAGAGGTTACCGATGGATGGTCGAGTGACAAATACTGTGGGTAGTTGGTTGATATCTGGAAACATTGTAATCTCTCTTAATACTGAAAATTATAACAACTGAGTCGTTTTAGTAAAATAGAATGATTCACCAGTATTTCCCGCTGACAAAACCTTTTTCAAACATGTTTCAGGTGATCTGTTGTGATCCAGGAAAAAGTGCCGCGTAGCACTACAAGCTTAAGGCGGTGGCTCAATATAAAAATAAAAGAAACATGTTTTGTAAAAATAAAGATTTCTCTGTGAAATCTTAAGATTGTAAATTACCGGGGTTTTGTCCCGAATTGTGAAATAAAATAATCGGGAAATATTTCAGTTTTAAAAAGATCCTGAAGAAACTTCCGCTGTTAAATAAATACCACGGGAATTTCTGTCCCGCAGCTCTTGAAACGGGTCAAACCGGGTCGGGGGCCGTGACAGAAAAAGGTGGTATCAGAGGCACTGATTTAAGCCAATTTTGTGATTATATGTTTTATTAATTGAATATTTGTGTACAGTATGGGTAAGCAAAAGTTGTCAAACATCTATCTTAAATTAGATAGGTCATCCAACGAGAAAGGAAGTTCATCCCAATCAAAATCCTCAAATCACTCTGTAATTCCTGAAGAAGGAATATTTGTCCGAAAGGCACACTATGAGGAACCACTTTCTCCTAGTAAAAGAAGTCTGATTATTAGGAAAAGTAAAGAGAAAATAAAGAAATCCCGAGAAAAGAAAGTTAAACATGAAACTCAGGAATTAATCAATAAATCACCATGGGAAGACAAGTTAGATGAAAAATGGGCAGATCTTTATATGCTAGCTACTGTAGCAATAAATGCAAATCTTTAAATATTTTGACCCAAGTCTTAGCACCTTTATCACTTACAGTCCATAAACCTTATTCAGTAAATAAATAAATTTACAATAAAAACCTCGTGTGTTTTAGTTTTCAATTGTTTTGTAGTTACCCAGTCTGAAATAATATTTAAAGGTTTTCTATGAAATTTTGTTATAATTTTTAAATTAGTAATTGTGTGTATTTTGCATAAACAGCATGAGTAACTTGTCTGAAGCCCTTCAGAATTTAAATCTCTATCCGGTAAAAATAGAGGTTTCCAGAGATTTCAATAGGTATATACCAGATATAGAAGAACCTATTGAATTCAATGCTCCACCTCCGGAGAAACCCAAGCCCAATAAAAGGAGGAGATTTGTGGGATGGAGGCGTGTGCATAGGAGAAAACCCGTCACTAGAAAGATGCCTAAAATAGAAAATCCCTTAGACAAAGGGAAGGGAATTGAAGTCGGGGAAGAGTCTAGGCAAATGGGAATACAGTTTGAAGAATATTCTAAGCAAATAGAAATGGAGATTGGAGGAGGTTCTAAACAAACCCAGATAGAAATTGGAGAAAGCTCTAAACAAAACCAGGAAATGACATTACAGGAGGAGTTAGATTTTATATTGGCAAGCTGTGATACTATTAAGCCTGTCAATGAAAATGTTTTTACTCATCCTATTGAAACTCAACTCCCTATAAACTTAGAACCAGCAATCCCAGAACCTATAATTCACACCCAACCTCTAGGAATGGACGAGTGGTGGACGAATGATTGGCAGTTCCAAAACCTGCTCAACAGTCCTTATTCCTTTCTTCCTCAATTCGACCCAGAACCTATACCTAATCCTCCTATGAGCAATGAGAATTTAGCTGAACTCCGCCACTTTGGCGAGGAGTTAATGGATGCAGGAAATAGGATCAGGGAAGTAGGAGAACAGATCTCCTGGAAGTACGATGAGAGGGAACGCCGTTATTAAAATATCAACTGACAAGGGATAAGGGGTTCATGAGACTGTGGTAGCAATAATAATATAGTCTTGTGAAATAATTTAAAATAAAACTTTGTAAGCTAATGGTGTGTATTGATACATACTATAAAATATATAAAATGGGAATCGAGAAATCGATAGTTTTGGCTATATGTGTGTATTTGAAATTTGTATAATTGTTTTGTGTATAATTGTTATTTAATTGATACTAATAAATTATATAAATTAATTACCAGATGGCAAACGTTGGTAGTGAACCAGTTAACGAAGTTAATCAATCTGAGCAACATCCGGAGGATCAATTTCTAAATAGACAAGATATAGAAAATATTGTTGCTCAGGGAATAGCCAATGCTATTCCAGCAATAGTTGCTGCTGTTAGAAATCCAATCGAACCTCAACCAGTCATTCCTAGCAAACGTATTTCTGAAGATAACTTCAGTAATAGCATAAACGGAGGTAGTAATCATAATCACGATAATGATTCACGGCAGGCTCCGCTCCCTAAGAAAATGAAAGCTGCAACGCCTGGTTGCACTTACAAAGAGTTTCTTGCTTGTAAACTCGTTGAGTTTGCAGGCAATGAAGGAGCGACTGCGGCACTGCGTTGGTTAGAGAAAACCGAGGCAGTAATTACAATAAGTAAATGTGCCAAGGACGATCAGGTTATGTACGCGTCAAATCTTTTTAAAGAAGGGGCGCTAGAATGGTGGAACACGGTGTTACAAGCAAAAGGAAGGATGATGGCGTACGCTATGAATTGGGAAGAATTTAAGAGTCTTGTAGAAAGAAAATTATGTCCCGAATATGAAAAAGATCAAATGCCAAATAAGTTCCTAAATCATAGAATGATGGGTGTAGATTGTCGCAGTTATACTTCGACATTCTTTGAATATGCTAGAGTGGTACCAACACTGGCTTCACCAGAACTGGTACTCTTTTCTCGCTATATTTGGGGATTGATTGGTGAAATCCGCAATATCGTTAAAGCTGCGAGACCTCGCACTATTGACGATGCAGTGGAATTAGCCAACACCCTAACTGATGAACTGGTGCGCACAAGAGATGATAACAGGAAAAAGGAACTGGCTCAGAAAATTTCCCAAGGAGTTCATATGGGTAATAGTAGCAACTTCAAGAGAAGAGGAACAGGGCAATACTCAAATCCGCCGTTCTGCAGGAATTGCAGAAAGAAACATTTTGGAAAATGTAGTGTAACCTGCAATTTTTGTAAAATGGTAGGACATCGTGAAGAAAACTGTAGAAAGAAAACCATAGTTTGCTTTAACTGTGGGGAGGCAGGGCATTTTAAAACAGAATGTCCTAAATTGGTCAAACCAGCAGACAACAAAGCCAAGACAGCTGACGGAGCTACCAAGAAGAATGTTCGAGCCTTTCAATTAACTACTCAGGAAGCCGAAATGATTCCTGACGTGATAGCTGGTACGTTCTTAGTTCACAACGTGTATGCAAAAGTATTATTTGACTCTGGTACAAACCAAAGTTTTATAAATACTTCATTCTGCCAAGCTCTTAACTTACCTTTAACCAAACTTAGGCAAATTTTTACAGTCGAAACGGCAGACGGAAATTCTGTTAGCATAGATAAAGTTTTGCAAAAGGAAAATATAGAACTTTCAGGTCATAAATTCTTTGCAAACCTATTACCTATGAAATTAGCCGAATTTGATGTTGTGTTAGGAATGGATTGGTTAGTAGCCAACCATGCTCGAATTCTTTGTGATAAGAATTCCATAGAAATTCAGGCACCCACAGGAGAAGTAATTATGATTACAGGAGATAAACCACGTAAGCCCATGAAGTTCATATCAGTAATGAAAGTTACTAGTTATGAACGGAAGCAAGGAATAGTATATATGATTTCAGTAATCATTAGTACTAAGGGTAAAGAACTTAAGGAGATTCCTGAAGTCTCAGAATACCCAGATGTATTCCCAGAAGAGTTGCCAGTATTACCACCAGATAGGGAGGTAGAATTCAGGATTCATTTAATTCCCGGAACTATACCGATAGCCAAGGCACCTTATCGGTTAGCTCCCACAGAAATGTTAGAACTGAAAAAGCAATTAGATGAATTACTAAGTAAAGGATTCATACAACCTAGTTCATCCCCATGGGGAGCGCCAGTGTTGTTTGTAAAGAAAAAGGATGGTTCAATGAAAATGTGTATTGATTATAGAGAATTGAATAAGGTTACAATTAAGAATCGATACCCATTACCTAGGATTGATGATCTTTTTGATCAACTTCAAGGAGCTAGATATTTTTCTAAAATAGACTTACGTTCCGGATATCATCAATTGAAGGTACAAGAAGAAGACATACCTAAAACTGCTTTCAGAACTAGGTATGGTCATTACGAGTTTACAGTCATGCCCTTTGGGTTAACGAATGCACCTGCAGCATTCATGGACATGATGAATAGGATCTGTAAACCATATTTGGATAAATTTGTAATTGTTTTCATAGATGATATACTTATTTATTCCAAAAGTCAGGACGAACATTGTCAACACCTGCATGCACTCTTAACTTTGTTAAGAAAAGAAAAACTGTACGCCAAATTCTCAAAGTGTGAATTTTGGTTGCAAGAAGTGCAATTTTTAGGACACATGGTAAATCATGAAGGTATTCATGTAGATCCTGCTAAGATAGAGGCAATTACTAAATGGAAGGTTCCGCAATCCGCAATGGAAATAAGAAGTTTTATAGGCTTAGCTGGATACTATAGACGGTTTATTAAGGATTTTTCCAAAATAACTGTACCATTAACTAAGCTAACCTGTAAAGCAGTTAAGTTTGAATGGGGACCTAAACAAGAAGAAGCCTTTAGGATCTTGAAACAGAAATTAACCAATGCTCCAATCCTAGCTTTACCAGAAGGAACAGAAGATTTTGAAGTTTACTGTGACGCTTCAAAACTAGGATTTGGATGTGTGCTTATGCAACGCAAGAAGGTAATTGTGTATGCATCAAGGCAATTGAAAAGCACGAAGAGAACTATACAACTCATGATTTAGAATTAGGAGCTGTAATTTTTGCCCTTAAGATTTGGAGACATTATCTGTATGGAAGTAAATTTACTGTCTATACAGATCATAAAAGTTTAAGATATATATTTGGGCAAAAAGAGCTAAACATGAGACAAAGAAGATGGATGGAAATCCTAAGTGATTACGACTGTGATATTCAGTATCACGAAGGAAAGGCAAATGTAGTTGCAGATGCCTTAAGTCGTAAATATCATGAAAAGCAAAAACGAGTTCGTGCTCTCAGATTAAATCTACAGTTAGATTTAATGGAATAGATAAAGGATGTTCAAGAAATAGCAATCAAGGATGATGCTGAAGGAATGAAGGGACGAATAAAAGAGTTAGAACAAGGAGTTGATGGAATTTGGAGATTCCACAAAAGCAGAATTTGGGTACCTAAGCAGGGAGGATTAAGAAATAAAATTTTAGAAGAAGCCCATAAATCTAGGTATACCATGCACCAAGATTTAAGAAATAATTTTTGGTGGATAGGCATGAAAAAGGATATAGCTAGATATGTTTCTAAGTGTCTTACTTGTTCACAAGTTAAGGCAGAACACCAGAAACCTTCAGGTCAACTACAACAATTAGAGATGCCGGTATGGAAATGGGAGTTTATAACAATGGATTTTGTTACTAAGTTACCCAAGACCAGAAAAGGTAATGATGCGATTTGGGTAATTGTGGATCGATTAACCAAATCTGCTCACTTCCTACCTATGAAAGAAACCTTTAGCATGGAAAGGTTGGCCAAGTTGTATGTAGATGAAGTAGTATCTTTACATGGAGTTCCACTCTCCATTGTATCAGATAGAGATAGTCGTTTCACTTCTCATTTTTGGACAAGTTTCCAAGAAGCAATGGGAACTCGACTAAATCTGAGTACTGCATATCATCCTCAAACAGACGGGCAAAGTGAAAGGACAATCTAAACTCTGGAAGATATGCTCAGAGCATGTGTGATAGTTTTGGTGGAAACTGGGATGATCACTTACCTTTGATTGAATTCTCCTATAACAGTAGTTATCATTCAAGTATCGAAACTGCCCCATTCGAGGCACTATATGGAAGAAAGTGCAGAACTCTAGTTTGTTGGGCAGAAATAGGAGAGAGTCAATTGTCAGGTCCTGAAATAGTGCAAGAGACGACTGACAAGATTACTCAAATCAAAGAAAGACTAAAGACGGCTCGAGATCGTCAAAAGAGCTATGCCGACAATCGACGTAAGCCGTTAGAATTCCAAGTTGGAGAAAGAGTACTGTTGAAAGTTTCACCTTGGAAAGGAGTTGTTCGATTCGGTAAGAAAGGAAAGCTAAGTCCAAGATACGTAGGACCATTTCTAGTGATCCAACGTATAGGACCAGTTGCTTATCGATTACAACTACCAGAAAAACTAGCTGGAGTACATGATGTATTTCATGTATCCAACCTCAAGAAATGTCTATCAGACGAATCCTTGGTAGTACCTCTCCAAGAGGTAGAGGTAAACGAAAAGTTAAAATTTATTGAGAAACCTCTTCAGATAGAAGACAGAAAAGTGAAATTTCTTAAACACAAACGACTAGTGCTAGTTAAAGTAAAGTGGGATTCAAAGAGAGGAGCTGAATACACTTGGGAGCTGGAATCAGAGATGAAGCGAAAGTATCCTCATTTATTCCAGTAAATCTCGAGGACGAGATTTTTTTATTAAGGTGGGGAGAATGTAACAACTCTCATCAAAAGTCATATTTATTAAATTAATTTGTCCAATAGGAAACCCTAATTGAGACACCCAAGGGATTCTACACAAACCCTAAAATTTTCAGAATAATCAGAATCAGGAGCAGGGCCCCTAAAACTCAGGGGGGCTAAAACCCTAGTTACGATTATCTTAAAATCTCGTTGTCAAAATCGAATTTACGAAATCTGTCAACTCAGCTAGGCTAGTCAAGGACGTGGCTACCCTATGGTAAATAGGTGTCCCTCGCGTCACGCGACGCCCAGGGTAGGACCCCTCGCGTCACGCGAGGGGGGTCAAAACTTACCTATAAATAGTGGACTTTGGGACTGGAATTTGGGCACTTGAACGACGTTAAAACTCAAAATATACGCTGAGTTATAGCAGAAACAGTTTAAAAACACACACAATTCACGAAGTGCTGCCGCAATACAGGGTAATAACTCGATCGCTGATACGATTCAATGTCCGATCGATTAAACTATCCAATGGATGTTTAAGTGCTGCCCACATTAGGGTTTATGCTTTGTTATTCGTTGTTAATTCAATGGATGTTTAAGTATCGCACTTTGTCATTCGATGTGAGGGTTTAATCTCGTGAGTTATCGTAAATGTTGTATTAAGTTACTAACCAAGTTGTGTGCATGTATTAAATTAGGTTAAAAGGCTAATCAGTAGGCTAGGCTCTGCTCAAATTAAATCTGCAATGTGAGTCATTCTCTTTTTATCAAATTTGTTTACAAAAGCATCTTATTTTCAAAGGTTATAATTACAGTGATTAAGTTTATGTAATCACCAAGTTACAGCCGGTATGTGGGGTTTTGTATACATTACTTGATAACCGTCACTATTGGACAACGAGTTAGCCAATGAGTGATATGACCATAGTCACAGACTCCATTGGACGAAGAGGTTACCGATGGATGGTCGAGTGACAAATATTGTGGGTAGTTGGTTGATATCTGGAAACATTGTAATCTCTCTTAATACTGAAAATTATAACAACTGAGTCGTTTTAGTAAAATAGAATGATTCACCAGTATTTCCCGGTGACAAAACCTTTTTCAAACATGTTTCAGGTGATCTGTTGTGATCCAGGAAAAAGTGCCGCGTAGCACTACAAGCTTAAGGCAGTGGCTCAATATAAAAATAAAAGAAACATGTTTTGTAAAAATAAAGATTTCTCTGTGAAATCTTAAGATTGTAAATTACCGGGGTTTTGTCCCGAATTGTGAAATAAAATAATCGGGAAATATTTCAGTTTTAAAAAGATCCTGAAGAACTTCCGCTGTTAAATAAATACCACGGGATTTTCTGTCCCGCGGCTCTTGAAACGGGTCAAACCGGGTCGGGGGCCGTGACAGTGTTGATGTTGCTGGGGAGCTGGAACTGATTGGAGCGGGGCAGCATTGGTCACAGCGTAGTTCTTGTTGCTGGAACTGCTGTTGTTCTTTCTCTTGCGTCTTGAATGCTTGGATGACTGAGGAGTGGTGGCGGTTTCAGCGGTTGAGGGAGTGGTAGCTTGATGCAGATTCTTGGGAGCTTTATCCCAAACACCAGACTTGACTCGCTTATCATTGATCTCAGCAGCAAGCAAGTAGGTTTCTTCAATCGTTTTCGTCTTTGTAGCTTGAACAAAATCAGCCATGCAATCCAGAAGAGCACGGATATACTTCTTGATGGCGATTTCGGACGTCTTGACTTGATCCGGATAGATTATACTCAACTGCTTGAAGCGCGCAGTCAAATAATCGTTGTCACCATCTTTCTGCTTAATGTGCCATAATTCATCCTCCAACTTTTGGCGCTCATGGGGAGGGCAGAACTCTTCCATCATCACATCCTTCAACTCGTCCAATGATAGCCCGTAAGCTGCATCATTTCCGCGTTTGTTTCTCTTGGCCGTCCACCAGTCTAATGCGCGGGACTGGAAGACGCTAGTTGCGTTCAGAGTGCGGAGATTGTCAGGACAGCCACTCTGGCGCAGGGTGACTTCGATAGAATCAAACCATTGGAACATGGCCGTAGGATCATCTTCACCAGTAAACTCTTTCGGGCCGCAGGCTTTGAACTGCTTGAAGCTGAAAGAAGCTTTAGGAGTATCGGTCCTGGATTATTCAGAAGACTTGCTTGCATTTTCATCCAGTTCACTCACGATCTGGGGAATGACTTTAGCGATTTGGTTGGCGATGAGAGAAGCAAGTCGCTTGTCGGCGTGCTTACGCCTAGCAGCTCATGAGTGTAGGGATCCAGATGACGACAATGTCTGCAACAGACAGCGCCATAGGATTCAAAACACTATTCGATTATTCCTAGTATAGTCTAGCGATTCTCCATAAAGCTCAGGAACACGTAGTCACATAAACACATAGGAATCACGTAGGGCACAGAAACACGTAGGCACGTAAGGCACAGAAGCACATAGGGCAGTCAGAACACAGAAACCATACTATATGTTGATGTATTCCTTATCCTTCACAACACGTATAGCGATTAATTATAGCGATTGCGAGTATCGAACAGCGATGGCGGATAATGACCAGCGATTTGTTAGCATATTGAGGTAGTTGTGAAATGTGAGTTGTGCGTGTTGATCGAAATAAACAGTGAAAACGAATAAATCACCAAAATCGATAAATCACAGAGTTGGCGGCTGCGGGTTCCAGAATTGAAACACATAAAATCGAGGGGAGATTGTCTGGGTGTGATAGACGTCGACTACCCAAAGTGATTCGACTATTCACAATGACCTTAAGTGCACACTTTAGCCTTCGGGAATGTGCTCTCGCTTCGATTTGAGCGATCAGCACGCATCCTTCCAGTTACAGAGTGTGTCATGGCCCCCGTCCCGGTGTGACCCGGTCCAGGAGCCGCGGGACAGAAACCCGTGGTATTTATTATTTGAGTTAACAGCGGAAGTTTAACAGGATCTTTTAAAATTTGAAAATGCCCAATTATTTTATTATTATAATTTGGGACAGACCCCGTAATTTACAATAGAGGAATTTCACGAGGAAATTCCCTGCTTTACAAAACATGTTTATTTATTTTACTGAGCCACCACTTCAAGCTTATTAGTGCTCCGTAGCACGTTTTCCTTGGTTCACAGTAAATCACCCGAAACATGTTTTAAAAATATTTTATCAGCGGGGAAATACTGGCGAGTCACTCGATTTCAATAAAACGACACATAGTTATAAATTACAGCATAAGAGCGATTACAATGGCTACTATCTTATTTTTATCTGGCGCCGTGTCACACCCTGGTGACGATGGTCATACCACTATTGGGTCCTTTCACCCAAGTAATGATGATTATCACTGTTAGGTGATGAACCTAACCGTGAGAAATTAGTAATGTGCACAATACCCCACTTGCCAGTGATTTAAGATAACAACGACTTAATCCCTGTAATTATAACTTTTGAAAATAAATGGAGTATTGTAAAGCATGGTTGATAAAAAGAGAATGACTCACATTGCAAGTTTAGACGGGCAGAGTTTAGCCTACTGATAAGCCTGATAACCTAATTTAAACAGCAATGCATACGAAACAAGGTCAGTAACTTAATACAACATTTACGATAACTCACGAAATCAAAACCCTCACGACGAATGACAAAGTATAGCCCAATTACGGGCAGCACTTAAACATCCATCGGATCGGTTTCAATCGATCGGACATTATATCGTAGCAGTGGTCGAGTTAATACCCTGTATTCGTAGCAGCGCCTCTATACCGTAATACTCGTTTTCAGCAGAATTGGGACGTTTTTAAACTGAAATTTCGAATGCAGAAACAAGTCCCATGCACAGGATACTTATAGCAACATTTCAAGTTTTACGCGGCCCGCGAGGAACTCTATCCTACGTGTAGGGCTGGTGTGTCATGAGTAGGGTTTCCAGGTGTGCGACACGTGGCTTGAACACTTATCCGGAACAATTTTAAGTTGACGCAGCCCGCGTAGACTTACCTTATGATTTACGCGGCCCGCGTGAAAACCAGATTTCATGTTTTTTTTATTTTTCATGCATATTAGGGTTTCAGGGGTCCGGGTTTTCACTTACGGGTCGTTTTGGGGCATTTTTGCAGGTCCTTACATCCTCCCCACCTTATTTAAAATCTTGTCCTCGAGATTTATTGAAATAAGTGAGGATATTTTCGCTTCATTTCTGATTCCAGCTCCCAGGTATACTCGGGTCCTCTTTTCGACTCCCACTTGATTTTGACCAGTACCAATCTTTTGTGTTTGAGAAACTTAATCTTTCTGTCTTCTATTTGAAGCGGTTTCTCCACGAACTTTAACTTTTCATTTACCTCTATTTCTTGAAGGGATTCGTCAGATAAACATTTCTTGAGGTTGGATACATGAAATACGTCATGTACCCCAGCTAATTCTTCTGGTAGTTGCTATCGATAGGCGACCAGTCCTATTCTCTGGATTACTGGGAATGGTCCTACGTACCTTGGACTTAGCTTTCCTTTCTTACCAAACCGAACTACTCCTTTCCAAGGAGAAACTTTCAAGAGTACTTTGTCTCCAACTTGAAATTCTAGTGGCTTGCGTCGATTGTCTGCATAACTTTTCTGGCGATCTCGAGCCGTCTTTAGTCTTTCCTTGATTTGAGTTATATTGTCTGTGGTATCTTGTACGATTTCCGTACTTGATAACTGACTTTTTTCCTATTTCTGCCCAGCAAACTGGAGTTCTACACTTTCGTCCATACAGTGCTTCGAACGGGGCAGCTTCGATGCTCGAATGATAACTATTGTTATAGGAGAATTCAATTAAAGGTAAATGGTTGTCCCAGTTTCCTCCAAAATCTATCTCACATGCCCTGAGCATGTCTTCCAGGGTTTGGATCATCCTTTCACTTTGTCCGTCTGTTTGGAGATGATAGGTTGTACTTAGATTTAGTCAGGTCCCCATTGCTTCTTGAAAACTTGTACAGAAATGTGAATTGAAGCGACTATCCCTATCCGATACAATGGAGAGTGGGACTCCATGTAGTGATACTACTTCGTATACGTACAATTTTGCTAACCTTTCCATGCTAAAGGTTTCTTTCATGGGTAGGAAATGAGCTGATTTGGTTAATCGATCCACAATTACCCAAATTGCGTCATTACCCTTTCTGGTTTTGGGTGACTTAGTAACAAAGTCCATGGTTATTAGCTCCCATTTCCATACAGGCATTTCTAATTGTTGTAGTAGACCTGAAGGTTTCTCGTGTTCTGCCTTAACTTGTGAACAAGTAAGACACTTAGAAACATATCTAGCTATGTCCTTTTTCATTCCTATCCACCAGAAGTTACTTCTTAAATCTTGGTACATCTTATTATTACCAGGATGCATGGTATACCTAGATTTATGGGCCTCCTCTAAAATTTTATTTCTTAAGTCTCCTTGCTTAGGTACCCATATCCTTTTCTTGTGGAATCTCCAAATTCCATCAATCTCTTGCTCCAATACCCTTATTCATCTATTCATTCCTTCAGCATCATCCTTGATTGCTGTTTCTTGAACATTCTTCAGTTGTTCCATTAAGTCTAATTGTAAACTTAATCTAAGAGCACAAATTCGCTTTTGCTTTTCATGATACTTACGACTTAAGGCATCTGCAACTACGTTTGCTTTTCCTTCGTGATATTGAATATCACAGTCGTAGTCACTTAGGATTTCCATCCATCTTCTTTGCCTCGTGTTTAATTCCTTTTGCCCAAATATGTATCTTAAAATCTTATGATCTGTATAGACAGTAAACTTACTTCCGTACAGATAATGTCTCCAAATTTTAAGGCCAAAAATTATGGCTTCTAATTCTAAGTCATGAGTCGTATAGTTTTTCTCGTGCTTTTTCAATTGCCTTGAGGCATACACAATTACCTTCTTGCGTTGCATCAGCACACATCCTAATCCTAGTTTAGAAGCATCACAATAAACTTCAAAATCTTCTGTCCCTTCTGGTAAGGCAAGAATTGGGGCGTTTGTTAATCTTTGCTTTAAAATATTAAAAGCCTCTTCTTGTCTAGGTCCCCATTCGAACTTTACTGCTTTACAGGTTAGCTTAGTTAATGGTACAACTATTTTGGAAAAATCCCTAATAAATCGTCTATAGTATCCGGCTAATCCTAGAAAACTTCTAACTTCCATAGCTGATTGTGGGACCTTCCACTTGGTGATTGCTTCTATTTTGGAGGGATCTACGTGAATACCTTCGTGATTCACCATGTGTCCTAAAAATTGTACCTCTTGTAGCCAAAATTCACACTTCGAGAATTTAGCATAAAGCTTCTGTTTTCTTAACAAAGTTAAGAGTACTCGTAGGTGCTCACAATGCTCGTCCTGACTTTTGGAATAAATAAGTATATCGTCGATAAAGACAATTACAAATTTATTCAAATATGGTTTACAGATCCTATTCTTCATGTCCATAAATGCTGCATGAGCATTTGTTAATCCAAAGGGCATGACTGTAAACTCGTAATGACCATACCTAGTTCTAAAAGCAGTTTTAGGTATGTCTTCTTCTTGTACTTTCAACTGATGGTATCCGGAGCGTAAATCTATCTTAGAAAAATATCTAGCTCCCTGAAGTTGATCGAAAAGATCATCAATCCTAGGCAATGGGTATCGATTCTTAAATGTAACCTTATTCAATTCCCTATAATCAATACACATTCGCATTGAACCATCCTTCTTTTTCACAAACAACACGGGTGCTCCCCAAGGGGATGAACTAGGTTGTATAAATCCTTTACTAAGCAATTCATCTAACTGCTTTTACAAGTCTAGCATTTCTGTGGGTGCTAACCGATAAGGTGCCTTAGCTATCGGTGTAGTTCCGGGAATTAGATGAATTCTAAATTCTACTTCCCTATCGGGTGGTAATCCAGGTAGTTCTTCTGGGAATACATCCAGGTATTCTGATACTACTAGAATTTCCTTAAGTTCCTTACCTTTAGTGCTAATGATTACCGAAATCATATACACTATTTATTGTTTTCTTGAATAATGGGCCATTTTCATTACTGAAATGAATTTCAGTGGCTTACGTGGCTTATCTCCTGTAATTACTACTATTTCTCCTGTGGGTGTATTAATTTCTATGGAATTCTTATCACATTGGATTCGAGCATGGTTGGCTACTAACCAATCCATTCCTAACACCACATCGAATCCGGCTAAATTCATAGGTAACAGGTTTGCAGAAAATTTATGGCCTAACAGTTCTATTTTTCCTTCTTGCAAAACTTTATCTATGTTGACAGAGTTACCATCTGCGGTTTCTACCGTAAAAATTTGTCTAAGATTGGTTAAGGGTAGGTTAAGAGCTTGGCAGAATGAAGTATTTATAAAACTTTGGTTTGCACCAGAGTCAAATAATACTTTTGCATAAACGTCGTGAACTAGGAACATACCAGCTATCACATCAGGGATTAGCTCTGCTTCCTGGGTAGTCAATTGGAAGGCTCTTGCATTCTTTTTGGTAGTTCCTTCTGCAGGTTTAGCTTTGTTGTCAGCTGGTTTGACCAATTTGGGGCAGTCGGGTCTAAAATGTCCAGCTTCTCCACAGTTGAAGCAGATTGTGGATTTCTTCCTTCTGCAGTCTTTTTCTTGATGCCCTGGAATTTTGCAGAAATTGCAATACCCCTTGCATATTCCAAAATGCTTTCTTTTACAAGTACCGCAAAATGGAGCAGTGGAAGATTGCCCGGTTCCCTTTTTCTTGAAATTACTACTATTACCCACACGGAATCCTTGGGTAATCTTTTGGGCCACTTCCTTTTTCCGGTTTTCTTCTCTTGTGCGTACCAGCCCGTCCGTCAAAGTGTTGGCTAATTCCACTGCATCGTCAATTGTGCAAGGTCTCGCAGCTTTAACAATATCTCGGATTTCGCCAATCAAACCCCAAATATAGCGAGAAATAAGTACCGGTTCTGGCGAAGCCAGGGTAGGTACAATTCTAGCATATTTGAAGAATGTCAAAGTATACCCTTGACAGTCTACATCCACCATCCGGTGGTTCAGGAACTTATTGGTCATTTGTTCCTTTTCATATTCGGGACAAAATTTTCTTTCTACCATACTTTTAAATTCTTCCCAATTCATGGCATAAGCCACATCGCTTCCTTTGGCTTGTAGTACCGTATTCCATCATTCTAGTGCCCCTTCTTTAAAAAGATGTGACGCGTACATGACCTTGTCTTCCTCGGCACATTTACTTATTTTAATTACAGCTTCGGTTTTCTCTAATCAACGCAGTGCAGCAGTTGTTCCTTCATTGCCTGCAAATTCAACTGGTTTACAGGCAAGAAATTCCTTGTAAGTGCAACCAGGCGTTGCAGCTTTCATTTTCTTAAGGAATGAGGCTTGCATCCCATCATTATCATTATTATTATTGTTGCCGCCTCCATTTACACTATTACTGAAATTGTCGTCGCGAGTACGTTTGCTGGGAATAATTGGTTGAGGTTCAACTGGATTTCGGGCAGCAGCAAGGATTACTGGAATAGCATTGGCTATTCCTTGAGCAACGATATTCTCTATATCTTGCCTATTAAGAAAGTGATCCTCATTATTTTGCTCAGATTGGTTAACTTCGTTAAATGGTTCATTGACGGCGTGTTCCATCTGATAATTATCAATATATAAATGTGAATTATTGGCACAAAATAAATAATAATTAGTTACAATAAAACAATCACACATAATTATGTTAACACGTATAGCCAAAATTGTCGACTTTGCGACGTTGATCTTTTTATATATATTAGTATGCATCATTACACACCCGTTATATTACAAAAGTTTTATTTTAGGTTATTTTACATGATTATATTTTTATCATTATTTATTATTATTTTATTATTATTAAACACAAACCCACATACGATCCCCGTCAGTTGGCATTTCAGAAACGACGTTCCCTCTCGTCGTATTTCCAGGATATCCTCTCCCCCACTTCCCGAATTCTATTTCCTGCATCCACCAGCTCCTCGCCATAGTGGCGGAGTTCAGCCAAGTTCTCGGTGCTCATCGGTTGGTTTGGTGCAGGCTTAGGGTCAAACTGGGGGAAAAAGGTATTAGGGTTATTTAAGAGATTCTGAAATTGCCAATCACTTGTCTACCATTCCTCCAGCTCTCCGGGTAGAAGTTGGTGGCTGACAATGGGATCTGGGATAGCAGGTTCCAAATTAACTAGAAGTTGTGATTCAATTGGGTAATTGAAGAGGTTTTCATTGGCAGGTCCAATGAGGTCACAATTTGCCAGTTTGCGATCAAGCTCCTCCCAGGGTGGCATTTCTTGGGCTTGCCCAGAACTTTCCCCGATCTCTTTTCCATTGCCCTTATCATTTGGGTTCTGCGTCTTTTTAATCCTCTGGGCAGCCGGCTTCTTCCTCCGGCTGCGTCTCCAGCCTACGATCCTTCTTCTTTTCTTCATCTTGGGTTTCTCCTGGGCTTGAGCCTGGAACTCCATAGGTTCTTCAGTGTCGGCTAGATAATCGAAAAAGTCTCTGGAAACTTCTACGTCAGCAGGATAGATAGTGAGATTCTAAAGAGCTTCAGACAACTCATTCATGCTGTTTAGCAGATACAGAGAAAACACACAATTGCAAGTTAAATTTTCACAGAATCACAGAGTGGCAATTTAAGGAATTAAGTATTTCTAAATACTTAATTGGCTTAAATCAGTGGCTCTGATACCACATTTTTCTGTCACGGCCCCCGTCCCGGTGTGACCCGGTCCAGGAGCCGCGGGACAGAAACCCGTGGTATTTATTATTTGAGTTGACAGCGGAAGTTTAACAGGATCTTTTAAAATTTGAAAATGCCCAATTATTTTATTATTATAATTTGGGACAGACCCCGTAATTTACAATAGAGGAATTTCACGAGAAAATTCTCTGCTTTACAAAACATGTTTATTTATTTTACTGAGCCACCACTTCAAGCTTATTAGTGCTCCGTAGCACGTTTTCCTTGGTTCACAGTAAATCACCTGAAACATGTTTTAAAAATATTTTATCAGCGGGGAAATACTGGCGAGTCACTCGATTTCAATAAAACGACACATAGTTATAAATTACAGCATAAGAGCGATTACAATGGCTACTATCTTATTTTTATCTGGCGCCGTGTCACACCCTGGTGACGATGGTCATACCACTATTGGGTCCTTTCACCCAAGTAATGATGATTATCACTGTTAGGTGATGAACCTAACCGTGAGAAATTAGTAATGTGCACAATACCCCACTTGCCAGTGATTTAAGATAACCACGACTTAATCCCTGTAATTATAACTTTTGAAAATAAATGGAGTATTGTAAAGCATGGTTGATAAAAAGAGAATGACTCACATTGCAAGTTTAGATGGGCAGAGTTTAGCCTACTGATAAGCCTGATAACCTAATTTAAACAGCAATGCATACGAAACTAGGTCAGTAACTTAATACAACATTTACGATAACTCACGAAATCAAAACCCTCAAGACGAATGACAAAGTATAGCCCAATTACGGGCAGCACTTAAACATCCATCGGATCGGTTTCAATCGATCGGACATTATATCGTAGCAGTGATCGAGTTAATACCCTGTATTCGTAGCAGTGCCTCTATACCGTAATACTCGTTTTCAGCAGAATTGGGATGTTTTGAAACTGAAATTTCGAATGCAGAAACAAGTCCCATGCACAGGCTACTTATAGCAACATTTCAAGTTTTACGCGGCCCGCGAGGAACTCTATCCTACGTGTAGGGCTGGTGTGTCATGAGTAGGGTTGCCAGGTGTGCGACACGTGGCTTGATTACTTATCCGGAACAATTTTAAGTTGACACGGCCCGCGTAGACTTACCTTATGGTTTACGCGGCCCGCGTGAAAACCAGATTTCATGTTTTCTTGATTTTTCATGCATATTAGGGTTTCAGGGGTCCGGATTTTCACTTACGGGTCGTTTTGGGGCATTTTTGCAGGTCCTTACATCCTCCCCGCCTTATTTAAAATCTCGTCCTCGAGATTTATTGAAATAAGTGAGGATATTTTCGCTTCATTTCTGATTCCAGCTCCCAGGTATACTCGGGTCCTCTTTTCGACTCCCACTTGACTTTGACCAGTACCAATCTTTTGTGTTTGAGAAACTTAATCTTTCTGTCTTCTATTTGAAGCGGTTTCTCCACGAACTTTAACTTTTCATTTACCTCTATTTCTTGAAGAGGTACTACCAGGGATTCGTCAGATAAACATTTCTTGAGGTTGGATACATGAAATACGTCATGTACCCCAGCTAATTCTTCTGGCAGTTGCAAGCGATAGGCGACCGGTCCTATTCTCTAGATTACTTGGAATGGTCCTACGTACCTTGGACTTAGCTTTCCTTTCTTACCGAACTGAACTACTCCTTTCCAAGGAGAAACTTTCAAGAGTACTCTGTCTCCAACTTGAAATTCTAGTGGCTTGCGTCGATTGTCTACATAACTTTTCTGGCAATCTCGAGCCGTCTTTAGTCTTTCCTTGATTTGAGTTATCTTGTCTGTGGTTTCTTGTGTGATTTCCAGACCTGATAACTGACTTTCTCCTATTTCTGCCCTGCAAACTGGAGTTCTACACTTTCATCCATACAGTGCTTCGAACGGGGCAACTTCGATGCTCGAATGATAACTATTGTTATAGGAGAATTCAATTAAAGGTAAATGGTTGTCCCAGTTTCCTCCAAAATCTATCACACATGCCCTGAGCATGTCTTCCAGGGTTTGGATCGTCCTTTCACTTTGTCCGTCTGTTTGGGGATGGTAGGCTGTACTTAGATTTAGTCGGGTCCCCATTGCTTCTTGAAAACTTGTACAGAAATGTGAAGTGAAGCGACTATCCTTATCCGATACAATGGAGAGTGGGACTCCATGTAGTGATACTACTTCGTATTCGTACAATTTTGCCAACCTTTCCATGCTAAAGGTTTCTTTCATGGGTAGGAAATGAGCTGATTTGGTTAATCGATCCACAATTACCCAAATTGCGTCTTTACCCTTTCTGGTTTTGGGTAACTTAGTAACAAAGTCCATGGTTATTAGCTCCCATTTCTATACAGGCATTTCTAATTGTTGTAGTCCATGGTTACTAGCTCCCAATTACGGGCAACACTTAAACATCCATCGGATCGGTTTCAATCGATCGGTTATTATATCGTAGCAGTGATCGAGTTAATACCCTGTATTCGTAGCAGCGCCTCTATACCGTAATACTCGTTTTCAGCAGAATTGGGACGTTTTGAAACTAAAATTTCGAATGCAGAAACAAGTCCCATGCACAGGCTACTTATAGCAACATTTCAAGTTTTACGCGGCCCGCGTAAACCTTAACATAGGTTTTACGCGGCCCGCGAGGAACCCTACCCTACGTGTAGGGCTGGTGTGTCATGAGTAGGGTTGCCAGGTGTGCGACACGTGGCTTGAACACTTATCCGGAACAATTTTAAGTTGACGTGGCCCGCGTAGACTTACCTTATGGTTTACGCGGCCAGCGTGAAAACCAGATTTCATGTTTTCTTGATTTTTCATGCATATTAGGGTTTCAGGGGTCCGGGTTTTCACTTACGGGTCGTTTTGGGGCATTTTTGCAGGTCCTTACAGAGTGACCCAAGTCTTTGGAGTCCGTCGAGACTTTGGTGAGAGTTTTGTAAAACCATATTATAGAGTAGAACGAGTCATCAAGGTTCGGGTTTCACCCCTAACTTAGTGACTACGTTCCTGCTTGTGTGATGAAATCACGAGATAAATAAGGAGATTTGCGTCGAAGTATGGATTTCACTCCTGATTCAACGCAAATTCTCCTGTTTTATAGTGAAAATAGCAATTCGAACGAGTAATCTGGTCGAGAGTTTGCGGTTTTCACACCTAATCTTAACCAGATCATCCGTTTGTGTGTAAAATCAGCCTTAGGAAAGGCTGGTCTTGCGCAGAACTGTAGTATGCGATGTTCGCACAAGTGTGTAGGGTATAGCCAGTTCGAGCGAGAAATAGCGAGTAAGCTTGTACAGAACCCCTACTGGGCATGCACAAGTCGGTGTGTTGGTACTTAGACTATAGACTAGGTCGCTCTAAGACATCGACCCGGACTAGGTCGAGTTTTGCCTAATTCCCTATAGTTATGGCTCTGATACCAATCTGTCACACCCCAACCGATGACAGAAACATCGGGGCATGGCACTAAGCGAAACAGATTATTCAGAGAAATTCCATAACAACTACTTTACCGAATAGTTAAACATGATGTCCCATACCATAACCTATTAAGCAAGTAAGTTATTACAGACATAGATATCTCCAAAACAATTAAAACTGTTCCGACAACTCAGATTCAAATAAGAATAAATTGTCTTTGTTTGTTTCTAGTCTCTCCTAAGCTCGGTTCCATCAAATAGCAAGCAAAGCACAGCATCTTAAACACCTGCCACATACGTTAAAATAAAGGTCAATACACAGAGTGTAAAGGTGAGCATACAAGTTTGATATAGCATAATAGAGTTCGAAATCATTTACGCATAACCAGCATGTACAACGTATAATGTGAAGCATGTAAGTTATCGACAAAGATCCTATCAATACCAATGACTGTGAGTTGACTGCGAGTAGCGAGTGCGCATCACATGTCCACCACTGTGAACACGTGAAGTATTGTCCTTAACAACCCCTGAGTAAACATGTGCTGAGTCCAAACTATAGTACCATCGTTGCTAATGCAGGAAAACATCAATCAATGTGTTAACATAACAAACAGGCATTCATCGAGTCACGTATAACATGCATTAAAGGTCAGCGTATAAATAGTTTTTGCGTTGTGTGTTCGATGTGATTTAGAATAGGTAACATATGTAACACCCAAAAGTGCATAAAGCAAAAAGGGATCGAGTATACTCACAGATAGCGTTTAACTTAATAAACACTGCCTTGGATTGAAGGGAGCGCTGAGAGAGATTAGCCTAAACAGTTAATGATAGCATAAACGTTGAGCGGTGCGTAAAACTATGCAAGTGTACCAAGTATCGGATGGTAATCTGATCGGATGGCAATCCGATCAGATGGCCAGTCGATCGGGTGGCAATCCGTTCGGATGGTCATCCGATCGGATGGCCATTCGATTGGATTGACACCTCGTTTGGTGAGGATGTGTTTGTGTATGATGGTTTGTCCTTTGAAGTTTTCGTTGTAGCTTTTTGAAAATAGAGAAGTATATCTACCCTTCAGGTCGGTCGATCGGACGGCGGTTTGATCAGACAGCGATCCGATTGGCGAGGCTTCTTAGTTGAGAACAAGTTCACAGCAGGACGGTCACTCGATCGGATGGCTATCCGATCGGGTGGCGATCTGTATGCATTGAACATGTTGAAAATTGATTAAGTACCAAAGTCCCAAACGTCACACGATCGGGTGGTCGTTCGATCGGATGGCAATCCGATCGGACGGCAATCCGTTCGACGTCCAGATCCTTGAAAAGTTTGAATAAAAAGTTTAAATGTTGAACCAAGTGCAACCCGATCGGATGGCCGGTCGATCGGATGGCAATCCGATCAGACGGCAATCCGTCCCAACGACCATGATCGTCTTGACACTTGATTTTGTTGAAGTTTTACAGTTTTGCACGAGACGTTATGATATCTTGCTTAAACAACAGAAACCCCATCTCGGCTCAAGTGACCCGATCGAACAGGAACCACCCTAGTCCGACTGGTTCACAGTTCGAGACGGTTGTTCATGTTCAAACCCGAAATTAGTAGTCTCTTAGATAGAATTCAGATCTTGAACTAACCCATCACTAAGAAAGAGTAGAAGATCAGAACGAGCTCCGATTCTATTGGTTTTGAGTGCATTTGAGTGTAAAAGAGTTGAAAGAAAGTTAGAAAACCTTCTCTCAATCCTTTTAACCATGAATTTGTGTAGATCTATGCGAAAACATTGTTTAATCATGTGGAAATCATTCAGATCTAAGTTTTTCTTGGTGGAATGAAGCCAAACCTTGAAGTTCATAAGAACTCCATGATGACATCACCCTAGAACACCTCAAATCCGGTGATTTCACGGTTAAAAGTTAAGATTCAAAGGTGAAATTGATGTAGAAGTGTGTGTAGATCATAGAAGTACAAGATTTAGGTTGAAAACTTACAATAATCGAGAGAAATCGAGAGAAATAAGAGCTTGAGGTCGGCTGGTCGAACAAGGAGCTGTCACATCACAAATGTGTGACAGGTGGGTATTTATAGGATTTCCCAAAAAGGAAAGTGGTGAAGGTGTCGGGTCGATCGGGTGGCAATCCGATCGGGTCGCAGCCCGATTGGGTGACAACTCGATCCTGATGTCCGGTGCGACGAGTTTTGTTGTTTCGATTCGCGTGTTGAGCGTTGCGATGCGATTTGAGAGAGCGATGTGATAGATTTGCGATTGTGATTAACACCTCAACATAAACATAACATGCACAAGTAACACATAAATAGCACACACACGTAAAACAATATCCAGAACACATAATTCGAGTTGTGAATGCGATAGCGATAAGCGATACATCGATTAAACATGCGATTAAACCTCGATTATTAATAGATACTCCACATAATACAACTAAAGCAAATAAATAAATAGATTCGATTACAAGTCAAAGAAGTCAAAACAGTAGTTGAGCAAGGAGTGACAGATCGCTTTTAGCTATCTTTTCTTCCTTTGACTTAAATTTTGACTTTGACTTTGACTTTCGAAACATGGGGTGTTACAGGTCATAGGTATGCCTTCGACAAACCAGTCATTTTCGGTTGCTCGTGCATTAATTTCTGCAGAGAAGGCAGAAAACTACATATGGGTGTTGGAGATGATCAAGTCTATGTTGGTGGACTGTATGGAGCCGCGTATCATCATAACAAACATGGACTTGGCGCTAATGAACGCATGTGAACAAGTTTTCCCAAAAGCGAACAAGTATCTTTGTCGGTTCTATATTCATCAAAATATTAATAAGAACAACAAGGATAAATTCACTAAGAAGGAGTGGAAAGAATTTCTTCGTTCATTTTCGACATTGTTTGTGTCTTCCACAGAGGAAATATACAGTTATAATCTCGCAAACCTTGAAGCACAACTGAAAGAAGTTTGTCGTGGACGTGAGTATTTCTTACATTATTTTTTAAATACTTTTTACATACATACATACATACATACATACATACATACATACATACATACATACATACATACATACATACATACATACATACGTAGATACATACCTAACAAGTTATGGTTATATTTTTAGATGTTTTTTACTATATGAAGAAATCATGATTGGATCCGTACCTAATATAACCCATTAATCAACCATAACAATAAAAAGAACAAAGATTTACCATATTCTGATGTATAGATAATTCACCATGTGGAATAATGTATACATCCATTAATGGACAGTTGTTAAGAATTGTCTGATAATCTATTTTCTTATAAGAAGATTCAGCATCTTCCATCTTTTGTATGCTATAAAATTTGGCTTTGCATAAAGGGCATGTGGAAACTTTTTCATTGAAGCCTGTATATACAATATATATATATATATATAGTTATATCGTTGTTACTTGTGTTCTAAGAAACTGACAAGTGTAAAGGATTATGAACGAATGATAAAATGATACCATATGATCTGTCCAGTTCTGTATGCATGAAAAATAAAAGCGATGTATCAGCCTGCGATTTCTTCTGGAGGGTTCACCTATGGTAGTGTTTTTCCTTTTCTAATTCATACAATATGAAGAGGAAACTGTAAAACTTAAAAAACAAATATTGGCAATTATTTTTTCATATAACTAAATAGTTATAGTGATTTTAACTAATATACCTCTATGCTTTTCAAGCCAAATGAAGGAGACTCCTCTAAACATTATTTGTTTTTCAACAAGTCATCCTGCTTTGAGCATCTCTTAGTGCCTTTTCTCTTTAATCTATTAGAACGATCCTTTTCGCAACTTATTGTACGTTGTTTTAATTAAACATGTTTGTGTAATATAACAAAATAAAATCGGTTAGCATTTATAAAAAAACAATGGCATAATGAAACGTATCTTATAACCGACAGTTATAAATTAACTATAACCGGTACACTCACGTTAAACGACCGTTATAAATCAACTTTAAGTTATATATGTTTTATAAAAATAAAACAAAAATCTACAACTTTTCAACAAAAAAAAAACACAACCAAACAACAAACCAACAACCCATTTTTTCCACCAAAATCTCACCTTTTCCCCCAAAAATAAACAATCAGCCCTAAACGTCCGGCTTTGGCCAAAGCGGGACGCTTTGGTACGAGGTCAGCAGACAAGGGGCGTGTGTGAATAGCCTGGGCCTTTAATAATCGGTGTTTCCTTTTTTTATAATTTAACATTATACTTTTTTGTTTTTTCTTTTGTTTGTTATAAAGAGTACATCGAAACTAAGTTTTTTTTCTGCCATGTAACAATTTATTTAATATATGACAGTTGTAAGACGGATGAAGAGTGCTCCACACTTTGTTGTTTTTTCCTTTCTAAGGCCGGAGGGTATAGAAGGCGTCACTGTGCCACATCACCGCCCATAGCGCCCCTCTCGGCGCCACCACCCACACCCTGCTAGTTAAACCGGGACGCCGTTGATGAGGCTTTACCATGGTAACGAGGAAGAAGGGAGGGGGCAGGTGGGGCCCACATTCTTTCATCCAATAACATTTTTTTTAATTTTGTTTAATAGGGGCGTTATCCCACACCCTGCAAGTTAAGAGAAGATGTGATAAAGCCCCCTGGCTGATGTGGAACCTAGGTGGCGCCGACGTGTCCTGATAAAGCCCCTAGGGGCTTTATCCCTCACCCCATAGCCTAAAGAATCCGAGATTTTTTTATGCCAATGACCTCTAGCTCAGCTCAAGTGGTAGGAGGATTTGAGTTATTCTGTGAAGACTCAAGTTTGGTTCTCATTTGGTGCAAAAAAGGATTGAGGCACTGGTGAACAATGATAGAAGACCCAGAAAGAAACCTGGGTTCGATCTTTCAGGATTGATTTATTGCCCGTTAAAAAAAAGAATATGAGGTTTTGGTTTTGGAGTTTTGAATTTTGCCACAATATCTATATCTACAATTTACATTTAGTTATATAGTGGAAGGCTTTTTTATTTTTATTTTTTGTCAGCTTATTTAATAATATAAAATCTTATTATTATAATTAGTTTTATATATGATTATATGTGTTTCGCTTATAACTTTTTAGATATGATCATTTATAAAATTTCGAGTATGCTGCTGCGACGTGTTAATTTTTATCTATGTCTGAAATAAATTTTACTTAAATTCGAGTTGTAAATAGTATTGAATAAGTGATCAAAACACAAGCGTACATGTCTTCAAGCTGCCTCGTCATTATTTTTTACATTTAAAAAGTGACGTATACACTTTTTGTTATTTTAGTAAATAAAGTTTAGAGAAAAGTGCCCGGATAGTCTCTGTGGTTTGCCCATTTTTCACCTTTAGTCCTTAACTTTCTAAAATTACACCAATAGTCCCCAACTTTTTCAATTTCGTTCCCGGATAGTCCCTGACTCGTAGCTTGGTTAGTTTTTGGTGTTAGGTGCGTGTGAAATGACAAAAATACCCTTACCCACTTCATCTTCCTCACCCACTTCATCTTTCCCACTCCACACCACCACCACCACCATCTACCCCCACTTCACCGTAACCACCACTACCACAACCACCACCGCCGCCATCATCACCGTTGCCTCAATCACACTCACCGGAATTCCTCCTCCATCAATCCCTTGCATATCCGTACAGAAACCAAGTTGATTTCTGTACATACATCAAAAGAAAATTGTCGCAAACAAATACACAGACCAAGAAACAAAAATCGATTTAAACTCTTCTTCAATGAAACATTCACGTACAGAAACCAATTGAGATTTTTGATTGGCAAACGAGATTAAAAGTGTTGTGCTCAATAAAAGTAAATGCAGTGTTAATATATTAATTATAGTAAGTCAACAAGACATCTTAAACACCACACGTCGCAAACAACCTCCTCTCCGGTGAAATCTCCAGCAACTTACCACCGGAAAGTTGATACCTCTACGTTTCTTCCAATGCATTCACCGGAAACATTCCGGCGAATCTCTCAGCTTCGTCTCAGATCCGGTGAGTGTGGTTGAGGCAGAGATGATGATGGCGGCGGTGGTGGTTGTGGTAGTGGTGGTTAAGGTGAAGTGGGGGTAGATGGTGGTGGTGGTGGTGTGGAGTGGGAAAGATGAAGTGGGTGGAGACATGAAGTGGGTAAGGGTATTTTTGTCATTTCACATGCATCTAACACCAAAAAATAACCCAGTTACGCGTCAGGGACTATCCGGGAACGAAATTGAAAAGGTTGAGGACTATAGGTGTAATTTTAGAAAGTTAGGGACTAAAGGTGAAAAATGGGCAAACCACAGGGACTATCCGGGAATTTTTCTCTAAAGTTTAACATTTCATAAAATTTCAAATATACCAACACGACGTGTTTATTCTTTTTCTATAGTTCAATAAAAGATTAATTCGAAGGAGGTTAAATTTTATCATTTTTTTCTTTATGGTGACGGACCCTACAGATACCGTTCAAACAGCATTTGTACAGGCATATTATTTTTACTTATTGATGAAACAATGGTTAACCGAGTGGGGTTAACTCACCGGTCTCGTCAAGTAGGGTTAATCCCTTCTTTCCGAGGATCGCTGGTTGGATCGTCTGTTGGTTGGTTCCTTGCACAAGGAAACAAGTCGTGACTCGTAACAAGGAGGATGGGGTGGGGGGTGCTCCTTGTTACCACTCTCCGGCGTGAGAATCAGTAATTTGCTTGGGAAGCAAAGAGTGATAGTAGTAGTAGTGAGAGAGTTCAGAAGTGATACTTCAAACCTGGTTTGGGATGGATATTTATAGCCGAGGAGTGAAGGAGGGTAGTTGAGTAGCTAGTCTGACATCGCACAGTCCCTTGCAGGTGTGTCAGACCTGTCGGTTACGGTGGTGATGCCACGTCCTGCTGTGGTGTCAGACTGTTGCACACATGTGGGTTGATAGGCGACTGTTCACAGTGCCACTTGCACTGTGGTGTCAGACCCACTTGCCTTGTAGGCAGGATGTGGTGCCAGGCCACATCGCTGCTTGCGGTAACTGATGTTGTTCCCGCGTTCTTTGTTCTATCCAAGATGTGTGCGGGATGCGGTGCCATGCCGCATCGCCGCTTAGTGACTGTTACTGTTGTCCAGATCCCTTGTCGTGACGAAAATGTTCATAGGATGCGGTGCCAGGCCGTATCGCTATGCGTAACATTCGTTTTCGTACTTAAGGTAAGTCTTCTCATCACTAGACAGATTGGACCGCTGTGTTTGCGCGTGTCCGCACGGACACAGGTAAGTTCCTGCCGGTGGGGGTTTTTGATAAGGGTAATGGTCACTCGCGGTCATGCTGACGCGAGATCTGGGACCATACCCCTTCAAGTCCCCCCAGTCTAGTGTTCCTTCCTTATGCAAGTTGCATGTGGGAGGGATACTGGACTATGGTGTCTAGAAGGTAGAATATGGGCCATGCAGATGGCTCCTACTTTCAGTAATTCAAGCTGCTGACCGTTCGGTTTGATAGTTCATTCGAGTGGATTGTTTCTTCCTCTGAGAAGGATGTGTTTATGTATGATGGTTTGACTTCTGAAGTTTTCGTTGTAGCATTTGAAAACATTGAATTCCGCACCGGTGAGCAAGTTCTGTCTGATGCGGAATTCTCAGCTGAGGATTTGATGCGGTAATATGGTCTACCGTTTTCTGATGTCATCAGCCACCTGTTGGTGTTTCGAACCAACCTTTGAAACGGTGACTGAAGGTGTTAGCAGAGTTCGAACCAACCTCTGAGATGGTGACGGGAGGTGTTCAGCAGGGTTTGAACCAACCTTTGAGATGGTGACGGAAGGTGTCCGTTACCGCAACTCTAGTTGTAACCTCTGTGTCAGCTTATGCAATGTTTGTAAGTACTTTGCTCAAGCTCTATGTTCAACTGGACATTCAACGATGATCCCTGCTTTGTGGGGTGTTAGTGTTCTCCAGTTTCGCTCTCTGGTAACCGCACGTCCTCTGCGGTTTAGCTCTCAAGTAACCGCTCGTCCTTTGAGGTTTAGCTCTCAAGTAACCGCACGTCCTTTGCGGTTACCTCGTTGCTGCACCTTGTTGGCCATGTGTGTTTGAGCCTCGTGGGGTACTTGCGTCATTGTTGGCCGTGTTTGGTCGAACAATTTGAATCTGGACTATGGGCAAATAAACATGGTCATAGGCATGGTTGTGCCCACCATTGTTTATTCTATGCGGTCCATAGGTGGGCAACTAGTCATAAGCAGACTTGTTACCACTGTTCTGGAGCCACTTTTCTTCAGGCTTTGGTGGAAAGTAGTATTCTTTGTAGTAGCTTTGCTGGAGGATATCACCTTAGATACTTGGGAAGTTGGGTGAAACTCTTCCGCATTCATTCTGTAACCACTTTCCTTCATGTTTAGTTGGAAAGAATTTTTCCTAGAAGTAGCTTTGATAAACCGCGTGGCGGTTTAGTCGTGGCTCTTCCGTAGTGTCACACCCCGATTTCCACGTGTCACCGGTGGGCCCGGTGGGGGAGTATCGTGACGTGGTTGGCAACATAATAGTCAAACAACACAATATTTAATATGCACAGCGGAAGCAAATTTAAAAATATAATACAACCGAATTTAATTTTTGTAATATCAAGTATCACAACGTTCGATTGTTTATCCACAGAACGGATCGAAACAAAAATATGAAACAATGGTTCAACAGACTTCAGGCATCCTAAGCTTGCGAGACTTTTTATTGATGCTAAGGAGACAATCCAGCCAATTTCGTTTAGTACCTGCATTCAGTCTTTTTGGGAAAATACGTCAGTTTACACTGGTAAATACAATCAACTGACTCATTTTGAAAAATGATTAAAAATTGGTTTGGATGCACATGGCATAAACATTTTTATAACTTGGGAGAATTATTTAATATTATAATCTTGTGAACTAATTACATGTTACTTGTGCGTCCAGTAGCCCGGATCTTGTCCGGGTTAAAGATCAATAGACACACCACATCATAGAGTTATACACTGACAGGTGTACGCCTACACCCCGTGCTCAGGTCGTGGCCATCTCGTAAGATGATGCCAAGGATATCCGGGACATGGTCATTAACCCCCCAAAGGCTTTAAGTAATCAAGACTGTTTAAACGAGCCGATCAAATTAGTCAACTACCCACTCAACTGTGGAGATTTGATGCTCGATCAAGCGGTATGCTATATACCGTAACCCAAGCCCGTATAGGGAAAATAAGTTAAAAGTATTTACCTGAGTAAGTATTAATCACAATAAGCAAAATGCACGTATCTTTTACTGGTCCTCCTAATCTGGAACGAAGGTTTATAATAACCTATTAGAATTCTAACGGGCCTTTTATTAAGCTCAAGCTTAGACCGGCTAGTTTCAAGATACGGTTCGTACGCACGATTAAGCGAAGACCGGATAGAATGTGATTTAGACCCGACAAGTTTGAAGGCTTGTTTAATATGGGTTTATTATTCACATTCTGGATTTTGAGATAAAACCGTTAAGGTTTGACCCGTTTCGGCTAATTTATGTAAACTTGTTACATAAACCGAACCGAACCGTACGCGTAATAAGCGTGACGGGTAATCATGAGAGCTATATACAGGTTTCCTAAGTTAATTATGCCTCAAATATGTTGCGACATCAGTAATATGTCTTTCATTATGCCCGAAACGTGTTCAAACACAAACTAGGCCCCGTAGGGGTAGTTTGGTCATTTTAAAGGTTGTAAAAGGGTTTAAGTGTTTAACTGAGTTACAGGTCTGGTGTAATCAGTAAACATACTCAAGTTAATGAGTTATAACAGTAAGATAAAGCATATATGTGAAATTTATCATTTTTAACCAAACTATGCCCCGTAGGGGTATTTTGGTAATTTCACATAAGCTGAAAAGCTCAAAACTGAAGTCTGAGTTTATCAACCTTTGCTTACTGTTAAAATATTATAATTTGCCTCATATATCAGTAGGTATCAACCCGGGTATGTCCAATATAATTTTAATACATACTTTGCGCTAAAAACGCTTAATAAGGTGATTAAAGGCCATTTCCGGGTTCGATACTTAAATTTGATATTTTTATATTTCCAGAAGGCTTAAAATAATTTATTTATCATATGTGATCAGTAGTAAAAGGTTTGGAGTCGTTTAGATATGTAAAACTCATTTTATGGCCCGTAAGGGCAAAACCGACAATTACCGGATTAAGCCTACGACTACTAGTTATGCTCAGCCTAAAATTCATTAAAAATCTTTAAAAATCCCAAAATAATATATTGTATCAGTGGGTAAAATATTTGATATCAAAAAGTAGGCTTAACTAGGCTATACGCTAATTACGCCATTTTATTAACATAAAGCTTTCATTTTGCGATAATGAGCATAACTCTTAATCTACAAGTCAAACTGATGTCAAACTTTGCATACAAGTTTATATATCAGTAAATAAGGTTTCTACACTTTTACATTTTCATAAATCATGTTTTAAGGTAATAAGGGCATAATGGTCAACATATGAGCAATTAACGGAAATATGCATATTAATTGGATATCTAATGAACCAAGGTGTATAATCACAGAGGGTTGTTCTAACATGTAACCTAGTCCAATTTAAGCTCTGGGGCATTTTTAAAACATGCCTAAACGGGCCAGAACTGAAAGTCAAAGCGAAAGTCAAACTATGTGACTTTCGGTTCCGAACCGGGTCTAAACAAGAAATTGTCGGGTTGAACATGTTTAGACATGTTCTTACACTTATTACTAAGTTATAACAATGATCCAAAAGGTTGTATATGATTTACAATGTTAATTATGCATAAATGGCATTTTAGACTTCCTGTTGACTTTTTAAATATAAGTTTGACCCGACTTTTGACCAGGTTAGAGTGGTGATCAGGGGGAACCCTTTTAAGGGTTTATTACCCACATAAATACCAACCTATAACCACTTTTAATTCGAGATATGACTGAGCCATTGTTGACTAATCTCGAAGTCAACCCGTAATTACGGCGGTTTGACTTTTAGCTAAAATACTAAGCTAAACTCAATTAAAGAAGGACTAGCAGACTTACAAGAGTCCTATGCACGAAATGTGATCAGTTGAGAGCAGCCTTGAGCTCCAGAATTGATCAGATAGCTTGAAGAAGATGTGGAGAACAAAGGTGCAAGTTCAAGCCTTTTTATAGTGAAATTCTCACCATAAATCCTTGACACGTGGGTCTACAACTCACCACAACCGATCAACACTTGTTCCTAGTGTTTAGGGGATGCTTTAGGGGTCAAGAGATGTGGAAAAATGGTTAAAGGTCGCGCACAATAGGCTATGGCAGACATCAGCCATTTTTCTCGGTACTGGGGGTCGGACGCGGCCCGCCTCACGTTTAGCCGGACTTAACGCGGGCCGCCTGGGCCTGAGTTTCAGATTTTCATTTTTCTATTGTTTTGCAACTTGACCTTTGGCTTCACGAAAAGGCAACCAAAGTTATTTCTTGCATTTTGACCCCCTTATAATTACCCACAAGGGCTTTAGGACCTATACCCACTTTGCCAAGTCCCTGGACTCTTCTGGTTAACCCGAAAAGTCTTAACTTTCAACGTTTACGCTTTAACCCTTCGCACACGAATTTGATCATAACTTTCTCATACGTTAACGAAACCTTACGAAATTTAAACCGTGTATTCTAGTGAGCATATTTAACCGTTACAAAGCTTTGGGTTTGTCAAAAGGTTACTCAGAGGTATAATTTAAACATGTTGACACATTTAGCCCCTGTAGTTTGTAATCTCTCACTTTTAGCTTCGTATGATCCATGATTTATTCGTTTGAAGGTATGAGCATCTTGTAGGGTTAATACACAATATATTTATTCACTGTTGACACTTAGAATACGTATATTCACATACTTTCCATGTTTGTCAACTTTAGTCCTTTCATAATATTCTTTCACACGTTTAAACATACGACATGTGTCAACTTTAGTCCTTTCATAATATTCTTTCACATGAAAGAGTGTGCTCTCTTTGTCTTCTCCGGTAAGCTTTATCTGAATTTCCAGTCAAGTTTCTGGGTTTTTTTGTAAACTCATTCTTCTATCTTCTTTATTCCTGATGGCTGAACCATCCGATCCACACCATACTGAGGGTGAAAACCCTGAACATTCTTCGCCAGTGGCTGGGGACGAAGAGGAAGACGGTGGTAGTGCCCCTGGTGGTGGCCTACCAATATTGAAGTGGTCGAAGGTGTCGTTTAACCAACTGATGACCAGCATCCAGATGCCCCAGGAGTTCGGGGCTGTTTATCCCCAGGAGGGTGACACCGACGCCGATGCTCCGGCCGGTTATGTCACCATGTGGGCTGATTCTTTTATTGACGGTAACCTTCATTTACCGTTAACTGTTTTTGTTGCTGAGGTTTTGGAGTATTACAAACTCCATATCTCCCAGATGAGTCCTTTCGGGATGATTCGTATTAGAAACTTTGAGTACACTTTTCGTGCTCTTTGTTTGCCGATTACCGTTGAAAATTTTTGGCGGTTCTACCAGTTGACGGTGAACACCGGGTTCTTTTCTTTTAGCCAACGGTACGGGAGCACCAAGCTGATGACCCCTCCGAAGGGTATTTCAAAGTGGAAATACAAGTTTTTCTATGTTAAGGCTGCGGCGGTTGTCGCTAACATGACCTTGCGGAATGTTAATGAGACTATCCCTGTGGAGGATATTGCTCTTCCTAGTGCGGAGACTGTGGAGTGGTTCCCAAGGTTGAGGACTATTGAGCATAAGCAGCTGGACAACAATCAGTTGTGGGTGCTGCGGATGATGTTGAGCAGGCCTGATAGGAGGGCAAGATCCGTTGTGCGGGAAAAGAATGGTGGTAAGTATTGTTACTTTTTTGCGGTTTTCTGACTTCCTTACTTGTTACTGATTTGTGAATGTACTATCAGAGGATGTTGCGGTGTGGAAGATATTTGATCCGAACTTCACGGGCAAGGTTGAGTTGCTTACATGCGCTGAAGGTGAAAGATTTAACTTGACCATTGTTAACAACTTCCGCGTTCCTAAACGCGAGGCATTGAACGCACCCCTGCCGCAAGGCAAAGGTATAATCCATAACCTTCTTATTTGCCTTATAAGGTTCACCTTGTTGATCCTCTTGTTTGATGATCTAAACGCAGGTACTCTTGGGGTCCTGGGTAAATTTGAGTTGAAGGGTGCTCCCAAGAAGCATGCGGAGAAAAAGCATGTAGAGAAGGTTGTGCGGGGTCGCGGTAAGAAAAAACATGAGGCTATCGTTGTTCCTCCGTTGGTGCCGCAGGCGGCAGGTATCTCTCGTTCTTGTTTCCGCAGATATACCGATTACGTGGTAGTATCTGACACCCTTGAGGGTTTGGGTGTTCCAGGTGGTGGTGCGGCTGCAGGTGGGACCTCTGCGGGTTCCAAGCCTGCTGATGAGAAGAAGAAGAGAAAGTCAGAGAAGGCTGTTGATGCCGGTGAGAAGAAGCGTCCGAAAATACAGACCAAACGGACAGCTGTTGTGAAACCTCTTGTTGCTTCTGGTAAGTGATTCATAACTTTTACAAGTTTTTTGTTTTTGTACTTGTATTTAAAGTGTTTTTGCATTGTTTACAGAACCGCAAGATGAAGGGTTTTCTGTGTTTGATGCTCCTCATTCTCCCCCGCATGACACAGCTGCGGATGCGGGGGTTAATAAAGAATTTACCAGGAGCCCTTCGATTAAAGTGGTGCCTGAGCCTTCTGTGCGGGCGGAGGATACTGGGAAGGGGCCTGCGGCTCAGATCTATGACACTGTGGACTTCCATGATAATCTGATCTCCCCGCAGGACACTGATGATCTGAACCTGAAGTTTGCTTATACTGAGGGGAAGAAATCTCCTGCTGCTGCGAAAGCTTCTGATTCCGCTTCTGGGGGGTGCGGGTTATAAAGGGACTCCTATTCAGCCTGAAGAGTCTGAATTGGAGTTCTATTACCGCACCTATACTGAAGACTGGGCCATGACCTATCACCGACCCCCATGGAGTGTAATGCAAGGGGATGATATTTCTGCTGACCCCTCCGCGTGTAAAGAGATTTTGGGTGGTTTGTGCACCCCATTTGAAGTCAATCGGGCCCGTTCTTTGCCAAGTGAGGTCCAGATTAATCAACTCTCCTCCATGCTTGTGGGGAGTTCCGTAATGGAAAATGTCATTATGGAAAACTACAAGGTGCTGGGGCGCAAGGAGGAGGAAAATGCGCGCTTGCGGGCTGAGGCCGAAAAGTTAGTGAAGGCTGCACGTGAGGGTGCAGAGCAGCTTGAAAGGCAGAAGGCTACTTTTGAGAAGCATAAGCAGACTGAGGAGTGGGCTGCAACTGCTGAGCTTAAACAGGCTCGTACCCTTGCAAAACTGCTTTCTGATGAGCGCAAGAGTTGGAAAGAATCTCTTTCTAATAAGCGTAAGAACCTTTCTGATGAGCGCAAGACTTGGAAAGAATCTTGGGCCAAATAGAATGAAACTCTCTTTCGTGTTCGTCAGGAGCTTACCAACGCCAAGGCCGCGAATGCTGCTTTGGTTAAGGAGAAAGCCGCAGCTGATGCGGTTGCCAAAGAGGCCAAGGAGGCAGAGGCTCACCTTGCCAAGGCTCTTGAAGAGGCCAAGGGGTGGAGGCCCGTGCTGCCAAGGCTCTTGAAAGGGCAAATGCTGACCGCGCCAATTTAGACAAAACTGTCCAGGGCCTTCAGGTATGAATTTCTTTTGCTCTCGAATTTGTATATATATCCCACAAGTATGTTGATTATTTTTGTGTACTTGTGTTTTCCTTGTTAAAAGGCTGAAGTGCGAAGCCGGGTAGCCGCTATTGAGGAGGTCAGTGCCCGTGCTGCCAAGACTGAAGCGCGGGCGAGGGAGGTTGCAGAGGCTAGAGATAGGCTTGCTTCTTCACTCGATCTGCTCAAGGACGATCGCGAATGGATGCGTATGCACGGTATCGGGCATGTAAGTATCCGTTGCCTTTGCTATCTTTTTTAGGTTTGCCTTTGATAACCGTACTATTTTTGTTTCGCAGATTGTTAAGTCCATCCTTGACGCACCTGAGAATGTGGCAGGTGTTAATGAGATTAGGCTGCGTGCCCGGGATGCTAGTTTTAAAGCTGGCTACAACCGTTGCATTTCTCATATGAATGTTTTGGCCCAGGGCAAATATACTAATGAACGGTCTGGGTTCCATGGTGTGGACACTGAAGCGCTTCTTGCTGCCGCTCTTGCGGCGTACAACGAGACGTCCATTGCCGCTCTTGAGGAACTTGAGCAATGCCTGGATGCAGAAGACTATGTAGACCGCTTGCGGGTGTTATATGCTGATGAGGAGGATGAGGAAAAGCCTGCTGGTGATGGCAAGGATGGTGCGGGTTCCAGCGGTACAAAGAAAGACTAGGCTGGCCTGCGTGCCTTTTTTGTTTCCGCAATGTAAATGTTAAGAACCTTATGTAAATCCCTTGTGCACCGCGTAGGTGTAGAAATTTTTTGAATATAATGTTTTTAACCGTTTTGACCAAGTTGTACAAGTGTTTTTATTACTTGCATGTTTGAACTTGTATATGAAGAAACTCTACCTGCTGTAAGCGCGGTTGAGTATACTCTATACCTTTGTCGTATGAGCATTAGTCGATTCCTGTTTTTGTCCCGTTAGGGTTTAGGAATTGTGTAGGCTTTGTGAAAACCATATTTGCATATCCAGCCGGATAGACAGTTGATGTTTTGCCATTGCTGGCCTATTACAATAGTTGCGTGTGATCACCACTCTATTTGGGTATCGCGAATGAAGATTTTGTCAATCTGTTTTTGTAGATACCGAAGAGTGGGACACGCATTTGTAATAGAAGTAAATAAACAATATTGCATTGAATCGTTTATTTCTTTATTTTCAAATGGCCTGCGGCCCGATAGGTTACATGGTGAATGTAAAAAACACGGCTTACATGTAACAGCGTCGAAGTTGTTGTGCATTCCATGTGCGTGCGATAGTTTCGCCTTCTAATGTTTGCAGTTTATACGCGCCTTTGCCCATCACCTCTTGGATGATGTAGGGTCCTTCCCACTTGGGGGCGAGTTTCCCTGGGTGTTCCGCGTTAGATGCTTCATTGTCACGAAGGACGTAGTCTCCCGGGTTGAAGGTACAAATGCGGACGCGTGCATTGTAGTACTTTTCAAGTTTGGTTTTGTACTTGGCCTCATTGATGGCAGTGTTTTCACGCCTTTCTTCCAGGAGGTCCAAGTCAACCTTGCGTTCCTCATTGTTGTCTATCTTGTTGATAGCCAACATTCTAGGTGAAGGGAGGCCTACTTCTAAAGGATCACCGCTTCAGTGCCATAGACCAGGCTGAAGGGTGTCTCACAGTTACTTGTCTTTGGGCTTGTCCTGTGGGCCCATAAGATACTTGGGAGTTCATCAACCCAGCCGCGTCTGGCTGTTCCCAACCGTGCTTTGATGCCTTCGACTAAACTTTTATTGATACTCTCGACTTGGCCATTCCCTTGCGGATGCGCCACTGAGGAGAATATGTGTTCAATTTTTAGCTCCTTTAGCCATTTTTGAAAGTTATCGGCAGCGAAGTTGGTACCGTTGTCAGTAACAATGCACATTGGTAGACCGAAACGGCAGATGATATGTTCCCAGACGAATTTCCTTGTTATCATAGCGGTGGTTGAGGCGAGCGGTTTTGCCTCTACCCATTTTGTAAAGTAATCAACCGCCACTATGATAAATTTCACTGCACCTGGTGCGTCTGGAAATGGTCCCACCACATCGATTGCCCATTTTTGGAATGGCCATGCAGTGGTGACGGGGATTAGGTTGTTCTTGGGGCGCAAGGTCTTGGGAGCATGCCGCTGACAATTGAAACACTTGCGCATTATTTTGACTGCGTCCAGGTGCATGCCGGGCCAGTAGTACCCGGCATTCATGATTTTGGCCACCACCATACGTGGGCCTGCATGTATGCCACATATTCCATCGTGTATTTCTCTGATAAGGTATGTGGCATCTTGGGGGTCGACGCATCGTAGGAGTGGCCCCAGGTATGATTTTCGGTATAAGATATCGTCTCCCATTTGGTAATGACACGCTTTGTATTGCAACTTACGTGCCTCTGCCTTGCTTTCGGGAGTAACACCTGATTGTAAGTGATGTGTGCAAAATGCAACATATAAATTACATCAATTGTGGCATAAAACTAACCCTTTTTTAGTACTAATGTTGGAAAAAGTGTGTTTTTGTCTTCCTTTTGTATTTTCAGGATTAAATGAGCTCAAATTAACAAAAGAAGCAAAAAGGCAGCTAAATCTAACATAAATACAAGAAAAGGAATAAACGTGGCATGCCCGACCTCCCCGAAAGCATCTTCCCAAGCAAAACAAGAAGACAGAAGACTGAACACGCCCCGTGCTCAGTGAGCACGGGGGCGTGCCCAAGTGTCAGCATAAAAGACAAAGTTGTAGAAGCTTCCATCGCCCACCACGGGGCCGTGCTCAGCGGACACGGGGTCGTGGTCAACTATAAGATTCGCAGAATCCAGGCAAATCTTGATAGTACAGATATGCTTCTGCACACGGGGTCGTGCCCAGCGGACACGGGGCCGTGGTCAACTAATAAAGACAAGAGCAATTAATGAAGAAAGAGAAGGATGTGGACACGGGGCCGTGCCCACTGGCCACTGGACACGGGGCCGTGCCCGAGATTCTGTTCAGCCTAGAAATATGAGTGCTTGGCTCAAGCTCAAACCATCCCTTGGCACACCACCTCTCTCACACTTCACCCACCACCCATCACCACCATTACACCATCATCCACCACCATCATCCATTGTCCATCATAGAGTGTGTGATTCGTCTCGGGATCCAAGATTAATCGTAAGAGTTCTTGACAATCAAGGCCATGTTTGCCTAAGTCTCTTACATCACTTGGTGAAGACAAAGTGTCTAGTGTAATACTTTTTATTTTTAATCTTTTCGCACTTTTTAATTGGTTATGTATTAATGACTTTAATAACTAGTTTCTTATGTTGAAGGTGATTCTTTCTTATCGTTTGTCCGTGGTGTCTTGGCATTATTTTACTGTCTATATAAAATAAAAGATTTTCACCATTCATATCTCCACGGTCTATATGGAGGTATGTTGGCTACCTGGTCGGGGGTTAAGGGAACGGTTTGGTAAGAGTCTTGCCATTGTTCAATGTATAGATCCTGCAAAGGACCTGGGTCAAATTTAGTAGGACCTTCTTCAATACTTAACGGTATTGGATGGCGGGGGTCCAAACTCTTTGACCCCCTCATAAGTTAAACTACTATTAAAACTTTAACCCGGCTACTTAGGACTGTATCCCTGCTGACTCAGACTACTTAGCCGAGGGTAACGTCACCTTCAAAAGAGGGGCCTACCACATTATGCATTAATAACTTAATTAATTATCTTTCAATAATCCGACCCTTTAGGATTGTATCCTTGCTGACTCAAACTACTGGGTTGAGGGTAACGTCACCTCCAAAAGAGGGGCCTACTACAATAACTAAGATAATCTCTTAAATAGTGCAAAAGTGCGGAAATAATCAAAGGTTACACTAAACACGAGTCGGAACCAAGTGATTCATCTTGTCTATCTGTTTTTCTTTTATTTTTATTTTCAGCATTTTAGTTAGTTTTTATTTTTCTTAGTTTAAAACATTTTTCTAAATTTTTGATTTGATTAGACGTTGAGGATAAACCGGTACTAAAAGCTCTTGTGTCCTTGGACGACCTCGGTATCTTACCAACACTATACTACGCTCACGATGGGTGCACTTGCCCATATGTGTGTTTAGTGTTAGTAAATATCGTGTTTTATAAATTTAAAACTTGGAAAAAAGTGTTAAAAAGGGCTTAACATATACATTAAAAACTAATAACACTCACGCACATCAAGTTTTTGGCGCCGTTGCCGGGGATACAAGGATTTTAAGAAAGCTTAAAATCGACGGCCTAATCAGTTTTTCAAAACCTTTTTAAAACGCGCGCACATTTTTCTGCATTTTAGTTTAGTTTTGCATTTACAGTAACCTGAACACGGGCCGTGCTCACTAAACACGGGGCCGTGCTGCACATTTTCATAAAAACACCCAGTAACAGAAGCTTGAACACGGGTCGTGCTCACTGAACACGCCCCATGCTCAACTAGATCAGTAAGTTTAATTAAAACGCCCAGATACAGATTCTGTACACGGGGCCGTGTCCACTGAACACGGGGCCGTGTCCAGCCTTTGTTTTCGTTTTTATTTTTGTTTTCTGATCTCGAGACTTGGTTGTGGTCTGCTGAGTGATTCTTATGGATCAATACTCAGGAGGTTACAACTACACCTATGAGGGGGATGATTATAGGAATAACTATTGCACTAATTGTGGTGACCCGCACTCGGTTCAATATTGTAACTCATATCAACCATCCAATTCATACACCTACTATGAGGAGCCCAGGTACGAGCCATCAACTTCATACACATCCTATGAAGACCAAAGGTATGAACCTCCTCCCTCATACTCGTATTTTGATGAACCAAGGTATGAGCCTCCATACTCATACTTTGAGGAACCAAGATATGAGCCACCACCTTCGTATGCTTACTATGAGGAGCCATGGCATGAACAACCCACCTCATATGAGTACTATGAAGAACAAAATTACGACCCTTATCCATCATATGCTTACAATGAAGAACAATGGTGTGAACCATCTACTTCATATGGGTATTATGAGGAACAAAGGATCGAACAACCGGATTCAAGCTTTGAAAATCCCGATCCTTTTTCTATAACCGAAGTGACTGATAGGATATTAGAACACCTTAGAGTTATCGATCGCTATATAAAAGAATCTCGCGCAAGGGAAGAGGAGTCCCGCGCAAGAGAAGAATTAAATAAAGAAGAGATAACTGAAAGTGTAAAAATGGAAGAACGAATAAGTGAAAAACCGACACATGAGTTAAACAACGAAAAAGGTGAGTCCGACAACGTTAAAATTCAAGAAGAGTCTAATTTTGAAGAAATTAATCTCTTATCACCTTCTTTTGAAAATCATTGTTTAGTTCCAACTCATGCTAAGTTTTTAAAAGAGTTAAACACTAACATTAAAATTGACGAAATGGTAAGTGTTAAGTTAACTAATGATCAAACCTCACTAATAAAAGAAGACCCATTTGAAATTAACATTACACCGGTTCCATGTTTCTTTCAAAATTCATTTATTAGTAATGTCACAATCGATAAAGATCTTTGTGTTAACATAATGCCTAACTACATTTTCGAAAAATTAAGTATTAGTGATTTTTCTCCACTTCAAATACTCATTTTCCTATCCAATCGGAAAGTAATAAAATCAATCGGTGTAGTTGAGGATGTCTCGGTTCAAAAAAATCAAATGGTAATCCCAACTGACTCTGTCATCCTCGATGACGCTCCTCTAATGTTGGGACGACCATTTATAAAAACTCACGAAGCTTTGAAAAACCGGAAGTTCAACAATCTACCTCTTCAATTAGGGGCATTTAAAAAGAGTGTCGATCTTGAGCGGTCAATGAAATATCCAATCGGCAATGACGACCCCCTAATTGAAGATGAGCCGGAACCACCCGATAAGGAGGGTCTAGCCAAGGACCCTTATAAACGTGGCGCACCACGGAGGCATTCCGCAGAACTATCCTTAGTTTTAGATTAGTTTAACTTTTATGTTTTCTAGTTTAGTTTTAATTTTCAGGAATAAAACAGACTCGGGATGGTGAAGGATGCTAAGGGAAGCTTGAACCAATACCCCATACACAAAAACAGAGCCTCCCGACGATTTTTCTTCATTACAGCAAGTTCAGCACGGGGCCGTGCTCACCCCAACACGCCCCGTGCCCGAGGTTCTGTAGAAAATGCCCAGTTTAGGTACCTGGACACGGGGCCGTGCTCACTGAACACGCCCCAGTGCCCAGCCTTCTGTTTACTTTTGGTACTGGCAGTCTAGACACTGGGCCGTGCTCAGCCAACACCACCCCGTGTTCAGCTACCCAGTACCATAAAATCTTGTTTTTAACCCACTTTTACACATTTTAATCAACCGAAAAACTTATTTTTGGGACACATTGAGGACAATGTGTAATTTAAGTGTGGGGGGATGCTAAAACCTTGAATCTTGCAAGTCCTAATTACAAGCCTTACACAAAACTCTATTGGAACCGCTAATCACCCCAATTTTTTTTCAAAAACTTTCATTTATATATATATATATATATATATATATTTACTTGTCTAGGTTTAACTTGGGAATTTCAAATTCTAAAAAAGGTTATATTTTTACAAATTTACAACCGATAGCGTCGTGATAAAAAGAACCAACATAAGAAAATTATGAAAAGGCATGGCAAGCTTAGTTAAAATTTGATTATATATACTTGATCACATAAAAACCCATTCCCACAAAAGTGAGTTTTGAGCCTTTATTGAGCATACAAATACATATCATTGAGCTAAATGCTCATTTTTCGTTTCTTGTGTGAATAGCCGCTTGGTTCTTACGACTCAAGAACTTACCACGATGATACATTCCCGGTCCTTACCAACTTAAACCCGAGTAAGTAAATGATGGAGGCATTAGGACTAACCCTTTTTATTTCTACACCATTATTTTTCTTTTTCTTTTTTTATCACCTACCCAAAATCCCCCTAGTTAGCCCCTTTGAGCCTAAACCTTTTCATTTCATAACCCAAACCAAACACCCTTTTTTCCACCAAAACCCTTTTTTTATTTTTAACCCTTTGTTTTAGTAGCTAGCTCGGTGTTACGTATGACTTTTCAAAAAAAAAAAAAAAATTGTTGATGATGAAGCAAAAGAGAAATAAACAAACAAGTTTATCAAAAATAACTTTGTTTGAATGAAAGCTTCATCAAAATAAAGATTGCAAAAAAAAAAGTCTTACGAAAACCGACGCTTGTTACGCTTTTCGCCCTTTTCACTAACCACTAACCCAACCACCTACCTTTAACCCAAGCTTAACCCTTCACCCAAAAGTCCTCTTGATATTTACAAATGTATATAGTTAAAAAGGAGGAGGATTGATTGCTTGGCAAGCATATGGTAGGAGTAAGTTTCATGCCGCTCTCGAGTGATTCACTAAAATGCATCTTCGGCCGAGTGTTGAGTGATCCCCCGTGAGGTATGTGAACTTGTATATAAATAGAATTTTAAAGAGGCATGTTATGCCCTAATAAGTAATTGATCTTATGAAAAGTTTTAAATAAATCATGATGAATAGGATTGTAAATATATAAAAATAAAACTACATAAAGAATCTTGGAAATCCCGACACTCTATGACAAGCCCAAAAACCTTCTTTTCTACCCATTCCATTTGGGAGTGTAAAGCCATATTATAAAGAGTTTTGCTTGAGGACAAGCAAAGATTCAAGTGTGGGGGTATTTGATGTGTGCAAAATGCAACATATAAATTACATCAATTGTGGCATAAAACTAACCCTTTTTTAGTACTAATGTTGGAAAAAGTGTGTTTTTGTCTTCCTTTTGTATTTTCAGGATTAAATGAGCTCAAATTAACAAAAGAAGCAAAAAGGCAGCTAAATCTAACATAAATACAAGAAAAGGAATAAACGTGGCATGCCCGACCTCCCCGAAAGCATCTTCCCAAGCAAAACAAGAAGACAGAAGGCTGAACACGCCCCGTGCTCAGTGAGCACGGGGGCGTGCCCAAGTGTCAGCATAAAAGACAAAGTTGTAGAAGCTTCCATCGCCCACCACAGGGCCGTGCTCATCGGACATGGGGTCGTGGTCAACTATAAGATTCGCAGAATCCAGGCAAATCTTGATAGTACAGATATGCTTCTGCACACGGGGTCGTGCCCAGCGGACACGGGGCCATGATCAACTAATAAAGACAAGAGCAATTAATGAAGAAAGAGAAGGATGTGGACACGGGGCCGTGCCCACTGGACACGGAGCCGTGCCCGAGTTTCTGTTCAGCCTATAAATAGGAGTGCTTGGCTCAAGCTCAAACCATCCCTTGGCACACCACCTCTCTCACACTTCACCCACCACCCACCACCACCATTACACCATCATCCACCACCATCATCCATTGTCCATCATAGAGTGTGTGAGTCGTCTCGGGATCCAAGATTGATCGTAAGAGTTCTTGACAATCAAGGCCATGTTTGCCTAAGTCTCTTACATCACTTGGTGAAGACAAAGTGTCTAGTGTAATACTTTTTATTTTTAATCTTTTCGCACTTTTTAATTGGTTATGTATTAATGACTTTAATAACTAGTTTCTTATGTTGAAGGTGATTCTTCCTTATCGTTTGTCCGTGGTGTCTTGGCATTATTTTACTGTCTATATAAAATAAAAGATTTTCACCATTCATATCTCCACGGTCTATATGGAGGTATGTTGGCTACCTGGTCGGGGGTTAAGGGAACGGTTTGGTAAGAGTCTTGCCATTGTTCAAGGTATAGATCCTGCAAAGGACCTGGGTCAAATTTAGTAGGACCTCCTTCAATACTTAACGGTATTGGATGGCGGGGGTCCAAACTCTTTGACCCCCTTATAAGTTAAACTACTATTAAAACTTTAACTCGGCTACTTAGGACTGTATCCCTGCTGACTCAGACTACTTAGCCGAGGGTAACGTCACCTTCAAAAGAGGGGCCTACCACATTATGCATTAATAACTTAATTAATTATCTTTCAATAATCCGACCCTTTAGGATTGTATCCTTGCTGACTCAAACTACTGGGTTGAGGGTAACGTCACCTCCAAAAGAGGGGCCTACTACAATAACTAAGATAATCTCTTAAATAGTGCAAAAGTGCGGAAATAATCAAAGGTTACACTAAACACGAGTCGGAACCAAGTGATTCATCTTGTCTATCTGTTTTTCTTTTATTTTTATTTTCAGCATTTTAGTTAGTTTTTATTTTTCTTAGTTTAAAACATTTTTCTAAATTTTTGATTTGATTAGACGTTGAGGATAAACCGGTACTAAAAGCTCTTGTGTCCTTGGACGACCTCGGTATCTTACCAACACTATACTACGCTCACGATGGGTGCACTTGCCCATATGTGTGTTTAGTGTTAGTAAATATCGTGTTTTATAAATTTAAAACTTGGCAATAAAAAGTGTTAAAAAGGGCTTAACATATACATTAAAAACTAATAACACTCACGCACATCAGTAAGTATGCAATGATCGGTGTCATCCAGGATGTTGTACCGTACTGGATGACATTGACTTGGTGCAGGGGTACTGAGGGATTTTGCAGAACCTCGATGCGTACCTCTTTTGCCAGGTGTTGGAAGCTGGTGGATGCAAGTTTTGATAGTGCATCCGCGGGTTTGTTATCACTCATGTTGATATGGCGAATATTGAAGGAAGTGAACTTTGATTTCAGTTGCAAGGCTTGTTCGAGGTAGAGGATCATGATATCCCCTTGTGGACGTGTGCTTCCAAATGTTGGACGTCGAGTTTGACTGCCAGACGCAGCCCTGCCAGTAGAGCCTCATACTCTGCCTCGTTATTCGTGCTTTTGAAATCAAGGCGGATTGCATAGGTAAGCTCTTGGCCATCGGGGCTGACGAGTCGCAGACCTGCACCATCTGTATATAGCGCCCAGGTTTCTGCGAAGGATGGTGGCGATGCAGGGTTTTGCTCTTCTTCGCATTCTTGAATGCGATTTGCTGGTACTTCAGCAACGAAATCAGCCAAGACATGGCCTTTGATTGCTGGGCGCGGCTTATAGTTCAGCGAAAGTGCGCCCAGCTCAATTGCCCATTTTGCTAATCTACCAGAGATGTCGGGTTTTGATAGGATCGGGCCGATCCTGTAGTTGGTTAACACTGTAATGGCGTGGTTTACAAAGTAACGTCGCAACCGTCTTGACGCGTGTACTAGTGCCAATACCAACTTCTCCATGATGGAGTACCTCGTCTCTGGGTTGTTGAGCATTTTGCTGATGTAGTAGATGGGTGTTTGAACTCCTTCTCGCTCCACTACGAGTACCGCGTTGTCCGCGGCAGATAAGTACAAGATAAGTGGCTCATCCTTGCGTGGTGCGGTTAGAGTTGGGAGTTGAATCAAACACTCTTTCATCTCCTGGAAAGCTTTTTCGGCCTCTACGGTCCATTGGAATTGTTCCTTTTTTAAGCAGCTCCGCAGGGTCTTGATGAAAGGGTAAGACTTAGCTGCATGGTTGGCTAAGAATCTATTCAGTGCGGCTAGCCTGCCGGCTAGTCGTTGCATTTCTTTCATCGTAGAAGGCGATGGCATGCGTTTGATCGCCTAAACTTTTTCCGGGTTCACCTTGAATCCATCTTTGGTTACGATGAATCCAAGGAATTTGCCTTCTTCCATTCCAAACGAGCATTTCCCTGGGTTGAGCTTCATGTTGACGCTTCGCAGAGTTTGGAATGTTCTTTCGATATCGTTGAGCATGGTGTCTTCCTCCATGCTCATGACGACCAGGTCGTCCATATAGATTTCGACACTTTTGCTGATTTGACCGCGAAAAGTGTCGTTCATCAACTTTTGATAGGTTGCGCCCGCGTTGCGCAACCCGAACGGCATTTTTGTGTAGCAGTAGTTCCCGGTAGGAGTGCGGAATGCCGTTTTATCTTTGTCCTCGATTGCCATCTGCACCTGGTGGTAGCCTTTGTAACAATCGAGGAAACACTTCCACCGAAATGGTGCGAGGTTATCGACCTTTTCGTCGATCTCCGGAAGCGCGTAACAATCCTTGGGGCAGGCTTTGTTGAGATCTTTATAATCGACACACATGCGCCAGCCCCCGGATGGTTTTTCTACCATGACTGGGTTTGATAACCAAGTCTGGTATTTGACTTCCCGTAGGATGCCTGCAGAGAGCAGCTCTTGGACCTGCTCATGCATCGTCTGGTTCTTTGCTGATCCAAGGTGGCGTTGGCCTTGGATCACCGGATTGATACCTGGCATGGTATTCAAGAAGCGTTGCGCGATTTCACGTGGTACCCCTGTCATATCTGCGGGTGTCCACGCAAAAATATCCTGGTTCCTGAAGAGGAGCTGCTTCAGGTGCGCTTTGATAGTAGGGGACAAGGCGTGGCCCAACGTAACTGTTTGCTCTGGGTGTCTTGCGTTGAGAACCCACTTTTCTTGTTGAGTGTTGGGGGTAGGCCATGCTACCTTGGCCGGACGCAGCTCGTCCGTAGACATAACTTCTCTCCGGGCGTATATGATCGCGATCCCCGTCTCGATTGGGAAACCGATGGCAGAGTGGAGGAAGGATGTTATCATGTTGAAGTCGCCCTGGGACTCCCTCCGAAGAAGTACGTCGTATTTGGAGGTGTGAGGTAAAACCATGAAGTTTACCTCCTCCGTTCTTGTGTGCCTTTCGTTGGTGAGGCGCACAGGGAAAGTAATCTAGCCCAGGGGGAATACGGTTTCCCCTGCAAACCCGGCCAATGGGTAGTACACCGGCTGCAACCGATCTTTGTCTTCTTGATCGAATTGGTTGAAGCACTGCTCGTATATAATATCAGATGTACTGCCCGGGTCGATGAATAATCGCTCGGTGCAGTAGTGAGCCAGGTGGCCTGTGATAACGACGGCGCGCCTGTCGCGCGGTCCGCATCGGACTTTTGGAAAGACCACTTGCTCGTCTTTCCAGTCATTGTCCGGTCTTCTTGCCGCCTTGCGCGGTCTTACTCGTCCTCCATTGATCATTTGGGTTGAGGTCGCGTGCATGGTACTCTTACCCGTGGAGGTGCCCTCGTTGTGGGGGGGGGTGATGCGCTTGGTAGGTTTTTGCGCGCCTGGCAACAGGTGTTGCAGTTTCCCCTCTTTTAGGGCTCGCTCAATCTCCAGTCGGAGACTGATGCAGTTGTTTGTTGTGTGGCCCGAGTCCTTGTGATACTCGCAGCAGAGTGCGGGATCCTGGTTCTTCTTGGACTTCATCGGTTGGGCCAGTCGCAGGAATTGCGCGTCCGTGAGGAGGACGTCGCTTGGCGAATGGTTGATCTCGGTCCAGCTACGGTCCCGAGATTCCTTCTTCGACGCCCGGTTTTCACGCTGGGCGTTGATTGTAGCCCTTGGGTCGGGCTGGTTGTTCCGCGGGACATACGGTCTGGGATCGCTGCCGCGATTCCATGTGTCCCGGTTGCGCTCGTGTTCTTGGTGGGAGGACTGGCCTTCCGTTTGAGGTTGTGCCTTTGATACGTGCGGTTTGAGGGACCGCTGAGTCTGGGCGTATGTCTTGACCGCGGCCATGACATCTTCCCATTTCTTAGGCAAGCCTTCCATGCCGGAGATAGTTATAACCATTTGTTCGTCCTTAACGGCAACAATGAAATGGTTGCGTGCCATTTGGTCTGCAACGCCGCCTATCTCCAGGCACTCTTTATTGTAACGGACAACGAACGCCTCAAGCGATTCGTTGTCTCTGCGCCAGATGTTCATGGCGTCCATATAATCACGTTCATGACGTCGCTGCTAGCAAAAGTGCGCGAGGAACTTTGCTTGCAAGTCCTCAAATGAGGTCAGTGACCCCACTGGCAAAGAATCAAACCAAGCCCTGGCCAAACCTATAAGGGTCTGCGGGAAAAATTGACACCAAGTGGGTTCATCCCATATGCCGTTGCACCCGGCGCCGACGAAGATGCTCATGTGGTCATCTGGGTCGGCCGAACCGTTGTATTTCCCAATGTTTAATGGGAATTTGGTGGTGGTGACATCGGCGTTGGCAATATGCGGGACAAATTTAGAGTTTTCGGCCGCAGATTTCGGCCTGTAGGGTTGGTTCTGGTGGCGCTTTGCAGCGCGGAGGTATGTGGTGCGGGTTTGAGTGGGAGGAACATAATTGCGTCCTCCCGGTCTACTGCTAGTAGCATGAGACTCCCCGCCATATGTACCGTCGTCCGGATCGGTACGGCCCTGCCCTTCATGGTGGGACTGAGGTCCCAGCCGGCTATGGATGCCGGGGCCATGGTGGGCTGTAGACTGTCGCCTAGTTTCGCCATGCGGGCCTAGGCGGCTATGTATAGGGCCCCTGCGGCGGGACCCATACGAGGAATCGTCCTCCTCGAGTGTGCAGACGTCGCAGTAAGAGGAAACGCGATCTTCATGCCTACTCATGGAGGCTGGATGTGTGGGAGCCCTACCGTCGTATTGTAAAATACGACCCGCAGGGGTATGCGGTGCTGGGTAGGCCCGACCGATACTTGCGCTTCTGCGCAAGCTCTGTTGTATGTTGCGGCCAGCAGAGCTTGTTGTTGGTCATACCAGGTATGAACGTTCATGCCTGGAGGTATCACAGAAGCGTACTGTGATAAATCGTGTCCAAACGTAAGGGATGCGCCCCCTTGCGTTGATGTGCCAATATGTTCAACATTTGGGGCTAGGGGAATGGTCCCCGTAGGCCCTTGGTTTGCGGGGTTTAGGTTATCCCCGGTAGTGTTGTTTAGACGATCAGACATAATCTTTGGAGAGAAATGGATGGTTGAAAAAAGTGTTAAGAGTAGCGGTGGGCGCCAATGATGAAACAATGGTTAACTGAGTGGGGTTAACTCACCGGTCTCGTCAAGTAGGGTTAATCCCTTCTTTCCGAGGATCGCTGGCTGGATCGTCCGCTGGTTGGTTCCCTGCACAAGGAAACAAGCCGTGACTTGTAACAAGGAGGATGGGGTGGGGGGTGCTCCTTGTTACCACTCTCCGGCGTGAGAATCAGTAATTTGCTTGGGAAGCAAAGAGTGATAGTAGTAGTAGTGAGAGAGTTCAGAAGTGATACCTCAAACCTGGTTTGGGATGGGTATTTATAGCCGAGGAGTGAAGGAAGGTAGTTGAGTAGCTAGTCTGACATCGCACAGTCCCTTGCAGGTGTGTCAGACCTGTCGGTTACGGTGGTGATGCCACGTCCTGCTGTGGTGTCAGACTGTTGCACACATGTGGGTTGATAGGCGACTGTTCACAGTGCCACTTGCACTGTGGTGTCAGACCCACTTGCCTTGTAGGCAGGATGCGGTGCCAGGCCGCATCGCCGCTTAGTGACTGTTATTGTTGTCCAGATCCCTTGTCGTGACGAAAATGTTCATAGGATGCGGTGCCAGGCCGCATCGCTATGCGTAACATTCGTTTTCGTACTTAAGGTAAGTCTTCTCATCACTGGACAGATTGGACCGCTGTGTTCGCACGTGTCCGCACAGACACAGGTAAGTTCCTGCCGGTGGGGGTTTTTGATAAGGGTAATGGTCACTCGCGGTCATGTTGACGCGAGATCTGGGACCATACCCCTTCACTTATGATTTTCTCAAAGTATCTTATGATTTTCTCAACGTATCGCAATAGAGGTTTTTTGTCCCGTAACCCATAGAGAATGTTAGTAACGAAATCGATGCTGGCCAAACAACATAGGTACCTGTACTGGTACCGGTATTTTTTTGTTTTTGTTTTTTATAGATATAAAATATGTGTTGATATCATAATGTTAATATCTTTTTCAGTTACAATACCGAGTGACAAAAATATACTAGTACTATAACGAATTGAACCGATAACGATCGATAGCCCACCTCAGACACGGGAAATCTCACTGGTTAGGAGATAAAATTCTTGGAACACCCTTTTAATCACTTTCACAAAATCCACAAATGAGGAAGCAGATTATGGTTTCCATTGCCCCACTAGTCTCAACCTTCACTCATAAGTTTGTCCGAAACGCATCAACAACGTCTTCTTTCTTTCCATCGCAATTTGACTCTTACTTCGAACCCAATCCTCGAGACAGAATTTACACCTACAACAGAGACATTGAAACCTTAATGAAATCTGGGTCAGTTGATCATGCACTCCAACTGTTCGACGAAATGCCCATGAGAGACATAATCACATATAACATAGTTCTTTCGGGGCTTAAACGTAATGGGTTGTCAAAAGAAGCATTGTATGTGTATAATCAAATGGTATCCCAAGGATTTATTGAGAGTTCGTCAACGTTTTCGACGGTTTTGGGTGTGTTTAGTCAAGAAGGGTTGTATCAAGAAGGTTTTCAAGTTCACAACAGGGTGGTTGTTCTTGGTTTGAGTTTGAATGCATATGTGGGAAGTGCATTGATTGATCTTTACATGAATATGGGTCTTGTTGATCTTGCTTTGAGATTGTTTAACGATTTACCGGAAAGGAATCTTGCTACATGGAATCAGTTACTAAAAGGTTTTGGTGAATTTGGAATGTCACAAAAGTTGCAATTGTATTATAGGATGAAAAGAGAAGGTGTTGCACCTAATCCGCTCACTTTTTGTTATTTACTCCGTTCGTTTGGGAACGAGAGTGTAGTTGATCAAGGAAGAGAGCTGCATTCTTACACGATTAAAGTTGGATGGGCCGAATCGGACGTGTTTGTTTCAAATGCTTTGGTGGATTTTTATAGTGCTTGTGGGAGTATATCAGATGCCGAGAAATCATTTGAAGTTATTCCGACAAACGATGTGATTTCTTGGAATTCGTTAGTTTCTATGTATGCATCGAACGAGATTGCAAGCAATGCATTAAGGATCTTTTCTATGATGCAAGTATCGGGAAAGAAGCCGTCGATTCGTTCGTTTGTGGGGTTGTTGAATTTATCTAGCAGGAATGTAAATATAATTATTGGAAAACAGATTCATTGTTTTGTTTTGAAACTAGGGTTTGATCACGGTAGTTGTTACATTTGTTCTGCGTTAATCGATATGTATGGAAAATGCGGTGAAATAGAAAGTTCAGCGTCGATATACGAAAGCGTTCCAAGAAAAACTATTGAAGTATGCAATTCGTTGATGACATCATTTGCACATTGTGGGATTGTGGAAGATGTGATCGAATTGTTCGGTTTGATGGTTGATGAAGACATCGGGTTTGATGAAGTTAGTCTATCGACCACAGTCAACACACTGTCTAGGTCAACTTACGCTGGGTTGACCAGCTGTAAATTGTTGCACCTTTGTGCTGTGAAATCGGGTTTTGCTCACGATCTTGCGGTATCTTGTTCTTTAATCGAAAGTTATTCAAGATTCGGAGATGTTAAATCGTCTCGTCAGATTTTCAACCAGCTTTCTTCACCGAATGTTATGTGTTTTACGTCAATCATCAGTGCTTATTCCCGCAACAAAATGGGACCGGAATGCTATAAACTCCTCGAAGTAATGATTAACAAGGGTTTGAAACCGGATAAAGTGACATTCTCATGCGTGTTAACAGCTTGCAACCATTCGGGAATGGTTCACGAGGGAAAGATGGTGTTTGAGTCAATGAAGACCGTACATGGCGTTGACCCAGAAAGTCAACATGTAGCTTGCATGGTTGACCTTCTTGGACACAAAGGTTTACTTGAAGAAGCCGAATGGTTGCTAAAACAAACACAATTTAATAACGACTCTGCCATCTGGAGTTCATTGTTGCGCCATTGTAGGGCCCACCATAATGAAACAGTAGGAAAAAGAATTGCGGAAACAGTAATTAAACTTGAGCCTGAAAAAGCTTCAAGTTGGTTACAAGTGTCGAACTTTTATTCAGAAATCAGGGATTTCGAAACCGCTAAACAAATTAAAGACGTTGCACTAGCAAGAAGAATGCAAAGAGATATGTTTACGGTCTAAATAACGCGTCTGATTAAACGTGGGCCACCGGAAGAGACACTTTTTGGATATGTGAGTGTTTTATGAGTGAAGCAAAAGGTCTCCAGAAAATGTATATTCTTACACTTGAAGTGTTGGTCATGTAGAAAATCTTTCACTTTCATGTACTTTAAAGCCAAGTATATTACCCACAAAATTTACCATTTCTAGCCCTAACCTATACATATAAATTAATCTCATTTCATAGCTTGTATAACTTATAAATCATTAAATCATGAGCAATATCATATTCATTTATTTTCTCGCTCTGCTTTTCGTTTGTGAAAACACGTGTAAGGTTAGAAGTTTGGAAACTGAAGATGATGAAAAATGCTCAAGTGAACATGGTATCAAGACACTTGTAAATGTTGATAGTTTTGGTGCTGTTGGAGATGGTGTTTCTGATGACACAAAGGTGAATATGAGGATATTATTCGACTGTTAATAAACTACGTTCACTTGTTGAATTATTAGTTTAATGGTTCTTTGAGGATATTACATAACGCTATAACAGGCATTTGCAAATGCATGGAAGCAAGCGTGCTCTACAGCAGTGGCAGTGCTTTTGGTTCCTCCGGGCCGTACGTATAAAGTTAATGCAACGAGATTTAGAGGGCCTTGTAATGAAGATCTACTTGTTCAGGTTATTTAACCTTTGAATTCATTTTTATAATACACGACATATGTATCTATAAAATTGGAACATATTTATCTGTGTGATACAGATCGATGGAAATATTGTAGCACCAGATGAGCCTAAAAACTGGGATCCGAAAAACCCGAGAAATTGGCTCTACTTTTCTAATCTCAACGGAGTCGTTTTCCAAGGACATGGAGTTATAGATGGATCGGGCCGGAAATGGTGGGCTGCATCTTGCAAAAAGAACAAAACAAATGTAGAATTATTCTTATTTTTCGTTTTACCCAAATTAACCAGTAAATACTAAATAACATACTGACAACCTTTTTTTTTTCTTTTTTGGTTTTTTGGGTCCTCTACAGCCTTGTGTAGGAGCTCCAACGGTAAGAAACATAGACTATTTTAGTAAACGTATGAATTAAGTTTTAACATGGAAGGGTAAAATGGTCAATGCAGGCACTGACGATTGATCAAAGCTCAAACATAGAAGTGAATGGCCTTACCATCCAAAACAGTCAGCAAATGCATTTTACTATATCGCGATCAGAATCCGTTAGAATTTTCAATGTTTTAGTTTCAGCTCCTGAAGATAGTCCAAACACTGACGGAATCCATCTCACTGCATCGAAAAATGTAGTTATTCAGGATAGTAAAATCGGAACAGGTTCTAAAAATCTTGACTTTTATTTATCTATTTAAATTCTTGTTCATCTTAAAGGATGCATCTTGAAATTAATTTCCATGAAAATGATTCATATAGTTTTGCATGTGATACTCAGGTGATGATTGCATCTCAATTGTGAACGGTTGCTCTAATATCAAGATGAAGTCGATATTTTGTGGGCCGGGTCATGGAATCAGGTGCTTATTTATTGATTTTGTTAATTAATTTTTTCACAACAATATTTATTGACTAATATAAAAGCACGAAAAACTAATCCTAATTATTTTGGACAATTTTTAATTATGTCAGTATCGGAAGCCTTGGAAAGGATAATTCGACAGATTTTGTAACAGCAGTAGTTGTGGATACGGCTTTCCTTAAAGGCACTATGAATGGCCTCAGGATTAAAACATGGCAGGTAATTGTTTTAATAAACTCTTATCGTTTCGATTATAATTATATTTTTTTAATAAAAGTAATTTAGAGGGTTTCATGCATTAAGAAGACGCACTGGCCTGCTAATTTGTTTCTGGCACAGGGAGGATCTGGTTATGTTCGAGCTGTGCGGTACAAAAACGTTCAAATGCATGATGTGGCAAATCCCATTATTATCGATCAATTCTATTGTGATTCGCCTAAACGTTGTCAAAATCAGGTATATTTATCTTGCTCATCAAAGATTTTCATTTGAGTTAACTGCCATTTTCGTCCCCGTGGTTTGTCCAATTTTCTTTTTCAACTTTTTTACACCTCTTTAATACACACACATATATATACACAAACACAACACCTATATATATTTATACATATATATGCATATATATGTGTGCATATGTATTAAAGAGGTGTAAAAAATTTGAAAAAGAAAAAATGGAAAATTACCTTTTTACCCCTCACTAACAGTCAAAGTTAACGACCGTTAACTTTTTGGATTAAACTGGCATGTTTCAAGAATGTCAGGGACGGAAATGGTACACATTTGAAATTTGGCATGGACTGGCATAATTGGACAAACCACATGGACGAAAATGGCAGTTAACTCTTTTCATTTTGCGTGGCCTTTCAACCTGTTTGACTCTAACCATGAAATTTTGATATTTGCTTTATTTTTATTTTATGAACAGACATCAGCTGTGGAGATGAGTCAAATTGTGTATGAAAACATCAGTGGAACATCAAAGAGTCCAAACGCTATCAAATTTGCATGCAGTGACACATTTCCATGCACGAACATCGCTCTTAACAATATCAACTTAAAAAGAACAGATGGGAAATCAGCTCAAACGTTCTGCAACTCTGTTATGGGATTTGCCATTGGTCATGTTGAACCACCTGCAGACTGTTTAATGCCCGTTAACAACTCGTTCTGCAACACAGAGACTGAACTCAACCGTGAGTATTTGATTCACAGTGAACTTTAGTTTGTATTCTTTGTAATTCTAGCGGTTCTAGAGGGCGATCCGTGTAGCACTGACGTTTATTTGAGCATTCTGAATATTGTTTTAGTATATTGGGTATTTATTTTGAGTTGTAATGGGTGTTATATATATTTGGAAAATTCTTCAGAATAGATTTACATTTTGCATCCCTATTGTACATACACTTCTAATCTTTTGTGTTGCTTATTGATGATATTGGGCGGCATTTGAGTGTCTGCTATAACCATATTAGCATATAATATATTTATATACACATGCACATATGTTTATGTTTGGGAAGGTGTTTATATGTATTATTGAAAAGTGTTAAATGGATGTAATTTTAACAATCTTCAACTCAGTAATAAAATACATAAAATAATAATTCTGGTGAGAAATATGGCATTTTATACTTGGTAATTAGTTTTTGTGGAAACGAGTAATTGAGTATTTAGAAGAGTTAAACTGTTATTGGGTGTTAATGAATCAAGGGATGGACTGTAGAACCTTAAAGCTTATAATGCAAATGAGTATGTAAGAATTCATGAGACGATGACCTAGTGATGTAGTGATATGGTGATTGCTCTCTACAAAAGTGGTGTGAGTTCAAATCTTTACAAGTGTAAGATTATCTGATATTCAATGTGAAAAATGAGTATTATATATAAGAGCATATAGGCGTATATGAGTGATTGTTAGGTTGTGTCGTATTGAATCCCTTAACTTCTAGCCAGTTACGGTTTAAAAGGTGAGGTGTCTTTATCCGCTAGCCCAAGGACCTTGTGCGCGAACGAAATATTGTTGGTGTCATCCCAACGGTAACTTTTTTTTTCATCGAATCCATATTACACTTGTTCTTCATCGTATTCCCTAGCTTCATTACTTCATTAACTTGTTCTCCTCTAGATTTGAATTTGGACCACATCTACTTATTTTAGACCCCATTCTACTTCATCATATTCATTGTTTCATCAACTTGTTCTCCTTTAGATTCATATATGACATCGCAAGACACCATCTAACACCTATGTTTGAACTACCAAGGTTTATATGGCGATTAACTATAGTAAAGATTTATTTCTGTTAGGATCGGAGGCTCTCATGATTGCGTTTGTTTGTAATAAATTGAGCAAATCAACATAAATGAACAAAGTTTAAGTGCAGCGGAAATGAAAACAAACTTTGTAAACACAATCAAAGGAGAATATAGTTAGATAAACATTTGTTTTTCATAGAGTCGAAAGATTACAATACAAAGCAAAAGATTACAATGCAAGCTTACAGACTAAACTCCCCCTCAGCCTGATACCCCATGGTTGGTTGTACAAGATGAAAGGATTGAATTGAGGAGAAGAACTCACTCAAGACGATCAAATGTAACAGTACAGAGTACTGTTCCATTTATAGACAATCCAAACCACTGAGACATCTCAGCTGACGTCACCATGAAAGCGACGTCTAACAGCCTAACAACCTGTATCTACTGTTCTTATACAAACACTGCTAAACCTAACCACTGACTATGTATAAAACAGATGACATATTAAACTACTGCTCTCTCTTTACATCAGTGCTTTCCTCAAGGTTGATCAGTCCTTGATTGGGCAGTGCTTTGTCATCAGTAGATTGTACCAGCAGTGCTTAGTTCTCAGCAGTCTTCTGGGCTTCATCAGTAGTTTTGAAGAACAACAGCAGTTGTATCCGGGCAGTGGATATAAGACCATCAGCTGTTATAATCACTTTCAAGGGAGAAGACTTAGTGTAAACAGCTGCTTATTGTGAATCCACTGTTGTGAACCAGTTTTGGCTTTCATTATCTGTTCCTCTGGTAGGGTTCAATCCCAACAATCTCCCCCTGGAACAGATAATGCCAAAACACTTCATTATTTAGGATCTTTATTCCTCATCAGAAGTTCCCTTGCTTGTCTTTTAAATTCTTCTTCAAATTCTTTGGAACCTGTGTCATCCTCATCCCTGCACAATGAAAGTTCAAGGAGATCCTGCAAATCTTCAACACTAAGGCCGCCTAGTGCTTCTTTCCTTGATATGTACTTCATCTCACCATTGGATCTGACCAGGGTCAACACATGGGTCTTTTGATCAGAGAGCCACTTTAGTACTTTTGAACCCAATGGGTTTCTTGGGAGAGATTTATTTTCTGATGAGCTTGGAGATTTTGGCCTTGAGAAAAATTGTAACGCAGTATCCTGAACTTCAGACATTCGTTTAAAAGCCTCTTCTATGACTTCATTTGCTGCAGCTATGTCTTCTGCAGCTTCTTGTTCAATCAGCTCTTGCCTTTTTCTTTGTTCAAGTTCAGTGTCTGAGATATCTGCTGCAGGTTTGGTTAATACCTTTTTGAAAAGGTTTTGAAGGCTCACTGAACTCTCTTCTTTTAGATCCATTTTCTTGATGGCTTCTGTGAAGTACTCAGCTTCCTTTTCTTTTTCTTCTTCACTGGTCAGCAGTTTTCCTTTTTCTTGGTTTTCCACAAGGATAGGGTTATCTGCTGATGTGAGCAGTGTTTTAAGAGCATCCAGCTGTTGTTCCATCTTGTTATAGTCTGGCTTGTTTGAAGTGTCTGAGACTGTTATCCTTCTTTTCTTCAGCCTTTCATAAGCCTCATCGGTATACTGCTTTGTCCATTTTGCTATGGCTTCAGCAGTATCCACTTTAGCATCTACCAGTTCCTGTTTTTTTCTTTTTGTACTCAGAAGTAAGATCAGCAATTGCTTTTTGTATTTGTTCCAATTTGGAGCTGTCTTCTTCTTTCTTGGATCATTTTTAATCCTTTCAATCCTGTTTGCTTCATGCTTCAAAGCAACTATTGGCCATTCTTCAAATTGTTTTTCTTCAGCTGGATAGAATTTTTCTTTCATGATATATGCAATATATTCTTTTCTCATCTCTTTTCGTTGATCTGCCTTTTCTTTGCTCAGATCTCGTGCATAATCTTCCATCAGCTTGACTTTTGTGAGTAAAAATTCCAATTTTTTAGAAATGGCTTTATCACCTTGATCTTTGCATTCGAGTTTAGCTCGAATATTTGCTTGCCTTGCTTTCATCTCGAGATATTCATCCATGTCTTCTGGAACTATGAAACCTATGAGAGAAGGAAATCTTCTTTTTGAAGGATCATCCTCGGTGTAAAATTGTCTCATCTCATTTTTTACAGCATCTAGTTCCAGTGGATATTTTGTCGCAACAGGATCATATTTTTCATCAGTTGCCTGAGTTGTTTCTCTTTTTTCTTTTGTGAAGCTTTATGGATGGAGATAATTTTGGTTATGATGTAGGAATGATGAGAGCAGTGGTGGATGGTTGACAAACAGCTGTTGAAACAACTGGTGTTTCAACCTCTATTGTCATTACAACTACTGATTTGTCAGTAGATGTCTTCTGCTTTTGAGCAGGGGTTGAAGGTGGTGAGGTAGTTTTTGATGGTGGTGATGGTGGTGGTGAATCATCAGGTATGAAAATCCTTCTCCTTTTTATTGTAGGCGAGGTTGATGATGTCTTGGGTGGATCAGTGGTTTGAGTGATGGAAAGTGTCTGACTAATAGGTGTTGAAACAACTGGTGTTTCAACCACTGTTGTCATTACAACAGATGTTGTAACATCTGCTGTCTTCTACTTTATGGCAGGAGGTAATGGTGATGATGTGATTGTAGATGATGATAGTGGTAGGGCTGTGGTTTTGGTGGTGTGTGGTGAAGTTGTGTGTGTTGATGAGATGACAGTTGTTTGGCTAGCAGTTTTTGAAATCACTGTTGTATCAGCTGTTTGGATGGAGATATGAGATTTTGTGGTTTGAGGTTTGGAATCTTTTGGAAATGGTTTAGATGTCTGTTTTTCTTGTTCTGGTTCAATATACAGGCCATCTTCTATTCCCTTCTTCTTCAACTTGATTTTCTCCCCCTTTTTGGCATTATCTGGAAGGGGTTTATCCATGAAGAGTATAGTGGAAGGAACGTTTCCAATGGTGCTTTGGATATGAGCCTTGATAGCTTTGATGTCTGCTTGAGTATCTTTAAATCTTGACTCCACCATGTTTGTCAGCATTTTTACATGTATTTCATGCTGCTGATCAGCCATTTATTTTTGTTTTTCAAGAAAGGGTTGAAAAAGATTCCAGAGCTCATTTGCATCAAGTGCTTGTGATGGAACAGGTGCAGGTTGTACAGGAGCTTGAGCTGGAACAACAGTGGATTGTGCTTTTTGAGCTTTTAACAGCTGTTGCACCATATCCTTTATTTCAGCAACTGATGTTTCAAGTTTTTCAACTCTGCCCGTCAATTCCTGATATTTTAAATCATCACCCACGTTAGTAGGATCATCTGATTTCCCACCAGAAGTGGTTGTACCAATGTGTGACTTGGGAACTGAGTCCCAAAAATCACCCATTGATGCCCCTTGTTCTTGGTTCTGGGGTCTTCTCTCTTCAGCACTTGATAACCCTTTGATTGTACCAGTGGTTAAAATAGTTTCACTAGTGGTTACCAGAGGTGCTATAGAAGAAATTTCCTTCAAGGGAGTCTGACTGATGAAACAACTGTCCAAATGTAGATCTGTTGATCGAACACTTGTAGTTGCTGCTCCGCTTGAACTACCACCAAGAGTTACTTGTAACTCAAGGGGTGTAACCTCCTCAGTTGTTGCTGGGATAGCAGAGGTATAAGCATCAGACCCAGTCACTTGTGGGAGTATACTCTCAGTGATAGGTGATAGAGAGGAACTGGTTTGTGTCTGAGCTATATCAACTGCATGCAACAAGGGTATTATAGATTGTGGTAATGTGAGGGGTGAGGATAAGGAAGTTGAAAGAGACATGTCCTTGGGATCAGGACTGAGGAAGATGGATCCGATTGGGTCCAGAGCTTCATATTGTGGGGTCCTTGTGCTTACAACCTGATCCTTTTGTGAGGATGCAGGAGGAGTTTGAGGCAATGGTGGAGATCTTTCTACCAACTGCTGTGAGGAAGTAGCAGCAGTGGCTTGTGGTGACATTTGTTTTGTCACTGGCAGTTGCTCTGGGATCTCATCTTCCAGAGTTGCCTTTGTTTTGGGTTTGGTGGGTTTTCTGGATGTTTTCTTTTTGGTCTTTTTGGTAATGTCAGGTGTGGGTTTCAAAGCAGTGGTTGTGCTGCTATGATCACCTGGAGCAGTGGGCTCAGCAGCAGATGTCTAAGGAGCAGTGGTAACTGCTAAATTCTGCTCAGGCACCTCTGCTTTTGTTTTTATTGGTGCCATCATTCTAGAAAATGTTTCAGGTGTTAACCCTTTTATTTGAAAATAGACACTTGTTTGAGCAAATTTTCATTTTCTTTTCCAAATTTTTGTTTAAAATAGTAGCTTAAAAATCTTGGAAAAAGTAAAAATGCTTTGCTATCAATGTTTTTCACCAAGTCATCAAAGATTTCCTGAGAGTAGTTATAATTTTTGTCATTTAAAATAGCATAACCCAGACATTGGATCTTCAATGGTATTTCGTTAAAAGCAGTTGTTTTATTCGAAACACACATTAAAAGTATATGAAATAAAAACCTAGGTGCAGAGGGGAAGTAACCTTTTTGTAAGGTATCATTCTTTGGTTGTTCTGCATATCCCCTTTTTTAAAAATCAGTTTTCAACTCGGTTTTATCAAAGAAAGTTTTACCTTTCTGATCATCGAGTTTGAAGACGTCTGAGATTGATTGCGGAGTAATTTGAATCGCTTTACCCTGTATCGAGGAGTTGATGGCTATGACTTTATCGTCTTGTTTTTCAAGCGTAGCCTTTTTCCAGAACTCTCTCTGGGTTTGTTGGTAAATGGGAGCATCTGCTATCAACAAAGTTTTGTACTTTGATTCAGATAATGTGTCGATGATGGAATCAAAGGTGTGGTTGTTTGTGAGTTTTGTGAGTAGACCCAAGTAGTTGTGAGGAGATTTGTACGGGATTTCAATGGATTCTTCAGCCGTTTGAGTGACCTCTTTGGAGGATGATGGTGATTTTGGTTTTGATTTTGATTTTGATTTAGATTTCGTCATTTTGGAGAAGAAGAAGAACAGAGGATGATTTGAGATGAAGGGTTGAAAACTGCTTTGAGAAGAGAATTTTAGAATTCAATTCGACAGTGTAAAAACCCTGTTTGGGGGTTTAGGGCAGAGTTTTATTAAAAAAAATGATCGCTGATGTGGCAGCAGTTATTAAGATCTGATGGCTAAAAACTGACCACGTGCCAACCTCTGATGATATGGATGAAGAGTGGAGAACAGTTGTTTTGAGAGCCACTGATGAAACAAGCATCAGTGGTTACAACGGTAATAATGTGACAACAGTGGATGATTTTTACTATCAGTGGATAGCATATCAGTGGATAAGACACTGATTTTGAGCATCAGTGCTTGCCAAGAAAATGAAAGATCAGTGGCTGACTTTCAGCAGTGGACAATATTTAGGAAGCAGATATTTGAATAAAACAGTGGTTAGGGGTAAGATAATGGTAATAATTTGACAGCACATTATGCCATCAACTTTTATAGAAATTTTCATTCAAGGTTTTGCCACATGTCATTTACACATTTTGAAGTTTTTACAACTCCCTGACAGTGGTTTAGTACCCCAGATGATGTACACTTTTTACTAAGGCTACTCATTCTTGCTATAATATTTAAATTAAAACAAGAGTTCCCTAGTAATTCAAGATCCTTTGACAATCAATCTTTGATCAGTTTTAAGACAAACTTGAGTCAGATATGACCTTGATACTTGTACCAATTTCCTTTTGATCTGTTTTGAGGGTAATACAACCAACAAAAATAAAGGTTATACATCCTGACAGGAGAAAGAAACTTTTACTATAAAAAACCAGTAAAAGTTCAAAATATATTATTCTTAAAAAAAATGAAGAATGATATATCCTGCCTTATTCGAGAGAATCCTTTTTCAGAAAAATAAATAAAGGATTTACTGAAAACAACATCAAAAGGAATCTGGTATAATTTTCCACTAAAACTCCTAATCATATCAATCTCAAGCTAAAAAAATGGTCAGTGGTTTGACAACAGTGGTATGAAATTTTAAATACATTTTGACCACTGTTTGGCACCATTCTCTTGTTGATTGATTGGCAACAGAAAAATGAGGACACGAGAACACATGAGTTTTCGAAAACCCTGGTGTAGATTTTGTTACCATGTGAAAATTCTGAAAATTTGTCTAGTCCTTTTGAAAGTTTATTTTCTGCGAGTACTATTGTTACCTGAACTTTCCTGACTCAATGAATACATACAGTTGCTTAATGACCATCTTTACCCCAGATTTTAACTCTTAAGTGTTTTGAGTTTATACTCTTTATCTTTGTCTTCAAGATTTTTGAGATAAACACACTTTTGAGTATTTGTGATTTACTTTCTTCCTTTTTAACCCTTCCCATTCATAAGTAATGAAATACTTACTGGGAGGTCTTTATTGAAGAAATACTTAGTCCAGAATCATTTTGCAGTAATGTTTTTGAGAGATCTGAGCATATTTTGTTCATGCATATGTCAAATCTCACATTCCATATGAACTGGACTATTTCAACACCTGATTTTCTTAATATGTTATTAACAGAGTTGATTTGGTCCTTTTCAACAGGATTCCCAACCTGTTTTTCAACACATAAGATCTAATAACTAAAGTTTTAATTTCCCTCTTTTTACGTTAGCAAAAACACTAATGTTTTTATGAACATAGGTTTTTGTTAATCTGAGGTTCATACTTTAGCATCTAATATAATGAAAACATCACAAATTTCATAAACAACAGTTAAAATCAATTTTGAAAATAAGAAATAATACCATAGTTTAACATACATGTTTTCATATCTAAAAACCATGAGTGTTTTGTGCATGATATCACTTGTTGTGTGAGATTTGTGTGCCTTATGACATCTTGGTTGTTTTACAGAGTATTTGAATAGCAACTTTAAGCATTATCACTCGTTACTCTGTTTTTCAACTAAATACAACCAACCTTAGTATCAATGAATTTTGTGCCGAACTGTTATGTCAAATTGATTGTTAGATCGAATTTGACTGTCCAGGCTCTGATACCAATTGTTAGGATCGGAGGCTCTCATGATTGTGTTTGTTTGTAATAAATTGAGCAAATCAACAGAATTGAACAGAGTTTAAGTGCAGCGGAAATGAAAACAAAATTTGTAAACACAATCAAAGGAGAATATAGTTAGATAAACATTTGCTTTTCATAGAGTCGAAAGATTACAATACAAAGCAAAAGATTACAATGCAAGCTTACAGACTAAACTCCCCCTCAGCCTGATACCCCATAGTTGGTTGTACAAGATGAAAGGATTGAATTGAGGAGAAGAACTCACTCAAGACGATCAAATGTAACAGTACAGAGTACTGTTCCATTTATAGACAATCCAAACCACTGAGATATCTCAGCTGACGTCACCATGAAAGCGACGTCTAACAGCCTAACAACCTGTATCTAATGTTCTTATACAAACACTGCTAAACCTAACCACTGACTATGTATAAAACAGATGACATATTAAACTACTGCTCTCTCTTTACATCAGTGCTTTTCTCAAGGTTGATCAGTCCTTGATTGGGCAGTGCTTTGTCATCAGTAGATTGTACCAGCAGTGCTTAGTTCTCAGCAGTCTTCTGGGCTTCATCAGTAGTTTTGAAGAACAACAGCAGTTGTATCCGGGCAGTGGATATAAGACCATCAGCTGTTATAATCACTTTCAAGGGAGAAGACTTAGTGTAAACAGCTGCTTATTGTGAATCCACTGTTGTGAACCATTTTTGGCTTTCATTATCTGTTCCTCTGGTAGGGTTCAATCCCAACAATTTCACTATGATTTAACATTAAGGCATGTATTGCACTGTTCTACGATCTATGTTGATTTTTTCCACTGAAGGATTTTCTGTTCACACACCATGATGTTAAAAGTACGATTTGTAGGTGCTTTATAGCACATCTAGAGCTCCATCTCAGCTTCCCATTCGAGATGAATGACTAGCAAGTGGTTTGTTGGTATTTGTCGTCCTCGTTAGAGATGAATGGATGGGGTTCAACGAAGGAGATAAAAAAATGACCAAGTGGGTAGGCTTTTTATACTTTCTTTTTTTTCACATAAAACGATATATTAGAGCATTCACATCATGTCCATCAAATTATGTGGGAGGACACCCCCCCCCCCCACACACACACACACCACCACCACCACCACCTAATTATATACAATGGTTATGAGTGGAGAGAAAAAATGTTAGTGTTGATCTGTAAAAATGAAAAAAAAACTTTTCACCCTTATAAATTTTTTAATATTTTTAGAAAGTGGTTGTAAGTAGAGGAGAAAGAAGATAATGATAAAGCTATAAAAATATTATTTAATTGAAAAAGAGAGAGAAATATAGTAATTTTTAGTGTAATTATAGAGATGAAGATGGTGGATAAGATGTGAATGCTCTTAGTTATTTTATATAAAAAGACAATAGCATTTTGAACACTTCATAACATCAAAGACCTAGTATGTTATTCACGGGTGAACGCTAGGACTAAACTTTAGGAAAATGATTCAAAATTAGGATGGGTGAACGCTATGACTAAACTTTAGGAAAACGATTCAAAATTAGGATGTGATCGATAGTGGTACTGTATTAAACTAGTATTGTACCCATGGTTGCAAAAGTCGCTAGGCGCTCCCTAGTCGGTCGACCGGGGAGTTGAGAGTACTCGGCCTAGGCGGAGAGTACATAGGGAGTACTCGGACATGCCAAATTATAAAGAAATTAGTTTTTGGAAATTAAATCTATGTCAAATAACATAAATTTACTAATATCTATAACAAAATAAGTGAAAATGATATTCATTCTTTAATATGATAGACATATAAATTATGTCTTATTATTTTTTAAGTCAAACTCGGCCCGAGTTAACCTACTAGATACGATTTTGGCCGAGGTTGACGGCGTTTGACCGATTCCGAGTAACTAGGCGGAGTCAAAGAAAGTCGCCTCGGCAGCCTACCTTGTAGCGACTACTCGGGGAGTACTCGGCCTTGGAAACCTTGTTTTACAACCATGATTGTACCACATATTGATGAAACCAAAATTTAGCTAATCCGGAATACCATACCATATATATTCAGTCAGTATCGGTATGGTACGATACTCTTAAAAGTCATATACCACTGTCATTACCGTACATACAAGAGTCTTCCGGTTCTTACGGAAGCTCTTTCTTACTAGTCAAGTAGTACACTGTATCTTATCTTATAGCCTGGCGTGGCGGGTCGCCTTTTTAATTCAGTAGATAGAAGAAAGTATTAGATAAGGAGTAGGTGAGTGAGTCCTCGCTGACCTGAGCGATTTCGATCACCTAGCAGGCCTTTTATTTGGTAGGTGAAGAGGTATGGTCCCAATTCTTTGCCTACATGGCAAGGACCACACCACTTTTTCATCAAACATGGCGCCTACATCAGCAAGCGAATCCAGAAGCTTCTAGAAGCTTCTGGAAGACGTCAAGGTGGCACCAAAGATGCTCCTTCCGACAGAAAGGACAATACGTGTCACCAGTCTTCGAGCGCCATGTAGGCCTGCAGCAAATCCAGGAGCAGACCGACAGTAGCAGTACGATATTTCCAGCATGGACAAATATAGGCGCGCCACGTGTACCACCACCCTGACCACAGCAGAGGGGACCAAGAGGATTTTCCCCTTAGTCGGACAGCTGGCGCCCTATAGCAGCTTGCAAGGTTGCTCCTCCCTCTTTCACCCTCCGGCTATAAACAGGACCCTTCATCATTCAGGTTAATTCCATTCGATTCCTCACCCTCTCACTCTTAACACACACTTTTTCATCCCTCATAGCAGTACTTATTCTCACGCCGGAGCCTGGTTAAGAGGGAAACCCCCATATTCCCCTCTTAGCGAGCTAACGGTGTTGCTGTTTTGCAGGACCTGTCTTTTGGCGAGTAAGAAAGGAGATTGAACCCACAAAAGAGACGTCCCAGCTAGTTCACCATAAGTGTTAACCAGTGTTTCATCATTGGCGCCATCCGTGGGACTCGAACCCACGACCACGTGGTTAAAAGCCTTCCCACCAGATTGGCGCATTCCGCAATTTTTACAAACCACTTTCATCTCCTTTTTCTTCGAAAAACTCTTCAAAATGACTGAAACAAACCCTTCCCACCAGGTGGACGGAGAAGTTTCTTCCTTTGAGCTCATTTCGGACACCGCGCACGTCCAAAGAGGCCAGAGGAACGAAACCATCCAAGAAGGGCAGATGAACAATGATTTCCCTGTTATCTTTGGAAGTGCATCCAGAGTTGTCAGTCAAACCACAACTGGAGCCACTTTCCAACCTCCACCTAGGGTCATCACACAAACCACAAACGGAGCCACTTTCCAACCTCCATCCGGGGTTGTTCACCAAACACCTCCAGCAGTTCAAACACCAAACCATGGAGCTGGCCCCTCAGCCCCATCGGACCAAACACAATTGAACTTTTCTGCACTTTTAGGGCTACCCGAAGGAAAAACTCTGGCTTCCTGGTATGCCGAACAAATGGCGTCTCTAAATCTTGTCTATGCACAACTCAGTGCACAACAAGCCGTGCTCCAAGCACAAGCTAACCAATCCGTTTTTGTTACTCCACCGCAAAGGTCTCTGAGCACTCACATGCCTCAGCAGGCCAATGCATGGAACTTACGCCCTGAAAAAGCACCTACACCAAACATCAGAAAGCCGAGCGCGCACGACACGTGCGATACTTACAGTGAAACAGAAAGCAATTATGTGCAATACTCTCACCAACAAAGAAAACCAGTGCAAAGTCGTTTAGGCCCGCGCAACATAAACGACGAATGGGATAGTTATAAGGAAGAAGACGATGCGACGTACAAAGAAAGCACGGTATTCAGTAGGTTACCTCCAGAACACGAGGCGTACGTACCCCGCAAGCGCGCGGGGTACAATCCGAAAGCAGAACATGATTACACACTGAGCTATCGCCCAGATGGCATAGCTGAAAACTCAAAGTTCATCAAAGAGATTGCAACAGTCGATATTGACAAGACAAAATTGCCACACAATGTAGGCAAGTACAACGGCTTAACAGATCCCGACGACCACCTCCAAGTCTTTAACGGCGCAGGACTAACAGGTGGATGGAACTTACCAACCCGGTGTCATCTTTTCGCACAAACCTTTGTAGGCGCGGCACGCGTCTGGTTTGACAGCCTGCCAGCAGGAAGAATTAAGTCATGGATCGATTTTTGAGACAAGTTCCTCGCGCACTTCTCTCAACAGCGCAGGCATACTAGAGATACGGCCGATTGTCTGAATATATGGAGGAAAGACCACGAAAGCGTGGAAGATTTCATCACCAGGTATAACAAAGAATGTCTGGAAATCGATGACGTAGGCGAGAAGATGATGTGCGCACATTTTATGAGGGCAGTAAAGTGCGACGACCTGATCAAACGATTGAAGAGTAGAGACGGAGGCCCCAAAGATTGGGAAACCTTCATTGAGGCAGCAAAAACAATCGCGCGCACAGACAAACAACTGACCGGCGATGACAACCGTCAATACAGTTACAACCATAACGACCGGCGCAACAAGAAAGGCAAAGGCCAGTCATGGAAAACATATGGTTATAGAGAAAGAAGCCCGGCAAGAGAAGACGCGCCGCAATACAATCAACCAGATCGCCCATCGCAAGGAGGTCAAAAGGGAGAACAGAGAAAAACAGTGGACACCCTTAACAAAGACTCCTTCTGAAGTCTTGTCAACCGAAAATCACCAGTTCAAACCTCCCCTATAGATGCGAAACAAGAGGGGTCAAGACCCAAACCTTTTCTGTGAGTTCCACAAAGACACAGGTCACCTGACCAACTGTTTTAGCTTAAAACAGGAGATAGAAAGAGCCCTGAGAGATGGAAGACTCACTCATCTGGTGAAAGGCGAAAGCGCGATCATCGTCAAATTCAGCGAAGGGACGAAGGGCCAGACAACAAGAAGCTCCGAAAATTAGAAACTTACATGGTTTAAGGAGGTCCACGAAGGCCAAGAAAGAACTATAACAAGCGCACACAAGATGACTCTTGGCGCGAGAGACACGTTGTTTTTCCCATAGTGAGAGGAGGTCCAAGAGAAAGATGGCCCATAGTCATATCCGGTGTAATCAGTCATTACCAAACCGATTACATTTTCATTGACCCAGGGAGCACTGCAGATATCATCTACGAACAATGCTTTAACCAATTTGACCAAGAGGACAAAGCGCGCTTAGAACCAGTCGACTACCCACTAACTGGTTTCTGCAACGAAGCCGTTTTTCCTCTCAGCCAGATATCGTTCCTAGTGCTGCTCTCAGACGGAAGAAATTCGAGAACGAAGGAAGTCACATTCATGGTACTACCAGTGCATTCAAGACATGATATCCTGTAGGGAAGAGAATCCCAAGGAGACTTCAGTATGATTTGCTCCGGACTGCATTCAGCTGTTGGGTTCCCAACAGAGACAGGAGTAGCACTAATCTATGCAAGCAAAGAAGTCTTGGCAACAGACGAGATCAGGCCAGCAAAAGCGAGCAAATCGGTACCACGCGTGGAAGCAGAAAAATGGGTGCTAAACAGCAAATACCCAGAACAAACGGTCACCATGGGCCCTGCAATGTCTGACCTCACGCGCGCGTCGCTTAAAAAGTTGTTATTCAAAAACATAGATGTGTTCGCCTGGACACCAGCTGACATGGTAGGTGTTCCACAGCACATAGCAGAGCATAGATTAAACGTCTCAGAGAGTGCCAAACCTATGGTACACGCCAAGCGCCACCTAGGAGACATAAAGCATGACGATATGCAAGAACAAGTCACGGAGCTGTTAAACGCTGGCATCATCAGAGAAGTCCGATACCAAACTTGGGTGGCGAGCCCAGTAATGGTCCAAAAAGGAAACGGCAGTTGGAGAATGTGTGTAGATTACAAGGACCTAAACAAGGCATGCCCGCATGACTGTTATGCCTTACCAGATATCGATGAGAAGATCGATTCGCTGGCAACATTCAGATGGAAATGTTTCCTTGACTGTTATAAGGGGTACCATCAGGTACAGATGGCCATCCACGACGAGGATAAAACCGCATTCCGCACACCGACAGGGCTATACTGCTACACCAAAATGCCCTTCGGTCTATAGAATGCGGGTGCGACTTACCAGAGACTGATGAATGAAACGTTCAGCGATGCTATCGGCAAATACATCGAAGTGTACATGGATGACCTAGTCATCATGAGTAAGGAAGAAAGTATGATGCTGGCAAACATTCAAAAAAACGTTTGACACACTGCGCGGCGTAAGCATCAAGCTAAACCCAGCGAAATGTTCCTTTGGCATGGAGGAAGGAAAGTTCCTGGGTTTCATCGTCACAAAGGATGGTTTCAAAGTCAATCCTGAAAAGGTGCAAGCGATCGAGCGAATGCCTTCACCATCAACGATCAAGGAAATGCAGAAGTTGGCCGGACGGTTAGCAGCGCTCAACCGTTTCCTAGCTAATCATGTAGCTAAATCTCTCCCGTTCATCAAAACACTCCGCAATTGCATGAAGAAAAGTCAGTTCCAGTGGACCCCGGAAGCCGAACAAGCATTCCGAGAAATGAAAGATTGCCTTATAAGACTGCCAACACTGACGACGCCAGTAAAAGGGGAACCCCTAGTGATGTATTTGTCAGCATCAGACAAAGTAGTTGGAGCAGTTCTGCTCGTAGACCGATAGGGCATACAGACACCAGTTTACTATGTGTCTCGCACTCTAAACGATCTAGAAACGAGGTATGCTATAATGGAAAAACTGGTGCTGACACTGATCCATGCATCAAGGTGGTTGCGCAGATACTTCGCCAACCACGTCATTCATGTGTTAACAAATTACAACATCGGCAACATCCTCGCAAGGCCCGGGATTTCTGGAAGATTAGCGAAATGGGCTATAGAACTAGGGGCCATAACGTGGTCTTCAGGCCAAGACTAGCAATCAAGGGCCAGGTGTTGGTCGATTTCATGACAGAGGTGCCGGACGACAGAGACAGATAATGTAAGGCAATGGAAAGAGCTGAAAGGCAACATTCGGAAGAACCATGGCTACTGTATACAGATGGCGTATCCAACGAAGATAGCGCAGGCGCAGGACTTAGGCTGGTAAGTCCAGAGAAACATGAATTCACGTATGCCATCCGGTTAGACTTCAAAAGCACGAACAATGAAGCCAAATACGAAGCCTTTCTTGCCGGTCTGAGGTTGGCGATCAAGATGGGAGTCAAACACATCGAGGCGCATGTGGACTCCATGTTAGTAGCTGGGCAGATTAACGGCCAGTACGATGCCAAAGGAGACGTAATGGCATTATACCTAGACCAAGAGAAAGCATTGCTACAGAACTTCAATTCTTACAAGGTGCATCATATCAATCGAAACGAGAATAAAGCAGCAGGTGCATTAAGTAAGCTAGCATCCACCAGTTTCCAGCACTTGGCAAAGGATGTGTGCATCGAAGTTCTGAGCAATCCATCGGTACCGCTGAGGCAAGTGAGCGTTATTCAGTTGGGAACGACATCTTGGATGACTCCCATAATCATGTATCTCCAGTCTGGAGTGTTGCCGGAAAACAAAGCCGAATCAAGGAAAGTCCAATACAAATCCGAGCACTACCAGATGGTTGATGGAATCTTGTACCGAAAATCATACCTCGGGCCGTTGTTGAGATGTGTCGACCCAGAAGATGCAAACTACCTGATTCGAGAAGTACATGAGGGAATCTGTGGCATCCATGCCCGTCCGAGAATGGTGGTAGCGAAAGTGATGAACGCCGGGTACTACTGGCCTGGAATGCATTTAGACGCAGTGAAGGTGTTGAGGAAATGCAGCGGGTGCCAGAGACATGCCCCGAAAACGATGCGCCCCAAAAATGAACTAGTCCCCGTAACAACGGCATGGCCTTTTCAACAATGGGGAATAGATATGGTTGGTCCCTTTCCTGAAGCCCTGGGTGCAGTGAAATTTATCATAGTCGCGGTAGACTACTTCACAAAATGGGTAGAAGCAAAGGCACCGGCGTCAAGCACATCTACCGTAGTGCGGCGTTTCATCTTGGAACAGATAATCTGCAGGTTCGGGCTGCCTCTAAGAATTATCACCGATAACGGAACAAACTTTGCTGCAGAAGATCTTCAACGCTGGTTCAAAGAGCTACATATAGAGCACACCTTCTCCTCGATCGCGCACCCGCAGGGGAACGGTCAAGTGGAAGCCGTCAACAAGAGCATTGTAGACGGTATCAAAGCACGGTTGGGAACACAAAGAAGAGGCTGGGTTGACGAACTACCCAGCATACTATGGGCCCATAGGATGATGCCAAAAACAAGCAAGGGAGAGACACCGTTCAGTTTAGTCTATGGGTCCGAGGCCGTGATACCAGCAGAGATCGGACTACCGTCGCCAAGAATGCTCTCCATGAACATGATCAACAATGAAGAAGAAAAGAGGTTGGACCTTGACCTCCTAGAAGAAAGAAGAGAGATGGCGGCAATTAGTGAAGCGAAATACAAAACCAAACTAGAGAAGTATTATAACTCCAAGGTCCGAATTTGCACGTTCAATCCCGGAGATTACGTCCTAAGGGACAACGAGGCGTCCAACGCCGAAAAACCCAGAAAATTAGCTCCCAAGTGGGAAGGGCCTTATGTTGTAGATGAAGTCCTTGGAAAAGGCGCGTATAAACTACGCACCCTGGACAACAAAGAGGTCCCAAGAACCTGGAATGCTTAGCAGCTAAGAAGATGCTACATGTAGACAGTCAATATTTATCGTACTTGTAATGGTTGTGCGCCAACACATTTTAACACTAATACAAGAAGTGTTTGGCTATCTTGTCTCATGCGAATTTTTGTTACAACTGCATATATTACTTTGGGCATACACGATCACTTCGTATACATGAATCAACCTGTGCGCTTAAACGATAGAACAAACGTTGTAACTAACACAACACAACCTGTCAGCGCCATCATTCATTCGTGATACCTAATCAAAGTAATTACACATGCACATATTGTAACGATAGAAAAATTCAAAACAAGCAAAAGAGGTTAAGTCAAAAATTAACATAGAAAATACCAAATGTACCATAGTTATTGACAGACATGACAACTACGAGCAAATTGTTCACAAAGCATCAAGTGGAATTGTTTATGATATTATCAGGTAGTTACAAGGCTACCAAGCCCATACACGGCGCGCAGGCCGGAATCCTTCAATCTTGATGACTAGGGCCAGCACCTCCAGTTCCATGGCCTTAATCACCAAGAGCCTTTTTCAAAACTTCAACAGCGTTAGCTCTCCGGGATAACTTGTCAACGTCTTTAACAATACCAAATTCAACAAACTCGTAGTCACGACGTTTTGCAGCAAAAACAGCACCACAATCTTCCTTGTACAGCTCGAAATGATAATCCTTCTCATTATTAGCAGCTGCAGCCTTACCCTCGCTGTAACCATCCTTCCGCCCGCTATTATATGCCGCTTAACCCAACTCAAACATGTAATTGGCAAGCTCATGAGATTTCACAATACGTTCAGAAATCTACAAGAAGCACACAGAAACATAAGAAGAGTAATAAACACAGGTCGAAAGTAAGCATATATAAAGGAAGTTACCAGAGGCACCGCGCGAGAAAGGAGCCATTTGCAATCGGCAGAAACCTCCTCAACAAGGAGTTTGGAAGCCTTGCACTCAGCAACCTTTTCCTTAGCAAATTTTTCCAACTTAGCTATGCGCTGGAGTTACTCTTCTTCTCTCTTCTGAGCCGCAACACGTTCTTGCTCAGCTTCCTCACTAATCTTGCGTTTTTCACCAGATATCCTAACAATCGCTTCATGTTGCGCCTGCAACTCCTTATTGGTACGTTCACAAGCGATCTCCCAATCCTTCTGCTTGTTGGAGTTAACCAGTTTCTCCTGCGCAAGCTTTTGCTCAGCATCAGACACCCTCCATAACAAGCCCTTCCTCTCAGTATTAAACTTCTCCCTCTCTTCAGCAAATGCTTTCTTGTCATTTTCATACTCAAGAGTCTCCTCCCCCGTCAGCTTCCATTCTCGAACAATCTCCTGAGAGGTAGCAAAATAGTTGACCCCGGCATGGATATGCTCATCCAAAAGTTCAAACCGGTTGCGCCTTTTCTGAAATAACCTCTCAGCAGGAGGGAGAGACAAGGAGAAGAACTCCCGGTAGTTGTTATGATCACTCATCCGAGAGCCCTGGGTTAAATTCCACCGAGGAGCATGCGGCAGATCATCACACGCTGGGTTATGAGTATCCCAGGACCCAGTTTGGACATTTTCAAACTCATGACTCCGGGGTACCCCCGAAGTAGCACCACCACCGGAGGCCGGTGGACGCCTGGTATAGATGGTTTGCCGATGTGTAGCCTCACTAGACTCCGCATCAGTGTCAACACCCTTGCCTCGACCACCTGCACCATCACCACCACCTTCTCCGACTTGTTCAACCTCCACATGAACTTGTCTCTCCTTCTCAGCCTGATCTTCAGGAGGGGGGGGGGGGACAGACCCAAAGTCCTAGAAGGTGGAGAGTTAGGAGGAGTAATCTTTGAAATGTCAACCTTACGGGAAGTCTTACCCGGCTTAGCACCTGTTTCAAGACAACCAAGATAGTCAGAAAGAAGCAAAGAAAATGGCAACTAGAACAGAAAAATGAAAATTCTTGTACCATGAGAACCAGAAGCCACAAATATTTCTTCCAGCAGCTTCCCATGCTTCGCAGCAAAAACTTCCAGATCAACCTCAGATTCTGAAGGAGCAGGAGGAGCTTCCTTCTGGAGTTTGGCTCTTTTCGATGCAAGAGCAGCAGCAGCTTGCTCATCAAGCTCTTTCTTCTTAATTTCGCAGCAAAAACTTCCAGATCAACCTCAAAGTTTTTCTTTTCTTCATAATTTCGGTCAGAGTTTCTTCATCCTCCGGATCACGTTCAGTACGCTTGCTCCCTGCGCCTAAACCAGACAGCGTATCAGAAACGACAACATAATCTAGGAAAGGAAGAGTAGAAGGTCGCTTACAAGGAGTTTCGGTAACGTCCTCCTCAGCCTTCTTCTCCTTCCCCACAGACTTATCCACCTTCTTCTTCTTCTTGGTTTCTAACTGCTCAGCAGTTTCCACCGGGGTATCAACATCAACATCAACAGGCTCATTCACGGGCTCGTTCACAGCCCCTTGTGCTGGACCTGCACGAGGGGAACGAGGGATTAGGCCTTCATGCGATCTGTCAGAACCCTCACTCGAGAGAACAATAACTTCCTCTCGAGTAGGATCAACAGTGTCATCATGCTCATCACCATCATCTTCACCTAGGATTGTATTGGCATAAGCAGCGAAACTCTCGCAAGTATGGTGCAAAAAATGGTTGCAGATTTGGTCCAGCCATGTCGGTTTCCCCTCCGCTTGAACCGCTTCAACCATGGCACCACTGGCCTTTGGGTCAAGAACGTTCAACAAGCTGTATCCAACTGTAGAATACAAAGACATGAGGAAGAACACAGCAAAACAAGAGGAAAAAACAAACAAACAAGAAACATTACATATGTCTGCCTTGATAACCGTAAACAGGAACACCCAGAGGGTTCTTCGGGACCCACAGCATGCTCATACCGGCACCAACCAACGCTCTCTCCTCCAGTTGAGAAATAGAAGTGGCTTTGTGCGTCACCTTCTTGTACCACTCTTGCTTAGCAAAATCCACGGTCACGTCTACCTTAGGGATCCCTTCACCCTCTGCTCGATAGTGCATGTCTACCGGAATAACACCACGGTGAATGTAAAAGTACTTCTGTTTCCAATCATGTAAGCTTTTTGGAGGATTGGAACTACAAGGGATAACACCACTGGTCCGGGAGTTAAAAGAGTAGAAACCACCAGTGTAGGTCACGCTGTAAAAAACATTGAACATCTCAAAGGTCGGCTCAACACGGTTGGCCCTGCGGATAAATTCAAAATGGGTGACACGAGGAAGTCCCAACGCGTTTATTTGAGATATATGAAGCCCATAATTTGTCAACACATCGACAGTAAACTTCGTCATAGGGAGCCGGAAATTACCCTCACGGAAAAAGGCCGCATATAACGCAATATAACCTGGAGGTGCATTCAAGGTGGTAGAATTTGGGAGTGGAAACTAAGCACCCCACTCAGGAAGAAAACCCATATCCCTAACCAGATTATGGAACTCTTCTTCGTTCCAATTTATCGTCGCTCGGTCGGGACCTGGAGGATTCCTACCTTTGTACTTTCTTTTCTTCGTCGAAGGATTGCCTCCAGTAGACATAATGAAGGAAGATAGAAAGAGAAAATAGGAAGGAACTTAGAAGAAAGAGAGAGGTAGAGAAGTATGGGAGGAAACTGCTGTTTAAATTTTGAAAAGTGAAGGAAAGGAGAGAACCGCCATGTATTTATACCCATCGCATTTAATGCGATGGGTAGTGGGCCGTTAGGAATTCAGAACGTCAGCCAACAAGAGAAGGACATGTCAGCAGAGAGAGAAACCGTCACCTCTTTTTCCGGGAGCGTGGGCGGCACACGTCTGACACCATGACGGAAAGTAACTGACACCACTGAAAAGGCGCCTGTTCACCTCCGATAAGACAGGGACATCAGACAGTCACATCAGTTGTCTTCATCCCAAGAAAGGAAACTTCTTTCAGGAGGAAGTAACATCACGCCATGCGCCCAGTTGGCTCAACTTTGTAAAGTTACCAACTCGCCATGCGCCATGCACCCAGTTGGCTCAACTTTATAAAGTTACAAACACGCCATGCGCCATGCACCCAGTTGGCTCAACTTTGTAAATTTACCAACACGCCATGCACCATGCACCCAGTTGGCTCAACTTTGTAAAGTTACCAACACGCCATGTGCCCAGTTGGCTCAACTTTGTAAAGTTACCAACACGCCATGCATCCAGTTGGCTCAACTTTGTAAAGTTACCAACATGCCACGCGCCACGTGTCCAATTGACTCAACTTTGTAAGGTTACCAACACGCCGTGCGCCACGCGTCCAGTTGGCTCAACTTTGTAAAGTTTCCAACACGCAATGCGCCATGCGTCCAGTTGGCTCAACTTCGAAAAGTTACCAACACACCATGTGCCACGCGTCCAGTTGGCTCAACTTTGCAAAGTTACCAACACGACATGCGTCGCGCGACTATTTAGCTCAACCGCGCGAAGTAGCGAACATGCATTTCAAGAAACCCAATAACCACTACCTTTATAAGTCCAGAATCCCTCCTAGACGATAAACTCAACTAGAAGGCACACTGGACTGGGGGGGCTTGAAGAGGTATGGTCCCAATTCTTTGTCTACATGGCAAGGACCACACCACTTTTTCATCCAACATGGCGCCTACATCAGCAAGCGAATCCAGAAGCTTCTAGAAGCTTCTGGAAGACGTCAAGGTGGCACCAAAGATGCTCCTTCCGACAGAAAGGACAATACGTGTCACCAGTCTTCGAGCGCCATGTAGGCCTGCAGCAAATCCAAGAGCAGACCGACGGCAGCAGTACGATGTTTCCAGCATGGACAAATATAGGCGCGCCACGTGTACCACTACCCTGACCACAGCAGAGGGGACCAAGAGGATATTCCCCTTGGTCGGACAGCTGGCGCCCTATAGCAGCTGGCAAGGTTGCTCCTCCCTCTTTCACCCTCCGGCTATAAATAGGACCCTTCATCATTCAGGTTAATTCCATTCGATTCCTCACCCTCTCACTCTTAACACACACTGTTTCATCCCTCAGAGCAGTACTTATTCTCACGCCGGAGCCTGGTTAAGAGGGAAACCCACATATTCCCCTCTTAACGAGCTAACGGTGTTGCTGTTTTGCAGGACCTGTCTTTTGGCGAGTAAGAAAGGAGATTGAACCCACAAAAGAGACGACCCAGCTAGTTCACCATAAGTGTTAACCAGTGTTTCATCAGTAGGTAACATAGCCAAAGCGTTTCATTAGATTTTACTACGAAGGAAGGAACTCGCCAGAAGATCGGTCTGCAAGAAAGGCCTAGGTCAAATACCGAAATTGAGCTAATTCAAAATCGAACACCCTATGTCCTTTTACTACATGTATAATCCTTTTACTACAGGTATAACTAGATATTAACCCATGCCGTGCATTGCGGCGGCAACATCACGTTTGTAACTTCGTTACACGTGATATGATGGTGATGTGCGTGAAGTGTGTTATGGTTTTAATGTTTATGTTAAGCCCTTTTACACTTTCTTTAGCCAAGTTTTAAATTTATAAAACACGATATTTACTAACACTAAACACACATATGGGCAAGTGCACCCATCGTGAGCGTAGTATAGTGTTGGTAAGATACCGAGGTCGTCCAAGGACACAAGAGCTTTTAGTACCGGTTTATCCTCAACGTCTAATCAAATCAAAAAGTTTAGAAAAAGGTTTTAAACTAAGAAAAATAAAAACTAACTAAAATGCTGAAAATAAAAATAAAAATAAAACAGATAGACAAGATGAATCAATTAGCTCCGACTCGTGTTTAGTTTAACCTTTGATTATTTCCGCACTTTTGCACTTTTTAAGAGATTATCTTAGTTATTGTAGTAGGCCCCTCTTTTGAAGGTGACGTTACCCTCAACCCAGTAGTTTGAGTCAGCAAGGATACAATCCTAAAGGGTCGGATTATTGAAAGATAATTAATTAAGTTATTAATGCATATTATGGTAGGCCCCTCTTTTGAAGGCGACGTTACCCTCGGCTAAGTAGTCTGTGTCACACCCCGATATTTTCACGTATTACCGGTGGGCCCGGTGGGGAGTATCGTGACGTAGTTGATATCATCATAGTCAAACAACACAATATTTAAATGCACAGCGGAAGCAAAAGATAGATATTTTTCAACCAAACAAATTGTAATATTAAGTATCACAATATAGTTGAAAATAATCCACAGGTGGATCAAAATAAAAAGGAAACATTATTCAACAGTTTTATGTCATCCAAGCTTGCGAGACTTATTGTGGATGCTAGGAGAAAGCCAGCCTATTTCGAGTAGTACCTGCACTTAACCTTTTTGAGAAAATACGTCAGTTTACACTGTTAAATACAATTAACTGACTCATTTTGAAAAGGTTTACTAAAAATTGATTTGAATGCACGTGGCACAAACTTTTTATAACTTGGGATAATTATTTGAATATAATCTTGTAAAAGAATTACATGTTCCTTATGCGTTCAGTAGCCCGATCCGTAGACCGGGTTAAAGATTAATAGACACACCACATAATTTATTTATGCACTGACGGGTGTACGCCTACACCCCGTGCTCAGGTCGTGGCCATCTCGTAAGATGATGCCAAGGATATCTGGGATATGGTCATTAACCCCCAAAGGCTTTAAGCAAACAAAACATTTCCAAACGAGACATCTCAATGAATTAACCTCTATTCGATTAAAGATTCAATGCCCGACCAAGCGGTATTTTATATACCATACCCCAAGCCCGTATAGGGAAAATAAGTTAAAAGTATTTACCTTTGCAAGTATTAATCACAAATAGCAATGCGGGTAGCTTTTACCGGGTCTCCTATTCTGGAACAAAGGTTTATAATAACCTATTAGAATCCTAACAGGTCTTTAATTAAGCCTAAACTTAGACCGGTTAGTTTTAAAGGAAGATACGGTTCGTACGCATGATTAAGCGAAGACCGGAATAGAATGTGATTTAGACCCGACAAGTTTGAAGACTTGTATAATATGGGTAAACTCAACACATTCTGGATTTTGAGTTAAAAACGGTAAGGTTTGACCCGTTTCGGCTAATTTATGCAAACAAGTTATATAAACCGAACCGGACGCGCAAGAGGCGTAACAGGTATCCATAAGAGTCATATACAGGTTTCCTAAGTTAATATGCCTTAAATATGTTGTGATATCACTAGGATACCTTCCATTATGCCCAAAACGAGTTTAATCTTAATATAAGCCCCGTAGGGGTATTTTGGTCATTATAAAGATCATAAAAGAGATTAATTATAATTCTGAGACTCGGGTCTGAAATAATCAGTAGAACAACTAATTTTTACAAGTTATATCAGTTGGTGATAAGTCTTATATGACAAAATGGTTTTTAAACCTAAACTATGCGTTTAATACGCTTAAAAAGTCGTTTTAAGCGATTTCCGGGTTATACCGGAAATCTGAGTTTTCTGATCAGGTTATAAAGTTCAAAATACTTCATTTATTATATAAAATCAGTAGCAATTGAATTGGTGTCAAAATATTATGTAAAACTCATTTTATACACAAAAAGGTATAATCGGTATTTACCGAATCAAGGCCATAACCTTAGGTTATGATCAGGTAAAAAAATAATTAAAAATTTTCAAAATCCCAAAATATTATGTTACATCAGTGGGTAAAAGGTTTGGTGTCAAAAATTGGGTTTAGATAGGCTTTATGCTAATTACGCCATTTAATTCATAAAAAGCGTTCTAACTACGCTATTAAGCATAACTCCCAATCTAGACCTCCAACTGCTGTGAAAATTTAGGGACATGTTTATAAATCAGTAACAAAGATTATTGTCCTCTCATATTTCCAAAATCCTCATTTTATGGTAAAAAGGGCATTATGGTCAACATTAGGCAATTAACGGAAACGTGTAAATGAATCGGTCAATCGACGAACCAACCACAGAGGGTTATACTATCATGTAACCTGGTCCTAAGGAAGCTCTAAGGCATTTCTAAACCCATCTAAATCGGGTCAGAACTGAAGTCAAAGCAAAAGTCAAAGTTTTGCGACTTTCGGTTCCGAACCGAGCCTAAACAGAAAATTGTCGGATCAAACAAGCTTAGACCAGTTCTTATACTAATTACCAAGTTATATGAGTGATAAAATAGGTTACACGTATTCTACATTGCTAATTACGTGTTAATTCGCAAATTAAGTTTCTGCTGACTTTTTAATACAACTTTGACCCGACAAATGATCTAGTTAGAGCGGGAATCAGAGGGTTCCCTTTTAAGGGTTTATTGCCCACATAATTACCAACTTATAACTACTATCAATTTGACTAACCATCAGACCTTTAATGATTAACCGATAAGTCAAACCTTAATTATGACGGTTTGACTTTAAGCTAATTAACTCAGTAAAACACGATTAAGGAAGGTTAAGGAAGCTTACCAAGGTCCAATGCGCGACTAGTGATGCTTGGGGAATGGCCTTGAGCTCCAGAAATGATCAAAAGTTGAGTTGGGAATGAATGATCAAAAATGAAACAATGTGGGTCTTATATAGTGTTCTTGATTGCTTAAGATCATGCCAAACAACTCTAGGATTAATCCCTGATCAATAACAAGTGTCCCTAAGCCTAAGAACTAGTTTGTGCTGCATATGGTGATGAAAAATATCCATTTAAGTCGGTTAACTTGTTCATAATAGGAACCTGTCTATTTTCTGTCGCTGGGGATGCCTTACGGACCGTAAGGCAGGACCTTTACGGTCCGTAAGCCTTTACCAGAAGGCAAAAATTTTTAACCTTTCAAGCTTCGAACAGGCAACATAGGTATTACGAATTTGGGCCTCTATTATCAGTATGGGCCACATGAACATGCCCTGAACAGTTTAGACCACCTTTCATGATGTATAATTGTCTTGGACTTTCGAAAAGGTCACGCATGAAGGTTTGTCAAACACAATCTCATAGGATCCCGTTTCTTGCACTTTGAATCAATTATTACTAGTATATACCGGATTTGAGTATATCAGATGTTTATAATATAGATTAGGGTCTTGGGATTCATAATGAGGTCGTTCAGAGGTATAAATTAACATGTCAACACTTTTAAATCCTACCATACATCTTTAACTAGATCCGGGTTTATAACACTTTTGTCTTACATGACACGTGTCGTTATTTTATTGGACACAAATTTTTGAGGTGTTACATCCTCACCCCCTTAAAAGAAATCTCAACCTCGAGATTTACTGAAATAAATGAGGGTACTTTTCTTTCATTATGGACTCAACCTCCCACGTGTACTCGGGACCTCTACGCACATCCCATTTAACTTTTACGATCGGTACACGCTTCCTTCGAAGCTTCTTAACCTGTCGATCCTCGATCGACACATGTTTTTCAACAAACTTCAAGCTCTCTTCTATGTGCACATCTGTATGTGGTATGACTAGTGATTCATCAGCTAGACACTTCTTCAGATTGCAGATATGGAATACATTGTGAATACCACTGAGCTCTTCAGGTAATTTTAACTTATAAGCAACTGATCTGACACATTCGATGATCTCGAATGGTCCTATGTACCTTGGGCTTAACTTACCTTTCTTACCAAATCGCATCACTTCCTTCCAGGGTGATACTTTAAGCAACACTTTGTCACCTACCTCGAATTTCAGAGGTTTACGCTTTAAATTGGCGTAGCTTTTCTGCCTATCTCTGGCAGCTTTCAGGCGATCACGAATCTGGACAATCTTGTCCGTCGTTTCAAAGACAATTTCAGGTCCTGTCAGTTGGACATCTCCAACTTCCGCCCAACAGACGGAAGTTCTGCACTTTCTACCGTACAAGGCCTTGAAAGGCATGGCTTTAATGCTCGAATGATAGCTATTATTATGTGAGAACTTGATTAATGGCAGGTGGTTATCCCAACTACCACCTAAGTCAATCACACATGCACGAAGCATGTCTTCCAACGTTTGGATTGTACGCTCACTCTGGCCGTCCTTCTGAGGATGGTAAGTCGTACTAAAATTTAAGCGCGTGCCCAAAGATTGTTGGAAACTCTTCCAAAAGTGTGACGTGTATCTAGTATCTCTGTCAGAGATAATAGACACAAGTACGCCATGCAGAGATACAATCTTATCTATGTACAATTGGGCTAACATGTCGGAGCTATAGGTCTCCTTAATGGGTAGGAAATGTGCTGACTTAGTCAGTCTATCCACTATCACCCATATAGTATCATTTCCTTTCCTTGTCTTCGGCAACTTGGTGATGAAATCCAATGTCACCATTTCCCACTTCCACGTGGGAAGTTCAGGCTGTTGTAGCAAACCTGACAGCTTCTGATGTTCAGCTTTGACTTACGCACATGTCAAACATTTAGCTACATAGGTAACAATAGACTTCTTCAAGCCTATCCACCAAAAATTTGCTTTCAGATCATGGTACATCTTGTCAGCCCCAGGATGAACGGAGTATTTAGAACTGTGGGCTTCCTGGACGATAACATCTCGAAGTCCTCCATAAACTGGAACCCATATTCGTCCATTTAACCTCAGGATTCCGTCCTTGCCATAGGATAACTGCTCCTTAGTTACCCCTAGCTTTTCATCAGGATAGTTAGCTTCTAGCATAGCTTCCTTCTGCGCAGCTAACAACCTTTCGTTCAAACCATTCTTTATCTCAATGCTCTTGGCATTGATTCTTATAGTCTTCACTCTTTCCTTTCGACTTAAGGCATCGGCGACCACATTCGCCTTGCCAGGATGGTATCTTATTTCACAATCATAATCATTCAAAGTTTCCATCCAACGTCGCTGCCTCATGTTCAAGTCCTTCTGATTAAACAAATGTTGAAGGCTCTTGTGATCAGAATAGATCACACACTTGGTTCCATACAAGTAGTGTCTCCAAAGTTTTAGTGCAAATACAACGGCACCCAACTCCAAGTCATGGGTGGTGTAGTTCTTTTCGTTCACCTTTAACTGTCGAGAAGCATAGGCAATAACCTTGCCTTTCTGCATAAGCACGCATCCCATACCCGTGTGCGATGCATCACAATATACTACAAATTCCTCTATTCCATCAGGCAATGTCAACACTGGTGCATTTCTTAGCTTCTGCTTAAGGATATCAAAGGATTCTTGTTGCTTTGGTCCCCATTCGAACTTAATATTCTTCCTAGTCAAAGAAGTTAGGGGTGCAGCAATCCTTGAAAAATTTTCAATAAAACGCCTGTAATATCCTGCCAATCCCAAGAAACTACGAATCTCTGTGGGCGTCTTCGACTCTTGCCAATTCATGACAGCTTCCTTAGCGGGATCTACCTGGATTCCGCGTTCACTAACCACATGTCCAAGAAATTGGACTTCACGAAGCCAAAATTCACATTTAGAGAATTTGGCATAGAGCTTTTCTGGATGAAGCAGTTTCAGAATGCAATGGAGGTGCTTCTCATGGTCAGCTTGGTTCTTCGAGTAGATGAGGATGTCGTCAATGAAGACGATGACAAATTTATCCAAGTAGGGTTTGCAAACGTGATTCATGAGATCCATGAATGCGGCTGGTGCATTAGTGAGTCCAAAAGGCATCACTAAGAACTCGTAATGACCATAACGAGTCCTAAATGCAGTCTTGTACACATCTTCATCTTTAACTTTCAGTTGATGATAGCCTGACCTTAAGTCAATCTTAGAGAAGAACTTGCCCCTTGAAGGTGATCGAACAGATCGTCGATCCTGGGCAATGGATATCTATTCTTGACAGTAACTTTGTTAAGTTCTCGATAATCGATGCACAGACGCATCGAGCCATCTTTTTTTTTCACAATGAGGATTGGTGCTCCCCAAGGAGATGAGCTAGGTCTAATAAATCCTTTGCTTAACAAATCATCCAGTTGAGTTCTTAACTATTTCATCTCTGTTGGAGCCAATCTATAAGGTGCTCTTGCAACCGGTGCCGCGCCAGGAATAATGTCAATCCTGAACTCCACTTGCCTATCTGGAGGTAAACCAGGTAGTTCTTCAGGGAATACTTCTGGATATTCAGAGATAATGGGTATGTCTTCGATCTTAGGCTTAGGTTCATCAATAGTTACTTGCGCCATGTAGATAACACAACCCTTCGTCGAACACTTTGATGCCTTGAGCATGGACACTTGCTCAGGCATTCTGTACTTAGTATCTCCTTGAATGGTAAGTGGTTCACCGGACGGAGTCTTGATCACCACCTGCTTCTTATTGCAGACGATCTGGGCCTGGTTATGAGATAACCAGTCCATGCCTAAAACGATGTCGAAACCTGCTAACTTCAAAGGAAGTAGGGACAAAGGAAAAGAGTGGTTCCTAATGGATATGAAACATCCATCTAATACGGTTGAGGCAGTTTCTAAGGTGCCATCTGCCAATTCCACCGCATATTTCACACTTAAGGTTTTAACAGGTAATTTCAACAATTCACAAAACTTATTATCTACGAACGACTTATCAGCGCCTGAATCAAAAAGTACTCTTGCATAGACATCATTTATGAGGAAGGTACCTGTGATCACATTGTCTTCCTGGACGGCTTCCTTTGCATCCATCCTGAAGACCCTTGCATTGGTCTTTTTCCCTTCTTCTGGCTTCTTGGCATATTTTGGGCAGTTGGACTTGATATGCCCTTTTTCGTTGCAGCTATAGCACGTAGCATCCTTAATTTTCTTATAGTCTAAGGTCTTGTGCTCAGAAGACTTGCAGATCCCACATGCCCTTGGCTGTGACTGGGATTTCAACTCAAGTCTGCACTTCTCGAAATGGTGCTTCTTACAGATTTTACATTTGGGCTTATCACCCGACTGATGACCATCTTTCTTGGATCCAGAACTCTTTTTGTGGTCATTGTTTCCCCTATGTCTCTTATCCGATCGTCGTGAGTTATCATCCTCACGCTTCCTTTTCTCGGCATCCATGTTCCTCAGCGATCTCTGCCTGACCGCGTCTAATGTGAGGGACAAGGATATATCAGCTGCAGAACTGAATGTAGCTGGCCGAGAGGCTTTTACACTTGCCTTAATCTCTGGGGCTAAACCCCCAATGAAACGAGCTATTCTTTTGGGTTCCGGGGTCACAAGATAAGGAACCAACCTTGACATTGTATTGAAGCTGGTAAGGAAGGCTTGACAATCCAGGTTTTTCATAACCAGCGATAAGAAATCAGCTTCAATATTCTCAACCTCATGCTGAGGGCAGTAGTTTTCCTTAATCAACATCACAAACTGATCCCATGACAGATTGTACAATGGGATTTTTCCGGTAGCTTGGATTAAAGATCTCCACCAAGCTAATGCCTCCCCCTTGAATGACTGAGACACGAACTTTACCACATCCTTATCAGCGCACCCGCTGATATCAACCACGGTGTCCATCTCATCCAACCATGTCATGCAGTCTATAGCTCATTTTTCCCCAGTGAAATCCCTGGGTTTGCATGAAACAAAATACTTGTAGGAGCAACCCTTATCATGGGGTCCTTGATTCAGTATGATCCTTTGAGATGGAACACTTTGCTGATTTGAAGAGTGACGATCGTCATCGCCCTTCTTTGGCTCTTCCTTCTTGGAGGGTGGCTTGCTGTGAGCCTCTGAATGACTCTTAGGCTTGGAATGCGGTGCGGATAGGGTCCTACTTCGAGTCCCGCTATATTCATTATACTGCCGCTCTATTGCTTTTGTAACAGCATTGTCTATCAATGCTTGCAGTTCTGCACCCGCTATGTTAATTCGGGTATTATCATGATCCTCCCTTGGGTGACTGTTGATCTCATCCGAGTCAGCCATGTAGTTTGAACTGTTACATAAGATACTGACAATAATTTATTTGGGAGTTTATTAGGGAATTGTCTTTTATGGCAATTCATTAACCATGGTAACACAGGCCATATTAGGTTAATTTGTTAATCATATTTATTTAGGATTTTTATTTTAATTTATCCTAATTATAAAACAATAACAGTATTATTAGTAGCACAAAAGGCCTAGTCACAGGGACATTTTTAAATCATAAGCCATGATTTCAGAGAATCAAGGCATGAAGGTTTCAACATAGTTCTTTACCTTTTTCTGACAGGGAGTCGTAGACTACTACTGTCTTTTGTCTTATATGACAATGAGTATGGCCCGTAGGCACTATATTACCAATGGATGGTCAGCATATGATCATCTAAATTGATGATTTAACCCATGATTTATAGATCATTAATGTAGATTAGGAATCTTTTGGTGATTCCTATTATAAGAATGACGTGTGTGTTTTTAACGAATCACGTCTGCCAGGAGCGTTAACATGTTTTCAGATGTTAACAGGGATTTGAATCTTTTAAACAGGCCTTACCATCTTGGCCAAGTCTTATAATGACATGCAGACTAGGTTATAGCTTTAAGATTCTTATTTAATATTTAATAGGCAGATTTTTTTTAAAAGGAATGATTTTGACTTATTTATTTCATATATTTATGCATATAATGACAAAAATGAAATTCATAAACTTAACATTCCATTAAATATTAAAAGGATTATACATTGCCCTAAACGGGACTTTTAACAGAAACAACTTGCCCACGCAGGGGCTAAACCGATAACACAAGTCCTCGCAGGGACCAATTACTTAAATAGATGTCCACGCAGGGACTAAAAAGACAAGTCCACACAGGGACTGAAAAGACAAGTCCGCACAGGGACTAAATACATATATAAATGTCCACGCAGGGACTTGATTGAAATAAGGAAGTACAATAATACATATAGGGATTTAGTGATCCCTCTTCTTCTTTCCTTTTAATAAGCTTGCTAAGCCCTTGAGAAATCCTCTGTTGTTCTTACGTTCTTCTTGAAATTCATGTTCCACCCGACTTAGTCTTTGGAGGATTTCCTCCTATTCCGGTGGGGAAAATCGTGGTGGCTGCGACTGTTGCCGAATCGGAGATCGAGCAGGTATTTGATACCCATGAGCTGGATATCCCATTCCCCAAGGGGCTCCATATGGTCCTTCGGGGTGAAGGGCGTTGTAGTTTGCCGCTACAAGGTACGGGTCGGCTTCAACATAGTTATAATGAGTGTGAGTCGGTTGCTCAAACAGATTGTACGCTGTTGAACCGGCGTAGGTAGGAATCGGGTTATCAAAACCCAATGGTGGCGGCGGTGGTGCAACTGGTGCAGATTAACTTCTGGAATTAGGTTTGAGGGCCCACCCATTAGTGGGTCTTCATGCAGTGGCGGGTAGTGACTGCCACTAGAGTGTTGAGGGGTGTTAAAGTGAAAACCCCCTCCTCGCGCGGATATTCGTGCGCCTGTTCTCCTACGCCTTGGTGGTTCTGGATGTGCTTGATGAACTGGCGGCGGTGGTGGCGGTGGCGTGACTGCCACGAAGCGCGAATCCTCTAAGGGATCCTGTTGCTGCTGTTGCTGTGGGTTATGAGAGGGTGTAAAATACCACTCATATTGGTTAAACCTCGCTTGGTAACTGTCTGGACCACCGTAGGGTGATCCGTGGAAGGATGATCCATCAGAGATCTCGATGGGATGGTTGGGTGTTCTGGTTGCAGGCTCGACGGGATCCGTGTCCTCGTCCATGTCCATTGCTTGGTCTCCCGAGAAATGGTCTTCAGGTCCTAGTGGGTTAAAACCCACTGGTTCTTCTATATAGTTTTCCGGATTGAACCGGCCCTGAAAGACAGGAGTGGGGTCGCCAAAGGAACAGTGTGAAACGGATCGCTGCAATGGTAAGAAGGAGTGGCGTGTATTTTCAGGCTCGTTCTCTGATAACAGTCCAAAGGAATGGTGATAGGGAGGCGTTGAGCTATACGAGGTAGATCGCCTAGCGGGCTCCGAATAGGTCCTCCAGGCTCCTTGCGGATCGACACTCAGAGTAGTAGAAGGAGTTCGCCGGTGTGAAGGCCCGGCTTCGTGATCGTTGGGGGCGTTGATCGGCCCCTTACCTCGTCCTCCTCTTCTAAATCTTGGTGGCATTTCCTGTCAAAACAAATAAAAGATACAACAAGAAATATAAAGGACAAGGTTAGGATTAAAAACAAATTTTGATTTGTCCTAAGTTCTTTGTCTAGACTCGAAAATTTAGGAATGTGCAATTGCGTCATTGAGATTAAACAAAAAAGGCTAGTGTTTAATTCACTTAATGTAGGCTCTGATACCAACCTGTCACACCCCGATATTTCCACGTATTACCGGTGGGGAGTATCGTGACGTAGTTGATATCATCATAGTCAAACAACACAATGTTTAAATGCACAGCGTAAGCAAAAGATAGATATATTTCAACCAAACAAATTGTAATATTAAGTATCACAAGATAGTTGAAAATAATCCACAGGTGGATCAAAATAAAAAGGAAACATTGTTCAACAGTTTTATGTCATCCAAGCTTGCGAGACTTATTGTGGATGCTAGGAGAAAGCCAGCCTATTTCGAGTAGTACCTGCACTTAACCTTTTTGAGAAAATACGTCAGTTTACACTGGTAAATACAATTAACTGACTCATTTTGAAAATGTTTACTAAAAATTGATTTGAATGCACGTGGCACAAACTTTTTATAACTTGGGATAATTATTTGAATATAATCTTGTAAAATAATTACATGTTCCTTATGCGTTCAGTAGCCCGATCCGTAGACCAGGATAAAGATTAATAGACACACCACATAATTTATTTATGCACTGACGGGTGTACGCCTACACCCCGTGCTCAGGTCGTGGCCATCTCGTAAGATTATGCCAAGGATATTCGGGACATGGTCATTAACCCCCCAAAGGCTTTAAGCAAACAAAACATTTCCAAACGAGACATCTCAATGAATTAACCTCTATTTGATTAAAGATTCAATGCCCGACCAAGCGGTATTTTATATACCATACCCCAAGCCCGTATAGGGAAAATAAGTTAAAAGTATTTACCTTTGCAAGTATTAATCACAAATAGCAATGCGGGTAGCTTTTACCGGGTCTCCTATTCTGGAACAAAGGTTTATAATAACCTATTAGAATCCTAACGGGTCTTTAATTAAGCCTAAACTTAGACCGGTTAGTTTTAAAGGAAGATACGGTTCGTACGCATGATTAAGAGAAGACCGGAATAGAATGTGATTTAGACCCGAAAAGTTTGAAGACTTGTATAATATGGGTAAACTAAACACATTCTGGATTTTGAGTTAAAAACGGTAAGGTTTGACCCGTTTCGGCTAATTTATGCAAACTAGTTACATAAACCGAACCGGACGCGCAAGAGGCGTAACGGGTATCCATAAGAGTCATATACAGGTTTCCTAAGTTAATATGCCTTAAATATGTTGTGATATCACTAGGATACCTTCCATTATGCACAAAACGAGTTTAATCTTAATATAAGCCCCGTAGGGGTATTTTGGTCATTTTAAAGATCATAAAAGAGATTAATTATAATTCTAAGACTCGGGTCTGAAATAATCAGTAGAACAACTTATTTTAACAAGTTATATCAGTTGGTGATAAGTCTTATATGACAAAATGGTTTTTAAACCTAAACTATGCGTTTAATACGCTTAAAAAGTCGTTTTAAGCGATTTCCGGGTTATACCGGAAATCTGAGTTTTCTGATCAGGTAATAAAGTTCAAAATACTTCATTTATTATATAAAATCAGTAGCAATTGAATTGGTGTCAAAATATTATGTAAAACTCATTTTATACACAAAAAGGGTATAATCGGTATTTACCGAATCAAGGCCATAACCTTAGGTTATGATCAGGTAAAAAAATAATTAAAAATTTTCAAAATCCCAAAATATTATGTTACATCAGTGGGTAAAAGGTTTGGTGTCAAAAATTGGGTTTAGATAGGCTTTATGCTAATTACGCCGTTTAATTCATAAAAAGCGTTCTAATTACGCTATTAAGCATAACTCCCAATATAGACCTCCAACTGTTGTGAAAATTTAGGGACATGTTTATAAATCAGTAACAAAGATTATTGTCCTCTCATATTTCCAAAATCCTCATTTTATGGTAAAAAGGGCATTATGGTCAACATTAGGCAATTAACGGAAACGTGTAAATGAATCGGTCAATCGACGAACCAACCACAGAGGGTTATACTATCATGTAACCTGGTCCTAAGGAAGCTCTAAGGCATTTCTAAACCCATCTAAATCGGGTCAGAACTGAAGTCAAAGCAAAAGTCAAAGTTTTGCGACTTTCGGTTCCGAACCGAGCCTAAACAGAAAATTGTCGGATCAAACAAGCTTAGACCAGTTCTTATACTAATTACCAAGTTATATGAGTGATAAAATAGGTTACACGTATTCTACATTGCTAATTACGTGTTAATTCGCAAATTAAGTTTCTGTTGACTTTTTAATACAACTTTGACCCGACAAATGATCTAGTTAGAGCGGGAATCAGAGGGTGCCCTTTTAAGGGTTTATTGCCCACATAATTACCAACTTATAACTACTATCAATTTGACTAACCATCAGACCTTTAATGATTAATCGATAAGTCAAACCTTAATTACGACGGTTTGACTTTAAGCTAATTAACTAAGTAAAACACGATTAAGGAAGGTTAAGGAAGCTTACCAAGGTCCAATGCACGACTAGTGATGCTTGGGGAATGGCCTTGAGCTCCAGAAATGATCAGAAGTTGAGTTGGGAATGAATGATCAAAAATGAAACAATGTGGGTCTTATATAGTGTTCTTGATTGCTTAAGATCATGCCAAACAACTCTAGGATTGTTCCCTGATCAATAACAAGTGTCCCTAAGCCTAAGAACTAGTTTGTGCTGCATATGGTGATGAAAAATATCCATTTAAGTCAGTTAACTTGTTCATAATAGGAACCTGTCTATTTTCTGTAGCTGGGGATGCCTTACGGACCGTATGGCAGGACCTTTACGGTCCGTAAGCCTTTACCAGAAGGCAAAAAATTTTAACCTTTCAAGCTTCGAACAGGCAACATAGGTATTAATAATTTGGGCCTCTATTATCAGTATGGGCCACATGAACATGCCCTGAACAGTTTAGACACTTCTTCAGATTGCAGATGTGGAATACATTGTGAATACCACTGAGCTCTTCAGGTAATTTTAACTTATAAGCAACTGATCCAACACATTCGATGATCTCGAATGGTCCTATGTACCTTGGGCTTAACTTACCTTTCTTACCAAATCGCATCACTCCCTTCTAGGGTGATACTTTAAGCAACACTTTGTCACCTACCTCGAATTTCAGAGGTGTACGCTTTAAATCGGCGTAGCTTTTCTGCCTATCTCTGGCAGCTTTCAGGCGATCACGAATCTGGACAATCTTGTCCGTCGTTTCAAAGACAATTTCAGGTCCTGTCAGTTGGACATCTCCAACTTCCGCCCAACAGACGGGAGTTCTGCACTTTCTACCGTACAAGGCCTCGAAAGGCACGGCTTTAAAGCTCGAATGATAGCTATTGTTATATGAGAACTCAATTAATGGCAGGTGGTTATCCCAACTACCACCTAAGTCAATCACACATGTACGAAGCATGTCTTCCAAAGTTTGGATTGTACGCTCACTCTGGCCGTCCGTCTGAGGATGGTAAGTCGTACTAAAATTTAAGCGCGTGCCCAAAGATTGTTGGAAACTCTTCCAAAAGTGTGACGTGTATCTAGTATCTCTGTCAGAGATAATAGACACAGGTACGCCATGCAGAGATACAATCTTATCTACATACAATTGGGCTAACATATCGGAGCTATAGGTCTCCTTAATGGGTAGGAAATGTGCTGACTTGGTCAGTCTATCCACTATCACCCATATAGTATCATTTCCTTTCCTTGTCGTCAGCAACTTGGTGATGAAATCCAATGTCACCATTTCCCACTTCCACGTGGGAAGTTCAGGCTGTTGTAGCAAACCTGACGGCTTCTGATGTTCAGCTTTGACTTGCGCACATGTCAAACATTTAGCTACATAGGTAGCTATAGACTTCTTCAAGCCTATCTACCAAAAATTTGCTTTCAGATCCTGGTACATCTTGTCAGCCCCAGGATGAACGGAGTATTTAGAACTGTGGGCTTCCTGGAGGATAACATCTCGAAGTCCTCTATAAACTGGAACCCATATTCGTCCATTTAACCTCAGGATTTCGTCCTTGCCATAGGATAACTGCTCCTCAGTTACCCCTAGCTTTTCATCAGGATAGTTAGCTTCTAGCATAGCTTCCTTCTACGCAGCTAACAACCTTTTGTTCAAACCATTCTTTATCTCAATGCTCTTGGCATTGATTCTTATAGGCTTCACTCTTTCCTTTCAACTTAAGACATCGGCGACCACAATCGCCTTGCCAGGATGATATCTTATTTCACAATCATAATCATTCAAAGTTTCCATCCAACGTCGCTGCCTCATGTTCAAGTCCTTCTGATTAAACAAATGTTGAAGGCTCTTGTGATCAGAATAGATCACACACTTGGTTCTATACAAGTAGTGTCTCCAAAGTTTTAGGGCAAATACAACGGCACCCAACTCCAAGTCATGGGTGGTGTAGTTCTTTTCGTGCACCTTTAACTGTCGAGAAGCATAGGCAATAACCTTGCCTTTCTGCATAAGCACGCATCCCATACCCGTGTTCGATGCATCACAATATACTACAAATTCCTCTATTCCTTTAGGCAATATCAACACTGGTGCATTGCTTAGCTTCTGCTTAAGGATATCAAAGGATTCTTGTTGCTTTGGTCCCCATTCGAACTTAATATTCTTCCAAGTCAAAGAAGTTAGGGGTGCAACAATCCTTGAAAAATTTTCAATAAAACGCCTGTAATATCCTGCCAATCCCAAGAAACTACGAATCTCTGTGGGCGTCTTCGGCTCTTGCCAATTCATGACAGCTTCAACCTTAGCGGGATCTACCTGGATTCCGCGTTCACTAACCACATGTCCAAGAAATTGGACTTCACGAAGCCAAAATTCACATTTAGAGAATTTGGCATGGAGCATTTCTCGATGAAGCAGTTTCAGAATGCAATGGAGGTGCTTCTCATGGTCAGCTTGGTTCTTCGAGTAGATGAGGATGTCGTCAATGAAAAAATGATTAGGTCGTTGATTCCTAACTTTCTTAAAATCCTTGTGTCCCCGGCAACGGCGCCAAAAACTTGATGTGCGTGAAGTGTGTTATGGTTTTAATGTTTATTTTAAGCCCTTTTACACTTTCTTTAGCCAAGTTTTAAATTTATAAAACACGATATTTACTAACACTAAACACACATATGGGCAAGTGCACCCATCGTGAGCGTAGTATAGTGTTGGTAAGATACCGAGGTCGTCCAAGGACACAAGAGCTTTTAGTACCGGTTTATCCTCAACGTCTAATCAAATCAAAAAGTTTAGAAAAAGGTTTTAAACTAAGAAAAATAAAAACTAACTAAAATGCTGAAAATAAAAATAAAAATAAAACAGATAGACAAGATGAATCACTTGGCTCCGACTCGTGTTTAGTGTAACCTTTGATTATTTCCGCACTTTTGCACTTTTTAAGAGATTATCTTAGTTATTGTAGTAGGCCCCTCTTTTGAAGGTGACGTTACCTTCAACCCAGTAGTTTGAGTCAGCAAGGATACAATCCTAAAGGGTCGGATTATTGAAAGATAATTAATTAAGTTATTAATGCATATTATGGTAGGCCCCTCTTTTGAAGACGACGTTACCCTCCGCTAAGTAGTCTGAGTCAGCAGGGATACAGTCCTAAGTAGCCGGGTTAAAGTATTAATAGTAGCTTACATATGAGGGGGGTCAAAGAGTTTGAACCCCCGCCATCCAATACCGTTAAGTATTGAAGGAGGTCCTACTAAATTTGAGCCAGGTCCTTGCAGGATCTATACACTAAACAAGGCAAGACTCTTACTAAACCGTTCCCTTAACCCCCGACCAGGTAGCCAACATACCTCCATATAGATCGTGGAGATATGAATGGTGAAAATCTTTTATTTTATATAGACAGTAAAATAATGCCAAGACACCACGGACAAACGTTAAGGAAAATCACCTTCAGCATAAGAAACTAGTTATTAAAGTCATTAATACATAACCAAGTAAAAAGTGCGAAAAGATTAAAAATAAAAAGTATTACACTAGACACTTTGTCTTCACCAAGTGATGTAAGAGACTTAGGCAAACATGGCCTTGATTGTCAAGAACTCTTACGATCAATCTTGGATCCCGAGACAACTCACACACTCTATAATGGACAATGGATGATGGTGGTGGATGATGGTGTTATGGTGGTGGTGGGTGGTGGGTGAAGTGTGAGAGAGGTGGTGTGCCAAGGGATGATTTGAGCTTGAACCAAGCACTCCTATTTATAGGCTGAACAGAAGCTCGGGCACGGCCCCGTGTCCAGTGGGCACGGCCCCATGTCCACATCCTTCTCTGTCTTCATTAATTGCTCTTGTCTGTATTAGTTGACCATGGCCTCGTGTCCGATGGGCACGGCCCCGTGTGCAGAAGCATATCTGTACTATCAAGATTTGCTTGGATTCTGCGAATCTTAAAGTTGACCACGGCCCCGTGTCCGCTGAGCACGGCCCCGTGGTGGGCGATGGAAGCTTCTACAACTTTGTCTTTTATGCTGACACTTGGGCACGCCCCCGTGCTTATTGAGCACGGGGCATGTTCAGCCTTCTGTTCTCTTGTTTTGCTTGGGAAGATGCTGTCGTGGGGTCGGGCATGTCACGTTTGTTCCTTTTCTTGTATTTATGTTTGATTTAGCTGCCTTTTTGCTTTTTTTGTTAATTTGAGCTCATTTAATCCTGAAAATACAAAAGGAAGACAAAAGCATACTTTTTCCAACATTTGTACTAAAAAGGGTTAGTTTTATGCCACAATTGATGTAATTTATATGTTGCATTTTGCACACAGCAAATACCCCCACATTTGAATCTTTGCTTGTCCTCAAGCAAAACTCTTTATAATGTGGCTTTACACTCCCAAATGGGATTGGTAGAAAAGAAGGTTTTCGGGCTTGTCATAGAGTGTCGGGATTTCCAAGATTCTTTATTTAGTTTTATTTTTATTTGTTTACAATCCTATTCGTCATGATTTATTTAAAACTTTTCATAAGATAAATTACTTATTAGGGCATAACATGCTTCTTTAAAATTCCATTTATATACAAGTTCACATACCTCATGGGGGATCACTCAACACTCGGCCGAAGATGTATTTTAGTGAATCACTCGAGAGCGGCATGGAACTTACTCCTACCATAGGCTTGCTAAGCAATCAATCCTTCTCCTTTTTAACTATATACCTTTGTAAATATCAAGAGGACTTTTGGGTGAAGGGTTAGGCTTGGGTTAAAGGTAGGTGGTTGGGGAAGTAGAAAAGGGCGAAAAGCGTAAAAAGCGTCGGTTTTCGAAAGACTTTTTATTTTTGCAATTTTTATTTTGATGAAACTATTATTCAAACAAAGTTATTTTTGATGAACTTGTTTGTTTATTTCTTTTGCTTCATCAACAAAACATAAATTATAGAGTTAATTGCCCGGATAGTCGCTGTGGTTTCACGTTTTTTCATGTTTAGTCCCCAACTTTTCAAAATAGCATCTATGCTCCCTGTGGTTTAATCGTTTGTTACTCGGATGGTCCCTACAGTGGATGGAGGTTAGTTTATTCAGTTAAATACGTATGAAATGACCGAAATACCCTCATTCTTAATATAAATAAAGAAACCAAAAAAATATGAATGGTCACTAAAAACAAGTGGGCCCCACCATTTAATTTAATAATAAAGTTTAATCCCTCCCTCCCTCTGTATCTCTGCTCCACCATCTCATCTTCATCACCACCAGACCACCACCCTACCACCACCAGCCATCACCGCCTCCATTCTCAAAACTTTCAAAATCTAAAAAAATTAAGAAAAAGATGAAAACAGAAGGTTAAGAGTATCACATTCATCATACGCACGGATCACAGTCTTCAAACGTATCACTGATTTGTTCATACGCAAGTTGTTTTTATCAGAACTGATTCAGAGATTTTCTATTGTTGAAGCGAAATCTGAATCTAAAGTTGCAGTTTTCATATCATTGATTCAGATCGAAATCTTTAAACAGAAAAAGTTTATGATTTTTAGCTTGAAGCTGAATAACGAGATAGAAGTTGTTTGTCAGCTGAGTTAATCGAATTCGCTGATTCGTTTCTTGTTCGAAAAGTATATATAATAGAACGAAAAAGTGGAGTATCGATTGCAGGTTGTTTGTTGATTTGAGTTCAGATCTGATATTCTATTGAAGAAGAAGACAGTTTATTTCAGATCTGAGTTTGAGGGTGCAGTTTTGTTGTAAAACAATCGCAGGTTTTTGACTTGTAAATAAACGAAGAAGAAGAGTGATTTTAATTGTTTTGGTTTAGTGTAAAGAACAGTCGAAGAGGAAGAGATATAGGTGGGTGAGGTATTATTAGAGTTTATAAGCGACAGTAGTTAGTGCTGTTAAAAAGAGTTTTCAGTGTGTAAAGAAATAGTGATGACTGTTGTGTTATGGTGTCACCAGGGTTTGTTTTTGCGAAGGAAAGTATAAGCTAAGAATTGAAGTTCTATCATAAAAGCTTAAAAGCTTTAGGTTTGGCTGGTAAAAGGTTTGGGTGACAAAAGGAGGAAGATGGGGCACTTACCACAATAAGGGTTTTGTTGTAATTTTACACACAATTAACTGAATAAGTTAACCTTCATCCATTGTAGGGACCATCCGAGTAACAAACGATTAAACCACAGGGAGCATAGATGCTATTTTGAAAAGTTGGGGACTAAACATGAAAAAACGTGAAACCACAGGGACTATCCGGGCAATTAACTCTAAATTATATATATATATATATATATATATATATATATATATATATTAAAGTCATACGAAAAACTGAGCTTGTTACTAAAACAAAGGGTTAGAAATAAAAAAATGTTTTGGTGGGTGAAAGGGTGTTTGGTTTGGGTTATGAAATGAAAAGGTTTAGGCTCAAAGGGGCTAACTAGGGGGATTTTGGGTAAGTGGTAAAAAAAAGAAAAATAATGGTGTAGAAATAAAAAAAAGGGTTAGTCCTAATGCCTCCATCATTTACTTACTCGGGTTTAAGTTGGTAAGGACTGGGAATGTATCGTCGTGGCAAGTTCTAGAGTGGTAAGAACCAAGCGGCTATTCACACAAGAAACGAAAAATGAGCATTTAGTTTAAAGATATATATTTGTATGCTCAATAAAGGCTCAAAACTCACTTTTATGGGAATGAGTTTTTATGTGATCAAGTATATATAATCAAATTTTAACTAAGCTTGTCATGCCGTTTCATAATTTTCTTATGTTGGTTCTTTTTATCACGACGCTATCGGTTGTAAATTTATAAAAAAAAAATAACTTTTTTAGAATTTGAAACTCCCAACTTAAACCTAGACAAGTAGAAAAAAAAATGAATTTTTTTTTGAAAAAAATTGGGTTGATTAGCGGTTCCAATAGAGTTTTGTGTAAGGCTTGTAGTTAGGACTTGCAAGATTCAAGGTTTTAGCATCCCCCCACACTTAAATTACACATTGTCCTCAATGTGTCCCAAAAATAAGTTTTAAGGTTGATTGAATGTGTAAAAAGGTGTGAAAAAGCAAAACTTTGTGTTACTGGGCGCTGGACACGGCCCCGTGTTCAAATGCCAGTAACAAAATTGAAAAAGAGAAACAGAAGCCTGGACACGGGGGCGTGTTGGGTGAACACGGCCCGTGTCCAGTTTACCTGAACTGGGCATTTTCTGCAGACTGTGCAGCACGGGGCCGTGTTGGGCGGACACGGCCCGTGCTGAACTAAACTATGGATGGTCCTGTTTTCCTGCATGGGGTGCTGGTTCAAGTTTCCCTTGTTATCCTTTGCCATCCTGAGTGTGTTTTATTCCTGAAAATTAAAACTAACTAAAAAACATAAAGATTAATCTAAACTAAACTATGGATAGTTCCGCGGAATGCCTCCGTGGTGCGCCACGTTTATAAGGGTCCTTGGCTAGACCCAAAGACTGGTCATATGTTACTCAAGTGGGATGTTTTGCATCCCATGCTACACCGTCGGATAGCGTCATCCAAGCTTGAGTCTATGACCTTCATGTAGTTGACCGGGTCTTCGTCTTCTACTCTTTTTCCAACTCCAAACTTCACTTCCTCGTCGCCAAACTTCAATGTTAGTGTTTCGTCATTCATATCCACCACCGCTTGGGCGGTGGCTAGAAATGGCCTCCCGAGGATGAGAGGGACATTGGCGTCTTCTTCCATGTCTAGGATGACAAAGTCGGCCGGGAAAACGAAATTTTCAACTTTGACCAATAGATTTTCAGCGACACCTTGTGGAAATTTGACGGATCTCTCGGCGAGTTATATGCTCATCTTTGTAGGGCTCGTTGTTCCTAGGCTGAGTCGTTTGAACATTGATGTGGGCATGAGGTTAATGCTAGCCCCAAGATCGGCTAGTGCATTACGAATGGGGGATTCCCCAATCGAGCAAGGAATCGTGAAGCTTCCGGGATCAATTTTCTTTTGTGGGAGTTTGTTGAGTACTAAGGCGGAGCATTCTTCGCCTAAGTTAACTAATTGCAATGATTCAATTTTCCTTTTGAGAGTGAGGAAGTCCCTCTTAAATTTTGCATATTTAGGCATTTGGGTTAGGACCTCGATAAAAGGAATATTAACATGCAATTGTTTTAGTAAATTTTCGAACTTTGCGAATTGCTCATCGGTCTTTTGACGATTTAACCGACCGGGGTATGGAACCGGAGGAGTCTTGGTGGGCTCTTGATTTGGTGTAGAAGCCTTTTCTGGTTGTGGTGCGGGTGGAGTCATGGTTTAGCTAGATTGGCTTCTTTCAGCCGGCAGTAATGGAGCCTCCTCGGGACCCACGGTTCGGTTTCTCAATGTGATAAGATGTACTTGCGCTTTTGGGTTGGTTTCGGTATTGCTTGGTAACGCGCCTTGTGGTCTCTCGGAGAAATTTTGAGCTACTTGATTTAATTGTTTTTCAATGTTTTGAATGCTAGCTTGTTGATTTCTAAAATTCGATTCCAATTGCTGAAATCAATCCGAGTTTTTCTTTTCGGTGTCGGAGATGAGGCGAGATACAGTATCCTCAAGCCTTTCTCGTCCACCTTGTTGTTGAGAAAAGTTTTGTGGTTGTTGAAAGTTGGTTTGTTGGTTTTGTTGGTTACTACTATTGCCGGGATCTCTCCAACCAAGGTTAGGGTGGTTACGCCATCCTTGGTTGTAGGTACCCGTTGGTGGACCCGACGGCCTAGGTCTATTATCAATGTAGTTTACCGTTTCTGTTTGATCATCTACTTCTTTCATACAACTCCAGTTTTCATGTGGTCCACCACACCCCTCACAAGCCATAACCGAGGTCGTTTTTGCCATTTCTAGCTTTTTGATTTTTGAAGAAAGGGCCTCGATTTGGGCTTGTAAAGAAGTGCTTTCATCAACCTTATGGGCGCCCGGAGCAATAGATTTATTATCTCAGGGAGTGTGCCACTGAAAATTGGTTTGAGCAATTTCCTCAATTTGATTATATATTTCATTTGGGCGATGATTACCTAGAAGTCCCCCGGAGCTAGAATCAAGTGTTTGTCTTATGTGTGGCAACAACCCATTGTAGAAAGTGGATACTAGTTGCCATACCGCAAGACCGTGATGAGGACACTTTCTTAGTAGCTCCTTGAACCTTTCTCAAGTTTCATATAAGGATTCCCCATCCTCTTTAGAATATGTATTAATTTCAGTCATTAATTTAGCCGTTTTAGCAGGAGGGAAATACTTATATAGAAACTTTTGGGCTAGTTCATCCCAGGTGTTTACCGAGCCAACTGGGAGGGTGTTGAGCCAAGCCTTAGCTCGGTCTTTTAGTGAAAATGGAAACATTCGAAGGCGGATGGCGTCGTTTGATGCTACATTGATCCGAAAGGTATCACATATTTCTAAGAAATTAGTAATATGTAGATGGGGATCCTCGTCCGCAAGCCCATGAAAGGTTGCGGAGTTTTGAAGCATTTGTATCAAATGCGGTCGAAGTTCAAAGTTATTGGCTTCGACATTCGATGCATTGATAGCGGCGCCGAGATTACCTACAATAGGTCGTAAGTAATCCATGAGGGTACGTTGGTCCGCCATTGGAGGTGGGTCCCCCGAAACTTTCTCTTGGTTTTTAGCTTTAAGTCTTTTTCTGAGAAAGCGTTCGGGTTCTTCTAGAGGTTCTTTTATGTCTCTACTAGAATTGGAGCTCATGCACTACATAGGAAATTCGAATGTGGCGTCTGGGTTCCAAGTCCTGCAATAAAAACAGAAAAGAATGTTGGTCAGAAGGTTCACCACGGCCCCGTGTTCAGTGAACACGGCCCGTGGTCGGAGATACAGTGATTGTTTTCCGGATCCCTGTTACTGGGGAGTTGGACACGTCCCCGTGTTTCACCGACATGGCCCCGTGCTCAGCTCTCTGTAACTCGGAAAATAAAAACTGCCAGTAACAATGCTGGGCACGGCCCGTGTCCGACCAGGCCCGTGCTGAGCTCTGCAGAAGCTGAAAAAACTAAGAAAAAATCCTAAAAATAAAAAATAAAAATAAATAAAAAAATGATTAGGCCGTTGATTCCTAACTTTCTTAAAATCCTTGTGTCCCCGGCAACGGCGCCAAAAACTTGATGTGCGTGAAGTGTGTTATGGTTTTAATGTTTATTTTAAGCCCTTTTACACTTTCTTTAGCCAAGTTTTAAATTTATAAAACACAATATTTACTAACACTAAACACACATATGGGCAAGTGCACCCATCGTGAGCGTAGTATAGTGTTGGTAAGATACCGAGGTCGTCCAAGGACACAAGAGCTTTTAGTACCGGTTTATCCTCAACGTCTAATCAAATCTAAAAGTTTAGAAAAAGGTTTTAAACTAAGAAAAATAAAAACTAACTAAAATTCTGAAAATAAAAATAAAAATAAAACAGATAGACAAGATGAATCACTTGGCTCCGACTCGTGTTTAGTGTAACCTTTGATTATTTCCGCACTTTTGCACTTTTTAAGAGATTATCTTAGTTATTGTAGTAGGCCCCTCTTTTGAAGGTGACGTTACCCTCAACCCAGTAGTTTGAGTCAGCAAGGATACAATCCTAAAGGGTCGGATTATTGAAAGATAATTAATTAAGTTATTAATGCATATTATGGTAGGCCCCTCTTTTGAAGACGACGTTACCCTCCGCTAAGTAGTCTGAGTCAGCAGGGATACAGTCCTAAGTAGCCGGGTTAAAGTATTAATAGTAGCTTACATATGAGGGGGGTCAAAGAGTTTGAACCCCCGCCATCCAATACCGTTAAGTATTGAAGGAGGTCCTACTAAATTTGACCCAGGTCTTTGCAGGATCTGTACACTGAACAAGGCAAGACTCTTACCAAACCGTTCCCTTAACCCCCGACCAGGTAGCCAACATACCTCCATATAGACCGTGGAGATATGAATGGTGAAAATCTTTTATTTTATATAGACAGTAAAATAATGCCAAGACACCACGGACAAACGATAAGGAAAATCACCTTCAACATAAGAAACTAGTTATTAAAGTCATTAATACATAACCAAGTAAAAAGTGCGAAAATATTAAAAATAAAAAGTATTACACTAAACACTTTGTCTTCACCAAGTGATGTAAGAGACTTAGGCAAACATGGCCTTGATTGTCAAGAACTCTTACGATCAATCTTGGATCCCGAGACAACTCACACACTCTATGATGGACAATGGATGATGGTGGTGGATGATGGTGTTATGGTGGTGGTGGGTGAAGTGTGAGAGAGGTGGTGTGCCAAGGGATGATTTGAGCTTGAACCAAGCACTCCTATTTATAGGCTGAACAGAAGCTCGGGCACGGCCCCGTGTCCAGTGGGCACGGCCCCATGTCCACATCCTTCTCTGTCTTCATTAATTGCTCTTGTCTGTATTAGTTGACCATGGCCTCGTGTCCGATGGGCACGGCCCCGTGTGCAGAAGCATATCTGTACTATCAAGATTTGCTTGGATTCTGCGAATCTTAAAGTTGACCACGGCCCCGTGTCCGCTGAGCACGGCCCCGTGGTGGGAGATGGAAGCTTCTACAACTTTGTCTTTTATGCTGACACTTGGGCACGCCCCCGTGCTCATTGAGCACGGGGCGTGTTCAGCCTTATGTTCTCTTGTTTTGCTTGGGAAGATGTTGTCGTGGGGTCGGGCATGTCATGTTTGTTCCTTTTCTTGTATTTATGTTAGATTTAGCTGCCTTTTTGCTTCTTTTATTAATTTGAGCTCATTTAATCCTGAAAATACAAAAGGAAGATAAAAGCACACTTTTTCCAACATTAGTACTAAAAAGGGTTAGTTTTATGCCACAATTGATGTAATTTATATGTTGCATTTTGCACACATCAATGGTGACATTAACGTGTGATGCCCACGTGTTACGTGACACGGTTTTTACTTTGTTAGACACGTTACGTTAATGACATTAAGGTGGTTAGGCATATATAAAAATATAATGTCTCGTACGTTGCGGTGTATAGTTCTACATAATCTTATAAGGAATGGTAGGTGAACATGAGTTCTCTTTGTTTTCAGTCAAACTATTATGAAACCACGCACGTTGCGGCACGTTAAACCATAAAAAATATCAACATTAACGTTCACGAAACTCTAAATATTATATTCAAAACTTTTACTTAAATTCGTCTCGCACATCAGCGAGCGTCCCATAAATGAAGAAAGATCGACAAAACATAACTCTATTTTTTCCCTAACATGATACAAAACTTAGATGCCAAAACTAAATACATAAAAGTATCTGATTTGCATAAGTTTTGTTTTAATAGTAAAGGTTCATTACTCCTACTCTTTTAGATTACACCTATAAATACTAATTAGATTACACCTATAAATACTAAAGTAAACTCAAGTTATGATTTGAACCCTGGTCTTTTTTTTAAAAGGCAACAACCTCTACCACCCATATTATTCGTATGATTTAAAGAAATATTTTTTTTAATGACAAGCGTTACATTAAACTACACCAATAAATACTAAATTATATCTATATTAGGATTAAATCCTAATATTTTTTTTTCTAAAAACCGTTTGTTAGGATTTGAATGCTAATATTTTTTTCAAAAAGCAAAAACCTGTACCACCGTTATGGATACATAAATGTAGATTATATAATATTACAGTATTTTGGTTTCCAAGAAATTCAAGTTTCAATAACTATTAGCCTAGTGTTGTTTGAAAAAATTAATTATTAGCCTTATATCCGTTCTCTCACACAAAACACATTCTCTTTGTTATCACCTCCTCACCTGAACGTCACCGCCAATCACCACCACTACCAGAATCGTTGGGTCAACATACATACTTTTCTTGACTCTAGGTTTTCGACATCCGGCACGTCAAAGCGCAGCGGAGCTAGTGCGTTTCCAGAAGTCCTCCTTCACTCCATTCGCCTCCTTCCTCTCGGTTTTGATGTATAAAGAGTTCACGGTAGCAGCTGTGGTGTATGATGGTAGATCGTGGTTGCACAAACGCGATTCAAATCGACACCAGCAAACAGATTGTGAAGATCCAGCAACGGTGGTGGTGTAGCAATGACATTAGGTCCCGTACCAAATCTTAACACAACCGTTGCCGCTCGTCACAGCAACCTGAATCTTCGGGAGAAACTGAAGTCCGTCACACCATACTTTTAGTTGACATCCACCATCTCCCTAACCCACTGGCACTAAAATAACCACCGTCCACCACCACCTTCGCCGCCTCTTCCCGGTTTTCTCCCACTTACAATCAGATGACAACGGATCTGAAGAAACACGGAATCACCGCCGGGATGATTGGACCGCTTTCTCTGTGAGGGTGAAGAATCACACCTTGTTCTTCCTCTTGAACCTAGATCTGCAATGGAGAAGACAAGAAAGTGGAGCTGTAGAGATGACCGGTAGGGGAAAGAATCCCCTGTTTCCAGTAACAAAAGTGTGGCGGCTCCATATCTTGTGCCCTAATAATGAGGTGAACACCTCTTTATATAGTCAAATCTTATACGAGTTGTTGCGTGGGAGACCCTGCCATGTGCCTTTGTCAGACATGATGGAGTTTGTCCGTTATGTGCGGGGCTTCGGCGTGCGTGGGCTTTTGTGAGTGGCTTTTTCGCCTCACTACCGGTATACCTTACAAAGATATTTTCGGATATGGTGAGTAGCCACGAAATATTTGTGCATTTTAAAGGTGTAATTATCACAAAATAAAGTTTTAACACCTTTGATGTAAAGATGAAGTGAAAAACCTCAAACAAAACATGTAATATATTGGATTGCAGTAGCAAAACACGGCTTCCCCTTTTGTTTTTATCCGTAAAAAAAAGAACATGAAACAGTAACTTTCACAAGACAATTGTTGCATGTGTGTGGTTATGTTTATCCGCCTGTAATCCTTGGTGTGGGAAATCCCCTTAGTTGTACAGTTTCATGCTGCGCGAAGTGGAGGTCATCCTCCGGTAAAGCATGTCTGCGCGAAGAGGGGAAGGATGTCCGGCGCGAGAGGGTGGTTGTCCGGGCAAGACGCGCGCGTACCTACGCGGTGGAGTATAACCGGCAAAGGACGCGCATGCCTGCCCGCGAAGGAGTGTGTCCACAAGAGGGTGCGGCGCGAGGTGATGCTTGTCCGGCAAGACGCGCGCGTGCCTGTGCAGTGGAGTGTGACCGGCAAAAGACGATCATGCCTGCGCGGAGGAGTGTGTCCACAAGAGTGTGCGGCGCGAGGTGATGCTTGTCCGGTAAGACGCGCGCGTGCCTGCGCAGCGGAGTGTACTTTCGACAAGCGCGAGATGGCGGAGCGTGCGACAGTCAAGCTTGCCACTCCTTAACCATAACCTTTTGTAAACTATTGGTTTTTCTTTTTTTATAAAGAAGAAGACAGAGAACGTGCACTTTTTTTCTTGGGTAATGACAAAAAGGTGTAGTACATGTCAGACACTTTATTCAGCTGTACAGCTGTTAAAGCTTTTGAATTGTAGTGTCACCCAATAAAAAATAGACAGCTTGTTTCTATTTTATTTTTATTCAAACATTTAATGACAGCTGAAATTAAAATTAGATTTGCTTCACAAATCAAAAATAGATTTAACTCGCATAAGCCTTTCAAATGTCAAGAATATTATTAAATTAAGAATCAAGAGCATTTAGGCTTTCTAGGAGGTTACTTATGAGAGCATTTTGCAATTTGCTTTATTTTCTCTCATTTTATTTTTCTTTATAAAAGCCTTTTAGTCAGAAGAAGATATTTTATGATTTTTGTCATAACCTGGTTTTGACAAAAGCTTGCATAAAGAAAGAAAAATAAAATACTTGCATGATTTCATTTCATGTATGAATGACGGTTGTCCTTGTTAGTGGAGGCACAGAACCCCCAAAACATGAATCCCAAAATTGTAACTTGAGGAAATATTCTACAACCCTTGTTGAAAAGCACCGATCTAGAGATTAAGCAGAGGAGAAAACGTGATGTGATGAACAAGATCTGGAGCGTGACTCTAAGAACACAGATCTGAAGATCTTAGGATAGAACGAGATGTGATCAACAAATGTATAGCATATACTCGGTGGGCGCCAATGAAGAAACACGGAATCACCGCCGGGATGATTGGACCGCTTTCTCTGTGAGGGTGAAGAATCACACCTTGTTCTTCCTCTTGAACCTAGATCTGCAATGGAGAAGACAAGAAAGTGGAGCTGTAGAGATGACCGGTAGGGGAAAGAATCCCCTGTTTCTAGTAACAAAAGTGTGGCGGCTCCATATCTTGTGCCCTAATAATGAGGTGAACACCTCTTTATATAGGAGATATGGGCCTCCCCTAACCTCAATGGGCCAGACCCAGTTAGGGGTTATCTCTACAAGCCCACAACCTAGTGTAGTGTAAACTACAACGCGCTAGGCTTCGCGGGTTAGTACGCAATAATAACAAATATTATAATAAAAGGCGATAAGTAACGGATATGTCCGGTCGTTCGGGTTGGGTCTAATACCATACCCCATCAGGATCTTAAAATGTTGCGCGCCGTTTTCAAAACTGGCGATTATAAACGTACAACGGCGAACCAAAGGACCTAGGATAATCCTGTACTTTTGCTGTTTGAAAGGGGTAACATTGTACTTTCGCGTTTGCACCGACATTGTTCTTTAAGAATATATAAATAAATAGATTGTTATGGGTATGGATACGGGTATGTGTATGGGTATCGGGTCGGATATGTCTCATCCCTGTTAAAAATTACTGGAAGACTGTTGACTATTCATGTGCATACATCATTCTCCCCCTTCGATTCAATTGCGTGACTTCACCAAACGGAATTCGTTATAGCTTGCATCTTTGATCCAATAAAACAATCTGGTAGTTATCAAATCGATCGACAAAACCCTAATAATCGTGTAATGATTTGATTGAATAAAACAACCTTGTAGTAATGACCGGGAACGAGTTTCGATTCTTCTTGTCTTGCGATATCAATCTTCCACTCACTTTCAGAATCGAAAAGTTAGAAGGCCATTTACCCTCCACTAATACCTCTAGTCCAGGTTAATTCCTCTTCAAATTCACAATTTCAATTTTAATTTCATTATGAAACCCTAATTTGTTCATTTATCTGTCTATTTGAGTATTCAAGGCAGTAGTAATTAATGTATAACTACTTTATGCTACTGGATTTTGCATTATCATTGACTATGATATGATAGGATGGATAGCATATATGTATAACTATATGGATTTTGCATTTTGTAGTTACCACATTCATAGATTTACTGTAAATGAGATGGTGGGTTGTGAGTTAGTTCGACTATATTATCCGTGATCAAGCGTGTATAAATGATGTGTAGCAAAGCTATTTGCAGGGCCTGGGGAGGGTAGGATGTAGGCAAGCCTTAGCTCTATCCTGAGAGACCCCTGACTCCAAAACAAACAATAGGCAAACTAGTCGAATTAAAAATACGAATAGAAAGCTACCAATAATAAAGGAAGCGGTGTCAGAGTAACGTGATAACGTAGAAACAAATATAACATCATATGACAACATAGAGATATAAATACATGCAGACAATCACACGACAGCATAGAGGCATTACTACAGTGCTAAAGATTGACTGAAATTGGGGGTGAGTGATTGTCAAGTTTTGGGGTATGTTTATGGTGTTGATGGTTCGGTGGTATAGCAAATGCGTTATTTTTCTTATGTCTAATGTCTTGAACTCGGAAACGATGTGATAAATTAACCACCGTTATGCTATTTAATTGAAAAAAGGAATTAAATCCAAGTAATTCTGTAACTTCTTCAATGCATTTCAACTTGAGCTCCAAAATCTACCCATACTCCCACCAAGAACAGATTCATATGCCAGATTCGTGACATGTCTTAATTGAATATGCAGCAGATCGCGGTGTGGAGGATAAAAAACCCGAGCTTTATGTTGAGTGTGCTTTGTACATTGATGGCGCTCCGTTTGGGCTTCCCATGAGAACTAGGTTTCCGTAGCACGCGTTACACATTATAATTCATATTTTATTTATATCCTAGTTTTTCCAGAAGTATTCTTAATTGATAATAAATATGTTCAGGCTAGAATCTTCCGGTCCACCATTTTGCTGGGGTGAACTCATTACATTGAGTACCAAATATCGAGACTTGACTGCCAACTCTCAACTTGCAGTAACTGTAAGTTATTAATTTGACTGTAATATATCCATCTGTTTAGTCTGAATCGTTAAAAATAAATTTACCGTAGGTTTGGGATGTTTCATGTGGGAAAAACGAGGGTGTGGTTGGTGGGGCAACTATCCGTCTCTTTAACGTGAAAAAACAACTCCGAACGGGGAAGCACAAACTTAGGCTTTGGCAAGGCAAGGAAGCGGATGGATCGGTTCACTCTACTACTCCCGGAAAGGTTTAGTAAACACGTTATATTTTTAAATAGAGGAAAATGCCATTTTCGTCCCTGAAGTTTGGCCAGTTTTGCGACTTTCGTCCAAAGATTTGTTTTTCCGCATTTGAATCCAAAAGGTTTCAAATCTTGCCATTTTCATTCGCATCGTTAACTCCGTCCATTTTTCTCCGTTAAGTCAGACGCATTTCCGTCTTTTTTGTTAACTTAAAGGGCAATTCGGTCTTTTTCACTTTATGTAAAAAGACCGAATACCCCTGAAAAAGACCGAATTGCCCTTTAAGTTAACAAAAAAGACGGAAATACCTCTGACTTAACGGAGAAAAATGGATGGAGTCAACGAGCTGGATGAAAATGGCAAGATTTCAAACCTTTTGGATCTAGATGCGGAAAAACAAACCTTTGGACGAAAGTCGCAAAACTGGCCAAACACCAGGGACGAAAGTGGCATTTTACTCTTTCAAATCTGTAGTGTCAAATTTTCACTAATTACACATTATTAATGCGTGTAGGTTCCTAAAGAGGAGCGCGGGGAACTGGAGCGTTTGGAGAAGCTTGTGAATAAGTATGAAAGAGGGCTTATCCAGCGAGTCGATTGGTTGGACCGTCTTGCTTTTACAGCTATGGAAAAAATCAAGGACCTTGAAAGCAGTAAAAACGGAAGCTCTCATTTGTATGTTATTATTGATTTCTGCAGTTTTGAACATCGTGTTGTTCTTCAGGTGCGTATTTTATTATTCTTTGTGTACTACTTTGTTTTATTTCAGAGTCATGTTCGTGTGTTGATATTGTAAGTTTTATAATCTGATACACAAACGGTGTTGGTTGGTTGTGACTTTTTGTGTTCTGAAATTTTAGGAATCGGGGCCGAATTTGTTAATACCGGCATCCATAACCTCAACTAATGAACTGGTTACTGTGTGGGACCCGGAAGTGGGGAAAATCAACCCTTCTGAGCACAAGCAACTGAAGCTTGCAAGGAGTTTGAATCGTGGTATTATTGATAGAGATCTTAAGCCCAGTTCTAATGAAAGGAAGTAAGTTGCACTCAAAATCTGACTTCTCAATTTTTATTTGTGTTTTTAAATAGTTATATAATTTATTTTTTCATAAGATTTTCGATAATCATAATTTGTTATTTCAATCACAATATTTTCAGTAGTGTGTTTACCATTAATTTTGCTATTTGAGTTGCTTAAACACAATCTTTTTGGATACAAGAGTAAAGTACACGGATGGTCCCTGTGATTGACTAACATTTTGGATTTGGCCCCTCGCTTTCCAAGAGTACATGGATGGTCCCTGTGGTTTGCACTTTGTAATGCATTTAGTCCCTAACTTAGATCTGCTGAAATCTTTAGATCTGTTAGCTGGGGACTAGATGCGTTACAAAGTGCAATCCACAAGGACCATCCGTGTACTTACTCTTGATACAAAGATGTCTAGTGAAATAAAACAAAAAGATTCTTGTATTATGGGCCATTTTGTTCTATGTAACCGTTTATTTATATGCTTGTATCCTGGTTATTAGGTCAATACAAAGGATATTAACGTACCCACCAACACGAACATTAAGTGGGGATGAGAGACAGTTGTTGTGGAAATTTCGCTTCTCATTAATGTCAGAGAAACGGGCTCTAACAAAGTTTTTGCGTTGTGTTGAGTGGAGTGATCTTCAGGTACACAAAAAAAGAAAACAAAAAAGAAAACAAAAAAAAAACAGTGATTTATACAATTTATTTTTTGTATTTCAGGAAGCAAAGCAGGCTATTGAATTGATGGGTAGGTGGGAAATGATCGATGTATGTGATGCATTAGAGCTGTTATCTCCTGTTTTCGAGAGTGAGGAGGTATGTCGCGTGTGTTGAAAATACACAAACATTACCAGTTGCATTCTGATTTTGACTTATATCAACAGGTTCGTGCACATGCTGTCCGCGTTCTCGAAAGAGCTGACGATGAAGAACTCCAGTGTTATTTACTTCATCTGGTTCAAGCTTTGCGGTTTGAACGCTCTGATAAATCTTGTCTTTCTCAATTTCTCGTGCAACGTTGTACGTCACCTGTAACCATTATAAACATATAATTTAAAGTCAATCTTCTACTTGATTCTGGAATGTGACTTTTTTTTTGAATTTGGCAGCATTATCCAACATCGAAATTGCCAGCTTCCTTAGGTGGTATGTTGCTGTTGAACTTCGTGATCCTGCTTATGCAAAACGTTTCTATTCTACCTATGAAATGCTGGAAGAAAATATGATAAAGGTTAGTGTTCTATATAGTAATTTCTGAAGCGTGTAGTACAACATATATTCACGTCATGTGGCATTGGATTTGATAAACGATAATAGTTTTTATATAGAGTAAAATGCCATTTTCGTCCCTGAGGTTTGGCCAGTTTTGTGACTTTCGTCCAAAGGTTTGTTTTTCCGCATCCGGATCCAAAAGATTTGAAATCTTGATTCTTGCCATTTTCATCCAGCTCGTTAACTCCATCCATTTTTCTGCGTTAAGTCAGGGTATTTCCGTCTTTTTTGTTAACTTAAAGGGCAATTTGGTCCTTTTCACTTTATGCACAAGCATTTAGCATAATGTACAAGTATTCGAAGTACCCTTAGCGGAGAAAAAAGAAGAAAATACCCGACTTAATGTAGAAAAATGGATGGAGTTAACGAGCCAGATGAAAATGGCAAGATTTCAAACATTTTGGATCCAGATGCGGAAAAACAAACCTTTGGACAAAAGTCGCAAAACTGGCCAAAGCCAAACCTCAGGGTCGAAAATGGCATTTTAGTCTTTTAAATATAGCTTTTTTTTTAGAAAGGTTAATTTTTTAATCTTGTAAATAAATTTTTTTCACATAAGCATTTTCTGATGTGGCGGCTGGCATGGCATCAACCCATGCCACATCAGCAATTTACAGGTAGAAACAGCCAAAATGTGCAAATCACGATTATATTTCTTTTGATTTTACAGTTGGGAATGGGGGCTCGTGACGGTGGGGACGTCTTTCGGTTATGGCAGAGTCTCGTTCGCCAGACGGAACTGACAGCTCAGCTTTGTTCTATAATGAGAGACGTGAGAAACGTACGAGGCGGAACTCAAAAGAAGATCGAAAAGCTCCGGCGTCTGCTTTCTGGCCTTCTTAGCGAACTTACGTACTTTGAGGAGGTAATATATTCTAGAAGCCTCTAAATTCTAAATTTTAGTTTACATGTAACTAAATTCTTGATCCGTGACATTTTTAGCCTATACGATCACCTTTGGCACCTACTGTTCTTATCACCGGTATTATTCCATCGGATTCATCAATATTTAAAAGTGCGTTGCATCCTTTACGCCTTGCGTTTAGAACATCTGACGGTGGATGTTTAAAGATCATTTTCAAGAAAGGGGATGATCTTCGACAGGATCAGTTGGTATATAATTTGATCTTTTCTCTTTTCAGTTTTCTTATGTTACGGGCCAGAATAGAAAGACTGATGTATGTTCTCCTGTTGGGTCATTTGTGTAGGTTGTTCAAATGGTATCACTTATGGACCGTTTGCTTAAACTGGAAAATCTTGATCTACTTTTAACACCTTACAGGGTGTTAGCCACTGGCCATGATGAAGGCATGATGGAATTCATACCATCCAAGACGTTAGCTCAGGTGTGAACGGTGGTTATTTTGGTCTTTTGACACCTGCTGTAATGTTCTTATGATTTTTTTTTTTCAGATTCTTTCAGAGCACCGAAGTATCACAAGCTACTTGCAGAAGTTTCATCCAGATGAAGAGGGACCGTTTGGGATTACCGCCACGTGTCTTGAAACGTTCATTAAAAGTTGTGCTGGCTACTCGGTGATCACATACATACTCGGCATTGGAGACAGGTGACTCTTATATATGCTCCAAGGGGCGCTAAGATGAGCTGGTTGGGTTGACCCACGAGTAGGGGTCTGAATTTCTGACACGATCCGAAAACACGGCATGAACCTAACACGAAATTCGCGGGTTTGGCTTTAGCCTAAACGGGTTCGGGTCAGTTTCAGGTTGAACCCGCGAACCCGTTTAGCTAAACGGGTCGAGTTCGGGTCAACCCAGTCAGGTTGGCGGGTTGACCCGTATAACCCATTTATTATATTATATTTTTTTACAATATGTGTTATGTCATAAATCAAATTGGGTGTGTAACTTATGGCATAATTAGAACTTAAAAAGGGAAGTTGACATAAGATATTATAATTAAAATGTAATTGTATTATATATATTTGTGTTTTTCTTTAGTAAATTTTAATTTTAACATATTAACTTGCAGAAAAATAATAAAAAAATTCGGGTTGAACAGGTCGTGTTCAAGTCAACCCACGAATACTCAGGTCGTGTTCGGGTTCATATGTATGTCACGATTTTCGTGTTCGTGTTGTGTTCGGGTACGGGTTGAACCCGCGAACCCGACCCATTAAGCACCCCTACTGCCACAAGTACTTTTTTATGTTATTGTTTTAATACTTTCTTATGAATAATTAATGAGGTAGGTATGATTACAAAAATAATTATTTTTACAGTACTAACATGAATCCTTTTGATTTGGGGGTTTTTCATATATATCAGTTTATTTTTGTTTTTGTTTAAAACTCTTTTACAATTTGCTAACTAATTGCGATTACATATTTGTAGGCACCTTGATAATCTTCTACTTAGGGATGATGGGCGCCTTTTTCATGTTGATTTCGGTTTTATTTTGGGTCGTGATCCAAAGCCATTCCCGCCACCTATGAAGCTTTGCAAAGAAATGGTGGAGGCTATGGGTGGAGCAGAAAGGTACAATACTAATATTAAAATGTGAATAACACTTCACATATTCTTGTTACTTTTTCGACTTTTTCGCATTGCCACATGAACAACTTGTTGTTCTTCTCCTGCAGCCAATATTATACGAGGTTCAAATCCTATTGTTGCGAGGCATATAACATCCTTCGCAAATCGAGTAACTTAATATTGAACCTCTTTCATCTGATGGCTGGCTCTAACATTCCAGATATAGCTTCGGATCCTGAAAAAGGCATTTTAAAGGTGCACTATCTGTCTATCTCCCATTTTTTTAGTCATATTGTATGGGACCCACAACTCACAAGCTTAATCTTTGTTGATTCGTGTAGCTTCAAGAGAAGTTTCGGTTGGACTTGGATGATGAAGAGTGTATACATTTCTTCCAGGATCTTATTAACGAGAGTGTTAGCGCGTTGTTCCCACAAATGGTTGAGACCATTCACCGGTGGGCACAATACTGGAGATGATCATCAATCATTTACAGGTTTACTTTATTATTGGTCATATAAATTTATAAAGATTATATTTGTTGATTTAATTATTTATAACAGCTGAATGCCCCCTTTTCTTTAGGTTGCAAAGGGCTTCTGGATAGACAAACCGATATAGAATTGTAAATAATACTTATATTTACATATATTATTGGTTTAATTAGGTTGTAAAAAGTTGGCATCAGGGCTGATTAATTATAAATGTATGATGTGTGTTAAATAAATATAGGCATCTTTACATTTTTAAGCTAATACCAAACACAGTTTCATACAGGTTATAACTTTATTTTACTTGTGGTCTTTTTTCCAGGACGAGTTGAGATCTGTTGTCTTACTCGCTACTCGTCACATTTGCCATAAGGCTAAAGGGTGTGGGGGCGTGGGTTGGGACACGATTCGCCACATAAGACCATGAATGGAAGGCTACACCGTCTCCTTGCCTGATCCACCATGGTTCGCGTGGATTAAACCATGGTCCTCTTTTCCATTTTCCAAGATTTCCTATTTCCTTTTTCCTTTAGACAAAAATAAATAAGGGGATAGTGGTTTGGGCCATGACCACATCCTTAGAGTAGTGGTTTTGGATGTTGGATTAGAGGTGGGGGATATGGCGTTGACGTGGAGGGTCATGACCACACCCTATAGCCTAAGTGTGTTTATGCTTAGTATTGTATAATATAATAATCTGTAATATCCTAGTATTATATTGTCTAATATAAGTTTACAATGCAACTAGCTCTTTGTGACCTCATGGATTTGGAAGCTTTTTATTGCTACAGAACTGAATGGTAATAAATATAATTATATAATATTAAAGGATTATATATGGGAAGATAAAAAATTAAATGGCAAATAATAGTGTAATAGCTATATAAAGTTTTCTAAGGTTCAGTTGCAACAATAAGTTTTCTAAGATTTGTAAAATTGTTATGATGCTTAAAAAAGCGTGCACCATGACAAGGCATTATTGTTATATACTACGTTTAAAGAGTAAGTTATTCAAATGACAAATGGTCCATATGGTATGTGTATATTATAAATATTTTAAATTTCTTATACTTAATCTAACATTATGAGGGCATGATTCTTGCCATGTGCCCCCCCCCCCCAAAAAAACAAAAACCTACTTTTTTTACATACGTAAAACATCACTTAATTTTGTTTTGACCAATTTATGGAATAACAAATCTCCTTTTTAAAATATAAAATCTAATATGTTGAATAAAGAGGCGCTAATTTTTTTAACGACAAATTTCTATTAATTTCTGTCGGACTTGCACCTAACACTTCCCCCTCCCAAATCCAAATGTTTAAAGTCTTTGCCTTTACCAATTATGGGTGTTCAGAATTCAATTCGAATTCGAAAAATTCAAAATTCGATTCGATTATCAAAATTTGAATTCGATTCAATTAAAGTTCAATAAATCGAATACGAATTTATAATTTTAAATTCGGTTCCAAATTCGAACTCAAATTACACATATTTATTTATTTATATATAATATATACATATAATTTAAGCTATAGTATAAATTAATCTAAAAATTTATTCTAAGTCTTAAAACAGCTCATTACCAAACCCAAATAGCCCATAACTTAAAAACGTATATTCAATATATCAATTCTAACTTAACTTATTTGCATTAGTCATGACCATAACTTAACCTAATGAGATAACGACGCCACAATCACCCATCGGCCATAGCGCCACTGTCGTTTCACCATCACCCATCGACCATAGCGTCGCTACCCAGCCACCATTCCACATCCCTTATCACCGCACTAGCTAACATTATACATCCCACATCAACGCACCAGCCACCATCCATATCGCCGCACCAGCCACTGTCATGCATCGCTACACCAGTATTGAACCTTTTGATGTGATATTGTGATCTGGCCTAATTTAAAATCTACATTTGGTGTTAAAGTTATGATTTTGGTAGTTTTTTTACATATTTTAAATGAAATTGAATCAAAACAAATTTATTCGATTTTTTCATCGAATACGAATATAATTCGAATCGGAGTTTTTATTTGAATAAGGATTCGAATCGAATTCGACTCGAATACGAATTCAAAAAAAAATAAAAAAAAATTGGAAAATTCAATTTAAGCAACTTAAAAATTCGTTATTCGATTCATTGAACACACCTAAATGCCAATTGATCCGGGCGGTATGGCCACTCGGTGTGGGGGGTCATCCAGGCCCGGCGACGCCCCCAACACTATTTCCAACTCGGCAGCGTCGTCTTCAGCCCCAAGGAGGGGACGTTGATGTCGGGACTCCTTCTCACACACACATATACATGCAACGCATACTTATATTTTAGGTTCATTCTCCATTTCCTTAGGTTCATCCCCTTTGCCTCATCCTCACACCCATCCTACGTGGCGGAGCATCATTTGAGGATTACCCTCCTCCCACACCGAGTAGCGTAATTAACTAATTATAACACAAATCTTGAATAATTAATTGTTTAACTTAATTAACAAGTATTAATAATTAATCGTTAAGACATGGGTTGGAAAAATATTAATGGCAAGCAGCAATACCCGGCCGGGGGTTATTTAACCTCATATTCATCATCGGTTTTCTCGCCCCCTTTATTCATACTCTTCATTCTCTCTCTACTCTCTCTCTACTCTCTCTCTCTCTTCGATTTGATCCATTGATCCCTCTCCATCAAGCTTTTCTCAGGTAAATCCAGATCCAGATCTTCGTTTTTTCATTCCTCTTATCAGATCTCAACATCCTGTAACTTAGTTTCAAACTTTGTTTCTAAATCGTATTAGGTCATCGCCTTATTTGCTGATTGTTGTAATTTTGTCTGTAATTCTATGTTATTTCTTCAATCGAGTAATTTGTTGGTAGTTTCTAGGTCTCGATTTGGAATTTTACGATTATTAATCGAATTTTGTAGTCGAATATGTGATCTGGCTGATGCATTTTGAGATTTATTCTCCGATCTGAGTAGGTACTAATGTTAGTATTTCAATAAACTATTATCAGATCTGTTTTATAGATGCATCGTGTCGTAGCGTTCGATTGTGATGTAATATTAGGTTTGTAGACATGATTATTTTACTGCTGAATGAGGATTGATCTGTAATATATGACTTCATGCTTTGCAGTTTTTTTTGCTAGATGTCTCTAGTTAACGCATACTTTTCTCTAATTGATTGTATAAGAAAAGCATCTGTTTCATTATCATGAACATTAACATCATGTTTAATCGTTTTTTTTTGGAGATTCTGCTATTTTATATTTTGATCTGAGATCTCAATGTTTTCAAAAGTCCTTCGCGGACCTTAAATGGCTTAACTATTGAGATCTATGAAATTCGGGTGACCTTTAGGGGAGATTCCAGCTAGATTTCGGTCAGATTCCGGCAAATCCTGAAATATCTGGCAATCTGGTCCGTGAAATATCTGAAAATGGCTTGTGACTAGCGTAAACTAGCCCTATACAAGCCTAAAACATGTCTAAAACCCTCCGAAATGGTATGTTTATGCTATGGGATTTGCTTATCTCAGGCCCTCGCTTTTTAAGTGCCTTGCGTCCAGGCACAATTGTGCCTTTGACAACTGTGTCTGAGATTTTGAACTATATCTTCTAGAGGGTTTTGAAGATATATGTACGTCAAGGCTGGATTTGCATTTGAAATCTAGTTATTACATATTTTTACTTCAATATGTTGTATTATAAGATTTGTTTGTGTTGATACATGTTCGAATTTTAGAATATTCTTTCGACACAGATTAGTTTGAGCTAATTTTGTTAATAAATCATGTTATATGTGATAGATTATATTACATTTTGGAAATAGCTAAACCCTAAATGCTAGTTGCAATTCTTTGTTTTAGATCTTACGGTTCTGATCAAGTGTTGTTTTTTTTTTGTAGGGATCATCAATAGCAAGAGGATGGGGCTAACTTTCACCAAGCTCTTCAGCCGGCTCTTTGCCAAGAAAGAGATGCGTATATTGATGGTTGGTCTCGATGCGGCTGGTAAGACAACCATTTTGTACAAGCTCAAGCTCGGCGAGATTGTGACAACTATTCCTACCATAGGTAATTACGTCTGTAATTCTGTTTTGATTCCCATATCAGCTACAAGTTAACATTTAGGTTACAGATATCTCCTATAGACAAAGTTAGAACTTAGAAGTTTAATAGCTAACGGGGTTGTTTTTGGCAGGTTTTAATGTGGAGACCGTTGAGTACAAAAACATTAGCTTCACAGTGTGGGATGTCGGGGGTCAGGACAAGGTAGAACATATACTAATTTATGACTTTTGAGTTTTTAATGTTGCCGAGCTCTCTCTTTTAAAGAATGGCGTCTTAAGGGAAAGACTAATTTGTTTTTGTTTGGACGTTTTAAGATTTCTTGTGTTCGTTACTGCATAAGTACATATGTTTACATTAATGTGTTGTATTTCTAGATTCGTCCATTGTGGAGGCACTATTTCCAGAACACCCAGGGTCTTATCTTTGTGGTTGATAGCAACGACAGGGACAGAGTTGTTGAGGCAAGAGATGAATTGCACAGGATGTTGAATGAAGTAAGTGGTTGATTTGTTTAAATATATCTGTCTGATGGATCACTTGTTGGATTGTGGAGAACATGATGTGTGTCATTGTTTCCTATGTCAATAACTGCATAAATTTTGTTTTATTGCTACCATAAGATGTTCTATAATTACTAGAATGCCATTTTACTTTTTTGTGGTAGGATGAGTTGAGAGATGCAGTTCTCCTTGTGTTTGCTAACAAACAAGATCTCCCAAATGCAATGAACGCTGCTGAAATCACCGATAAGCTTGGTCTCCACTCTCTCCGACAGCGCCACTGGTAATCAACATTTAGATCTTCTATCCATTTGAATAATTAGCATCTTAAAGTCACTTACGTCACAAAACTAAAAAGTACAGATGTTAGAAACTAACTAGGTGTGTTTGGATTGGCGGTTTGGAAAAAAGGGGATGTGGATAATAATCATATAGGGTGTTTGGTTCAGGGGTATGTATTTTAGAACTAGAAAGGAAACCCTTGGAAATTTCATTCCACAATACTACCAAACCCATACCCATAGTGTGATTCCTGTCTATCGACCAGTATACAAACTCACCGATTCTTTTGATCAGGTACATCCAGAGCACTTGTGCAACCTCCGGAGAAGGACTCTACGAAGGATTGGACTGGCTTTCCAACAACATAGCAAACAAGGTAAGTACTACCGATTCTGACGTTCCTTATTATGATCATCTACAAAAATTGGCTACAGTCGTTAATTCTCATGTATTGTGCCATTTGTTAATCTTTTTTTACAGGCATGAGGCAGTGATTTGATAACGTGAGGATGGATCTTGGCAGTTTGTGGTGGTACTGGTTTTGGAACTTGTTATTTGAAAGGGTAATTTGCTTTTGATATACTTTGTTTGTTTGGATTGAAAGTATGTTTGGTAGGTTGGTTATTATTCTTTAATATGAAATTGTTAAGTTTTTGTGCTGCTTAGAATTACCATGTAGTTTGTTCGTATACTGTTATATGATATGGTAAATTCAGCTACTCAGCAAGTGCTTCATGTTATTCAATAGTATCTCTGGTGTTGTAGAGATCGCTAGGCGCTAGTCGGGAGGCAAGGTACCGCCTAGGGATTAATCGGATTGGACTTTTTATGTATAATTTTACAATTTTTTTAATATATATAGGTAAGTTCATACTTTTTATTAATAAATTTACAAGTTTAGGAACCATATGTAAACTACTGAAAGATAGAGGGGTTTAAATGTTAAAATGCCCAAACTTAATATAACCTAATCCCCACCCAGGTTCAAAATACGCTGCCTCTTACCCCATCTCCATCGTTTTCATCAGACAACAAAAGAACACATACTCTATGGCCAATTTCACTTCATCTAATCGATTAGTTCTTTAATGTGGTTCGATTTTGCACAATGAAGACGAGTTCATATCTGATTTTGGTTTGAATCGAGGAAGAACTTGTTCCTTTTTGACTGATTTGGTTCGATTTTGGCCCATTATGATCCGATTTTGGCCTCATGTTTGACCGACTAGGTCCGATTTTTAGCGATTTTTGATTGATTTTAATGACTTTGACTGATGTTGACCGTTACCGACTAGGATGGCCGATTTGGCAAAATTTAGGCGATGGACCTCCGATTGCCGCTAGGCGCTGATTAATCGACCGCTTAGGCCAATTTCTGCAACACTAAGTATCTCTCTGTTCTTTGCACAAGTATTTATGCGGTCTTTATACCCAAAACGTGTTTCTCTGGTAAAACACGTAAATTATAAAAAAAAGAAATAGTAGTTTTAAAACTGGAGTATATTTTTACCAATTATTGCACTGTCAAGGTTAATATGGTAGCTACCCTTGGCTAGTGGTGCAGCTGAGCCCGAGTTTTACAACTCTTTTGCTTTGCTCTCTAGAATTTCTAGCTCGAGCTTGGATGAGTTTTAAAATCAAACCTGGTTCGTACTAGAACGTTAAGGATCGAGATTTACTTGCCTGCGCTTGTTATCAACCAGATAATATTACTTTTCAAAAAAAAAAAAAAAAAAAAAAAAACCAGATAATAGGAGAAGACAGATAAACAGATAACATGGAAAATTAAACTAAATTAAACGTCATCTGTGGGAGAAAACAAGCTTACATTACGGAAGGGTAGTTGTGTGAGATTGGCTTGTTTTCCTTGACTGCTTATGTCTTCGCTTAAAAAGCTCGTGAATTGAATTAAACAGGCTTAACATATGATGCTCATGTTCTGACTCCGGTTTGTTGAGCGCGTTTAAACTCGACTGTTTTTAAGCTTTTGTTGGCTGAGCTGATCCCAACTTACAAACAACTAGACTCATTTACATCATTCTTTTGGTTGAAAGATTATGTTTTATTATACATGGCGTTTTATTTGTGAATGCGATTTAAAGATTGTATAATAGAAAATGCCAATTGACATATGATTAAATGTAACTTTTAACATTTTTATTTTGATAAAATTCAAAATAGTTTAAAACCATGTTGCCAAGTAATTTCTAATTTTGTTGTTCTTGGTGTTTTTACATTTTCTTTTCCAGTCCAACACTATAAATTGTGCACGTCAATGAATTTTTAAAAGAATTATTGGTGTTATATATTATTACCAAATTATAAATTAGCAACATGTTTGTGCTTCATGGAATGTACTCCAAGCATAGAGAGTGTTTCAAAAAATATTTTTGGTTTTTCATTTCTAACCAGTGGCGGATCTAGAAAACCTTCATAGGGGTAACGTCTTAAAAGAAAGGGGTAACGAAATCGAAAAAACGTGAAAAAAACGTCGAATTTTTTTCAAAATTTACACTACCGCCGGAGCGCCAAGGGGTAGCGGAGGCTACCCCTTATAATAAGGTACATCCGCCCCTGCTTCTAACTCAAAGGTTTTCATTCTTTGCATTTTAACCTTTTTGTTTTTACTTTAAAACCAAAACTTTTCATCTTTCGCAATTTAACCCCAATACATTTTTATTTTCAACTTTGATCCACGTTTTTTTTCATCTTTTGCAAATTTTTCGTTTTACGTTTCGTTCTAATTTTGCGAGTCTTTTGCAATTTAACCACAATACATTTTTATTTTCAACTTTGATCCATGTATTTTTCATCTTTTGCAAAATTTTCGTTTTACATTCCGTTCTAATTTTGCGAGTAAACACATCGTAACGTACGTTCGGGTTTCAAAGTTTTTTCGACTATTTTTTCCTGTTTGATAGGACCGTCACAACGCGTCTATTTTTCAATGTTTGACTAGTTCGTCGCAACACGCGTGGTCTTAGATCGACTTAGTTAGTCTTTTCTATTTTTACATTTCAGTCTAATTTATTCGCATTAATATGTCGCAACGGGCATACGTGGTTCAACGATTTTACGTATGTTTTTCCTTCGGTGTTATTTTTTCCTTTTTATTTATTTTTTACAAGCTTTTCCGGTGTTGTTGGTCGATGGTATTGTGTAGCATTAGCGCTATTTGGCACGTTCTATGCCCCCCGCCGCAACACGGGGGCCCTTAATACTAGTTATTATTATTTTGTTTGTAAGATGTTTAATTAACGTCTCAAAACTATTAAGCCATTAAACGATGCCATCAAACTTTCAAATACCAAAATAAGTAAAAATGAGGAAAATGTGCCCAGAAAAGTAAATATGTCATGGTTTGGGAGTGGGCCAGTAAGGATTGGTGAAGATGTGTACCTGGGTGGAGCCGTAGAAGTGTGCAAACCGGTGCTTTTTTCCTTGAAAAAACGGTTCGAGCTATAAACCGAACCAGGTTGGTCAACCTTGGTTGAAACCGGTTAGGGGTAAAAACCGGTTTTAGTGGTAAAGTAACCGAACCTATACTAATCGGTTTGGGTCAGGCCCAAACTGGTACCAAAATAGCTATTGAAGAAGACTATATTAAGGGTGACAAAACAAAACACGTCTCGTCAAAGTTCTTCTCAAAACATAACCCGTAAAAATATGGGAAAATCGATGTTTGACGGTTAAAGTAAACGAAATTTCAGCTAACCTATTCATAAAATATCTACCTAGAAGCAATTACGAGCAAGAGAATATTGAGTGGCAGCATTAATTTTTTCCTTAATTAAGTTACGCCCGCTTGATTTTATTGGTAAGGATTTTAATGAGTCAACATATCTGATATAGTAGAATTAGTTAATTTTCTAGGTCTTAGAATACTGCTTTAATGTCATCCTTAATTAGTTAATTGTTTTTCAAGTTTAACGGAAATTATGTTTCATCTTTATTATCATGGTTGTAGAACTTGCTAGACGTTAGTTGGCCGGTGGGGTGGAGACTAGCGATTAATCGGGATTAATTGGATCGGATATTTTATGTATTATTTTAAGTTTTATACGTCTATACACATATTTTTATACGTAATATGGCAGGTTTTGGCCGGAATCTGTGATTTTTTCCGTTTTTTTTTTTTTGATTTTTCGCCGGCCGACTAGGGCCGGCTAGTGATTAACGAACACCTAATACTCAACCAAAAACCCGCAAGCCTGAATAGTAACGGGTACCGATGGGTATGAAACACAACTTTTGAATCACGAGTTCATGCTAGGTATATAGCTGGCTGGAATTACCAAAACTCGCCTTATACCCAACTCGTTGTCAAATGATAATAGAGGAGCGAGGGGAAGGGATTCTAGTGTCATCATTGCAAGCAATAGTGGTGTGTATGACGTGAGAGGCGACCAACTTTTATAAGAGTTTTTTTTTTATGACCTGTGTATAAGTTGTTCAAGGCAAAGGTGTTTGTTGCTCAAGTTCTATAATATAGACAAACCTAACTTTAATCATCTTATTTAAATTGAAAAAGAAAACTTGTTTTCTCTACAAATTAGAACACATGATTAATAAGGGTGTTATGATCTAATTCTTATCGTTGATGTTAGTTTAATATTTTTACAAAAAAAAAAAAAAAGCATATAAAAATTGATTTAAACTAACTTGTCATTTTTTTAACATAATAGTGTAGTTATTTAAAACAAAGGTAATAAAAAGGCGAGGTACTCTCATAAAATTATTTATACTTGTAATGAAGTCTAATAAATGTAGAGTATAATGAAGTTAGAGCATCTTCAATGGAAAATTCCAGAAGCATATGTGGCACATATAGATTCTTAGAGGGTGTTTGGAATTACGTTTTGAAGTGATTATTTGATTATTGCGTTTGTAAAACATAAATAATCTAAAAAAGTGTTTGAATGAAAAAGTGATTATCTGCCTTCAAAACGCAGTTTTGGAGAAGCATGTACCTACATATTTTTTCAAAACGCAAAATCTATTTTGAAAACGCATAATCTATTTTGAAAACGCAACACCAAACACCCCCTTAGATGGATGGATGCGTTGGAGGACTGAGAACCCACCCGGATTCAAGCGTTTGTCACTGCGTCCGGAATTCCAAACTCAACTGGGGTGGACCCAAACACACACACATACACGTATGCATAATATGTTTGAAAGTGGACATAAACGTTAGAAACTGGATACATCAAAGACCCTCTTATTGCAATTAAAAGTCAGTTTGACGTTCCAATTATAAACCAGACTACACGTCTTTCATTAAGTAAATTTTCAAACCAGCAGCACAAATAATGGGTAACTAATTGTTCAAACTGTAAACACCCCTAGACATTTTAGTTATTTTTAATAAATTCAATATAATTAACACTTGTTTAAAAACCGGAATTGTTTTCATGGTTGTATGACATTTATTAGACTTTGTACTACACACTTAGCCAGTGATTATTCAAGTATTAATTATGGATTATCATGTGAAGCATAATTTGGGCACTAAGTTTCCAAGAGTTAATCATCATTTCACTTGGTGGATACGGGAATTCAGCAACGCTTTACGGGAAATGTAAATAAATACACATCAGATTTGACCTTTTTTATTGTTTTTAATCTTGTATATAGCATGTAAAACGATAATAAAATATATCACATTTTTCAAAAAAAATTCGTAAGGGTAAACAATTATTGTTTTCATCTTACTCGGTACGGTTCATGAGATGATTGTGTCACATGTTTAATATGATCAACAGTATTTTTTATATGCTTTTCATCATCATAAGATATGTTTAGGATTATAAGTAAGAAATCTCGATATCAGGATAGATCTCAACTAGATTTTGTATATTGTTGGACTGATAAGTTTTTATATTCAAATCATTTAGCTAATTGGGTTTACTTAAAACTAAAATCATCATCATCACCATACTCAGTAAATCTCAGTAACTACCTCTACCCCATAAAAATAGAGAGGCTGCTTTCAGTGAGACCCCTAGCTCGATAATAGTTTTGCATCAAGCCTTGGACATATGGCACATAACACTCAGCAATTGAGACAAAGGCCGATTAGTGCATGTATCCCCTTGTCTTTCGGCTATCAACGCTACCACGTGATGCATGATTAATCATTTCCCTCTTTTAATGTTATTTTCAAGAAATTAGTAAAATAACATTAAAATTAATGCACTTTCACTTTTGCCCCCTAATCGGCCAAACATATATACATTTACTTAAAACTAAAAGAGAAGTAAAAATAAACATTAATACACGTTAGAAGTCGATGACAACAATAAGGGTTCAAGGGGACCCATTCCCTAGATTGCCAGAAGGGTTCCAAGAGGACATTGGCCTTTCGGTGGGTTCCAAGGGGGTAGCGTCCCTAGGTGGAAATCCAGGGTTGGCTCTGGGCGGGGCCCAAAGGGCTAAGCTCCTAGCAGAGGTCTTGCTCGATCAAAAGTATTCTTATCTCGACATGTGACATACACGACGAGCGAAAATTCGATTATCTAGTCCAAAAGATTTTGATCAGGTATGGTTTCTTAACCAATCCGATCATTTGTAGAAATCGGTCTATGGAAAATATCAACTAAATTGTGGTAGTAATTGCGATCATCGGTGACTTGGGTTGTTAGTAGCAGCTACTACAAAGAGTAATTGAGTTATGAATGCCAATTATGCATCAATAGCTATTTGGGCGATAATTTCTAACCGGTTACTATTGACACTTTTACAGGAATCATTGTGTCGTTTCAACTAAGCGTTATGATGGTTCCTCGACCATAAAACACAAGTGTTTGGTCTATTTCAGACACATGTTTTTCGAAGCATGAAAAGATACTCAATATTGTTTTCTCTTTAAATTATCTGGTTAAAGATTTTGAGAGTATAATCGAAATATTGTTTTCTCTTTAAATGATCTGTTTGTTAACCGTTGTTGCTTATGACCTTAACAACAAAGAAAGCGTCTAAAGCTTTGTTTTTAGAGGTCATCAAACCTAACTTATGTGTTAAATAAATGTTCTAGAATACATGAGTTTGTTATTAGAGTTAATTACACAGATGGACCCTATGATTTATAGCTAGTTTCATCTTTGGGTACTAACTTTTTTTTAACAGATATAAGTTTTATGGTTTCAATTTTGTAACATCTTTGGGTACTAACACCAAAATTATCGATATAATGACTAAAATATCTTTCCTTTTTTTAATTTTATAAATATAACACCTTTGGGTACTAACACCTAATTTTATTTAAGTTTAAATCAATTTTACAAAGAATTTTAAATTAAAATTATTTTGTCTATAACAATTTTAAAAAAATTGAAAGCCACTCAGGGCCGGCCCTAAGAATTCGTGTACCCTGTTCGAGCTCAAAAAGACGTGCTCTTAAGGCCTTAACGAAATTGAGTATTGAGCTCACTAAAGTTCTAAACCTAATGCCAATGGGCTAATAACTAATATAAACCATAAAAATAGTTTTGTAAGTGGGCGTATGTTGGTGTTTGTATGGGTATACCCTATTAATTTATTTTTTTACATATACATATCAGATTTTTTTAGAATACCGTGTCCTTCGAAATATCAGGCTCTGGCCGATGGTCCTACCCGCCCACCCTCAGGGCCGGCATGATGCCACTTCAATTACCGTGTAAATGTGTAATACAATTTTAAAAAACAGCTTGTCTTGCTATAACATATTTTATAAGCGTGTAGCTTGATTTTTTTTATAGTTCTTAAATAATTATAATTTTTCAAAAATCTGCACCCAAATTGTTTTCATTACCAAAAACCATGTTTTTAACTAGTACAAATCAGTTATTATAATTTTTTTTCTTATTTATATGGTCTCTTGTTAATGTTAATTCCAATATACATTCCAATCATCAGGGCAAATTACATAAGGATAACAGGTAGACGTAGACGAGCAACAAACTGCGCCGCCATCCCCTTCTGAATAGAAAACCCTAATCTACTAAAAACAAAGTCTCGCCCCTGAGGGGTCGAAAAGTTGTTGTGGACCACACGCTGAACTCTAGTCAAGAACCGAACCGCCTTCGGCGCCAAGGAGCCAAACATGTCAAACGCCAATGACCCAATTTGTTATGTTAAATCCTTGAAACTTACACTTGTGTAAAAAAATAGTTTAAAAGTAATAAATTGTTACACGGTAATTGAAGTGGCATTCAATTTTTTTAAACTTAAATAAAATTGTATTAGCTGTTTATAAGAAAAGCTCGACGCGACATAAAAGATTCAATTTAAAAAAATATGTTATAGTCAAAAATAATTTTAATTTAAAATTCTTTGTAAATTTGATTTAAACTTAAATAAAATTAGGTGTTAGTACTCAAATGTGTTACATTAATAAAATAAAATAAAAGGAAGAATATTTTAGTCATTATATTGATAATTTTGGTGTTAGTACCTAAAGATGTTACAAAATTGAAATCATAAAACCTAAACCTGTTAAAAAAAAAGTTAGTACCCAAAGATGAAATTAGCTATAAACCATAGGGTCCATCTGTGTCAGGGGCAGAGGTATAGTGTTGTTAGGTGTAGCACGGGCTCTGGCTCAACACCGTCTTCGTAGTGTAATTTTTTTATTATTTTTTTCTATTTTATACAAAGGATACCACTGAATAAATACGAGGACATCCCTGAAAAAAATAGGATACATGAGTTTATTAGAATCCCTAATTTTTTTTAATCCCAAACATTTGATAACCTCATACTTGTATAATTAATTAGCTCAAATGATAAAGTTAGTCCAAATTAAGAATAGTTTAATTGAAAGGAGGCCCATTTGATAAACTTAACCCAAGCCCTAAAGTCCAAACCAATAAAATATCCATTTTTGATTAAGGGTGACAATCGAATGCGCCGGTAATATTTGAACAGTGGTCGATTTAAAAGGTTAAAGATGACGATGTGATGGAACGATTTCAATCGATGAAAACAAGAAGAGGACAAATACATTAGATATTTGTTTTACTTTATTTATTTTCGTTTTTTATTATTGTATGATTGCATATTAATTTTATTTTTGGATACCCCTAAATTAATTGGCTAGTTCCGCCACTAATTTGTGTAATTATATTTCAATAGAATTGTGTCCTACACCATCCGGATTGTGATAAGATGCCATTTGAAAAAGACAATGTTCCAATCCATTTAAACTTTTGAAAAATTGAATAAAACAAAAGTACAAAACAAAATAAACTTCTTTTTATCGTGTTTAACGTATACGTTTCATTTTCGTCATCTCTTTGTAGTGACCTCCACAACTCGGCATATTTTGAAAATGTTCAGCGCATACGATACAAAAATCGGCACACAAGAAACTACGTGGAGCACAACATTCTACCCAAAACATATTCATGATTTCATACGGCGACAATGACTACATTTATAAACAAGAGTAAACTGCAATTTTACCCCCTGAGGTTAGGGGTCATTGGCACTCTTACCCCCCCTAAGGAAATAATTGCAATTTTACCCCCCACTGTTCACTGTTATGTCGCAATTTTACCCCCCGGCTTCAATTTTGTTGACTGGTCTGTTGACTTGGGGGTGAAATGACTATTTTACCCTTTTATAGTTTTATTTTACCCCCCAACGTTTGCTGTTATGTCGCATGTTTACCCCCTGCCACCACTGCCACCGCCATTCACCACCACAACCACCACTGCCACCTCCAGCCACCACCCTCAACCACCACTGCCACCGCCATTCACCACCACAACCACCACTGCCATCTTCTTCCTCCCCCGCTCTCTCTCTCTCTCTAAAAAACCCACCACCCCCGCCTTCATCTTCAACAACCACCTCCGCCACTCTAAACCCACATACATGCTTTGTTTTATTCCACCACCAAAAACCCTTAATTCAATCACAAATTTCTTCATAAACTAAACCCATCATCACAACCACCACTGCCACCCTATTTAACATCTGTTTGATGGGAAAGAACAAGGAGAAAAAGAAGCCAAGACCATACTTTTTCAGGATTAAAAAAAAAGTACCAGCTCTTTACCTTTTTGGACTAGAAATGAAGAGCAAATGCTATGCTGGTTAAATTTACACACATACAACCTCTCGTTTACCTCTACAAACACAAACTTCTGTCTTTTGAAGCCTGAATCATCAGCCTTAGAATAGCCCCTTTCTCGGCTCTATTTCAGTCCCAAAAGCAACTACCAGCAACCCAAAACAGCCCTATAATTCACTCTTTTGGCAGCCTTTCTGTTCCAGCTTTGCAGGCCTGTTGCAGCCTCAAAACGGGTCACGTTTGGTGCCAAAATCAAGTTCCTCTCAAGCTAAATTCATCTCTTGCTGGTTGCTGGTTATTGTATTTACTATTCAGTTTGCTCTTAAACTGTCATAACATGTCCAATGAATTCTTCATCTACATACCCAATTATTGAGCCCAGCAATAAAAACATTTGAGCCCAGCAAATCACACCCTGTACACTAATTCTACCAATACACTACCTGTACACTACTGTTCTCAAAACATTGCTCAAAATAAGATCAAGATCCTACCTTTATGATTCCAAATTGGGTCAATATGATCAATACTTGGGTCAATATGATCAATACAAACCCTAAATCAAATAACCTGATCAAATCTTGAGTTGGGTGGGGATGAGAGAGAGACAGGAGAGAGAGAGAGAGACAGGACCGGATGGTTGTGGTGGTGGTTGTGTGGCGGCGACAGTTGCGGTCGTTGTGGTGGTGAATGGCGGTGGTTCTTCACACCACATAGCTTCTTTGTTCTCAAAACATTGCTCAAAATAAGATCAAGAGCCTACCTTTATTATTCCAAATTGGGTCAATATGATCAATACAAACCCTAAATCAAATACCCTGATCAAATCTTGAGTTGGGTGGGGATGAGAGAGAGAGAGGAGAGAGAGAGACAGGACCAGATGGTGGTGGTGGTGGTTGTGTGGCGGCGACAGTTGCAGTGGTTGTGGTGGTGAATGGCGGTGGCAGTGGTGGTGCCCGGTGGTGGATGTGAGAGAGACAGGAGAGAGATGGACTTTCCGATCGGATAAGATAGCAGGGTAAGATTATATATATATATAATAACAATAATAATAAAAATAATAATATAATAATAAATATAGGGTAAGATTACCAAAATACCCTTGCATATAATGGTCAAAGTACCGTTGACTGAGCTTAGGGGGTAAGGTTGCGACATAACAGTGAACAGTGGGGGGTAAAATTGCAATTATTTCCTTAGGGGGGGGGGGTAAGAGTGCCAATGACCCCTAACCTCAGGGGGTAAAATTGCAGTTTACTCTAAACAAAATCACAAAGAAAACACAACCTGTATTATTTCATGCATCATAATATTCCAAGGAATTAAGTGTGTAAAACGAATCAAGCTTTGTTGTTCGCCGGCTGAATCGGCTGATACATAACTAAAAATACTACTTGAATTTGAATAACGGGTAATTAGTGATTTCTATCCACTATTAATTAAAAAAAAACATAACATAAGAAAGTAAAACATGGCAATAAAATTGAATGCACATCTAGAAATACAAATTGCATAGTCAAAAGAAAAGTCCAAATCAAGAAATGGCACAAAGTAGATGGCTCCGGAAAGTTGGAAATTCAATTTTGACCATTGAGGGACCAACAATATTTGAAAAATGTGCTCATGTTCTATTTAAAATTCCAAGTTATCATCTTGTCTAATTATGCAAGCTACCAATTGGAACCATATTTTTATATCATATGTGGATCATAGAATTGTATTTGTATAACACACAGTACACACTATATTAAAATACAATATATGAAAAACAAGACAACATGTCTAATCTTGATATTAGATGCACATCTTTTCATATTCGTTCAACATCATATATTTAGCTTATATTTGTGAGGTTTAGATATATTTTAATATAATATTAAATCATGTCCTAGTTGTCTAGTTTTGTATAGATCCTAGTTCCTTTTAAATTCAATGTACACATTTGATGTTTAGCATACATGGAATATGGGAAAGTTAGGTTTAACTTGATTTCACATTCAAATAAGTGTTGAGCATTCACATCCAAACCATCAAATTATACATACATTTCACTAAAAAACAACTCTTATATCAATATATTTCCACTAAAAACAAATACTTTTTCTCTCTCTTTCCAATTAAATAATATTATCATCACATTTTTCTCTCTCCTTCACTCACAACCACTTTCAATATATATTAAAAAAATTATACTGGGTGAACAGTGTCCCCCCAAATATACAGATGAACAGTAACATTTTCTCTCTCCTCCACTCACAACAACTTTTTATACCCTTTATAATATAAAAACTCTCCCTCACATGTTTTGATGGATAGAATGTGAATGCTCTTATGGTGTTGCAATACCCATTCACTTTTTCTATTTGTATTTTTGATTTATTGTTAAGAGAAAGTTTCACATAATGTTGTCTCCCCTCTTTGTTTTTTTCATTTTCATGGAACTTTTTATTGTTTTAAAGTATATTACATTTAATGGAATGTTATACAGCTTGTTATAGCATAATTTTGTGCAATTCATTGATACAAATGACTCACCAAAATTCGGTTCAATCAACCAATCTAGATTCTTGGATTGGGTTTGATTTTTCTAGTTGGTGGAGGAGAATACAAGTATATAAGGGAATTGACCTGTAATAATCCCACCTAGACCTTATTGGCCATTAATAATCTCACCTTAGAATATTCCCCATACCAGTCCCACATTTCACCTATTTTTCCTACAATGGTCCCCTGTTAAAAAAAACTTAATGCAGTTAAGTTTTTTTTTTATCCAAATTACAAACAGATTTGTTAGAGCTTTTGATTAGAACGACGATACGAGTTCATTGATGTAAAATTTGCCTTGAAAAAGCTTGTTATAATTTTGTGCAATTCATTGATACAAACGACTCACCAAAATTCGGTTCAATCAACCAATCTAGATTCTTGGATTGGGTTTGATTTTTCTGGTTGGTGGAGGATAATACAAGTATATATTATACATAAAATGACACAGGGGCGGATCCAGGGGTGTTTTAGGGGTTCCTCGATTTGGAAATAAAATAGTGGAAATCTCGTATAATTTGAAAAAAATTAGTAAGAATCTACCCAAAGGAACCCGGTAAAAATTGTTCTTGGATCCGCCACTGAAATGACATATTTACAATTTGCTACCCCAAGGATTAAGAGAAAGTAAAAGTGTTACTTATATTATGTGACAAAAACACATCACAATGAAGATTCTTTCAACATGTTGGTTCGTAGTTGGATAACTATCTTAAAAAACGAGGCCATGTGCGATCACATGCTTTAAGAAACAATGGAACCTTACATAGTTACAATGGAATGTATGATTTCAAGATCAAGCTAGTGGTTCCAATATTACTAAAATTGTAAAATACTAGTAGATACATGAGCAAAGTTCTTGAAGTTTACATGCTAGTGTACTTTACATAAGTGCGTGAAGAAGCTTGACAACGCCCTCAATACCGTCTCTCTGGGCGTTATAGGTGTATGAAGAGGACGAGGCGTTTCTAGGACGAGGCGTTTCTAGTATAATGTCAAATGACATAATGAAGAGAGAAAAAATTGAAAAGTAATGATTGAAATGGCATTAATGGCGTTAACCTTTACATATTTTTTGAAGATACGATATGATACTAATGTGATGAAAAATGCCCATAAGAGCATTAACCATTAGGGAGGAAAGTACACTCAAGGGTAAGTACCCTAACCACGACCAACCATCGCTCGCCACATTGAAAAGTGCCTAAAGTACCCGTTAACTAGTAACTGGTGATGACGCCTACCCATATCGCAAACTTTTTTATTTTATTATTTATTTAAATAAAGTCTCAAAATTAAATTTCATTAAAACTTAACATTAGATAAAAATAAAACCTAAAACTTAAAAACTTACATTAAAATAAAACATAAGGTTTAATACATTACATAACATAAAACCTAAAACTTAAACAAATGTCGAAATAATTTGCCACACCGATATGTACTCAAAGTCCTCGTCATAGGCGTGTTTGTAGTCCACAGGGGGCCACTTGAATAATTTCCTCCTCCGAAAGCTCGTCGTGGGAATTTTGCACATTCAAGAACCTACCATGAAATCTTGAACACTTGTAACGGACAAACACAAAACATTCGTCTACTTGGCCCACGGTTCGGGTTGTCTCACCAACGTGGATACAAAATTGGTGGAACACCCAGTTCCAAAGCTTAGCCCTTCCACTAGGGTTTGAGTGATCGTGATGAATTGCGACATAAGACAATGCCAACGCGATGTCTTCCTCTTCAGTCTACTAGTTCGTCGCCATATTTGAAGATGGGAGTTTTGTGGATGAGGTAGATAAAATGAGTTTTAGTATGTGAAAATATAGAACTGGGTACATGAAAATATAGAATTCAGAGAGTTTTGTGGATTTGGTAGATTAAATAATGGAATAAAATGGTTAAAAAGAGGAAATTAAAAAGATATTTGATTTTTTTTTTTTAAATTTGTAAACGGTGAAGAGTACAAACGGTCAAAAAATCATCGAACTTTGCACTTCTCAAGCGGGTACCTCTGCTAGCCAATGCAACCCGCCAAGCCTATCCGCAGGGGTGGTGGCGGTGTGCTGGCTCAGATTCGAAGCCACTGGCTGGTACCCGAGGAGTGCCCCATCCCCCTTACGGATAGTCTAAGTTATGTGCTCTTTTGATAAATGATCGTAGCAGATGGGTGTCTTTTGATAAAAAAAAAAGTTATCAACAGAAAGGTATAAATGAGGATAACCAAATAATGTGGATCGTCGCGTGTGGTCATCCGCCAACATTTACCCGCCAAAAACAAAGAGGGGTGGGCCCCACTATTTCCTTCTTGTGTTCTGTTCAACCACTGTGCATCCGTCCCCGGACATCAAACCCACCACCGTTCTTTTCTCTTTATTGCCATAAATACCCTTTATCGTTCTAACAAAATTTTAATCTACACTTCCATATATATTTTTTTTATACTTCTATATACTTTTTTATAGATATCAATTGTGAGTCGCAACATGTGATGACCATTTTAAATGTCTAGTGCTATAGGTGTAACATCTTAAAATCATAAAGTAGTTAATGTTGTGGCAAATGACTTTATAATATTTATAACCATTAGAAAATGTTTGTTGTTCACGACTTTTAACTTATAATTACGCTTTTTAGGTCAAATCATGAGCTAAATCGTTAGTAACAAATGATGCATAAACTTTTGGGTGTTTACGATCCTATTTTATGAGAGAGGCCCCTGACTCAAATACAACCCTCAACGGCTCAAAGTGAAAACCCTAACTACCGATAACTATAAATACAAGCACAAGTAACACAATATCTCTCTCACCTTAATGGGTTATCTATCATTCCAATTGGTAAATGGGTTATCAATCCAATTGGTACATAACAACCAAAAAAAAGCGATGGCAAGTGTGTATTAATTAAATTATTAAGCAAAGTTGCTATCTATGGTGATTGAAAATTAGAGTTGTAGGTACGTTTCAAGACCAATGATTATAAAGTATGATTAGCATGTGTCGTTACTATTTAGGCAACAATGAACAAACACTATACGTTCAATGTATGTTTCTGAGTTATTAGAGTTGTGGGTATGTTCAAGGTTAAAGACTTTTATCATCATGTGTTTACTATTTATACAACAACATTTAATTTATTTATTTAGAGACTCGTCAAACTCAAAATATGAAATCAAACCGTTCATACGGTATTTCAGTTTTGTAACAATTTGGTTTTATTTATAAAGTATAAAAAACTAATGTTTTAATTTATAAACCATCAAATACATACACCACATTAATAGACATGATTAATTATTATTTATATAACGTGACAAGCGTAGTGGTTATGTTTGCTACATAATTATTGTATACACCTAATTCTAAATCAACTATAAGGGTGTAGGGAGTGGTTAGACACTTGAAAGTGGTAAACTTTAAAATCAACCAATGAGAGTGTGCCATGTCAAAGTGGTAAACTATGTTCAAAAGTGTTGGCAATGGTTAGACACTTGATGAATTGGTAAACTATTAAAAAAAAAAAGGAAAAAATTGTGATTGGTTAAAGATGGCATGGACCCCACTCCCCACACACACCTCTCCCTTCACCGATCGGTTATCCATCACCGATTGTCTAAGTTTGCCGCTCGGTGAAAAGGTGGGCACCGGTGTTCCCGCACGGTAAACATGATCACCGCTTGGGTTTAGACACCCACACCGAACACCCTAATGATTGTTCACGTCTTTAAAGATGTTGTACCTTCTTGTCTAATAGAAGCCCTGTATTGACCGCTCAATAAATATTTTGCATGCAAATTAAATTATTATACAAGAACTCAAATAAAATAAGAAAAAGTTTAATACCGTTTAATTCAAGCTTGAACAAAACCATGAATTTACTCTATTAAGTAGTTGGAGATACAATATTGGTTCCTGGGTTTGTCCCTTACTGTAACAGGCTTCCGGGTTTATTTATGCCCGTAATTGGCGTTTGTTAGCGTGTAGCCTTTTGTTAGTTAGAAAAGATATCATACCTACTAATATCGCTATGTTAGTTGGTATTGTATGTTTTTTCGGTTTGGTTGAGCGGTCCCCTAAGCTTGTTTTGGAGAGCCGTGGCTAGGTTGGCGGGGGTATGCCCCTTTGTTCCATGTAATTCTTTATTCTATTTATAAAAGTTTGCCGGGCGAAAGCTCATTTATCCAAAAAAAAAAAGTATATACACAAGGTTTTATTTATTTATTTATTTTTTTACAAAATATAGTGCTTTTGCATTTCATGTTTCGTATTTTGTTTTTTCTAAAATACGTATTTTATTAACGTTACATGTCTATACCAAAAAATAAAATAGTTTCATAGTTTATTTATATTCGTTGCACGCCTAATCATTATAACGTCACATGGTTTTTAAGAAATCAGTACGATCAATGGATTGATTGACGAATGCTCGATAACCGATCCAGAGATTAAGACATTGGTTAGAGCTTACTAAATAAAATTTGAAGGCTTTAGAAAATTATAACTATTTAAGTTAAGGGGCTGTTTGACAATTTCGGAATGAATAAGTGCTGAACCAGTAAAATATCTGAACCATTAACTACTGAATCAATAAGAGTTCTGAAATATTATATTAAACGGCAGTATAATGCTTAATCTTTCAGAGACAAATGTCTGACCATTTCAGATAAGATGTCTTAGTCTGAACCATTAATAGCTTAAACAAACAACCCCTAAATCTTAATAAATATCGTTATGTGTTTTAAACTCATATACATATTTTATTGACTTTAATTTATAAAACCTGGTTCACTAGCTATATAATTATTTTTTTTTAAAAAGGTTATTTCACAAAAATTATTTTGGAAATAAAACCTAAATAAAAACAAAATAGTGAATGAATTAAATCGACCCTTGATTCGATTGAAAAGAGAAAATACACAACTAGACACTAGATCAAGTCATGGAGGGCTTACATTTCTCTTGAGAGATGCAGGTTCGACTCCCACTTTGTGTAGAGTGAGACACTGGTGAGCAATCAAGGGCGGTTCTTAGAAAGGCTGTGGCAGGGCCACGGCCCGGGCAAGTTTTTCGGCCGTAGTGCTAATTTTCCGCATTTCGATCGAAATTTTTTATATATACTATGTTTGGCCCGGGCTTGCCCGGGCTTTTTTTAGTGCCCGTGTCTTTCGGCCCTGGCACGTTCAACGGGCAAGATCCGCCACTGTGAGCAATGATATGAGACTCAGGGAAATCTGGGATGAATCCTTGAGCAAACGAGTTTTACCGGTAATTTAATCGTCGTGCCTACGGGCAGGTGGGTTACCGGGTTTTCCCCGAAATTGGTGGTGGACTCGGGTTACTCTCGGAGAACTCTGTTTGTCCAGTGGGTGCCCCAAGAGTGCTCCGGATTATGTTTGTTGGCCGTTTGAAAAAAAAAGATTTGATTAAATCTCCAAAACTTGATAATCAATAAACGTGTGCTATAATAAATAAATCCAGAAAATAAACAAAAATCGAAGGGCAATTTGGTAATTCCAAGATCTGATGGATCGAGGAGTAGGGGGCGTGATTCCAGAAATTTGGTGGGTCGCGTGTTTGGTGGGCCCCACTCTCTACGTATTTCCCCGCCTTTACTTTTTATTTTTCTTTTTTCTGTCCCTCTGTCAGAAATATATTAAATATTAATATAAATATATACGTTATAAGAAGAAGATGAAGAACACACATTTTTGCTCTCAACTCTCAACCGCTCAACGTCCGTCACCGTCAGTCCGTCCGTCATACTCCACCGTTTGTGTAACCGCTCAATAACTTCTCTAATCAATTTCAGGTATAACTTTTTTTTTCTCGTAAATTTATTTAATCGAATACAGTTTTTGAAGTGGATTGGCGATTGTTTTCGGTTTGCGAATTTGCAGGATCGAGGTAGTATTTGATTGTTTTTTTTTTTAAATTTGCGATTGATGATATAAGAAGTATTTTGACTCTTTTAATATTCTCGTTGTATGTTTTCGTTTTTATTTTCAATTTTGAGTTGTAGCTAGGGGTGTGCACGGTTCGGTTCGGTTAGCATTATCTGTAACCGTAACTGAAGTCATCGGTTAATCGGTTCGGTTAATCGGTTCGGTTTTCGGTTCGGTTATGTTAATTTTGGTTAATAACCAAACCAAACATTGGATAAAATTTTTGTTTAGAAATACATGTAGCGGAGGTAAAAATATATGAAATAGATATATAAATACATGAATTTGATGCATAAATAAATAAAATGGAGGTATAGACACATGAAATGGAAGTATAAAAGAAGAAATGGAGGCATAAAAGCTAGAAATATAAGAAGATTTAAATGATTCGGTTCGGTTAATTTCAGTTAACCGATGGTACAAAAAATATCCGATAACCGATTTTCGGTTAATTTCCGGTTTTGGTTAACGGTTCGGTTATTGCTCACCCTAGTTGTAGTTGCAATTGCGATTGAAGGAGTAAATGTTATGAGATTTGTTGTTGAGAATAATAAGTAGATAATTTGTTGTGGTTGGAACTTAAAAGTCAGGAGTGTTTGATTATTTGATAGTTGATACTTTGATTGAGGCTGAATCTATTAATACCATGTGAATGATTAAACTCCACACTATAATCAGGGGAAGAGAACTATCATAAAGAATGACAACATGCATAGTTTTTTTTGGAACGGTGACTTTCTTGTGTTAGGCCACCGCACTCCTCAAATTGGAGAGCCTCGTTGCCCCACTCCGCCAGACTGTGTTGTCTTAACTGGGCCCACGCTGGCTTCAGAGTTTTGCTTGGGCGTTCCCCCGGGAAACCATACCGCCGACTGCCACTTGACTGGCGTTGTGCCACCACAAGAGCTGAACACTCTCTTGCGTAACACGGGGTGAGATGAAAACCTGGGTTGGCTCAAGATAGTAACTGACACCTCTGCAAGGGGGCTAGGCTTTATCTATCATTGCCTAATCCACCAAAGTGATACAAGTGGGGATTGAACTTGGGTCTCCATTGAAGAACCCAAGCCTCCCTACCACTAGGCCATTATACATGAGAATAGGTGACATCGTTCAGATAGGTTGAAATTTGAATAGAGATGATTTTCTTGTTGGTGAATTTTTCCTACTTTATGAAGGTTCTTTAGTTTGGTATTTTTGATGATTGATGACTTGAATGGTTGGATTTAAAAGAAACAGTTCATGGAGATTGTAGATGTGTGCAGGTAGGGGTGTTCCCGATCCGATCCAATCGAGGGTCTGCTCATGCTCGGATTGAATTACAACCGATCCGATCCGTGCGGATCAAATTTGTAAAACCAATCGCAAAAGTGATGCTCATGCTCGGATTGAATTTGAATCGATCGGCTCGGTTTCGCTCGGTTTTTATCAAATCCTAAAAAAAAAGCGAGCGGATCGTTTTCGCTCCATTGAATAATAAGGCTTCGTTCAACAAAAACAAATTCTAACTTAAAGTGCGAATACAAAAGCAACACAAAATAAAGTGCGAATACATAAGAAACACAAAATAAAGTGCGAATACAAAAGCAACACAAAACCGTTTTTTTTACCTTGCGCTTTTTTGAATAATCCACATTCTTGAAGGTGTCGCCTCATACTTGTTGTGCTCTTCGAGTTACCGCGTACATATGTATGCTTGCAATAGATGCATTGTTTTTTTGGCACCATTTTCCCTTTGTACAAACCCTGAACATCTACAAAATGTACATGACTACATGCACATCGGAAGAATTTTTTCTCTTTTTTGAACAAGCACCTCCGGTCGCTGTATCAGCTACATCGGTATCACCCGATTCATCAATTATTGGATTCGGGTCGTCCTCTCCATCAGTCAGATCAACATGAGCAGCCGGAGACTGTGAGTCTGTGACTGTGGAGACCGGAGAGTGAGACTGAGATTAGAGCGGCGATTTGAATACGACTGATTAGGGAAGAATAGATTTAGGGTTAGATTATAGTTAGATTTATATATTAAATATTAAGTTGGGTTGAATGTTATTTGGGCTTTTAGTTTTTTTTGGGCTACTATATTTTTTTGGGTTTTTAATCTATAAAATCTATAATATAAATATATATTAATTATTAATAAAAATAATTCGAGCGAAACCGAGCGATCGACGAGCGAGCGGAGCTATGCTCATGCTCGGATTGAATTTGAATCGAACTGATCCGATCGGCTCATTTACAAACTGAGCGAGAATCGAACGAGCATTTTTCGAGCATTTTTCGAGCGATCGTCGAGCAGTTTGGACAGCCCTATGTGCAGGGCTTGATTAGCATGCCTTAGCCAATAGTTATTCAGTTAAATCACTGACCTGATATCAAACATTTTGGTTTTTATTGACTTGGGCATCCATCTTTAATTAAGTTGAATATTTGTTGTAAATTTATGGTGTGCTTGATTCATTGCTTCTTAGTCCTGTGCCAATGTAGTGCTTTGCATCGTATGATTTACGGCATGCTACATTGTAACTCAACGTCATTTTACTTGAGCTAATTTTCACCCAAAATTTGGCTTTTCCCCATTTATTTTGTTACCATTGATCCTAGAACCTACGAATAGGGATTTACTGCGGATGCTTGTTGTTATTGTTGTTAGACCATGTGTCATAAAGCCCTCTAAGGGGCGTTATGTGACAAGTGGCGAAAAGTGTATGAGGGGGGCTTTATATCACAAGAGGGTGTAGTGGTAAGGGGGTTATATAACCCCTTCAATTATACATACATATGTATGTATATATATGTGTGTGAGTGGAGGATAAAGGGCAACGGTCGGATTTTTGAAAATAACACCCCCTCACGCCGCTAACACCTTCGCGGGGACTCGATTTCAAGACCCCATAGCGCCAGCCATAGTGGTGTGCGGCGGCGCTATGGGGCGCTATGCCCTCTTTTGCCGTGTGGTGGCGCCCTACTACGGGTGGCCTTAGCATTGATTTTTTAGGATCTCGATACAGCATTATGTCCAATCAATTACGCGCACAGCTGCACTATTGCCCCGTTCTTGGTTTCGCATCTTTCTAAAATCTTTCTTATTTTAGTATATTATTACTAGCCTTTTATGGACACATATTCTCTAAATTATTGTGGGAATCTTATGTTGCTGTGTGCATTATTTTTTGATGGTGTAGAGGCATTACTTTTGACATTGGCTACTTATGCATTTCAAAATCTAATTCCTTTCGTCGTTATTCTTTTTTAGGTGGATTGTTTTCGTATAAATCATTTCTAGACAATGTTGGGAGGAAGTAACAACAATTCCTTACCCCCTGTTTTTCTTGACGAGAACGTTTTCCAATATCCTTCCAATGCGTCAAATCAGTTGCAGCTATTTGGAAAAGGTGAATTTCTACTCATGTTAACTTTTTTTAATCTTCTAATAAGGCGTTACATTCTTTCGATTTACCAATCTCTATTGTTGGTGCAGTGAATTATGACCATCATAGTCCCGCTTTTCGGCCCAACAAACGCACAAGGGAAGTCGATGCTAGTTTTACGCAAAATAAACTTCCGATTTCACTGAATCACAACTTTTATCACGATGATTCTGATCGACCTTCAACTATCCCGACCCCACACCATGTATCAACCGGCTTAAAATTATCATATGATGACGAGGAACGTAATTCATCAGTCACTTCAGCAAGTGCAAGTATGACTTTAGCACCGTCAGTCATGTCTTCTATTGGCGATAGTATTACAACGGAACTTGATCAGCACAAAGAAGAGTTTGAAAGATTCTTTATGATTGAGGTACCATTCCATTCTGCCATACCGACGATTTGTATATGCATACATATATTTTAGACCGAAGAGTAAAATGACATTTTCGTCCCTGAGGTTTGGCCAGTTTTGCCTTTTTCATCCTAAGCTTTGTTTTTTCGCATCTGGATCCAAAAAGTTTGATATCTTGCCATTTTCATCCGGCTCGTTAACTCCATCCATTTTTCTCTGTTAAGTCAGGGGTATTCTTTTTTGTCAACTTAAAGAGCAATTCAGTCTTTTTCAGGGGGATTCGGTCTTTTTACATAAAGTGAAAAAGACCAAATTGCCTTTTAAGTTAACAAAATAGACGGAAATACCCTTGACTTAACGGAGATAATTGGATGGAGTTAACGAGCCAGATGAGAATGGCAAGATTTCAAGCCTTTTGGATCCATATGCGAAAAAATAAACCTTTGGACGAAAGTTGCAAAACTGACCAAACCTCAGGGACAAAAATGACATTTTACTCTAGACCGAACTATGTTATTTTTTATGCAATTTGGCCTATTTGGTTTTGCAATACAAAATAGTAAAGTGAATTTATTGATATTTAACAGGAAGAAAAGATGTTGAAAGGAATTCGAGACATAAGGCAGAGACACATGAGTTCGTTTCTGGCGGCTATCGAGAAAGGGGTAGAACATAAACTGCATGAAAAAGATATCGAAATAGAAAACATCAACCGTAAAAACAAGGAACTTATGGAGAGAGTAAAACAGATGGCGAACGAGGCCCAAAACTGGCACTACAGAGCAAAGTACAACGAGTCAATGGTCAACTTACTGCAAACAAATCTTCAACAGGCACTGGCTCGTGGAAACGACAATCGTTTTCAAGAAGGATTTGGAGACACTGATGCTGAAGTGTCATCTAATGATTATGTTGGATTAACAAACAATGTCGGGAAGTCTACATGTAAAGCTTGTAGGGCGAATGAGGTGTCGGTTTTGGTAATGCCTTGTAGACACCTAAGTTTGTGTAAAGACTGTGATAGTTTTACGCCTGTTTGTCCGGTTTGCCAGACCGTTAAAACGGTAAGTGTGGAAGTGTACCTCTCATAACGTATGTAACTCCCAAAATCTTATTAATGTTTTAGTAGCATTATGACATATGAAAGTTTTCAACTCCTGTGAGTATGTGACATATGATGATCAACAAATGGAATGAGCCTAAAATTTTTGTCTGGGTAATGGCCAATGGGACGAATCTAAATTTTTAACATTAGACGTAAATTTCACATTAACCCTTTTAGTGCAAGTAAAATTACAAATTAAACCATTTATTTTGCATTTTAATACTAAAAAAACATGGAGTTAAACATTTCATATATGATTAGTCATAATGATAACTAATTAAATAAGTAACGTGTCTTGTGGTTGGAATTTTTGTTTACATATGTTTGGTTCATTATTGTATTTAATCAATTGTTTTTTCTTTGGCTCTAATCCTGTTCCTGTATGTTATGGCGATGGTTATAGGTGAAAATCATGATCCACTTTAATATATATATATATATATGGGTTGATTTGAGCAAAATAAATTGTATACGGGTTCATTTGGTCACCTCAAACTAGTCAACCTATCAATTTGGGTAATACTTAAATTAGTCAAGGGATCAAAACGGTCAACTATTATGAAACTTGGTAATTTAAAAAGGGTCCAAATGGGTTATTGCACCAAGCCACCAACCCTAACCGTTGTTTGTCTTCACCACCTACTCATTGCCACTATCTCTACCCCCATTGTCGCCGCTAAACCTGGCGCCATCACCGCCATCCTTAGGTATAAGTAAGTGATAATGAAAGAATGGTTGTAAAAAATTGTCTGGTGAAAGATAAAGAGGTGACATGCCAATATAGATAAATGCATTTTAGATGGTCCAAGGAATAAGAAATTAACAATGGTTTCAAACTATTTACTTCTTATTAATATATTATAATTGGAAAATGAATATGGGGTTGTTAGGACTTAGACATATAATTTAACTACGAAACCAATAAAAACTACGTCTTTTTGTTACATGAATAAATTATTAGGAAGTTGTGTGACCAATTTAAAGAAACTAGATGAGTAATCAATTGATTCTTTTGATATTATTTCGATTGGCTTCTAATAAACATTCATTTATTCGTGACGACAATTATTTGATTATTGAGCACGATCAACCCAACCAAGCAAGTTCTCATTTGTTCGTGACGACAATTATTTGACAAGTTCTCATTGGGGATGTATTGGGAGCATTGTCCTTGAAATAGACGGTATATTCACGAGGTACTATGTAAAATACTATTTTGTTATTTAGATGCGTCCATATGATATTAAAATATTCTAGAGTGTTTGGATTTGTACACATTGATACTGGGTATAAGGAAAGTTAATTTATATCCATATGGACACTTCAAATACTTTTAATGACGATTCGAGTCCAACTATGCATCTCTTACATGTTGAAAAATGAAAACCTAAATTTATATAGAATCAATCAACAAAATTTGGTTATGGCTATTGTATAACATATTTATATTACAGTTAATCGGTTATACTTATATGTGTATACGAAATTGAAATAAACGAATCAAATCGACAACACAAACTATCGTTTATATATTTTTAGGCAAAAGATCAAATACAAATAATCTTAACATACTAAACATACAAATTGAAGGAAAACTCAAAAAGACAAGGTGACATTTTTGTAAGAGTAAACTGCAATTTTACCCCCTGGGGTTTAGGGTGATTGGCACCCTTACCCCCCCTAACGAAATAATTGCAATTTTACCCCCCAACGTTTGCTGTTATGTCGCAACCTTACCCCCCGGCTTCAAATTTGTTGACTGATCTATTGACTATAACTTGAAATGACTATAATGCCCTTTCATATTACCCTCTGTGTTTTGTTCACTCTGTGATATTACCCCCTGCCACCACTGCCACCGCCATTCACCACCACAACCACCACTGCCACCTCCAGCCACCATAAAACTGATATGGAGGACAAAGTCTTCGAAATATACAAAAGTTTGGATAACACCACAACCACCACTGCCACCTCCACGTCGAAACACAACCATCATCTTCTTCTTCTTGTCCGATAACCGTCGCCGGAAACCTGCAACTCCGGTCATCTTCTCCAACGACTAACTTCATCACAGATAACACCACCACTACTTCCGTCACCGACCGCCGTCCTCCCATCATCTTTTCCGTTTACCGATCACCTTCACCTCTGTTTTTCTTCCACCGCACCACCGCAGTCCTCCCATCAGATCTGATTACCAACAAAATTATTAGTTATGTTCTGATTACCAACAAAATTATTTCAAATTCGTATAATAAGAATGTATTAGTTATGTTTTCACTCTTTATCTCAATTATGATTTACAGGACCACCGCAGTCCTCCCTGCTGGTTTTGAAAATGATTGGAACACTGGATTGATTTATGATGAGTTTAATGCAGAAGATACTGTGGGTATTGGTTTATATGTTGGGAGAACTTTGGATAACCTAAATACAAAAAACCAAATTCTCGCTAATCAGTTTGGCAATTTCTCGACCCTCATTGATGACATAATTGGATCTTTGCTGAAAAAGTTGGAAGCAATAAGGAATACTATCCCATTTATGGTTCAACAAACAATATCCTTGCAACAAAATATGAAAAGCATGCAGATGGACAAACAAATGCAGGATAATAAAATGGTAATGCTGGAAAACAGCATTAAAGTTCTTGTATCTGTGTGTGCTGATGTCACCAAAGATTTGAAATTTCATCTTGAAAATCATATGCTGCAAACGGACCCCACCATTGGGGTTGATGACGTCGGTTATCATACATTCATCCGCACCAGTCACCTGCAACTCACCTCCATCATTACACTACTAGAAAAGAGGGTTTTTGTCATGAAACTTTTGGTCACAAAACAGTAGCAATTTCTCTGTTGTCACCATTTTGCCACCGAAAATGTGGTGACAAAAACACCCGTGTCAATTGCCCTAATGCCATCAAATAGCGACCATTTTTATATTTTGCCACCTTATTTTTGCCACCACAAAATTGGTCAAAATTATTTGCCACCGCTTCTTGTTTGCTACGGTCCGCCTTGTTTGCTACCGAGTTGTGACCGATTTTTTGCCACTTTATTGCCACCGTTTGATATTGCCACCATTTAGCCACCAACCATTTGCCACCATTTTCATTGAAAATCGGTGGCATTTAACGAACTTGTTGAATTATTTGCTACCATTTTGTGATTGCTTGAATATTGGTTTTTGATTCAGATTGATTTTCCATTTTTTCCTACTCTTTTCATAAAAATTACATATCAATAAAATTACAAAATTATATTAAAGTCTAATAAGATCACGAAAACCCAAAATTATATAAAACATCTTTGTATCAAAAGTATATAAAACATTCTAATAGAAATACCAGCTAAAACATCAGATAACTAAAATTATCCTAACATGATAAACATCGAAACATTTAAAACCAAGTGTTTGTAGCCTATCTTCGAATTGTATTTGTTAACATAGCTTTAATTTGTGACATCCTATCAAGCATAGTATCTTTATCCACCTTATCTTTTTATTTGAACATCTCTCTCAAACCTCAGACAGGCCTATCTACAATAGCATAAACCAAACCAACATAAATACACATATACGCACTCTTGCATATCATCTAAATGTCAAATATCAATTCCCAACAGTCCCTCACACTCTTCTAAGATGTCATATATATCATTAGCAACTAACAACACAATTACACATCAAAATACCGAAAAAACAAGCCAATTCAAGCAATTACAACCAATCATACCTAGTAGAGAATAAATAAGCCCTAACAGGAATAGACAGCTTCACATCCTCATCAACCACCTCATCACCGAACTCCTCACCTTTCTCATCCACCTCCACCGCATCCGCATCCGCCACCGCCACCGACGGAGACGACGATGACGAAACCGACGAAATACATTTATTGATTACAGCGTTCGGACTAAAACCGAAGAATTCACGAACCGGTGGTGCAATCAGAGGTGAATTGGACGAATGTGAGAACCGGCGTAGAGTTAGGGTTTGATTGACGAGTGGTATGGGGTTCTGTGGTGGTTGTGGTGGTGTGAACAGAGTGATAGGGTTTGATGAGAGGGAGATGAGTGTTCAATCAAAACCCTAATTGGGAACGCTCAAATTTCATAGTCACTGATACATACGGTGGCAAATTAAATTTCATAGTCGCTGTGGTGGTGGGAAGCCACGATTGATATAAAAAAACGCCTCCCAAATTAATTTTTAATATTGCTACCGCTCTCCTGGTCACAATTACGAAAATCTGGCCCACTAATTTCGTTTGGCATGATTTTAAGACCAAATATAAATAAGTGCAATTTCTTTCCCACGAATTTGTGATGGGAAACAAATGGTGGCAAAATTTGCAACCGCTTAGCTACCGTATCCTATAAGCACGCTTAATTTGCTAGATTGCTACCATCTTTTTTATCGGTAGCAAAACTTTGGTGACAATTGCCTAATTTTCTAGTAGTGTCACGTCGGACCACCATCCTCCTTCATCTTCTCCGATCAACGACTCCACTAGCTAGTCATCTCGAGAAAACTAAGGTTTACAATCTGACCAATATATGAATCTACCAGAAGAGAAAATCAGTTACCTCCTCCACTTCCGTAGCACACAAACTGCTCAGGTGAAGTTGCGTTAGACCCACATCGACCATTTGACTTAATACACCGATCACATTCGTCATTATTCGCCATCCACTCTAGCTTGAAACCGGTGGGGATAGAGAACAAATAGGCAAAGATGGGGATAGAGAGGGGATGAGAAAGAGTATATATGAAAGGGATATTAAGTTGTGGTGGTGGCTGGAGGTGGCAGTGGTGGTTGTGATGGTGAATGGCGGTGGCAGTGGTGGCAGGGGGTAATATCACAGAGTGAACAAAACACATGGGGTAATATGAAAGGGCATTATAGTCATTTCAAGTTATAGTCAACAGATCAGTCAACAAATTTGAAGTCGGGGGGTAAGGTTGCGACATAACAGCAAACGTTGGGAGGTAAAATTGCAATTATTTCGTTAGGGGGGGGGGGGGTTAAGGGTGCCAATCACCCTAAACCCCAGGGGGTAAAATTGCAGTTTACTCTTTTTGTAATTACCACAAACTATCAAAGTTACTATACAAATGTGAACTCAACAAAAAATACCTAAAAAACACAATTTTTTTTAAATATTTTTTATAAAAAAATCGCTACATTTTGTTACAATTTTTTTTTTTTGCTACTAAAAGTAGCGATTTTTTTATAAAAAAAATATTTTGTGTGTTTTTTTTTATTTTTTTAGGTTTTTTGGGGGTTTAGTTTTTAGCATTTTAGCTTGGGGGGTGGGGTTAGGTTTTTTTTTTTTTTTTTTTTTTTTGGGGGGGGGGGGGGGTGAGTTAGGTTTTTTTTAGGTTTTTTTTTTTTTTTGGGGGGGGGGGGTGAGTTAGGTTTTTTTTAGGTTTTTTTTTTTTTGGGGGGGGGGGGGGGGTTAGGTTTTTTTTAGGTTTTTTAGATACATTTGTAGAGTAACTTTGATAGTTTTTGATAATTACAAAAATGACACCTTGTCTTTTTGACTTTTCCTTCAATTTGTATGTTTAGTATGTTAAGATTATTTGTACAAAAACTTTCCCCTATATTTTTATTAGTAATATACTATATACATATGTTAGAAAAAATTGTGTTACCGTCTTTAATAAACAATATATCATTTGTCTCATTTTTCTACATTACAAATTTGCATACTCTTTTTTTTTTTTTTTACAAAAAATATTAATTGAATATATCAATCGAAATGAGCTTGAATTGACTAAGAACCGCTAGTTAACCAAATTAATCAAATCGACTTTTTGTATGTTATGAACCGGTATTATGTGGGTGTTCACTCAATTACTACTTACTAGCAACCACATCAAACTGGGCCAAGCCCAGCAATCCAAGGCCAGTCAATGGTGATCAAAAGGCCCAACATGAGAGGTGAAAGGAAAAAGTATAGGATTAAAAGTATTCATATTGGACCTCTATGAGAGCTATATAATTATACTAAAAAGTAATATATTTTTTCTCTTTTTCAATTAAATACTATTTTCTTAATACTTTTATCGTTACATTTTCTGTCTTCTCCACTTACAACCCCTTCAAAAATAATAAAAATTATAATGGGTGAACAATCTTTTCTCTAAATTTACTAATAAATACTAACATTTTATATTTCCTTTACTCATAACCACTTTATATACATAAATATAGAGGATTCAATATGAATGCTCTGAGAATTAACTTGTATGAAATTCCCATCTGTTCTTTTGTTAATATGAATATGTGCTAGCTTTACCCTAATCTCCATTGTTGATTATTAGTTCAATATAGGTTCACTTCATTGTATAAAATAACTGACAAAACCAAACCATTAGTAGAAAATTCAAAAACCAAATTCAACATCGTTTCTAGATTCAACTTTGACTCATGTTGAATCAACTCATACTCACGTCTAGTTAAAGTACAGTTAATTTGCATATATGAGCTTGTGTATGCTAAAACAAAATTCTATATATTTTTATGCAGTTTTATTATGACTAAGGTAATTTTAATTGTTTTGTTATCATCGAATAATGGTTTTTCTTGTTTCGGTTAAGATTATAAACCCTTTAATAACTCGGATATTCATGCCGTAGCCCAAGAATGATGCCGGATTGACGCATAACAGAAGTATTGTCGTAAAATTTGTAAACATGCTCTTAAGGAAGAGTAATATTATTCGTTCCCAAGGGACATGGTGTGGTGGTAAGGTATCTACCCTTTATTCAAAGAGGTGGAAGATTTAGATTGTGTAAGGGGCGTGGAAAAAAAAACTTTCTCCACTTCTAATGTTTAATCATTTTGTATATTGAAGACCCATTTGTATGTAATCCTTACACTAAAAAAATAATATTAATTTTGAATTAACGTTAAATATTACATCAAACGTTCCTTTTACAAAATGGATCTAGATTTTCCATGAAATGTCAAATCTTGAAATCTGAAATTAATAAGAAAATAATTAAAGTAACTAAATAAATGTAAATCAAAATTTCGATCTAGATCACAATTCACAAGTTTTACTTTTATAAAAAAAAGAGGTTCAAGGATGAAAGTTAAGTAAGGATTCAAACAAAAGATATTCAAGTTTGATGACTTTGGTTATGTGGTGCAAATTCTTATTGGGACTCCAAGTTCAAAAGGGTGTAGTAAAGAGAACCACGTTGCCAATTTATATATTATTGTGACTACGCTAGCTTACACGTCTTTTAGTGAAATATATTGGAAACACATGGCATGTTGGTAACCAATCATGAAACACAACCAATCATTAAACCCCAATCATAACTCAACCAAGGACGGATCTAGTCACAATGGTGGGTGAACGGCCGCACCCTCATGAAAAAAAAGTTTAGTGTTAATTTCTGTAGAAAATCCTAATCGCACTCCTTGGATTTTTTCAACCGTACCCTTTGAAAATTTTCGAATGGCCCCCTTAGCAAAAATATTATGAATTTATAAAAAAATAAAAAACAAACACTGATTATTATGAATATATAAGTATATAACACAATTTATAGAATTATTCTTTAACTACTTATTTATTTTACTTAACCCAATTTACAATCTAATTTTATTAACCCAACTACCCAAGCCCAAAGATTGTGAAATAAATAAAATAACCCAAACCAACCCACCCATGACCCATTCGAATTCCAAATCCCGCTCCAAGAAAGACGCCCAACGATTACAGTCTACAGCGACTCACGACCGGGCGAGTTTTTTGGCCGGAAAATTCAAAATTCCGGCTGTTCTGAACATTATTATGCCGGAATTCCGACTCAGGGTATCCTTTCTTTATTGATTGTTTTTGTTGTTTTATGCGGTGATTAGGAGAAAATATAAATGTATACGGGTTTAATCTTTTTATGTTTTTTTAGTTGTTCTAAACTTTTAGTTAATGATTTTTTTTGTTTTATTTTAAGCTTTGTTTGTTTAAATGATTACCAATCAACATTTAAAACTAGGGTTTAAATGTTAAAAAAATTATGAACAGTGGTATTGGTTGAATATAATTGTTTATTTTGTGTAACTGTTTAGTGTTATTTTATAAACTTATGGAGCGATTTATATATGATATGAACCATGAGTATGAAAGTTATGACGCGGTTTCTCAAGAGTAAAAGGGTTGAACCATATTTTTTCGTCGGATTCTTCTAATTAAAGACCAAGCTATGTTTTCGAGAAGTTTTTTTTGTTGTTTTATTTAATTATTATGAGATATAGAAGTAGGGATGACTTAAACTTTGATGGTTTTTTGTTGTTACTTTACTTACTTATGATGTGTTTACTGTTTTACTTCAAACTATGTCTGTTAATGTGATGGGAAGTTAGGAAATATGGTTTGATTGTTTGAAAATTGAAATTGACTCAACCCGACCTGATCTGATCCGACACGCTCTGAAACTTCGTTTGTTTACGTTTACTTGTTTTACATGACCCGACCCGCTATGAACCAAAACATTTTTATATAGCTAGGGACCTAAAATCTTTAAAAAAAAATTAAACCCTTACAAAAAAAATTCATAGGTCCGCCACTAAACTCAACCCATAAAGACATCATGTGAATTGAATTGGGAAATTAAATATAGATTTCTCTTATCCCCAACGAGATGACATGAATCTCTCATTTGGATTCCTTCTGCCTTTTGCTCCTTTCACTTGGATATCTCCAAGATAACATACATTTATGCCCATATATGTGTATATATAGATAGAAAAACAAAAGAGATTTATAATAATATTTCTTCTTCAAGTGAATTCAATTGTCACGCCGTAGCGTTTTTTATTTTCTAATAAAGAATTGAACAAGCTTCTTTCATTCTTTTTGTTTCTTTGCCCATTTTTTTTAATCAAAAACAAAGATTCATGAAGCGCAAGTATCACAGTTGCCAGCCATCTTTACCATGTTTTCATTGCCACCCCATTACTTATATTAGACTGGTATGTATATATCAATGATCTCTCTCTATATATATTTAACACATTACACACACATACTTAAACACATACTATACACATTATGTTAATATGATCGATTGGGTATATAAAATGTTTATTAGTTGATGAGCTAGGTTTAAACAATGAATTTTATATGTAGGTTCAACATCTTATAGAGAGGTGTCTGTTGCTGAAAATGCACCGAGATGAGTGTGTTTGGGCTCTTGCCAAACATGCCTGCGTTCATCCAGTCGTTACACTTACAGGTTTTCTTTTTTGTTACATAACTCTCTCCCACACACGCATTGCACATTAATTACGGTTACTGTATTACATTATTGTGTTAAGGGCTCGTATGTTACAAACAAATCTTTTTGGTTCAAATTAAAGATTGCAATGAAATCTAGCTATAGTATATATAATAAATGTCATGTGATCATCACTTTGTATGTGTGAAATGATCATAGAGAACCAACCACCTACACCGGTACAATTGATGCAAAAAGGGTGTTACCCAATTCACTAACAAGATGCAACACCATTATATATGTTATCGATCAGCACCTAATTCACTAACAAGATGCAACACCATTATATATGTTATCGATCAGCACCTAATTCACTAACAAGATGCAACACCATTATATATGTTATCGATCAGCACCTAATTCATTAACAAGATGCAACACCATTATATATGTTATCGATCAACACCTAATTCACTAACAAGATGCAACACCATTATATATGTTATCGATCAGCACCTAATTCTCTAACAAGATGCATGCTAAACCTCTCGTATATATTTTAAAACATCACGAATATGTTCGTTGAATATGGCGCATATATACACAAACATTAGAAGAGTATCAAAGTTATTAATTAACCGAACCATAACTAAGTGACCCTCATAACTCTTTATTCTTAATCCTTACCAGGGCCGTTTCTACGTCTTTTGAGACCCTAAGCGAACTAAGAAGTGAAGGCCTTTTTGAAAAATTATCTATTTCAAAATATTTAGTAACAACACCCTCCTCTTTTACCAGGGATTAGGATCGACAATTATAAACTAAAAAGTTTATAATTGACGAAGTTAATTTTTTTGAAAGCTAAATGTTTTGTATAGATATAGTATCTGTTTAAATAAAATTTATTTTTCTAGCTTTGGTGTGGGATCGAGTGGTTGATGGTTGTTGTAGTTATGTCTATAGTTTAATTTTGAATGTGTGCCTTTTTTCCTAAACATTTTTTTATCTGGGGTCCTATAATAAAAAAATTGGTTTAATTTTATTTTTTATTTCTGCCTAATACATATACAATATACAAGACTTTCTAAAAACTGAAGACCCTTATTTTTGTTGGCCCTAGGCCCATGCCTAGGTTGGAAAGCCTAACAGGCTGGCCCTGATCCTTACTCTTTGCTTGAATGATTTCATTGTTGGCCCTAGGCCCATGCCTAGGTTGGAAAACCTAAATGGCGGCCCTGATCCTTACTATTTGCTTGAATGATTTCATGACGGCAATTTAATCAAACCAAATATTATAATACTAATATTTCTTAAAACTTACTTAAAAGATCAGCCGAGTCAACATGTTATTTATGTTAGTTCACTAGTTCATAAGCAAATTCACTCAAGTGAACTTTTGGTGTCAAATGGACGATTTCTCAAGAGGTAGGACTAAATATAGCATTTCACTTACTAGAGAACATGTAATTTAGTCATACACGTATATATGTGTAACAAGTCAACTCAAAGGTTAAAGCGACTTCATTTTGTTGATTTTTGGGTTAAAAATAGCTACATCAAGTTGTTTAATAAATAAATAACTTTATATATACACTTGATAAAATTTTACATTTTTTAATTGTCTTAATTAGTTTGATAGTATAGTATTGATATTTTTATAACCGTGTTTAAAGGTGCAATGACGTAAATGTGTATTTACATGATTTGTTAACACGTTTGCATGATGTGATATGCGTGCAGCTCATTTACAACTGTGCATATATGCGTCTATCCCATTTACAAAGTTCATTTACACGTGCATGATACAAGCGTACAAAATAAACAAAAATACCACTCACTATAAAACCAATGCATCTATACATGTCACATCCTCATTTCACCCTAATCTTTTTAGGGTGTAAACGTGTTTTAGGGAACACAACTCTACACATACATACAATCCGATAAAAAACAAAGTGAAAAAGTTTCACGAAGGGGACCATGGTCACAATTTTTTTAGTGGTTAAGATTGGAGTGATGGAACGATTTCTATTAAAGTGACAAAAAAGAAATAACATTCATTGTTCACCATTTTCATTTAAATTTATTTCTGTTAGTTATTTGAAAGTCAACTAATTTAATATATAATTCATTTTTTTGAAACTATATATAATAAACTAGTATTAAGCTCATGCGTTGCAGCGGTTGTCATAAAACTATGTTAGGTAGTAGCAATACTATACCATTGTCAGCGACCACCAACACTGGAAACGCTCGTAAAAACAAAATAAATAAAAATGGGAAAAAAATAACGCCTAGCGAAAAGCAGATGTAAAATCTGTGAATCACACACGCTCGTTGCTGAGAAATTAAACCGAAACGTAAAAATAGAAAAAAATAACTAAGTCTACCTAAGTGCCGCGTGTTGGACGGATTTGTCAAACGCAGAAAACCAGATGTGACGCGACGGGTCAGTCAAACGGGAAAAACATATACGAAAAAATGTTGAACCCCACACGCACGTTGCGTTGCGGTGCGTTAACTCACAAAATTTAGAACGAAACGAAAAACTTGGGAAATATGAAAAGTATGGTGGACCAAAACTGAAAATAAAAAAGAGTTGGGATTAAATTGAAAAAGATGAAAAATTTTGGGTTAAAAGTAAAAAAACAAAGGGTCTGAATTGTAAAATTGAAGTTATTTATTAATTTTAGATAAAGATAAGGATAAAAATAAGTGATATCTATATATTGGTTATTAATTAATATTAATATTAAAAGAAATTTATTAAACAAATATAAATAAAATTTATGAAATTGAAGGAGAAAATGTAATGTGTCATTATTTAGAGTATTTTATTATAAGTTAGAATTATAATCAGGAATTTTACTTTTTTTTTAAACTATAAATAACAAAATTAGGATTTTTTATTTATTTTTCTATTTGAGTATAATATTGCTATAATATTTAATCAAAAGAATGACGTTCTTTTAAAATATATTGATACACTAGTCTACGATTATAATGATGCATTTAAACTAATTATAAAATGGTGTCTAACGTTACAATGATATGCGTAAACTCTGAAACTATTGGTGCGTCTTAAGATACAACGATAAGTATAAATTAGGCATGGTGAATGAAAGAATTGGGTGATTATAATTATGCGTTCAAACCACTATAAAGGTGCATCTAAATTGTCTAGATTTGACGATTTATTTGATGTGCCCAAACCACTAAAATAGTGCCATCTAAAATCCACTTATAATTTATTATACGCGTATTCTCTCATCCAAAAATACTTGTCTCAAGTCGTTGATTCTTTAAGTGTTTTTGCACACATTTTCCACTTTGTATAGAATCATCTTACACACATACATATACACATATATAATATGTATATGTATTTATGGATGTGAACTCTTTAGTTTTATTTTTATTTACTTAGGCAAATTATTTCAGTTTTTATTACTTTTACAAATTGACGAAGTAAAACCGTATACATATTTTTATTTAGAGTTAAATGCCATTTTAGTCCCTGTGGTTTGGACTATTTTGCCAGTTTAGTCCAAATGTTTCATTTTTAACCTGTAGGTCCAAAAAGGTTTCACAGTTGCCATTTTAGTCCACTGGGTTAACTTCATCAATTTTTTCTGTTAACGAGAAGGCCAATTCGGTCATTTTATATGGCTGAATTGCCCTTTTAGTTAACAGAATTACATACAAAATGACCAAATTGGCCTTTTCATTAACAAAAAAAATGGATGAAGTTAACCAAGTGGACTAAAATGGCAACTGTGAAACCTTTTTGGACCCACAGGTTAAAAATGAAACCTTTGGACTAAACTGGCAAAATGGCCCAAACCACAGGGACTAAAATGGCATTTAACTCTTTTATTTATATGTACTGTTTTGGGATTATCGTTATAATTAACCAATTAAGTTCAAAATTGAGCGATTAACCCATTTATGAATTCATGTACAATTGACAGTGTGGAGGGGACTACAGAAAGAAAACATAGAATTCTTCCAAGCATATAATTTCCATGCTACTTCTTCAAGACTTTCTATGAGTATGTTACTCCATCTTCCTTGCATTTTCAGCTTATATTTCTTTTGTCTTTTATATAGTTTTGGACTCTTTTTCTTCAATTCATCAACTAATTCTTTAATGGTACATCAATCAACACTTCTAGAGTTTTTTTTTTCCTTTCAATTCCTTCTATAAAAATTAATAAGATGATAGAACATTCAAGCTATTCCTCAATTTGTAAATCTTAATTTATTTTGCAGGATATATTCATAAAACACAAAGGTTTGGGAGAAGGAATCATCATTTGAGATATTAAAGAAAAATTAGACATTCCTTTATAACCAACATGCAAGCACACCATGAGTGTCATATGTTTGATAAAATCTCCAACTTAACCGATCGATAGAACTATCGTAATCAGAAAAACCCGAGGGTCTACATATAAAGAACTTATAGCCTACTCAAACCCAATGAATCAACTTGTCCAACAATGTCAATGACTCAAAAGGGTCTACCTATTTAGTAAGCGTTGAGTCATAGTTATAGGGTTTGAAGAATATTATTAATATTTGGTTGATGTTTTATATATGTTTTTATGTTGGAGTAGTAATTTTTGAAGTGTTGTCTAATTAAAACCTAAAACTTTGTAACCTTTTCTTCATGTAACATCACAATCTAATCTAAGTTTATAATATATATTTCTCAACTAACAATAAATACAAGTGTAATAAGCAACTTTGCTATAAGTTCCAAATGGCACATGAAGAAGGTTTTGTCAAATGTCAATCATTTGTCACTCTTAAATTTGAGAATTGAAGGTCTTGGATCACAACTACTTCAAACCCCAAGAGCATCTAGCCAGCTACTTCATGCCTCATAAGATCAATAATTTGTACATTATAGAACCCCTAAAAGTTTCTTAAAATGGAAAGAACAACTCATGGTTCTTAACTCCATGGGGTCAGTTACACAAATGTCATTTAAGGCTAGGGCTTTTCTTTTCCTTGTGAAGGAACCTGCAAGTTCTTGACAGAAGGACATGCCCCCATCTATGTGGTATAAAGCACTACTCATATACTAAGCTGTAATGGATCATCTCCATTTCATATTTCATATTATATATGCTAGTAGTAACGTTATACTAATTCGATATTTATTTTAACGACTTTATATTTTGAAAATTTTAATCAGAAGTAACTAAAGTTTAATTAGAGGGTTTCTTATGGTAAATGTATCACTTATAAACTTTTGTTTACCTTACTCATATTAAAATAGACCCACAAACTAAATTATATTACTTAAACGATAAACGGTAGCTACTCCTCATAGGACATGTTAATTTTTGAAGCAAAACAAACCTATACATAGAAGAAACTCTTGATTAATCACTTATCTATAGTACTATCGATATTTTAATCCGTAACATGTTATGCGGCTTGCCCTCTATCAGATATGTCAACTTAAGATGGCTGGTCCAAACCAAGCTCCTGAACCATGCCTGTGGATTCACCACCTGAGCCCTTTGATTTATCTTCTTCATTCTGTTGAATGAGTGGTGAATGAGCCCACTGAAAGAAAAGACAAAACTT